>CM075347.1:11107500-13857500 GCA_037693485.1 Kitagawia praeruptora
TTAGTCAAGAATTGGTTCCGTTAGTTTGACTGTTAAAATGCTGACTGTGATGCACAGTCAGCCTGCCATGTGGACGCCACATCAGTACAACCATAATTTTTTTTATAAAAATTATTAAAAACTTTAAAAAATCATTAAAACTTTAAAAAATTCAAACAATTCGTAATAAATTCATAAAAAAATTTCAAAAAAATTGTAAAAAAGTCATAAATAATTATGAATTTTTAAAATTATTAAAACTTTAAGAAAAATCGTAATTTTTTCAATAAAAATTATAAAAAGTATAAAAATCATAAAAAAGCAAAAATTCATAAAAAATTTATATAAAATAGAATTTTTATATAAAAAATTTAAAAAAATCATAGAAAAATTATAAAAAATCATAAAAAAAACTATAAAAAATCATCCAGATAAGAATACATTACTCAAACAGGACGTTAAAATTAGGACCAGCAACTTAAAGCATGTTTTTGACACAGCAGAGTTACACAATCTAAATAATCATTCAGAAATTATAACCAAGAAGTCTAATAATTGCCGAAATGAACAGCACAGGTGGAACAGGAAAGCAGCATAAAAAGAGAATTGAATCTAGCACAGGGGAATTGAGGGCCCAAAATCATTCGTACAAATACAAACTCAAAGGAATCAGTTCTCAAGATCTAAAGAAGGTAACATCGTGTAAGATACAGTACCTATCCCATGCCTGCTCAATCGTTTTATCAATATTTTTTAACATAATTACTTAAGGGCATTTTAACATAACGAACGGGCTCTGGGTTGAAAACAGGGGGGAGGGAAAGAAATGGCTGTTGTGATGTTGTTGAATCGGAGCAGTGGTAGGCGGGGAATGGAGTGGCGATGGGTTGTGTAGGCATGTGGAAAAGGGCGGTGTAAGAGTAGTGAATGAGGTGAACGGAGGGCAGTGGTCGAGAAGGAGAGGAGAGATTGATGGGTTTGAATTGAAGAAGATTGATGGGTTTGAATTGAAGAAGATTGATGGGTGGTCGGTGAATGGGAAATGAGGGAGAAAGGGAGAAGGTTTGGGATGAAGGAGTTTGGAGGTGAAGTATTGGTGGGTTTTAATTAGATTAGGTTTTAATTTGGGTTTAATTAAGGGTTTCTTTTTGGGTTTATTTGGGGGGTTTATTTTGGGTTTTGTATTGCTGATGTGTCATCTACGTGGATTGCTGACTGTGTAGCCAAATCATCCGTCCGTTAGTCAAATGGACGCCAGTTAACTCAAACAGACGGCGACGAGGAAAAGAGAAAAAATGGAAAGTACAATGACCCCTTTGAAGTACAGTAGGCTAAGTGGAAATTTTTAAATAGTACAGTAGGCAAAGTGACCTTTTGCCCGACGGAGGTGGGAAATCTGCTAGAAATTTGTCGTCAGAAACTGAGTCTTAGAATGGATGTTAAGGTGATCAGCTTGTTAAAAAGCAAGCAAACAAGTTAGCTCATTTGTTGGCTAGGTATATTTGTTTGTTAAATAGTTGTATTGTGTTTATGTCTCGTCCAGAGATGTTGTTGGAGACCTTATTATCTGATTGTTTGTTTGAGTAATGAAATTTTAATTCTAAAAAAAAATAAAAAATAGTAGGTACTCCCCATTTTGAAATAATGATTTAGTTTAACCATTTTTAGAGAATTGATCAAATATTGAATTGGAGTTTTAGTATAGTTCTTTCTTAATTTTTAAAATTAAAATTTATATTATATATGTTAGTACCAATATTGTTAACGGAGGAATTTGGTGATAACAAATTTCGGAGGTTGCTGAAATAACGAATTATGAAAATAGGGGAATTTGGGATTTTGGATGTTTGGGGCTGGACTTGAGAGGTGTCTGACTTAGATGTGTCGGATCCTTTCCCAAGATGCCTGATAAAGCCAACGCAGTTCTGTGAAATTGATTTGTGTCTATCCTTTAGAGACTTTAGGGATAAACTTCGTTAATCTGGGTAATTACTGATTTTATCTGATTTAATCTTATCGTTGTGATATCTTCCTGATTTGAAGAATATCGTTTGAAGATATTTTCTATCATTAATCGGAGATTATTTCTCGTTTCAGAGAGAAGAAATAATTAACTTGGGGATTAAGTTAATTATTATTAGATTCGTATTTGAAAATTTGGGAGATATTAGAGGCAATCGAAAATATGACGTAACAACTACCCCCAGTTCTTCAGTGCAGCTTGATGGACTATAGAACTAAGCATACTTCGATCTTTCAAATTTCCTGAATGAAGTATAGATAGGGTTTTGGAAATTTTAGTATTTCTTTGAAAGAAGTATAATTAACAACCATGCAACATTTTTTTTTAGGAAGGGTACCTAGGTAACCCGTTAAACATGGAAATAATCAACAGGCTATGGATGGACAATGGACAAAGTAAAATGAAAATGATTGAATATGGTTGATAAACAAGACATAGAGAAAAAAATTATTTATATATTTGTTCATCGGATCCAAAATTAGAATACAAATAATTAAAAATTGCTTGTGTAATGTAAATACTATTAATACTCGGAACTTTAATTTACAAGTAGTTCTAACTGTTCTAAGGACTAACCAGATTTTAGCTACTCTTAATCCGTTATCTCCTTACTTAATTGACTCCGATTTCTCGACTTAAAAGATATATGAGTGTAATTATAAAATGGGAAAAAAATTCTTAATAAATCTTACTTTATTCATTGCAAATCAAATATGTCGTGTGGTTATGCACTCAAAATAGATATTCAGCTCATGCAGAGTACACAAAATTATATATTGTCATAAGATTTAACACAATGTGTCATAGAAATATTATTTACAGACATGTATAGAATATGATTTTTGAACCGGAAAACTTACATGATCATAAATATTAAATACCTTTTAAATTAGTTATTTGTTAGATTAACGAACAACGAGAGACTAAAATACATATATGGACAGATTTAAATGTTGCCATTTTGAGCATTTTCTCGATATAATAGTAGGTACTCCCCATTTTGAAATAATGATTTAGTTTAACCATTTTTAGTGAATTTATCAAATATTGAATTGGAGTTTTAGAATAGTTCTTTCATAATTTTTAAAATTAAAATTTATATTATGTATGTTAGTACCAGTACTCATAGCGGTTTGATTTGTATAGAACAAGGACTATGAGTACCACTGAATAGCACAGTAAGATTTCAAGTTGGATCGTAACAATATTGGAGATGATTTGATTTACTGCACACCAGTCAGAATTTTTTTAACGAACTTAATCGAGCTGAATTTTTTTATCACTCAAAATACGTGTGTTCGAGCTCGTTAACTAACGATCTAAATACTAAATTTTATCGAAAAAACGAGCCGAACAACCCACGAAACGTTACCGAGCAGCTGTTAAGACTAGCAATTTTTGTAGATATAAAAACTCAATTTTTCTTGGTCCAACAAGCTAAAACATATATTGTTCATGGCCTCATGGGTAATATTTAATTTATGTTTTAAAGTGCTATTATTTTTAATTTAAATTCCCAGCAAATTTATGTACTTAATGAAGCTTTTATTTTTGGAATACAAATTCTATTAACTCGGAGACTGGGATGTCTGTTGATTTTTGACGCAATTAAACTGTTTGATGAAATGCCTGAACCACGGAATTGTCGATGGGTAAGATCACTTCATTCTCTTTTGTTTTCTTGCACTGTTAGTGTGAATCCTAAGTACTTTTCGCATGTGTTTATTGAGTGTTTAAAGAAGCATGGGATTAAAAGGAATCTTGATACATTTACTTGATTACAATTACGAGTCAGCTGTAATAATGGCCAATTTAGAGATTGGTGATTGGCATTTTGCTGCTCTGTACATGTCTGAATTGTATCATATCTGGAAGAAGCCTTAAGGGAGGCCCTCGAACACGGCCTGGTCTAGACTAGCTCTTCATCACTACTAAGCTATGGTGTGAAAGTGCGCATTCTGCCCTGCTCTTGGGATATCTCTACGGTACTTTCTGTTTCCTACTACTTATCTTAGCATGATATCAGGTCTATATACTCTGTCACTTGTTAAAGATATATGATTCGATAGGTCCATCTACTAACACCTTGATGTCGTCAAGTGTTATTAACTTAGCATGATATTAGATGTATGCACTGAAGACACATAATATCAGATCTTGGGTAGTACAGATTATATGAGGTCTTGATTAATCTTAATTGAATGCTAGATTAGCAGTGAAAGTACTAGAGTTTAACTTGTTAGTTCATTCATTTTTCTGGTGTTTTAGGGGAAACTGTGATTTATGATAACTATTGAACATCTTGTTTGAATTATTTGAACTAGGTCATGTTTTATAACAAGAGGAAGGTAATTTAATTCGAGACATGACAATTTATATCCATCTAACGTAGCTCATCTATTTTGATAAACAACAAAATAAAGTGGAATTTGAATGCGGACTAGTGTAAAATTTTTGTAGATTCTTGGCAATAAAGATTCGAGGAAAAATGTGGGCAAGTTTAGTAGATCTGGATGCACGCTCTACGTTACGTATAAAGAAGGCAAGTAACCAAGTCACCCATTATAGCCAGAAAAGCAAATCTTTAATGGTGGAACCCAAAATTATTCTGATTTGAACCTATTTTACAGATTTACAGCTGGTGTAAAATGACCATACCTACTTGGCTAAAATAGCCTTAAATTATCAACAGACAAACCGATATCAATGCCACTACATAAGTTTATTTAAGGAGGTGCAGGAGAGGCCATGTTTGCATTTCACTTTCTAATACAAATCACATGAGACTTGAGAGACAAAACAGCAGCCTTGCCTGCCTTCCATGGAGATCCCAGCAGTGACACTTCAAGCTCACCGGAGTATGGCGGTCTTTGGAATGGAGATGGCAGTTGGTCGATTACGATTACCATTACAACTGAGCTACGAGTCAGTTGTAAACTTGTAATTAATGCTGCCAGTTTTGAGGTTGGTTGCAGGCATTTTGCTGCTCTGTACAAGTCTGAATTGTATCATATCCAGAAGAAGCCATAATGGAGGCCCTCGAACAAGGTCTCATCTCTAGAGTCCAAGAGACCAGCTCTCTCATTCCTACTATGCTATGGTCTGCAAGTTCTTCCCTGCCCTGCTCCTGAGAAATCTCTCCGGTACTTTCTATTTCCTATTCAACTTTAATTCTTAGCTTGGATGTTAAAGATATATGATTCGATAAGTCTTGTCTACCAACACCGTGGAGGTCGTTGAGTGTTGGTAACTTAGAATGATATCAGATCTATTGCACAAAAAATACATGGTTTCAGATATTGGGTAACATCGGATTATAAGAGGTCTCAGTACATCTAAATTGAATACTAGATTGGATTAGCCGAGTAGAGATCGAGGAAACTGTGATTTATGAGAAGTATTTATCATCTTGTTTGATTCTGCAATTGATCTATTTGCTTCACTAAACACATATACAATTGTTCGTTCTCCTCGTACCAATTTACTAAACACTCCTTGTTTTAAGTCCACAACATTTCTAATGGCAGATTTGCTACAGCCATACACTAGGTCTATATGTATGTATGTCATGTGCAGATTTGCAATTCTGCAATGATATTATTGTTAAGTATACCACAACCACTTTAATATGCATTCTGCGACTTTTTCTTAAAAATAGATTTAGGAGTTTACAACATGTATTATTCCTAACTTAATTTTTTTGTTAGATAACAAAAACTAATTGTTCGATATCTATCTAAGAGTCGCTTAATATACATATTCAGGTCCGATATTTTCATGTAGACACTTTTTTTATGAGTAGATATTTCCATTATGATATTTTCTATTTTTATGAATGTATAATGAATCAGTACATTGAAAGCGGATTACCCTGACGAAGTCCTAAAAACTAAAAAGATGATTAGGAAACTATAGCACGATCAGAAAAATACCATTCATGTCTTGAAGCAGAGTAGGTAGGAGGGTATCAGGAGGTTCTTCAAGTAGTTTGCATAATAAGATTAATTATTTTGGTTGGATAATTCATCTCATTAAGAGTACAATGTACATGGCCTTTTTTGATAAATATCGATACGTTATTCCTCCATCTGTTGAGCCTCTGCAAGAAATTCTAATTGCACAGCCATTTACAATAAACTACTGTTTCAGAGTTATAAACTGGTTCATGAGTTGCTTTGTGTTAACTAGGCTTCATAATTTTGCTTATACAATTATTTTCCTGTTCTCGTCAATACTACAACACATCATGGCAATATAAATAGGGATACTTAAAAATATTTTGTTTCCATGAGCCACCAAGACAATGTCACCTAAGATCCTTATTTACGTAATTTTGTGAATTGTGATTATTAATTTCACATGACACCCATTTTGCAAATGCACATTTTTGTACCTTAAAGTCAAAGCTAGCATGTCTCCTCCTCTAGACTCGGCGGCCAACAGAACCATGGGTTCTTTTGTGATCCAACTTTCTCCCTGCACAACTCCTTCCCTTCTACTTGAGGCCAACTAAGAGCAATAATGAAAGCAATGTTACAACTTACAATACTTTAAAAATGTGTCCGTCAATGGCAAAAAGCGAATATATCGCATTTTTTTATATTAACAAACTACTAAAGGGACGTTCAATTCAAACATAATCAGTGACGAAGCACATAATGGAGATAATTTCATGCAACATAGGTTCAAGTAACAAAATTAGAGAAACTTTAATAAATATGTTCATTTTTGTTACTTGAAGTTTCTCTAATTTTGTTACTTGAACCTATGTTGCATGAAATTATCTAACGTTAAATAAGAATTGAAATTAATAGTATTCAGAATTATCTAAACCTTTTTTTTTTTCAGGAAATGTATAAAATTTGTTTTATTGTATTTTATTCTTTTAAAATTTTAGGTTTTTATATTTCAAGTCATTAAATATATATTAAACTTAAAATAAATCTACTACTCTTTAACTATTCTCAAATTACTAAAGTTCTAATTGATAAGAATATTTTTAAATTAATTATGTTATGGTTTCCCTGAAATTGTTTTACTTTTCAGACTTTTTAGCTAGCAGACTGTAACGTCCACGGCAAAACCATACCACATTAACTCCTTTACTCCAATTATATACTCCCTCCGTCCCATTTTGTATGACACTCTTCTTTTTGCACGCATTTCAATGTACTTGGACGGGATACTTATAGATATTATTTTTAAATTTTTTTTGTTTTGTATAAAAATATAGATTCTATATTTTTATACAAATCGAAAAAAATTAAAAATTATAATTCACAAGTACCCGGTCAAAGCACATTGAAATGCGTGAAAAAGTCAGAGGGTCTTACATTTTGGGACGGAGGGAGTATAAAGATATAATTTTGATACTTCACGAAAGATATGGCATCCACTGAAATACTCGATGGTTTTAATTAATGGTTTGCATGTCAGAAGTACTCGATGACCACCTTAAGATACTTCAGACTAATCAGACACGTACAATTTGACATGTTTAATATGATACAATTATTGTTAGATTGATCACTTGGATTTTCCATTACATTCCTTAGTATGTTAAGAGAACGTGTTTCTCTCACTAAGGATTAGTGTGAAATAAATTTGGGTACAGGATCATAAATATCAAAACATGACCGTCACAGTCATTATTATTCAAGAAAATTCTGTTTAATCTCTTTTCAAAAATTTTGGTGGTTATTTTCCGAAGATCTTTGGCGACTACTAACTTCTATAATGACTACAAATTGTTGTGAACCATTTGTAAGTCATTGTCTGGTGACTCTGGTCTTTAGCTGAATTTGGAACAACTTTAGCACACAGTTTTAGTTTGTAGGACGCGTATAGAAATAATTGCCCAGAAGTTGGATTTTGCAAGATGATCACCAGTTTAACAAGGTAAGAAGTGTCAACTTAAAGAGAACTATCTGTCACATTTTCTTAATCCGAAACTTCTCATTTAGGGGATGGAGAATTTTATGACCCGTGGAAAAAAAATCACAATTTTTTTATTGTTATTTTAACTATGAAATGTTATAGATTGTTTTAGCTTGTTTTTTGTGAGAAATATTCGAAAAATTAATGGGAGTAATCTCGTATTTTGATAAGAAAATTAGGTGTAAAATTTATATTTTTTTCACTATGGTGATAAATATATTATGAAGTTCAATTACTCATTCTTGGGAGGACATTTACTTATTTTTTTTACTGTAAAGTGGAGGAGTTATTCATTTGAAAATTAAAAGTCGATTCTACTTGGGATTGAATTAGATTGTGTAATTTCACATATCTATTTGTAGCAGACACCATCAAAAACTGATAAATATGGAGTGTATTAAAAATTTGTGAACTGATTCTGGTGTAGTCATAATGCTGAGCCAGGAGATCTAAAACATGTAAAATGTGACGATCAATCCTCGAGTTATATAGATTGGGTTTTGGGCCGTTACAGGTAGAACGTGTAGAAAGCAGATGAGAGTTTAGGTAGAACCTTTGAACCATGTCTGTTCACTTTATTTTTTACTCTTGTTTACACATCGACTACCCACATAATTATTGTAACTGTCATGTGTTCGCAATGTTATAAGTCTTGTATGTATCATTTAAAGTGTTCTTTGCAGAATTGTTATAACAGTCATGTGTTATTTGCGTAATGAAAACTTTCTACACCAAGCATTCTCTTACTTTAGCAAGCCTTAATAATTGTATGTGCAATAGCATCTAGTTTGTTGCAGTAAAATTACTCCTCTGTGGGCTCCCATTTTTTCTCCTCAATCTTTATTTACAGGTACCTTTGGTGATTTCGTTTTGGATATCTTGATAACTCTATTAGGTGCTGCAGATATAACTAATAGTTTTTTCTGAGGAAAATGTTTTGAAGAACCTTCATACTCCAGATATTGCAAGTCTTGGTAATCTTAGATGTATCCAAGCTTTATGAAGTACCTGTGAGGCGGTGACACTATCGTATTCAAATATTGTTCGACAAATCAGCCCTTTTAGCACTCTAGTATTTGCCTGATGGCCCATAGGTGCTTGTATTCCCCTATGTGTTGTGATTTTACTTTTAGTTGTAATTCAGTCTTGATTAACTCCATACGGAGCAGTCTCTGTGATTATCTAACTAGCATTTTTGCTCCATATAGACTGATCTCCTAGATAAATTGTCGTGATCTTGACATGTAAAATTAAACTAAAGAACAAAAAAAGTAAGAACCGGGAAGAAAATGCAGGAAAATAAAGGATAAAAGTAAACTTTCATTTCTTTGATAATGTCATACACATAAAGAAGCTAGATATGGTAGTTGTGATCCTACAAAAGTTGGATTGTAATGCATTGAAAGTTGATGTGTCCAATTTGCAGAAGCAAAATGTTGCTATAATGAAGCGCATGGAAGCGGATCGTGCTCAATCACAACAGCTAAATGTTGCTATAATGCAGCGCATTGAAGAGGAACGTTTTTAGCTGCTGTGATTGAGCACAATCCTCTTCCATGCACTTCATTATAGCAACATTTTGCTTCTGCAATTTGGATTGGACACATCAGCTTTCAATGCATTACAGTCTAACTTTTGCAGTATCACAACTGCTCCCAGAACTATCGACACACACGGAAGGAGATCATGATGTATCTCTTCTAACTTTTTAATTTGACTCTGCAACTGATTGGTAGTTTCAATTATTTCCCCTAATGTAATACCACTATTAGAAGATGAAGAAGAAGAAGAAAAAGGAGAGAGACATTGTTTACCTTTGTCATAGAGAACGAGTCAAAAAATAGTAGACCAGCTGGTTACCTTAAACTAGTTGGTCCGTAGTAGGTTTGGGAACTAAGTTTTATAGGGCAGGTTGGATATTGTGTTAGACTAAGAAATCTAATGGAGTATTTGATCTCTATTTGAGCTTTAATGGCCAGAAGTCTATAAGTCAAGTTGTGACGAGTATAATTCCCCTCCAACAGAAAAGTTGGTCAATCTGTCAAGTGATAAATCCTAGCGGAATTAATTTCGGAATCAAATGAAGCTTGCTCATTTACAACTAAGCTATCACCAAATGCCCTCAAAGAGGCCTAGTTGTTTTCTCAGAAAACATCTCAAATTACCCGTGACTGGGCATCTTTTCTGAAGTGTATAAAGGACAATAAATTGTCATTCCCACAAGCAAAAGATAATTTGTTTGAGCTCACTTTACAGAATAGACTACAGGAAAGAGTGGTAGAAAGGTGTAAAGTCACTGATAATGATGATCAAGGCCAGGGAGTAATTCATATGTGTGCAATCCTAGGTTATAAGTGGGCTGTACCTCAATTTACGTTATCCGGCTTATCATGGGATTATCGAGACAAATTTTGGTGGACAGCTCTTCATTGGGTTGCATATTGTCGAAGGTTAATAGTGAAATCTTTCAAAATTTTGTTGCTGCTAAAATTCATTTGACCCCTGTATATTGTTTGTAAAATAGTCTTAACTTTTTTCCTTTTACTAAAAGGTTACTCAGGACTCTGTTTTTACTGGATGTGTGTGTATGAACCACTGCTAACTATTCAATATCTCAATTCAGGGAGGACATGGTTGCTATTCTTCTATCAGCTGGGCAAAGCCAAATTTGGTCACTGACCCCTCTTCGGAAAACCGGGTGGCTGCTGATCTTGCATCAAAAAATGGTTATGATGGTTTGCGGGCTTATCTTGCAGAAAAGGGATAAATGCAGCATTTTGAAGACATGACCTTAGCCGGGAACGTCAGTGTTTCACTGCAGATTACTACAACTAATCCTACTAGCCCGGGGATGTTTACAGAGGAGGAGCTAACAAAGTAGTAAAGGGATGTTCCCCGATAATAAGTGGTAATACTGCCAAAGATAAAGAAAAGCATATTTACTGAAATCCTATCTTAACATAAAAAAAAAACACGCAGGTAAATCCAAATTACAGAGGTGTTCCCATGTTTAAGCCAAATTATTGGGTGAAAGGTGAGAACTGTCTCATATTAGGATTGCAAAGCTGGTAAAAAAAAACATCGATAGCCCCCCCCCCCACACCCCAACACACACGGAAAAAGCAAAAGAAAAAAAACACCCCATGACAGAGTTACTAGAAAGGAGAGTCTCACTTGTCAAAAAAAAAAAGGAGAGTCTCATCTGCAATTGCCTCTTCGACCTTTTACAGATCCAACACCGTAGTTACATATTCAACAGATGTCGGCTTCCTCGGGCCTAAGCAGCCAATGAAAGCTAGGATTTCTCTTTTTAATCCAATTTTCCCGTTCAACCTCTCATCAACTTAAACTCGAGGCCAACTAAGATCAATAAAGAAAGCAAGTGTTTCAACAGAGATCAGAAAAATAGATGATTAAATAATCTTGACTGAACAAAATAGTACTTTGTTTGATCTCATATAATAACATGAGCAGTTGCTCCGATATTTGTTTTTCTGTTATCAACACTTGTTCATCAGATTCACAACCTCGAACAACATTTACCATCGGTCATTTCATTTGTATCGCGAATGCAGAACCTTTCTGATTCATGACTTTGCCGCTGAGGATAACCAACACTCCGGCAATCATCAGTCATCACTGTTATATCCCTTCTACCACACTCTGCGTACTAGTCCTATTCACAGTTGAGTGCCCGACTTTGCTATACATAACAGCTAAGTCATGTCCTTGCATATTCATTTTCAATGTCTCTTTCTATGTTGGATAATTGAGCATATCTTTTTCGCAATTGGTAAAGGATTCATCATCAAGATTTTGGCTCCTTTGAGATGTATAACTATCATCCAATTCATTCGAGAATTGAAATAGTCTAGATTCTTGTTTCTAAACCTCTGATGCACTCAAAAAGCAGTAGTAATCGAACTAATTACAGGCAACATATTCATAGCATCCAGTTCTTCCCAAATAGCACTTAGGGCAGTAAAAATACTTAACTAGAGACTGCTTAATACTAAACAGATCCATTTGTTTAATTGACATCGTTGTTCTAACAACTTCCACACATTAGTAGCCGAATTAACAAACAAAATATATTTGTTCTGAACCAGAAATATTGTTATGCAGCAAAGATATTACAATGTTGTTACATGTATCCCACTGCCAAGCTTCTGTGGCATCAGTAGTGCTCTGAGTTTCTGATCCAATCACAAACCATAACTTTCTCTCTGACTTGAATCTGCATGGGTCGCTTTCATGTTCTATAATCTTCTGCACCTTGCAGTTTAGTGGCGTTGGTTGACATAGGTCCATCACTTGGATGCAAAAAACAGCGAATTTTGCATATCTGCAAACGAAAATCTACTACTAGTTGCAAACGAAAATCTACTACTAGTTGCCATTGCTTCAAGTTACAGCAATCAAGATTCAATTACTATCACTAACTGGATATATTGAAGTTGTTCATGTCATATTCTATCCACAAGAGTCAAGAAACCGTTTGTTTCAAAAGTCCAGTATTTCATACAATTATAGCTCTGATACTATAAAGAAATGTAACATTGATTGAATTCTAAAAGAGAAGAAAATTTTATGTAATACTCTGTGCTAGTTTAACCAACTTGTAACAAACTTAATGACCTTTTAAAACCTGCATATCAATTGTCACCATGTCCATTTGTCGACCCTTTTTAAATCCATGTTTTTAAATCCATGACAACCCATCTTATTTAATGGGAATATAATCAATTAAATAATGTCACGTGCAATTTCGGATCACTTTAAAATTTAATTTATGAACTCTTTCATTTTCCATCATTTATATACGAAAAATTTACATACATTAAAAAAAATAATCAAGAGAGTACATTGCACTCCCCTTTGGAAACTGAGTTATTAAAATAAACAGTTATGACAGTGCAAATAGAGATGAGAAAAAGAAAAAGCATTATAAACAATTATTCATTATGAATGTTATTCTTTTTTTTTTTTTTGAACACATGAATGTTATTCTTTTAAATGTTATAATTGAAAATTTTGAAGAAAAATTTGTCACTGGCTTCCTTGGAATAAAACTAAAAAAAAAAACTTCCGTAATGCTTAGCTTGCGGAAAGTACAATAATCGGGAACAATTGTTGATAAAAAATTTGATTATGTTAAATGTGGCACATATCTTCCATGATGGATGGTTATCTAAAGAACAAATTAAATAAGAAATGAAGGCACAATTTTATGATGATCGAATTGATAGAATATACTTGTATGGTTGCATTTTCGGATCCCCATATAGCATTGATTATGGTCAATAAAAATACAATAGTAGCCCACAAAATGAGAGGCAAGCAATATGAAAGAGTTGGAACTTCTTTTTTTTTTTTTTTTGCCAATAAAGGATTTTCATTAAGAAATCAAATCATTCTGCATTACATGATAGAGTTCGGGAAACACAGAATCCCTACTCCACATACGATCAGCTATAGAACTATGATGTCTCGCCAAGAAGTGAGCCACTTTGTTCGCGGATCGTTTAACAAAGATCAACGTCACAAGACGATTTTTTAACTCTGTCAACAGAGCTTTGCACTCTTCTATTACCCTCCCGAGATAGGACAAATGAACTGAAGAGCAACGGATTACTTGAGTCACAGATAAGCAATCGGTCTCCACTATCACAGGCTGATTGAGGTTGTACTTGATCCAACTCAATGCCTCCTTAATACTCAAAGCTTCAGCTAGTTCAGGAGATATAATACCCTCTCTGCACTTAGAGCCCGCAACTACCAGATCACCCCTGTAGTCCCGAGCTATCATAGACAGACTATATGTACTAGAGTTCTCAAATATTGCTGCATCGACGTTGATCTTAACCATACCTTCCTGTGGATATTCCCAACGCTCTTTGCCGTCTTCCTGGCTTATAAAACCCAGAAAATTATCGAACGACTTATCTTGAGCGTTCTTCCATTGGTCAAGCAATAAATTTGCCGATTTACAAACATCTGAGTACTTCCCTCTACGCTGATTCCAAACCCCTTCGTTTCTGTTCCTCCAGAGTGACCACAGAATCATCACAATCGCCTGCAAGTCTTTCGTATTACTTTTCTGCATAGCTGTAGATAGCCACCTGCTAAAACTGGAACTATTGTTCTCATCTATCTTTAAGCCTGAAGTGTTCCAACATTGTTTCGCAAAAGGGCATGATACCAGTATATGGTACACTGTTTCAGTCTCATCGTTACACACTGGGCATTTATCAATCACATTAACCCTTCTAATAATCAGCTGATCCTTAGTAGGTACAATGTCACGAGCTGCTCTCCAAACAAAGTGCTTAACTTTCAAAGGCACCTTCAAATTCCACAATTTTTTCCATGGGACACTATCATTTTGAGTGCTCGTTTGTTTAGCTTCTTGGATAGCTGCATAAGCCGTCTTAACTGTGTATTGACCCATTCTATCCCATTTCCAGAACCACCGATCTGAGTCAGCCTCTGTCAACGGAATTGTCAAAATAAGCTGCACATCTCTGTCAATAAAAACATCTTTGATTACATCAACATCCCACTCATACTGACCTGGGATCATCAAACCATCGACAGTACCATCCCTTATAGCTTCATTATCCGAGTGAACATAAGGATCCTCGTTAGGCAGCCACGGGTCCTTAGTTATGCTAATCGATGTGCCTGTGCCCACTCGACGTACAGCTCCTTGTTTTAGAATGACTTGAGCTTCCATAATTGATCTCCAGATGTAGCTCGGATTATTCCCAACTTTAGCTGTCAAAAAAGTTCCCTCAGGATAATATCTTGCCTTAAAAACTCTTTCAACTAAGCTCCCTGTTCTAACAATTAGTCTCCACCCTTGTTTACCCAGAAGAGCTACGTTAAAATCCTGAAGCTTTCGAAAACCCAGTCCACCATTTGATTTTTTCGTGCACATTCGATCCCATTGCATCCAGTGAATACCCTTGTTGTTGTTAGAGTTGCCCCACCAGAATTTATTCATAATTCTTTCCAAATCAGTGCACAATTGCTGGGGGAGAAGGAACATACTCATAGTATAATTAGGAAGTGCTTGTGCTACAGATTTTATCATCAACTCCTTCCCTCCTCTCGATAAGCATATCTTGTCCCACCCCTGCACTCTTTCTCTCATACGATCTTTTAGATAACCCAACAAAGCTGATTTATTACGCCCCAACATATTTGGTAATCCTAAATACGTTGTATTATCACCTGCTTCCTTAAAACTCAGCATAGCACTAATAACATCTCTAATCTCCTGAGCAGAATTCCTACTAAAAAATACAGATGATTTATCTGCATTAATTTTTTGTCCCGAGGCACGTTCGAAAATTTGCAACAGGTCTATAATATGATCTGCCTCCTTCTCATTTGCCTTGCAAAAAATATAGGTATCATCAGCGAAAAACATGTGGGTTAAACGAGGGGCTCTTCTAGCAACCTGAATGCCAGTCAAGTTTTTCCTTCTGTCATACTCTTGAATTAAAATAGAAAGACCCTCCATGCATATCAGGAATAAGTATGAGGAAAGTGGATCTCCTTGACGAATGCCACGTTTAGGAATTATAGAACCAAACCTTCTGCCCGCATGGCAGATCTGGTACTTAGCTGAACAAACGCAGGACATCATCATTCTTATAGAAAACTCTGAAAAACCCATATGCTTTAACATTTCTCTTAAAAAACTCCACTCCACACGATCGTAAGCTTTACTCATATCCAACTTTAATGCCATCCATCCCGTTTTGCCTTGAGTTTTACGCTTCATAAAGTGCATCACTTCGTACGACAGCATGATATTATCCGTTATGAGCCTACCCGGGATAAAAGCACTCTGTGTTTCAGAGATCAAAATGGGGAGCATCGATTTTAATCTATTAGCTAGAACTTTAGAAATGACTTTATAGCGCACATTACATAAAGATATAGGCCGAAGATCCATCATATTCACGGGGTTTTTCTTTTTAGGGATTAAAGCAATGTTTGTATCTCCTATATCATCCTTCAAATCGGCCGTTATAAAGAAATTATGGACTAAAGCAGTCAAATCATCACCAACAATACTCCAAAATTTTTGGTAAAAACCTGGGCTCATGCCGTCTGGGCCGGACGACTTGTCCGGGTGCATGCTAAATAGTGCTCTCTTCACTTCGCTAGCCTCAACCTGAGCACTCAAAATGGCATTATGATCTTGATCTATTCGTCTCGACACACCTTCAAATATCGGGTTCCATTCAGTTTCTGATGCAGCAAATAGATTAGTGAAATACTCTGTCATTGTATTTTCCAACCCCCAGTCCCACCCCACTTCTTGACCTTCATTATTAACAAGAGTAGTAATCTGGTTTATCTTTCTACGATTTTTGGCTGCTGCATGGAAGTACTTACTATTCTGATCACCCTCTCTCAGCCACAATTGCTTACTCCTCTGTCTCCAAAAAACCTCTTGTTGGTTATATATTTCATTCAGTCTATTCGATGCTTCTTGGTACTTTTTCACTGAGAAATCATCTCTCCTGCCTTTGGTCTTTTTCATGATGCTCTTGCACTGCATTATACGATCCTTGAAACTGCCCGTAATTTCATCACCCCATGATTTTAAAAGCACAGCACACTCATTCAACTTATCTTGCATAGGGCGACCCTGAAATCTATACCACACATCTTCGACAATTTGGCGGCACATTGGCTCACGAAGCCAAGCGTTTTCGAATCTGAAGACTTTAGTAGTAAAAACCTTAGGAGTATTCATTGGTTCCAGCAAAATCGGACTGTGATCAGAGGTGCTTATCTCCAAGTTTGTCAACTTTATTTCTGTGAATAAATCATTAAAATTCCTGGATACTAGCGCTCTATCTAGTCTGATCTCCACCCATCTCTCAGTACCATGTCCACGTTCCCAGGTATACGGATACCCAATCAAGTCTACATCGTACAACTCACATTCTTCCAACACTTCTTGGAAGCCTTGGACTAACCATGGAGGATAAGGAGGTCCTCCTCTTTTGTCTCCATATTTAACAATATTGTTCATATCCCCCAACAAACACCATGGCAGCATCGACTTTGATTTTAAATCTTTTATTAACGACCATGTTTCACTTCTTTTGGCACGGTCTGGCTCACCATAAAAACCAGTAAGCCTGAATTTACTCCACCCTCTAATGTCAACCTCTACATCGATATGATTTTTGCTATACGATAACAAACTGACCTCCTCTTGATTTCTCCAAAGTAAAGCAATTCCACCACTTCTCCCGTCAACATCAACAGCAAAAGCTCCTTCAAACTTAACCATATTCTTAACCTTCTCTACTGTATCCTTCTTACAAAGAGTTTCACACAAAAAAACTATTCTGGGATTCTTTTGGTCGTTGTCATGGTCATGAATGGAGGATAGTCACTGGTAGAGTTTGTTTTCGTTGGATGGTAGAGTTTATTTGTTTATTTAAATATGAAACACATATGTTGTAATGTACAAATGTAAAAATAAATGTAACGGTAATAAATTAATAATGTGAAATACGATTCACTTGTCATATTATAAATACAAAGTAAATGAGTTATAATATATGAAACATAAAAATGAATGTGACAAAAATGAAATTAATAATGTAATTTCTACACTTGAAAATAGAAAATAGAAGGAGGAAATGTGAGATAAAAATAGGGCCTCGATTCCTACATATACCCAAAGCTTGTTCCACGTTTTCTAAAACAAAAAGAGACCTTATCGAAACTTCCACGCTAAAAAAGTAGTGTGTAATTTAATGTCATACTCTCTCTCTTTTAATTTTTGAATCTTCTTTTTTACATGTTATGCCTTTTTTTATTGTTTTCATAGATTCTAGCTACATAACTTCTACCGGACCTATTATTTCATAGTATCTTCGTCCATGTGAGACTGATTAAACCCAAACTACATATTTCAGATTCTTTTTTCGGTCATTAACATCTCATAATTTAAATGTCATTTTTACCAAAAAATTTCTAAAAGGATATTTTACAATTTCACTCAGGATAAAGTTAGGACATAGTCTTAGTTTTAGTTCAAGATAGGGAAAGAAAAGTTGATTGCTCGGATTTAATTGTAGATTGGAGTTCAACTGATGAAGAAGGGACTATCTTAACTTCTGCAAGAGTTCTTTGCCATCCAGAAAATTTCAACTATGAGTTTCACGTTAGTCTTTTACAATTATCTATTGTATTTTCTTTGTCTTTGTTGTACTTTGTTATAGTACATATAAGTTAATCAACTTTGTCAAATTGTTATGTTGTCTTGTATTTTTCTTCTATGTGATTGTGAGGATGACAAATGAAATATTGTTCCTTGCCGAAATATTATTTCTTGCCAAAGAAGACCATGTTGATTTTTTTATAATAACCACCTTACTCTCTTAAAGTGAAGTCCAATGTGAAGATAGAAGCGTTGGATTTAACCGTTGACGTTGTTGGACGACAAAGACACACATCTTTGGTAGAGAGAGTTGTGGCTCTTGGTCGTTCATTCTATGGATATTCTTTTCTAGACTATGTTGGAGAGCTAGATCAGGAGTATCCTAACTTCGGATGTGACGAGTTGGTGAGGTCTTTTTGCTATGTCTCACAGGTACATCTTTGTTCATTTGTCTTACCTTTTTAAAAATGTATTAAGTGACATAATATTAAATCACTGAAAACACATAGCTTAATTAATCATGCATAATAGTAGTTCGCTATAATTACCTTTGCATTGTTGTCATTTGTGACGGCAAAAGTGATTCATGTTGTCATCCAAAATTTTATTTATTTTCGTGTAATTAACAATATAAGAAGCAACGAGTCAAATATAAACAAATTTCAAGGAATGATTATGAATAATTTTTTGGTATTGCCGTCATTGTCTTTAATCTAGTTGCTTGTGCAACATTAAAAAATATTTAAGTTCGAGGATGACATTGTCAAACCCTTAGTTTCATCAGTTGAGAATTTTTTTTTTGTTGTTTAAAGTTCTTAGGTGACATTGATTTTTTACTAGTTTTGCAAGGTTTTGGTTGAGACTCTAGAAATGTGTCTTAGTAATGGTTACATGATGGTTATTTTTGATTCTTTATTATTATTTTTTGGGTTGCTTATTAATATTAATTGGTAAATGTGATTACCACTATAATCATATTAGCATGAATGAGATTGATTTTGGTTAATTTTATATATTTAATTTACCATCTCATTGTGGATAAGCACTTGATCAAATGTTTTTCAGATTTGTGAAGGTGGACCACTTATTACCGATACTGATGATGTTGTTGGTATCAGTTTTTTTTGGCAATTGTGTTAATGCTCATTTCCTCCCAGCTCATATCATCCGATCATGCTTGGAGGGGTGGAGGTCCCATGGGTAGGACACTTTGTTTTCTTAATTTTGTGGTATCTTTTTATCATCAAGCTAATATTTGTTTGTAATAATTTTAGTTACCATTCATATGGTTCTTACATTCGTTTTGGACTTATTTCCTTAATGCAGCATTGTTACGAGGTCTTGGTTTGGTTTCAGTGTACGTGATTGATCTCAAGTAGGTACATTTTCAGATTTGCGAGAAATTGAACCTATCTCATACAAAATCGCATGTTCTTGTAAACAAAGTAATATATTTATTCTGTCCTATCCTTAGATGTGGTTATTATGTTCCATCTTTTATTTGATCTTGACACTAATAGAGGTGTAATGGTGACAATGATTTCTGCCAAACATGTTGATGAAAATTTTGAAGTGCATTACAAAAAGTCATGAATCGTGCATCTTTATAAAACTACTACATATATTGGACTTTGAAACAATGAATAAAAATAATATATATTGTATTGTGCCTTGACTTTTAAGTAAATTGAGTAGTAGAGTTCTTATACGTGACTCGCAGTAAAATATGAGAAAAAACAAAGTTAGTGCTAGTTAAGTTTCCTACATTTGATGATATAAACTATCAAATTATTCTTAATTGCGATCACATTTATCATTTGTATAACAAATTTATATATATTTATTCTGAAATAAATGAAACAAATGATGAGTAGGTGTTTAAAGGATCACTTGCTTACAAGAACAATGTACGCTCTCATGACTTGATTGCTAGTTTAAATGGGACTCAAATTGTATCAGCTACTCATCATGTATGTTACATGTTATAATGTGTAATCAAAATTAAAATCGTTATACCATGGAATTTATTATTGATTCAAATTGCAACTAAATTTTTTCCCAAATGATTATATGATATAATCAATTATTGCGTGCCATATGAGTTGTAACTTAATACAATTAAGAAAATTCATATAATCTCACAAATTTATTCTTTTTTGTCCTTCATAATTTTACTTTATTTCATAATATTGTACAATGCCCGACAAAATCAGAGAATAATTGACCCTGAAGATGGTGGAAGGACGTACACTTATTTTAACAAGTATCATTGTCTTAATATGTGTCTAATACCTATATTCTGCCATTCGCCTTTTCATTAGACTTATCATGACTTTCATTATATTATTTGACTATTTATTAGACTTAATATGTATCATTTCGTCTTTAATAATTTTGGATTTGCTTGATGTATATATTATTACCATTGAGTTCCTTCGATTTTAAGTTTGGTTTTTTGTCATCATTATTCTTTTTGTCTTTGACAGTAGTCTGATCTATTGTCTCAATGAGAGACTGATTCTCTTGATTTCGGTCAACCTTTTGCGGTGCTTAGAACAATTTTGTAATAATAATAATAATGTCTTATTTAAGGTTTATTTATTTTTACTTCATAAAGTAATATCATGAAATTTACATCAGGTTCATATAAATACATTGGATCGTAGTGAAGAAGTTAGTTTCTTGAAAAATTTAGTTTTTTGGTCATGAAATTTACATTAGGTTCATATAAATATATATGGTCGTAGTGAAGAAGTTAATTTTTTAAAGAATTTAATTTTTTGACCGAGTACCTCTCCATGGATGACATGAGCTTCTGTGATTGGTAATCCTCAAGAACCTCATTAACTTGCATTTTGTATATATTTTCCTAATATTTTGTATTGAGTGGTTTCCTAAACTTATCCGGAACCTATGTTAGCATGAAATATTTTGCATTTACGTGATTATAAATCTTCGTACTTTATCATGTTTGAATTAAACATCCCTTTAGTCGTTTGTTAATAAAACAAATGATATATGCTACCTTTGACTTTAAGGTACAAAATTTGATTTTGAGGCGCAAAAAATTGCAATGGCTATTACTCTTTGTTAATAAAAAATGATATATGCTACCTTTGAATTTAAGGTACAAAATTTGATTTTGAGGCGCAAAAATGTGCAATGGCTACTACTTTTTTTTGCAAAATAAAAAAGAATTTTCATTTATCAATGATAGAGTATCACAATCCAGAAAAAGAGAAAAAAGACACATTCTTTCATCCACGAAAGCTTATCATCTAACCGAAAGTATGCTTAACCAATACATGTGTCGTAACCTAGATTACGACTGACATAAGAAAGAGATTCCTCCGAAAGTTTAGACAATAAAACATTCATATCAAAGAAGAAGACTCACGACAAAAGTAGGCCTCGTTAAAATCCCATAAGAGCAAAACCCTGTGGGAAAATAACTCAGGGGGGAAAAGAATGCCCACACTGCAACGATCGACAAAACATCATTTTACATCATGCCTCAATAAACAAAAGGGTAGATTCTTTTAAATTCTTCTGATATAGCAATCACATTCCCGACTTCAATTATCTACTTTTCCATCTTCTTCTCATCCAAGTAAATCTGAAAAGTCACCAAAACCAGATACAAATCAAGAAAACTAAGTTAAAACAAAGACATAAATTTGAGATAAAACAAAAAATATTATATTATATTATTTAATAATAAATTCTATTTTCGGTGACAATATATTAATAAAAATAAGTACAAATATAATCTAACCAAAGGAGATCCCTTTGGTTAGACCTCTATTTAAAATATTAAAAAAAATTAAATTAAATAAAAAGTCATTAATATTACATTTAGATGAAAATAATAAAAATAACTAAAGTTAAATAAATTGTAAAGCTTTGTGAAAACAAAAAAAAATTATAAATAAGGTAAAATAAATTTAAAATCCAACCAAATAAAATAAAATACAACTGTATAAAATATAAGATATAAAATAGAAAAATAGAAATATAAAATAAAATACAACCGTATACAACTGTATATTAGAAAAATAGTGTATAAAATATAAGATATAAAATTCGTCAGACGGACGACCGATAATATACGTCAAACGGAAGATCGACATAAAATAGTGCAATGGCTACTACTATGTATCATATTTCATTATATTTCCCGAAGTACATGTAGTTGTGTAATTAAAGTAATAACTAGCGTAAATGTTCGTGCAAGACACATGTACTGAATCAATTTCTCGTTTGAATTGTATATATTGAAATAATTTTATAATTTCTCGTTCGAAATTGTATATATTATAATAATTTTATAATTTGAAATATGAAAAAAGATAAGATTTCGATCTATTGAATATTTTTATAGTTATTTTGTAATATTTCATACCAATTTTTTGAACCAAATATTTTATAATTTGATTAGATTTTATAAAATTTGGATAAATATTCATACGATAATAATCACATAAATTCTTATGATTGTTAATTTATTAATGTAGTTTTCAATTGCGTAAAATGAATTTTATCATATTGAACCTTTGAGTATAATACGAATAATTAGCTTAGTGAAATTGTCCGTTTATTATAAAGGTGTATGTAAACTCATTGATTTTTGTTGTAAAAAATTTATCATATATGTAAGACCATATTTTGAAATATATTACAAAATCTCTTAATATTTAATAGAAGTCATCCTTATATTTGTCTTAATCATTTTTTTAAACATATATATTTATACAGTTTTAAACTTAAATATTTAGTTTTAGTCTAATATTTATTACATATAAAGAAGTTCAATAAAAAAATTGGGTAAATTGAAATATTTTGTATATAATAATTTTGAAATATATTTTAACTCAAATTTATTTTTTTTAAGAGAATTTCAATCGATGTAAGATATGACAAGCTTAATGACCCGTGCATGTACGTGAAATCCAGTATCAATTTTTTTTTTTTGATTTTATAGTATATTGATCTAAATATATGTTATATAACTCAACCATTATATATTATATTGTATATTATATTGATCAATATTCTATTAAAATTCATATATAGTCAAGTTATAATCTAATTGGTCATTTTAAATAATTATTGTATTTTTTGTAATGTTTATGATTAAAAAATTTATATTTTTTTATATTAATTAATTATTTAAAATGACAAAAAAGAATTTTAGAGGATGCTTAGTCGATTAAAATATTTTTCATAATTTTATCTATTCAATATTTTAAAAATAATATGAGCCAACATTTCATTTACTCAAAAAAAAGGATAAGACAAAAAGAGAAGATATGTGAATTATCTTATAGGATTTTTAAGCAACAGAATCAAATGTACTACAATTGGTTAAGGTATGAGTTTGAGAGTAGAATTTTAGTGGTTCAAATCTCAATACAAATATAATTTCATTATTTTTTTTACATAATTATTAAAGGATGACATTTTTGTAATATTTTTTTTAAAAAAGATAAAAAGTAATAGATTTTTTTCTTCCGAATGTGCCTATAAACTTACTTATACTATTTATAATAACTTTAAGTTGTTATATTGTTAGCCAACATCTATCTATACTTTTTATTAATATGTAAAACCATGTTTTAAATGGCGTGTAAAATAAAAGTACAGTTAAACTTCTTTAAAATAATACTCTTGGGATGGAAAAAATATTACTTTATCGATAATAATATTTTATTACTTTACCGAATTTTTATGTTTACGTATTACAACACATTATGTGTAAAAAAAAGAATCATCTACGGATGAAGAAATCATTGATTCGATAATGAACACTGATCCTGAAGCGCACGATAGCAATGTAATTCCGACTGTGTCAAAGCATTTCAAGCAATCAATATCAATTTAATTCCAAGCGTGTCATCAAAAAGCAACAATTACTTATTACAAACTTACAATTCGAGCAAAACATACCCGGAGTTATTTATGTTTTACATAAAGTCAAGGATGAGATTAATTTTAGCTTTGGTGGAAAAAAGAAACAAGCTACTATAGGTTTATATTATTAAAAAATTGAATTTTGTAACTTATTATATATATAATTATGGAATTATTGCTTTACATATTACTTGGGTCCTTAATGACTTTCTAATTTTTTATTATCTTATGCTTTTAGCGAGAATATTACTTTACAACATTTGCCCAAGTTGGGACCGAAGAAATTTATTACTTAATCGAGTTTATTACTTTATCGAATATTACTTAATCAAGGTTTAACTGTACCAAATTACCAACTTTGGTATCATTGATCAAATGAGGATTCGATTCCTTCCAACTACATAATTATACAAGATTTATTTATTTATTTTAATTTCTTTAATTTGATCACGTGTTTGATTCCCTTTAACTACATAATTAAATAGTTTTTATTTTTTTATATATTTTTATCATTCAATTCTTTACAAGTTTATATTTAAATAATACTTATTAATTATATTTATTTATTAATTAATTTTTTCTTTATTTTCACCCGTATTCGATTACATATAACTACATAATTTAATAGAGTTTGTTTATTATATACTTTTATTATTCAATTCTCTACAAATACATATTTAAATAATACTTATTAAATATATTTATTATCTATAATTTATTCATATTAATATTTTAATCTCAATGCACTCCTATACATTTATACATCTTTTTTTTCTGAAGTACTATGTTTTATATTAATAAGGTTCTTCGTGTTTATTTAAAGCCAAATAGATTGCAAACGTTGTGGAAGATTGCCTTACGGCACGATAATTAATTACGACTTGAGTCCAGCCCTTTTTCCTTTCATTTTAATTAATGTTTGAAATTTCACGAAAAATATGACTTCCACTGAAAATGGTTTGCATGCCAGAAGTACTCAGGCTGACCTCCTTAAGATCGATACTTCAGACACGTACAATTTGGGTATAGGATCATAAGGATACTAAATGGTACTTTTATAACTCCTTTGTGGATGTTATATACTCCCTCCTCCGTCCCAAAAAGATTGACACACTTTCCTTTTTGGGATGTCCCAAAACTAATGAACCTACTATACTTACTATTTTTTAACATTACTTTTCACCATTACACCCGCTACTTCTCCATTTTATACTATTTTTTAAACTATTACACCCACTACTTTCCTCCACTATCTCAAATCTATTATTAAATATTAATAGGTCCCACCACTTTATCCACTTTTCAACTAACTTTATTCTTTTTCTACTACATTTTCTTAATCTCCGTGAAAGTATCAAACAAATTGGGACGGAGGGAGTATTTCTTAGTATCATGTGAGTCAATCCTCTGTGCCAACCGGTTAGTTAACAGAATCTGTAGATATGTATGTTATCGAGTCTCCAGTCAACATCGTGATACTAGGATATGATGTATATATAGGATATGAACACATATTAGGATCTGTTGGAATATATGTTCCTGGAATCATTAATTAATACCTGATATGATGTGGAGGTCAAGAGCGTGGAAGTGCATGCAGTGTTAAATTCCAGTTTCTTATATGTTTCTTTTACAGGTCATATTTTATATGTTGTCTTACTCCTTGTACGTACTTTAAGTCTTGAAAGAACATTATCGCTAGGAAAAATTATAAACATCATTTTACTCTACTTCTGATGGTCCTCGGAGGGCACTAACAGCATATTTATGGTATCGATCCAGTACCCAACCCGACCTCACTTTGACTCTACTTTGTCCTGCCTTGCTTTAACTACTGAACCATTTAATTTCACAAATAGGTGAAATTAGTAATCACAAAATTACGTAAATTAGGATCGTAGTTCATGTTGTCTTGGGCTCTTAATTGGTGGTTCATGGAGACAAAAGATTTCAAGTATCCCTATTTTAGATTGCCATTATTTGTTGGTGTATTGATGAGAACCGGGAAATAAATGTATATATAGAGCAAACTTGTGAAACCTAGTTACCACAAAGCAACTCATGAACCAGATTATAGCTCAGAAATAACTAGTATAGTAGTTTATAGTATATGGCTGTGCAATTAGGTGGGTAGTCGAGACAAAGATCCTTGTGTTAATCTTATCCCTCTTGTGAAGGATAAAAGAATCGATGACGTATTTGTGCCGTCTCGCGTTTAAAAGAAAAGAAAATAATGGGTTATTTATGTATGTCTCGTCGAAAAATCAAGAGATAATTAGCTAGTCTTACTAATCAGCATGCAGTCTGACCACACACTCGAGCAGTTTACAATTTTGTTTGGACTTATGGAACTCCCTGTTAGAGCATCGTTTATAGTCTTACTTACTTAGTTGGTGGATTGCAACGTTTAAAGGTTCATGTCAATGGTAGTGTAGGAGAAAAGATCGTTATGACGATAGATGATAAGAATTTATCACCATCTAAACGAGGGTGCATGCATGGCTGGTGTAAATTACTGGTGGAAAAACGCAATTACTAAAATCTTTTTTAACTTAGGGTGTAACGTTTGGGGTGGTATTGTCTTGATTTGAAAATCTACATGTATAATAAGATCAACATGAAGTTGAGTTTGTAAACACAGTGCTCAAAAAGAGGTGAGACAGTACTTGCATGAATAGGAGCCCGTTTTTTCTTGTAAGTTTGAAGCGGTTTCAAGAGTGACAACCAAACTAAATCTTAGTACTATTATTTACCTGTTGTGGAATAAAAACTAGGTTATAATTATGACGGCTAGAGTTTGTCTGTATTTAATGTTAAGGGTGGTTGAGCTTCGAGCTTTAATGGCTGCTTCTGCGTTCGAGACTAAACGGTCCTCACAGAATGCCTACGTATCTCCGTATTAAGAGAATCAAGCCAATAAAACGTAGTTCTGTGGTGAGGGGTCTGACCCTTTATATAGGCTGAGAAGCCTTAGAGTTATGGTAGGGTTAGGTGACTTGGTGGGTAAGTCAACCTCGAGGAAAGTTCTAGACCCCTTCCTTGTAGGAGTCTGTTTCCGTGTATGAGTGTATGCCTTGGAGGCTACTCCTTGTAGAGATAATGTTCTTATCTGACACTTATTGCTGAGCTGTTTATTATCCCTAATATTAATTACGAAATTAATATTGTAAATAGGGTTTGGGCCCACCTGATGGCCCCCACGTTTGGACCATTCCGGGTCTAATTAATGCCACATTAAATGTGTCTTTAGGGCTTACTTTTAGCCCATATCATTTGCCCCCCAACTTCTAGGAAAACTGATCAGGTTTTCCTTGAAGTTATAACGGCCTTAATTGAGACTTGGGTCAGGGTTCATTGCTCGTACGCGAGTATTTTCAACAATATCATCTTGGTGTAAAGCGTGGAGCGACCGACGCAATTTACGACGATGTTGAATGACACTAAACGGAGTTAAATGGCACTAGACAGCGCTAATCAGCCTTAAACAATGTTTAAATAGTGTTAAACAATGTCGAATGGCATAAAACGGCACTAACGGCACTAATCGGCGCTAAACGGTGCTAATCGGCACTAATCGGTGCTAACAGGCACTAATATGTGCTAATCGGCACTAAACGGTGCTAGCGGGGGTCCGGGGGCGGCAGCCCCCGGGCGGGGTCCAAGGGGCAGCAGCCCCTGGCGGGGTCCAAGGGGCAGAGCCCCTGGCTGGGGTCGAGCTGGAAATTTTTTATTTCTGAAGACTAGTACTATTCAGAAATTATCGTTTCGGCTCTAAATTTTGCAAACCCGAGCTCAAATTCGTGCTCAATCTGCCTCAAGGTCGCAGCCATTTTTCTTACTTTCTAAGTCATTTTCGACCTGGAAATTTCGAGCAGAAATTAGTTCATTTTCGAGCTCAAAAACGAACTCAAACGGGGGCCAAGTCGTGGCTTCTTTTCAGGATTTTCAGTGTTTTTCCGACCTCGAATGGACGAGCTCAGATGGTGTTGAAACGACCTCAAATTGGGAGTGAGGTCGCGAGAAATTTCTATTCTCTCTAGTTCATTTTCGAGCTCAGGTTCGCGATCTCAATTATAGGAGATACCGACCTCAAATTGGCTTCAAGTCACATGACTTTTTCGCGAGTTTCCGCTCTTTTTCGATCTCAAATTTACAATCTAGCCGTAGTATATTTTCGACCTCAACCCAACTTAATTAAGAACTCAAATAAGGTTCAAGTCGTTAGGGTTTTCATTGTTTTCCAATTCATTTACGACCTGGGCTTTGCGATCTCGAGTCACGCCTTGGCGACTTCATATGGGGATCCAAGGTCGTCCCATACGAGCTCATCATAATGTATTTTCGACTTCAAAAATCACCGACCTCGAGCATAATTTTTGTTTGCCATTGGCTTCTTGGGCCTTCTACGGGCTTTTAATGGTGGACCTTGTTTGGGTTTCCTTCTTTTGGGCCTAGGTCACAATGGGCCTTTACTTCCTAGATTTTCATGCTTAACAGACCTAGTATCCAACTGAAAGTTTATTGGGCCTCAAATCAAATTTGGGTCAATTCAGACCTTGGGTTTATAGTTGTTTCAGATGGATTTGAGATTAATGACGACCTCCTCAAGTTTGGCCTTCATAGCTAATCTTGGCCTTCATGGCTAATCTTGGCCTTCATGGCTAACTTTGGCCTTCATGGCTAATCTTGGCCTTCATGGCTAATCTTGGCCTTCCACGTCGATGTTCTGGATCAGAGACTCGGGATCCCAAGTACATTTTTCAATTTCCAAATTGAGGTATTAACCTTTCTTGTTAGCTTTTCTGATAAGCGTTCTTAATCAACTACCAAAACATTTATCAAGTTGGGGGTGTTCTGGACCACCAATCACGTGGTTTCAGGTCAATAGGAGGTGTTTGCCATGCCTTGAAAGGTTTCGTGAACCTTGAATTCAAATTACTTGTTTCTTAGTTCTTGCCCCCCTTGCTTCATATGGTGGAGGTCTTGCTTCTCGGTTGATCGTTCAAGAAGTTCCTTTGCCACTCAGCACTTGACTTCAAGTCTGGTGTGCCTTGGCTAGTTGTCACTACTCTATCTTGACTCTAGGTTTCAACTTGACTAACGACTCTTGATTCGAGCCATTAAACTCAGACGACAAGCTCGATTGGAGGCAGACAGCATTGTTGGCCATCAAGGCATTATCAAGGAGCCAACCAGCCTCAAGATGAGCTTTGATAGGGGTCTGTCTAGCAACTTCCAGCGTCGATGGGCGCCAACAATTTGCGCTCTATAGTGGGGTCTCCAAGACCTGATAGTAAACACTTCTAGTGTAATTCTCGATTTCAGACGAGGCGAATTTGGACAAGGCATCGGCCGTTATACAAGTTGGTACTCCTCGAATCATACCATACCAACTGTGATTTTACAATTTTCAGATATTTCAACATCGTTTCATCTTTGGCTTTTAGAGCTCTACTCACTTGGGCTATCACCAGCCTTGAGTCTCCATAGACTTTAAGATTTTTGGCCCTCATGGCTAAAGACGAGCCTAGTCCGGCTTTCAAGGCTTTATACTCTGCCTCGTTATTGGTTGTAAAAAAATATTCAACGTCAAGGCACATTCAATCGCGAAGCCATCAGGGCTCTGTAGGACTATACAAGCACCACTTGATTTTGTTTTTGATGCCCTATCAAAATAGAGTACCCAATGTTTCTTCTAAACTTTATAAGTTATCTCCCTCTTGGGGTGTCTCATCTTGCCCTTACTGGGGTGTTGTGCCTTCCTGCCCCCCGACTTCTTGGTTGTCAATGGTATATTCAACTAAGAAGTCAACGAGTACCTGTGCTTTAATTGCAATTCGAGGATTGTACGTGATATCAAAGTATCTGAGTTCTATCGCCCACTTAGCTAGCCTTCGGGTTATGCAATATGTTTCTCAGTTGCTGGTCCGTCAGGATTTCAATCTTATGTGCCTGGAAGTACGATCGTAGCTTCCTCGAGGCTGTTACCAATGCCAAAGCACACTTCTTAATGGGAGAATAATTTAACTCAGCTGCATGCAACATCTTGCTCACATAGTAGATAGGCTTCTGAACCTTGTTATCCTTTCGAATGAGGATGGCACTCAATGCTTGTTCAGATATTTCAATGTTGGCATTCTGGATTGAGGGTCCAAAATTTCAGATTGGTTTTCAAGCTTTGACTTGAAGTTTCAACCATTGGATCTTATCTGGAGGTTCATGACCCCTTCAAGTTTGGCCTTCATAGCTATCCCATGGCCTTCATGGCTAATAACTCGTGTTCCTTATCCTAGGATTCGAGGTTGACGTTTACATGTTCATCGTTAGTGTTCATATGTCGACTACCAAGTATTCACGACCTTTCTTTTGGATTGATGTCAAACTAAAGGTCTTTAGGATCCCTTACTTGACTTCATGTCTTTCACGGCTTGTCTCGAATCTTAGTTCTGATTTCAGGGTTTTCAAACCTATCTTTGCTTCTTGTTTTTTATCCGGGGTCCTTCAAGGACTTAAACTCTTAGTAACTCTCGACCTTTCAGGGTTTTTATTTATGCGTTTGTTTGTTTCCATTCGTGTATTTTTTTTATTTTCGGTACTTGGTCATCTTTGACTTACACACATCAGGTGTTAGGTACATAAATAAAATCACATAATCAATGAATGGAAAACAAACTTGCATTAATAACTTGAGGTGGGTTCAACCCTTACATATAATACTACTGTCCTACTCGGAGCAACATGCTCTGCGATGGTTTCATCGAACCTTATTTCTACTTCTACTAGATAAAATATGAAGCTAAAAACTACTAGGATAATTTGAACCCATCGGGGCTTTGCAAGACTAGGCTTGCACCACTTGATTTTATTTTTGATGCTCCAATAAAATTGAGCACTCACTACTCCTTCTGGTCACCTCATTCTTATTCTGAAGTTCACTTACAGCTTGGGGTACAATCTCCTGCCCCTCGATTTCTTGGTTGCCAATGATGCATTCAACCACGAAGTCAGTTGACGCCTTAGCCTTAATGGCTGTCCGAGGTTTATGTGTGATGTCCTCTGCTTGCCTTTCTTGATGTTCCTTATCACTACAAACGTCCATGTCTTCAATCGGAAGGACCTGCCCCCCGACTCCATCAGGCCTTAACGCGGCTACATAACAGCTCCTAGCCATTTTCTGGTCACCTTTTTGTTCTCCTACACCATTCCTGGTTGGAAACTTGATCTTCATGTGATAGGTTGAGGCCACAGCCTTAAAAGCATGGAGTCCAGTCCTCCCGAGGATGGCATTGTAGGTGGAAGACGCTTTGATAACCAAAAAGTTCAGCATCTGAGTGGCCTCTGTTGGCTTCTGTCCGATGGTGACGGGCAACAGAATAGTTCCCTCAACTTTAGTCTCTACTCCGCTGAATCCATATATAGGCATGTTAGATAGGGTCAACTGAGAGTCGTTGTATCCCATTTTCACGAATGCATCATAGAACAAAATGTCCACTGAAGCTCCATTGTCTATCAAGACTCGCTTCACCTCTGAATTCCCAATCATGGGTGTTATGACCAGCGGGTCATCATGGGGGAACTTCACCCCTTCAAGGTCTGAATCATCAAATTCGATTGTTACTTCAGTTTTTGCACGCTTTGGTGTCTCTCCGACAATATGCATCACTTCTCGGGCATAAGCCTTCCGAGAGTTCCTAGTCGTCCCGGCCGCAGTCGGGCCTCCTGAGATCATGTTGATCACTGGCCCTCGGGGCTGTGGGGTGCGATCCCGATCGTCGTCGTTCCTATCATACTCTCTTCTCTGATTACCACGATCTTCACCCTTAGTGAAGTGGCCCAACTTCCCTTTACGGATCAAGAACTCGATCTCATCTTTGAGTTGCTTACAATCATCAGTGTCATGCCCTACATCCTTGTGGAATCTGCAATACTGATTTTTGTTCCTCTTTGTGGGATCACCCCTGAGTGGCTTCGGCCATCGGAAATCCTTATCCTTCTCAATGTCCAATAGGATTCGACTCCTGGGAGTGTTCAACCTTGCATACTCAGTGAACCTTGGTCCTTGGCTCTTCTTAGGGACAGAGTCGGAGTCCTCACTAGTTCGGGGATACTTGTCCCTAGCATCATATTCCTGGTCATCATACTCTTGGTCTTGCTTTCGCTTCTTGGAGTTCCCGTTGCCTCCATTGCCCAACGTGGCTTCCTTCTTCATGCTATCCTCAGCCTTAATGTACTTATCAGCCCTTCGTTGGAGCTCATCCATGTTCTCAGGGGGATGTTTTGCCAGTGACCTCTTAAAAAAGAGATCCGTGGTTCCATGCTGCAGGGCTACCATAGCCACCTTATTTTCCAAATCAGTGATGTTTAGGGTCTCCTTAGTGAATCGCTTGAGATAATCTCTCAGGTTCTCGTTCTTCCCCTGTACTACATACATAAGGGATGCAGAGCTTTTCTCATGAATTCTTCCGCTAATGAATTGACTGACAAAAGCGGTACTCAATTCCTTAAAAGAGCTAATTGAATTTGGAGGTAGACGGCTATACCAACGTTGCGCAATGCCTGACAGGGTTTGGGGGAACGCCCTACACTTAAGGGCATCGTTAGCGGGCTGCAATAACAATGCGCTCGTAAACGTTCTCACATGAGTTGCGGGATCCCCCGTTCCATCATAAGCTTTTATTGTGGGCATCTTAAACTTTCGGGAGATATGCGCGTTCATCACCTCCTCAATGAACGGAGGGGTCGGATCATCGAGATCTCCTTGTGGCATCAAGTCTTTGGGGTTACTCTTGGGGAGTTCCACCCTTATAGTCCCTCTGGTTGGGGCTTCAGCCCTTCGGCGTCTCCTTGAAGACCTCTCCAAATCTATGAAGGGAATCCCTCCTGAAGTCGGAGGAGGTCGAGTCTGATTAGGGTTCTGTCTTTCTTGCTCCCTTGCTTGGTCGTCCTTCAGCTTATGAATCTCGGCTTCATAAGCCTTAATTCTCTCTGCGATTGTTAAAGGACCATCACGGTTTGCTGGATTCCTCCTCAGAGGTTCCTTACTAGCGCGTCGCCTCCTTGGGGCTTCGTCTCGATCATCGTCTTCAGACGACGAATCGTCAGTATAGGGGCCAGAGTAGTCAAGATACTCTCGATCTCGGATCTGCAAGGCATGACCACTGGGTCCAGGAAGGTAGTTAGGCAGGCCATACATCGGGTTAGTACTCACGGGGAGATCCGTAGTATGGATCTGTACCCCTGGTGGTGGGCGACTGGGATCAACTAGAGGAGAAACCAGCGTCTGGAGGGCGCTGGTTCCTTGACCAGGATGGATGACCAAAGGCAACGTCCCCTCAGCATGGGAATTCGTCCCTAGAGGTTGAGAAACCTGAGTTTGAGTAATCACCCCTGTGGCTGGGGGTATTTGTTCAATAACAGGCGGAGCAGAGCTTAGAGGTAGAGCCTCGGTAACGATCGGCTCGGTAGTGCTTGGTGCTGTTCTTCGTGTTTGAACCATGGTTGATGTCTTTTTCCCACAGACGGCGCCAAATGTTGTGGAATAAAAACTAGGTTATAATTATGACGGCTAGGGTTTGTCTGTATTTAATGCTAAGGGTGGTTGAGCTTCGAGCTTTAATGGCTGCTTCTGCGTTCGAGACTAAACGGTCCTCACAGAATGCCTACGTATCTCCGTATTAAGAGAATCAAGCCAATAAAACGTAGTTCTGTGGTGAGGGGTCTGACCCTTTATATAGGCTGAGAAGCCTTAGAGTTATGGTAGGGTTAGGTGACTTGGTGGGTAAGTCAACCTCGAGGAAAGTTCTAGACCCCTTCCTTGTAGGAGTCTGTTTCCGTGTATGAGTGTATGCCTTGGAGGCTACTCCTTGTAGAGATAATGTTCTTATCTGACACTTATTGCTGAGCTGTTTATTATCCATAATATTAATTACGAAATTAATATTGTAAATAGGGTTTGGGCCCACCTGGTGGCCCCCACGTTTGGACCATTCCGGGTCTAATTAATGCCACATTAAATGTGTCTTTAGGGCTTACTTTTAGCCCATATCATTACCATTCTTTAACTCTCGAGCAAACTAGGAAATTATATAAGTAGTTGAGGAGTAAAATATGAAAGGAGTACGTATTAATTGAGGAGGCATATTTTGTTTTTAGGAAAATGTTAGAGTTACATAAAGTTTCATAAAATTTTTTACAAAATGATAAGTGTCTTAATTTAATTTTTTATAGTATAATGGCCCCCTGCATTCACATTAGTATCCACCAATAAAAATATATATAAGTGGAATCCAACTCATTCTGTGAATATTTCTGTGCACCTAGCACTACTCTTGTTTTTAATAAAAAGAATAGATATGTACCGAATAAAGAAGAATTTATAATCGGTTGTCAGTTGTCACACTCACATATAGTGGAGGAAACAACTACAGTATGAATGATCTCAGTTTTCTTAATAAATAGATAAAATGAAATATATACACTTAATAAATAGATCAAATGTGTGGCAAAAAAAAAAAAAGATCAAATGAAATATATACACACGCAAGCATATAAAAATGGCCTAAATAGCTGAATTGCAATATACTTGTCTTTATCAGAAGACAAATATTTTCTCAATACTTGGATGACTGATCTTAATTCCCATAAAACCTCTTAAAACCACATAGCTAGCTAGGTATAAAAAATTAACAATGCGTAAAAAGTAAAATTAACAACAATGTAACATTTTTTTTCATAAGGGCACCTAGGTAACCGGCTATGGATGGACAATGGACATATGAAAATGGTTGAATATGATCGACAAAAAGTCATATATTCATTTGTTCTTCGGATTCTGAATTATAATACAAATAATTAAAAATTCCTTATGTATAACTAACTAGTTACACTCGGTATTTTAGTTTACAAGTTTTGCTAGTATATGAGATATTTATCAATTGTGAATTGATGAAGGATTGACTATTCACCTATTTAGCTACGACTACGGTCAGTTCTTCCCTTAATTTAATTACTCCGATTTCTCGACTTAAAAACACATGAGTGTAATTATAAAAAAATAAAATATTTAATACTAGTACATCTTACTTTATTTATTGCAAATTAAATATGTTGTGGTTATGCACTCAAAACAGACATTCAGCTCATGCATATATAGTACACTAAATTCTTGTCATAAGATTTAACAAGTAGATGTGTCTTCTATAGCATGCCTATTATTGTCATAGAAATATTATTTTTAAACATGCATGGATAGATTATGGTTTTTGAACGCGGAAACTTGCATGAATCATGATCATAAATAATATTTTACTCTCTCCTAGCTAGTTTAAACAAGTTGAGCCTGAAGGTGCTTGTATTCCCCTTCATTATGTGAGGTGACTGTACTTTTAGTTACTCCGTCCGTCCCATTGAATAGTTTTTAAGGTGCATTTTAGAGATATATATAGTTCTATAACTTATTTTTGATATTTTTTTTTTTTTTTGTATAAAAATATAACAATCCTATTTTTATATAAAAAAAGAAAATATCAAAAATAAGTTATAGAACTATCCTTAAAATGCATGTTAGATACTCAATTTTTTATTTTAAAAAATGGGTTTGACAAAGTATAATTTAGTCTTAATAGCTCGGTACCTGCGAATCTCCTGAATCCTGGTAGACTCATCTCCTAGATAAATTGGCTTGACATGTAAAATTAAACTAAAGAACAAAAAATGTAAGAACCGCCTAGAAAATGCAGGGAAATAAAGGATAAAAGGAAACCTTTATTATTTGATAATGTACTAGACAGCCAACATAAGCCAACATATGAATTATGATAACAAGAGTCAAGAAATAAAGTTAAAACTTAATTATTTATTTGTTCTTGTGATTCAAAATTATAATACAAAATGTTTAGCAAAAAAAATATATGCAAGATAATTAAAGGCGTGCTAATATGATTTTTTAATTAATTATAGTGTCAAGTTACATTACATGTGCTGATGTGCTAATAAATCCAACTTTATTTATAGGTGAGCCGTGATCAACAATTATGTTGACTCAAAATACATGTACACTAAATTATTGTCAGAACAAGTACCGATATAGTGCCGTTTGGCACAACTTTTATTTTGGATTTATGGACTTATTTTCGAATAAAAATTTAAATTTTGATAATTTTTTTATATAAGTATTTAATGTATGTCTGAGATTCAATAAGTTGCAAAAATAAGTTGGAAACTTAGGATTTTCCAACTTTATCTTAAAATAAGTTGACTTATTTTGGAAAAAAGTTGCCCTAAACACGTCCTATAGTTATATAGAGGTTGTCTTGTACTTTTGTATAGCATGAACATTGTTGTCATAAAAATATTATTTTATGTTCATGGATACGGTATTGTTTGTGAACCAGGAAATTTGCATGATCATAAATACCTTTTTATTTTAATTTTCCATACCTATTTTAAGATACATTTAGTATATAGTTAAAAAAAATTCGAACCTTTTTTAAAATTAAATTTTAGTCACTAAAAGTTTATTTAAAATTAAAATTTTGAAAATAATTTTTATAACTATGTGACAATGCATTTTAAAATATTAGCACAAAATGAAAAATAGACAACAATTTTAAAATGGAAAAATATTTTTTAAACGTAATGAATCATGTTATTTAGAGCGTCTCCTAAGTGCCAAGAGAGATGGCATGACATTCTTTTTAACACTTCCATCAGTCAAGTTGTTGGGATGTTGTTGAGTGGATGCTGTTGAGTGCAAGTAAAGTGGCATGGAATGTTAATTTGCCCAATTTGGGATATCAAAAGTTCGCATCCCATAAAATAGGTTGTCAAATTGATTTGGAATATAAATTAAATATTATTTTTGATAGCATGTTAAGTAACCAACTCATCTAAAATTTTAAGGTGTTAGAGGGAGGGTATCAGAGCTCAGGCACGCAAAGGTCACGGGTTCGACTCTCTGCGACCCCCAATATTCTCAATATTTAATATGGACACGAAGGCAAGTTATGCTCCAAAGATGAGCGCCCGTGATCTAGCTACTCTTCGACCCAAAAATGGGCTTTCGAGCAAAGGGAGTGTTAGAATATAATATAAGATCCATATAAGGCCTCCCTCTAACACCTTAAGGTTTTAGATGAATTGGTTACTTAACAATTTTTCTAACATTTTTATGTTATACATTTTTAAAAAAATTACTATTTAGGGATGTCAACCATTAAAATACGTTTTAGTTTTAAAAGAAGCTAGAATGTCAAAAATAATGAGAAATATGAAAACTAATCATTTTCATTATATTTCAAAATTAACATTTTTTCAAAAATACCAACTATTTGAGATGCTCTTATGGTTCATGAGTTGTCTATATATGTGACAGATATATTTCATACATGTGTATATATGTCCTAATTAAAATGCATTATAACTATATATTTTGTACATTTCTCAAAAAAAAAAACTATATATTTTGTACAATGCATTTAATATTAAATTATAGAGGATGCTGCTTATATGTGACAATGCATTTGAAATGTTATAATATGTCATAAGTTTGGATGTTTAACTTATGTTGGAATTGTTTATGTTATTCATTTTTAATAAAAAAAATGTATATAAATATCTCATATATGTTTTTTTTTGTATCTAAAGAACCCCAATTTTATATTTAGCTCGTGCTCCAAAATAGTTGAGATTGACTTGCATTGATATGACCAATTGGCCACCCATGGCAAAGGCGCCTCAAGAACCCGTAACTCCCATGAAACAGTCTATGACAGGGACTGAGACAAGGGCGGCCGCCACCCCAATCCCCTATAATCATGAATTTAGTATTAAAATTAATGAAAAAAACTAAGAAAAATCATATTTTTAATGTAAAAATATTATAAAATTTTGATTTCGCCCCCTCAAATTTTTATAAATTTTTATGAATATAGTGATAAAATTTTTGATATTTATCATAATTTTGAATTTTAATACTTCAATTTAAGTATATTCATAAATTAAAAAAATTTAATGATAATTTTTTATTTCATTTAATAACAAATTATTTTAATATATTAATTATTAAGATAGAAAAAAAAAAATTCGCCCCCACGAACCCTATTTTCTAGCTCCGTCCCTGGTCTATGAACTGACATTATCAGGCAGACAGGCACATTGTTTCTTCGTAAATGTTTAATGAATTTGCAAAGCGAATGATCCCACTCCCACCATGCACCCACTCATCCCACGTACTGTACAACAAAAGCTTTGTGCATGCCATGTCCTAATGCAAAAGAGGAACTTGGAGACCGAGCCTAGAGCAATTGGAGTAATATCTTTTGACTTGTGCCTTAGAGCATCCACAATGCTTAGTCCCATTTTTTATTGTGCTTGGCCCCATTAACATGCCCCGTCACCTCAAAGTGGGCAAATGAAAAAACTGGCCACACCCATGCAATGGACAAGCCCAGTTCGTTGGCTTTTTTATAATAAATAAAATATAAACTACCCACTTCCATGGTTTTTTAATACACAAAAATTGGGATGGACACTGATGGAGACATTTTCTACCATTTCACGTTATTAAAATAATAAAGTGGGACGGTCCCGGGAGGGAGGGACTGCCCACTTTTTACTTCTTCCATCCAATGCAAAATTTTGGCCAGTCAGCAGCCCAGTGACAATTCCCGAGTTCCTATGCCGCAAATGGGACTGCATTGGAGATGCTCTTACCTCTACATCGATGTATGAGCAAATCAAAGCACACTTCTCTGTTTTTGTTCTGTACGGATATGAAAGTAAAATGCAGACCACATTTAATGTATTATGTTAATGAGTTTGGTTGATTTGTGAAATTTTTTGTAAATAGTTAATTATAATTTTTGGTACCTAATTCGGTATTTCTAACATTTTTCGTAAAACATAACTATTGCCACGAGATTGACCGCTTCACCGCATTTATTTTTAATCTTTTTTCCTTCCCGTTAAGGCACGCACCTCGATGATGATTATTCATCATAAGCCTTGCACACATTGTTCAGTGGTTTCCTTTTAACTAAAGATACATTTTGTCAGTTTGAAAAGGTTATCACTTCAAAGAGAATGAAGAGGGATTCTACTTTCTTGACCTAATTAATCTTACATGCATGATGTATCCACGTCTATGTTGCAAAACATTACGGATTTCGTATTGGTATTAATATGTCATTACGGATTTCGCCTTGGTATTAATGTGTTCGGTGAGGGAGATCAGGAACCATGAGACCATGATCAGAGGTGTTTCTTACGGAAACAATGAACTACGTATAGATGAGAAAGGACGTTCATTCTCTAAACGACATAACAAGTTTTGGTTAAAACTTAAAACGTACTAGTTATGTCCGTTTGAGAAATCTTATTTTTCAGAAATAAGTTACTTATTCTAAAAAAAAGTTAGGAAATATGTACTTTTTTCCGAAATAAGTAACTTATTTTTCCAAGATAACGAATATTGAACTCCCTATACACATTTTTCTTTTTAAAAAAAATATGTAAATACAAAATTTTTCCCAAAATAAGTAACTTATAAGTTAATCGGAGTATTTGCCAAACGGGCACATAATGTAAAGAGATTCGAAAAGGAGAATCAGAAGTGGGAGTGACTAGTGAGCAAAGTAAGATAAGGCTGATGCATGCAATGAACTAGAGTATGAAATTAATGTGAAGGTGGAATATATCTTTTGCGTGATGGTTAAATTATTGAACTCTTTATACTACGTACTAGAAAACAAACCTAGCAGAGATGATTCCTGACCTGCATATTCCTGATCACTTCATAACAATTGAGATTATTCCTTAATTTTTTTATAGTTAAACACACTCGCACGTCAGCCTTGAATGTATGCATGAATACTGACAAGGAACAAGAGATTTGGTCATCGATAACAAGACCCATTTAAGAATATTTTTATATTGATAATTACAAAAAATTACCCTTGTCCACTGCCCCAGCCAAGCAAGTCGTTAAAGTATGACACCCCCTTTCGAATTATCGAATACATGACTAGGTCATGCTTGAAATTTTAAATTTGAATTCGATATTGACAATTTAAATCCATCTTACGTTTTGTCTATTTTGATAGAAAATGAAAAATATATCGGAGTATTCTTGCCGTTCTTGGAAATAATAAAAGATTAGACGGTATTTAAGTCATTTAACCATTTCACTATGACTAATGTTAGGTATCTCAAAAAAATTCCAAAATATTCCCGAATTATACATAACATTATTTTATTTGTGAAATTCATATAGATGCAGGAGAGGCTCATCTCATTTATAAAAACATAACCAATCATCATGTAATAATAACTCAATATTGGTGAATCGTTTGGGTAGCTATAACATTTTCCTTTCATTATTTACAAAATTAACTCCAATCATTATACTTCCTCTGTCCCACATTTCTTTATATATTGGAGAGGGTGTCTGACACGCATTTTATTCATTATTTATTTTTCAATTTTTTTTATACAAAAATAGAACAATTACTCCCTCCATCCCACCCAATAGTTAACATTGGGGAATGGGGGTTCGGCACACATTTTAAAGTAGATTTTAATGATAGTTCTTGTTGTGGGAGGATTTTAGCACAACAGATTATGAGGCCTCGTGCTGGAATAGTGCCAATAAACAAGGAATCGTCCAACCACCCAGAAAGGCTCGTGGTTGAAGATCAATAGCTAGTCGCTCGGGAAAGCTCACGACTAGGGTTACCGAAGAACACGGGATGTGGTTCCTCGGAAGGATCGGACTGAATCTACGGGATGAGAGCTCAAGGACCAAAGGTTGGCCAGCCAAGAACCCTAATTTGACTATGTCACACAAGAGTTAGAGATGCACAAAAGGCCCATCGGGCAGGGCTTTGACCGGGATTTGAAAAGCCCGGGCTTTTTGGTCAAAGCCCGGCCCGGGCTTTTTGGTCAAAGCCCGGCCCGGGCTTTGACTTTGACCGGGCCGGGCCGGGCCGGGCTTCTGTGAAAAATGTGAGCCCGTTTAGGCCCTCGAAGCGGGCCGCGATGGGCTTTTTTCCGGGCCTGAAGCGGGCCGGGCCGGGCCGGGCTTTTTCCGGGATCAAATCGGATCGAGATTTTATGTTACATAAGAATGTTCTTTATGTAATAATGGCAGACATGTGTTAAAAAATCTATTTTGCCGATACAAATATTACATTTATTGATTTACTTTTTGATTTGATGATATATTAATTGATTACACGTGTACTTAACTTGTTTTCGTTCATGTATCGTAATATATGCATATAAATAATCTTATTATTAATAATGAATATGTAAATATATATGTACTTAAATTATTTTTATATTTGTAGGAAGTGTAAATACATAAATATTTATGTAAATATACTAGAATAATCGAATTTTACCCGGGCTTTTTCGGGCCGAACCGGGCTTTTAATCGGGCCGGGCCGAAGACCGGGCTTTTTAAAAGACCGGGCTTTTGCCGGGCCGGGCCGGGCCGGGCTTTGCCCAAAAATATAGGGACCGTTTAAGGCCCTCGGGCCGGGCTTGACCGGGCCGGGCTTTGACCGGGCTTTGCCGGATCGGGCCGGGCCAGATTTTCGGGCTCGGGCTTTTTGTGCATCTCTAACAAGAGTGCACGTGCTCTAGCTACTCCAGGAGTGTAAGTGTCGAAGAAGATCCCGTAAACTGCCTACATACCACTATTTATAGTGGATCAAGCCCGAATGTAGTTCTTGAATGATATGATCATTTGTTTATGATGAGTTATCCTCTCTCCAGTGGGATAATGACTGTTATTTCTGATAATAGTCGAGTATGATGTGTATAATCAGGTTACCAAGCAGTTTAGGTAACATAGAATGATTATCTCTTGTATTTATCATGATTTTGTATCATTTATCAAGTATATATGACATATATCCTCAAATAACTGAATGTTAATCTGTTTGAGAGTGTTTTTAGATGATATAAACGTGTTCCTAAAAAATAGGAGGCGTGCCTTATCTGTATTGGCAGCCTAATCAGGCTTCCGGCGGAAGCTGGGGGTACCGCCCGGTAGCCTGGCTCCGGTACCCCCTCCGGTAACTTCTACCACGGAAGCTACTTTGGAAGCTCTACTGGATGACTGACAATAGTTATAAGTTATCCTCAAGGGGATACCTCCGGAAACCTGACAGATTACTCAATCTCTTCATGAATCTGAACCCTAATCCTCTTGTGGGCCTAAATCTAACCCATGCGAGATTTTGGTCACAACAACTACCCCCCGGTTCCCTGAAGTACTGTGTACAAGGGGAACCTATTATCACAAGGTACCGGTCATCAAGAAAGTTCATCTTTTTGCTATCTTGCCAGATCATCGTCATCATATGAAATGTCAATATTGAAAATTCTTAATCATAGAATTTGGGGTTAATACTGATTCTAATAATTGGTAACTCCTGTTATTGTGCTATGGAAGCTCGAATTAGAATTAATCGTCATGCGGGAACCCTTATGATTTATTCGTTAAGTATTTAATTACCTTTATCCCTAGGAAATTAAAAAGGATAATTGAAAAAATGAGGTAGTTGTTCTCGGACTCTACCATTTCCTTTCAGGATGAACATAGACGGTCCATTTTCCCACGTGTGTGAGCTTCCTGCCTGTCTCGTTTTCTGTGCCAGGTCAATTGACTAGAGGGACACGCCTCTTTGCTCTGTGTTTGTATATATCCATATGTTTTAATCTTTTCACTTTTCTTTTCATTTTTACACAACACACTCTCTTAAGCAGGCAAGGGTTCCAAAGGTTTCCGACGAGGCTTTCGGTGAAGGCTAAAGTGTTTTCACACCTTTCTCTTTATCTCTATCCAGGTATGCCTCTGACTTTCTTGACCCGTTTATAAGCAAAGTTTGCAGTTTTATGTATGATTGCTATGCACACACCAGACTATGCTTTCGCACATCTATATGCACATGTGAACGCATATCCTTGAATCGATAGTAAATTTTATTTTCTAGGGGACATTGCACGCCATTCGTTTTGATTCGCCTAAGTTTTTAATATCCATCTGTTGATTCTTGTTATACTTCTCTACTGTTGAACCTTTCTTCGGATAGATCTGTTTACGCTTCTTCTGATTCATGGTTGCATGTGTGAACCTCTGTCTTCTATGTGTATACCGAGAGGCTGGGGTGAAACCCCCTCCGGCTTCCCCCGTAATTGTTCTTTGACATGCTTATAACATGTTTGATATATGTCTCTAATGAAATTTATTTACTTTAATCTGTCTTGTCAAGTAAATATTTCAAATTCGTTGTTTTGGATAGCCTTATAGTTCTTTAGGCATGCTCCCCTTATTTTTCTTGATTGAGTAACCTTAGCACAATCTCGTTGGGTTGATCTATTAGTGGCCACCCCCCGAGCCTTGGCTTACTTTTAATGCGAACCGGTAGTCCCTTCGTTCACAGGGTACTCCTAGGATAATTATTTGAGACCTTTAATTTCTTCAACTTAATCTTCCTAATTCCAAATCTTTCACCTAACTTGCATCCTGTGGTTGCAGATGTCGTCTTCATCTGTATCTGGGGGTTCCTCATTGCAACCGGGAAACGTGTCTCCCATCTCCGGGGATCCCTCTGACACTTGGTCCACCCACATAAGTGACTTGCTCATCTCGCAACCCATTTTACAGTCTAGACCATCTGTTAGTTCAAGAACTCGCTCTCGGGTGGAAGTCATTGACCCTCTCGAGGCTGAGATTGTTAGCCGGTACCTCAAACCTTCCGTGGAGGCCGGTTCGTCAATTTATGTTGAGGGGCATCCCGATAGAGTTGTTCTAAGCTCTAATACTGATGAGGAAGAGGGATCAACGGATATGTTCTCTACCGATAAGGATTCGATAGGTGATAAGGAACAAATTGCAGTGGGGATGATAGTACAGGTGGAACGGAAGCTTCACGTTCCGGTAAGCTTCGTTCCCTCCTGCGAAGACATGGATTCCTCCATGAATGTAGATAGACTTGAAAGGTTACGGGAGCTATGCAACCCGGGATGCAATCTGGTGATTCCCAGTGGGGGTGAGAGGTGTCATAGATTTAACAACTTTGAGCCTGATCAATCCATACCAAATGCAATGTTATCTGCATCTTTTTTCAAGTTAGGGTTTTCTCTACCACTGTACCCATTTTTCACTGATGTATTAAACTTCTATGATATTGCTCCAATGCAGTTGTCTCCTAACTCCTTTAGGGTGGCAGCTTGCATGTATATTCTTTACGACAAAACCTTCTCTATTCCCGTTACTGCTAGGGAGCTGGGATATTTCTATCAACTGAAAGATGTGGGAAGGAAGGTGGGTATTTTCTATCTTACTTCCTGGAACAATAGACAAGGTAAGTGTATAAAGGGAAACAAACGGGGGATGTATGACTGGCTAGAAATGTTTTTATATTGCTACGATTGTGAGGAGGTGAGAAAGAAATGGAACCTGACTCCGAGTAAGCATTCGGTATCCCTTCACACTACTGGTAGCACCAGTCGAAACACCTTCTTCTTTTTTATTCAACCTCCATTTTTCTTGTTGTATTGTTTAGGAATCCCAGCACAAACATCCCTGCAGGGGATTGAAGAAAAAAGGGCTAGGAAAATCATGAAGTTGGCAGGCTCGTTGAGAGACGGGGAAAGTTTGTTGATTCCGAAGACTCTGATGAGATTAGGGTTCTCGAGACATGTGGCTCCCCCATCTCCTGCTCACGAGATGGAGGTTGAGGATAAGTTGGAAAGAGAGACTAAGCCTCTAGGTACCAAGAAGCGTGAGAGGAAAGATGGGGCTTCCACCGGCTCCCCTTCCGGTATCCTGGGCTGCCGCTCCCTATGCCTCCTATTCACACACACATTGCCACCCAATACGTCATATCTCTTTGTTCATAGATACTTACTGATATTAGCATTTCTATAGATTTTCTTATGTATATGCTTCCAAACTGTGTTGTATTTATTGCTTTTCTCATACTCATGTATTCATCTATGTCCAGAAGCCTGGATCTGTTAGCATTATCGGTAGCCTGAAATTTCTCCTTATAAATATATGTTATGGTAACTGATATCTCTCATGTTTCATCGTTTCAGGTATGTCAGGATCTGTACCGTCCTTTATCAAGCCCTCTGACAAGTATGAGGATTTATTTCCCGAAGATGAGTTGACTATGTTGGAGACCCCTATTGCTGCCACTCCGGTTTCTCGGTTCCCTGCTTCTCTGTCCGTCAAGACTGAGCTTTCCGCTGCTGAAAAGCGAAGACTCTCTCAGGTTGCCGGAATTTCAAAGTCTACTCCTGAAACCAGGTCCTCAAAGAAAGCTAAGGTGTCTCAACAGGGTACCCCCATGGGCGATGCGGAGCAGTTTCATCAGATGTGCGGTGGGTAGATACCCCTGGAAACGATAACAGGATGGGTTAAACAAAAGACTTCCGATGCTACAAGGTCTATGCTGTTCTCCGCGGGTGAGAGTTTCTTCCATCAGCTTAGGCTTTCCAATCAGCTTGCCCTGGCCACCCGGGGTGACATGCGACTCCGTGAAGAGATGAAACAATTGAAGGTTGACATGCAGGTTATAGAGGAAGAGAAGAAGAAGCTTTTGGATGCCGTCAAGAAGATGAAGGGTGATGTTTCTACGCTGTCTAAGGAGAAAGACAGGCTGAGTAAAGTGGCTTTCGACTGGGAGAGAGAAAAAGAAGAGTTGAAAGCAGTCCATGATGCTGTAAACGATGAGTTAAAGCTGCAGGTTGGTACGCTTCAGGCTTCAGTGAAAAAGCTCAAAGAGGCCCTCCCGGACAGGTATAAAATTGGTTTCCCTAAAGGAGTCAATGACTACATGAAGGCTACCTGGAAGGTAATGCCAAATCTGGACTAGTCCCTTCTTGGTGAGGATGCCGTGAAGCAAGTGGAAGGTTTCAAGGCTGAGGCTGCCAAGTCCCTGGTCTCCACCGCCAAAGTGGTCACCAAGCCATCAGCCGTCCAACCAGGTGATATCGAAGATGCCCAGGCTACTAGGGTTGAGGCTCCCACACACGTGGTTGAGGTTACTCCAGGCGATTCTACCCAAAAGGTTGACCCTGTCGAGGATTCCCCTGGCTCTGAGGCTACCAAAGACCCTTCCGCTTCTCAGTGACTTTCTCTTCAGCCATTCCGAACTTTTATCTAGTTGTTTCTCTGAACTTATTGCTTTAATTAAGGGGGTGGGCTCCTTAACGCTCCACATATGTACTTTTAACCCTGGTTTATCATATTAATGCATGTTTGTTTTATCATCTAACTGTTCTGTGATAGGTACAGGTACCGTGGTAGGACTAGTTATATCCTAAATATTATTCGTATGAGGGTCCTGCGATGGGTACTTACAGGCTACCGCAACTATAACACAAGTAGTTCGGTTCAGATGGATACGTCCAGTGCATGTTTCTAACTTAGTGGTATGTTAATTATTTACTGACTACCCGACGAACACTAATTCGTAATCGATAGTTCTGGGAATTTATACCTCAAACTTATTCGTATTCTAAGGTATTAATTTGGTAAGTAAGAAGGGTAACATTATAACTTAAGGCAATTCGTAACTGAATGTCACTATTGGATTCTAATGGGTAATACGACTCTGGACATTGATCCTAGAATTAGTTTATACAAATATTTAGAGGATATATGCCATATATATGTTGATTAAATGAAATGAATGATAAATCATGCTTCGAGAATTGGATGATAGAACGGTAACGCAATACGGAAGTGCACTTGAGTAGTTGTGGCAACACATACCTGGATAGGTAGCCACAGTAATGATGTACTACTCGTACCTTGGTCCGTGAAACTGTTACTCTGGGTGTGGGGGTACCGCCCGGTAACCCTATAGTGTCTGGAAGCCCCAAAGACGGGAACCTGGCCTCGGAAGCCTCAGGTGGTAACCCTGTTTGGTAGCCCGGGGTGACCGGAGGCTTAGCCTGGAAGCCTTTGTTCTGGGATCACTAGCTTATTTCAATGAATCATTTGTGAGAATTCCATGTAAGCCATTCCTGCAAGGCTGCATTGGTAAGGCATTCGGTAATCCATATGGGTTAACTCTCGTAACCACATAGGTTGATGATTGAATGATCAATGTATGTCAGTCATGATACCGTATATGACTATCGATTAAGTAAGCCATGTGAACCACTCAAGGTTACGCACATGTCTGATATTGAAGGGATCCAAGTGTGCCGGTCAGGGTACCACACGAGCCCAAATAATGAAGGGAACCACGTATGCCGAACAAGGTTCCATACATGCCCTGGTAACCAAGTAAGCCATGTGAACCACTCAAGGTTCCATACATGTCTGGTGTTGAAGGGATCCAAGTGTGCCAATCGGGGTACCACACAAGCCCAAGTAATGAAGGGAACCATGTATGCCGAACATGGTTCCATACATGCCCTGGTAACCAAGTAGGCCATGTGAACCACTCAAGGTTCCATACATGTCTGGTGTTGAAGGGATCCAAGTGTGCCAATCAGGGTACCACACAATCCCAAGTAATGAAGGGAACCATGTATGCCGAATAGGGTTCCATACATGCCCTGGTAACCAAGTAAGCCATGTGAACCACTCAAGGTTCCATACATGTCTGGTATTGAAGATTTTAAAATTCTAATAATTTCAACCTGTTAAGCTGAGAGGTGTATCCACTACTACCCCCTAGTTCTGGATGGTAGCCTGGCTGCCATGTAGAACTATGCTCGTTGGTCTTACATATCTTTCTGAAAATATTTATAAGTGGTACATGTAAAAGGAAACAATCAACTTCTACTTTTACTGAAAATCAAAGAGTACGATTACATCAAATTTCATCCAGACGGGGTGTGTATCCACTACCCCCGGGCATCTACTGAAAATCATGAAATCCTAAGAACTGAAAGGGAAATGACGCAACCACAACTAGTAGGTTGCCTTTATTCATCCTAAGCTTGAAAGAGGCCTACGTTTGTTCTGGAAAGAGTCTTACTGATAGTACTTTTTTAGGTGCTCGGCATTCCAAGCACGGGGAATAGTGTTCCCATCCATGTCTTCAAGGTGGTAAGTGCCTTCCTAAAAGATAGACTTTATTTTGTAAGGTCCTTCCCAATTTTCTCCAAAGGCTCCGTGCCCGGGAACCCGCATATTGGGCATCATTCTTCTCAGTACTAGGTCACCAACCTTGAGGGGTCGAGGGCGTACCTTGTTGTTGTAGTATTTGCGGGTCCTCTGCTGGTAAGCCGCAAGTTTCAGCTGGGCGGTAGCCCGGGTTTCCTCTACCATATCTAGGGCCAACCTCTGATTTATTTCATTTGGCTCTTGACTGAAATTGTCCCTCCGGTAGGACCCTGTCCCGACTTCCACTGGGACCATAGCTTCGCAGCCATAGGTTAGAACAAAGGGAGACTCTCCGGTGGTGGACCTTGGAGTAGTGTTGTAAGACCATAAGACCATTGGAAGTTCCTCAGGCCAGTTTACCTTTTTGTCTTCCAACTTAGCTTTCAGAGTGTGCTTGATGATTTTGTTCACAGCCTCTGTCTGCCCGTTGCTCTGGGGATGGCAAATGGCTGAGAAATCTTTCTTTATTTCCAAGTCTGCACATAGACTTCTCATTTCTTTACTATCAAATTGCTTGCCATTATCTGAAATCAGTTTGTACGGTACCCCGTATCTACATATAATGGCTCTTTTGACGAATTCCTTCAGCTTGCCGGCAGTGATGGTAGCCAGGGGTTCCTCCTCTGCCCACTTCGTAAAGTAGTCAACAGCTACCACAGCATATTTCACACCACCTCTGCCTTTAGGAAGCTCCCCAATCAGGTCAATTCCCCATATTGCAAAGGGCCAGGGGCTTCCAATGGGCCTTAATTCCACATCTGGGTTGCTATTGAAGTTAGCAAACCTTTGACACTGATCACAAGCTTTAGCAAAGTCATAAGCATCAGTTTTCATGGTAGGCCAGTAGTAGCCTTGCCGTAGCACTTTGTGGGCCAGGGAGGTACCCCCGAGTGGTTTCCACAAATGCCTTCATGAACTTCCCTTAGGATGTATTCACATTCATTTCCAGATATGCATTTAAGTAGAGGTTGATTAAAACCCCTCTTGTATAGGATGCCATCATAGATCACATAACGGGCAGCCTTATATTTGAGTTTCCGAGCTTCATCTTTGTCTTCCGGAAGTGTCCCCTTGGTGATATACTCACGTATTGGGGTTGTCCATTGGCTCCCCATTGAAGATTTTATTTCCATAGTCTCCTCTCGATGGATACTTGGTTGGAGTTGCACTTCAAGGGGTATCACCCCTAACAGAATAGCTTCTTTTTGGGATCCCAACTTGGCAAGGGCATTAGCATTGGCATTTTCCACCCTTGGGATCTGATTTAGATTTAGCAATTTGAACCTACTGATAAGTTCTTGGGCATACCTCATGTAGAGTTCAGTGCGGGAGCCTCGACTCTGGAAGCTCCCTTTAATTTGCCACAAAATCAGCATAGAGTCACTAAACACGTTCAGGTATTCTACCTTCATTCCTAGAGCCAGTTCAAGCCAGCAATCAGGGCCTCATACTCTGCATCATTGTTGGTAGCCCTGAAGCCAAAGTGTATAGCGCTCTGAATTCGGTGCCCCTCTGGGCTTACCAACTCTATCCCTGCACCTCCCCCATTGTTATTTACTGCTCCGTCAACATACAGGTTCCACCATAACTGGGGGTCTTCGGCATCCCCTTCGGTAGCCGGGGGTACCGAGGTACCTTCTTCTCTGGTAACCTCAAAATCAGGAGGAAACTCCAGTAAGAAATCGGCCAGAGCTTGGCCTTTGATAGCTGTTCGTGGTTTATAATCTATTTCAAATTGTCCTAGCTCGACAGCCCATTTCATCATTCTACCGGAGGCTTCTGGCTTGTGCATCAGTTGCCTCAGCGGAAAGGATGTTTTGACCTCGATTTTATGGGCTTGAAAGTAAGGCCTCAGCTTCCTGGAAGCCAATATCAGAGCGTATGCCAGTTTTTCCATGCTGGGATATCAGGTTTCCGCATCCAACAACCTTTTGCTCACATAGTATACCGGGTATTGTACTTGTTCTTCTTCTCGGACTAGCACAACACTTATTGAATATTCAGAAACGGCTAGGTATAAAATGAGTACCTCACCTTCCAGGGGTTTGGAGAGCAAATGTGGGCTTCCCAACTGTTCCTTCAGCTTTTGGAAGGCTTCTTCACATTCCGGGGTCCATTCAAGTTTTGACCCTTCCTGATAGCCTTAAAAAACTCTTTACACTTGTCGGAGGACAGAGACACAAATCTGTTTAGGGCTGCTACCCTTCCGGTAAGCCCTTGGACTTCCTTTACATTCCTTGGGGATCTCAGTTCAAGCAATGCCCTAATTTTGGCAGGGTTTGCCTCAATCCCTTTGTGGTTCACAAAGAATCCAAGAAATTTTCCGGACTCCACACCAAAAACACACTTTTGGGGTTTCAGCCTCATCCGATACCTCCTCAAGATATCAAACATTTCAGAAAGGTGCGACACATGGTCGGCCGCCACCTTTGATTTGAACAGCATGTCGTCAACATAGACTTCCATAGTTTTACCAATTTGTTCCTTAAACATCATGTTTACTAGCCTTTGGTAGGTAGCCCCGGCATTCAATAACCCGAACGGCATCCCCACATAACAGTACAGTCCCCTATCAGTTATGAAGCTGGTATGCTCCTGGTCTGGCTCGTACATCGGTATCTGGTTATATCCGGAGTATACATCCATAAAACTTAGTAGAGCATGGCCTGCCGTAGCATCCACCAGTTGGTCAATTCTGTGTAGCGGGAAGCTATCCTTGGGGCATGCCTTATTCAGATCAGTAAAGTCAACACATGTCCTCCATTTCCCATTGGGCTTCCGGACCAGTACCGGGTTTGCCAGCCATGTTGGGTAGAAGGATTCTTTGATCAAACCAGCCTTCAGTAACCGGTCTACCTCTTCCTGGAGAGCCGTAGCCCTTTCACCACTGACAGGCCTTCTCTTCTGCCGGATACCCATGCTCTCAGGGTCAATATTCAAGTGATGGCACATGACTTTTGGGTCGATCCCCACCATGTCAGAGTGACACCATGCAAACACATCTAGGTTGCTTTTAAGGAAAGCGGTTAGCCTTTCTCTTGTCCTTTCATCCAGTTGTTGTCCAATCTTTAGGACTTTGCTAGGATCTTTAACATCCACCAGTATTGGAATAGTGTCTTCGGCAGCCCCTGCCTTTTCCGGGGTACCGGGCATCCTGGGATCAATATCGGTTTCCACCGGGAGCCCTTTCACCGCCTCTTGGCTCTCATTCTCCAATATTGCTTTATCTAGATCATCATCTGAGGCATCTTTCACTATGCCGTCCATTAAAATTTTTTGAATTTCTTCATTTCTCTCGGTAGCTTCCAGCAACAAGCTTTGTGGTGGTACTACCCCCCGAAAAATAGGAACCTCTTCAGTAGGTTCCTCCGGTAACTCTATTATCATGATGGCATTACACGATGCTCTTTCAAATTTTTGTGGCTCAAGCCCATGGCTTCTCATTAAGGCTTCTCCGTCAGCCTTTTCTTCGACTTGAATAGATTTGTCTGCCTTCTCGGCAGCCTGCACGGCTCTGTTATAGCATTCCCTTGACTCGTGTTGACATCCTTTCACACATCCTTTCACACACCCAATGCCATTTGGTGTAGGAAACTTCATTGAAAAGTGATATATTGAGGTTACCACCCTCATATCTTTCAATATTGGTCTACCGAGAATTGCATTGTGGGAAATGTCTTCATCTACCACCATAAATTCTGCCATTTGGGTGGCCTTGCAGGGATCCACACCCAATGTCAAGGGCAATTTGACCCTTCCCATGATTTGGACTGGGTTACCGGTGAACCCATATAGCTCATTACTGGTAGGCAGTAACTCTTTATCCAAAAGCCCCAATTTCTGGAATGTAGTATATGCCAAGATATTTACTGATCTTCCATTATCAACCAGCACTCTGTGCACATTCATTCCACCAATATTCACGGTTACCACCAAAGCATCATTATGGGGGTGGTGAACCCACTTGGCATCCTCCTCGGTAAAGGAAATATCAGCGGTTTCCCCTTTGAACAACTTGGGGGGCCTTTCTGAAAGGTGGAAAATGTTTGTTAGGGGTTTCCCCCTGGCTTCCCGGGCGTACCTATCTATGGCATTCCGACTGGCACCCCCTAAGTAAGGGCCGCCAAAGATGGTATGGATGCTATTAGCTCGGGTAGTCCTTTCTTGGTTTCCAGGAGCCTTGTCCTTGCTATCTCTATCTTCTTTATACTTCTTAGCCTCTTGGGCTACAAATTCCGTCAGGTATCCACCTCTAATCAATTCTTCAATTTGATCTTTCAAGTGCCTGCAATCAGCAGTCTCGTGACCATTCACTTCATGGAATGCACAGTACTTTCCCTAATCTTTCACTCCTGGGGGGCCTGCCCGGTAGGGCCTCCGGAATAGCCCATTCTTCTCATTCACTTCGAGAATATGACTAATTGGGACAGTCAAAGGAGTATACTCTGAGTATTTCTGAAAATTTGCCTTTGGAGTGAGTCTGTCCTTGACAGAAACTCTATCCTTAGTTGCATTAACAGCAATAGGGGCAGTCTTGTCATCATACCGGGGGGCTCCCAAACCGGCAGTACTACTCCCAGAAGCCCTCTTATTTGAATCCCTTTTAGGGCTGTAAGAACGATTTCTCTTGTTCCTGCTCCAACCTCGGGAATTGGCATCTTTGGACAGTTTTGCCATGGATTCCTCAATCACTTTATGGCGTTCTGCTTGTTGGTAGAATTCCGCCAGGGTTCCGGTCTCTTCAGTTTGCAATTCCTTCCAAAACTCGGTTCCAGGCCTAACCCCGGCTATTAGGAAATTCTTCAGAGTTTCATCAGAGGCCTTCTTCACTTTTGGCACTTGCTCAATAAATCTTTTGAAGTATTGTCTTAAAGATTCGTGGGGTTCTTGCTTGATATTAGCCAGAGTATTCACCGGTGGGGCATAGGCCAAGGTAGCCCTGAATTGAGAGATAAACTGGTCTCCCATCTTCCTCCAAGATTTGATAGACCCTTCGGTTAGCCTTTTGAACCATTGGTGTGCATTCCCACTCAGTGTGGATGCGAGTAGCCTACACCTTTCTAAGTCCTCCACTTGGTAGACATCCATTTCCGTATTAAAACGGCTCAAGTATTCAACTGGATCTGAGTTTCCATTGAATTTCAAGTCAGTATTCATCTTAAAGAACCTTGGCAAGGCTGCCTTTTTTACTTTCACAGAAAATGGGGAACCGGCAGTGATACCGGACTTAAACTTTTTCTCCTCCTTGATCTTTTCCAAGGCCTTTTTCCAGTCAGACATCCTAAACTGTCCATTTTCACCATCTGAAATCATATCACTTCCGGAGTCATCGTCTTCATTGGCTGTCTTATTTCTTCTGGAAACCGAACTCTGATGGGAGCTGGAATCTTGGTCGGTACCTCCACCGGTTGGGACTCCGGTAGAGCGGGATTTCCTGCTCCTAATTCCAGAAGAGTGTCCACTTTGTCTATAACTCCTTCTGCCATCAGATTTTGACCTCCTGGAAGTACTCCTTGGGGGGTACCGAATGAGACCTCTCTCTGCGTTCTCGGGAACCCTGAGTTATGGAATCCCCATTTTCGTTCCTTCGATCTTTGTTTCCAGTATGATTCAACTTGTGACGAAGGTCTTTGTTGGTCAGTCTTTTGCCAACTCGATCAAAAACACTTAGGCTTCTGGTGGGTGAGCCTACGGTATCCTGGGCTTCCGGAACATCAGATTGGTCGCCCTCATATTCTTCTTCCACAGGCTCCTCTGCCTCTTCTTCAGATGGGACATGATCAGTGTTGTCCTCAGCATTATCCTCAGACTCGAAATTCAGCCTTGTCGGAGTCACGTTCTTCTTTTTTGACTTCGACTTGCACTTTCTTTGCCATTTTTTCATTTTCTCGGAACCTTTTTCCAAGTTGTTGACTCTTTCATTCATCGTTTTCAGATAGTCCATGATGTCCTTGTTACTAACATCATCACCACCTTTGTTTCGTCCATTACCATCCTGAGACGGTGTCTTATCACTTTCAGAATTGTCACTCGCCATATCTCCTCCAAATGACGATTTTTGAGGCCCCTCCTTCGGGCGCCAATTGTTGTGGGAGGATTTTAGCACAACAGATTATGAGGCCTCGTGCTGGAATAGCGCCGATAAACAAGGAATCGTCCAACCACCCAGAAAGGCTCGTGGTTGAAGATCAATAGCTAGTCGCCCGGGAAAGCTCACGACTAGGGTTACCGAAGAACACGGGATGTGGTTCCTCGGAAGGATCGGACTGAATCTACGGGATGAGAGCTCAAGGACCAAAGGTTGGCCAGCCAAGAACCCTAATTTGACTATGTCATACAAGAGTGCACGTGCTCTAGCTACTCCAGGAGTGTAAGTGTCGAAGAAGATCCCGTAAACTGCCTACATACCACTATTTATAGTGGATCAAGCCCGAATGTAGTTCTTGAATGACATGATCGTTTGTTTATGATGAGTTATCCTCTCTCCACTGGGATAATGACTGTTATTTATGATAATAGTCGAGTATGATGTGTGTAATCAGGTTACCAAGCAGTTTAGGTAACATAGAATGATTATCTCTTGTATTTATCATGATTTTGTATCATTTATCAAGTATATATGACATATATCCTCAAATAACTGAATGTTTATCTGTTTGAGAGTGTTTTTAGATGATATAAATGTGTTCCTAAAAAATAGGAGGCGTGCCTTATCTGTATTGGCAGCCTAATCAGGCTTCCGGCGGAAGCTGGGGGTACCGCCCGGTAGCCTGGCTCCGGTACCCCCTCCGGTAACCTCTACCACGGAAGCTACTTTGGAAGCTCTACTGGATGACTGACAATAGTTATAAGTTATCCTCAAGGGGATACCTTGAGACTCTTAGTCATGCGTTCCCGTGCTGCAGTGTACATGGTAACCCCTATGGCTACCGTAGGCCTCCGGAAACCTGACAGATTACTCAATCTCTTCATGGATCTAAACTCTAATCCTCTTGTGGGCCTAAATCTAACCCATGCGAGATTTTGGTCACAACAGTTCCATAACTTATTTTTGAAATTTTCTTTTTTTGTATAAAAATAGAACAATTCTATTTTTATACAAAAAAAGAAAATTTTAAAAATAAGTTATGGAACTATACTTTAGAATAGCCTTAAAATACGTGTCAAGTGAAAAATTTATGTTAAGAAATGGATGGGACCGAGGAAATACATTTTATCAAATTTTATCGAAAAAAACGAGCTGAACAACACACGAGACGCTAAGAATTGCAATTTTTGTAGATATAAAAATCCACGTTAAGACTTGCAATTTTTGTAGATATAAAAATTCAATTTTTCTTGGCCCAACAAGCTAAAACATATCTTGTCCCCAATTTCCCAACCAATTCTCAGTAAACCCTAAAGCGATGTACAGCTACCACAATCACAAGTGCACAACCGCTTATGGGAGATGGGTTCATTTTACGTTCAATTAAACTGTTTGATGAAGTGCCTGAACCATACGAGTCAGCTGTAGTAATGGCCAATTTAGAGGGTGGTGATTGGCATTTTGCTGCTCTGTACATGTCTGAATTGTATCATATCTGGAAGAAGCCTTAAGGGAGGCCCTCGAACACGACCTGGTCTAGACTAGCTCTTCATCACTACTAAGCTATGGTGTGAAAGTGCGCATTCTGCCCTGCTCTTGGGATATCTCTCCGGTACTTTCTGTTTCCTACTACTTATGTTAGCATGATATCAAGTCTATATACTCTGTCACTTGTTAAAGATATATATTTCGATAGGTCCATCTACTAACACCGTGATGTCGTCAAGTGTTGTTAACTTAGCATGATATTAGATCTATGCACTGAAGACACATAATATCAGATCCTGGGTAGTACGGATTATATGAGGTCTTGATTAATCTTAATTGAATGCTAGATTAGCAGTGAAAGTAGAGTTTAACTTGTTAGTTCATTCATTTTTCTAGTGTTTTAGGGGAAACTGTGATTTATGAGAACTATTGAACATCTTGTTTGAATTATTTGAACTAGGTCATGTTTTATAACAAGAGGAAGGTAATTTAATTCGAGACATGACAATTTATATCCATCTAACGTCGCTCATCTATTTTGACAAACAACAAAATAAAGTGGAATTTGAATGTGGACTAGTGTAAAATTTTTGTAGATTCTTGGCAATAAAGGTTCGAGGAAAAATGTGGGCAAGTTTAGTAGATCTGGATGCACGCTCTACGTTACGTATAAAGAAGGCAAGTAACCGAGCCACCCATTATAGCCAGAAAAGCAAATCTTTAATGGTTGAACCCAAAATTATTCTGATTTGAACCTATTTTACAGATTTACAGTTGGTGTAAAATGACCATACCTACTTGGCTAAAATAGCCTTAAATTATCAAAAGACAAACCGATATCAATGCCACTACATAAGTTTATTTAAGGAGGTGCAGGAGAGGCCATGTTTGCATTTCACTTTCTAATACAAATCACATGAGACTTGAGAGACAAAACAGCAGCCTTGCCTGCCTTCCATGGAGATCCCAGCAGTGACACTTCATGCTCACCGGAGTATGGCGGTCTTTGTAATGGAGATGGCAGTTGGTCGATTACGATTACCATTACAACTGAGCTACGAGTCAGTTGTAATTAATGCTGCCATTTTGAGGTTGGTTGCAGGCATTTTGCTGCTCTGTTACAAGTCTGAATTGTATCATATCCAGAAGAAGCCATAATGGAGGCCCTCGAACAAGGTCTCGTCTCTAAAGTCCAAGAGACCAGCTCTCTCATTCCTACTATGCTATGGTCTGCAAGTGCTCTTCCCTGCCCTGCTCCTAAGAAATCTCTTCGGTACTTTCTATTTCCTATTCAACTTTTAATTCTTAGCTTGCTTGTTAAAGATATATGATTCGTTAAGTCTTGTCTACCAACACCGTGAGGTCGTTGAGTGTTGGTAACTTAGCATGATATCAGATCCATGCACAAAAAATACATGATTTCAGATATTGGGTAACATCGGATTATAAGAGGTCTCAGTACATCTAAATTGAATACTAGATTGGATTAGCCAGTAGAGATCGAGGAAACTGTGATTTATGAGAAGTATTTATCATCTTGTTTGATTCTGCAATTGATCTATTTGCTTCACTAAACACATATACAATTGTTCGTTCTCCTCGGACCAATTTACTAAACACTCCTTGTTTTAAGTCCGCAACATTTCTAATGGCAGATGTGCTGCAGCCTACAGCCATACACTAGGTCTATATGTATGTATGTCATGTGCAGATTTGCAATTCTGCAATGATATTATTGTTAAGTATACCACAACCACTTTAAGATGCATTTGCGACTATTTCTTAAAAATAGATTTAGGAGTACAACATGTATTATTCCTAACTTAATTTTTTTATTAGATAACAAAAACTAATTGTCCGATATCTATCTAAGAGTCGCTTCATATACATATTCAGGTCCGATATTTTCATGTAGACAATTTTTTTATGAGAAGATATTTCCATTACGATATTTTCTATTTTTATGAATGTATAATGAATCAGTACATTGAAAAGGAAGTCCTAAAAACTAAAAAGATGATTAGGAAAGGGAAAATAAATTATTTCATCCTTAAACTATATGTTGTTTTTGGTTTAGGTCCCTGAACTATAAAAAAAAAATCTGAATTCCTAAACTTTTAAAATTTCTGATTGACATCCTTCCGTCAGTTTTTGACTAATGGACGTTAGTCAATGATGACGTGGCAATGTCGGAAAAATCGAAATTTCACGGAATGAGGTGAAAATTTAACACTTTAATCTACGAGTGATTATAAGAACATGGGTGGAGAAAGTTTTCGATTTCGAATTCACTAACATATCGAAATATGCACTTTAATTTCAAGAACACAAAAAAAACTTACTAAAATCTGCATATTTCCATATGTTAGTGAACTTGAAATTGAAAATTTTCACCACCCGTGTTCTTGTAATCAGTCGTAGATTAACATGTCAAATTTTTACTTCATTCCGTGAAATTTCGATTTTTCCGACATTACCACGTCATCATTGACTAACGTCCGTTAGTCAAATACTGGCGGAAGGATGTCAATCAGAAATTTTAAAAATTTAGGTATCCATATATTTTTTTTATAGTTCAGGGACCTAAACCAAAAACAACATATAGTTTAAGGACGAAATAATTTATTTTCCCATTAGGAAACTACACCACGATCGGAAAAATACCATTCATGTCTTGAAGCAGTGTAGGTAGGAGGGTATCAGGAGGTTCTTCAAGTAGTTTGCATAATAAGATTAATTATTTTGGTTGGATAATTCATCTCATTAAGAGTACAATGTACATGACCTTTTTTGATAAATATCGATACGTTATTCCTCCATCTATTGAGCCTCTGCAAGAAATTCTAATTGCACATCCATTTACAATAACTACTGTTTCAGAGTTATAAACTGGTTCATGAGTTGCTTTGTGTTAACTAGGCTTCATAATTTTGCTTATACAGTTATATATTTTCCTGTTCTCGTCAATACTACAACACATCGTGGCAATATAAATAGGGATACTTAAAAATCTTTTGTTTCCATGAGCCACCAAGACAACGTCACCTAAGATCCTTATTTAGGTAATTTTGTGAATTGTGATTATTAATTTCACATGACACCCATTTTGCAAATGCACATTTTTGTACCTTAAAGTCAAATCTAGCATGTCTCCTCCTCTAGACTCGGCGGCCAACAGAACCATGGGTTCTTTTGTGATCCAACTTTCTCCCTGCACCACTCCTTCCCTTCTACTTGAGGCCAACTAAGAGCAATAATGAAAGCAATGTTATAACTCACAATACTTTAAAAATGTGTCCGTCAATGGCAAAAAGTGAATATATCACATTTTTTTATATTAACAAACTACTAAAGGGACGTTCAATTCAAACATAATCAGTGACAAAGCACATAATGCAGATAATTTCATGCAACATAGGTTCAAGTAACAAATTTAGAAAAACTTCAAACAAAATAAGTTCTAGATAAGTCTAGAAAACCACTCAATACAAAAAACTAGGAAAACTGTATACAAAAAAGAAAGTTTATGGAGGATTACCAATCATAGAACCTCATGTCATCAACCGGGAGATACTCATCCATAAAACTAACTTCTTTACTGTGACCAAATGCATCTATGCAAACCTGATGCAAATTTCATGATATTACTTTATGGAGTATAAAGAGTTAAAACTCAAATCAGAAATTACAACTATTACAAAATTGTTATACGCACCACAAACGATTGATTAGAATCAGAAGAATCAGTCACTCCTCGAGACGGTAAATCAAAATACTGCGAAAGGCAAAAAGAATAGTGAAGACAAAGAACCAAACTTAAAAATAAAGGAACATATGATAATAATATATACATCAAACAAATCCTAAAGTCTTATAGGTGAAATACTGGAACAGTCCCATGTTGAGTCTAGTGAAGAGGCGGAAGGCGGATAAGACACAGACATTAGACTCATATAAAGACACTAATACTTGCTAAAATAAGCATACGTAAGAACCCCTCCCCTTCCTCGCATCTCTATAATCTTCGAGAATGTGACCATCTTCAGGTCAATTATTCTCTGATACTGATTCTTAGGAGCATGCTACAACGCACAATATTATGGAATAAAGTAAAATTATGAAGGACAAAGATGAACAAATTTATGAGATTAGACAAATTTTTCTTAATTCTATTAAGTTACAATTCATATTGCATGCATTAACTTATATATAATCCCATCAAATCATTTGAGGACAAACATAGTTGCAATTTGAATCAATAATAATTTCCATGTTGTTATAGTAACAATTTGATATTTGATTGGACATAACATATAACATACCTGATGAGCAGATTCTATCGGAGTTCCATTGAGACTAAGAATCAAGTCATGAGAGCGTACATTGTTCTTATCAGCAAGGATCCTTCAAACACCTACTCAACATTTAATTCATATATTTAAGAACAAATACATACAATTGTTGTGCAAATGGTAAATCTGCTGAAAAATAAGAATAATAATAGTTTAGGTCATCAAATATATGTAACCGAACTAGCATCAACTTTGTTTATTCTTATGTTCTGCCCGCAAGTTGCATATAAGAACCCTACTATTCAATTTACTTAATAGTTAAGGCATAATACCACATTTAAGGATAAAACATCAGAATTAAATATATTACCTCATTTACAAGAACACGTGCCTCTCTATGGGATAGGTGTAACTTCTTACACATTTGAAAATGTGCTTGCAGGAGATCAATCACACTAAAACCAAACCAGGGCCTAGTAACAGTGCTGCATTGAGAAAAAGTAAGTCCAAAACGAATATAAGAACCATGTGATAAAATAAATCCCAAAATTAAAATAAAATAGAGTGCCATATCCAAAGGTCCTCCGGCTCTCCAAATACGATAAACAGGATGATATGAGTGGGGAGGACATGGGCACAAACACCATTACCAAAAAAATTGACACCAACTATGTCACCAGAATCGGTAATAAGTGGCCCGCCTTCACAGATCTAAACATTTGGTCAAGTGCTTACCCACAACGGGTAAATTTAATAAATAAAAGTAAAAAGTTTATGACTATAGTAGTACACATTTTTACCAATTAATTTTAAGAATCAATCCAATAATGAATCCAAAATAAACATCATGTAACCATTACAAAGACATATTTTTAGAGGTTCAAACAAACATTGTAAAAACTAGTGAAATTCAATTTCACCTAAAAACTTAAAAAAATAAAAAATAAAGAACTTTGATATGACAATGTCATCCTGCAAACTTAAATCTTCTTATGTGATGCACAACTCAACTAGATTAAAAACAACGGCGACAAGACCAACAAATAATTCATAGCCCTCCTTAAAATTGGATTAAATTTGACGCGCGACTTCTTACATTATAACACAAAATAAATAACAAATTTGGATGACAAATTGTCGCAAATGACAACAATGCAAAGGTAATTATCGCGAACCACTTTCATGCACAATTAAGCTATGTATTTTTTACTGATTTAAAATCTTTGGACTCTCCATTTTTATTCTTGTACCCGTGTCCACCGGACATGACATGGATATGGGTATGGGATCCAAGTTGAAACCTTCTTATTAAAACCAACACTTACCTTGTAGCATATAAGTTAAACATGAAACAGAAGATTTCCTTGCAACCCATTTTTAGAGAATAATGGTCCACTAACGATTTGCTTTCATGTGATGCTTTTGGTTTTATGTTATAATTTTACATGCACGAGTGTATATGATTCATTTATAGTGAACACTATTTTTATGAATGTATAATGAATCAGTCTATATGAAGTTTTAGATGCACCCACGTCCATTGAAAGGGGGGTTACCCTGAGGAAGTCCTAAAAACTAAAAAGATGATTAGGAAACTATAGCAGATCAGAAAAATGACCATTCATGTCTTGAAGCAGAGTAGGTAGGATGGTATTAAGAGGTTCTTCAAGTAGTTTGCATAATAAGATTAATTATTTTGGTTGGATAATCCATCTCATTAAGAGTACATGGCCTTTTTTGATGAATCTCGATACCTTATTCCTCAATCTATTGAGCCTCTACAAGAAATTCTAAAACTTCATCCACCTCCATTTTGATGTAATGTAATATGTTCTTTTTTCGATAAATCTCAATACCTTCTTTCTCCATCGATTGAGCATCTTCAAGGAATTCTACAACTTCATCCACCTCCATTTTGATGTAATCCATTAAGGGAAAGATCAACTAAACTTCATTTACCAATGTCCAAAATTGTTTGTCGTGAATTCGTAAGTAGAACCCTTTGTCCACAATAAATTGATAAAAGAGTCATCTGCCAAGTATTTAATAAATTTTCCTTATTTTAACGATTGAGAATCACTTGTCTCAAACTGAACACACTTAATATCACAGTCAAAATGAAATAACCCTCTTAGTCAAACATATAACACAACACATTCTACTGCTAAGTAGCAAACCGTATAACCTTAGCATTCGACCTTCTTTTTGTTCCGCAACAAGGCAAGCGTGCCCGAGCAGCCCTTTTGGAGACGAACAAGCTCAAACCAACATATCACCATAGAACCTAGACACAGACGAAGAGAGTGTGAAACAATCTGCCGTGCAGAAGGTACGTACTCGTCAGCATAGTGAGCTAGAATCTCTGAAAACAATAAAAAAATATATAGCATGTAAGAGAGAAATTTCAAAAGTTTTAAGAGAGAGAGATGAAATTACACATTACTTTTTAGGGTTGGAGTCTGATCGAATCCACAATCTAAAGATAAGGTCTCTCTATGTTTTGGAAAATGTGGAAAAAGATTCAGATACAGTTTTTGAGGCCTTCAGAGTAAGTGATCAATCCTCTATATGCTCCTTGGGTCGAGCTGAAGAGGTTCTGAGATTCAGATACGTATAGAGGACTGATCTTTTACTCCGAAGGCTTCAAACTGTATCGGAATCTTTTTCCACATTTTCCAAAACATAGAGAGACCGTATCTTTAGATTGTGGATTCGATCAGACTCCAACCCTAAAAAGTAATGTGTAATTTCATCTCTCTCTTAAAAATTTTGAAATTTCTCTCTTACATGCTATATATTTTTTTATTGTTTTCAGAGATTCTAGCCCACTATGCTGACGAGTACGTACCTTCTGCACGGCAGATTGTTTCACACTCTCTCTTCGTCTGTGTCTAGGTTCTATGGTGATATGTTGGTTTGAGCTTGTTTGTCTCCAAAAGGGCTGCTCGGGCACGCTTGCCTTGTTGCGGACCAAAAAAAAGGTCGAATGCTATGTTATATGGTTTGCTACTTAGCAGTAGAATGTGTTGTGTTATATGTTTGACTAAGAGGTTTATCACATTTTGACCGTCATATTAAGTGTGTTCAGTTTGAGACAAGTGATTCTTAGTCGTTAAAATAAGGAAAATTTGATTAAATACTTGGCAGATGACTCTATTATCAATTTATTGTGGACAAAGGGTTCTACTTACGAATTCACGACAAACAATTTGGGCATTGGTAAATGAAGTTTAGTTGATCTTTCCCTTAATGGATTACATCATAATGGAGGTGGATGAAGTTGTAGAATTCCTTGTAGATGCTCAATCGATGGAGAAAGAAGGTATTGAGATTTATCGAAAAAAGGTCATATTACATTACATCAAAAATGGAGGTGGATGAAGTTTTAGAATTTCTTGTAGAGGCTCAATTGATGCAGGAATAAGGTATCGCGATTCATCAGAAAAGGTCATGTACTCTTAATGAGATGGATTATCCAACCAAAATAATTAATCTTATTATGCAAACTATTTGAAGAACCTCTTGATACCCTCCTACCTACTCTGCTTCAAGACATGAATGGTCATTTTTCTGATCTGCTATAGTTTCCTAATCATCTTTTTAGTTTTTAGGACTTCCTCAGGGTAACCCCCCTTTCAATGGCCGTGGGTGCATGTAAAACTTCATATAGACTGATTCATTATACATTCATAAAAATAGTGTTCACTATAAATGAATCATATACACTTGTGCATGTAAAATTGTAGCATAAAACCAAAAGCATCACATGAAAGCAAGTCATTAATTCTCTAAAAATGGGTTACAAGGAAATTTTCTATTTCATTTTCAACTTAGATGCTACAAGGTAAGTGTTGGTTTTAATAATAAGGTTTCAACTTGGATCCCATATCCATGTCATGTTCGGTGGACACGGGTACAAGGATAAAAATGGAGAGTCCAGAGATTTTAAATCCCTAAAAAATACATAGCTTAGTTGTGCATGAAAGTGGTTCGCGATAATTGCCTTTGCATTGTTGTCATTTGCGACATTTTGTCATCCAAATTTGTTATTTATTTTGTGTAATAATGTAAGAAGCCGCACGTCAAATTTAAGCCAATTTTAAGGAGGGCTATGAATTATTTTTTGGTCTTGTCGCCGTTGTTTTTAATCTGGTTGAGTTGTGCATCATAAAAGAAGATTTAAGTTTGAGGATGACATTGTCATATCAAAGTTCTTTGTTTTTTGTTTTTTTAAGTTTTTAGGTGAAATTAAATTTCACTAGTTTTTACAATGTAGGTTTGAACCTCTAAAAATATGTCTTTGTAATGGTTACATGATTTTTATTTTGGATTCATTATTGGATTGATTCTTAAAATTAATTGGTAAAAATGTGTACTACTATAGTCATATACTTTTTACTTTTATTTATTAAATTTACCCGTTGTGGGTAAGCACTTGACCAAATGTTTAGATCTGTGAAGGCGGGCCACTTATTACCGATTCTGGTGACATAGTTGGTGTCAATTTTTTTGGTAATGGTGTTTGTGCACATGTCCTCCCCACTCATATCATCCTATCGTGTTTGAAGAGCCGGAGGACCTTTGGGTATGACACTCTATTTTATTTTAATTTTGTGATTTTTTTTATCACATGGTTCTTATATTCGTTTTGGACTTACTTTTTCTCAATGCAACATTGTTATTAGGTCCTGGTTTGGTTTTAGTGTGATTGATCTCCAACAAGCACATTTTCAAATGTGTGAGAAGTTACACCTATCCCATAGAGAGGCGCGTGTTCTTGTAAATGAGGTAATATATTTAATTCTGATGTTTTATCCTTAAATTTGGTATTATGCCTTAACTATTAAGTAAATTGAATAGTAGGGTTCTTATGTGCAACTTGCGGGTAGAACATAAGAATAAACAAAGTTGATGGTAGTTCGGTTACATATATTTTATGACCTAAACTATTATTATTCTTATTTTTCAGCAGATTAACATTTGCACAACAGTTATATGTACTTGTTCTTAAATATATGTGTTGTGAGAAAATTTCGCAACAACACCCCGAGAGAATATCGTTGGAATAACCGAATTTGTCCTTGGATATCGGACGTTGAAGTAGCTTCGCACGTTCGCAGCTTCAGCTTCGCTCGCACTTCAGCTACAGCTCCAACTGTCGGAAGTGGGTGGAGATTTGTGGTGTTTTCGGGACTGAATTAGCAAGGTCACCGGACAAAATGGCCATGAACTCCGGCCAAATATGTCCAGCAAAAGTTTCACTAAGGGTACACGTGCCTTTTTGCAGAGAAGTGAATATCCGAACGGCCGAACCCCTTGCCAACTGCCTACATATCCTATTTATAGGAATCAAGCCCCGATGTAGTTCTTTAGGTTATGGACTCCTTTTCTTGATCAATAAGCCACGAAAATGATAGAGTTTTACTCAGAAATATGCCTTATCCATGATTCAGCCAGCTGCCTAGTAGAGTCCTACTCGAAGTATAACACTAGAAGTCCACGTATCCATGTATTTTCGTGTAATTATCCACATATATATACATATACAGTAAAACCTCTATAAATTAATATTGTTGGGACCAGCGAATTCTATTAATTTATAGAGGTTATTAATTAATCAATGTTAAATTTATACTATCGTCCTTATGTTGGAACCAAAAATTTACATTAAAAATATTAATTTATCGTGGTATCGAATATTAATTTAACGAGGTTTTACTGTATGATGTGTATAACGTGTATATCCCATTTGATGTAGTAGAATCCATCTCAAAGTCCATCTCTTGAGTCCATTTCCGTGCTAAAGTTTAGGAACAAGAGTCCTTGTCCAACTTTACTTCTGTTAGACAGAGGTGGACCTGCAGTCGTGCCTGCATCTCTGCAGCTTCCTTCAAAACAGCACCTGCACAGCTTCATCATTAAATATATTTCAAGTCATTAAATATATATTAAACTTAAAATAAATCTACTACTCTTTAACTATTTTCAAAATGGGAAAATTAATTCAATCGTCCCTGAACTATAGCCCATTTATGGTCTAGGTCCCTGTATTATAAAACCCAATTGTTTGATACCTTAACTTTCAAAAAATTGATTTAGGTCCTTCCGTCAAATTTTGACTAACGGATGTTAGTCAACGCTGACGTGGAAAATCGAAACTTCACTGATTGAAGTGAAATTTTGATATGTTAATCTATGAGTAATTAGAAGAACACGGGTGGTGAAAGTTTTCGATTTCGAGTTCATTAACATATAGAAATCTGCACTTTAATCTCAAAAACACGCGAAGAACTTATGAAAATATGCAAATTTCTATATGTTAGTCAACTTGAAATCGAAAAATTTCACCACCCGTGTTCTTGTAATCACTCCTAGATTAACATATCAAAATTTCACTTCAATCCGTGAAGTTTCGATTTTCCACGTCAGCGTTGACTAACATCCGTTAGTCAAAATCTGACGAAAGGACCCAAATCAAATTTTTTGAAAATTAAGGTATCAAACAATTGGGTTTTATAGTACAGGGACCTAGATCATAAACGGGCTATAGTTCAGGGATGATTGAATTAATTTTCCCTTCTCAAAATACTAAAGTTCTAATTGATAAGAATATTTTTAAATTAATTATGTTATGGTTTCCCTAAAATTGTTTTACTTTTCAGACTTTTTAGCTAGGTAACGTCCACGGCAAAACCATACCACATTAACTCCTTTACTCCAATTATATATAAAGATATAATTTTGATACTTCACAAAAGATATGGCATCCACTGAAATACTCGATGGTTTTAATTAATGGTTTGCATGTCTGCAGAAGTACTTGTTGACCACCTTAAGATACTTCAGACTAATCAGACACGTACAATTTGACATGTTTAATATGATACAATTATTGTTAGATTGATCACTTGGATTTTCCATTACATTCCCTAGTATGTTAAGAGAACGTGTTTCTCTCACTAAGGATTAGTATGAAATAAATTTGGGTACAGGATCATAAATTTCAAAACATGACCGTCACAGTCATTATTACTGAAGAAAATTCTGTTTAATCACTTTTCAAAAATTTTGGTGGTTATTTTCCGAAGATCTTAGGCGACTACTAACTTCTATAATGACTACAAATTGTTGTGAACCATTTGTAAGTCATTGTCTGGTGACTCTGGTCTTTAGCTGAATTTGGAACAACTTTAGCACACAGTTTTAGTTTGTAGGACGCGTATAGAAATAATTGCCCAGAAGTTGGATTTTGCAAGATGATCACCAGTTTAACAAGGTAAGAAGTGTCAACTTAAAGAGAACTATCTGTCACATTTTCTTAATCCGAAACTTCTCATTTAGGGGATGGAGAATTTTATGACCCGTGGAAAAAAATCACAACTTTTTTTATTGTTATTTTAACTATGAAATGTTATAGATTGTTTTAGCTTGTTTTTTGTGAGAAATATTCGAAAAATTAATGGGAGTAATCTCGTATTTTGATAAGAAAATTAGGTGTAAAATATTTTTTTTTTCACTATGGTGATAAATATATTAGGAAGTTCAGTTACTCATTCTTGGGAGGACATTTACTTATTTTATTTACTGTAAAGTGAAGGAGTTATTCATTTGAAAATTAAAAGTTGATTCTGCTTGGGATTGAATTAGATTGTGTAATTTCACATATCTATTTGTAGCAGACACCATCAAAAACTGATAAATATGGAGTGTATTAAAAATTTGTGAACTGATTCTGGTGTAGTCATAATGCTGAGCCAGGAGATCTAAAACATGTAAATGTGACGATCAATCCTCGAGTTACAGGTAGAACGTGTAGAAAGCAGATGAGAGTTTAGGTAGAACCTTTGAACCATGTCTGTTCACTTTATTTTTTACTCTTGTTTACACATCGACTACCCACATAATTATTGTAACTGTCATGTGTACGCAATGTTATAAGTCTTGAATGTATCATTTAAAGTGTTCTTTGCAGAATTGTTATAACAGTCATGTGTTATTTGCGTAATGAAAACTTTCTACACCAAGCATTCTCTTACTTTAGCAAGCCTTGATAATTGTATGTGCAATAGCATCTAGTTTGTTGCAGTAAAATTACTCCTCTGTGGGCTCCCATTTTTTCTCCTCAATCTTTATTTACAGGTACCTTTGGTGATTTCGTTTTGGATATCTTGATAACTCTATTAGGTGCTGCAGATATAACTAATAGTTTTTTCTGAGGAAAATGTTTTGAAGAACCTTCATACTCCAGATATTGCAAGTCTTGGTAATCGTAGATGTATCCAAGCTTTATGAAGTACCTGTGAGGCGGTGACACTCTCGTATTCAAATATTGTTCGACAAATCAGCCCTTTAAGCACTCTAGTATTTGCCTGATGGCCCATAGGTGCTTGTATTCCCCTATGTGTTGTGATTTTACTTTTAGTTGTAATTCAGTCTTGATTAACTCCGTACGGAGCAGTCTCTGTGATTATCTAACTAGCATTTTTGCTCCATATAGACTGATCTCCTAGATAAATTGTCGTGATCTTGACATGTAAAATTAAACTAAAGAACAAAAAAAGTAAGAACAGGGAAGAAAATGCAGGAAAATAAAGGATAAAAGTAAACTTTCATTTCTTTGATAATGTAATACACATAAAGAAGCTAGATATAGTAGTTGTGATCCTACATAAGTTGGATTGTAATGCATTGAAAGTTGATGTGTCCAATTTGCAGAAGCAAAATGTTGCTATAATGAAGCGCATGGAAGCGGATCGTGCTCAATCACAACAGCTAAATGTTGCTATAATGCAGTGCATTGAAGAGGAACGTTTTTAGCTGCTGTAATTGAGCACGATCCTCTTCCATGCACTTCATTATAGCAACATTTTGCTTCTGCAATTTGGATTGGACACATCAGCTTTCAATGCATTACAATCTAACTTTTGCAGCATCACAACTGCTCCCAGAACTATCGACACACACGGAAGGAGATTATGATGTATCTCTTCTAACTTTTTAATTTGACTCTGAACTGATTGGTAGTTTCAGTTATTTCCCCTAATGTAATACCACCATTAGAAGATGAAGAAGAAGAAGAAAAAGAAGAGAGAGAGAGAGAGAGAGAGAGAGAGAGAGATTGTTTACCTTTGTCATAGAGAACGAGTCAAAAAATAGTAGACCGTTGGTCCGTAGTAGGTTTGGGAACTAAGTTTTCTAGGGCAGGTTGGATATTGTGTTTAGACTAAGAAATCTAATGGAGTATTTGATCTCTATTTGAGCTTTAATGGCCAGAAGTCTATAAGTCAAGTTGTGACCTTCGAGTATAATTCCCCTCCAACAGAAAAGTTGGTCAATCCGTCAAGTGATAAATCCAAGCGGAATTAATTTCGGAACCAAATGAAGCTTGCTCATTTACTCTTCTCTACGTCTAGGAGATCCAATACATTGACAACTAAGCTATCACCAAATGCCCTCAAAGAGGCCAAGTTGTTTTCTCAGAAAACATCTCAAATTACCCGTGACTGGGCATCTTTTCTGAAGTGTATAAAGGACAATAAATTGTCATTCCCACAAGCAAAAGATAATTTGTTTGAGCTCACTTTACAGAATAGACTACAGGAGTGGCTATTGGAAAGAGTGGTAGAAAGGTGTAAAGTCACTAATAATGATGATCAAGGCCAGGGAGTAATTCACATGTGTGCAATCCTTGGTTATAAGTGGGCTGTACCTCAATTTACGTTATCTGGCTTTTCATTGGATTATCGAGACAAATTTGGGTGGACAACTCTTCATTGGGCTGCATATTGTCGAAGGTTAATGGTGAAATCTTTCAAAATTTTGTTGCTGCTAAAATTCATGTGCTGTTTGACCCTTGTATATAGTTTGTATAATAGTCTCAACTCTCAACTTTTTTCCTTCTAGAATACATTAACTAATCTCTTTTCCACAGTGATACATTGTTATGACGTTGATCATGTCCAGATCATGAACTGTTTGAGAAAATGAATTATAACTTTAAGTAAATGTTTAAGGAAAGACCTTATACTGAAAGGTTACTCAGGACTCTGTTTTTACTGGATGTGTGTGTATGAATCACTGCTAACTATTCAATATCTCAATTCAGGGAGGACATGGTTGCTATTTTTCTATCTGCTGGGCCAAAGCCAAATTTGGTCACTGACCCCTCTTCGGAAAACCCGGGTGGATCAGCAGCTGATCTTGCATCAAAAAGTGGTTATGATGGTTTGCGGGCTTATCTTGCAGAAAAGGGACAAGTGCAGCATTTTGAAGACATGACCTTAGCCGGGAACGTCAGTGGTTCATTGCAGATAACTACAACTAATCCTACTAGCCCGGGGATGTTTACAGAGGAGGAGCTGTATCTGAAGGATACTTTGGCAGCCTATCGAACAGCTGTGGATGCAGCAGCGCGCATTCAGGCTGCATTTAGGGAGCAATCACTTAAGATGCAAGCAGATGCTGCTAAGTTTTCCAATCCGGAGGATGAAGCATGCCATATAGTTGCAGTGATGAAGATTCAGCATGCATACCGCAAACATGACATACAGAAAAAGATGGTTGCTGCTGTTAAAATCCAACATAGGTTCCACACTTGGAAGATGCGAAAAGATTTCCTCAATTTGCATTGTCAAACCATCAAAATTCAAGTAAGTTGTTTTCTTTGGTTAGTTGACTTGTAAGAGCTAAAAGTCTTTTAGTTCAATTAGTTTTCCATTTTCCAGTGAATTTGACGCCTTGTCCCGTTGCCTTACATCCTCCCTTTCAGTATATTTATATCCAATAAATTCTCCTCGGCCCTAGTTAAAATTTAGACAGAACTCAGAAGAGAAGACTAGAACGATTATCTCTCATAATCATGTTCTTGAGTTCTTTTAAGGTGAGAAGCGGAAGAAGAGGAGGAAATATTTAATCCAAGTTTTCTCCAAATTTTTCTTTCAAAAAGTGGCATGACTTGCAGAGAATCTGTAAAAAAAGTTTATAAATTAATTTAAATTCCATCAACATCTAATATTCTTCACTCCAAAAAATTATACTGTTACATGCTGGATAGTGTGATAGTATACCAGTTTACCAGTTCTGAGTAATGACATCCACCCATCTTATAAGGTTACTGAGTGCGGAGAGAGTACAAAAAGATAGTCTTTGCAGTCGGAGTGCTTGAGAAGGCAATAATATGCTGGCGTTTGAAGATGAAGCTGTGGAAGACCCAAAACAAGAAAATTTAGTTGAGGATTTCTATAAAGGCAGCAGGAAACAAGCTGAAGAGCTCGTTGAGAGATCTGTTGTACGTGTTCAATCCATGTTCCGTTCTAAGCGAGCACAAGAAGATTACAGGAGAATGAAACTAGCACATACTAAAGCCTATGTAAGCAATTCTATTCTTATATACTAATATATATAAAATTTTCATAACAGTAAAGCAAAATGCATCAACCAAATTGACCTTTTCATGTGAAGTTGGAATATGAAGGGTTTCTTAATCCTGACACTGACATGGGTTGAAGTAGCACAAGGCATTGGCTAATTACAATTCCTAAGCTGCAATACCAGCTTTTAAACAGCTTTACATAACTGGCTGCCTTCTTAATTCTATAATGTATATCATGTAAATATGTATATTCAAGTAGTTGTAAACTTCTAGCTCATCTACATGTTTTTACTAGAATGAGAGCTTAATGATTTCAAGTTTGATCTTGTGCAATTTACAGTAGCACATGCATTTGCTATTAGTTTGTGATTGGTTTGATCTTTGATGGTATGATGCGGTTGCGCTGGTTTGAGTTTGATACAAATGTAACCATATGCCAAGTTCCTGTTTCTTTTTCGTACTCATTGAAACAGTTTTTGTACAATAGATTCTGCAATGCTGTGATGATGGATTACACACTATTTATAAAATAAAAAAAATTATCTTCTTTGCTTAAAAGTTGAAGTCGCAACACCTCCAGTACCATTTCCAGTTGAATCTGCGACCCTGCTAATATTTTAATTTCCCATGCTGTGCTTACACAAACAAAAACATGCAGACAATATATAGGCATTTCTCCGTCTCTCCGAAATTCTGGTCCTTGGAATACTCTGGGAGGTCCATCACATGATTACTGTTTCAGAGCAAGGCACCTGCAACTTGTTTTACTTCTGATAAATGTCATTCTTGATCCCTTGCTGTTTTATCTTTATCGGTTGCTCTTATTGTAGCTAGTTTAACCAGGCGTTGAGCCTGAACATAGCGGTTCACAATGTATCCGATCTTCATGAAGTACCGTGACACTCACTACTTGTACAGATATGAGATATCAGATATGTACCAATATTAAATAATTAAAATGTCAACTCACGAGAGTCCACTTTTAACTTAGTCGTGAATTCTTTTCTTACTTAATTTATTCCAATTTCTCAACTAGTACATTAGTACTTATAAAGAAAAGGCGTCCGGTCAATAGCAAACATCTGCTATTTTACTGTTACACAGCAAATGATGTCCCAGTCGTTGGATCGTTGATCCAACGGCTGGGGTTTAAAAAAAAAATTACACCGTACCGCGGAAACTTTCCGCGGTACGGGATAATTACAAAACTGCCCCCTGTTTTCACATCAAAAATCTATTGTTCACCGTACCGCAGAAACTTTCTGCGGTACGTGAACAGTAGGGGCATTTTTGTAATTACCCCGTACCGCGGAAAATTTCTGCGGTACGGTGTATTTTTTTTTTTAAATCCCAGCCGTTGGATCGTTGATCCAACGGCTGGGAAATCATATGCTGGAAAACAGTTCACTAGCAAACATTTGCTAGTGAACGGACCCCTAAAGAAAATAAGATAAAAAATATCTTACTTAGGTGCTCATGGATTCAAAGTCTCAAAATAAACGTTTCACTCGTGCAGATGTCATAACAAGTACTAGCAATATAGATATATCGATTATGGTTTTAGAACGTGGAAACTTGATCATAAATACCTTCAAATTATTCTTTCAGATTCATTTGACAAGACATTTGATTGATATTGCTGTACGTAAATTTATACATTGAAATATTAATTAAATATAAATATTTTCATATATGATATGAGAAAAATCAAACTAATAACATTGATATTTAAACTGGTTGTCTTGAAATCAATTCTTTCCTCACTTAATTTACTCCAACTTCTCAACTATTACTTATAAATAAACTATGATAAAACATGCTTGATTCATAGGTGCTTATTGACTCAAAGTCTCAAAATAAATGTTTCACTGATGCAGAGTATACTAAGTTATTTGTCATAAAAAGTAGCAATATAAATGTGTCTTGTTTAACATGAATATTATTGTCATAGAAATATTATTTATGATCATAAATATATAAAATATGATTTTAGAACGCGAAAACTTGATCATAAATATTTTTGAATTATTCTTTTAGATTCATTTTATAAGACTTTTGATATTGTTATACATAAATTTAGGTATTTTACTCGATTTTTGATACGAGAAATATTAATTAAATATTTTCGTATATGATTTGATTTGAGAGATATCGGACTAATAACATTGGTATTTAAATTGTTGTACTTCGATTCTTTAGTACAGTTGCTGATTTTAGCGAGTCATAAAGTCAATTGTTTTCCTCACTTATTTTACTCCGATTTCTCCACTAGTACTCCTGCGACCAATTCACCTAATTTCAATACAATAAAATGATTATTTGATAAATTTTATTTATCCATAGCAATTAGAAAATGGTGTGATAATGCACTCAAAATAATAGACATTTAACTCATGAAAAGTACAATAAATTATTGTCATAAGAATTAATAAGTAGCAATATAGGCGTTGTGTATATAGCATGAATATTATTGTCATAGATATATATTTTATTTTTTTGATTATATATTATGGATGGAGTGTGGTTTTTGAACCGGACGAGGATGCTTACGTGATCATAACTACGTTTTTAAGTAATTTATTTGTATACATATTTTAAATGTCGAATAATGATTTAGTTTAACCTTTTTTTAGTTGAATTGCTAATATTGAAATGAAAATTGAAATAGTTCTTTCATAATTTTTAAAAAATAAAAAAAATATATTTTTAAAATTTTTACAAGTACTCGTAGGCCATAGCCACTCGATTTGTATTAAAAAAATCACATAATTTAACCACCATTATGTAATTTCAAGGAGGATTGTAACAATGAAGATATTTTTTCAAGTCGCAAATGTCCGGATAATAATTATCTTAGTTTTCATTGATTTTTCAAGTTTCATCTTATGATGATGACCAAAACCAACTAATTGTTTGAGCTTTAATTCAACTCATTGGTTAAGCTTTAATTCATGCAACTTGAGTTTCTATCAGGTCAAATCTCGTATCTGCTATGTTGTAACTCCTTTTTAAGGTCATGCCCTCAAATCTCTCTCTTTTCATTGTTTGATATTTAATTTGCTTCAGCCTAGAAGCAAATTGCTATCAAACAATTAAATAGCAAATTCAGTATGATGCGCAACTTATGGATAGTACTTTTCTATATATATAATCTTTTTACTCTTATCAAACTTCAACTCTGTCGTCTGCACTTTTTTTCATATAATCACTAAATGTCCGTAGCTCCCCTTTGCTAAAGATATATCGGAATGCAGTTTTACTAGATCACAAATATAGTTGGAAATGTAGATGCTTGGGAATTGAATAACCAAGTTGTTGGTAAACATATAGTTTGACTATATAGTTGGGTCACATTGTTGGGCCTAAGTTGGATCATTTCATCATTTCTATATGTCTATTCCCGTCAATAAGTTTGTTAGATCATTTTTTCCAGTTAAGAGAGTTAGTTAGAAAAGAGAATCTCTCTCACACTCTCTCTCTCTCTAAGAACATCTCTCTGTAAATACAATCTATCATTTGAGTGTATGAACAAGATGTTTTGCTTAATATCAATGTTGTTTTTGTTCATTCTGTAAAGTCTGATTTGTAATATGGTATCAGAGCCTTGAAAGCTCATTTCCGCAACGATCATGATGTTTAAGGTCAATTGCTTCTCCTCCGATTGTCATATCTAATCTTCTCCGATCATCATCTCCTATTGACATCTTGTTGATCTTTCTACAGAACTGTAAGTTGCAAAATTTCTCCGTTTGTAGCGTTTGTGTTTTCTCGATCTGCTGTTGTTTATCTCTTACTCTGGATATGACTACAATTGCTTCATATTCATCTGCAACTGTTGGATCAACATCTATGTCAAATACGCTTGATTGTAATCATACGTACTATTTGCATCCATCTGATAGTCCTGGAATGCAAATTACAACAGTTGTTTTAACTGAAAATAACTACAATCAATGGCAATGATATATGGACTTAGCTTTGTCCTCTAAACTAAAACTAGGTTTTGTGGATGGCACGTATAAAAAACCTCCTTCTAATTCACCTCTTGTTATGCATTGGCTTCGGTGTAACAACATGGTCACATCTTGGATTCTTAATTCTGTGACTGTAGAGATCAGAAATAGCATTGTTTACATACCTTCAGCTAGAGATATTTGGCTTGATTTGGAGGTTAGATATGCTGTTAGTAACATTCCTAAACTGTTTCATTTGAGGAAAGAGATTGCTCATTTGACTCAAGGTACTCTTACCATATCTGCATATTTTACTAGATTCAGAACAATTCATGATGAATTGGAATGTTTAATTGCTCGACCAAGATGTATTGCAATACATGTACTAGTTCAGTTAACACTAAGTTGAATGAGTTTGATCAAGGTATTCAGTTAACTCAGTTCTTAATGGGACTAATGAGGTGTTCACTGGCATAAGAGGGCAAATCTTAATGATGAAGCCATTACCAACTCTTAGTCAGTGCTATGCTATGTTGTTGCAAGAAGAGAGTCAGAGGGATCATAGTGTAATGAACTCTACTTCTAAAAGTTTGGCAATGACTGTCAAATCAACATATCCTGTTAAGTCACAACCTAAGAGCAATTTACAGAGGAGAACTTCTGAGACTTCTATAATTTGTGATTTTTGTCACCTGCCTGGTCATCTGAAGGATAAATGTTACTGCATACATGGCTATCCTTCATGGCATAAGTTGTTTGGTAAACCAAAACCTAAGCCAAAGCAATTGACAACAAGAGGTTCAGTGATTACAAATGTTTCTCAAACACCAGTTGGTTCTGAGTCAACAAGTATGGGAGTCCAGATGTCATCTAATGAAGGATTAAACTTGTCTGAAGTACAGTGTAAGCAGTTAATTCAGATGTTACAGAAAACTATGACTGACTCTTCAGTGGATCAGTTGCTCTGTTGAGTATTGAATACAATAAAAGAATACAGAGGGGGGAGGGTGAATGGATTCTTGAACTTTTCTTAGTTCTTGAATCTGTGTAGCAGATAAGTGTTTGTGTGTGCAAATGTATAGGTGGGGATAAAGATAACACAAGACACAATATCACTTTAATCTAATATATTATTAGATAAAGGTTGCTACAATCTGTGAATACAAATGATAGTATTCTCAGCTTCATTTTTCTCAAAGAGATATGTCTTAAGTGTGTATGAAAAACTTTTCCTCCACAAAGATTACTACTAAGGAAGTGAGGCTGTATTCTTATAGAACATGAATACAACCTACTTACTACAAATAAGGTAGCTAAAACAAATTACTTTCTGGTCTGTCTATCTTTTTTGAGTAAGTGTCCAAACGGCTACAGATTTGACTTTGCAAAGTTCTGTTCAGATCCACTTCTTTAGCTCTTTGTCTCTTCTATATCTCTCCAAGCTTCCTTGTAGGCTTTCCAGAGCACGTTACAGATTGTGGTCCATAAAGTGCATTGGCTTGTTGCAGGTTTCAAACTTGTACAATTTCTTCAGTATTTTGTCTCCAAGAATGTATTCGAGAAGTGGCTAAGTGATTGATTCGAGAACTAGGATTAGATAACTCTGAGTTCTCGAATACTGTATGATTTACATATCGAATCACTTCTCGAATAGTACTTTTCTCCAGGGTTCATTGAGTTGTCAAATAGAACACTTGACTTGTCGAATCCCTGAGATATCGAATAGTTCATTCAGAGTCCTTGAGATATCGAATGGAACTTTGACTTGTTGACTCTTTGAGAACTCGAATACCACTTTGACTTGTTGACTTCTTGAGTTCTCGAATAGAGCATTTAGACATGTCGAATCTCTGAGATATCGAATAGTTCATTCAGAGATATCGAACAATGTCTTCTTAGATATCGAATCTCTGACTTCTCGAACGCTAGACTTCTCGAATAGACAAAAGTACTTCTCGAATTGGTACTTAGGCAAATTCTTCATTTCTTCAAATCCCAACTGTGATTATTTGTTAGTCTTTATCTTTTTGCTTGAGGCATGAACCTTGGAACTTCTTTCAAGCATTATTCTTGACTATATAAGTACAGTTACACAACTAGGATTTGATGCCTATTTCAAGTACAAAACAAATAGAAACTCTACAACTAGAGGTTCCCTCAGTTAAAAGGTCATGTAAGTAATGCAAAGCATTACATACAATTAGGCTTGTTATTAGATGTAAACAGGCATGCCTCTGTGACTAACAATCTCCCCCAAATTGTGAGTGAGACCCTTAGTCACAATTTCATGTCTGATAACAAGCCTAACATACATAAAGATAAAACTTGAAAAGTACAGGTATGAAATTTGATTGAGCACATGAATGAAATTACAAGATGAATAATCTTACAGTATGATGAAATACTAGCCATTCTCATTTGATCCCATCTCCATTGCTTTGGCTTGTAGATCATCATATGCTTTCTGTTTTCTTTCTTTCTCCTTTCTTGCATTCTCATCCATGGCCTTTATGATCTCTGCCAAAGCATCCAATTCTTCAAGCATGATAGAGTCTTTGAAATCTTCAAGTACTGGTTTCAGAATGTTGGCAGGATAGTGACTGAGTAGTTTCATTCTTATATTGACATTATCTCCATTTCTCCTCATATACTTCACCACATAGGGATTGAATTGAACTCTACACAATCCTTTTGCCCTTAGCTTTTCTGTTTCAACTTCCAGCCTATCAATCTCCTTCTCCCTTTCTAGCCATTTCTCAAAGCACCCATTTCTTATCTTCTCAGCATAGTCTCTCTTCATCTTTACAAAATCAATCAACTCCAGCTTCCATACTTTCTCCACTTTGTCTTCAGAATCCAATAATGCAATGATTCTTTCTATTTCATATAGCTTGCCCCAATTTTGACACTGTCCTTGTTTGAATTTCTTCTCCCTTCTATCGGTATATTTAATCTCAAGGCAATTATTCACAATGGCAGCATAGTAGATTCTCCGAGCTCTTAGATATTGCAATTGGTCTTCATCAAAGTCTTCATCAAGGGGTTGGAGTTTCAGTCCTGGATAGATAGTTAGGGTTCTTGATTTGGATAGCTTTGGTTTCCTTGTAGCTTGTTTGAATTTGATCCTTTTTACATGGTTGCGTGACAGTAGCATGTGACCTTTGTTTGTAGACCATTGTAGTATTCCATTAGCAGTTTGCTTTTTGAAACACACAGATGGTTTCTTGACTTGAATCTTCTTCTCTTCTTAAGGTGGCAAAACAATACTGTAGTGGACCTTACGGTAAAATAAAAAAGCAAATTGTGTAACATGATTTTATATTATGTGTAACAAATTCTCATCCTTTTTTTATTAAATTCATAAATTTTATTAAATATAAAACTTTTTACACAATTAATTTTTTAATAAATTTTTAAATAAAATAACTAAGATATTTTCATAAATTTGTAATTCATGGCTAAACATGACTTTGTATAATTATATAGTAAAATGATTCACGATGTCATGACACCATTTTACCTTATGACATAATCAAATTATTAGGACAAAATTAAAATTACGTTAAATTAAATTATTGAGAAATAAGTTTGAAGAAAAAATATAATTCGATTATACCATTGTTAACAAATTATGTAATTAGGTTATAATTTATTATAGCATTTTTATTATTTAAAGTATTAATATATAATACAATTTAAAACTGAAATGACATAGAAGCAAGACAACTACTTGTGAAGAGAATAGTAGTCAAAACTATTTCACACACTATAACGTCAACCATGTATATATGCACATGTATATTACATGAGTGCATGACATTAGTAAAAACAACCTATATCATAAAATAATAATTTTAAATTACAATTCAAGACAGAGAAAATGGTACTCCTGGAACCTACCATGCTATAGTTGTAGTGCATAAATCATAAACACAAAGATATTCATTCAAATGTCTCTACACAAAACCAGTGAAAAGACAATGCTGCTAGATGAAGCTCCTGACCAAGTCCCTCAGTCAAATGTGGAGATATGATTTTATAGGCAGTAAAGGCCTTTCGACAACGTTGACAAAAAAGGTTTCGATTGAGCAAGTATTCGTAATACTGGTACTTTATAGAACAGAATGGACATGGAGTCTAGAAAGTTTGTCTACTACCACTGCAACTTTTATTGGATTCAAAAACTTAATTCCTTTTCTTCTCGTTCATCTTTCCACATGGTTGAGGTATCTCAGCTTTGCTCATTTGGTTATAATTTGTAGAAACATCTCCACATCTCTCATTAGGTTTAGATCCTTGTGGCGCGTCAGAAGTCACTGTATTTTCACCAACTTTCATTTTTGTGGAGTTCTCAACATTAATTTGCTCATCCATAACACTGGTACCATATAGAACAAAAGAGACATACTTTGTACAAAGTAATTAATGACAGATCCAACTTTCTATACTGGGGATTGATATCTACAAAGTTTTTAATATTGATTTCTACAGATAGAATGACATCAAAAAAAACTTTGAGTTTTTTATAGCCATTAGTAACTTTGAGCCTCTGAGTCAATCACTGATGAAAAAAAAATGTAGAGTTTAAATATATTTATTTATTTTATAGCTACAGAAAAGAAAAGTTTCAAGTGAAGAAAAGAAAGGAGCTAAGTATCAAAATTTATCCACTATGCACAAACGTTCAACATTATTATTAACATGACATGAATGGTGTTTAGATCTTTATTTTACCGTAAGGTCCACTACAGTATTGTTTGGCAACTCAAGTCAGACACAACAAAAAAATGATCAAGCCTAGAATAGACTTAAAAAATGCTCTTTGCTCTTGATTGGTTCCATGGTTGTGTGCCTTGGCATAAATTTGGGCATCCACCAAAAGGAGGCTCTGATACCAGATGATAGACTTAAACTAATATTCGCTTGAATGAAACAGAACTTGCATAAAGATAACTGAATGGATATTACAAATGTGAGAGATACTCACTAAAGGAAGTTACACAAGATATTTAAAGCTAAACAACTACTGACTAAATCGTAGCTAAAAACCAGGAGCATAACCTGATCTTTCTCCACACTTTATTCTACTAGACTCCAGACTAACAACTACTATTGACCCGTTCCTACTGCGACATAATCGCATACATAGCTGATTTATTCAAATCAAATAAATAAAACTAAGTTTAGATTAAAATAATTCCAACATATTCCCCCTTAATCTAAACTTGGTTGAGTTCTCTTACTCCCAACAGCTTCCGCATCTTCTCAAATTTCACAGCTGACAACGGCTTAGTCAAGATATCTGCACGCTGTTCATTAGTGGTGACACGTTTGATGATTATCAGTCCTTGCTCTACACACTCCCTGATAAAGTGATAACGCACATCGATGTGTTTACTCCGCCCGTGAAACACTGGGTTTTTAGCTAGATCGACAGCGAACTTATTATCAATTAAATTGTAACAGGACCTGTTTTAACACTTGAGATAGAACTGAGAACTCTTTGCAACCAAATCCCTTGGCAAGCTACAGCTGTGGCTACCATAAATTTAGCCTCACACGAGGACAATGCAACACAACGCTACTTCTGAGAAATCCAGGTAATCAAACTGTCGTCCAGATAGAAGGCCATTCCACCTGTACTCTTTCGATCATCCACACTTCCAGCCAGGTCAGAATCTAAAAAACCCGACAGTAAATAATTGCCTCGACCTGCAGAGTACATCAGACCAAAGTTGAGAGTTCCCCTGACATAATGTAAAATCCTTTTCGCTGCAGTTAAGTGAAACATTGTCGGCCTTTCCATAAATCGACTTACCAGACCCACAACATATGCTATATCTGGTCTGGTGTGAACTAAGTACCGCAAACCCCCTACCAGAGACTTGAACTGAGTCGAGTTGACAGGTTCCCCACCTTCATCTTTATGCAATTGCAACTAATTTTCCATCGGGTATTTGACAGGATTGCAATCACTCATCCCCGCCTTCTCAAGAATTTTCTTTGCATATGCAGTTTACTTTAGTTCGATGTACCCCTTGCACTGATCTACCTCCAACCGGAGATAATAAGAAAGTTTCCCTAAGTCTGACATGTCAAACTCTCTACCCATTTGCTCCTTGAAATTAACTACGCTTTGCACACTATTACCCGTGATTAACAAATCATCTACATATACACCAAGTATTAATGATTCATCACCCATTTTCCTGGTGTACACTGCGTGCTCAAATGGACACTTAACAAAACCCAAACGTGTCAAACACTTATTCAACTGGGCGTACCAAGCTCTCGGTGCTTGACGCAAACCATACAAAGCTTTCAAGAGCCCATAAACCTTCGATTCTTGTCCCTTTTTAACATATCCCTTTGGCTGAGATACATAAACTTCCTCCTGCAATTCCCCATTCAAGAATGCCGACTTTATATCAAGGTGATGTACTTCCCAATTGTTCTTCGCAGCGAGAGCCAGTAATAAACGGACAGTTTCAAGCCTTGTTACCGGAGCAAATACCTCCTCAAAGTCAATGCCGTATTTTTGAATGTACCTTTTGGCAACAAGCCTTGCCTTATGCTTAATAATGTTCCCACTGGTGTCCTTTTTCTCTTTAAATACCTACTTCAAGTCGATCGCCTTGTGTCCCTTTGGCAAGTCAGTCAACACCCAGGTCTTATTGTGCTCTATAGCATCGATCTCCGTTTGCATAGCTGCTTTCCATACTTTACTTTTAGCTGCCTGATCATAACTGACCGGTTCATCGATACCCAGCAGTAACAGTTCTTCTGCTAGCTCAATTTCTTCCGTGTCTTCATATATATCACTGAGTAGCCTGTATCTCCTTGGCTCACTACTAGCACTTGACGTCTGGGAGTTAATTTCTGTACTCACTCTATTACTCGGAGTCTCTAATCTGTATGACTCTGGCATGCCCATGACATGACTGGAATCACTGCTTTGTCGTTGTGGAGTCGATATTGCAGCTCCTTGGCTCGAATCAGTAACATATCCAGGTTCTCCAGTAGTCCCGACTCCTGGTACATTCATTGTGACACCTGCTAGGATGAAGTTCCCAGGCTCAACATTGCCCGTTTCTGTAGAACTCCAGTTCCAACATTTTCCCTCTTCAAAGATGACATCTCGACTCACATGAATTGCCCCTGTAGCTGGATCATAGATCCTGTAGGCTTTTGTACCTGGTTCGCGTCCAAAATGCACAACCTACTTGCTCCTATCATCTAACTTCTTAACATGAACACTAGGCAATTTCATATTAGCAACACAACCAAACACACGCAAGTAATCAACATAAGGCTTCTTACCAAACCAGGCCTCATAGGGTGTTATTCCGGACAAAGCACGAGTGGGCATTCTATTCAACACATACACAGCGTGTCGAATTGCTTCGCCCCACATCTGTGACGGAACTTTTCTTTCTTTCAGCATGCTTCTACACATGGCCATCACTGTTCAATATAACGTTCGACCACCCCATTTTGTTGGGGTGAGTACGGCGCTGTAAAATGTCGTTGTATCCCTGAGTCTTCACAGAACTTAGTAAAGTCGTTTGAACAGAATTCTCCACCCCGATCCGTTCGAAACACTTGTATTCCATGTTTAGCACCATTCTCAACCAACGTTTTAAATTTCTTAAACACTAACAATGCTTCGTCCTTGGTTTTGATCATGTAAACCCACATCATGCGGGTGAAATCATCAACCAACAACATAAAATATATGTTCCCAACTGGGGTATCCGGAGATATTGGACCACAAAGGTCGCCATGAATTAATTGTAAAGCATTTGTAGCAGTAAAATTGGAGTGTGAGGGAAAAGGCTTACGTGCTTGTTTAGAGAGAAAACACCCATTGCATACTCCCTTAGGCATTGTGAGACTTGGCAACCCCTGTACCATCTGCTGCTTTGACATTAACTGAATCGCTTGAAAATTCATATGCCCAAATCGAACATGCCATAGCCAAGCTGCTTCTTCTGCCTTTATCAACATGCACATCACTCTTGCTTTTTGTATCTGCACTTTGTACAGCCGATTCGATGCTCGTTTTACTTTGATCAAAAGCCTCCCGCTCGTGTCATAGACCCACAGCAAATCACCCTTAAGAATAACCTTGTTCCCTTCCTCGGATAATTATCCTAAACTAATAACATTGATGCGTAGTGTAGGGATAAAATGCACCTCTTTGAGCTCACGTTCTACTCCATCTTTGCACACCATGTTTATCGAACCTTTTCCCCTTGATATCCACCAAGGACCCATCGCCAAACTTTACTTGGCCAGTGATGTTCCCATCAAACTTTCCAAATTTCTCTCGGTGCCAGTCATGTGATTGCTGGCACCGTTATCAAGGTACCAGATGTCAGCTTCACTACCATCAGACGTATTTGTTAGTCACAGAGGCATGCCTGTTTACATCAAATAACAAGCCTAATTGTCTGTAATGCTTTGCATTACTTACATGACCTCTTAACTGAGGGAACCTCTAGTTGTAGAGTCTCTACTTGTTTTGTACTTGTAATAGGCACCAAATCCTAGTTGTGTAACTGTACTTATATAGTCAAGAATAATGCTTGAAAGAAGTTCGAAGGTTCATGCCTCAAGCAAGAAGATAAAGATTGTCAAATAATCATAGTTGAGATTTGAAGAAAGTGAAGAATTTGCCTAAGTACCAATTCGAGAAGTAGTTTTGTCTATTCGAGAAGTCTAGCATTCGAGAACTCAGGGATTCGATATCTCAAGACACTATTCGATATCTCTGAATACACTGTTCGATATCTCATTCGATATCTCAGAGATTCGATATGTCTACTACTCGATTCGAGAACTCAAGAAGTCAACAAGTCAAAGCAGTATTCGAGTTCTCAAGGAGTCAATAAGTCAAGTGTTCTATTTGACAACTCAAGGAATCCTGATGAAAAAGAGCTATTCGAGAAGTAATTCGATATGTCAATATAACAGTGTTCGAGAACTCAGAGTTATCGATCAAGTCAATTCTAGTTCTCGAATCACTTACTAAGTCACTTCTCGAATACATTCTTGGAGACAAAATACTGGAAAAATTGTACAAGTCAGAAACCTGCAACAAGCCAATGTACTTTATGGATCTCAATCTGTAACGTGCTCTGGAAAGCCTACAAAGATGCTTGGAGATGTAGAAGAGACAAAGGGCTAAAGAAGTGGATCTGAACAGGCTTTGCAAAGTCAAATCTGTAACCATTTGGACTCTTACTCAAATAGGATAGACAGACTAGAAAGTAATTTGTTTTAGCTACCTTATTTATAGTAAGTAGGTTGTATCCATGTTCTATAAGGATACAACCTCACTTCCTTAGCAATTAACTTTTTGGTGAGTCAAGTTTTTCATATTCATTGTAAGCCATATCTCTCTGAGAAAAACGAAGCTGAGAATACTATCATTTGTATTCACAGATTGTAGCAACCTTTATCTAATAATACATTAGATTAAAGTGATATTGTGACTTGTGTTGTTCTTTATCCGCACCTACATCTTTGCACACATAAACACTTATCTGCTACACAGACTCAACCAAAGGAAAGTTCAAGAATCCATTCACCCCCCCTCTGTATTCTTTTACTGTATTCTATACTCAACAAGTGGTATCAGAGCGGGCTGTTTATTCAAAAACAGAAAAATGATCATGAGTTCGAATACACCAAAGACCACAGGAACGGTGAAAGTCCCTAAGTTTGACAAAGAAAACTACAACCTCTGGAAGATCAATATGCAGTTGTTCATCAAAGCATCTCATCATTTGTATCCTAAGATTCTCAAGAATAGTCCATTTGTTCCCCAACAGGAGATTCCTGAAAAGACTGTTGGAACCACTACTATTCCAAGATCTTATGTGGCTAAGGATCCATCCAAATGGACATAATCAGAGAAGGAGATGGTTGCCCTTGACAGTCACCTCATGTTGCTGATTATAGATTCCATGGACATGTCAATGTTTGCAAACATTGCTTCATGTACCACTTCCAAAAAAATGTGGGATCACATTGAGGTGTTATGTGAAGGAACTAATGAGGTCAGAGAGAACAAGAAACAGATATTGGTCACACAGTATGAAGCTTTCATGGCACAGCCCAAGGAAAGCATCACTGAGATGTTTGAGAGATTTCACAAGCTAGTTACTGAGTTGCAGATGAATGGCAAGGTTTACAGCACCAAGGAATTGAACATGAAGTTTCTGCTATCTTCACCAAATCATCTAGAGCAAAGGGTCATTTTTCTAAGGGAAAGAGATTTGAACAAAGTTACATATGATGTGCTCTATGGGGTTTTAAAAACTCATGAGCTTGAGTTGCTTCAGAAAAGGGCTATCCAAGCCAACCAAGGCAGAATGATAAACACATCATGTGCCTTGATTGTCAATAAATCTATTCAAGACCTAGAAGCATCTACAAGCCAATTAAGGATAGAGGAGGTAGTAGAAGAGGAAGAAACTGAAGCTGAGGTAAGTGAACCTGTTGAGGAGAAGGAGGAAGATGAGTTCTATACTCTTGAAGAACTAGATGGGATGGAAAACACTTCATATGCTTTCATGGCCAGAAAATTTCCAAACATCAGATTCAAGAGGAATCAACCGTTCAAACCCAAAACCCAAAACCATTCATTCAACAGGAGCAAGGCACCTGTGAAACCAAACAAGAATAAGTTCAAAACCAGCCATGTGGATAGGTCATCTGTAAGGTGTTATAGATGCAATGACCTAGGACATTTTGCCAGTGAATGCAAGAAGCCTAAAAAGAAGGATAGAGATTATCTTGAGCTCGAAGCTAAGTATGAGGCCCTTCTGAAAAAGCAGACACAAGGTAAGGCCTACATAGCTGAAGGGAAGTGTTGGGTTGATTCTGACAGTGATGGAGAGGAACAAGAATTTTACAATTATGCCTTGATGGCCAAATCCAAGGATGACACATCTCCATCAGATCCTCAGGTACCATCTCTCACTACTATAGACATGTCTGTTTCTGAGTATAAATGCATGATTGAACAACTATCTGTTGAGATGTTTAACATTCATACTAGTATGACTGCTGCTAATGAAGAGATTACTAAACTGTCTACTAGAAATGAAATGTTAATAAAAAAGAATGAGGAACTTGAGCTAACTGCTATGCAAGTAGAAAACCTTAAGAAAGAAGTTGAATATCTGCAGAATAAGGTTTTGTGTGCTAGTCAGGTTGAAAATGCTCTTAGGGATGAATTAGCTGAAAATGAATTCAAACCAAAAATGTTTAAGAAATCATCTGGTCTAGTGCAATCCTACTGTGAGAAAATTCAAGCAAAACCCAAAACTGCTATTGGACTTGACTATGACACTCTTAACCAGAGAAAAGGCTATGCTATCATTGAAGATGACACTGCTGTTCAAGAGGAAGTCCCTCACATCTTGAAAAAGACTGAGACTCCTATTTTTAAAGAATCAACATTTGAAATTGATGAGGATGCCTTACTCATCAAGCAAATGTTGAATGATGAGGATGAGGCACAATCCAATGAATAACAAGCATCCTCTAAGAGTGAGAGTGTCAAGTCAAAAGCCAAGGAGCCAGTAGGTGATAGGTCAAGACCTAAGAAGTTTGTTAAGTTTGTTTCAGCTGGGAAGAGTGAATCTGAGAAGAAAGTGACCAAGAAAAAACATAACAGAAATGGCAAGTTAGGGATTAACAAAGATAATAACTATGCTTATATGCCAAATGCCCCTAGGAAAACTTGTCAGAACTGTTTCAGTACCAATCATCTAACTCATGCATGCAAGAAACCTGTTGGTAGTGTGCCCAAACCTTTCTATGATTGTTCTGTGCCCCTAAGACATAGAGATGCTCCATTCTGTGATAAATTTGACTGTATGCCATGCAACATGAATGTTATAACCAGTTGTTTTAATTTGAGAAGGCAATTCATTGATGGTTGTATCAGTTACAATTCTCACACACACTACACAAGGTCAAAGTCTTCAAGTCCTCCTAAAGCTAGGAAGGTACCTTTGTCACCTAAGTCTGAGGCCTCAGGCTCTAAGACTTCTAACAGTGACAAGAAGACTAACACCAAGAAAGTTGATAAGCATGTTGTTTATGATAAAACTGTTTCTAAGTCACATGGACCCAAACTTGTTTGGGTACCAAAGGAGAAGTAATACCTTTGTGTTTGCAGGGCAAAGAAAGTGAAAAGAAGGTCATGTGGATTTTGGACAGTGGATGCTCAAATCATATGACTGGTGATATGGCCCTGCTATCACAGTATGAGGAGAAGGCTGGCCAATGGTTGCTTTTGGAGATGACAGCATCGGTAACACATTGGGATATGGCAAGTTGAAAGTTGGAAATGTCATCATTGAAGATGTAGCACTGGTCAAGGGACTCAAGCATAATCTGCTAAGTGTTGGTCAGTTTACTGATAGGGGATTCAAGGTGGATTTTGACAAAGATGAATGTTTGATCACCCACAAGAAGACTGGTGACTTTGCTCTATCTGGAGTAAGGAAAGGAAGCCTGTTTGTAGCCAATATGGACTCTGCAAACAAGGACAAAATTTGTTGCTTCTATTCAAAAGCATCAAATGAAGATTGTTGGCTGTGGCACAAGAAATTATCACACCTGAACTTCAAAGCCATTAATTCTCTAGTCAAAAGAGAGTTAGTGAGAGGCATGCCCACACTCGAGTTCTGTCAAGAAGGAGTGTGTGAGGCATGTCAAAAGGGAAAAATGAAAAGATCAAGCCACAAGTCAAAGATAGTGACATCAATAACCAAGCCCCTGTAACTCATTCATATGGATTTGTTTGGGCCTGTCAATGTCATGTCACTAGGAAGAAAGAAGTATTCCTTGGTGATGGTTGATGACTTTACAAGGTATACATGGGTGGAATTTCTGGCATCAAAAGATGAGGCTCCACAAGTAATCATTGAGCACATAAAGAAAGTTGACAAGGAAGCAAAGGCCAACAATGCAAGTGTGATTGCATTAAGAAGTGATAATGGAACAGAGTTCAGAAATGCCATACTCGAAGCATTCTGCAAAGAGAATGGAATTTCTCAGCAATTCTCAGCTCCAAGGACTCCACAACAAAATGGAGTTGTTGAGAGAAAGAATAGAACTCTGATTGAGGCTGCTAGAACAATGTTACTTGATGCAAAGATGCCTACATGTTTTTGGGCTGAGGCTGTGAGCACTGCATGCTATATCCAGAACAGGACCCTCATCAACAAAAACACTGGAAAGACCCTTACAATTTGATGACTAGAAAGAAGCCTACTCTAAAGTATGTTCATACTTTTGGAAGCAAATGCTTTGTATTGAAGGATAATTCTGAATATGTTGGTAAGTTTGATGCAAAGGCATTTGAAAGAATTTTTCTTGGCTACTCTATGGAAAGAATTGCATACAAAATTTATGTCATCAGTCAAAAGAAAATTATGGAAAGCACATATGTGACATTTGATGACAGCAAACTACCTGGACTAGAAGAAGCGAATGATGAAGATAAAGATCCATTGAAGTTTGATAATCTAGATGATTCTGATGAAGAGACTGAAACTGAAGTTGAAACTCAAGTTCAACAGACTCAAGTGAATGATAATACAAGAGAAGAATTTGTGCCAATCAACAGTGGAGAAACTAGCATCCAAGACACACCTGTGAGTAGTGGCAACCTCACAGGGGGAGGAAATCAGGATGATCATGATTTGGATGATGAAGCAACATCAAGAATGAGAAATCAGGCTGAGCACTCAAGGAAATGGGATAGATCACACATTGTAGAGCAAATCATTGGAGATCCTAATGCAAGAGTAAGGACTAGGAGAACAACTTAGAATGAGTGTCTCTATGGTTGTTTCCTATCTCAGGTTGAGCCTAAGAAACTTGATGATGCACTGTTGGATCCAGATTGGATTATTGCCATGCAAGAGGAGCTGAATCAATTTGAAAGGAACAAAGTATGGGAACTTGTGCCTGCACCAAAGAATAGAACCATTGTTGGAACAAAATGGGTTCTGAAGAATAAGATGGATGAAGATGGTGTAATAGTAAGAAACAAAGCAAGGTTGGTTGCAAAAGGATACTCTCAACAGGAAGGCATTGATTATGATGAGACATTTGCCCCTGTTACTAGATTGAAAGCCATCAGAATATTCTTGGCATTTGCTGCTCACTCAAACTTTAAAGTTTATCAAATGGATGTCAAGAGTGCATTTCTGAATGGAGAGTTGGAAGAAGAAGTTTATGTGCAACAACCACCTGGCTTTGAGGATCCACACTTCCCAGAATTTGTCTACAGACTGCTTAAGGCACTGTATGGACTTAAGCAGGCTCCAAGGGCATGGTATGATACTTTATCTCAATTTCTCCTTGAAAATCAATTCACTAGAGACACACTGGATAAGACACTATTTTACAAGAAACATGGTGATGATATTATCTTAGTTCAGATCTATGTGGATGATATCATATTTGGTTCTACTAATGGGAAGCTGTGTGAAAAGTTCTCTAAGCTAATGTAGAGCAGATATGAGATGAGTATGAGGAAAGAGTTGACATTCTTTCTTGGGTTGCAAGTTAGTCAAAGGAAGGATGGTATCTTTATCAGTCAAACCAAGTACATCAAGGATTTATTGAAGAAGTTTGACCTGGAAGACTGCTCACCTGCAAAGACACCCATGGCCACTGCCACTAAATTAGATGAAGATGCTAAAGGCAAGAAAGTGGATATTTCAGTCTACAGAGGCATGGTTGGTTCTTTACTCTATCTCACTGCAAGTAGGCCAGACATCATGTTTGCTACATGCTTGTGTGCAAGGTTTCAATCAAATCCAAAAGAATCACATTTGATTGCTATAAAAAGGATCTTCAAATATCTGAAGGGCACTCCAAACTTGGGTTTATGGAATCCTAAGGACACAGTGTTCAATCTGGTTGGTTATTCTGATGCTGATTATGCTGGATGCAGAGTGGATAGAACAAGCACCTCAGGTAGCTGCCAGTTTCTTGGACAAAGGTTAGTCTCTTGGTATAGCAAGAAACAACAATCTGTGTCAACTTCCACAGCTGAGGCTGAATACATAGCTGCTGGAAGTTGTTGTGCTCAAGTGCTTTGGATTAGAAATCAACTTAGAGATTATGGACTTGTGTTGGAAAGAATTCCAATCATGTGTGATAACACAAGTGCAATCTCTATAGTTGCCAATCCTGTCAATCATTCTAGGACAAAGCACATTGACGTCAGATATCATTTCATTAGAGAACATGCAACTAATGGAACCATTGAGTTGCATTATGTTTCTACAGATAAATAACTAGCTGATATATTCACTAAGCCATTAGATGAAGCCACCTTCACAAGGTTGGTTAGTGAGATTGGAATGCTGAATTCTTCAGATTCTGGCTAAGTGAATACAACATCTAGATTGTTGCAGCAGTAAACACTTACTTTATCTAAATTCTCAATATTTTTGGAGTAAGTGTTGGCTGAAATATGATTTATAAATATTTCAAATCTGTTGCATATTTGGAAAATCATATTTTCTTGTTAACTTGAAATTTCTATGAAATTTTGAGAAAATCACTGTTTAATTTGCTAGAATATTCTTGAATGAATATGGTTGGTAAATTTTAAAAGATAGTGAAAATTGAGTTTCTATAAGTAAAAGGAATAGTTCGATAAGTAAGACTTCTCGAATGGTTCATTTCAGTGTTAATGGTCGACTTCTCTAACAAGCCTATTCAGGACAATCCTGAGTTCTCGATTCACTACTAGAAAAACTGGATTAGACATCGGTTCTGGGCCGATGTAAAAACATTTCAAAACCGATGTCTAGGTGGGTGTTGTTAAAAGTCCATGTGTTTTACATCGGTTCTGGGCCGATGTTAAAAATGACTTATTACATCGGTTATAAACCGATGTAAATACTTATCAACAACATAAGTTTTCAAAACAGAACTGATGTCTCAACCCCTGTACTACATCGGTTTTAGTTAGAACCGATGTTGTAAATGGTATACCACATCGGTTTCAAAAAAAGAATCGATGTCTCAACTATATGTACTACATCAGTTTTAGATACAAAACTGATGTCTGTACCCATATCTTTACACACAATAATTACCAAATTTAAATCACACTAGAAAGTAATACACTACAATTACCAAAACTGAATCACACTATAAAGTAAGTAAAACTGATTTTTTTTATTAACGAAAGATTCTTACATCATTGAGTGAAACTAAATTGGCCTACTCTACATGAGCCTATATACAAAAAACAAGCTTTCATTACATTATCCGAAAAAACCAAACTAAAACTAGCAGTCACTTGCAATGATCCCTCCTAATCATCAGTTGCTCCAGTCCCTACCGTCTCTCGCAATGAAACCGCAGCACTATTATATGACTAAACAACACAAGGGGAGTTCAATTAGCAGGCAAAATTAAAATTTACAAAGAAAAGGAGCATTTACCTGCTCCATTGGTATCAACCAGTTTCTCCTTGAAAAACTCACATATAAATGGAGTAGAGAGATTCATCAAGAAGACCTACAAATGCATGACAGATAAGCTTTCTTATTGGTGTGGAACCTTATAAAAACATCGCCAGATAGTAGTACCACAGAAAAGAACCACCGAAATGAGAAAAATGACAAAAATTAGCTATACCTTGTTCGTTGCAGCAGCATGCTCACCTACAAGGGATTCTGGAGATACAATGAGGAAAAATCCAGCAATATAAAAATATTTGGCCTTCTTAACTGTGGAGATAGGTTTATGTATTAGTATGGTAAAGTTTGAAAGGGGTTTATTAAAACACACAACATTAAATAAATAAAAATAGGGGAAACTGAAGCAAAAGAAGAGATTAAATACCAAGGCTCCAATTCTCGGGCTTTTTCAAGTGATCTGACTTGTAGCAGTTTGCAGCTGACAAGTTGGCAATCAATGACCTACAGAAGTCCAACACAATCCTTATTAGGCACGAATTTCACAGGTTGCAAGACTTGAGTTAAGACAAGAAAGGAGAACTTCTAAGGTTATATGAATCAGCCAAGACTTTTAAAGGGACGAAGTCGTTTGATTCCGAGTAAAAATTAAGTACATTGGTGACTGAAAAGGTGTTGTCACGCTACTTGGTATATGATATCAAAAAATCATACTGCGTTGACCACTTTTAGCTGCTACGTTTGTAATATTCTACCGAACATGAGTTTTCTTACCTGAAAAATCAACAAAGGTTATAGTAAAACAAACACAGAAGTAAAAGTAGTCTTGTACAAAGATGATAGGTAAACTAGACGGATATAGATATACAAATGGGATAGGTAAACTGAAGCATGCCTTTTGATATGGTACTGAGTTGTTTATCCTTCTTAGTGTGAATACTATATAAATAAGGTCCAATAAAATCATCCAACTTGACCACCCAGAGTGCCACAGCAGATTTAGTCCAAGTACACACCAAAGCATCTTCAGGTATAACTGACTGTACAAGACATTAGACCAAATATATTACTCCAGCTTATAGATATACCATTTAACTTTAAGAAACTATATCCACTAATCAGCTATGTTGATTCCAACAACAGGAATTATAACTTGGGTTCCTACTAGTTTCTGCCAGTATATGAAACAAAATTTCAGCTTCACTAATTCACCATTTCCTTTTCTCATGAAACATTACCATAATGAAGACCGAAATTAATTAGCACAAAGAGAACACTCAGTAAACATAAATCCCAAGAAATTAATTAGCACAGCAGACTACATATATATAAACTATCTCGAAGGATTGTCTCCTAATTTCCAAATGACACAGTAGTCCCACTCGTGTAGATGTAAACAACTTCAATTCAAACTTTGAAACAGCTATAAAACTGAAACCCCAAATTAATTTATAGCAAAAATTAATTGAAAACCCAATGTTGTACCAAGTTGAACCCAATACTATACAAAAATTAAAGCTCACATATGAATATTTTTGGAATAACTTCAAACCATAAAATGATATTCCCAATCGAACCCTAAAATATAATTCCTGAAATTGAAAATTCAAATCGTATAAGATGAGAAGCCAAACCTAAATTGAAGATGAAAGTTCGGAATTTGCAGTGAAAAGATGAGTTCCAAATGCGCCAAATCGAAGAAATCGAAGAAGAACACCAGTGCTGGAGAGAATAGCCGAATCCTACAGAGAACAGTTGGAGAGAGAAGAAGCGAGTGAGAACAACTATAGAGAGAGAGAGAGCACCGATTGTGAGAGAGACAAAGTGATTGATTCCAATGAGAGAGATGCAGAACACCAAATCGATGAAGAGCGGTTGAGAGAGACTGAGAGAGTTCTGTAGTGTATATCGAAATAATGAATCCAACGAGCTGAGAATGGACACCACGAGTTGATATACAAGTTGACCACCAAGATCTAAGAGCTAATTATGGTTAATTACTAATGAGAGAAAAGGGGGTTAGGGTTTTTGGGGAGAAAATGGGGGAATCAGATGTGAGTTTGTGAGAGTGTCTAAGGGGGAAATGAAAAAAGAAAGGGGGAAATGAAAAAAAGAAGGGGGAATTATGTTAAGGGGGGAAATGTTTCTAAGTTTAGAGGGAATTGTATCTCCGCGTGTTTTTTTATTTTTTTAAAAAGAGGTTGAGACATCGGTTTTAACTACAACTGATGTCTAAAACCTACTTTAACATCGGTTCTAGTAAAACTGATGTAAAACAATCCTTTAACATCGGTCACCAATGCAACCGATGTTAAAAGGGTGATGTTGTATCTACTTTTTTTAGTAGTGATTAGTGTCTTTTAGAGAACTCGAATAGAGACATGAGTGAGTTCTCGAATAAGGTATTTAAGTTCTCTATTGATAGAGTTCTCGAATAGCATGTTTGAGTTCTCGAATCATTTGAAAAGGTTGATTTCTCGCTGAATTTTAACCGATTTTGGATTTTTATTCAAAATTCAGAATTACTCATAAAAACATATTTTACCTAATTTAGATTTATTTCTAAGTTAGATAACTGCAAGTTGTGAGTTTCAACCTGCTTGAGTTCTCGAATAAGCCTTTTCTTGAGTTATCGAATAGTTGTGTTCTACTTCTCGAATGCCTGACTTGTCGATACAAAACATAAATCTAATCGACAATTCAAGTACTTCATACTTATACAATTTTACATCCATTCGATTCATTTCATTCAATTTCTCAAGCATCTAAACTCCCAAAACCTCTGAAAACCCTAACTGCCAAAAGCTAAATTTCTTCAACCTTTACTTTTTGTTCTCTTATCTCTGTATCAATGGCAACAGTGAAGTTCAACACAAATTTTATCGCCCTAACCAGTGATGTTGAAGCACCCAATGTGAACTTCAAGTGCTTTGTAAAGTGGATGGCTGAATCATACATCAAGGATGCACTCTCTGCCAACCCAACACTGTATCTAGACATTCTGGAACAGTTTTGGGGAACTTCTATTGTGGGAGTTGTAGCCCTGGAAAGCGCAATAACTTCATACATAATCTACTGCAAGATTCAGGACCAAGAAATCACTATCACCACTGCAGACATGAATCAAGCACTGGGCCTACAACAAGAGTCATATGACATACTGGCCACGATTGCAGAGTTAGAAGAATTCTTTGAGTTCATCAACTACTCAGATGGGATCAATCTTGGAAAATTAAACAGGAAGAATCTGAGAAAGGAGTGGAGCTATGTGTTTGCAACTCTTCTTCAAGTCTTCACTGCCAGGAAATCAAGCTTTGATCAAATCAGTGCACCTGCGCAACAAATTGGCTATGCACTGGCCTATGGAAAGAAGATAGATGTTGGTCAAATCATCCTACAAGAGCTGTATGGGAGACTTGGTAAGAACACAACCAAGAGAGGTATTGATATTTTCTTCCCTCGCTTTATTCAATCTGTTCTTAATTTTAAAAATGCTCAATTGATTGAACTGCCTGGGATAGATAGAAATAGAATAGGCTATCCTAAATCCATGACCAAACTCATTTTTGGTAATTTGGAGACTAGGAATGATGTGGATGTAAGACTTAACATAACTCCTCATATGGAGAGTTTGTTTAGGACTTACCCCCACAACATGCCAACATTTGACTCAAAGTCACAGTTAGCACAACCCAAGCAAGTAGAACAAAATGCTAACCCAGGGCTTGCTAACCAACCCTCTCAACCAAACACTCTACCACACAGTGAGCCAACTGCATCATCCTCTCAAAAGGGTGATGTTAGTAAAAAGAAGAGAAATGAGGTAATGTATGGACCTTTGAACATACTATCTGAAGCAGCATTGGCTGTGGAATTAGGTCTAGGTGGTGAGGAACCTGAGTCACCCTTACAAAGGCCAAAGAAGAAGAAAACTAAAACCACCTCTTCAGTCACACAAATGGCTGAAGTTGTAAAATCAGGGGCACACAGTTCCCTAGATGTATCCTCTCAACAGGGTGCATCTATAGAATCAAGCATCCTCCCCAATGCACCTACCTGTACAGAGTCAGCACATGGGAGTGATAAGGCTGGCACTACACTGAGTGGAGAGCACATCACAATTGAAACTCCCTCTATCTCTCAGGGGGAGTTGCCCAACTCTAATTTACAAGACACCCCTCTTTCAGAATCTACCACTCAAATTTCTTTGCAGGCTGCAACTTAAGCAATTGAGGAGCAAGGTATTGATCATCAAGAATTCTTTTCTCTTGATGAGCCAATGATTTCAAGTGACTTAGTGCATGACACTTTGCTCACCACCCAGGACCCACATTTAGATGGTGAGGGAATGAATGCTGGGACATCTCCTAATGACACAATCACAAACACAGAGGTTCTACTAGTTTTTACTAGAGACTCTGTGCCTGTGTCAACTGCTGGTGTAACTCATCCCACTTCTGTGGAGACACCAGTAGTAGAGTCAATCCATCCGGTTACAGAAGTTGCATCTATAACTGAGGAGTCTAGCTTGCCTAGCTCTAGCTCTGACTTTCTGTCAAAATGGCTGAAGCCTGTGCAACATGACAGTGCTTCAGGATCAGGGTCTGTTCCACCACAATTGACAGTTGAAGCACTTCAAAGCTTAGTTGTGGATCAGATTCCTGAGTTTGTCAAGATTGCTCAGAACTTGGTCACCTCCAACATCCCTAATCAAGACTATGAAGCCATTCTGCTATGCCATAGGGATGATGTGGAGATGCAGAAGATAAAGATAGTTGATGATGCTGAGAGAGATGGCAATATAGATGCCTGGTTGCAAGGAAAATATGATATTACTCTTGATGAAGCACTTCAATATCTCAGGGAGGAATACATCACTTCACTAGGTTCCAATGCCAAATCTCTGACCCCTGGTGAAGTGTATGAGGCCATGAATGATTCACACAAGGGATTCCTCAAGGCTGCCCACTATCTTGGAAAAAGAGTCAAAACTGAGGTCAACAGAGTGTGTGATAAGACAGCCACTAAAGTGGAAGAAATCAAGAGGACCTTTGATGCCAAATTCCCTCAGTTGGACAGTGTGTTTAAAGACCACAAATACTGTAACACCACCTGCACCAAGATGGATCATGGGCTAGCACTGCTAAAGGATACTGTCACAAGTCTGGGGCATAAATTTCAATCTCTATCTGATCAAACCACAGACTCCAATGCCATGCTGAAGATAATGTTCAAGAATTTATATGGAGACAGGCTGGTAACTGAAGTTCCAGTGCATGACATGACTAGGTTTGAAGTGCAGAGACTTAAAGAACAATCACTGTCTGGCTTCAAATCTACTGAATTGTTCAGCAAGGTAGATGCACTTGAAAAGGAGGTAGTTACTCTCACTAAGTCTAATGCTCATCTTACAGACAAGGTTGCACTTCTCAATGATCAGTTGGACACTCAAGCAACCACCACAGCTAATGTTCATCTGCATCAACAATCTATGTTGGCTGCCATGATGAAGCATATGGGTCTCCCTCTACCTGAAGAGTCTTCAAACCCAAAGGTCACTTCTAAAGCCTCTGTGCCTGACAACAAGCCTAAGGGGGAGAAAAGGATAAGGAATTCAAATCCAAAGGGGGAGAAACCTAAGGAGATAGGCATACAGATAAAGGAGGGTGGTCACCAAAGGGCTTCAAAATCAATACCTAATGTGCCAGGCAAAGGAAAATCCAAAGTTGATGAGCCTCCTACCTCACTGCCAGTTGTCACTCTACCAACTGTGCATGTCATTACTCCTAGTGGTCAGAAGCAATCTATCACAACCATAGTGGTTGCAGGGAGCATGCAAGTTGATGAACCTCCATCATCCAAATCTGAAAGTGCCAAGCCTGTAGAAGCTGAAGTCATTACTGAGGCCAAGCTACAAGAAGTTGCTAATTCAAATGTCTATCATGATACAGCCTTCTTGGAGTTTCTGAAATCCACAAGGGAACAGGCTGGTGATACTCAGTTCTATATGAGAGAGTTGAAGGAGCAGATTGACTACCTCACTTTATTCCTAGGAAATTCAACAACTTATGGTTCAAGGAGATAATGATGGTATCTAAGTCAAAAATATGGCATTTGACTTTCAACACTCTACAAAGCCTAAAGCACTCAGAAGTGGATGTGTTCCTCAGATTGATTGAAAAAGGGAATGAAAATAACAAGAGTCTCTTTGATGACTTAAGGAATGATCAACCCTCAAGGCTACTTGAAGTATTCACAAATCCTAGAACCATCATCTATCAAGCTGCAACCAGAATTGATAATATCAAGCAGCTGATCATTCCTAAGCATCTAGTCCCTCAGAACAAACCTCTCATTATTTCCATTATTGAGAAGCTGAACAAGAAGAAGGGTGTAAGAACAGTAGAAGAATTGGAAGCTATATCTTATCTCAGATCATATATTGCAACTGGCATTGTACCTGAGTCTGCCAAGTTCAACCCAAGCAAGGATGGTGATCAAGACAAGGATAAAGATAAAAGTGATGGAAGGAGAAGACATCACAGGAGTAATAAGGGTGATGAAAACAGGAAGAAGAAGAAGGATGACAAGAAATATGATGATGACCAAGGCAAAGTCTATGAGAGGAAGATTGGAAAACAACAAGCCTTAGGCATTGCTAGCAGTAACCTCACCACAACACAAGACTCTGAGTCTAGGGTGAATACTGTTAGTAATGACCTACCAAAATCTGATTCAATGGCTTCTGCAACTGTTTTGCCACCTCAAGAAGAGAAGAAGATTCAAGTCAAGAAACCATGTGTATGTTTCAGAAAGCAAACTGCTAATGGAATACTACTATGGTCTACCAACAAAGGTCAAAAGTTTCTGCCTAGCAATCATATAAGAAGGACTAAATTCAAGCATGCTGCAAGAAGGGTGAAGTTATCCAAGTCAAAGGCACTGACAATTATTCCAGGATTGAACCTACCACCTCTGGATGAAAACTATGATGAAGACCAACTGTAGTTTCTATGGGCTCAAAGAATCTATCATGTTGCCATTGTTGATGATTTTCTTGAAATTAAATATACTGATGGAAGACAGAAGAAATTCAGACAAGGAACATGTCAGCACTGGGGCAGGCTATATGACATAGAAAGAATAATTGCAATGTTGGATTCTGAAGACAGAGTGGAAAGGATATGGAAGCTGGAGTTAATTGACTTTGTCAAAATGAAAAGAGATCACCAGGCAGAAAGGAAAAAGAACAGTGAAGAGCTACTAAAGAAAAGGGAGGAGGAGATGGCTGCAATGGAAGCTAAGGCTGATGAATTGAGAGCTATGGGTCTGTGCAGAGTCAAGTTTAATCCTTACATCATTGGGTACAAGAAATATGGTAGAAATGTAAAGATTAGAATGGACTACATCAGTTCCTATTCTGAGAAACAGCTGAATGAAGTACTCAAGGATTTGTCAGGCTCCCCTCTAATTGAAGAACTCACTGCAATGGAAGATATTATTCTTTCCATGGAGGAAAATGCAAAGAAGAAAGCCAAAGAAGCTGAAGAGAAGATGAAAAATGAGAATCTACAAGCCAAATCTCAAGAGATGAATCCAAAAGGATATGGCTAGTAGTTTCTCATACCTAGTAAGAATACTTCTATGTACTTTCTTCAATCAATCTACATACTTGTACTTTTAAAGTTTTATCTTTATGTATGTTAGGATTGTTATCAGACATGAAATTGTGACTAAGGGTCTTACTCACAATTTGGGGGAGATTGTTAGTCACAGAGGCATGGCTGTTTACATCAAATAACAAGCCTAATTGTCTGTAATGATTCGCATTACTTACATGACCTCTTAACTGAGGGAACCTCTAGTTATAGAGTCTCTACTTGTTTTGTACTTGTAATAGGCACCAAATCCTAGTTGTGTAACTGTACTTATATAGTCAAGAATAATGCTTGAAAGAAGTTCGAAGGTTCATGCCTCAAGCAAGAAGATAAAGACTGTCAAATAATCACAGTTGGGATTTGAAGAAAGTGAAGAATTTGCCTAAGTACCAATTCGAGAAGTAGTTTTGTCTATTCGAGAAGTCCAGCATTCGAGAAGTCAGGGATTCGATATCTCAAGACACTATTCGATATCTCTGAATACACTGTTTGATATCTCATTCGATATCTCAGAGATTCGATATGTCTACTACTCTATTAGAGAACTCAAGAAGTCAACAAGTCAAAGTGGTATTCGAGTTCTCAAGGAGTCAATAAGTCAAGTGTTCTATTCGACAACTCAAGGAATCCTGATGAAAAAGAGCTATTCGAGAAGTAATTCGATATGTCAATATAACAGTGTTCGAGAACTCAGAGTTATCGATCAAGTCAATTCTAGTTCTCGAATCACTTACTAAGTCACTTCTCGAATACATTCTTGGAAACAAAATACTGGAGAAATTATACAAGTCAGAAACCTGCAACAAGCCAATGCACTTTATGGATCTCAATCTGTAACGTGCTCTGGAAAGCCTACAAAGAAGCTTGGAGAGATATAGAAGAGACAAAGGGCTAAAGAAGTGGATCTGAACAGGCTTTGCAAAGTCAAATCTGTAACCGTTTGGACTCTTACTCAAATATGATAGACAGACTAGAAAGTAATTTGTTTTAGCTACCTTATTTGTATTAAATAGGTTGTATCCATGTTCTATAAGGATACATCCTCACTTCCTTAGCAATTAATTTTTGGTGAGTCAAGTTTTTCATATTCATTGTAAGCCATATCTCTCTGAGAAAAACGAAGCTGAGAATACTATCATTTGTATTCACAGATTGTAGCAACCTTCTGTATTCATTCACCCCCCCTTCTGTATTCTTTTACTGTATTCTATACTCAACAGTATTAAGCTTCTTTGGTACATTTCCAGCGTCATGTAACATCACCTTTTTCTCTGCACTGTTTGCATACTCTGCTACCAATAGTGTAGGCTCTTCATCGTTTATCTGAGCAAGATTGGCCTCACCTTTTTGCTCATTTTCACGCTTAGGTTTCCGGCATTCTGCAGGGAAATGCCCGAGGTTGTGGCAGTTAAAGCACCTAACTCTACTTCTGTCACGAACCACACGACTATCCTTGCTGCGATAATCACTACTGCCACCTGCTCCACCTTTGTTTGTCTTCTTCAGCCATTCATCTCATGTGAGAAGGAGTTTAGTCTCACTCCCTTCACGCTTTGTCCACTCTTCCTCAGTAAGTAACAATTGTTGTCCACCACTTGTATCAGCTTGCCCGCGTAGTCTCTCCTCGTGAGCCTTGAGAGACCCTACAATTTCTTCGACTGACATTGTCTCCAAATTCCCAATTTGCTCAATGGCCGAAGCAATTTGCAAGAACTTGGCAGGCACGGCTCTTAACAGCTTCTTGACGACATACGTCTCCTCTACAGTCTCTCCTAAAGCCCGGATGTTTGTAACCAGGCTAGTCAGCTTCACACAGAAATCATCCAACAAATCTATTTCTTTCATCATCAAAGACTCAAACTCAGCTTTAAGCATTTGTGCTCGAGCCTTTTCACTTTCTCAGCGCCCAAACATTGTGTCTTAATCGCCTCCCATGCTTCACTTGCTGTCTTCTTTTCAGCCAATGACAAAAGCATGTCTTCGGGGATTCCCTGATAAATCGAGGCCAATGCAATTTTATCAACTCTATCTTCAACAACAGCTTTGGGGTCCTTCGGTTCGATCGCCTGCCACACACCATGAGCCTGCATATAAACCTTCATTTTTAAAGCCTAGGCCGTATAGTTGGTTTTGGTTAGCATCGGATAGCTCAAACTCAAGGACTGCTCTTTGCTCTTGATTGGTTCCATGGTTGTCTGCCTTGGCATAAATTTGGGCATCCACCAAAAGGAGGCTCTGATACCAGATGATAGACTTAAACTAATATTCGCTTGAATGAAACAGAACTTGCATAAAGATAACTGAATGGATATTACAAATGTGAGAGATACTCACTAAAGGAAGTTACACAAGATATTTAAAGCTAAACAACTACTGACTAAATTGTAACTAAAAACCAGGAGCATAACCTGATCTTTCTCCACACTTATTCTACCAGACCCCAGACTAACAACTACTACTATTGACCCATTCCTACTGCGACATAATTGCATACATAGCTGATTTATTCAAAGCAAATAGATAAAACTAAGTTTAGATTAAAATAATTCCAACAAACTATACATGTTAGACCAGTGAAAGCATAAGTAGAAAAATATTGAGCTTAGAATCATTCTAACTCTAATATTGGAATATACACGAATTATTAAAATGAAAGAAATTGAGGATCTATAGTAAAATATTGGAATCGCTGTTTCATACTTGCAGGTGAAAATAGATAGATCTAAGCAGAGCTTTCGCCTACCTAAAGAAGGGTCACCTAAAGAAGGGTCGTAGGAATGTCTTAAGTCTAGAGTACGGAGAAGAAATTATTTTCCTGATCAGGCTCATTGAAGAAACATTGCGGTATAAGTAGACGGGTATTGCAACGAGAGTGACAATGACCTCTGTTCTAAAAATCCCGGATTCAGCCGATTAATCCCGGATTAATCTTCTGGAAGGTAACCAACCGATTCGATTTTTGAAATCCGATTAATCCTTTTAATTTATTTAAAATGATATGTTTAATTGTAAATTAGACTAATATATTAAATATTATTATAATATCCGATTAATGCTCCGATTAATCCGTCCGATTAATCCCCGCCTACCCGATTAGGCGCTAGGCGGTACCCCGACCGCCCTGGGCCGCCTAGCGATTTCTAGAACACTGACAATGACAACCCCACAACCAACATCATCTTGATCTAAAAATTTAAATAATATACTAATTATTTAAATATTTCTAACTAAAATAATGAGCCTTGATAAATATTATATTTATTAAAAGTCGAGGTATCGCCGAAGGCGATGCCGAGAAGTAATTATAATTAAAATATAATATCTTATTTAAATAATATTTTGAATAATAGTAGTTTAAATTAAGAAATATTATTTTTCATAAATATAAAACTATAAATTTTACGTTACTAACACTTTCAATTATTAAAAGATAATATAAAACAAAATAGTGGTAAAATGTATCCTTAAATTCATCGTGCGACACAGCACATTTAGATTTAGATTACATTTAAGATATTATTTAATATTTATATCCATGGTTGTAAAAATCGGTAATCGGTATAAATCGGTTGAGGTACCGATTTAAGATTAATCGGGTAATCGGGGATTAATCGGAAGGATTAATCGGAGTATTAATCGGATATTATTATAATATTTAATATATTTGTTTAATTTACAATTAAACATATCATTTTAAATAAATTCAAAGGATTAATCGGATTTCAAAAATCGAATCGGTTGGTTACCTTACAGAGGATTAATCGGGGATTAATCGGCTAAATCGGGGATTTTTAGAACCATGTTTATATCAAAGATATTTATAATAAAAATTATTATTTATATTTTAATATATTATTATTCTACTTCTGCAATTTGTTGAAGAAAATAAATAAGTCACTCATCTAACACAATTGCACAAGGGGTCTGTTCTATGGCAAACATTTGCCATAGAACTGTTTCATAACATATGGTTCCAGGACCGTTGGATCGTTGATCCAACGGTCCTGATTTAAAAAAAAAATTACATCGTATCGCAGAAACTTTCCGCGGTACGGAGTAATTACAAAAATGCCCCCTGTTTTCACATAAAAAATCTACTGTTCACCGTACCGCGGAAAGTTTCTGCGGTACGTGAACAGTGGGGGTATTTTTGTAATTGCTCCGTACCGCGGAAAGTTTCTGCGGTACGGTGTAAATTTTTTTTTTAAATCAGGACCGTTGGATCAACGATCCAACGGTCCACAAACCATATGTTGTGTAACAGGTCACTGGCAAATGTTTGCCAGTGACCGGGAGCCATTGCACAAATCTAATCCACGAGATTGAACATGCATAATAATGAGTAGCTATTAATATGCTTACATTGTCTACTCCCTCTGTCCCATCCATTTCTTTACAATTTCCTTTTTGGGACGTCCCACCAATTCTTTACATTACTAAAAATAGTAACTTTTAATAATAAAATATATTACTACATCCACTATATCACTCCACTTTTTCAACACTTTATACTATTACACCCACTACTTCATCTATTTTAACAATAAAATCACCATTACACCCACTACTTCATTTATTTTAATAATATCACACCCACTATCCTTGGTCTTCGTGCCCAACCCCCATGTTAAAAAACTGTTGGGACGGAGGGAGTATATGTTTGCTCTAATGAAATAAAATTATTTAAAAAAAGTGGGACAAAAAATCAAGTCAACAAAAAGGGGGACTTTTTTTGTTAATATATTAGAATCGAGGATTTGGACTAGGCTGGATCCAAAATCATTTTTTTTTTAATGTTGAGAATCGGAGATCAAACCGGTAACATAGGATCCGGTCCAAATCTTGGATAAAAAATCTGATTGGATCTAACTTACAAATCCAGAACGAAAAATTTTGCAATTTAATATACAATATTATTACCTTATATATAATAAGCATAAGGGAGATTTTATCCAAATTTTTAGTCGTCGTTATTGTATTACCAAAAAACATATGATCCGTTGGATTTAAAGTCATCCGTTGGATTATAAATTATATCCTTATATATTTATTCATAATTTTCACTTTGTTAATTTACTATAATACCCTTTCTTCATCGATTTGTTTTTTTTCTTCATCATTAGAACTAAATTTAATTTAAAAATATCTTTATATGAGGGATCTTATCCAAATTTTTGGTCTGGTTGCTGTACTACCAAAATTATATGATCCGTTGGATTTAAACTAGACGATCAAGATTAGATCACATACAAAAGAAATTATAATCTAAAAAAGATATAATTAGAAAATGTTGTATTAGAAGTGAATTTTAAAAGAATTTTAAAAGAAATTATAATCTAAAAAGGATATAATTAAAAAAGGTTGCATTATAATTGAATTTTAAAAAGAAAATTATATTTTAAAAAGGATATAATTAACAAAAGTTGTATTAGAACTGAATTTTATTTTTTATTTATTAGTATTAAAAAATTTCATATTTACTATTTGACCTCTATCTTGAGATCTAGAAATCAGATTTGAATGATTTTACAATCCATGCGAACCTCATAAAATTATCTTTAATTTATTGATGCTTTAATAATTATTATTCAAATAGAAACACTCAGAATATCAAGAGAAAATATAATTACGAATTTTTACATTAATCCTAATATATGTAGAAGTTCTACATTGATAATGCTATCAATTGTAGAAAACCTAATTGTATATGATTTAAATCATTGACATATATATTTTCGTATTTCAATATAAACATACTTTTTATTATATAACATATTAAAATATAAAACATTTTTAATGCTAAATCCAACGATTTTCATCTATTTATTTTAAGATCTTTGTTGGCCGGAGGAATAGACTATTATCAAAATTTTGGACAAAATCTATCTTATATAAATATATATATACGGAGTGTTTTTTAGTTTATAACATATTAAAATATAAAACATTTTTTTATACTAGATTCAACGGTTTTTATCTATTTATTTTAAGATCTTTGTCATACGGAGGAATAGACTACCGATTATCAAAATTTTGGACAAAATCTCTCTTACACTTATTATTAAAATTGTATTTGATTGTGAGTAGAACTATCTTTAAATTTATAAGGATATTTTGATAATCAAAACGAATTATAAGTAGAATTCATAAATCAAATAGAATTTTCAACTTAAAAAATCGTCAATTTCTTCTCTTTTTTGTTTCTGTGTAGATTTAATTATATTAAACCATCATTAATTTAAAGATTATTTTGTTAATTTCATGTGGGCTGTAAACGTCCAAATCAAATTATAAAATTCAAGATAGAGTACAAATATTGAATCGAATATGTAAAATCTTATATATAACAATTTTTAAACACCAATTTGATATGTAAATTAATAACTTAAAAAATTTCATAAAAGTAATATAATTGTAGATATTAAAAACGAGTCGTGTTGCACGGGTTATAAGCTAGTATGTGTAAGATGAACAACATTTTAGAACTAAAAAATAATCTTTTTATATAAATCAAATTTGATAATTTACTTAAAAGATTAATTTTAGAAAAAATAAAATTTTGGTGCCCATGCGGAGCGGGCAAACATAGTATTACCTGTATAATGCATGAAAAGGTGTATAAATTTTGGTGCCCATACTTTATACCGTAGCTGGTATAAAGTACATACCGATTTTTTTTATAAATTCTAGTCTAGCTGAAAACGAGATTGAATTGTCCTAATCTATACTATTATATAAAAGCCGAAACATTAAAAGTTTGTTTTTTATAAATTCTAGTCCTAGCTGAAAACGAGATTGAATTGTCCTAATCTATACTATTATATAAAAGCCGAAACATTAAAAGTTTGGTTGGTTGGTTGCCTGTTAATTTTACTTATTTACCCTTAACTAAAAAAATTTGTTATGTTACTTAATTATTATTTATAATAATCTAATAAATAGTTATTAGCTGATTGCCTTTTTAACATTTACTTTTAATTGAAGAAATTACCTTTTATAAACACCTAAAATTGTACAATATCTAACAAACACTAATATTTGTTTTCTAACTAAAACATGTTACCTTTAAATTTAAAACTAATCATGCAATAACTAATATAAACCCAAAAATATCACACCGCATCTTACAAGCTTTAATAAAATATATTTAAAATCTATATACATTGCTAATAATAAGAAAATATGAGGATAATCCTTGAAAAAGAGTATATTAAATTATATTAAAAGTAAAAAAATTATTGAAAATAATGATTATATAAAACCTAATTATATTATTAAATAAAATTTATAACATATCAAAAGAAAGGTACTTGTTGATTTTACTTATTTACCCATAACTAATAAAACATGTTATTTTACTTAATTATCCTTACTTAATTATTAATAATAATAATATAATAAATAGTTATTAGCCGATTAACTTTTTAACATTCACTTTTAACTGAAGAAATTACCTTTTATAAACACCTAAAATTGAACCACATCTTACAAACGCTAACATTTGTTTTCTAACTAAAACCTGTTATCTTTAAATTTAAAACTAATCTTGCAATAACTAATATAAACCCAAAAATATCACACCCCATCTTACAATCATTAATAAAATATAATAAAAATCTATATGCATTCGTAATAATACGAAAACATGAGGATAATCCTTGAAAAAGAGAATATTAAATTATATTAAAAGTAAAAAAATTATTGAAAATAATGATTATATAAAACCTAATTATATTATTAAATAAAATTTATAACATATCAAAAGAAAGGTACCTCTTTATTTTACTTATTTACCCTTAACTAATAAAACATGTTATTTTACTTAATTATTCTTAATTAATTATTATTTATAATTTATAATAATATAACAAATAGTTATTAGCCGATTGCCTTTTTAACATTTACTTTTAATTGAAGAAATTACCTTTTATAAATACCTAAAAGTGTACTATATCTTACAAACGCAAATAATTGTTTTCTAACTAAAACATGTTACCTTTAAATTTAAAATTAATCTTGCAATCACTAATAAAAATCCAAAAATATCACACCGCATCTTACAATCATTAATAAAATATAATAAAAATCTATATACATTGCTAATAAGAAAACATGAGGATAATCCTTGAAAAAGAGTATATTAAATTATATTAAAAGTAAAAAAATTATTGAAAATAATGATTATATAAAACCTAATTATATTATTAAATAAAATTTATAACATATCAAAAGATTATTTTACTTTTTTACCTTTAACTAATAAAACATGTTATTTTACTTAATTATTATTTATAATAATATAATAAATAGTTATTAGCAGATTGCCTTTTTAACATTTACTTTTAATTGAAGAAATTACCTTTTATAAACACCTAAAATTGTACCATATCTTACAAACGCAAATAATTGTTTTCTAACTAAAACATGTTACCTTTAAATTTAAAACTAATCTTGCAATCACTAATATAAACCCAAAAATATCACACCGCATCTTACTATCATTAATCAAAATATAATAAAAATATATACACATCTATACTAATATATAATAAGCAAACAGGAATATAATTTGGTTGTTTGGTTCAACAATTTAAAACAATAGTGATCGTTAGATATTTAGTAGATAGATGATAAATGTTAGATCTAATAATAAGAAATATTCTATATTTAAATCCCGGTTCGAATCCCGTCAACAACAAATTTACATTAAAATTTTATATTATTAGTTCTAAACAATACATGTGATTTATCAAATAATTTTAAAAAGTTAAATTAATTCCATAATAAATTATAAAACTGTATTTTGTTTAATCATATAATTTTAAAAATATTTAAAAGTAACCGTGCTTTGCACGGGCTATAAGCTAGTATATATATAAATGCATGTTAATAAATACTCCCTCTGTCCCATCCATTTCTTTACAATTTCCTTTTTGGGACGTCCCACCAATTCTTTACATTACTAAAAATAGTAATTTTTAACAATAAAATACATTATTACATCCACTACTTCACTCCACTTTTTCAACACTTTACACTATTACACCCACTACTTCACTTATTTTAACAATAAAATCACTATTTCACCCACTACTTTCTTTATTTTAACAATATTACACCCACTATCCTTGGTCTCCGTGCCCAGTTCCCATGTTAAGAACCCGCTGGGACGGAGGGAGTATTGCTTATCAAATCAAATGCTTCTAGAGGTTTGAGAGGAAAATGTTGTGCTTATCAATTCAAGACTGATAATTATAAAAGTTTAACTCATGAATATTGAATCAAATTATTAAAAATAACACAATCATAACTCATAACAAGTCGTACAAATAGTACGAATGTGTATATAGTATGGATGTTGTTGTCATAATTATTTTATTTTAAATCATGAATAGAATGTAGTTGATGAACTGCAAAACTTTTGCATGATCGCAGTTTCGGAATTCGGATGATCATAATAGGGTGATGAAATGAAAGCATGGAACAATTGTTTTATTTTAAGATTTAACACAGTTGGTGGTCGTTGATAGAGGTCCCACTGGAGTGCCTCTTACGATTATTGCTAATGCTAAAAGGGTTAAGTATCAAAGTGGTCACTGAAGTGGAAGCCATATATCAATTCATTCACCGATCTTTACGGGGTATCATTTGAATCATTAAAGTCATAATAAATATCAAATGGATATCTTTAAAATGTACTCGAAAAGTAAAAATAATTTTTCACTGAGTTCTACACATATTTCTTGAATGCTTCCATAACCAAACGAAAGGTTAATAATTCTAGTTTTTCTGATAATATATTTAGATTTTTAAAAATTCATTTACTATTTATTTTTAATTTTATTATCATTTTCCTTCTTTTAATTAAAAATAAATAGTAAATAAATTTTTTAAATTCTAAATATATTATCAAAAATACTGGAATTCATAATTTTTCATTTGATTATAGTAGCATTTAAGAAAAATGTGTAGAACTCGATGAAAAATTACTTTTACTTTCCGAGTACATATATACATGTATTTGTTTGATATTTATTATTACTTTAATGATTCAAATGATACCCCGTAAAGATCGGTGAACAAATTGATATTTGGCTTCCACTTCAGTGACCATTTTGATACTTAACCCAATGCTAAAATGGTTATTGTGTGTCATGGTTAGTGGGTTGTCCTGTGGATGATCTAGTTCGTTTCAGAACACAATTCGTCTTTGACCCATTAGCTAGGGATCACTCTGCAATTTGCCAACTCCACCGATCCACATGTATCTCCGGTTATCTTTATGTAAGAGGAAAAAAAGGAAGACAACTTGATATACCGTCTAGATCTCAAGTTGGGAAGTTTGACGTGGTTAGCTCGTGTGCTAGCAGTTCCCTTTATCTGGAATCTTGTGGTTTTCTCGTAGGTGCTATACTATGAATAGTGATTGTGAAAGTTTCATATCCTCGAAGATGATCCACAGGGGCGGGGGTGTTGGAATTCGGGCATGAAAACGCAGCGGATAATACGTAAATAACAATTAAAAACGAATTCCAAAGCCCGGATCCATGTATAAAATTGAAGATCATGGTATAAATACTCAAGAACAAGATAGTACCTTGTTAAGCTTTCCAATGGATGACAAATGGAGATCCTAGCTTGTTGATCTTGAGAGCAAAAACTTGTTGATCTTGAGAGCTAGAAGTGTAACTCCTCCACCGGTATCCACACTTGAATGCTTGCTTGAATCGTCGAACGATTACGCCACGGAACTTGGTACTAGCCAAAATAAATAAACCGGATGTGTTCTTGACTTGAATTGATTTCTCTGTGTGTTTTAAAATGACTAGCCAACTCTTGGCTTATAAAGAGAAATAAAGTAAAATGGAGCCTTAAACAATTAGGCCATTTATTTAAACAAATCTTATTTATTTAAATAAATTAATTAAGTCATACTTAATTAATCAAATAAGTCAAGAAAATACATCTTCAAATTTTATCTTTAACTAATCAAGTCTCACTTAATTAATTTTATAAAATTCGAATTATTATTTATTATTAATTTAAAATCATAATTTAAATTATTATTAATTTAAATTAATGAAATAAATTAATTTCCCTTTTAAACATTCTTTGTGTGTGACCCTGTAGGTTATTATTTCATTGGCAATAATTTTATTCTCTAATAAAATTATAAACAATAAGCGGCGTCTAGTAACACATTATTGCTACCCAATAAAACAATAATTAAATCAACGCTTCAATTAACCTTTTATGACTAATGTTCCATGTAATATAATCCCTTTAAATCATGATATTATAGATTAAACTCGAGGCATGTAATGTGTCATCCTCTTCATAATTTAATCTTCATTTTCTTGATCGATGAGTAGACTATTTAATCAAATCAACATTTGAGCATGGCCATGCATTTCATAGTCTCACTCAAACAAGAGGCCGATAATATCACTCCTTTATCAGGAGATTTAAATCCCATCTAGATCGTTCATATTTCTCACATGATTCATAATATATCCGATATTCACCTTTATCATTATCCGGCTAAAGATAACTTTTGACGAATTCAAAATATATTAATTCTCATGTAGAATTATAACGACTTCAGGTCTAAGGATCATTACACCATTATCACTGTGAGAATACATATGACACATTTATTATTTACCATGATGTATCTCACTGTGGGTCTGTCCAGTACCCTGTACTCGTACAGTTACCTATGCATTGCTTTTAGTATCTTCATACTTATGACCAATGAGATGTGGTCATCAGTCAATTATCATACTAGCCTCAGTGTATTACTATTGTCCTAATTAATAATAATACTCGGCTAGGGACATTTAAGAATATGATACAATCATTATATAATCTCATGTTCAAGTCACATACTTGCAACTATACAATTTGTATCAAGATTCTAAGGACATTTATTATACTTTATTTATTTCGCAGTAAATAAAGCCAATAATAAACATATATATATCAAATATATAAAATCACTCAAACATAAATATTATGTATACATTGCCTCTAGGGCACCAATACTAACAATCTCCCACTTGCACTAGAGCCAATCACCCATGTATCGAATACCCATGCTACTAGTGTGACATTCATGCTTCTGCTGCGATAGAGCCTTAGTCAGCGGGTCTGCAATATTATCATCAGTATGCACTTTACATATATGAATATCCCCTCTATCATTTATCTCTCGAATAAGGTGATATCTCCGAAGTATATGCTTTGTTCTGCTATGAGCTCTCGGCTCCTTGGCTTGAGCTATAGCTCCATTATTATCGCAGTAAAGATCTATGGGATCTGCGATCGATGGAACGACACCAAGCTCTGTAATGAACTTCCGTAACCATACAGCTTCCTTGGCTGCCTCACATGCAGCAATATACTCGGATTCCATTGTAGAATCAGCTACTGTCTCTTGCTTCGAACTTTTCCAGCTTACAGCACCTCCATTTAGGCAAAACACAAATCCAGACTGAGACACAGAGTCATCTCTGTCAGTCTGAAAACTAGCATCCGTGTAACCCTTTACCGTTAGCTTCTCTTCTCCTCCATACACCAAGAATGAATCTTTAGTCCTTTTCAAGTACTTAAGAATATTCTTGACCGCCGTCCAGTGACCTTCACCTGGATTAGACTGGTATCTGCTCGTCATGCTCAAAGCATACGAGACATCCGGACGAGTACATATCATTGCATACATGATAGATCCAATTGCTGAAGCATATGGAATCTTACTCATGCGGTCTTTATCATCTAATGATTTAGGACCATTCTCTTTTGAGATCGTTATCCCATGAGATACAGGGACATATCCCCTTTTTGCATCTTGCATTCCAAAATGATGCAAAATTTTGTCAATATATGTACTTTGGCTTAAGCCGATTAATCTTCTTGATCTATCTCTATAGATCCTGATCCCTAATATATAGGTAGCCTCGCCCAAGTCTTTCATAGAAAAACTTTGTCCTAACCAAGTCTTTACAGCCTGTAGAAAGGAATGTCATTCCCTATTATTAATATATCATCGACATATAATACTAGGAATGCCACATGGCTCCCACTAAACCTTTTGTAAACACATGGTTCATCCATGTTCTGAATAAAGCCAAAACCTTTGACTATTTCATCAAACCGAATGTTCCATCTCCGAGAAGACTGCTTCAATCCATAAATGGATCTACGCAGCTTACATACTTTTCCAGCATCCTTTGGATTTCTAAAACCTTCAGGTTGTGTCATGTACACATCCTCTTCAAGGCTTCCATTAAGGAAGGCTGTTTTTACATCCATCTGCCATATCTCGTAATCATAGTAAGCCGCTATTGCAAGCATAATTCTGATGGATTTTATCATTGCTACTGGTGAGAAGGTTTCATCATAGTCAATACCATGAATTTGTTTGAAACCTTTTGCAACCAGTCGAGCTTTATAGGTCTGTATATTACCTTCCATGTCGATTTTCTTCTTGAAAATCCATTTGCACTCGATAGGTTTTACCCCTTCAGGTGGATCAACCAAAGTCCATACTTGGTTTTCATACATGGAATCCATTTCAGAATTCATGGCTTCTTGCCATCTCTTAGAGTCTGGTGAGTTCATAGCATCTTGATAGGTGAGAGGCTCATCTTGATTTATGAGCATCACATCGCCATTTTCAATTAGAAGAAATCCATAATTTCTTCTTGAATCATAGCGAGTCCTACTAGATCTACGAACGACCTGTGTTTCTTGAGCAGTGTTATCTTGTATATCTTGCTCATGCTCCATCTCAGGTTCAATGTTATCAAGTGGTTCTCGATCTTCATCGAGATCTATTTTCCTCCCACTGTCTTTTCTAGAGACTAGCTCTCTTTCTAAAAATACAGCAGTTCGAGCAACAATTACTTTGTTCTCTGAAGGATTATAGAAAGAATAACCCTTTGTTTCATTTGGGTATCCCACAAAAATACATTTTTCAGATTTTGGTCCAAGCTTGTCTGACATTAGGCGTTTCACAAACGCTTCACATCCCCATACTTTCATAAAGGACATGCTTTGACGTTTTTCTGTCCATATCTCATATGGAGTTTGTTGAACCGTTTTAGTAGGAATACGGTTTAGTGTATATGCAACCGTTTCCAGGGCATAACCCCAGAAACTAATTGGAAGATCTGCTTGACTCATCATTGATCGCACCATGTCCAACAAGGTACGATTCCTCCTTTCAGAAACCCTATTCCATTGTGGTGTTCCAGGAGGAGTGAGTTGTGATACAATACCACACTCCCTCAAATAGTTCTTAAACTCATGGCTTAAGAATTCACCTCCTCGATCAGATCTTAGAGTTTTTATGCTTTCGCCAGTTTGCTTTTCTACTTCTGCCTTATACTCTTTGAACTTTTCAAATGCTTCGGATTTGTTCTTCAAAAGATACACATATCCGTATCTACTGAAATCATCAGTAAATGTAATGAAGTAGAAATAGCCACCCCTTGCCATCGATCTCATAGGACCACATACATCGCTATGTATTAGTTCTAGTCGTACGGTGGCCCTCTTACCCTGTCCGGTAAAAGGAGCTTTAGTCATCTTGCCTAGTAAACAAGCCTCGCATTCATCATATGATTCAAAATCAAACTGATCCAAGAAACCATCTTGATGTAACTTGGAAATGCGTTTCTCGTTTATATGGCCTAGACGACAGTGCCAAAGGTATGTTTGATTTGAGTCATTTGTTTTAAGTCGTTTGTTATTTACGTTCAAGATAGGAGTATCTAAATTAAGAACATACAAACCGTTAAATAACTGTGCAACACCATAGGTAATGTCATTCAAACCAAAAGAGCAACCATTGTCCTTAAAAGTAAATGCAAAACCTTTCTTGTCCAAACAAGAAACAGAAATAATGTTTCTACAAATAGAAGGCACATACAAACAGTTTTCAAGTTTTAATATAAGCCCAGTGGGCAATGATAAATGGTAAGTCCCTACAGCTAAAGCAGCAACCTTTGCTCCGTTGCCAACTCGTAGGTCTACCTCTCCCTTAGCCAGTGTCCTACTCCTTTGCAGTTCCTGCACATTTATACAAATGTGAGAACCACATCCAGTATCCAATACCCAAGATGTAGAAGTAGACAAATTGACTTCTATAACATAAATACCTGAAGTAGAAGTCTGGCTAGCAGCCTTCTTCTTCTTCAGCTCTTCCAAATAAGCATGACAGTTTCTCCTCCAGTGTCCCGGTTTACCACAGTGGTGACAATCACCCTTTTCGACACCTCCTTTGGGCTTGGTAGCCTTCTTAGGAGCAGAATTAGGATTGGCAGCAGATTTGGATGCAATCCTCTTCTTATTGCCTTTCCACTTTCTTTTCCCTTTGGCACCCCCTTTGTTCACCATCAACATGGGAGTAGGGGATTCCTTCTGAATGTTGGTTTCAGCAGTTCTTAACATGCCCAACAATTCAGTGGGTGTCTTATCTATCTCATTCATGTTGTAATTCATGACGAATTGAGAGAAGTTCTTGTTAAGTGATTGTAAGATCAAATCTATTTGAGCCTCCAGACCAATCGGGAAGCCCAAGGTACTTAGTTGTTCAATGTACCCAATCATCTTAAGAACGTGTGGTCCAACCGGGTCTCGCTCTCCCTGTTTGCAAGCATACAATGCCTTGCTCGTATCATATCTTTCCTGTCGAGCTTGTCCCTCAAACATACTTTTGAGGTGCTCAATTATTTCATAAGCATTCATCAACTCATGTTGCTTTTGAATCTCAGGAGCCATGCATGCAAGCATAAGGCATGACACATCAGTTGAGTCATCCATATGCTTCTGATAAGCATTATGCTCGGCACGTGTGGCTCCAGCAGGAAGAGGATTTGGGTGAGGAACTTCAATGGCATACAGCTTTCGCTCCTGCCTGAGAACAATTCTCAAGTTCCTAAACCAATCTAGGAAGTTTGTCCCTGTCAGTTTTTCCTTTTCTAGGACTGATCGTATCGAAAAGTGATTTGTGTTGTTTGCCATTTATTATCTACAATTTTGTAAAAGCGCATAAAATGAGTTAGTTTGCGTGTTTCGTAAAACCAATTATGTTCAAGTTGATTTATAGCATATTCGTAATATACCTCCCACTATTTTTATCAAATTAATAGCCCTTACTATCAATTCGGAAAATGGTTCCCATAAAACCTTTCTTAGTGAGCCAAGATCCATATTTCATCATATTTTAAGTCAGCTTTGGCTTTCCTCTTAAATATAATTATTTAGGTAGACCGTTATGTCAATTATATCGTATATAACTCTTGGATAGCTTAGTGAACAACATATTGCTCCGATCTATCTAATAGATTTCACTAAACTCTATGCTTTTAAGTTCATAATCCTATTATGACGACTTATTTAAGTTGGACCCAATAATAACAATTCAAGTAAGCTTGTTTACTCAATCACATCTCACCACGATAAAAGAGAAGCCCTTGCTTTGGCAAATCCACTCCTCAATGATCTAGGATTTAATGAGTGTTATTTATTGGAAAGCATCTGTTTAACTTAATATTTCTTAAGGGATTTTTTAGAAAAATTTAACGATCTTGATCGTTTGTTTAAATCTTAAATCGTTACAGATTTTATCTTGTTTAAACATGGCATATGTGTCGTATCTAATACATACATTCTAAAATTTCCATTCATCCATGCATCCATACATATATCTAATATATCCATGCATCATATGTAAAGTGCAGTTACGCAAAATTAAACGTGCGATGGTTATGGCCCGATCTTATGCGATCTTTTCGAGCTAATGAAAAGATCAAGGTCAATCTATGGTTGTAATAACTAATTATTACATAATTCTTCATTGCTTCCTAAGCCTCCATTGATTGCCTCCAAGCTCGTTTTGAAATACATTACAAAAGAACTCGAGTTGCATTCGAGATTTAATAATTACAAGAATAACGACATGCAAGCCGTATTTAATTATTACAGACCATAAATAAAATTACAACATTTATTCTACGGGTCTTTAGGCCATAACCAATGCACCATGCTCATATAACAATTATAGACATCACATTAATCATGATCACATCGATTAATATTTAACTCCTTAATTTAAATACCTAATTATTTAAAAAGGAATTAAAATTAAAAAATCAAATTTAATTAATTAAATTCGAATTAAAATTAATTAAACTCTTTTAAAAAAAAAATTAATCCGAATAAAAAAAATTAAATTAAAATTAATTAAAAACAAAATTCGAATTTAATAATAATATTTAAATTCATAATTTAAAATATATTATTAAAATTCGAAATTAAATTAATTAATAAAATTTTGAATTAATAATAATTTTTAAATCCATGATTTAAATATTCAATTATTAAAATTTTAATCATTAAAAGCATTAGGAATCTAATGATTAAACCAATAAGTCTATAATGGGCAACTAACATTATTCTTAAAGCAAAAGCAAAAAGAAAATGTTAAAAAAGAAAAGTCAAAAAGTTACAAATCTGCTGGACATTTGTATTTAGTGTCGCCTATTATGTTGGACATTTCTTTCAACTGTTGCCTATTCTAATAATGTGTAACATTTAGTATGCGCGTCAGATTGTGAACTGTGGCCTAACCTTATTATACGCAACACTAGAATACGCAACACGTTTGCTACAGCAACACTAGCAGAAAATTTCCAGAATTGCAGAAAACTTGCAGAATGTGATTTTTTTTTTTAGTTCTGATCAGTTCTAAAATCGTTCTAATGATGTGTTTAACATATCTAACATATAGTACATCATCCAAAACATGTTATAACAATTTATAACAACATACAAACAATTATAACAATTTATAAATAATCTTTTGTATGTTAAAATGAAGCATGGCATAATTCAAAAATTCATGTATGATTCATTTTTCAAGAACACAACACCAAATCATCCTTTTATACATGTAGCTCTGATACCATTGTTGGAATTCGGGCATGAAAACGCAGCGGATAATACGTAAATAACAATTAAAAACGAATTCCAAAGCCCGGATCCATGTATAAAATTGAAGATCATGGTATAAATACTCAAGAACAAGATAGTACCTTGTTAAGCTTTCCAATGGATGACAAATGGAGATCCTAGCTTGTTGATCTTGAGAGCAAAAACTTGTTGATCTTGAGAGCTAGAAGTGTAACTCCTCCACCGGTATCCACACTTGAATGCTTGCTTGAATCGTCGAACGATTACGCCACGGAACTTGGTACTAGCCAAAATAAATAAACCGGATGTGTTCTTGACTTGAATTGATTTCTCTCCCTTGTGTATGAACTGAATATTTCAGTTTGGTGTGTTTTAAAATGACTAGCCAACTCTTGGCTTATAAAGAGAAATAAAGTAAAATGGAGCCTTAAACAATTAGGCCATTTATTTAAACAAATCTTATTTATTTAAATAAATTAATTAAGTCATACTTAATTAATCAAATAAGTCAAGAAAATACATCTTCAAATTTTATCTTTAACTAATCAAGTCTCACTTAATTAATTTTATAAAATTCGAATTATTATTTATTATTAATTTAAAATCATAATTTAAATTATTATTAATTTAAATTAATGAAATAAATTAATTTCCCTTTTAAACATTCTTTGTGTGTGACCCTGTAGGTTATTATTTCATTGGCAATAATTTTATTCTCTAATAAAATTATAAACAATAAGCGGCGTCTAGTAACACATTATTGCTACCCAATAAAACAATAATTAAATCAACGATTCAATTAACCTTTTATGACTAATGTTCCATGTAATATAATCCCTTTAAATCATGATATTATAGATTAAACTCGAGGCATGTAATGTGTCATCCTCTTCATAATTTAATCTTCATTTTCTTGATCGATGAGTAGACTATTTAATCAAATCAACATTTGAGCATGGCCATGCATTTCATAGTCTCACTCAAACAAGAGGCCGATAATATCACTCCTTTATCAGGAGATTTAAATCCCATCTAGATCGTTCATATTTCTCACATGATTCATAATATATCCGATATTCACCTTTATCATTATCCGGCTAAAGATAACTTTTGACGAATTCAAAATATATTAATTCTCATGTAGAATTATAACGACTTCAGGTCTAAGGATCATTACACCATTATCACTGTGAGAATACATATGACACATTTATTATTTACCATGATGTATCTCACTGTGGGTCTGTCCAGTACCCTGTACTCGTACAGTTACCTATGCATTGCTTTTAGTATCTTCATACTTATGACCAATGAGATGTGGTCATCAGTCAATTATCATACTAGCCTCAGTGTATTACTATTGTCATAATTAATAATAATACTCGGCTAGGGACATTTAAGAATATGATACAATCATTATATAATCTCATGTTCAAGTCACATACTTGCAACTATACAATTTGTATCAAGATTCTAAGGACATTTATTATACTTTATTTATTTCGGAGTAAATAAAGCCAATAATAAACATATATATATCAAATATATAAAATCACTCAAACATAAATATTATGTATACATTGCCTCTAGGACACCAATACTAACAGGGGGCGGGGGCGGGGGCATGGGGGCGGGGGCATCAGAGTTCCACATGTGCTCGTGGAGCAATCGAACAGGACCTCTAATTTTAAGGGGCCCTAAAATTTATAGCCATCATATGTTGCATATTTATAACTGCTTATGGATCAAGAATAAAATCAGCCGTAAAGGCCCATATATTGTCCAAATAGTGCAATTAACATATAAGATTTTCTAAGGAAGATGTATTAACGTTGTTGAACATGAGCAATCATGACTTGAACGGAAGAGTTTCCTCTTAGAGCTTTCCCTAAAAATTATTTAAAAAATATTAGTTATAATTCATTCGAAGTACGGCACGGATTAACATATTACTGTAATTAATTATTAAGGATAAATATAATTAATAGATATTATTTTAAATATGAAATAAGTATATTTAATAAAGAAATATTATTTAATTATGTAGTTATAATTAAAGAATTAAACCCGGGATGAAGTTAAAAAAAATTAAAATAAATAAATTTGGTATAATTATGTAGTTGCAAGAGATCGAATCGAGTTTAGTAATAACCTAATTTGGTCCTTTAATACTATTACTCACCATTTAAACCACATTATAAAGGAAAAAATGACAAAAATGACTGGTTATTGAATTTTTTTTAATTGGTCTCAAACGAAATATGATTGCTCTACATATATAAAACGAACATATCAGCCCCACCCAACCTCCTCTCCCGGTCTCCCCCCATGCAAACTCGTCTATTTCCTTAATTTCTCTGATCAGTTACAAGTTACAACGTACGTACACATACACCTGGCAAATCGGGTAAACGGATCGGTTTCGGATCGGATCTGCTTCGGATCGGATCCACTTTCGGTTAAGGTACTATTTAGAGTCTGTTCGGTTCGGATCAGATCTGATTCGGTTCGGATCCACTTTCGGTTAAGATACTATTTAGAGCATGTTCGGTTTGGATCGGATCTGATTCGGTTCGGATAAAATTCGGATTAAAATCGGATAAATTTTGGATTAAGATCGGATCAAATTGGGTTCGGTTCTCTTTCGGATTTTTACTGTTCGGATCAGATTTTGTTTGGATGTAGGAACATTCGGTTCGGATCGGATTGTCGAGATATATCTAATTTTTTGATGTACCCAAATTTTCCAAAAACCAAAAAATTATTTTGGCTTGAGATCTTAGCAATGAACAACTAATTAATTGACTAGTACTAGTAACTAGTGCTTTGTTTCGGCTTTTTGTTTCATTTAAAAAAAATTAATTCTCGACGATCCAACTATCGGATGTCAAAATATATCTAATTTAGTGATATTCGCAAATTTTTAAAAATAAATAAATTAATTTGGTTGGAAATCTTAGTAGTCAACTACCGAATTGACTAGTACTCGTAACGAGTGTTTTGTCACGAATTGTTATTCTATTTTTTACAAATTATTTCTAGACAATCCAACCGTACGGATCTCAAGATATATCTAATCTAGTAATATTCCCAAATTTTCATAAAATAAAAAATTAATTTGGTGGGAGATCTTATTAGTCAACTACCGAATTGACTAGTACTCGTAACTAGTGTTTTGTCACGGATTGTTATTCTATTTTTAAGAATTATTTCTCGACGATCCAACCGTACGGATCTCAAGATATTTCAAATCTAGTGATATTCCCAATTTTCAAAAAATAAAAAATTAATTTGGTTGGAGATCTTAGTAGTCAACTACCGAATTGAATAGTACTCGTAACTAGTGCTTTGTCACGGATTGTTATTTCTATTTTAAAAAACTAATTTCTCGACGATCCAACCGTACAGATCTCAAGATATATCTAATCTAGTGATATTACCAAATTTTAAAAAAATAAAAAAATAATTTGGTTGGAGATCTTAGTAGTCAACTACCGAATTGACTAGTACTCGTAACTAGTGCTTTGTCACGAATTGTTGATTCTATTTTTTAAAAATTATCTATCGAAGATCCAGCCATACGGATCTCAAGATATATCTAATCTAGTGATATACCCAAATTTTCAAAATATAAAAAATTAATTTGGTTGGAGACCTTAGTAGTCAACTACCGAATTGACTAGTACTCGTAACTAGTTCTTTGTCACAGATTGTTGATTCTGATTTTAAAAACAAATATCTCGACGATCCAACCGTACGGATCTCAAGATATATCTAATTTAGTGATATTCCCAAATTTTCAAAAAATAAAAAATTAATTTGTTTGGAGATCTTTATAATCAACTACCGAATTGACTAGTACTCGTAACTAGTGCTTTGTCACGGATTGTTGATTTTATTTTTTAAAAATTATTTCTCGACGATCCAACCATACGGATCTTAAGATATATCTAATCTAGTGATATTCCCAAATTTTTAAAAAATAAAAAATTAATTTGGTTGAAGATTTTAGTAGTCAACTATCGAATTGACTAGTACTCGTAACTAGTGCTTTGTCACGGATTATTGATTCTATTTTTGAAAAATTATTTCTCGACGATCCAACCGTACGGATCTCAAGATATATCTAATCTAGTGATATTCCCAAATTTTCAAAAAATAAAAAATTAATTTGGTTGGAGATCTTAGTAGTCAACTACCGAATTGACTAGTACTCGTAACTAGTGTTTTGTCAAGGATTGTTGATTCTATTTTTTAAAACTTATTTCTCGACGATCCAAACGTACGGATCTCAAAATATATCAAATCTAGTAATATTCTCAAATTTTCAAAAAAATAAAAAATTAATTTGGTTGGAGATCTTATTAGTCAACTACCGAATTGACTAGTTCTCGTAACTAGTGCTTTGTCACGGATTATTGATTCTATTTTTTAAACATTATTTCTCGACGATCCAACCGTACGGATCTCAAGATATATCTAATCTAGTGACATCCCCAAATTTTCAAAAAATAAAAAATTAATTTGGTTGGAGAACATAGTAGTCAACTACCGAATTGACTAGTACTCGTAACTAGTGCTTTGTCACGGATTGTTGATTCTATTTATTAAAAATTATTTCTCGACGATCCAACCGTACGGATATCAAGATATATTTAATATAGTGATATTGCCAAATTTTCAAAAAATAAAATATTAATTTGGTTGGAGATCTTAGTAGTCAACTGCCGAATTGACTAATACTCGTAACTATTATTTTGTCACGGATTGTTGATTTTATTTTTTAAAATTATTTCTCGATGATCCAACCGTATGGATGTCAAGATATATCCAATTTAGTGATATTTAAAAATTTTCAAAAAATAAAAATATTTTAAAAAAAATACATGTGTCAAAATTTATTAAATAAGACCGAATATGTCAAAATTAGATACATCACTTATGTAATGCTTCCATAAGCGCTATGGAAGTGAATGCACTCACTTAGACAGCGCTTCAATCAGCGTTATATAAGTGAATGCACTTTAATTTCTGCCCAGAATATACAAAATTTATTTATGTATTTATTTTTTTGCTAATTATGTGCAGAATTTATTAATTTATATTTGCAAATTGAATTAAAATATTATTATATACAAAGTATCGTAAGTAATATTCAATGGCAATAATAAATATATAGCAAATCAGAAAATATAAAAATTGACAAAACTAAACAAATAAATGTCAAGAAAATATTAATCTATATAAAATTATTTTATCGGATATTTTTTGATTCAGTTATTTTTAGTTTCGGATTTACATCGGATTCAAGTCATATTCGGTTCGGGTAAATTTTTATTCGAATTTGATCGGTTCTGATTATAATAGGATACATGGTCATCATTGGATACAGTATTTCAGATAAGTTTTGGTTAAATTTCCGGTTCGGTTAATTTTCGGATCGGGTCAAATCGATTTTCGAATCGTTATCGGATTTGATTAAATTGAACCGGTTTCGGTTCAGATTCGGATAGTTTCGGTTTCGGATACAATTTCGAATAATATATTTTGGATCCAATTTCGGATTCGATTCCACATATTTCGGTTTGGTTTTTCGGATCCAGACCCATTTTGCCAGGTCTACGTACACATAAAAACTTAGCTTACTCAATTATAATACCACTCAAAGTGGTGTCTGAGGAGGGTAAATGTACGTAGACCATGCCCCTATACAATAGGGAGGCTGTTTCCGAAGGACCGGCGGCCAAATACAAAAACAAATACAAATACAAAGAAAGGAAACTAATACAATCTAAACTCACACACACCCGGGGGTCGAACCCTTGACCTCCTACAAAGGAGACAAGGGTTCAACTCACTACACCAACATGTTGTTGGCAGGTCTACGTACACATACAAGGTGCAAATGGCCTTGAGGTTTTTCACACACACACGCAGCCACACATTAGAAAATCAAAGTCTCGACATGTTATCCTGACAATTATAATTATATATATTCATTTTATCTTAGATAAAGTTCTGATCATCAACATACGATAAAAAATTGAACTTTACTTTTATTTCTAAAATAAATGTAATTTTCATTTTAAATCAAGTTGGTACAACAAAATAATGATTTGAGGGGTAGGAATTTTATATCTTGGTTTCCTACTACCATTCCTGTCCCGTCTTTCATATAATGCATATTTGAATTTATACATATAAATTGGAATATTACAATATTATAAATTATAATTAAATATTATAATATAGTATATAATAATAATCAAATGTAAACAACAAAGAAGACGCAACCATCAAATGTTTGACACATGTGACCTGACGGAAGCGATGACCAACGTCTCAATTAAATATTAATTAAATATTAACTAGGCCACTCACATGTTTAAATCTTAATTAAATATTATTTTATAAAGGTTACTTTATTTAAAGATGAGTATCAATTAAATAATTGAGGATAAAAAGAGCGATGACAAGTAGTAGTAATATAAATAATGAACATTATTGGTAAAAAAATTATTATTTATAATCATGGATAGAGTATGGTTCTTGCACAGAAAATTTGCGTGATCATAATTACCGTTTGAATTATATATTTAACCAATGAATAATTACGGGAGGTCTTAATTAGAAATTTAATACAACTAAAATATATACTTTCAGAGGAGCTCATTTTTATTTTAAAAGAATTACTAGAGAGGTCTTAAAATTTTCTTTCGAACCTCAACACAATGGATAACTATTGCTCATTACCAGTATTATAAAATTCAAAAATCGGCTCAACTTGATTTAATTAGTTACGAAAAATTTAGGTACCGTGAAAATTGGTGAATACTATACATTGAATATTTAGAAAATTATCAGATATTATATTTGTATTTTTTATTCAAAATATTAAATTCACTTGCGTATTTATATACAAATGTTTAAAGCAACCGTGTTATTAATTTCCAATAATATTATATATTTTACCTAATATTAATTTTAACAATTTACTAGAAACAATAATATTCAAATACGTACAGACAAACACTTATATGATATGTAATCCTTATTTATATAACTAGAAACATGTTATGATAGTCACTTCTGTATATCGGCAATAACGCTAAAAATAATAATAATAAATTGAATAATTTAAAATCAAAAGTTTGGTTTTGAGAACTCAAAAATAGATTTAGTATTGATCCAATTATGAGGAAATCGGTTTTTAACTTGCATCACTCCAATTTGGAAAAGATCAGATCTTATAAATACTCCATAATTTTTAAAACACGTAGGAGCACCATTGGTGTAAAATATATATTGCATTAAACCGTCATCATGTAATTATGTTAGAAGTTAATGTCATCATGTAATCCTGTTTTCAAAAATAAGAAAAAGGTTTAGAATCCTCTACCACTCTCCTTCTCCACCATCCTTTCTCCCCCTACCACTCTCCTTCTCCACCATCCTTTAATTCTCCCTATAGTATTTTCAAGACCACTTATTGTCCCTATAGTATTTAATCATATCATATCATGCAAAAAGAAAGAAGTCGAGCTTACAGTAAAGAATCTCCTGTTCGTGATTTATTCCATGTAATGTTCATCTATTCATCTCCATTATTGAGCATGCGTGCACATGTCAGGAACAGGAAGGTTAAAGTGCAAAGTTTTCGCCCGATTTAATACTTTTAATTTGTGTTTAGGTATATATTACTGATGCTCATTTTAAAGGTTTTCAAAGTCTTTGTTACTGTTCCCATTTTGTTTCACTGCGCTTTTGTCCTACATTAACGAGGTCAAGAACTGTGATAACTTTTATAAGTTGAATAATCAAACACAAGTAATTGTAGAACAAATACATGGACGAGAAAGATAAAATAAATATTATAGGTAAATGGTGAATATATTAAAAGGCTACATTGTATTGATCTTGACTAGAAATGAGAGTAAGGGGGCTTTATATATAGCCCAATTCTATCAACTACAAAGACTAAACTACCCCCATATTTTATTCCTTAATACTCCCCCTCAAGCCAATGAGTGAGAACAAAGTGAAACTCTTGGCTTGAAGTTAAAACTCTTGGCTCTGGCTCTGGTGCGTGTTCATAAAAAATGATTTGATACTGTGAAATAGCGCTGCCCGCTGGGCAATGCTATATCCACAAGACCCAGAAATGTCCAGAAAGAACAATATAGCAGCCCTCAAATGAGCCAGGGCAGTGATGCTTCACATCTATAATGTTACGATCTTTAAATGGCCTATCCAGAATATCTGGAGTATCAATTACCTGATATCTTGTAATCTGTATGACCAACAAACAAAGACTTGGTAGTAAAAGCATATGGCTGTACCTCTTATTAATATGCTAAAATTGAATAATCAAACTCACGGCCAGTCTCAAACAGACTAAAGAAGGTCCAAAACTGATTTCCTATCATGCATGCCTGGAATAGCTCCTTTCACTTGAACACACAAAGAGGCTGCTGCGGCAGCGAATTTCATGCACTCCTTTTGGGATTTTCCTTCTACAAGAGCTATAGCAAAAGCAGCAGTAAAAGTATCACCAGCTCCAGTTGTATCAAGGACTTTTGAAGCTGATATAATTGGTTCTTCCCCTTTAACAAATAGAGCTAACCCCTTAGCTCCAAGTTTAACCAGAACTTTATCAACTCCCAGTTTGTGACATTCAGCCACAGCTTCACTAATCTGTTCAAAATTTTCAGTTGGTAACCCTTTCAAACGAGCGAGTTCTGTTTCATTTGGGCTTAGAATATCAACAAATTTCAGAAGTTCTGATGGTAATGGCCCATCTGCACCCCCAGCAAATGACGGGAACACCTGACCTATTGGCTTCCTTTGCAACTTGAATATTAACCGAATCCGGAATCTCCCTCTGAAGTAAAACAATGCCAGCATTCCTCACAACCTCCAAAAAATCAACAATTACAACCAAATTCCTAATGGCGACTTGACAAAAGCAAGACTAGCTCATGGTAGAATTTAGGAATGATGGCGACTTGATAAAAGCAAGACTAGCTCATCATAGAATTTAGGAATGATAGCGACTTGACAAAGCAAGACAAGCTTATCATAGAAGTTTGGAATGATGGCGACTTGACAAAAGCAAGACTAGCTCATCATAGAATTTAGGAATGATAGCGACTTGACAAAGCAAGACAAGCTTATCATAGAATTTAGGAATGATGGCGACTTGACAAAAGCAAGACTAGCTCATCATAGAATTTAGGAATGATAGCGACTTGACAAAGCAAGACAAGCTTATCACCCTTTAAAAAATCTCCATCGATCTCTTCTTCCTTGTCATCCAATAACATCTGTTTTCAAAAGGCTACTTCAAGGCTAATGACCTACTTCAAGGGTCATGGCCGCCTCAACAGAATTTGGCGCCGGAATTTAAACGAAGAATCGAGGCACAATTATTGAGGAGTGATTTGCGACTTGACAAAGCAAGACAAGCTGAGCGACTTGACAAAGCAAGACAAGCTCATCACCCTCATTCAGTCAACTTGACGCTATGCAAGCTCAACTGCAGTCAAACTACCAAAATGATAAAGATTAATATCACTGCAACAAGTGTATTCAGTTGCTTCACAGCTGTTTTGGTGTCATTTAAAGCATGCGCTAGAGCTTTTCGACTATTAAAAAACCTTCACCACCCATTCTGGCAAAGCCTTTTTTTTTGTCTCTCTGTCCTGTTTCTGCTATATCTCTCAGAGGAAACACAAGATCGACCTCCTCCTTAAGCATGAATCTCCTCAGATCTAATTTATCAATGTACTTGGAACCAGGCTTAGCCACATTGCTATTTATGTGATAGGCAGCTGCAATTGTTTCCATCTCAATTTTCTGTCCAAAGCATTGGTTTTTTTTTTTTTCGAATTTGGTTTAAAACTTTTGCAATAGTATCCATTACAGGCATCTAGTACGAATTCAGGAGCATCTTCTTGCTTGCACATAACCCATGGAACACCAGCACCAAGTCCAACAGCCATTTTGGCAGCCCATTTTACATAGTCCTTTCCTTTCTGTCCATAAGAGCCCTCAATATTCCCATACTCATTCTCAATCTGCAACATAATGATTGGGCCACCTTGCCAGCTAAAGAGATTTTCCTCCCACATAAGTTCAACTATCTTTTTCACGAACCGCTGCATCTCATCCTTGAATGGCTCATTGTTAGTACGAAATTCAATACCAGGTACATCACGAAACCAGACTGGAAAGCCTCCAAAGTTCCACTCGGCGCAAACATAAGGAACTATCCATAGATGAAGATAGAGGCCACTTGATCACACTAGCTTCACAAACTTGATGAGATCATATCTCCCTTGAAAGTTATACTTTCCTTTCACTGGTTCATGACCACTCCAAAATACGTATGTTTGAATGACATCTGCGCCACCTTCCTTGCTCTTTGCAATAAGATCAGGCCACATCTGAAAGCTCCCCGTTAATGAAAATACGAACCAAATCACGCATGCTATCAATTGATAGTTCTGGACCGACCTCATTTTCATCCCAAAATGATATTTCATCATCTGATATGTATATTCTGGTGGTATTCCACAAATAATCAGATTTGTCTTTTATAACATTCAAATGTTCGATTATGCTTCGGGACGTGAAGTTATTATTACTCGACAAACCAACTGGTTCCTTCAAAGTCATCCGGTCATTTGCAATAGAAGTAACTTCTTCCTTAAACATAAGCCGCTGAGGTACATACATCTTTGAAGAAGGCAAATTAAGCTCCACGAGCTTTATCTTAGTTTGAGCTCCGACCTTTGCTGTGTCGAAAGCCACGTGCTTGCAATCTGGCAATATACTCACTGACCACGGAGGTAAAGTATATACTTCACCGAGAAATTCGACATCAGCTGCTTTATGTTCATCTATATTTGCAAGGAATGCTGCACAAATACTCCAAGAAACTCATGGTGCCTTAAGTCATGATAAAAATTATCTACACAACCAAGGTCAGAAAGCAACGTCAGGTTTAAATTAAATGACAAGCAAAAATGAAGAAACTGCTGCTTCCCATCAAAAATGAAGAAACAGCTGCTTCCCACTCATTATTCCCAGCCACTAGACTTCTTGGTTGTTGCTGCTTCAGGAACACTACTATTGGCATCAGCCCAGTCACCAGCCTTGTTCTCTGTTGTTGCTTCTACACCACTGCTGGCATTAGATGGTCACCCATTTCGAATTTTTAATGATAGTTTCGTTGAGGACTTTTAACAAACACCTGGTGGGCGTCAGGGAGAAAACGAGGGAAAACTAAAATAAAATGACGATTACCGACGGTAACTCCGTCTACATCTGCAGTCTCCCCTACGATGCCAACGAAGACTCCATTCGCAAAGCTTTCGATCTCCCCGGTCGCAGAAAAAATGAACTCATAAGCCAACACGAATCCATCACTTTTTTTTTGAAAAAGATCAAAGAAGAAAACCCACTAAACTACCCCCCCATATAATCGGAAGGCTCTGATACCATGATAACTTTTATAAGTTGAATAATCAAACACAAGTAATTGTAGAACAAATACATGGACGAGAAAGATAAAATAAATATTATAGGTAAATGGTGAATATATTAAAAGGCTACATTGTATTGATCTTGACTAGAAATGAGAGTAAGGGGGCTTTATATATAGCCCAATTCTATCAACTACAAAGACTAAACTACCCCCATATTTTATTCCTTAATAAACTGGCACTACAAATAAAACACAGGGCCTGTGTCCTGAAAGTTTGTTTAGTGTTTGTGTGATTAAGGAAATATTTGAATAATTCTTTTGCGACAATGGAGTGGACTTTGCAGACCTTGACATTTTTTGTTCGAAATGCAAGGGAACTGGGCGGCGATATCTGTCACGCTCAGCTGCAAAGAGCTCCGTATCAGCTTTGACGACGGATTATTTATTGAAGTGACGAGATATAATCTGACTTTTGATCCTTTTGGATATTCAGCAGACTTTTAGCAAATAGAATGAGTGTGAAAAGGCCGAGCTATTTAGAACTTTCCCCTGATCTCTCGACCTATTCTATTAATGTAAAATTTGGAATCAACGGAATCAAAAATTAATCTAACCTCAATGATAGCATAAAATTTTTGTGAGAATGAATGTTGATGCAAAATTTAAATTATGAAGAATAAAATTAATTATTTACACAATTTGATGGAATCAAATTTAAAACTATTATTAAAAGATAAATTTTTAATGAAATCAAATTTGAATTTTTTTGTAAACATTCTTTAAAAAAAATCATATATATAAAAGTTTCAATCTTTAAATTTCAAGAGGGAGGGATTTACATTCTAAAATACATTAAAAAATATACACATGTTTTCTGGATTCATATTTTATGTCCAAACTTAGTTCATTTAATCTACTCCAATTTCTCAACTAATCCAAAAAATCTCAATTCAATTTACTAATAATATTAACTACTAATGATAAATATTTCTTATCAAATGTTACTTCATTTACGCAAAGACAACATTTAAAAATGTCTGTCCTAAGTTATTATGAATATATACAATACACTAAGTTATAAAAATATATAAATCAAGTGATACAAATAACATGAATATGTGTGGTTAGAATACAATATGAACTTATTGAATGACAAAACTTGCATAATCATAATTCATAAATACCTTATTAATAAATATTAGTTTGAATATTATCGAATCAAGTTTAATCTAATTATTTGAAGTTCAATGTATTAGATAAAAAGACCCACCCAATTACCCTCTCTAATGTAAAAGGATCGATGGTTTAGACTTTTCAAGAGAAAGAACAATAAACTCCTACAAACATAACCCTTGACCATTTGTTGGTCGATAAAGTAAATGATTTCATAATTCTTAAAACATCACCATAAAACTTTTGTATTAATTAAGAACAACAAATATGTGTTTAATTTAGAAAACATTATAACATATAAAAAAAGATAAACAAGAACAACTTGAAATTCATGCATTACATTTTTAATTGAAAGTAAATAAATATTTCATAATTTCATTTCAAATCAAGTTAGAATAACATAACAATGCTCTGACAGGAAGGATTTATACATATCCCCAAGCATTTAATAAATGAAGGCAAAAATAGAAGGCTGCATGTAAGAACTAATTTGCACAAAATGAAAAGTAGCTTAATATATATATATATATATATTGAACACTAAGAAAAGTTTATCTGTTACATCAGTATTTAACCATAAACAGATTTTTATGAAACAGACTAAGAATGAATTAATTTATTTTATTAAAATAAAATTAATCAGTATGTAGCATTTTTTTTTTTTGAAAGGATATAGGTACCTCTAACATAGGTATTTGTTCATATTGCGTGCTGAGGGGCTCTCTTATTTGATCTCTAATTCTGATTATGAGAGAGAGAGCTCTTTGCACGGTGTCCAATAGCAAGGGGAGTCCCTTCCATTTGGGCGATGATTATAATATTTATGCTAAAGATGTTAGAAATAATGTTTGTAGTGCTTTTGGTGTTCAGGAAACAACTGATGATAGTACTTATTTAGGTTTATCGGATATGCTTGGGAGAAATAACACATAACTCAGTTGTGCCGGGATATCTTATTAAACAAGTTTGGAATAGGCTGGAAGGATGGAATGGTAAGCTAGTTTCGCAAGCAGAAAAGAAGATTTTAATCAAAATTGTTGCCCATTACCAAGTTATGTGATGAGTGTCTTCTTGCTTCCAATAGAGATGACTCGTGACTGGGAACCCCTCATGGCAAGATATTAGTGAAGATCCTCTTCAACGAGTGGGACAGGAATTCATTAGATGAATTGAGAGAAAATGACACAACATAAAAGTAAGGATGTACGTTATGGGATTTCATAACCTTCAAGATTTTAATATTTCAATGTTAGGGAGACAAGGTTGGAGATTATTAACTGGGTCTTATTCATTAATCATTAGTGGGTGGAGTTTTCAAGGCAACTTATTACCCTAAGGGTAATTTTCCAAATTAATGCTACACTTTAAGGCATATTAAATATATTTTGAGAATTTATTTTCAACCCATATCATAAACTAATACTAATACATTTAATTGTATCATGATATATCATATGTATATTAACAAATTAGTAATATTTGATTTGAAAGTACTTTTTACCACATGTGACCGATATTGATAACAGAAACTTAGCACAAATGACCTAGTAGCTAATTATCAAGTCAAGTCAATTCTTGTTGTCAGTTAGTTTATTCCGATTTCTCAACTAGTTTTACAGTAATTTTCACCTAATTGGGGTGCTTATTGATTCAAAATAAACTTAAGGAGTTTTTTTTTTGACGAAATAAACTTAGGAGTTTAAGTATTTAAATACACTAAATTTTTCAAAAAAAAAAAAAACTACACTAAAGAAGTACGTAGCAATATAGATGTGTCTAGTATATCCTAAATATATATACTATACTCATGGATAGAGTATGATTTTTGAACGGGGATACTTGCGTGAAAATATCATTCTAACTAATTGATTTGATGAACAAATTATTGAACCGCCATTATCTTTTAAAAAAAAATATCTACTCTTAGTTCTTTCATTTAAAAGTCTTTTGTAATTCTTTTTTCTTTCAGTAGCTTTGCTCTTCTTTTGAAACTTACATAATTACATTTTTAAGAAACTTAGAATATCTTCTGGTGTTCTGACGATAACTAATTAATTTTTGTTTTTTGATATTTTTTTTAATTTTTCAGGTTTCAACTTATTCCAAATTAACGATGATGACTAGACCAATTTCCGTTACAAATTGTCATTACGCATTCTAGCTAGAAAGCGTGCACACAAATTTATATCCTATATCTTATCCATTATTTTCGTCACTGTAGTACCAAAAAAATCTCAACCATCGAATTTAATATTTTTAAAAAAAGACGATAAAGATTATATCATATTAAAAGAGAAAATCATAATCTAGAATGGATATAATTAGAAAAGTTTGCATTAGAAGTGAATTTTAGAAAAAAAATTATAATCTAAAAAAGGATATAATTAAAAAAGTTGTATTAGAACTGATTTTTAAAATGAAAATCATAATCTGAAAATGATATAATTTAAAAAGGTTGTGTTAGAATTGAATTTTTTTTATAAGTATTAAAAAAATTCATATTTACTATTTGCACTACAAGAAAATTCGGCTAAATTCGACTGGCTAAATTCGACTGCCGGAATTTCGACTGGTTCCCGTCGAATTTAAGGTCAATCTCAATTAATTTCTGGTCAGACTTAAATTCGACCGGTGACGGTCGACTTTAATACCGGTCGATTTAAGGTTGTCTCAACAAAATTTTTCGCGGCATTAAATTCGACCGGATCCAGTCAACTTAAAGAGCAGTCGAATTTATAAATTCGACCGAATACAGTCGAATTTATAAATTTGACTGTTAACGGTCATTATTAGAAGGAAAATTATTTTTTAAAATTATTCAGAAAATTATAAAAAAATTACCACAATATACTCATACCATGAAATACAAGTTACGATTTTGTTTACCCACTTATGCCAATTTGTTTTAAAACAAATGTAAATAAAGTGTTGATTCTATAATTGTTAAGAAGTTTGGAAATTTTTAATAAATACTTACCAATTTTTAAAAAATGTGATTTTTTTTATAGTACGTTTTTATAACATATTGTATTCAATAAAAATGACGAGAGACCGTAATAGTGTGACTTACAAAAAAACCTTTACCAATTTTTAAAAAATGTGATTTTTTTTATAGTACGTTTTTATAACATATTGTATTCAATAAAAATGACGAGAGACCGTAATAGTGTGACTTACAAAAAAACCTTTACCAATACAACAATTTGTTAATGAATGATTGAAATGTAGGGTTTAATGTATAAGTTTAGGGGTTAGTCATTTCATATATAGGGTTAGTCATTTAGATATTTTAAAATTAAAATTTGAACGATCCAACCGTACGGATGTTAAGATTATTATATTTTAAAAGTTTGTACAAAAAAATAATGAATAAAAAATGACACATATTAAATATTATAATGGTCAAAAAAATATGTTGACTTTTTTTTTTGACCAACTGCAGTCGTATTTATAAAATTGACTGGAAACTGTGAACTTTGAATGGTAAATTCGAGGGCAAACCCTAGTTCGTCGAATTTACAAAAGCAATCGAATCCAGTCGAATTTATAAATTCGACCGAATCCAGTCGAATTTATAAATTCGACTGGATTCGGTCAATTTTAGCCTTGCCAGGGGAATTTATAATTTCGACTGGATTCGGTCAATTTTAGCCTTGTCAGGCGAATTTATAAATTCGACTGGATTCAGTCAATTTTAGCCTTGTCAGATCTGTTTTAGCAGAACGTCTTCTGCCTCTTTTCTCACTTTACTTTCTCTCCCACATTCATTTTGCTTCCTTGAAGAGTTCATCTAAATCATGAAGTAAGTATCACTAATCTTTGTAATATTGATGTTTTTTCTCATAATAGATGTTAATATTTGTGTTATTGCATGTTCAAGTATCTTAAATTTGTTGATAAAATTAAAGTAGTGAATTAGTAATGAATATTTTTTTTCCAATTAAAGTTGCACACAACTTATACCAATGTATATGAACTTTGTAGATGACATCCGATCGTAGTTGGGTTGGTCATAATCGTTATGATGAATCGAAATACTTAACGGAGGAGTACAAAAATGGGGTGAATAGTTTTCTTGAATTTGATATTAATCATCGTGAAGAGGAACATAGAAACGACCACACAAAAATTATAGAATGTGGCCATACCAAAACTTTTTGCCACGATTTACCAATAAATAGTGCGACCAAAACTAAGCGTTTGATGAATGTTGGTATTTAGTCACATTATTAATTCTCTTTAGCCACTACCCATCCTGTGGCTGCAAGTTGGTATTTAGTCACACTTTTGAGCTAAAAGTTGGTATTCGTATCAAAACAGACACGAATATATAAAGAAAGTATAACAGTTATGGTGCTTTAGCTACACATTACATAAAAAAGAAGTGTAATAGTTGACGTCCTTTATATACACTAATTAGCAAAAACTGGCCAATAAAAATATCAATTTGGTCACGATATTATCTTGACAATGTGGCCATAAATCAAATAAATGTAGCTTTTGAAAATATTTAGCCACATTTTTAATTCCTGCTGTAACGGTATACCCCTTTTAGTTACAGTAAACTGGCTAGAATGCTTGCTCCCAGCATCAAATATTAAAAGTTTTTAGCCACTCTATAAGTCAATACAGCTACTAAGAAAAAGAGTGGCTATATCATGTCTATGGTAGTGGAGGCTTTGGTGACACTGCATGTGAAAAAAATAAGTGTGACCAAAACCATACCGTCACAGTTTTTTGATGTGACTAAATCCCTTTTTTGACGTAGTGTTGACAGATTCAGGTACTTCCCAGGTATCTTTGTGCCCAACTGGATAGACTGTTTCTTCATAATTAAGTTGCAACCATTGTTTCTTTCTTGTAATAAGACGTACAATACTCATATGCGTCGAGGTTAGCTTTTTGAAGCACAGCAATAGCATGGGCACAAGGAATTTGATCCATTTGGAATATGCAAATCAATAAATAATGAATTCAAAGTAATATGAAAATAAGCAGATACACACTAGAAAGTAGTTGCACAAACCTTTTGCAAGTGCAACTTCTCGCACTAAGATCAACTACACTCTTTCTGCCATCATTAAGGACTTCAAATATAGTGTGATTTGTAGGGTGCACCTATTAATTTGTTTCCAGTTTAGCATATAAATATAAGCAAATATTAAAAAAAAACTTGCAGATAAAAGTTTAAAGCATTTACAGTAAAATTCGTAGACAGCAGGTAGTGTTTCTTCAGAATAGTTTCATATTTCCCAGTTAATCTTGTGCAGGTTGCATTTGCTTCACTCCTGTTTCTCCAACTCCAATTTTGAATCAACGATCGCAGACTTTCCAGCAATGTACAAATGGGTAGCTCTCTAATGGAACTGGTTACAGAATTTCTTGTTGCTAATTACATCATCTTCTTCAAATTCTACTATTTCATCATCTGCACTTCCTTCAGGTAACATGTCTATCATTTGTAGGAAAATTTGTTCACAGTAATCAACATAGTCCTCAACATTATTATCGTTGCTGCCATACGTATTAGATGAGACACCTTCTGAATTTCCAACTTGCAAACCAACATAATCACCTGTTAATCCACTCTGATTTGAATTTGAAACTAGTAGCATGCTTCTATCCTCTATTGTGAGACATAGAGGATATATCGTCAAGTCTGCCTCCTTCTTCTTTAGCTCAATATAAAAGTTTACGTGTTGGTCATCAAGTATTTTAAACGCTGGATACCCTTCCTTGACTTGATATTCTATTCTCAAATCGGTTGATTCTGGTTGCAGCTTCAATTCATTGTATATCATGGACACCAAGTTGGTATAGTTGTACTATAATAGGAATATTATTCAAAGTATTGTCCATTCCTACAAAAAAACAATAACAATAAGAATCAATAAGAATCTGTATCAGTTGCAACATTTATCAATAAGAAAAATATTGCAAAAAGTTTAAACTTACACAAAGAAAATGTTAACATAGAAAGGTCAGACCAGATATGCAAACACAAAATATACAACTTAAATTCAATAAAGTAAAAACTGTATTGATTCTTTTTGCTCAGTTTGTACAATATATCGTTCATATCTAGAAATAAAATATTGAACTGCACTAATTATATTGTTAATTGAAATCACTCCAATTTGATCTAAATAGTTCATTACATGAAACCTAAATCTTGCTTTAAAACCCTCAGCCAATGGTGTCAAAGTAGTCCAAAATTTGAAGTTTATCCAGCACTTGTGGATTCCTAGAGATCTTCGGAGGTTTTTGTTAAAACGAATTTTGATTTCTATAATATCCACATTCATGTTAAATGGTCTTTGTAGATGCTTTACTATCTCAAAATATATAGGGTTTGATATTTCCCAAATGAATATTCCATTAATGCACTGAGAGAGACTCAATTCTTCCCCGGTTCTTTCATCCATTAGCAACTACCGATAACAACAAACTCGATTAGGTATACAATTTAGATGACTGTCAAACTCGATTGCCTACTGAGAACAACTGTTTGCAACTCAGAACAACCTTTTTAACAACAATCCAAACATACTAACTCAAAATATTACCAAAACTTGACACAAGGAGCCGATACTAGTTATGCAATTTAGACGACTTTGCAAAACTCTGTCAACAACTGATAACAACTTTTTGCAACTCTGAACAACCTTTTTAACAACAATCCAAAAATACTAGCTCACGAATTTTACCAAAACTTGCCAAAAGTAGCCGATACTAGTTATGCAATTTAGACGACTTTTGCAAAGACTACTGAGAACAACTTTTTGCAACTCAGATCTACCTTTTTAACAACAATCCAGAAATACTAAGTCACAAATTTGCAACAATTCCAGAAATAGTTACAGAGCACAGAACATATAGAATTCACGAATTAAGGTGTTTGTTACATAAACAAACATATATAATTGATAATTTAAAACAAAATCAACAAATCAGGGCTTACATATGTAGATACAACAAAATCTATGTATATATATAGATCATAATCGATATATTCAAGGCAAATAATATGAAAATCACCTCGATCCAGCTAAAAAACGCGGAGAGATAATAGCCTCAATTCACCTCGACGACAACGAGATGCCGAATAGACGATGGAGAGAGTATGGAGAGATGACGGAGAGAGACGCACAGAGACAGAGAGAGACAGAGAAAACAGAGATAAATCAGTTAAGAAAAAGAAGAAAATAACTGAAATAGTGAAACAGAAAATTGAATGCAGGTAGTCATATAGGAACGTATTTTTGCAATAACTAAACTTCTCAAACTATTTTTGCAAATTATTTTAAAAAAGCAAAGTAAATTGGCAATTTTTTACTTTTTCTTATTTATTTCTGAAAAAAGCTCATAAATTTATAGCCATCTTATGTTGGATATTTATAACTGCTTATGGATCAAGAATAAAATCAGCCGCAAAGGCCCATATATTTTCCAAATAGTGCAAATAACATATAAGATTTTATAAGGAAGATGTATTAACGTTGTTGAACATGAGCAATCAGTGACTTGAACGGAAGAGTTTCCTCTGAGAGCTTTCCCTAAAAATTATTAAAAAATACTAGTTATAACCCATTCGAAGTACGGGCACAGATTGAGCACGGGCTGAGATTAATATACTACTGTAATTAATTATTAAGGATAAAAATAATTAATAGATATTATTTTATATATGAAATAAGTATATTTAATAAAGAAACAGTATTTAATTATGTAGTTATAATTAAGGAATTAAACCCGAGGTGAAGTTAAAAAAAAATTAAAATAAATAAATTTGGTATAGTTATGTAGTTGCAAGAAATCGAATCGAGTTTAGTAATAACCTAATTTGGTCCTTTAACAGTATTACTCACCATTTAAACCACATTAATAAAGAGTATAGGTTTAGGGCCTCTTTTTTAAATTATGTACCGGATCTCTCAAATACATTAGACGGCCTTCGGGTCGGGTCGGGTCGGGTCCATCATAAATCCATTTGATTGCCGTACTGATGATAAAAGTATTGAGGCTGACTACATTTCGGTTGATGACAAGAGGATCTATGATTGGTAATCTAATATATAGCTTATTGATTAACTAATATTATTGTGATATTATATTTAATTTCATTTTGTCTGAGCATATTTTTTTTTAAGTTATCTTGTTCATCCCTTAATTAGTATTTCATTAGTATTAGATCATGTGATATTTTCACTCATTGTAGATGTGTTTGTTTCATGATAATATCTGATCAAACGTATTACTAATTTCATGGCAGACAATTTTCTAATCTGTGCTGTAACATTTGCTTTCAAAATTGCTCTTAGTCGGCCTCGAGCTAAAGTTGATGAGTGGAAGTGTCATGAACTGATTTTGGCAGAACTACTCTATTTTATACTTGTGCTAGACGAGGTCGTTTAAGTGTCAAACGTTGTCGTTTAACATCCTTTGTTTCTTATTATTCTACACGAGTATGTACTAGTGGTAGTTTTAATGTAACCAATGACTGATTGCCACCTGGACTGCCCATGTTGAATCTGTATAAGTACGTTGTTGGTTTTCCAGAATGAGCAAGCATGAAATGAAAGTTGTTTGTTTTCCGTTCTTTTATCCTTTACCAGCTAACTTTTGTCATATTTGATTTAGCTACTAACCCTAATCGTAACATCTATTTTCAGAGCAGCCGCTCCTTGGCCACTCTTCTCCTTCTCTTTCACAACAACTTAACCATGGCCGACAAAGCCTCTCTTCAAAAGGTTGAAAAATTTGTTTCTTCCCTGGAAGCCAAACTGTGCTCTTTTGAACAAAACCACAACCTGACCCAGGACAGCTTAACCCTTCTCAGATCAGACATGGATAATCTGGTACAAGACAAGATAATCTGGTACAAGACAACACAGAGGTAAAGAAGAGTATTGCAGAGCTTACAGATCTGGTAAAAAATGAGCTTCTCCTGAAAAACAAGGTTGCAACCCAAGAACAAACCCTTTCTTGCCAAACACATCAAACCTCTGCTCCTGTAAGTCACTCTCCTCACACTCCCACTCATTTTGCTACTGTCAATGATTCTAATGTTTTAGATATGAGTAAATCTAAGAGTGTTAACTGGGAAGGTCATACACAAGCTCCACACACCCAACCTTTTGAGCTGAATGCTAGGTATGTTGACCCCTTTTCCTTGCCAGAATTCAGGCATATTCAGACCAGAAATACCTATACTACTGATTGCCAATCGATTCCCCCACAATACTATCAATCTTCACTAAACCCTTTTGCCCCTCCCCTACAACCCCACACCTTCAACCCCAGTAACACTACTCAACAAAACTCATTTGCCTATCACCTGCCTTACACCATCCAACTACTACTGTACACCAAACTTATTCTTCAACACCACCCACTACAAACCCATTATTTAAACACACAACCTCCACTCCATCAGCCCAGCTCAGTTACAAAATCCCTAAATTGGACTTCCCTCGATTTGATGGTAAAGACCCCAGAGGTTGGACTAGTAAGTGGGAAAATTTTTTCCAACTCCATGCCACAACAGACCTCAGGTCAAGGGTTCTGTGTGCTGCTCTCCACATGGATGGTGAAGCCGATATTTGGTATAGATGTGTGGAAAGGGAGAAACATAACTTGCTGTGGCCCGAATTTGTTACTCTGGTGTGCCATAGGTTTGCAAAAAATGGTTACGAGATTGGGCAGTTCAATAAGCTCACACAAAAGGGGCGAGTAGATGAATACATATGCCAGTTCGATAAGCTTCGGAACTATGTCATGATAGATGAAGGTTTTCACAGGGAATCCTATTATGTCGACAACTTTATTAGTGGTCTCAAGGAGGAAATTGCCCAACACTTGTACAATCTCAAACCACAGACCCTCCATGAAGCTCGTGAGCTTGCCAGAAGCCAGGAATACTATCTCAGTGTGCTTGACAAACGTTATAAATTGGCTGTTTCCAGTAACAAGTTTCACTACACCACAAATGGTCTTTGGCAACTCCCAAAATAAGTGTTAAAAATGCTGAAAAATGTTACCATAAGATTTAAGGCAACACTTCGGTCAAATTTGAAGGTGTTGGGAATTTGCATGTGAGCTCAGAGGTTAAGCCAACACATTTTGTCAAAACTATGGCAACATCAACATCATGTTGCCTTAGTCACTTATGCCAACATTTCGTGCAAAATAGCAACACTATTTCCGGTGTTAGCATAAAATCTATGGCAACACTATCTACTCAACACCAACACCCTTGCGATGTTGCCATATAGCCTATTCCAACATCTTTGTCCCTCTACAGCAACACCAATTGATTTAACAGTTCACATTTTTGCCAACATCCTAACATGTTATAGTAACACTTTTTAGTTATCATTGTTCAAGTTTTAGCAACATTTTTATAGGCTATGGCAACATCTTTAGTAATAATTTTGTAACAACTATAAAACATAATTCATTCGAAGAATCAAGCAACTCAATAACAAATGCAACTTCAATATATATACATAACTTCTAACACAATTTTTCAATAATACTTAAACCAACGATTACATAAATGTCAAATATTGTCAAACATATTTAATAGTACCATGAATCTAAGTTCTTCATAATGTCTCAAAAGATTTTACAATTATTAATAAGACAGAAGCATCAAGAAGTATCATTGTCGGCTTCACTTGCATCATCGTTGTTAGGTGGGTCCACACTTAGCTCTTCAAAATCAACCTTTAGATCTAGTAACCATTTGTTCACCAAGCTTTACTAATTCATCTTTAAAAAAACAGAGCTTGAACAGCTGCAAGAACCTTTGGTTCTGAAGATGCTTGATTTAGGCACTTAGGCTTGCTCAATACAGATGGCTTTTGTCTAAATAAACAAAAACAAAACTAAACTTTTTTTGACCAAAAAAAATTGCGAAAAAGATATTTTCCTGAAACAATTAAACAAAATAAAGTGGTCGTTATCTCTCACCTGTTGATCCAAAATAAAGTGACCGATTTTGCCTTCTATCCTGTGTTTTCAAAACCGAACCGGACCGGCCGGTTCGACCGGTTGAACCGCTAACCGGTGGCAGGTCCGGTTCGGTTCACCCCTAAAACCAGTCCTCCGGTTTACCTGTTCAGAACCGGTCAAAACCGGCAAAAAACCGGTAAAAACCGGTACCGGACCGGACCGGCGGCCGGTTTATTGAATAAAACGAGACAAAAAAAATGCAGCAAACCCGATTCACTCACTTATTCCAGATCTTGTTTCTTTCTCTTTTTGGCGATTAAGGAATCTCCTCCTCCTCCTTTCATACTCAACTTGTAATTAACGATCTATATCTATATCTATATCTCAACTGGTAATCTCCTCCTGTTAGATACTTACGTTTTGATTTGAATTGTTAATTGAATATGCTATATATATCTATATCTTGTTAATTGCAATCTGTATGTATATATCTATATCTTCGTTTTGGTTTGAATATGTTTTGATTTGTATTTAAATTAGTGGCTTAATTCGTATGGAATGATACTTAGATCATAATATATCTTGTTAGCAATATTTATGCAGATGAGTTGGTTTATGGGGTGCCTTATGCTTTTCTTTGTGAAGTGACAATTACAACCCAAACTCGTGGATGTGCTACTGCTGGTCTATGCTATGAAGTTCCTCGACAATTGATCAAGACATTAAGAAGATAATCATTTGCTTTAAGGCCATTTGGCAGTTTAGCCTATGCAAGTTTCTTATCAAATTTTTAGTTAAAAGAATTGGTGGGTAGGAACTAGGATGTCATTGTAACTTCTTCGTAGTTGTGGTTTTAAATTCTACTCTCTTTTTTCATACTCTGTTTTGTCAAAATGAATTTCCTGTGCTGCTATAAAATGATTGTATTATATATTTATATAATTCTATATATATATATATATATATATATATATATATAATTAAATATATATATTTAATTATATATTACATAATTATGACGTCACTCCGGTTGAACCACTGGTCGAGCCGGTTGAACCAATCGAACCAGTAACCAGTAGGGCTTCCGGTTCGATGCCCGGTCCGGTTCTGAAAACACAGCTTCTATCACGTCACGGCAAAAGAAATATTCCACCTTCACGTAACAATAAAACAAGCAGCTTTTAGAGATGTCGAGAAACCAAGCTTAGTAGGAATATACAAAAAAAAAAACTTACCGATGTCAAAATGGGAAGCAGCAGAGAGGCAGCAGAAACCACAAGTACAATGTGTATATAGTTCTCAACCTTAAGTGAGGAGCGAACCATAGCTTCATTTTAAAATATAAAATTACTATATTTCAGTAGAACATAGCTTCATTTTAAAGCAGTACAAAACAGCTACAGAGACTTACAAGGGATAAGAGATGTGATATTCTTTGAATTACTAATATAAAGTGCAGGAGACAGGACACATTCATGAAATTAAAAATTGAACAACAAAATTTTCATTTTAAATCAAGTTGGTACAACAAAATAATGATTTGAGGGGTAGGAATTTTATATCTTGGTTTCCTACTACCATTCCTGTCCCGTCTTTCATATAATTCATATTTGAATTTATACATATAAATTCGAATATTACAATATTATAAATTATAATTAAATATTTTAATATAATATAAAATAATAATCAAATGTAAACAACAAAGAAGACACAACCATAAAATGTTTGACACATGTGACCTGACGGAAGTGATGACCAACGTCTCAATTCTTTCCTCACTTAATTTATTTCGATATCTCAACTAGGTCACTCACATGTTTAAATCTTAATTAAATATTATTTTATAAATGTTACTTTATTTAAAGATGAGTATCAATTAAATAATTGAGGATAAAAAGAGCAATGACAAGTAGTAGTAATATAAATATTGAACATTATTGGTAAAAATTAAAATTATTATTGATAATCATGGATAGAGTAAGGTTCTTGCACAGAAAATTTGCGTGATCATAATTACCGTTTGAATTATATATTTAACCAATGAATAATTACGGGAGGTCTTAATTAGAAATTTAATACAACTAAAATATATACTTTCAGAGGAGCTCGTTTTTATTTTAAAAGAATTACTAGAGAGGTCTTAAAATTTTCTTTCGAACTTCAACAACACAATGGATAACTATTGTTCATTACCAGTATTATAAAATTCAAAAATTGGCTCAACTTGATTTAATTAGTTACGAAAAATTTAGGTACCGGGAAAATTGGTGAATACTATACATTGAATATTTAGAAAATTATCAGATATTATATTTGTATTTTTTATTCAAAATATTAAATTCACTTGCCGTATTTATATACAAATGTTTAAAGCAACCGTGTTATTAATTTCCAATAATATTATATATTTTACCTAATATTAATTTTAACAATTTACTAGAAACAATAATATTCAAATACAGACAAACACTTATATGATATGTAATCCTTATTTATATAACTACTGCAAACCGGATATACAGACAAACCGGATGCAACGCTCAAATTTTGCAAATTTGTTGCCATAGACTCTACTGCAACGAATATAGGCCTTAAGGCAATGTTTTCCAGTCGTTGCAATATGCAATATATGGTGTAGTGAATCTTGAATAAAATTAATAGGATATAATCTTGACCGTTAATTAAAGTTTAGATCTAACGATTAATATTTTTTTAGCGGTAGTAGTGACGATCAAATGTCCACCTTATGCTTATTATATATAGGATATAAATTTACACTTTGTTGCTTAATGTAGTTCTACTTACAATGTCCTCAATCAGCTCTAAAAACACATCTGAGCCTTATGATGACACATTAATCTTACTATAAAATTAGAATTTAGAATAGAATGTAAGAGGTAATGTAGCGCTATATTGGCAGTGGTTTGCATTTTACAAATATTAAGCTTCATGTCTCAGTACCACCAAGACTTGTACATTTTTATATTCCAGCTGATTACATTAAGTAGAATGTAAATATGTACAAGTCGATTACCATTGCTCGGTAACATCATATCAATGTCACTCGCGATGCCAAGTAGATCACCAGGACGCACGTACGTGTAGATGTTCCTTCTTCCAATCTTGAGTCACTATTCATATATCTATATGTTGTGGGAGGATTTTAGCACAACTAAGTGGAGGCCGTTACTGGAATAGCGCCGTTGAATATGGAATCGTATAACTGTCCAGAAAGGCTCACAGCTATAGATTTGAGGCTAGGCGCCCAGGAAGGCACACGGCTAGGGGTTACCGAAGAACACGGGAAGGTGTTTTTGTGATGATTGGGACTGAATCTGCGGGATAGGGCTCAAGGACCGTATGTTGGCCTGCCAAGAACCCTAATTTGACTGTGTCACACAAGAGTGCACGTGCTCTAGCTACTCAAGGAGTGTAAAGTGTCGAAGAAGATTCCGCAAACTACCTACATACCACTATTTATAGTGGATCAAGCCCGTATGTAGTTCTTGATTGATATGTTCGGTTGTTCGTGATGAGTTATCTCGTATCGGATGAGATAATCATTGATGTTGTCGTTTATCAACTGATTGTGATGTAGTTATCAGGTTTCCAAGCCTTATCAGGACTGTTGGAAGCCTATCCACTGATGTTTATCTTATGAATGTATGAATTATCAAGTAATAATGATGTATATCTCTGAATAATCGTGTAATTATCTGATATGAAGTGTATATTGGTTGTAGAGACGTGCTCCTAAAAGATAGGAGGCTGTCCTTATCTGAATATGTGATTCTGCCAGGCTTCCGGGGAAGCTGGGTACCGCCAGTAGCTAGGCTCCGGTAGCCCTGCTGGCTGACTGTGGTAACCGACCTGGAAGCCCTATCTGGTGGCTGTCCTAGTTACCTTGCTATAGTAATTATGGGCTGCAGGTTATCCTTAAGGGGTCATGCCCTGGGATCCTAAGCCTTATGCGTACTTAATATTTACCTCATGGTAGCCCCTATGCTAGGCTGACTATGGAAGCCTAATATCCGGGAGCCTTATAGTAACAGCTGGGAGCTAGGGATTTAATCAAGGGAAGCTAGTTCCTGGGACCCTAGGCTTTGTATTTATTCATGATTCTTCTAGAAAAGCTCTCCTGGGCTACCATGGGCCCTTGGAAGCCTCACTGATCATCTAATTCATCTACGGATTGGACCCTAAACCCTCACTGGGCCTAAATCTGACCCATGCAAGATTTTGGTCATAACAACTACCCCCCGGTTCCTTGAAGCGTAAGTGAAAGAGGAACCTAAAATCTATAGGGTTCAATCCTCTCGGGTATTCAATCATAAATTCTGTATCAGGCTACTAGATATGCTCATTCTAGTATGATGTGTATAAATCAGTGTTTTACAATGTTTGAGATAAGAGTATTTTATGCCTTTAAAACTCTCGATGATAATTTTAAAGATATTCCGCAGAAGCTCGAATTGTAGCGTGTAATTCAGGCGGAAGCCTTTTAGTGTACACAGAATAAGATCAATTAAATTGATATTTCTATGGAAATAAAAAGATAAGTCATAGGTGTAAAAATTAGGGTGAGACTCTTCTATTTCCCGCCTAGAAAATAGCAGTGCGAGGGGGTATCCCACGCAAACACGCTTCCCTCTGCCTCGTTTTCTGTACCGGGTTCATTCACTACCGAGGCAGTCAAAATTGGTCACGCCTCTTTACTTTTCTATTAATCCCTTCTTTAGCTTTTGTGAATCTCTTCATCAAAAACTCTCTTCATGTCCTTTTCGTTTTTTTCTTTCTTGAAGTCACACAGGAACATCAAAGGGTTCTCTGAGCCTTCGACGACGGCTTACCCTTCCGGTGATCTATTAACCAAATCTAAGGTACCCCATTGCTTTAAATGGTTTGTACTTAATCACGATTTTGGTCTTTACTTCCGTATGTATGCAATTCGCTGTGTGCCTCTACTTGTATATATCTCAATAGAGTCGTATTCATACTTTTGGATCTACCATACCATGCTTTTCTCAGTTTGCATGTACGTTCTTCATGTATGTGTGTAGCATTTTATGATTGTTCTTTGACCTGAGTATTCGTTTCGGTTTTCTGTCCCCAACTAAATCGTATGCTAGATGCCCACAGGTTTGTTTGTGGTTTAAGTATATAAATTCGTCTTGAATTGATGTTCGGGTGCCATGTTTAGAGAAAATATGGGGCTTCCACTCTTGTGGCCTTGTTAATCCTTTTTATGTATGTAAGCTGTTTGACACTTGTTTGTAATGATCAATAATATGAGATTACTCTCTTAGATATGTTTCTCCTGATGTGATTAGTGTTTTTACCACTTAACCATCCTTGGGTATGTGTGGTTTTTATTACCATATTTGAGTTGTTTGAGCTGTGTAGACCCTTTTGGTTTGTGTTTGCATCTTTAGAAATCCTAAGACCACCCCCCGAGTCTTAACCCTGTATGCTGGGATGCTATCAACTGAGTAGCCCTGTACATCCATTAGTCTATCTTAGTGGGCTACCGCCTCTTCTCTTTTTACCATATTGTATATTCGGGGTTCTCGTGGGTTTATCTCGGGCCAATGTCCTCTTATCCTCTTGATTTAAGCTTCCCGTACTCGGGGTTTCCTTGGTTGACCCATTCTTTTTCCTTTTGGTTATAGATGTCTGCATCATCTGCTCCTGGAAGCTCTTCCCAACTTCCCAGCACCCTGTCCCCCATATCTGGAGAACCGTCAGATTCTTGGTCGACCCATATCAATGACCTTCTAGTCTCTCAGCCACTGCTTAAGCCACAACCATCTATCAGTTTCCGTACTCATTCTCAAATGGAAGTGATTAATCCGTTCGAGGGTGAAATAGTTACCAGACGTCCTAGCCTTTCTCAGGAGGTTGACTCGTCAAATCTCATCAATAGAGATGCCAATACGATTAATCTTAGCTCTAATTCAGATGAGGAGGAACATCCGTTGAGTGAGTTTTGGAACGAGGCTGAAACGCCATTTTTTGATAATGATTATGAGGCAGGAGATGATGACGAGGTGGAAGTAAAGTTTAAAGCTGAGGCTGAAAGAGAGGCTCACTTGCCTCTTTGTTCTAAGCCTGCCTGTGAGGACCAGGATTCCACCATGAACATAGACAAACTGGAGAAGTTGTTGGAGACTTGCAATCCAGGCTGCCAACTGTTGGTACCCTGTGCTAGCGAAAGATGTCACAACTTTGACAATTTGGAGCCCGGTCAGACCATCCCGAGAGCTGTTCTGTCTGCTTCTTTTTTCAAACTTGGGTTTTCTCTCCCCATGCATCCATTCTTCATTGATATTCTCCAGTTCTATGACATAGCTCTCATGCAGCTTACCCCTAACTCGTTTCGGGTTGCTACTTGCATGTATATACTTTATGACCAGACTTTCTCGGTTGCCTTGACTGCTAGGGAGCTAGGGTACTTCTACCAACTGAAAGATAGTGGTAGGAAGGTTGGAGTCTTCTATTTGACTGCCTGGAACAATAGGCAGGGTAGGTGTATAAAAGGGAATAAACGTGGCATGTACGACTGGTTGGAGCAATTCTTGTATTGCTATGAGTGCGACGAGGTTAGAAAGGAATTCAATCTATCCCCTGGTAAGCGATTCGTGACCTAGGAATCCTTCAGGTCCTTGCATTCATTTCTTAACATTGAGTCTTTATTCCCTTCGTCATGCTTTTAGGGATTCCGCTACAGACTCCCCTCGAGGGAATTGAAGAAGAAAGAGCTAGAGCAATCATGAGGCTTTCGACCCCTCTAGGCGACGGTGAAAGTTTGCTAACACCTGACACATTGGAGAGGCTTGGGTTTGGTCGACCTCTAGCTCCTCCAGTGCCATATCAGGATAGGATATCTGATGAAGAAATCGAGGGAAGTTCCGGCTCTAAGGTTACCGCCGGGAAGCGAGGGGCTGATGGTGAGGATCCCTGTCAGTGGACACTTGGTAGCCCGGGGTTCCGCATATTTACTTGTTGCCTATGTTGGCATATTTCTTATATTGCTTGCACTTGATCCATGCCATATACTTGCATATGTTCTTATGTAAATATTTGTTGGTTTACATCATATATGTTGTTTTGGTTACGCACATTCTATGCCTTTAACCCCTTCTTTTCTCTTATATCCACAGGTATGTCAGGATCTATTCCTTCCTTTGTCTAGCCTTCTGACAAGTACGAAGACCTTTTCAAAGATGATGATATTGAGTTGATGGCAGCTCCAATTGCTGCAACCCCTGTCTCCCAAGTTCCTCCTCTTCCTACTAAAAAGGGTGATGGTGCTCTGACCGAGAAGAGGAAGTTCACTCGGACTGCTGGTAGCCCTGCTTCTACTCCAGAAACCAGATCCACCAAGAGGATTATGGGAACCCCTGCTCCCACAGTGTCTCAAGAGGTTCAAGCCTTTTATAAGGTGGTTGGGGGATTGGTCCCTCTGGAAACTATCGTGGGATGGTCAAAGCTGAAAGGCAGTGAAACCGCTAACGCCTCCCTACAGGCTTCTGCCCAAAGTCTCTTCTATCGCTTAAGGCTCGAAGACCAGCTTGCGGTTGCTGTAAATGGCGATGCCAAGTTACACGAGGAGCTCAGGAAGGTTAAGGCTGAATTAAAGTCCAGTGAAGAGGAAAGAAGGAAGCTTGTTGAAGGTAGTAAAAAGTTGAAGAACGAGGTTGCCTCCTTGAATAGGAGTAAGGAAACTTTGAGCAAGGTTATTGCTGATCAAGACGTGGAGAAAGAAGGATTGGTGGCTGACCAGGCTATTAAGGTGAAAGAGTTTCAAGCCCAGGTTGACGGTTTGCAAGCTGCCATGAAAGGCTACCGCCAGGCTTTGGAAGATAGATACAAGATGGGTTTCGCGAATGGCGTCAAAGATTACATGCGATCTACTTGGCTCAAGATGCCAACTTTGGATTGGGCACTCCTAGGGGATGATGCCGTCAACCAGGTGGAAAGCTTTAAAGCCGAAGCTGCTAAGTCCTTGGTTACCACTCAAAAGACTGCGCCCAAATCTCTCGCTATCACCAAAGATGTTGGCGAAGATACTTCCGTGTCTGGGACTGGAATTGAGGCTCCCGCGAATGCGGTCGAGGAAACTCCGGGTAACCCATTTGAGAAGGTGAACCCCGTTGAGGACTCTTTAAGCCCGGATACCGTCAACGACCCTCACGCTGATTGATCTTCCTATATGTAGCTCCATTAAGTACTTGGTTTTTATAAACGCTCGTTTTATCTTGGCTTATGAACTCTTTTGGTTTATCACGAATTTGACATTTAAATGAGGGGGCGGGCACCTCTGATGCTCCACGAATGTAATCCTTAATTCGTACTTTCTTTTGCTACGGTTTCTCGAACTTATTGTCCTCTAGTTTTAATGAATGCATGCTTTTTTCATGTCTTATACGCGTATTTAGTAGAATTAGGTTACTATCGACCTTAGGCATATTGCTAATAGGTATCTGCTTCTTAACAATGAACATCTAAAGTGTTCAGGAGACTACCTAGCGCATAGGTAACCTAATAGTAACCAGGGCAACCTAGTTGATCTACGATTCAACTATTAGGGGCTAACGACTTACTTAATACTCTGATCGGCGAGTTTCTAAGTAAACCAGGTATAAAGAAGTTATAATCTATTAATCCTATAATCTATTATCGAGAGGTAGTGTAATCTAAGTAAGAATATCTATCAAGTTAGGCTTTCACACATGGGAGGTAGCCTTCACAGAATTCTTAAAGAGTGATCATAAATTTACTCCTAACTGCTTAATCATTATCACAGTCATACAACATGTATTATGAATTTTTAATTAAACATCAATGGATAAGCTACAACTCTTAACCGGAAGCTTGGATGAGCAGTGGAGCATACGAGCAGTACCATAGTTCATAGGAGTGAGTTTAGTCGTCACATACCCGTATAGGTTGCTCTAAAGCATATGGGATTGCATGTACCTTATTTCTTGAGGTTGCTGTTTGCACTAAATCACGCAAGCGCACGTGGTCACAAGTAATACAGATATAAGTCAAGTTCGTTCCCACAGAGATCTGGTTATGGTTTTAATTCAGTAAACGCACCTATGCAACAGTGTATGGTTATTATGCACTGCTAAGACAAATAACAAATATGGGTTTTAACTATCTAAATTAACTAAAAAGCAAATTAACAAAACTACAAATTAACTAACTAGAAAGAATTGAAATCTAATTACTTCTGCAAGAAAAACCATGGAATCCTAACTTCATTAAATACTTCGCTTAGATCTGACGCCTTTAATCACTATATGCAATGGTTATGATATCTGATCGGACAACACGAAACAAGTATACGCTACTTCTCAGTATACGAATACCAAACTAAACATACATCCACAAAAGAGATAGAAGATGAATAGACACCAATTATGCTTAGACCCTATATCTCTATAGAATTTGAAAACATAACGGTTGAAGAACAAGTTATCCACATTGATCACATAGGGCAGCATAGTATCTCTATTTACGCCACAAATCATGATGTTAAAACATCAACCTATCCTATGCTAGCATGACAAGTTCTAAATCTCAAGATCCATGTTGTGCCCAAAATCTCCATGGACTAGATTTAGGCCCATTAAGCTATAGGGTTTGATCCATACAAGCCAGAAGATAGATCCCTTACAAGTTGTGAAGGTCAGATAGAAGAAATGACTAAGGAAGAAGGAGTATCAGGAGGTTCCCAACGGTCAGGAAGCTGAGCTGAGCACTAGAAGACCAGGTTCCTCCAAGCAGAAGAGTTCGAGTTAGCATAGCAACTGCCATAGAGATGATAAAAGCATGTGAAGAGTTATCCAGTCTAACCAGTTTGTTATTTGTGCAGGTACTGACACCTAAAGGGAGATCCCTAAGCGATATGTCCCGAAATAAAGAGGTTCCTGAGTACCAGGTTCCTACGAGTTGCCAACAATAAAGTTCTAGAAGCCATCTAGAACAGATAAACGAATTGATATTGGAGTATAATTCTAGGGCGCAGATGATCCTAGAATTATCTCTGATCAATGAGAGAATCATAGTAGGGTACGAACTCGAGTTCTACTCTACTTAGCCAACTAGTTCGTGGAAGGCTCTAAAGGAACCTGAGTCCTACATGAACTAAGTGACCGAATACAGCTATTCCAGTAAGAGACAAAGTCCCATTAGAACTACGTGAGCTTGATCCCTATATATACAAGGGTACGTAGGCACCTCAGGGTAAGACGCATTGAGTTCTCTAATTTTCTCTAAAGGCACTTGAGATTATTGGAGATACCCTCGAGCACAGCTCAACCCCCACAAGCACAACCCAAACCTTTCCACAGAACAGTTGATCGCTAGCCTATACAACTACCTGTAGACCTCTCATAAGTTGATTACGAAATCCACTCATCAACAATCCACTCTCGCTTCACAAGAGATTAACAAATTAGATGTTCGTGACGCATCTATCAAGTAAGCATAACCATACGAGGATATCAGATATACATCACACACAGATCTGTAAAGCAATCAAGATACTAAAGCTCCATAAATAAATCCGTTAGAATCCCATGACAATGATTAGTTCATAATTGAACCTCTCGTCATCATGGGATCTGATGAAACCATGATAAAAACAAAGTATGAAAAAAAATATAAATAAACCTAAGTAATTGATATGTAATGGTTCTACTCCTAATTATCCAAATTACAAAGGTCAGATGTGTTTATATAGGCTCTAAAAATCTTGCCCAGCAAGAAAATACCAAAACATAATTATAATAGAATTTCTGCAAAATACGTTTCCTAAACTGATTCTGTTTCTAAGGAAAATTCGTAGCTGACTTTTCTTTAGTATTTCTGGACCGTTCCAGTTGTATTTGGACATCTGGACCACTTTATAATGATAGAGAATCTCGTTAGTTTCGCGTGGACTGCTTACGGGCCTCAAACGGAGTTGTAGAACTAAAGATATGGCCAAAATAGTAAAATTGTAATTTTTCAGCACCGCGCTCGTGCAACCTGCGCCCATCAGTCTGTTTGTCGCGCAACCTGCGCCCACCACGCGCAATCTGCTCGTGCAACACCTATCCCATATTATAGAAAATCTCCCAAGATTCGCGTGGGCAGTAAGATCGCTGAAAACGGACTTCTAGAACTCCAAATATGGCCAAAACAGTGAAGACTACGCAACCGTCTCAGAAATCCGAATTTTAATCAATTTATTCTCCAAATCCGATAGAAGCATCAACCTTAATCAACATTCTCGTAAATCTGCACAACTAAACAAAAAACATCAAAACCACCACAAACTTGAGTCCAAGACAATCAATTTAAGCCGATATGGAACGCTCCAAATGGATATAAAATCCACTTATCACACCCCCAAACTTAAACCGATGCTTGTCCTCAAGCATAAACAATTACAACTAACTAACTAACTAGTACCACTTCCGTAGGTGATCACGGTTGCATTTGGCATATGCAACAAGCCCTTTAAACCCCTAGGCAGCCCTAGTGGACGAGTAAGGTCTCGTGAGGGCCTATAGCGAATGAACCCACAAAATCCATCTAACTAAACAATGCAATGCATGAATGCAATTAAATGAAAATGCAAATAATCTAGTACTAATATCCTACCATACCTTCAAATCCTCTCATGCCATATCAACTTAAGAGTCAAAGTAAATACGCAATGTCTTGGTGTCGAAAGTGCAAGTATTCACATAGTCTACTCAATGAATATGCATAAGTTCTCACAAGCCCATGTCAAATGTAAGAATAAGTTAGTAAACATGCTAAGCCTACAAGAGTACATCTTTGAGACAAAACTCGGGATCTCATACGCAAAAACAAGTAAACACTCACAATCCACTCACAAAATAATATTCACTCAAGAACAAGGGTAAGTGTATCACTCAATTCCAACAAAATCATAAGCATGCTTGACATTTGGTATCAATCTAACTCTTAACACAACATACATCAATGACGATAATCAAAAGGTCTTTATTTGGGTTGTAACGGGGCTAGGGACAAGGTATGTCAAGTAAAGTCAAAGAAGGTTAAAGATAATTGTCAAAAGCTAGTACCTAACATAATATTCAATCAACTCCCTATCTATCACCCCCAAACTTGAAATTTCCTTTATTCCTTTACAATAAATAACTTGATTAGTCGAACAAGAAGGATCACACAAACGTAAATATGCTCTCATATAAATACTATTTCTTTTTCTTTTTTTTCCTCTTTTTTTTTCTCTTTTTTTTCTCAAGTTTTTTTTTCTTCCTTTGAGAGCTAAATAGAACAAATACAATGATCCATGATATAAGTACAAAATTTCGACTAGCAAGTAAACAACCCAACCCAATGTTCAAAATTTTCCCCCAAAAGTATGACCAACAACAACCCCTCCTTGCACACCTTATTACTCCCTTAAGCACTCTACTAGCCTTTGACAATGTGGGTTCAAATTAATGTAAGGCCAATACAAGAAAAAGGTCTAGGCAAGTAATGTGGTGTGTCACCGAAAAAATAGGATTAAGCTCAACGAGTTAACTAATTGATCATGTAAATATGGTGTGGTAATATGGGAAAATATGCGGTTAATCCTAATTGCCTTTATCATTTTAATCGTCAAATAATGTCATGCATTTCGAGAAAGATCTCAAACAACTGCTAGCAATGCAAACAATCCGTGGACACTCAAGCAAACGAATAAATTGCAACAAATATGCAATACGGCTCAAAAGCTCACTTGGCGGGAAAAACATACTCAATCCCAAGCAAAAATCTCTCTAATGCACCGACTTGTATTCAAAGCATGAAAACTAAATCATCTTGCACATATTCATGTCCTTCTAATTACTCACAACATTCAATAAGTCTACTAGCTTCAACTTACTAGTGTATGTGTGTGCACAAGAACAAAGCATATCACTTCTCAAACAAAAGCGTCAACAACACAAAATTCATATCAAGCATGGGTGCAAATGCAACTATTATGAACTCACATGATATACGAACATAAAAACAGAATGTCCTATATGAAACAAACGTAGATAACACGAACATAAATGCATAATTTACTACTACTAATATGCAAAGCATGAAATCCTACATGAACACATAATACAACAACTACTAATCCCTCAAACCACCCCCAAACTTAAAATATTCAATGTCCGCATTGAATGGAAGTAATACAAGGGATAGCAGGAAACATACCTAAATAAAAATGCCGAAAAGCATGGGTTGCCTCCCACGAAGCGCTTCTTTAACGTCAATAGCTTGACGTTACTTCCAAGCCTCCATTAAGGATGATAATAATTCGCCTGGTCCTCTCTTCGTGAGACTTCATCGTCATCACGGCGGCACACTTTATGCTCTTTCTCCTCGCTTGGCCTATTCGTATAACAAATATGTCCTTTTCCAATGCCTTCATCTGTCGACCCAAAATCTATCAATTTGTAGAACAACACACATTCGCGGGCTTCGCTTAAATATAATGGAGGAGGGTAAATGTAAGTTGCTGAAGCCTTTAGTTTCTCAAAGAGAACTTCCTCCATTGGCTCTAATGCGCTACCTCCATCTTTAAACTCTGAGACAAGTAGAAGACCTGCATCTTTCCCATGGTCATCAGCCTCTTGGTACGCACATACCAATTCTTGAAATTTGTGCAGCTCAGCAGTGTCTGTCCCAAATAGTGCCCTTTCCAAATCATCCACCATCCTAACATGATCAAATTCCTCACATGGCTTGGGAACGCTAACCTCACCTTGGAATTTGTCTTCCTCAATTAAGCATGCAGTACCTTGCTCTGAGTCACCGTTATTCTCTGGTGTTGCCTCTAGCATGAATTGTTGTTTCTCTTGTTTCAAGGCACTCACAGCTCGAGCAACTAGTGTCTCCAAAGATTTGAGAGACTTCTCATTACTCTTTACAAGCATCCTAAGCTCCTCCATAGTTACAACCTCATCTGACTGAAAATTAGGAGTAGGTTGCTGATGTTGAAACTCTTCACTACCAAAGAAATATGACATATTTGGAACATCTTGCTGGTACTGTTGGGGATGGTATTGAGAATATGGTTGTTCCTCATAAGTGACATATGGATCAACTCCTTCGTAGTAACAATATTGTGAGGGATCATGAACGCCCAAACACCGCTCATATTGCTGAGGCTGTTGAATACCACCTTGGTTGCTCCAGCACTGATACGTCTCATGTGTGCCCGCACAAAGCTCACAAACACTAGCCACCTGCTGAACTCCATAGTAATTTAGAAAATCCATCTTCAACGGCAATGCTCTCTGACAAGTACCTGAAACACCAACGAACTATACAAGAATAGATAAGAAAAACAAATCCGAGTCAGCGAACTCTAACGACCACAATTGACAAGCACATAAACCAAAAATAAAACACCTATGATCCCCGGCAGCGGCGCCAAAAACTTGTTTGCACTAAATCACGCAAGCGCACGTGGTCACAAGTAATACAGATATAAGTCAAGTTCGTTGCCACAGAGATCTGGTTATGGTTTTAATTCAGTAAACGCACCTATGCAACAGTGTATGGTTATTATGCACTGCTAAGACAAATAACAAATATGGGTTTTAACTATCTAAATTAACTAAAAAGCAAATTAACAAAACTACAAATTAACTAACTAGAAAGAATTGAAATCTAATTACTTCTGCAAGAAAAACCATGGAATCCTAACTTCATTAAATACTTCGCTTAGATCTGACGCCTTTAATCACTATATGCAATGGTTATGATATCTGATCGGACAACACGAAACAAGTATACGCTACTTCTCAGTATACGAATACCAAACTAAACATACATCCACAAAAGAGATAGAAGATGAATAGACACCAATTATGCTTAGACCCTATATCTCTATAGAATTTGAATACATAACGGTTGAAGAACAAGTTATCCACATTGATCACATAGGGCAGCATAATATCTCTATTTACGCCACAAATCATGATGTTAAAACATCAACCTATCCTATGCTAGCATGACAAGTTCTAAATCTCAAGATCCACTCTCGCTTCACAAGAGATTAACAAATTAGATGTTCGTGACGCATCTATCAAGTAAGCATAACCATACGAGGATATCAGATATACATCACACACAGATCTGTAAAGCAATCAAGATACTAAAGCTCCATAAATAAATCCGTTAGAATCCCATGACAACGATTAGTTCATAATTGAACCTCTCGTCATCATGGGATCTGATGAAACCATGATAAAAACAAAGTATGAAAAAAATATAAATAAACCTAAGTAATTGATATGTAATGGTTCTACTCCTAATTATCCAAATTACAAAGGTCAGATGTGTTTATATAGGCTCTAAAAATCTTGCCCAGCAAGAAAATACCAAAACAGAATTATAATAGAATTTCTGCAAATACGTTTCCTAAACTGATTCTGTTTTGAAGGAAAATTCGTAGTTGACTTTTCTTCAGTATTTCTGGACCGTTCCAATTGTATTTGGACATCTGGACCACTTTATAATGATAGAGAATCTCGTTAGCTTCGCGTGGACTGCTTACGGGCCTCAAACGGAGTTGTAGAACTAAAGATATGGCCAAAATAGTAAAACTGTAATTTTTCAGCACCGCGCTCGTGCAACCTGCGCCCATCAGTCTGTTTGTCGCGCAACCTGCGCCCACCACGCGCAATCTACTCGTGCAACACCTGTCCCATATTATAGAAAATCTCCCAAGCTTCGCGTGGGTAGTAAGATCGCTGAAAACGGACTTCTAGAACTCCAAATATGGCCAAAACAGTGAAGACTACGCAACCGTCTCAGAAATCCGAATTTAATCAATTTATTCTCCAAATCCGATAGAAGCATCAACCTTAATCAACATTCTCGTAAATCTGCACAACTAAAAAAACACATCAAAACCACCACAAAATTGAGTCCAAGACAATCAATTTAAGCCGATATGGAACGCTCCAAATGGATATAAAATCCACTTATCAGTTGCAACCCTCATTTGAGGGGCTTCCGTTGTGGGAGCTTGTCACCCGGAAACCTGAGTCTGGTAGCCCCATCCTGGGAGCTTTGTCTGTGGAAGCCTAGCACTGGTAGCCAAACCTGGAAGCGCTTGTTCCGGGGCCTTTATCCTGCAAGCTTCTGTTTTCACGAGATATTTAGGTAAGTGAGATCGCGCTGTGATAGCCTCTTGTAAGAGCGTTCCATCACAACCCTTATTTAGGAAGGGAGTCATGTATGCTGATCAGTGTTCCATACATGCCCTAGTAACCAATAAGCTATGTGAACCACTCAAGGTCCCATACATGTCTGGTACTGAGTATTTTGAGGACTTCTCCTAAAAATGAGTATTTTGAGGACTTCTCCTTCTACGAGTATTTTGAGGACTTTTCCTTCTACGAGTATTTTGAGGACTTCTCCTAAAAATGAGTATTTTGAGGACTTCTCCTTCAATGAGTATTTTGAGGACTTCTCCTTCTAACCAAGTAAGCCATGTGAACCACTCAAGGTTCCATACATGTCTGGTAATAAGTATTTTGAGGACTTCTCCTAAAAATGAGTATTTTGAGGACTTCTCCTTCAATGAGTATTTTGAGGACTTCTCCTAAAAATGAGTATTTTGAGGACTTCTCCTTCTAACCAAGTAAGCCATGTGAACCATTCAAGGTTCCATACATGTCTGGTAATAAGTATTTTGAGGACTTCTCCTAAAAATGAGTATTTTGAGGACTTCTCCTTCAATGAGTATTTTGAGGACTTCTCCTAAAAATGAGTATTTTGAGGACTTCTCCTTCTAACCAAGTAAGCCATGTGAACCACTAAAGGTTCCATACATGTCTGGTAATAAGTATTTTGAGGACTTCTCCTAAAAATGAGTATTTTGAGGACTTTTCCTCTAAGTTGTAAGTGATTTGTACTCGCATGAATAAGAGGAGTTTTGCTATGGTAGCCCTTTTACAGGAGGACTTTACCACAACCCTCTAAACAAGAGAAATGTTTAGGAACGGATATCCATTGCTTTAAAACTTGACATTTTCAAGATGCCATTCTGAGAAGTATATTATCCACTACCCCTCAGTTCTTCATGACAGCTTGTCTGTGGTGGAGAACTAATTTCGTTTCATCACCAATCTAGTTGTTATCATAACAATTCTTGTATCACTCTGAGTATACTTCAATGAAGCTCATCGAGTAAAGGATGGGGAAGCCTCTTACGTAGCTTGACAACATGGACCCCTGGACTTCTAATTCGGTGAAGCCCGATCCTTCTATTGGTTATGGACTCGGAACCTGGACTGGTTACCCGGTCAATCATCTGAGAGTTGATCATTTTTCACAACTATCTTAGGCAGCATGGTTACTACTACCCCCCGAGCCTTTGGTTCAGCTCTATTTTTGATGTTCTCACCTCTTTCCATAGAAGGTTTGAATCTATACCGAGGAAGCTGGGTATTGTATCATAACTTGTTGCAGGTCTTTGTCAGGTTCACGAACCTCAATTGGGAAGCCACATTTATTTTCATTGTTAGGAGGCCTATGCCCATTTTCCTCTTGATAGGAAGCCTCCTTTTTGCTTACTTTGGATTGGTTGCTCTCGTGAGCATCTTCATATAGACCCTCCATTGGGTTTCTTTTAGATTTTCACCACTTTTTTGTGCGAGAGACTGCCATCCATATTTTTAGGGGGAAGCCATCTTTTTCCCACAGCAACCTTTTTGAGAGGTTTTTCTTTGATTTGGAGGCCTTTTTAGTTGCCTCTGGTTTCCTTGCATACATTTAGGATAACTTTCCATTATATATTCGCCAGATAATTGGTAGCCTAGTGTGTAGCAACCCCAGTGGCATGCCATACGTGGGCCTCATATTGCTTCCTTTTTGGTAGGGAGATCATCGATATCCCTTTAATATTCTGGTGGTAGCTTTCCAGAATTTTGTTTGCTTCCATAATTCTTCCCCAAAGGGATCTCATGATTTGAGCTTCAACTGTTGGAGAGGCTTCCCATAGGGGCATCCTGTGAAGGGAAACTTCTGGTTCATAAACCTTTGGGAGCCTGAAGCGGACATGATATATATTGGCCTTCTTTACTTGGTAGCATCTAGTACCTAGCCATCCTCGCCACTCTCATGAGGCTTCTGGTTAGGCTGTAGTCATGACTGTGTTGCCTAGAGCTGCCAGGAATTTGGTTATCCTTTTTCAAAAAGCTTTCTTTGCATTTTTGGCATTGGCATCTCCGTTAGCTCATCTTAAGGGCTCACATTCCTTTTTTTCTTGGGTGAGAAGCTTGGTAGTGCTCTTCAAGAATGTATTAGTGGCTTTTTTAGGTAACCATTCTTATTTTGGATGGGAAGCCTCGTGGTCAAATGACAATTGAGGCTACCACTCACTTCTCTTTTACAGCTGGTAACCCTTTTATAGAATTACAGGATATGCCTTAATTTAGCATTCCCAAAATCACATTTGAGAACCTTCTCATCGTCTGAGTTGTTCCCTTTTAGCAACGTGGCTGGTGGGTTGCTCATTTTTGCTTGGCCTTTGCGTTCCGAAATGCTGATACATTGCACCGGAAGCCCTGTCTTTGCTTCCACAGTATTAAGTTGCTCATCAGGAAGAGTTTTTTAATTCCATGATTTTCCTTACCAGCTTCCAACATCAATATTATTGGTGGTGCTACCCCCCGAACGAATTGGAAACCTTGACATGAGGTTTCCATGACGGAAGCCCCACATTATGAGTGCATATCTTCTTTCTATTGACTTTTTGTCCGCATGTTTAGAACATCATCATGATTTCTCTTTTTTGACTTCATTTGTCAAGTGTATCAGGCATTTTACTTATGAAGATAGTGAATAGGAATCTACTTATAGCTTCTTAGATATTCAATTGGTAGAACATTTTATTACTACCACGGGTGGTGCACATACGCTACCCCCCGAGTGTCTATGAATGATAAATTCATGATAACTGAGTTTAAAGTTACACAGCTACAACTGATAAGTTGTATATCATTGAGCCTATGCCCGAAAGAGGACTTCCGCTGGGGATTCCTAATGGGTAGCAATTCAGGGTGCCTTTCTTGGGACTCCAATCCATTCATGTGGCTGGTTTGTTTTGCCCCTTGTTGTTTCATCTTCGGGGTTACCGGATCCAGGGCTTCCGGATTTTAGGGCTAACGGGTTCAAGGCTATCGGATCCAGGGATACCGGATCCAAGGCTACCATGATGCCTTCCATCGTGTAATGTATTGAGGTTTGGGTACCCCCACAGGCTTCTCTTCTTTGGAGCTAGCCCCTTTACTATTACCATCTGTAGCCTCATTGCTAGGGCTTCTGGGATGGTCACCCTTTTTAGCTTCTTGGGTTTCCCCGACCTCAGTATGTTCAGTTATGTTCTCTCCTGGTGCTTCCAATGTTGGGGCAACAAAATCACTTAGATATCCTTGTCTGACCATCTTTTTGATGTGGTCCCTAAGGTGGCCACAAATAGAAGTCTCATGCCCATAAGCACCATGGAATGCACAGTAATTCACAGGGTATGGCCCGCTTATTCGGTGCCTTTGACGAGGCAATTCGAAGGATTGTATCTTCATCGCCTCGTAGATGTGTTCTGTAGAGACTTTTAAAGGTGTGTACCTTCTGAATTTACGATAACCGGCCTTCAACGGGGTTTGGCTTCTGCGTTGTGCATTAGTAGTGATAGGCTCACACCCGTAAAGGAATAATCATTATTCGTTTCAGGGTTCCCTATACAGGGAATTGCAGCTCCCCGAATTCTTTTTGTAGGGGTTCCATTTTCGGCGTTGGGAGCTTGGTTTCGCTTTCCCAAGCATTCACTTCCTGATCCTGTACCCCCAAAGAACTTTTTAGGCTCCTTATTGGACCTTTCTTTCTTCTCTTTTGTCTTTGCCAAAGAACAGACATCAGACAGAGTTTTAGGTTCACGTTCTTTGAGTTCCCTTAGAAATCGACTATTCGGTTTGATTCCTGCCATAAGGAAACCTCGGAACATTTCTTCGAGTGTCTTCTTTGTTTTGGAAACTTCACTGTTGAATCGATGGATATATGTCATTAAAGATTCATTACTCCTTTGTTTAAGACTCGCTAGTCTCTCTTCAATCGGTATGAACACTGCGGAAGCCTGAAAGCGTGTTACGAATAGCTCTCCCATCTGCTCCCATGATTCTGGATATTTCACTGGAAGCTGCTCAAACCACAGGCGAGCATTCCCCCTAAGGGTTGCAGCCAACAGCTTGCACCTGGCGGATTCCTCCACATGGTTTGCCTCCATTCTTGCATTAAAACTTTGTAGGTACTCTATCGGGTCAGAGCTACCATCATATTCGGGGCTACCACTCATTGCACAGTACTTAGGGAGTGGTGGCTCATCTATGTTCCAGGCTTTATTCAACTTTTCAACAATAAATAGGTCCGGTTGCCCGTTGGAGGGTATATATTCTTCATTCATATTGGCTGGATTCATTTCTCGGTTGCCTTCAAGCCCGCAAGTAAGCTGGAAGCCTGAGTTATGCTTTATCAATTCGGCTCCTGGGCTTCCAAAGGATAGGAACTTTCCTTCATCACTGATATGGCCATATACTTGGGGTTCGCCCTGGCCTTGATATTTATGGGTTTCCATCGGGAGCCTTTCATGACAATGCCACGGTACCCCTAGGTGGGATTCCTGGCGGAAGCCCCTTTGGCTCCCTGATTGCATTTGTGCTTCAAGGTCCTTCAGAGCCTCTATCTGGGATCTCTTTTGATTATCTATTTCAGGAGACATTTCGCCTGCCCCTTGTGATTTTAGGCCAACAACTAGGCCATCCATCCTCGTACTTGGCTCACTTGATGCACCAATGATGCCACGATTGTTCATCCCAGATTTTAATGGAATGCCATATCTCCGTATATCACCTCGAAAAGTATCTCCAGGTCCTCCTTCATACAAATTTTGTCCCGGATTCATTTCTTGTTCATCTCATTTTGACAACGGATCGAGTTCCATTTCATACTTTTCCTTCAATTCGGAATTTCTTTCAAGGGAGTCCAGTCTTTCCCCCATTCCTTTGATATATTGATACATGTCGTTGATGGTAACAATATGTTCTTTATCACCATTTTCTCTATCGACACCGTTAGACGGCGTTTCATCATTGCCGGAGCGGTCAAGCATCTTTTCCTCCAAAAGACGATAATTACAGAGGCCCCTCCTTCTAGCGCCAATTGTTGTGGGAGGATTTTAGCACAACTACGTGGAGGCCGTTGCTGGAATAGCGCCATTGAATATGGAATCGTATAACTGTCCAGAAAGGCTCACAGCTATAGATTTGAGGCTAGCCGCCCAGGAAGGTACACGGCTAGGGGTTACCGAAGAACACGGGAAGGTGTTTTTGTGATGATTGGGACTGAATCTGCGGGATAGGGCTCAAGGACCGTATGTTGGCCTGCCAAGAACCCTAATTTGACTGTGTCACACAAGAGTGCACGTGCTCTAGCTACTCAAGGAGTGTAAAGTGTCGAAGAAGATCCCGTAAACTGCCTACATACCACTATTTATAGTGGATCAAGCCCGTATGTAGTTCTTGATTGATATGTTTGGTTGTTTGTGATGAGTTATCTCGTATCTGATGAGATAATCATTGATGTTGTCGTTTATCAACTGATTGTGATGTAGTTATCAGGTTTCCAAGCCTTATCAGGACTGTTGGAAGCCTATCCACTGATGTTTATCTCATGAATGTATGAATTATCAAGTAATAATGATGTATGTCTCTGAATAATCTTGTAATTATCTGATATGAAGTGTATATTGGTTGTAGAGACGTGCTCCTAAAAGATAGGAGGCTGTCCTTATCTGAATATGTGATTATGCCAGGCTTCCGGGGAAGCTGGGTACCGCCGGTAGCTAGGCTCCGGTAGCCCTGCTGGGTGACTGTGGTAACCGACCTGGAAGCCCTATCTGGTGGCTGTCCTAGTTACCTTGCTATAGTAATTATGGGCTGTAGGTTATCCTTAAGGGGTCATGCCCTGGGATCCTAAGCCTTATGCGTACTTAATATTTACCTCATGGTAGCCCCTGTGCTAGGCTGACTATGGAAGCCTAATATCCGGGAGCCTTATAGTAACAGCTGGGAGCTAGGGATTTAATCAAGGGAAGCTAGTTCCTGGGACCCTAGGCTTTGTATTTATTCATGATTCTTCTAGAATAGCTCTCCTGGGCTACCATGGGCCCTTGGAAGCCTCACTGATCATCTAATTCATCTACGGATTGGACCCTAAACCCTCAATGGGCCTAAATCTGACCCATGCAAGATTTTGGTCACAACACTATATATATATATATATACAATTTTGTAGGTCCATAACTAAAGAAGGTTCAAACTCCTGACAGAGAAGTTAGTACTGATCTCTGGGTCCTGTTCCAAGAAAATTTTAGGCTTTTTACCTGTAGATATATATTAACAAAAATTCCAACTTTGATGATGTGCCCTTATGTAATGAAAATAATAATATACTTTGCCTCTAAGACCATTCCAAGAAATAGCATGGCATTACTCGAGCATTTTATTGGAATTTGAAAACAAAATTTGTTGGAGTTCTTTTATACAATCTTCCACCGAAGGTCTTTCACTACTGTCAATTCGAACACATATGATGGCTGGTCTGCAAACATGGGAATAGACTCCATCTTTTATGAATTTGGTCTCATTTCTGGGTGTATTACATACTTCACAAAATTGTACTCCTATGTTTAAATTTTATTTTATTTCGTGAAATTGATGTGAATTAAGATGATTAAGAAGGTTTGTGAATCTTGCATCACTTAAAACTTATATGTTGTCCAAGAGAACATGGGTAGAATCAATTTGCCTGATACAGTAAAACATAATAAGCTGGAATGTTCAGTTTGATATGTAGACAATTTGGCCAAAAAATGCTGAAAATAACAACTTTTTCAAAAAAAAAAAAACAAGAATACCAATTTTCGTGAATAGTTACGAAAAATACCCATTTGGTGACCCAATCAAAAAATGTGTATTGCATATACGCATGTACGAAATGCGCGTATCACATCTACTGTAGCTTTCACCGGTTCCACGAAACTCGTCTCTCTCGGCGACCGGCGATTGGCGGCGATTGGCTCGACGAGCTCCGATCTCCCCTTTCCGAATACTATCCCAACCACTACAGCATCATACAGGACCCCCGAATCATCTCCTTCCTATTCCCCCTATCAGTTTCTATAGCCGGCCCCGCAGGGGCATGCACGAAGCTCGTCGGAAAATTCCGACGTTTAGGATTTGGTCTTGGGCGTTTCCATTCCGGCATATAAAATGCTAAGATATTTGTATAGATGTGTAGAGAATTTGATTGCGATTGTAATGGTATATGGTATGTGGTAGGAAAGTTACAGTTACGGACGAACAGAGATATCGAAAAAACATGCCGGAATCGCCATGGAATCGTCTCTGTAGCTCTCGTAGGATTACGTCATACGACGTCATAACGCAGGAGGATGATGCGTTACAGGTGATACGCAATTTTGAAATACGTATCCCTACTTTACCCAACAACCCATTGCGTATTCAAGGCTTTATAATACATGTATTACACGACTGACTTTTGCTTAACCCACAATACCCCAATCCCAAATGCGTATCCAAATGGGTATTTTTAACACTCCTCCCGAAAATGTTATTTTTATTTTTCTTATTCAAAAAATCGTTATTTTTAACGATTGTCTCCAATTTGGCTGCTTGCGATTCTAACATCGTCTTCTTTAAAAACAACAAAATGAAATTCTTTACTACGTATAGTCTGCGTTACATCTTGCGTTGTAATAAAAAAAATAAAAGAAGGTATGATCTATTAACACTACAAGATTTTTTGATTCAGACAACGCATTTACACCGTCGTGTGAAGCCCTGATTTTCCGTGGTCTATTGAGATGCCGTCTGTTATGCGTATCAGACAACACCAGCTTAACCGTTGTCTGTGTTGCAGACAGATAACATACGTGATTTCAAAACTGTTGTCTGAAAGCTGGTATAGACAATAGTTTAACAAGAAACGGTTGTCTCATTTCACGTAGCTCAAGTGTTTCTTTTCTTCAATCTGTTGTTTAGTTTCACCTACGTCCACGGTTTATAAAGGTTCCTTCTGTTGTATCTTTATGGATTAGGCATTGGTTTTTTGTAACAGAAGCGTTGTGTGAAATGTAGTTAGACATCGGTTTAGTTTTATTAGTATGTTGTATGTGTTATAAGTACACCACAATTTCTTTGTTTATTACATGTTGTCTGAATGTATAAGACACTATGTTTGAGTTTTGCAAAAGCATTATGAATATAGTTGTCTCATGATATTTTCCACAAGTGTTTCTAAAAGATGATAACATTGGCTAATGATAAATGAAACAACACTTTTATTTACAACAAAAATTAGAGTTTATACAATACTAGCAACTAACCAATATTCATAACAAAAACTACCTATCAATATTCATCGCTACAAAGCTACTACCGATACTAATTCCCAATAAAGTACCACTACCATCATCTAAATTACAATGTTAGAATGAGATAACTCAATTTCTTTACCTACTTCTACAGCTCCATTGCTTCTACTTTGCAATCTAAATCACACCATTGTTGCGTCTATAGCATCTTGGTTCTCCAATTGGCAAAAACCTGTGCATCAAGGATTTGGAGAATATCATATGGCAGCTATAGCTTCTAAAGATACTCAAACTACAATAATAAAATTGGTTATGATTCATGTGCAATAGCTTCTAGTAACAACATTGTTATGTTTAACTACAGACTTTTCTATTAGATCCTATTAATTAAGTTGTTTATCAAAGATACTTTCAGCAAGTAAAGGGTTAGGGATTGATTGATCACCTCAATTAATTTTTGTCAACTGTAAGCTTGTTGAGAGTTAAGGTGCCTGTTTTATCACTGCACAAGACATCCATCCCAGCCATCTCCTCAATAGCTGTCATTCTCTTTATTATGGCACCCTGAAATAGAAGATAGTATACACAATAAAAAAGGTGCATGCATGCATAGAAACTAGTTGTATTTAAATACATAACTGGAAATATTTCCAGGATTACCAACACAAGACACAAGGACTGAAACACCAAATCACGAACAGTTCTCATCAGAGAGAGTGTCTCTTGGGCAACCTATAAAGCGCGAGGGAAGTATTATGATAAGGACTTCAGCGGAAATGACATTCCTTCAAAACTAACAAAAAGTTATCGGTTTTACTTCGTTGGAAGAAGCAGTGAACTCTTTAGTTAGCTTAGCTGCTTTCTTCTGGTACCTTAATTAAAGCACGTAGAAATTGTAATAAGCAAACATAGACATCAATATGAAGGAAAAGACACATTTTACGCATGAAAGTTCATTACATAGGAATTGATGTTTGTTTTCCTTTAGAGAAGCATCTGCATGAATTTATACTTGGAAAAAAAAGAAAATCATGAAGTTACATAAATGAGAAAAAACAAGTGAAAGTTTGCAACCATTCTGATGCAGAAGTTTGGGAAAAAATAATTTATACTACAACTTTCGCTTCATATTAAATCTTGTCATTGATTCTGTAGTACATCATTCACTTTCTTATTCCAATGTTCAAGTCATTAAAAATTAAAAGATACATAACATATAGTTCATCTGTAATGAAAACTCGGTATTACGAGCACAAACAAGTTCCTATAATTTATCTCATATATGAACCATATATCTTACTTGAAATAGAAGAGCATAATGGTAAACAGAGCACATCAAGGTAATCATACCAAGAGGCCACGACAAAACCAACAAGTAGATTAAAGCACCAGTGGCCTGAAAACAAGATATTTATAATAATATTTCAGTTTATAGAGAAAGCCATAAACTATCAGTTTTTTGCTCAGGGAAGGAACCTGAAGAACATTGCGAAAAATGGATTACCTTACATACTACAGAGTGGTTAACAGAGAAAAAGACCAAATCTCATATTATGATAAAGAAAATACAATACACCGTGTCACGATGCTATCACAAGTTTTTACTTCTACACCAATTTCATATTTAATTCTAACGAAAGATTGATGATATATTATTATTAAGAAAACAGTCTACTTTAAGTAATCATAGTACGGAGTAACTTATTCCAGATTTTTTAAAGAACAGAAGAGCATTTACATGGTGATAAATTCATTGTTTAAACATCTTATACAACAAGGTTTAGTTACAGCATGTGGCTAGTGGGCAAAAACTCTTTGACAAAATGTCCCCATTTGCCATGTACAGGAGCAAGACACATATTCTTTAAATGTGAGAGAAATGAACCTATTAAAAAATAGATTAACGCATATCCTCAAGGTACTTCTATATGGAAATATTAATATCCCTCACTCTTGATTGGAACAAATACAAAAAAAAAAATATCAACCCTTCAACCTAAGTCATGAAGTTCAAATCACAATTAAGAAGAGACATCCTGTGATTCAAAAACACTCGTAACTAACTTACCCAAAGGGGGGATATGTGAATCCAGGCTAGTAACTGTAAGGAACTGGGGGGATATGACTAAATAATAGTCATAACTCATACAGTAAGTCATTAAAACTCACCATAGGCTTGTCGTAAAAAGGAAAATTCTACATCTGGCGAACGGCATTACTAGCAGTGGTAACTTCACTAAAAACAAGCCAGGCCTGTCCTCTAAGCTTCGGAGTCTTCAAAGCAACAATGTCCAGAATCCTCCCATACTGCGATAACAAGACATTATATATTAAAGACAAATTAGGGCTTCAACTAAGAGAGAGGGAGAGAGAAAGAGAGAGAGAGAGCCCATAAGTAATATAATGCAACTCTGTAAAAGAAATTAACACAACAATTACATCAATTCATAACACAAATTACAAAAATACATAAACGATAAGAAATGAAATTTAGAGGAAACTAAAACAATTTACCACAAATTGAGCATATATGGATTTTCTATTGAAGGTCAGTTCCAAATTGAAACCCCTCAATCACCTGAGAAATCCAAATTAAAATACAAAAGTAAACAAAAAAACTCAAAATGAAGCATCAAAACACACACACGGAGATGGGAGAGAGAGAGGGTGTGGGAGATATGGAGAGAGAGAGAGAGAGATTGAGGGAGATAGGATTTCAAGCTAATTAACCCCAAAGCCAATTAGGGTTACTAATTTGTGCTTAATGGAACTACAATTTAAATGGTGTGCGAGAGAGACAGTGAAACATTAGAGGGAAATGGTGTGCGAGAGAGAAGGGTAGATGGTGATAGAGGAGAAGCTCTGTGTGCGAGATGTGTGAGATGCGTGAGATCGAGAAAAAGAGATGTGGATATAGAGGGAGCGGTGAACTGAAAATAATGGGGGGAATAAAAATTTGGTTAAGGGGGGAAATAACTTTTGGAAGAGGGGGGAATTTGTGCGCCTTGAACTTTTGTGTTAGTTTAATTTCATTTTTTAATTTTTTTAATATTTTGGTAAAAAAATCTAATTTTATTTTAATTTTATCAAAAATTTATTTGATTTCAATTTTAAAAATTTAAATTTTACATATATGTATGTATTCATTTTAGTATTGGGAAAAAATAATCAAAAAATAACAAGGTCCGGTTGTATGAGATTTTAACAAAAACGTAGTAAAAGTGGTACTTCCTTTAACGAGGCACGATCCAGATTCACTGGATATTTTTTTGAATGATTTCTTTGACGACCGAACTGTACGGATGTTAATAAACACTCGTTTTAGTGTTGGAAAAAAATAATCAAAAAATAGCAAGGTCCGGTTGTACGATATCTTAACAAAAACGTAGTAAAAGTGGTACTTCCTCTAACGAGGCACGATCCAGATTCACTGGATAATTTTTTTGAATGATTTCTTCGATGATCGAACCGTACGGATGTTAATAAACACTTGTTTTAGTGTTGGAAAAAATAATCAAAAAATAACAAGGCCCGGTTGTACGATATCTTAACAAAAACGTAGTAAAAGTGGTACTTCCTTTAACGAGGCACGATCCAGATTCACTGGATAATTTTCTTCAATGATTTCTTCGACGATCGAACCGTACGGATGTTAATAAACACTCGTTTTAGTGATGGGAAAAAATAATCAAAAAATAACAAGGTCCGGTTGTATGAGATCTTAACAAAAACGTAGTAAAAGTGGTACTTCCTATAACGAGGCACGATCCAGATTCACTAGATAATTTTTTTGAATGATTTCTTCAACGATCGAACCGTACAGATGTTAATAAACACTCGTTTTAGTGTTGGGAAAAAATAATCAAAAAATAACAAGGTCCGGTTGTACTAGATCTTAACAAAAACGTAATAAAAGTGTGCTTCCTCTAACGGGGCAAGATTCACTGAATCATTTTTTTGAATGATTTCTTCGACGGTCGAACCGTAAGGATGTTAATAAGCACTCATTTTTGTGTTGAAAAAAAATAATCAAAAAATAAGAAGGTCAGGTTGTTCGAGATTTTAACAAAAACTTAGTAAAAGCTAATGTCAAATATCGTTGTCTCGAGTGATACCAAAATTTTTAGTGATATATTTGGTCACATATCTCGACGATCCAACCGTATGGATGTCAAGATATATATAATATATTAATATTCCCAAATTTTCAAAAAATAAAAATTGATTTGGTTGGAGATCTTAGTAGATCACTACTATATTGACTAGTACTCGTAACAAATGTTTTGTCACTGATTGTTGTTTATATTTTTTTTAAAACTATTTCTCTACGATCCAACCATACGGATGTTAAGATATATCTAATATAATAATATTCACAAATTTTCAAAAAATAAAAAATTAATTTGGTTGGAGATCTTAGTAGATCACTAGTATATTGACTAGTACCCGTAACAAGTGCTTTGTCAAGGATTTTTGTTTCTATTTTTTAAAAAATGTTTCTCGACAATCCAATCATAAGGATGTCAAGATATATCTAATATAATGATATTCACAAATTTTGAAAAAATAAAAAATTAATTTAGTTATAAAATTTAATATTTAATAAACGATTTGCTTATTTGTCAAATACCGTTGTCTCGAGTGATACCATACAACGATTTTGGACAAATAAACCGTTGTCTGATAACAGACAACGGTATTTTAACAAATACAGTTGTAATGTGAAGTTTCAGACAACAATATGTTATAAAGATACTGTTGTCTGACACTAGTCATGTTTTTTTTGAACATAAATATAAATTAACAAAATAAACCGTTATCTGATAAGAACTAATATTTTCTTAATCTAACGGCTATTATCTAATCTTATTTTAATCAACGGCTCTTATTTCGCCACCTCAGCAATCCAAGTGAAAGATTTTCCACCAATCACGTGCTGTCACATCAGACAACGGTTTATTTGTAAAACGCTTGTATAAATAAGTTTATGACAACAGTTTTAATTTGGAAAAGCTTGTCTGAAAGTGTTGAAGACAACGGTTTTACATACAAACCCGTTGTGTGAACATGTATATATATTTTCTTAATCTAACGGCTAATATCTAATCTCATTTCAATCAAGGGCTCTTATTTCACCACCTCAGCAATCCAAGTGAAAGATTTTCCACCAATCACGTGCTGTCACATGAGACAACGGTTTATTTATAAAATGCTTGTATAAACCATTATCTGATTACATTTTATACAACGTTTATCAAAACACTTGTCTGATTTTAACAACGTTTTTTCAAAGCATTGTCTAAAGTTTCTTCAGACAATGTTTTTAAAAACCGTTGTTAAAATCAGACAATAGTATTTAGTCACCGTTGTGTGATTGCATCTGAAGCAATATCTGATAAAAACAGTTGTCTAAGTTTTACAACGGTTTTGAGAACCATTGTAAGACAACCTGTTAGACAACACTACTTTCCAAAACCGTTGTAAAACTGTTGTCAATTTTGATCTTTCAGACAACACTTTTAAAAACTGTCGTTAAGTTCACTATCAGACAAAACACAGAAAAGCTTGAATAAAAAACCGTTGTGTAAAAATTTCAGCCAACGCTTTTTCGTCGAAGTGTTGTCTGATGAGTGTCGTCTGAAGGCAAAATTCTTGTAGTGTAACATGAATATGGATACTGATACAAACTAGCATTTAATAATCCCATCTCCTTTTTTCGTCAAGAAACCAAGTTCAGGGTGGAAGAGCAAAATGTGGACGTTTAGGGTCGAGGAGGTGGTCCTTGTCGCTATTACGTTCTTATGAGTTATGAGGCAAATTCAGCTGCTACGTTGTCTGCTGGCAAGGTGTGATGAATAGATGTTTGAAAAATCAATTAATCTTAAGAATGATGTACGCCCTCCCAACTTAATTGCTAATGTGAATAGAACTCACATACAATCTGCACATAAGGCTATATATATTATATCTTATTTGTGTAATCAATATTAAATTTGTCAGTCGAATAACATGAAAATTGTTACTGATTTAATTTGTAATTAAATTTGTCCAAGTGATCATAATACATCTACATTATATTAATATCGGAAGAAAGTTGAAGATACTTTGATAATAATCACATAATCAATGTATATAATAGTGCCTGTTGAGCTTTTGCTACAATCTAACTTCAAAATTTGAAACCATCCATATATATAATTCATAAAATTTACAGTCATGCCATTATCACATGTTTCCTGCAGTACTGCTTGGTGTCATGTTTGATGTCACTTTATACATATATCTTTAATAAATACATACAATATACACGCAAATACCAAGAATTCAAATTCAATTGCTATTATCGAGATTTCCAATTTAGATTTATATACATGTTCTTCTTCTTCACTTTTTCATTGGTCTTCATCAACCTAAATCACACTACACCATAAAAGGCCTACGACCACATTTAGATCCTATGTTGCCTTTGGATATGTTGCCTTTGCCATGCACATTTTGGCTATTACAACATTATCATTTTTATGTTGCGCATAAATATGTTGGCATAGAATAAAAGTGTTTACATGTTGCCTTAGGTATGAAATTGTGTTGCCATAATTTTGTAATGAACAAAATTTTATATTTTCTACTAAAAATATTTTTTTTACCTTTTTCACATGAAAATTACTTTATTTCGATAAAAATTAAAGCAAGAAGTTTTTCTAAAAATCTAGAATATGTCCGTAGAATTGAATATTTCATTAAAAAGGTTAAAACATTTTAAGATGAATAATTTTATTTTGATGTTCATTAAATATTATTAAACAAAATTTTTAAAATGATTTATTTTCTAAATAAATTTTAATATATCATTAAAATAAAAATATTGTCATATATGATTAAAAATATTTGAATATATTATTTTAGACTATGTAAAATAGAATTGAATGTTTTTAGCAAAAAAAATTGAATGCTTATTGTTCCAAATTAATTAATTAATTTATAAAAAATGTAATAAAAGAATTTTAGAAAAATATAAAATCTATCAAATAAATGATAATTCTATTTTTATAAATATTAACATAGTTTTATTAAATTTAAAATAAATACTTATCTAAAAAAAAAATTAAAACTCACATTTAATTGCAAGTGGCAGCTGAAATATAAGAGCATCTCCAACGGGAATAGCTAAAATTGGTTGGCTAAATTGGACCTGTAGGACATTATGTAAAATTTGTTGAATCTGTAAGACATTTTACTTCAATGGTATTAGCTATATTGGTTGGCTATATTTTAAAAATAGTATGTTATTTATAATTTAGGTTGTTATAAATAGAATATATCACTTCAATATGGTAATGAATGATGCGGAATCTTCTTACAGATTTCTTACAGCTATATAGAGGTTCGACAAATATAGCCAACCTGTAGAAATTATCTAAAATTATAGCTAACAGCTTTGACCCATTGGAGTTCAAGTTTTTTTTAGATAATCTCTATAATTTTTATTTATGGTATCTTTTATCTAATTTTAGCTAAGGGTTTCTTGTGGTTGGAGATGCTCTAAGAGCGGCAAAAGTGCCGCACTTTTCAAGTTTTCATTTTTCACTTGGACAAAATAATTGAAACTTTCCCTCTCTCTCATTTCATTCTCGCTCTCACTCTCTCCTAGCACTCTTTCTCTCTCTCTCTCTCCCTCTAACACAATCTGTCTCTCCCATCCGATTTCATTCTCTCTCTCGCTCTCTCTCTTAGATGTCGTCTCTCTCTCACAATCTATCTCTCCCGTTCAATCGATTTGAGGATCGATTTGAAGCTTCCGTTTGAATTACTGCTTCTTCAATTAGGGTTTTTTTGTTTGAATTAGGATTTCTTATTCATTTGATTTTCATTAATTGTTCTTTAGTTTTAATTAATTGGTTCTCTCTCTTTATTTCAGGACTGAACTGGTTGCTTATTCAATTTGATTGCTTCGATTTGGCTTGCCTTGATTTGGTCCGATTTGGGATTTTTTTGGTCTCTCTCTCTCTCTCTCAGACGTGGTGCTTTGATTATTCGCCGACTTTGTGTACTTTTGGATGCTGAAAGAGTTTTGCATATTCGAATTGTGTTACAGGCTCAATATGCATCCAGTGGCAGAATAGAAGAAAATCATTATTCAATGTCTAACTCACAGTATTCAAATGGACAACATTCAAGCTATTAACAATATCAACCTTTTATTGCACCACCTTCCCAGTCACCGGAGCCATCCTTCAGCTCCGGATATGTTCCAGATGGTCATTTGCCTTTCAATGATAGAAATGGAAGCTTAGTTGGTGAATCAAATGCTGCTTTTTCTTTATCAAGAAAGTTCACCTAGGAGTTCATCGGTTCACCAGCAGGAGGTACCTTCTAGTTATTCTTCTTTCGCAGGTAATAATTTAAATGGCATTCTGATCTAGAGTGCAAAGCTCGTGCACAAGGAATACATCAATAGAATATGTAATTGTTAGTAATAATGATACTATTGACAAAACTAATTATTGTTTCCCCGTTTCCTTACCTGACCAACATCCTTAGGCATTATTCTACAAAATATTTATTCAAGCACTTAACACATAAGCAGCTTCCTTTTTACACCGAACTTTGTTACCGATACCTTTTCAGAGAGTTTGGACAATCTAAGATCATTCAGAGAAGTATTTAACGTCTCAGTTTGCGAGTTCCCAAACAGACCTACATTCTTTCTCTGCAAAAAACCAACACAAGTTGAAATGATTATAGGGCATCCAACTTTGTAGCAGTCATCTCGTGTATAATGTGTTCTAAAATATTATAAATAAAACAAGAGTCTGGGGCTTGTGTTGGAGATGACTAAGAGCGCAAGTAATGTATGAATCTGTTATTAAATACGAAAACATGTATCACATACAATAAAAATGAACTATAGTTGAATATTGATTTGTTGAATCATATTTTATTCAGAAATTTGATTTGAACAGAACACCCTGTTTAGTTCGCTGCTTAATTTTTACCATACTTCAATGGAAGGCCTTAAATATAGGGCACAACCGTCTCTACATCGTAATACGTTCGACTGACATTTTGTTTCAGTGTTTATCTTGGTCACCAAATTGTTTATGTTGATACCCCCACCATGTGTTTGTTCAATTCATTGCAATTCTGCTTTCATCATCATGTGTATTTATATATAGGGAGATGTTTAATTGCAAATTAATATTACAGTAAAATCTATAAGCTAATATGTGTTTTTTTATTAAATATATCAAAGATATTGGATGCCTATGTTTGAATTATGCTTTAATTTTTAAATTTGAATTTGTTTTAATAATTGGTTGATTTTGACCAAATCTCTAGGATAATAGTTTAGGATTAGTTATAATTTTGAATTATGGTTGTAGTATTTTTAGGAGATAAGATATTTTTATTATGCATTCCCTTTTATAAAGCACATCCAAATGAATTACTTATTATTTTTCACCATGGTGATATACACCCACCTTCAGCCTACTAATTTATGATTGTAAATAGTTTATAGTTCTTTGGAGTTGCAATCAGTCAAGCTCTGTTTTCATGATCTGTTCAAGTCCATATAGTCCTAGGTCTCACTTGTCTTCCTGCTAACTTTCAACATGGATAAGGTATAAACTCTAATATCAGTATTATCTCTGCTGTGGTTCACTGGTCCAAGTAATTTTATTAATCGCAGATCTAGAAAGTTCAAACAATATAAGTAAACAATAGTAAAAATTTCTAATTTACCATACATACCAGAAAGAATGCCGGTTCACCTAGGAGTTCATCAATAGTAAACAAGAAATCAAGAAAGTTCACCTAGGAGTTCATCGGTTCACCAGCAGGAGGTAACTTCTAGTTATTCTTCTTTCACAAGTAATAATTTAAATGGCATTCTGATCTAGAGTGCAAAGCTCGTGCACAAGGAATACATCAATAGAATATGTTTAGATGTTTGACTTTCTACTATTTGGCAGCTAAGGAAGACTTTACAGAGCAGAATAAGCAGCTCAACATGTCACCTTGGGCCTTCAGCTCAACTGCACAGCAGCAGGGGCAGCAAGCTCAACCTGCTTCAGTTCAAAGAACAGTTTCCATCGAGCAGCCTCATTATGCATTCGGCCACCAGTCAACTGATCCCCCAAGTGATCCTAGTGATCAACCTTTCGAATTTGTACCTGGGTTTAGCCGTGACCATGAACAATGTGTGCAATCTGTTTATCTTCTAAATTATGGGGTACATGTAAGAGGCACAGACAGTCCACCTTGGAATGCCACTTCTGCCTCCGGTGTACTTTTTCCTCCAGTGTACGCACCAGGCCCATAGGTTTTGGGTCTCACATTGTCATTTCTACTGATTTCGATCCTTTTTTACCAACATCTAAATCATTATATATAGTACTGTTGAGTTTCTTCATTGTAATTAAATCATTGTATTGAATCTGGTATGGATCATAACGATTGTAAAGTTGGTTGTGTTGATTTGGTTATTAAGGGAATGAATTTTTTCATATTTATGAATTTTTGTTTAAAATAGAAAAGTGTTGCCAGGCTATAAAGTGTTGGCAAAAAAGAAAAATAATGTTAAGAAATGTTTCTATAGGCAAAAATTTGTATTGCCATTAAAGTGGTCCCCACAGTGGGCCCAACAGTGGGTCCCAAAAGTGGGGTCCACTTGTGGGACCCACTAATTTTAAAAAAAAAATTACACAAAGGAAACATAATATTATGTTGCTAAAGACTAATAATAATGTTGCTATAACAAGTCTATGCCAACATTAAAACTGATGTTGCCGTAGAGAATAAGAATGTTGCCATTGACACCAAAGGCAACGGCAAAAATAGCAACATCAACAAAATGTTGGCTTAGGGGTTTTTTGGCCCTACAAAAACATATTTCGGGCCTACGACAACACTTTTTCGGTGTTACCGTAGGCCTTTTATGGCATAGTGTCAACAGGTTCTCTCTCTTCATTCAAAAAAATAAACAGGTTCTCTCTCAAAAACGTTTTTTAATTTTACTAATTGCTATTGTTAACTTTGTTGTAGGTTTAAGTTTACATACCAATTGTATGATGAATTTAGTATGAATTGAAGTTAGTAGTTCAACTTTGTATCATATTTCTCTTCTTATAGGTATTGAACTAAAATTGGAACGGATTGTATAAGTTGATTGGGTATATACTTATATCAAGGTATATGTACATTCCTTTTGATGATTATGTGAATAAGAGTATTCTTGTTCTCTTTACATACTGTTATGTATTAAAACAGAAATGATTTTATGTTTAGATATCTGAACTGCTTTAATAATACTAGAACACAGAACTAAACACAACGTTGTATGTCTGCAACTCCTTTTCTTCTTATTAAACTGAATGTCGTACCAACAATATATAAACTAACAGATAGAGAAAACCTTGCTAAAAACTAGGGATTGGCACATGAGCCAAACTACTTCCTACAAAGACTCCACAACTAATCTTATTCAAACGAACTCCTACATAAGTGCAAAACGTAACTACTACTCTGACTACTTCCTAGCTGCAGACAATATTTAAGACAAGATTTAAATTAAATATCCAACAATCACCCCCGTAATTTAGACTTGTCCGTTCAAATTTTTCATTCCCAGGAGCAGCCTCATTCTTTCAAACTTCACTGCACTCAAAGCCTTTGTCAACGAGTCTGCTCTTTGATTTTCGCTGCCTACGTGCTTGACTAAAATCTCCCCACGCTCGACACACTCCCTTATGAAATGATAACGTATATCAATGTGTTTGCTGCGTCCATGAAATGTCGAATTCTTAGCTAAATCAATTACAGACCTGTTATCTAAATAAATCACCACAGGTTCGACAGATTTATCTGCAATTTGCATCAGCACCTTTCGCAACCACATTGCCTGGCAAGCTGCAACGGTGGCTGCCATAAACTCTGCCTCGCACGAAGACAAAGCCATACAACGCTGCTTCTGAGAAACCCAAGTAATCAAACTCTCATTCAAATAGAAAGCCATCCCTCTTGTACTTTTCCTGTCATCAATTTGTCCTGCAAGATCGCTATCGGAGTACCCAGTCAACTCATTATTCTTGCTGTCCTTCGAATACACAAGCCCATACTCAAGAGTTCCTTGGATGTAGCGCAGAATCCTCTTAGCCGCATCACAGTCGGGTGTTCCATATATCGACTAATTATACCCACCGAAAATGCTATATCAGATCGCGTATGTACAAGATATCTCAGGCCACCCACCATACTTTTAAACTTTGTAGAGTCAAAACCACTCCAAATGGTAAACATCACCTTGTGTGATCTTGCCTGTCTGTTTTAAAGTAAGCATAGGAATCAACTACTGTGCTGGTTGATAAAGTGAGAAAAGACCAAAAGCCCGCTTACTTATCACTTCCCGTCTCTCTCTTTTTTTCCCCTCTATCTAGAAAATACATTCTTCACAAAATTGTACTCCTATATTTAAATTTTATTTTATTTGGTGAAATTGATTAAGATGATTAAGAAGGTTTGTGAATCTTGCATCACTTAAAACTTATATGTTGTCCAAGAGAACATGGGTAGAATCAATTTGCCTGATACAGTAAAACATAAGAAGTTGGAATGTTCAGTTTGATATGTATACAATGGCTGGCTCCGATTCTAACTGCGATTCTTTTACACTTTGTTTGGTTGGGAGGCACCTGCGCATTGTATTGAACTACGCGAAAAGAGCCAACAACAAAATGAAATTCTTTTCTATAGTCTGCGTTACATCTTGCTGTGTAATAAAAAAAAAATAAAAGAAGGTATGATCTATTAACATGAATATGGATACTGATACAAACTAGCATTCAATAATCCCGTCTCCTTTTTTCGTCAAAGAACCCAAGTTCAGGGTGTAAGAGCAAAATGAGGACGTTTAGGGTTGGGTTCAGGGTCGAGGAGAGGTAGTCCTTGTCGGCTGTCTCCATTACGTTCTTATGAGGCACATTCAGCTGCTACGTTGTCTGCTGGCAAGGTGTGATGAATAGATGTTTGAAAAATCACTTAATTTTAAGAATGATGTACGCCCTCCCAACTTAATTGCTAATGTGAATAGAACTCACATACAATCTGCACATAAGGTATATTATATACTCCCTCTATCCCATGTAATTATTAACATTTGCGGACCAATTTTCGACACGGATTTTAAGGTGCATTTTAAGGATAGTTCTATAACTTATTTTTTATATTTTTTTTTTATAAAAATAGAACAATCCTATTTTTATATAAAAAAAGAAAATACCAAAAATAAGTTATAGAACTATCCTTAAAATGTACCTTAAAATGCGTGTCAGATACGCAGTTCTTTATGTAAAGAAATGGATGAAACGGAGGAAGTATATTATATGCGTAATCAATATTAAAATTTGTCAGTCTAACAACATGAAATTTTTTATTGATTTAATTTGTAATTAAATTTGTCCAAGTGATCATAATACATCTACGTTATATTAATATCGGATCGGAAGAAAGTTGAAGATACTTTGATAATAATCACAGAATTATTAATATTTGTTACTATGTTCTTTGCATGTAGTTATTGTACGAATCATTTGAAATGCTGAAAACTTTCTACATCAAGCATTCTCTTCTTGGCATTTAAAATTTGACATGTTTGTAAGTTAGATTTTAATACTTTAGCAAGTATGTGCATGTCTAGCTTTTAGTTAGTTGCAGTAACATTACTCATAAGGGGTTAAGTTGGCACAGTGGTAAGTGCCCAATCCGTGAACCGTGAGGTCACGGGTTCGATTCCTGGTGGGGGACAAAAACCGGAAACAATCTCCCTACCTTTTGTAGGGGCATGATTGCGTACATCCTACCCCCCTCAGACCCGGCTCATGCGGGATATAGGGATATATTGAGTACCTACCCCCCTCAGACCCTGCTCATGCGGGATATAGGGATATATTGAGTACGTTGGATATAGGGATATATTGAGTACCTACCCCCCTCAGACCCTGCTCATGCGGGATATAGGGATATATTGAGTACGTTGTGTTGTTGTGTTCTGTTAACGGAGGAATTTAGTGATAACAAATTTCGGAGGTTGCTGGAATAACGAATTATGAAAATAGGGGGATTTGGGATTTTGGATGTTTGGGGCTGGACTTGAGAGGTGTCTCGATTTGTCTCGTGTATCGGATCCTCTTTCAAGATGCCTGCGTACCTTATATTTATAAGGATCAAGCCAACGCAGTTCTGTGAAATTGATTTGAGTCTATCCCTTAGAGACTTTAGGGATAAACTTCGTTAATCTGGGTAATTACTGATTTTATCTGATTTAATCTTATCGTTGTGATATCTTCCTGATTTGAAGAATATCGTTTGAAGATATTTTCCGTTATTGATTGATTGAGATTGATTCTTTTCTCGTTTCAGGGAGAGGAAAAAACTTAACGATTAAGTTATAATTATTAATCTGAATTAATAATTAACAAATATTAGGAAATTTGGGAGATAATTAGAGGCAACCGAAAATATGGCGTAACAACTACCCCCAGTTCTTCAATGTAGCTTGCTACAGTGGAGAACTAAGCATACTTCGATCTTCCAAATTTCCTGAATCGCTAAAACAGCTAGGAGAGGAAGATTAGTAAATAATATGGAGCACCAAGGTGCCCGTAATATACATGTAGATGTAAATAAGACAATATGCGATATGTAAATAATAAGTTTTATAGGTGTGAGAGAATGTATCTTGGAGTGCCATCCAAGCATAGTTCGCAGAGTCGTGCAAAGCTTTCCGAGCAATACCCTGAAAAGCAAATATTCAAGAAATATCATCCATTAAGTACTCCGAGAAATACCCTCCTCAAAGAAGGACGTATTCTAGAGTTTCCATAACGTATTCCGGAAAATATCCTCCTCAAAGAAGGTCATATCCACCAGAATTTCCATAAATGCTTCAGAGATATCCCTCCTCACAGGAGGTGGATTTTCCCAAGATCGAACATTGATGAGGCGCTGGAAGTACGGACATCCCCCCCGGAAGTACGGTTTTTGCAAGGAGTTTGATAATTTAGGGTACTCTCCTCAAAGGAGATCAGTTTTTAGTTCAGAAATACCCTCCTCACAAGAGGTGGATTTTCCGAAGCTCGAACCTTGATGAGGCGCCGGAAGTACGGACATCCCCCCCCCGGAAGTACGGTTTTTGCAAGGATTTAAAAATTTGGGATACCCTCCTCAAAGGAGGTCGTTCCCCATTTCAGAAATATCCCTCCTCACAGGAGGTGGACTTCCCGAAGTTCGTGCCTTGATGAGGAGCCGGAAGTACGGACAACCCCCCCGGAAGTACGGTTTTTGCAAGGACTTTGGTAATTTGGGATACCCTCCTCAAAGGAGGTCGTTCCCCATTCCAGAAATATCCCTCCTCACAGGAGGTGGACTTCCCGAAGTTTATTCCATTAACTCTCCTCAAAGGAGACCATTTTTTTATATAAATTACGAAGACCCTCCTTAGAGGAGGTCGTCTAACACAAAAAATAAGGGAGACCCTTCTTAGAAGAGGTTATCTTCCCAGAGCAATATCAATATCCCAAGATTCTTCCAGAAAATATCAGCAACACTTGAAGGGTCTTCTAAAAAATAATTAACTCTTCGAATAAGAGCATTCCAAAATATTACCCATGCAAAATATTACCCATAAGGAGGGTCTTCTAAAAAATATAAGTAATACCCAAAATTCTTCGAAAAAATATCAGCAACAACCAAAGGTATTCTAAAAAATATCAGCAATACTCAAAGTGTCTTCTAAAAAATATCAGCAACACACAAAAGGTCTTCTAAAAATATAAAAAATATCCTCATCACAAAGGGTCTTCAAAAATAATCAACTCTTCGAATAAGAGCCTTCCAAAATATTACCCATACAAATGAGTACCTTCTAAAATAATAAACTCTTCAAATAAGAGCCTTCCAAAATTATAAACTCTAGAAAATATGGTCTTCCAAAATATTACCCCCACAAAGGAGGACCTTCTAAAATATTACCCACACAATAGGGCCTTCTAAAATAATAAAATCTTCAATTAAGAGCCTTCCAAAATATTATACCACAAAGGAGGACCTTTTAAAATAATAAACTCTTCGAATAAGAGTCTTCCAAAATAATATACCGGAGGGTCTTCTTTTTTGACAAATTCAATTCGTAAATCTGAAATTAATTTTCTGACATATATATATATGATGTAATAATATATGCAAAATAATAAAAAATTTAAGACATAATTCATGCATAATAAACATGTTAATTTAAGCATGCATAAAATATTTAATCAAAAATAATTTATATCTCACAAATATTTAAATAATCATATTAATATAATTTGCATGACATAAATCAATATATATATATAAAGGAGAATACCGAGGAGTTTAGGTGGTGCTCTAAAATCGTCTCAATCTATTTTTCTAATTTTTTAGAATTTTTGAATTTTAAACACTAATAAATATCAAAATATCATTTAACATATTAGAAGTAGAATAAGTGTTCGAAGTTATAGAGAAGAAGAGTTCAAATTTATAGGAAAGACAAATGATTAGAAGTTCTATTGGACGTAGAATAAGTTTTTATAAGGCATATGAATAAAAGTTATATTGGAAGTAGAATAGAAGTTCGAAGTTATAGAGAATAAGAGTTCGAATTTATAGAAAACACCTATAAATAAAAGTTCTATTAGAAGTAAAATAGGTATTTGAATATATAGAGCGGACATATAATTAAATTGTTGCCCAGTAAATAACAATTGTAAAAGGGGGTTGAATACAATTGTATAATATTTTCGACTAAAAACAAATAACATAAGTATGAATCAATAACAGCTTTATTAACTCTGATATAAAACTGTTACAAAACTCTCTTAAGAAATTCTTATGTTCTTAAGAGCTGCTAGGTTACAATATAACTCGTGTAAGCGATTACAAAATGTAAAACCTAAACTGTGTTTATATAATGTACACAGTTGCACTATCAATTACAAGATATTCTAAATCAATTACATATATCTCTGAATGCATATCTTGTATGATAGCTGCCTTCCTACAAATTAGGAACCGACATATCAATCTTCCTTGATCTCTGGTCTGATGAGAATCTTCATCAAATACTGACCAGCTTCTAATCCTGATAGTCCAATACTGACGGTGCATTCCTGATGACGTCAGCATCAGTATCTGATCAGTAATGCCCAGATCCTGATCATCTCTTGAATCAATATCTAACAATCTCCCCCTAATTTGTTCTTTATAAAACAAAGCACAAATTCCTTGATTCAAGATGTCAAAAAACTCAAAACAAAATACCTTCTAAAAATCATCAGGAACAGTTTCAAAAATTCTTTGATAGAACAGATTCAGTCTCAAGAATTCAGATAACAATTCTTCTTCCTTGCTTTCAAGAATTTGAATCAGTTTCTTCTTCAGATTTTTGAGTTCTTCATCTTCCTCATTAATCTGATAAATAGCTGCCCTGATGTTCTTAATTGAGTTTCTCGGAAGATCTAAGTCACCTAGCAACACATAAGCAATTTCCTTTCCATCCGGATTTAGAGACAGTTGTTCCATGCCTAGATACACTTCTTTAACAGCTGTACCTTTCTTCATTTCAACCTCTCTATCTCTTAAATTTAAGTACATAGGAATATAATTGCCATCATACCTTGTTCCTCCATCCATGAATCTCTGTCTAATCTTCAGGTAAATCATGACACACCAATTTTGATAAACTTCTCTTTCACGAACATTTATTCTTTTACTTCTGAGAAGATACAGAACATATTTCAGTTCTTTTGCAGATTTACACAACAATTCATGAATAGGAATCTTCTTCACACTTCCATCTTTCATGAAGTACACCAGCTTCTCTATTTTCTTTGCATCAGCATGACAATCAGCAATAATAGCAACAGCTTCAAGTTTCCAAAGATGATCTACAGTTAACTCATCCCCAATCTTGTCAACTAGAGCATATTGATCAGTTTGTGCAATGAAAATAACCAGTGCATGACTATATCCAATTCCTCCTCTTGTGCCAGGTTCCCATCCTCTCAAGCCAGATTGCATACTCACCCATTTTGGTGGATTTTCAGTAATAAAGGTAGTAGACTCTGTTTTAACAATCAGAAATTCATTGATCAAAGAAGACTCTTTTATCAATCCAGCTGATATGAATACAACTGGTTTCCTATAATCAACCTTATCCACCTCCTTCTTCTTACTCTTCTTCTTCTCATTAGTTGGATAATCCTGCTGATGTTCAGGAACAGATCTATCTCTATCATACCATAACTTCCTGTCTGATCTATGAACATTTCTTAAATAATCTCTGGTTGTTATCTTTTCTGCTTTTGTGGCTTTAGCACTGATTTCACTTTCTCTTTCAAATCTTCTGAAGTTTTCTTGTTCATACTCCAATGTATCTTCAAAAACTTCCACATTGTGAAATTCAACCACAACCTTAATAATCATAATCTTAAGTTCTTTTAAGATTTCAGAATCAGAAACAACGACTGACTTCTCATTAAATGCAATAGATTGAGCAGCTGCCTTACTCTTCCTTTTCAAAGGCAATATCTCTTCTACAAATTCTTCAGGAGCATTGAATCTGTTGTCTGGAGTTGATGCAAGAGATAGTGGAGTTTTCTTCTTTTCACTTTCAGAAACATCTTTCAGTTTGATTCCACTAGATCTTGTTTGCCTTGAACTAGTTTGAGCAGATAATCTTCCCCGATTTCTGTATCTTCCTCCTCTGCCTCTTCCTCTTCTTGCAGCAAGAGCTTTATTCTGTTTTGCAAGCTCTCCAAGGATCCTGTTCTGTTCTTCTAAGAATTCATCAGTAGTCATGTTTGGATTTTCTTCAGTAGATAAGACAAGTGCTTTCTCAGCATGATACTGTTGAACTCTTTTGTCTTTATGAAATAATTTAAGAACACGACCATCCCCAGTGTCAAGTTCATGAAACAGATTAGCAGCATCTTCATCCTGTTCCAAATAAACATCATCCTCAGGAATGGTTGACAGAGTTTGACTAGGTGTCACTGTCTTCTTTCCAGATTCAGAAACATGAGTTGACTGCTTAGTTTGAGTATTCGTTCCCTTTGTCACTAAAGCAGCATCAGAGGTTTCAACTTTATGATGTGACTTAGCACCACCATCATTTCCAGAATTATCGTCCTTTTGTACAACAGGATCAGGTGAACATTTTGTTTTGACTATCTTCTCCCCCTTTTTGACATCAGTATCGTCCTGAATGAAGAACGACAATATAAGCTTGAGGGTTTCATCGATAGTATCAACTTTAGATTCCAAGACAGTCATTCTAGAATCCAATCTCCTGTCAAGAGCTTTAATATCATCTGCAAGAAGGCGTGCTTGAGAAGCAGTAGCAGATATGGAAACAGATGTTTGAATACCCGCTTGAAATTTATCTGTTGCAGCCTTCATAGAATCAATCTCACTCCTCAATCCCTTTGCTAGAAGAGCATTGGTTTTGAGAAGAGCCTTAAGTTCAGGTGTCGGCATCCGCGTAGCAATATGACCAGAATGAAACAGAGCATTTTGAAAATTCATCTCAGAAGTTGGTTCATTCCATTCTGTATCCCATTCATGTCCCCTTGCAGCTCGAGTATCAGGAGGAAGATGTGAACTATACTCCCCTCTGAATTCTTCTTGAGTCATTTGCTGCATGTATCTACTTGAAGACCCATAATTAGATTGGAGACTTGCTTTTATAGCCGCCTGCATTTGCCTTGTTTCAAGATCAGCATGATCATCATCATCATCATCATCTGAGCCACCACCAGCCTCAGGAAGATTATGTTCAACATCATCATCAGGAAGCATAATACCTTTCAGTTTCAAAACACCAGTAGATACAGCTGGTGAATCCTGATGACCTGCAGACAAATTAGTAACATGTCCTAAATCTCTCTTTTCTTTTAAAGTGATCTCATCACTTCTCACAATGTTACCTAAGTTGCTTTCAATAACAACTTCTACCTCACTAGAAGTTAATAACTTCTCACTCTTTTCTACCTCTCCTTTTGCCAGTTCAGGAGACTGCCTCTCATCACTCTTCTTTTTCTCTAAATGTTCACTCTCAATCTCACAAGAAAGGTTCTGGCTCATTAATTGTGAAGAAATAAGAGGTGGCTGAGAAGAGTTGTCTGAAGTCATACAAATAGAGGTATCCCTGTTATCAGGTCTATCTGTAATCATACTATCAGTAGTAAATGAAGTAGATAAAGAGATGTTACCTGATGAAGTAGTTAACGAATCCATTGGCCGTGCTGAAATTGGCTCAATAAGCAATGGAATAAGTGAATCAGTAGTACTTTCATCAGGATTGACCACTGCAACTATAGCATGACTTGCATCAGTATTTGCTACTGATGGTTCTTGTGTAGTCTGAGGTTTTGAAGCTTCTTCAACACTTTGAGTCAAAGGTTCTTGTGTACTTCCCTCAAATGCAGTGTCAGCAATCACTCTGTCACATTCAGCAATGTGCAAATCATGAGCAGCTTTTTCTGCCAGACTTCTAGCAAGTTCAATTTCAATTTCAGAAGCTCCTTGAGCATTGTCAGGAAACTCCCCTGTTGATGTGAGTGTGCCAGCATCTTCAGTTTGAGAAGATGGTTCTTGTGGGGCAGGAATATTCTTGTCTGCACCTTCCCTTTGAGAAGATGATTCTTGTGGGACTATTCCTTCAAAAATGTCTGCACCTACACTTTGAGTAGGTGGTTCTTGTGTGACTGGATCTGCAATAGCTTCTGAACTCCTTTGAAGTTCAGGTTCTTGTGGGCTGGATCCTTTCAGAGATGACACTGTAGTCCTCTGTTTCTTATGTCTGTGAAAAACATTTGCTTCAGCAGTTTTTACTTCAAGAGGTGAAGGTTTAACACCCAGCTGAGCAGCAATAACATTTACTTCATCAACGGACATCTCAATAATTCTTCTCTTTGGAGATGCAGATGCTGGAGAATCAGAAATCTCAACAGTCTTCACAGGTGAATTATTTGGAGTAGAGATGTCAGGATTAGCAGTAGCGTCAGGAACTGATGATCCATCCTGATTAACAACATCAGGATTGCCTTCCATATCATTAGTAAGATTCAGAAATTCTGTATGATCAACAAATTTGCCTTTTCTGATTAATCTTCTTCTTTTCTTTGGCTTTTCAGAGATAGCCACTTCCCTTGTATCAGCAACATCAATCTCCTTCTTTTTCAACAAGACTGATATAGGCATTGTATCATCATCAGAATCAGAAATAGCTCCTTGAACAACTTTCCTTTTCACTCCTGTTCCTTTATCCAAACCAGATGTTTCAACAACTCTTTGTCCACCCCCTTGTGACTTCATTTGAGAATGAGTTGGAGTGGAGAAATCCTTTGACCCTGATTGCCTCTTAGACACATCAGATCTAGCTGATTTCTTTGATTTTACAACTGATGCCTTTTGTGAGACATCAGAGGTGGTTAACTGTTTAGGTAAGTGTTTAGGTTGTGTGCTTGTGTCAGGAATAGGATGTGTAAGGTCCTGTTCCATAGCACCAGTTGCTGGGCCATATTGAATAGGCATTCTCTTTCTTAAAAGAGACCATACTTCTTCAGGAATGTATGGAGATCCCACAAACTTATTTGCCTTATCAGAATTGATTAGACTCTTTATATTGTTTTCTGAGATTTTACAAATCGACAAAACTGTATCATTCTCAAAAACAGCATGAGGACATAAGTGAGAAAATATTAATTGAAAAAATCTAAGAAAGCAAACATAACCACATTTATCTGCCTTTCTTTCACTTAATGCCTTCAGTATAAAGGAACCATAATCAAATGAGAGATCATGAATTAGAGAGTACCCAATTTTGGCTGAACCTGTGGGTAAGGCATCAAAGTTTGACACTTTGTTCAAGAAACATCTGCTGATAGTGTCAAAGAAGAAATTCCATTCCTTCTTGAGCTTTGTCCTGTAGAGCTCTCCAAACTTCTTTGGTGTTCCATTGTAACCCAAGCTTACAACATACTCAAGAAGTTTTGCATCAGTAACTTTGAACACAGGGTTACCAATTGTTGATGGTAAATGTAGGGCTGCATTGACAATCTCAGGTGTCACATAGTATGTAACATTGTCATATTCAAAGCTCATCTGAGGATTTTCTGATGGATGACTTTTCCCAAAAACACTTGTGTTCCACACCTGCATAACAGACTTAAAAGATATCTTGGCAGGTTGTGTTAGTGCATAATTGATTGGGCTTGAGGCCAAAAAGTCCTGTATAATGTGGAAATCACTTGGCAAGTCCTGATGATCTAGAACTGCAGTGAAGTTATTAGTATTAAACGTAACTCCATTGATTACCACCTTGCTGTTCATGAATAAGTTCTCCATTGCAATTTCAAACACAAAAGATGTGTTAATTTTGAAATTAGGGTTTGATAGTGTAGAGACAAAGAGAGACGATGCTTTACTGATAGTTTGAGAAAACTAAATCAATTAGTAAACTTAATTGATTTTGGACAATACTTGTAACTTCTCAAAAACAGGTGTCAGTAAATCATTCGTTTAGGCTAAAGTAATGGACCAAATTACGTGAGAAAGTGGTGAGGATTACACGCGTCGTGACTTACATATATAACTGTGTGTAAGCATCGAGTGTGCACACGCGCTACATATTATTCGGAAAATAAAATTGTGACCAAAATAAAACATGGTAATTTTGTTTTAAATAAAGAAATTTAAAACATCACAATCGAATAATACCTGGTACTTGCACCAGTAATATGAATCGTTTCATATTCTCGTTCCACCCTTCTCTATTTAATCTTAGAGACTTGTCCACTTACTTCTTTAACGCTTCATTCTCTCCTGTTAAGAAAAACCTTTCTCATCAAAAGTTTTAGCAATGTCGAACCTTACCATCATTGAGAAAAACCTCCATCTCTTAGATAAAAGAGATATATTTAGTTATACTCGTGAAGAGTTTGATGCTTTCGACTGGGAAAGACAACTGGAGACTCTCTGGTTGCAGATGGATGCAGGTCTCGAAGAAATCGAGAAGGAAAAACCTGCAAAAGTGATCGACATTGATGCTGCCCTCCAAACAGCATTCGCATGGCTTTCATCTAAGGCATCCTCATCCAACTCCATCAACCATTGTTAATGAATATGTCAGCAAAAATAACCTTATCCCTTTCAACTTCCACCCAAACAAAGTGGCAAAGATGGGATCTGGGATGGCTATTAACAATGGAGTGGATTGGTCTCTTATTTCCTGTTGAATAGATTAGTAGATAGAGAACACAAAAGATGTAATCTTTGAATGTAAACTCTTTCTTATTATCAATGAAAAAATCTTGTTTTTATGTTCTATTCAGTGTTTTTCCTGATTTAACATGTTATCTGAAAATAAATATGAGGACTAATTAAAGTGATCACATTATCAGGAATTCAATAACATTAAACATAGCTTCAATCAGGAAATTGAGATAAAATGAAGACAGTTAGATTCTGACAAAATACTGATTATCGAATCGTTGCATCAGGATTCGACGTTGACCACTGTCAGGATTGACTTTCCATCAGTATTTGCAAGTTGTCAGTATCTGATGACCTCTTTTTCTCAGGAACTGCCATAGTTTACCATTCCAAGTTCATTCACCAACTTTGTAAAAGTAGCCTCAGGTAGTGGCTTGGTGAATATATCAGCTAACTGTTGATCAGTAGGAACAAAATGAAGTTCAATTGTTCCTTCCAGTACTTGTTCTCTTATGAAGTGATACCTGATGCTGATGTGCTTTGTAAGAGAGTGTTGAACTGGATTTCCTGTCATAGCAATAGCACTTTGGTTATCACAATAAATAGGTATTTTTGAAAATGACAAACCATAGTCCATTAGCTGATTTCTCATCCACATGATCTGAGCACAACAGCTTCTAGCAGCAATGTACTCAGCTTCTGCAGTTGATGTGGAGATAGACTTTTGCTTTTTACTGAACCAAGAAACTAGTCTTCCTCCAAGAAACTGACAACTGCCTGAAGTACTTTTCCTGTCTATTTTGCATCCAGCAAAATCAGCATCTGAATAGCCATACAAACTAAAGTCTGATTCTCTGGCATACCAAAGGCCAAGAGAAGATGTGCCCTTTAGATATCTGAAAATCCTTTTTACTGCAATGAGATGCGGTTCTCTAGGATTTGCTTGAAATCTTGCACATAGACAGGTTGCATACATGATATCAGGTCTGCTAGCAGTTAGATATAAGAGTGAGCCAATCATCCCTCTATAGTTGGTTACATCTACTTCAGTTCCTTGATCAGGATCAAGCTTTGTAGCTGTAGCTATAGGAGTGGAAGCTGTAGAGCTGTCTTGCATGTTAAACCTTTTTAGTAAATTCTTTGTGTATTTTGACTGATTGATAAAAATCCCTTCATCAGTCTGTTTAACTTGAAGACCTAAGAAATAGCTCATTTCACCCATCATGCTCATTTGATATCTCGACTGCATTAGCTTTGAAAACTTCTCACACAGCTTAGTATTAGTTGACCCAAAAATGATATCATCAACATATATTTGAACTAACAGCAAATCCTTACCATGATTCAAGTAAAATAAGGTTTTATCAATTGTACCTCTGTTGAATCCACTTTCCAGTAAGAATTGAGCTAAGGTTTCATACCAGGCTCTTGGAGCTTGCTTTAGTCCATAAAGTGCTTTATCCAGTCTATAGACATGATCTGGATGTTTGGGATCAATAAATCCAGGAGGTTGTTCAACATATACCTCCTCTTCCAGTTCTCCATTTAGAAAAGCACTTTTTACGTCCATCTGGAATACTTTGAATTTCTTGTGGGCTGCATATGCCAGAAAAATTCTGATGGCCTCCAGTCTTGCAACAGGAGCAAAAGTCTCATCATAATCTATTCCTTCCTGTTGAGAATACCCCTTTGCTACTAGTCTTGCTTTATTTCTCACAATTGTGCCATCTGAATCAGTCTTATTTCTGAATACCCACTTTGTACCTACAATAGACCTTCCTTTGGGTCTTGGTACAAGTTTCCAGACTTCATTTCTTTCAAACTCATTCAGTTCTTCTTGCATAGCAGTCACCCAATCAGCATCTTTAAGTGCATCTTCAACTTTCTTGGGCTCCTCCTTTGACAGAAAGTTATTATATAAACATTCATTTTGAGTTGCACTTCTTGTCTTAACACCTGCTTCAGGATTCCCAATGATTAAATCAGGAGTATGACTTTTTGTCCATTTCCTTGCCGATGGTAAGTCATTTCTTGAACTGGATGCTCCCCCTGGATTGGTGTTTTCTTCAAAAGAACTAGAGTTGCTAGAAGCTCCCCCTGAGATAGTGCTATCTTCTTCTGATGTACTATCTTGATTGTCACTTGAGTCTGTTTCCGATGAATCTCTACTTGATGTTTGAGTTGAATCATCACTAGTGATGTCTCGCTCTTGCTCCCCCTCAACATTTGCATTATTTGAGTCATCATCAGTAACAGGTGTTTGATCAGGAATTGATCGATCGTCAGGATCTGACAGAGTATCAGTATCTGCCGTGACTTCATCAGGATTGTTGGTAGCTTCATTTGCAAAAGTCAAACTGTCATGAGAGTCTTCTTGTATTCCTGTTAACTTTCTATCATCAAAAGATACATTAATAGACTCCATGACTGTCTTTGTTCTTAGATTATAGACTTTAAAGGCTCTTGTTGTTGGATAGCCAATAAAGATGGCCTCATCAGCTTTTGTCTCAAATTTTCCTAGCTGTTCTGGATGAGGTCTTAGAAAAAAGCACTTGCAGCCAAACACATGTAGATGCTTCAAACTTGGCTTCTTTTCCTTAATCATCTGATAAGGAGTTACACCATGTCTGTTGATTAGTGTAATATTTTGAGTGTAACAAGCTGTGTTGACTGCTTCTGCCCAGAAATATGTAGGTAGTTTAGCTTCTTCCAACATAGTTCTACCAGCTTCAATAAGAGTTCTGTTCTTTCTTTCAACTACTCCATTTTGCTGAGGAGTGCCAGGAGCAGAGAATTGTTGAACTATTCCTTTGTATTTGCAGAACTCTTCCATTGCTGAATTCTTGAATTCAGTCCCATTATCACTTCTCAGAATCTTGACTTTGTATTCCGTACCAGTTTCAATAAGTCTAACATGGTCCAGCAGTATTTCAGCAGTTTCATCTTTTCTGTGAAGAAAATAAACCCAGGTAAATCTAGTATATTCATCAACAATGACTAGAGTATACCGTTTCTTACTGATGGACATAATATTCACTGGTCCAAACAAGTCGAGGTGTAGCATGTGATATGGTTCATCAATTGAGGATTCAGATTTGCTCTTGAATGATGTCCTTCTCTGTTTAGCCTTCTGACAAGCATCACAGAGTCCATCAGGAGTATATAGAGCCTTTGGTAATCCTCTTACCAAGTCTTTCTTAACCAACTCATTTATATTGTTGAAGTTGAGATGAGAAAGCTTCTTATGCCAATTCCAACTTTCATCTACAGATGCTTTACTAATGAGGCATGTAGATGGATTTTCAGTATTAGAGTGAATGTTGGCTTCATAAATGTTACCATGTCTTTGACCTGTTAATGCAATCTTTCCTGTAGATTTGCTGATTACTTCAAAATGAGTATCATTAAAGTTGACACGATAACCTCTGTCTGTGATCTGACTAACACTCAACAGATTGTGCTTTAGTCCTTTCACCAGAGCTACTTTTTCAATGATGACATTTCCAATTACAATGCTGCCATATCCCAAAGTTTGTCCAATGTTGCCATCCCCATAAGACACAGTTGGGCCAGCCTTTTCCTCAAATTCTGATAGCAAGGTTTTGTCTCCAGTCATGTGCACAGAACATCCACTATCCATGACTAACACATTTTTCTTTTTACCCTGCAATCAGAATCACAAAGAACTCAGTTAGAATTTTTAAGAACCCACACTTGTTGGGTTCTCTTTTCATGCAATTTAACATCTTTATCAGTAGAAGATTTTCTTGTAAAGACATTTTTATCAGAATTAACTTCATCAGAATTAGTCTTTATTTTGACAGATGCATGATTAGAATTCAAGTTCTTTGCTTTTCCAAAATTTGCACTTTTATTGAACTTTGGCAAAGGCTCATAATAATTATAGTACAAATTATGGTATCCTTCACATGTATAGATAGAATGCCATTTACTGCCACAATGGAAACAAGGATTCTGTGGTTTATAGAATACTGATTTACTCCTAATGTCAGACTTAGGAACTACAGTTGGCTTCTTTTTACTCCTCCTGCAATCAATAGCAAGATGATTAGAATTACCACAGTTAAAACATACTTTTCTTGGTGCATTCGGAATATACTTATAATTATTCTCCTTGTTTATTCCAACTTTACCATTCCTGTTCCTTTTGACAGTTGGAACTCTCTTCCTATCTGTTACCTCACAGATTCTGTTCCTCAATTGCTTTTTGGACAAAAGACCTACATTTTTGTTTTTGACAGTTCTAGACTCAGAATGATGTGTAGAAGTAGACCCCTCTTCTGAAGTAGATTTGGGAATTTCTGGATACACATAATTAACTGGCTTTAGTTTGGTTTTGGTACTGTCTGTAACATATCTGTAGGTTTTTGGATTTGTTGAGTTATTAACTATAACTCTTCCAGGGTTAGATGAAACAACCTTTCCTTTGTCCTTTTTCTCATTTTCTGGTTTATACCCTAGACACTCTTTCCAGTTTTTATCAGAAATGATTTCATGAGTTTTTGTACCAGAATGTGTCCAGGTTCTGAGTTTTTCATTAGCATCTTTAAGTTGCCTCTCAAGTTCATTACATTTAAACTCCATTTCAAGTTTCATGTGTTTAGCATTATCACATTCAGCTTGAACTTCATGCAAGAAAATTAACTCAGCTTCTAGATGATCATTTCTCTTAACAACCTCTGCCATTTCAGATTTTATTCTTGTATTTTCAAGAGATTGACTCCTAAAACTAATATGCAGAGATTTTAAGAAAGATCTTAGCTCAGAAACATTATTAGTATCAAAATCAAATAAAACTTCAGATACCTTGGTTTCACCAGCAGAAGTCTCATCAGTTTTAGCCATCAAAGCATAATTCACTTTCTCCTCTTCAGAGTCAGATGATGAGTCCATCCAATCCTTGCTTGAAGAAATGAGAGCTTTGGTTTTGGTCTTCTTGCACTCAGTTGCAAAATGACCCATCCCATCACAGTTATAGCATCTGATTTTTGACTTGTCAAACTTGCTGCTTTTGCCTTCTTTCTTCTTGTACCTGTCTTTGTCAGCATTGAAGGTTTTCTTCTGGAATTTCCCTTGCTTCCTAGCCTTTCTGAATTTCATCTTTTTGAAGCCCTTGACTATCATAGCAACCATTTCCATCATATCAGAATCAGTAGAGTCATCATCAGTATCAGGATCAGACTCAGTATCAGTATCTGATGATGAGTCATCAGGAATTGACTCTTCCACTCTACTCTTTCGGTTATAAACCTCCTCAGCTTTTCCCTTTGATTTTGATTCAACATTCAAAGCAACAGATTTTGCTTTGACATTTTTCTTGTTCTTCCTCTGTTGAACCTCAAGATCATGAGTTCTTAGCATTCCATAGACTTCATCAAGAGACAGCATCTTCAAATCATATTGATGCCTTATGATTGAAGCTTGAGTATCCCACTCTTCAGTTAAAGCTCTGAGAAACTTGGTATTTGAATCCTCTGGATCATACTCTTTGCCAACTAGTGATAGATTGTTCAGTAAAGTCAAGAATCTATCGTACATATCAGTAAGGCTTTCATCAGATTTAGCATCGAATTGCTCATACTCCTGAATTAACAGAGCCCTTCTGTTTCTTTTGATAGATTCAGTACCTTGACATTGAGTTTCCAAAGTATCCCAAATTTCCTTCGCAGTCTTGCATGCTATTACCCTGTTAGACATGACATTATCAAGACTGTTATGCAAAATATTCTTTACCTTTGCATCTTTGAGTACTTGAACCTTTTCTTCTGTCGTCCATTCATTCTTTGCCTTAATGACATAGTGTTCAGCAACAGTCTCTGTTCTTGCAACTAGTTTTGTTGGAAGAAATGGTCCAACATTGATCCTGTCAAGATAGTCAGGATCAGTTGCTTCTAGATACATCAACATTTTCACTTTCCAGGTTGGATACTCGGACCTCTTGAGAATTGGAATTTTAATGCTTTCATACTTGCTTGTCGACATCTTAAGATCGTTACTGATTAAAATTAATCAGTTTAGCTCTGATACCAATTGTTGCCCAGTAAATAACAATTGTAGAAGGGGGTTGAATACAATTGTATAATATTTTCGACTAAAAACAAATAACACAAGTATGAATCAATAACAGCTTTATTAACTCTGATATAAAACTGTTACAAAACTCTCTTAAGAAATTCTTATGTTCTTAAGAGCTGCTAGGTTACAATATAACTCGTGTAAGCGATTACAAAATGTAAAACCTAAACTGTGTTTATATAATGTACACAGTTGCACTATCAATTACAAGATATTCTAAATCAATTACATATATCTCTGAATGCATATCTTGTATGATAGCTGCCTTCCTACAAATTAGGAACCGACATATCAATCTTCCTTGATCTCTGGTCTGATGAGAATCTTCATCAAATACTGACCAGCTTCTAATCCTGATAGTCCAATACTGACGGTGCATTCCTGATGACGTCAGCATCAGTATCTGATCAGTAATGCCCAGATCCTGATCATCTCTTGAATCAATATCTAACATAAATATTGTATAGAAAGTACAATCTTTTTAAATTATATGATTAGAAATTCTATTAGAAGTAGAATTAGTATTTATAAGGCATATGATTAAAAGTTCTATTGGAAGTAGAATAGAAATTCAATTTTATAGAAATAAACAGATAAATAAGAGTTGTATTAGAAGTAAAATAGGTGTTTGAATATATAGAGCAGAAATATATTTAAATATTTTATAAAATGTACGCTCTTCTTAAATTATACTTTTTTATATTACTCCCTCTGTCCCACCCAAAATATTAAAACTTTTTTTTGTCATTTTCTGGCACGCATTTTAAGGTGAATTTTAAGGACAGTTCCATAACTTATTTTTAAAATTTTCTTTTTTGTATAAATATAGGATTATTCTACTTTTATACAGAAGAAAATTTCAAAAATAAATTAAGAAACTACCTTTAAAATCCACCTTCAAATGCGTGTGAAACACCCTATTTTGTAATGTTAACAAACTGGCGGGACGGAGGGAGTAGTTAATTATACTTTTATTATGAAAACATATTCATAAATCCAATACTATTGTCATAAAAAAAGTCATCGTATTTAAAAAGAAAAGAATTGATGTGTTAACATAATAAAAGAACATTTTCATGTAGGAATCCAAAATAAATACAGAAGTATCTTTAATATAAAAAGAAAATAAGATGTGTTTTCATTTTCTAAAACTCTATAAATTTTAGAAAGTCTAGAGAAAGTATAAATTGGAATTCATTCTATTTTTTAGGTTTTGATTTTAAGGAAAAAAATTGTTGTGTAAGATAAGTAACATCAATAATATGTAATGAAGTTGGAATTTCGATCTCAAACGAGAGCGGCTTGAAACGTTTTTAATGGGAAGACGACTCACTATAAAAGATTGTATTAACTATTAAAACATCACATTGATGTTATAAATTTTATTTTTATTTTTAAGATTTGACTTTTATGGATAAATATTGTCATACAAGTGATATATGTAAAAGTTAGGGTTTTTATCTTAACGAGAGAGCGGATCAATAGTAATAACCGTATTTAATGAGAAAGCGGTTCATTAGAGAAAACCGTATAAAAGATGTTTGAATATATAAGGAATACATAAAATAAAATGTTTTATTGGAAGTAGAATACGAGGACGGTAGAGACGTTTTATACAATTTTTTTAAAACTATGTATCTTTTCTTCCTAGAAATCCTTTATTTTAACTTTTTTATACAAGTTAATTATACTTGCATTAGAAAAATATATCCATAAATTTAATATTATTCACGTCACGAAAAGTCTTCGCATTTTTTTTTGATATGTTAACATAATAGAAAGACATTCTCATGCAGATGTTGTCAATAAATATAGGAATCTTTATAATATGCAGAAAATATAAGATGTATTTTCATCTTTTAAAACTCCAAAATATTAGAAAGTTTAAAAAATATAAAAATTGAAATTTACTCTCTTTATATAATGAAGTTAGAATTTTGGTTCCAAATAAGAGCGGCTCGAAATGTATTTAACGGGAAGACGCCTCACTAGAAAAGATTGTATTAGCTATTAGGATTTGATAGTGATGTCATAATTTTTTATTTTTACGTTCGATTTTATGGATAAAAATTATTATATAAGTCTTTATAATATATGTTAAAGTTGGGATTTCGATTTTAACGAGAGAGCGGCTCAATCGAAAGAATCGTGTTTAACAAGAAATAGATTCATTAGAGAAGATTATTTAGTTATTAAAATTTAATGTTAGTATTATAATATAACGTAAATATATTGAATTTTTTTAAAAATATTGTAACGCCGCCGCGAAGCGCGGCTTTATCAACTAGTATTAATTAAATTGTAGAAATTTAAAATAAAGAAAACTTATCTCGATATTTTATAAATAATCGAAGTGATTTTCGAGTGCTGCCAAAATTTTCCCTGCTTTCGTTGAGGCCTTATACTCTTCTTTTCCTTTTTGTTTTTCCGTCGATTGTTGCCCAGACGCACAATTCTTCAAACACAAACATTAAAACATGATTCCATGGTGGCCCACCCACAAAAAACTACGAACCATCTTTCATCTTTCTTTGTTACAGTATACTATGTTTTTTCAAATACACGAGCTTGGCCTTCAATTTTTTTTTCTTTTATTCATGGGTCCTGTACCCCTGTCACTTTGTTTGGTTTTGTATTCCTCCAGCCTTGGATTGGTTGCCGCCTGCCATCTTTTTCTTCTTTTTTTTCGCACGCGTATCACCTTCCTGCAAAGCCTGTACATACTGGGTTTTTAATCGCCACAAATTCCAGCTTCAAATTTTACTGATGAGGTTGTTGCTGTTTGTCGATCCACCGTTAATAATATTATAAAATTTAGAATAAAAAGCCACCGCCTCCACCGTTCTGCTCCTCCATTAAAATAGCCCCAGATTCATAATAAGCCCCCATGCGTATGTATGAATTGATTGTCCTCCACAGTCAAAAAATATATCTATTGACTCGTAAACACGCAAGTATACGCGATCACAAATAGCAAGTGATAAATAGAGTTCGTTCCGCAGAGACAAGGTGTAAATGCCAATTTAATACCTATGCAACAGTGTATGGTTACTTCTTAATGCTTGAACAATTATCAAATTTTGGTTTTTTTATCTAAATTATACTACTAAAATCTTACTAAGATGATTTTACTTATATGAGAGAAACACAGGGTTCCAACTTCATGAATTGTTTCATCTAGATTAACCGTCAATATTCAATGCAATGTGGTTATTAAGGAAACTAGTAGAAATACTAAGGTAGTAAGAGCTATCTTTCAATACACTCACACCAAACCATAAAAACATCCACAATTAAGATAGAAGTTTTACGGGCATCAATTATATCCAAATCACTATATGTCAATGAGATTGGGTGACACAATCGATTTAATCATGTGTTCCATTAATGACTACATAGGGGAGTAATGTTCTTTCGAATCCATACTACCAATATGCGGAGAAGCCGTCATAAACCTATGCTAACATGGCAAGCCCTAATCTCTAAATCCACTTTCGCATTCATTAGAGATTGACAAAATAGATGATAGCTACGCATCTATATTAATTAACGCAACCATGCTAGGTAACCTTAGTATAAACCACGAGCATATATTATCAAGACTATCAACTACTAGACTCCACAAAACACTCCATTAGAACCCCATGAAAGTGTTTAATTCATAATTGAACTTAGCACCGTCATGGGTTCAATTGATAACATAATTCTAAAACAAACAAATAATAATAGAAGAGAAAAATAGGGTTAGAAATAAATCCCCAAAGTAGAAGAGTACAAAAGATCCAAAGACTACTCCTTGCTTGTCACTAGCTTGGAGATCTTTCCTTGTATTTGTTCTAAGATAATAGATGAAAAATGTTGATAGGAGATGAGAATAGCTGCTAACTAAAAAGATGTTTTATGTTTTTAGGTTTACAACATATATATAGATGCCCTAAAAATAATGGGCCCAAAGTTATTTTAACCCGAAAACAAATAAAAGATGGTCATGCGCCTAGCTGATGCTCAATGCCGCGCAAGAGCGCCCCAAGGCCGCGCTAGAGCGCTAGGTTGCCCCTGGAAAACTCACTCCTGGCGCGTGCTGGTGCGCCAAGAGCAAACATTGAGACCGTGAAAAGATTGTGTTCCCGACACACGCAAGTCAATTTCATAAGTACTTAAATCAACCCTCTATTCATTGTCATCACACTCAAATTAACGTCGACCTATCGAGTCAGAAACAGACACTCATGTGGAATCATGTGATGTGCATGAACAACATGATATTACCCTCCTAAATAACTCTATATGACATGGCATCCTAAATGCACTCTAAATGGCATGGCAAAACTGCATGCAAAATTCTAATATGACTAGCATGAATATGCAACTATATGCAATGCAAAGACTCTTGACACCCTAAAATCACCCCCAAACTTAAAAATTGCAATGTCCTCATTGAAGGTAAAATTAAAGGGTACAAGAGATACTCCCCTAGTCGTCGGCATCTCCACCCTCCTCGGGTGGTGTGTCTGGTGGTGGATAGACGTGGTGCGCTCCGAAAATGGGCCATGTGACTTGCACACCCTGCTATCGGTACACTCCATTGAACGATTGTGTCAAATCAGTGGCAAATCGGTGAATCATGTCATGTGTAGTATCATACCGCCTCATCAACCGTCTGAACTGAGCATCACTGAATACCACATTCCCCTGTCCCATCTGGCTCGTCTGCGCATGAGAAGGTCCCTCTCTGCCAGGCTGTGGAGGTACCCGCTCAACCGGCGGCGGATCACCGCCTCCCTCAAAAATCTGAACATACCCAAGACCCCTAGGGTGAGGAATACCACCCGACCACTCCGCCATCTTATTAATTGTCGTGTGAGTAATAGAACCCCTTGGCCTGTGTAAAGTTTCATCATTATGCCAACGAACACCCACATGAACACACAACTCAGCAATAATGACAGCATGTGGGATACCGCCTGTAGTGCCACCCCGCAAGAACTTCATGATATTTTGATAGACTAGGCGACCAAGATCAATGTACTTCCCGTTCAGAATACCCCACAAAATGATAGCACGATCAACAATAACATCAGTGATGTGGGAAGTTGGCATTACGCGGGCACACATAAACAAGAACCAAGCTCGAGCATACCTGGTCAATGCAGCTGCAGAAAACGTACTCGGCGTGGTCGAACCTGCCTTGTACTTCCAAACCGTACCCGGTATACACATCCCCGCTATGATAGCATCTAAGTCAACATCATCCCTGGTTTTCTGTGCCCAATCCTCAACATCTCTAGGCTTCGGCGATTGAGACAAAACGCGCCGGATAGACCCCAGCTTATAAGCCACTGCTTGACCCCTAACCATAGTGATTCCATTCTTGTCATCCTTGGCATTGGCATAAAATTCCCTTACAATGCTTAAAGGAACTGCCACAGGTTTAGCACAAAACATCACCCACCCTAACTCCCTAACCATATCTCTCAACTCGCCATCCTCGCTCGAAGGCTCAAAACCCCTCTCCTGGACCACGACTTTCGTCAATAAAATTTCAAACTCATCTTGAGCCGACTTGGAAACAAACTTATCCACATCATAATTCGCCTCCACCTCCTCCTCCGAACTACTACTACTCACCACACATAATCTCTTTGGAGCCATAACACTCATTTAGCACACAAAATTCAACAAACACCAACAACCCCAAAATAATTCACCACACACAATATCCCAATTCCAACAATTCAATTCAATGGAAATAATCAAAATAGGAAGATTGTTACCCCATGAATTGTAGATGAGAACCTTGCAAGCACTCCCCCAAACTTGAATTAGAGATCTCTTGAAGCTTTAATGGAGGTTGAATGATTTGGAATAGAGATGGGATTTGTGTGTATAGATGTATATATAGGTGGGTGTGTAGGGATTATTATTTGGTTTATGAGATGAGATGGAATTGGGTGGATTTAGGAATTGAAGATATGAGAGAATGGGTGTTTGGAGGAATTAGGTATAGGTGTTTGTGTAGAAAAGATGAAGTGTTTGGGTTTGATGGTAGGGATTAGAATTTTATGCAGTTCGGTGTTTTTGTGGGGATAAATAAGGAGGGGTGGAAGTGATACATAAAAGAAGGGAATAGGGTTTGGGAAATAAGATATGCGGCTGGAGAGTAAGGGACAGGCGCTGGGGCGCGTTGGGTCACGCAGCTGCGCTATGCGCATCAGGCGCTGTTGCGCTGATTCAAGCACTGTAGCGCGATAACCCCTGGAAAGCAGGCTACGCACGGCGCTCTTGCGCAAGATAGGGCGCAGGTGCGCGTTCTAGCTCCTGGTCTTTCCAACTTGCATTTTTTTTTTCAAACAAACGCAAGAACAACGCGTGGGTTGCCTCCCACGAAGCGTTTCTTTACTGTCATTAGCTTGACATTTCTGCTGAGGCTCATGTGGAAGCAAAACTGATGGTGAATGCCTCCCTAATCACTGTGACACCGTAGTAATGCTTCAATCTTTGATCGTTCACCTTGAACGACTTATCTGGAGATTCACTGAAAATTTCCACTGCACCATGTGGAAACACTGTCTTCACCTTGAAAGGACCGGACCACCTTGATTTAAGCTTTCCCGGGAAGAGTTTGAGCCGGGAGTTGAAAAGAAGTACTAGTTGGCCTGGTTCAAAGGTTTTGGGCACCAATTTACTATCGTGCCACTTCTTCACTTTCTCCTTGTACATCTTCGAGTTCTCATAGGCTTGAGAACGGAATTCTTCCAATTCATTTAATTGCAACAACCGCTTTTCACCAGCTAACTTCATGTCAAAGTTCAACTTCTGCAAGGCCCAGTATGCCTTATGCTCCAACTCCGCTGGCAAATGACACGCTTTCCCATAGACCAATTGAAAGGGTGACATTCCCAATGGAGTTTTATACGCTGTCCTGTAGGCCCATACAGCTTCATCTGATTTCAAGGACCAATCCTTCCTCGAAGGAGTCACTACCTTTTCCAAAATTCTTTTGATTTCTCGATTCGAAACCTCGGGTTGCCCATTTGTTTGAGGATGATAGGCTGTTGCAACGCGGTGAGATACTCGATACTTGGCTAATAAAGCCGTGAACTGGCGATTGCAAAAATGAGTTCCTTCATCACTGATAATAGCACGAGGGGTTCCAAAACGAGTGAAGATCTGTTTATGTAAAAAGTTGAGCACTACCTTAGCATCATTTGTCGGTAGAGCTTTCACCTCAACCCATTTGGATACATAATCCACTGCCAAAAGAATGTACTGGTTGTTGCATGATGGAACAAAAGGTCCCATGAAGTCGATTCCCCAAACATAAAAAATCTCCACTTCAAGCATATTATTTAGAGGCATCTCGTTCCTCCTCGAAATATTACCAACTCTTTGGCATCGATCACATCTCATCACGAACTGATGAGCATCTTTGAATAGAGTTGGCCAAAAAAATCCAGCTTGAAGCACTCAAGCAGCGGTCTTATCTCCACCATAATGTCCACCATAGATAGTGTCATGACAATCTCGCAATATCCCTTCCGTCTCACTATATGGAATACAACGCCGAAGAAGCTTATTCGGTCCTTGCTTGAATAAGTAAGGCTCGTCCCAACGGTACCATTTCACATCATGTAAAAATTTCTTCTTTTGAGCATAAGAGAATTCAGATGGGATGACATTGCTCACCAGATAGTTCACAAAGTCAGCAAACCAAGGTACTTCACCTTGCACCAGAAACAACTGTTTGTCCGGGAAGTGTTCATTGATTAGAGTCTCATCCTTCTTAATTTCATCGCCCCGCTCCAATCTTGAGAGATGATCAACTACTTGATTTTATGTCCCCTTTCGGTTTTTGATTTCAAGCTCAAACTCCTGAAGCAAGAGTACCCATCAAATCAATCGGGATTTAGCATCCTTTTTATCGAGCAGAAATTTGATAGCTACGTGGTCTGTGTAGACCGTGACTTTCACACCAAGCAAGTAGGATCTGAATTTCTCAAATCCGTACACAACTGCTAAAAGCTCTTTTTCAGTGGTGGTGTAATTCAGTTGGGCATCATTAAGGGTTTTTCTAGCATAGTAAACCACATGAAACACATTCATCTTCCGTTGCCCGAGAACCACGCCCACGGCGAAATCACTTGCATCACACATCATCTCGAACGGCTCATCCCAGTTAGGAGCCGTAATGATTGGAGTAGTTGTCAGCTTCTTTTTCAAATGCTCAAATGCTCTCAAGCATTCATCAGTGAATTTAAAAGGAGTATCTTTCTCTAGTAGACTGCAGAGTGGCTTTGTGATTTTAGAGAAGTCCTTTATAAAACGCCTATAGAACCCGGCGTGTCCCAGAAAGCTGCGAACTCCTTTGATTGAGATAGGCGGAGGAAGTTTCTCGATTGTCTCTGTTGAGTATTGAATACGGTAAAAGAATACAGAGGGGGGGTGAATGGATTCTTGAACTTTTCTTGGATTGAGTCAATATAGCAGATAAGTGCCTGTGTGTGTAGAAGTGAAGGTGCGGATAAAGAAACAACACAAGACACAATATCACTTTAATCTAATGTATTATTAGATAAAGGTTGCTACAATCTGTGAATACAAATGATAGTATTCTCAGCTTCGTTTTTCTCAAAGAGATATAGCTTACAGTGTATGAAAAACTTGACTCACAAAAGTTGCTAAGTTATGAAGTGAGGCTGTGTCCTTATAGAACATGGATACAGCCTACTTACTACAAATAAGGTAGCTAAACAAATTCCTTTCTAGTCTGTCTATCCTTTTTGAGTAAGTGTCCAAACGGTTACAGATTTGACTTTGCAAAGCCTGTTTAGATCCACTTCTTTAGCTCCTTGTCTCTTCTATATCTCTCCAAGCTTCCTTGTAGGCTTTCCAGAGCACGTTACAGATTGTGGTCCATAAAGTGCATTGGCTTGTTGCAGGTTTCTGACTTGTACAATTTCTTCAGTATTTTGTCTCCAAGAATGTATTCGAGAAGTGACTAAGTAAGTGATTCGAGAACTAGAATTGACTTGATCGATAACTCTGAGTTCTCGAATACTGTTATATTGACATATCGAACCACTTCTCGAATAGCTCTTTTCCATCAGGATTCCTTGAGTTGTCGAATAGAACATTTGACTTATCGAATCCTCGAGATATCGAATAGCTTTCTGAGTCCTTGAGATATCGAATGGAACTTTGACTTGTTGACTCTTTGAGAACTCGAATACTATCTTGACTTATTGACTTCTTGAGTTCTCGAATAGAGTAGTAGACATATCGAATCCCTGAGATATCGAATGAGATATCGAACAGTGTATTCAGAGATATCGAATAGTGTCTTGAGATATCGAATCTCTGACTTCTCGAATGCTGGACTTCTCGAATAGACAAATATACTTCTCGAATTGGTACTTAGGCAAATTCTTCATTTCTTCAAATCCCAACTGTGATTATTTGACAGTCTTTAACTCCTTGCTTGAGGCATGAACCTTGGAACTTCTTTCAAGCATTATTCTAGACTTTGTTTGTACAATTACACAACTAGGATTTGATGCCTACTACAAGTACAATACAAACAGAAACTCTACAACTAGAGGTTCCCTCAGTTAAGAGGTCATGTAAGTAATGCAAAGCATTACAAACAATTAGGCTTGTTATTAGATGTGTACAGGCATGCCTCTGTAACTAACAATCTCCCCCAAATTGTGAGTGAGACCCTTAGTCACAATTTCATGTCTGATAACAAGCCTAACATACATAAAGATAAAACTTTAAAAGTACAGGTATGTATATTGAACACATAAATGGAATTACAAGATGAATGCTCTTACAGTATGATGAGGTACTAGCCATTTTCATTTGATTGCATCTCCATTGCTTTGGCTTGTAGATCATCATATGCTTTCTGTTTCATTTCTTTCTCCTTTCTTGCATTCTCATCTATTGCTCTTATGATTTCTACCATAGCATCCAATTCTTCAATCATGATAGAGTTTTTGAAATCTTCAAGCACTGGCTTCAGAATGTAGGCAGGATAGTGACTGAGTAGGTTCATTCTTATATTGACATTGTCTCCATTTCTTCTCCTATACTTCACCACATAGGGATCAAGCTGAACTCTACACAATCCCTTTGCCCTTAGCTTTTCTGCTTCAATCTCCAGTCTGTCAATTTCTTTCTCCCTTTCTAACCACTTCTCATAGCAGCCCTTTCTTATCTTTTCAGCATAATCTCTCTTCATTTTCACAAAGTCAATCAATTCCAGCTTCCATACTTTCTCCACCTTGTCTTTAGAGTCCAGCAATGCAATGATTTTTTCTATCTCATACAATTTACCCCAATTCTGACAACCCCCTTGTTTGAATTTCATTTCTCTCCCATCAGTGTACTTGATCTCAAGGTGGTCATCTACTATTGCAGCAAAGCATATCTTTTGAGCTCTTAGAAATTGCAATTGCTCTTCATCAAAGTCTTCATCAAGTGGCTGGAGTTTCAATCCTGGAATGATTGTTAGGGCTCTTGATCTGGATAGCTTCACTCTTCTTGCAACATGTTTAAATTTCATCCTCTTGACATGGTTGCTTGGCAAAAATCTTTGACCTTTGTTGGTAGACCATAGTAGTATTCCATTAGCAGTTTGCTTTCTGAAACATACACATGGTTTCTTGACTTGAATCTTCTTCTCTTCTTGAGGTGGCAAAACAGTTGCAGAAGCCATAGATGTAGATTTTGCTAGGTCACCACTAAAAGTATTCACCCTAGACTTAGAGTCTTGTGTTGTGGTGAGGTTACTGCTAGCAATGCCTAAGGCTTGCTGTTTTCCAATCTTCCTCTCATAGACTCTTCCTTGGTCATCATCATTCTTCTTATCTTTGTCCCCCTTCTTCTTCTTGTCTTCATCACCCTTATCTCTCCTGTGATGTCTTCTCCTCCCATCACTTTTATCTTCAGAATCATCATCCTTATTTCTCCTAGGTTGAGCCATCTCTGGGATTTCACCAGTTGCAATATAGGTTCTGAGGATGTGCAGTGCCTCAGTTTCTTCAGCATTTCTGGCTCCAACCTTCTTCTGTAATTGATCAATGATAGCAATGATCAGTCTGTGATTTCTAGTGGTGAGATCATGGGGAATGACCAATTGCTTGATATCTTCAATTCTGGTACCAGACTGATAAATGATTGTCCATGGCTTCTTGATCACTTCTGGTAGCCTTGAAGGTTGGTCATTCCTCAAGTCATCAAACAGACTCTTGTTGTTCTCATTCTTCTTCTCAATAAGCTCAAGTATGGCGTCTATCTCTGAGTGTTTCAGTTCTTGTAGAGTCTTGTATGTTAGATGCCATATCTTCAATTTGGATATCATCACTATCTCCTTAATCCATAGATTATTGACTTTCTTAGGAATGACAGTGATGCAATCAATCTGCTTCTTCAGCTCCCTCAGATAGAACTGAGTGTCACCAGCCTGTTCCCTTGTGGCTTTCAGAAACTCCAAGAAGGCTTTATCATGATAAACATTGGAGTTAGCAACTTCTTGTAGCTTGGCCTCAGTCACAACTTTAACTTCTACAGGCTTGGCACTCTCAGGTAAGGAGGTTGGAGATTTGTCAGATGGCATACTCCCTGCAACCACTGTAGTAGTTATGGATTGCTTTTGTCCTCCAGGAGTAGTGATGTGCACAGTTGGTAGAGTGACAACTGGCAAGGTAGATGGAGGCTCATCCACTTTGGATTTTCCTTTGCCAGGCACATTTGGTAGAGATTTTGAAGAAGCTTTTTGTTGACCACCCTCTTTTATTATTATGCCTTTCTCCCCCTTTGTATTTGAGTTCCCTTTCTCCCCCTTTGAATTTGAGTTCCTTGTCTTCTTCTCCCCCTTAGGCTTGTTGTCAGGCACTGAGGCTATAGAAATGTCCTTTGGGATTGAAGATTCATCAGGGAGAGGGAGACCCATATGCTTCATCATAGCAGCTAACATGGATTGTTGATGCAGAAGGACATCAGCTGTGGTGGATGCTTGAGTGTCCAACTGATCATTTAGAAGTACAACCTTTTCTGTAAGATGAGCATTGGACTTGGTGAGAGTAGCCACCTCCTTCTCAAGTGCATCCACTTTGTTGAATAACTCAGTAGATTTGAAGCCAGACAGGGATTGTTCTTTGAGTCTCTGCACTTCAAATCTAGTCATGTCATGTACTGTGACTTCAGTAATCAGTCTGTCTCCATATAGATTTTTGAACATGGTCCTCAGCATGGCATTGGCATCTGTGGTCTGATCAGATAGAATTTGAAATTGATGTCCCAGACCTGTGACAGTATCCTTTAGCAGAGCTAGCCCATTATCCATCTTGGTGCAGGTGGTGTTGCAGTGTTTGATGTCTTTGAACACACTGTCTAGCTGAGGGAATTTGGCATCAAATGTCCTCTTGATTGCTTCTACTGTGGTGGTGGTCTTATCACACACTCTATTGACCTCAGTTTTGACACCTTTTCCCAGATAGTGAGCAGCCTTGAGGAATCCCTTGTGTGTATCATTCATAGCCTCATACACTTCACCAGGGGTCAGAGATTTGGCATTGGAGCCCAGTGAAGTGAGGTATTCCTCCCTGAGATACTGAAGTGCTTCATCAAGAGTAATATCATATTTTCCTTGCAACCAGGCATCTATGCTGCCATCTCTCTCAGCATCATCAATGATCTTTGCCTTCTGCACCTCCACATCATCCCTATGGCATAACAGAATAGCCTTATAGTCTGGATTAGGCATGTCTGCAGTGAGAAGGTTCTAAGCGATCTTTGTGAACTCAGGAATCTGATCCACAATTAAGCTTTGAAGTGCTTCAACCGTCAATTGTTGTGGAGCAGACCCTGATCCTGAAACACTGTCATGTTGCATAGGCTTCAGCCATTGTGACATAAAGTCAGAGCTAGAGCTAGGCAAGCTAGACTCCTCAGTTACAGATGCAACTTCTGTAACCGGATGGATTGACTCTACTACTGGTGTCACCATAGAAGTGGGATGAATTACACCAGCAGTTGACACAGGCACAGAGTCTCTAGTAAAAACTAGTGGAACCTCTGTGTTTGTGATGGTGTCATCAGGAGATGCCTCAGCATGCATTCCCTCACCATCTAAATGTGGGTTCTGAGTGGTGAACAAAGTGTCATGCACTAAGTCACTTGAAATTATTGGCTCATCAAGAGAAAAGAATTCTTGATGATCAATAACTTGCATCTCAGTTGCCTGAGTTGCAGGTTCCAAAGAAATTTCAGAGTTAGATTCTGGAAGAGAAGTGTGTTTAAGAGTAGATTTTGGCAACTCCCCTTGAGAGATAGAGGGAGTTTCAAATGTGATGTGCTCTCCACTCAGTGTTGTGCCAGCCTTATCACTCCCATGTGCTGACTCTATACAAGAAGGTGCATTGGGGAGGATGCTTGATTCTATAGGTGCACCCTGTTGAGAGGATACACCTAGTGAGCTGTGTGCCCCTGATTTTACAACTTCAGCCATTTGTGTGGCTGAAGAGGTGGTCTTAGTTTTCTTCTTCTTTGTCCTGTGTAAGGGTGACTCAGGTTCCTCACTTCCTAGACCTAATTCAACAGCTAATGCTGCTTCAGATAAGATATTTAACGGTGCAGACATTACTTCCTTTCTCTCTTTTTTACTAACATCACCCTTTTGAGAGGATGATGCAGTTGGCTCAATATGTGGTAGAGTGTTTGGTTGAGAGGGTTGGTTAGCAGGCCCTGGGTTAGCATTTCTTTCTACTTGCTTGGGCTGTGCTAACTTAGATTTTGCATCAAATGTTGGCATGTTGTGGGGATAAGTCCTAAACAAACTCTCCATATGGGGAGTTATGTTCAGTCTTACATCCACATCATTCCTAGTCTCCAAATTACCAAAAATGAGTTTGGTCATGGACTTAGGATAGCCTATTTTATTTTTATCAATCCCAGGCAATTCAATCAATGAAGCATTTTTATAATTAAGTACAGATTGAATAAAGCGAGGGAAGAAAATATCAGTACCTCTCTTGGTTGTGTTCTTACCAAGTCTCCCATATAATTCTTGGAGGATGATTTGGCCAACATCAATCTTCTTTCCATAGGCCAAAGCATATCCAATTTGCTGCACAGGTGCACTGATTTGATCAAAGCTTGATTTCCTGGCAGTGAAGACTTGGAGAAGAGTTGCAAACACATATATAGCTCCACTCCTTTCTCAGATTCTTCCTGTTTAGCTTTCCAAGATTGATCCCATCTGAGTAGTTGATGAACTCAAAGAATTCCTCCAACTCTGCATTAGTGGCCATTCTGTCAAATGACTCCTGTTGTAGGCCCAGTGCTTGGTTCATGTCTGCAGTAGTGATAGTGATTTCCTTATCTTGAATCTTACAGTAGATGATATATGAAGTGATTGCGTTTTCCAGGGCTACAACCTCAACAATAGCAGAACCCCAAAACTGTTCCAGGATATCTAGATACAGAGTTGGGTTGGCAGAGAGTGCATCCTTGATATATGACTCCGCCATCCATTTCACAAAGCACTTAAAATTGGCATTGGGTGCTTCAACATCACTAGTGAGAGCGATGAAGTTGGTGTTGAACTTTACTGTTGCCATTTGTGTAGAAGAGAGGAAAGAAATTCAAGGTTGAAGAAGAAATTTGGCTTTTCGTAGCTAGGGTTTCAGGGGTTTAGAGAGTGTAGATGCTTGAGAAATCGAATGAAATGAATCGAATAGATGTGAAATTGTATAAGTATGAAGTACTTGAATTGTCGATTAGCAGAAAGTTTGTTATCGACAAGTCAGGCATTCGAGAAGTAGAAAACAACTATTCGAGAAGTCAAGAATGGCTTAATCGATAACTCAAGCAGATAGAAACTCACAGCTGGCTGTTATCTAACTTAGAAATAATTCTAAATTAAATAATATGTGTTTTTATGAGTGAATTAAACTTTTTAGGCAAAAGTCCAAAATCGGTTAAAATTCAGCGAGAATTCAGGCTTTTCAAATGATTCGAGAACTCAAATATAGTGTTCGAGAACTCAATCATTCGAGAACTCAGTTACTCTATTCGAGAAGTCAAGAATACCTCTATTTGATATCTCAGAAAGACTCTATTCGAGAACTCAAGAGTACTCTAATAAGATGTCGAATAGTGAATCATTCGAGAAGTCTGACTTATCGAGCTATACTCATCACTCATAAAAATTTGATTTTCACTATCTTTTAAAATTTACCAGACATATTCATTGAAAAATATCCTAGCAAATTAAATAGTGATTTTCTCAAAATTTCATAGAAATTTTAAGTTAATAGAAATATGATTTTCAACATATGCAACAGATTTGAAATATTTATAAATCATATTTCAGCCAACACTTACTCCAAAAATATTGAGAATTTAGATAAAGTAAGTGTTTACTGCTGCAACAATCTAGATGGTGTATTCACTTAGCCAGAATCTGAAGAATTCAGCATTCCAATCTCACTTACCAACCTTGTGAAGGTGGCTTCATCTAATGGCTTAGTGAATATATCAGCTAGTTGTTTATCTGTAGAGACATAATGCAACTAAATGGTTCCATTAGTTGCATGTTCTCTTATGAAATGATATCTGATGTCAATGTGCTTTGTTCTAGAATGATTGACAGGATTGGCAACTATAGAGATTGCACTTGTGTTGTCACACATGATTGGAATTCTTTCCAACACAAGTCCATAATCTCTAAGTTGATTTCTAATCCAAAGCACTTGAGCACAGCAACTTCCAGCAGCTATGTATTCAGCCTCAGCTGTAGAAGTTGACACAGATTGTTGCTTCTTGCTATACCAAGAAACTAACCTTTGTCCAAGAAACTGGCAGCTTCCTGAGGTGCTTTTCCTATCCACTCTGCATCCAGCATAATCAGCATCTGAATAACCAACCAGATTGAACCCTGTGTCCTTAGGATACCATAATCCCAAGTTAGGAGTGCCCTTCAGATACCTAAAGATCCTTTTTATTGCAATCAAATGTGATTCCTTTGGATTTGATTGAAACCTTGCACACAAGCATGTAGCAAACATGATGTCTGGCCTACTTGCAGTGAGATAGAGTAGAGAACCAACCATGCCTCTGTAGACTGAGATATCTACTTTCTTGCCTTTAGCATCTTCATCCAGTTTAGTGGCAGTGGCCATGGGTGTCTTGGCAGGTGAACAATCTTCTAAGTCAAACTTCTTCAATAAATCCTTGATGTACTTGGTTTGACTGATAAAGATACCATCCTTCCTTTGACTGACTTGCAACCCTAGAAAGAATGTCAACTCTCCCATCATACTCATCTCATATCTGCTCTGCATGAGTTTAGAGAATTTCTCACACAGCTTCTCATTTGTAGAACCAAAAATGATATCATCCACATAGATTTGAACTAGGATAATATCATCACCATGCTTCTTGTAAAACAGTGTCTTGTCCAATGTGCCTCTAGTGAATTGATTCTCAAGAAGAAATTGTGATAAAGTATCATACCATGCTCTTGGAGCTTGCTTAAGTCCATACAGTGCCTTAAGCAATCTGTAAACAAATTCTGGGAAATGTGGATCCTCAAAGCCAGGTGGTTGTTGCACATAAACCTCTTCTTCCAACTCTCCATTTAGAAATGCACTCTTGACATCCATTTGATAAACTTTAAAGTTTGAATGAGCAGCAAATGCCAAGAATATTCTAATGGCTTCCAATCTAGCAACAGGGGCAAATGTCTCATCATAATCAATGCCTCCCTGTTGAGAGTATCCTTTTGCAACCGGCCTTGCTTTGTTTCTTATTATTACACCATCTTCATCCATCTTATTCTTCAGAACCCATTTTGTTCCAACAATGGTTCTATTCTTTGGTGCAGGCACAAGTTCCCATACTTTGTTCCTTTCAAATTGATTCAGCTCCTCTTGCATGGCAATAATCCAATCTGGATCCAACAGTGCATCATCAAGTTTCTTAGGCTCAACTTGTGATAGAAAACATCCATAGAGGCACTCATTTTGAGTTGCTCTCCTAGTCCTTACTCCTGCATTAGGATCTCCAATGATTTGCTCTGCAGTGTGTGATCTATCCCATTTCCTCGAGTGTTCAGCCTGACTTCTCAACCTTGATGTTGCTTCATCATCCACATCATGGTCATCCTCATTTCCTCCCCCTGTGAAGTTGCCATTACTCACAGGTGTGTCTTGGGTGCTTGTTTCTCCACTATCGATTGGCACAAATTCTTCTCTTGTATCATCAATCACTTGAGTTTGTTGAACTTGAGTTTCAGCTCCAGTTTCAATCTCTTCATCAGAATCATCTAGATTATCAAACTTCAATGGATCTTTGTCTTCATCATTGGCTTCTTCTAGTCCAGGTAGTTTGCTGTCATCAAATGTTACATCTGTGCTTTCCATAACTTTCTTTTGACTGATGACATAAACCTTGTATGCAATTCTTTCCATAGAATAGCCAAGAAAAATTCCTTCAAATGCTTTTGCATCAAACTTTCCAACATATTCAGAATTATCCTTTAGTACAAAGCATTTGCTTCCAAAAGTATGAACATACTTTAGAGTAGGCTTCTTTCCAGTCATCAAGTTGTAAGGTGTCTTTCCAGTGTTTTTGTTGATGAGGGTCCTGTTCTGAATGTAGCATGCAGTGCTCACAGCCTCAGCCCAAAAACATGTAGGCATTTTTGCATCAAGTAACATTGTTCTAGCAGCCTCAATTAGAGTTCTATTCTTTCTCTCAACAACTCCATTTTGTTGTGGAGTCCTTGGAGCTGAGAATTGCTGAGAAATGCCATTCTCTTTGCAGAATGCTTCAAGTGTGGCATTTCTGAACTCTGTTCCATTATCACTCCTCAATGCAATCACACTTGCATCGTTTGCCTTTGCTTCATTGTCAACTTTCTTTATGTGCTCAATAATTACTTGTGGAGCCTCATCTTTTGATGCCAGAAATTCCACCCATGTATACCTTGAAAAATCATCAACCATTACCAGGGCATACTTCTTTCTTCCAAGTGACATTATGTTGACAGGCCCAAACAAATCCATATGGATGAGTTGTAATGGCTTGGATATTGATGTCACTGTCTTTGACTTGTGGCTTGATCTTTTCATTTTTCCTTTTTGACAAGCCTCACACACTCCTTCTTGACAGAATTCGAGTGTGGGCATGCCTCTCACTAACTCTCTTTTGACTAGAGAATTAATGGCCTTGAAGTTCAGGTGTGATAGTTTCTTGTGCCACAGCCAACAATCTTCATTTGATGCTTTTGAGTAAAAGCAACAAATTTTGTCCTTGTTTGCAGAGTCCATATTGGCTACAAACAGGCTTCCCTTCCTTACTCCAGATAGAGCAAAATCACCAGTCTTCTTGTGGGTGATCAAACATTCATCTTTGTCAAAATTCACTTTGAAACCTCTATCAGTAAACTAACCAACACTTAACAGATTATGCTTGAGCCCCTTGACTAGTGCTACATCTTCAATGATGACATTACCAACTTTCAGCTTGCCATATCCCAATGTGTTACCCATGTTGTCATCTCCAAAAGCAACCATTGGGCCAGCCTTTTCCTCATACTGTGATAGCAGGGCCATATCACCAGTCATATGATTTGAGCATCCACTGTCCAAAATCCACATGACCTTCTTTTCACTTTCTTTGCCCTGAAAACACAAAGGTATTACTTTTCCTTTGGTACCCAAACAAGTTTGGGTCCATGTGACTTGGAGACAGTTTTATCATAAACAACATGCTTGTCAACTTTCTTAGTGTTAGTCTTCTTGTCACTGTTGGAAGTCTTAGAACCTGAGGTTTCAGACTTAGGTGACAAAGGTACCTTCCTAGCTTTAGGAGGACTTGAAGACACTAGTACAGAATAGGCTTTTAGCGTCGGTCAAAATAGCCTTTAGGCGTCGGTTATTTGGCGTAGTATATGAAGGCGACGCTATAGGTATAGGCCTATGGCGTCGGTTAATTGGGCGACGCATATAATGTACTAATAGCGTCGGTTATTTAAATAACCGACGCTTAAAGTCTGTTTTAGGCGTCGGTCATTTAAACAACCGACGCTTAAAGTCTGTTATAAGCGTCGGTCATTTAAGCAACCGACGCTTAAAGTCTGGTTATAGGCATCGGTCATTTAAACAACCGACACTTAAAGTCTGTTATAGGCGTCGGTCATTTAAATAACCGACGCTTAAAGTCTGATTATAGGCGTCGGTCATTTAAACAACCGACACTTAAAGTCAATTTTTTTTTTAAAAAAAATAAAAATTGCAATTCTATTATGAAACAATACATTTTCAGAAACATAATACATGATACAAAATCAAGAATGAGATCTAATTAATAAACACCAAATTATATACAAAATCAATCTATACATGATGCATAATCAAGAATGAAATCTAATTAATAAACAATATATAAGACTACTCTACATTTTACAAGTCAATACTGATTACAAAGTACACAAACTGATCTAATTTCTCTAAGTTCTTCAGTAGCCTGAATACACAAAAAAAAACTCAGATAACATTTTTCCTCCCATGACTGCAACAATGGTACACATAGCTCCTGGGCTGCCAAGCTCAATACTGGCTCCTGGGCTTAATACGTCTGTATACAGCTCCTGGGCTGCCAAGCTCGCTACTGGCTGTGTAAACTAGGTACACAAAGATCACTAGAACCACATGCACTGAAATCATATGAAAAGTAAAGCTCTTGAGTTGTATACTGAGACCCTTCCATAGTATTTAATCCAATGGACAAGTTAGTTTAGTTAAAAATGTAGAGAGATATTTGCTTAAGGATGCTAATTTATGCAAACTTTTATAATTTCATTTTGGAAGGATAAAATTAGAGGGTAAAATGTACCTATCACAGAATGTATGTATCTTGCCAAAAAGGTGGCTTTTAATCCTCCAGCCAGAGTGTAGACAATAACACCAAGCGGAATTAGGAAACTTGCAGCATATATATTAACTCCTGTGATAGCATTCACGACAGCAGATCCCCCAAGAAGCAACATAGCTGTCACAATGATATTTGTCAAGAAGCAGAAAGTCAGAAATACAAGATGAGCAGCAGTCCCCCATCTGAAAACAAGCATAATTGATTCAATCAGTTCCATATTAATAAGGTTTGGATTGTAGAGCTTTAAGTAACATACCGAGCCTTCACAATTTCACACACAGTATGAGCATGAGGAGCCTTTCTCTTAATTTCTATGGCCATTACACCAAACAAAAGTACCTGCTTTTAAACTAACATTAGGACTTGTAACAGAATTCATCTAGTCTCCACTGTGTTGGTATGAGAAGATAATCTTATAAAGTCTCATGATATCACATTAAGCCCGGAAATAACACCAGCATCCTTAGTTGCCTGCCTCTGCGAATCATTGAAGTAAGCAGGGACAGTAACCACAGCATTCTTCACCGTCTTGCCAAGGAAAGCCTCAGCAATCTCCCTCATCTTGGTAAGAACCATGGACGATATCTCTTCTGCAGCAAATTGCTTCTCCTCGCCCTTGTAATTGACAACAATCATTGGCTTGTCAGCAGGTCCGGGAACAACTTTGAATGGCCACAACTTCATGTCACTCTGCACCGAAGCATCACTGAACCTCCTTCCAATCAACCGCTTAGCATCTGAAAAAATACATCGCAATGAGATCAATACTCACATAATCAACAATCAGTAATCCAATCACAACTTAAGACAATAAAGCTATGCTCCAGCATCAATAGTCTAATATAGTTCACAAATCTTGTTAATTCAATGATTATAGCCACGAAAATTCATAATCCACATCTTGAAATCTCTACAAAAAAATCAAATAATAATAGCTACTGGTGGAAAAAAAAGAGCATAAATTTCAATGTTAATTGACATATAAAATCACATGTTTTGTCAAACTATAACTACTGATTAAACATAAAGCATTATTTAATTTTCCGATGTTAAGTAACAAATTAAATCCACCTGTCAACAACTACTGATGAAGCTAAAAGCAACAATTGAAATCTTAATTGACAAATTAAATCAACTTTTAGACATATGCTTCACAACACACACAAATCTGTTGAACAGGTGATTAAACAACTAAAAAGCCCTAGCAAAAAAAACATATATCATCTATTATGCAGGACATTACACAAACACAACGAACTATTTCCGCAAACAAACACGATCACTACAATTCAACCACTGCAAAAACTTAACAAATATCATCTACGAGAAGGCGACAGGGTTATTAAAATCTACATCTACAATTCACAACCAATGCAAATCAAAACAAACAATCGACATTCATAAATAAAAAACCAAAAATCATAAATCTGGAAAGAGGAAAACATACCGAAAACAGTGTTGATAGGATTCATAGCGACTTGATTCTTAGCAGCATCACCAATCAACCTCTCAGTATCAGTAAACGCCACATAAGACGGCGTCGTCCTGTTCCCCTGATCATTCGCAATGATCTCCACCCTATCGTGTTGCCAAACTCCCACACACGAGTACGTCGTTCCCAAATCAATTCCGATCGCCGGTCCTTCGCCTTTTCCCGCCATTACAAACAAAAAATATATTAGAGACTTTGTAAATCGCTGTTGTGTTTTGCTGTTTGTTGAGTGTATATGTGTAATTCTATTTACCAATCAACCAAAGGAACCGAAAACAACTCCCCACTACCTTGTTACTTGTACTTCGACCTCCGAACACTACTCAGGCGTCGTCTTCTCCGGCTAACCATGGTAACTCCGGGACCTCAAGCGAAACTCCAACAACTCTCCGACAGCTTCTCTCCCGTGGATTCAGAGAGAGAGAGAGTCGAACCTCTTTGGTACGATGAGAGAGACGACGAAGGTAGATTAATTTGAAGATTAATCGAAGAATTGAGAGCGAATGGAGAGAATTATAAAAAGGAGAAAGCGAAGAGAAATAGATTTGAAGCGGCGGAGAATAAAAGAGATTAGGTTTTGTGTATATAATTGAACACGGGTAATTCTAAACGGGTCGGATTGAACGTGAAATTACTTAATGACCCCTTTTGTATTTGTTTATTGACTTGGAGTGTGGGTGTGGAATGAGGGTATACTGGGAATATTAGAATTTGTAGCTGGTGTGTGTGGCTACAAATTTTTTTTCAAAAGGTTAAATTAGTACAACTAGCTTATAGCCCGTGCAAAGCACGGATTACTTTTAATTTAGTTATAGTTTAGTATATATAATATTATAAACATTACTTTTAATATGCTGGAAGATTTCAAATTTTAGACCTTTGTATATAAATAATTTTTAGTATTAAATTTAAATTAATATATTGTTGGTGGGAATCGAACTTTCAACCTTTCTATATAACATAATGTAGTATTAATTTTATATTAAAATGTTGTTGGGATTCGAACCTTAGACCTCCAACTTTTAGTATTGTTGTATCAAACGTTCATGATCTATTTGAGTTGAAGATCAAACGGTTATGAATGAAGGATAACCAAAAATGAGGAACCAAAATAAGGAGTAGCCAAACTACAAATTATACCCCTTTGATAAGTGGATTTATATCCACTTGGAACATTCTAAATCGGCTTAAATTGATTGTCTTGGGCTCAAGTTTCTTGTAGTTTTGATGTGTTTTGTTTAGTTGTGCAGATTTACAAGGATGTTGATTATGGTGGATGTTTTTGTCGTTTTTGGAGATTTAATTTATTAAAATTCGGATTTATTGGGCTGCACGCGTGAGATTTACTGTTTGGGCCATATCTTGAGTTCTATAAGTCTGTTTTCAGCCCGTAAGCAGTCCACGCGAAGATAACGAGATTCTCTATCATTCTAAGGTGGTCCAGAGGTCCAATTACGTCTGGAACGGCTCTGGAAAACAGAAGAAAAGTCAGTTACGAATTTTCCTTAGAAAACAGAAGCAGTTTAGGAAACGTATCTTGCAGAAATTCTATTATAATTCTGTTTTGGTATTTTCTTGCTGGGCAAGATGTCTAGAGCCTATATAAACACATCCAACCCTTGTAAATTGTATAAGGAAGATCATCATCATTAGGGAGTAGAACAATTACATATCAATTACTTAGATTTATTTGTATTTTTTTCATATTTTGTTTTTATCATGGTTTCACTTGATCCCATGATGACGAGAGGTTCGATTATGAACTAATCGTTGTCATGGGATTCTAACGGAGTTATTTATGGAGCTTTAGTATCTTGATTGCTTTAAAGATCTGTGTGTGATGTATATCTGATATCCTCGTATGGTTGTGCTTATTGAATTTAGATGCGTAGCTAACATCTAATTTGTTAATCTCTTGTGAAGCGAGAGTGGATCTTGAGATTTAGAACTTGCCATGCTAGCATAGGATAGGTTGATGTTAATCATCATGATTTGTGGCATGAATAGAGATATTATGCTACCCTATGTGATCTTAGTGGATAACTTGTGCTTCAACCTCTATGTTTTCAAATTCTATAGAGATATAGGGTCTAAACATAATAGGTGCCTATTCATCTTCTATCTCTTTTGTGGATGTATGTGTAGATTGGTACTAGTATACCGAGAGGTAACTTTTACTCTTTTCGTGTTATCCGATCAGATATCATAACCATTGCATATAGTGATTAAAGGCGTCAGATCTAAGCGAAGTATTTAATGAAGTTAGGATTCCATGGTTTTTCTTGCAGACGTAATTAGATTTTAATTCTTGTTAGTTAATTAATTCTTAGTTTTGTTAATTTGTGTCTTAGTTAATTTAGTTTAATAAACCCAATATTGTTATTGTCTTAGCAGTGCATAATAACCATACATTGTTGCATAGGCATATTTACTGAATAGAACCATAACTTGATCCCTGTGGGAACGAATTTGGACTTAACCTTATATATTACTTGTGACCACGTACGCTTGCGTGATTTAGTGCAAACAAGTTTTTGGCGCCGCTGCCGGGGATCATCGGTGTTTTATTTTTGGTTTATGTGCTTGTCAATAGTGGTCGTTAGAGTTCACTGACTCGGATTTCTTTTTCTCATCTATTCTTGTAGTTAGTTGGTGTTTCAGGTACTTGTCAGAGAGCATTGTAGTTGAAGATGGATTTTATAAATTACTATGGAGTTCAGCAGGTGGCTAGTGTTTGCGAGCTATGTGCGGGCGCACATGAGACGTATCAGTGCTGGAGCAACCAAGGTGGTATTCTACAGCCTCAGCCATGTGAGCAGTATTTGGGCGTTCATGATCCATCACAATATTGTTACTACGAAGGAGTTGATCCATATGTCACTTATGAGGAGCAACCATATTTTCAATACCATCCTCAACAGTACCAGCAAGATGTTCCAGATATGTCATATTACTATGGAAGTGAAGAGTTTCAACATCAGCAACCTACTCCTACTTTTCAGTCAGATGAGGTTAATGTTAGGGATGAGGTTATGATGTTTGTAAAGAGTAGTGAGGAGTCTCTTAAATCTTTGAAGATTCTAGTTGCTCAAGCTGTGAGAGCCTTGGAACAAGAGAATCAGCAATTCATACCAGAAGCAATTCCAGAAAATAACGATGACTTGGAGCAAGGTACTGCATGCTTAATTGAAGAAGACAAATTCCAAGAGGAGGAGAGTGTTCATAAGCCATGTGAGGAATTTGATCAAGCTAGTGAGGTGGATGATTTGGAAAGGGCACTATTTGAGACAGACACTGATGAGCTACGCAAATTTCAAGAATTGTTTTGTGCGAACCTAGAAGACACTGTTGGGCTACGCAAATTTCAAGAATTGGTATGTGTGAACCAAGAGGTTGATGATCATGAAAAAGATGCAGGTCTTCTACTTGTCTCAGAGTATAAAGATGGAGGTAGCGCATTAGAGCCAATGGAGGAAGTTCTCGTTGAGGAACCAAAGGCTTCATCAATTTACATTTACCCTCCTCCATTATATTCAAGCGAAGCCCGTGTGTTGTTCTACAAATTGTCAGATTTTGGGTCAACAGATGAAGGCATTGGAATAGGACATATTTATTATATGAATAGGCCAAGCGAGGAGAAAGGGCAGAAAGTGTGCCGCCGAGATGATGATGAAGTATTGCGAAGAGAGGACCAGGCGAACTATTATCATCCTTAATGGAGGCTTGGAAGTAACGTCAAGCTATTGACGTTAAAGAAGCGCTTGATGGGAGGCAACCCATGAATTAGTGTAGAAAAAAAAATTTGAGTGTTGTTTTAAAAAAAAAAAAAAAAAAAAAAAAACTGCCAACAGAAACAGTCCCAGGCCGCAGCGCAGTCTTCAGGCCGCAGCGCCAAGTACCCTCTGTCCGAACTGTTTTATGCGTGTGATGTTTTGTAAAAAAAAAAAAAAAGTATATACACAAAATACAAAATTGCCGACATGAATTGTTTCTGTCCAGGCGCCAGTCTTCACTTGTGCAAGTCGTCCACTCTCTAGGTATGCGCGTGTCTTCTACGGCAGCTTCTTGTGAGTTGGGAATTGATTCTTTTGGCTCGTAAGCATGGGAGAGATAGTGCTAATGTTGGGAAATTTTCGTTTTCGACGGCGGAGGTTAAATTTAATCGGTTGTTTTGAGGCCAATTGCTAAGGAAAGGGGATTTTTGCGAGAAAAAAAAAATTGTTGGGTATGCTTCGGTATTCAGGTATGTTTTCTACTATCCCTTGTATTTACTTCCATTCAATGGGGACATTGAATATTTTAAGTTTGGGGGTGGTTTGAGGGATTAGTAGTTGTTGTTGTATTATTTGTTCATGTAGGATTGCATGCTTTGCATATTAGTAGTAGTAAATTATGCATTTATGTTCGTGTTATCTACGTTTGTTTCATATAGGACATTTTGTTTTATTTTCGTATACCATGTGAGTTTTCATTTAGTTGCATTTTCATGGCATGCATATTTCATGATCCCTTAGGACGAGCTGATTCTGATTGATAGGTGGATGTTGATTTGGGTGTGATGATGATGAGTAGAGGGCTGATTTATAGTTTCTATGAAATTGACTTGCATGTTACGGGAACAAAATTTATTACACAGTCTCATTGGGGTGCTTTTGGGCTAGGTTAAGGTCATGCCTGTGGGATGTTTTGAGATTTAATCACTTGTTTATATTTAGAATTTTCGTTATTCCCTTTATAGCGTAGGAACATTAAAGTCTAAGTTTGGGGGAAACCAGGAATTTTCATGCTAGTTGTTCATAATTGTTAATAATGGCTAGGCGTCAAATGGCTAGTAGCCGGCTCATATTTATATGAGTAGTCTAGGGTTGGAAATGAGAAAGGCTCATTCCAGATTGCAGAAAAGAAAAAAAAAAAGAAAAAAAAGAAAAAAAAAAAAAGAGTCAATAAGTTATTTGTTCATATGCAAAATTAACCAGAGTGAGCTCTTTAATACTCGAGTAATTAAGTCTGAGGGGACTTAGTCCTAGTAACCTAAAGCCCTTGTGGTTTGGGATTGCTGACCTAACACTCGCTACATGGGTATTATTGTATAAGCCTTTTGGGGTCTCATTCATTGCACGGTTAAATAAGCATGCGTATTGTATATTCTATTATGTGTCATAGTAATAAAGCATGAGTTTCTATCTACCTTGGATAAGGGTGGAGGTGTTCTTAGGTTATGGAGTGTCTACAGTCTATTCTGATTATAAACCTGTGATTGTCTTGACGGAAAGCATGTATGATTTTTGACCTAGTTTTGGGAGTATTTCTGATGAGCATCGCACACACGCACGTTTCTGTTCATGTATTTGTTAGTATACGGGGATTTAGTCGAGCTCTGCTTGGATTTGTTACATTCATTGAGATATTTGCTTGTTAGTTGGTTTTGGTGAGTTTGAAGGGGATCTTGCATTTTCATAGTAGTTGCATTCATGCATTGCATTGCATTAGGTTAAATGGATTTTGTGGGTACATTCGCTATAGGCCCTCACGAGACCTTACTCGTCCACTAGGGCTGCCTAGGGGTTTAAAGGGCTTGTTGCATATGCCAAATGCAACCGTGATCACCTACGGAAGTGGTACTAGTTAGCTAGTTGTAATTGTTTATGCTTGAGGACAAGCATCGGTTTAAGTTTGGGGGTGTGATAAGTGGATTTATATCCACTTGGAACATTCTAAATCGGCTTAAATTGATTGTCTTGGGCTCAAGTTTCTTGTAGTTTTGATGTGTTTTGTTTAGTTGTGCAGATTTACAAGGATGTTGATTATGGTGGATGTTTTTGTCGTTTTTGGAGATTTAATTTATTAAAATTCGGATTTATTGGGCTGCACGCGTGAGATTTACTGTTTGGGCCATATCTTGAGTTCTATAAGTCTGTTTTCAGCCCGTAAGCAGTCCACGCGAAGATAACGAGATTCTCTATCATTCTAAGGTGGTCCAGAGGTCCAATTACGTCTGGAACGGCTCTGGAAAACAGAAGAAAAGTCAGTTACGAATTTTCCTTAGAAAACAGAATCAGTTTAGGAAACGTATCTTGCAGAAATTCTATTATAATTCTGTTTTGGTATTTTCTTGCTGGGCAAGATGTCTAGAGCCTATATAAACACATCCAACCCTTGTAAATTGTATAAGGAAGATCATCATCATTAGGGAGTAGAACAATTACATATCAATTACTTAGATTTATTTGTATTTTTTTCATATTTTGTTTTTATCATGGTTTCACTTGATCCCATGATGACGAGAGGTTCGATTATGAACTAATCGTTGTCATGGGATTCTAACGGAGTTATTTATGGAGCTTTAGTATCTTGATTGCTTTAAAGATCTGTGTGTGATGTATATCTGATATCCTCGTATGGTTGTGCTTATTGAATTTAGATGCGTAGCTAACATCTAATTTGTTAATCTCTTGTGAAGCGAGAGTGGATCTTGAGATTTAGAACTTGCCATGCTAGCATAGGATAGGTTGATGTTAATCATCATGATTTGTGGCATGAATAGAGATATTATGCTACCCTATGTGATCTTAGTGGATAACTTGTGCTTCAACCTCTATGTTTTCAAATTCTATAGAGATATAGGGTCTAAACATAATAGGTGCCTATTCATCTTCTATCTCTTTTGTGGATGTATGTGTAGATTGGTACTAGTATACCGAGAGGTAACTTTTACTCTTTTCGTGTTATCCGATCAGATATCATAACCATTGCATATAGTGATTAAAGGCGTCAGATCTAAGCGAAGTATTTAATGAAGTTAGGATTCCATGGTTTTTCTTGCAGACGTAATTAGATTTTAATTCTTGTTAGTTAATTAATTCTTAGTTTTGTTAATTTGTGTCTTAGTTAATTTAGTTTAATAAACCCAATATTGTTATTGTCTTAGCAGTGCATAATAACCATACATTGTTGCATAGGCATATTTACTGAATAGAACCATAACTTGATCCCTGTGGAAACGAATTTGGACTTAACCTTATATATTACTTGTGACCACGTACGCTTGCGTGATTTAGTGCAAACACCCTTTATCTTATTATATAATATATAGCTAGCTTGTAACCCGTGCGATGCACGAGTTTCTTTTAATATGTCATAAATTTTAATGAAATTTATATATAATACATTTTTATACAAACATCATTTTCAATATTTTTTTTAATTTTAATTTAATGTAATTTGATATATTCATGTTTAATGATTAAACTTATGTTTTTTTATTATAAACAATGTATAATGATTTTTAATATATTTTATTAGTAACTGAAATATATAGTGTGATTTTTTTGGATATATATTAATGATTGCAAGATTGATTTTAAATTAAAAGATAACGTATTCTAATTAGAAAAGAAATATTAATGATTGAAATATATGGTATGAAAAGGGAATCGAATCTTAGACTTCTAAATATAACAACTTTTAATATTGTCCTATCTAACGGTCATGATCTGTTTGAAATGAAAATCTAACGGTTATGAATAGTTTGGTTAACCAAACTACCAACTACAAAAGATCTCTAGTTTGCTTATAATAATATAGTATAGATTACAATTAAAATGGTATATTTGGATGGATAAAATTTCAAAAATTGACAAATATCGATCAAAAATTAGATCTACAAGTTTAATATATTTATTTTTTTGATTTATTTGACAAACTAGTTAAAAAAGTGGAAAAATAAAAAAAAATGGAAAATTAGTGAAAGTATGTTAAAATTCATCACACAAATAGTGAGTATGACTACTTTGGTGTGTATGAATTTATTTTCAAAAATTGTGATTTTCCCTATTTTTATTTAATTTTTTGATTTATTTGACAAACTAGTTAAAAATGGGGAAAATATAAAAAAAAATGGAAAATTAGTGAAAATAAGGTAACATTCATCACACAAATAGTGAGTATGAGTACTTTGGTGTGTATGAATTTATTTTCAAAAATTGTCATTTTTCCTATTTTTATTATATTCCCACATTCCCGTATCGTCTGTCTGTCTCTTATCACTTCTACTTGGGAAAAAACATCAACTGCTCTGCTCCCGCGTGCTCTTTAAAAATTATACAAAAAAATTTAGTTTAGGCGTCGGTTAAATTAAGACCGACGCTTAAAGTACAGTTTTAGGCATCAGTTGCTAATGACCGACGCTTAGAGTACAGTTTTGGGCGTCGGTTGTTTTCGACCGACGCTAAAAGTTCGGTTTTAGGCGTCGGTTAAGTAAAGACCGACGCTAAAGATACAGTTTTAGGCGTCGGTTGTTATGACCGACGCTAAAGATAGTCCTAAGGCGTCGGTTGAGTAAAAACCGACGCTTAATGTTCAACTTTAGGCGTCGGTTATTTTATCACCGACGCAAAAAGTCCAGCATAAATGACTTTAAGCGTCGGTTAATGTAGCAACCGACGCTTAAAGTAAGTATAGGCCACGGTTCTCCATTTAACCGACGCTAAAAGTGCGACGCTTAAAGCCTATTCTGTACTAGTGAGACTTTGACCTTGTGTAGTGTGTGTGAGAATTGTGACTGATACAACCATCAATGAACTGCCTTCTTAAATTAAAACAACTAGTCATGACATTCATATTGCATGGCATACAGTCAAATTTATCACAGAAAGGTGCATCTCTATGACTTAGAGGCACAGAACAATCATAGAAAGGTTTAGACACACTACCAACAGGTTTCTTGCATGCATGAGTTAAATGATTGGTACTGAAACAGTTCTGACAAGTTTTCCTAGGGGCATTAGGCATATAAGCATAGTTGTTATCCTTGTTAATCCCTAACTTGCCATTTCTGTTCTGTTTCTTCTTAGTCACTTTCTTTTCTGATTCACTCATCCCAGCTGAGACAAACTTAACAAACTTCTTAGGTCTTGGCCTATCAACTACTGGTCTCTTGGTCTTTGACTTGACACTCTCACCCTTAGAGGATGCTTGCTGTTCACTATATTGTGCTTCATCCTCATCATTCAACATTTGCTTGATGAGTAAGGCATCCTCGTCAATTTCAAATGTTGATTCCTTAAAAATTGGATTTTCAGTTTTTCTCAAAATGTGAGGCACTTTCTCATGAACAGCTATGTCCTCTTCAATGACAGCATAGCCTTTCCTTTGTTTGAGAGAGTCAAAGTCAAGTCCAATAGCTGCTTTGGGTTTAGCTTCAATTTTCTCACAGTAGGATTGCACTAAACCAGATGATTTCTTGAAAGTTTTTAGTTTGAATTCATTCTCAGCTAATTCATCCCTAAGAGCCTTCTCTACTTGACTAGCACATAAAACCTTGTTCTTCAAATATTCAACTTCTTTCTTAAGGTTTTCTACTTGCATAGTAGTTAGCTCAAGTTCCTCATTCTTCTTGGTTAATATTTCATTTCTAGTAGATAGTTTAGCAATCTCCTCATTAGCAGCAGTCATACTAGTATGAATATTAAACATTTCAATAGATAATTGTTCAATCATGCATTTGTACTCAGAAACAGACATGTCTATAGTAGTGAGAGATGGTACCTGAGAATCAGATGAAGATGAGTCATCCTTGGAGTTGGCCATCAAGGCATAATTGCAGAATTCTTGTTCCTCTTCATCACTCTCAGAATCATCCCAACACTTCCCTTCAGCTATGTAGGCCTTACCATGTGTCTGCTTTTTCAGAAGGGCCTCATACTTAGCTTCGAGCTCAAGATAATCTCTATCCTTCTTTTTAGGCTTCTTGCATTCACTGGCAAAATGCCCTAGGTCATTGCATCTATAGCACCTTACAGATGACCTATCCACATAACTAGTTTTGAAATTATTTCTGTTTGGTTTCACAGGTGCCTTGTTCTTGTTGGCTGAATGGTTTTGAGTTTTGGGTTTGAAGGGTTGATTTCTTTTAAATCTGATGTTTGGAAATTTTCTGGCCATGAAAGCATATGAAGTATTTTCCATCCCATCAAGTTCTTCCAGAGTGTAAAACTCTTCTTCTTCTTCCTCCTTTTCCTCAACAGGTTCACTCACCCCAGCTTCAGTTTCTTCATCATCTGCCACCTCCTCTATCCTTAGTTGGCTTGTAGATGCTTCTAGGTCCAGAATGGATTTGTTGATAATCAAGGCACATGATGTGTTTATCATCCTACCTTGGTTGGCTTGGATAGCCCTTTTCTGAAGCAACTCAAGTTCATGAGTCTTTAGGACTCCATAGAGCACATCATAGGTGACTTTGTTCAAATCTCTCTCTCTTAGAGAAATGACTCTTTGCTCCAGATGATTTGGTGAAGACAACAGAAATTTCATATTTAACTCCTTGGTGCTGTAAACCTTTCCATTCATCTGCAACTCAGTAACTAGCTTGTGAAACCTTTCAAACATTTCAGTGATGCTTTCTTTGGGCTGTGCCATGAAAGCTTCATACTGTGTCACCAGTATCTGTTTCCTGTTTTCCTTAACCTCATCAGTCCCTTCACACAACACCTCAATGTGATCCCACATCTCTTTAGCAGACGTGCATGATGCAATATTTGCAAACATTGACATGTCCATGGAATCAATGATAAGCAACATGAGGTGGCTGTCAAGAGCAACCTTCTCCCTTTCTGACTCTGTCCACTTTGATGGATCCTTGGCCTCATAAGTTCTTGGGATAGTTATGGTTCCAACAGTCTTCTCTGGTATCTCTTGTTGTGGAACAAAAGGACCATTCTTGAGAATCTCAGGATACAAGGGATGAGAGGCTTTAATGAACAACATCATCTTTATCTTCCAGAGGTTGAAGTTTTCTTTGTCAAACTTAGGGACCTTCACCGTTCCTGTAGCCTTTGGTGTATTCGAACTCATGATCGTTTCTCTGTTTTTGAATAAACAGCCCGCTCTGATACCACTTGTTGAGTATTGAATACGGTAAAAGAATACAGAGGGGGGGGGGTGAATGGATTCTTGAACTTTTCTTGGATTGAGTCAATGTAGCAGATAAGTGCCTGTGTGTGTAGAAGTGAAGGTGCGGATAAAGAAACAACACAAGACACAATATCACTTTAATCTAATGTATTATTAGATAAAGGTTGCTACAATCTATGAATACAAATGATAGTATTCTCAGCTTCGTTTTTCTCAGAGAGATATAGCTTACAGTGTATGAAAAACTTGACTCACAAAAGTTGCTAAGTTATGAAGTGAGGCTGTGTCCTTATAGAACATGGATACAGCCTACTTACTACAAATAAGGTAGCTAAACAAATTACTTTCTAGTATGTCTATCCTTTTTGAGTAAGTGTCCAAACGGTTACAGATTTGACTTTGCAAAGCCTGTTTAGATCCACTTCTTTAGCTCCTTGTCTCTTCTATATCTCACCAAGCTTCCTTGTAGGCTTTCCAGAGCACGTTACAGATTGTGGTCCATAAAGTGCATTGGCTTGTTGCAGGTTTCTGACTTGTACAATTTCTTCAGTATTTTGTCTCCAAGAATGTATTCGAGAAGTGACTAAGTAAGTGATTCGAGAACTAGAATTGACTTGATCGATAACTCTGAGTTCTCGAATACTGTTATATTGACATATCGAACCACTTCTCGAATAGCTCTTTTCCATCAGGATTCCTTGAGTTGTCGAATAGAACATTTGACTTATCGAATCCTCGAGATATCGAATAGCTTTCTGAGTCCTTGAGATATCGAATGGAACTTTGACTTGTTGACTCTTTGAGAACTCGAATACTATCTTGACTTGTTGACTTCTTGAGTTCTCGAATAGAGTAGTAGACATATCGAATCCCTGAGATATCGAATGAGATATCGAACAGTGTATTCAGAGATATCGAATAGTGTCTTGAGATATCAAATCTCTGACTTCTCGAATGCTGGACTTCTCGAATAGACAAATATACTTCTCGAATTGGTACTTAGGCAAATTCTTCATTTCTTCAAATCCCAACTGTGATTATTTGACAGTCTTTAACTCTTTGCTTGAGGCATGAACCTTGGAACTTCTTTCAAGCATTATTTTAGACTTTGTTTGTACAATTACACAACTAGGATTTGATACCTACTACAAGTACAATACAAACAGAAACTCTACAACTAGAGGTTCCCTCAGTTAAGAGGTCATGTAAGTAATGCAAAGCATTACAAACAATTAGGCTTGTTATTAGATGTGTACAGGCATGCCTCTGTAACTAACAGTCTCCAGCTTGGCCTTGTCCACTTCTAAACCCTTTCTAGACACCTTGTGACCTAGAATGATGCCTTCCTGTACCATGAAGTGGCACTTCTCCCAGTTGAGCACTAGATTTATCTCGACACACCGTTTCAACACTATGCTCAGATTATGCAAGCATTCGTCATAAGAAGACCCAAACACAGAGAAATCATCCATGAAGACTTCCACATTAATTCCAATCATATCAGAAAAAATAGCCATCATGCATCGTTGAAAAGTGGGTGGAGCACCACACAGTCCGAAAGAAACTCGGCGGAATGCAAAAGTTCCAAAGGGACATGTAAAGGTAGTCTTCTCCTGATCTTCCGGAGCTATGGTGATCTGATTGTAGCCTGAATACCCATCTAGCAGACAATAGTACTCGTGACCAGCTAATCTGTCCAGCATCTCATCAATGAACGGTAGAGGAAAATGATCCTTCCTAGTAGCCTTGTTCAGTTTCCTGTAGTCCATACACACTCTCCAACCTGTGACTGTCCGAGTTAGAATAAGCTCATTCTTCTCATTGGTTACCACTGTCATACCCCCTTTCTTTGGTACACACTGAACGGGGCTCACCCAAGAACTATCCGAGATGGGATAGATAATGCCTGCATCTAGCCATTTAAGAATCTCCTTTTTGACAACTTCCTTCATGATGGGTTTTAGCCTCCTCTGATGTTCCACGGAAGGCTTGCTTCCTTCTTCCATTGGAATTTTATGCATGCAGTAAGAGGGGCTGATGCCCTTGATGTCTGCTATGGTCCACCCTATGGCTGACTTGAACTCTCTCAGAATCCGCAAGAGTTTTTCTTCCTCACTACCTGACAGGTTAGAAGCAATAATAACAGGTAATGTAGAAGATTCACCAAGAAAAGCATACCTTAAATGATCCGGCAGTGGCTTTAGTTCAAGTTCAGGAGCTTCTTCAATAGATGGCTTTAGACGAATCTGTGATTTTTGAAGCTCAGCTAAGCCAAGTGATTCTGGTAGAACATTGAACTTCCTTTGGTAGGGGTTAGCATTAAACAATTGAACACACTCTACAATTTCTTCATCTTCAAAATCAGAATCCCCTTGTAAAGTACTTACCAAGGCATCTGCCTTCAACAACTGGTTCATTTCTTTATGCTGCACTGATTTAACCATGTCAAGTCTGAAACATTCTTCCTCTTCAGTTGGAAGTTGCATGGCTTTAAACACATTGAATGTAACGTTTTGATCATGCACTCTCATAGTCAACTCCCCTTTCTGAACATCAGTCAACATTTTGCCAGTGGCCAAGAAAGGCCTTCCCAAGATGATAGGGATGTTCTTGTCTTCCTCAAAGTCCAAGATGACGAAGTCGGCGGGAAAAATGAGTTTATCCACTTTGACTAAGACATCTTCCACGATTCCACGAGGATATGTAACCGACCTGTTAGCTAGCTGCAAGGAGATATTGGTTGGTTTTGGGTCGGGAAGTCCAAGTGTCATGAAGACTGAGAGAGGCATCAGATTAATGCTTGCACCAAGATCACACAAGCATTTGTTAAACGACACATTACAAATAGTGCAGGGAATAGTGAAGCTCCCTGGATCCTTAAGCTTTGGAGGTAGTTTTTGTTGCAAGATTGCACTACATTCCTCAGTCAATGCAACCGTCTCAAAATCAGCTAGCTTTAACTTCTTTGAGAGAATTCCCTTCATAAATTTGGCATAGCTAGGCATTTGTTCCAAAGCCTCAGCAAATGGGATGTTGATATGTAACTTTTTAAATACCTCCAGAAATTTACCAAATTGCTGATCCAGCTTCTGTTTCTGAACCCTTTGAGGAAATGGTGGAGGTGGATATACTGGAGGATTAGCCTCTGAAGGAACTGACTGCTTGCCTGATTGAGGGAGTGGCTGTTTTTCCTTTATTGTAACTTCCTCTTGCTTTGCATGTTCTGAATTCTGCTCCACTTCTGTTCCCCCTGTAAATTTTCCTGACCGCAGTGTAATAGCTTGTACCTGTTCCTTGCCATCCTGTTTCCCTGGATTAGGTTCTGTGTTGCTCGGCAGACTTCCTTGCTGTCTATGGAGAAGGGCATTTGCGAGTTGTCCAATCTGATTTTCCAAAGTCTTGAGAGAAGAAGCCTGACTCTGAAGTGATACTGCTTGGCTCTTGACCATCGCTCTCAATTCTTCTAGTTCAGATTTTTCACTTGATTGTTGCTGAAATCCTGGAGGCTGATAATGCTGCCTCGGTGCATACTGCTGCTGCATTCCCGAAGGATTGGACTGTCTACCCCCAAACTGCTGGTTAGGAGGAGGATAAGATGACTGCTGCATATTGTTCTGACTGTTACCCCAGCTAAATTTAGGGTGATTCCTATTGTTCGGATGATAAGTGTTAGGAACTGGCTGTTGTGGCCTTTGGAAGTTGCTAACGAACTGAGCTGACTCATTAGATATGGCACATTGACGAGTGTCATGCCCACCTGCACATAGCTCACAGATGCTAGCTACCTGTTGCATCCCAAGATTAGCCAAAGAATCCACCTTTAAGTTCAGAGCTTCTAACTGAGCTGACAGAGCAGTAGCGGTATCAACTTGAAGAACTCCTGCTACTTTGTTTGGTTGCAGTCTCTGCGAAGGATTCTGGTACTCATTCGCAGCCATCATTTCAATCAGATCATAGGCTTCCTCATAACTTTTAGCCCACAATGCTCCACCAGAAGCAGCATCTACCATAGGCCTAGATTGACTTCCAAGTCCATTATAGAAGTTATTTATGATCATCCATTCTGGCATTCCATGATGGGGGCATTTCCTGAGCATCTCCTTATAACGCTCCCAAGCTTCACACAATGACTCACCCTGTGCCTGAGCAAACTGAGCAATAGCATTCCTTATGGCAGCTGTTTTCGCCATCGGAAAGAATTTCGAGAGAAATTTTTGTGCAAGCTCGTCCCAAGTAGTGATGGATCCAGCCGGTAAAGAATGTAACCAACCTTTGGCTTTGTCCCTTAAAGAGAAAGGAAAGAGTCTCAGCTTCACAGCATCATCAGAAATACCATTGAATTTGAAGGTGTCACATATTTCGATAAAATTTCGAATGTGCATATTAGGATCCTCTCTTACACCACCCCCAATCTGCACTGTGTTCTGTACCATTTGGATAGTACAAGGCTTAATCTCGAAGGTATTTGCTGTGATAGCTGGTCTGATGATACTAGACTTTATATCATTGATCTTTGGTCTAGAATATTCCATGAGTGCCTTTGGCTCTTCCGGTGGATTATTATCTCCCATTTCGAAAAGTGTTTCAACTTCTTCCGGTAGTAGAAGATTCAATGCAATGTGGTTATTAAGGAAACTAGTAGGAATACTAAGGTGGTAAGAGCTATCTTTCAATAAACTCACACCAAACCATAAAAACATCCACAATTAAGATAGAAGTTTTACGGGCATCAATTATATCCAAATCACTATATGTCAATGAGATTGGGTGACACAATCGATTTAATCATGAGTTCCATTAATGACTACATAGGGGAGTAATGTTCTTTCGAATCCATACTACCAATATGCGGAGAAGCCGTCATAAACCTATGCTAACATGGCAAGCCCTAATCTCTAAATCCACTTTCGCATTCATTAGAGATTGACAAATTAGATGATAGCTACGCATCTATATTAATTAATGCAACCATGCTAGGTAACCTTAGTATAAACCACGGGCATATATTATCAAGACTATCAACTACTAGACTCCACAAAACACTCCATTAGAACCCCATGAAAGTGTTTAATTCATAATTGAACTTAGCACCGTCATGGGTTCAATTGATAACATAATTCTAAAACAAACAAATAATAATAGAAGAGAAAAATAGGGTTAGAAATAAATCCCCAAAGTAGAAGAGTACAAAAGATCCAAAGATTACTCCTTGCTTGTCACTAGCTTGGAGATCTTTCCTTGAATTTGTTCTAAGATAATAGATGAAAAATGTTGATAGGAGATGAGAATAGCTGCTAACTAAAAAGATGTTTTATGTTTTTAGGTTTACAACATATATATAGATGCCCTAAAAATAATGGGCCCAAAGTTATTTTAACCCGAAAACAAATAAAAGATGGTCATGCGCCTAGCTGATGCTCAATGCCGCGCAAGAGCGCCCCAAGGCCGCGCTAGAGCGCTAGGTTTGCCCCTGGAAAACTCACTCCTGGCGCGTGCTGGTGCGCTTGCATGCATGCTGTTGCGCCAAGTGTTGTGCCCCTGCGCTACATGTTGCGCTACATGTTGCGCTCCTGCGCCTGCCATCTACTGGAATCCTTGCGCGCGCGCGCTATGGCCCTTGTGCTCGGCGCTGTTGCCCCCAACGTCGCGCAGTTGCGCCTAGCAGCTCCTGGAATGCACCTCTCGAGCGCTGTAGCGCCTTAAACAAGTGCTATTGCGCCTCTTGATCCCTGGACAGGCTCAACAACTTCTAGCACTTAAACTTATTTTCCATTCTTGAATTTCTTCCAAAAGCTCTAGATTAATTTCACACCACCATATCACCAATTTAGCACCATAATGCCTTCACGATTAAACCTACACAATTTACATAAAAACATATCAAATGATAACGAAACTCGAGAACTTGCAAATGTTTTAAGTCCGAACGGAAGGTAAATAGTGGATATAAAATCCACTTATCAATATCCCCTCCTTCTAGCGCCAATTGTTAACGGAGGAATTTGGTGATAACAAATTTCGGAGGTTGCTGGAATAACGAATTATGAAAATAGGGGGATTTGGAATTTTGGATGTTTGGGGCTGGACTTGAGAGGTGTCTCGATTTGTCTCGTGTATCGGATCCTCTTTCAAGATGCCTGCGTACCTTATATTTATAAGGATGAAGCCAACGCAGTTCTGTGAAATTGATTTGTGTCTATCCCTTAGAGACTTTAGGGATAAACTTCGTTAATCTGGGTAATTACTGATTTTATCTGATTTAATCTTATCGTTGTGATATCTTCCTGATTTGAAGAATATCGTTTTAAGATATTTTCCGTTATTGATTGATTGCGATTGATTCTTTCCTCGTTTCAGGGAGAGGATAAAACTTAACGATTAAGTTATAATTATTAATCTGAATTAATAATTAATAAATATTAAGAAATTTGGGAGATAATTAGAGGCAACCGAAAATATGGCGTAATGTTCAGTAACATTACTCCTCCGTGGACTCTCATTTTCCTTTTCCTCTTCAATCTTTATTTGCAGATATATTAGGTAAATTTGTGTTGGATTTCCTGCCAATTCTATTAGGTGCTTCGTATATATATTTGAAATAGTATTTCCAAGCCTCGACATTCTTGTATTCAAATACTGTTCGATAATTTAGGAAAAAAAAAACTATTCGACAAATTAGCTCTTTAGTTCCCTAGCTAATTGTCCATTTTGTGCTTGTATTTCTTTTCATTATGTGACGTGATTTTATTTGCCCATTTTGTGTTTGTATTTTTTTGCATGATGTGATACGATTTTACTTTGATTCATCATTTGCTAACTATTTTGGAAATTTTAACATTTCTTTTTAAATTTTTAATTTATATAGTCTTGATTAGCTTCTTACGTGGGAGTCTCTGTGTGTTTATTTGACCAGCTTTTTAACACTACGATTGTTTTTTTTTTTTTTCTATTTGTATGTGACGACAATGGGAATGCAGACAAAATGGGAAGACAAGAAAACCAAATATACTCAGTTATAATACCACTCAAAGAGGTGTCTGAGAAGGGTAGATGTACGCAGACCATGCCCCTATACAATAGGGAGACTGTTTCCCAAGGACCCTCGGCCTATTACAGAATTACAAATAAAGAAATACAAATACAGAAAGGAAACCTAATACAAACTAAGAAACTCACGCACATGCAGGAGTCGAATCCCTAACCTCCTTCAAAGGAGACCAGTGGCTCAACCACTGCACCAACATGTTGTTGGCTGGCACAGAAGACAAGCATTTTCTTAATTCTTTGGATAACTCTTAAAGAAATAAAAACAAAAGTTTGATAATATTTTCTGTATTTATGAGACACGTGTCCATAGCTAGAGGTACCAAAATTTGCCACCAAATGACATGGCATTAAATATTTGGCATATTGGGATGTTTTAATTGGTTGGCCCTGGCGAGCCCATTATAATGATAACCAATCACAATAATGACAAGTCATTTGGTAACAATTTTTGGTACCTAATTTGGTACCTCTAGCATTTTTCTAGCTAGCAACCTTGTAGTGTAACCAGTTGATGCCACGTATCACATGTACACATACATTTTTTCTTTTTTTGCCGTTATAAATTGAACATGTACACACACATACATTGTGCAGATGGCATCGAGGCATTTTCTTATAGTAGCTTTGGTCTTCTTCTGTGCTCTTCAGGTAACTTCACACACACACGTTAGATTATTATCTGTACATGTATTCAAACAATTTGGTATAATTTTCAGGTAACTTGATCAAATGAAAAGGACACTTCTTCAAATGATGTCTCTCCTGGTACTAGGCAGGGTTCTGTTCCCACACAGGAAGAAGTTCACTCGGTCATCAATCCAGGTAATTCCACTAATAAGTCTACTTGCAACCTTCAAATCTTGCAAGAAAATTACCAAGTTAAAGATGGAGTTATTAGCTTAAATGTTGCAAAAGGAGAAACTAGTAAAGCAGTCCCAATTTCCTGGAGTGCTTTGGTCTCGAACAATACTCACAATGCTGAACCACGTTGTCATAATACCACCCAAATATCGTACAATGAAGACGGTTCTGTCAATATTGAACCACCTAGAGATTTTTTAATAAATGCTCAGAAACAGTGGGATTCAAGCTTTATTGGACATTTTATTGGTGGTAGTTTCGCTTTTAAGTTTGTTCGTGAACAGGCGTTCAAGATCTGGAAACCTGCTGGCCTAATTAGTGTGTATTTTAGCTCGAAAGGTTATTTCACATTTAGATTTTCCACTGTTGAGCAAAAGAATGCAGTTCTAAGTAAGACCACAATCCAAATTGGTGGCAAAACTCTGTATATGTTGCCTTGGATGGAAGGGTCTAAATTCAGGAAAAATCTCGTTCATAAGGTCCCTTGCTGGATCAGGTTGGTGAGTGTACCAGACTCCTACTGGTCAAGAGATGGTCTAAACAACATTGCCAAAGGTGTTGGGAAACCTATCAAATTTGATGAAGCAACTTCAAAGTTTGAACCACTAAAATATGCAGGGGTACAAATTGAGCTTGATTATGGGGGGCCAAGACCTGACTATGCTTGGGTAAAAATTATCAATTGTGATGTTGAGGATGAGAAAATTAAAGTGGAAATACAATACGCTGCACTGCCCTATTCGTGTAGTATTTGCAAGGCTTTCGGACACTCTTTGTCTAGATGCCTTAACAATCCTGATGCGGTAAGGCCTACAACTAAACCAAAACAAATAACAAAACCGAGGACCACTGTGGGAAATGATACATCTGGTGGAAATGATTCAAAAGAAAACTATGTCGCTAACATGGAGATGGTCCCATATGTTATTGGTTCATTCGCTGGATGCGACGTTGTAATGGATGAAGACGAAATCCTAAAACAAGCTCAGGAAGCCATGTATAATGAAGCAGGTCGTGATGATTCTGGTCACTTTATTGAGGAGCAGAGTGGTGCTGATCACAGTGAACAATATGATCATAATGAGCACAGTGAACATAATGACACACAACTCTTGGAGAATGATAATACTTTTGGTATTCTATCTAATCTAGAGGAGGGAGAAGTTGATGCCCTGGTTTCACCTTCACCTTCACACAGGAAAAGGGAAAATGGAAAATCGCCCAATGCCAAGCAACATTTGAAGACACCTAACTCTTCACAATTGGTGGTTCTTCTTCCTATCTCCGACCCGAAATGTGTGAATAATAATGGGAAGAAATTGGCACCATCAGGGAATAACAATGGGAAGAAACCAACACCATCAGGGATGCAATTGAAACGTAGCCTGAGACTGACAGGTAAGTCAGCCAAACCTACTCTTTATTAATGAATTTTGCTGTATGGAATGTACGTGGGTTGAACAAACGCACCCATCAAGATGAGCTTACTAATTTTATTGCAGTTAATAAGTTAACTTTTATAAGCTGTTTAGAAACTAAAGTGAAGCAGGATAATTCAATAAAAGTCTCTCGTCATATTAATAAAAGTTGGTCATGGTTATTTAATTATGAGCACCATCATAACGGTAGGATTTGGATTGGCTGGGATCCTTCGGTTTGGCATATTTCTGTCCAGTCAAAGTCCCCCCCAGCATATTACGTGCTTTGTCACGTTTATTGAAAAACAGATTCACTTCTGCTCCACTTTTGTTTATGCTTTCAATAAGCCCCATGAAAGGACTCCTCTTTGGTCTGATCTGGTGTCACTTAGCAATTTAATCACCATCCCTTGGTGTGTGTTAGGTGACTTTAACAGTGTGGTTGACATCAATGAAGTTCAGGGTGGTCGTGAGCAATGGACAACGGAAATGCAAGACTTCAAAAACTGTATTTATGATGCCGGCTTGGGGCATGTTCGAACTTTTGGCCCATTATTTACTTGGCTCAATAATAGACCTGAGGATTGTATTCAAAAAAGACTTGACAGAATGCTTGCCAATCCGAGTTGGTTTTCCACTTTCAATGAGGGGGTGGTTTGGGTTAAAAACAGGGGTTTGATGGACCATTGTCCTCTTATGTTTTCTTCTCCAATGCAGCTTGAAAGGTTTTCTAAACCTTTTCAATTCTACAACTTCATGACTAATGTTGATGGTTTTGCTGAGACGGTCTCTAATGCATGGTCTGAGAATTGGTATGGGGATCCCTTGTCTACTCTTGTTCGAAAACTTCAAACCACCAAAAAAGCTCTGGTTGTTCTTAACAAGAATCATGGTAATGTTCGCTCAAATGTTCAATTGGCAAGGACAGATCTGGCAGCAATTCAGGAGCGGATGAATACCGGCTCTTGCATTCTTCCAAACTTGTTATTTGAAGAAAAGTTGGCTTCCAAAAAATTAGAGACAGCTATTCTAGAAGAAGAGGAATTTCTTCTACAAAAATCTAGGGTTAAATGGCTCCAAAGTGGTGATGGAAACACTAACTTCTTTTTCAATCAAGTTAAAGCCAGATGGAACCACAATAAAATTCTTGCTTTAGAAAATTCCGAAGGGCAGATTGAATTTGGTCAAGCTAATATTGCTCAGATTGCAGTGGATTACTTTGCTAACACTCTTGGCATTGCTGAAGAGAGTGTTCATTATAACCTCGATGACATTCATCTTCAAACAATCTCAGATGCTCAGTCCACTCACCTCCTACAGCCTGTTACAACTGATTACATTTACAACACTCTGAAAAACATGAAACGAAACAAAGCACCGGGACCTGATGGCTTCACTGTTGAATTCTATCTTGCTTCTTGGGACACTGTTGGGACATCTTTTTGTGATGCTAAAATGCATTTCTTTGATACGGCTTCTATGCATCCGGGAGTTAATTCAACTTGTATTGCTTTAATTCCTAAGGTACCCACTCCTACCAACATGAAAGACTTTCGACCTATTTCTCTTTGCACCATTGCCTATAAGTGTATTGCTAAGATCATTGCTTCCCGCCTAAAAAATGTGCTGCCTCATGTTATTGATCAAGCTCAGTCTGCTTTCATAAAAGGTCGAAGTATCTCTGATAATATTCTTCTGGCTCAAGAATTGTTTAGGGGCTACCATAGAGAAACAGGGGTTGCCAAATGTGGCCTCAAAATAGATCTCCACAAAGCATTTGACTCGATAAGTTGGGATTTCATTCATAAAACTTTGGTGGCCATGCACTTCCCTCCTCGGTTTATTGATTGGATCACTACGTGCATTACAACCACCAGATATTCTGTTAAAGTGAATGGAGGCCTCCATGGGTATTTTAAGGGTGCAAAAGGATTAAGGCAAGGGGACCCTTTATCTCCTTATCTCTTTTCTATAGCGATGAATGTATTCTCTGCATTGCTAGTTACTACTCCTGACACTTTCAAGTTCCATTGGAAATGTAAGAACTCTAAGCTGACCCATCTGTTGTTTGCTGATGATGTGCTCCTTTTTTCTCATGGTGACTCTGCCTCCATTACGCATGTTATGAACAGTGCTTCTAAATTTGCTGACATGAGTGGCCTTCATCCTAGCATGCACAAAAGCACTGTTTTCTTCTCTAATTGTAGCAACGAGACCATGGAGTGGTTTGATAATACATACCACATTCCACACGGGCTCCTCCCAGTGAAATTTTTATGAGTGCCTCTTATCACCACTCGGTTAAGCATTAGTGATTGTGTGCCACTCATTGATAAAATATCTGCAAGGATTTTTTCTTGGACTAATATATTCCTATCATTGGCTGGTCGAACACAACTTATTCGAGCAGTCCTGTTCTCTATTCAAAGCTACTAGACTAACCATTTCTTGTTGCCAGGTAACATTCACAAGAAGTTGCAGAGTTTATTTACTAGGTTTCTATGGACTGGTGACAGCAATAAAAAAGGTGGGGCTAAGGTTGCTTGGGATCACTTATGTGTGCCTCAGTCGGAAGGTGGTCTTAACCTTAAAAACCCTAAAGACTGGAATAAGGCTCAAATTTTGCACCATCTATGTCGGGTTGTTAGATGTTCGAAGTCTATCTGGGTTCAATGGGTGTGGAATACTGCCCTTAAACGCAATCATTTTTGGACCATGGAAATTCCTACAGATTGCTCTTGGATTTGGAAGCGTATTTTAAAGCTACGACCTTTGGCTCGTTCCTTTTTGATTTTAAAAATAGGGAATGGCCAGGGGACTTCACTGTGGTTTGATCCTTGGTGGAACAACACTTGCCTGGCTCGAAAAAACTCAGACTTAATCATTCGACAGTGTGGTTTAAATGCTCAATCTACGGTTAACTGTCTTTTATCATCTGGGACTTGGATCTTGCCTAGGCCTACACAACGTCTTCATCACATTAACCCTGGATTGAGTACCTGGTTACATGAATTTGTTCCACCTGCTTTTGACCTTCACAAACATGACTCTGTCTTGTGGACAAATACCAGCCTTCACAAGATTAAGATCTGGCACATCTGGGACTCTATTAGGACTCGACTTCCTGAGGTCCCATGGCACTCGTTTGTTTGGCATAAGATGAAGGTTTTAAGGTTTGCTCATGTAGTCTGGTTGTTGTGTCTTGGTAGGCTGCCGACACTACATAGGCTTGCTTCCTTTGGTATTGTATCATCTCAGCAATGCTATCTATGTGTAGGAGGTGTTGAGACTCATGATCACCTGTTCTCCTCATGCCCTTATGCTTATTTCATTTTGAAGAAGCTTTCGGGTATTCTGCATATTACTCTGGTTGCTGGACCTTGGATAGAGGTTTTGACTGCTTGGGGCTCTATTACTGATAAACACCACAGAAGTTTAGCTCTGTTAGTTGCCCAGACTTTTTGTTACCACCTGTGGCGCGAAAGAAATGCAAGGGCTCATGACAATGGCTGTTTCGGTACTACGAGGCCGTTAACCGGAATTATGGTGGATGTGAAGACCAAATGTAATTCTTCAAGTTGGTTTAATAGTAGTTCTCGCATAGATACATTTCGTACTTGGTTTGATCTTTAGTTTGTTCTGTTTTGGGTTGTTCTGCCCTTAGTTGCTCTCTTTTAGCAATCTTTCCTGTCTTAGATAGTTTTGATTGCTCTTAGATAGTCCGATCTATGTTTCTCATAGAACAAGGGTAAATCCCTGTATATTTTTTCTTCTTTAATATATTTAACAATTAGCAAAAAAAAAAATGAATTTATGTTGGTTGCAGATTGTAAAGGTTTGTGCCAAGTGAGGTGCGGGGCGCATTCGAGGCCAAACGTGTGCATCAGGGCATGCGGAACATGTTACTTGCCTTCGATGCAACTGCGTGCCTCCTGGTACTTACGGTAGGCTTGCGGAAAATGTTACACTGACATGACCACCCATGGAAACAGGCTCAAGTGCCCTTAATTCCCATGAAACATCTATACATGCATACATAATCATAAGCGATTTACCTTTTATTTTGTAGCAGTCTCGACTCCTATGAATCGTACATGTACCTCTACTTTATATATGGAATTACACGAGTTTTCCATTTCTCAAAGGAGTTAATATGACCTTTTCTTTCCTTTGGAAGGAAACAGTCGACTAGTCGAGGAAATTGTGATGATAAATGGTTGAATATCTGATTAATGAATAATAAAAATGAAGTATATTCATTTTTTTCTCATTTCATGCAATTTTATAATTTTTAAATAAATTGCAAGATTTTTAGTAAAACTTCAATTATTTTCTTTTTGTTTGCATTAAAGCTTTTATACATACCCGTTCGCATATTTCATTGTATATTCGAAATTTTTATAAATTCTTACATATATCAGCTACTAGGTACACACGTTTTCCTAAAAATCATTTTACAAACAATTAGAGACACCAATCAGAGACACCAATCGAAACTTAAATCATTTAATTGATTCCAATATCTCTAACTAGTCCTAAAAGACGAGATTGAATCGTCCTACTATATATTAATGCATGTTAATAAATTTTGCTTATCATTTTGCTTATCAAATCAAATGCTTCTTGGTAGGAGAGAAAAATGTTGTGCTTATCAATTGAAGACTCATTATAAAAGTTTAGCTCACGAATAATGAATTAAATTATGAAAACTAACACAGTCATAACTCATAACAAGTTGTACAAATATTAGTACGAATGTGCATGGTTATAGTCAATATATATATAGTATGGATGTTGTTGTCTCATAATTATTTTATTTTTAAATCATGAATAGAATGTAGTTGATAAACTGCGAAACTTGCATGATCTTAGTTTGGGATGATCATGGAATAATTATTATATTTAAGAATCGAGTTTCCATCAAATTGAGTTTAAATAAATTTCTCGAGTTTATATTTAGGTGCCCCACCCGAATACTATCTCTCGAATGTAGATAGGTGATTTAGACTTCAGGAGAAAGAACCATAAACGTTGCAAACATAACCCCTAGTAACACAAACACAACCAATTTGTTTGTAGATATATAAATACATCCACAATCATCTCAATTTCTGGCTCATATTCGGTGTTATTTAAGTATAATTATACACATAAGTATAGTTATTCATAATTATTTTATATTTAATCATGAATAAAATGTTGTTGCTGAAATATTAAATTTTGACCTCATAATTCATAAATACTCTTTAAAGTTATAGTATATTTAGAGCATAGAAACAGATTAATCAAATGGAAATATTTTATTCCTGAATTTGCTCAACAGGTACCTTCATATATTTGTTGCTACAATTATGTTTTTATATAATAATTATTTTTAATATTTTTTAATTTTAATTTAATACAATTTAATATACTCATGTTTACGAATTTTACTAATGTTTTCTTATTATAAACAATGTATACGGATACTATTTATATTATTTTACAATATATTTTAATAATTAGGATGATCGTGCTGAAAATCAAACCGACAAATTTTCAATGCCCGTGCGATGCACGGGTTTCTTTTATTATGTTATAAATTTAATGTAATATTACAATTATGTTTTTATATAATAATTATTTTTAAAAAATTTTAATTTTAATTTATTATAATTTAATATACTCATGTTTACGAATTTTACTAATGTTTTCTTATTATAAACAATGTATACAGATTTTTAATATATTTTATTAATAACAAAAAAATATGGTGTGATGGGTATATATTAATGATTATAAGATTAATTTTAAATTAAAATGGTAACATGTTTTAATTGAGAAAGAAAATATTAATGATTGAATGGTAACATGTTTTAATTGAGAAAGAAAATATTAATGATTGAAAGATATGTTACTATTGATTTTTTAGGTGTTTATAAAAGGAAATATATTCAACCAAAAGTAAATGTGAAAAAGGTAATTAGTTAATTACCATTAATTATATTATGTTATTATTTATTTTAATAAATAAAATAACCAAACCGAAAACCAAAACTTTCAATGTTTCGGCTTTAATATAATAGTATAGATATAGATATCAGATTTTTTTAGAACTATTTTATTACACTATAAAAAAAATATATTTGGTATAATCATGACCCTTATTTACTTGATAATTATAATTGACCGGCCTACTTCAGTAAATTAAAATATATAAATTGTTTTAAGAGGTTTATATTAATCGTTCACCTTCAAATTAGGTTGGTTATCAATCTTAGGGGTGTAAATAAGCCGAGCCAAGCCGAACTCTAAAATGTTCGTGTATCGTTTGTTAAGAAATTATCAAACTCGAACTCGAGTTCGAACTTGAATCGAGCCAAAAAATATGTTTGAGTTCAGTTCGTTAAGATAAAATGTTGTTCGCGAACGGTTCACAAACAGCTCACGAACATGTCTCATGAGCTTACTCATGAACTTTCACTTTCGAACAACTCATTAAGCTTGTTCATTTAATTATGCTCACGAATAAATCTTAAACATTGTTCACGAACTTATATGATATATAGAAGATTATTTATCGAATTAATAAGAGTTTCGAGAAAATATTTTAATAATCAAACATATATTATATATAGAAGATTTTTTATCGAGTTTGGTTATGAATCGCTAATGAACTCGTATACCGAGCATGTTAACGAGCTCAATTATCGAACTTATTCACGAACATGTTCATGAGCTGTCTTCACGAGCCTATTCACGTACTATGTTCACGAGCACGTTAATCGAACTTGTTCGCGAACTATCGAGTCGAACTTTACTGTGATCAAGTTCAGCTTGTTTATAAATCGATTCTTAAAATCATGTTCAAGACTACGCCATAAACGCACATACGCAACCCCCATTTTCAGTTGCGTAAGGCCTGAAAAGCGTTGCGTAAGGTCTTACGCAACGCTTTTGGGGCGTTACCAATACTGGCGTTGCGTAAGACCCCTAACGCAACGCTTTTCCAAGCTATTGCAACACTTCGAAAAGCATTGCATAAGAGGCCTTATACAACACCAAAAGCATGCAAACGCAACACTAAAAGGGGTTGTATAAGATATTTCAGCCATGTCAGCATGCTGACAATGTGCCACGTCAACATGCTGACATGTAAGTAGGTGCCACGTCAGCATGCTAGCGTGTCATTAGTGGGGCCCACAAATGCCACGTCACAAATGGGGTGCCATGCCACGTCAGCAGTGGGGCCTACCAAGGTGCCACGTCAACAGTGGAGCCCACATGCCACATCAGCAGTGGGGCCACTATCTAACGCAACGCTATTTCAGTCTAATGCAACACTAAATTCTTTTTTAAGCAACACCAATCTTGTCAAATGCAACACCATTCTTTTTTATTGCAACTTTAAAACTATGCTAATGCAACATTAAATAGAGTCAAATGCAACACTTTTTTACAAAAAAATTGAAATGGCTGTTTTGTTTATACATAAAACCATCATGTACAAACCAAACCAACAACTTCAAAAGTCCTAAGCCAACAAATCTACTTAACAGTTTTACAAAAATCCAAGTTCTACTACTAGAAAGTTAAAGCTACAAAAAATTACTAAGTGCAACCGCCTTGAGTCATTGGAGTATTGGAGTATATAATTATCATCAGATGTGTTTGAGAAGTCAAATCCAGATTTCCACGGTTCTCCCAAGTTATTCAAATCTCCTAGGCCAGTGAAGATAGAATTTTTATCCACACACGTTTGAGCCTTGACAGACTGGTCAGTATGAACGGTGTTGAACTACTGCAAAAAATAGAATTTCAATTGTTAATTAATATTCCTCAGTTTATACAGACTACGACTATAAGAAAACTATAAATGGCACATATGGGTTTTAATAATCAGTATGTCAAACATGAAACCAGTAATGAATCAATTAGGATAAGATTAGTTAGAGTGTCGAGAAGAAAACCTTGCAACGCGAGAAAAAAATGCTTCCAGGGGAAAGTTCAGGACCAAGTACAGCAACAATAGCATTTATTAGGCGACCTACTCCTTGTTGAAGTTCAAGGCGCCCATTTTCTTTAGATAGAAGTATATCCATAGCAAGGCTAAGTGTTGCCTGCAGAAACAGACAAGAATTGGAACATTATCATTCAATTAAAACTTAAAATGCAAGGTACTGTGGTCTGAAATTCATCAAATACTTGACCGGGTACACATATTTCCAATGTAGAATACAACGACAATTGCCATGAATTAAATTACACTGACTTCATTGACTAAAGCAGCTCTTTAGTCGGACTAATTCCGGAAGTCTATGTACCAAAACTACACACCATTTATGTTTATGAAATACATGACATATCATATTCGAACAAGCAAAGATGTATAATGTGCTACCAGACCACATAACTACTAGCTTCCAGCACCTAGGCTATGGATCTTGAAGGTAAGATCAAAAAAACCTACTATCAAAGTAGGTATACAGAAACAGCACAAGCTAGTCACTGTTTATTACATTATAGGAGAGGGGAAAATAACCTCGTATTTTAACATTATTTCATTAGGAGTGGGGAAAAAACTCATTACTTAATTATAAGGACTATATGGACAAGGTATAAATTACAAAGATTCCTTATAATATAGAATTGTATTCACAATAGGAAACTAGCTCATAATACTGTTTAACATTAGCACTTTAGCATGTATACCTGCACATGTGACACTTAAGACAATCCAGCGGATTCAATAGTCAAAAGAAGTCTATGCAAAGACCATATTTGCAAACCAGCTGCAGAGCTTCTAGCCAGCGTCGAAAGAAAGTTCACAGTTGAAGGCAATAATACTAGTTACGGCCTCCGTAACTGCTTTAAATCTATTCACCTTGGTTTGAAGAATCTGACAGTTCTCTGCTACTGATTCCCCACCTACAAGGCTATTGCACAACTTCAATTCTCAATACTCATCTAGTAATCTGGTGAGAAAAAAGACACTAGTTCAATCACAAAGAACATAGAAAGCAAAGACAACAACTGAACAATAGTATCGTTCTGAGCATATGACCAAAAGTGATGCACTGATTTCAGAAGTCATATGACCAAAAGGTGCAGCATAAGTACATGATAAAATGATGAGTTCGTTTGAGCAGCTTAATAACACTGTCCAGCATAAATAATTTGTTAACGCAGTAAAGGCCCAACGAAAAGATTAGATCATTTACTGCACAATCACTGAATATCATTTCCAATAAAAAAAGGTTGCAGGGTATAGTATGTATATGGTCCATCGAAGTAGTTTTTTTCTTTTTTTTGAAAAAAATCTCCCTTAAATAATTGTAGCAAGGATATTGAAAAACAAAAAAAAACAAGAAATTTGCTTGTTGGGTTTCAGTTCAATTCTGGTAAGAATTTAACATCAATATGATACAAAAAAACTATTTACACTAATTTTACACAAAGTAATCAGCTAAGGAAAATACATAGAAGAATAATAGAACCGGAAATTTATAAACAAAAAAATACTGTGGGCCATGCATTCCAATTGCAAATTTTGAATCTAATATATACACTTCTAATCAGAAATTAGAGAGTAGAACTGCACCAGCTTTCAAAATACAAACAAAACTACCATCCAAGTTATAATCAGAATTCAGAAACCAATGCAATATAACCATGGTTTTAGTTCGGGGTATTAGGCAAGCTGCAATATTAAAGAAGGATTTGTTTATACTCTATACAACAGCATGCAAGTTTAGACTAGTAAATGGCAAGAATGAACTCATTAGAAGCGTCAGATGTATTTTTATTTTGAAAACCAGTAAGTTACCAAAAATATTACTCCCTATAAACAAGCATCAGCTAAAACAAATATACAGAATTTTGCATTAAGGAATTGGCTGGATGTAAATATTCACCACAATAGTAAGGTACAAGAAGTTAAAAACTACAATTTGAGTGTCAGCAGTGTTTATCTTCGTCAACAAACCAAAAGCTTCAGGCAATTGAACTTCGTGTGTGGAGTTTGCAATGACCATTTTTTACCATAGCATAGCATGTACATAGAGTAAGACTTTATTTCATACGAATATTAAATTTTATAAAGACATTACATTTTTACAACTCACAACTACAGATCCATATTCTAGATTTTCACTTGTAGAACATGTCAACACCAAGTCTTGTAGATGTTAATACACAATATTCTTCTTTAAATTCACATTTAACAAAAAAAATCTATAAACAAATGGTAAAAACTCAATATAAATGCAATCTTTCATATAACCACTATTTAATTTCACACATTTATCAACATATATCAAAAGGGTCATGCCAAAGTCTCAAGAAATACACAAAACTTCTAACTAGACACCATCAAATTAGACTAATTAACACAATTACGCACAAAAATAAACCATAGAGAGGGAGAGAGAGAGAGAGAGAGAGAGAGAGAGAGAGAGAGAGATTGAAGAATGACCCACATTGCAGAACCAGCACGACCCAAATCGAAGAACAGCATTGCTAACTAGTAACCCCGAATGATGAGAGATATCGCTAATTGCTAAAGAAATAAAGAGGGGTAGAGAGATGGAGAGGGAGAGAGAAAGGAGATAAAGAACTGAGCAATAATTGTGATAAAATGAGATGGCGTATTTTGTACAATAATTGAGAGAACTAAGCGGCTAATGAAAAGTTGAAAACAAAGAGCTCAAAATTATGAGCCGGATCTTAGTCGCTTGGGTTCTATTTTGGAAGTTGGAACTATAGTGTTTTAATTATTTTTATCAAAATAAATGAATAGTAGATCACAACTATTTTCAATATGACTTGTAACTAGTGTTTTGTTACGGATTATTGTTTCTATTTTTTAAAAAATATTTTTGAACGATCCAACCGTACGGATGTCAATATATATCTAATATAATGATATTCCCCAAGTTTCAGAAAATAAAAAATTAATTTGATTGGAGATCTTAGTAGATCACTACTATTTTCAATATGACTCGTAACTAGTGCTTTGTTACGGATTATTGTTTCTATTTTTTAAAAAATATTTTTGAATGATCCAACCATACGGATGTCAATATATATCTAATATAATGATATTCCCCAAGTTTCAGAAAATAAAAAATTAATTTGATTGGAGATCTTAGTAGATCACTACTATTTTCAATATGACTCGTAACTAGTGCTTTGTTACGGATTATTGTTTCTATTTTTTAAAAAATATTTTTGAACGATCCAACCGTACGGATGTCAATATATATCTAATATAATGATATTCCCCAAGTTTCAGAAAATAAAAAATTAATTTGATTGGAGATCTTAGTAGATCACTACTATTTTCAATATGACTCGTAACTAGTGCTTTGTTACGGATTATTGTTTCTATTTTTTAAAAAATATTTTTGAACGATCCAACCGTACGGATGTCAATATATATCTAATATAATGATATTCCCTAAGTTTCAGAAAATAAAAAATTAATTTGATTGGAGATCTTAGTAGATCACTACTATTTTCAATATGACTCGTAACTAGTGCTTTGTTACGGATTATTGTTTCTATTTTTTAAAAAATATTTTTGAACGATCCAACCGTACAGATGTCAATATATATCTAATATAATGATATTCCAAAAGTTTCAGAAAATAAAAAATTAATTTGATTGGAGATCTTAGTAGATCACTACTATTTTCAATATGACTCGTAACTAGTGCTTTGTTACGGATTATTGTTTCTATTTTTTAAAAAATATTTTTGAACGATCCAACCGTACGGATGTCAATATATATCTAATATAATGATATTCCCTAAGTTTCAGAAAATAAAAAATTAATTTGATTGGAGATCTTAGTAGATCACTACTATTTTCAATATGACTCGTAACTAGTGCTTTGTTACGGATTATTGTTTCTATTTTTTAATAAATATATTTGAACGATCCAACCGTACGGATGTCAATATATATCTAATATAATGATATTCCCCAAGTTTCAGAAATTAAAAAATTAATTTGATTGGAGATCTTAGTAGATCACTACTCTTTTCAATATGACTCGTAACTTGTGCTTTGTTACGGATTATTGTTTCTTTTTTTAAAAAAATATTTTTGAACGATCCAACCGTACGGATGTCAATATATATCTAATATAATGATATTCCCCAAGTTTCAGAAAATAAAAAATTAATTTGATTGGAGATCTTAGTAGATCACTACTCTTTTCAATATGACTCGTAACTAGTGCTTTGTTACGGATTATTGTTTCTATTTTTTAAAAAATATTTTTGAACGATCCAACCGTACGGATGTCAATATATATCTAATATAATGATATTCCCTAAGTTTCAGAAAATAAAAAATTTAATTGATTGGAGATCTTAGTAGATCACTACTATTTTCAATATGACTCGTAACTAGTGCTTTGTTACAGATTATTGTTTCTATTTTTTAATAAATATATTTGAACGATCCAACCGTACGGATGTCAATATATATCTAATATAATGATATTCCCCAAGTTTCAGAAATTAAAAAATTAATTTGATTGGAGATCTTAGTAGATCACTACTCTTTTCAATATGACTCGTAACTAGTGCTTTGTTACGGATTATTGTTTCTATTTTTTAAAAAATATTTTTGAACGATCCAACCGTACGGATGTCAATATATATCTAATATAATGATATTACCCAAGTTTCAGAAAATAAAAAATTAATTTGATTGGAGATCTTAGTAGATCACTACTATTTTCAATATGACTCGTAACTAGTGCTTTGTTACGGATTATTGTTTCTTTTTTTTAAAAAATAAATAAATATCTAATGCAACACTTCAAACAGCAAATGCAACACTACTGATACCTAATGCAACACTTCTGCCACGTCAGCAAATGCCACATCAGCATTAGTGGGTCCCACTTCTGCCACGTTAGCAATTGTGGGTCCCACAATTGCCACGTCAGCATGATGGGCCTCCTTCCACGTCACCCTTGTGGGTCTCACACTTCCACGTCAGCAGTGGTGGGTCCCACATTTGCCACATCATATTTTTTAAAAAAAGTATAAATTTATCTAATGCAACACTTCAAACAGCAAATGCAACACTACAGGTATCTAATGCAACGCTTCTGCCACGTCATCAAATGCCACGTCAGCAAAGGTGGGCCCCACTTCTGCCATGTCAGCAATTGTGGGTCCCACAATTGCCACGTCAGCATGATAGGCCTCCTGCCACGTCACCCTTGTGGGTCCCACACTACCACGTCAGCAGTTGTGGGGCCCACATCTGCCACATCATATTTTTTTAAAAAATATGAATATATCTAATGCAACACTTCAAAGAGCAAACGCAACACTACTGGTATCTAATGCAACGTTTTTTGCCACGTCAGTAAATGCCACGTCAGCAAAGGTGGGCCCCACTTCTACCACGTTAGCAAATGTGGGTCCCACATGTGCCACGTCAGCAAATGCCACGTCAGCACATGTGGGTCCCACTCCTGCCACGTCACCATTTATAAAAATAAAAAATTATCTAACGCAACGCCATCAGTTAGTGTTGCATAATGTGAAACACTGTGGGTAATACGCAACGCTAATATATATCTAACGCAACACCAATTCAGCTCAGTTGCAAAAGACCCAAAACTTCTATCTAGCGAAACGCTTTCTATGCAACGCTTTGTAAGAAGGGTTGCGTATGCTCACTTATGGCATAGTGAGATCGACTTGTTTGTGAATCGAACCGAACCTGAATCGAGCTTTTTTCGAGCTGAATGCCGAGCCATTCGCGAATGTATCGATTCATTTACAGCCTTAATCAATCCCAACCGTCATCGCTTTGCTGCATCAGGACTCAGGTGTAACGCGAGTTCGCAGTCATTCTTTAAGAATTAGGACTTCTGTTGCGGTAGGGTCTACCTACTTAGTTATGTCTGAATATTAAAAAAATATAATTTAGATTGTTAATTAAATTTAGATCCAATGATTAATATTTAATTATTAAAAAGTTAAAAAGATATAATCTTGATCATTATAATCTAGATCGTTAATTAAATTTAGATAATTGGTGGATAGTTGGTTGTTCAATATTTGTTTAACGGTGGTATGAACAATCAATTATCCACCTTATGCTTATTATATATAGGATATAAATGTGATGCAATTTTATTTGCCCATTTTGTGTTTGTATTTTTTTTGCAATTATGTGATACGATTTTACTTTGATTCATCATTTGCTAACTATTTTGGAAATTTTAACATTTCTCTTTAAATTTTTAATTTAGCCTTGATTAGCTTCTTACGTGGTAGTCTATGTGTGTTTATTTGACCAGCTTTTTTACATTCCGATTGTGTTTTTCTAAAAATAAAAGTAGCATATTCAATTAATAATCAGATCATATTATAGCAGAAGGGAGACTACTAGCATCATAAACACGGCCTGACCATAAACAAGAGACACGAGCAAGAGAATATGAATGATTCCGTTTGTAGATCGTTTAACATAAGATTACAATTTACGAAAAGAGGTACAACCACTTAGGAGGTTAACTAATAAAGAGATAATAACAAGAAGACAAATATGAACACAGAGAGAATATATGAACACACAAGTTTATTTATTAGAATGTGTCTAAGGCTTCGATGCCCTAAACCATTACAAGGCTTCCCAATTTATAGCAGTCTGGGGAAGCTTACTTAGCACACCACTAAGGATATCTTACAAGACACCCTTGATACGTAGCATACTACTGGAAGCTTATAGAACACACTTCCAAGCTTACTTACGAAGCTATCTTACACACCACACATGTTAGCTTACTTACGAAGCTAACTTATATACCACACACGTATCTCACATAATTGATGTGTTAGCTTACTTACGAAGCTAACTTACACACCACACACGTATCTCACATAATTGATGTCGGGTACACATTGGGCCCCATCGACACATCAAATTAATGAGATTCTTTTATTTTGATACAAACATACTTTATTCTCTACTTTACTTTATTAAAAGCATAATATTCCTTTCTCCCCCCTGACAAAAAAGGGCATGGCTCCATTTCTTAGTCATCACTGCTTTCTTCACTTCCTGAAGAGATAGGAACACGACAATCTTGTCCTGGAAGTTTTTTATAGAACCTTTGTGGAGGTCTTTTATGGAACATGATATCTGGATGATCTGGGTCATGTGGATTTGTAGTTAAGGTTTCCAGATTTAATTTGAATAGATAGTCCTGGATTTTTATTACATACTTTGGAGGAAGAACATGTGGCTTAGTCCAATAAGTCTGGGGTAGTCATGCGGGAACCTTGTTGGGCTGAATTTTGTTTGCCTCGCACATCCGGGCCTTGTGCTGCTCTGTTGGGCTATTTGTAGCATAGACTTCATCATGATAAAATTTACAGGAATACTTTTTATCAATAATAAGCCCATCTTCCTCAGCTATGAGTCTTCTTGCACATTTAAACTTGATAAAAATGTAGCGCTGATTTCTAACTCCATTCGTGCTATTTCCTTCTGGCCTTAAATTGCTTCTCCAAAATTTAGAACATCCATAGAGAGCTAACCATTTATAGAGCTGTTTATGCTTCTTTCTTCGAGGTCTCACATCAACTAAAGCCAAGTATTGGAGGAGCTTGTATTTATCAAATATCATCCCAAATGGGCATACCTCAACCAAATACCATAAGAACATGTATGCCTCCTTAGGAAAATGCCAGATAAACCTTTCATTCATCACTATAATCGTCAGGAATGGAAATGATGGATGTAGAGGAAGATTTATAAGTGGCCCTTCAGATAAACTATATCTCCTGATATAGATCTTCTGAAATGCTAATAAATTAGCATAAGACATTTTTTGTAGAGTATACAAGAGTACCTTATCTTGGATATATGGTGGAAGATCTTCTGTTTGAATTGAATATATAAGTGGGAATATTAGAGCTATCGTCCTTTGAGTTCTGGATAGAAAATCTGGAAGGAAGTTATTTTTTCTTTTAATATGCTTAGCTTCAAACTTCCATTGAGAAAACCAATTTGCCCATCTTAATAACTGTGCTTGAGGAAGCATCTTTTGTTTGAACTGTAACATCTTCGGAAAAGCCGACATATCCATTTCTATGAGAAAATGTTGCCCGATCAAATGAAATTGAAACTTCTCTATTCCTCTCTTTACTACCAAAATCTCTTTATAAGTAGAATGATAATGGAGTTCCCCACTTTTAAAAGCTCCACTTTTGTATCCACATATTTGTCTCTTACCATTCTCTTCTTCAAGAAGAACTGCTCCCCAAAATGTATCACTTGCGTCCGTCTGAAGGATTCTTTTGCCAGTGGAAGGAATCTTCAAAGAAGGAAGATTCTTTGTTAGGGTTTTAGTTTCTTGACTGCATCAGTGCATGTCTGATTCCATGGCGGAGCATCTTTTCTTAACTGATTTGTGAGAGGAGTCCTGTATTTGACCAAATCATGAATCAAATCTGCCATATAATTGACAATTCCCAAGAACTGCTGAACTTGTTTGAACGTTAGATTTTCATCTGGGAAATGATCCAATTGAGTAGCAATGTGCGGTTGAAGTTGGTACTGACCCTCTGAAATATGCATTCCTAAGAAATCAATCTTTGTTTTGCCAATGATCATTTTCTTCTCTACAAGCATGACTCCATAAGTTTTTACTAAGTCATGAAACTCTGTTAATAGATCATGGTGAGAGTCAATATCCGGTGAGAACAGTAAAATGTCATCTATATAAACAAAGGCATTCTCCATGATTGGCCGAAAGATCTTTGTCATGGCCTTCAGAAATAATGACGGAGCTGGCTTTAAGCCGAAGGGCACTACTGTCCAATGATAGTGTCTTTCTGGAATGCAAAAACCAGTCTTTGGTCTTTCATCCGGATGAATCCCAATTTGCCAAAATCCCGACTTTAGATCAAACTTTGAAAAGATCTTGGCTTGAGGTAGTTTTTGGAATAAAACTTCTCTTTTTGGCAAAAGAAACTTGTCATCTTCCAGGAAATGATTCAGAGGTTGATAATTGATAACCAACCTTAATCCCCCTCTTGTTTGCTCAGATCTTTTATTCACATAGAAAGCTTCACAAGCCCACTGCGATTTTGTGTTTTCTATCAATCCTTCTTGCTGTAACTGATCAACTTCTTTGATTGCAAGTGCATAGTGATCTGGATTCATACCTTTGTGACTTAATTTTGTTGGATTAATGTCTTCATTCTTCTTAAAAGGCAGATGAACAAAAAACTCAGGATTCTTCCATAGGGGATGAGAGCACTTCTATAGGAAATCTGTATGACTTTCTGCACATGAAGTTTTTGCTATTTCCTCCCTGATGTCAAAACCGATAAGAAGATCTTTTCCAGGTAGTTCTGAACCATAAATTTGATGATTTATCACATATCCTGGAAAAAGTTGAATATTGATGGGTTTGCTTATCTGGGTTACGGCGAAATTATCTCCATTTGCTGCTCGAAAAGATCGTTAACACTTGTTCCAGTATTCCTTTGGCAAGATGTCTGGCTTCATAATTGATGATGCTGCTCCAGTATCAAAGAAAGCTATGACAGGGATTGGCTTATCCCACTTGCCAGGAAAAATGTGTATCTTAGCTGATGGCGATGGTTGGCATAAGAAATTTTCCTCCAGAGTATAAATTTCATCAAACAAGACCATGTCATCATCATCAGATTCTTCTGTTGAATCAGAAAAATCTGCTCCAAGAGCCAGAATAGTATCTGGACTTGGTTCTTCATCCAGAGAGAATAATGACTCCAAATCATCGTCTTCAATGTTTTCAATTTGATAAATCTTTTCTATGAGTTTGGAGCTCTTTTCTTTATTAGGACATTCTTTTGCAAAATGACCTTTATTTTTGCATATATAACATCTGGATGATTTGGTGTTTCCTTTCTTCTTTCGAAGAAACTTCCATTTCTTCTTTTTCGAGAAATAGTTTTTCCCCGCTTTTTTACGAAACTTGGCTAGCTTGGAAAACTTATCTTTCTTTTTTCCACATGTGCAAGAGCTGCCTTTGCCACATTTGATTTGAAGCTCGTTCCTATCACATGCTGATCCGAGATTCTTACTCTATTCTTCTATCTGCTTGAGAAATTTCTTCTGGTTGCATAACTTTTCTAAAGCAAGCAACACATTCTGGTAAAGTTCACCGATAGAAGTACTGTTGATCGAAAGATTCTTTATTTGCAATAATCGAGATGTTTCATTCCCCGGAGGCTCTGGAAGAGAATTAAGGAATGTATGTTTCAATTTGACTTCATCTATGCCATTAATAGCATAGAACCTTTTGGAAATTCGTTCATAGTGAATTTCCATATCCTTTCTTTTGTAAGAACAACATCTCATACTCAAGTATTCCTCACGAGCTTGATTTGTATAATGATCCCATGCTCCAAGAAATTCATTGTTGACATACATAATCAAGGCATCTACGTTTGGACTTTGCTTAATGATCAACTGTCTATAAGTCCCCAAAGCAATCCACCATTGCCTCAATCTGCCATGAAATTTTGCCACAAACTTATCTGCTACAGATGGCATGGTAGCTCCTGGCTGGAGTAATTCTGATGTACACCAAGCATGCATTTCATAAATTCGATCTCGCCATTTTTGAGGGTGAGATTTTTGAGGGTGAGATTTCATTCTGGAATAAGTTTGAGTTTGACTGCTCTGTCTCTTGATGGTCTGGAAAGTAAGTTTCTTCTTCCTCCACAGTAGGCTCATCAGTTTCTTGGCCTTCTTGACCAGCCATGAGGATTTCTAGAGACATGTTATCATTTTCCCAATCTTCTTCACAGATTTGCCATAGAGAAGCTTGCTTTTTTCGTGGCTGAGGTTGAGTTGCCATCTCTTTCAGAAAGGATGATATTGGATTATCCACCATTAATTGGGAAGAGGATGGCTGAGTTTGCTCCTTTGTAGGAGATTCTCTAACCGGGGATTTTTACGGCTTCTTTTTTGATGGTTGGGATGCTTCAGGTTGCTTAATAGGCAAAAAGGCTGCACTATTAAATGGATTATGATCATAAGGTGAGAAAGTCACAAGAGGCTAGGAATAATTTGGTAAAGGTGGCAAATATGATGAGAACGATGGTGCCTCATAATAGCCAGTATACGGCTTTTGGGTCTGGATAGAGTGTAGCTGAGTTTTTAGGGATTTTAACTCTGCTTCCTTTTGTGCTAATAAAGGTGAGTTCATAGAAACAGTCAATGCTAACTGCATGAGTTCATGGTGAAGTGCGTTGATCTTGTTTTGAAGTTGCGATGTCGCGTTTGAAATTGTTGACAAACCACTATCAAGCCTTTTCACCATTGTTTGTTGAGTCACCATTATCTGATTCAAAACTCTGTTTTGAGCTACAGCATTCTCAGACTGCCAGTTTAACGTTGCTTCTGCTGGTGTAATTTGTTTGCTCGAACCATCTGGATTCCTAGCTGTTGGATTTTCAATTTTTCACGCATGAGAAGTCTTGTTCCGTTCAAAATTTAGTGGAGGAAAATTGTTATCATATGAGTATGGTTGCAACATATATATTACACTCCTGTGGTCCTTTGGAGTAAAGGACGTAGTAGTCAAATTTGCCTGATGCTTCTCCTAAGAGTCCAACTTCTGGATCTCCTTTTTCATAACGTTCTTGGAGAATCTTTTGTGAAGACTTCTTTTTATTCCATCTTTTGGATGAGTAATCATCATCATCATCACATTGATCTTCAAGACATGCTTTACAATCGCATACTCCCCAGAAGATATGACCATCCTGGCTAAAAGCATAAACGGGCTTTCCGCTAGAATCAAAGGAATGAATAGGGATTTCTAACGGTGTTTCTTCTATCATGTTGATTTCTGAAGAGAAAATCAATGCATTTGAAGAAGATGATGAGTCATCTTTTTTGAAAACAATCTCCACTGCACCATCTTTCTTTTTGAAGAAAGATGATTTCACCGAATGTATGGGCTGATTATCTTTTTGGATCTTCTCATAATGTGTCACCCATGATTCTGGAAGAAGCTTTATGAGCTCATCTTTTGGAATTTGCTTAGGCACATGGATGCATGATGAACTTGACTGAGCATCTATTTCGAGAAATAGAGCTTCATTTGTTTCTCTAGGAAGGTTGAGATCAAATGAGTGATTCTGAACCCTATAGGCCATTTGATAATGAAGAGTGGCAATATAAGTTCCTGCCACTTGGGGTGCTCCAACGATCTGCAGCTGCACCTTGAGATTGTCATAGATATGAGGGTCATCCATGTTGAAGTTTGGAAACAGTATTATAAACACTGTACCAGCATTGAGTGTAGTTTGAACAGTAGCGATACATGCATGAGCATATTGTTCAAACCGAGTATCTAAAAGTGCCATCCTTGCTACCACTGGTAAGCCTTTTCTTCCATGAAGTGTTAAAGCCATTCTGACAGCTCCAAAATGAAGATGAGTGTAGTCATGAGCATGCCACTGGGCTGGCAATGATTCTCCTAGTTGAACTGGAAAGACTTGCTCTACTTCAATAGAAGGAATGGGTACTTGTTCTAGCTTAGATGCTAAAACAAGCTCCTTGGCTTCAATTGCTTTGCTAGGTGAGAGAACTTGTTTAACAACACGAGACACATGATTGTGTTTTTTGGTAAAAGTTCTATACGGATTAAGAAAAGGGAGTTCAGTAATAGGGATTTTACTATCGTCTTTCTGATAATCTACAGCATAAAGAAAATCATTATTTTTAGACTTAGATGAACTAGAAAAGCTTCGGGAAGATGAAAAGGAAGGGGAAGGTGTAAGGTGTTTAGGACTAGCCATAGATTTGTTGATCCTTATTCTCCAAGATTTACCTTAGGAGTTATGATGTTTTACGAACACACTAAGCGTTTAAACAACCATGAAATCTCTGCAATACAGTGATCAGTAAGCCCCAACGCCGCACCCTCATAGCAGCAACACAGGCACGTCGATCATCAGTATTGCAACTATCTCATAATATGTTTCTAGTCGCAAGATTTCTGGTGTGGAGGATCCTCTGAGGGGCAACGACAGAGCATACTTTCCTTAGACCATATGCAAACCATCATAACACCGCCGGGTCATCGAGAAGAATAAGGGGAGAGGTTTAAGCTTCCATGGCTCTGATACCAAGATTACAACTTACGAAAAGAGGTACAACCACTTAGGAGGTTAACTAATAAAGAGATAATAACAAGAAGAGAAATATGAACACAGAGAGAATATATGAATACACAAGTTTATTTCTTAGAATGTGTCTAAGGCTTCAATGCCCTAAACCATTACAAGGCTTCCCTATTTATAGCAGTCTGAGGAAGCTTACTTAGCACACCACTAAGGATATCTTACAAGACACCCTTGACACTTAACATACTACTGGAAGCTTATAGAACACACTTCCTAGCAAACTTGAACATTTTTTACGAAAGAGAGTAAAACTGCAGTTAGAAATCCGCAAACCAAATATTGATAGGCTGGCTGCTACATTCCGCTAATTGTTTGTAGTTGCCTAATTGCATAAATTCTATGGGTTAATTACTACTAGTCTATGAGCATTGTTTTAACTTTTTTTTTTTATACAAAATGAGTGTAGAGGAACTAAAAAATTATGAATGAGTCTTAATAAATAAATCAATTAGAAAATATTCGCACATATGACGGGCGTTATTTATTTATCAGTAAAAACAACTGGAAAATAGCTGGATTGCAATATATTTGTAATATTAAAAGGGGCGTGGCGCCATTGTATTTCTACGACGACAATGGGATGCAGACAAAATGGACAGATGACAAACATTTTCTCAATTCTTTGGATAACTCTTAAAGAAAAAAAAACACAAGTTTGATAGTACTAATTTCTATATTTATGAGATACGTGTCCATAGCTAGCAACCTTGTAGTGAAACCAGTTAATGCCACGTATCACGTGTACACATACATTTTTTCTTTCTTTGCCCCTTATAAATTGAACATAGAGTATTCCCTGTTTACAAACTAACTCATCTCTTTTCTTCAACCTTTTCTCACTTGCACACATACAATAATATTTCTATGGCATTGAGGCATTTTCTTATAGTAGCTTTGCTCTTCTTCTGTGCTCTTCAGGTAACTCTTCACACACACACACACGTTAGATTATTATCTGTACATGTATTCAAACAATTTGGTAAAATTTTCAGGTAGTAAAAGGAGCCAACAGGAGGCTTATGACTGATGTTGGTACGTTCTTTGGCTTAGTTAACTTCTTACTTTCTTAATATTATGTGCTATTTGTTTATCTATCTGTTTATAACTTGATCAAATGAATTTATGCTGGTTGCAGATTGTAAAGGATTGTGCCAAGTGAGGTGCGGGGCGCATTCGAGGCCAAACGTCTGCATGAGGGCATGTGGAACATGTTGCGATCGATGCAACTGCGTGCCTCCTGGTACTTACGGTAATCGTGAGGCTTGCGGAAAATGTTACACCGACATGACCACCCATGGAAACAGGCTCAAGTGCCCTTAATTTCCATGAAACATCTATACATACCTAGTAGTCATATATAAGTGATTTACCTTTCATTTGTAGCAGTCGACTCCTATGAATCGTACATGTACCTCTACTTTATAAATGGAATTTATATGAGTTTTGTTTCAACAAGCGATGTGTATGTGCGTTTGATTGGCGATGAATTTGAAATATGTAACAAACACTAAAAAGAACACATACTTTTAACCGAACCTCCTTTTTTAAACATGACCTTTTTTTTTCCTTTGGAAGGAAATACAAGTGATTTTAACCTGGAAACGGTCAACAACTGAGTGCAAGGAAAATGTGAGGATAAATGGTTGAATATCAAATTAATGAACAATAAAACTGAAATATATTCATTTTTTTGCTCATTTCATGCAACTTTATAATTTATAATGAAAGTGTAAGATTTGAAGTAAAGCTTCATTTTTTTTTTGCATATTTCATTGTATATTCAAAATTTTTATAAATTCTTACTTACATATCTAGGTATTGTATGTTCGAGAATTTTATATATATATAAATTCTTACAAAGGCACTCCATGTCTAGTTATCCACGTATCCCTAAAAATCCTTGTACAATTTTAGCCTGAGAAATGGATCTAAACTTTAAATCATTTAATTTACTCCAATGTCTCTAAAAGTAGTCCTAAAAGATGAGATTGAATTGTCCTAATACATTAATGCATGTTAATAAATATTGCCTAACAAATCAAATGCTTCTTTGCAGAGAAAAATGTTGTGCTTATCAATTCAAGATTCATAATAAAAGTTTAACTCATGAATATTGAATCATAACTCATTACAAGTTGTACAAATAGTACGAATGTGCATGATTATAGTCAATATAGTATGGATGTTGCTGTCATAATTATTTTATTTTAAATTAGTTGATGAACTGCGAAACTTGCATGATCGTAGTTTCGGATGATCATAATAGGGTGATGACACATGGGACAATTGTTTTATTTTTACAAACTAAATCGAGTTTCCATCTAATATTTGAGCTATATAAATTTTTCAAGTTTATATTTAGGCGACCCACCCGAGTCGTACTTCCACTTCTACAAAAAGTAGAATAGACATCGCCCCTTTCACATCGGTTTATGATTTCCCCGATGTAAAATCTATCACTAACATCGATCGAAAACAAACTGATGTCTTTGATATATTATGAAATCACATTGCAAGCAAACCGATGTCAAAAGCATATGATTGAAATATCAGTGACATCGGTTAGTACCACAACTGATGTCTTTGACATAGTATTACATCGGTCAAAAAATAACCGATGTCTAAAGTAGGCTAAAAAAAATTCACTTCCCCGCCCACACACAATTCTCTCCTCTTAATACCCAAAATATTTCCCCCCTTCAGCGAATTTTCCCCCCTTGGTGAAATTTTAGTTCCCCCCAATTTTATTCACACTAACACACGGGCTTCAGACAAAAACAAAAAAAAAACAAAACACAAAACACATCTCTCTCTCTCTTTCACTCTCCCTCTCTCTCGACTTCATCGACTTCACAGCTCACCCTCTCTTTCTTTCACCCTCCCTCTCTCTCGCTAACAGCCACCCTCTCTCTCTCTCTCGTTCGTTACAAGATGCAGAATTAGGGTTCAATCGGGGCCCGGGTTCAATTGGAGTTCAACGGAATTAGGGTTCAATTGGGCTTCGATTTGGAGTTCCTCGTATGAGTGTTTGATTTCGGGTTTAATTCAGTGTTCCAACTTCGATTTAGGTATTTGCTCCCTCTCTATGTCTCGATTTGTACTTGTATTTGTTTATGTCTCTCTCTATGTTCTTCGATTTGTACTTAGATTTGTATATGTCTTTCTCTATGTTCTTCGATTTGTAATTGTATTTGTATATTTCCCTCTCTCCATCTCTCGATTTGTTCTCTCCTTCTCTCTCGATTTGTTCTCTCCTTCTCTCTCCATCTCTCGATTTGTGAATACATATGTTAATGGTTTTTCTCACCTTTATAATGCAGCATGGGTCGAGGCACCTTTGAGGAAAAAGGTGATTACAAAAGAGAGACAGGCCATTGAAGCTGATGACACTACGCCATATATGGCCTTCGGTAACACTGAAAAAATGTTGGCATAGGCCCAAAAATTGTTAGCGTAGCAAAAAAAATCTCTACGGCAACACTTTTCAGGTGTTAGCTTTTTCGATGTTGGCGTAGGGGTTAACTGCAACACTTTTAGGCCTACAGCAACATCATAAAATGTGTTGGCGTAGGATAGTAAATAAGCAATGACACGTCACAGGACACATGACACGTCACAGGACCCATGACACGTGGTTGGACCCCACTGACACGTGGCTGGACCCCACTGATAGGTGGGCCCCACTGACAGGAGAGGCCCACTGACATGTGGGCCCACTGAAAGGTGGCAACACTTTGTCATAGCTATTGCTACACCTTTTTCATAGCTATTGCAACACCAAATTAAGCTACTGCAACATTTTTTGAACATATGGCAACACCAAATTAATCTATTACAACATTTTTTGAACATGGTTAACATTTTGTCATAGCTATTGCAATTACAACTTTCAACTGTAAAAATTGATAACACGGAAATCATTACAATTCAACCACACTATTCTTTACTATCTAACAAGGGGGATGGGGAAAGCACCAAAAATATTATTTTGTCATAGCTATTGCAATTACAACTTTCAACTGTAAAATCCATTCCTTGCAGTTCCACGAACTAGAACTTCCCAAGCTCTGCATGTAGCTTCTCTTCATCAGTTGATTCAGCCTGATCAAGTACATTGAGAAACAGAAAAGTGACATTGAACTTCCAGAGACATGATGAACTTATAGCTTAATCAATTTGAAAGATCAAGAATTCTTACCAAGAATTTTATAATGGGAGTCTGTATGACCATAACCACAGATTCGTCAGGTTGGATATCAAGCTTGGTATTGACTTCTGCTACAGCTATGGACTCCGGAAATTTTGAGTTTATAGAAGCTGAAACTGGAGAATATGATCATCAGTGCTAGAAATTAAGTTCTAATACAGAGTTTGGAGTAAAGTATGTAATAGATGGAAACAATTTCAACACTCCTGCAGTGTTTAGCCATAGAGCAAGTAGATAAAAGCAAAAGTTACTAATAAGTTACCAGTAAGCTAAATAATTTAAATAGAATTACTTGGATAAAAGGTAGAAACTTACAGTTTGACCTAATACCCACACACAAACGGCTGTAGCACCATCCATCCATCCCCCTAATAAGATACACAGAAACCAATATTAAAATATTATAATAAAATCAAGTGAAATTTCTATTCATAAGTCATAACTAAAAAGGAATTTCATATTTAAATAAGGAATATATTAAAGTGTTTATATCGAATATATACTTGTTTAAAGAAGCATCTCATTTCTGACACACACAAAAAAAAGCATCTCATTAACCTTAACTTAATCTTTGACACAGGTAAAGGTCTGAGGCTTTATGAACTCACCCATTACCAAAGACAGATAAAGAAATTATTAAAATGTTAAAGAAAACAAAATCTTTTGTCATTAAATTGTTCTTTCACGAACACTATAAGTACTTATATTCCCTTGATATACATGAGCAAACATTCAGATTGAAGACCAACATAAAGTTAATCCAAGGAAATTTCGTATTTTGTAGGGTCTTTCCAATACAATTTATAACCAAGGTATCGTTCTGAATGTCCTTCAGTTTATTAATTTATCTGTTGCATGTGAATTTGCAAAATCAAATACTGTACATTGCCATATTTTTGGTGATAGTAAACATTTCAATAACCAAAATACAAGATGATCGGTAAATACTCAATACCTGCAGCACTCGCCTGCAGAAAGAAATACGGCCAGCTCATCTGAAATATGATATTTCATGTAGCCATTGATATGGTAATGTAACAAGACCCATCACCAGGGCAAAAGAAATGGAAGAAACAGTCAAAAGTTACAACCCAAGACCAGTTCACTAACTAACCAATGAATATAAAGCATATAATAAATAAGACCAAGCAAACACACACCAACTCACGTGGTAAGCCAGCAGACATAATATTTGAATGTAGATGCCTCTGGGCATATTCGGCAGCTAGTTGGCCCCCGTGTCCATCATATATAGCATAGTGAGCACATCTGTCAAGAAAGATACAACAATATTAACAGATTGCCTTCCAAGTTTAGTAGCAAAACAATTTCCCATAAATTAATTAACAAAAGGTGCATTAATATGAAATTCATGCTTCACAACATTTTTTGCCAATAACATGTACACTTTAACTACTTCGTTTTTCGATACTTACACACAAATTAAAACCGGTGCGCTATACCTAGAGCTTCCCATCTACCACACTTGTGCAGGTTATGGTAGGTAGCCCCATCTGCATTGGTGAAATCCTGCATTGCCAGCATACATAAGAGTTTGCAGTTAATTTAATATGTACTAACAATCACATTTGTAGAAGTAAAATTCATATATATGTTACCAAGCTGCACTATAATCAAGTATAGAAGAATATTATGATAAAAACAAAGGCATTATGCTCATTGTTGTCAACGAGTTAACCATATACTGGTGTTGACTAATACACTGTACTCAAGCATTATATGTTCAAAAGCAATTGACCTGAGAAACATAGCATAAAGATACTAGTAATAATGAAGCAAAGGCATTGATAAAAATTCTACACGAGGGGTAAATCAAGAAGACTTGCACTAACGTTTATATCAGTTCTTATTCAGATAAGTTGTCAGGTGAAGTAATATTTACCTACATTATTTGATAAATTCAATATTCTATCAAGAATATTTTTATCAGATAACTTAATTGTTCCCTGTATAAAAAGGTTTAGTTTTTGATTTCCACAGCAAATCTACAATATAATATATGTAATTTGTACAAAGAATAGAGAATACACAGTCATACATATAGCAACACAAACAAATAAACAAAGATTCTTTGCAACAAAACGTACTTACTCAACGACCAGTAGGGCATTGCAGCAGGTCTTCCCACAAACTCATGAAGCAAAATGCTCTTCCTGCCTTGTCAAGTTTTGCCAAGATGCTGAGGATAAGAAAGAGAATCATGCTTAGCAGGTAAAGTAAATGGCAGCAATGAAATATATGTTAAATGGCGAACACATTTTAAGACCTTTCCAATGCATCCCTTGTCGGATTTCCTCCTCTAGTGTAGTCATAGGGACCATATTCTACAGCATTAGGCTGCAAAAAGAATACAAAAATCAAGGTCAGTGCTTATGCTTAAGTCAACATATGCAAAAAACATATAATTGCGAAGCATATAAAGTTCCTTGCTAGACTCCAATTGCATAAAATATATGTAGCCGGCTGCATATCTAACTATACAATCAAATGAACATTTCTGCAAGCAATACAATCAATATACACAAATGCAAATGACCAAAAACTTGAAAATTTATGTGTTTGTCTATACAACACAAACGTGAGCACATACACGCACAGTCCTAATCACAAGTTCTGCCCTGATATATTTGCACAAAAGATATAAATGGATTCATAAACAAAAGTTTCAGCATGATCTTAGAACTCAGATTACCTGCTTGTAAGTGGCTGTTTGGTAAAGAGGTATACTCGTCGAATGAAAAGGATCGGACTTTGCTTCAAAATTCATCAACAATGTTGATACACTCGGCCCTTTAATCTTCACATCTGCAATAAGATAAAATTAAGTATGACTAACATATAGATGTATACAAGTGTGTGTCCGTATGTTAATCGATGTTAGTCATGACTCATGATTACCTCTGCGATTCTTCTTGCACTATCTTGGAGTGAGAGTGTGTGAGAGAGGGGGAGAAAGAGAGAGAGAGGGAGGGAGCCAGAGAGAGGGAGAGAGAGAGAGAGAGAGACAGAGAGCGAGAGAGAGGGGAGCGAAAGAGAGGGAGATAGAGATAGAGAGAGTCGGGGAGCGAGAGTTGTACCCAAAACTCGAAACCAAACGAAGATTGAACCCGAATATGCTACCATTCGCTTCAAAGCTCGAATCCGTTCAATTGAACCCAAATCCTGCTTGAATACTAATTGAACCCTAATCCATCAATAGCATCTTCATGATAGATAACCCAAATTCGAGAAACACGATATCATAATGTAAGAGAAACATATATACAGGAGATAGAGATAGTCAGATACGGGGAGAGATACGAAGAGAGGCGGAAAGAGAAGGGGAGAGTGAAAGGTGAGGCGAGAGAAGTGAAAAGTGTGTTAGATTTGCCCCCAATTTCCCCCTACCCGTGTATAACCCTAGAAGTGAAATGCTTGTTTTCCCCTAATTTGTTTTCCCTTAATTTTCATTTGCCGCTCCTTAATTTTCATTTGCCGCTCAGCTACAAGACCCCGGTCGTACTTTTCTTTTTTTTTTTAAAATATTATTTTTTTTGCAAAGTTTTATAAATTTATTTTAATAATTATGAAATTTATTATTTTCATAATTTTGTAATAATTCACAATTTATACAAAATTTAGATTTCTTTATTAAACTTTTTAATGAATTTTTTAAAACATTTTTTTAATAAAATGTTTCAATTTTAGATTATTCCAAAAAATCATCATTTGTATTCCTATTAATATTTTATGTAAAATGTTTTATGTGAATTATGTAAGAGAAAAATGGGCCTGAGGTTGTCCTCAGGAATCTTCCCTGAGATTTGTACTATAAAATTAGGACCCCGCAGGGGCATTTTTGTAACTATCTATTTTTTTATTCAGTAATTTACATAAATACCCATCAATTTGTATGTGAATTGTTTTAACCTCAGGGTTTTACCTGAGGTCAACCTCAGGCACATGAAACCCATTATGTAAAATGTTATTTATTTTTAATTTAAAATATTAATATTTTTAGGTAAAATGTTTTATGTGAATTTTTTTATTTTAAAAAAAATCATGCGGGCCCCACACATGCCACGTCAGCAGGCCACGTCAACAGGGTGGGACCCACTGCCACGTCAGTAAGGGGTGGGACCCACTGTCATGTCAGCAGGGTTGGTCCCACCTGGCACGTCAGCAGGTAGGCCCCACTGCCACGTCAGCAAAGTCCAGTCAATATATGGGGTCTACTGCCACGTCGACGCTCAGTCATCATTATAGTACAAAATAAAAAGGAAAAATAAATACATTATTGTGTAAAAACATCTACGCCAACACTTTTCATGTCTACATTAACACAAAACTTGGTGTTGCAGTAGGTAAGAATGAAAATAGCTACGCCAACATTTTTTTAAACGGCAACACCTTGCAAAAGTGTTGTAGAAACCCATATATGGTGTAGTGTGAGTAGAGTCAGCATGAACATGGTGGTGGGAGCAAGGGACAACGTGCTTCCAACCCAGTGAAGATGGTAAAAGGTAAAACTGAACTGTCATATGATCACATCTAGAACTGAGTAACTGACTCTATGAATATGGAAGCTGAATGAGATCCAATATCTATTGCAGTTCCGGAAGCGGAATTCACCAGGTTAATGAGATAGTCATCTTCTTGGATTTAGACAATTAAATTGGTAAGCAAATACATTTGCTTGTGTGTAGCGTATTTCATTGGTTTGTTTTGTAAGCTTTGGTTGATTTTGTCAAAAAGTAGATGATAAATTATGTTGCTTTAAGAAATTCCATGAGCTCGGGTGGCCATGTTGATAACACCGCTGTAGATATCAGAATCAAACAGATCTAACTTCTTTTTCTATTTTCCTTGAATAGTACATATGTTTGCATTTTTTGAATCGTGCAGCAATTTGAGACTAATAGGTATTGGTCAATGAATGAAGTATAATTTACTCAAATTATTAATTCGTTTTCAGGGGTCTGCAAAAATCTTATAATGTTAATGGCTATTATCTTCTTTCTTTAATTGTTACTTCTCTTCTGCAGGCACTTTTTTGTCACCGCAATGCTGTTTGTTTATGGCCGCATTCTCAGTCAACGACTTGTTAATACTGTTACCTCAGACAAGTTACTCCTGTATGCTCCTTGTTTGTTTAACTACACCAAGATGTTATGCCTATACTTATGGAGTGCGTACGTTGTTAATCTGCTAACTCTGTTTGGTATGTTCCAACCCCTTATTTTGGAGTTTGTTAAAAGCTAAACGTATTTCAAAATCAAAGAATGAAATTTATGAAGTTGTGGTATTTAAATTGCTATTAGCTTAAATGACTATTTTATACGACCTCGTTATTTTTTTAGTAAATTTAGGTACATTAAGCCACTTGAGTACTTGAGAGTTCTATTCTTGCATCTGAATTGCTTTGTTATATCCTATCCTTCTGGGTTGAAAAATTTATTAAACACTTGTGCAGCTTTTGCAGATAGGTCCCGGTATCGATGCTTCTGCAAGCAAAGCAAGCCAAAAGGCTGATACCAATTCTGAAAATCAAGTAGATGCAAGTGGCAAGATGAAACGACATGAAAGGTGTTTACCTAAAGAAACAGATTTTACTAAATCTCGTTCTGTCAGTTCAAAACCGAGACGAGTATTGGTTGATATTGAACAAGCACATGCTCTTGTGAGAAAACTTGATTTAGAAAAAGGAGTCGAGGTTAATATCTTATGTAGGACTGGCGATGAAAGGACAAGTAGGGATAAGTCTCATGGTAGCACTTCTGGCCCATTTAATATTTTAGATTCTGTTTTAGCAACTAAGATTATACATAGCATTTTAATTATGGAAAGCTGATGTACAGGTAATTGTTGCTTTTGATGTTATGCAAGGACGGTAATTCTTGTTCAACTAGTATCTTTTTTAGATGTTATTTCATTACACATTTGAATACTAGTGAAAGTAATACATTAAGTTCGTGGTGGACCTGCTCATAATTCTATTTTTGTCTAAGCTTGCTTGAGACGACATGGTTGCTTTTGGTAATGCAGAGCATGCTGGGGTCAGATAACAAATCACAGTATTACACCCTTTCGATTTAAATGTTGATGGTATGTTATTTCAATTATTTTACGTTTTGTTATTGTTATATTGTGAATGTATGTTTTATGTGTTTATGTGTACTTAATTTAGACAATTTTGCAAATTCTTATTTGTTATATGTTCAATCAGGAGATGAATTTGACATAATCCCATATTTTGCAGCAAAGAGATTCCTGACCAGCAGCAAATCTTGTATATCTTAAATGTATTTAATTAACCTTGCAGCTCTTACAAGTATATAATATGTAATACTTTTGCAGATTCAAGATATTGTCAAAATGAATATGTTTGGTCATACATTAAATGTATTTAATTAACCTTGAAGATACTATGGTACAGTAGCACCTTGAGTGGGTAGGCATAGATACCAAAAATTTGTGGTGCTGTCTCAGTTTTTAAAATATTGAAATGAGAGTACAGAAATATTAAAATGTAGCTTAGTAATCATCAGTTTTTATAGATGATTCTAGTGTATGATATATATATATATATATATATATATAGCTTTCTAGTGTAGGTTTTTAGATGGTTGGTGTTTGGGAAATGTGCTTGTGGGAACAAATGGGACGTCAGGACGACCTAATAAAATGAACCTAAATCCTAATAGAGCTTGGCCCTGGAAGAGGAACTCTAATGGCTGACCTTTTGCATGTACGTTACCATGAAGCTCCATGTAGTTGAGTTTCATTATTCTGAAAAGTAAATGTGCTTGAAATATATTTATTTCTGGTGGGATGCATCATGTTTTTGGATAACCAGTTTTTGCAACTGTCTTCTGTAGGGTTCGTCAAAATTGAAAGATTTTTTTTTTTGACAGAAAAATTGAAAGATTTTAATAAATCTTTAAACATGCACATGGTTGAATGTAGTCCAGCACTACAGAAACTTTAGTATAAAAAGTTGGAGTGTATGGATGAAGATGGTGACAGCAAGAATGTAGATAATCAAATCAGTTCTGCTCTGATCGGAAGTTCAGTTTCATGGCATACCACGCTGGAGCAGGTCCAACAGGAGGTTAGTAATTAATTATCCTATTTTTTCTTATGACAAGTAATTAAAGCAATCTTGCTAGTAGATAATGTTGTTATAATCCAAGTGCAAGCATCGAGAAATATTGAGATGGTTAAGTACTATTTTCTGCATGTATGCTTATGGAAGTTCTGACTTAGTGTTAATATCAAGAATAGAGGCCATGATATGGATGTACATTTATGCATTTCTACTTGCCATAGTTTTGCTTGCTATAATGTTGTATAATTGGTAACTTGTGAGGAAAAAATGCAGGTATACTGGACAGGAGAGGAAAAATGCAGGTATACTGGACAGGAGATCCTGGATCAAAAAAGATAGATGGAACTTATTATGTTCTACAATAATGTCATTGGCACTCACCTTCCGAGCATTCCATTGACGGCCAAGATATAGGTTGTTTTAATTAGGTTGTTTTAACTATGGTAGTTAGAGCGGTATAGTTTGATTTTACATGGAGTAGTATGTCAATTATGTTTTTGGTTTGGAAGAGCCATTTTGACTTGAAATGTAGCTAGTTTGTTAGTTTTGCAGATAGTCATTGATGTATATATTGAATTTTTTTGATAATGATAATGAAGTTTTTGTTATTTTCATAAGTGTTTGAGTTTTGGATTAATAAGTTGCATCAATACAGCATTCATTTTAGTATTATTTTGGTGCATATATATAGATATATGAATATAATAATAAATATAGTAAACAAACACATCAGTTTTTAATTTCAACTGATGTTAAAGGCTCTAAACATCGGTTAAGAACTGATGTGAAGGAAAATTTGAAACCGATGTCTTGGTGGGTGTAGAGAAAGGTACTCCTCTTTTACATCGGTTTTTAACCAATGTCTAAGATCATCTTTTACATCGGTTTCAATTGTTGAGCTGATGTTAATGTATATTAAACATATCGGTTAGTTGTTAGTAACCGATGTTACAGATACTATTTGACATCGGTTCGAAACCGATGTAAAAGGGTTGGAACCGATGTTAAAAAGAGCTATAGACATCGGTTTATAACCGATGTAAAAGGGCTGGACTTTTCTCTACACCCACCTAGACATCGGTTGAAAAAAGGCTAGACATCGGTTTTTAACTGATGTCTATTGACGTTTTTCTAGTAGTGTTCAAATATAACCCCTCGTAACACAAACACAAACGATTTGTTTGCAGATTTAAATATATCCACGATCATCTCAATTTCTCGCTTACTCTTCAGTGCTAAGCCAACTCGATCATCTCATTCAAATCTTAAAGCATTAGATAAAAGTTTCTCTAACATTAAGAGCTTGTTAAATTATCCCAATTCAATTTAAATTGCTAATTTATGCGTATTTAAATTTTTCTACTTAAATTTCAAAAAATTTAAGTACCTTTTTTCAACTTCTTTTTTCTCATATCAATTTTTATTTATTTGAATCACCTTTTAATTAATACTAGCTTATAACCTGTTGGGTATAATTAACTAAACAACGCAACAATGAGGCAGTGATATATATTAAACAAGAACAGGCAATTTAACCAATTAACAAAAACAAATCACGAAGGTAAAACAATATAATCAGAGACTGACATATAACAAGAAAAGAAGAGAACTTATCTCTCACAGTAGCTTTATCAAAGGCAACAAGAGATAAACAAATCAGCTGAGTCACCAAGCCCTTCGAGAAGACTTGGTTGTTCTTGAAGAGAATATTGCCCCACTTACGTTGTGATTGGGTTGCAGCAATATCACTTCCAGGATAAAACAGCACCGATCAATGGGTTCACAAATAATCTAGTGATCAACAGCGACCAGCACCTCAGTTCACCTGAGAATTATGTATATAATCTGTATGTGTTGAGAGAGAGAACAGAGAGTAATCGCTAACAAGGGTTTTTCCTTAACATATATCTCTCAACGTTATATCTTCGATATATATGCCTTAAAAAGGAAAGTAAATATTCTGATTTAATTGCATTAACAGCAGCAACATCAGGATTTATTTCAGTTACAAAAGCATCAGTATTGACCTTCGAGAGGATTGGTCGATCAATATCAGGATTTGATCATCAGTAGCATAAGGATTTGGTGTCCATCAGGATCAGGATTCAGTGCTCGTCAGGAACTGATGTCCATCAGGATTTAGCCCATCAGTATCTGATGTCTGACTAAGTCCATCAGGACTTGTTCCAAGTACTAATCCAGTCCAGGATTTTATCCAATACTGATCCATTCAGTTCCAGTACTACTATAGCAAATAAATCAGAAGCTTGTTAAAATAAATCAATATTCCATGTAATAAAATTCCTCTCCCAGGTCGGTTCGCGTACGCCAGACGCCGAGACATTCGCCCAAATCGCCCTTCGACCCGTGTCGTGCCATGTCGTGGCGTGGCGAGGCGGGCGGCGACGGCGCGCGTGTGTGTATGTGCGTGAGGCCCACTCTACATCCATGCACGCCCACATGCCTTAGTAGTTGTGCACTACACTTGCACATGGAGCTATATAAAGCCACCAACCTTTCATTACCAATTCTATGTGGGACTCAAGTTATTTCAACTAAATAACACACATAACCCATTTCAAGCAAGCAACTTCAACTCAATTTATTTATGGATTCCACTAAGAAAATGTCTTAGATCCAAACATGAAAGTTTAAGTCCTTATTACAAGGAACAAACTCCACTTGTTAGTTTCCGGAAATTACATAAAGAACATATTATAAATATGCCTCAAACTTCCCATTTTCTAACAATCCCCCACGAATCCATACAAAAAATGTATATCGATTCTCATCATGACTTGTTTTTCAGATTAGGTACCCTTCCGGGTTTGAACCCTTCTAAGTCCTCTACTTCGATGGCTACCGGATTCAAATGGAATGTTTCACCTTGAATCTTTATCCGTTTGGTGTAACCACACTCCATAGACGACGACAAGTCAAAGGCTATGGTGCTAATCTACGGCTTTGAGACGTTAATGGTCATGTCTCGATCCTGTTCGTCGAATGCTTCAAGGAATAACCTTTTCCTCTAATTACGACCACACAATTACATTCGCTTGGCTGGGCATCTCCAGAGATGTACTGCTAGCATCTCGTCAAATGACTTGACCCCATTCAGAATTCAAATAACTCTTGCTATTCTGGCAGTTATAGTACCTTTTAGGTGTACAGGGGATAGACTCCAGATAAGTGAGTATCAATCTATGTAGTTAAAGGTACAACCAATTCACCCTTACAACTTGTTATTACCACATTGAATACACTTTCGAGGGATCTCCTCTCATGTGTATTAGGTTCCCGCTATTGATGAATTATTATGGGCTATCAGTCCAATAAACTCAACAGCTATGATCCTGTCAGACATTAGACCCCTTATAGACTTTAGTCTAACTTGGATATGTCTCTTTATTTTCACATTATACTTCTTGTTGTTAATCTTGTCGATAGTTGTACGGCTATCACAATGAACAGCAAAAGCAGGAAGTGGACGACTTACTACAGGTAACATTTACATAAGTCCATGTAACCATTCAGCCTCAGTCCTCGTGGCATCTAATGCACACAACTCAGCCTCAAAGTAGACTGAGTTCTAATGGTTTGTCTAGAAGACTTCCAAGACACTGCTTCACCCGCAAGGGTAAACAGGTATCCAGTCACTCTATTGGAACCAGACTTCTTAGTTATCCTACTTGCATCACTATATCCCTCTAGCACTCCAGGAAACCTCCTGTAATGCAAACCAAGATATATGGTGCCTTTTAGATATCTAAGTACTCTATCAAGAGCATCCCAATGAGTCTTGTTTGGACAGCTTGTATATCTTGCTAACTTAGACAGTGAATATAAAATATCTGGCCTAGTTCCATTAGCAAGATACTACAAACTCCCAATAATCTGAGAATACCTTAATTGAGACACAGGTACTCCTGAACTATTCTTGACAAGGGCAATTTTAGGATCATACGGAGTACTAGTGATTCTACAATTTGAATAACCATACTTCTCAAGTATAGATTTCTTTATATAATTAGATTGTGACAAGGTTATTCCATCAGTTGACTGAGTCAACTTGATTCCAAGAATCACACTAGCCTCTCCCATATCCTTCATTTCAAAGTGCCTTTTCAAGAAACTTTTTGTCTCGTTAATAATCTTGATATTGGTTCCAAACAATAAAATATCATCCACATACAGGCATACAATAATACATTCATTTCCTTTAACCATGTAATAGACACACTTGTCACTTTCATTAACTACAAATTCTGATTCTAAAACAGTTTCATCAAACTTTTTATGCTAGTCTCTTGGATCTTGTTTTAAGCCATATATAGACTTTATTAACTTACATACTTTCATATAAATCCCTCAGGCTAATTCATATAAATCACTTTTTCAAGTTTACCATGAAGAAAAGCTGTCTTTACATCCATTTGATGGATGATAAGACCATGTACAGAAGCCAATGCTATAAGCATTCGGATTATTGTCATTCTAGCAACTGGAGAGTATGTGTCAAAGTAATCAATGCCTTCCTTTTGCTTAAAGCCCTTAGCTACCAGCCTAGCCTTATACTTATCTATTGAGCCATCAGGGTTCATCTTCCTTTTGAAGACCCATTTACATCCTATAGTAGAACTCCCAGGAGGTAGATCAACCAACTCCCATGTTCCATTAGAAACAATAGAGTCAATTTCACTTTTTACAACACATTTCCAGTACCTAGATTCTGAAGAATCCATGGCCTGTCGAAAAGTTAAAGGTTCATCCTCAATATTGTAAGTGATAAAATCACTTCCAAAATCCTTGACTACCTTAGCACGCTTACTCCTTCTAGGTTCCTCTACTTCATTAGGAGTAGAGCTACTACCAGGATCTGCCCCCACATTTGTCATCCTTTCCACATGATCAGGAATGGACCTCGATGTGTAAGTGGGATCATCATCAGGAATACCCTGAGGTATACCAGTCTTCAAAGGAAACACATTCTCAAAGAATGTTGCATCACGAAATTCAACTATAGTGTTAACCACTATTCCGTCTATGTCAGATTTTAACACTAAAAATCTCATAGTCGTAGTGGTTTCAATATAGCCCAGAAAGATGCAATCAACAGTTTTCGGTCCTAGTTTCTTTCTCTTGTGTTCAGGGACAAGTACCTTTGTAAGGCACCCCCACACACGAAGATATTTTAAATTAGTCCTTTTCTCTGTCCATAATTCATAAGGTGTCTTGTCCATATGTTTCAGAGGAACTTTATTTAGAATATGGCAAGCCGTATTCAGAGCCTCCCCCCACATGTACTTAGGCAACCCAGAATTAATCAACATACTTTTGATCATATCCTTAAAGGTTCTGTTCTTTCGTTCTGCCACCCCATTAGACTCAGGTGTGTATGGTGGAGTTACCTCATGAACTATACCTTTGCTCTTTCAAAATTCATTAAACGAGGTACTCGTATACTCACCACCTCTATCAGATCTTAAACGTTTAAGTACTTTACCAGTTTGTGTTTCAGCTTCAGTTTTGAACATAATGAATTTATCTAGTGCTTCATCTTTATGTTTAAGCAAATAAACATAACAATATCTACTACAATCATCTATAAAAGTAATGAAATACAGATTATGTTCCTTGGTCAAAACACCACCAAATTCACATATGTCGGTGTGCAGTAAATCTAACACATTCGAATCCCTAACCACATTATGAAAGGGTTTCCTAGTTTGTTTAGCAGTCAAACATACTTGACATTTAGATTTCTTATCAATGGCATGTTTTGGAATCAACTCTAAATTCATCATATTCTTTAGAGCACCAAAATTCAAGTGACCAAGACGAGCGTGCCACAAATCAGATGATTCAACACAATTAACAGAATGAGCAACATTATTATTAATAAAACTGCCCAAAATGGGCTCAACATTTATTTAAAAAAATCCATCCGACAAGTAACCTTTGCCAAAAAATACACCAGTATTTGTAATAACTACTTTATTACATTTCAAAGAAACTTCAAAACCATTCTTAACTAAACAACTTCCACTTATTATATTTCTACGAACATCAGGAACATGGTGCACTCTAGTGAGGGATAGGACACGCCCAGAAGCGAACTTCAGTTCAACATTTCCTATTCCAAGTACTTGAGCTGCACTAGCTTTCCCCATCGTCACAGTCATTCTATGAGTCTGTTGATAAGATACAAATAGAGTAATATCAGTACAAATATGTACATTAGCTCCAGTATCAATCAACCATTCATGTGACGAATAAGTAGAAAGAAGTACAGGGTTGTAGGTTACATACCCGTTGTCAGTTTCAGAAGCAATAGCCTCACCAATAACCATGTTAACCGCAGGCCCACCAGTGGTACCAAGCACAGTGTTAGCTTGTGCTCCCACAATTTGTTTCTTATCTTTTTTAAGAGGACAGTCCTTTCTCCAATGACCAACCTGTCCACAAGACCAACATGGTTTGTTGGCCTTTGGTTTCTTAGCCTTGTTCTTGTCCTTAGACTTAGTGTTTTCCTTCTTAGTGACAGACTTTCTTTTCTGTCCTACAGTAACTATATTCACCTTCGAACTCCCAGTATGTTCAGTAGGCATCACATGTCCTTGTTTGGACTTGTGTTGTTCCTGTACAGAGATGTCCAACATCAGGTTTGTCCAAGTAATCTCTCCTTTCTGTCTTTTCAAGGAGAGTGCAAACTCTTCCCAAGACTTTGGGAGCTTTTCAATTACTTACATAACCTGAAACTTCTCAAGAAGGTCCATACTAGACTCCTTCAAAGCATGTACCAATATCTCAAACTCATGCACCTGCTCAGTCATGGATTTAATATCCACCAGTTTAAAGTCAAGGAACCTGGCCACAGAATACTTTTCCAGACCTTGTGAGTCAGTATTATGTATCTGGTCAAGCTTCTCCCATAAGAGCTTAGCACTGTAGGAGTCAGATGAATAAATATCGAATATAGTGTTCGCTAAAGCTACCAGAATTGCAGCCCTAGCCACCCATCCTTTTTCTCCCACATGGAATAAGCCTTAACAGACTCAGCTTTCTCCTTAACCACAACTGGTTTCTCATATTGCACCACCGGCCATAGACCCTTTACCGTTAACCACAGTTTCACCTTTTTCAGCCAACGAGAAAAACCAACACCCCCACCGAATTTATCAGGCATTCCTGATAAATCGATAGGTTGTGGAAAACGGTATGTAGTCCAATCAATGGTAGGTGCAGTAACACCAGACCCGGAGCTAGTCTCAACAACAGGAGTTTCAGTTTCGTTAACCATCTTGTTAATTAACAATATATAACACCAGTATTCTCTTCAAGATTGTTGGGTATAATTAACTAAACAGCGCAACAATGAGGCAGTGATATATATTAAACAAGAACAGGCAATTTAACCAATTAACACAAACAAATCACGAAGGTAAAACAATATAATCAGAGACTGACATATAACAAGAAAAGAAGAGAACTTATCTCTTACAGTAGCTTTATCAAAGTCAACAAGAGAGAAACAAATCGGCTGAGTCACCAAGCCCTTCGAGAAGACTTGGTTGTTCTTGAAGAGAATATTGCCCCACTTACGTTGTGATTGGGTTGCAACAATATCACTTCCAGGATAAAACAACACTGATCAATGGGTTCACAAATACTCCAGTGATCAACAGCGATCAGCACCTTAGTTCGCCTGAGAATTATGTATATAATCTGTATGTGTTGAGAGATAGAACAGAGAGTAATCGCTAACAAGGGTTTTTCCTTAACATATATCTCTCAACTTTATATCTTCGATATATATATTACCCAAAAAATAAAATGTAAGAGATATGCCTTAAAAAGGAAAGTAAATATTCTGATTTAATTGCATTAACAGCAGCAGTATCAGGATTTATTTCAGTTACAAAAGCATCAGTATTGACCTTCGAGAGGATTGGTCAATATCAGGATTTGATCATCAGTAGCATCAGGATTTGGTGTCCATCAGGATCAGGATTCAGTGCTCGTCAGGAACTGATGTCCATCAGGATTTAGCCCATCAGTATCTGATGTCTGACTAAGTCCATCAGGACTTGTTCCAAGTACTAATCCAGTCCAGGATTTTATCCAATACTGATCCATTCATTTCCAGTATTGCTATAGCAAATAAATCTGAAACCTGTTAAAATAAATCAATATTCCAGGTAATAAAATTCCTCGCCCAGGTCACCTCGCGTAAGCGAGACGCCAAGACATTCGCTCAAATCGTCCTTCAACCAGTGTCGTGTCGTGCTGTGTGCGCGCGAGGCCCACTCTACATCCATGCACACCCACATGCCTTTGTAGTTGTGCACTACACTTGCACATGGAGCTATATAAATCCACCAACCTTTCATTACCAATTCTATGTGGGACTCAAGTTATTTCAACTAAATAACCCACATAACTCATTTCAAGCAAGCAACTTCAACTCAATTTATTTATGAATTCCACTAAGAAAATGTCTTAGATCCAAACATGAAAGTTTAAGTCCTTATTACTAGGAACAAACTCCACTTGTTAGTTTCCAGAAATTACATCAAGAACATATTATAAATATGCCTCAAACTTCCCATTTTCTAACATAACCCGTGCGAAGCACGGGTTTCTTTCCATAGGTTATAAAATTTATTTAACATTATAATTATGTTTTTATATAATCCTTATTTTAAAGCATAAATGTCCAAAATATCTTAAAGCAAAATTAAGGCCCTTTATGCCCACTAGTTACACAAAATCATGTGTCGTGTCAAATGACTACGACATACATGTACCTTCAGTTCAATTTTTATGAAAAAAGCACAGGAGTGACGAGCAAAGTCTTTATTGTGGGGCCATGTCTGATGTCACAACAACTAAGATTATTTAATCAGATCAGTTGGTGTTTGGAATAACTACTTAATTAATAATGTACCAATTGACAACCAGAATCATTAGTGTGCGGGGGCCATGTCTGAATTGCCCAAATTATCAATATTTGAGTAAACTACGGCTGTCAAAGTGATACGGGAGCAGAAATGCCGTAATAACTCGGCATATCGGGCCATCAATCTGGGTATGAGTATTTTGAGCCGGGCAATCTCAAATAGAGGCATTTTGGTAATTCTTTCTTGAATATATGATGAGATATTTTTGGGTGTATATTAGTGATCGCAAGATTAATTTTAAATCAAAAAGTAACGTGTTTTAATTACAAAAATTACTTATTATAATTTTGGATATATATTAATTATTGTAATATTGGTTTTAAATTAAATGGTAAAGTGTTTTAATTAAAAGTAAAATTTTTAGAAAAAATGGGTAATTGAGTTAGTTATTGGTTTTAAATTTAATGGTAAAGTGTTTTAATTAGAAGTAAAATCTTTAGAAAAAATGGGTAATTTAGTTGTTGGAGAAGAAAAAAGAGTCTAAGGAGAAGATCAATGTGGATGAAGGAATTTTAATCGGAATATAATTACGTTAACATTAGTAATTAGTTTTTTGAGTTGTTTTTCTAATTTAATTATTTATTTTAATAATTAAGATAACCAAACCGAAAACCAAAACTTTCAAAACTTTCAATGTTTCGCTTTAATATAATAGTGTAGATATAGTATAGATTTTTAATTTCTATTTAATCTTATTTAAGAATATTAATATAATATTTTTGAAATGACATATCTAACCGTGACGACCAAAGCATAGCATAGGAACTCTCTTACGTTAATTATATAGCCTATAACCCACGCGATGCACGGTTGCTTGTAAACTGTTTAATTATATTTCGTTAAAATTTTAAGTTGTATATATGTATGTTTTTATTATAAATTTTTTTTTTGAATTTTATAAATTTCATGAATATAAATATTATTCTAATTATGTATTTTAATTATTATGGAATTTTTGGGAGTAGCTTATAAGATTATATATTTATTAAAAAAATAATAATTTTTTTTATTATAATATGATATTGACGAGGGTAGAATCTCAATCTCTTAAAATTAGTTTATAAAATAATATATATGTTTAATAAAGATATGTTATTGGTGGAATTTGAACTTAACCCATGAGAATATTTTAAATATTAGAAAAAGAATATTTTTTTAGTATTAGATCTAACGGTTATCACTAATTTATCTCAAAATCCAACGGTGGCTCCTTTTTAATATCTACAATTATATTACTTATATAAAATTTTATAAGTTATTAATATACTTTATCTTGAATTTTAAAATTTGATTTTGACGTTTACAACCCACATGAAATTAACAAAATAATCTTTAAATTAATGATGGTTTAATATAATTAAATCTACAGAGAAACAAAAAAGAGAAAAAATTGACGATTTTTTAAGTTGAAAATTCTATTTGATTTATGAATTCTACTTTTAATTCGCTTTGATTATCAAAATATCCTTATAGTTATTTAAAGATAGTTCTACTCACAATTAAATACAATTTTAATAATAAGTGTAAGAGAGATTTTGTCCGAAATTTTGATAATCGGTAGTCTATTCCTTCGTATGACAAAGATTTTAAAATAAATAGATGAAAACCGTTGGATCTAGCATGAAAAATGTTTTATATTTTAATATGTTATAAACTAAAAAGTACTCCGTATATATATTTATATAAGATAGATTTTGTCCAAAATTTTGATAATCGTCTATTCCTCCGTACGACAAAGATCTTAAAATAAATAGATGAAAATAGTTGGATTTAGCATAAAAAATGTTTTATATTTTAATATGTTATAAAATAAAAAGTATATATATATTGAAAAATGAAAATGTATATGTCAATGATTTAAATAATATACAATTAGGTTTTCTACAATTGATAGCATTATCAATGTAGAACTTCTACATAGATTAGGATTAATGTAAAAATTCGTAAGTATATTTTCTCTTGATATTCTGATTGTTTCTATTTGAATAATAATTATTAAATCATTACTAAATTAAAGATAATTTTATGAGGTTCGCATGGATTGTAAAATCATTCAAATCTGATTTCTAGATCTCAAGATAAAGACCAAATAGTAAATATGAATTTTTTTAATACTAAAAAATAAAAAATAAAATTCAATTCTAATACAACTTTTTTTAATTATATCCTTTTTAGAATATAATTTTCTTTTTAAAATTCAATTATAATACAACATTTTTTAATTTTATCCTTTTTAGATTATAATTTTCATTTAAAATTCACTTCTAATACAAACTTTTCTAATTATATCCTTTTTAGATTATAATTTCTTTTTTATGTGATATAATCTTGATCGTCTAGTTTCAATCCAACGGATTATTTAATTTTGGTAGTACAGGAACCAGACCAAAAATTTGGATAAGAATTCTCTTATAAAGATATTTTTAAATTAAATATAGTTCTAATGATGAAGAAAAAAAAACAAATCGATGAAGAAAGGGTATTATAGTAAATTAACAAAGTGAAAATTATAAATAAATAAATAAGGATATAATTTATAATCCAACGGATGACTTTTAATCCAACTTTTTAATCCAACGGATCATATGCTTTTGGTTGTACAATGACGACGACCAAAAATTTGGATAAGCTCTTCCTTATTCTTATTATATATAAGGTATTAATTATACAAGTTTTCATAAAACTAGCGCTCTACCCGTGCTACGCACCAACCGATAAATTGTATTAATAAATTAATATAAATATATTATTTTAATTTTTATTAAGAAAAATATATAATTTTATTGGAATGTTAATTAACGTAAGTATAAAATTACTTATCCGTGAATTCATACCAATTGAATTAATATTAATATTATAAACCAATCATCAAAACAAATACAACCCCCGTTGAAAAGTTCAAAATCCCTCTTTATTGTTTTTTTTTAAAAATTTAGCTTTCATTTTATTTCTCTCTTTGTTAGAGAATATTTCTACGTATCATGTTAAAGAAATTTTCACCCATATTATGAGAATTCAGTATATTTATTAAATATCGAATCCTTAAAATATTTATTATATTAATTTATTGAAAATATTTGTATGGTCGTGGTTAATTTTTCGATTACATATGAAAAATGTGTAGAAACTTAATCCTCACCATTCCAATAAATCATTAAATTGTTTATCAAAAAAAGGTTGAATGTTTGAGCGATATGAGAAAGGATATCTACTGTGCAAGATATATGAAACGAACATAGTTATAAGAATAGAAACTTTCATTAATTGTTATATTAATTAATTATTTTATAACATGAAATTCATTTTCCTGTAACAGTGAGTATATTTTTCCTACGTATATAAGAAGAAATAGCTTATGTAGACCTGACAAATCGTTTTGCATATTCATGTCATGTACTTTAGGGTCTTGAACTAAAATGACATGATATTAAATTGTGTACCCGAAATTAGAACACAAAATGACACTAAATTATACAAAATTTTTCATGTACACGAAATGAAATGAAATACACGAATATAAAAAAAATAACAATTATATGAAATATTACAATGTATCCATGTTCTGTAAATATATAATTATATGTCTTAGAACAACATTGAGATGTTATGAAACAAAACTAAGAGTAGCTTGCATGGTGTAAAGTCTCCTAAACAAAATGAAACCCACTTCTTTATTTTTTTCTTATTTCTCGTTAACAAATATCTCTCTTTGTGTAGAGAATCTTTCTACCAAGTTATTTAGTTTTTTTTAGATAATTTCTATGCTTTGTTGATATAAAAAAAATATAGTCAACCAACCAAGCAAATTCAATATATGCTCTTAGGTTAAGATATGAGAATTGATACTATTACTTTAATTCAATAATACAAAATTCGAAAAGGCACCCTTTTATTAAAAATAATATATAATTTTAAGTGTATCAACCTTTTTATTTATGATTATTAATAATTTTTATAACAAAAACCGTAGCTGCTCGCTCTCTCTATCTCCACCTTTCCCAAAAGATGCTAAAGAGCTGATATCAATTTTTTAAGTTTTTTTTATAATTTTTATATTGATTTTTCTTTATTTTTCAATAAAAATATCATTGAGAGTCTAGTACCCGGCCCCTTTGCCCGTTAATGGATTTTATCTATCAAAATATTAGATTTTGTACTAATTCCTTATAAATGATAACCCTTATTTTCTTTTCCTTGATTTTACTTTGGCTTTCACTAAATATCTCTTTATTGAGAGCCTAATATCTTGTTCGTGGATTTTGTCTACCCATTGTGTTATATTAGTTCATTGATTTGGATAGTACAAAATCAGTCGGTTGTTTGAATATGTTATGACAAATCAAATATACATATTTCTCACGTTTATAACAAATTGTTAGATTATCTCGCCGAAAAGACTGTATAATTTAGTGACATAAGCTAGAGTTGTACCTAATTGAAGATCTGTTCAATGATTGGATAAGGGAAATTAATGATATAATTTACTATGTGTTTGTTCAATTTTAATTACTTTTGTAGATGTTGTATGCCCTTTTATTGATGATTTTTGCAGGTTTGATTATTTTTGTGTATGACATATGTCCTTTTATTGATGAATTAATTATCAATAAATAAATAGTGATTATAAGAAAATTTGTGTTAAATTGACCAATTTATTATGGAAATATTCACTAACAATATTTTCATTGCGTCTATAATATTTCTTATTTTTTGATTGATAATTTATAAACCAAATAATGTAAAGTACTATTTAAGAGTATATTTAATATTTTGAATAATTCAAATATATTGTCTAGGCAATTTTTTTTCCCATTAATTATTGCATAGTTAAAAAATTTCGTAATTAAATGTTAAAAGATGATTGGTTTAAAATTAATTCTAACATTTTAATTGCTTGATTAGCTTTTTTTATGACTGAATTATTTAATACTTTACATAACTTAAAATTTGAATGTGTATTTAGAATAGTGTGGTAAATAGTTTTATATTGTTAATAATTTTTAATTCATGATTTTAATGGTACCTTATGATTTTTAATTGAAAGTTTTAGATATCAAAATATCTATTATAAATATAACATATTCATGTATAAATGTATAAATTTTTAAATTAAATTGTTATTGTATTTAGAATAAGTTTGTTAATTAATCACTTAATATTAATGACAACTCGGCAAAAAACATTTATTTACAGGCACACCTAATGTAAACAAAATTAGTGTAATGTGATGCCTACATTTTAGTAAGTCACTACATTTATTTAGAGGCACACCTAATAATGTAAACAAAATTAGTGTAATGTGATGCCTACATTTTAGTAAGTCACTGAATTATTGAAGTTTGCTACTGAATATTCTAATTTCTAATGGTTCTAACGAGAAGTAACTCTGAGAGAATCCGTAGCGGGATGATGATAACCTAAATTGTTTTCTATTTTTTTCTTTTGTTAGAAACGTTTTTATGTTGAATTTATTGGACAATTAAAACATAACACATATAATACCTTAATCGAAATAAAAAGATAATCTGTCCAAGTATAAAATGTCATAGAATAAAAAGATATAAAGTAGCTAGTACCTTAATCGAAATTGATATGATTTAGGCATGAGAAAAATTGATGCATAGACGTTTATCAAAGTTGGCTAAGTCTGATGGGGAACAGTGAATAAGCGGCTTAGATTTTCCGTAATGTTTAAATTGATATAATAATAATATTTTTTTCGTTTGTAAAAATTTTATTTTATATAAATTGTTTATTATTTAACCGTTAAAATAAAAATTATTAGTTATTATGTTTAGTTAATTGATATGAAAAATAAAAATTAAGTGTTATGGGGTGTAACTTGATTTGAGTTGAGTCTGAAACGTAGAATCTAGATCCAATAGAGACATGTTACATTAAGTTTAATAGATTTAAATTTAATAGATTCCGATTGATATTAAAATAATTTACAATCACGTGATTGGTTAACTAATACATGTTAGATTCGGATATCCTTTATTATAATAAAGGATATTCAAAAATAATTTATAACAAAAAGATATATAACCATATGTAATATACTTTTTTGTGGATTTATAGAAAATAATATTTACGGTTAGTAGAAATTTTTTAAAATTAAAAATCATGTGATATGCGAAGTTATTAAATCAAAATTTTTTATATTTGAATTTAATTTAACTGCGACTAGTAAATTAGAATAAGCATGTTAAATAATAAAATTTTTGTATATGATTGATTGATTTAAAGTTTAGAAGTAAATTCTGATTGCCTCTAAAATAATTTTAATTTTTTAATTGGTAATTTATTCACCAACCAATAATAATACTCTTATAACATATATTTAATAATTAAAATATATGTAATGTTCGTTTATATGAATTTATTAATTATTTTATTAACAAATTGTGAATAAATATTTTTTTGAACCATTTAAAAAATCGAGTTTTTGAATACATGGATTTTATCCAAGTTATTTAAATATTGTTCAAATACGATTTTGTAGTGTTGGCTTATATGCATTTATTAATTAATTTTATTAATAAATCATGAAAAAAAATATTTTTGAAGGTATGGATTTTATCTAAATTATTTAAATCTAATTTCAAATCCGATTTTTGCAGATTTTTAGTTATGTTAGATTATAATTATTTAATATCGATTATAATTGTACAATATTATATCCTTATATATAATATGCGTAAAAGGGATCTTAACCATAATTGTCGTCACTGTACTACCAAAATAATCTCAACCGTCGAATATAATATTTTTAAAAATAGACGATCAAGATTATAACATATTAAAAGAGAAAATTATAATCTAAAATTGATATAATTATTAAAGGTTGCATTAGAAGTGAATTTTAGAAAGAAAATTATAATCTAAAAAGGATATAATTAAAAAAGATTTTATTAAAATTGAATTTTAAAAAGAAAATCATAATCTGAAAAGGTTATAATTAAAAAAGGTAGTATTAGAATTAAATTTTTTTTATTAGTATTTAACAAATTCATTTGGTTGTTAGTAGAACAATTTTCAAATAATAATAAGGGTATTTTGATAATCAAAATAAATTATAAGTATAATTCATAAATCGAATAGAATTTTCAACGTAAAAAATCGTCAATTTTTTCTCTATTTTGTTTCTGTGTAGGTTTAATTGGAAAATAATCGTTAAACCATTACTAAATTAAAGATTATTTTGTTAATTTCACGTGTGCTGTAAAATCGTTCAAATCAAATTTTAAAAATTCAAGATAGATTATAAATATTAAATCGAATTTGTAAAATCTTATATATATCAATTTTTTAACAACAAATTGATATGTAAATTAATAACATATAAAATTAAAAAAATTAATATAATTACAGATATTAAAAAAGGAGAAGTGCGTTGCATGGGTTATAAGCTAGTATATTATAAAAATCATATGATAACATGATTGTGATTGACTTTAAATTAAAAGAGTGGTTGATTAATGAATGATTAATATTTAAATTTAATTTAAAATATATAATAGTATATCGTGATTGATTTCAAATTAAAATTGTGATTTTCTAGTAAATATTTTTTGATTTAAAAAATATGTATTTATGGATATGTTTAATAAAATCAATATTTTATTTAAATTCGTTTATATGAATTTATTAATTATTTTATTAACAAATTGTGAATAAATATATTTTTGAACCTCTCAAAAAATCGAATTTTTGAAGATATGAAATTTATCCAAGCTATTTAAAATTTGTTCAAATCTGACTTTGTAGGGTTGGCTTATATGCATTTATTAATTAATTTTATTAAAAATTATGAATAAATATATTTTTGTCCTTATAAAAAAGTCAAAATTTTGAGGTATGGATTTTATCCAAGTCATTTAAAATTTGATTTCAAATTCGATTTTTTCAAATTTTTACTTAAGTTAGATTATAATTATTTAATATCGATTATAATTGTACAATATTTTAAAATTGTTAATATGACTGTGACTCGCTTTATATTAAAAGAGTGGTTGATTAATGAATGATTAATTATGAAATTTAATTTAAAATATATAGTGGTAAATCATGATTGATTTCAAATTAAAATTATGATTTTGTAGTAAATATTTTTTGATTTAAAAAATAGGTATTTATGGATATGTTTAAAAAAATCATTATTGTATTTAAATTAGAAGTGTTAACTAACCATGGTTAAAGAGGTAGGGTGAACTTGTAAATAAGGAAAGGTCTAAATTTTAGGAATTAGCTGTGATTGGTCCAAAAATCATTTCTCGATTCTTATTGGTTAACTAATGTGTGGTAGACTCAGATATTATTACAAAGGATTCTTTACATATATTTGTATTTATATTTTTATATTATATTTAAAAAATATATATTTCAATTTTTTTAAATAAATTTACTTTAAATAAAATTAGTCAAACAGATAAATCTAAGTTAAAATTAAAATTATCACATTTCACTTAAAGCGAGCAAATTACACTTTAAAAAATTTGAATAAATCCAGGACTCTAATGAAAACAACACCGGGGTGAATAGGTGTTTATGGCTAACAATGCTTATTTATGAACTGTTTTGAAAAATACCAGAAACAGCTTGTTGTTTGTAATAACACAGTTTACAAATGGCACGCTGTTTGTGTTTAATATGCAATGTAGTATGAAATAAACAGTAAGTAAAATGAGACCCACGATCTTTTAGCCAGGTTCGACCCCTAAACCCCTATGGTCTACGTCCTGGTCCCTTACCAAACTTGGTAAGAGAATATATTATTGATCAATTATAATCCGATTACAAGATACAACAATATATCTCCCTATTACCCTGTTGCTTACAAATGGCTTGTTGTTTCGTGTGCTGAACTGACTCTCTAAGTAACACTTCCCAAGTTTACTTCTCTAGTCTAGTTCGACTCACCCTAAACGTTAAGCCAACGTTTGTACAGCAACAATTAAATACAATCTGAACAATACAAATGTTTGAATGATACAACTCAACCTATGACCCTCTGAATATATAGATATATACGACTGAAATGGGTTTGAAGGGTTTAAAGAATTTTGCAAAGAAAGCTTTGAGTTTTTGTAAGGCTCTTGATTTTCTGCACTGTGTCGTTGATAAGAACTGAAGGATATCAGTCCTTTTATAGGCGAATGAAAGCAAGTGATGAACAGATTTTGAAGAGCTCCAACGGATATAAATGTTACCGTTGTTTGATAGGAATCTGTTTGAAGAAAAGTGAGAGCAGCTTTGAAGATGAAGAGATATTCACGTGTATATAGCAGGTGTTTGCATGGAATGTGTATGTCAAAGAGAATAAATTATAATGATGAGAATCAAGTGAATATCTTGAGTGAAGGTGATAATAACGTGTATAGCTGGTGGTTCCAGGAATATGTATGACAAAGAACATATGATAATGATATGTGTCATATGAGTATTTGAGTGGAAGTTGAAGTGGATGTTTAAATTAATGAAAAGTAGAACCTTACTTTTCTAAAATAAACATAAGGAATATTGTTTGTCTCCAAGCATGTGAGAGATATGGGTGATAATATATTCTAATATATTCAGAGGACCCATACAAATAACCCTAACATAGTTTCCACTTGATACTCTTTGAACTCTTCATATTCGGTAAAACTGCCAGACTGAAACCAGCATGCTGTTTGTGAAACTGGTACGCCATTTGAATAAATGGCTTGCTGTTTGATTTAAACTGATAATATAATCAGTAAGCTGAATTCTCTGCAAAACCAAGTTAGCACATATACATATGGTATGCTATTTTATATCTGAAATCAAGCCAAATGGCTTGCTGTTTGTGATCATCAAAACTTAGGAGTTTCAATCTCCCCCTTTTTGATGATTAAAACTAATTTAGGAGAATTATTTAAAACTCTCCCTAAATTCCTGCATCTCAAAGAGTTAGATATAAAACAGTTATATTGATTAAAACAATCCATATAACCAAATCAGGCATTTAAGCATAAAAAGAATTAACCATAATGATCAACAAATATTCAAGCAGGTCATAACAAATGTCACCCATATAAGTTCAACACAAACATAGTACCAGATAGAGCACAGAACAAAGTTTTAACAAAACCAAATAAAACAACATAAAGTAACAGAATAATTAATTCTCCAAATTTTCTCCCCTTAATTAATCAAAAAATTAAGAGTCTGTTGGAGTAGTCCTGGGAGAAACATGGAAGTCCTCATCTCCTTCTTTGTCTGTTCCACCTTCATCATCTTCTGGAGCATCTTTTGCAGCAGCTTATGCCAATTTGTCAAGTCCCAAGTCAGTGTCCACTGCAGAGTGAGTAGCAGAGGTGGTTCCAGCTATCTTGAGCAACATGTCCCTCATGGCTTTCATATCCTAATGAAATCCTTTCATGACTGTCTTGATTGTTTGACAGTCTGATGTTATCACCTTTAGAACAGTCTTGACTGCTTGCAACTCCTTCTTAATCTCAGAAACACTTTCAGTAGATGTAAACTCAGAAGCACCAGGAGTAGGGTTGGAAGGTTCTCCAATCTCAGGAATATCATCAGAAAGAGGTGGAGGCAAAATCCTTGTGACCAGACCATCCTCAAACTGAATATTATTCTGAGTTAAGGTCTTGTGATCAAAGACTTCCTTGACATTGATCTTAAGAGCTTTCTTGAAATCTATCTTAAAGGTCACAAAGACCTTTGTGAGAAGCTGACCATAAGGGATTCCAGTGGAGGTTTTCTCAAGAGTACTAAGCATCTTTTGCATGATAAGAGATGAAAGATAAAATTTCCTACCATCTAAGATCATAGCAACCAACACCACATCTTGATTAGTGAAATTAGACTTATTCCCCATTCTTGGACAGATGTGTGACCTAACAATCTTAAAGATCAAATGAGCCGGTGGTGTAACCTCAGTAGTACTGGGAGGTGCAGACTCCCCAACCAAATCAGAACCAATTAAAATTGACTGTTGGTCTTTTATAGAAAAATCAGGAAAATCCAAAGCACTTTGAGCCGTATACACATCAAGCTCAGATTGATAATCAACATCTAGGATTGAGCTAAACAAAGATGTGTTGAATTGAATTTTCTTACTACCCACAGTTGAACAGATGTTTCCAAATTTATCAGAGTGTAGATTAGCATAATATTCTCAAACAAGATCAGGATAATAAACTTTGGGTAAATTGAGAATAAATGAATCAATACCAACATCTTGAAAAAGCTTAATAATTCCAACATCAGTAAAAGGTTTAATAATCTTACTGTCAATAGGATGAGCAGTGATGAGAGTCCGAGTGCCCAACTCCATGGTAGAGTAGCGAGATTCAAAATCAGGGCTAGCAAAATAAGGAATACCCTTCAACCTTTTCGATTCCGGTGTCTGAGAAACCTCGTCGCCGCTGTTATGAGCCGTATTATCCAATTCAATCAAGACCTTTTCTTTCTTGGACGAAGTTGTGTTTGCAATGAGACTAGATTTTCTGGTTTGAGTCATGATGATTGAAAGAGAGAAAGAACCCTAAAAATCGCCGCTTGATGAAACCCTAATCGCCTCTGAGAGTGTTTTGGTTGAGAGAAATGAAAATGAATCGACTTCGAGCCTCTTTTTCTTTTTGATAATTTTAGGGGAGAATATTTTAGGATTAAAGCTAAAACTAAATATCTTATTAACATATTAGTAAAATAGTCGAATAGAAATTTATGGAATAAAAAATAGAAACAAACAAGAAAAACAAAAATCCAATTAATTCCTATTACGAACAGATATACTAAATTTTCTAGAATTTCAATCAATTTTAACACCATATAATCATTTAGTATATATTATCAAATCAGGACACAGAGATTCATAGGATATCTAATTTCACACAAATGGTAAGCCAGAGATGGAATCACAAACAGTATGCCATGTATAATATGTAACTGGAACAAATGGTAAGCTAACCTGTCCAGTACTTATCATCCAGGACGTTGTTCTACATAGAACACATACCAAGTTGCATTCGAATGACGGAAAATCTCTCTTCAACAAGGGGTTTTGTGAAAATATCAGCTAGTTGAAATTCAGTTGGAACAAAGATCAACTCTATCTTTCCTTTAGCAACATTATCTCTCAAGAAATGGTGTCGAACATCTATATGCTTCGTTCTTGAGTGATTCATTGGATTTTTTGAAATGTTGATGGTGCTAGTGTTGTCACAATTTATTGGAATCCTTCCACACTTGATATCAAAATCCATTAGTGTTTGAATCATCCGTAGAAGTTGAGAACAACAACTCCCAGCTGCTAGGTATTCTCCTTCGGCCGTGGATAAAGCAACAGAGGTTTGTTTCTTACATTGCCATGAAACTAAGCTTTGTCCAAGGAATGTACAAACACCACTAGTACTTTTTCTATCAACTTGACAACCTGCATAATCTGCATCACTATACCCAACAAGATCAAAAGCATTTGTGATAGGATAGAACAAACCAAGAGAAATGGTACCACTTAAATATCGAAATATTCTTTTAATAGCATTTAAGTGAGATTCTTTAGGGTTGGATTGAAACCTAGCACAAACACACACACACTATACATGATGTCTGGTCTAGAAGCAGTTAAATATAGTAAGCTACCAATCATACCTCGATACTTGTTAATATCAACAGCCTTACCATTTTCATCTACAAACAGCTTGCTGTTTTGAATCATAGGAATTGATTTTGACTTAACATATTCATAACCGAATCTCTTGAGTAGACTTTTTGTATACTTGAATTGATGTATAAAAATTCCATCCTTAGATTGCTTGATTTGAAGACCCAAGAAATAATTGAGCTCACCCATCATGCTCATTTCGAACTCACTATGCATACACTTGGAAAACCACTTACACATAGATTCATTAGAAGCTCCAAAAATAATATCATCCACATATATTTGTACTATAAGAATATCTTTACCATCTTGCTTAATAAATAATGTGGGATCGATTTTACCTCGAATAAATCCATTTTTGATAAGAAACTTACTAAGCCTTTTGTACCAAGCCCTTGGAGCCTACTTTAAACCATAAAGAGCCTTCTTTAGCTTGAACACATAGTCTGGATACTGTTCATGTTCGAATCCAGGAGGCTGTTTTACATAAACTTCCTCTTCCAGCAATCCATTTAGGAATGCACTCTTTACGTCCATTTGATATAGCTTGAATTTCTTGAAACATGCATAGGCAAGAAGCATCCTTATTGATTCTAAACGAGCAACAGGAGCATAAGTTTGATCAAAGTCAATGCCTTCTTGTTGATTATATCCTTGAGCCACAAGCCTTGCTTTATTTCGAGTAACGGTGCCAAATTCATCAACTTTGTTTTTAAATACCCATTTTGTGCCAATAATTGAAGCATCTTCTAGTGGTTTGACAAATTCCCAAACTTCACATCTTTCGAACTGATTTAATTCTTCTTGCATAGCCATGATCCAATTCTCATCTTCTAATGCTTCATTGATATTTTTGGGTTCTTCTTGAGCTAGGAAGGCTGCATGAGCACAATAATTTGCTTTTCCTCTTCTTGTAGTAATTCCATCAGTAATGTCACCAATGACTAACTCTGGAGGATGATTCTTGACCGTTCTTGTTGCCCTCGGTAAAGAATGTTGAGCTATTTCTTCATGAGTTGTCCTTCTTATCTTTGCTCGAGGTGACTGATCTTTTTCATCATAAAAAGGTAGTTTCTCGGTAGCCCTTGATCCTCTAGGACCTTCCAAAGACATTTTTGCAATTTTGGAGATTGTATCTTCTACTTCAGCTTGCTGACTTGAACTTCCAGCTTGCTGATTGTTATTGTATATATCATCCTTGGCTTGCTGACTTTCATTTTCATCATCATTTTCAGTTTGCTGTTCTGAACTTTCATCTCGCTGATTTTCACTTCCAGCTTGCTGATTTGCACTTCCAGCTTGCTGATTTGCACTTCCAGCTTGATGTCCTGCAAATTCGTCCTCATCTCTTGGTAGATCATTGTTAGGTTCTTGAAAAGTAACATCAATAGATTCTTCAACAATATGTTTATTAACATTATAAACTCTATAAGCTCTACTTGTTAAAGAATAACCAAGAAATATAGCCTCATAGGATTTAGCATTGAATTTACCGTCTTTACCAATTGTCTTGAGCACAAAACACTTAGAGCCAAAAATCTTGAAGTAACTGATATTAGGCTTCTTGTTTCTCAACAATTGATATGGAGTTTTATCCAAAATTGGCCTGATTATGATTCGATTCAACAAATAGCATGCTGTATTCATAGCTTCGGCCCAAAAAATTCTAAGCAGCTTGCTTTCTTGCAGTAGAGTCCTTGCTGTTTCTTGAAGTGACCTATTCTTCATTTCCACCACTCCATTTTGTTGTGGAGTCCTTGGAGCAGAAAATTCATGGGAGATTCCTCTTTCTTCACAATATGCAATAAATTTTTCATTGACAAATTCACCTCCTCTATAACTTCTTATACCTACTAGTCTTGTATCATGCTTGTTCTCAAGTAATTTAATCAATTTCTCAAACTCATCAAAAGCACAATCTTTAGTACGGAGAAATAATACCCAAGAAAATCTAGAATAATCATCTACAACAACAAAACCATATTGTTTACCTCCAATACTCTTATAAGATTCTGGACCAAATAAGTCCAAGTGCAGAAGCTCTAAAGGTTTAGAGGTAGATACCATTTTCTTTGCTTTGTGAGTACTTCTAATTTGTTTACCCAATTGGCATGCTGAACATACTTCAACCTTAGAATATTTCAGTTTTGGTAGTCCTCTGACCAGATTCTTGCTTGATAATTTATTAAGCAAGTCCATGTGTGCATGTCCCAACCTTCTATGCCATATATATGGATCATTGTCGATTGCAGCTAAACAGCATGCTGTTTCCTGCATTTCGAAATCTAATACATATATATTTCCTTCCCTTCTAGCAACTAGGGGGATTTTGTTAGCACCAATAGTAATAACAGTTTTATCTATACCAAACTTAACAAAATGTCCATCATCAAATAATTGAGTGACACTAAGTAAATTATATGAAAGACCTTTGACATATTGAACTTTATCAATCGAAATATTACTATTACCAATAGAACCAATACCAAGTATTCGAAGAGTCTTGCTATTGCCAATTGTAACTCTTCCACCTTTCTTCATTTCGAGACTCATGAACTGAGATTTGTCTCCACACATATGTCTAGTGCATCCGCTATCCAAAATCCATTGATTTGACTTTACTTTAGCGGCAAGACATATCTACAAAACAAACAAACACCAATTTAACGATTTGGAACCCATATAGGTTTGGGTCCAAGTTGGTTAGTAGCAAGAATATATAGAACATTTAAATCAGCTTTCTTGATCCACATTTGGATCACTTTTGGTGACTGTTGGTAGGCTGTTTGTCTTCTGTAAGGAGCATTCTGGCGTGTTGTTTGTCTTCTGACTGGCCTCTTCTGGTAAGCTATTTTCTCTTTAGGGTTTACTTGAACCACACAATGTTTTTCCAGATGGCCTTTTCCTCCACACTTGTTGCATATCTTCCAAGGCATGGCATAATTGTATGGTATGTCATTTCTTCCATCATATTTGAGTGCACCAAGCTTTTTGTTTGAGTTCATCCCAACTCCTTCTCTGACCAAGGGGACATTTGTCTTCTTCATCATTGTCTTTAAGCTATCTTCTCCTTGAACAAAGGTTTCCATCCCTTTCTGAAGATCTTTGACCTCTTTTTCTAAAAGGGAAATCAAATCAGCTTGCTGTTTGACAAGTTCAGCTTGCTGTTTTCTCTTCTCAGCAGTTTTAGAGGATTCGGCTTGGTTAGATTCTTTAATCTTGAATGATTCTATACATTCATTTTTGGCTTCAATCTCTGCCTTCAATTTTCTGAGTTCTTTCATGAGTGCTTCATTTCTTTGTAGAATTACTTTGTTGACACCTTCGAATTGAACTAGTTTCTCTTTTAAATCAGTGATAAGATCATCATGATTTAATTCTGGAGCCTTCTCAGCCATTAACTCAGAAATAATATTCTTCAACTGATTGTTCTTCTTTTCCAGCTTTGCCATTCTTATTTTTCAGTTCCATGAACTCAATAATAGAGACATTACTTGGTACCTGCATGGTTAGTTCTTCCAGTATAATAGAAGAGGAGGATAAATCAGAATTAATTTAGTTTACCTCACTTGCATCATCTTCCGAATCTGAAAAATCACTATCCAAAAAATCTTCTTTTATGGTCCCTTGTGAGCTTTCTTCATTATTTAGACCTACAAGTGCCAAATTCACCATGTCTTCACTTGAGTCATCACTGGAGTCTGAATCATCATCACTCCAAGTCAATAAAGCCTTTGATTTTCTTCTATCTTTGAAAACAGCAGGCTGCTTTGACTTCAGCTTGTAACAATCTCTTTTAAAATGGCCTGGCTTGCCACATTTGAAACAGTTTTGCTCCTTGGCTTTCTTGTTGTTGTTGAAACTTGCTCTCTCCTTTTTCGTTCTGTTTTTCTTTTCAATCAGTCTCTTGATCTTTTGTGAAATGAGTGCCATTTCTTCATCAGATTCCTCATCAGAATCTGTCAGCTTGCTGGATGCAGTAGTTGGCTTGCTGTTTGTAGAATGAAGAGCCAAATTCTTCATTTTGGCTATAGGAACCCTAGCACCTTCAGCCTGACTTTTATGTATTTTGCTTTCAAATTGTTCTATCTCAGCAAAAACAGCTAGGTGATCCATGGTGTCGATTGTTGAGGATGATTCCAAAGCCGTGATCTCAGCTTCATAAATAAATGGTACAACACTTAACACTTTCATGTTAATTTCATCTTGTGGAATATCCTTTCCAAGTCTTTTTAAAGAATTTATAGTAACCTGGAACCTTGCTTGACCTTCCTTGATAGTTTCATCATCCTTGAGCTTGAAGTTTCCAAAGTCGTTCATTAGTTTGCTAAGCTTCACCTTTCTCAAAGTTGTTGAGCCTTCATGGTAAGTTTCCAAAGCATCCCACATTTCCTTTGCTGTCTTTAGAGATGAAACTTTGTCATATTCAGCTTGGTCTAATGCGTTCATTATAGAATTTCTAGCTTTTCCATTATAACCACATTTAATAATCTCATCGGGAGTAAGATCATCGACATCTTTTGGTTTGTTCTTGTCATCCAGAAATTTGAAGTCTCCTTTCTGTACCACTCTTAATACCAGTGGTCTCTTGGACAAGAATGTTTCCATTCTACATTTCCACCAGTTGTAATTTTCTGATCCAGTGAGGAGAGGAGCTCTATAATCAGATTTAGCTTCGAGATATTGTTCAGCCATGATCGATACCTTCCTGTTACAGAAATATTAGTATACCTCGTTCTGATACCAATTGAAAACAACACCTAGAGGGGGGTGAATAGGTGTTTATGGCTAACAATGTTTATTTATGAACTGTTTTGAAAAATACCAGAAACAGCTTGATGTTTGTAATAACACAGTTTACAAATGGCACGCTGTTTGTGTTTAATATGCAATGCATTATGAAATAAACAGTAAGTAAAATGAGACCCACGATCTTTTAGCCAGGTTCGACCCCTAAACCCCTATGGTCTACGTCCTGGTCTCTTACCAAACTTGGTAAGAGAATATATTATTGATCAATTATAATCCGATTATAAGATACAACAATATATCTCCCTATTACCCTGCTGCTTACAAATGGCTTGCTATTTCCTGTGCTGAACTAACTCTCTAAGTAACACTTCCCATGTTTACTTCTCTAGTCTAGTTCGACTCACCCTAAACGTTAAGCCAACGTTTGTACAGCAACAATTAAATACAATCTGAACAATACAAAAGTTTGAATGATACAACTCAACCTATGACCCTCTGAATATATAGATATATACGAATGAAATGGGTTTGAAGGGTTTAAAGAATTTTGCAAGAAAGCTTTGAGTTTTTGTAAGGCTCTTGATTTTCTGCACTGTATCGTTGATAAGAACTGAAGGATATCAGTCATTTTATAGGCGAATGAAAGCAAGTGAAGAACAGATTTTGAAGAGCTCCAACGGATATAAATGTTACCATTGTTTGATAGGAATCTGTTTGAAGAAAAGTGAGAGCAGCTTTGAAGATGAAGAGATATTCACGTGTATATAGCAGGTGTTTGCATGGAATGTATATGTCCAAGAGAATAAATTATAATGATGAGAATCAAGTGAATATCTTGAGTGAAGGTGATAATAACGTGTATAGCTGGTGGTTCAAGGAATATGTATGACAAAGAACATATGATAATGATATGTGTCATATGAGTATTTGAGTGGAAGTTGAAGTGGATGTTTAAATTAATGAAAAGTAGAACCTTACTTTTCTAAAATAAACATAAGGAATATTGTTTGTCTCCAAGCATGTGAGAGATATGGGTGATAATATATTCTAATATATTCAGAGGACCCATACAAATAACCCTAACATAGTTTCCACTTGATACTCTTTGAACTCTTCATATTCGGTAAAACTGCCAGACTGAAACCAACATGCTGTTTGTGAAACTGGTACGCCATTTGAATAAATGGCTTGCTGTTTGATTTAAACTGATAATATAATCAGTAAGCTGAATTCTCTGCAAAACCAAGTTAGCACATATACATATGGTATGGTGTTTTATATCTGAAATCAAGCCAAATGGCTTGCTGTTTGTTATCATCAAAACTTAGGAGTTTCATCTAACTAGGCTTTACCTGGTAAAAATGGTTTTCACTAAACAGCCTGTTTGGTTCACCTTTTTTTAAGTACTTATGAACTTAATTTCGGTTAAAAATTTCAAATTTTGATAATTTTTTTATACCAATATTTAATGTATGTTGAGATTCTATAAGTTACAAAAAAACCTTTTTTTAAGTACTTATGAACTTATTTTCAGATAAAAATTTCAAATTTTGATAATTTTTTTTATACCAATATTTAATGTATGTTGAGATTCTATAAGTTACAAAAAAACCTATTTTTAAGTACTTAAGAACTTATTTTCAGGTAAAAATTTCAAATTTTGATAATTTTTTTATACCAGTATTTAATGTATGTTGAGATTCTATAAATTACAAAAAAAAAAAAGTTAACTCTTTTTCATTAGAAATCTCTAACTTTATCTTTAAATAAATTAACTTATTTGGGAAAAAAATTTCTTCAAACATCCCAGATATTTATCTTTTCTTTGTACAATTCGTTATTGACATTGAAAAGAAACAACCCCCAACAAGTTGATTTGCAACGCTGCTGAGTATAAGTTCAAACATAAAAAAGTTTCTTTTATCAAAAGAACACCGATGCAGTTAAACTTCACTACGACATAAAATAATATTAATGGGGCCTCTATTTTTCATGAAGTAAATATGACCTTTTCTTTGATTGGAAGGAAATACTGTAACCATGGAAAAAATCAACGATAGGTTAATGAAAATGTGACGTGGTTGGATATATATGATTAATGAACTAACAAAAATTGAAAGAAAGCAACTAAACAAAATATAAATTTATTTACATTAAATATAAATATGAATTTTCATGTTTGCAATAATGAGTGTTGTACCTGTATGGTTAAATTTTTAAGTAGGTAATGGTATGCTTTGTAATATGGTGAGAGTTCTGAGTTGGGTTTGAGGGAAGAGCCGTCGAATTTAATTCATTTAGTTTACTCTAATATCTAAATTAGTTGGCTCGAGCCAATTAATCTAACATTAATAATTATAAAAAATTAACTAATGTTACTATACTTATACAAGCGTAGCAATATTGAAAAATGTTATACTTATCGATTCCAGGATCAAATTAATTAAAAGTTTAACTTAGCAATTGTGCACTAAGGTATAATAATTTATTACGAGTTAAATATAATGTGAATGTGTACTAGAACCAAAATAACATGAACATTTTTGTCACAATTATTACATTTTTAATCATGAATAAAATGTTGTTGTTGAAATGCAAATTTTATCCTCATAATTCACAAATCTATACTATTATATTAAAACCGAAACATTGAAAGTTTTGGTTTTCTCCTAAGTTTTGGTTTTCACTCTAATTATTTAATTTTAAATATACTATTATATTAAAGCCGAAACATTGAAAGTTTTGGTTTTCTCCTAAGTTTTGGTTTTCACTCTAATTATTTAATTTTAAATTATTTATAATATAAAACAAATCAAATGAATTCCGTTAAACCAATACAGAGTAGTATTTTATATTTACACCATTACTAATATAGCTAAACTTAAAACCTCCGTTGCCTTACAGAACTCTATTCTTCTAAACCTCATCTGCGCAATCTTCATCAATTCAATACACAATCTTCTTCGGTTTTTCTCTTCTTTTTCAACACCATATATCAAACATAAATACTTTTCACATAGCCGTTAGATCTAATAATAATGAATATTCTTTATTTAAATCCCTCTACCAAAGATCAAGGTTCAAATCCCATCAACAACAAATTTACATTAAGATTTTATATTATTAGTTCTAATAATATAAAATCTTAATGTAAATAAATAAAACAATCAATATCTATACTATTATATTAAAGCCGAAACATTGAAAGTTTTGGTTTTCTCCTAAGTTTTGGTTTTCACTCTAATTATTTAATTTTAAATTATTTATAATATAAAACAAATCAAATGAATTCCGTTAAACCAATACAGAGTAGTATTTTATATTTACACCATTACTAATATAGCTAAACTTAAAACCTCCGTTGACTTACAGAACTCTATTCTTCTAAACCTCATCTGCGCAATCTTCATCAATTCAATACACAATCTTCTTCGGTTTTTCTCTTCTTTTTCAACACCATATATCAAACATAAATACTTTTCACATAGCCGTTAGATCTAATAATAATGAATATTCTTTATTTAAATCCCTCTACCAAAGATCAAGGTTCAAATCCCATCAACAACAAATTTACATTAAGATTTTATATTATTAATTCTAATCAATACATATCATTTATTAAACTATTATTATTACTAATAAATTCGTAATAAATTATTCTCTATTTTATTTAATTATATAATTTTAAAAGTATTTAAAAGTAACCCGTGCTTCGCACGGGCTATAAGCTAGTACTCTTTAAAGTTAATAGATTAATCGAATGGAAATATTTTACCTGAATTTTCTCAACAGGAACCTATGTATATTTGTGTACATTTGTTACACGTGTCCTTGTTAGCAAGCTTGTAAAGTAACGCCTATCACTTGTACAAATATATTTTAGTTTTTATAATCGTATATTAACACTCATCTCTTTCATTTAACCTTCCCCAGCTAAGTTGTAGTAACACACACTCACATATACGTTAGAATAATCGTATATTCTGGTGTTATAAATTTTTGATTTTCAGGTTTCATTATGTTCTGAGTATATACTAACGAAAACGAAGATGCACACAAATTGATTACATGTTCTCATATAATTTCGTATAACTTTTCAGGAGGCTTTCTTAATTATGAACTATTTGTGCATGCATTCAAGCATCACCTCAATTTCTCACGCTTCTTCCTATTGAGCTACTTGTGCTTTACCTTGTAAAATTGGTCTGCAGAATCCTTAAGATTCATTTTTTTTTCTTTGCATAATTTCATCTTGATAAAGAAAAGAAACACGTATACTTGTAGAGAGTAACGCCATTGTGTCACGTATCACTTATACAAACACGAACATGCACACAAATTAATCTGTACATGTATGTATTCGTATAATTTTGCATAATTATTTAGGAGACTTTTAACTTACGTTGGTGTGTTTTACTTTCTTTCTAATAAGCTGTTTGTGCATGATTGCAACTAGTAGTAATCTAGCAATCTAGCACACATGACATAAGGCGCATTCAAGGCAAATGTGTGGACCAGAGGGCTTGTGGAACATGTTGCGCTCGATGAAAATACTTGCCTAACAGGCTCAAGTGCCCTTAATTCCCATGAAACCTCTTAGTAGTTGTACCTTTCATCTTCCTTCCTTGCAGCCTCTTATGGTAAAAAAAAATGGCGGAGCTGACCCCGACCGGCCAGCTAAAATTAACTACTTAGTACGAAAATCTTGTAATGTACACAATAAAAATAAAGCTTAATTAAGTGCTTGAATTATTTCAATTATTAAATTTGAAGTATAGTACAATTTTAAGTTGCTATTTTAAACATGTACGATATTAAAGAATAAGGTTAAGTGTATATGATTTTTAACACTATTTCAAATATAAAAATATTTAATTTTCTCGAAATGCGCACAAAAATAGTTCTAATATATACTAGCGTAACAGCCCGTGCAAGGCACGAGCCTATTATATACGCGATCGTTTCATTTTTAAGAAATGCTCAAGTATGCTGAACATATTTAAACATATTGAGTTAAGTACATCTTGGGCAGTGATTCACCTGTTAGAAGACATGCAATAATATGTAGCGATTTTAGACCGTACAACATTTGAACATTGCATCTACCAGAAAGAATTTACGACATCCATAAAAATTTAGGTGTAGTTCATTAGTCCTCATAAACGACACAAATAGAATTTTGTGATGATTATTGCCCTTATGTGGACACTGCATCCATTTTTAGTGTACTGATAGTGATCATCATGGTAATACAACAAAACCGAGACCATTCTCTATTCAAACCGTACATGTTTCTCAAAAAAATGTAATCTGCCCTGTTCAACTATTCATGGTATCCACTTTCACCAACTGGTGCAAAATATCACAATTTGAATAAATTACAAACTATTTAACCAAAACTAAAGTTGAAGATGATTGAATTTGATGAAAATAAACAACAGGATGCACACTAAAACACTATCAATTTTGTGGTGAGCTAAGAAGGCGATGTGTGCCATTTAATATCACTTATGTGATGAGCTAAAAAGGTGATGTGTGCCGTAAAGAATGCGCTAGTAATAACGTTTGACTTGTCTTTCTGGTCTTTAAATCAGCAGACACATAAAGAAGAAGTTTCACAGAACAGTTTAAGCATACAATAAAATACATACTCAATCAATTGTACATACTCCATTGACACGCTCTTTGATAAACATGCCCAGATACTTAAAGAGATTTATTGGCGCTCCAGCATCCAATCAAGTTGATATGATAAACACTGTGATGCTCAGACTCTCCAAAAAAACCAGCCGTACCCGTGTCCTATGGACACAACACTGACACTGACACATGGATCCGGATCCGAATCCAAATGTCATCCAGAGAAATCTGACACTTCATCTCACACAGCCTATTTTTAATCTCAGTTACCTCTCTTTAATTTCAATAACCTATATCTCAGAGGAAGAGAAGAATAAGAAAATATACGAAGAAACAAAGGTGAAATTCATGTAAAAGAAGAAATGAAGCAACTCTTGCCTTAATTTTGCAATTGTTTGTTATGCAGTATAATCAAATGATAGTTATTTATTTATTAAAACTATCATATTAATTAAAAGTAATATTTGTAATGTCCAAATTCAAGTGTCGGATCCTTGTAAAACGTGTCCCCGAGTCTTTATTTTTGTATTTCGAAGGATCTGACACTTCGATTTGTGTCCATATCGGATCCTTCTAAAAGAGTATGAGCATCATAGGATAAACATGCCCAGGTACTTGAAGAGATTCTGTGCGATTCATGATATTTAATATCATTGCTCTGAATATTGCGTCAAGGACTCACAAGGTCATTTTTGGTTAAAATAATAGATGAGGTGTATGAGAGCATATGTGTTGTGCTATACTCCGTCTTTCTATGCTTTTTCAAAAGTGGTTACCAAATTTTCACTTATATCTCCAAATTAGCAACCAACAATCCTAAACCAAGTGTCGCCAGTTTATTAATGGTAGGTCCTTAAACATCCTGCTTACAATAAACATAACATTGAAGGAAAGGCATAATATATTCGCAAACTACCTTTAAATTTAGAACACAAGCATCCTATAATCATTATGAAGTCCAAACTAAAACTTAATCTGGTTTATTCGTGGACTTTATAATTGGCTAAAGACCTCACACCATCATATCAGCCATTGAGGTTTTTAAACATCTACCAAGTTGATCATTTCCCAAATCTAATCAAGATTTTTTTTATGTAATGGGGACACCCTAAATTCAAAATCAGTCATAGTTGAAAAACCTATCTTATTTGTGCATAGTTCATTTCTAAAAAAATTTCGAAGTCTTTATCTATTGGTCAAATATTAAATATTTGGAACTGGATGTAATGATGATGAATGGCTCGACCTTGGTTTATAAGAATTGTGTCCAAGCTTGGTTAAGCTGGAAAATATTATGTACGTATGCACCAGATGTGTTTGATATCATAACTAAAATTAATAGGTACAGTAAAGACTTGGTCACTTTTATTTTGGACCACTCGTGAGGCTCATTGGTGTAGCTTTAAATAGGAAATTTAAATTATTTTAACATGAAATAAGTTTGCAAAAACTTTGGTGAATATTATTAAACTGGCATGCATATCTCTTGATGAAAATGATCATAAATTATAATCCTAACCGAGGAGTTTGAGTAGATGGCAATATAGAGATTATTATGCAATAAGTTTGAGTTTAATTTTAATGTTCATACCTAGAGATGTAGTTAATTTGGTCAAACAATTTCTATCGAAAAAGCGGACACCTCTTATTGACATGCTGTGAAGAGCTTAAAACAATAGAAAACTTGTAAGGATTGTAAATAATAGCATTAACATGTTAAAGCAAAAACACAATACAGGAAAACAGATTCGGTTTCCAAACTATAACATAATACATGCAACATTTAAAATAGGGACCGACCAAAAATTTTCTAAAAAAAATTTGTCGATGAAGATGCTCACTTTGTGAAGAAAGTTGGAGCTATTTTGAGCATGTGGCGACAAAGGGTCTTCAAATAATAGCTACAAGAAAGATTGTTGCAAGTCGAGGTGGTCATTCGTGTCGTGCGAGCCCGGCCGGGCTTTACTTCCGGTTCATGGCTGATCAATTCGTAATCGGCACGTAAGTAAGTCGGGCCAGGTTCGGGCCGGTTCCGGTTCGTTGTTGAAAGATTCGTAGCCGGCACGCGGTTTATGGCCGTGCGAGCTTAAGTCCGGTTCCACAATACATACACTCACTAAAACATGTCCATTAAGTTAAGAATAATTTAATATAAATATGGAAATAGTATCTAATAAGTTGTCGATATTTGTGTGGATACGAAAGCTTATCTTGTTTTGGGCAAAGCAAAAAAAAATTATTATTTAATTATTTTATTGTGATTGGCCTTCTTCCACATCCTTCATAATTAGCAAAATATTAAAATACACAGTTAGTTCCCATGTTCTTAAAGAGAGACATGGGCCCCGGTTCTGATCTTTTACCAATAATTCCTTTTTTGGGTAAAATCATGAATTGACAATGACATAGTCACAAAGCCAATCGAACCAGCATGTACATACTCGCGGGTTGTGCCATGCGGGCCGGTTCAGGCTGTGCTGGTTCGCCCGGTTCATCCGGTTACGGTATGGGCCGGTTCTTGTCTCGGTTTTGCATTTCTGAACAATATGGACCGATTTTTTTAACGTTTCGTGTAGGTTAAAGCCCGGTTCGTTACGGATCGAATAAAAGCGGTTAGTTTTTCGGTCCAGTCCCATGCGATCCGAGCCGAACCGCACGGTCGGCCACCTCTAGTTGCAAGTAATAAAATCAGAAGAAGTACACAGATGGCCGATGGCTCCTTTATTTTTGTAAATTAATAATTGTACAAGATATGTATACGGTTCTCCTCATGAAAATTTCCACATCGTTATAATTTTGTCTATATATGTCAAATATCCTAAGTTCAGTTTTGTAGTAGTGTGTTTTTAGAGTATCTTCTTGTGTAAACCATACATTTAGTTGATTAGATTGCTACTGAAAGTTTATGATCACAAATACTTGTGTGGTTTGAATGGTTCTTGATCCTTAGGGTGGTCTACTGACCATGATATCTAATGTGATTCAGGTAAAAGATTGACTGTTGATAAAGACTTCATTCGCTAGTATCTATTCTTAAAATTTGGATGAATACTTTTATCATGTTTGTGATTATATATGCATGAACAACTTTTGAGTGAATACTTGAGATAAATGTTATTCACTAGTTTGCATATAATCAATTGATTTCAGGAGAGAAATTTTGGTTTATTAAGTTGTGCTTTGATTTCCTTTGCAGGTGAAACTAATAAGAAGTCTATTTAGGCCCTGGTAAGTTGTTTAAAGTTAAAAGTGTCCCGAGGCACAATAATAGAAGAATGTAGCAAGCAGTTTGGTCGTGCATCCCTTGTAGGTGGATGTTGGGGATAGTCAGATTCTGGTAATGGTGTCATCCCTGGCAACCCTCTAGCACATAAGCCAACTCTCTTTGCTAGCCTCTTCTGCGTATATAATCTAGTTTTTGTTGATGTGGTGATTTTGGGTAGTTAATGATATCTTTTTTTGGTGGAGTAAACTTCAAAGTGGTGGCCAAATTTTACACTCATTTTCGAAAAAGTGGCCAGATTTTTAATTTTGCAAAATGGTGGCCAGACTTGCCTTTTTCCTTTCAAAAAGGTGGCTACAGGCGATTTTCAGCTTTTTGACAGGGGTAAAATGGGAAAAAAATGATAGAGATCCCAAAAATTGTCCACAAAAATTCCCAAATTAATATGTGTCACCATATGATTGATTATATTCGTAATAATAATAACGCCTCCATGTATGCACATCGATTCACCAAAAAATCCACAAATATGAGTTTTCAAGATTTAATTAGTCAATTTATGTGCATGCATGGAGGGGACATTATTATTATTATTACGAATATAATCAATCATATGGTGACACATATTAATTTGGGGATTTTTTGGATAATTTTTGGGGGGGTCTTAGCATTATTTTTTAGTAAAATAACATATTTTCCCATTTTACCCCTGCCAAATAAGCTGAAAATCATCTCCAACCACTTTTTTGAAAGGAAAAGGGCAAGTCTGACCACCATTTTGCAAACTTGAAAATCTGGCCACTTTTTGGAAAATGAGTATAAAATCATGCCACTTTTTTGCAATTAACTCTTTTTTCGTGTCAGGTCAAAGGTAGCGGAAAAGAGTCATTGTAGTGGGGTGAGTTGCATAGTTACATAACTCAGAATTGTTTCTACTTTTTGTAAGAAAGTTAATCACAAAGGCCTATAGCCCAAGTACAATATGCATTTGGATCTCCTGCATTGTTGTCCATCCTATTATTTTGTGGTGAAGCCACCAAATAATATATGCGGACAAGTCATGTGTGTAATCGATTAACTGTATTTTTTGCAAAATTAAAAGAAGTTTTATCATCATGAAAACTAATCCTGAATTCCTGATGTTTGTTTTTAGGAAGACCCAACTTCGAGGAGTCGGCTATAGCAGTTGCTCATATTAAAGTACAAGGGCCTCGTGTTGCATTGCAAGCATGTGGAGGATTTGAGCATATGATGGTAAATTGATTTGGTATCTTTGTTAGTCATCAGTTGCCCTTTTGTTGATGTATATCATTTGATATCTGATGAGCCGAATTGTTTTGTGAACTGAGACAGACTCTGCTCATGGAATTGCTGCTATTGTCCTTCCTTGTCAATTAGAGATAGTTCTTTGTTGCTATTGAGACATTTCCCTATGTAAATAGAATTTATATAATTTTTTTATGATTTATTAATCAAGTTTTATGCTCCTTTATGCTTATTTATTGCATTGTGTAAGACTCATGTTTGATATATATAAACCATAGTATGTGAAATTGAAACACAATACAAGAAAAAAAAAACGATTGTACCAATGTAAAAAGAACGACACATATTCAATGGTTATAAACATTGTCTTCTAACGCATTCAACAACAATTTAAATATAAAAAACACTTGTCTATAGACATGGTTCTAAAAATCGGCGATTTGTCCGATAAATCGGCCGATTTATCGGTGATCGGCAAGCTACCGATCTATTTTCAGGTTATCGCCGGAAAAACCGGTTTTCTTAAAAACCGGTCAAAATCGGTAAGAATCGGGTCAAAATCGGATGTAAATTGATGTTGAGGAAGAAGATGGTTTGATAAAGGAGAAGAGGTTGATGTTTAGATGTGTAATATTGATCTTAAATAAATGATATGGCGAAGAAGATGAAATATATACGTACAATACATACATAAGGAAGAAGACGACACGAATTTTCCAGTTTTGACCGAGAGAGATACAGACGTTCCACTAAGTCACTAACTCTATATACTAAAATATAGTAGTCACCAAAAATTATAAATTATAATAGTATTTATTTCCATAATAAATATATGAGTTATATGATATATTGGTTATATAAGTAGAATACATTAGAAAACTATTTGATTTTAATGATAAAAAATTATCCTATTTATTTTAAAATTACAAATCTATCTTTGTATAATAAGGACAATGATCTAATTTCATATATATTATAAAATATAATATTAAAATTTATCCGATTTATATCCGATTTCTCGTTCCGATAAATCACCGATTTCCGATAAATCGTGATTAGGTAACCCAACCGATTTAGTCCGATAAGCGATTTCTGTAACACTGTCTATAGATGGTAAAAACAATATTTTAAATTAAACAAATTATTGTGTATAGTTCCAAACAACAGTGGATAAATTCTACCAGAATGTTGTGTGATTTCCATTCAGGCAAGTGTGTATTCAACTAAAACTACTGTCTATAATTCCCAACAACAACCAACAAATTCTACAAGAATGTTTTGTGATTTACATTCCGATAAGTGTTTATTCAATTAAATCTATTGTGTAGCATCTAAACAACAATGGTTTCTAAATCGAGTGTTGTCGTTTCTGGCTATTACACAACGCGTCTAGAGATGAAGTCGTTGTCTTACGTAATTTTTAACAACAATTTAAAACTGTTGTGTTACCTTCTTCTATCCATCGGGTAAATAACCATTGTCTGATTTTAATGAGACAACTGCCCGATAGACGTACAACGAAAAAAATGGAGGTCAGACAACAGTAAAAAACAGCACGATCGAGTTTTTCTTGTAGTGATATAGTATGGATGTTGTTGTCGTATATAATTATTTTATTTTTAAATCATGAATAGAATGTAGTTGATGAACTGCGAAACTTGCATATATGATCTTAGTTTCGGATGATCATAATAGGGTGATGAAATGAAAACATGGAACAATTATTTTATTTAAGAATCGAGTTTCCATGCATCAAATTGAGTTTAAATAAATTTCTCAAGTTTATATTTAGGTGACCCACCCGAATACTATCTCTCGAATGTAGATAGGTGATTTAAACTTCAGGAGAAAGAACCATAAACCCTGCAAACAAAACCCCTAGTAACACAAACACAACCAATTTGTTTGTAGATATATAAATACATCCACAATTATCTTAATTTCTGGCTCATATTCGGTGTTAATTAAGTATAGCGAACTCATCTAATTTTTATTTTTTATTTTGAAATGTATCTAATTAAAATCTTAAAACCTCAGATGTAACAGCCCGACTTTTCGGACTATTAATTCTAAATCGAAAACTAAAACAAATTACAATTTATTAATTCCAAAGTCAAGTACAAAGGTACTTATTACAAAAGCGCAGTTAACGATGACAATCTACTTCGAACCTAAGATCCTTGAACTCCAATGCTATCCACTCGATCTTATACGGAACCTGAAAATATTAAAAGAATGAGCTACGAAGCCCAGCAAGCAACTAACGTCTGACGGCTCAAAATAATATTTTTATATTTTTCAAAAACACGATTTTCACACGTAGCACATAACATCTATCACACAGTTTCACACAACATACTCGATAACAATTACGACAAAAATTCACACAATACATTCTATAACAAATATCAAATCGATGTACACCAGATTATCAATAACTCACATAATCTAAATTCTGAATCGAACAAACAAATCTTAACATCAAATTTTTATTTTAATTCCCACAGTTCTAAATTACGGTCACACTATAGCAGTGACATGCTTCTATAATTCGATGGTTCGATGGGGGCCAGTTTACGTCCCTCATTAAGTCTTACTCAACAAGGTATCGATGTGTTCCGGAACGCGCGTAAACTAGTTCTATGATTCTATATGTCACACTATCCAGTGACCGGATTCTATGATTCGATACGCAATTAAAACTGGGGAATCAAAACAATGTTCTTATCTTATCAATCACATATCAATATCATATTTTCGATAACTAAAACAAATATCTAATATGTAATCAAATAATATAAAACATGTTTCAAATTAATACGGAGCAACGAATAGTTACTTACCTCAATTACGCAAATCAAGAATTCACATAATCACATAAGAACACATGTAGCAACCCCTAAAATCTTGAAAGACTCCATGATTACAATTCTGATCAGATCTGTATTTAGCCTTTTTGACCATCTAAACGATGTTTTCTTGAAAAACTCAAAGAACGAAAGTTGTAGAGCACGAAAAGACCTTTCCGAAAAGTCCAGAATCAATGAATTCTGACGTACGATGAATTTTCGACGAATTTTACAAGACTGCTGAATTGTGTGTGAAAAAAACCTACGAATTTTATTAACAAAGATGAGGAAGAAGAATATGTTATATTTATAATGTCTAGCAACCCTAATTCCAAACCTACTAGTTATCTGTATTCAAATCTGATCCATGTTTTAAGCCCATTATTCTAATCCAATTTTAAATTCTATTTATAATCTAATTTTAATCCTTTTTATTCTCTTATTCTTTTTTATTATTATTAATCTAAAAATTACTGGATATTACATCAGATAAAAGATTTACCAGCTAACATTAAGCTACTTAATTATGCTTCACCTTGTAAAAATGGTCTTCACTAAAGATTCAACTTTCTCTTTGCATAATTCGTTCTTGAAAATGAAAAGAAACAACACCAACAAGTTGATTTGAAACGCTGCTGAGTATAAATTCAAATATTGAAATGTTTTTTGAAAAACAGCTCTTTTTTCACGAAGTAAATATGGCCTTTCTTTGGAGGAAATACTTTAAACATGGAATGATGGAAAACATCAACAATATATAGGTTTATAAAAATGCATGCGATGACAGATGATTGGATATATGATTAATGACCAAACAAAAATTGAAACAAAACGAGTAAACAAATTTTTAATTTATTTGCATTAAATATAGATTCACAATTTATGATGATTTTTTTTTTCATGTTTGCAGTATTGAGTGTTGTACTTTTAGTTAAATTTTTACAAATTGGAAGTAGGTAATGGGCATGGTGTTGTGGCACAAACTTGGTTCGAGGGAAGAGCCATCGAACTTATTTCATTTAATTTACTCTAATATCTAAACTAGTAGTCGGCTCGATCCAAATAATCTAACATTAATAATTATAAAATAACAAATGTTACTATACTTATAGAAGGATAGCAATATTGAAAATTGCTGTACTTATCAATTCCGGGATCAAATTTAAAGTTTAACTTAGGAAGTGTGCACTAAGTTATAATCATTCATGACGAGTTATATATATGTAATGTAATATGAATGTGTTCAATTAGAGTCAAAATAGCGTGAACGTTAGTGTCATAAATTTTTTATTTTTAATCATGAATAAAATGTTGTTGTTGAAATGTTAAATTTTGTCCTCATAATTCATAAACACTCTTTAAAGTTTTATATATTTAGAGCATAGAAACAGATTAATCAAATGGAAATATTTTATTCCTGAATTTGCTCAACAGGTACGTACCTTCATATATTTGTGTGCGTTTCTGACATGTGTCCATGTTTTGTGCCACGTAATATTCACACTCATTGAAAATTGTACAGCTAGAGGGGGTGAATGAATAATGCTAGGCACCAAAATTAGTTCCCAAAATTTTCCCCAAATATACGTGGCAAATTTTGATTCGTTGTAATAATTAATGGGTACCCTGTATTCACACCACAAAACCAATCAAAAAAATCCATACTGCCACATCAACCATGCCATGTCATTTGGTACCTAATTTTGGTACCTAATTTTGTGCCTCTAGCACTACTCGGGGGTGAATATGTGTAAATGGCTAACTATATCCAATTTTATTAATTTACCAGAAACAACTTACTGATTTCGATTTTAACAGATGCAAATGGTACGCTGAATGTAAATGGTAAGCTGAATGCATAGACAGTAAGTAAAGTGCAGGAAAAATAAAGAACACCACAAACTTTTAGCCAGGTTCGACCCCTAATCCCCTATGGTCTACGTCTTGGTCCCTTACCAACCTAGTAAGAGAATATATTATTGATCAAAATAATCCAATTACAAGGTACAACAATATATCTCCCTTAAACCCAGCTGTTGATACGAATGGCTTGCTGAATAGACCTGAAACAGATTCTGCTCTCTAAGCTATACTACCCTAGTATACTTCTCTAGCACAAACCTCAAATCCCTACTATTCCAATCCAAGTATCCAATAACTAACAATTACAATTGAACAATACAATTAATGATTAATACAACTCAAACTATAAATTCTCTAAATAAGCAATACAATAGATATATAGATATGAGCTCGAGAGAATAAAAAAAGAAGATTTTCCAATTTAAATCAGAGTTGTTTTTGTTCTTGAAGTTCTTGTATTTTTTTAGCAACGAAAAAACGAACAAAAAACATATGTTTAAATACTTAACACAAACGGTCATAAACTAATTCAACAAATTATCCAACGTTTGAATCCAATTCAACGTTTAATTTGTTAAGTGTGTTTATAACGTTAATGTTAACGTTTGAAGAAGAAGAAGAATAGATACGATCGTGTAAGACCTGTTCCTCAGAGATATAAGAGATATAAAAACGTATAGGAGTTTTTGAATAAGTAAATAAGTGTTTTAGATAAAAACAAACTCCTACATCTAAGGAAATCAAATTTGAATGAAAAGATATGTTCAAAATAAGCTCATACATATATGTAATACGTATTCCTTAATTAAACAATCCTTACAACGGTTTAGAAGTCCATCCCTATAATATCTCCTTCATTTCCGCACTTTTCATCTTTCTGGACTGTTGGCAAATAGCTTGCTTTTGTGATCTGATCATATGCAAATAGCTTGCCAACTGTCACTGTACTTCAACTTTGGCTTGCTGTTTTTGACATACTGATTATACAATCAATAAGCTATTTTGCCCTGCAAAACCAAGTTAGTACACATACAAATAGCATGTTGTTTTATATTAAATCCCACCAGTTGAAGACATTTGTTCTGTCATGATGTAGTGGCGGTCAGATGCCGGGGGATTATTGACATGACCAACATCTCCCTAAATCGTACCGTGGTGCTATGCACTGGCTAAGGTTAAAGGAAATAAGGTTACGCCTTGCTACAAGTACCGGGACTTTTAGCGCAATGATAAACGCCTGATCCTAACATTAACCTTCCCTAACTTGCAGTAACACACACTCACATATACTCACATATATGTTAGAAAAATCGTATAATCTGGTGTCTTGACAATTATATTTTTTGATTTTTTAGGTTTCATCGTGTTCGGAGATTGAGGACCAACATCACCACCCCTTGCAGGTTGTCACCTTCTTCTAGTTAGTATATCACGTTAACAAAACACGAAAATGAAGACGCACACAAATGATTTGTACGTACATGATCTCATATAATTTCGTATAACTTTCCAGGATCGGAGGCTTTTAACTTCGTTATACTTGCTTTCTTATGAACTATTTGTGCATGCATGACTTCAAATGAACAAGTAGTAATCTAGCACACGTACCTGACATTTATTTAAGTTATGTGCAGATTGTAAAGGACTGTGCGGTGTCGAGTCCAAATCTTCTACACCACTTTAGGTGTGCCACTCCATGTGCCATTATTTTTTATTGGGTGGTTGGTGTGAATGTAGGGGTTCCATTCATTAATATAAATGGGACCCCCTGCATTCACACCAATCACCCAATCAAAAATAAGGGCACATGGAGTGCACACCTAAACTGGTGTAGAAGATTTGGACTCGGAGGTGTCTTTGGTTTGTTGGACTGATAGTTTTTTTTTTTAAATTTCTTAATATTCGAGAAAGATCGAACAGTAGAATGAAATTCCAATTTTTCCGCAACACCCAAACTAACATTAGAACGAATTATACATATGATATATTAGCATTTGGAGATTATTACGAAAATTTTATGATATTTAGTATTTTTCATATATATGAATTCACCGATACTGTCTTTGTTAATCAATATACAAACATGGAAACTTTTTTTTTTTACCGGAAAAGGCACAAAAATAGTTAAATTTCATTACGAAATAAAATAAAATTAATTGTCTTTCTTTTTATTCATTAGATAAATATGACATATTTCTTCGGATGGAAATGTGAGGAATTAAATACCATTAAACATATATGGAAAAAATCGATAATGAAAATGAGATGGTAAATGGTTGAATATAGGATTAACCAACAATAGAAATGAAACATAACGAGTAAATAAATTAATTAATTTCATGAATATAAATACATAATTTTTAATGCAAGCACTAAATTTTTGAATAAAAAATTCTTTTACCTTGCACTGTATGTACCTTGACTAAGTAGGTCTTGGATTTCATTCATTTAATCATTTAATTTACTCCAATATCTAAACTAGTCCTAAGAAGCTCGAGCCAATTCACCTAATATTAATATAAAAAAATATAATCGAAGAAGTGTTGCTATTCTTGCACTTTATTGCATGTGCTAATCGATCAATTCAATACTCATGACAAAAAGTTTAATTCATGAAGAATGCATTTTAGGTTATTAAAAATAATTACAATCATACTTCATTACAAATAATATGAGTACTATGAACCTGTGTTATTAAAACCAAACCGGACCGGACTGGTCGGTTCGACCGGTCGGACAGCAGGTCCGGTTCGATTCACCCCTAAAACCAGTTCCCCGGTTTTCCTGTTCAGAATCGGTCAGAACCGACCAAAAACCGGACAAAACTGGTACCGGATCGGACCGCCGACCGATTTAGTGAATACAACGGGAGAAAAAAAATCGGCTTCTTTAGTTTTGCTGTTCTCTTGTCATCGAACATAGAATGAGGCGAACCTTAAAACCCCGGCGAACTAGCTTCATAATGGAGAAAAGAAGCAAATCTAAATCAGAGTGAGGGTAGAAGGAGAGAAGGTATGAAGAAAGAAATTGACGGAGAAGAAAAAGGGAAGATGGATAAAATAAAGGTCAAATACAAAAGGAAGTGAAAGTGAATTAGTGGACTGGAGACCGGAGATGTGTGCCTTGATTAATGTGATGGACAGCTGTTGGGACTTAACATCTACTTTACTGCATTACTCCTATTATTGTTTGACTAGCATAGTTCTAGATTTTAAGTAAAATTTATTGCAATTCTTTCCTTTTTGATTTTACTTGTCAACGTCGTTAGAATTATAAATAAAGAATTAAAATCAAATTTAAAATTCAAATTAAATTAACTTAAATCTTTATTAATTAAATAAAATCACTTACAATTTAATTATATAATTATATAAATATATAATTAAATATATATAAATATAATTATATATTACATAATTATGACGTCACACCGGTTGAACCACTGGTCGAGCCGGTTGAACCAATCGAACCAGTAACCAGTAGGGCTTCCGGTTCGATGCCCGGTCAAGTTCTGAGAACACAGCTATGAACGTGTAAAAATTATAGGCGTAACCGCATGAATGTTATTTTCATAACTATATTATTTTTTTATCAAGGATAAAATATAGTTATTGAAATGCAAAACTTGTATATAATTCATAAAAATATTTTCTAAAATTATTTAGACCAATAAAATAACAAATTATTGAAATGAAAACAAGAAGTGTGGTTTAATTCTCGAATCGAATATCTACCGAATCAAATTTAATTAAAAAAATTTGAGTTCAAAATTAGACAACCGGACCTTCTCTATTACCGTCTAGCTTGTAGAGGGTTACTTGATTTAGACTTTTCGAGAGAAAAAAAAAACCTATAAATAAAACAAGCTCAATAATTTTAAGAATAAATAATTGTTGTCACAAAGATGACTTCAGTCATTGCATACATTCAAGCATCACCTCAATTTCTCACGCTTCTTCCTATTGAGCTACTTGTGCTTTACCTTGTAAAATTGGTCTGCAGAATCCTTAAGATTCATTTTTTTTTTTTTTTGCATAATTTCATCTTGATAAAGAAAAGAAACGCTTGTATACTTGTAGAGAGTAACGTCATTGTGTCAGGTATCACTTATACAAACACGAACATGCACACAAATTAATCTGTACATGTATGTATTTGTTGACGGAGGAATTTGGTAACAACAAATTTCGAGGTACTTCGCCGGAAACAAGATCTACAGCGGTGGTTCTTTGCCGAAAAGAGTGGTGGCTGTTTGTGATTGGTGGCTGAGATTGTTAGGGTTAGTGGCGGCTATTCAGAGCTCTCAATCTCCAACCCCTCAATTTGCCTACGTACCTCTATATTTATAGAGGATCAAGCCAGACGTAGTTCTTGGAGAACAAGAAACCCAAATGGGCTTGGATATCGAACCAGCTTCCGGAATGTTCTACTATGAGGCCTAACCACAAAAGGCCCAAGGCTCATCCAAGATCTCAAGACTTCACGGATAAGGAAACTTCTCCCGTCGAGGACTAGTCCTATCCGCTACCAGCTATTTCTTGATTTCAAGGATGCAGGTATAGCCGTGGTTTACCCCAAGTGCAGAACTCATCCCTGTCCCCCGAATGAGAAGCACCCACCAGATAGCAGGACAGGTGATCCAGAGCTTTTGGGTGCAAAGTGCAGGATTACTCCAAAGTTCCCCAATGAGGGCGCGCCCATTGGCTACAGGAACAGAGCTCCCAAAGCACACACCAGAAAGTCCCCATCTTTCCACCTTAGGGCGCACGGATGCCTCCCTTAGCGTCTAAGAAGGGTCCTTATATCCAGGCAAACCCCTGGAGGCCTTTTGCGACGGACATCCCCCTCCTGAGATACGACAGGAGGGAATTCTTCAATAATTGAACACGAAATCGATATTATTATCATCTTGGAATTCCAGAATAACCCAGGGCGCGGCCTAAACCCCCAGGGCGCGCCCTAACTTCTAGAAAACCCTAATTTGTTCTCTGAAATCCCAAATTGAATTTGTTATTGACCCGAATCCATCTTGAAAATACCCGAACCAAATTTTGGCTATAACAACTACCCCCCAATTTCATACGAAATCAGAGATGATGTATGAAATTTCTTCTGAAAAGCCCAAAATTTTTCACAAATCTACATCAGGGCGCGCCTTAGAAGAGGGCGCGTCCTCAGAATTCCAATCGATTTAACAGCTGTCATCCACTATCTTTCCAAATCCTATAAATACCCCCTTCTCACTTACTTTACTCTTTTTCTTTCTCTCTCCCTAAAAAAACCTTTCTCCGGCGATTCCAATTTTCCGAGCAAAAATCCGACTAAACACAGCGTTTTTCGTCGATTCTTTTCCACAAATCCTGTTCCAGAACTTCCAAGGTATGTTTTTATGCCTGCAATCTGTATTTTCACCATGTATTTTGTCCGATTTTGTGATTCAACTGTTGGTTTTTCTTCATATTCTTCATGTTCTTTGTATATATATGTGTATGTATGCATGTTTGATCCATTTTTGCTGTTATATCTCTTTCAAAATATGTTTCTGATAAATTGGTATAGTTAATCAATTCTCAGGGCGCGCCTTTGACACAGGGCGCGCCTTGGATTCCTCTGATACCACGACGTACTTTTATAAATTTGATTCTTCATGACACTTCTAGAATACCTTAGAAAATCTTTTAGGTGCATCCTTATACTCTAGGGTGCGCCTTGTACCCAGAACATGCCTTAGACATCTAGATCTCAATTTTTGCAAAGAATTCTTCTATTTATTTAATTCTTGGACGCGCCCTAAGTCCCTTCTTTCATTTAATTTTGTAGCTGGAGGGCGCGTCTCCGCCTTTTTACCCATTTAGGGAATTCAACGAAAGTTTAGGGATCCATTCTCCATTGCCACCCCCCTTATCTCCTGAACCTTATAGGAGTCCTTTCTCGTTTATTTCTCTTGAAGACAAGGCGCGCCTCATTGAAGATTTCAACGAAGGCAGAATGAATTTCTCTGATGAAGACTCCTTTGATGGTATTCCCCTTAACACTCAAATACCTAAAAGAATTCCAACACCAATACCTGAAAAACCCCCAAATCCCCTATACACAGATCCTTCTGACTACGATTTCACTCCAGACTCTAACTCTTCTAGTGATACGCATCCTTCTGACACTTATTCTTCAGAGGACGCGCCCTCGGCATCGTCCATCTCACCCATGGCTGATTCCGAGCCAACATCTCCACTACCTTCTCCTGTCCCATTTGAACATTGGGAAGTCCTTGAGGAAGAAATTGATATCGACTGGGGAAGATATGATAACCTACCCGAAAAAGAGAAAAATCAACTCAGAAAGAAGTGGGGCAAACTTGCCTGTGTAAACATGTCTTCCATTGCTACAAGTGATGAAGTAGGATGGGCCATGCAATATTATGGTCAAGAAGGAATTTGGGCCATCCCACATGCTCATCACCGTCCTCACATATTCAATTATGGTAGAAATTTTAAAATTCCAAGGATGGTCTTAACCCCAAAGCTGGTGGCTCTTGGTGTGGGCGCGCCCTTACATTCCTACCTTCAACAAATACTTAGATGGTATGACATAGCACCTATCCAACTCTCCCCCAACAGCTACAAACTTGTGTTGGCTTTATTTATCCTTTATCACGACCTTGAGTTAGGAACCCCCTCTATGCCTGAAGTTAGCTATTTCTTCAGCCTTCGACAATCCAGCATTGGCTATTATTATCTTGTCATCAATAAACCTCACAACAACAAGGGTTTTTCTGAAGGAAGAATCAGTCATCTAAAATTCTGGAAAGAACCATTTTACTACGTCTGGGACGTTCCTCGAGTCCGGATACAATTCAACACGAACCCTAGTAAGTGAGGGCGCGCCTTGTACTTTTCTTATCTTTTTAATTTTCAACTATTTATTGATTCCTTTTAATTCCAACAGATAAGAGAACACAGAAAACACTTGAAGGTGCGGCCTCAATCCGGGCAAAAGCCGTTCTGAAAGTTGCCTCCGAAAAACTTAACCTCCAATCCTTAATTACAGAGGAAAACTTAAAGAGAGTTGGAATTTTATCTGATAAAGTTGGTCACATTTGCAAATTTAAAAAATTTAAGAAGGTAATTCCTGTTCCCACACTCTCATCTAGTGATAGTGAGCATTCCGATTATGATGAAGGTAATAGTTATAGCGTAGGTCAGGGCGCGCCTTAACCATTTCTTTTTTCATTTCTTATGTTTTGTTTTATACTTTGCTTTCTTTACACAGGGCGCGGCCTAACCTTTCTTCTCTTTTATCTTGTACAGGTATGGCCCCTAGGATTCCTCGCGGATTTGGCGCTGCCAAAAAGAAGAATGATAAAGAAAAGAAACATGACCAAGCGGATACCTCTGACTCCAGGGCGCGCCCTGTGCAGGAAAAGAATTCCAGCGACACAGTCACTCCATCCACAGAATCTTTAAAAAGGAGTGCTGATATCCAAGAACCCATCACTAACAGGGGCAAGAAGCCAAGATATGAGGGCGCGCCCTCATATGTTGAAACCTTAATTGGCCCTGCTGCTGCCTCCCTTGTTGAAGAAAAGGAGGTTGACATTTGGCAAAATATGAATGCGGATGAAGAATCTCAGTCCATGATCCGGGCATCTGCTCAACTGCTTATTCAATCTCTAGGGCGCGCCCAGAGGGTTCATAAGGAAAAACTCCACCTCAACAGACTTGAAGCTGAGAATAGAAAGTATTCGAAGATGATTGTCGACAATGATAATAAATGGAAGAAAGATCTGGATGCCAAAAATGACAGAATTGCTGATTTGAAGCATGAACTGGATGAATCCATTGAACATCGCACTCTTCTGAATACCAAAAATGATGAATTAGAGAAAGAGGTGGAGGAACTCCGAGCTCAGCAAGGTTCCCTAGAAATCGAAAAGGCCAAGTTAAAAGAACAGAGAGAAGCCATTGAAGATGAAAACTTTGAAAAGGGTTTTAACTTCTATCTTCTTGGCTTTCTAGCCAACGATCCTGACTATAACTTGGAGAAATTTGGACCTGCTGCTGTTGAGGATATAATAAAGTTTAAGGTCGACAATGCCTTAGCCATTAAGGCAAAAAGAGTAGAGCTAGGGTTAGAGGAGGCTTCTGAGGGCGCGCCCTCTATTGACAATGTTCAACCCTCTCCTGCAGCTATCCCTACTCAAAGCTCTCCTCCTGCAAATGTAGCTCAGGATGCACTTCCTTCACCTTCCAAGGTTATCCCTTCTTCTCCCCCTAAGGACGCGCCTTAGGATTTCAGTCTTTTAAACCTGTTTCGTATATACTTAACTTTTAAGGTGCGGGTCCTTTGTAAAACCCTGCAATTTGTAACTCCTAACTTTTTAGTACCTTTTGAACTTTTGCTATGCTCATTATTTATTTTCATGCTTTTATTTGTTAAACTCTTCTAATTAGGGCGCGCCCTTGATGTCTTTAACCTTGACCAAAATTAAAGATTCTTCAAACTCTTCAAATTTGTTAAACACAAAAATTCTTCATTCATGTTGAGGGCGCGCCTTAAGGAACTACCCTTTTCAGGATTCCTTTAACTTGTCAATTACTACATAGCAAATCTTCATACATGCTGAGGGCGCGCCCTAAGAAATGGGCACGACCTCTTATACTTCAATCAAAAAGTCTTCAAAATTCTTGAAAAAATGTCTTGATATACTTTATTAATCTTCAAATGATCTCAAATCTCAGCAGAACAAGGGAAGGTATACATGTTCTACCCCCCGAGCTAAGGAGAATAAACTTCTAAAAAATGTAGAATAAAAACAGAAAGTCTCAACTATATCTAAAGAAGGCGTATATGTACTACCCCCCTAGACTAGGAGAAAATTTATTTATACTAGTCTATAACTTGAATATAAGCCTTCATACAATAGGGGGTCAAAGCCGCATCCTACTGATAATACTTTCTCAAATGCTCTGCATTCCATGCTCTTGGGATTATGTTGCCATCCAAGTCTTCTAGATGATAAGTTCCTTCCCAGATGATAGACTTGATCTTGTAAGGTCCTTCCCAGTTGGGACCAAAAACTCCATGTGCTGCTACTCTTGTATTAGGCATAACTTTCCGCAGAACTAAATCACCCACCTTGAAAAGCTGAATCTTCACCTTCTTGTTATAGTACCTTGCAGCTCTCTGCTGATAAGTTGCCAACCTCAACTGCGAGTTAGTTCTTGTCTCCTCCAGAAAATCGAGATTTAGCCTTTGGTTCACCATATTCGATTCTTCCTCATAGAAATCTCTTCGGAATGACCCTGCTCCAATTTCCACTGGAACCATTGCCTCACACCCATAAGATAACATGAAAGGAGACTCTCCAGTTGTGGTTCTTGGAGTTGTGTTATACGACCATAAAACCATAGGAAGTTCCTCGGGCCAATTCCCTTTGCTTTCTTCCAATTTGGTCTTCAAAGTGTGCTTGATTATCTTGTTGATAGCTTCAGTCTGCCCATTACTCTGAGGGTGATATACAGCTGCAAATTCTTTCTTGATTCCTAAATCTTCACATAGCTTTCGCAACTCTTTGCTATCAAACTGCTTTCCATTATCTGAAACAAGCTTGTAAGGAATCCCGAATCTGCACACAATAGAGTTGAACACAAAATCCTTGATTTTCCTCGCTGTTATCTTAGCCAAGGGCATTGCTTCCGCCCACTTGATGAAATAATCTACAGCCACAACAGCGTACTTGACTCCTCCCTTAGATTTAGGGAGTTCTCCAATAAGATCAATTCCCCACATAGCAAATGGCCATGGACTCATCATAGAAGTCAAGGTAGTTACGGGAATCGTTGAATAATTGGCAAACCTCTGGCATCTATCACATGCCTTAACAAACTCATAGGCATCCTTCTTCATAGTAGGCCAATAATAACCTTGCCTTAATACCTTCATTGCCAACGAACCACCCCCCAAGTGATTGCCACAAATTCCTTCATGTACCTCCCTTAGGATATAATTGCAGTCATCCCCATCTATGCACTTCAGAAGCGGTTGATTGAAACCTCTCTTGTACAGAACCCCATCATACTCCACAAACCTGGCAGCATGATATCGAAGACGCCTTGCTTCAATTTTATTGCTTGGGAGAATCCCCTTACGGAGATATTCTAGAATTGGAGTCATCCAGGTAACTGACGGAGTACTCTCCACTTCCATAACTTCCACCTCTGGAATACTTGGTACCTCTTGAATTTGTAGAGGAACTGTTCCTAACAACATAACATCCTTTTGGGATCCTAGCTTAGCCAAAACATCTGCAGAGCAATTTTCATCTCGAGGAATGCATTCCAACCTTACTTCACGAAACTTCTGAATTAATCGTTGTGCACACTTCATGTAGAGCTCTGTTCTCGGACCTCTACACTGAAAACCTCCTTCGATCTACCTGACCACTAACTCTGAATCACTTGACATAACCAAATTTACTACTTTCATTTCCAAGGCCATTTTCAATCCACTAATCAAAGCTTCATATTCCGCATCATTATTAGTTGCCTCGAATTTGAAATGAATAGCACTCATTAGTCGATTTCCTTCAGGTGTCACTAGAATTACACCTGCACCAGCTCCTCCATTGTTTACAGCTCCATCTACGTGCAACCTCCACCAAGGCTGGGGAATTTCCTCAAGAGGGCGCGCCCTCTTAGGAGGAATTCCAGGTTCCACTAATACAATTGACTTTTCCTCGGTCTCTGAATCAAACTCCAGGATGAAATCCGCTAAAGCCTGACCCTTAATTGCTGTTCTTGGTGTATATTCCAAATCAAATTGCCCTAATTCGATGGCCCATTTCAACATTCTTCCTGAAACTTCCGGTTTGTGAAGAATACTTCTCAATGGATAAGCAGTACGAACCTCGATCCTATGAGCTTGAAAGTAAGGACGAAGTTTCCTTGCCGCCAAGATTAAAGCAAAAACCAACTTTTCCATACTGGTGTATCGAGTCTCTGCATCATGCAAACGCTTGCTCACATAGTAAACCGGGGACTGATGATCAATCTCTTCCCTCACCAATACTGCACTAATGGAGTATTCTGATACTGCCAAGTATAATACCAAGGTTTCTCCCTCCACGGGCTTAGCTAAAAGCGGAGGATTCCCCAACTGTTCTTTAATTTTCTGAAAAGCATCTTCACACTCAGGAGTCCACACAAAATCTTTGGATGCTCCTTTGATTGCCTTGAAGAACTCTCTGCATCTATCCGAAGATTTTGACACAAAGCGATTTAGCGCTGCAATTCTCCCAGCTAAACTCTGAACTTGCTTCACACTGGATGGAGATTTCATGTCAAGTAAAGCTTTAATCTTGGCTGGATTCGCCTCAATCCCACGATGATTAACCATGAATCCCAAGAATTTTCCGGATTCCACTCCAAACACACATTTTTGAGGATTCAACTTCATTATGAACTTCCTCAATACTCCGAACATTTGCTCCAAATGCTTTACATGGTCCTCTGCCCTCAAGGATTTGACAAGCATGTCATCCACATACACCTCCATGGTTTTCCCTATAAGATCTTTAAACATCATGTTCACCAACCTCTGATAAGTAGCTCCAGCGTTGATCAAACCAAATGGCATTCCAATATAACAGTACAAACCCCTATCCGTGATGAAAGAGGTGTGTTCTTGATCAGGCTCGTACATGGGAATTTGATTGTAGCCCGAATAAGCATCCATGAAACTCAAAAGAGCGTGGCCAGCGGTAGCATCCACCAACTGATCAATTCGAGGGAGAGGAAAACTATCTTTAGGGCAAGCCTTGTTCAGGTCCGTGAAATCCACACAAGTTCTCCACTTTCCATTAGGCTTCTTGACAAGAACAGGATTAGCCAGCCAATCGGGGTAATATGATTCTTTGATCAAACCAACATCTAGAAGTCTATCAACTTCCTCCTTGAATGCTATAGCTCTCTCTCCACTTACAGGTCGACGTTTCTGACGGATTCCTTTCTTGGTAGGATCTATGTTCAAATGATGACACATAATCTTTGGATCGATTCCTACCATATCAGCATGACTCCAAGCAAATACATCCAGATTATTCAAAAGAAAATTAGTGAGCATTCCTCTCAACTTGGAATTCAATTGAGATCCGACTTTCAAAACCTTACTTGAATCCTTTTCATCCACCAAAATGGAAATAGTATCCTCTGCAGGACCAGTCTTTTCCACAGGCTGTGGGGTTCTCGGATCAAGATCAAAATCAAAACTTCGAGGATCCTCGATTGGTGCTGCATCCTTGGAGGGCGCGTCCTCTTTAAGAGGGAAGTCTTCCTCAACAAGGGTATGCACCAATCCTTCAAGTAACATTCGCCTCCCTTCAACCTGTTCACCTCTGATATTAACTGAAATTACCTCCTCTGAGTCTTCTTCAATTTCCTCCAGAATTCCATCCTGAAGATCATCCAACACTGGAATACTCTCCTCAGGGCGCACCCTATAACAAGGCGTTTCTTCCTCTGGCTCTTGAACAAGATAATGGACTTTCACTTCTTCAAGAGCAATACTCATAACTTCAGAACTATTTTCACTGAGGGCGCGCCCTCCATCCTGCTGTCTCCTGAACCCTTTAATTGCCTTATGATAACAATCTCTCGAGTCATGCTGGGATCCTCGAATTGTTCCCACACCATTTGGCGTTGGAAACTTCATTGCAAGATGATAGATGGAGGTCACAACCTTCATTTCTTTCAACAAGGGACGTCCCACCAAAGCATTGTGTGATGATTCCACATTCAAAATCATGAAATCCATCATTTGTGTTACAGAAAGAGTCCCTTCCCCGAGAGTTACTGGTAATTTGATAGCTCCCATGACCTTTACAGATTCGCCCGAAAAACCATAGATCCATCCGTTATCCTGAATCATATCCTTGTCTAGAAATCCCAACTTTTGATAAGTACTATAATACAGAATATTCACCGAACTTCCATTATCAACAAAAACTCGATGCACATTCTTGGACCCAATCTGAATTGCCACCACCAAAGCATCATTATGAGGATGGTGTACCCATCTTGCCTCTTCCTCAGTAAAAGTGATATCAGCAAACTCCCCTTTGAACAATTTAGGTGGCCTCAACTCCAGACTATTCACATTTGTAAGAGGTCGATACCTCGCTTCTCTAGCGTATCTCTCCATAGCATGATTGCTGTCACCTCCCAGGTGGTGTCCACCAAAAATAATGTGAATGCTTCCTTCCCTCACGAACTTCTTCTCTTCAGGCCTACCATCCACATGGGGGGCGCGCCCTCCATCTCTCTTATCAGGATTCTCCTTATGTTTTTTCACCTCTCTGATAATCCATTCTGTTAGATATCCTTCCTTGATTAGATCCTCAATCTCATCCTTCAATTGACGGCACTCATGAGTATTGTGCCCAGAAGACACATGGAATTCACAGTACTTTCTTTTATCTTTATTTTGCCAAGAAGAGAGAGGCTCTGGCTTTCTGAAGAATCATTTATTTTTGTTTACTTCAAAAATATGTTCAATGGAGGCGGCTAGGGGTGTATAATTACCCGGCCTTTGATCATAAGTGTAAGTATCTGGGGGACCCCAATTTCTGCCAGATTCAGTTAGGTTCACACGATTGGCACCTGTTGCTATCCGACGAGTTGGACTAGGAGACCTATCCTTCCTCTTTCCGATCTTTACCTTAGAACTATTTTGACTATCAGTCTTTCGATTATCTGCCAAAGATTGTTCCACAATCTTGAAAGATTCAGCTTGCGCAAACACATCAGCCAATGTCGGTGGATCTCGTCCTTGGAGATGTTTCCAGAAATCGGTTCCCACTGATAATCCAGTACTTAGAAAACTCTTGAGTGTTTCATCAGTTGCTCCTCTCACCAGAGTTGATTCCGAGTTAAACCTCTTGAAGTAAGATTGCAGACTTTCTCCTTCCCTCTGCTTGATATTGGCCAAAGTTGTGACGGGAGGAGCATATTTCACTGCCGCCTGGAATTTAGTCAAAAACAAATTCCTCATCACCTGCCAAGATGTAATAACTCCCGGGCCAAGTTTCTGAAACCATTGCTGAGCACTCTCCCTGAAAGTTGCTGCCAACAATCGACACCTAGCCAGCTCTGTCACTTGATATACATCCATCTCGATATCAAAGCGTCCGAGGAATTCGACAGGATCTGCATTTTCATGAAAACGCAAATCATTTGTCATAGATCTATACCCAGTAGGAAGTTGCGCCTCTCTTACTTCAGTTGAGAATGGAGAGGAAGTTTGTGCAGTAGCAGATATTCTTCCTCCATCCAAGTGAGCAAGGAGCTTCTTCAAATCATCCACATTGAAAGTTCCAACCCCGGGAACATTTTGAATATTTGGTTGTGCCACAGTTTGAGAACCCCCTGGAGGTGGAGGTGGAGGTGGAGCCGCTGTCTCCACCCCTCCTTGATTCCCTACTTGTGGCTGAACAATATCCTCTTGAGTTTGAGTTTGTGTTTGCTGACCTTCTGGATTTCCATGAGGTTGCGGATTCCCCTGAGAATTTCTCTGATATTGCTCTCCTGAGTGAGGGCGCGTCCTCGATCTAGACTCATCAGAAGTACTTGGAATTTGATGATTACGGGGAGATATTCTACTTGAGGGCGCGCCCTGATGATGGGGGCGACCAACTCCTTGATACCCTTCCCTTCTTTTATCACCGTTATCATGGTTTCCTCTTGCTCCAGTGTTGTGCTGAAAAGTTTGTTTAGATCCAAGGGGCCGCGACCTGTTGTGAACAGGGGGCGCGCGCTGTGGATTACTATTGCGAGCAAGAGATCGTTCATGTCCAAGGGGCCTCGACCTGTTGTCAGGGGGTGCACGCTGTGGCTCATGACTCCGTGTAAGGGCTCGCTCATGTCCAAGGGGCCTCGACCTGTTGCCAGGGGGCGCGCGCTGTGAATCATGAGGCCGTGATTCCAAATATTCGCTTTTCTTCTGTTGCTCAAGAAGTACCATCCTTAAATCGTCGTCATTAAGCCTTATTCCAAGGCGCTCCTTCAAACTTGCAAAATCTCTTTTCTCCTTAGCAATCTGTTCTTCATCCCGCTGAATCTCACTAGGGGTGCGCCCTGACCGATGAGGGTGAGGGCGCGCCCTAGCTTCAGGATTCGACAACCTGCGCTCAGAATTATCTTCACTAGGATGTTCAATAATAGGATCAGAGTATTCTAACCTTCGAGGAGTAATTAGCTGAAATCTCTTCTCCTGCACTTCACTGTCTCTACGAGAGCTTTCCTCGACTTGAAGGGCTTTCCCTGTTCGATGATGATTTCGCGGGATACTCCGAGATTTTCTCCTTGACCCCTGATTTTCCTCCAAGGAACACAATCTTGCCCCGAAATTATTTAGGGCATCACCCATGCGGTACAGTTGTTCCATCAATGCCACGTTACTAATAAGAACGGGCGGCTGGCCACCGCCGGTGGCTGGAGTTCCATGGTGGTGTGGGGGAACAGGGATTTCCTCCGGAACATAAGTTTCGTGATGATCTTGGTTACCCCCAAGCTATCTTCAGAATCGTAATAATCCTCTTCGTGAGAACCTCCGCGTTGATTGTGAGACATCTTTTCCTCCTGAGATGAAAATCTTGATTGGCTCCCCTCCTTCTAGCGCCAATTTGTTGACGGAGGAATTTGGTAACAACAAATTTCGAGGTACTTCGCCGGAAACAAGATCTACAGCGGTGGTTCTTTGCCGAAAAGACTGGTGGCTGTTTGTGATTGGTGGCTGAGATTGTTAGGGTTAGTGGCGGCTATTCAGAGCTCTCGATCTCCAACCCCTCAATTTGCCTACGTACCTCTATATTTATAGAGGATCAAGCCAGACGTAGTTCTTGGAGAACAAGAAACCCAAATGGGCTTGGATATCGAACCAGCTTCCGGAATGTTCTACTATGAGGCCTAACCACAAAAGGCCCAAGGCTCATCCAAGATCTCAAGACTTCACGGATAAGGAAACTTCCCCCGTCGAGGACTAGTCCTATCCGCTACCAGCTATTTCTTGATTTCAAGGATGCAGGTATAGCCGTGGTTTACCCCAAGTGCAGAACGCATCCCTGTCCCCCGAATGAGAAGCACCCACCAGATAGCAGGACAGGTGATCCAGAGCTTTTGGGTGCAAAGTGCAGGATTACTCCAAAGTTCTCCAATGAGGGCGCGCCCATTGGCTACAGGAACAGAGCTCCCAAAGCACACACCAGAAAGTCCCCATCTTTCCACCTTAGGGCGCACGGATGCCTCCCTTAGCGTCTAAGAAGGGTCCTTATATCCAGGCAAACCCCTGGAGGCCTTCTGCGACGGACATCCCCCTCCTGAGATACGACAGGAGGGAATTCTTCAATAATTGAACACGAAATCGATATTATTATCATCTTGGAATTTCAGAATAACCCAGGGCGCGGCCTAAACCCCCAGGGCGCGCCCTAACTTCTAGAAAACCCTAATTTGTTCTCTGAAATCCCAAATTGAATTTGTTATTGACCCGAATCCATCTTGAAAATACCCGAACCAAATTTTGGCTATAACAGTATTCTTATAATTTTGCATAATTATTTAGGAGACTTTTAACTTACGTTGGTGTGTTTTACTTTCTTTCTAATAAGCTGTTTGTGCATGATTGCAACTAGTAGTAATCTAGCAATCTAGCACACATGACATATGGCGCATTCAAGGCAAATGTGTGGATCAGAGGGCTTGTGGAACATGTTGCGCTCGATGAAAATGCTTGCCTAACAGGCTCAAGTGCCCTTAATTCCCATGAAACCTCTTAGTAGTTGTACCTTTCATCTTCCTTCCTAGCAGCCTCTTATGGTAAAAAAAAAAATGGCGGAGCTGACCCCGACCAGCTAAAATTAACTACTTAGTACGAAAATCTTGTAATGTACACAATAAAATTAAAGCTTAATTAAGTGCTTGAATTATTTCAATTATTAAATTTGAAGTATAGTACAATATTAAGTTGCGATTTTAAACATGTACGATATTAAAGAATAAGGTTAAGTGTATATGATTTTTAACACTATTTCAAATATAAAATATTTTATTTTCTCGAAATGCGCACAAAAATAATTCTAATATAAATATACACTAGCGTAACAGCCTGTGCAAGGCACGGGCCTATTATATACGCGATCGTTTCATTTTTAAGAAATGCTCAAGTATGTTGAACATGTTTAAACATATTGAGTTAAGTACATCTTGGGCATTGATTCACCTGTTAGAAGACATGCAATAATATGTAGCGATTTTAGACCGTACAACATTTGAACATTGCATCTACCAGAAAGAATTTACGACATCCATAAAAATTTAGGTGTAGTTCATTAGTCCTCATAAACGACACAAATAGAATTTTGTGATGATTATTGTCCTTATGTGGACACTGCATCCATTTTTAGTGTACTGATAGTGATCATCATGGTAATACAACAAAACCGAGACCATTCTCTATTCAAACCGTACATGTTTCTCAAAAGAATGTAATCTGCCCTGTTCAACTATTCATGGTATCCACTTTCACCAACTGGTGCAAAATATCACAATTTGAATAAATTACAAACTATTTAACCAAAACTAAAGTTGAAGATGATTGAATTTGATGAAAATAAACAACAGGATGCACACTAAAACACTATCAATTCTGTGGTGAGCTAAGAAGGCGATGTGTGCCATTTAATATCACTTATGTGATGAGCTAAAAAGGTGATGTGTGCCGTAAAGAATGCGCTAGTAATAACGTTTGACTTGTCTTTCTGGTCTTTAAATCAGCAGACACAAAAAGAAGAAGTTTCACAGAACAGTTTAAGCATACAGTAAAATACATACTCAATCAATTGTACATACTCCATTGACACGCTCTTTGATAAACATGCCCAGGTACTTAAAGAGATTTATTGGCGCTCCAGCATCCAATCAAGTTGATATGATAAACACTGTGATGCTCAGACTCTCCAAAAAAACCATCTGTACCCGTGTCCTATGGACACGACACTGACACTAACACATGGATCCGGATCCGGATCCGAATCCAAATGTCATCCAGAGAAATCTGACTCTTCATCTCACACAGCCTATTTTTAATCTCAGTTACCTCTCTTTAATATCTAAGAGGAAGAGAAGAATAAGAAAATATACGAAGAAACAAAGGTGAAATTCATGTAAAAGAAGAAATGAAGCAACTCTTGCCTTAATTTGTGCAATTGTTTGTTATGCAGTATAATCAAATGATAGTTATTTATTTATTAAAACTATCATATTAATTAAAAGTAATATTTGGAATGTCCAAATCCAAGTGTCGGATCCTTGTAAAACGTGTCCCCGAGTCTTTATTTTTGTATTTCGAAGGATCTGACACTTCGATTTGTGTCAATATCAGATCCTTCTAAAAGAGTATGAGCATCATAGGATAAACATGCCCAGGTACTTGAAGAGATTCTGTGCGATTCATGATATTTAATATCATTGCTCTGAATATTGCGTCAAGGACTCACAAGGTCATTTTTGGTTAAAATAATAAATGAGGTGTATGAGAGCATATGTGTTGTGCTATACTCCGTATTTCTATGCTTTTTCAAAAGTGGTTACCAATTTTTCACTTATATCTCCAAATTAGCAACCAACAATCCAAAACCAAGTGTCGCCAGTTTATTAATGGTAGGTCCTTAAACATCCTGCTTACAATAAACATAACATTGAAGGAAAGGCATAATATATTCGCAAACTACCTTTAAATTTAGAACACAAGCATCCTATAATCATTATGAAGTCCAAACTAAAACTTAATCTGGTTTATTCGTGGACTTTATAATTGGCTAAAGACCTCACACCATCATATCAGCCATTGAGGTTTTTAAACATCTACCAAGTTGATCATTTCCCAAATCTAATCAAGATTTTTTTTATGTAATGGGGAGATCCTAAATTCAAAATCAGTCATAGTTGAAAAACCTATCTTATTTGTGCATAGTTCATTTCTAAAAAAAATTCAAAGTCTTTATCTATTGGTCAAATATTAAATATTTGGAACTGGATGTAATGATGATGAATGGCTCGACCTTGGTTTATAAGAATTGTGTCCAAGCTTGGTTAAGCTGGAAAACATTATGTACGTATGCACCAGATGTGTTTGATATCATAACTAAAATTAATAAGTACAGTAAAGACTGGGTCACTTTTATTTTGGACCACTCGTGAGGCTCATTGGTGTAGCTTTAAATAGGAAATTTAAATTATTTTAACATGAAATAAGTTTGCAAAAACTTTGGTGAATATTATTAAACTGGCATGCATATCTCTTGATGAAAATGATCATAAATTATAATCCTAACCGAGGAGTTTGAGTAGATGGCAATATAGAGATTATTATGCAATAAGTTTGAGTTTAATTTTAATGTTCCTACCTAGAGATGTAGTTAATTTGGTCAAACAATTTCTATCGAAAAAGCGGACACCTCTTATTGACATGCTGTGAAGAGCTTAAAACAATAGAAAACTTGTAAGGATTGTAAATAATAGCATTAACATGTTAAAGCAAAAACACAATACAGGAAAACAGATTCGGTTTCCAAACTATAACATAATACATGCAACATTTAAAATAGGGACCGACCAAAAATTTTCTAAAGAAAATTTGTCGATGAAGATGCTCACTTTGTGAAGAAAGTTGGAGCTATTTTGAGCATGTGGCGACAAAGGGTCTTCAAATAATAGCTACAAGAAAGATTGTTGCAAGTCGAGGTGGTCATTCGTGTCGTGCGAGCCCGGCCTGGCTTTGCTTCCGGTTCATGGCTGATCAATTCGTAATCGGCACGTAAGTAAGTCGGGCCAGGTTCGGGCCGGTTCCGGTTCGTTGTTGAAAGATTCGTAGCCGGCACGCGGTTTATGGCCGTGCGAGCTTAAGTCCGGTTCCACAATACATACACTCACTAAAACATGTCCATTAAGTTAAGAATAATTTAATATAAATATGGAAATAGTATCTAATAAGTTGTCGATATTTGTGTGGATACGAAAGCTTATCTTGTTTTGGGCAAAGCAAAAAAAAATTATTATTTAATTATTTTATTGTGATTGGCCTTCTTCCACATCCTTCATAATTAGCAAAATATTAAAATAAACACAGTTAGTTCCCATGTTCTTAAAGAGAGACATGGGCCCCGGTTCTGATCTTTTACCATTAATTCTTTTTTTGGGTAAAATCATGAATTGACAATGACATAGTCACATAGCCAATCGAACCAGCATGTACATACTCGCGGGTTGTGCCATGCGGGCCGGTTCAGGCCGTGCCGGTTCGCCCGGTTCATCCGGTTACGGTATGGGCCGGTTCTTGTCTCGGTTTTGCATTTCTGAACAATATGGACCAATTTTTTTAGCGTTTCGTGTAGGTTAAAGCCCGGTTCGTTACGGATCGAATAAAAGCGGTTAGTTTTTCGGTCCAGTCCCGTGCGGTCCGAGCCGAACCGCACGGTCGGCCACCTCTAGTTGCAAGTAATAAAATCAGAAGAAGTACACAGATGGCCGATGGCTCCTTTATTTTTGTAAATTAATAATTGTACAAGATATGTATACGGTTCTCCTCATGAAAATTTCCACATCGTTATAATTTTGTCTATATATCTCAAATATCCTCATTTCACAAGTACAAACTAATCATATTCCCAAAACGTAAAACTATGGGACGATCAATTAAAAGAAGTACAACTTACATGACCTAAATATAATCCTCCAACACTTTAGTTACGGGGACTGTAACTAACACACCGAATTCGGAAATTTCTGATGATTATTAAAATTGAACTGAATCCTGGAATGATATTTCAGGAACAGTTGGATAATTATTTTATTTTTCTTTTGACTATAAGAACAAATGCAGAGAGCAATAATCAAACTGTATTTCTTATTATCGAAGTGCAACATTTTGAAATTAAAGCAAGAAAAATTAAAATGTAGCCTAATGGTCTAGTGGGTATAAATTAAAGAATATACACAAACACGAAAAAGTACATATAATACCTCTTAATCTTTTTCATATCGAGAACTGCTAATTGACCCTTCTCAGAAAAGAAGATTACACTACATCGATCTCCTCGACTCCAATTCGAGTTGGGCATGTTTTTCGATGTTTAATTTGTAAGTATGTATTTTTAAGATAAAAACATGCAAGTAACGACAAATAATTGACTAATATTCTAAAACATTAGCTATACTAATAATAAGGCATATTTATTTAAAAAAAATTTTTACTAATTAGATACCCCACTCAACTAATAACTACGAATTATGTGGACAACAAAGAAGAGTTTACTTGCATTAGATTCTCTATTCAAAATTAGAGGTATGGGCTGAAGGAATGATTAATAAATCAAAGCACAAATACAATTGTCCTAACTTAAGTTATAGTATAGCAAAACCTTTTAATCTCTAATCATCCTTGACATTAGAACCTCACTGATTGATTATAAAAAATGTCCAAAATCGTTAGCAACCATGAAAAGATAGTCCCAATCTTGAAAAAAAGTCATTACCTGCTAAGAAATTGCTGATGGCCTTTTTTGGCCCTAAGTTGAATCTTCCAATAAATATGTAATAAAGATGTGAATTAAGCACAAAATTAGAAACATGTAATAAAGATGTGAATCTGGTGATTTTCGCTTCAGTTTCTAAGTGCTACAGGTATAAATTCTACATCATAAAAACATGAATAAAGAACACCTGTAGAATTAAACCATTATGTACATGCATACCATATTATCAACATCTCAAGACGTGGAAATTATATTTTGAACTATAGGTCAGCCATATATTCTGTTGTTTCTCTTGTATCTTCTTTAAGCGAGGGAATGCTGCTTGTAGCGCCACTTCCATTGACTAAATGCTCGTTGTCTTCATTAAATCTGTCCACACTATGGAGGAATATTCCTGCCAAAGTTACCAAAGATCAGATAAATATTTTGCCAAGAGTATTTCTGATTTGATGAAACATGGTAGCCTGAACTTAGAGTTATTTCCCAGTAAGACGTGAAATTTCTTTTCCAATTGACACATTCATATGCCGATTTAAAATATATTTCCGCAAACACAATTGTAATTCAAGTCGTCTAAACTTTTGGTGACAATAAAAAGAAAATGTATGTATACAGCTTTGGAGTAAAGAACCTTTTTATGTTTTTAGGAAAAGAAGAAAAAAGTAATATATATACCCACATAGATTTGATTACCTATAAACCAAATTGCAGATGCCAAAAAGAATATAGAGGTTAGGATCAAAGCAGTTTTCCTCCAATCATTGAGATAATCCTGCAGTATATGTCATGAATTAGATACTTCTATGAATACAAAGTTATGAGCATTGCATGCAAAAGCTATATTGGAGCCAAAACTCTGACGTACAATTTTTAAGTTAGTCCCGTTTTCATCACATAAAATATGACCAACCTCTAACAAATTTTATTGGTTGGATTCTTAGATAAGAAATATTAACTTATAACTGGATATCTTTTTCTTTAAAGGAATCATAAAGAACTTGTATGTCAGGGAGACTGGACATATAGGTCAAAAAATCAACAAAACTTGGAAGGGGGGAGGAAAAATGAGATAATTAAGAGATCGGGGAATGTGGAACTTGGGAAAGCTATGTTTCTTCACAGTCGGTACATCTTCTAGGAGAGAAAAAAATCATGTAGCGGTAGAAAGAATCTTAAATAATACCATTACTATCATTGCAACTTCAATACATAGGCACAGAGCTTCAAATAGTTGCACAACAAATAAAAGGAAATGTAGCATGAGAAATTCATACGATTTTATGCTAAAGCTGTGGAACCAGTCACTACCCTATCTTACCAAGAAACATGGATATTTAAGCAATAAGCAAGGATTATAGATTTATAGATAAACACGGTCTATTCAGGGAATAGCTACAGCAACAAGAATTGCAAACCTGGACTACGCCAACGAGGGGAGAAGAAGGCACGTCCCCAAATATGTGAATCGAGACAGTAGCTAGACATGGCCATAGATAAGGGTCGTATACTTTGTTTAACAGTATGGAGACATACATAGTTTACAGGGCCCTGCAATTGGAAATTACTATGTTAAGCAGAGAAAAACTTTACTTCGCAAGTAAATTTCCAATAACTGGACATCAATGAATTATCTGAAGTTGCTTCCATTTAGCATGCACAAACAGATTTCAGTTTAATATAAAAGAAAAAACTTAAAGAGCAAATTGGCACTTTAACGGAAATATACCTGAGTGGCAAATACTAAAAGTTCCCCAATTGCAAAAAAAAGCAAGAAAGCCATACATGCTTTTAAAACAAAAGGCCACGAAGCAAAATATTGCCCCAAAAAATGTTGCCACTGAAAGAAGCTGCAAATATGAAAACAATATGAAGATCCTGATGAGGATTATACTTGCTAACTTAAAGACTATTTAAATAAACTTTACAAAACTAATTACCGAAGGACACGCACTTTTTTTATTCAATTCAACAATTATCAAATGCATTATTACTATGTTTAACAGCTTCACTTGCCAATGTGAGAGAAGATAGTTAAACAAACAGAAAATATATCAATCCTTAGACATGCTTTTACAAACAGGTCTGTCACACTAAAGACTGCTTATCACCAATGTCACCTGCACTCTTTATTCCCTCCCCGAGTGCCAGTATCAAACACTCAAAACTCAGACATGGGTACGGAGACATGCCACTTTTGGGATTAAAACATATATAAGTTACAAAACATTCCATCCATGTTAGACACCTAACAGCTGAGTCCAGGAAAAATAGTTCATCACAGTAGTATGTGTTATAGCCAAAATTCGGTTCGGGTATTTTCAAGATGGATTTGGGTCAAATATGGATTCAATTTGGGGAATTCTATAATAAATTAGGGTTTTGGCTTAAGTTAGAGGAATTAGGCCACGCCCTGGCTTTCCCTATAGTTAGGGCGCGCCCTAAATGTGAAATATGGTGACAAATCTGTTCAAGTTGGTTTTCTAAGAAGACATTGAAGAAATCTCTCCTAGGATACTGTTCGAGTTAGGATTCTATTTAGGTGGGATTCTATTCAAGCTGGAATTCTAGAAGTTGAAGAATTCCCTCCTGTCGTATCTCAGGAGGGGGATGTCCGTTGCAGAAGGCCTCCAGGGGTTTGCCTGGATATAAGGACCCTTCTTAGACGCTAAGGGAGGCATCCGTGCACCCTAAGGTGGAAAGATGGGGACTTTCTGGTGTGTGCTTTGGGAGCTCTGTTCCTGTAGCCAATGGGTGCGCCCTCATTGGGGAACTTTGGAGTAATCCTGCACTTTGCACCCAAAAGCTCTGGATCACCTGTCCTGCTATCTGGTGGGTGCTTCTCATTCGGGGGACAGGGATGCGTTCTGCACTTGGGGTAAACCACGGCTATACCTGCATCCTTGAAATCAAGAAATAGCTGGTAGCGGATAGGACTAGTCCTCGACGGGGGAAGTTTCCTTATCCGTGAAGTCTTGAGATCTTGGATGAGCCTTGGGCCTCTTGTGGTTAGGCCTCATAGTAGAACATTCCGGAAGCTGGTCCGTTATCCAAGCCCATTTGGGTTTCTTGTTCTCCAAGAACTACGTCTGGCTTGATCCTCTATAAATATAGAGGTACGTAGGCAAATTGGGGGGTTGGAAGTCGAGAGCTCTGAATAGCCGCCACTAACCCTATCAATCTCAGCCACCAATTACAAACAGCCACCACCCGCCACCACTCTTTTCGGCAAAGAACCACCGCTGTAGATCTTGTTTCCGGTGAAGTACCTCGAAATTTGTTGTTACCAAATTCCTCCGTCAACAAATTGGCGCTAGAAGGAGGGGAGTCAATCAAGATCTTCATCTTAGGAGGAAAAGATGTCTCACAATCAGCGCGGAGGTTCTCACGAAGAGGATTATTACGATTCTAAAGATAGCTTGGGGGGTAACCAAGCTCATCACGAAACTTACGTTCCTGAGGAAATCCCTGTTCCCCCACACCACCATGGAACTCCAGCCACCGGCGGTGGCCAGCCACCCGTTCTTATCAGTAACGCGGCATTGATGGAACAACTGTACCGCATGGGTGATGCCCTAAATAATTTCGGGGCAAGATTGTGTTCTGTGGAGGAAAATCAGGGGTCAAGGAGAAAATCTCGGAGTATCCCACGAAATCATCATCGAACAGGGAAAGCCCTCCAAGTCGAGGAAAGCTCTCGTAAAGATAGTGAAGTGCAGGAGAAGAGATTTCAGCTAATTACTCCTCGAAGGTTAGAATACTCTGATCCTATTATTGAACATCCTAGTGAAGATAATTCTGAGCGCAGGTTGTCGAGTCCTGAAGCTAGGGCGCGCCCTCACCCACATCGGTCAGGGCGCACCCCTAGTGAGATTCTGCGGGATGAAGAACAGATGGCTAAGGAGAAAAGAGATTTTGCAAGCTTGAAGGAGCGTCTTGGAGTAAGGCTTAATGACGACGATTTAAGGATGGTGCTCCTTGAGCAGCAGAAGAAAAGCCAATACTTGGAATCACGGCCCCATGATCCACAGCGTGCGCCCCCTGACAACAGGTCGAGGCCCCTTGGACATGAGCGACCCCTTATACGGAGGCATGAACCACAGCGTGTGCCCCCTGACAACAGGTCGAGGCCCCTTGGACATGAACGATCTCTTGCTCGTAATAGTAATCCACAGCGCGCGCCCCCTGTCCACAACAGGTCGCGGCCCCTTGGATCTAAACAAACTTTTTATAATTCTGGAGCAAGAGGAAACCGTGATAACGGTGATAAAGGAATGGATTGGTATCAAGGAGATGGGCGCCCTCGTCATCAGGGCGCGCCCTCAGGTAGAAGATCTCGTGTTCATCAAATTCCAAGTACTTCTGATGAGTCTAGATCGAGGATGCGCCCTCACTCAGGAGAACAATATCAGAGAAATTCTCAGGGGAATCCGCAACCTCATGGAAATCCAGAAGGTCAGCAAACACAAACTCAAACTCAAGAGGATGTTGTTCAGCCACAAGCAGGGAATCAAGGAGGTGTGGAGACGGCGGCTCCACCTCCACCTCCACCTCCAGGGGGTACTCAAACTGTGGCACAACCAAATATTCAGAATGTTCCCGGGGTTGGAACTTTCAATGTGGATGATTTGAAGAAGCTCCTTGCTCACTTGGATGGAGGAAGAATATCTGCTACTGCACAAACTTCCTCTCCATTCTCAACTGAAGTAAGAGAGGCACAGCTTCCTACTGGGTATAGATCCATGACAAATGATTTGCGGTTTCATGGAAATGCAGATCCTGTCGAATTCCTCGGACGCTTTGATATCGAGATGGATGTCTATCAAGTGACAGAGCTGGCTAGGTGTCGATTGTTGGCAGCGACTTTCAGGGAGAGTGCTCAGCAATGGTTTCAGAAACTTGGCCCGGGAGTTATTACATCTTGGCAGGTAATGAGGAATTTGTTTTTGACTAAATTCCAGGCAGCAGTGAAATACGCTCCTCCCGTCACAACTTTGGCCAATATCAAGCAGAGGGAAGGAGAAAGTCTGCAATCTTACTTCAAGAGGTTTAACTCGGAATCAACTCTGGTGAGAGGAGCAACTGATGAAACGCTCAAGAGTTTTCTAATTGCTGGATTATCAGTGGGAACCGATTTCTGGAAACATCTCCAAGGACGAGATCCACCGACATTGGCTGATGTGTTTGCACAAGCTGAATCTTTCAAGATTGTGGAACAATCTTTGGCAGATAATCGAAAGACTGATAGTCAAAATAGTTCTAAGGTAAAGATCGGAAAGAGGAAGGATAGGTCTCCTAGTCCAACTCGTCGGATAGCAACAGGAGCCAATCGTGTGAACTTAACTGAATCTGGCAGAAATTGGGGTCCCCCAGATACTTACACTTATGATCAAAGGCCGGGTAATTATACACCCCTAGCCGCCTCCATTGAACATATTTTTGAAGTGAACAAAAATAAAGGATTCTTCAGGAAGCCAGAGCCTCTCTCTTCTTGGCAAAGTAAAGATAAGAGAAAGTATTGTGAATTCCATGAGTCTTCTGGGCACAATACTCATGAGTGCCGTCAATTGAAGGATGAGATTGAGGATTTGATCAAGGAAGGATATTTAACAGAATGGATTGTCAGAGAGGTGAAAAAACATAAGAAGAATCCTGATAAGAGAGATGGAGGGCGCGCCCCCCATATGGATGATAGGCCTGAGGAGAAGAAGTTCGTGAGGGAAGGAAGCATTCACATTATTTTTGGTGGACACCACCTGGGAGGTGACAGCAATCATGCTATGGAGAGATACGCTAGAGAAGCGAGGTATCGACCTCTTACAAATGTGAATAGTCTGGAGTTGAGGCCACCTAAATTGTTCAAAGGGGAGTTTGCTGATATCACTTTTACTGAGGAAGAGGCAAGATGGGTACACCATCCTCATAATGATGCTTTGGTGGTGGCAATTCAGATTGGGTCCAAGAATGTGCATCGAGTTTTTGTTGATAATGGAAGTTCGGTGAATATTCTGTATTATAGTACTTATCAAAAGTTGGGATTTCTAGACAAGGATATGATTCAGGATAACGGATGGATCTATGGTTTTTCGGGCGAATCTGTAAAGGTCATGGGAGCTATCAAATTACCAGTAACTCTCGGGGAAGGGACTCTTTCTGTAACACAAATGATGGATTTCATGATTTTGAATGTGGAATCATCACACAATGCTTTGGTGGGACGTCCCTTGTTGAAAGAAATGAAGGTTGTGACCTCCATCTATCATCTTGCAATGAAGTTTCCAACGCCAAATGGTGTGGGAACAATTCGAGGATCCCAGCATGACTCGAGAGATTGTTATCATAAGGCAATTAAAGGGTTCAGGAGACAGCAGGATGGAGGGCGCGCCCTCAGTGAAAATAATTCTGGAGTTATGAGTATTACTCTTGAAGAAGTAAAAGTCCATTATCTTGTTCAAGAGCCAGAGGAAGAAATGCCTTGTTCTAGGGCGCGCCCTGAGGATAGTTTTCCAGTGTTGGATGATCTTCAGGATGGAATTCTGGAGGAAATTGAAGAAGACTAGGAGGAGGTAATTTCAGTTAATATCAGAGGTGAACAGGTTGAAGGAAGGCGAATGTTACTTGAAGGATTTATGCATACCCTTGTCGAGGAAGACTTCCCTCTTCAAGAGGACGCGCCCTCCAAGGATGCGGCACCAATCGAGGATCCTCGAAGTTTTGATTTTGATCTTGACCCGAGAACCCCACAACCTGTGGAAAAGACTGGTCCTGCAGAGGATACTATTTCCATTGTGGTGGATGAAAAAGATGCAAGTAAGGTTTTGAGAGTCGGATCTCAATTGAATTCCAAGTTGAGAGGAATGCTCACTAACTTTCTTTTGAATAATCTGGATGTATTTGCTTGGAGTCATGCTGATATGGTAGGAATTGATCCAAAGATTATATGTCATCATTTGAACATAGATCCTACCAAGAAAGGAATCCGTCAGAAACGTCGACCTGTAAGTGGAGAAAGAGCTATAGCATTGAAAGAGGAAGTTGATAGACTTCTAGATGTTGGTTTGATCAAAGAATCATATTACCCTGATTGGCTAGCTAATCCTGTTCTTGTCAAGAAACCTAATGGAAAGTGGAGAACTTATGTGGATTTCACGGACCTAAACAAGGCTTGCCCTAAAGATAGTTTTCCTCTCCCTCGAATTGATCAGTTGGTGGATGCTACCGCTGGTCACGCTCTGTTGAGTTTCATGGATGCTTATTCAGGCTATAATCAAATTCCCATGTACGAACCTGATCAAGAACACACTTCTTTCATCACGGATAGGGGTTTGTATTGTTATATTGGAATGCCATTTGGTTTGATCAACGCTGGAGCTACTTATCAGAGGTTGGTGAACATGATGTTTAAAGATCTGATAGGAAAAACCATGGAGGTGTATGTGGACGACATGCTTGTCAAATCCTTGAAGGCAGAGGACCATGTAAAGCATTTGGAGCAAATGTTCGGAGTATTGAGAAAGTTCAGAATGAAGTTGAATCCTCAAAAATGTGTGTTTGGAGTGGAATCCGGAAAATTCTTGGGGTTCATGGTTAATCATCGTGGGATTGAGGCGAATCCAGCCAAGATTAAAGCCTTACTTGACATGAAATCTCCATCCAGTGTGAAGCAAGTTCAGAGTTTAGCTGGGAGAATTGCAGCGTTAAATCGCTTTGTGTCAAAATCTTCAGATAGATGCAGAGAGTTCTTCAAGGCAATCAAAGGAGCCTCCAAAGATTTTGTGTGGACTCCTGAGTGTGAAGATGCTTTTCAGAAAATTAAAGAACAGTTGGGGAATCCTCCGCTTTTAGCTAAGCCCGTTGAGGGAGAAACCTTGATATTATACTTGGCAGTATCAGAATACTCCATTAGTGCGGTATTGGTGAGAGAAGAGGTTGATCATCAGTCCCCGGTATACTATGTGAGCAAGCGTTTGCATGATGCAGAGACTCGATACACCAGCATGGAAAAGTTGGTTTTCGCTTTAATCTTGGCGGCTAGGAAACTTCGTCCTTACTTTCAAGCTCATAAGATCGAGGTTCGTACTGCTTATCCTTTGAGAAGTATTCTTCACAAACCAGAAGCTTCAGGAAGAATGTTGAAATGGGCTGTTGAATTAGGGCAGTTTGATTTAGAATATACGCCAAGAATAGCAATTAAAGGTCAGGCTTTAGCAGATTTTATCTTGGAGTTTGATTCAGAGACCGAGGAAAAATCAATTGTGTTAGCGGAACCAGGAATTCCTCCTACGAGGGCGCGCCCTCTTGAGGAAATTCCTCAACCTTGGTGGAGGTTGCACGTAGATGGAGCTGTAAACAATGGAGGGGCTGGTGCAGGTGTAATTCTAGTGACACCTGAAGGAAATCAATTAATGAGTGCTATTCACTTCAAATTCGAGGCAACTAATAATGATGCGGAATATGAAGCTTTGATTAATGGATTGAAAATGGCCTTGGAAATGAAAGTAGTAAATTTGATTGTGTTAAGTGATTCAGAGTTAGTGGTCAGGCAGATCAAAGGAGGATTTCAGTGTAGAGGTCCAAGAACAGAGCTCTACATGAAGTGTGCGCAACGATTAATGCAGAAGTTTCGTGAAGTAAGGTTGGAATGCATTCCTCGAGATGAAAATTGCTCTGCAGATGTTTTGGCTAAGTTAGGATCCCGGAAGGATGCTATGTTGCTAGGAACAGTCCCTCTACAAATTCAAGAAGTGCCAAGTATTCCAGAGGTGGAAGTTATGGAGGTGGAGAGTACTCCGTCAGTTACCTGGATGACTCCAATTCTAGAATATCTCCGTAAGGGGATTCTTCCAAGCGATAAAATTGAAGCAAGGCATCTTCGATATCTTGCTGCCAGGCTTGTGGAGTATGATGGAATTTTGTACAAGAGAGGTTTCAATCAACCGCTTTTGAAATGCATAGATGGAGATGAATGTAGTTATATCTTAAGGGAGATACATGAAGGAATTTGTGGCAATCACTCGGGGGGTGGTTCGTTGGCAATGAAGGTGTTAAGGCAAGGTTATTATTGGCCTACTATGAAGAAGGATGCCTATGAGTTTGTCAAGGCATGCGATAAATGCCAGAGGTTTGCCAATTATTCAACAATTCCTGTGACCACCTTGACTTCTATGATGAGTCCTTGGCCGTTTGCTATGTGGGGAATAGATCTCATTGGAGAACTCCCTAAATCTAAGGGAGGAGTAAAGTATGCTGTTGTTGCAGTGGATTATTTCACCAAATGGGCGGAAGCGATGCCCTTGGCCACAATCACAGCGAAGAAAATCAAGGATTTTGTGTTCAACTCTATTGTGTGCAGATTCGGGATTCCTTACAAGCTTGTGTCAGATAATGGAAAGCAGTTTGATAGCAAAGAGTTGCGAAAGTTATGTGAAGATTTGGGAATCAAGAAAGAATTTGCAGCTGTATATCATCCTCAGAGTAATGGACAGACTGGAGCTATCAACAAGATAATCAAGCATACCTTGAAAACCAAGTTAGAAGAAAGTAAAGGGAATTGGCCTGAGGAACTTCCTATGGTCTTATGGTCTTATAACACAACACCAAGGACCACGACTGGGGAATCTCCTTTCATGCTGTCTTATGGATGCGAGGCTATGGTGCCGGTGGAAGTTGGAGCAGGGTCATTCCGAAGGGATTTCTATCATGAAGAATCGAATATGGTGAACCAAAGGATAAATCTCGATTTTCTGGAGGAGACAAGGACTAACTCGCAGTTGAGGTTGGCAACTTATCAGCAGAGGGCTGCAAGGTACTATAACAAGAAGGTGAAGATTCAGCCTTTCAAGGTGGGTGATTTAGTTCTGCGGAAAGTTATGCCTAATACAAGAGTAGCAGCACATGGAGTTTTTGGTCCCAACTGGGAGGGACCTTACAAGATCAAATCTATCATCTGGGAAGGAACTTATCATCTAGAAGACTTGGATGGCAACGTAATCCCAAGAGCATGGAATGCAGAGCATTTGAGGAAGTATTATCAGTAGGGTGCGGCTTTGACCCCCTATTGTATGAAGGCTTATATTTAAGTTATAGACTAGTATAAATAAATATTCTCCTAGTCTAGGGGGGTAGTACATATACGCCTTCTTTAGTTCTAGTTGAGACTTGATGTTTTTTCCACATTTTTTAGAAGTTTATTCTCCTTAGCTCGGGGGGTATAACATGTATACCTTCCCTTGTTCTGCTGAGATTATTTGAAGACTAATAAAGAATATCAAGACATTTTTTGCAAGAATTTTGAAGATTTTTTGATTGAAGTATAAGAGGTCGTGCCCATTTCTTAGGGCGCGCCCTCAGCATGTATAAAGATTTGTTATGAAGTAATTGACAAGTTAAAGAAATCCTGAAAGGGTAGTGCCTTAGGGCGCGCCCTCAACATGAATGAACAATGTGTGCTATATTTTAAAGAGAAGAGCTTAAAGGAAATGATGAAGAGAAGGTCGCGCCCCCATCTAGGGCGCGCCCTCATTGGAAGCATTTAACAAATGAAAGCATGAAGATAAATAGAGCATAACAAAAGTTTAAAAGACATTTAAAAGTTAGGAGTTACAAATTGCAGGGTTTTACAAAGGACCCGCACCTTAAAAGTTAAGTACATACGAAACAGGTTTAAAAGACTGAAATCCTAAGGCGCGTCCTTAGGGGGAGAAGAGATAACCTTGGAGGGTGAAGGAGGTGCATCCTGAGCTACATTTGTAGGAGAGCCTTGAGTAGGAATAGCTGTAGGAGGGGGTTGAACGTTGTCAGTAGAAGGCGCGCCCTCAGAAGCTTCCTCTAATCCTAACTCTACTCTTTTTGCCTTAATGTCTAAGGCTCTGTCAATTTTGAACTTTGCTATGTCCTCAGCAGCAGCGGGTCCAAATTTTTCCCAGTTATAGTCAGGGTCGTTGGCTAGAAAACCAAGAAGATAGAAGTTGAAACCTTTTTCAAAGTTTTCATCTTCAATGGCTTCTCTCTGTTCATTTAACTTGGTTTTTTCAATTTCAAGGAAACCTTGCTGAGCTCGGAGTTCCTTCACCTCTTTCTCCAATTCGTCATTTTTGGTATTCAGAAGCGTGCGATGTTCAATGGATTCATCTAGATCATGTTTCAAATCAGCAATTCTGTCATTCTTGGCATCTAGATCTTTCTTCCATTTATTATCATTTTCAACAATCATCTTCGAATATTTCCTATTCTCGGCTTCAAGTCTGTTGAGATGGAGTTTTTCCTTATGAACCCTCTGGGCGCGCCCTAGAGATTGAATAAGCAGTTGGGCAGATGCCCGAATCATGGACTGAGATTCCTCGTCCGCATTCATGTTTTGCCAAATATCAACCTCCTTTTCTTCAACTAGAGAGGCAGCAGCAGGGCCAATCAAGGTTTCGACATATGAGGGCGCGCCATATCTTGGTTTCTTGCCCCTATTGGTGATAGGTTCTAGGATATCAGCATTCCTTTTCAAAGATTCTGTGGATGGAGTGATAGTGTCGCTGGAATTCTTTTCTGGTGCAGGGCGCGCCCTGGAGTCGGAGGTATCCCCTTGGTCATTTTTCTTTTCCTTATCATTCTTCTTTTTAGCAGCACCAAATCCTCGTGGAATCCTGGGGGCCATACCTGTACAAGATAAAAGAAAGGAAAAGTTAAAACGCGCCCTGTGTAAAGAAAGCAGAGTATAAAATAAAACATCAGAAATGAAAGACAAACGGTTAGGGCGCGCCCTGATCTACGCTATAACTATTACCTTCATCAGAATCAGAGTGTTCACTATCACTAGATGAGAGTGTGGGAACAGGAATTCCCTTCTTAAATTTTTTAAATTTGCAAATATGGCCAACTTTATCAGATAAAATTCCGACCCTCTTTAAGTTTTCCTCTGTGATTAAAGATTGGAGGTTAAATTTTTCTGAGGCAACTTTCAGAACAGCTTTAGCCCGGATTGAGGTCGCGCCTTCAAGTGTTTTCTGTATTCTCTTATCTGTTGGAATTAGAAGGAATCAATAAATATTTGAAAGTTAAAAAGATAAGAAAAGTATAGGGTGCGCCCTCACTTACTAGGGTTCGTGTTGAATTGTATTCGGACTCGAGGAACGTCCCAGACATAGTAAAATGGCTCCTTCCAGAATTTTAGATGACTAATTCTTCCTTCAGAAAAACCTTTGTTGTTGTGAGGTTTGTTGATGACAAGATAATAATAGCCAATGCTAGATTGTCGAACGCTGAAGAAATAGCTAACCTCAGGCATAGAAGGGGTTCCTAACTCAAGGTCGTGATAAAGGATGAATAAAGCTAACACCAGTTTGTAGCTGTTGGGGGAGAGTTGAATAGGTGCTAGGTCGTACCATCTGAGTATTTGTTGAAGGTAGGGATGTAAGGGCGCGCCCACACCAAGAGCCACCAGCTTTGGGGTTAAGACCATCCTTGGAATTTTGAAGTTTCTGCCATAATTGAAGATGTGAGGACGGTGATGAGCATGTGGGATGGCCCAAATTCCTTCTTGACCATAATATTGCATGGCCCATCCTACTTCATCACTTGTAGCCATGGAAGACATGTTTACACAGGCAAGTTTACCCCGTTTCTTTCTGAGTACATTTTTCTCTTTTTCTGGTAGATCATTATACCTTCCCCAGTCGATGTCAATTTCTTCTTCAAGGACTTCCCAGTGTTCAAATGGGACAGGAGAAGGTGGTGGAGATGTTGGTTCGGAATCGGCCATGGGTGAGAGGGATGATGCCGAGGGCGCGCCCTCTGAAGAATAAGTATCAGAAGAGTGTGTATCACTAGAAGAAGTAGAATTTTGAGTGAAATCGTAGTCAGAAGGATCTGTGTATAAGGGGTTTGGAGTTTTTTCAAGGATTGGTGTTGGAATTCTTTCAGATATTTGAGTGTCAAGGGGAATACCGTCAAAGGAGTCTCCATCAGAGAAATTCATTCTACCTTCGTTGAAATCTTTAATGAGGCGCGCCTTGTCTTCAGGAGAAATAAATGAAAAAGGGCTCCTATAAGGTTCAGGAGATAAGGGGGGTGGCAATGGAGAATGGATCCCTAAACTTTCGTTGAATTCCCTAAATGGATGAAAAGGCGGAGACGCGCCCTCCAGCTGCAAAATTAAATGAAAGGGACTTAGGGCGCGTCCAAGAATTAAATAAATAGAAGAATTCTTTGCAAAAATTGAGATCTAGATGTCTAAGGCGTGTTTTGGGTAAAAGGCGCGCCCTAGAATATAATGATTAACAGCATAAGGACGCACCTAAAAGATTTTCTAAGGTATTCTAGAAGTGTCATGAAGAATCAAAATTATAAGAGTACGTTCAAGGCGCGCCCTGTGTCAAAGGCGCGCCCTGGGGATTGATCAGCTATACCAATTTCTCAGAAACATATTTTGAAAGAGTTGTAACAGCAAAAATGGATCAAACAAGTATACATACATACATACATATATACGAAGAACATGAAGAATATAAAAAAAAAACCAACAGTTGAATCACAAAATCGGACAAACTACACGGTGAAAATACAGATTGAGGGCATAAAAACATACCTTGGAAGTTTTGGAACAGGATTTGTGGAAAAGAATCGAAGAAAAACGCTGTGTTAGCCGGATTTTTGCTCGGAGAATTTGAAATCGCCGGAGTGAAGTTTGTGTGTAGAGAGAGAAAGAAAAAGAGTAAAGTAAGTGAGAAGGGGGTATTTATAGGGGTTTAAAAAAGTAGTGGAAAACAGCTGTCGGCCATTTAAGTCGTTTGAGATTCTAAGGACGCGCCCTCTGCCAAGGCGCGCCCTAATGGAGATTTGTGAAATTTTGGGCTTTTTAGAAGGAATTCCATACATCATCTCGGATTTCGTATGGAATTGGGGGGTAGTTGTTATAGCCAAAATTCGGTTCGGGTATTTTCAAGATGGATTTGGGTCAAATATGGATTCAATTTGGGGAATTCTATAATAAATTAGGGTTTTGGCTTAAGTTAGAGGAATTAGGCCGCGCCCTGGCTTTCCCTATAGTTAGGGCGCGCCCTAAATGTGAAATATGGTGACAAATCTGTTCAAGTTGGTTTTCTAAGAAGACATTGAAGAAATCTCTCCTAGGATACTGTTCGAGTTAGGATTCTATTTAGGTGGGATTCTATTCAAGCTGGAATTCTAGAAGTTGAAGAATTCCCTCCTGTCGTATCTCAGGAGGGGGATGTCCGTCGTAGAAGGCCTCCAGGGGTTTGCCTGGATATAAGGACCCTTCTTAGACGCTAAGGGAGGCATCCGTGCACCCTAAGGTGGAAAGATGGGGACTTTCTGGTGTGTGCTTTGGGAGCTCTGTTCCTGTAGCCAATGGGCGCGCCCTCATTGGGGAACTTTGGAGTAATCCTGTACTTTGCACCCAAAAGCTCTGGATCACCTGTCCTGCTATCTGGTGGGTGCTTCTCATTCGGGGGACAGGGATGCGTTCTGCACTTGGGGTAAACCACGGCTATACCTGCATCCTTGAAATCAAGAAATAGCTGGTAGCGGATAGGACTAGTCCTCGACGGGGGAAGTTTCCTTATCCGTGAAGTCTTGAGATCTTGGATGAGCCTTGGGCCTCTTGTGGTTAGGCCTCATAGTAGAACATTCCGGAAGCTGGTCCGTTATCCAAGCCCATTTGGGTTTCTTGTTCTCCAAGAACTACGTCTGGCTTGATCCTCTATAAATATAGAGGTACGTAGGCAAATTGGGGGGTTGGAAGTCGAGAGCTCTGAATAGCTGCCACTAACCCTATCAATCTCAGCCACCAATTACAAACAGCCACCACCCGCCACCACTCTTTTCGGCAAAGAACCACCGCTGTAGATCTTGTTTCCGGCGAAGTACCTCGAAATTTGTTGTTACCAAATTCCTCCGTCAACAGTTTGTATGTGGCTCTGAGTGTGTAAGACTAGATTGATATATATCTTCTTAAAATAAAAAATCTTCAGATAAAATTTAATGTTCGGCCCTGAAGCTTAAAATTGAGAAATTGATCGGACATATTTAGTTATAATTAAGGTAATAAATTCCCGAGTGGTGGTACACTCACTCGCAGCCAAGTACTTTGTGCCAGGTGGAAATATACTCTGAGCCAGATTACTTTGCGACAGCAATGCGCACTTTTACATGTTTTTTTTATAGCAAGCCATGTTTTTCTATGTTTTTGTTAAATGACAGCAAGCCTTGTTAGATCCAGTAACAAATATTATTACCTTAAAACCAAATGATATGATATAGTCTCCTCTGCGATCAAATCCTTTTACTATAGTTATCTCATGACATAGATACAAAAGCAAGTGATTACCTTAAATGCATTGGATATTGTGGCAGTCATAAGATTCAGGACAAAACCTCCAGCTAGAGTTCCAACTATGCCACATACAATGGTTACTCCCAATCTTGAAAAAAAGTCATTACCTGCTAAGAAATTGCGGATGGGCTTTCTTGGCCCTAAGTTGAATCTTCCAATAAATATGTAATAAAAATGTGAATTAAGCTTTATTGTAATTAATTGACTTTCATATCTATCTAACGATTTAATTAATCAAATAATATTAAAATACACGAAGACACTAAACAGCTTCATATAGAATCATAAAAATGAATAAGATTCTTGAATAATAGAAAATGCAGCGCTGAACAACCAATAATAATCGAGAAATCCAAATACGATCACTAAATTTGCCTTTGTTTGTACTTGAGCAAGACGAAATATAGAAGCCACCACGTTCGAAGTACGACAAACAAAAACCTAGTCAATAATTATTTAATTTGGAACTCTTTTACCGCTAGCGTAGTTCATTTAATACTTATGTAAGAATCGCCAGTCTTGCATAGCATATCATTCTATAAAGTAATCAACCTACCAACTTTTTGGTCGCTCTGCTTCCATATTTACAAAAAAATTGATGTGAGCCACCCACAAATCCCCGGACCGAAAGGGAAGGTTGATTTTTGGACCTCCAAACACAGTGTATGGTGAGGTGAAACATCTATAGGAGAAACTAAAAAAATTACCTGTCAAAAGAGCATGGTCTCCTTGTAGTCAAATACGAGGGAAGTAATGACATTATTAGGGAAGAAAAATAAAGCCACTGACCTCATATGTACGGCCGAAAAGGCGACAAGGGGCCTTTCCAAGAGGTTCATGAATCAAACCCCAATCAACGAACTCGTCTGTATATGCATCGGAGTATTTGACTGGTAGTATCCCTTTTGGAAACAATACACGTTATCATCAAAATGTCACAAATCTATACTTTAACAGGATATAGACAAAAAAATAAGCACCTTAAACAACATCAATTCTTACTACAAGCACAATTATATACTGTAAGAATTGATCAAAAACCGGACATCACAATTAGGACTAATGGAAGATTTAATTAAAAATCCGCAAAATATTAAAATATATATATAAATTCACGATGACAATCACAATTGATATGAGTGGATAAAATTACCTATTATCAAATTTCTATCACTATCGAAGTTTCCGCTCTGTCTCCCTCTACACAATCAAAGGATTACAAGCAACGATGAAGCTGGGGTGATCTTCAATTGGCCAAGTAATATAGGGTTTTCAGTCTCCTACTCTTCATCGGATCAGATTGTGCAATTGAGTCAAGTCAGGTCGTGTAGCAAAACGTGGTACTATGGTTATTTTAGGTTTAACAGGGGTATAAATGTCATTTCACAGCTAATATTTTGGCAAACTTTGCCCCTCTGTCCGCGTTTAATATATAGTAATAGACAGATTATCATGATATAAAATGAAAGTATCGGAGAACGAAATAGATAGGTGACACATGAAACCCATCACCAATATCAAAAAGATAATATGAAAAAGGTAGTATGAACGAAATAGGTTTGTAATTGTATCGAACTAATTGAATAATGTATAAGTGTGTAATCCAAGATTTACTCGTTGAAAAAGAGTATGCTTAACAATTACAAACTCGGAGTAAAAGTTAAAGATGAAGAGGACACTAAATTGTTCAGCATTAGTACTACTAAAATAAATAATATAAACATGAATATTCAAGTAATATAGTATGAAGTTCTACTAAAAGAAATAATATAAACATGAATATTCAAGTAATATAGTATGAGAATTATTGTCATAAATAATTCATCTATAATATAAGTTGTTGAACTATGCAAAATTTGCATGAACCTAATTGCTTTGGTAACTAAAGTTTCATAAATTGAAATTGATAAAGAAATATTTTCGATTAATCATGTCATAAGAAAGATTCAAGGACTTGATTGTATTGTCCGTTGAAAATGGAATGGTAGTTACACTATATTACAATTATTTAATTCGAGATTTTGAAAAAGAATTATAACTTCTGACATTTAACTTAATTGTTATTATAATTTTATTTTGTTTAACTCAATATTAATGAATATTGCCATTATCGTGTTATTTTGATTTATAGAACTTATAGTCTAAAAAATGTATAATTTGAAGAAATGGTATTGAGAAGTGACAAGAACCTATGAAAAGATTTGGAGGTTCAATATGATGCCGGTCTACAATAAATGTTTGTCTTAGCAAACGATCTATTGCATAAATTTTTTATAGTACTTGTATAATAAATTTTTGGTATAAAAATAGGAAATATTTTGATAATTTACTTGTACTGTAAAACAATTTTGTGATAAATATAAAAAAAATTAATTCATAATTATTAGATAATTGATCCAAAGAAACCATTTATTGGCAAACAGTTGAACAACAAACGTTGCAGTTGAACATTTGCCTTCAATAATTATTATTTCTATCTCATCCTGCTAATGTGGTGGGTAGTTCAATGAACAAAGATATTATATGCTCCCTCGATTCCATTCATTTCTTAACATAAATTTTTCATTTGCGTGATACGTATTTTCTTATAACATATAGTTTCTTATAAAATATAGTTCCATTCCCAACTTGGGACGGAGGTGGGACGGAGGGAGTATCTCTACATGATTGGGATGATCAATGTGATCATTGAAATTATTATTCACATCAGTTCTAATTTAGTCTGTTCTCATATATTTTATTCGTCAAGATTTTGTAACAAAGTGGTACATGATATAGCCAAGTTTAATTTTAAGTAATATAATTTCAAATATTAGATTGGGGATATGTCTTATTATACTTGTATACGTCTTAGATATTTTATTCGCGATCATTTAACAAAATGGCTCATAATAAAATTAAATTTAATCTCAAACAATGTATTTCCAAATATATACCTCATTATGCTTGTACCAATATACAAAGCAGATATGAAGAATTAGCATGTTGTGTGTTTTTTTTTTGAATATGTATAATTTCAAAAATTAAGGCCTTCAAAATTTAAAATAGTAAAAACTTTTAATTAATACTATAAACTATTATAAAACACCACAATGAGCAAGCATATCGGAACATTTTATTGCAAATATTCAACACGGAACAAGCGAAGCCAATCTAAGCCACGCAACCATCAACCTACCTCAACAAATCACACAACATATTAATCTTCCCTAACATTTTATTCTTAAAGAGATGGAACGAATTCTCCACCTTATTTTGATTTAATTAAGAGAAAACAAATTATAACCATTGAATGAAAGCCATTGATTACAAATTTATATATTCTATTTATATATGAGAAAGACGGAAGAGCATAATTTTTGGTTTGTGTTAGACATAGTTTGATGCTCTTCATATATGAAATTTTTACACGAAATTATGGGAAATTCTCGAGTATACATGAATCGATAACAAGTAATTGAAACGTAGATTCTTTATTTGTTTAATTTACTCCCATTTCTTAACGATTTTTAAAGAAAAATGTAACTAAACAAAGTTACCTAATTTCAATATTGATAAAGTATCTATCTTACAAATGTTATTGTATTTATAGATCGAAGAATAGTAATGGAAAATGTAAAGAGTATTCTTCACACTGAATTATTAAACAGGAATTCATCGTGATGAAAATTGATAATTGTAGACTCCAAATAATTTTAAGAGCTTTAACTAATGCAAACTGCAATGAATTAGTAAGTATGAAAATATTAGAATTTTTTTTATAAATACCCAGTTCAAAAAAAATTTTGTAAGAAGATTTTTAAAAAAAATAGTTTGTAAATATCTTAATTTGTATAAAATATTTGTAAAAATACATTTTAGAAATTTTGAAACCATATTTGTAATTGACATCAACCAAAATCAATCATTAACACAATTTAAAAAATTTAATAATTGTAATTTGATTGCATAATACATTGCATTATAGGTTACTTAACATCCGTTAAATCTAGGCCCGACAATTTGACACGTGAACACGACACGCGACACGAAAATTATGGTTTTAGGTTTTGATTTTTGGTATACGAAACATGAAAGTACACGAACACGAAATTACACGAAATATTTAATGTCATATATGGGTTTTCATTTTGGGTACACGAAAGTACATGAAATATTATATATACATTTTTTATTTTTATATTTTCATATAATACTTTCGTTTTGAGTACACGAAAATACACGAAAAGTACACGAAAGTACACGAAATTACACGAAAAGTACACGAAAATACACGAAATATTATATTATAATTTTTTATATTTTTATTTCGTGTACTTTCGCTTCGTTTCATGTAAACATGAAACATTTCGTTTCGTGTTCGGTTAGGATGGTTAGTACACGAAATGATTTAGTTTCGGTTTCGGTTTTAGCTCGGAGTACATGAAAACACGAAAGTACATGACACGAAAGTACACGATACGACACGATTATCAGCCCTAGTTAAATCAAATGCAACCTGAATCCAACCAAAATCAATCTCAAATACAATCAAAATAAACTTTAAATTATTTCTTAAAAAAATGTAATAACATGTTGCATTTGGTTGCTTTATTTGCAAAAGATAGTTTTACAAATATTTTCAAAAATTGATAAACATTTTCTCAGTTCTTTTGATAACCCTTTAAAAATAAAAACAAAAATTTGATGAGAAAAGGTCCTCAATATCACAAAATTAATGCTAATAGTCCTCAATATCACAATAAATGAATAAGGCCCTCTGTATCACTTTAAGACGCTATTGCGTGTCACGTTTTCATTACTTATGAAAATAGCAGTTGGTTATTGAGTAGAGTAAGGAGCCAGGCCACGTGCATGGATCCCATAAAGAACACAAAAGACTATTTCAATTCAGTGAAAACGCTAGTTTATAGGATGTTTCTTCTAAAAATACTGATTGATGTCTGTTTCCCACCGCTAAACGCATATGCGTTTTTATAAACACATGTTTAAATTGCATTTTGGAATGATATAAAGGGCCATATTTTCATATTGTGATATTTGAGACCATATTTTTTAAATTGTGATATAAATGATCAACACCCAAATTTGATACTCCCTCTGTCTCACAATTCTTCTCCCGTTTGATATGTCGGGACTGTTCATAACATGAGACAAATTACTAATTTACGTCTAATCTATAAATCCAAATATAGTCATGAGTGATCTTGTTGGATTCGTATTTATGAGTACTTTAATACAGTGAAGTTTTTATATTTAAAACTAATACGAAATTAAAGATATTAATGATCAAAAGTGTGCGTTGGCAAACGTGATAAAGGTAAACAGGAAAAGTTTTAAGAGACGGAGGGAGTACTATTTTCTATATTTATAAGACACGTGTCACGTATCACGTGTACATATACATTTTCTTTTTATTGCCCTTATAAATTGAACATATATAAGAGTATGCCCAGTTTACAAACTCATCTCTTTTCTTCAACCTTATCTCACTTGCACTAACGCACACATATTACAACGCGCAAATGGCATCGAGGCGTTTTCTTATCGTAGCTTTACTCTTCTTCTGTTCAGGTAACTTCACACACACACACCTTAGATTATCTGTACATGTATTCAAACAATTTCGTACAATTTTCAGATAGTAAAAGGAGCCAATATGAGGCTTTTTACTAATATTGTTGGTGCGTTGTTTGGCTTAATTAACTTCTAACTTTCTTAATTATGTGCTATTTGTGCATGCTTCTGTTTATAACTTGATGATATTAATTTATGCTGGTTGCAGATTGTAAATTAGGATTTTGTCAAATGAGGTGCATCAGGGCATGCGGAACATGTTGCGTTCCATATACTGCGTGCCACACTGCCACCTATACTAGCCATAAGTGATTTAACTTTTATTTTGTAGTAGTCGACTCCTATGAATCGTACATCAGCTGGGATCCTCTGTCCCTTTCCTCCGTGTTTCCTTTGTGTCCCCTATTGTTTTTAATATAAAAAAATGCTTTTGTGGAGTTCATTTTTATTATTTATTAAAATGGGTCTCGCAGGGATACTTTTTTGTATTAAAAAGAGCAGGGGACAAAAGGGGACAGAGAATCCGGACCCATGTACCTCTACTTTATATATGGAATTTATATGAGTTTTGTTACAACACGCGGTGTGTATGTGCGCTTGATTAGCGATGAATTTGAAACATGTAACAAACTAAGGATAAGTATGTATTGAAAAGAACACAAAACCAGTTAATGATAAAAAAATAATTTTAACCCAGCCTCCTTTTTTCAAACGAGTTAATATGACTTTTTTTTCCTCTGCAAGGAAATACAAGTGACATCTTTTAACATGGAAACAACCAACAATTGAGTTAAGTAAAATGTACGTGCTCATAAACGGCTGGATATCTAATTAATGAACAATAAAAATGAAATATAATTATTTTTTTGCAAGATTTTAAGTAAAACTTCAATTTTTTTTTTGGCATAAATGCTTTTATATATATACCTTAGCTGGCATATTTCATTGTATATTAAATTTTTTATAAATTCTTACTTAAATGTCTAGGTATTGTATGTTCGAAATTTTTATAAATTCTTACATGGCCACTATATATCTAGGTACACATATATCCCTAAAAATTCTTGTACAATTATAATCTGTTAAATATATCAAAACTTTAAATTATTTAATTTACTCCAATGTCTCTAAACTAGTCCTAAAGGACGAGATTGAATTGTCCTAATATATATTAATGCATGTTAATAAATATTGCTTATCAAATCAAATGCTTCTTCAAGTTGGAGGGAAAAATGTTGTGCTTAATTATCAATTCAAGACTCATAATAAAAGTGTAACTCATTACAAGTCGTACAAATAGTACGAATGTGTATTACGGAGTATATTTTAAATTAGTTGATGAACTGCGAAACTTGCATGATCGTAGTTTCGGATGATCATAATAGGGTGATGAAATGAAATGAAAACATGGAACAATTGTTTTATTTTTACAAATTAAATCGAGTTTCCATCGAATTGAGTTTAAATAAATTTTTCGAGTTTATATTTAGACTACCCACCCGAGTACTATCTCTCGAATAGATGGGTTATTTAGACTTCAGGAGAAAGAACCATATACGTACCCTGCAAATATAACCCCTCGTAACACAAACACAAACAATTTGTTTGCAGATTTAAATATACATCCACGATCATCTCAATATCTCGCTTACTCTTTGGTGTTAAGCCAACTCATCTCATTAGAATCTTAAAGCATTACATAAAAGATTCTCCGGAAAGCCAAAAACAACTTTAAGTTATTTTTGGTGTGTTTGGCAAGAGGGGCTTTAAGCCGGCTTTAAGTTAAAAAACTGATTTAAGTTATAAGTTCCATTTAGGTATTTTTTACTTATGACTTATGACTTATGACTTATGTATTTTTTTTTCACAATTCTTGTAAAGTTTAAATATCATGAATTTAAAAAAATTTTAAGTCAAATTTCACTTTAAGTCAAAATTATTAAACCCCCATTCAATTTTAAGTAAAATTACTTAAACACTTTCATTCAACTTAAAGTAAACAACTTTACTTTTTCCTTTAAGTTAAAAATTGTAACAACCCGAACTTTTTTTTCAATTATTATTATTATTATTTAAATATTTTATTGGTTTTTACATAAGAGGAGGAATATGACTGCGGATATTTTTGAGATGGACACTTTTATATGTGATATCGTGTTAAATGCTTATATGATGATTTATGTGCGCCGTGTAAATTTTATTTGCATTTTGATGATTAAAATCTATTTTAATCATGCATTATTGATCTTATGAGATTTTTGTAAAATTATTGGTGTTGATAAAAATCATGAAATCTTTTGTATTATCATCTTTATGATATTATTTAATTTTTAAATTTTCGGGAGAATAATTTTGGGTGTTTAAGTATTTTAAAAATGATTTTTAGAGTTATGTTGTATATAAAGGATCAAAACTTGCAAAAATTCATATTTAATTCAATTTTGATCCTAAAAATATTTTAAAAATATGTGGGTGTTTAAAATTTTACACTCTTTATTTTAAAAATGAAAATTTTAATTTTTCATTCTTTTCCCATTTAAATTAGATTTTCAAATCATATTTAATTGATTTTAGAATTGTTAAATTACAAATTTGTTTTTTTATCAAAATTCCAGCAACTTCTTTTTCTTGGCTTGTTCAGTATGCTCAGTTGTTCTCTGGGCTTCTCTAGAACTCTCCTGAGTTCTCTCTTAATTTCTTTCCTGTGTCTCTTAGTGACATAATCATTGTAGACAATTGTTAGTGACATAATCATTGTAGACAATTGTAATTGTTATACAATTGTTAGTGCAAACCTTAGTGCATCACTAGATAGACAATTGTTAGTGCAAAACCTTAGTGCATCATTTTAGTAAATTACTCTAGTAAACTACTTGAGTAGCTTGTACATGTTAGACTATATATAGTGTGTAACGTGATGTGAGTAAGCACTACAAGAAAATCGCAATCAGACAACACTCATCAGACAATGCTCGGACGAAAAAGCATTGTTTGGAATTAAGAGACAACGGTTTTTTTGTAACTTCAAAAAAGTATTGTGTCATCCAGGTACCCTACAACGGGTTAAAAATGTTGTCTAGTAAATTGATTCAGATAATGGATTTTGCAATGTGGTGTTGTAAAAACAAGTAAGGTTGCACAACTGTTTTTACGAATATTGTCTGATCTGTTTTGAGACAACGTTTATAAACCGTTGTATAATTCACACAACTGTTTTCATATACCATTGTGTTATTACGATTCACACAACGAAATAATTAACCGTTATTAACTCGTGTTTTGATGAGACAACAGTTTTTATGAAACCGTTGTCTGAACTACAAAAATTTTGAATAGAATTTGGTGGGAAATAATGAAATATTTGGTGGGAATAATGAAATAATTTGAATTGAATTTGGTGGGAAATAATGAAAACAATCAGACAACGATTTTCATATAAAAAAATGTTGTGTTATATTAAGCACAACAACGGTTTTTAATAAAAAAACCGCTGTTTAATGTTCTTGTATGATATTTAATGGTCAACTATCAAAGTACTCCTTGGTCAAACTAGTATAATTTTCGAATAATAATTTTTTTTTAAAAAAATTTGGACGATCCAACAGTGCGGATGATGTTATATACAAATTTTAGTGATGATTTTTATTAACTTTCGTACAGTTCGATAGTCGAATAAATCATTCAAAAAATTATTCAGTGAATCTCAATCTTGCCTCATTATAGGAAGTAGCACTTTTGCTACGTTTTTGTTAAAATCTCGTACAACCAGACCTTTTTATTTTTTGATTATTTTTTTCCAACACTAGAATGAGTGTTTATTAACTTTCGTACGGTTCGATCGTCGAAGAAATCATTCAAAAATATTATTCAGTGAATCTGGATCGTGCCTCGTTATAGGAAGTAGCACTTTTGCTACGTTTTTGTTAAAATCTCGTACAACCCGACCTTTAGATTTTTTGAATATTATTTCCCAACACTAGAATGAGTGTTTTTTAACTTTCGTACGGTTCGATCTTCTAAAAAAAATTATTCAGTGAATCTGGATCGTGCCACGTTTTATGAAGTAGCACTTTTGCTACGTTTTTGTAAAAATCTCGTACAACCCGACCTTTTTATTTTTTGATTATTTTTTCCCAACACTAGAATAAATGTTTATTAACTTTCGTACGGTTCGATCATCGAAGAAATCGATCAAAAAAATTATTCAGTGAATCTGGATCGTGCCTCGTCATAGGAAGTAGCACTTTCGCTACGTTTTTGTTAAAATCTCGTACAACCCGACCTTTATATTTTTTGAATATTACTTCCCAACACTATAATGAGTGTTTATTAGCTTTCGTACGGTTCGATCTTCGAAGAAATCAATCAAAAAAAATTATTCAGTGAATCTGGATCGTGCCTCGTTTTAGGAAGTAGCACTTTTGCTAGGTTTTTGTTAAAATCTCGTACAATCCGACCTTTTTATTTTTTGATTATTTTTTCCCAACACTAGAATAAATGTTTTTTAACTTTCGTGCAGTTCGATCGTCGAAGAAATCATTCAAAAAAATTATTCAGTGAATCTGGATCGTGCCTCGTTATAGGAAGTAGCACTTTTGCTACGTTTTTGTTAAAATCTCGTACAACCCGACCTTTTTATTTTTTGATTATTTTTTCCCAACACTAGACTGAATGTTTATTAACTTTCGTACGGTTTGATCATCGAAAAAATCGTTCAAAAAAATTATTCAGTGAATCTGGATCGTGCCTCGTTATAGGAAGTAGCACTTTTGCTACGTTTTTGTTAAAATCTCGTACAACCAGGCCTTTTTATTTTTTGATTATTTTTTCCCAACACTAGAATGAGTGTTTATTAACTTTCGTACGGTTTGATCGTCGAAGAAATTGTTCAAAAAAATTATTCAGTGAATCTGGATCGTGCCTCGTTATAGGAATTAGCACTTTTCCTACGTTTTTGTTAAAATCTTGTACAACTCGACCTTTTTATTTTTTGAATATTTTTTCCCAACACTAGAATGAGTGTGTATTAACTTTTGTATGGTTCGATCATCGAAGAAATCGTTCAAAAAAATTATTCAGTGAATCTGGATCGTGACTCGTTATATGAAGTAGCACTTTTGCTACGTTTTTGTTAAACTCCCGTACAACCCGACCTTTTTATTTTTTGATCATTTTTTTACAACACTAGAATGAGTGTTTATTAACTTTCGTACGGTTGGATCGTCGAAGAAATCAATCAAAAAAATTATTCAGTGAATCTGGATCGTGCCTCGTTATGGGAAGTAGCACTTTTGCTACGTTTTTGTTAAAATCTCGTACAACCCGGCCTTTTTATTTTTTGAATATTTTTTCCCAACACTAGAATGAGTGTTTATTAACTTTCGTATGGTTCGATCATCGAAGAAATCGTTAAAAAAAATTATTCAGTGAATCTGGATCGTGACTCGTTATTGGAAGTATCACTTTTGCTACGTTTTTGTTAAACTCTCGTACAACCCGACCTTTTTATATACTGGATTTAGTGATATGTATACAAAATTAGAAAAAAAACGAATCATTCTTGTATGATATTTTAATGGTCAACTATCAAAGTACTCCTTAGTCAAACTAGTATAATTTTCGAATAATATTTTTTTCAAATTTTTGTTGGATGATCCAACCGTATAGATGATGTTAGATACTAATTTTAGTGATGTGTACAAAAAGTTTGAAAAAAATAATCATTCTTGTACGTGTTTATAATGTAAATCCGTCAAAAGTACTACTCCCTCTAATTAGTGTCGTACCGATTGAACTTGAACTATTTTTTTTTAAAAAAAATCCGACGATCCAACCGTTCGAATGATGTTATATGCTAATTTTAGTGATGTGTACACAAATTTAGAAAAACACAAATCATTCTTGTATGATACTTTAATGGTCAACTATCAAAGTATTCATTGGTCAAACTACTATAATTTTCGAATAATATTTTTTTCAAATTTATTTTGGACGATCCAACCATACGGATGATGTTATATACTAATTCTAGTGATGTGTACAAAAAGTTAGAAAAAATCATTCTTGTACGTGTTTATAATGTAAATCCGTCAAAAGTACTACTCCCTCTAATTAGTGTCGTACCGATTGAACATAATCTAATATTTTTTAAGTTTTTTTCTGAAGATCCAACCCTACGAATGATGTTATATGCTGATTTTAGTGATGTGTACAAAAAATTAGAAAAAAACGAATCATTCTTGTATGAGATTTTATTGGTCAACTATCAAAGTACTCATTGGTCAAACTAGTATAATTTTCGAATAATATTTTATTTAAATTTTTTTTGGATGATCCAACCATATAGATGATGTTAGATACTAATTTTAGTGATGTGTACAAAAAGTTAGAAAAAAAATTCATTCTTGTACGTATTTATAATGTTAATCCGCCAAAAATACTACTCCCTCTAAGTAGTTAGATAAAATATAAATTTTTTTGTACAAACTTTTCATTTCCCCTAATTCCCACCGCCCAATATTTCATTTCCCCCTTCTCCTACATTTCATTTCCCCCCTTTATCAAATTTTTATTTCCCCCCCTCAACCTTTTACTAACCCAGCCGCATCTCTTTTCCATCTCTTTCTCATTTCACTAACCCAGTTCCTGGCTCATAAACTCTCTTAGTCTCAATTAGTTTTCAACAATTGATTATTTCAATTGATTTGCTCCCTTTCTTACTGTATTTTTCATAACTAGGGCTTCGGTGTCACGCCTTTTCTGATTTAGGGCTTCTTCGATTTGGGTTCAAATTGGTTTCATTCTTGTTCGATTTATGTCTTCTTCTTTGATATAATTGTTCAATGATTGTTCACTATCTCTTGTTTCAGGGTCGATTTGGATTCTTCTATGATTTGGATTCATGGCTTCAATATTTAGGTATTAACCTTTTTGTGTTTGATTATATTGTTTATATTGTTATGGATGTCAGATTGATTTTGTTTATTTTGTTTATATTGTTATCAGGGATTTATCAAACAATCGGTTATCAGGACAATGGCATGGCTGTGCAGTGTCAAACAGAGGTGGAAATGATTAGCATGGTTGTGCATTGAAATCTTCTGCGGCTACCCGATTGGATTCAAGAATTCAAGAATTTTGATTGGTACTTGTGTGCGCGCTTCTCCTCCACACAGTTTTTTTTGGAAAAGCCATAAGTACATGGTAGTATAAACAATTGTGTAAGTATCACCCACCTGCTGGTTTGTACACGATTTAAACACTTTTATTATATGTGAGCAAAACCCCAGCCTTTGCTTCAATCAGGTATCACTCAATTGTTGATTTTCTTATAAAAATCTCATCTTTACATGATTTGGGTAACTGGGTTTTCTCTTTTAAACACACACTACTGTGTAATTCTTTAAATTTTGTGATTGTACTGTATGTTCTAAATTAAGAACTAGATTACGTATGTGTGTGTTTTTTTTGTACTTGTATCTATTTCTTGGAGATAAGTGTGTTTAAGTGTATCTTATGTAGCTCAAGTCATCTCTGAGTTAGTTAAAGGGTTGTATGGAATTTTTGAATTACACTGATTTAATTTTAACTTTGATTGCTGAGAAGAATTTGTCAGCCTAGTGTTGTCAATTCTTAAGTAAAGTAGTTTCTTGTTAACTATGGCTCAAATGTACTAAACCAGTTCAATGTAGCTTATATTTTAAGCTTGAGGTACTTTTTGTAAAATTAAGTTGCGAGACATGAGTTTGTTGCAATGATAACTACTTGATAATCGATAAAAAAACTGAACAAGTAGTTTCCAATTAGTTTGAATAGTCAGCATAATACACATATTCACTGAACTTTGCACACTTTTACTTTAAGTTTTTGTCATCTAAGCTATGGATGCATTGTGTGTGAAAAAACATATACATTTCTGCAATTGGCCTTGAAAATATTAAAATAAGTATTGCTTTTCCTGATTTAGGTACCTAGTGACAACATTTAAGGTGGTTCCAAGGGGAACAGAAGGAGCTGTTAGTCTCGAGGGAACCTTTGCTGGAGTTCTAGTTGCAATTCATCTTACTTCTTCTGGTAGTTTATTACATTATTTTTTTAAAAATAATTATAATAAATTGGTCCCTGCTTTCCTGCTCCTAATATTTTTCCCCCAAGGAAAGGTTTCCTCGATTGCTTCAAGTTCTAACTCCGATTTTTTTTAATCTCTCATAAATTGAGAAAGCAGATTAGCACACTTGAAGCTGTCATATGCGTACTAGCTACCCATATTGCTAATTTTGGTGAAAGCTTAATAGGTGCTTCGCTCCAGGACAAAGAAGGGTTTGGATGAGTAAGTTTTACCTCTGATACTTAAATTTTTCATGTACTTAAACTAGTACATATATTTGCACAGCAGCAATGGTATATTAGGACCTAACAGGACTTGCTGATATCGCTTGTAAGACATGTTAAATTTAAATTTGAATGTCATGATTGGAATTTCATATATCTCACTTGGGCCCTGTTTAATTGTATTTGTTGTTGTCCATTCTGCAGTCTCTACCAACAGCAAAAACATCTGTAGATGCAGTGCAGCCTCACCTGCTGAACTAATAAGCACGGCTTGTCACTAGGCTTTGGATATATTGGAGCATAGGAAACCATGGGTTGCAGCCTTGTATATAACACTTAGGGTATTTCCAGTTCTTGGAGTTTATTTTTAGGTTATGTAATTGATTTTTGTTTAGAAATTAATAGCATTAGGTGGTTGAATTTTAGTTGGTTGATGATGAATTTTGGTTGTAATGGTAGATTTTAGTTCGTTGTAATAGCGAATATTTGTCGTAATGGTAGAATTTTATTGGTGCATTGTCTAGTTTATGTTTAGCCAATGAGAGCATTTATAAGAAAACATGTTATAAATCATATCTTACAACATCAATCTTTATAAAAGTGTTGTGTGTAAAAATGAGCTATCGTGAAAGAAGAAGGAAGACAACGGTCTAAATATGAAGGACCATTGTCTAAATTCTTAACACACAATACAACAAAATATGGGTGGGTTAAAAACAGTTGTGCACATTAGAATCTAACAACACTTTTGAAACTACAAAACATTGTACAAAAAACATGAAGACAACGAATTCTATCACATGTGAATGTTGTGTAAATGTTGGCTTTGCGTGCCTCTAATTCACCAAAACAGTTGTGCACATTAAAAATCTAACAACATTCATAATAAACAAAAATGTTGTAATATCACCTTTTCTACAACGTTTTATACCATAACCGTTGTGGTTTTTGGGTGTGCTACAATGCTTTTGGAGCCTGGTGTGTTGTTGTTCTGGATATCAGACAACGATTTGTGTACCGTTGTGTGATGTTGGTAAGAGACACCTGCTCGATAGACAACGCTATTCCACGGCATCAGACAACGGGCAATAACCATTGTATATTTCAGTTTTCCTTGTAGTGAAGGAATAAGAAATAGAATTCCACAAGCTTTCTCCTCCATCTTTATCTCTCTACTCTGCCGGACCTCTCTTCAGCCTTCCAACACAATATATACATACTCCGAACAGCAACAACACAACACAGGCGCAAGCTGCCCAGAAACTGCTCCCCAACTTCAGAAACTGCTGCAACTGGCTCCTCCAGAAACTTTACAATCACCTGCTAGGTGAGGCCAAGTCCATCACTGAACCACGACCTCACCTGAAGCTCAAACCACCTGATGATCTGATACCAAATGTAGGAAATAGAACCAATGAACTGTGTTTAACTGTGTTTATGTGAAACTGAGAAAGGAGATGAAACTTAAATGTATTCAATCTGTATTACGATGATTGCAACCAAACTGCATTACAAAGCCAAATAAATATAGCACACAAAGGAATTAAAAATCATGATCACACACACATGTGTTCACATGTGTCCACATGGACAACAAGTAGTTTTGCTCAAAAAGAAAACTCACAGCTAATACATCATTATGCCTACTACATGAACCACTACTATTAATAAACAAGTCACACACAAGCATCTTCCCACCTGCAATTACGTGCCCTTGCACCAGAGAACATGTTTTGCTTATTATTAAACCAACATGCCGTGTGTGTGCATATATATTATGGTTGTGTAAGTATGAATGTAGCCGTGTATGTTTATGCTATAAAGTCGGAAGGAGGCAGGAGAGTGTGAGTCTGTGTTCAGGTGTGTATTGTTGCGTCCGTATGATTGTGTTCCTATGTGGGTGTCAAGGTATTAAGACGTCTAGAGAGAAGAAAATATGAGAGGTGGTGAAAGGAAGGTAAATGAGTATATTTATGTTATGTATTGTGAATGTGGGTGGTCTTGTATGTGTTTGTGGCGCCGAATTGGTGAGTGAAGAAAGAGCCGAGAGAGCTGGAGTAAAGGGAGGGAAACCATCACAAGATTATACTTTTATTATATTAATTGATGTTTAGAGTAAATTTTTTTAAATTTTAGTTGATAAATGGAAAAGAGTTTGTGTTTGAGAATTTGTGGATAGATTGAGAAAATGACATACTATTTGATTAGTTTATTAGGTGATAAAATAGATTTTGGGATGTTAGTTTAAAAAAATTGGTAAAAGAAATATTAAATAGGATTTGGAATGATTTTATAAAATAGAGGAAAAGTTGGATTTTGGGAATTATGATTTTATTTGGCTAGAGGATTTTATGAGGAACAATATGATAATTTTTGGATAATTTTATGAGAAGTGGAAATGGAGATATGAATTTTCTATTAAGAATATGATAAAAGGATTTATTAAGCTATTTTGTGAATATTTGAGACTTGTGAATTTTTATTTGTCAATGAGAATGATGGTTTGGATTGGAATTATGGTCATTAAATCGACGGAAAAATGTAGCAGTTGTTTTGGTAATGTGAAGGATTTAAAGCGGTTGGATCAAATAGTTATTAAATTCGGAAAATTGATTAAAATGGAGACTTTGGGAAATTTTATAAATGGTTGGAGGCTTGATTTTCAGAGGGAGTAATTTTATTTGGCTTTGGGATAATATTATAAATTTTATGGAGATTTTTATTTGATTTAACGATGAAGATCGATGGAGTTATAGATTTTACTAGATAAACGGATTATTAAATGGTCATTTATAAGGAGTAAATAGTATTTTTAATTAATTAAAATACTTCCTGAACTCGGAAATTTACGTATAATATATGGACACGACCGTATCGAGATGTACTATTTAATTAGGTGGATTTCATTCAGAGACTTTGAAGATAGTATCCTATTTAAAATGAGAGAACAGATTAAAATACGTTTATAGAATATTAGAATTGTCGTGTAAGAGACTAAAGTATTGTCTTATGTTTGATATTGAAATTGACGGCGGGCTCGATATCGGCGAATAAGACTAGTGGCAATCACAAGAGCGCCTTACCAACGAAGGATTGAAATAGGAGACTGTAATGCCGTAAGATAGAAGAAAGCAGTACTACTTTGACGTTACATGATAGCTAATAACTCGAGGCAAGTGTTTTCCTTCACTTCTTGTTCAAGTGAAATTATTTTTAAATATTCTAATTATGGTATTATTCTATTTATTGTCGATCTTGTCGACAGTTATTGTTATTCTTGTTTATTCAATTTACACCCCATTTACTGAATCGAACTCGTCAATACCCTTTGAGATTATTATTCCTTAATGATGCTTCCTTGTTAGGAGTACAGCTAAACCAATTGTTTAGGTAGTCGGGATCCCACTAGTAGAGCACTGAACCTATCACGTCTGAATACCCATTTCATACTTTATTTTTAATCCATTCTGTGTGGATAGATTCTTGATTCAAAATACTTTTCTTGTGATTTGAGTTTTATAGAAGATATTTATTTTCATTATCAATGATTTATTAATATTACTATTGTACTATACACTTGCTGAGCATTTCTTCCGCTCATACTTGTTTGTTTCGAAACCCTAACTTTTCAGTAAGGTAGTTTGGCGAGACATATTCGCACAGCTCGAAGAGAGAAGAAGCAACGCTAGCTTGAAGATAACTTGACGCGGGATGTCCTGATCCAGTGTAAGGTCTATTTTATTTAGTTTAACTCTAATAGTTATTATTATGTATTAGATTAGTTAACCTGGTATACTTCTTATCGAATTCATACCAGTGATTTAATTTATGATCTAAAATAATGTGATAAAGAAGGAAGTTGCTATTTTATGGAACTTGAATTTTTGTTTCTAGCACTATAACTTTTTGTTTCTAGCACTATAACTAAAAAATCTTGGATTGTTTGGGTCACAGAGATTATTTTTCAATTTTGGGCAATTACAAGGAATAATGTTTTATTAAAGTGGTGAATATATTTTGAAGATTCTCAGGTAACGACCAAATCCCCTGACCCCGGATTTGGGGGCGTTACAAAAATACCTCCATTAAATCAAAAGTCAAACATAAGAGTAGCTTATCTTAAAACTATTTCAATTAACTTTAAGTTGCTAGTTGATATGTTTATGTAGGTTTAAATTTTTTAAATTAATTTTAGTTTTAGTTCAAAAAATTCAAGTAACTTTGAGATACTTTTTTTTCAATTTATTTTTTTCTCATATAAATATTTATATATTTGAATCACTTTTAAACTAGTTTTATATTCTTTGCATATTTTTATATTTATACTTTTATATTATACTAGCTTAAATCCCGTGCGATGCACGGATGTTCTTTAATATAACTGAATATTTTTTTTATTTGAATTAAAAATTTTAAAACATAAACTTTCTTGGCTTAAAATTTTAGAAAAATATGTTCTGATATAATTATATATATGTTGTCCATGATATTTTTAGAAACTGATGGATTTTCGTTTGAAAATATTGAAAAGATGAAATATTTTAGCTGAAAAACGTATTCGGTTAGTTATTAGTTATTATATTGTTATTATTTTATTGTACTTAAATAAAGCAAACCAAATAGGTTTTTCTGAAAAAAAATAAAAAAATAGAAACGATAATGTATTTTAGCTGAAAATGGTAATTGGTTAATTATTAGTAATTATAATATTTTATTTTATTAAACATAATTACTCATAGTTTTTTTAGAAAAGAAAAAATTTTAGCTAGATAAACTGTATTTTACGTAAAAAGAAAAATTGGATATTGAAAAATAGAAAAGGTAGCATATTTTACTTGAAAAAGGAAAGAATTTCTCATATTTTATGTGATAAAAGATGGAAAGAATTTCTCATATTTTATGTGATAAAAGATTAGTTATTGAAAAATAGAAAATGTAACGAATAAAGGCCCTTTATCTCACAATTTTGAATCAAATGGCCCTAAATCTCACAATCCACGAAAATGGCCCTTTTTATCACAGAAAAACGCAACATTAAGTCACGTTTTTGAAAAACGCAACGGCGTGTTGCGTTATTGCTTTTTTATTTTCTGAAATTGATTTTCCAAAAAAAAAAAATTGTCAAAAACGCAACATTATGTTGCGTTTCTGAGAAACGCAAGTCCAACTGGCGTGTTCAACTGTGGGCCCCGCAGGGGTGATGAATTTTCAAAAAAAAAAAAACAGTGAGAAACGCATCTACATGATGCGTGACTGGAAAAAAAAAAATAAAAAATAAAGGGTAACGAAACACGCCAATGCGTTTCTAAGAAACGCCAAACGCCGTTGCGTTATTCTGTGATAAAAAGGGCCATTTTTTCAGATTGTGATAATTAGGGCATTTTGACTCCAAATTGTGAGATAAAGGGCCATCACCCAAATGTAACATGTTTAACCTGAAGAAGGGAATTTATTAGTTATTAGTAATTATAAATAATTAAGTAAGGATAACATGAAGATGACATGATTTATGTGAAAATGGTAATTGATTACTTTATAGTAATTATAATTTAATTATGTTATTTTACTAAATAAAATTGCTCATAGTTTTTAGAAAATGAGAAATTAATGTTGCCCATTATATTTCTAGAAAAAAGGAAATTTTATTAGAAAAAATTGATTATTTTATAGTAGTTATAATTTAATTATGTTATTTTACTAAATAAAATTGCTCATAGTTTTTAGAAATTGAGAAATTTAATGTTGCCCGTTATATTTCTAGAAAAAAGGGAATTTAATTAGAAAAAATAGAAAAGATTATATATTTTAGTTGAATTGGTTAATTATTAGTATTATAATATTATTATTATTTTATTTTTATTAAATAGAAACGTCTGTGATATTATTGGAAAAAAAGAGGTTTTATTAAGAGAAAAAAAAAATGTAACGTGTTTTGACTGAAAAAGGTAACCGTCCATGATATAATTGGAAAAAGAAAGATTTTAGTTAGAGAAAAGAAAAAAGGTAACGTGTTTTGAATGAAAAAGGTAATTGATTAGTTAATATTAATTATAATATAATTATGTTATTTTATTAAACAAAATTGCTCGTAGTGTTTTTAAAAAAGAGAAATTTTAGTTAGATAAAATGTAAAAGATATTCTAATTTACTTGAAAAAGGAAATTAATTAATTATTGAAAAATAGAAAAGGTAATATGACCTGAAAAAGAAAATTGATTCATAAAGGAGAAATTTTAGTTAGATAAAACATAAAAGGATATTTACCAAGAATACTAGATTTAAAGTTTCTTTTTGCAAAAATACTACTTTCCTTAATAAATTGCAATTTTACCAAAACAAAATTTCAAATTGCAAAAATACTAGGCCCCTCCTCCCTCAATTTTCTCTCTCCTCCCCCTATCAACAGAGACGCCGCCGACTCTTTTTTTTTTTTTTTTTTTTTTTGTCTCTGTCCTCCCCCCTATCAACACAGACGCCGCCGACTTTGTACTTTTTTTTTTAAGATGGGGGCTATTTGGGTGGATTGTGTTTGCAACCACATTCAATCACATTCAACTAAATGCAACCAAATCCAACTTTTTTTTAAGAGGTGGGGTGATTTTGGTGGATTTGGGTTGCAAGGTCCCGCCAGGGGCAATATTCAACTAAATGATTTTGGGTTCCAAGGCCCCGCCAGGGGAAATATTCAACCAAATCAACTATTTTCAACTATTTTCAACTAGTTGCAACTATTTTCAACTACTTTCAACTAGTTACAACTAGTTGCAACTACATATTATTGGTTTGAGTGATTTTGGGTTTCAAGGCCCCGCCAGGGGCAATATTCAACCAAATCAACTATTTTCAACTAGTTGCAACTATTTTCAACTACTTTCAACTAGTTACAACTAGTTGCAACTACATATTATTGGTTTGAGTGATTTTGGGTTCCAATGCCCGGCCTGGGGCAATATTCAACCAAATCAACTATTTTCAACTATTTTCAACTAGTTGCAACTATTTTCAACTACTTTCAACTAGTTACAACTAGTTGCAACTACATATTATTGGTTTGAGTGATTTTGGGTTCCAAGGCCCCGCCAGGGGCAATATTCATCCAAATCAACTATTTTCAACTGTTTTCAATTGTTTTCAACTAGTTGCAACTATTTTCAACTAATTTCAACTAGTTACAACTAGTTGCAACTACATATTATTGGTTTGGGTAATTTTGGTGGATTTGGGTTGCAAGGCCCCGCAGGGGCATATTCAACTGAATGCAACTGAAATTAGAAATTAAGTTGCTGATTTCAAGTTCCATTTTTCATTTGTCATTTTCGATCTCATTTTTGAACTTTATTATATATATATAATAGAGTTCAAAAATGAGGTCGAAAATGACAACTGATAAATGGAACTTGAAATCAGAAATTTAGTTGCATTCAGTTGCAATTAGTTGTAAATTTAGTTGAATATGCCCCTGCGGGGCCAGGAAACCTAAATCCACCAAAATATCACCCTTCTTATATATATATATATCTAGAGAAAACCCTTTTAAAAGGAGAACTTAGAAAACTAAATTAAAATATAGCACATATGGTATTCAAACTGATCGTTGGGAGATGGAGAAAAATGTGGTGAAATTAGATTTTAAAAAAATATCACCGATTGACGGGAAAAATCAAATTAAAAACGGAGGGGATTAGGTGGGATTGTGTGTGTGAGGGTGTATTTGATTAGTGTGTGGGTGCCCCTGACGGGGCCATTGATTATAATACATCCAATGGTTATGATTAGTACCTTAGTTTTCTTCAAAAAAAGAGTTCTCTTTTGATCATTTGCCTATATATATATATATATATATATATATATATATATATATATATATATATATATATATATAATAGAGTTCAAAAATGAGGTCGAAAATGACAACTGACAAATGGAACTTGAAATCAGAAATTTAGTTGCAATTAGTTGCAAATTTAGTTGAATATGCCCCTGCGGGGCCAAGAAACCTAAATCCACCAAAATATCACCCATCTTAAATATATATAAATATATATATATAATAGAGTTCAAAAATGAGGTCGAAAATGACAACTGACAAATGGAACTTGAAATCAGAAATTTAGTTGCATTCAGTTGCAATTAGTTGCAAATTTAGTTGAATATGCCCCTGCGGGGCCAGGAAACCCAAATCCACCAAAATAGCCCCCACCTAAAAAAAAAAGGTATCACAATCGGCTGGAAATTGAGGAGAGAGAAATTGAGGAAAGGGGGAGGGGGAGGGGGAGAATTAGGGTTAGTATTTTTGCAATTTGAAACTTAGTTTAGTAAAATTGCAAATAGATTTTCTTAACAAAAGTAAATGTGCAAAAATTTACTTTTTCCTATTTATTTTTCAAAAGAGCCTAACATAAAAGATATGATATTTTACTTGAAAAAAGAAATTATTTAATTCTTGAAAAGTAGAAAAGATAATATGTTTAATTTGGAAAAGGAAATTGATTAGTTAGTAGTAATTGAGTAATGGTAAATACGTAAAATCAACAGGTACCGTAGCGACCGACCAACCGACTAACCAAACTTTTAATGTTTCAGCTTTTGTATAATAGTATAGATTTAAAAAAAATTCTATTTTTTTAATCAATTTTTTTAAATAAATTTACTTTAAATAAAATTAGCCAAACATATACATCTATATAATGTGACAGCCCGGGAAGCAGGTGTCACTAACTAGTAACATGCATTGACAGGTAATATAAAATGAAGACACTCTCACAATAGGATCCTTTCACAAGTTTTGGCTTTATAAAACAAGAATCTAAATTCAATTATTACAAACCTTAAGAAAATTAATCCAAAAGTCTATCTAATTACATAACCAGCAACAATTTTACAAGTTATAACACGCTTATAACCAGCTGCCCCAGGGTTCCCACGAGTCATCGGACTGCCTAGCTGAAAGGTTAGATAAAAATGCAAGAGTGAGCAAAGAAAAGCTCAGCAAGTGTATATATATGAACCACAAAACATAAACCATTTTGAAAAGAATAAAGGCCAATAATCTGACAAGAATCAAATCCTTTGTTGAATTTAGCGAATTAAAACATGTGAACTAAGTTCAACAAGGGTAAACCATTTGATAAGATGTAAGGAACAACTGTCCAAATAAGATTCAAATAATTTGATATATATTTAGCGTTCCAAAATATCACTTGATTTTTTTCTTCTCTTACTAAAGCAGGCACCATACCTCTTAATAAAATATAGAAATTGGAAATCATACAACACTTAAACTATAGTTGATGATCAGTCAAATTATAACACAGAACCTCATTGTAGGCAGTTCAGCTCTGAACCCCCATCGCAGGCTGTTTAGAAAATTAATAGATCCTAAGGCACTTATTGGCTTTGGCCTTAACAACAAGATTGAACCCCCATCACAGGTTGTTCAACACTGAACCCCCATCGCAGGCTGTTCAGAGAATTACTTTTTATAATACTTTCTATAATTCATTTACTGTAGAATCCTGAACCCCCATCGCAGGCTGTTCAGAGAATTGCTATAAAACTTTCTCAAAATCCTTCACTTTTAATAGTCACAGCTTCACTTAACTGGCTATTTCTCATTCTTTTGCAACACCAGGAATGAAAGTGGAAAACTATCTTTTATATCTAAAGTATAGGGTTTGGCAATTACTCTAAGCGGCAAGTCTTGTAAACTAAAAGCATAGTTGACATAAAACAGTTACTACACATTTTGGAGGTAGCATTTTCAATACAGTAAAGAAATCAAGTCATTAGCAAAAGGATCTGAAGGAAACATTTTATAACTAACAGAGGCAGATTTACATCACTTGAAAGATAAGTGAGGAGTAATAACACTTGCCTGGTAGAAGTAGTACTGGATGAAAAGAAGAAAGTCGTAGTATAACCAAACGTCTGACTCTGCTAACTCTGTATTAGGAATCCCTAAAGAATATATATAAAAAAACCAATCTTACGTTAATCGTCTGATTATTTGATATAAGTGATGACTCGATTCCCAAAATTCTACCCTTTCGCAATATAATAAATAGACAGTGATAAGTAGTTAACACTTAACCAAAACATGTAATCACCTAATCAAATTAAGGTCATGTCATATCTAACTCTTAATTATAATGATAGCCAGATACATATATCACCAAGCACTTGTTATAACATTTAAACACATTGCGAATAGTTCTCCTCAACCATATATATATACCTATTTTCAAAATATTAAATCATAGAATTCAATTGAGTAATTTATACAGTAAGATAGGCCTTAGAATAAGCTTTTTAGAATACTATTATTTGTAAGCATGGCATATGAATTAGATTTTATATGAATTTCAAAAGACAGCATGTTATTAAAACAAGTAAACAGGCTATTGACAAGATTACAAGATATCACATAGTTAGAGGAAGAATTTCGAGATTCCTAAACAATAAAAGTTGTAGAGCATTCAGAGAGGTTTCCATCAAGTACTAACTCATATTTTTCTGATAAATATTGAATGACTTATGCTCAGTTTAAAGTCTCAGTTTGCATAACTCAGCAGACATACAATTTAAATGTCTCTGTATAAGTAAGCAAAACACAATACATATATAGGTTATCTGCACACAAACACACAGCCTATGCACCCCACATAACCTGCACATAGCATTTAAAATCATACCCAAAACATTGAGTCAGTTATAAACAAATTTTAAGACTATAAGTACTGTTGGAAATTTGCATTCTGCACTGAATTTTTAAAACAGATTTTTAACATTAAAAATATGGAATTTTGAATAAGATTACACCAGGTAGTTTTAGAGGGTTCCAGAACATCTCTAACTCTGAAAAATGGATATATGAAACACAAGTTATGAATTTTTAAAGCTAAGTAATATATCTTGAAATTTAAAAATCTGATTTGCATATACTTGTTAAACAAACATATTACCTATAAACATTCACTACAAGAATTTTTGAATCATACGACACTTCGACGAAAAAGCGTTGGCTGAAAATTTCACACAACTGTTTTTTTTCAAATTTTTCGTTGTATTGTCTGATCATGAACTTAACAACAGTTTTAGAAACTATCGTCTAGACGATCAAAATAGAAATACGTTTTACAACGGTTTTTGAAAGTGGTGTTGTCTAACAGATTGTCTTACAATGGTTCTCAAAACCGTTATAAAACTTAGACAACTGTTTTTAAACGATATTGCGTCAAAAATAGTCACACAATTGTGACTAAATACTATTATTTGATTTTAACAACGGTTTTTGAAAGCATTGTCTGAAAAAACTTCAGACAATGCTTTTAACAATGCTTTCAAAAAATGTTGTTAAAATCAGACAAGTTTTTGGATAGCCGTTGTATAAAATGTAATCATATAATGGTTTATAAAAGCATTTTATAAATAAACCGTCGTCTCATGTGACAGCACGTGATTGGTGGAAAATCTTTCACCTGGATTGCTGAGGTGGCGAAATTAGCCGTTAAATTAAGAAAATATATATACATGTTCACACAACGGGTTTGTATGTAAAACCGTTGTCTTCAACACTTTCAGACAAGCATGATCAAATTTAAACTGTTGTCATAAACTTATCTATACAATCGTTTTACAAATAAACCGTTGTCTGATGTGACAGCACGTGATTGGTGGAAATCTTTCACCTGGATTGTTGAGATGGCGAAATAAGAGCCTTTGATTGAAATAAGATTAGATATTAGCCGTTAGATTAAGAAAATATTAGTTGTTATCAGACAACGGTTTATTATGTTAATTTATATTTATGTTCAAAAAAACATGACTAGTGTCAGACAACGGTATCTTTATAACATATCGTTGTCTGAAGCTTCACATTACAACTATATTTGTTAAATAACCGTTGTCTGTTATCAGAAAACGTTTTATCAGTCCAAAATTGTTGTCTGGTATCACTTGAGACAACGATATTTGACAAATAACCACTTCGTTTAGCAAGACCACTTCGTTTATTAAATATTAAATTTTACAAACCAAATTATTTTTTTTAAAAAAAAAAATTTGTGAATATCATTATATTAGATATATCTTGACATCCTTAAGGTTGGATTGTCGAGAAATATTTTAATAAAAATAAAAATAACAATCCGTGACAAATCACTAGTTACGTGTACTAGTCAATATACTAGCGGTATACTAAGATCTCCAAACAAACCAAAATTTTTTTTTGAAAATTTGGGAATATCAATATATCCGAAATATCTTGATATCCGTACGTTTGGATCATCGAGAAATGTGACTGAATATACAAATATATTAGATATATCTTGACACCCATTACATGAAGCATCACTTTTACTACGTTTTTGTTAAAATCTCGTACAACCCGGCCTTTTTATTTTTTGGTTATTTTTTACCAACACTAAAATGAGTGTTTATTAACATTCGTACGGTTCGATCGTTGAAAAAAGCATTCAAAAAAAATATTGAGTGAATCTGGATCGTACCACGTTATAGGAAGCAGCACTTTTACTACGTTTTTGTTAAAATCTCATAAAACCCGATTTTTTTATTTTTTGATTATTTTTTCCCAACACTAAAATGAGTGTTTATTAACATCCGTACGGTTCGTTCATCGAAGAAAGCATTCAAAAAAAAATATTCATTGAATCCGGATCATACCACGTTATACGAAGCATCACTTTTACTAGGTTTTTGTTAAAATCTCGTACAACCTGACCTTTTTATTTTTTGGTTATTTTTTCCCAACACTAAAATTAGTGTTTATTAACATCCGTACGGTTCGATCGTCGAAGAAAGCATTCAAAAAATATTGAGTGAATCTGGATCGTGCCATGTTACAGGAAGCAGCACTTTTACTACGTTTTTGTTAAAATCTCGTACAACCCGACCTTTTTATTTTTTGGTTATTTTTTCCCAACACTAAAATGAGTGTTTATTATAACATCCATACGGTTCGATCGTCAAAGAAAGCATTCAAAAAAAATATTGAGTGAATCTGGATCGTACCACGTTACAGGAAATAGCACTTTTACTACGTTTTTTTTTAAAATCTCATACAACCCACCCTTTTAATTTTTTGGTTATTTTTTTCCAACACTAAAATGAGTGTTTATTAACATCCATACGGTTCGATCGTCGAAGAAAGCATTCAAAAAAAATATTGAGTGAATCTGGATCGTACCACTTTATAGGAAGCAGCACTTTTACTACGTTTTTGTTAAAATCTCATAAAACCCGATTTTTTTATTTTTTCCCAACACTAAAATGAGTGTTTATTAACATCCGTACGGTTCGTTCATCGAAGAAAGCATTCAAACAAAATATTCAGTGAATCTGGATCGTGCCCCGTTAAAGAAAGCATCACTTTTATTACGTTTTTGTTAAAATCTCGTACAACCCGACCTTTTTATTATTTAATTATTTTTTACCAATACTAAAATGAGTGTTTTTTAACATCTGTACGATTCGATCGTCGAAGATCGAAAGCATTCTAAAAAAAATTATTGAGCCAATCTGGATCGTACCACGTTATATGAAACAGCACTTTTACTACGTTCTTTGTTAAAATCTCGTACAACCCGACCTTTTTATTTTTCGATTATTTTTCTCCAACACTAAATTGAGTACATGCAAATATGTAAAATTAAAATTTTTAAAATTGAAATCAAATCAATTTTTGATAAATTTAGAATTTTTACCAAAATATTTAAAAAATTTAAAAACCAAATTCAAATCTATACTATTATATAAATTCCGAAACATTGAAAGTTTTGGTACCTGTTTTTTGGTACTAAGTGAATATACTTATTTACCCTTCATTATAAAAAAATATATATGATATCTATACTATTAAAACTTCTAAAATAAATAATAACATAATATAAATTAATAGTAAATAGTCAATTGCCTTTTTTCTCATTTACTTTTAATTGAAGATATTACCTTTTATTAACTCCTAAAAACATCAATCGTATCATATCTTCCAATCATTAATATTTTTTTCCAAATTAAAACACGTTACCCTTTTAATTTAAAACTAATCTTATAATCATTAATATATTAAAAGTCACATTAAAAATTTTGAAACTTATTTTTTGGTATATGTTTCTTAGTATATCGTGAATTTACTTATTTAACCTTTATTATAAAGAAAAATATATACAATATCTATACTATTAAAACACCTAAAATAAATAATAACATAATATAATTACGGTAATTAGTCGATTGTGTTTTTCACATTTACTTTTAGTTGAAGATATTACCTTTTACAAACACCTAAAAACATCAATCATATCATATCTAACAATAATTAATATATACCAAAAAATTTGACCTCATATCTTCTAATCATTAACAAAATATAATAAAAATCTGTATATTATGAATAATGACCATTAGATTTTTAGTAAAAAATCAAAATCGTTAGATCTAATGATTAAATATATTAGATTCAAGGTTCGAATCCTATCAACGACATATTTATTTTAAAATTTTATAATAAAAGTTTTAAACCATGCATATCATTAATTAAATTTATAATAAATTATTAATATTAAAATTAAAATAAACTTATTTACCCTTCATTATAAAAAAATTATTATAAAAAACAGGTAAATTATTATTAACCTGTTTTTTGGTACATAGTGAATTTACTTATTTAACTTTCATTAAAAAAAATGATATCTATACTATTAAAACTCCTAAATAAATAATAACATAATATAATTAATGGTAAGTAGTCGATTGCCTTTTTTCACATTTACTTTTAATTGAAGATATTACCTTTTATAAACACCTAAAAACATCAATGGTATCATATATTCCAATCATTAATATTTCCTTTCGAATTAAAACACGTTATCTTTTTAATTTTAAACTAATCTTACAATCATTAATATATACCCAAAAATATCAAATCATATTTTTCAATTATTTTTTTTCTATATTATTAAAACACCTAAAATAAATAATAACATAATATAATTAATGATAATTAGTCGATTGCCTTTTTAACATTTACTTTTAGTTGAAAATATTACATTTTACGAACACTTAAACCTCAATCATATTTGGTACCTTTTTTTGGTACGTAGTGAATTTACTCATTTACCCTTCATTATAAAGAAAAAAAATATGATATCTATATTATTAAAGCTCCTAAATAAATAATAACATAATATAATTAATGGTAAGTAGTCGATTGCCTTTTTTCACATTTACTTTAAATTGAAGATATTACATTTTATAAACACCTAAAAACATCAATGGTATCATATATTTCAATCATTAATATTTCCTTTCGAATTAAAACACGTTACCTTTTTAATTTAAAACTAATCTTACAATCATTAATATATACCCAAAAATGTCACATCATATTTTTCAATTTTTTTTCTATATTATTAAAACACCTAAAATAAATAATAACATAATATAATTAATGGTAATTAGTCGATTGCCTTTTTAACATTTACTTTTAGTTGAAAATATTACATTTTACGAACACGTAACCCTGAATCATATCATATCTTCCAATCATATCATATCTAGAAATAATTAATAGATAACCAAAAATATCACATCATACCTTCTAATCACTAATAAAATATAATAGAAATTCGTATACTACGAATAATAACCATTAGATTTTTAGTAAAAAATCACAATCGTTAGATCTAATGATTAAATATATTATATAATTAAATTAATTTACTAAAATTTCAAAGTTCGAATTCTATTAATGACATATTTATTTTAAAATTTTATAATATAAGTTTTCAAACATGCATATCATTAATTAAATTACAAATATTAAAATGAAAATAAAATATTGTAAATGATGATTATATAAAAATATAATATTGTAAATGATGATTATTTCCTTTCGAATTAAAACACATTACCTTTTTAATTTATAAGGAACCATTAGTATAATTCTTCATTAAAAAGAAAAATATATTAAATATCTATACTATTAGAACACCTAAAGTAAATAATAAAATAAAATAATTAATGGTTGTTAGTCGATTACCTTTTTCACATTTACATTTAGTTGAATATGTTACCTTTTACAAACACCTTAAAACATCAATCGTATCATATCTTCCAATCATTAATATTTCCTTTCGAAAACATGTTACCTTTTTTATTTAAAACTAATCTTATCACACCATATTTTTCAATTACCTAATAAAATATATTAAAATTTTATATACGTTATTTATATTAAGGAAACATTAGTTTAATTTGTAAACATGAGTATATTAAATTTTATTAAATTAAAATTAAAAAATTATTAAAATAACGATTATATAAAAACATAATTATAATATTAAATAAAAATTTTAACATAATAAAAGAAAACACCATATCAATAAATTTTATTTATAACATAATCAAAATTTATTATAATTTTATCAACTTATATCTTCCAATCAATAATATTTTTTCTTAATTTAAACATGTTAACTTTTAATTTAAAACATAATCTTGCAATAATTAATTTATACCCAAAAATATAACACCATATCTTCTAATCACTAACAAAATATAATAGAAATCCGTGTACTGCGAATAATGATCGTTAGATTTTCATGCATATCATTAATTAAATTTTTACTAAATAATTCAAGTTAAAATTAAAATAAAATATTGTAAATAATAATTATATAAAAATGTAATTGTAACATAAAAAAAAAATACATATCAAAAAATATCCGTACATAAACTAGTAGCATATTAAAAAACGTACAATGATAAAGGCTCACAAATTTCCCCCTTTTCCAATAGTTATTTTCCCTCTTATCCAAATTTTCATCCCCCATTATTTTCAGCCGGCTCCTCTTATATCCATATCTCTTTTAACATATCAAAATAATGAAGGTATAATGGACCTCCCATATTAATATTGGTTAATCAATTACACAAATAACTCAAATTTTTATAAGTCCAAAAATAATTTAAAGCAACAAATTTGACCGAAAAATTATTTTCTAAAAAAAAAAGTATTCCTAACACATAATTCATACTAACACAATTTAAACAGGTAATCGATCTGATAATCTACATAAATCATGTAATTTACTATATACTAAGCAGCCCGATCCTTACATATAACTTAAAATTAAAATTATCACTTTTGAGTACGTTACACTTTAAATTATAAATAACATTTTTTAAGTAAATCCAGGGCTCTAAGCTACGCTTTTCTTTGCATAATTTGTTCTTTGACAAAGAAATTAAAGAAACGACCCCCAACAAGTTGATTTGCACGGGTGCTGAGTATAAGTTCAAACATAAAAAAAAAGTTTCTTTTATCAAAAGAACACAGAAACAGTTAAACTTCACTATGACATAAAATAATATTAATGGAGCCTCTATTTTTCATCAAGTAAATATGACCTTTTTTTTTAAGGAAATAGTTTAAACATGGAAAAAGTCAACAATAGGTTAAATAAAATGTGATCATAGAAGATTGATTTATATCCTTTATTATAATACAATCAGAAAATTATGAATTACTAGCTTAAAACCCGTGCGATGCACGGATTTTTTTTAATATTATAAAAAAATATTAACTTTTTTAAATGTGAATTTTGGAGGCTTAAATATTTAAATGAGATGATGATCATAATTATATAAATTTTATCCATGATATTTCTTTAAAAGGAATGATTTTAGTTAAAAAATATAGAAAATGCGATAGGTTTTAGTTCAAAAGGTAATAAGTTATTTGTTAGTAATTATAAAATTATTATTTTGTTTTATTAAATAAAATGCACGTGATATAATTGGAAAAAGAGAGGATTTAGTTAGAGAAAATTAAAAAGATAATATATTTTAGGTGAAAAGGGTAATTGATTAATTTATAGTAATTATAATTTAATTATGTTATTTTACAAAATAAAATTGCCCGTAATGTTTTTAGAAATGGAGAAATTAATGTTGCTCGTGATATTTCTAAAGAGGAATTTTAGTTAGATAATATAGGAAAAAGATGATACGTTTTAGCTAAAAAGGATAATCGTTAATATTAGTATTATAATATTATTATTTAATTTTATTAAATAGAGCCATCCATGATATAATTGGAAAAAGAGAAATTTTAGTTTGAAAAAATAGAAAAAGGTAACATGAAAATTAAAAGGTGACATACTTTAGGTGAAAATGGTAATTGATTAGTTTATAGTAATTATAATTTAATTGTTATTTTACTAAATAAAATTGTTGGTAATATTTTTAGAAAATGAGAAATTAATGTTACCCGTGATATTTAAAAAAAAAGGAATTTAATTAGAAGAAATAGAAAAGATGATACACTTTTAGCTGAAAAGGTAATCCGTTAATTAATAACATTATAATATTATGATTTTATTTTTATTAAATAGAATCATAATTTGAAAAAGAGAGGTTTTAGTTAGAAAAAAAAAGGTAACTTGTTTTGGCTGAAAAAGATAACCCGTGATATAATTGGGAAAAAACTAATTTAGTTAGAGAAAAGTGAAAAGATAAAAAATAATTTATTAGTTAACAGTAATTATAATTTGTTTTTTAATTAGATAAAATATAAAAGATATTACATTTTACCTGAAAAAGGAAACTGCTTAGTTATTAAAAAAAAGTAACATGTTTAACCTGAAAAAGTGGATTGATTAGTAAAGTAAAGTTTTAGTTAAATAAAATATAAAAAAAGATTTTTAAATGTTAACCCGTGATATAATTGGAAAAAGAGATATTTTAGATAGAGAAAAGAGAAAAGATAATTTGAATGAAAAAATTAATTATTTAATTAATAGTAATTATAGTATGCTTTTTAGTTAGATAACATATAGAAGATATTATATTTTACTTGAAAAAGGAAACTGCTTAGTTATTAAAAAAAAAAAAAAGGTAACATGTTTAACCTGGAAAAGGAAATTGATTAAATTTTAGTTAAATAATATATAAAAGAAGATTTTTAAATGGTAACCCGTGATATAATTGGAAAAAGAGATATTTTAGTTAGAGAAAAGAGAAAAAATAATTTAAATGAAAAAATTAATTAATTAGTTAATAGTAATTATAATATACTTTTTAGTTAGATAACATATAGAAGATATTATATTTGAGTTAAATAAAATATAAAAGAAGATTTTTAAATGTTAACCCTTGATATAATTGGAAAAAAAAGATATTTTAGTTAGAGAAAAGAGAAAAGATAATTTGAATGAAAAAATTAATTAATTAGTTAATAGTAATTATAATATGCTTTTTAGTTAGATAACATATAGAAGATATTATATTTTACCTGAAAAAGGAAACTGTTTAGTTATTAAAAAGAAAATAAAAGGTAACACTGTTGAGTATTGAATACAGTAAAAGAATACAGAGGGGGTGAATGGATTCTTGAACTTTCCTTTGATCGAGTCTATGTAGCCAATGAGTGTTTGTGTGTGCAAGAGTGAAGGTGCGGATAAAGAACAACACAAGACACAATATCACTTTAATCTAATGTATTATTAGATAAAGGTTGCTACAATCTGTGAATACCAATGGTAGTATTCTCAGCTTCGTTTTTCTCAGAGAGATATAGCTTACAATGTATGAAAAACTTGACTCAATTAGTTCGTTTCTAAGGAAGCGAGGCTGTATCCTTATAGAACATGGATACAACCTACTTACTGCAAATAAGGTAGCTAAACAAATTACTTTTTAGTCTGTCTATCCTTTTTGAGTAATTATCCAAACGGTTACAGATTTGACTTTGCAAAGCCTGTTTAGATCCACTTCTTTAGCTCCTTGTATCTTCTATATCTCTCTAAGCTTCCTTGTAGGCTTTCCAGAGCACGTTACAGATTGTGATCCATAAAGTGCATTGGCTTGTTGCAGGTTTCAGACTTGTACAATTTCTTCAGTATTTTGTCTCCAAGAATGTATTCGAGAAGTGACTAAGTAAGTGATTCGAGAACTGGAATTGACTTGATCGATAACTCTGAGTTCTCGAACACTGTTATATTGACATATCGAACCACTTCTCGAATAGCTCTTTTCCATCAGGATTCCTTGAGTTGTCGAATAGAACATTTGACTTATCGAATCCTCGAGATATCGAATAGCTTTCTGAGTCCTTGAGATATCGAATGGAACTTTGACTTGTTGACTCCTTGAGAACTCGAATACTACTTTGACTTGTTGACTTCCTGAGTTCTCGAATAGACATATTGAATCTCTGAGATATCGAATGAGATATCGAACAGTATATTCAGAGATATCGAATAGTGTCTTGAGATATCGAATCCCTGACTTCTCGAATGCTGGACTTCTCGAATAGACAAATATACTTCTCGAATTGGTACTTAGGCAAATTCTTCATTTCTTCAAATCCCAACTGTGATTATTTGACAGTCTTTATCTTCTTGCTTGAGGCATGAACCTTGGAACTTCTTTCAAGCATTATTCTAGACTCTATAAGTACAGTTACACAACTAGGATTTGATGCCTACTACAAGTACAATACAAACAGAAACTCTACAACTAGATGTTCCCTCAGTTAATAGGTCATGTAAGTAATGCAAACCATTACAAACAATTAGGCTTGTTATTAGATGTGTACAGGCATGCCTCTGTGACTAACAATCTCCCCCAAATTGTGAGTAGGACCCTTAGTCACAATTTCATGTCTGATAACAAGCCTAACATACATAAAGATAAAACTTTAAAAGTACAGGTATGTAGATTGATTGAGCACATGAATGAAGTTAAAAGATAAATAATCTTACAGTATGATGAAATACTAGCCATTCTCATTTGATTCCATCTCCATTGCCTTGGCCTGTAAATCATCATATGCTCTCTGTTTTCTTTCCTTCTCCCTCCTTGCATTCTCATTCATAGCTCTTATGATTTCTGCCATAGCATCCAGTTCTTCAAGTAGAATAGAGTTTTTGAAATCTTCAAGTACTGGCTTTAGAGTGTTGGCAGGATAGTGACTGAGTAGATTCATTCTGATATTGACATTGTCTCCATTTCTCCTCCTATACTTCACCATATAGGGATCAAACTGAACTCTTCATAGCCCCTTGGCCCTTAGCTTATCTGCTTCAATCTCCAGTCTATCAATTTCCTTTTCCCTTTCTATCCATCTCTCAAGGCATCTCTTCCTTATCTCTTCATCATGATCTCTTTTCATCTTTACAAAAGCAGCTAGCTCCAGTTTCCAAACCCTTTCCACTTTGTCATTAGCATCCAACAGTGCAATTATCCTTTCTATGTCATCCAACTTGGCATACCTTTGACACTGCCCTTGTCTGAATTTCTCCTCTCTTCCATCAGTATATTTGACTTCTAGGCAATCATCAACAATGACAACATGGTAGATTCTCTGAGCTCTTAGGAATTGCAGTTGGTCTATATCAAAGTCTTCATCAAGTGGTTGGAGTTTCAATCCTGGAATGATTGTTAGGGCCCTTGACCTGGATGGCTTTACTCTCCTAGCAGATTGCTTGAGTTTAAACCTTTTCACACGATTGTTTGGCAGAAACTTCTGACCTTTGTTGGCTGACCATAGTAGTGTTCCATTAGCAGTTTGCTTTTTGAAACATACATATGGTTTCTTGACTTGAATCCCCTTCTCTTCTTGAGGTAGTAAAACATTTGCAGAGGCCAGAGATGTAGATTATGATGAATCATTACTAGTGACATTCACCCTAGACATTGAGCCTTGTGTTGTGGTAGGAGTGTCATTAGTAATGTTCATGGCTTGCTGTTTTCCACTCCTCTTTTCATAGACCTTTCCTCCACCCTTGTCATCATCATTCTTTCTGCCTTTATCATCCCTCTTCTTCTTGACATCACTGTCCTTATGTCTCCCTTGATCTCTACCCCTGCTTCCACTTTTATCATGATCATCCTTGTCTTGATTTGACTTTCCATCTTGAGCAATAGGTTTGATGTCTGATTGAGAGTTGATGAACTTCACCAGAATGTCAAGAGCCTCCTTTTCAGATTTAGATTTTCCACTCCTTGAATGTAGAACCCCAGCCAGAAACTTTATGGTGGACATGTTGTTTGCCTTTAGATGTTGGCTAAATCTGAATGCAACAATGTCTTGACCCTTTTCATATAGAATACAATGAGGCTGAGGAATCACTTGAGGCAGTTGAGATTTCATGCACTTGGTGAGAATCTCCTTGATCATATCATTGTCTGGTGAGTTATTCCTTTCTATCTTCTTGATGATTGTTCCAAGTTCAGAGCTAGATAGAATTTGTAAGGCTTCAATGTGGATGTGAAAAAGGTTCTTGGCAGTGTGAACTAAGACTTCTCTTTTAATAGAAAGAATGATGGCTTGGGGATTGGTCTGCACAATTTCTCTTCTCATTACAGTGACTAGAAACACATCTTGCACAAGAAGCTTGATGTAGTCAAAGTAGTGGAAGTTGGCTCTTTTCCTTAACTCTTGTAGATGCTTCAGAAAGGCTATGTCATGGTATAGTCTGGAGTTTGCAGTTTCTTGAAATACTCTTTGAGTAAGCACATTTTTGAATTCTGAGGGTTCAGCTTGAAGTGATTGTTTAGCAATGTCAGGGATGTCAAATTCATATTCTTTCTTGGCAACTTCATCTGCAGCCACTTTCTTCAGCTTGTCATCCTTGACTGCTGGCTTAAGTTTCTCAGACAGAGATGGGGGCTCATCAACCTTTGTTTTACCTTTTCCTGGCACATTGGTTATAGATTTTGAGGCTCTTTGATGACCACCCTCATTTATCTGTATGCCCTTCTCCTTAGGTTTCTCCCCCTTAGTCTGAGGCTCCCCCTTAGATTTTGAGTTCCTTGATGTCCTCTTCTCCCCCTTAGACTTGTTGTCAGGCACAGAGGCTGTAGTAGGAGCCTTTGGAGTTGAAGATTCTTCAAGTAGAGGGAGGCCCATATGCTTTATCATAGCAGTCAGCATCTGTTGTTGAGTGAGAAGAACATTAGCATGAGCAGTTGCTTGAGTGTTCAACTTTTCATTCAGCAGATGGACAGATTCTTTTAGCTCAGCATTGAAGGCTTGTTGTTCAGACACTTCCTTTTCCAACTTCTCCAGTGAGTGATTGAGGTGTTCAGCTCTGAAAGATGAGAGTGATTGTTTCTGGAGCCTTTTCACTTCATATTTACTCATGTTGTGCACAGGTACCTCAGAAATGACCTTATCTCCATATTGATTCTGCCACATAACTTTCAGAAGGGCATTGGCATCCTGAGTTTGATTGGAGAGAGTGGCCATTTCACTTGTGAGCTTTGAGAGACTATCCTTCAAGGAGGGTAGCTCATGGTCCACAGAAGTGCAGGTCTTCTTGCATTCTCTTATCTCTCTGAGTATGGATGCTAGAGGAGGGAAATCTTTGATGAATTTACTTTTGAGTTCACTCACTTCTTTGGATGTATCTCTGTAGATATTGGCTAGTTCATTTTTCATCCCTTTCCTAAGAGAGTGAAGGGCCTTTAGACTTCCCTTATGGACCTCATTCATGGCTTCATAGACTTCAGTAGGTGAGAGAGTTCTAGAATTTGAGCCAAGAGCAGTCACATATTCTTCTCTCAAGTATTGCAGAGCCTCAGCCAGGGTGCAATCCTTTGTAGTGCTCATCCATGCATCTGCATTCCCATATCTCTCAGCCTCATCTGCTATCTTTTCTTGTTGTTTTTCAACATATTCTTTGTGACAGAGCAAGATGGCTTCATAGTCAGCATTTGGTAGATTGGCTGTGAGGAGATGTTGAGCTATTTTAGAGATCTCATCAAGCTGTTCCATATTTAAGCAGTGAAGTGCTTCATCCGTCAATAGTGGTGGAACAATTGATGATCCCAAGACACTGTCATGTTGCACAGGTCTCATCCATTCTGACAGAGTGGCCTGAGCCAAGTTAGAGCTAGAGCTAGGCAAGCTAGACTCCTTAGTTACAGATGCAACTTCTGCAACCGGATGGAAAGACTCTACTACTGGTGTCTCCACAGAAGTGGGATGAGTTACACCAGCAGTTGACACAGCCACAGAGTCTCTAGTTAAAACTAGTGGAACCTCTGTGTTTGTGATGGTGTCATTAGGAGATGCCCCAGCATGCATTCCCTCACCAACTAAATGTGGGTCCTGAGTGGTGAGCAAAGTGTCATGCACTAAGTCACTTGAAATCATTGGCTCATCAAAAGAAAGGAATTCTTGATGATCAATGCCTTGCATCTCAGTTGCCTGAGTTGCAGGCTCCAAAGAAATATTTGTGAAAGATTCTGGAAGAGAAGTGTGTTGTAGAGTAGATTTTGGCAACTCCCCTTGAGAAATAGAGGGAGTTTCAAGTGTGATGTGCTCTCCACTCGGTGTTGTGCCAGCCTTATCACTCCCATGTGCTGACTCAGTACAAGAATGTGCATTGGGGAGGATGCTTGATTCTATAGGTGCACCCTGTTGAGAGGGTACACCTAGTGAGCTGTGTGCCCCTGGTTTTACAACTTCAGCCATTTGTGTGACTGAAGAGATGGTCTTAGTTTTCTTCTTCTTTGGCTTTAGTAAGGGTGACTCAGGTTCCTCACTCCCTATACCTAATTCCACAGCCAATGCAGCTTCAGATAATATATTTAATGGTGCAGACATTACTTCCTTTCTCTTCTTTTTACTGACATCACCCTTTTGAGAGGATGATGCAGTTGGCTCAGTGTGTGGTTGTTTGGTTGAGAGGGTTGGTTAGCAAGCCCTGGGTTAGCATTTTGTTCTACTTGCTTGAGCTGTGCTAACTGAGATTTTGCATCAAATGTTAGCATGTTGTGGGGGTAAGTTCTAAACAAACTCTCCATATAGGGAGTTATGTTAAGTCTTACATCCACATCATTCCTAGTTTCCAAATTACCAAAAATGAGTTTGGTCATGGATCTAGGATAGCCTATTCTATTTTTATCTATCTCAGGCAATTCAATCAATTGAGCATTTTTAAAATTAAGTACAGATTGAATAAAGCGAGGGAAGAAAATATCAGTACCTCTCTTGGTTGTGTTCTTACCAAGTCTCCCATATAGTTCTTGTAGGATGATTTGGCCAACATCTATCTTCTTTCCATAGGCCAATGCATAGCCAATTTGCTGCACAGGTGCACTGATTTGATCAAAGCTTGATTTCCTGGCAGTGAAGACTTGAAGAAGAGTTGCAAACATATAGCTCCACTCCTTTCTCAGATTCTTTCTGTTCAGCTTTCCAAGATTGATCCCATCTGAGTAGTTGATGAACTCAAAGAATTCTTCTAACTCTGCATTCGTGGCCAGTCTGTCAAATGACTCTTGTTGTAGGCCCAGTGCTTGATTCATGTCTGCAGTAGTGATAGTGATTTCCTGATCCTGAATCTTGCAGTAGATGATATATGAAGTGATTGCATTTTCCAGGGCTACAACCTCCACAGTAGCAGTGCCCCAAAACTGTTCCAGGATATCTAGATATAGAGTTGGGTTGGTAGAGTGCATCCTTGATGTATGACTCAGCCATCCATTTCACAAAGCACTTGAAATTGGCGTTGGGTGCTTCCACATCACTAGTTAGGGCAATGAAATTGGTGTTGAACTTTATTGTTGCCATTTGTATGGAAGAGATGAAAGAAATTGAAGGTTGAAGAAGAAATTTGGCTTTTCGCAGTTAGGGTTTCAGAGGTTTAGAGAGTGAAGATGCTTGAGAAATCGAATGAAATGAATCGAATAGATATAGAATTGTATAAGTATGAAGTACTTGAATTGTCGATTAGAAGTATGTTTTGTATCGACAAGTCAGGCATTCGAGAAGTAGAAAACAACTATTCGAGAAGTCAAGAGAGGCTTAATCGATAACTCAAGCAGATAGTAACTCACAGCTGGCAGTTATCTAACTCAGAAATAATTCTAAATTAAATAAAATGTGTTTTTATGAGTGAATTAAACTTTTAGACAAAAGTCCAAAATCGGTTAAAATTCAGCGAGAATTCAGCCTTTTCAAATGATTCGAGAACTCAAATATAGTGTTCGAGAACTCAGTTATTCGAGAACTCAGTTACCATATTCGAGAAGTCAAGAATATCTCTATTCGATATCTCAGAAAGGCTCTATTCGAGAACTCAAGAGTACTCTAATGAGACTTGTTAGAGATGTCGAATAGTGAATCATTCGAAGAGTTTGACTTATCGAACTATACCCATCACTCATAAAAATTGATTTTCACTATCTTTTAAAATTGACCAGCCATATTCATTGAAGAATATTCTAGCAAATTAAATAGTGATTTTCTCAAAATTTCATAGAAATTTCAAGTTAGCAAAAATATGATTTTCCAACATATGCAACAGATTTGAAATATTTATAAATCATACTTCAGCCAACACTTACTCCAAAAATATTGAAAATTTAGATAAAGTAAGTGTTTACTGCTGCAACAATCTAGATGATATATTCACTTAGCCAGAATCTGAAGAATTCAACATTCCAATCTCACTAACCAACCTTGTAAAGGTGGCTTCATCTAGTGGCTTAGTGAATATGTCAGCTAGTTGTTTATCTGTAGAGACATAATGCAACTCAATGGTTCCATTAGTTGCATGTTCTCTAATGAAATGATATCTGATGTCAATGTGCTTTGTTCTAGAATGATTGACAGGATTGGCAACTATAGAGATTGCACTTGTGTTGTCACACATGATTGGAATTCTTTCCAACACAAGTCCATAATCTCTAAGTTGATTTCTAATCCAAAGCACTTGAGCACAGCAACTTCCAGCAGCTATGTATTCAGCCTCAGCTGTAGAAGTTGACACAGATTGTTGCTTCTTGCTATACCAAGAGACTAACCTTTGTCCAAGAAACCGGCAGCTTCCTGAGGTGCTTTTCCTATCCACTCTGCATCCAGCATAATCAGCATCAGAATAACCAACCAGATTGAACCCTGTGTCCTTAGGATACCATAAACCCAAGTTTGGAGTGCCCTTCAGATATCTAAAGATCCTTTTTATTGCAATCAAATGTGATTCCTTTGGATTTGATTGAAATCTAGCACATAAACATGTAGGAAACATGATGTCTGGCCTACTTGCAGTGAGGTAGAGCAGAGAACCAACCATGCCTCTGTAGACTGAGATATCTACTTTCTTGCCTTTAGCATCTTCATCCAATTTAGTTGCAGTGGCCATGGGTGTCTTTGCAGGTGAGCAATCTTCCAAGTCAAACTTCTTCAATAGATCCTTGATGTACTTGGTCTGATTGATAAAGATACCATCCTTCCTTTGACTGACTTGCAACCCAAGAAAGAATGTCAACTCTCCCATCATACTCATCTCATATCTGCTCTGCATGAGTTTGGAGAATTTCTCACACAGCTTCTCATTTGTAGAGCCAAAAATGATATCATCCACATAAATTTGAACTAGGATAATATCATCACCATGCTTCTTGTAAAACAGTGTCTTGTCCAATGTGCCTCTAGCGAATTGATTTTCAAGAAGAAATTGTGATAAGGTATCATACCATGCTCTTGGAGCCTGCTTAAGTCCATACAATGCCTTAAGCAATCTGTAGACAAATTCTGGGAAGTGTGGATCCTCAAAGCCAGGTGGTTGTTGCACATAAACTTCTTCTTCTAATTCTCCATTCAGAAATGCACTTTTGACATCCATTTGATAAACTTTAAAGTTTGAATGAGCAGCAAATGCCAAGAATATTCTGATGGCTTCCAATCTAGCAACAGGAGCAAATGTCTCATAATAATCAATGCCTTCCTGTTGAGAGTATCTTTTTGCAACCAACCTTGCTTTGTTTCTCACTATTACACCATCTTCATCCATCTTATTCTTTAGGACCCATTTTGTTCCAATAATGGTTCTGTTCTTTGGTGCAGGCACAAGTTCCCATACTTTGTTCCTTTCAAATTGATTCAGCTCTTCTTGCATAGCAATAATCCAATCTGGATCCAATAGTGTATCATCAAGTTTCTTAGGCTCAACTTGTGATAGAAAACATCCATAGAGGCACTCATTTTGAGTTGCTCTCCGAGTCCTTACTCCTGCATTAGGATCTCCAATGATTTGCTCTGCAGTGTGTGATCTATCCCATTTCCTTGAGTGTTCAGCCTGACTTCTCATTCTTGATGTTGCTTCATCATCCACATCATGGTCATTCTCATTTCCTCCCCCTGTGAAGTTGCCATTACCCACATATGTGTCTTGGATGCTTGTTTCTCCACTATTGATTGGCACAAATTCTTCTCTTGTATCATCATTCACTTGAGTTTGTTGAACTTGAGTTTCAACTCCAGTTTCAATCTCTTCATCAGAATCATCTAGATTATCAAACCTTAATGGATCTTTATCTTCATCATTGGCTTCTTCTAGTCCAGGTAGTTTGCTGTCATCAAATATCACATTTGTGCTCTCCATAACTTTCTTTTGGCTGATGACAAAAACTTTGTATGCAATTCTTTCCATAGAGTAGCCAAGAAAAATTCCTTCAAATGCCTTTGCATCAAACTTGCCAACATATTCTGAATTGTCCTTTAATACAAAGCATTTGCTTCCAAATGTATGAACATACTTTCATCAAATTGTAAGGTGTCTTTCCAGTGTTTTTGTTGATGAGAGTTCTGTTCTGGATATAGCATGCAGTGCTCACAGCCTCAGCCCAAAAACATGTAAGCATCTTTGCATCAAGTAACATTGTTCTGGCAGCCTCAATTAGAGTCCTATTCTTCCTCTCAACAACTCCATTTTGTTGTGGAGTCCTTGGAGCTGAGAATTGCTGAGAAATGCCATTCTCTTTATAGAATGCTTCAAGTATGGCATTTCTGAACTCTGTTCCATTGTCACTTCTTAATGCAGTCACACTTGCATTGTTGGCCTTTGCTTCCTTGTCAACTTTCTTTATGTGCTCAATGATTACTGGTGGAGCCTCATCTTTTGATGCCAGAAATTCCACCCATGTATACCTTGTAAAGTCATCAACCATCACCAAGGCATACTTCTTTCTTCCTAGTGACATAATATTGACAGGCCCAAACAAATCCATGTGAATGAGTTGTAGAGGCTTGGTTATTGATGTCATTGTCTTTGACTTGTGGCTTGATCTTTTCATTTTTCCTTTTTGACAAGCCTCACGCACTCCTTCTTGACAGAACACACTCCTTCTCGACAGAATTCAAGTGTGGGCATGCCTCTCACTAACTCTCTTTTGACTAGAGAATTAATGGCTTTGAAGTTCAGGTGTGATAGTTTCTTGTGCCACAGCCAACAATCTTCATTTGATGCTTTTGAGTAAAAGCAACAAATTTTGTCCTTGTTTGCAGAGTCCATATTGGCTATAAACAGGCTTCCCTTTCTTACTCCAGATAGAGCAAAATCACTAGTCTTCTTGTGGGTGATCAAACATTCATCTTTGTCAAAATCCACCTTGAATCCCCTATCAGTAAACTGACCAACACTTAGCAGATTATGCTTGAGCCCCTTGACTAGTGCTACATCTTCAATGATGACATTACCAACTTTCAACTTGTCATATCCCAATGTGTTACCCATGCTGTCATCTCCAAAAGCAACCATTGGGCCAGCCTTTTCCTCATACTGTGATAGCAGGGCCATATCACCAGTCATATGATTTAAGCATTCACTGTCCAAAATCCACATGACCTTCTTTTCACTTTCTTTGCCCTGCAAACACAATGGTATTACTTTGCCTTTGGTACCCAAACAAGTTTGGGTACATGTGACTTAGAAACAGTTTTATCATAAACAACATGCTTATCAACTTTCTTGGTGTTAGTCTTCTTATCACTGTTAGAAGTCTTAGAACCTGAAGTTTCAGACTTGGGTGACAGAGGTACCTTCCTAGCTTTAGGAGGACTTGAAGACTTTGACCTTGTGTAGTGTGTGTGAGAATTGTGACTGATATAACCATCAATGAATTGCCTTCTCAAAATTGAAGCAGCTAGTCATCACATTCATGTTGCATGGTATACAGTCAAATTTATCACAAAATGGAGCATCTCTATGTCTTAGAAGCACAGAACAATCATAGAAAGGTTTGGACACACTACCAACAGGTTTCTTGCATGAATGAGTTAAATGATTGTTACTGAAACAGTTCTGACAAGTTTTCCTAGGGGCATTAGGCATATAAGCATTGTTGTTATCCTTGTTAATCCCTAACTTGCCATTTCTGTTCTGTTTCTTCTTAGTCACTTTCTTTTCTGATTCACTCTTCCCAGCTGAAACAAACTTAACAAACTTCTTAGGTCTTGGTCTCTCAACTACTGGCTCCTTGGCTTTTGACTAGACACTCTCACTCTTGGAGGATGCTTGCTGTTCACTGGCTTGTGCCTCATCCTCATCATTCAACATTTTCTTGATAAGTAAGGCATCCTCATCAATTTCAAATGTTGATTCTTTAAAAATTGGATTTTCAGCCTTTTTCAAAATGTGAGGCACTTCCTCATGAACAACTGTGTCATCTTCAATGACAGCATGGCCTTTTCTCTGTTTAAGAGTATCATAGTCAAGTCCAATAGCAGCCTTGGGTTTAGCTTGAACTTTCTCACAGTAGGATTGCACTAGACCAGATGATTTCTTAAATGTTTTCAGTTTGAATTCATTTTCAGCTAATTCATCCCTAAGAGCCTTTTCAACTTGACTAGCACATAAAACCTTATTCTGCAAATATTCAACTTCTTTCTTAAGGTTTTCTACTTGCATAGCAGTTAGCTCAAGTTCCTCATTCTTTTTGGTTAACATTTCATTTCTAGTAGACAGTTTAGCAATCTCCTCATTAGCAGCAGTCATACTAGTATGAATATTAAACATCTCAACAGATAGTTGTTCAATCATGCATTTATACTCAGAAACAGACATATCTATAGTAGTGAGAGATGGTACCTGAGAATTAGATGGAGATGGGTCATCCTTGGAGTTGGCCATCAAGGCATAATTGCAGAATTCTTGTTCCTCTCCATCACTGTCAGAATCATCCCAACACTTCCCTTCAGCTATGTAGGCCTTACCTTGTGTTTGCTTTTTCAAAAGGGCCTCATACTTAGCTTCGAGCTCAAGATAATCTCTATCCTTCTTTTTAGGCTTCTTGCATTCACTGGCAAAATGCCCTAGGTCATTGATCTATAACACCTCACAGATGACCTATCCACATAGCTGGTTTTGAATTTATTTCTGTTTGGTTTCACAGGTGCCTTGTTCTTGTTGACTGAATGGTTTTGAGTTTTGGATTTGAAGGGTTGATTTCTTTTAAATCTGATGTTTGGAAATTTTCTGGCCATGAAAGCATATGAAGTATTTTCCATCCCATTAAGTTCTTCAAGAGTGTAAAACTCTTCTTCTTCCTCTTTTTCCTCAACAGGTTCACTTACCTCAGCTTCAGTTTCTTCATCATCTGCTACCTCCTCTATCCTTAGCTGGCTTGTAGATGCTTCTAGGTCTTGAATAGATTTGTTGACAATCAAGGCACATGATGTGTTTATCATTCTACCTTGGTTGACTTGGATAGCCCTTTTCTGAAGCAACTCAAGCTCATGAGTCTTTAGGACTCCATAGAGCACATCATAGGTAACTTTGTTCAAATCTCTTTCCCTTAGAGAAATGACTCTTTGCTCTAGATGATTTGGTGAAGATAGCAGAAATTTCATATTTAACTCCTTGGTGCTGTAAACCTTGCCATTCATCTGCAACTCAGTGACTAGCTTGTGAAACCTTTCAAACATCTCAGTAATGCTTTTCTTGGGCTGTGCCATGAAAGCTTCATACTGTGTGATCAGTATCTGTTTCTTGTTTTCCTTAACATCATCGATTCCTTCACATAGCACCTCAATGTGATCCCACATTTCTTTGGCAGATGTACATGATGCAATGTTTGCAAACATTGACATGTCCATGGAATCAATGATAAGCAACATGAGGTGACTGTCAAGAGCAACCTTCTCCCTTTCTGATTCTATCCATTTTGATGGATCCTTGGCCTCATAAGATCTTGGGATAGTTGTGGTTCCAACAGTCTTCTCTGGTATCTCTTGTTGTGGAACAAAAGGACCATTCTTGAGAATCTCAGGATACAAAGGATGAGAGGCTTTGATGAACAACATCATCTTTATCTTCCAGAGGTTGAAGTTTTCTTTGTCAAACTTAGGGACTTTCACCGTTCCTGTAGTCTTTGGTGTATTCGAACTAATGATCGTTTTTCTGTTTTTGAATAAACAACCTGCTCTGATACCACTTGTTGAGTATTGAATACAGTAAAATAATACAGAGGGGGGTGAATGGATTCTTGAACTTTACTTTGATCGAGTCTATGTAGGCAATGACTGTTTGTGTGTACAAGAGTGAAGGTGCGGATAAAGAACAACACAAGACACAATATCACTTTAATCTAATGTATTTGTTGTGGGAGGATTTTAGCACAACAAATTACGAGGCCTCGTGCTGGAATAGCACCAATAAACAAGGAATCGTCCAACCACCCAGAAAGGCTCGTGGTTGAAGATCAATGGCTAGCCGCCCGGGAAGGCTCACGACTAGGGTTACCGAAGAACACGGGATGTGGTTCCTCGGAAGGATCGGACTGAATCTACGGGATGAGAGCTCAAGGACCAAATGCTGGCCAGCCAAGAACCCTAATTTGACTGTGTCACACAAGAGTGCACGTGCTCTAGCTACTCAAGGAGTGTAAAGTGTCGAAGAAGATCCCGTAAACTGCCTACATACCACTATTTATAGTGGATCAAGCCCGAATGTAGTTCTTGAATGATATGATCGTTTGTTTGTCATGAGTTATCCTCTCTCCAGTGGGATAATGACTGTTATTTCTGATAATAATCGAGTATGATGTGTATAATCAGGTTACCAAGCAGTTTAGGTAACATAGAATGATTATCTCTAGTATTTATCATGATTTTGTATCATTTATCAAGTATATATGACATATATCCTCAAATAACTGAATGTTTATTTGTTTGAGAGTGTTTTTAGATGATATAAACGTGTTCTTAAAAAGTAGGAGGCGTGCCTTATCTGATTTGGCAGCCTAATCAGGCTTCCGGCGGAAGCTGGGGGTACCGCCCGGTAGCCTGGCTCCGGTACCCCCTCCGGTAACCCCTATCACGGAAGCTACTCTGGAAGCTCTATTGGATGACTGGTAATAGTTATAGGTTATCCTCAAGGCGATACCTTGAGACCCTTAGTCATGCGTTCCCGTGCTGTAGTGTACATGGTAACCCCTAGGGCTACCGTAGGCCTCCGGAAACCTGACAGATTACTCATTCTCTTCATGGATCTGGACCCTAATCCTCTAGTGGGCCTAAATCTAACCCATGCGAGATTTTGGTCACAACAACTACCCCCCGGTTCCCTGAAGTACTGTGTGCAAGGGGAACCTATTATTCACAGGGTGCCGTTTTCTAAGTTTCTAAATCAAAAACTTACTTTATCAATGCCTAGCCTACACGATGTTGAAATAGTAAATTCTCATTTGCAAATATCAGAACTAGTAGTGGTATTTTCATTCGATATCTCTTGTAATCTGCGTCACGGGACCCGGAATTAATCTAATGTGGGGAGCTATACGATTTATTTATTAAAGCTCTGATTAATTAGATTTATCCATTGGGAACAAAAGAGATGACTATCAAGAGGGGAGAGCCTTATCACAAACTCTACCGCTCTAAAACAAAAGGGAACGGTTTGTTTTCCTGTACCCACATGTTTCCCTCTATACCTCGTTTTCTGTGCCATATTCAATCACTAGGGAATACACCTCTTTTTCATTTACTTTCATATATCAATACGCTTAGCCTTTTCATCATTTTCCTCTTCATCTACGCTATACTCTCTCTTTTGAGTAAAGAAAAAGGCTTTTTAAAGGTTTCCGACGGGACTTCTCCGGTGAGGCCTAGGCCAGTCACACACCCATTTTCACTAAGGTACCTTTCTTTTTGATTCTTGCGGTCTACCCATATTTCTAACTTTATTGTTTCATTCTTGATGTTCATGTGTGTACTAAATTTCACTCTTTTGTGCGTGTGCGTTCATATGTCGATATTTGTTTTTTGAATTGATAATAGAGCTATAATTCCAATCATCATTGCATGTTGTTTGCTTCGATTCGCCTGAATTTGATGTGTATGGTCGTAAATCTTTGTTGTCTGTATCAACTCTCCATCCTTGTTAAGATTAAATCTCGTGTGCTTGACTCTTTATGGTGAGATGCATGTGCCAATTTCACTGCTTACGGTATACTTACCGGAGGGGTTCAGGATGGCCTGTACTCCGTTTTCCCCCTTGGTTACTCTTTAGGTGCTTATAACATGTTTGATATTTGCTCTAATTAAGTGTCATTACTTTAGATCTATTCTGTCGAATAGATATAGGTAACTGATCAATCTGGGCGTATGCCTGGTACTTTGCACCCATGTTTTTCCTGTTTTGTTTTGTTAGCTCCGGCATCATTAAATTGGGCTGCCATGTTGATAACCACCCACCGATTTTTAGCCTTTTCGATTTGACCCAGTAGCCTTATTATGTCTAGGGTACCTCTAGGTTGATTAAGTGGGATCACCGTTTCCTCCTACTATTGGTTGTTCGGCTCTCTTCTCTCACGCTAATCTGCTTCCCTATCTGTGGTTGCAGATGTCTATCTCGTCCATCTCGGGAGGCTCATCACAACACGTGGGTAACCTGTCACCCATTTCCGGTGAGCCTTCGGATTCTGGGTCAACCCACCTTAATGAGGTGCTCCTCCATCAACCCTTGTTACAATCCAAGCCTTCCATTAGTTCTCGGACCCGTTCTCGGGTTGAGGTAATAAATCCTCTTGAGGCTGAGATCGTAAGTAGGCGTCTCGACCCCTCCCTGGAGGCTGGCTCGTCAAATTTTGGTAATGAGGGTATTGATAGGATTTATCTGAGTTCAAACACGGATGAAGAAGAAAGATTGGATGAGGGATTCTGGAATGAGGCTGAGCAGCCGCTTTTTGATAATTCAAACCTGCTAGATGAAGAAGGAAATACCGAAGTTGGGTTGGTGACAGAGGTTGATCGGAAGCCTCACGTCCCTGCAAGCTGCGTTCCATCCTGTGAAAATTTAGACTCCACCATGAATACTGATAGACTTGTCAGACTATTAGAGTCGTGCAATCCGGGATGTAATCTTGTGGTACCCAGTGATGGTGAGAGGTGCCACAGATTTGATAACTTTGAACCTGATCAGTCCTTGCCTGATGCCGTGTCATCTGCTTCGTTCTTTAAGTTGGGATTCTCTCTCCCAATGCATCCGTTCTTTATTGATATATTGAACTTTTATGGCATAGCCCCAATGCAATTGTCCCCTAATTCTTTTAGGGTGGCTGCATGCATGTACATTCTCTATGATCGAGCCTTCTCTGTCCCCCTCACCGCTAGAGAGCTAGGGTACTTCTATAAATTGAAGGATGTAGGGCGGAAGGTTGGTATCTTTTACCTCACCTCATGGAATAATAGGCAAGGTGGGTGTATAAAGGGAAACAAACGGGGGATGTATGACTGGTTGGAAGTGTTTTTATACTGTTATGGCTGCGAGGAGGTGAGAAAGGAATGGAACCTGAGTCCGGGTAAGCATACGGTACCCCCTGCCATGTTACGGGTAGCCCCCGTCAAATCACCTTCTTTTCTAATTCGACCTTTGTTTTTTTTTTTATTCTGTTGTTGTATTGTTTAGGGATCCCAACACAAACATCCCTACAGGGCATTGAAGAGGGAAGGGCTAGAAAGATTATGAAGTTGGCGGGCTCTCTGAGAGACGGGGAGAGTTTGTTGACCCCGGAGGCCCTGATGAGATTAGGGTTCTCGAAACCTGTGGCTCCCTCCTCTCCTACTCATGAGATGGAGGTTGAGGAAGGATTGGAAAGAGAGCCCAGACCTCAGGGTACTGACAAGAAGCGTGGAAAGAGAGATGAGGCTTCCACTGAATTCCCTTCCGGTATCCCAGGCTACCGCTCCCTATACCTTTTTTTCTTACATTCTCACTAAACATGTCATATTCCTTTGTTCATAGATACTCGTTATTAGTGGCGTCTCTATTGCTTTTCTCATGTATATGCTTCGAAACTGTGTAGTACTTGTTGCCTTTCTCTTACTCATGTTATCATATGCATCCAGGAATCGGGCTCCGGTAACCCTACCGGTAACCTGATATTTCCTCATATATTTATGTGTTACAGTTACTAACATCTCCAATGTTCCATCATTTCAGGTATGTCAGGATCTGTGCCGTCCTTTATCAAACCATCTGACAAATATGAAGATTTATTTCCTGAAGACGATTTGCTCATGATGGAAACCCCTATTGCCGCTACTCCGATTTCCAGGGTCCCAGCTCCTACACCCATCAAGGTTGAGCTTTCAGCTACTGAAAAACGCAGATTATCTCAAGCTTCCGGGAGTTTCAAGACTACCCCAGAAACCCGATCTTCGAAGAGAGTTAGGATATCTCAGCAAGATGCACCCGTAGGTGAAGTGGAGCAGTTCTATCAAATGTCTGGAGGTCAGATTCCCATGGAGACGATTGCTGGGTGGGTTAAACAAAAAACCTCTGATGCTGCGAGATCCATGCTGTTTTCAGCGGGCGAGAGCTTCTTCCATCAACTTAGGCTTTCTAATCAAATGGCCCTGGCTACCCGTGGCGATATGAGGCTCTGAGAGGAAATCAAGCAATTGAAGTTAGATATGCAAGCTGCGGAAGGTGAGAAGAAGAAGCTGTCTGAGGCTGGTAAGAGGTTGAAGGGAGAGTTATCTATGTTAGCCAAGGAAAAGGATAAGTTGGGTAAGCTGGTTGCCACTCAGGAAGAAGAGAAGGAGGAAAGGATGGTAGTCCATGCCTCAGAGATTAAAGAACTGAAGCTACAGGTGGATTCCCTGCAAGCATCGGTCAGAAGGCTCAAGGAGGCCCTTCCAGAAAGGTACAACTTGGGTTTTGCCAAGGGGGCTACCGATTACATGAGGTCTATCTGGCGAGCAATGCCTAACTTGGATTGGGCGCTCCTAGGCGAGGATGCGGTAAAGCAAGTGGAGAGTTTCAAGGCGGAGGTTGCTGGGTCCCAGACTCCTGTTTCAAAGACAATAGCCAGGCCGTTGGCTATCCCGAAGGACGCAAACGAGGATGCTCAAGTAGCTAGGGTTGATGCTCCCACAGATGTGGTTGAGGTTACACCAGGTGATTCCGCTGGAAAGGTTGATCCTGTCGAAGATTCCCCTAGTTCTGAGGCTACCAAAGACCCTTCGTCTTCCTAAGTCATTCCTTTCTTATCATCTTGAACTTTTATTCCGCTGGTTTCATAAACTTTATGGTTTTGATTAAAAAAGGAGGTGGGCTCCTATAACGCTCCACGAATGTAATCTTAAATTTCATAACTCTACTCGTTCTATGGTCGTAAGCCACTTTTGAACTTGCTTTGTTCATCAAATGCATGTTTGTTTTATTATCTAATTCTTTCTGTGGTGAGTATAATTATTGTACCATAACTGATTACGCCTTAGATGCTAGACTTTTTTCCCTTTAGTTGTAATGAAATTCACTAAATAACTCAACTAAAAGCCTTGGACTCGATAAATGGGATGAGTGATGTCTTAACTTAAAACAACTTATGACCGATTGTTATTATCGAATTCTAATATGACTCTGGGTATTGATCCTAATACAAGTTTATACGAGTATTTTAGAGGATATATGTCATATATATTTTGATTAAATGAAATGAAAGATAAATCATGCCTCGAGAATTGGACAATAGAATGGTAACATAACACAGAAATGTACTTGAAAAGCGATGATAGCGTGTACCTGGATAAGCAGTCACGTAAATGGTGAATTACTTGTACATCAGTCTGCGTGGTTACCACTATGGGTATGGGGGTACCGTCCGGTAACCCTATTATATCTGGGAGCACGAAAGCGGGAACCTGACTCCGGGAGCCCCTTGGTCGGTAGCCCATACTCGGTAGCCTGGATGCCGGAGGCTCAGCCTGGAAACCTTTGTTCCGGGAGTGTCAATCAACTAATGAATCATATGTGGTGATGCCATGTAAACCATTCACGATTATTGGTTGAGTGAGATATGTGAACCACTCAAGGTTACGCACATGTCTCATATTAAAAAGGATCGAAGTGTGCCGAACAGGGTACCACACAAGCCCAAGTAATGAAGGGAACCATGTATGCCGAACAGGGTTCCATACATGCCCTAATAACCAAGTAAGCCATGTGAACCACTCAAGGTTCCGTACATGTCTGGTATTGAAGGGATCCAAGTGTGCCAATCAGGTTACCACACCAACCCAAGTAATGAAGGGAACCATGTATGCCGAACAGGGTTCCATACATGCCCTGATAACCAAGTAAGCCATGTGAACCACTCAAGGTTCCGTACATGTCTGGTATTGAAGGGATCCAAGTGTGTCAATCAGGGTACCACACAAGCCCAAGTAATGAAGGGAACCATGTATGCCGAACAGGGTTCCATACATGCCCTGATAACCAAGTAAGCCATGTGAACCACTCAAGGTTCCGTACATGTCTGGTATTGAAGGGATCCAAGTGTGTCAATCAGGGTACCACACAAGCCCAAGTAATGAAGGGAACCATGTATGCCGAACAGGGTTCCATACATGCCCTAATAACCAAGTAAGCCATGTGAACCACTCAAGGTTCCATACATGTCTGGTATTGAAGGAATCCAAGTGTGCCAATCAGGTTACCACACCAGCCCAAGTAATGAAGGGAACCATGTATGCCGAACAGGGTTCCATACATGCCCTGATAACCAAGTAAGCCATGTGAACCACTCAAGGTTTCGTACATGTCTGGAAATGGCAAAAATTTGAAATTCTGATAATTTCAACATGTTAAGCTGAGAGATGTATCCACTACTACCCCCCTAGTTCTGGATGGTAGCCTAGCTGCCATGTAGAACTATGCTTATAGGTCTTACATATCTTTCTGAAAATATTTATAAGTGGTAAATGTAAAAGGAAACAATCAACTTCTACTTTTACTGAAAATCAAGGAGTACGAATACATCAAATTTCATCCTGACGGGGTGTGCATCCACTACCCCCCGGGCATCTATTGAAAATCATGAAATCCTAAGAACTGAAAGGGAAATGGTGCAACCACAACTAGTAGGTTGCATTTATTCATCCTAAGCCTGAAAGAGGCCTACGTTTGCTCTGAAAAGAGTCTTACTGATAGTACTTTTTTAGGTTCTCGGCATTCCAAGCACAGGGAATAGTATTCCCATCCATGTCTTCAAGGTGGTAAGTGCCTTCCCAAAAGATAGACTTTATTTTGTAAGGCCCCTCCCAGTTTGCACCAAAGGCTCCGTGCCCGGGAACCCGCATATTGGGCATCATTCTTCTCAGTACTAGGTCGCCAACCTTGAGGGGTCGAGGGCGTACCTTGTTGTTATAGTATTTGCGGGTCCTCTGCTGGTAAGCCACAAGTTTCAGCTGGGCGGTAGCCCGGTTTTCCTCTACCATGTCTAGGGCCAGCCTCTGATTTATTTCATTTGATTCTTGACTGAAATTGTCCCTCCGGTAGGACCCTGTCCTGACTTCCACTGGGACCATAGCTTCACATCCATAGGTTAAAGCAAAGGGAGACTCTCCGGTTGTGGACCTGGGAGTGGTGTTGTAAGACCACAAGACCATTGGAAGCTCCTTTGGCCAATTTCCTTTTTTATCTTCCAACTTGGCTTTTAGAGTGTGCTTGATGATTTTATTCACAGCTTCCATCTGCCCATTGCTTTGGGGGTGGCAAACGGCTGAAAAATCTATCTCCAAGTCCTCACATAGACTTCTCATTTCTCTACTATCAAATTGCTTGCCATTGTCTGAGATCAGCTTGTACGGTACCCCGTATCTACATATAATGGCTCGCTTAACAAATTCCTTCAGCTTACCGGCAGTGATGGTAGCTAGGGGTTCCGCCTCTGCCCACTTGGTAAAGTAGTCAACGGCTACCACGGCATATTTCACACCACCTCTGCCTTTGGGAGGCTCCCCAATCAAGTCAATCCCCCATATTGCAAAGGGCCAGGGGCTTCCAATGGGTCTTAGTTCCACAGCTGGGTTGCTATTGAAGTTAGCAAACCTTTGGCATTGATCACAAGCTTTAGCAAAGTCATAAGCATCAGTTTTCATGGTAGGCCAGTAATAGCCCTGTCGGAGAATTTTGTGGGCCAGGGAGGTAACCCTCAAGTGGTTGCCACAAATGCCTTCATGAATTTCCCTTAGGATGTATTCACATTCATTTCCAGATATGCACTTAAGTAGAGGTTGATTAAAACCCCTCTTGTATAGGATGCCATCATAGATCACATAACGGGCAGCCTTATATTTGAGTTTCCGAGCTTCTTCTTTGTCTTCCGGAAGTGTCCCCTTGGTGATATACTCACGTATTGGGGTTGTCCATTGGCTTTCCATTGAAGATTCTATTTCCATAGTCTCCTCTCGATGGATACTTGGTTGGAGTTGCACTTCAAGGGGTATCACCCCTAGCAGGACAGCTTCTTTTTGGGATCCCAACTTGGCAAGGGCATCAGCATTGGCATTTTCCACCCTTGGGATTTGATTTAGATTTAGCAATTTGAACCTACTGATAAGTTCTTGGGCATACCTCATGTAGAGTTCAGTGCGGGGGCCTCGACTCTGGAAGCTTCCTTTAATTTGCCACACAATCAGCATGGAGTCACTAAACACATTTAGGTATTCTACCTTCATTTCTAGAGCCAGTTTCAAGCCAGCAATCAGGGCCTCATACTCTGCATCATTGTTGGTAGCCCTGAAGCCAAAGTGTATGGCACTCTGAATTCGGTGCCCCTCTGGGCTTACCAACTCTATTCCTGCACCTCCCCCCTTATTATTTACTGCACCATCAACATACAGGTTCCACCATAATTGGGGGCTTTCGGCATCCCCTTCGGTAACTGGGGATACCGGGGTACAATCTTCTCCGGTAACCTCAAAATCAGGAGGAAACTCCAGTAAGAAATTGGCCAGTGCTTGGCCTTTGATAGCAGTTCGGGGCTTGTAATCTATTTCAAACTGTCCTAGCTCGACAGCCCATTTCATCATTCTACCGGAGGCTTCCGGCTTGTGCATCACTTGCCTTAGCGGGAAGGATGTTCTAACTTCAATTTTATGGGCCTGAAAGTAAGGCCTTAGCTTCCTGGAAGCCAATATTAGAGTATATGCTAGCTTTTCCATGCTGGGATACCGGGTTTCCGCATCCATCAGCCTTTTGCTCACATAGTATACCGGGTATTGTACTTGTTCTTCCTCCCGGATCAACACAGCACTTATAGAGTATTCAGAAACAGCTAAATATAAAATGAGTACCTCACCTTCCAAGGGTTTGGAGAGCAATGGTGGGCTTCCCAGCTGTTCTTTTAGTTTCTTGAAGGCTTCCTCACATTCCGGGGTCCATTCAAAGTTTTGACCCTTCTTGATAGCCTTGAAAAACTCCTTGCATTTGTCGAAAGACCGGGATACGAATCTATTTAAGGCTGCTACCCTTCCGGTAAGCCCTTGGACTTCTTTTACATTCCTTGGGGACCTCAGTTCCAGCAATGCTTTGATTTTGGCAGGGTTTGCCTCAATCCCTCTGTGGTTCACAATGAATCCAAGAAATTTTCCAGACTCCACCCCACAAACACGTACACTTTTGGGGGTTCAGCTTCATCCGGTACTTCCTTAGGATATCAAACATCTCAGATAGGTGCAACACATGGTCGGCTGCCACCTTTGATTTGACCAACATATCATCAACATAGACTTCCATAGTCTTACCAATCTGTTCATTAAACATCATGTTTACCAGCCTCTGATAGGTAGCCCCGGCATTCAATAGCCCAAACGGCATCCCCACATAACAGTACAGTCCCCTATCGGTTATGAAGCTGGTATGCTCCTGGTCCGGTTCAAACATCGGTATCTGGTTATATCCGGAGTAGGCATCCATGAAACTTAGCAAAGCATGGCCTGCCGTGGCATCCACCAGTTGATCAATTCTGGGTAGCGGGAAGCTATCCTTAGGGCATGCCTTATTTAGATCAGTAAAGTCAACACATGTCCTCCATTTCCCATTAGGCTTCCGGACCAGTACTGGGTTTGCTAGCCATGTTGGGTAGAAGGATTCTTTGATCAAACCAGCCTTCAATAACCGGTCTACCTCTTCCTGGAGGGCGGTAGCCCTTTCACCACTGACAGGCCTTCTCTTCTGCCGGATACCCCTTCTCTCAGGGTCGATGTTCAAGTGGTGGCACATGACTTTCAGGTCAATCCCCACCATGTCAGAATGACACCATGCAAACACATTAATGTTGCTTTTAAGGAAAGCAGTCAACCTTTCTCTTGTATTTTCATCTAGCTGTTGCCCGATTTTCAAGATTTTACTAGGATCTTCAACATCCACTAGTATGGGGATAGTATCCTCGGCAGCCCCTGCCTTTTCCAGGGTACTGGGCATCCTGGGATCAATGTCAATCTCAACCGGGAGTCCTCTCTCCGCTCCCTGGTTCTCATTCTCTAGCATTGCTTCGTCTAGATCATCATCTGAGGCACTTTTTACTATGCCTTCCAGTGAAATGTTATGAATTTCATCATTTTTTTCGGCAGCTTCCAACAACAAGTTTTGTGGTGGTACTACCCCCCGAAAATTAGGAACCTCTTCAGTAGGTTCATCTGGCAATTCCACTATCATGATGGCATTACACGATGCTCTTTCAAACTTCTGTGGCTCAAGCCCATGGCTTCTCATTAAGGCTTCTCCATCAGCCTTTTCTTCAACTTGAATAGGTTTGTCTGCCTTCTCGGCAGCCTGCACAGCTCTGTTATAGCATTCCCTTGACTCATGTTGACATCCTTTCACACACCCAATGCCATTTGGTGTAGGAAACTTCATTGAAAAGTGGTATATTGAGGTTACCATCCTCATATCTTTCAATACTGGTCTACCGAGAATTGCATTGTGGGATATGTCTTCATCTACCACCATGAATTCTGCCATTTGGGTGGCCTTGCAGGGATCCACACCCAATGTCAAGGGTAATTTGACCTTGCCCATGATTTGGACTGGGTTACCGGTAAACCCATATAGCTCATTATTGGTAGGCAGTAACTCTTTGTCCAAAAGTCCCAATTTCTGGAATGTGGTATATGCCAAGATATTTACTGAGCTTCCATTATCAACCAGCACTCTGTGCACATTCATTCCACCAATACTCACGGTTACCACCAAAGCATCATTATGAGGGTGGTGAACCCACTTGGCATCCTCCTCGGTAAAAGAAATATCAGCGGTTTCCCCTTTAAACAGCTTAGGGGGCCTTTCTGCAAGGTGGAACACATTAGTTAGGGGTTTGCCCCTGGCTTCCCGGGCATACCTATCTCTGGCATTCCGACTGGCACCCCCCAAATAAGGGCCGCCAAAGATGGTATGGATGCTATTAGCTCGGGTAGTCCTTTCTTGGTTTCCAGGAGCCTTGTCCTTGTTATCTCTACCTTCTTTATATTTCTTAGCCTCTTGGGCTACAAATTCAGTCAGGTATCCACCTCTAATCAATTCTTCAATTTGATCTTTCAAGTGCCTGCAATCAGCAGTCTCGTGTCCATTCACTTCATGGAATGCACAGTACTTTCCTTGATCTTTCACTCCTGGGGGCCCTGCCCGGTAGGGCCCTGCCCGGTAGGGCCTCCGGAATAGCCCATTCTTCTCATTCACTTCGAGAATATGACTGATTGGGACAGTCAAAGGAGTATACTCTGAGTATTTCTGAAAATTCGCCTTTGGAGTGAGTCTGTCCTTGGCAGAGATTCTATCCTTAGTTGCATTAACAGCAATAGGGGCAGTCTTGTCATCATACCGGGGGGCTCCCAAACCGGCAGTACCACTCCCGGAAGCCCTCTTGTTCGAATCCCTTTTAGGGCTGTAAGAACGATTTCTTTTGTTCCTGCTCCAACCTCGAGAATTGGAATCCTTGGACAATTTTGCCATGGATTCCTCAATCACTTTGTGGCGTTCTGCTTGTTGGTAGAATTCCGCCAGGGTTCCGGGCTCCTCAGTTTGCAATTCCTTCCAAAACTCGGTTCCAGGCCTTACCCCGGTTATCAGGAAATTCTTCAGAGTTTCATCAGAGGCCTTCTTCACTTTTGGCACTTGCTCATTAAATCTTTTGAAGTATTGTCTTAAAGTTTCGTGGGGTTCTTGCTTGATATTAGCCAGAGTATTCACCGGTGGGGCATAGGCCACGGTAGCCCTGAATTGAGAGATAAACTGGTCTCCCATCTTCCTCCAGGATTTAATAGACCCTTCAGCTAGCCTTTTGAACCATTGGTGGGCATTCCCACTCAGTGTGGAGGCCAGTAGCCTACACCTTGCTAAGTCCTCCACTTGGTAGACATCCATTTCCGTATTAAAACGGCTCAAGTATTCAACTGGATCTGAGTTTCCATTGAATTTCAGGTGAGTATTCATCTTGAAGAACCTTGGCAAGGCTGCTTTTTTCACTTTTACAGAAAATGGGGAACCGGCAGTGATACCGGTCTTAAATTTTTTCTCCTCCTTGATCTTTTCCAAGGCCTTTTTCCAGTCAGACATCCTGAACTGTCCATTTTCACCATCCGAAAGCATATCACTTTCAGAGTCATCATCTTCATTGGCTGTCTTGCTTCTTCTAGGGACTGAACTTTGATGGGAGCCGGAATCCTGATCGGTACCCCCACCGGTTGGGACTCCGGTAGAGCGGGATCTCATGTTTCTATGCCAAGAAGAGTGACTGCTTTGCCTATAATTCCTTCTGCCATCAGATCTGGACCTCCTGGAAGTACTTCTTTGGGGTACCGTGTGGAACCTTTCTCGGCGTTCTCGGGAACCCTGAGTTATGGAACCCCCATTGTCATCTCTCCGATCTTTGCTTCCAGTGTGAATCAGTTTGTGACGAAGGTCTTTGTTAGTCAGTTTTTTGCCAACTCGATCAAAAACACTTAGACTTCTGGTGGGTGAACCTTCGGCACCCTGGGTTTCCGGGACATCAGATTGGTCGCCCTCATATTCTTCTTCCATAGGCTCTTCTGCGTCTTCTTCAGATGGGACATGATCAGTGTTGTCCTCAATATTGTCTTCAGACTCGAAATTCAGCCTTGTCGGAGTCACATTCTTCTTTTTTGACTTCGACTTGCACTTCCTTTGCCATTTTTTCATTTTCTCGGAACCCTTTTCCAAGTTGTTGACTCTTTCATTCATCGTCTTCAGATAGTCCATGATGTCCTCGTTACTAACATCATCACCACCTTTGTTTCGTCCATTACCATCCTGAGACGGTGTTTTATCACTTTCAGAATTGTCACTCACCATATCTCCTCCAAATGACGACTTTTGAGGCCCCTCCTTCGGGCGCCAATTGTTGTGGGAGGATTTTAGCACAACAAATTACGAGGCCTCGTGCTGGAATAGCGCCAATAAACAAGGAATCGTCCAACCACCCAGAAAGGCTCGTGGTTGAAGATCAATGGCTAGCCGCCCGGGAAGGCTCACGACTAGGGTTACCGAAGAACACGGGATGTGGTTCCTCGGAAGGATCGGACTGAATCTACGGGATGAGAGCTCAAGGACCAAATGCTGGCCAGCCAAGAACCCTAATTTGACTGTGTCACACAAGAGTGCACGTGCTCTAGCTACTCAAGGAGTGTAAAGTGTCGAAGAAGATCCCGTAAACTGCCTACATACCATTATTTATAGTGGATCAAGCCCGAATGTAGTTCTTGAATGATATGATCGCTTGTTTGTCATGAGTTATCCTCTCTCCAGTGGGATAATGACTGTTATTTCTGATAATAATCGAGTATGATGTGTATAATCAGGTTACCAAGCAGTTTAGGTAACATAGAATGATTATCTCTAGTATTTATCATGATTTTGTATCATTTATCAAGTATATATGACATATATCCTCAAATAACTGAATGTTTATCTGTTTGAGAGTGTTTTTAGATGATATAAACGTGTTCCTAAAAAGTAGGAGGCGTGCCTTATCTGATTTGGCAGCCTAATCAGGCTTTCGGCGGAAGCTTGGGGTACCGCCCGGTAGCCTGGCTCCGGTACCCCCTCCGGTAACCCCTATCACGGAAGCTACTCTGGAAGCTCTATTGGATGACTGGTAATAGTTATAGGTTATCCTCAAGGCGATACCTTGAGACCCTTAGTCATGCGTTCCCGTGCTGTAGTGTACATGGTAACCCCTAGGGCTACCGTAGGCCTCCGGAAACCTGACAGATTACTCATTCTCTTCATAGATCTGGACCCTAATCCTCTAGTGGGCCTAAATCTAACCCATGCGAGATTTTGGTCACAACAGTATTATTAGATAAAGGTTGCTACAATCTGTGAATACCAATGGTAGTATTCTCAGCTTCGTTTTTCTCAGAGAGATATAGCTTACAATGTATGAAAAACATGACTCAATTAGTTCATTTCTAAGGAAGCGAGGCTGTATCCTTATAGAACATTGATACAACCTACTTACTACAAATAAGGTAGCTAAACAAATTACTTTTTAGTCTGTCTATCCTTTTTGAGTAAGTGTCCAAACGGTTACAGATTTGACTTTGCAAAGCCTGTTTAGATCCACTTCTTTAGCTCCTTGTCTCTTCTATATCTCTCCAAGCTTCCTTGTAGGCTTTCCAGAGCACGTTACAGATTGTGATCCATAAAGTACATTGGCTTGTTGCAGGTTTCAGACTTGTACAATTTCTTCAGTATTTTGTCTCCAAGAATGTATTCGAGAAGTGACTAAGTAAGTGATTCGAGAACTGGAATTGACTTGATCGATAACTCTGAGTTCTCGAACACTGTTATATTGACATATCGAACCACTTCTCGAATAGCTCTTTTCCATCAGGATTCCTTGTCGAATCCCTGACTTCTCGAATGCTGGACTTCTCGAATAGACAAATATACTTCTCGAATTGGTACTTAGGCAAATTCTTCATTTCTTCAAATCCCAACTGTGATTATTTGACAGTCTTTATCTTCTTGCTTGAGGCATGAACCTTGGAACTTCTTTCAAGCATTATTCTAGACTCTATAAGTACAGTTACACAACTAGGATTTGATGCCTACTACAAGTACAATACAAACAGAAACTCTACAACTAGAGGTTCCCTCAGTTAAGAGGTCATGTAAGTAATGCAAAGCATTACTTAAATGTGACTAACAAACACTACAAGAAAACTCGGCTAAAATCGACTGCACAAAATCGACTGGTCTAAATTCGACCGGATCCAGTCGAATTTAGGGTCAATTCCAATAAATTATTGGTCAGACTTAAATTCGATTGCTACCAGTCGATTTTAAGAGCAGTCGAATTTAAGCAGTCGAATTTAGATGTGCGGTCGAATTTAACCAGTCAAATTTATTTCCCGCCTAAATTCCCGCCTAAGCTTATTTTAGTAAGTTTATAAACTCGACTGAAGGCAGTCGAATTTATAAAATCGACCGCAAGCAGTCAAATTTATAAATTCGACTGCTATTATAAATTCCACCGACTTTAGTCAAATTTATAAATTTGACTGCTACCAGTCAAATTTATAAATTCGATCGGAAGCAGTCAAATTTATAAATTAGATTGCCTTCTATAAATTCGACCGACTTCAGTCAAATTTATAAATTTGACTGCAACCAGTCGAATTTAGTGCCAGGTTAGCAATCCGCGTGAAACTAAGTTTATCAGAAAAATTTCCGCCAAACTTTTTTCAAAATATTTAAAATTAAATTCTACCGAAAGCAGTCATATTTATAAATTCGACTGCAATCAGTCATTCTAATTAGAAAATTAAATTCAAATTTTATTTAAAAAATTTAAAATTAATCCTTAAATTATAAAAACATTACAACAATATCCTTATAAGATGAACTACAAATTATAATTTATTTTACCTATTTGGGACAATTTTTTTTTAAAAATGTAAATAAAGTGTTGATTTTATATTTGTTAAGAAGTTTGGAAAATTTTAATAAATACTTACCAATTTTAAAAAATTATGATTTTTTTTTGTAGTACGTTTTGATAACATATCGTATTCAATAAAAATGATGAGTGACCGTAACAGTGTGAGTTAAAAAAACATATTATATTCAATAAAAATGATGAGAGACAGTAACAGTGTGAGCTAAATATTTTTGAATGATCCAACCGTACGGATGTCAATATATATCTAATATAATGATATTCCCAAAGTTTCAGAAAATAAAAAATTAATTTGATTGGAAATCTTAGTAGATCACTACTATTTTCAATATGACTCGTAACTAGTGCTTTGTCACCGATTATTGTTTCTATTTTTTTTTTAAAAAAAAAATTGAACGATCCAATCGTACGGATGTCAATATATATCTAATATAATGATATTCCCAAAGTTTCAGAAAATAAAAAATTAATTTGATTGAAAATCTTAGTAGATCACTACTATTTTCAATATGACTCGTAACTAGTGCTTTGTCATTGATTATTGTTTCTATTTTTTTAAAAAAATTTGAACGATCCAACCGTACGGATGTCAATATATATCTAATATAATGATATTCCCAAAGTTTCAGAAAATAAAAAATTAATTTGATTGGAAATCTTAGTAGATCACTAATATTTTCAATATTACTCGTAACTAGTGCTTTGTCACCGATTATTGTTTCTATTTTTTTTTAAAAAAAAATTGAACGATCCAACCGTACGGATGTCAATATACATCTAATATAATGATATTCCCAAAGTTTCAGAAAATAAAAAATTAATTTGATTGGAAATCTTAGTAGATCACTACTATTTTCAATATGACTCGTAACTAGTGCTTTGTCACCGATTATTGTTTCTATTTTTTTTTTAAAATAATTTTGAACGATCCAACCATACGGATGTCAATATATATCTAATATAATGATATTCCCAAAGTTTCAGAAAATAAAAAATTAATTTGATTGGAAATCTTAGTAGATCGCTACTATTTTCAATATGACTCGTAACTAGTGCTTTGTCACCGATTATTGTTTCTTTTTTTTAAAAAAAAAATTTGACCGATCCAACCGTACGGATGTCAATATATATCTAATATAATGATATTCCCAAAGTTTCAGAAAATAAAAAATTAATTTGATTGGAAATCTTAGTAGATCACTACTATTTTCAATATGACTCGTAACTAGTGCTTTGTCACCGATTATTGTTTCTATTTTTTTTTAAAAAAAATTGAACGATCCAACCTTACGGATGTCAATATATATCTAATATAATGATATTCCCAAAATTTCAGAAAATAAAAAAATTAATTTGATTGGAAATCTTAGTAGATCACTACTATTTTCAATATGATTCGTAACTAGTGCTTTGTCACCGATTATTGTTTCTATTTTTTTTAAAAAAAATTGAACGATCCACCGTACGGATGTCAATATATATCTAATATAATGATATTCCCAAAGTTTCAGAAAATAAAAAATTAATTTGATTGGAAATCTTAGTAGATCACTATTATTTTCAATATGACTCGTAACTAGTGCTTTGTCACCGATTATTGTTTCTAGTTTTTTTTTAAAAAATTGAACGATCCAACCGTACGAATGTCAATATATATCTAATATAATGATATTTCCAAAGTTTAAGAAAATAAAAAATTAATTTGATTGGAAATCTTAGTAGATCACTATTATTTTCAATATGACTCGTAACTAGTGCTTTGTCACGGATTATTGTTTCTATTCTTTTAAAAATATTTTTGAACGATCCAACCGTACGAATGTCAATATATATCTAATATAGTGATATTCCCAAAGTTTCGGAAAATAAAAAAATAATTTGATTGGAAATCTTAGTAGATCACTATTATTTTCAATATGACTCTTAGCTAGTGCTTTGTCACCGATTATTGTTTCTATTTTATTTAAAAAAAAATTGAACGATCCAACTGTACGGATATCAATATATATATAATACAATGATATTTCCAAAGTTTCAGAAAATAAAACCTTACCTAAATTTAAAACCTTACCTAAATTTAATTTTTTTTTTAAAACCTTACCTAAATTTAAAACCTTACCTAAATATATATCAGTCGAATTTATAAATTCCCGCCTAAATTTTGCCAGCCTAAATTTTGCCAAAATATTTAAACTTGAATTCGACCGAAAACAGTCATATTTATAAATTCGACTGCAATCAATCATTCTAATTAAAAAATTAAATTCAAAAATTATTTAAAAAATATAAAATTAATCCTTAAATTATAAAAAAAATTACCACAATATCCTTATAAGATGAACTACAAATTTTAAAATTTACTTTACCTATTTGGGACAATTTTTTAAAAATGTAAATAAAGTGTTGATTTTATATTTGTTAAGAAGTTTGGAAAATTTTAATAAATACTTACCAATTTTAAAAAATTATGATTTTTTTTATAGTACGTCTTTTTTTTTCCTAAATATACGTCTTGATAACATATCGTATTCAATAAAAATGATGAGAGACCGTAATAGTGTGAGTTAAAAAAAACCTTACCAATACGATGTTTTGTTATTGAATGATTGAAATGTAGGATTTAAGGTTTATGTTTAGGGGTTTTAAGGGTTAGTAATTTAAATTTATTAAAATTAAAATTTGAACGATCCAGCGGTATGGATGTTAAGATTAATATATTTTTACAAAAAATCAATAAATAAAAAATAGCGCATGTTGAATATTGTAATGGTCAAAAAAATATGTTGATTAATTTTCGACCGAAAGAAGTCATTTTTACAAATTCGAGGGCAAAACCTAGCTAGTCGAATTTATAAACTCGACCGGATACAGTCGAATTCATAAATTTGACTGCAACCAGTCGAATTTATAAATTTGACTTCAACTAGTCGAATTTATAAATTTGACTGCACCAGTCGAATTTATAAATTTGACTGCAACCAGTCGAATTTACTGCCAGGTCAGCAATCCGCGTGAAACTTATCCAACGATCCAGATTCAACATACTAACATATTAATCCAAAGGTCTATATCCGTCACAGCAAATCCCACACATTTATATATAATTCCCACACATTTATATATAATTACATATACACAAACTTCATCTTCCTCCCCTTTCTCTCCATCATCTTCCTCCCCTTTCTCTCTCTCATCTATATACACACATATACCTACATATACATAAATATAATTATATATACCAAATCTCTATATTTCTTTCAAAATATACATACTAACACCTAGAAAATCAACTTGTGGAATGTCAATTTCGGTGACAAAAATAACTCTGACTACTCCTACAATTCCGGCAATCATGCAAATTCCGGCAACCAAAACAATTCCTGCAATTGAAGCAAATCCGGCAAAAAAATAATTTTGGATGTTTCCATGTAACTACATTAGGAGCAAATTCGTACATTTTTAAATTTGATTAGGAAACTTGAGTTTGAGTTGAATTTGAGTTGAATTTGTAATAAAAATATATTTTAAAAATATTATAATTTTTTATATGAAGTTATTGTTGTTCTTGAATTAGTTTTATATATGAATTATGTTTTATATGTGTTGATTACTTTATTGCAACCTATCTTCAAAGGCAACAAATATATTCAGAACATTCAAAACAATGCAGTTGAGAGCAGCAGAAAGCTGCTGAATTTTCAAGATATGGTACAATAAAATTGAGTTGAATTTTCAAGATATGGTACAATAAATTCGACCAGAAGGTACCTTAGGCGCCAAATTCAAAATTTTCCAAACTGCGGTCGAATTTAGACAAGTTGAATTTGAGCAGTCGAATTTAGCCAGTCGAATTTATTAAATTCGACTGCTTTTTGCTAAATTCCACTAAGCTAGAATCGACTGCCAATTTGCAGTCGAATTTATCTAAATTCAACCGGATCCAGTCGAATTTAGCTAAATTCGACCGCAAATTGGCAGTCGAATTAGCCGAGAATCTAGTAGTGTAACATGTTTAACCTGAAAAAGGAAATTGATTAGTAAAACAAAAATTTTAAAGGTAACATGTTTAACCTGAAAAAGGAAATTGATTAGTAAAGAAAAAAAATTTAGTTAGATAAAATATAAAAAAAGATTTTATCTGTAATTAAGTAAGGGTAAATAAGTAAAATCAATTGGTACCAAATATTTCGGCTTTTATATAATAGTATAGATTTAGGATCAATCAGATCATTCCTAAATTTTAGACCAATCATATTATATTTAAAGTTTTTCTTATTTACCATTCTCATTAATCATGGTAATTAATTTAAATATAGTAATTACTTAATTTAACATATCCATATATTATATGTTTTTTAATGTTAAAAAACAATTACCATAAATTAATATTATAAATTGAAATCAATCAGGATTATACATATACATATTATTAAATGATTTTCGCAATATTAATTTTCCACTCGTTTGATTTAAAATTAATCATAGTCACATTATTATAAATTACAATTAATTTTCATAAATAAATATAAGAGCCAATCATAATTCATCATTAAAATTGAAATAGTCAAATAATTCTTATCCTAATTTACTTATCGTGGTTACTTAACAAATTTTTTGAAATAAAAAATTTATTTTATTTAGTACATGCATAAATTACATATGTTTTAAAATGATAAAATATTTACTAACTTACCAATCTTTTAATTTAAAGTCAATCAAAATTACATTATTATATTACGAGCTAATTTTCAAAAATATCAACTACAATCATACTATAATATATAGTTATTTATTAAAGACTAATTTTCATAAATATTTTAATTTAAAATCAATCACAATTGTATTTTAATTATATAGTGGCACATATGTTCTTTGCGCCAGCCATTTTTCAAAATTGCGCACAATTTATTAATTGATTTTAAATACAAATACATTATATTATGACATGAATCTATCTTATCTATATTATATAATATAATATTTTAATATTTCAAACTTTCTATCTACGATCATAAAATGCAATCAATTCCAATAAATCTAATATTATTGAATTTCAAAATTTAAAGATTTAAGTCTAAATACATGGTCAAAATTTTAGTTATAACAAGTTGTAAATTAATCAATTATAAAAAAAATAGATTCAACCAATTAAAATATTAAAATGAGAGTTCAACCAATTTTCTTTTTCATTGTACTTATCGATATTTTTCAATTATGCAATAATTAATTGTACAAATAAATTGACCTAACAATTTATTTGAATTTGTTCAAAATACTAAATATAGTCTCAAATAAAATACTATATTTGAATTTGTTCAAAATACTAAATATACTCTCAAATAAAATCATAAATACACTGTCATAGTATTAGACATTATTTGGTCTATAAATTACAAACATCTTCATCAATCGTTGATTAAAAAAGGAGGGTTTCATTTTGTTTTGTTTATTTTCAGTTATATAATAACATGCTTAGATAATTTGGGTAAAGAGTAACATTACATGTAATTTTCTTAATTTTTTCTTTTTGCATATTATTTTCATTTTGTGTATAGTGTAGTTTACTAGTTCGAATTTTGGATGCACAACAAAATTTCATATGCAAGATACCAAAGACACTCGAAATTAATGTACACAATGCAAACCACTTGTCAGGTGTACTAAACACTTTCTTCTTATATGTCGGAAAAATATGTAAGAGAAAATGAATTTCATATTTTTTAACCTGATAATTAAATTACAAGGACATATATATAAACGTGATTACATGTTTATACATTAATTGTATTTAAACAATAATTAAAAATTAAAATAATTTAATTAAGTTAGTAGTCAAATGTAACATATTGTACGAATTAACATACTAAGTAAAAGTTAAAATATGTTTTAAAAAATAACTATTTGTATAAAATACAAATGAAAATTTTATGTAAAGAAAAGAAAATTACAACTTAAATATTTCAATAAAACATGATGTTGAGAAATAGAAGTTCTAATTATTAAATCAGTATCGACTATTTTTAATGAAAAGAAAGAATAAAAATAAATAAATTATATGCGTAACATACAAAATATTACATATAATAATTTCAAATGATGATATTATTTTATTTATGTACTCGGTTTGAGATTGGATATCGGTTCGGTACAACTAAAATCCAATTCCAAATCGAAACTATTTTGAGTTTGAAATTTAAATTCAATATTAAATCCAAAAATTCGGGTTCGATATATTCAAAATTTCCGGTTTCGGATCGGATATCATCAGATCAAATTAATTTGTAATCCCTATTTATGAGTGAAAGAAAACAGTATTTAAAAAAAAAATCTTCGTATTCATAATACAAATGAAAATTTTTAAAAGAAAATTACATCTTAAATATTTCAATAAAACTTGAGATTGTGAAATAGAAGTTTTAATTACTATCATTTTCAAGGAAATATTTAAATAAAAATAAATAAATTATATATCTTACATCTAAAATATTACATACAATAATTTCAAGTTATGATATTATATTATTTATGTATGAAATAATCCGACCGGAGTGGTCGATTTTAGTAATATTAATTATTAATATTTAATAAATATTTATTACTAATTGTGGTCGGTTTTGGTTGGTCGGTTTAGTTACCAACTATGTTGGTCGGATTTTGATCAGAGAGCTACTGAAACCTACCAAATTATACCGACTATTATTGTATGAATACGGTCGGGTTTACTGGGAGAGCGATGGTAAAAAACGGCCGGTTTAGGCCCTTCAGTCGGATTAATCGGTCGGTTTAAACCCTACAATTTTTTTTAACAGCAGTTTTGGTTCCCAACTGTACCAATAACACAATCAACGCAATAGAATCAATCCATCCATCAAATCTATCTATCCATCCAGTATCCAGTATATTAAGAATCATTAAAACATTAAAATTTACTTAAGATCTTTAAATATATGAAACCATATATAGTTTACAAATCCAAACCAAAAGTCTACAAATCCAAACCATAGTTTTTAAGGTACACAGTCATTGTATCGGACCAAAAGTAATCATACATCAATGTCCACCAAATCCGGACCATTTTTCTTGTAGCAAATTACACTAAATTTCCTATGATTAATAGGCCCCCCGGTAAAGACTAGAACATCTCCAACTTCTAGCCCTAACGATTTGGCAAAATCCACCCAAGCTCGATCCTGAATTCTTATTCGTCGACCGGTCCCCTTAACCTATAAGTGCCACGTTTTATTGTTAAGCTCATGCTTAATTTCCAAGACATCACTGTCATGCCACTTTTCCGCCACTGATTTGAACTTTGATGCTAGCTCCTACACATTAATCACAGGTTAAACAATTGCAAAATCATAAATCTTTTTTGCTAAATATTTAAATCATACAAATTTTAATATAAAACAAAAAAACTTGCAACTCCATAGCAATAATTCAAGAGATGTGATTGTACAATTCCTACTTTGAATTCATTAACAGAATATGATTTCTCCACGAGGCTTGGACCAAATAAAATTACTTCAAATCGCCCATCACCAAGATAAGTAAGCACTGTAATGTCTCCCTCCTCAAAAAACCTCAAGCCAGAAATCTAGCTTTCCGGTTAGTAAGATCCAATGAAGGTTTGGCCATTTGGTAAAATAACAGTAATTTCAGAAGGTAGAAGATGAGAAAATCGCTTAAAAAAAGCCGGGAAGAGGCCCTGGATTTGTACATATGTATATGATCAACCAAAATTAAATCAAAAAAGATGAAAATTGTATTGTGTATAATGCATTAAAAGTAAGATAATGTGAACTTATTACATAACCCCTTTCTGCAACATCTTTAGTCTTACATATCGAAAAAGACTTACATCCAACCATGGTAAGTTTATCTAAAAATAAAAAAACAATTACTCAATGAAAGTAAAGTTAATTACTAAATTAATAGCTATATATATATTTATATAACAAAGAATAAATGATAGAAAAATTACCATAGGTCGGGGGATCATACTCAACCTCTGTCAGATATTCATTCAAAACATTTACCATAAAGATCCTGTTGCCCTTGTAGGTAAACACGGCGCATATACCATAGTTGCTCCGAAATTTCTTAAAAAATCCCAATATGTTTTTAAAAATCCCATCCTCCCGATCGAATCTCACATAGGTCTTCTCACCGTTAGGAAGCTCGAATATAACTGTTTCTGGCATCTCAGCTCCAAAATGTGTTAAAATCGGTGGTGGTATTCTCTGCGGAAAAAAGAGGTGTCATACATATCTATATATTCAAATACATACATTAATTGACCATTACTCATACCATTTTATTTTGCGGTGTATATTTGCTGGGATGGACAGGCGCATAAAACATGGAAAGAGGTAATTTTGACCATCCATCTCTATATATTCAAAAAAAGAGAATGAACAACAAAATTACATAAAAATCGAACATAAATTCGAATGTGTCAAATCGAACCAACAAATCCAACAAACAAACTCCTATAATCGAAAATAAATTTGAATCCATCCATTCGAACCAAGAAATCCAACATACTAACTCATATAATCGAACATAATTTGAACCAAGAAATCCGACATAAAAAATCATATAATCGAACATAATTCGAACCAAGAAATCCGACATACAAAATCATATAATAGAGAATCAATTTACTAGCCCCAAATTCATAAATCCATAAAGTTAAAAGCCCAACTCGAATATATAGATACAGTGCGTGTGTGTACGTATATAACAGAGAGAGAGAGAGAAAGATGAGTTACCAGAGAGAGAGACGCCGGAGAGTGGAGTTACCGGTGAGAGGAGAGAGTTAATTGGAGAGAGGAGAGAGTTAATTGGAGAGGTATAAAAATAAAACGGGAATTACAAAAAATATTTAAGTGTCGCATAAACCCGATCGCCCAAACGGTCGGGTTAGTCTGACGTGGAAAGGCTAGAAAAAACGGTCGGAAGTATTGGTCGATTTTATTCTTTAATGTTCGTGGGAGATCCACAAATAATATTGGTCGGTTTTATTGGTCGGATTAAACTAACGTGGCCTGTCTGTCAACAGAAGTGGGCTCCACAATTCCTGTTGGTCGGTTTAAGTGGTCGGTTTTATTCTTCAGTATTCATGTGGGATCCACTATGAGAAGTGGTCGGTTTTATTGGTCGGATTAGACTGACGTAGCCAGTCAGTCAACAAAAGTGGGCTCTACAAGACCTGTTGGTCGGTTTAGGTGGTCGGATTTAAAATAAATCCGACCGTCGTGCCTAACGGTCGGGTTTATCTCAAGTAAAAAGTTGGTCGGATTTATGACAGTCGTAAAAGAATCTGTTTCTTGTAGTGTATATCAGTATTGTTGTTTTTTCTTCTTGTCTAAATTATGATGATAACACAGGATTTACCTCCACTCAACGCCCAGAAACTGTACTTTCTATCTAGGTTGAGGGTGCCATTATAATATTTTATTAAAGTGTAAATTGTTGATATTTTTTTTAACCCAAATCATCTTAAAATCCTGGATCCATCGCATGCATGACTGCTTTCTCCTGTTTAATTGATCAAATGAACAAGTAGTAATCTAGCACACGTACATGACATTTATTTAAGTTATAATGTGTAGATTTGGACTGTGCTAGGTGAGATGTGTGTACGTACTTATGTACGTGTGTGTGATTATGCGGTGTCTTTGGTTTGTTAAATTGGTACAAATTTTTTTAATCTATTATATATCTAATACAGTAACATAGGGGTTTGGTGATTGATTTTATTCCAGCTCACCCCAGCCAGGTCAGAGCCATGTAGATATCTCAAGTCACGTGTTATGCGATTAATCCTGTATATGTACCTGCCTTCTCCAATTGTCCCACTTCCGCCGTTACAACTTCGTTCTCTATGCTCTCCAACTATTCACACGTATTACATGGTTAATCGCTGACGTGTTATGAGGTATCGCATGATTACTCGTTTGTAACTTTAATCTACTCTCTTCAAATTATTCATGTGCTTAAACTATTTTCTCTATAAATTAGGGCCCTTGCGATTGCTGAATCATGGGACAAGCCCCCATTCACACATGGAATCCATTCGAGCCCCATATTTAAGTCGTATGTATTGTTGCTTCTTCTCCTCTCCAAAATGGTTACAAACTATATTTTACTTATGATATACTGGTTGGATTTTGTCACATTCCTTTTACTATTTTTTGGGATGGTCTATACATGCAACTCTTTTTCTTTTGTGACGGTTCCTTTTACTTTTTTGGGTTTTACTTGTGCATATGGCTTACGTAACACATCTAATTTGAATATGCTTGTAGCCTCACATAAGACATATATATTCCCATTTTTTGAGATAGTGGCAACATGGATAGGCTGCAAATCACTCTTTAAAGAGGCGAGCCTTTAGCTTAGAAGTGCTATATTTTTAAGTTCACAAGATTTGTTAACTGTTTTAAATGTTTTTTTTTTACCATTTTTAAAGTGTTAAGATGAACAATTTCTTAGTCAAAAGTAGTTCTACCATAGGCACTGACAGGAATATTAAGATTCTTCATTATGAGGTACCCAAATTTGGAAAACTAAAGCATTACACCGAGGAAAAAAGGTAGGAGTATGCTATATTATAAGGATGACCATAGAGTTAAATAAAGAAGTGAGTTATCTGCAACAAAAGCGGACTTGCAAATCATATATAACAAGTTTTAAGTCATCCGGAGGATGTGATCCAATTTTTAGCTTAGATAATCAGCCTTTAAAAATTCAGGCTGAATGCGCGGGTCTTTGGAGCTACAAACCTTATCAGTTTTTAAACGTATTTTGGTTGCACTTTTACAAATGTGGTATTTATTGAAAAGATGTGGACTACAGATAGACCAGTAGTTCTCATTTACCCTTATATATGCTAATCTACTCTATTTATGTGGATGTAACCTTCAGTGGTTTGATAAATGGATTTTATATCCATTTAGAGCATTCCATATCGGCTTGAATTGATTCATTTGGCCTCAAGTTTTGATGTGTTTTGCTTAAGTGTGCAGGTTTGAAGAAATGTCGATTAGGGTTGAAATTTCCGTCGTTTTTGGAGTTGATTTGTGCAATGAAATGAAGAATGGAGTCTTGTCGTGGGTTGCCATGAAGATTTCAAGCTAAGGAAATTGAAGACGGAAGCTTTTGCAAAAAGAACGGGAAGAAAAGGCGAAGAAACGAAGAAACGGAGCAGAAATAAGCAAACTACCAACAGCTCAAGCGCAGGCAGCGCCCTTAGAGCGCTGGCAGCGCTCCAGAAGTCACAGAAATAAAATTCAAAGTGCATGCAGCGCTGTGGAGGCGAAGGCAGCGCACAGCTTGACAGAAAATTGCTGGGAAATGATAGTTTTGCCCTCATTCGAGTTTTAATTATATTTTTGGTATTGTTTTTGTACCAAAATAAAATTATAATTGTATTGTAGTGATATTTTCTTGCTTGGGAAGATATTTAGGGCTATAAAAACACATCTTAGCATTGTAATTTGTATCATTACATATCATAACTTAGATTTGTAAGGGAGAAAAGCGGAGAAGGATTCAAGCTCGTGACAAGCAACGAATCTAGATCTATCTTCATCTTTTTTATTCTTTTCTTAGGCGATACTTTGGATTCTAGATTTGTTTTCTTAACTCTTTGTTCTATCAATATTAATACTTTCTTTCATACCTTGTTTTATATCATGTTTTCATCAAATCCCATGGTGACGAACGGTTCGATTATGAACTAATTGTTGTCATGGGTTTCTAACGAATTTATTTATGGAGCTTTAGTATCTTGATGCTTTAAAGATCTGTGTGTGATGTATATCTGATATCCTCGTATAGTTATGCTTAATTGATAGATGCGTAGCTAATACCTAATCTATTAATCTCTTGTGAAGTGAAAGTGGATCTTGAGATTTAGAACTTGCCATGCTAGCATAGGTTCATAATTGTTATCAATATGATATGTAGTGTGAGATGAAAATACTTATACTGCCCTGTGTGATCTTTATAGATAACTTGCTCTTCAACCGTTATGTTTTCAAATTGTATAGACATATAGGGTCTAAGCATAATTTGTGTCTATTCATCTTCTATCTCTTTTGTGGATGTATGGGTAGTTTGGTATACGTATGCTGACAGGTAGCGTACGTGCACTTGTTTCGTATTATCCGATCAGATATCATAACCATTGCATAAAGTGATTAAAGATGTCAGATCTAAGCAAAGTATTTAATGAAGTTAGGATCCCATGTTTATTCTCATATAAGTAAATCAGTTTAAATCTCATTAGTTAATTAATTCTTAGTCTTGTTAATTTGCAGCTTAGTTTAATTTAGATAATCAAAACCCCTAATTGTTAGTCATAGCAGTGAATTAAAATCATACATTGTTGCATAGGTACATCTACTGAATTAAAACTTAAACCAGATCTATGTGGAACGAACTTGATTTATATCTGTATTACTTGTGACCATGTACACTTGCGTAATTTTGTGTTAACAAGTTTTTGGCGCCGCTGTCGGGGATCATCGGTGTTTTATTTTTAGTTTATGTGATTATCAATAGTGGTCGTTAGCGTTCACTGATTCGGATTTCTTACTTAGTTTGTTTGTTTCGTGGTGTTTCAGGTACTCGAACGTGTATGCGAACACGTTTGCAGGCTCGTAAGGAAAAACTGGCGGAAGACGATCTTGTAGTAGACAAAAGCGAAGAGGATCTTGAGACTACAGTAGAGATGGGTGATGTAGCAGCAGTTAAGGCTTTGAAGGACTATTCTGAGCCAAAGATCAATGACATCCAATCTAGCATTGTCAGGCCAGCTATTATAGCTAACAAATTTGAAATCAAGCCGAGCACAATTCAGATGGTACAGAATTCGGTTCAGTTTGGGGGTACTCCTACGGAGGATCCTAACATGCATATTCGGGACTTTATCGAGATTTGTGACACCTTCAAGTTTAATGGTGTGTCGGATGATGCTATCAAATTGAGACTTTTCTCATTCTCTTTGAGGGATAAGGCTAAAAGCTGGTTACACTCTCTACCAGCTGGTTCCATTACTACATGGGAGGATCTTGCTTAGAAGTTTCTTACGAAATTCTTCCTTATGGCGAAAACTACAACAATAAGGAACGCTTTAACTTAATTTGTTCAGCAATCTGCAGAATCTTTGTGTGAAGCTTGGGAACGTTACAAGGAGATGCTTCGAAAGTGTCCTCATCATGGTATGCCTAACTGGATGGTGATTAATGGTTTTTACAATAGGTTGGGAGCATAGTCTAGACCTTTGCTAGATGCAGCATCTGGTGGAGCTTTATGGGCTAAGAGCTACGATGAAGCTTATGATCTTATTGAGACAATGGCTGCGAATGAATATCAGAATCCAACTCAGAGACTATCTCAAGGCAAGGTAGCAGGTATTTTGGAAGTGGATGCAGCTTCAGCTATTGCAGCTCAGTTGAAGGCTTTGGCCATGAAGGTGGATTCTCTTACAAATTATGGAGTTCAGCAGGTTGCTAGTGTTTGTGAGCTATGTGCGGGCGCACATGAGACGAATCAGTGTGCTATCTCTTTTGAATCAGCATAGTTTGTGAGTATTTTTCAGAGACCTACTGCACCAGTTCCAGCCACCTATCATCCGAACAATAGGAATCATCTTAATTTCAGCTAGAGCAACAATCAAGGTGCTGGCCATTCAATCCAGGCTATTAGCAGCAGTATGCTCCAAGGCAACAATTCCAACCTCCGGGATTTCAGCAACAACAGTCTCATGGGAATGCTGGTCCCTCTTCGAATGAAAAATCTGAATTAGATGAGTTGAGGTTGATGGTTAAAAGCCAGGCAGTATCTTTAAAGACCTTGGAGAATCAGATTGGGCAGATTGCAAGTGCCTTATTGAGCAGGCAACAAGGAACCCTTCCGAGTGATACAGAGGCTAATCCAGGTAGGAGAGATGGCAAAGAACAGGTGAAAGTAGTAACTTTGAGATCGAAAAAGGTTACAACAGATCCTAAATCAGCCGCTAAGGAAGATGAGGAGGTTTAGAATCAGCAAGTTGAAAAATCTACAGTGCCCGAAATTGAAAAATCTGACTTGGTAGCTAATCAGCTAGATGGTAAAGTGGAAAAGAGCAAGGAACCTGTTGAAAAAGCTTCTCCGGAGCAGTCTACAAAGAATAATCAGATCTATCCTCCTCCTCCATATCCTAGAAGACTCCAGAAACAGAATTTGGATAAACAGTTTGCGAAGTTCCTTGAGGTGTTCAAGAAGTTGCAGATTAACATACCTTTTGCGGAAGCTCTTGAATAGATGCTGAGCTATGCCAAGTTCATGAAGGGTATTCTCTCTCGTAAGTTGAAGCTCGATGAATTAGAGACCGTGGCTTTAACGGAAGAATGCAGTGCTGTTCTGCAACAGAAATTGCCTTCGAAGCTAAAGGATCCTGGTAGCTTTACTATTCCATGTACTATTGGTAATTTGTCTTTTGAAAAGTGCTTGTGTGACTTGGGAGCTAGCATCAATCTCTTGCCCTTGTCGGTTTTCATGCCCTACCAACATCTCTTTGCAGTTGGCCGATGGGTCAATCACATATCCTAGAGGCATAGTGGAGGATGTTTTGGTGAAAGTTGATAAGCTCATCTTCCCTGCTGATTTTGTTATCTTGGATTTCGAGGAAGATAAGAAGATTTCCATAATCTTGGGAAGACCATTCTTGGCTACGGGTAGGACCTTGATCGATGTGCACAGGGGGGAACTCACCATAAGGGTGCAAGACCAGAATGTCACTTTTAATGTGTTCAACGTGATAAATTTCCCACAGATGAAGAAGAATGCTTGAAGGTGGATTTGGTTGATTCTGCAGTTACTACGGAAATTGAGCAGTTGCTGAAGTCAGATTCTTTGGAGAGAGTTTTAGTGGGGGATTCTGATTTTGATGAAAAAGTAGCCGAGCAGCTTTAGCAGTTAAATTCAGCCCCTTGGAAGAGGAAATTTGACATGCCTTTTGAATCTCTTGGGTTAGCGGAGCTTAAAAACTCTTAAGGGCGTCTTAAACCATCTATTGAGGAAGCTCCTACACTTGAACTCAAACCATTGCCGGAACAATTGAGGTATGTGTTTCTAGGTGATGCATCTACATTACCTGTTATTATTGCTTCTAACTTGTCAGGTAGTGAGGAAGAAAAGCTCTTGCGAATTTTGAGAGAGTTCAAATCGGCAATTGGTTGGACTACCACAACCTTTTTTTGATAGACATTTATTGGTGTCGTGGGGATTAAGTTTTTATACATTTTTAATATGTAATCGAAAAATTAACCACAACCATACAAATATTTTCAATAAATTAATATAATAAATATTTTAAGGATTCAATATTTAATGAATATACCGAATTCTCAGAATATGGGTGAAAAATTTATTAACATGATACGTAAAAATATTCTCTAAAAAAAGAGAGAAATAAAATGAAAGCTAAATTAAAAAAAACAATAAATATGGATTTTGAACTTGTCAACGGGGTTGTATTTGTTTTGATGATTGGTTCATAATATTAATATTAATTCAATTGGTATGAATTCACGGATAAGTAATTTTATACTAACGTTAATTAACATTCCAATAAAATTATATTTTTTTAAAATAAAAATAAAAATAAAAATAAAATATTTATATTACTTTATTAATACATTTAATCGATCGGTGCGTAGCACGGGTAGAACGCTAGTTTCAATAAAAAAAAGTTACGTGTCCATTTATTATAGTTAAATGATCAAAAATGGAAGATTTAATGAATATGATGTTAAATTATAATTAAATAATTATAATGCAAACTTCTGTTGCCCAAGAAACAGAAGGTAAACTTCTGTTGCCGTTTACATTCTAAATTTTGATAGATTAATAATTTATGAATTTTAAAAAATTATTATTGATTTTAACAAATCCATAATAATTGATATATTTGATGGAGTTGACTTAAAATCTCGCTTGATGAAGAATGTTTGTGAATTTTTCAAAACCTATGAATTTCATCATTTTATTATGGATCTTTCCATTTTTTAATGAATTTATTAATTTTAATTGGTTAAAAATTTTATACATGTGACCGAACCATTATTATTAATGCAGATAAACAATCAAAAAATCTCAATTTTTTATTATTGGATTTTTAAAAGAAAAATATCCAGGTTGCAATTTTTTTTTCCAAAAAATATGATTGTAACATTTGAAACCAAATGCAACATTTGCAACAACATCTAAAACTTAGGTATTTTTGTGTGAACCACCGGAGATGTCACCATTACGATTTGAAGCTAGATAATGTTATAAAGATGCGATAGAAACAAAGATGCTAGCGTGCCACACAACAGATAAGATTCAATTTCATGCAAATTCTTTTTTTTGCTCGTCAAAAAAAAAAAAGGGTGCATGAATTTTCCTGTGATGTAGGGAGCCAATACTAAAATGCATGTGGCCGAGTACATGAAATTTAGCCACCAAATTTTGTTCTATAAGTACTTAAATATTGTATCAAAATTTTTAATATGAGCCATAATATATTTTTGGATATTTACCAAAAATACTATGTTTAAAGTTTCAATTTGCAAATATACTATCTCTTTGAATTAATTGCAATTTTACTATACTAAGTTTCAAAATTGCAAAAATACTACACCCCTCCCCCCATGTGCCCTCCATGTGCCAACTAATTCACAGTTCACACGTCTGTGTACTTTTTTTTTTTTTTTTTTTTTTTTTTTTTTTTTTTTTTTAGGGTGGGATGCTATTTTGATGGATTTGGGTTGCATGGCCCCGCAGGAGCAACCACTTTCAACTGAACATGCAACTAAATTACTGATTTCATGTTCCATTTTTCAATTTCCATTTTCGACCTCATTTTTGGACTCTAATATATATATATATATATATATATAAAATCACTTTTGAAAAATGGAACATGAAATCAGAAATTTAGTTGCATGTTCAGTTGAAACTGGTTGCCCCTGCGGGGCCGTGCAACCCAAATCAGCAACTGAATCACATGGAGGGCACATGGGGGAGGGGTGTAGTATTTTTGCAATTTTGAAACTTAGTATAGTAAAATTGCAAATAGTTTAGTAAAATTGCAAATATCTATTCTTAACAAAAGTAAATGTGCAAAAATTTACTTTTTCTTATTTATTTATGAAAAAAGCTCTATATTTTTTTAACATATATAAGTAATGAAATAAATACCATAATTTAATATTTAAATATTATTCACACGTATTAAAAAAAGCCATATGAATAATTTCTAATCACACTTGTTAGACATGTCTTTCACCCAATCGTGTTTGTATGATCACTCAAAATTCTTTTAATCAGACAGCACAAATATTAATTTTATCTAACAATAAAGTCATTTATTCACCCCCACTTAATTCACTCCGATTTCTCACCTAGATAGTCCTACAACGAATTCACGATTGATTAATCTTCCTTTACTCATAGGTGAGTATCAATCAAAAAGTGTTGTGCTTATTGACTAACATAAACGTTTAACTCATGCAGAGCACACTAAATTATTGTCATAACAAATATCAACAATATATGTAGTATAGCACGTTTTCAAAAAAAAAAAGAAAAAGAAAAAAAGAAAAACAATGTAGTATAGTAGGGATGGCAATGGGTCGGGTCGGGTTTGGTTTTGCCAAACCCGAACCCGGTTAAATCCACCAAACCCGAACCCGAATCGGAACCCGATTAAACCCGAAATTTTGAAACCAAACCCGACCCGGTTAAACCCGAACGGGTTTTCGGGTACCCGAAACCCGAAAAAAATAAATAAAAAATAAATATTTTTTATATTAAAAATAATATAAAACATAAATATATAAAATAATTTAATTTTTATTACATATTAAATATTAAATATATACTCCCTCCGTCCCTGTTGATTGTTAACATTTCACTTTTTCAAAATTTTCTGGCACGCATTTTAAGGTGCATTTTAAGGATAGTTAAATAACTTTTTTTAAAAATTTTCTTTTTCTGTATAAAAATTTAATGTTTAAATTTTTATATAGAAAAAGAAAATTTTAAAAAAAAATTATTTAACTATCCTTAAAATGCACCTTAAAATGCGTGCCAGAAAGTTTTCAAAAAGTGAAATGTTAACAATCAAAAGGGACGGAGGGAGTATAATAATAGATAATATATATTAAATATTAAATATTATGTATAAAATAATAGAAATAATAATATATATTAATTCGGGTTTCGGGTCGGGTTCGGGTTTGGAACGGGTTTCGGGTTTTCGGGTCGGTTCGGGTTATTCGGTTCGGGTTTGGAACGGGTTTCGGTTCGGGTCGGGTTTGGCCAAAACCCAAACCCGACCCGAAATTGATTCGGATTTAAAAATCAAACCCAAACCCGAACCCGAACCCGAACCCGAAAATTTCGGGTTCGGTTCGGGTTATTCGGGGTCGAAACGGGTTGGGTATCCATCGGGTCGGTACAAATTGCCATCCCTATAGTATAGCATGAATATTTTTCATAAATATATTATTTTATCATCGTTGATAGAGTATCTGGAGGCTTTTGACGCATGTTGGTATATGGTGTAGGTGCGGATTTACGTAGCCGTTTACGGGAACACATGTTCCTGAAAAAATAAAAATTAGTATTTTATCAAAATTTATGGTATAAATATATATTTTAAAAAACTATCTCATCAAAAGAATGTTACGTGTCCATTTCTTTATAGTTAAATGATCATAAATGGGAGATTTAATGAATATGATGTTAAATTGTTAGCACTTAGATTTCAAAAATGTTTAAAACATCTACTAAAAATGACAAAAAAAAAAAAAAAAACTGTGATAACCTACTTAGAAGGTATTTGAGATTGCTTAAAATAATTTACTTTTGACTTAATTGAGGTGTTTTTTAACTTAAAGGAGAAGGTGAAGTTGTTTGCTTTAAGTTGAATGAAAGTGTTTGGGTAATTTTGCTTAAAGTTAAATGGAAGTTTAATAATTTTGACTTAAAGTGAAATTTGACTTTAAAAAATTTTAAATTCATAATATTTGAACTTTAAAATAATTGTAAAAAAAAATAATATAAATCATAAGTCATAAGTTAAAAGTACGTAAATGAAACTTCTTAGGTTTTTTAACTTAAAACGGGATTAAAACAAGGTAGACAAACAAACAAAAAACGACTTAAAGCCATAAGGACTTCTAAAAAGTCATTGCCAACACATGTTTACGGGAGCACATGTTCCTGACCGAAGGCGTGCATCAAGACATGTGGAACATATTGTGCTTGATGCAAGGACGTGCCTTCAGGTACTTACGATAATCGTAAGGTTTGAGGTAGGTGCTAAACCGACATGATCATGGAAATAGGCCCTTAATATAATATGGTAAGAATCTTATGAATTGTGTACCTTTATCGCGGTTTTAATTGATCATAAAAAAAAATATGTCAATATAAGAATCTTATGAATAATGTATTTGATGTTCTTGCCACCTTGACTTCTAATTAAATTAATATAGTGGGTGTTTAAAATTTATTATTACTTGAATATCTTAATTATTTGGAAACTATGTTTAACAAAAAACTCCTAACATATAAAGCCAAACGGTTAAGAATTGATATTTAGATTTAACAAATGATCCCTTATTTTGCATTTACCATTTGAGTGCATCCAGTTTCATTCGTCGTACAATTACATGTCCCAAGCGTTAAGCCAAAATAAAAAGTTGCATGTAACAATTTCATTGTAATTTCTACACTTTACGAAATTGGCTTATTAAATTTTATAAACTGAGGATGTACATTTGATAAATCAATGATTCAAACAAGAAAATATTTGTCATGAACGGGCACAACGAGTTAATTTATCCTATATGAAATAAAAGTCAATTTTATTTGTTCCTCGGATGCAAAATTAGACTGTAATACAAATAATAAAACTGACGGGTGCCAACTGGCAACTGCCAATGCTTATGGTTATAAGTTGCTACTCCCTCCGTCCCACTCATTTTTATACACTTACTATTTTGGGGTGTCCCATCATTTCTATACATTCCAAAAATAGTAAAGTTTTAATAATAAAAAATACTATTACACCCACTAACTTTCCTCCACTATCTCAAATTTATAATATAAAACACTATCACACCCACTACTTTCCTCCACTATCTCAAATCTATTATTAAATATTGATAGGTCCCACCACTTTACCCACTTTTCATCTAACTTTACTCATTTTCTATACATTTTCTTGGTCTCCGTGCCCAGACCAAACGTATATAATTCACTGGGACGGAGGGAGTACTATATAAAATATGGATTAATTCTAAATAATTATAATGTGGACTTAGAGCATCCACAATGCTGCTTGGCCAATTCCCTAATTTTTGATCCCACAGAACTTACACCTAAGCAAAAGTCAGGTAGGAAAGATAATTGGCCAAGTAACTCCAACGGTGAATGCCCTGCTTTTGTATTTTAACATTTACTTTTTCATTTTATTATTACTTTTAGATACTTTAACGCCTAACATGCATGTATGTAAAAGCAATTGCAGGTGTTTTTTATCTTAAAAGGTGTGCCGGTCATTGGCCACCAAGCTGGGCACTGACCACTTTCTGTGACCAACTCCAGTGCTCCTGTCCTGTTTTTTTTTGGCCAAGTCCATTTTCACAAGCCCCAATGCATGAGTTGGGCATGCATTGCAGAGCATCTGCAATGCTGCTTGGCCAATTCCCTAATTTTTGACCCCACAGAACTTACATCTAAGCAAAAGTTAGGTAGGAAAGATAATTGGCCAAGTAACTCCAACGGTGAATGCCATGCTTTTGTATTTTAACATTTACTTTTTCATTTTATTATTACTTTTAGATACTTTAACGCCTAACATGCATGTATGTAAGAGCAACTGCAGGTGTTTTTTATCTTAAAAGGTGTGCCGGCCATTGGCCACCAAGCTGGGCACTGACCACTTTCTGTGACCAACTCCAGTGCTCCTATCCTTTTTTTTTTTGGCCAAGTCCATTTTCACAAGCCCCAATGCATGAGTTGGGCATGCATATATTGCAGATGCTCTTAGAACATCCACAATGCTGCTTGGCCAATTTCCTAATTTTTGACCCCACAGAATTTACACCTAAGCAAAAGTCAGGTAAGAAAGATAATTGGCCAAGTAACTCCAACGGTGAATGCCCTGCTTTTGTATTTTAACATTTACTTTTTCATTTTATTATTACTTTTAGATACTTTAACGCCTAACATGCATGTATGTAAGAGCAACTGTAGGTGTTTTTTATCTTAAAAGGTGTGCCGGCCATTGGTCACCAAGCTGGGCACTGACCACTTTCTGTGATCAACTCCACTGCTCCTGTCCTGTTTTTTTTTTGGCCAAGTCCATTTTCACAAGCCCCAATACATTGCACATGCTCTTAGAGACACGTCCATTGCTAGGATGGCACAGCATGTCAAGCCAATATCATTTAGCTATGCATGCTTTTCAAGATTGGACATGCCCCCTTTACTAAAATTTTATAATAATTTTATATGATTATTATACTCCCTCTGTCCCATCCATTTCTTTACAATTTCCTTTTTGGGCCGTCGCACCATTTCTTTACATTACCCAAAATAGTAAGTTTTAACACTGTTACACCCACTACTTCACTTATTTTAACAATACTTACACTATTTCACCCATTACTTAACTTATTTTAACAATAAAATCACTATTACACCCACTATTTCACTTATTTTAACAATAAAATCACTATTACACCCACTACTTCATTTATTTTAACAATATTATACTCACTTTACACCCACTATCCTTGACCTCCGTGCCCAGCCGCCATGTAAAGAACTGGCTGGGACGGAGGGAGTACATAATTAATTAATATATTTCTATATTTTTAAAATACCATAACACATAATTGATTAAATTTTTTAATATGATCAAAATATATATTCAACATGAATTAGTAATGAAATAAACACTAAAATATAAGATTTAAATAATCACACGTATTAAAGAAAACAAGATGAATCTTTGTAAAATGGCATATGTCTTGGGCATGGTTTCCTGCCAAAATCTTAGGCAGCTATAAAGTTCTTAATTTTTGCACATCCCATTTGCAATTCTTCAAGCCCCTAAATCACAGAAATATTGATTTAAGCTAGCTATAAAATCATTTCTTTTCCTCACTTAATTTACTCCGATTTCTCACCTAGTACAGCAACAAATTCACCTAATTTCATATATTTAAATTATTATTTGATTAATCTTCCTTTATTAAGTGTTGTGCTTATTGACTAAAATGAACTTTAAACTCATGCAAAACACACTAAATTATTGTCATCCAAGGAGCAACATAGATGTGTCTTAGTAAGTAGAGCATGAATATTTTTCATAGATACATTATTTTATCATCATGGATAGAGTATATGGCTTTGGAACCACGAAAGTTGCATGATCGATCAATTGATCATAAATACCATCTGAATCATTAATTTGTTAGATTAATGAACAACGAGAGAGTAAAATGCGTATATTTGATCATTTTCTAAATGTGGATGTATTAGTAGGTATTCTTCTTTTCAAATTAGTGATTCAGTTTAATTTTTTTAGTTTAATAGAATTTATATATTTAATAGTAATGACATTTAAAATTTTAATATATGCTTTAGCATTTGTATAATAAACTAGAACAATTTTAACCGTCATTGCAGCTACTAATTCTACCGAATAATAGTTCATTACTATTCTTAGCATTTGTTATTTTTTTTCTATACCCATTAAATATAAAGATTCGAATTTTATGATCTCATAAAAATTGAAGTTCATTTTTCACATCTTTTTTGTTCCTCAAAAAATTCAGATTCTCGATATCTTGTACAAGCTTTAAACTTCGTTATTTGATCGGGGATAAATTAAAAATTCATTTCGAAACATCCCGTAAAGAGTTGAACTTCATTTTTTAGTCGAAGGTAAATAGAAGTTTCATTTCAAATCAAGCTTGTACAATGTAATATTAATGCTTTGAGGGGTAGGGATTATACATTTAGTGAACTAGTTAGTTAAATTGCGAAACTTGCATGATCATAAATCATTTTTTTTATATTAAACTTCATAAAAACTTTGCAAAATACTTTCAGACCGTTTAAACAATTGAGTAATTACGAATAAAAACTTGGAGCAATTATTATGATTTTAAACTAAATTTTTATCCGATTGAATTTAATAAAAATTTTGGAGTAAAATTTTTGATGAATCGGCACTCACAAACATACACCGCTCTTGGATGTTAACTAACCAACTTATCTAATTAAAATCTTAAAGCGTTAGATTAAAGATTTACCAACTAACAGCTACTTATGCTTTACCTTGTAAAAATGGTCTTTACTAAAGATTCATCTTTTCTTTGGACAATCCGTTGTTGACAAAGAAAAGCAACAACCCCAACAAGTTGATTTGCAACGCTGCTGAGTATAAGTTCAAATATAAAATAGTTTTTTTTTATCGAAAGAACACAGAAACAGTTAAACTTCATTACAATATAAAATAATATTAATCGAGCCTCTTTTTCACGAAGTAAATATGACCTTTTCTTTGGAAGAAAATACTTTAAACATGGAAAAAATCAACAATAGGTTAATGAAAATGTGATGATATATAGATGGTTGGATATATATGCTTAATGAACAACAAAAATTGAAAGAAAACGAGTAAACAAAATATTATTTTATTTACATTAAATATAAATTCAGATGATTTTTTTTTTCTTTTTCATGTTTGCAATATTGAGTGTTGCACCGATGGTTAAATTTTTACAAAATTGTATGTACGTGATGGTATGCTTTGTAAATGCTGAGATTTACAATGGTACAAAATTGGTTGGAGGAAGAGTAGTCTAACTTTTTCTTTTTTTTTTTAAATACGTACTTGCATTAACAATTCAATAACAATTCTCAATAGCAATATTACACCTAATAAATTTAGGAGCGGAGTCTATCCACTCGTGAAATATTGACATAGAATAAGCAGCTCTAGCTAATTTATGAGCCACATTATTAGCAAATATATAGACAAACACATCTAGCACTTCTTCAAAGTGCTTAAATAGCTTTAAACAATCCAAAATAATTATATCAAAATAAGATCATCATCCCCTACGACCGCTTAATGCATCCACCAAAAGTTTAGCGTCAGACTCTAAAATACACTTTCGCAACCTCCATTCCTTAACCAGGATAAAGCTTCCTTTATAAATCATATTGCCTCTGCTTCCTTGGGCTTTATACTGTCATGTACTGTATTACACCTAGCTCGGAGAAACTTGTTGCAATGTAAACACTTGTTGCAATGTCGAAAAAACCATTCTATTCACCCCCACTTGAATCAGACTCCACAGCCCAGTACCCTCCCATACCTCACGAGTATATTTACACTCAAACAGGCATCCTCCTCACATGTTTGGCACAATGGGCAGGCTACAGCAATCTCAACCCTCTTTTTTACTAAATCAACACACGTAGGCAAACACACAGTACAAGCACGCCATAAGAAGTTAACAATCTTACCTGATAATTTCAACGACCACATTTTCTTCCAAAAATTAGCATTTGAACTGTAACAATCTCCTCAAATTCTTTTGTAACAACTTTGCACAATAAAGTCCCTGTCTTCATATAATAGCCAAAACCAGGTATCAACTCGACTTCCCATTAGAATACAACTCTCTATCTCGTTCGTTGCAAATATCCTGTAAAATATCATTATTCCACTCATCCTGACCATCCACCATTAAGCTCTTAATTGTGATATGAGCCAACTCATCGGGCATAGTAGTCGTAAGACACTCATTTGATGAGCACGGTAACCACGGCACCTCCCATACTCTAGTACTACTCACATCCCCTATACGATGCCTACACCCCTGCCTTATTACATCTTGCGCTTTTAATATACTCCTTCACACATAACTCGGATTGTTGACCAACTCAACATTTAAAAAATCCAAATTCGGGAAATATCTAGCCTTCATCAATTTTGTCACCGGAGGATTAGTGTCATTAATAAGCCTCCACCCCTGCTTTGCAAGCATTCCAATATTGAAATCCCTCAGCTTCTTCACCCCAAGACCCCGAAAGCCATTTAATTCCCTATTTGTGCTGTTAGTACCCCACCAGAACCCATTTATCTTTCGCTCGATTCCTTCACACACCTCTAGTGGTATCAACATTAAATTCATCCAAAAGTTCGGTATCGCTTGTGCTGTTATTTTGAGTAATAGAATCTTACCCGCCTTGGACCACGTCTGGTTGCTCCATCCGTGTAGATTTTGATCATCCCGATCCTGTAAAAAACCAAACGTGGCTACTCTACTCCTTCCAATACTCATAGGCATACCTAGATACTTTCCCGGTGTTTGAGTTTCCTGAACCTCCAAAATAGTACACACCTTCCTTCGCACCTCTACAACTGTATTTGAAGTAAACGTAACTGTTGATTTGTTATAGTTCACCACCTGACCTGAAATATTTTCATACCCGGTAAGTATGTTTTTCATCACCCTCACTTCCGGACCTGTAGCTTTGAAAAACAAATAGAAATCATCAGCAAACAAAAGGTGAGATATGGTCGGCGCACCCCTAGCAATTGTGCACCCATGTAGCAACCCATATATCCTCCTCATTTCGATGAATAATGACACTTAGACCCTCAACACAAAGGATATAAATATACGGAGAGATCGTATCCCCTTGGTGTACACCTCGTTGTGGTATAACCTCCCCAAACTCGATCCCATTAAGCAAAAAACTGTATGTAACAGATCGAATATAACCCATGACCCTGTTAATCATATCTCCGCAAACCCAAATCTCCTCATCATATTTTCAATAAAATTCCATTCCATTCGATCATACGCCTTCGATATCAATCTTAAGACCTGTTATCCCGTTTCTCCCTTGAGTTTACAATTTCATATAATGATTTACTTCAAAATCGATTAACGCATTATCCGTTAACAATCTGCCCTCTATGAAAGCACTTTACTTATCCGAAATTATACCTCCCAAACACGGCTTCAACCTATTGGCCATAAACTTTGACAATATCCGAATCAAAAAATTGCATAATGAAATTAGACGTAGCTTGGTCATATGTTTTGGCTCTTTTCTACCACATTCCAAAATGTTTGAAAGAATGCTGGATTAAGGCCATCCGGGCCTTGTGACATATCCGGATGCATTGAAAAACAGCTATTTTGACCTCCTCAACAGTTACCTCTGCTATTAGCGCCTCATTATCCTCATCACTAACCTGGTTCACCCACTTCCTTTGAGATAGTCCCCCATTTATACTAAACATTTTGAACAACTGTGTAAAATACTCCGTGATAACATCCTGAATTTCACTTTTTGTCTCCCTCCACACTCCATTATCATCCTGCAGTTTCTGAAATGATTATTTTTTTTACGAATGGATGCATATCTGTGAAAAAACCATGTATTAAGATCCCCTTCTTGCAACCAAACTGCTTAGCCCTTTGCTAGCTTCCAATAAATTTCTTATCTTTCTAGTAACTCCAAGTACTGCCAACGCACCTCATTATACATTTGGATACCCTGATTATCTCGTCTGGATTTAGGGGTGGCAATTTCGTGTTTCAGGTCGTGTTCGTGTTTGTAAAGGGGTCAATTTCGGGTCAAGGTAAAATTACTTAAAATTGAATGAAATTAAATATCTAAGCATAAACGAATGAAAATCTAAAATTGGGTCACTTTCGGGTCATTTTCGGATAGACCGGATCATTTTCGGGTCACTTTCGGGTTTTGTCTCAGTAAATCCGGTTACGGGTTGGGTTCGGGTCGGGTTTCGGATCGTGTCTGAAATTGCCACCCCTATCTGGACTGGAGCTTTCTCAACTTGTGTCTGCTTTCTTTAATTTGCCCTTGGTATTCACTACTCAAACCCTCTCACCACTCTTCAAGTTTAAAGCAACACAACCGGATTTTATCCATAATTCCCCCACATGCAGCACTCTCCCAACTATTCTTAACCAAGCTTAAACAATCTTTTTCCCGAATCCAAACATTCTCAAAACTGAAATGTTTCGAATTAGGAGCATAAACTCGTTTATTAAGCTGTAAGTACAAAGGTAAATGGTCTGAAGTACTCACATCCCAAACTTTAATCTCCGCCGATAGGAACAGCTCCCTCCATTCTTGATTAGCTAACCCTCGATCAAGCCTTTCTTGAACCCAATTACTTTTCCCTCGAAACCGCTCCCAAGTGTACTTCCACTACTAGAAATACAGCAATAGACATCGCACATTAGACATCAGTCGGAAAAACCACTGATGTTAAAACAGTTTTTTACATCACTTGGTAAGAAAGTGATGTCTTTTTATAAACTTTACATCAGTCAATAAGGAAAGCGATGTCTAATCCCTTTTTTTAAAAAAAATGAAACTCGCGGGACATCAATTAGTTAAGGAAGTGATGTCTAAACCCCTTTTTAAAAAAATTGAAACGCGTACCCTCCCTTTCTCCCCGCCTTAGCCAAAATTTTCAATTTTAACTCCCCCCATCTCCATTTCACACTCCCGGTTCCTCCCCCTAATTTTCAAATTGATTAAAAGAAAAATTAAAAATCAAAATCATAAAAACAAAACTGAAAATCATAAAATCAAAACCCACACAATTACTCCTTCCCCCGACTGTCTCTCTTCTTCCCCCGAGCTCTCTTCTTCCCCCGACTAATTGCTGCTAATTGCTGCTCTAACCAAATAAATTAGGGTTCGTTTTGTTAAATTAAACTTATAAATTACACCTTTCTCTTGCTCTTTCTTTCTTCCTTTGTTTTAATTCTTCGATTTGTTCTAATTAGGGTTTATTTTTATGAAAACAGTGGTTGTGGTGGAGTTTGTTCGAGCCTAAGGCTTTAAGATTTGGAAATTGGAGCTTAAAGATTTGGATATTGGAGCGTAATTAGGTATTGTTCTTGATTTCACTCCGATTATTGACATTGATTTTATGGTAGGATTTTAGGCTTCATTTTTAGGGTTTGATTTTGGGGTATTTGCTTGATTTGTTTGTATAAAGTGATTTTGTGTACGTTCTATTTCAGTTCTTTAATTTTAAATATCTTTGTGTTTTATATTTTTGCAGAGCAGGTGTTTGCTTAAAGATCTAAGAGAGTTTTTGACATAAAAAAATCATGTTTAAACTCTAGAAGAATTGCTCTTTCGAAATAAGGTATTGTTCATCAAATTTTGAGTAGGATGTTTAAACATGATTTTTTTATGTCAAGTATTGTTAACTCAAAAGCAATACTATGCAAATGAAACATGTTATGGAACTGGAAATCCTCTGCTTTTTATTTTTTATTGTAACTGGGCTGTAAGAAGGCTGTTAGCTATAAAAGAATCATTAGGCTGCAATATCTATGGCCTGAGACAATTTAAGTCGAATTGGACATTTTTGTGCATAAGTGATTCAGCTATTAATACCCCCCCCCCCACAGTTTTAGCAAAGAAATTTGATTTTAATTTTATTATTCAAAGTATGCTGAGCTTGCATTTTAATTAGAACCACTGATTAAGTGTTAACCGTTAAGTATATGTTGATTTTTCATGATGCTGTAATAGCTTTTTGAATCTGTGCATATTTATTCCCTTTTTATTCTGCAGAACAAGCGGCGGTTCTTCTGTGTTGACAATATTGTTTTATTTTACCATATGCGTCAATGGTTGTGTAGAGACATTTAGATCATAACCTTCCTGTATTCTTAATGAGTCCCTTGTTTTTTATACCCAGAGTTGGGAGAAAACAGTGGACTGCTACAGTCCTGGGCAGGGGCTGATGCCTGCAAGTTTCAAAGTTAGAACTGTGCCTATTGATGAGAACAAGTATGAAGAAGTCTTAGACCCAGATTTTGGGGAGTCGGCTATTGGCCGTGTTGCACCTGTTGACTCTGGTACGTTTACTTTGTTGGCGTGTAGCTCCAACAGAGAATACTTCAATAAGGAATACAAAGTGTATTGAAATATATGTATGTGTGTTTATATAAATTGCTCTTTCATTTTTCGAGAGCATCATAAATCATAATAAAAAGAGAAAGTGCTAGCTTAATATTTTAAACTTGTAGGGGTGAGTTAAAGGCCTCGAATGTGCAGTTTGTCTTCGATCTTGATCGTTTCATTAATACTTCTTTTGAGTTAAAAATTTGTTCTAGAATATATTGTATTTGTCTCAAGTTATTATCTATTTAATTCTTTGCGATGTAGTTAGTTGAATATATTTCTACGTACGCAATCTACTACTCACTCCTTGCAGATGCAGAGCATAAGTGCATAACACAACACTAATTTACTTCTCTGAAATATTACAACATCTGAACTCCTTTTATGACTCCAGAATCCAATATTAGAAAGCAGCCACATACGATCAAAACTAAATTATATGTTTCTACACACTATAATCTCATATTCAACATGCTGATCTCATGTGCAGTTTTCTCAGTGACACCGTTGGAGTTGAATTTGTGAGCGCTAGTACAGATCCAATCAGTTCATAATCACAAGGATGTTATATATACTAGTGCTGAAGTAATGCAAGTTAGGGAGTCACAAGTACAGTATTTCTGGGAGGTAATATTGTCCTATAATATATAGTTCTCTAATCTATATACGGGCGTACTCAATTGATTTTCCTTGAAGTGTAATAATTTACAATGGAAAAGTTTCTAAACTTTTATGCTAATTTGTTTGCCCTCCCAATTGGTTCCAGGCCTTCCCTGCTGGTTCAGGTCTCAGACAGTCTGTCCCTCTTAAACCCATGTATGGTTAGTGTTTCCTAGATCTTTTTATAATCAAAGTAGCGTAGATCCATCTGGTCATGCCTTTGATTAAAGTTTTATATGCAGCCCAACTTGAGTGCATCCTGGTTGTTTCAAAGAGCAATGTCAGCAAGAAAAGAGTCCTCAATTTCACCCGATTTCATCAATCAGCTTCTTTGTGCTAACTTTCAGAGTATGCAGGTAATGTGTGTCACTAAGAACATCATTTCTGCGTAAAGACTGGTGTGGTTGAACTTGGTGATGTTAAGCTTGCTGCATACCTATCGGAGAAGAGATCTACTGGACAACCTTTCTTTCGGAATGGTATGTAGTAGTGCAATGCATCTGCATATATTAGGATTTCATATCTGCTCACTGGTTTTCTCCAAGTGATGACCATGAATCCATGGAGTCTAGGACAGAGCTATGCAGTGTCAACTTGGCCGTAAGTCACAGGTTGCTTCCCATTAACGACCATGTATGCTTATGTGCAAACGAAGTTACGATGAATTCATGTTTTCGGCATTAAGAAACTTTTGTCCAGTCCCTTTTTGTCTTTTATCAGTTGTAATTGTAATTACGCAGTCCTTCTTGTGATAGGATTCATTGGTAAATTATGTAGTTTGGTAAATTATGAATGTATAATAGTTGGTTATGATTTATGTAATTTGGATGATGTAGTTGAAATCTTGGTAAATTAATGAATGTTTGGTTCTTTAGTTTTGGTATGGTAATTTAGTTTTTGGATGAATGTTTGGTTTTTGGGCATTTCATTAAAACAGGGGATTCATGAATTACAAAAAGAAAATTAACATCACTTTACAAACAAAAGAAGTGATGTAAAATATAAGCGAAAATATAGAGAACATCACTTTACAAACAAAAGAAATGATGTTAAAGTATATAATAGACATCCCTATATAATAGAAACTGATGTTAAAGTATATAATAGACATCACTAGATAATAGAAACTGATGTTAAAGTATATAATAGACATCGGCTAAAAAGCGATGTCTAAGGCCCATACTTTTAACATCGCATGCAAAGACATCGCTTGGATTTTTAAAAGACATCGGCTAATAAGCGATGTCTAAGGCAGTTTTTCTAGTAGTGTTCTCCCCTGCAAAACCCAAAGTCCCAAATCACTCAACCCACAGACCCTAACTATATCCACAAAACCATCCAACAATGATCTCGGATGTCCACTTTCTCCCCTTTTTTCATCAGCATGCATTAGATCATTAAAATCCCCATTGATGCACCATGGAATTAACGACCTTCTTGCCAGCTCCCATATAATACCCCACGATTCTCGTCTCCTCCATCTTTCCGAACATCCATAAAACCCAGTATACCTCCACTTACCAACCTGTTCATTTTCAACCTCAAAGTCTATAAAGTGGTTACTAGAGTCCTTAACCACAATTTTCCCTTCTCTAGAATAACGCGAGGCTTCCATTATGCTCTTGAGGATCAACAGAATAACACCCAGCAAAGTTTATTTTTTTACATAACTCATCTACTTTATCCTCATAATTTATAAATACTATTTATGTGTTTAGTATTTGTTCTGTATAAATAAATTAATACAGAACAAGAATATAAATAAATTAATTTTAGTGTTCTGTATTTTTTATTGGTATTTTGTAATTTTTCAATCCTGTATTTTTATGTGTTTAGTATTTGTTAGTACTATAAATAGTAGCGTTCTGTATATTGTGTTTATATAATTTTAAAAAGGTTATGTTTTATATTTAAAAAATAAAAAAATAGAACACAAATGTGGTATATTTAAAAATAAAAAAATAGAACACATAAAATAATTATAATTTCATATTATTTTTATATTTTATTATTGCTCTATATTATATATTTTATACATAAAAAGTAACTTGATAAAAATTTCAAAAGATAATATAAAACATAAAGAAAAAATTATAGGACAAAACAAAATTTAAAAATAAATAATACAAACTATAAAATATAGAACAAAAAAACATGACACAATAAAAATACAGAACTAGAATAAAAATAAATAAATTTTAAAGAGATACACAATTAGCAAAACAAAAAAAAATACAAAACATGAAAAAATAGATGTAATTTTAGGATAATTTACATGTTAATTTTTTTAGATGTTAGATGTAACTGCTACAGGTATGCACGTGTACAATCCTAGTGTAAATTCTTCCCTTCCCTATTTTTTAGGCATGTACTTTCATCTTTAAATCAGTGGCTGACAATTAGTTACCTAGTTACTCAAATAAAAAAGTTCCTAATTGAGAAAGGCCTATATATATATATGTAAATATTTATTTGAAATTTGATTTCTATTGTGATGGCACTAACGAAGAGCAAATTCAAATTTTGATTCAATTTTTTAATAATTATTATTTAAAGCAGGTAATTTTGATATTATATTACAGATGTGGTGACTTGGGTGGCAGCAATACTGATGTGGTAGTTGGATGCGGTGACTTGGGTGGCAAGCGATGGAAAATGATGATGGGAGGTAGCTAAAGATGGTTGAAGATGGTGGTGCAAGTACATTGAGGATGTGGATCTAGATATTTTAAAATAAAAACTGTTATAAATTAAATGGGTGGCTTAATGAATAAAAAATAGATGATAAGGATTACATCACATATCTCAAGCATGATCCTAATCAATTAATAACACCTATATTCATATTCACAATATATTTTATCTCAAATTCATATTCATATAATAATTTATCAAAATAAATATATCAAATACTTATATTTTATTTACAACTGCCCAAAATACCTATATTCAGATCCGTTCGCCCTTTTTACCTACGGGCCGCGCAATTTGAAAATGCGTACATGCTATATGCATTTAAAATTTGCGTAGGCAGCCTATACGCATCTGATGAATGCGCGCACTTTGTTAATTCTGATTCTCAAACCCTCGAACAGTACCGTGACTACGCATCTGTTACATGCGTGTATACGCATCTCAAAGATGCGTATATGAACAGTACTTCATCATCTTCCGAGTCATGTCAGAGAACTTTTTCTGACCAAACATTCGACCGCTTTTTCCAGTCATTTCTAGGCATATTTCACTACCATACCACACACCAAAATCATCGCCCTTTTCCCCTCTACAATCCTATCTAATTTGTATCCATTTTTGTGTCCCAAATTTAAAAGACCCAAAACCGAGCTTTTTTTTCGACTACATTTCCGATATTCTCAAACAGGCCCCTACGGGGCCGGAAATTCAGAGGTAAAGGGGGGCAAAGGGAGAGGGAGGTCTAGACACCGTTTCTATGTCATCAGATTTTGTGGAGGCAACCAGAGCAAGGAGATCGCAGCTCGGCGAAAGAAGAGGCGATTTGAGCTCGCCTGAGATGCCGAAGCTATAATTAGAATAATGACGTCAGCTAACGTCAATACGCAACTTGGTGATGCGTATCCTGTAATACGCAATGGTGAAATGCGTATCTCAATCCACGCATGCTGGACATGCGTAGTCCGTGATCAAAAAGGGCAGGCACGATTGGATATCGGTATTTCGGGCACTCTCCACATAAATGAGGTATTTCGGGCAATTTCTCATGGATGTGGGTCATTTTCTTTTAAAAAAAAAAAATAACATCATGTATAATTTAGTCTCTTCCATAAATTTTGTTTTAAAAAAATCATAATACAATATATAATACGATAAAATAATTGACTTCTTTTCTTGGGATATATTATTTGATTTTTTAAAATCAAATTGAAATTACAAAAATAAGGGATTTCTTACAGTTTTGACACTTAAATTTTGATTTGATATTGCGGCCTACCATATATAAATGTATCTATTTTTTTGGTACTTTTCTTTTAATACATAATTTTGAATTTTTGTATTTCGGCCAACTAATTTATACAAACCTATATTTATATCTTCAAAAATTATAAATTTGAATATGTATAATTATTTCACTAATCTATTTTTAAAAATATATAACTATTTTAATTTAAACAAATATGCATGCTTAGTTTTTTTTTTTATAAAAACTTTTATAATATAAACAAATATCTCGGGTTGGTCTACTTATTTTTTGGGTCTAATTATTAAAATTTTATTTTAATGGACCTAACTATTTTACTTATATTTAAAATGTATTTTAACATGTTTAAGTATTATAAAAATTTCTAATACTTATAATACTTTTGACAAAAATAAATATAAGTAAAAAATATAAAATTATTAAAAATTACACATTTAAGATAGTATGATAATAATATATGTAAGTTATTCTTTTAAGATACTATGATAATAATACTATATTTTACACATGTTAAATGCTCATAAAATATATTATACATCTATTGAATAAATTTAAAATTTAGATTTTAATTTTATATTTGTGAATAATTTTTTGAAATTATTAAGTTAATTAAATTGGTTATAGTTCTGTTGTTTGCCAATCAAGTAATATTTTTTAATTATATCTTTACAATATTTATTAAATTTATTCTTTTATATAATATTAATAAAAAACCAATTTTGACCTATTTTAGAATCAAGATTTTAAATATTATTTTATTTTAATAATATTTCTCTTCTACGAATATCAAAATTTTTGAAAATTATTTCATTTAAATAATATTCACCTAACATTTATAAAATTTATGAATACTAGTGAATTTAAATATGTAAATTATTTTATATTGGCATGTATGGATTTATCTTTCAATTACGTTGCTTACCAATCTTCGGCCCCCTCTATATGTTCTACACTTCAATATTTGTTAGGCCACGACTTCTGTCGTGTAGTTCATTTAGGCGTTTTTTTATAAAAAAAATAAGTCTCCTTAAATAATTAGTATTTAAATATTAAAATTAATAGGATAAAATCTAATCCCTTCATTAAAGTTTAAATCTAACGGTCGATATTTGTTTCGCGATAGTAGTGACAACCAATATCCACCTTATGCTTATTATATATATATAGGATATAAATTTTATAATAATTTTATATGATTATTATACATAATTAATTAATATAGTTCTATATTTTTAAAATACCATAACACATAATTGATTAAATTTTTTAATATGATCAAAATATATATTCAACATGAATTAGTAATGAAATAAACACTAAAATATAAGATTTAAATAATCACACGTATTAAAAAAACGAGATAAAATGGCATATCTCTTGGGCATGGTTTCCTGCCAAAATCTTAGGTAGCTATAAAGTTCTTAATTTTTGCGCATCGCATTTACAATTCTTCAAGCCCCTAAATCACATAAATATTGATTTAAGCTAGCTATAAAATCATTTCTTTTCCTCACTTAATTTACTCCGATTTCTCACCTAGTACAGCAACAAATTCACCTAATTTCATATATTTAAATTATTACTTCCTTTATTAAGTGTTGTGCTTATTGACTAAAATGAACTTTAAACTCATGCAAAACACACTAAATTATTGTCATCCAAGGAGCAACATAGATGTGTCTTAGTAAGTAGAGCATGAATATTTTTCATAGATACATTATTTTATCATCATGGATAGAGTATATGGCTTTGGAACCACGAAAGTTGCATGATCGATCAATTGATCATAAATACCATATGAATCATTAATTTGTTAGATTAATGAACAACGAGAGAGTAAAATGCGTACATTTGATCATTTTCTAAATGTCGATGTATTAGTAGGTATTCTTCTTTTCAAATTAGTGATTCAGTTTAATTTTTTTGGTTTCATAGATCAATTTCTAAAATTTATTTTCTATAATTTCAAAAAAAAAAATTAGAATGTATTTTGAAGTAGAATTTATATATTTAATAGTAATAACATTTAAAATTTTAATATATGCTTTAGCATTTGTATAATAAACTAGAACAATTTTAACCGTCATTGCAGCTACTAATTCTACCGAATAATAGTTCATTACTATTCTTAGCATTTGTTAATTTTTTTCTATACACCATTAAATATAAAGATTCGAATTTTATGATCTCATAAAAAATTGAAGTTCATTTTTCACATCTTTTTTGTTCCTCAAAAAATCCAGATTCTCGATATCTTGTACAAGCTTTAAACTTCGTTATTTGATCGGGGATAAATTAAAAATTCATTTCGAAACATCCCGTAAAGAGTTGAACTTCATTTTTTAGTCGAAGGTAAATAGAAGTTTCATTTCAAATCAAGCTTGTACAATGTAATATTAATGCTTTGAAGGGTAGGGATTATACGTTTAGTGAACTAGTTAGTTAAATTGCGAAACTTGCATGATCATAAATCATTTTTTTATATTAAACTTCATAAAAACTTTGCAAAATACTTTCAGACCGTTTAAACAATTGAGTAATTACAAATAAAAACTTGGAGCAATTATTATGATTTTAAACTAAATTTTTATCCGATTGAATTTAATAAAAATTTTGGAGTAAAATTTTTGATGAATCGGCACTCACAAACAATGCTCTTGGATGTTAACTAACCAACTTATCTAATTAAAATCTTAAAGCGTTAGATTAAAGATTTACCAACTAACAGCTACTTATGCTTTACCTTGTAAAAATGGTCTTTACTAAAGATTCATCTTTTCTTTGGACAATCCGTTGTTGACAAAGAAAAGCAACAACCCCAACAAGTTGATTTGCAACGCTGCTGAGTATAAGTTCAAATATAAAATAGTTTTTTTTTATCAAAAGAACACAGAAACAGTTAAACTTCATTACAATATAAAATAATATTAATCGAGCCTCTTTTTTCACGAAGTAAATATGACCTTTTCTTTGGAAGAAAATACTTTAAACATGGAAAAAATCAACAATAGGTTAATGAAAATGTGATGATATATAGATGGTTGGATATATATGCTTAATGAACAACAAAAATTGAAAGAAAACGAGTAAACAAAATATTATTTTATTTACATTAAATATAAATTCAGATGATTTTTTTTTTCTTTTTCATGTTTGCAATATTGAGTGTTGCACCGATGGTTAAATTTTTACAAAATTGTATGTACGTGATGGTATGCTTTGTAAATGCTGAGATTTACAATGGTACAAAATTGGTTGGAGGAAGAGTAGTCTAACTTTTTCTTTTTTTTTTAAATACGTACTTGCATTAACAATTCAATAACAATTCTCAATAGCAATATTACACCTAATAAATTTAGGAGCAGAGTCTATCCACTCGTGAAATATTGACATAGAATAAGCAGCTCTAGCTAATTTATGAGCCACATTATTAGCAAATATATAGACAAACACATCTAGCACTTCTTCAAAGTGCTTAAATAGCTTTAAACAATCCAAAATAATTATATCAAAATAAGATCATCATCCCCTACGACCGCTTAATGCATCCACCAAAAGTTTAGCGTCAGACTCTAAAATACACTTTCGCAACCTCCATTCCTTAACCAGGATAAAGCTTCCTTTATAAATCATATTGCCTCTGCTTCCTTGGGCTTTATACTGTCATGTACTGTATTACACCTAGCTCGGAGAAACTTGTTGCAATGTAAACACTTGTTGCAATGTCGAAAAAACCATTCTATTCACCCCCACTTGAATCAGACTCCACAGCCCAGTACCCTCCCATACCTCACGAGTATATTTACACTCAAACAGGCATCCTCCTCACATGTTTGGCACAATGGGCAGGCTACAGCAATCTCAACCCTCTTTTTTACTAAATCAACACACGTAGGCAAACACACAGTACAAGCACGCCATAAGAAGTTAACAATCTTACCTGATAATTTCAACGACCACATTTTCTTCCAAAAATTAGCATTTGAACTGTAACAATCTCCTCAAATTCTTTTGTAACAACTTTGCACAATAAAGTCCCTGTCTTCATATAATAGCCAAAACCAGGTATCAACTCGACTTCCCATTAGAATACAACTCTCTATCTCGTTCGTTGCAAATATCCTGTAAAATATCATTATTCCACTCATCCTGACCATCCACCATTAAGCTCTTAATTGTGATATGTGCCAACTCATCGGGCATAGTAGTCGTAAGACACTCATTTGATGAGCACGGTAACCACGGCACCTCCCATACTCTAGTACTACTCACATCCCCTATACGATGCCTACACCCCTGCCTTATTACATCTTGCGCTTTTAATATACTCCTTCACACATAACTCGGATTGTTGACCAACTCAACATTTAAAAAATCCAAATTCAGGAAATATCTAGCCTTCATCAATTTTGTCACCGGAGGATTAGTGTCATTAATAAGCCTCCACCCCTGCTTTGCAAGCATTCCAATATTGAAATCCCTCAGCTTCTTCACCCCAAGACCCCGAAAGCCATTTAATTCCCTATTTGTGCTGTTAGTACCCCACCAGAACCCATTTATCTTTCGCTCGATTCCTTCACACACCTCTAGTGGTATCAACATTAAATTCATCCAAAAGTTCGGTATCGCTTGTGCTGTTATTTTGAGTAATAGAATCTTACCCGCCTTGGACCACGTCTGGTTGCTCCATCCGTGTAGATTTTGATCATCCCGATCCTGTAAAAAACCAAACGTGGCTACTCTACTCCTTCCAATACTCATAGGCATACCTAGATACTTTCCCGGTGTTTGAGTTTCCTGAACCTCCAAAATAGTACACACCTTCCTTCGCACCTCTACAACTGTATTTGAAGTAAACATAACTGTTGATTTGTTATAGTTCACCACCTGACCTGAAATATTTTCATACCCGGTAGGTATGTTTTTCATCACCCTCACTTCCGGACCTGTAGCTTTGAAAAACAAATAGCAATCATCAGCAAACAAAAGGTGAGATATGGTCGGCGCACCCCTAGCAATTGTGCACCCATGTAGCAACCCATATATCCTCCTCATTTCGATGAATAATGACACTTAGACCCTCAACACAAAGGATATAAATATACGGAGAGATCGTATCCCCTTGGTGTACACCTCGTTGTGGTATAACCTCCCCAAACTCGATCCCATTAAGCAAAAAACTGTATGTAATAGATCGAATATAACCCATGACCCTGTTAATCATATCTCCGCAAACCCAAATCTCCTCATCATATTTTCAATAAAATTCCATTCCATTCGATCATACGCCTTCGATATCAATCTTAAGACCTGTTATCCCGTTCCTCCCTTGAGTTTACAATTTCATATAATGATTTACTTCAAAATCGATTAACGCATTATCCGTTAACAATCTGCCCTCTATGAAAGCACTTTACTTATCCGAAATTATACCTCCCAAACACGGCTTCAACCTATTGGCCATAAACTTTGACAATATCCGAATCAGAAAATTGCATAATGAAATTAGACGTAGCTTGGTCATATGTTTTGGCTCTTTTCTACCACATTCCAAAATGTTTGAAAGAATGCCGGATTAAGGCCATCCGGGCCTTGTGACATATCCGGATGCATTGAAAAACAGCTATTTTGACCTCCTCAACAGTTACCTCTGCTATTAGCGCCTCATTATCCTCATCACTAACCTGGTTCACCCACTTCCTTTGAGATAGTCCCCCATTTAAACTAAACATTTTGAACAACTGTGTAAAATACTCCGTGATAACATCCTGAATTTCACTTTTTGTCTCCCTCCACACTCCATTATCATCCTGCAGTTTCTGAAATGATTATCTTTTTTACGAATGGATGCATATCTGTGAAAAAACCATGTATTAAGATCCCCTTCTTGCAACCAAACTGCTTAGCCCTTTGCTAGCTTCCAATAAATTTCTTATCTTTCTAGTAACTCCAAGTACTGCCAACGCACCTCATTATACGTTTGGATACCCTGATTATCTCGTCTGGATTTAGGGGTGGCAATTTCGTGTTTCAGGTCGTGTTCGTGTTTGTAAAGGGGTCAATTTCGGGTCAAGGTAAAATTACTGAAAATTGAATGAAATTAAATATCTAAGCATAAACGAATAAAAATCTAAAATTGGGTCACTTTCGGGTCATTTTCGGATAGACCAGATCATTTTCGGGTCACTTTCGGGTTTTGTCTCAGTAAATCCGGTTACGGGTTGGGTTCGGGTCGGGTTTCGGGTCGTGTCTGAAATTGCCACCCCTATCTGGACTGGAGCTTTCTCAACTTGTGTCTGCTTTCTTTAATTTGCCCTTGGTATTCACTACTCAAACCCCCTCACCACTCTTCAAGTTTAAAGCAACACAACCGGATTTTATCCATAATTCCCCCACATGCAGCACTCTCCCAACTATTCTTAACCAAGCTTAAACAATCTTTTTCCCGAATCCAAACATTCTCAAAACTGAAATGTTTCGAATTAGGAGAATAAACTCGTTTATTAAGCTGTAAGTACAAAGGTAAATGGTCTGAAGTACTCACATCCCAAACTTTAATCTCCGCCGATAGGAACAGCTCCCTCCATTCTTGATTAGCTAACCCTCGATCAAGCCTTTCTTGAACCCAATTACTTTTCCCTCGAAACCGCTCCCAAGTGTACTTCTCCCCTGCAAAACCCAAAGTCCCAAATCACTCAACCCACAGACCCTAACTATATCCACAAAACCATCCAACAATGATCTCGGATGTCCACTTTCTCCCCCTTTTTTCATCAGCATGCATTAGATCATTAAAATCCCCATTGATGCACCATGGAATTAATGACCTTCTTGCCAGCTCCCATATAATACCCCACGATTCTCGTCTCCTCCATCTTTCCGAACATCCATAAAACCCAGTATACCTCCATTTACCAACCTGTTAATTTTCAACCTCAAAGTCTATAAAGTGGTTACTAGAGTCCTTAACCATAATTTTCCCTTCTCTAGAATAACGCGAGGCTTCCATTATGCTCTTGAGGATCAACAGAATAACACCCAGCAAAGTTTATTTTTTTACATAACTCATCTACTTTATCCTCATAATTTATAAATACTCTTTAAAGTTATATATTTAGAGTATTGAAACAGATTAATCAATTGGAAATATTTTATTCCTGAATTTGTTCAACAGGTACCTATATATATTTAATATTTGTCTGCGACACGTATCACTTGTACAAATATATTTTAGTTTCTACTCTTATAACCATATTCACACTCATCTGTTTCATCAGACCTTCCCTAAGTTGAAGTAATAAACACTCGCATATATGTTAGAATAATAGTGTCTTGACAATTACATTTTTTGATTTTTCAGGTTTCATCGTGTTCAAATATTGAAGACCAACATCACCACCCCTTGCAGGTTGTCATAAAAAACGAAAACGAAGACACACACAAATTGGCTTATAAGCCCATAAGTCCTAATGGGGGTGTTTGCCAAAATAAATTTTAGCTAAACTTATACTCCCTCCGTTCCTAAAAGATTTTCCTGTTTGCTTTATCACGTTTGCCAACGCACACTTTTGATCGTTAATATTTTTAATTTCGTGTTAGTTTTAAATATAAAAACTTCACTGTATTAAAGTACTCACAAATACGAATCAAACAAGATCACTCATGACTATATTTTATCTTATAAATTATGCGTAAATTAGTAGTCAAGCGCTTACAATGAACAGGAACAAAAGTCAAAACAGGAAAAACTTTCCGAAACAGAGGGAGTAACTTATAAGTTCATAAGTTGAATGTTAAGAATCCTTAACTTATAACTTATAACTTATTCTCGATATACGCAATATAGGGTTAATTGGCTATTTCATAACTGAAATCGTGCTCAACTTGCAGTTGGGTAATCGAACTCAAAAAACTTGCATTAACGTCATTAAACTAACTAAACCTTGCAATCTCATAATTAAACTATCAAAAACTTGCACGACCGTTAACTTTCGTTGACTTTTAACGGAGGTCCGTTAATTTTGTACAGGTAAGGGATAAAATGGCTAATTCATAACTGAACTGACCCTCAACTTGCAAATAGGTAATTGAACTCAAAAGGTTTGCAACTAGATAACTGAAATTACACATTAAAACACGCACATATCTCATTATTTAATAGTATTTCAATATTTTTATATTACAATTTGTACTTGAACAAACATGTTCATATGACTTATATGTCTTCTTGTGTCTTAGACAAAAAAAGTTTAATTTGCGATTAACCGAATTAATTACAAGCACAAAAGGTGATTACAAAATTAGATTTTAGGTGGTATAAAATTGTGAGAAATTCATCCCTCTCTCTCTCTCTCTAAGACACACAGATATATATTGTTAGTTAATAAGCAGCCAGATTAACTCCATTAGTATGAGGCCTTTTGGGAGTGACCCAAAAACAAATCCGTGCGGGCCTGACCCAACCCAAAGCGGACAATATCATACTAATGTGGAGTTAAGGCCTGCTTGACAAGCCCAACAAGTGGTATCAGAGCTATGGTTATAACGGTCCATAACGATCTCAATGGGCTCCAGAATGGATCCAAGAAGAGGCAGATGGGCTATCCCAGGTTGGGCTTAAGGGGGAGCAGGTGGGCTTTCTAGTATGGGTCTAGGGGAGGCCAGATGGCCAGGAACTTTCAGTATGGGTCAAGGGGAGCAGATCACACAGAATGGTGGTAGATAGCTAGTTAGAGCTATGGTTGTAACGATCCAGAACAATCTCAGATGAGCTCCTAGAAGGATCCAGGAAGAGGTAGATGGGCTATGGTTGCGAATAAAGAAGAACAAGAAAATAAACGACAATCACACAAGACAAAGATTTAACGTGGTTCGGAATTCCTACTCCACAAGCCGCATTATTTTTGTATTGATCTCTCACAATTGTGTTGTGTTGTTATGTTACAATTACATGAGTATTTATAAGAGAAGAAACTGGGTCTAAGAATCAGAGTCTAATTCTGAAATCCTAACTCTAATCCTAACTCTAATTAGAGTCCAATTCAGGATTCCTAACTCAAGTCAGAATCCAATTCCAATTCTGAAACCTGATAGACTCCACAAACCCAACATATATAATATGTACATCACTTGCACGCCATATTATCTAAACTCAAATATTGGAAATTTTTTATACATTATATTTAATAAGTAAAAAATATATAAAATTTATATATGACCAATGATTAGCTTCACAAGATGATATATTTTTGAAAATCAATAAATAATTAAAATTTGGAGGGTGCACGTTTACGTTCTTTGCACAGGCTAAAGAGCTAGTTTAATAAGTTAGTTGTTTAGAATATTTTTATAACACTAAATATAAGTAAAAAATATCGTTCCATCATATATTTTTATATATTATTGTTTAGAATATTTTTATAACACTAATTGATGAGTTGATTGCAACCTTTTTGAGTTCAATTACCCATCTGCAAGTTGATGATCAGTTCAGTTATGAATTAGCCATTTTACCCATTAAAATTCTTGCCACGTCAGCTTGCCACGTCATTTTTCCGTCACTCCCGTTAAATGAGTTAACGGCAGTTATGAGATTGCAAGTTTTAATTAGTATGATGAGTTGACTGCAAACTTTTTGAGTTCAATTACCCACTTGCTAGTTGAAGTTCAGTTCAATGATGAATAAGCCAATTAACCCACGCAATATATAATATCCTTCAAATCTTCAAAACTATATATTTCTCAATCCATTCATTAGAAAATTAATATGTATATATCAAATTTCTCTATTCATCGAGATCTATCCATTGATATCCATTGTTATATATAAAAAAACAAAAATTTTGAAAATTATAAAAAAAGTTAACTTATAAGTTCCGATTTACCCAAACAGTCTACTGATTATAAGTTCTGATTAACCAAACACTCTAATCTCTACTCTACTTATCATTTATATGACATAAGTGCTTGTAAGTCATAAGTTTTGAGATATCCCAAACAAACACTTAGTTATGTGCAGATTGTAAATTAAGGACTGTGCCATGCGAGGTATGTGTACGTACTTATGTACGTGTGTGTGACTATACGGTGTCTTTGGTTTGTTGGTACAAGTTTTTTTTTAAATTTCTTAGTATACGAGAAAGATCGAACGACAGAACAAAATTCAATTTTACGGCACCCCCAAACTAACATTAGAACATTATTTTCTAATAAAAAATAATTCTAACATTAGAGCGTTTTCTTATTATCAATTGCAGACTTGGAATAAAATTTTAAAGATGGAGGACACTAAATTGTTCGGCATATATACTACTATAAGAGCATCTCCAAGGGGATGCAACTGTTAACCATATTTCCTAGCTGGCACATGATTTTACTTAATATCAAGAAAATGGGCTTCTCCAAGGGAGCCCATCAGTTAGCAAAAATTTTAGATAACACCTATATGGTCATCTATATCTATTGATCCATCAGCTGTCATCTAAAAATATCCATGTCACCTCCCGCTTTATTACTTCCCGCTGTTCTTTCTTCCCGCTTGTTGCTTCAACAGTATATCTTCCCCGTTTCAATTAACTTCCACCTAAATTAGGTTTAATGGCATCTCCATCACTATTATAACTATCTATATAATTTTTCAGCAATTTTTAAATTCTATAAAATCTTGTTCCTGTTACAGAGAATGGAGAGTTCATTCGTATCTTTACTCAACGGTTCATTTGAAGATGAAGATTTTGTATTTTCTCAGACACCCCCTCAGTCTCAGTCTCAATCCCAAACCCAACTCAAACCCCAGCAAGAAGGTGGAAAAACGAAGAAGGGAAAGAGATCAAAGAACTTCTTAATTGAAAAGGATATGTTGTTGATTTCTTCTTGGTTGAGTATAAGCATGGATCCGGTACAAGGTAACAATCAAACACATTTGGAAATATTTTAATGAAAATAAAGAAGATCTTGCAAGTGATCGAACTACTATTTCATTGTGTAATCTGTTGATGAGTGGATTTTGTAACAACTTTTGAGAGGTTTACGGGTAGTTGTATAGACTAGCGATCAACTGTTCTGTGAAAAGTTTGGGTTGTGTTTGTGGGGGTTGAGCTGTGCTCGAGGGTATCTCCAATAATCTCAAGTGCCTTTAGAGAAAATTAGAGAACTTAATGCGTCTTACCCTCGAGGTGCCTACGTACCCTTGTATATATAGGGATCAAGCTCACGTAGTTCTAATGTGATTCTATCTCTTGCTGGAATAGCTGTATTCGGTCACCTAGTTCGTGTAGGACTCAGGTTCCTTTAGAGCCTTCCACGAACTAGTTGGCTAAGTAGAATAGAACTCGAGTTTGTACCCTACTATAATTCTCTCATTGATCAGAGATAATCCTAGGATCATCTGCACCCTAGAATTATACTCCAATATTAATTCGTTTATCTGTTCTAGATGGCTTCTAGAACCTTTTGTTGGCAACTCGTAGGAACCTGGTACTCAGGAACCTATATCTCAGGAGCCTGTTTCTCAGGAACCTCCTTATTTCGGGACATATCACTTAGGGACCTCCCTTTAAGCATCAGTACCTGCACAAATATCAAACTGGTTAGACTGGATAGCTCTTCACATGCTCTCGTCATCTCTATGGCTGTTGTTATGCAAACTCAAACTCTTCCGCTAGGAGGAACCTGGTCTTCTAATGTTCAGCTCAGCTTCCTGACCATTGGGAACCTCCTGATACTCATACTTCCTTAGTTATTTCTTCTATCTGATCTTCATACTCGTACTGGATTCACCTTTTAGCTCATATGTACTAAACCCTAAGGCCTAATGGGCCTAAATCTAGCCCATGATGAATTTGGGCACAACAAGTACCCCCCGGTTCCTTGAAATCATGTAATATGAAAGGAACCTATTCTAATTCTACGAACAAAGGTTCAATGCTAAACCATTCTAGTAACAATACCTTGCTTCAACATTTTATATCCAAGCCTACATGAGCTAATTCGGCATAGGAAACAGGACATAAAATTTCAGCTTAACATAATCTTGAGTAAACTTCCTTTATACCAGGGAACCTGTTATCTCGTTATTTTCTTCTTCTTGCTTCAGCTTTCCAAATCAACTCGATGATTGCATTTAGCTTCCCCGGGAATCTGTCTTGTCACGCCTGCTCGAGTTTTTTTAAAAATCCATAGGAAGAGATAATGGTTGACAGTAGGAGATAATTCAAAATTTGAATTAAACTTATCACTTACCAAAGATGCAGTTAATGTATGGGTTCCCAAGGTTCACACGCCTCTCACACTTGTATCTCTTTAATTACTGCTCCAGTAGATTGCTGCCACGTGTTCATAGTTGTCCCTCGATTACCTCGACTACTTAATCATATAAACTGATCCAACTTCATTTTTTTACCTTTACCAAATATTTGCTAAAACCCTTAGAGAGAGAAAGAGAAAAAAGCCCAACCGTCATCTTTGCAATCCAACTTCCTCGCCATCGTTCGCTCTGATCCAAGGTATGATTCTGACCCATTACCTTCTGTTCTTTCATAATCTCAACTAGATTTTTAACTTTTTGTTTACTTCGATCTTGCATGTTGTCTTTTATCTGATAGTATATGTATATGTCTGCATCTGTTCGTCACACTCCATATTTCACACACACGAACGTTCACGATCTCTGGTTTATCAGTACTTTAACCATTGATTCATGGTTGCGTCGTCATGATTTTATCATAATCTTTAACTGTCTGTCTATTCATATGTTTCTAATTTGTTGATACATGCCTTCTTCAAGGTTTTCTGTAATATACCCTGTCAATAACTGCACCATGTCTAAACACTTTAGAACCCTAATCTTTCTCCTAGGTTCCATAAAACCTGACCTTTCTTCGTCTGTCTTTTTGCAGATGTCTTTTGAGTCTACCCATTCTGACCACCAATCTTCAATTCAACCCTTAGTTGCTATGCCGATTGGTGAGAGAACTAGATCCAGGGTTGTAATACCCAATGTAAATGAACCTGAGGACATACTCATTAAACCCACAATATTTCCATTGTCTCAACTTCCTGTCCCTGCATTTGTTGACTTAGGAGATGATTGGCCCTCTGATGATGAGGAGGTGTCAAAACCTGAACTTAAACTTGAATCCCTCTTGGAACCTGATTTTCAGAGTGAGGTGACTGTTGAGAGAGAGTTGTATAAATAGGAAATTACACCTTTTTGTGAGAAAACTGATTCCATCATGACCTCTGTTAAATTAGAAAAACTTCTTGAGGAATGTCCCCGTCCAATTTGTAGTATTGTGATTCCTAAGCCTGGTGAAAGAGCTCACAGGTTTGATGTCAGAACCCCTGATCGTGGGATTCCCAATGCTGTCATCTCTGCTGCTTTTTTGAGAGTAGGTTTTTCTATACCCCTTCATCCTTTTCTAAGGGAAGTATTAGAGTTTTATAACTTAGCACCTATGCAACTGACTCCCAACTCTTATCGTTTGGCCATCAGCACCTTTATTCTGTATTCTAGCAAATTCACAACTCCCCTGTCTGCCCCTGAGTTAGGTTATTTCTTTAGGCTGAAAGATACTGGGAGAAGCTCAGGTTGTTTTTATCTATCAGCATGGCCTTGTCATCAGGGTCAATGTATAAAAAATGTCAAACAAAACTTCGATTTGTGGCAAGAGCAATTTGTCTATTGTTTTGACTGCCCTGATGTTAGGTATGCTTTTAATCGTCGACCAAATATTCCCAAACAAACCGTTCTGACTGGAGTGCGTTTAGAGAGGGCAAAAGAGATCTTGAAACTATCAACTTCTATTAGGGACTGCTTGATTCTGATGACCCCTAAAAATCTAACTTCCCTAGGTTTTATTCCTTCAAACACCGGTATGAGCTTCCTTATCGTTATGTCCTTCCTTCTTGATTGTATCTTTGTGAATACATCTTTTTACTCCATGTATACCTCTCTAATTTTTAACTTATTGGCTAATGCAGGCATGGCTCCCAAAGTTCCCTCTTTTGTTAAATGAACCAAGAATGTAGACGAGATCTTTAAAACTGATGTTGAGACAAAGGAGGTTCCGCTCACAGCAACTCCAATTAGCCAAGTTCCTGCCCCAGCTTCCATCCAGACTCAACCATCTAGTTCCTCCAAGCGCAAGCTAGCTCAAACTACTCTTGACCTCTCTGGGAGTTCACAAACCAGGTCCATGAAGAAAAGCAAAGCTGTGAAAGTTGAATCAGCTGTGGCACAGAATCAATTTAAAGAATTGATTGATACACATGTGCTTCCAGAAGCGGTTGCCAGCTGGGCCAAGATGGATTCTACTGAGGCTATGCATGCCATGAGGTTCTCTGTTGCCCAAAATGCGTTCTTTGCCCTTCGATACTGTGATGATTTTGCTTTAAAGACACAGTATGACCTCCGATTGCAAGGAGAGATCTCAAAACTCAAAGAGGAGCTGGCTGCTAGGGAGGAAAGCGCGAACATTGCCACTGCTGCTGTAAGGAGGGCCAAAGCTGTTGAGACCTCTTTAAAGAATGATAAGGAAAAACTTCAGGCTCAAGTCAATAATCTGGGTGATGAGAAACTGTCGATGCTGGAGAAGGTTAATGAGCTAGAAGCTCAAGTTGATGCTTTAAACACTGTTGCTGCTACTGTCAAATCATCCATGCTCGTCCAGGAGAAAGCTAGATATGATGAAGGTTATAATGAAGGCATCCGAGACTACATGAAGTCTATGTGGGAGAAAATGCCTGAGCTAAACTGGTCTCTCTTGGGCGATGACGTGGTAAGCATGATCCATGATTTTGAAGATGAAGCTGCGATTCCACAGGACCCTGTACCTCCCGTGGCTATGGTTGAGAGGTCTCCAGGTACTATCCTTGAGACTGTAGAGGTTCCTGCTACTGAAGATGCTCAACCTGTCCTTCCAACTCCTCCAGCTGTTGAAGATCCAGACAAAACTCCTACTGCTTGAAACTTTATGATTTATTGAACTCTTGATAACTTTTGATGAGGTCGCGGGCCCCTCGTAGTGCCTCGCATAATGTAATCTCTAATCATGGCCTTTGTGTCATTAACTCTTTTGCTGGTTTCCTGGGTCCTTGTACCCATAACTATTTTTATGGTTTTTTATGACAATTATCTGCTTTTGCTACATATGTATGTCACATATTTGTACTTATATGCTTCCATCATTGTATCTTACATTTATTCCCCCTAGCAATTACTTAGTGTCCATACTTGTGCATTCAAGCTTACGTGGGCTAGCCATTTGTAAGAAACAGAATATACTCGTACTTTCACTTTATAATTTCTTGAAATAAAAGGTAATCGAATCGCAACAACTTACTTGTAAGCTTAAACACATCTTTTCTTATGCTTCACTCAACATTTTCAGAGTCGCATTCTGAACTAAAACCCTTTCTGATAATCTTATATCCTAAATAGTTTGACCAGGTTCCTCGACCATTAATCCTGCAAAATAAACATAATGTTAACTCGAATAACTTGTAGAAGGGGGGGTTGAATACAAGTTATATAATCGTGTCTGATTTTTGCTTGATTATAAGAACAAGAATAAACGAATGAATCAAACTCTTGTTTGTATTAATAAGATCAAATACAAACTCTACCAAAGGTGTACAATACCTTTAGCAGCTGCTGACAATACAAATATCTCTCTGTTGTTTCGAACTCTCGAATACAAACCTTATACAGAGCTACGCACACGAACTCACAACTTCGTCTCACCGCACACGCTCTTTACAATGATATTGAGAGAATATTTATAATGCTACCTATCAACTAATAACAGAAAGATATAATCTATACATGACAATGTTCTGCCTTCTAGTCGATAGTTTCCTTCAATAGAAAACTCTTTCCTTCATAATATCTTCTTGCTTGTTCTTCAAACAATGATCCTGTTTTATAGCACTTGCCAGTTTCTATAGCATCCATAATGACATCATCAGTAACACAACTGATATCAGGATCTGTACACTGCATCAGTATCTGATCAACCATCAGTATTGGACCGTCATCAGGATTTGCTCTGTGTTCCTGACATGTAGTCTCCGATACACTGTTCATTCCTGACTAAACTATACAGATAACTATCTTACACATAAAACCTATATACAGTGCTAAATCCTTTATAAGATCAGGATTATAAGAAGTATAATGTGTAAATTCTATTCTTAACATCACAACTTATGAATTATTCCTAACAATCTCCCCCTATTTATGCTTTACAAACTGAAGCATAAATCTAAGTTGTGGATGTCAAAACATATAACAATACAACCAGAATAGAATTTATGAATGTAGAATTATGAAGTTAAGTACCTCCTTCTCAGATGTAGACATTTATCCAGTACTTAGAAGAAAGAATTTTAACTATTAATGCTGCTCTTCCTTACCACTTCCTAGCTGAGATTCACCACTGTCACTCCTGCTAGTTCTTCTTTTTACTATCCCTTTGTCTGATCTTTATCTCCCCCAGCTTTATCATCCTCAGTCTGGTGGTGTTGTTGTTGTCTTTGAATTGTCTTTATCTCCCCCTTTTTGACATCAGCAACATTAATTCCAAGAGATTCAGAAATAGAACAAATGAGATTCATAAGAACTGCTTGATTTTCCATAATTGTGACTTGGTTATCTTCAAGTGATTGAAGTCTTGTTTGAATAGCAATTTGAGAATTCTGAATATCTTTCAAAACATCAGAATGAACTTCAATATTGGAAGTGCTTCTAGTATCTTCAGTATCAGAATCAGAAAGAACTTTATCTTCAAGTCTTGTAGAAGAAGTTGCTTGATTTGTATGATATTCAAGTAATAAAACCTGATTAGAAGTATCAACGTCTTCATCTTTCTGTTCTGGAACTGAAACATGATCATCATCTCCTTCACCAGTATTCTGTGTACTAACATCTTCAAATCCTGACTCCTCCTTAGAGTGATCAGAGACTATTGATGTCTCAATTCTAGCTGATATTGGAAGTACATACAAAGGAACACTAGGATCATGAGGATCTTCATCTGGTACATATGTATCAAGAGATTGCTTTATCCTGGCACCTCTTCTGTTAATGATTCCTGCAAGCCTCTCCTTTTGCTTCTGAGCTTTAACTTCTGGCTTTGCATTGTGATGTGCTAGGTCATTCTTCTGATACATTTTGATGAATGAATAAGTACCAGCATCCATACCCAAATTTTCAGACCAAGATTCAGGAAAAACCTGATCCCAGAAATCAAATGATGGTTTCCTAATTTTCTCTCCCTCACTATGGAGTTGATCATCCATACCCTCATTCTCACTTTGACTTACTAAAGTCAACACTCTTTCTACCTCACCTTTTGCCTGGTCAGGAGCCAGCCGCTCAAATTGTGGATCAATATCCATCTTTTCAAGTGTATCACTCAAATTTGGATAAGTGCTCTCATGACCTACAGAAAAATAGAGTTTAGAAGGAGTTTTTATACCTGAACTCACATGGAGAGAGGGTTCCTCATATGGCATGTGGCTTGAGGTTTTCTCCAAGGAGTGAGCTGCTATAGTCTCTGAACCCATACAATCATCTTCTTTCCTTTCAGAAACTACAGGCTCCAGTATACCACTTTCAGGTTCTTTACTAGACTCTGATGTCTTCAGTAATACTTCATTAGACATCATAGTTAGTACATCACCGTCTTTAAGTGTTGTTTTCTAAGACACACCCTCAAGGTGGATAGACTCTGACTGAACAAAATTTGTTTGATCTTCAGAAAAATCAACCAAAGTCATTCCTCCCATATCATAGGGTATCTCACTTGCATTCTCAGTCATCACAGAAGACCTTTCAACATCAGCTATCACAGCTCCTGAGTCATCCTTCCTCTGACTAGATGGTTCTTGTGTTGCAGTGACTGTGATCTGATCTTTCCTACTACTCACCACTGGTGCAATAGTATCTTCTGTTGACTGCTTCCCTCTATCTACTTCCTCCAGTTGTTCACCTTGAGCTGAAGCATCTTCAATAATTACATCCTTGTCAAATAAATATGCATGAAGTGATTGAAGTGCAACATGCTTCGAGAGTCCAAATTTCTTGACTAATTGTCTTCTGACAGACACATAGAAATACATCTTCATTAAGTCAAGTCTTTTATGTAGAAGTCCATATTCATCTGGAAATAAAAGTTTTGGTACTCTTTTAACCAAAAAGTCTAGAACAGGCCTTGACAACTTCACTTTGAGAGAAATTAGTCCCATAGCCAGTCTGTATGATAATGTAGTTTCCCATGAAGAATCAATATCCAGATCTCTCTTGTCAAATACTGACATAGATGTAGCTTGATTTGTAGAAACCTGCATGATATTAGTTGGACTAGACTCTGTGTGTGTAGGTGACAATTGAATCTTTCTCCTTGTTCTCCTGATATAATGAGCAAAAGATTTATCCTGAGAAGACTCAAGAGGTGTAGACACAGAAGTGATCTTGGGATGAGATCTTTGTTCAATAGACACAGTCTTTTGAGAGACAGTATCCAGTAACTGTTTTCCCTTTTTAAGAACTACAGCCTTTTGTGAGACTGCAGCCTGGCTGTGACTAGGTTTTTCATCTCTTTGTACTAACACAGAAAGTTGAATTGCAGCCTTCAATTCTGCTCTCTCTGCAAGAGTTAAATCATCATCATCTTCACTAGAATTACTACTACTACTTGACACAACAAATCTTCTCTTCCTTACAACTGATGTCTTTTGAGAAACACCAGAGGTTGGTTTCTTTGAAACAATAGGCTGTGGATCAAAATTTTGTTCTTGAATTGTTTCAGAGACTATAATGTTTTGGGCTACTTGGGTAGACACAGGTGGGTTCTCCTCCAATTGAGATTCCTGAGCCATTTCACCACAAAAGAAAGAAGAATTGTAGAGAGTAGGAAGATGAGTTTTAAGAATTACCTGAAAATGATGTGGATAATGAATTGCAGGTATTTCATCTAGATTCTTTTCATTGTCCTTCTTTGTAATATCAGAGAAAATTCTCTTTTGCTGTTCATAAGAAGAAACACAATGTTCCCTACCAAATCTAGCTTCAACATCAGGAATAAAATGGTTAATAAACAATTGCATAAATCTATGATAATAAACCATTTTCCTGTTTTGATCTCTTGACCCAAGTTTAATACTCATCTGACTTAAGATAATATGACCAATGTTAATTACTCTGTCATAAAGCAAACTATAAGCAATATGTGATGTAACAGAAGTAATTTGTTGAAAAGAACTACATTTGCCAGTAAAACATTTAGCAATTTGATCAAAATAAAAAGACCATTCCTTTCTAAGAAAAGACCTATTCAACTGGCTCATGTTATCTAGAGGTCCACTATAACCTAATTCAGACAACATAGTTCTTATATTATCATCAGATGGTACATTCTCATAACTATCAGTAACAGGTAAGCAAAGTACTGAACTAACAACTGATTCAGTAATGTCAAATGAATCTTGTCCTAAATGTAGAACAATCTTACCTGATTGACTCTGAGTAGAATCAATTACCTCAGCATTCTCCCAAGCTTGTGAAACAGCTACTTGATTAATCTGTGGAGATGCTGTCAATGCATAACTTAATGGTCCATATACCAGAAAGTCCATGATTGGATGAAAATCAGATGACACTCCTTCCTTGTTGGTGATAGCTGTAACATGATTGTTTGTCATAAAATCAAAGTCACCAAACTTGAAGGCTACTGATTTAGGTAATCTTCTCTGAGCTGCCATTCTTGATCTGAAAAGAAACTTGAAAAATTCTTGAAATGGATTAGTGATTTTGAAAACTCAAGAGTGATTTTTGCTTTAAAGAATGTAAGATTAGAGAAAGCAATTACACGATTAGAGTTTCAAAACAAATATATTTCACAAATCTTTCAGACCACTATCCCACGTTGACACGTAGATTGACAGGTGTCAGTCCCTGAAAAATGCGGTTACCCACGATTTTTGGAAAATAAAATCCAAAATTGATTTTCATGAAATAAATCAGGGTATAAATAAGTAATACTGATCAGCTTCCTTTTCCTGATGACCTCTCATCAAAATGCAATTTGATTTAAAAATATAATTTTCAAATCCTGATGATCACTCATGAAATCCTGATCAATATCATCAGAGACTTAATATGGAGTTTTCCTCGTGGCATCTTTCTTTTATCTGAAAAAGAAAATAAACAATTAATCTGAACAGAAAATCAATTGGTTAGATATTTTCAATATTTTTTGAAACAAGAAATACAGTCTCATGCAATAATTAGCATTTGACTTCATTAAGACTTCCAAGTGACTGCTCAGCTTCTCACGTCTTCCTTTAAAAGAACAAAACGCCTTGTGCCATTCTCCATAACCTTTCAATTTCTTTTCTTCTCAACAATGCTTCTCAAACCAAAAATCCCTTCAAACCCATTTTTCAGATTTTTCTTGGTCGATGAACATCCTGTTCTTGATCATCTCTTTGAACAAACGACTCTTCTCATCGAACTAATCATGAATGGATTGGTTTTCGATAATATCCAGAAGTTTCTCCTAGAACATCCATCTGTTGGATACAATCTTCCCCTAACCTCCTCAAAACTTGAGGATGAAGAATTTGGCCGAGAGTCTGAGGTTGATCTTGATGGAGATGCTATTCATTTAAGTTAGCTGCTCTCATTCAAGTCGCCCAGACAAGGAATCCGAGACTTTCATCCCCTAATGGATTTCTTGAGATGCTCCTTATCCTGTTCCTCAGAGTTCATATCAAAGACAAGTATAGAATTATCAGTAGAAATTTAGACAGAAAGATGTTGTATTTCATTTCCATGTAATGATTTTTATTAATGAAAATACAATTTCTTGTTATCTGCTTGTCTTTTGATTTTTGAATGATGTACAAATTATCAGTATGCAAATATCAAAACTTGCTAGCATAGACTTAACACATCACAGAATCAGATTACTACACAAAGTAAACGTCAGGATCTGAAGCAATTTTCATAATCCTGATACTGACACAATACTGATGACGTCAGCATCCTGATGACAAATCTAATCCTGATGATTATTAACAAGTCTATCATACTGAAATTTATCAAGGCAAAGTGTTATAGCTAAAGCATTTAACAATCAAATATAGATCCTGATAGGAATATCAAGTCTATAAGCTAAGAACAACATACCTTGCTACTTTTGCAGATGTTAAAGATCTAAAAATTTAACATTCCTAACTCACTTACTAGTCTACTGAATGTAGTCTCATCAAGTGGTTTAGTTAGAATATCTGCAAGCTGTTTGTCAGTAGGAACAAAATGAAGTTCCACAGTACCATTCTCAATATGTTCTCTAATAAAATGATACCTGACATCAATGTGCTTAGTCCTTGAATGTTGAACTGGATTTTCTGCAATTTTAATAGCACTAGTATTATCACAAAACATAGGAATATTACTAAGTGTCATACCATAATCCAGCAACTGATTTCTTATCCAAAGGAGCTATGCACAACAACTGCCTGCTGCTATGTACTCAGCTTCTGCAGTTGAGGTTGAAACAGATTGTTGCTTCTTGCTTGCCCAAGAAATCAATCTATTTCCCAAAAATTGACATGTACCTGTAGTGCTTTTCCTGTCTATCTTACACCCTGCATAATTAGAGTCTGAATAGCCAATTAGAAAGAAATCAGATTCTCTAGGATACCACAAACCAAGATTTGGAGTTCCTTTGAGATATCTAAAGATTCTCTTCACAGCAATTAAATGAGATTCCTTAGGATCACTTTGGAATCTAGCACATAAACAGGTAGAAAACATTATATCTGGCCTACTTGCAGTTAGATATAACAATGAGCCTATCATGCCTCTATAACTAGTATTATCCACACTCTTCCCCTTAGGATCAGAGTCTAGTTTAGTGGCTGTTGCCATGGGTGTTTTTGCAACTGCACAGTCTTGAAAGTCAAACCTTCTTAAAAGATCTTTGATATACTTTGACTGATTAATGAAAATACCAGTCTCAGTCTGTTTGACCTGCAAGCCTAAGAAATAATTTAGTTCACCCATCATGCTCATCTGATACTTAGACTGCATAAGCTTGCTAAACTTAGCACACAACTTTTCATTAGTAGAACCAAAAATAATATCATCAACATAAACTTGAACTAAAAGCAATTCACCTTTTATCTTTCTAAAGAATAGAGTTTTGTCAATTGTACCTCTTGTGAAGCCATTTTCAAGAAGAAATTTAGACAAAGTCTCATACCATGCTCTTGGTGCCTGCTTTAGTCCATAGAGTGCCTTGTCAAGTTTGTAGACATGATTTGGAAACTTTGGATCAACAAATCCAGGTGGCTGTTCTACATACACTTCTTCATCAAGTTTGCCATTTAAAAAAGCACTCTTTACATCCATCTGGTATACCTTGAATTTTGAATGAGCTGCAAATGCAAGAAACATTCTGATTGCTTCCAATCTTGCTACAGGTGCAAAGGTCTCATCATAATCAATGCCTTCTTCCTGAGAATAACCTTTGGCCACCAGTCTTGCTTTGTTTCTTACAATCATACCAGATTCATCTAGCTTGTTTCTGAAAACCCATCTTGCACCAACAATAGATCTATCTTTAGGTCTTGGTACCAGTTTCCAAACTTTGTTTCTCTCAAACTCATTTAACTCCTCCTGCATTGCAATTACCCAATCAGGATCCTGTAAGGCTTCTTCAACCTTCTTAGGTTCATTCTTTGAGAGAAAGCAACTATACAAGCATTCATTTTGAATTGATCTTCTAGTTCGAACACCACTATTTGGATCACCAATTATCAAATCTTCAGTATGATCCTTTGTCCATTTTCTAACAGGTGGTAAATTAACTCTGCTAGTCTCTCCCCCTAAGTTAGTGGTATCTCTTGTAGAAGAATTCTCTCTACCTTCAAAAACTCTCCTTTGATCAATAGAATCAGTAGATTCCATATTGCTGCTAGTTACTGATCTTTCCTCAGTAGACTCTGAAAGGTCAGTTCCTGATGGAGTAGACTCTGAAACATCAATTCCTGATGGAATAGATTCTGAAAGACTAGTCTGCTCCTGATGATCACTGTGTTCTCTCTGATTTATTTGCTCCCCCTCAACAGTAGCATTCCTTTGAGAAGCAATAGAAATTTCTTCTGGAGAACCTTCATCATCACTTGAGAGTATCTCAGAATTCTTCAGATTTTCAAATTCCAATTTGTCATGGCTTTCATCAGTTTGCAAAATTCCAAATTTCTTATCATCAAATGCAACATGAATTGATTCCATAACAATGTGAGTTCTGAGATTATAAACTTTGAAGGCCTTAGATGCTGAATATCCTAGAAAAATTGCTTCATCCGATTTGGCTTCAAATTTTCCAAGTTGTTCTGGATGAACTTTTAGGACATAGCATTTGCATCCAAAGATGTGAAAATATTTCACACTTGGTTTCTTTCCTTTGATCATCTCATAGGGAGTTTTTCCATGACTATTTACCAAGGTACAGTTCTGAGTGAAACATGCAGTGTTAATAGCTTCTGCCCAAAAATAGGTTGGAAGTTTTGCATCTGCAAGCATGGTTCTTGCTGCCTCTATGAGAGTCCTGTTCTTTCTTTCCACTACACCATTTTGTTGAGGTGTACCAGGTGCAGAAAACTGTTGAGTGATTCCATTGTCTGCACAAAACCCCTCCATTGTAGAATTCTTGAATTCTGTACCATTGTCACTCCTAAGTACTTTGACTTTGTACTCAGAGTTATTCTGAATATTCTTGATGAGTTCAATGATTTGCTGAGGAGCTTCATCCTTCTTGTGTAGAAAGAACACCCATGTGAACCTTGTGAAATCATCCACCATAACTAGAGCATATCTTTTCTTGCTGATAGACATAATGTTTACTGGACCAAACAGATCAAGATGTAGCATGTGAAATGGTTCAGTAATTGAATTTTCAGTCTTGCTCTTGAAAGTGGTTCTTCTTTGCTTTCCAAACTGACATGCATCACAAAGTCCATCTTGCACAAAATTTGCCTGAGGTAGGCCTCTCACCAAATTGTGTTTAACAAGTTGATTAAGCTTCTTGAAATTAAGATGTGAGAGCTTCTTGTGCCAATTCCAGCTTTCATCATTTGTTGCTTTGCTGTAGAGACATCTAACAATTCCTTTAGATGTATCACTTAAGCTGGCTTCATATATGTTACCATGCCTTTGACCAGTTAGAACAATGTCTCCATTCTGCATATTCAAGACTTTGCATCCTTCTCTGTCAAAGATTGATTTGTAACCTTTATCACCCAGTTGACTTATACTTAAAAGAGTATGTTTCAAGCCTTCAACCAGTGCTACATTTTCTATGATGACATTCCCCAAAATAATTGAGCCATATCCCAGAGTTTCTCCTTTGTTGCCATCTCCAAAAGATATTACTGGGCCAGCTTTCATCTCAAACTTTGTAAGCAGGGACTTCTTTCCAGTCAAATGTCCAGAGCATCCACTGTCCAAGATAATTGAATGCTTCTTTCCTATGCCCTGCAAACAAAAAGTAACTAGTTAGAATTTTTTAGGACCCAACTTTGATTGGATCCTTTCTTACTAGATTTAGAGACAACAGACTTTGAAGATTTTGCATTTATTTTACCTGTTGCAGAGTCAACTTTAGACTCTGATCTCACAAGCTGTTTGTGACTAGGAGTTTCAGATTTCAAAGAATAATAGTCATAATACAGTTCATGATATTCTCTACACATGTAAATGGAATGAAGTAAACTACCACAATGATAACAAGCTTTTTGTGGTTGGTATTGAATTTTCTGAGTCTTGGGGAATCTGGACTCAGTTTTCCAAGAAGGTTTTTGATTGCAGTCTAGGGCCAAATGATTATGATTTCCACACTTATAGCATTTTTTTCTAGGTGCATCAGGTACATTCTTGTAGTTATTCTCTTTGTTAATACCTTCTTTTCCATTCCTATTTCTCTTGATCTTGCTAGACTCTGAAAGACCATCTAATCTCTGTTTCAACTGAGACTTAGACAGAAACCCTATGTTTACATTCTTAGGTTTCTCTAACACTTTCTCATCTGAATAACTATTGTTAATTCTCTTGTGTACAACAGGGGTACCTTTTGAATCAACAAATTTAACATGATTAGGTTCAGAAACAATTTTCTTACCTTCAGATTTAGATGTGTTAGCTTCTGCCTTACTATCATCATTGACAATAGCTACTTTTTCTTCTTGTCTAGCCTTATCAAAACCTAAACCATTAACCTTACCACGAATTCCACTCTCAAAGATTTCTATTGTCTTCTTACTGGAACTGTTAATGGTCTTAATCACATCTCTCTCTTCTTCTAGTTCTTTTCTGACATAGTCATAAGCCTCAAGAATTACACTATAATCATGCTTAGCTTTATCAGAACTCAACTTGTATTCTTCCATTTGAATTAATTCAGATTCAAGAAAATTATTTCTATCAACTAATTTATCATTCTTAACCTTAAGTTCATCTCTTTCACAAGTAAGAATTCTAAAATTAGTCATAAGATTCTTAAACTCAGCATGGATAGATCTAATTTCATCAGAATTTAAGCTATCAAATGAATCAAGAGAGTGAAGTGATACCTTAACAGAGGATGGAGAAGTTTTCTTTGGAGATCCAGGTTTGTCTGAACTATTGGCCATCAATGCAATGTTTTCATAATCCAATTCATCTTCAGAGTCACTGGAATCAGCCCAATCCTTCTGTGTGACCATAAGTGCATTACCCTTTCCTGAATTCCTAGGCTTCTTACACTCACTAGCAAAGTGTCCAAGCTCGCTGCAGTTAAAGCACTTGATCTTGGCCTTATCAAGCTTGACAATTGTACTTTTGCTCTTGTCACTCTTCTTCTCCTCCTTCTTTTGAAAAGGTCCTTTGCTAAATCTTCTCCTGTTGAATCTTCCTTTCTTGAAAGCTTTAGCAAACATAGCAAAGAGTTCTTGCATCTCAGATTCAGAATCATTGTTGTCAGAGTCCATATCAGTAGTCTCTGACTCAGAACTTTCTTTGCTTTTCTTCTTCCTCGAATTCTTTACAGCAATCTCTTCATGCTGTTCTTCAGGAAGCTTCTTTACTTCAGATTGAGCAGTAAGTGCAATAGTCTTCATCTTTCCTTCACTCCTGCTCTTCTTCTGCTGCTTGTCAAGTTCATAAGCTCTCAATTTTCCATATACTGCCTCTAATGAAATCTCATCCAGATCATTAGCTTCCTCGATCGCAGATATCTTCTCATTGTAGAAATCAGGCAAAGCTTTCATGAACTTTGTATTCATATCCTCCAAGTCATAATATTTACCATGAATGGCCATCTCATTGATGAGTTTTGTAAACCTATCAAAGGTATCAGTAAGTGACTCACCAGACTTGGATTCAAAGTACTCATACTGTTGTATAAGTAATGTCCTCATATTCTTCCTGACAGGCTTAGTTCCTTCACAGTGAACCTTAAGATTGTCCCATATATCCTTAGCAGTTTTACAAGAGAGAACATAGTTAGTGAGAACAGAATCAAGACTGTTGAATAATATGTTTCTTACTTTAGCATCTTTGAGAGCATTCTCCTTGTCCTTATCTGACCATTCAGATTTTGGCTTTTCTGCTGTATGTTCTGGAACAACCACACCATCAACAGTTGCTTGTCCAACGACCTTTGTTGGAACAAAAGGTCCATCTCTGATTCTGTCAAGATAATCAGGATCTGTTGCTTCCAGATGATGCAACATCTTTACTTCCCATAGAGTATATTCGTTTCTCTTGAGCATAGGAATTTTAGTATTCCCATCCTTGTAACCAGACATGATTGCAGATCTTTATGATTATTCGAAATCAACCTGCTCTGATACCAATTGTTAACTCGAATAACTTGTAGAAGGGGGGGTTGAATACAAGTTATATAATCGTGTCTGATTTTTGCTTGATTATAAGAACAAGAATAAACGAATGAATCAAACTCTTGTTTGTATTAATAAGATCAAATACAAACTCTACCAAAGGTGTACAATACCTTTAGCAGCTGCTGACAATACAAATATCTCTCTGTTGTTTCGAACTCTCGAATACAAACCTTATACAGAGCTACGCACACGAACTCACAACTTCGTCTCACCGCACACGCTCTTTACAATGATATTGAGAGAATATTTATAATGCTACCTATCAACTAATAACAGAAAGATATAATCTATACATGACAATGTTCTGCCTTCTAGTCGATAGTTTCCTTCAATAGAAAACTCTTTCCTTCATAATATCTTCTTGCTTGTTCTTCAAACAACGATCCTGTTTTATAGCACTTGCCAGTTTCTATAGCATCCATAATGACATCATCAGTAACACAACTGATATCAGGATCTGTACACTGCATCAGTATCTGATCAACCATCAGTATTGGACCGTCATCAGGATTTGCTCTGTGTTCCTGACATGTAGTCTCCGATACACTGTTCATTCCTGACTAAACTATATAGATAACTGTCTTACACATAAAACCTATATACAGTGCTAAATCCTTTATAAGATCAGGATTACAAGAAGTATAATGTGTAAATTCTATTCTTAACATCACAACTTATGAATTATTCCTAACACATAAAACAGAAAACAGTTAACGTTAGTAAAATCTTTCTCTTGTTTAATTCGGGTCATCTCTTGGAAAGGTTGCCTGCTTGGTTCCCAATCCTTATCTCTAGGTTCCAACATGCCTCGAGGCATGTTGGTCCCTTTTATCTTTTTGCCTCGAGGCGATTCTAGGAACCTGTGCGCCGTTCTGGGAGTCCACACAGATTCCTCTTCTTCATATGTCAGGCTAGACATCTTATGAAGGTAAATGCTAAGGATTTTATCCCCTTCTTCCCATGTGCCAAAGGCGGTTCCACATGAGGGAGAGCTTATTAGGCTTCTCTTTAAGAACAAGTGTGCCGGTCTAGGCTCCACACAAGTTCCCACTTCCTCTCATGCCAGTGGCGGTTCCACGGAGGGTTTAAACATACAATCTCAGGTTCCTGTATGCCAGTCTCGGCTTCATACAGGTTCCTTTAGGTGCCTTTTATCAGGACTTTAGGTGCCTTTTGTCAGGACTTTAGGTGCCTTTTGTCAGGGCTTTAGGTGCCTTTTGTCAGGATTTTAATTCACGTGCTCAAGAAACTTGAGGCTTTTGGCAACAATGTCGTGCTCAGTCAGCTGAGGTTTTTCAATCACATTTGCTCAGGAAGCTACCTGAGGCTTTTCTCGTGCCCAGAAAGCTACCTGGGGACTTTGCTCGATGCCCAGGAAGCTACCTAGGACTTTTTCTTGATGCGTGCTCGGGAAGCTACCCAAGGCTTAATTCATACTCAGGAAGCTACCTGAGGCTTTGGTTCAAGTCAGTCATTCTCAATTTGCATACTTTGTCGAATCACATTCATACTTTGCTCATACTTTCAATGCTACAGGAACCTGTAAGTCAAGGTGACCTGCAAATACAATACAATGCTACAGGAACTTGTTAGCCTAGGTAACCTGCAACAAATACAATACAAGTACTAAAGCAAGCACTTAAAAAGTTTCAAATTGGCATATGAAATATCAAATCATATCATGCACAATACTGTCTAAGTAGGAATACTACCCCCCAGTTCTTTTTGGTAATTATTGTTACGTAAAAGAACTATTAAGGAGCTATAGCTGCAAAGAATGCACTCAAAATATCCAATCGTAGAGTTATCTATCGCTCAATACTTTAAAAAGAAATCGTCTTGCAAGTAGGGAGGTTCACATCAAGTACCCCCTGAGTACATGCATAATCAAATACTGAAATCAAAATGCTGGTCAGCTATAACTAATAAGCTGCGCACACTAGAACAGAACTGTCTTTTAGCATCGCACTTTTAGCGTCGGTTATATAAAGAGTCGTGGCATATATATACTTTAGGCGTCGGTTGCTAGCTTAACCGACGCTTAATGTCATTTATTTTGGACCTTTTGCGTTGGTCATGAAACAACCGACGCTTAAAACTGACCCTTTAGCGTCGGTCTTTACTCAACCGATGCCTAAAACCGACCTTTAGCATCGGTCATAGACAACCGACGCCTAAAACTAATCCTTTAGCGTCGGGCTTTACTTAACCGACGCCTAAAACCTAACCTTTAGCGTCGGTCTTTACCTAACCGACGCCTAAAACCAACCCTTTAGCGTCGGTTATTAACAACCGACTCCTAAAACTGATGCTTTAGCGTCAATCTTTACTCAACCGACACCTAAAATAGCCCTTTTATATTTTATGTGTCGCGTTACATTTGACCGACGCTAAAAGTATTATAATTTTTAAAATACATTTTACTTAATAAATTATATTAAACAAATATATACAACTGGACTTGGACAAACTTATTTATCCACCCACCACTGGTTTTTCTCGGTACCAAAGAAAACGTTTTCCTCTGTTCCACTCACAAATCAGATCTCCCCTCCATTCCCTTTTCACTCTCGACTGCACTAATGATTTTCACTAATGGATTCACCAATCGAAGGTTTGCTAATCTACTGCCACATACCCCAAACTACTTCAAGGGTTTGCAATACTTTTTCATATCTACTCCAATCGATTATTTCTCTCAATTGCTGGGTTGAATCTCGTTGCTCTAGGTTCAGTTGGGATTCTCTGGGTTTAATCTCTGGGTTTCTGGGTGTGATTGAATTGGGGTTCTAGAGTTCGATGGCCCGTCTTCCAAATTTAAGGGTTTTTTCTGGGTTCATTACTTTGCTCCAGGTGTGCTGATTTCTCTAGGTTCTATATATATATATATATGTTTGTATCTGTTGAAATATATATGTTTGTTGGGTTCTCTATATATGTGATCCTTTTTGAATCAACATATATATATATATATCAGCTGTCATGGGAGTTGTAATGATCAGCCACAATTGGCAGCAAAGCTGGTGATGAGGTATGGGCTTGGTGTTATCGCTTTATAAAAAATTTGAAACAAATTCACCTTGGATGTATAGCTTTTTATACGTTATTCTCGGAAAAACGTACTACCTAATTAGTCGTGGTTGTTGTTGAGCTAGTTCTTAGAGTTCTAGTAACTAGTTGGATAATAATTAGTTCCATTTGAGCATGTTCAATTCTTTAATTTTTTATATACGTTGTTCCCATGTGCTTTACAGCGAACAATGTTTAATTATTATTATTATTATTATTATTTTATATCTGTTCTAGGCTAAAATTTTGTTACCGGATTTTTATTTTTATTTTATTTTCTTTTGCGTCTGTGCGATTTTAAACTGGAAAAAGGCCAATTTATAGCTACTTCTTTAGGTTTTCGAGGCTAAGGATGATTACTCTTATTTCTGGAAACTGTATCTATATTAACTCGTTATGTGGTTATGAACTGTTGAATTTGTTAGTAAATTTTTGATTATTGGCTTTCCTTTTCACAGACAAAGCTTTTAGGACAGATGCTTTATTATGTCCTAACAACAGGTGCAGGGCAACAAACTCTAGGAGATAAGTACTGTGACATAACACAGGTTTGGAACTAATTTTTTTTTACTTTCGTCAACAATTGATTATATTCTTACATGGAACTATAATGTGTTATGTACTGTGGTTATAGTTCCTGAAACGTCTTAATAGTCATTTTTATGAAAGATTTATATAGTGTTCTTCACATTATAGATCTTTAAATGACCACTGTTAGTGATATGCCTATACTGTGTCCATTCTTAAAGTATCATGTTAATTATTTATATGTTATCTCTTATGCAGTGTATCTTAACTCTATCTTTGTCCATCTTGATAACAAGTTATCATTCTGTTTACAAGATGGTGTGAATATCATCAATTCATCGTACCTAACAGTACTTCGAGTAAGATTGTTGTATTTCCCTGATTGATGCAGTATTTGTATTGAAAGGTTGCAGGGCCTTTTGGACTTTCTCCAACACCAGGCGTGCACTTTTCATCATCTATCAGTCAGTAGTGCCTTGTATTGCTGAAAGATTCAGGTTCGTTTAAGCCTAATAATAAAAATGATTCGGCTTTTCTAGCTTCACTTCTTGAATCATCTTAAAACCTTCTCGTCCGCAGCTCTAGGGTTGCTTCTCGAGGAATTGCCCTAAATGATTCACTATCTGATGAACTGTTTGGTTATGAAGCTGCTGGGAGCAGCCATGCTCAGACCCCTGTACTTATTAATGTCTCTCCTTCCTCTACATCTGTTTCAACTCTGTCGAGATTGAGGCAGAAAATTAAAGAGTTATGGTTGTATGCGATTCAGAGATGGCCATCGGTATGTATATGTTATGAAATAATACTGATTTTAGGGCCACACAATAATTTATTTCTGTATACACACACACACACACACACACACACACACACATATATATATATATATGTTAGTGGCTCAATCCTTTTACAATTGATCAAGAATTCATTGTCTAATTACATAGTAAAGACTTCAGGTCTATGAAGATTATTTTGTCCCCAAACTTAGACTACAAGTTAAAATTTTATATACTCTTGATGTGCTCTGAAGAGCACTGTTTTACTTCTTACTTTGCTATTGTAATATGTACCAGTTGACAGTGATCTTTATGTTATAAAACATTTTCAATTGCTGGTTTGCGTAACATTTAATTTTATCTTTTTCTTTCAGATGCTACCCTTTGTGCGCGAGTTCTTACAGTTGGTTCTTCGCACTAATCTCATGTTCTTCTACTTCGAAGGTCTCTTTGTTGATACTAATTTTTGGTGGCTGTGAATACATTTTAAATTATGGTTGGGAGTTGAATTTGTTTTTTTACTGATTTTGTAGGGTTATATTATCACATATCAAAACATGCAGCAGGAATTCGTTATGTATTGGATTTTTTTATTTATCTTGCAAGAGGTGCTAGCATTTCTAATGATTAATCTTTTTATTTCCAACCAACAAGCCGAGACAATTTTGTAAGCAGTTGCTGATTTTGATGAATATTTATGAGTGGCTTTAGCGTGTGAAAAGATCGGTGGTTAGAACTGTTGTTATTGTAACCATCTATCATGTTAAAAAATAGTCTGTTATGCATTACATGTGTATCAGTGTATGTTAATTATCATCTCACAAAAAGAACATTTTGCAAGCCAATCTCTTACTGGACAAAAGAAGTGTATCCAATATTAGGTTGTCGTTTCAATAGCTCCTGTGTCTGCACTTGCCATGCTAAGACTGTTGCAATAATATTTTTCCAATTTCTGTCTTATTATGCCACTAATGCTAGGTTTACTCAAAATTTGGCCAATTCTACACATTATGGTTTAATTGTATCTTCGATTTTATGATGAAAGGAATTGATTTGTTTGTAACATCTAATAGGTTTCTGAATTCTCAGCATAAAGATGCTGTTGTTTTTGTGCAGGAGGTACTTGGTCACTGCTGAGACTAATGGATGTATGCAAAGTCTCTGCAAAATGGATACCCATTTTTTTTCATTTCTTTCTTCTTCTTTGGAATGCTTTTGACAAACAGGTATGTCTATAAAGTTTGAATCTTTTTACGTTTTTATGCCAATCATGAATTGCAATTGTGATGTAAAGATTTGAACTTTAATCTGTTGTGTGCTAAAAGATGATTAATTTTAAAAAAATTTGAGCTTGCCCTTATGGAGTTTTTGTGTTTTTTCACTTTGGTTTATTGCGACTAATTGTGTATTTTGATGATCCAGGGTTCAAGATTGTGGGCTCCACCTGAATTTAATGGCCAGCTGATGTCAAGGCAAAGACAGGAACAAGAATTGCATATTATTTCTGAGGACTGTACAACTAAGAAGGTGTGTGAAATAAAACTGTTACAATTTGTTTGATTTTATTCAAATTTGTTGTCTTATAGATTTTTGTAACTGACTGCGATTTAAGTTATCTTACAAGTTTATCAAACTTATCAACCACATATTAAGCTACCTGAAATCATAATACAACCAAGTTGAGGCAGAACTAAAATGACAAGGTGCATAATGGATAACTTTCACTTTGGCTTGTGGCTCCTGATTACTGTATCATACTTGATTCTCATATGAACTAATTTTTTTTTTGGTTTCAGGAGCTTATTTATAGTACTCTGTATAAACCACTGAATAACGCAAACTTTGTTTATCTTATATTTGAGCGTTTTCATGACTTGTGCTTTATTGGCTATAGCTATTTTAAAATTATGAACTGCTTCAGGACTATCAATGAATTGATCTTGATCATGTTAATATACCAAGAGGCAAATAGGAATTTTTTTAAATCTCCATGCATACCCTATATATATTTTCGTGGTCTGCCGTTCCTATCTAGATGTGGACACTTTTTGCTGTCATCAAATAATTACTATCTTCAGCTTCTTTGATCTGCTTCCAATCAAATCACTATTTTTAAAAACAATAGTTTATTTAGTGTATGAAATTTTGATTTGATGCTTAGGTTCTTAAAATATATGAATATATAATAAGATAATTAGATACATAGATACTTAGAACTCTGTCTACCTGGAAACTATAGTTGAGCTTAAACTATACTTTATACTTAGAAGATTTCATCAAAGAATAAGATATGATTATTACAATAGGTGTATATATGCCTAAGCGTTAGGGTTACTATATGAGATAACTTTGAACATGTAAGTTAACTGTTAAGATTTGGTGGAGGTTCTGGGCCGAACACTTGCTTTTAATGTGACTGCTTTTAATGTGACTGAGCTATCCGTTTGACAAATAGTTGTACATACATCTTACTTAAATGTATTGTGTACACTCTGTATTACTAAACTTGAAATCAAATACTTCTAATTATTGCTTATATCTATTGCAGGTGAGCTTGTACGATTTCTAGCCTCTCGAATAGATACCTGGTATTCAAACCAGCAGCATACATTGTAAGGGGCAGCCCGCAGCAGCATGCCCCGAAACTAGATTTTTTTGTTTGTTTAGTCAGCAATAATTGTACGTAAAGATGGTTATTGTAGGATGTGTTATATTTACTCATGTGATCAGATGATGAATATGATGGAACAAGTTTATGTTGATTATCAAGTTATATACTAGTTTTGAGTTGTTTTTTTATGATAATAAATGAGATTAAGGATCTTAGCATTCACTTTAAGATGTCATTACTGTGCTATTTAGTAACATCCATTCTGAGAATGAAGCATGTGTTGGGTGTATGTATGAAATCTGCTATATCAATATAAAAAAAAATTAAAAAAGACTTTAGGTGTCGGCATTCTTGTTAACCGACACAATAGGCCTACACCTATAGCGTCGGCATTTCAAGTAACCGACGCTTATGCTTACACCTATAGCGTCGGCGTTTCAAGTAACCGACACTTATGCCTATACCTATAGCGTCGGCGTTTTAATTAACCGACGCTTATGACTATACCTATAGCGTCGGCATTTCATTTAACCGACGCTTATAAATATTTTAAGTGTCGCCTAAATAACCGACGCTACAGGCCAATACCTATAGTGTCGCTTGCATATACTACGCCACTTGACCGACGCTAAAAGTATGTTTTGACCGACGCTATAGGCCCTTTTTCCCTTTATTCTTGGGCTGAAAGAGCCTTACTTTTCCTAAGAAAAACACATAAAAGAGTTACTGATAATACTTCTTGAGATGTTCTGCATTCCAATCTCGGAATGAGGCTCCTATCCATATCCATCAAGTGGTAGGTTCCTTCCCAAATGGCTGACTTTATCTGGTAAGGTCCCTCCCAATTTGCTCCAAAAGCTCCATGTGCCAGAACCCTGGTATTTGGCATGACTTTTCTCAGAACTAGGTCTCCAACTTTAAAAGGTCTTGCCTTCACCTTTTTGTTGTAATACCTTCGAACTCTCTGTTGATATGCTACTAACTTCACTTGCGAATCTGCTCTCAACTCTTCGACCATGTCCAAATACAGTCTATGATTGACCTCATTGTTCTCGGGGTCAAAATGCTTTCTTCTCAGGGAACCTGTTCCAACTTCCACAGGTACCATAGCTTCACAACCATAAGTGAGAGTAAAGGGAGACTCACCAGTTGTAGTTCTAGGCGTGGTGTTATATGACCACAAGACTCCAGGAAGCTCCTCTGGCCAGCTTCCTTTCTTATCTTCAAGCCTTGTCTTCAAAGTATGCTTGATAATCTTGTTCACCGCTTCAGTCTGTCCATTACTCTGTGGATAGTACACTGCTGAAAATGTCTTCTGAATTCCAAACTGCTCACACAACCCTCTAAGCTCTCTACTATCAAACTGCTTCCCGTTGTCAGAAATCAGCTTCTACGGAATGCCAAACCTGCATACAATGGCTCGAAACACGAACTCAGTCAATTTTGATGCTGTAATCTTAGCAAGTGGTTCTGCTTCTGCCCACTTTGTGAAGTAATCAACTGCGACCACTGCATATTTCACTCCTCCTTTTCCTTTCGGGAGTTCTCCAATGAGGTGTATCCCCCACACGGCGAATGGCCAAGGACTAACAATCTGTTTGATAGGTGCTACAGGACGACTATCAAAATTTGCAAACCTCTGACAATTACCGCATGCCTGTGCGAATTTGGTAGCATCTGCTTTGATGGTTGGCCAATAATATCCTTGTCGAAGGATCTTCATGGCTAAAGAATTACCCCCCGAGTGATTTCCACATACTCCTTCATGAATCTCCTCGAGGATGTACTTGCATTGTTCTCCAGCTACACACTTGAGCAAAGGTTGATTGAATCCTCGTCTATACAGAACTCCATCATAGATTACATACCTGGCTACATGATACCTCAACTTCCTGGCATCATCTTGACCGGGAGGTAGCTCCCCCTTTTCCAGGTAACGATGTATTGGGGTCATCCAGGAATCTTCAACTGGAAACTCGATGTCCATCACTTCTTCTTTGAAAACACTAGGTTGCTCTTGAATCTGAAGTGGGATTACCCCCAATAATGTGGATTCTCTCTGAGATCCTAGCTTGGCTAATGCATCTGCCTTGGTATTCTTTCCTCAAGGTATTTGATCTAGTTTCACCTCTTTGAACCTCGCGATCAACTCCTAGGAGTACCTCAAATACAAGTCTGTTCGTGGACCTCTTGCCTGAAAACCACCACGAATCTGCCAAACTACTAACATTGAATCACTGAACACTCTGATATTCTCAACTTTCATCTCCAAGGCTAACTTGAGACCAGCAATCAATGCCTCATACTCTGCATCATTGTTTGTGGCTCTAAAAGCAAAATGAATCGAGCTATAGAGTTGGTGTCCTTCTGGACTAACTAGCTCTATGCCTGCACCTGCTCCACCACTCTTAGCAGCTCCATCTATATACAGTGTCCACCAGGGTGCACAGTTGTCATTCTCTGTCTATTCTTCCACCACCTCTTTTGGCCCTTCCTGGCCAGTAACCTCCACATGAGGTGGAAACTCGATTAAGAAATCTGCTAGAGCTTGAGCTTTGATTGCTGTCTTTGGCTTGTATTCTATGTCGAACTGTCCTAACTCCACAGCCCACTTTAACATTCTCCCAGAAGTTTCTGGCCGATGCATCACTTGCTTAAGTGGATATGAGGTTCTTACCTCAATCTTGTGAGCTTTGAAGTAAGGTCGCAGCTTCCTGGAAGCTAGAATCAATGCGAAAACCAACTTCTCCATTCCTGTATATCTCGTTTCTACATCAAGTAACCTTTTACTAACATAGTAGACTGGGCTCTGCTGTCCATTCTCTTCTCGAAACAGAACTACACTAATGGAATACTCTGATACGGCCAAGTAAAGTATCAATGTTTCTCCATCCACAGGTTTGGCTAACAGTGGGGGGCTCCCCAAATGCTCCTTTAACTTTCCAAACGCTATCTCACATTCTGATGTCCACTCGAATTTGCTTCCTTTCTTTATAGCTTTAAAGAACTCCTGACACTTATCAGTGGACTTCGAGATGAATCTGTTCAAGCCTGCAACTTTCCCTGTAAGGGACTGAACCTCTCTCACAGTCCTTGGTGACCTCATATCAATCAATGCTTTAATCTTGGCTGGGTTGGCTTCGATACCTCTGTGATTCACCATAAAACCCAGAAACTTTCCTGATTCTATCCCTAACACACATTTTTTAGGGTTCAGCTTTATTCTGTACTTCCGCAAGATTCCAAACATTTCTTCTAAGTGCTTTACATGGTCAACAGCTTCCTTGGATTTGACTAGCATATCATCCACATATACTTCCATAGTATGGCCAATTTGGTCTTTAAACATCATATTCACTAACCGTTGGTATGTGGCTCCAGCATTAATCAATCCAAATGGCATGCATACATAGCAATAAAGACCTCTATCCGTAATAAAAGAAGTATGCTCTTAATCAAGTTCATACATAGGGATTTGATTGTAACCTGAATATGCATCCATGAAGCTGAGGAGGGCATGTCCAGCTGTTGCATCCACTAGCTGATAAATCCGTGGCAGTGGGAAACTGTCTTTCGGGCATGCTTTGTTGAGATCTGTGAAGTTCACACAGGTTCTCCATTTCCCATTAGGTTTCTTTACCAAAACAGGGTTTGCCAACCATACTGGGTAGAAAGATTCTTTAACCAATCCTGCATCCAATAACCTATCGACCTCTTCTTTCAATGCTTGAGCTCTTTCTCCACTAATTGGTCTTCGCTTCTGTCTCACCCCTTTCTTTTCTGGATCAATATTCAACTTATGACACATGACCCTTGGATCTGTTCCTTCCATATCTGCGTGACACCATGCAAACACATCCAGGTTCTTGCCCAAAAAGGTAATAAGTGATTCCTTCAAGGCTGGGTCAAGTTGAGCTCCAATCTTTAACACTTTTGTACTATCTTTGTCACTTATCTTCACACCCAACGTTTCACCAGCTGGTCCAGCCTTGACCATGGTTTCTGGCATTCGAGGATTTAAATCTACCTCCATCTCTGTGGTTGAGTCCCTTAGAGGTTCCTGGTGTGTAGATGGTTCTTGAACTTCAGGCATCACATTCCTTCTTTTTGATGCTGGCTGACCGTCTTCACTAACTTCATCATGTTTCAGTTTTCTAGATTTCTCTTCATCCAAACCTTCTGTCATACACACATCACCATCCTTATCCATAGGGGGTGCATTTTCTAGCAGCAAGTAGGGGGTATCCGGTCCCCGAAAAACTGGAATCTCAGCGTGAGGTTCCTCTTCAATGATCTCTTCAATTCTTACAGCTCTACAGGATGCTGGCACAAAACCTTCCAAGGGCGGACTACGCAGGTCATGCGTTATTTTGTCTGGGTTCTTTCCTGGGAAATCATCAGGAACCTCGTCCATGGGCTCAGGCAATTTTGCAGCCTTAGCAGCATGTTGCAAAGCTTTGGTGTATCACTCTCTAGACTCATACTGGCATCCTCGAACTACACCAATTCCATTCGGTGTTGGGAACTTCATAGTTAGGTGGTAAATGGAGGTTACCACCCTCATCTCTTTCAAGACGGGTCTTCCCAGAATAGCATTGTAGTTCATATTCTCCTCTATAACGATGAATTTTGACAGTTGTGTAATGCAACATGGCTTGTTACCTAGAGTTACTGGTAAATGAATCTTACCTTTGATAGGAACCTGATTGTTAGTGAATCCATACAAGGTATCCTTTGTTGGAGTTAAATCTTTATCCAGAAAATGCATCTTCTTGAAAGCTGAGTAAGATAACAGGTTTACAGAACTTCAATTATCAACTAACACTCGATGAACCTCATAAGACCCGATTCCTGCCTCGACCACTAAAGCATCGGTATGGGGATGGTGCACCCAAGAAGCATCTTCTTCAGTGAAAGTAATATCTACATCCTCTCCTTCAAACAGCTTTGGAGACCTCCATGATAGATTATAAACACTAGTCAAAGGACGTTCTTTAGCTTCACGGGTCTATCTCTCCATGGCGCTCCTGCTACTTCCTCCAATGTGGGGACCTCCTATAATTGTGCGTATGCACCCAGCCTTAGGTGGTCCTTCCACCATAACAGGTTCCTGTGTCTATGGCCTCTGAGTCTTCTCATCTCTATACTTTTTGCCTTCTTGAGCCACCCATTCACTTAACTGCCCTTGTCTGATTAGAGTCTCAATTAGGTCCCTGAGGTGACGGCAGTCTGCAGTATTATGCCCATTGTTATCATGGAAGTCACAGTATGGACGCTCATTCTTATTCCCTGGAGGACCAGTTCTGAAAGGCTTCTTAAACCACGAGGACTTCTCATTCACCGCGGAAAAGTGATCGATTGGAGCTACCAAATGGGTGAAAGTTTCATAGACAGGTCTCACATGTTTGTCGTTGTTATAGGAAGCTGGTGGCGGGACCTGACTCATGACAGGTCTAGTAGGATTCATAGCTTCAGCTTCAGGCTTTACCTGGGATGTACGACTAACCACCTTCTTACTGTCACGACCATTGGGGCTTCTTGGTCTCGACCACTTGCTTCCACTTTGCCTTACAAAATCTGGATCCTTCTTTAACTCGGCCAGAGATTCCTCCACAAGACGAAAAGATTCTGCCTGGGCATAAAAATCTGCCAACGTCTCTGGTTCTTTTCCTTGAAGTGCTTTCCAAAAGTCTGAGCCTCCTTTGACTCCAGCAATTAAGAAATTCTTTATGGTCTCCTCAGATGCTTTCCTAACCTTCGGAACCTCTGTATTGAACCTCTTGAAGTATTCCGCCAATGTCTCACTAGGTTGCTTGATGTTGGCTAAGGTATTGGTAGGTGGTGCGAATGCAACGGATGCTCTGAATTGAGTGACGAAGAGCTTCCCCATACTCGCCCAAGAACCAATCGAATCGGCAGGTAACCTCTTGAACCATTGATGGGCTCCACCCTGTAGAGTTGCAGCCAGTAACCTGCATCTGGTGGCTTCCTTCACTTGATAGACATCCATCTCTGTGTCGAAACGACTGAGGTATTCAATGGGGTCAGTAGTTCCATCGAATTTCAACTCATTCGAAGGCCTGTAAGACCTAGGCAGAGCCGACTTTCGAACCTTCTTGGTGAAAGGAGAAGCAGTTATAGGATTCACAACAAGATTCTTTTCGTCCTTGAGTTGAGCCAAAATTTTCTTGATATCTTCTGTTGTCACCTCCCCAGTAGCTTCCGCTTTTGTCTTTTTGCTCGTTCCTTCCTCCTCTTTCGACTCTGCAGTGCTTGATTCTTCAGTAACCTCGTCTGAATCTGGGTTTTCTTCTTCAATTATCTCAACAGATGGGTCCTTATCTTTCTTCTTTTTCTGTGAGGAACCTCCAGTCTTGGTCTTCTTCCTTCCCTTGGACCCTGTACGGCCCTTGCTAAAAGTTTTACTCTTCTCAGGATTCTCTAGTTCTTCATCGCCATTATTCTGCTTTAGTTCTTCACCATCTTCTGGAACCTTCTCTCCATCCTCAGATTCTTCTTCCTCAAAGTTTAACTGTTTCGGAGTAACCTTCGACTTCTTGCCTTCTTTTTCTTCTTTTTGCTTGAAGCCTGCTCCAAAGTCGACAATCGTTCTCCCACAGTCTTTAAGGTTTCCATCATAGCTGCTTTGGTAACCTTCGGTGCCTTATGAGGAGATTTGTTCCCATCGTGAATCTGTTGCTCATAACGGATTGCTTCGCTATCAGAGTTGCCTGACATCTTTTCCACTCTTAAGATGTTAACTATCCCCTCCTTCTAGCGCCAATGTTGATGAGTGGATTTTGTAACAACTTTTGAGAGGTTTACGGGTAGTTGTATAGACTAGCGATCAACTGTTCTGTGAAAAGTTTGGGTTGTGTTTGTAGGGGTTGAGCTGTGCTCGAGGGTATCTCCAATAATCTCAAGTGCCTTTAGAGAAAATTAGAGAACTTAATGCGTCTTACCCTCGAGGTGCCTACGTACCCTTATATATATAGGGATCAAGCTCACGTAGTTCTAATGTGATTCTGTCTCTTGCTGGAATAGCTGTATTCGGTCCCCTAGTTCGTGTAGGACTCAGGTTCCTTTAGAGCCTTCCACGAACTAGTTGGCTAAGTAGAATAGAACTCGAGTTCGTACCCTACTATAATTCTCTCATTGATCAGAGATAATCCTAGGATCATCTGCGCCCTAGAATTATACTCCAATATTAATTCGTTTATCTGTTCTAGATGGCTTCTAGAACCTTTTGTTGGCAACTCGTAGGAACCTGGTACTCAGGAACCTATATCTCAGGAGCCTGTTTCTCAGGAACCTCCTTATTTCGGGACATATCACTTAGGGACCTCCCTTTAAGCATCAGTACCTGCACAAATAACAAACTGGTTAGACTGGATAGCTCTTCACATGCTCTCGTCATCTCTATGGCTGTTATTATGCAAACTCGAACTCTTCCGCTGGGAGGAACCTGGTCTTCTAATGTTCAGCTCAGCTTCCTGACCATTGGGAGCCTCATGATACTCATACTTCCTTAGTTATTTCTTCTATCTGATCTTCATAACTCGTACTGGATTCACCTTTTAGCTCATATGGACTAAACCCTATGGTCTAATGGGCCTAAATCCAGCCCATGATGAATTTGGGCACAACATAATCGATGGTGCACAATCAATGAAAAAGTGGCCAAGTTTATTGGATTCTACAACAAAATTATTGGAAGAAATGAAAGTGGATTAACTAAGCAAGATAAGGTACTCGATGTTTTATTTGGATTGTTTTTGATTAATTGTTGATTGTCTCTTTGGGTATGAATTTAGTTTGTTTCGATTTAGGCTGTTTCAGCTATAGTTAGTTATTTGAGGTGTTTATTCACTGAATTGATGGATGCATTTGATGGTTCTTTTGGTTAATGCAGGCATTGTTAAGTCTAGAGTGTGTTTAGGCGATAATTACATGTTAGTAACAATTACCCTTTTTAAGAGGTACTACTTACAATTGGATTTGTAGTAAGTAGCAAGTTCTGAAACTACTCTTGGGTTCGGACTTTGATTTGGACACTTTTTTTCTCAGCAAATTCAGCATTCCACATGTTATGAGAATTCTGTGTAAACTTATCCTGAAAAAGAGAAGTATAATTGGTATTTAGTTTGAGCAGAAACAGGTTCCGTTTTCGATAGATTTGAGTAGCTAATATCCATTTTATAATAAGACTTAACATCTTTCATAAAGAGTTTACTGTTACTCGAGGGAGGAGATGAACTGTTGAAATCCAGAAAGTGATCAGTTGTCCTGGATCGGATCTACTAGGGAAGCAAGTATAAAATAATATGTACTGATTATAGTCATCGCTCTATCTGTTTATCTTTCAAAGTCATGACACATGATGAATTTTAGTTACGAATTAGTTTCAGAAAAGCAGGGCAGGGCTGTTAATTTTTTTGACTGACAATTTATGATTTGTTTGAGATACAATGTTCTGAAAATTTTAAGTTGTTTATTTGAAGTAAATGTGTCTCTGTGGAGTCTTGGGAATGCTTTAAGTTCTTTATTTCTATGTAGGTGTAATATAACTGAATAAATCTTTGATCGATGGATAAGATATTGATCAAGTAATAACTAATCATACTGACATACCAAATAATAATCTACCTGATGATCAGGATATATAGTAGTTGTTAATTACTTCTTGTAATAAATCAACTAATTAGTTAAGTTTTAACCTGGCAGTGGATTTAAGCCCTTTTCCTTGTAGTGTAAGTTGATCGTCTATAAAACTTTACTCTATTGTCTATATTTTATTTGTACATATTCATATTTATGTACACTAGCTAATTACTCTACATACATGTAAAAGCGTACTTAGCTAATTACATGTACATTAGCTAATTTATGATTTATGTACACTAGCTAATTACTCTAATTACTCTACATATTTATGTACAAACTGGACCTAATGCGTCGCCACCTATAGCGTCGGTTATTGACCTATTGCGTCGCATTTTTACCTATTGCGTCGGTTTTTTGCATTAACCGACGCTATAGGCCTATTGCCAGAAGCTTTAGCGTCGGTTGTTTGCATCAACCGACGCTATAGGTAGAGCCTATAGCGTCGCCTTTTTCAGGGGCGACGCTATAAGTATACCTATAGTGTCGCCCTTAAAATGCCGATGCTATAGGATACACTTATAGCGTCGCACCCTAAAATGCCGACGTCGCACCCTAAAATGCCGACGCTATAGGTATTTTCCATTTTTTTATTTTTTACCCATTTTTAACTAGTTTGTAAAATAAATCAAAAAAATAAATAAAAATAGGAAAAATGACAATTTTTGAAAATAAATTCATACACACCAAAGTAGTCATACTCTTGTGATGAATTTTAACATACTTTCACTAATTTTCCATTTTTTTTATTTTTCCACATTTTTAATTAACTAGTTTGTCAAATAAATCAAAAAATTAAATAAAAATAGAAAAATGACAATTTTTGAAAATAAATTCATACATACCAAAGTAGTCATACTCACTATTTGTGTGATGAATGTTACCTTATTTTCACTAATTTTCCATTTTTTCCCCATTTTAACTAGTTTGTAAAAGAAATCAAAAAATTAAATAAAAATAAGAAAAATGACAATTTTTGAAAATAAATTTATACACATCAAAGTAGTCATACTCACTATTTGTGTGATGAATGTTACCTTATTTTCACTAATTTTCCATTTTTTTATTTTCCCCATTTTTAACTAGTTTGTAAAAGAAATCAAAAAATTAAATAAAAATAGGAAAAATGACAATTTTTGAAAATAAATTCATACACATATCAATAAAATATCTTATACTAAATATTACATATCAATATCATATCTTATACTAAATATTAATAATATAATATTGGGAAATTGGGATTTAATATAACACATTAACACAACACACGGGTCAAGTCTAAAATTGGAAAATTGGGATTTAGGGTTACTGCGCCGCTCCGCCCCTCTCGTCTCTCATAGTCACTCGACTCACTCTCGTCGCTCCACTCATCTCTGGTTTTCAACAAATCTGCTCAAGGTTAGATTGCTATCTTGATTCTTGAGTTTAAACCGTTGTTTCGTATTTTGATTCATATTTTATATCTTCAATTCGAATCTTTGATACGAATCTTTGATTCGTTGATTGATATATAGTAATATAGTAATACGAATCTTGAGTTGAACTGCACGCTTATATTTTTGTTATGTATATGCAGCCATGTCAACTTCTGATGGTTTAATCACATGATTACCTGCTGAAATGGAAGGTAATCACATGATTTTCTTATGGTTTAATGTTGTAATGAAGCTTTACAACTTTAATGCTCATGTTTGCAACTTGTTAAAATTTCAGGTGAGGCGTCTACTGGATATGCAACTATATACAAAGATTTGGATGTGGAAGAATCATGTATTACACGCGAGGTAATTAAAATCATTCAATTTAGTATAGTCAGTGTGTTTTTCTTATGTTAATGCCTTTTGTTTTACTGTTTTTCTTAGGCATGAAAATTCGGAGACAAGGACTGTTGTAAGGTTAGCTGTTCTGCAAACTTTGTTTTTCAGGATTGTTAATGTTGTTCTGGTTTTGAAATAATTGAATTTGTATAGAAGGGCTATTGTCATGATCTTTGAAATAATTTGAATCATTGAGTATTTGTCATTTTTTGTATCTTGCAGTGATTGAGGTTGTTAAATAAATTGGGTTGTTTGTTGACATATTGTTTAAAAATGTAATCTTTAAATGTAAAGTTCAAACCTTTTTCCCAGTACAAGTCTAAAGTTCTCTATAAGCAACTTTTGTAAAGGATTTTCACAATTATTTTCCCGCTTCTCGTCAGTTATGTTTTATGTAGAATCTCCTTCTCTCTCTATATGTATACATGTCTCACTTTCTTTGAATAAAAACCTGTAGTGACATTTGGTTGGGCAGGGAGGATGTACTGTTTGGCTGTTGTAGTTTAATTCATTATGAGGGAATTCAGTTTTTTTTTAATTCTCACTTGATGTTCAACTACTTTATTTAGTTGTCAGTGTTCTTCATGGTCCTAAGGAAATAGCTTATGGTTTAGTATCTTGATGTATTATAAGTTAAATATTAAATTGGTACTCTGGATTGTTATTAAATCAGCTGATTGTGCAGCATTTCTTCATTTAAGTTAGGATGGCTCTAGGTTTTTAGCTGGTACAGTTCCTGCTTTGTGACCTGAAAGCATTGAAATTTAAGAGAAATGGAGATTTAATCAGGTGGAGTTGTAAAAATAAGAAAAGCACTGCGATTTTTCATTAAGGTTCCATCTAAAAATAAATCAGTAGCTTGTCTGTTGAAAGTTTTCCAGATCTTAGCTTAATTAAAAATTATGACACTATGTTTATTTTACTGTTAATTTTTTTTCCCCTTTGATTTGTTTCTTTCAGTTCATATTTGGAGGCTTTCTCATGGATTAGAAATCCTTTGTAATAACGTCGTCGTGATCTGTGACTCTCTTGCATTTTTATCATTGTAGGCCCTGTAGAGTTGGCTTCAGCTGGTGTGTCCATATCAATCTTCAATATTGTCTCAAAGCTATTTAATATTCCTCTTCTCAGTATTTCTACTTCTTTTGTGGCTGAAGACATTTCAAAAAATGCAAGTTCAATCTCCACTTCAGGTAAAACATGCTGGATATGTAAAGATCTGTCTGGTGCATGGTTCAGTTTTCAGGTATCTGATTTCATTGGTCTTTGAAGTTTCATGTTCCATTATCAATATGATTATGCAGCGGAGGGCCACGAAGAAATTAACAATGCTAGACCTTTGGAAGCACTGGCTAAAAGAGAGCAGTTATCCTCTGTGTCAACAGCATTGACTTTAGCAATTGGCATTGGCTTATTTGAGGCCGTAGCATTGTGGCTAGGATCTGGAGTTTTTCTCAATTTAATGGGCTTATCATCGGTGAGCTTTTCACATCTTAAAGTTGCCAGAGTTCCTAAGATATCAGTTTATTCTTCCTGTCTCTGCACATGTATCATTTCTGTCACTTGCACTTGCGTGTGTATCCTTAAAATATTGATGCCATCTATTCGAGGTTGGGTATCGTATTATTACAAATTTACAATATGCAAGTGTAGGTCCCAACAAGTGTAGCTTCACTTGTCGCTGCTGCAACCTTAATTCTGGATTCCGCTTGCTGCAACTTATTAAATCCATTTCCCATATCCATAACTGTTTGCAAGTAGGAATACATTTCTAGAGTGGTAATCCATCTGCCTTACTTCGATCTAGTCAGTGATGCAGTTAGAGAAATAAGCAATCTAATTAGAAAATCACACACAGTTATAAATATTATAGATCTTTGATTACTAAATTACCGTTAGATGTTAGGACAACGAGAATGTTGGTTGGTCTATCAGTCGACACTTTTAAATACGAATGCTCTCTCAATATGCAAGTCTGGAACCACTGCTTAGTGAAAGCGTGTGGTAAAAATCCATATGGCTAGTTTCAATATAATGTCTGATCATTGTTTGTGCAGAGGCATGAAACTCTGCACAAGAGTTCTTGTTTGAGTAGTTATATTATTCGTCTATAAACTGATTCTAGAGACAGCTAGATGTCAGCATGCCAAATATTCTTGTATAAGCCGATGTGTGTAAATGTAATGTATCTAATCTCTTCATTCTGATTGTTTAATCAGGCATTTCAGTGTGAATATAGCATCAGATGAAGGATTTCTGAAGGATGGTCAGGATCATGTGAATATGTGCTTGATTGAAATTGGAGCTGACGAAGGGAAACATATCCTTTTTTGATGCAATTTCCACGGCCTAGCACATATCTGCTGATTCTTTTGAATGAAGTCAAGAGTGCTGCTGATGATGATGAAAGAGCAACAATAACAATCGTACTGATGAGATGTTGGTATGTAATGGATGAGTTTTACTTATCTCAAGAGCTTCAGGTCATTACTATGGCTGCATAAGATGCAAGTTTTTTCTCCAGACCTTTTGTGCTGATCTGCATAAGTTGATGTTGTATATTATGGGTTAAATGGTGTATAGACTAGTTTGATTGGTTGGATTATATTTTGGTTGTATTGAATGATTTGTTTTGTAATGGGATTAAAATTGTGTTACTTGTTTGGTGCTCTAGCTTGGATCATATTTTGTAATGGTGAAATTCCAATTTTGAAATTATTTTTTTTTAAAAAAATATTGACCTATAGCGTCGGTCATTTGAAAGGGCGACGCTATAGACCTTTTTTTTTTAAAAAAAAAATAACCTATAGCGTCGGTCATTTGAAAGGGCGACGCTATAAGCTATATCTATAGCGTCGGTCATTTCAAATGACCGACGCTATAGGTTAATTTTTTTTAAAAAAATTAACCTATAGCGTCGGTCATTTGAAATGACCGACGCCTAAAGTAGGATTCAGCGTCGCCTTTTTAACCGACGCTATATGTATAGACCTATTGCGACCCCTACATGTACTACGCCATTTAACCGACGCAATAGGTCAATTTGACCGTTGCAATAGGTCCAGTTTGTACTAGTTTGAGGAATAATTAAGTAACATTGTATCCTTCAGAGTGTAGACAAATTGTTTTACTTTCGGACAAACACAAAGATTACAACCCAATTAAGGCTTGTTTTTTACCATAAACCTTTTTGTAGCTATTTACTTTAAGGTTAATTTAGATTTTGTCAATCCCGTGATATCTACCAGGATGGCATAACATGGAGTCTTGGATTCTCTACATTTACTGATATCACCAATCACATCCAGATTAAAATTTCACAAAGTAATTAATATTATGAGTCACATATTAGTTTAAAATAATTATCTCCATGATTTATATAATTAAATAGTTGTCACATGTAATTCAAAAGCACTGAAAATGATTCAGAACATAATTATCTTTGCAAGGAAACTACAGTTGATAGTCAGGATGAAGGTACATTAGATGAGTTAGTGCTACTGAGGAGTATACTGCCGACAACATCTCTTCTGCAAAGATAGAAAAGTCCGACGAACTAGCCAAACTTAAGTTCTTGAGGCGATACACGGTCTAGACCTTTGTTAAGGATATCACATGTAGAGCACATGGCTGTCATGATTATTGTGAGTCTGTCATGATCAGTACTAGTAGTGCGATCGATCTGTAGTGTCATGCTAGCACATGCTAGCTCATGTGTGTGCACAATGATAATCACAACCATGCTATATATATGTGCAATGTCAAGCTATGTAACCTATCTCATTCACAATGTAGATAGAGTTTGTATAATATGCAGTAGATAAGAGATACAACTAGACTTGACACAAGAATAACTACAAGCTTGTATAACTACCAGGAGGATACAAAGACTACATTGTGAATGAGATAGGTTACATAGCTTGACATTGCACATATATATAGCATGGTTGTGATTATCATTGTGCACACACATGAGCTAGCATGTGCTAGCATGACACTACAGATCGTTCGCACTACTAGTACTGATCATGACAGACTCACAATAATCATGACAGCCATGTGCTCTACATGTGATATCCTTAACATCCCCCCTCAAGTTGGAGGTGGGAATACAATGGAAACCTTCAACTTGAATCTTGAAAGTAGCATGAAATCTGGTAAGCAAAACAGCATGAAATCCTGGTTGGTTGTAGGTAGTAGACTCTTTGATAGACTCCAGTTGTAGTTGTGGACAAACACAAGCAACTGAACATTTCTTTGCCAATTTGTGAAGAACATGTGTAGGTAGAGAAGTGATTCAGCAGCAGTTTCAGTCCAATACACCAAGGAGTTCCAATAATACAGTCAGGAGGTGGGAAAAACAGTGATGAAATTATCACGAAGAGTTATATGTGGCTGCCTTAAGGTTTTTTTTTCTTAAGGTTTTTCAATGGCCAAGAGAGAGACCTCCAAGGGGTATTGATGACCTCCAAGGGGTTATAAAACACCATCTCTGCTGCAATGGGGATCCAGTTTGGCATATGAACTGTAACTATTGCCATATGGAATGGTGTAGATTGATGAATAGGATTACATTGCGGAAGAAAAGGCTAAAGAAGAAGGCAGACTAAAAACAAGATTGATGACTAGCAAGGAAAATGGTGCTCAAATGATGCAGAAAAATCACACGAAATTGGTTAAGGGGCTGCTGGGCAGTGGGTAGAGGTGATGTCCAGGGGTCCCAAAAACATGAGTGAAAATGATGAAAAACATGCAAACAAAGTGCAGAAATTGTGGGCAGAAAATTCGAAAAACTGCAGAAAATTTTTATTACTGAGCAAGATCGAAGGGAGGGCTGTGAGGCCCTTGATGATCCCTCCTAGCTCTGATACCATAATAGATTTAAAAGATGCAGTAGATAGTGCAGTGAGACTATGTAGAAGAACATTAATAATAGAATAACAACACAGTAGACTACATTGTGAATTGCTTGGATTACATAGCTTGACATTGCACATATATATAGCATGGTTGTGATTATCATTGTGCACACACATGAGCTAGCATGTGCTAGCATGACACTACAGATCGATCGCACTACTAGTACTGATCATGACAGACTCACAATAATCATGACAGCCATGTGCTCTACATGTGATATCCTTAACAACCTTGAATTTGGTCACCATTGTGTTATGTTCCCTCTTTCAACCTGAGTAAGCAAAAAGAGGATTATCAAATGCAAGAGTAAATGTGAAAATAACTTTCTTATGAGTACTCTGGGTAACAGACTTTACGGCAAGAATTTATGAGTACTCATCTTTTCATGCATAGTATCAGATGAGTTTACAAGTAGTACAGGATAACTAACAATGGATAATATAGAATGTGGAAATGTTACCTTTTGTGATTATTTTGAAGTTATTTTACAGACAAATAAACCTAGATTCACTGTAGTCAATCGGTTGTTTGACAATAGAATAAAAGCACCTATGAGAACAGATCATGTCCCATGCTAGTTTGATATCATTCATATGCATAACTAAGTCGGCATTCCTAGAACCTGGTTAGTATTAATACCAGAGCTAAGTTGTACTTGCGCCTGGATCATTGTTGTAGCCTTGGTCAAAATTTAATTACATTTTACGTTGCAAATAGGTGATACGGTTCCTATTAAACTTTTGAAAATTTTGCCCTCTTACTTTGAATACATTTTATGCTTTCCTTCTTTAGTTACACCAAGTTGGGAAATGAAGATGATTAGCATGATGGTTTTAGATTCCTTGTCACCAGATTTCTTATAAAAAAGAATTACATTCAGAGCAGGAAATTTTCTACCAACTCCTTGGTCTACAGTATATGTTAGAGTTTCCTGCTGCAACTTCTGCTATTATTTACCACAGTCATGTTGCCTTTTTATCTGCTAATTTCTCTGTGAACTTCTTCTAAAATGTTTGACCATGGAGGCACTGAAGAACTGTAGAAGCTATTGCATTTTCCTCCTGATGTCTAGGGGTACACTCACCTTTGTACTCAAGACACCAATTAGCTTGTAAAAGCAGAATCTAGTAATCTTCTGCATGCTGGAAATCAGACCGTGGACATATATGTACAATAATTGTGTAATATGATAGCTACAAAAGTATAGAAGTCATAAATCTCCACCTTTGAAAGTTCAATGCAAGTATACTTTTACAGATAGTGATTCTTTATTTAGTTATAACTGCAGTTTATAATCTAATATGGGCTTTTAACAGCTGATGCTGTTGTTATTATCAATGCTGCAGATTCTATTCCCTTCGACTGATATAATTCATCTTACTCTATATGCAGGTTGATCATGCAATAGAGATGTATGAGGGAATAATGAAAGAGAAATTCATGTTTATACGTCATTGGAATTTGCGGTTAGCACCAAAATATCAAGCTACTTTGGTCAAGAAAAACAAGCTGACTAAGGATAATGATGTATCTTCACAATCGGTTGACAATCAAATTCCTAGAAACCTAGAATCTGATGGTATGATGGAACGTCCAATTGGAAGAAAAGCTGCAAAGAAGTTGAAGAGAGCTACAAATGAAGCAGCGGATGAGGAAGGCCTGCAACTGCTTAAAACAATGCAGAAAGATGCATTAGCTATTGCTTCTTCGAGGAGTGAATCAATTCAAATGAGCTTGCAAATGCAGAAGGAAATCATGCAGCTACAAAAAGAGGAGCTACAGATCCGCTTAGCAAAAGAGGAGCGTGAAAGACGGAAAGAGGAGCGAGAAAGACAGGTTTACGAAGCATCCATCATGGCAATGGACACTAGTAAAATGCTGCCTGATCAAGCTAAATATTATGATGCCCTCAAAGCTGGGATCATGAAAAACATATCATAATTCAATTATGTATTTCACTTTAATGTTTGACTATTATGTATTAGACTATTTTATGTGTTAGACTTTAATTTGCTCATTTTATTAATAAATGCTCTTTATTGTTTGAGACAATTACAAAAGCAAAAATGAAAGGAAATTATATAGCAAATATGAAAGAAAATTACATAACAAATATTTAATTTATGTCACCACCGTGCATCTGCCAAAGATGTTCTATAAGATCATTTTGCAACTGAACATAAGCTTGTTTGTCTCGAATTTGCTGGTGCACTTGAATGAACTCCCTGAAGGTACTTGGATGACGTGGGATCTGTGTAACAGTTGGTATTTCAGCATTTGTATCAAAGTGTTCTTCTTCCATATGAAATTCCCTTTCATCTTCAATGATCATGTTGTGTAATATTATGCAGGCGGTCATAATGTATTTCATTGTGCCCACATCCCAAAACCGTGATGGACCACGAATCATTGCAAACCGAGATTGCAACACTCCAAATGCTCTCTCAACATCCTTTCTAACATATTCTTGTGCATTTGCAAAATATTTTTTTTTGTTGCCTTGAGGTTTTGAAATAGTTTTGACAAAAGTTGGCCAAGAGGGATATATACCATTAGCAAGATAATATCCCATGTTATATTCATGTCCATTGATGGTATACCTCACTTCAGGGCCACGACCTTCTGCCAAATCTTCAAAAAGATGAGACCGATCTAACACATTAATATCATTTAATGATCCCGGTAATCCAAAAAAAGAATGCCAAATCCACAAGTCCTTTGAAGCTATTGCCTCTAATATAATAGTTGGTTCATGAACATGACCTGTGTACATACCTTGCCAGCCAGCTGGACAATTCTTCCACTTCCAATGCATACAATCAATACTACCCAACATTCCGGGAAAGCCTCGTTGTTCATTCTCTGCTAATAATCTAGACACATCTTCAGCATTTGGGCATCTTAGATATTTATTTCCAAAGACTTCAACAATTGCTTTAACAAACCTTTTTAAACTCTCTATTGCTGTACTCTCACCAATTCAAACGTAATCATCAACAGCATTAGCTGCTGTACCATATGCAAGCATCCTAAGTGCAGTTGTCACTTTTTGAAGTGATGATAGTCCACGAATTCCTAAAGCATCAGTTCGTTGAGTAAAATAATTGTCATGAGCTGTGACTGCTTCTTCAATTCACACAAACAATGACCTGCGCATTCAAAACCTTCGACGAAATTGTGTCTTTGTATATGTAGGTGTATCAGAAAAATAATCACGATACAGTCTAGCATGACCTTCATCTCTATTGCAATCAATTACACGATGATTCATTATGGAACCACCATGATTCGGGATAGAATTTGCTCTTTGACGCTGATTATGAAGGTAAGCCGCACCCATTCTCATTCTTGATTCCTGCTCTTCTTCTTCTGCCTGCATAATATCAACAATCATTCTGATAAGTGGATTTTATATCTACTTGGAGCATTCTAAATCGGCTTAAATTGATTGTCTTGGACTCAAGTTTCTTGTAGTTTTGATGTGTTTTGCTTAGTTGTGCAGATTTACAAGAATGTTGACTAAGGTGGATGCTTCTATAATTTTTTGGGAATTAATTGATTAAAATTCGGATTTTCTGGGAAGGCTGCGCAGCTTACACTGTTTTGGCCATATCTGGAGTTCTGTAAGTCCGTTTTCAGTGATCTTACTGCCCACGCGAAGCCTGGGAGATTTTCTACAACTTAGGATAGGATTCCCAAGAGCAAATTGCGCCAGGTAGGAGCAATCTGCGCGAAGAACAGACTGCTGGGCGCAAGTTGCCCTGCAAGTTGCCCCTGAAAAATACAGTTTTTACTATTTTGGCCATATCTTGAGTTCTACAACTCCGTTTGGGGCCCGTAAGCAGTCCACGCGAAGATAACGAGATTCTCTATCATTCTAAAGAGGCCCAGACGTCCAAGCACAACTGGAAAGGTTCGGAAAAACAGAAGAAAAGAAGATACGAATTTTCCTTAAAAAAACAGATTCAGTTTAGGAAACGTATTTGGCAGAAATTCTATTATAATTCTGTTTTGGTATTTTCTTACTGGGCAAGACTTTTAGAGCCTATATAAACACATCTAGATATAGTTTTTAGATATATCGAAAGATTATTGTACATAACTTGTATATTCTAGTATAGAGAGATTGGAGATAGCTTTTCACTTTTCTTTGAAGATTGAAGGTTTTTCTCTATTCTTTATAATATTATGTGTTCATATTATATATCTTGCTTTATTAGTTTAATTATGTATGAGTAGATAATTAATCTAGGATTAAGTAGAACCCTAGTTATGATTGATGTGTGATTTTCCCAATTCCCCCAATTTGATTGTTTAATTGCTCTTGCTTATTGAGTTGTTTTAATTAGCAATTACAAATCAGACGTGATTATGTTTATTGTTTGAACCATTGTCTATTTATCAGCGAGAGTTGGATTTAGACGGTTGTGATTTATCCAATGAGGACATGAACTTCTCCATGAGAATAGGTAGAACGGATTGTTAGGAAGTTAGGGTGCTGTGATTAATGTCTCTGAATTGCATGATACCATGAGAATAGGCTTGATTGTATTTTAGAGAAGCCATTAATACTCGAGAGAGGTTATTGGTAATTTATAGGGCGCACCTTTCCTGTTGAGTATTATACGGTTGATTGGGGAGGGAATTCACGATTGCATTAATTCATGCTAGTGGGGACACTTAATTCTGGATGTTTTAGTTAATTGATTAATTGCATTAGTATAAAGTTAGTATAATAATCTTTGATATTTTATTGTGTTACTTGCTTGGCTGAATTGAATTGAGAACAACTGGTGATTGACACGTTTGTCTCTGTGGGATCGACTCTGATTTACCCTACTACATAGTTAGAAGGATTTGTTAGAGATTTATTATTTGATAGGCACGCGACAGCCTTGTCAAATTTTTGGCGCCGCTGCCGGGGACAAAGCAGTGTTAGATTAGTTAATTTTTGAGTTAGTTTGGCCAAGTTGTTTAGTTGTGTTGCTTCGGCTATTATTCTTGTTCTGTTTGATCTTTGCTTGTGGTTTTTCTTGTTTCTTGTAAAATTGATTTTCAGATTCCTATAACAAGAAATTAAGCGAGTGAAGAGAGGAGCAAGAAGAAAGCATGGAGGCATTGATTGAGACTATGCAGGCATTATCTCAAAAGATCGATGAAGTAGAGTCAAGAAATTCTTATTTGGTTGCTACATGTGATGTTTGCGGTATACAGGGACATACTCAAAATAATTGCCAATTTAATATCCCTTACTACCCAAATCAAGCACAATTTTGGGATGGTAATTTTTATTACAATACCCATGACCACTCTCACCAGCCACCACAATATAATCTTTATGCTGATACTTACACTTCTGGTTGGGAAGATTACACTAATTTTTCCTACCAAGACAATCCACCTCAGCCACCACAGAAATCCAACTTGGAAAATCTTTTGGAAGGAGTTGTTGTTGCACAGCTGAGCAAGAATGAAGAGGTTGAGACAAGTCTTAATGAGTTGAAAGCTCAAGGTAAGTTGATTGAAAACTCAATTGCTCAACTAGCTCAAGAGGTAACTGAATTCGTTGAGAGGCGCACTCAAACGGAGAAAATACCAATGAGTCAATTTGATGATGCAACTTTGTGGAGTGGTAAGGAGTTCAAAGAGTCACCAAACGAGGTTAGTAATAGTAAGCTAATTTTTGATGATTATGATGATTTTGATGATGATTTCGAAAGTCTCACTCTTATTGACCCATATGCTTCTCAAGAAATTAACTCGTGTGAAAACTCTTTTGATAATAATGATGTTGATTTCTTAGATGACTCTATTTGCATGCTATTTGACGAGGATGATAGTATGGTTGTGCTAGATATAAATTTGAATAAGGATATTGTGATTCCCACTGTGGTAGATGAGATAGAACCAAATTTGGATACGCTTGACTTGAAGAATGCTAAGATTGAGAATGTGTATATGCCTGTTGTAGACCCGATTTGGGAGGGATTTGTGAAAAGTAGTCATAAATGTTTTGATGCGGATTTTGTTAAATATTTTCACATCCCAAAATTTCGTGAACATTACTTGAGTCTCACATGTCAATTTATGTATCTTCTTGGTTATCTAATTGGTGCTCACATCATTAGATTAATTCAAATTAGGAGATATGTACATCTATATGCTTTTTCGCCAGGATAATTGTCAACAGGCGTCGGGCTAACGACGTTAAACAAATGCGCTTCGTGGGAGGCAACCCATGCATTCGTGTAAAAAAAAAAAAAAAAAAAATTTGAGTGTTTAAAAAAAAAAAAAAAAAAAAAAAAAAAAAAAAAAAAAAAAAAAAAAGTGAACAGTATTTTTCGCGCAATCTGCGCTACAGTAACGCAATCTGCGCCTGTGTCTCTGTAATAAGCGCAATTTGCGCCCGAGTTGCGCAGGTTGCGCCTGCGTGACACTGTTTTCCACCTCTAACACGCAGGTAGCTCCTGCGTTTCTCCCTGTTCCGCGCCCAGCACCTGTAACGCAGTCACTGCTTGCGTTATACCCCCTTTCTGCCAGAATTTTTCCCGAAAATTGATGTTTTTGCCTACAATTTCAAACCCAATTTCAATCCTAACTCAAATTTCTTCCATTCTAAACCCCTATATCTATCCTACATCAAATTCTAACCTCTCCAAATCTCTCCTACACTCTAAATTTTTTTTTCCATCCTATCCATCATCTTATATTTATACACATCAGGCCATACAAATCCAATTCCTCTTCTATTTTATTTAAATCTCTAAAAATTCAATTCTAAAGAGGAATTAATTGCAAGTTCACCTCTCCAATTCGTAGTGGGTTTATTTCTTTTCTCAAATTTTATTTTGATTACGAATTTGTGTTCTTGTAAATTGGGATTTGTATTATTCTTGATATATTGGGGTATTTTTGGTGTGTTATTGCTTGGTAATTTTTGGTGGAGCTTCTTGTGAGTTGGGTATTGATTCTTTTGGCTCGTAAGCATGGGAGAGATAGTGCTATTGTTGGGAAATTTTCGTTTTCGACGGCGGAGGTTAAATTTAATCGGTTGTTTTGAGGCCAATTGCTAAGGAAAGGGGATTTTTGCGAGAAAAAAAATTTGTTGGGTATGCTTTGGTATTCAGGTATGTTTTCTGCTATCCCTTGTATTTACTTCCTTTCAATGAGGACATTGAATATTTTAAGTTTGGGGGTGGTTTGAGGGATTAGTAGTTGTTGTTGTATTATTTGTTCATGTAGGATTTCATGCTTTGCATGTTAATAGTAGTAAATTATGCATTTATGTTCGTGTTATCTACGTTTGTTTCATATAGGACATTCTATTTTTTATTTTTGTATACCATGTGAGTTCATGTTAGTTTGCATTTGCACCCATGCTTGATAGGAATTTTGTGTTGTTGACGCTTTTGATTGAGAAGTGATATGCTTTGTTCTTGTGCACACACATACACTAGTAAGTTGAAGCTAGTAGACTTATTGAATGTTGTAAGTGATTAGAAGGACATGAATATGTGCAAGATGACTTAGTTTGCATGCTTTGAATACAAGTAGGTGCGTTAGAGAGATTTTTTGCTTGGGATTGAGTATGTTTTTCCACCAAGTGAGTTTTTGAGCCATATTGCATATTTGCAATTTATTCATTTGCTTGAGTGTCCACGGATTGTTCGCATTGCTAGCAGTTGTTTGAGGTCTTTCTTGAAACGCATGACATTATTTGACGATTAAAATGATAAAGGCATTTAGGAATAACCGCATATTTTTCCCATATTACCACACCATGTTTACATGATCAATTAGTTAACCCGTTGAGCTTAATCCTATTTTTCGGTGACATACCACATTACTTGCCTAGACCTTTTTCTTGTATTAGCCTTACATTAATTTGAACCCACATTGTCAAAGGCTAGTAAAGTGCTTAAGGGAGTAATAAGGTGTGCAAGGAGGGGTTTATTCTTGGTCATAATTTTGGGGGAAATATTGAATATTGGGTTTGATTGTTACTTGATAGTCGGCATGTGTAATAAAATCGTGGGATCATTGTTATTGTTCATATTATTGTTTTATTTAGCTCTCGAAAAAAAAAAGAAAAAGAAAAAAAAGAAAAAAAAAACAGAAAAAAAAAGAGAAAAAAAAAAGAAAAAAATATTATGAGAGCATATTTGTCATATTGTGTTTATTGCGATCCTACTTTAGTCGACTAGTCGAGCATTTTTGTTGAAAAAAAAAAAAAAAAAAAAAGATAGTAAAATCATGTGTGGGGGGAAAGTAGGGTGTTGTGTATGATTTATTATGGTACTTACTAGCTTTTGACACTTCACCTATATTGGCTTATTTGACATACCTTGTCCCTAGCCCCGTTACAACCCAATTAAAGACCTTTTGATTATCGTCATTGATGTATGTTGTGTTAAGAGTTAGATTGATACCAAATGTCAAGCATGTTTATGATTTTGTTGGAATTGAGTGATACACTTACCCTTGTTCTTGAGTGAATATTCTTTTGTGAGTGAATTGTGAGTGTTTGCTTGTTTTTGCATATGAGATCCCGAGTTTTGTCTCAAAGATGTACTCTTGTAGGCTTAGCATGTTTACTAACTTATTCTTACACTTGACATGGACTTGTGAGAACTTATGCATGTTCATTGAGTAGACTATGTGAATACTTGCACTTTCGACACCAAGACATTGTGTATTTACTTTGATTCTTAAGTTGATATGGCATGAGAGGATTTGAAGGTATGGTAGGATATTAGTACTAGATTAATTGCATTTTCATATTAGTTGCATTCATGCATTGCATTGCATTGGAATTTTGTGGGTACATTCGCTATAGGCCCTCACGAGACCTTACTCGTCCACTAGGGCTGCCTAGGGGTTTAAAGGGCTTGTTGCATATGCCAAATGCAACCGTGATCACCTACGGAAGTGGTACTAGCTAGTTAGTTAGTTGTAATTGTTAATGCTTGAGGACAAGCATCGGTTTAAGTTTGGGGGTGTTTGATAAGTGGATTTTATATCTACTTGGAGCATTCTAAATCGGCTTAAATTGATTGTCTTGGACTCAAGTTTCTTGTAGTTTTGATGTGTTTTGCTTAGTTGTGCAGATTTACAAGAATGTTGACTAAGGTGGATGCTTCTATAATTTTTTGGGAATTAATTGATTAAAATTCGGATTTTCTGGGAAGGCTGCGCAGCTTACACTGTTTTGGCCATATCTGGAGTTCTGTAAGTCCGTTTTCAGTGATCTTACTGCCCACGCGAAGCCTGGGAGATTTTCTACAACTTAGGATAGGATTCCCAAGAGCAAATTGCGCCAGGTAGGAGCAATCTGCGCGAAGAACAGACTGCTGGGCGCAAGTTGCCCTGCAAGTTGCCCCTGAAAAATACAGTTTTTACTATTTTGGCCATATCTTGAGTTCTACAACTCCGTTTGGGGCCCGTAAGCAGTCCACGCGAAGATAACGAGATTCTCTATCATTCTAAAGAGGCCCAGACGTCCAAGCACAACTGGAAAGGTTCGGAAAAACAGAAGAAAAGAAGATACGAATTTTCCTTAAAAAAACAGATTCAGTTTAGGAAACGTATTTGGCAGAAATTCTATTATAATTCTGTTTTGGTATTTTCTTACTGGGCAAGACTTTTAGAGCCTATATAAACACATCTAGATATAGTTTTTAGATATATCGAAAGATTATTGTACATAACTTGTATATTCTAGTATAGAGAGATTGGAGATAGCTTTTCACTTTTCTTTGAAGATTGAAGGTTTTTCTCTATTCTTTATAATATTATGTGTTCATATTATATATCTTGCTTTATTAGTTTAATTATGTATGAGTAGATAATTAATCTAGGATTAAGTAGAACCCTAGTTATGATTGATGTGTGATTTTCCCAATTCCCCCAATTTGATTGTTTAATTGCTCTTGCTTATTGAGTTGTTTTAATTAGCAATTACAAATCAGACGTGATTATGTTTATTGTTTGAACCATTGTCTATTTATCAGCGAGAGTTGGATTTAGACGGTTGTGATTTATCCAATGAGGACATGAACTTCTCCATGAGAATAGGTAGAACGGATTGTTAGGAAGTTAGGGTGCTGTGATTAATGTCTCTGAATTGCATGATACCATGAGAATAGGCTTGATTGTATTTTAGAGAAGCCATTAATACTCGAGAGAGGTTATTGGTAATTTATAGGGCGCACCTTTCCTGTTGAGTATTATACGGTTGATTGGGGAGGGAATTCACGATTGCATTAATTCATGCTAGTGGGGACACTTAATTCTGGATGTTTTAGTTAATTGATTAATTGCATTAGTATAAAGTTAGTATAATAATCTTTGATATTTTATTGTGTTACTTGCTTGGCTGAATTGAATTGAGAACAACTGGTGATTGACACGTTTGTCTCTGTGGGATCGACTCTGATTTACCCTACTACATAGTTAGAAGGATTTGTTAGAGATTTATTATTTGATAGGCACGCGACAGCCTTGTCACATTCGCGTAGTATTATCCATTAAATGAGTATTTAGATGGGTATGTTGTTTGTATAGTGTTTAGTTCTCAGTTTTAATGGCTGCGGTTGTGTTTTGTGACCTAATTCGGGTCCTCACAAGATGCCTACGTATCTCAGAGTTGAGAATAAAGCCAAGACGTAGTTCTGAGAATGAGGGGTCAGGCCCTTATATAGGCTGTAGGAGCCTTAGAATTATGGTAGGATTCAGATACTTGGTGGGCAAGCCACCGCCTTGAGGAAGGTTCTAGACTCCTTCCTTGTAGGAATCTATTTCCTTGTTGAAGTAGATGCCTTGGGGGCTAAGTCAGGCAGGAGTAATATCCTTATTTGACTCTTATTGCTGAGCTGGTTATTACCCTTAATATTAATTACGAAATTAATATCATGAATAGGTTTGGGCCCATCTGGTAGGCCCCACGTTTGGACCATATTAGGTCTAATTAATGCTACCTTAAATGTGTCTTCAGGGCTTATTTTTAGCCCATATCATTTGCCCCCAACTTCTAGGAAAACTAATCAAGTTTTCCTTGAAGTTTTAACAGTCCTTTCCAAGACTCGGGTTAGAGTTCATCTTCATACACTAGTGTTTCACGAGTATTGTCTTGATGTAAAGCGTGGAGCGACCGACGCATTTACGATAATGTTAATTCAATGCTAATCGGCACTAATCAGCCTTAGCGACATTTAAATAATGTTTAAATAGCGCTAAACGGCATAAAACGACACTAAACGACACTAAACGACACTAAACGGTGCTAAACAGCTTTAAACGACGTTAAACGGCATAAAACGGCACTAAACGGTGCTAGAGGCACTAACGGAGCTAACGGCACTAATTGGTGCTAACAGTACTAACAGTGCTATCGGTACTAACAACACTAAATGGTGCTAACGGCGCTAGACGGCGCTAACTGGCCTTGGTTTCGGCTTTGTTTTTCTAAAATGGTTACCTGTCATTCATGTTTCAAACATCAAGAGTGATGTTTGAATGTTGACAGGGGCGTTAGAAGGCCTCCTTGTGAACCTCTCTTCGGGAGCCTCTCGGCTGGACTGTCTCGGCCAGAGGTTTCCTGGGAGCCTCTCGGCTAGAGCCTCTTGGCCAAGGCTCCTTCAAGACTGTAGAAAATTCAGTGAGCTTCGCGTGAACTGTAAGATCATCCAAATCTGATGTCTGGAACTCAAGATATGGCCCAAACAGCGTGGATAGTCTCTTTAATAGCGTCTCGGCTGATGGGTCTCGGTTAGAGGCCTCCTTCAGGTGCCTCTCAGCTGATGGGTCTCGGCCAATGCTCACCAAGACTGTAGAATACTCAGAGATCTTCACGTGGACAGTAAGATGGTCCAAATCTGATAACCGTAGCTCAAGTTATGGCCCAAACAGCGCGGACAATCTCTTCGAGAGCGTCTCGGCTGATGGGTCTCAGCCAAAACTCCTCCCGGATGCCTCTCGGCTAATGGGTGTCGGCCGGAGCTCCTCCCGGATGCCTCTCGGCTAATGGGTGTCGGTCGGAGCTCCTCCTGGATGCCTCTCGGCAGATGGGTGTCGGCCGGAGCTCCTCCCGGATGCCTCTCGGCTGATGGGTGTCGGCCAAAGCTCCTCCCGGACGCCAACTTTTGAACGTCGATTGTAAAAATTTGAATGTTGATGAATAAACATTCTTATCTTTTACTCTTAGTTTTCGTGACCTTCAGGGCTTTAACTCGTTTGCGAATCCTTGATTCAAAACCTTGAATTCATTTATGGTTGTTGGTTATCATCAACCCTTAACTCTCATTCTAAGATGTAAAAATGATGAAGTCCTTTAGTTCTTGCCCCCCTTGTTACATATGGTGGAGATCTTACTTCTTAGTTTATCGTTCAAGAAGTTCCCTTGCCACTCAGCACTTGACTTCAAGTCTGGTGTGCCTCAGCTGGTTGTTAACCCTTTATCTTGATTCTAGGTTTCCAACCTTCTTCTTATGCTCACAAGACCTTTGCTTTGAATTTGATTGACGGCTCTTGATTCAAGTCCTTAAACTAAAATGACAAACTCGATTGGAGGTAGACAACCTTTTTGGCCATCAAGGCTAAAATTTCGTGTCGGGATTTGAGATTCAAGATTTTAAGTACGGAATGATGAAGGACCTCTTATCTCAACACTCTTATTAACAGTTTATGTGCCTTCAAGGCATTATCATGGAGCCAACCAGTCTCAAGATGAGCTTTGATGGGATCTATCCAACAACCCCAATTGGTGCTACCAACTTTGAGTTAATATACGGGGCCTTCAAGACCTGGAAGTAAACACTCTCGGCGTAGTTCTCTATCTAAGAAGAAGAAACTTTTGAGAGGGCATCGGCCTTAACATTTTCTTCTCTCGGAATGTGCTCCACATAGCACACATCAAACTGGGTCATAACGGCCTTCACGACTCTCAAGTATTTGGTCATAGTTTCATCCTTGGCTTCAAATTCACCATTCACTTGTGAGACTACCAATCTTGAATCTCCACAAACCTTGAGATTCTTGACCTTCATGATTCTAGCCAAGTCCAATCCGGCTATCATGACTTCATACTCAGCTTCTTTGTTGGTTGTCGGGAAATCCAACTTCAAGGATTACTCAACTGTATCAGGGGTAAAAAAAATTCCTAACCGACTGCACACATGTTTTTAAGCAATGTTTACATCATTTTGATTTATCTATAAAAATATTATATTTTGATGAGAAAATAATTTATATGTTATTTTTTGCTAACAAAATATGAAGTTTTTATTTTTAAAATTTTTTAAAAAAACTGGGAATGAAATTAAATTTAAAAAATTGTACAATTTGTATTATAAAATAAAACTACTTTAATTAATTAAATAACATATCCTTGTATATATAAAACTTTTATTTGATTGAATTTGACAATAGTAAAATAATATATTTTCAAATAATAAAATATTTAAATTAATTAAATAACATATATATTAATGTAAAAAGTTTATTTGATTGAATTTAGAAAAAAATATATTTTTGAGTTTTATCCCGAATAAATAACTACTATTTGAAAATATAGCTGTTAGGATTTCAAAAATAATAAAGTAACAGATTTTTAAATATAGCTAACGTTTATAGCTAATACGGCTGGAGAACACAAGCGTACAGATTCACCAAATTTTACATAATCATCTATTTTTGAAATTTTGTCTAACAATTATAACTATCTCCCTTGGAAGGGAGATGCTCTAACGTGTGCACTAGGACATGCGGAACATGTTGCGATGCAAGTACTGCTTGCCTCCTTGTACTTATGGATCGTGAGACTTGCGGCAAGTGTTATAAAGACATGACCGCCCATGGCAACAAGCTCAAGTTCCCCTAATTTTATGAAACTTCTATAAATGCAAAGCTTGTACTCTTATTTTGTAGCCAATAATGTTGGGTTTACATAGATGATACAGAAATTTTTACAGAATGACTTGAATTTCACTAATTTTATTTTGTTTTTTTTTGTTTTTATATTGTTGGAATAGCTTAATGTTTCTAGTTTAAATTTCTAGTTTACATTTCTAGTTTAAATGTTTAATTATTTTTCTATTTTAGACTACATATTTATATTTAATGTTTTTAAACTTTATAAAACTTGTATATAAAATAATATATTATTTTTTCCTACTAATTTTTTTTATGTAAATTTATGATATAAATTGATAAAAAATTAAATGAATTTGAGTTTCTATAATTTTTGAGAAATCAAATTAGTTCCAATAGTATGTGTATATATATAGGTAAGTAAATAAAAACATTTAAAAATCATTTTAATTAATTTATTGTATTGTTAATGACATGTAACTATTAAAACAAAATTTTAACATTTGTAAGTTAAAAGTTGAAAGTTTGACCAAACATTTTCAGTGGAAATTTTAGGTCGAAAGTCATGCAATTTTTTTTCTCAAAAAAAGTCATGTAATTTGGATGTACAACACATTGATATTATACTTAAATAATTACATATTTTCAAATTTTTTATTATATTTTATTAATTGATTTCTGTTTGATAGAAAAATAGAAATCAAATTTATTTAAGTATTCATATTTATATTTAAAATTTGCAAACAGATGCCACAGTTCGGGGGAAATTATCTTTTATATATATTTAAAATTGGATGGAAGCTTGAAATATATATAAGTAAAAAGGTATTAAATGATGATTGCAATATAAAATTGAAGGAGAAAATTTTTAAGTGAAATACACATCATTCTATATATTTCTATATCCCTGCATCAAGCATTACTCGTACATATATCTTTATTTTATACATCGTAAAAAGCGGGAATCATTGGTAGAGGCACTGTCCACAGATTAATCGGAGATTAATCGGGTATTTGGGGATTAATCGGAATGATTAATCGAATAATCGAATTATTAATCAGTTCGGTAACCATGGAAAGAGATTAATCGGTGATTAATGGGATTACACCGATTTTTAGAACAGAGACTTTATATAATAATACTACAGTATGTGTTTTATGATATTTTTGTGAGGTATAATTAGAAAATTACTAATTATTCTGTGATATATTAGCATTTGAAAATTATTATGAAAATTATAGATATTTAGTATTTCTCACACACACACACATATATATATATGTGTGTGTGTATGTGTGAATTTACAAATACTATCTTTGTTAAATAATTATCCAAACATAGAAAGGTTTTCTTTATTTGAAAATGCATGAAAAAATTTAAATTTCACTATGAAATAAAATAAAATTAATTATCTTTCTTTTTATAATAGGCAAATATGACAACATATTTCTTGGGATGGAAATGTAAATAATACCTTTAAACATATATATATATATATATATATATATGGAAAAATCGATAATGAAATTGAGATGGTAACGATTGAATATATGATTAATTAATCAATGATATATAGAAACTCGCTGTGTATAGTGGTAAGATTTACCAGTTCTACAGTCAAGTCGTGTACAAATTTGATTCGAGAAAATAGGTCGTGATTTTCATTCATTTAATCATTTGATTTATTACAATATCTAAACAAGTTTTAAGAAGCTCGACCCGGCCAATTCACTGGATATTAATATTAAAAAAATATAACTGAAGGAGTGTTAATATACTTGCACTATATTGTGCTTATCAATTCAAGACTCATATATGACAAAAGTTTAATTCCTTAAGAATGCTTTTTAGGTTATTAAAAATAGAGTAGGGATCTAGAGAAAACCCCTTTAAAAGGAGAACTTAGAAAACTAAATTAAAATATAGCACATATGGTATTCAAACTGATCGTTGGGAGATGGAGAAAAATGTGGTGAAATTAGATTTTAAAAAAATATCACCGATTGACGGGAAAAATCAAATTAAAAACGGAGGGGATTAGGTGGGATTGTGTGTGTGTGAGGGTGTATTTGATTAGTGTGTGGGTGCCCCTGGCGGGGCCATTGATTATAATACATCCAATGGTTAGGATTAGTACCTTAGTTTTCTTCAAAAAAAGAGTTCTCTTTTGATCATTTGCCATTAAAAATAAGGAAAATGTTAATCACAGCCGTTAGGGCTATGGTTAAGGTGTTATGTGATAGTTTTTAATTCGCTAAAGGTTGTGCCCCACTTGCAAAAAAGTATGTGCCCCATGCATTTACATAAATCATCCAATAAAAAACCACCACATGGCAAAAATTAATCCTTAAACATAGCCCTAAGGGCTGTTGTTAACAGGACCCTAAAAATAAATACAATCATACTTCATTAAAAGTAATATGAATACTATGAACGTGTAAAAATTTTAACAATGTTTGAGTTCTGTAGTAATTTGTCACACAAAGTGCATAGTTGTGTTATAGTAAATTTGGTCTTAATCCTAAACATTCATTTTTTTTCTTTACATAATTTAATCTTTACACTTTTAGAAAATAACGCCTTTATGTAACCTATCACTTGTACAAATATATTTTAGTTTCTATTGCCCTATAAAATGGACAAATAACCATATCTCTTTCATTAAACCTTCTCCAAGTTGCACTAACACAAACATACAATTGCCGAAAATGGCCTTAAGGTTTTGAGTAAAGTACATATTGGTGGCTGTATTTTATACCAATTTTCAAAATAGTGGCCAAATTTTCAGATTCTCAAAAGAGTGACCAACTTTTTTTTTCCGATTTTCAAAAGAGTGGCTGCCGTCAACTTCCGTTAAATTTTCACCGTTAACTAATATATTTAAAGAATAAGTTAGAGAATGGTGGCCATACTTTACAATTATTTTCAAAATATTGGCTATTTAATGATTTTCACCATTAATTATTTTGAAAATCATTTTAAAGTATGACCCCCATTCTGTAATTTACTATTTAAATATATTAGTTAACGGTGAAAATTTAACGGAAGTTAACGGCAGCCACTCTTTTGAAAATCGGAAAGAAAAGTTGGCCACTCTTTTGAGAATCTGAAAATTTGGCCACTATTTTGAAAATTGGTGTAAAATACAGCCACCACTATGTAATTTACTCTAAGGTTTTTTCTCCGTATTCTAGTGTCTTGACAATTATATTATTTGATTTCTGAGGTTCGATAACGTTCCGAGCTATTGATGACCAACATCAAGTTTGATCATGTTCCGAGATTGATGACCAACATCACCTTCCCTTGCAGGTTGTCACCTTCTTCTAGCTAGCTAACTAGCAAAACACGAAGAAGAATACGCACACAAAATCTGTACATGTATTCGTATATTTTTGCATAATTATTCAGAAGACTTTTAACTTACGTTGGCGTGTTCTACTTTCTTTCTAATGAGCTCTCTGAGCAAGATATTTGCATGCTCCTACATTCTAATTCATCAAATGAACTAGTAGTAATCTAGCACACATGACATTTATTTAAGGTTGTATGTGCAGATCGTAAAAGATTATGGGAGGTGCGGGGCGCATTTGAGGCCTACGTGGGCACCAGGGCTTGTAAAACATGTTGAGCTCGTTGAAAGTGCGTGCCTAACAAGCTCAAATGCCCTTAATTCTCATGAAACCTTTTAGCCGTTTAGGACAATCGAGCTGTTAGTGGTTGTACCAGCCTCTTATGGTCTGAAGAAAAAATGGCGGATCTACCCTGACCAGCCGAAATTTACTACTTAGTACGAAAATCTTGTAATGTACACAATAAAAATAATAATAAAGTGCTTGAATTATTTCGATGATTGAATTTGAAGTATAGTAGTACAGTTTTAAGTTGCAGTTTTAAACATGTACGATCTTAAAGAATAAGGATAAGTGTATATGACTTTTAACATTATTTAAAACTTAAAAATGTTTTATTTGTAGAAATGATCATGATATAAAATGAAATTACGGGAGAAGGAAATAGGTACGTGACCCATTAACCCCATCACCAATATTAATGAAAATGAGATGAGAAATGGTACTAGTAAATCAATTTTATTATTTTACTGCACTTCCTTGATTTCTTTATAAATATACACAAAAATTTCAACAATTTCAACAAAGTCCATACCGTATAGATGTCAATGGATCTTTCTGACGAATTGAGACAAAATATGTCCCTTCTATCATTTAATTTACACCAATTTTGCAGCTCTAATTAATTCACCTAATATTAATGTCAAACATAAGATATTGCGAAACAAATGTTACTTTGTTTCTAGAAATGCAATTGAAAATGTTACTTTGTTTATAGAAATGCAATTGAAAAATAATGCGCTTAACAATTGCAGATTCAGGATAAGAGTTAAAGATGAAGAGGACACTAAATTGGCATTAATAATAATATAACAAGTAATCCATCCATTATATCTATTATAGGCAACATGAGTTTTGTGCCTATTTAGTAAATTACAAATTTGTCCTTATATTTATATTAAAAAAATTGAAGTTGCAAGGAATTGAACCCATGACCTAACATAACAATTATAACTTTATGTAAATCACTTTTTTGTGAAACATTTGAAACTCATTCCGTACATCATGCTCAAATAACCACCTATTAGCAATATTTATTTTATAACCTTCCAACAACTGTAACTTTATTTTTACATATCCAACCACTAGATAAAATCACTTTTTTTGTGGAACATTTTAAACTCATTCACTACAGGCTCAAATAACCACCAATTAACAATATTTATTTTATAATTTATTCAGGATAAAAGTGTCCACATAATTTTACTAATTTTAATAAGTTGAATTTTGATAAGAATTAAAACAATGACATTCATATACTCATAAATTTATGCTCACGTTTATTTTTATGATTTATTAGAGATAAAATCGTTCAGATATTTTCACATATAATTGTAAAAAATGGTAGTCGGGGAGCGAAAATATAGATTGACAAAGATGATGTCGTCAAAGTCAATTAATTAAGGTACTGAGTGGTCGAAAATTGGTCAAAAAAAAAATCAAAGTGAGGAGGTAGGTGACGAAAAATAAGTAGAAGTCGATCTATCTCAAGTAGGTAAACGGGCGGAAGTGAAAATAGATCTATAAAAATTTATTACAATATTTCTCTCTTTTAACAATTATGTCTATATATTAGTCAAATATTCAGAATATGTTTATTATTAAATTGTTACAAAAAATGATGAATGAAGTGTATGACATATTTTTACTCGATATCAGTAGATTTATTAGGGATAAAATCGTTGAAATATTTTCACATATAATAGTAAAAAATGGTAGTCGGGGAGGGAAAATATAGATTGACAAAGATGATGTCGTCAAACTCAATTAAGAAAGGTACTGAGTGGCCGAAAATTGGTCAAAAAAAATCAAAGTGAGGAGGTAGGTGACGAAAAATAAGTAGTAGTTTATCCCAAGTAGGTAAACGGACGGACGTGAAAATAGATCTATAAAAATTTATTACAATATTTCTCTCTTTTAAAAATTATGTCTATATATTAGTCAAATAGCCAGAATATGTTTATTATTAAATTGTTACAAAAAAGGATGAATGAAGTGTATAACATATTTTTACTCGATAAGAGTATAATATTTTATTTTAAGTATGAAAGGTACCGAGTGGCCGAAAATTGGTAAAAAAAATCAAAGTGAGGAGGTAGGTGAAGAAAAATAAGTAGAAGTTTATCTAAACGGGTGAAAGTGAAAATAGATCTATAAAAATTTATTACAATATTTCTCTCTTTTAAAAATTATGTCTATATGTTAGTCAAATAGCCAGAATTTGTTTATTATTAAATTGTTACAAAAATTTATGAATGAAGTGTATAACATATTTTTACTCGATATCAGTAAAATATTTTATTTTAAGTATGAAAGGTACTGAGGTGGCCGAAAATTGGTAAAAAAAAAAATCAAAGTGAGGAGGTAGGTGATCGAAAATTAGTAGAAGTTTATCTCAAGTAGGTAAACGTGCGGAAGTGAAAATAGATATATTAAATTTCTCATGCAATCCTGCTTCGCATTGCACAAAGTTAAATACTTGGAAAATGACAACAAAAAGGATAAGGTAAAAGCGGCAGAAACATGAACTTGGTAGAATAACTAGCTTTCTTCCAGAAAGTCGTAAGCATTGATTCATATACCATTGGAAAGATATTGAAATTCAGTTTTTAATGCAAGCAAAGGTTTAGAAAAATTAAATGAATTTTCAACATAATGTAGTTTAATTGCGGAGGTTGTCTATCTATCCATAATTGCTACCAGTCAATGAAACTACATATTTCTTCTACATTAAAGAGTATATTTAATATGGTATTCTACTTAATTAAGAAAATTTCTGAGTCTGTACTCTGTAAGATTAGTATTTAAGCATTTATTATGTTAACATTTCCGCAAGTCTAGAAAGCACAAAACATTAGGCATTAAATTCAAGTACTTTGAATTTATTGTGATGCCCTGAGGGATGCTCCTGATAAATCTATATAAGGACTTATTTTGTTCTGTCATGTATTGAATTGATACGATCTTAAAACTTAAATATAATCTGATTTGCCTTCGTGTTTAAATGTGGGTTATCTTTTATACTCTCTTCCCTTAGGTTGGGTTCCTTTGGGTGGCGAGATTGCTCTTATCCCTATGGTAAATTTCTAAGGCAGGTATTTAACCTGATCCTTCTTAACTCATTGCTTCCCATGTCGATTTGGTATCAAAGCTCAAGGCTTAGACCATGTTTCCAAGACAAAGTCAAGTTGCTATAACGAGAACTTATAACGGCAGTTGCAAAAAATCAAGGAACTGTTGGATTATTTATTTAATCTAAATATGTTTTATTTATTGGTGTTTTTATTTATTTGGTTAAATAAAGTCTGTTAGACATGGGCTTGATTAGGTCGTAATTTGTTCAGTTAAGATAGGAGTCGTGGAGTTAAATGGGGTATGTAGTTCCTTGTTTATCTCTTTCTTGATGTAGTTTAAATTCTCGTTGTTTTATCTTAATAAATTATCTCTTCAATAGTAAGTATTTTGTTTTCCATGCAATATTCATAAGTAAGTCTACGTAGTTATACACAATATCTGGTATCAGATCTTTCTATATCCCATACACCCAACCCCAGAAATCATCACCTGATGGCAACAGAAGCGACGACTAAAGGCAAGGAAAGCTCATTTGGTTTGAGTTATCCGTTGCTCACAAAAACCAACTACACAGCCTGGGCGTTGAAGATGAAGGTATTTATGCAAGCCCATGGTGTGTGGGAGGCCATAGAACTCAAGGACCCTAAGGTTGCAGCTGAGGAGAAAATGGACAAACGAGCTTTGGCCATTATATATCAAGGGATCCCTGAGGATTTACTTCTATCCATCGCAGACAAGGGAACTTCTAAGGAGGCATGGGAGGCCATAAAAACAGTCCACCTGGGCGCAGATAAGGTGAAGAAGGCAAAGATCCAGACCCTCAAATCGGAATTTGAGGCTTTAGCTATGCGAGAAAGTGAGGAGCTCTATGAATTTTGCATGAGACTAAACGGCCTGGTGACTAACATCAGGGCCTTGGGGGAGAACATTGAAGAAGCATACGTGGTCAAGAAGATTCTTCGTGCTGTACCTGGCAGGTTCCTACAGATAGTATCAACCATAGAGCAATTTAGTGATCTTGAAACAATGTCTGTAGAGGAGATAGTTGGATCCCTGAAGGCCCACGAGGAAAGAACGCGTGGCCAACAGGAGAAAGGTGGAGAACAGCAACTTCTCTTGACTGAGGAAGAATGGGAAAAGTGAGAACGCAAAGAGGGACAACTACTTCTCACACGAGAAGAATGGTTAAAACGGACCGGAAAAGGTGTGAGTGGTACTGATTCAAGAGGCGGGAGAGACTTCAGTCGAGGCGGTAGAGACAGGAGCAAAGTACGTTGCTTCAACTGCAACGTGCTTGGCCATTACCAGTCTGAGTGTCGCAAGGCCAAGCGAGAGCAGAGGAATGAGGCAAATCTAACCCAAGTTGAGGGTGATGAACCTACATTACTCTTAGCCAAGTTGATTTGCAACGCTGCTGAGTATAAGTTCAAATATAAAATAGTTTTTTTTTATCAAAAGAACACAGAAACAGTTAAACTTCATTACAATATAAATTAATATTAATCGAGCCTCTTTTTCACGAAGTAAATATGACCTTTTCTTTGGAAGAAAATACTTTAAACATGGAAAAAATCAACAATAGGTTAATGAAAATGTGATGATATATAGATGGTTGGATATATATGCTTAATGAACAACAAAAATTGAAAGAAAACGAGTAAACAAAATATTATTTTATTTACATTAAATATAAATTCAGATGATTTTTTTTTCTTTTTCATGTTTGCAATATTGAGTGTTGCACCGATGGTTAAATTTTTACAAAATTGTATGTACGTGATGGTATGCTTTGTAAGTGATGAGATTTACAATGGTACAAAATTGGTCGGAGGAAGAGTAGTCTAACTTCTTTTTTTTTTTAAATACGTACTTGTATTAACAATTCTCAATAGCAATATTACACCTAATAAATTTAGGAGCGGAGTCTATCCAATCGTGAAATATTGACATAGAATAAGCAGCTCTAGCTAGTTTATGAGCCACATTATTAGCAAACCTATAGACAAACACATCTACCACTTCTTTAAAGTGCTTAAATAGATTTAAACAATCCAAAATAATTATATCAAAATAAGATCTTCCCCTACGACCGCTTAATGCATCCACCAAAAGTTTAGCGTCAGACTCGAAAATACACTATCTCAACCTCCATTCCTTAACCCAGGATAAAGCAGCTCCTTTATAAATCATATTGCCTCTGCTTCCTTGGGCTTTATACTGTCATGTACTGTATTACACCTAGCTCGGAGAAACTCACCATGCTCATCACGAACTACACTCCCCAATCCCACAAAGTTCTGTCCACGGTCTGCATCAATATTTATCTTAACCCACCCCTCCGGAGGTTTAATCCATGTACGTACTCCAGCACTCTGCAACCTCTTCTCTTTACGCTCCTCCAGATCTCCCTTACTCGTCTCCGGTCATTTAAAAGACTTAGACCTGATGTCTTAACGCCAAAAACAGAAATAGTCACATGATCCCACACCCACTTATTCCTCCTGTTCCATATGCTCCAACAGAACAGCCCCACCAGAACACACTGTTCTTTTGTGCCCCAAGTAAACACTTGTTGCAATGTCGAAAAAACCGTTCTATTCACCCCCACTTGAATCAGACTCCACAGCCCAGTACCCTCCCATACCTCACGAGTATATTTACACTCAAACAGGCATCCTCCTCACATGTTTGGCACAATGGGCAGACTACAGCAATCTCAACCCTCTTTTTTACTAAATCAACACACGTAGGCAAACACACAGTACAAGCACACCATAAGAAGTTAACAATCTTACCTGATAATTTCAACGACCATATTTTCTTCCAAAAATTCGCATTTGAACTGTCACAATCTCCTCAAATTCTTTTGTAACAACTTTGCACAATAAAGTCCCTGTCTTCATCTAATAGCCAAAACCAAGTATCAACTCGACTTCCCATTAGAATACAACTCTCTATCTCGTTAATATATCCTTCAAATTTTCAAAAGTATATATTTCTCGATCCATTCATTAGAAAATTAATATGTATATATTAAATTTCCCTATTCATCGAGATCTATCCATTGATATCCATTTTTATATAAAAAAAACAAATATTTTGAAAATTATAAAAAAAGTTAACTTATAAGTTATGATTTAGCCAAACAATCTACTTATTATAACTTCTGATTTACCAAAAACTCTAATCTCTACTTATTTATCAATTATACGACATAAGTGCTTGTAAGTCATAAGTTTCATAAGTTTTGAGTATGTGCAGATTGTAAATTAAGGACTGTGCCATGTGAGGTGTGTGTACGTACTTATGTACGTGTGTGTGACTATACAGTGTCTTTGGTTTGTTGGTACAAGGTTTTTTTTAAATTTCTTAGTATACGAGAAAGATCGAACGACAGAACGAAATTCCAATTTTACGGCACCCCTAAACTAACATTAGAACATTATTTTCTAATAAAAAATAATTCTAACATTAGAGCGTTTTCTTATTATCAATTGCAGACTCGGAATAAAATTTTAAAGATGGAGGACACTAAATTGTTCGGCATATATACTACTAGGGGTGAGCATCGGGTGGTTTGGGCAGTTTAGGACCGCCAAACCAACCAAATCATAAATTTCGGGTTTTTAATTTTTCAAACCATAACCAAACCAAAAACCATAACATTTAAAAAAAACCAACCTAATTATAACGGTTTGGTTTGGTCGGTTTCGGTTTAAAACCATTATTAAATAATAATAAAGAGGCAACAACATGTGTGAACCAATAATATAGTAGCATAAAGTTTTATCAAAGCAAACCAATAGTAGCATAAAGTTTCATCAAAGCAGTTATAAAATAAATTACAAAATCTTCAAATATTTCCAAAGGATCATACATTAAGTTCACAAAAGTCTTAGTTAAAAAAAAGAAGTCTAAAGCATTGGATATCGAATGTAATAAAATTAATATTAAAACTATATATAATATATGTATATAATATTTATATATTATTTGATCTTAATGGCCGGGTTGGTTAAATCGGGTGGAAAAATTAGTAAAACCAAACCCAACCCAAAATTTTCGGGTTTTAAAAATTTAAAACCATAACCAACCCAAATCGAAAAAAAACCTAAACTTTCGGTTTGGTCGGGTTGGTTTGGTCGGTTTAACCGGTTTTCCGAAAACCGTGCTCCCCCTATATACTACTATAACGTGTGCACTAGGACATGCGGAACATGTTGCGATGCAAGTACTGCTTGCCTCCTTGTACTTATGGTAATCGTGAGACTTGCGGCAAGTGTTATAAAGACATGACCGCCCATGGCAACAAGCTCAAGTGCCCCTAATTTTATGAAACTTCTATAAATGCAAAGCTTGTACCTCTTATTTTGTAGCCAATAATGTTCGGTGTACATAGATGATACAGAAATTTTTACAGAATGACTTGAATTTCACTAATTTTTTCTTGTTTTTTTTGTTTTTATATTGTAGGAATAGCTAGCATTTAATACTCATTTATGTCTTCTTTTAGGTTTACATTTCTAGTTTAAATGTTTAATTATTTTTCTATTTTAGACTACATATTTATATTTAATGTTTTTAAACTTTATAAAACTTGTATATAAAATAATATGTTATTTTTTCCTACTAATTATTTTTATGTAAATTTATGATATAAATTGATAAAAAAAAACTAAATGAATTTGAGTTTCTATAATTTTTGAGAAATCAAATTAGTTCCAATAGTATGTGTATATATAGGTAAGTAAATAAAAACATTTAAAAAATCATTTTCATTAATTTATTATATTGTTAATGACATGTAACTATTAAAACAAAATTTTAACATTTCTAAGTTAAAAGTTGAAAGTTTGACCAAACAATTCAGTGGAAATTTTAGGTCCAAAGTCATGCAATTTTTTTCTCTAAAAAAGTAATGTAATTTGGATGTACAACACATTGATATTATACTTAAATAATTACATATTTTCAAATTTTTTATTATACTAGCCTAAAACCCGTGCAATGCACGGATTTTTTTTATATTATATAAAAAAATTCATTAATTAAAATTAATTTTTTTTGAAACATGAATTTTGGAGGCTTACTTTTTTATATGAGATGATTTGATAATAATTATATAAATGTTATTCGTGATATTTCTAGAAAATGAGTGGTTTAGTTAGAAAATATAGAAAAGATGATAGGTTTTAGTTAAAAAGAATAATCAATTAATTATTATTATTTTTTTTTTATAAGCCAAACCTTGTATTTCACAGGAAAATGATACAAAGCTGAGGGGGGTTACATGATTAGAACAAGCAGCTAGAGGTTAACAGTAGTGCAAAAGCCTCTGTGAAAGAGGGCTACTGTCATGACCTGATCAGATTGGTACTTGGGAAAATTCAACCTGATAACCTTGCTTATATTACTACAACAAAGGCATAAAGATCGATGTGGAGAGTTCCTGGACTCAATCCACCATTTCCAGCGGGGCATCTGGTATCTGGGGTAGTTGATTCTCATGGAAAACCACACCTCCATGGAAGAAGTCTTCCTCCGCGCCTATGCCATCCTGAAGCACATCTGCGTTAAGAGCGATGTCCAAACTGACAACTTGAGGAGCGTCTACTTGTCCCAGACCTAGGTCATTTAACTGGTCTGATAGGTTCGCCACGATGTCAAAATTTACTGGGTCAGGAGCTTCTCTAGGCATGTAAACATCTTGATAGTCTGGATGATCGATCCCCAAGCCCATATCCCAGTTCATAAGTTCCTCAACACCTCCCACTGGACGATCAAAGGTGTATAGTCTGTCACAAACCTCCAGACCTAACCTTGCCAAGAAACGTGGGACCTTGTTTCTTGCTGGGAAGACATATGCTACCTTGCATTTCCAGTACTTATCCTTCGCCCTGATGTCAATTTGAGAAGCTATATCATAGACTGATGCCGGAGCTCCAACTAGGTGGAAATTTTTAACAATGAGGTATGCTTCGTAGTTGTCCGTTTCCAGAACTACGTCGCGGTACCCTTCGTTAAAAGCTCGAAGCAAGGGGGCAAAGATCGCCCAGAGTTGGTTACCCAGCTTGGTAAGGAAGGGAATGGTGCCGACTGTTAAAAGCTCGAGTTTGCCTTGGGAGTTTCTGTAGATGGCCCCTATGCCGGAGTCATTTCCATTAGGCCTTGGAGTGTTTGAGAAGGTGCCATGAACATTGATTTTGAGAGTAGGAGGGGGAGGGGGGATCCAGTGAAAAGTATTAGTAATTATAAAATTATTACTTCATTTTATTAAATAGAATGTCCGTGGTATGATTAGAAAAATAGAGAATTTAGTTAGTGAAAATTAAAAAGATTATATGTTCTAGGTGAAAAAGGTAATTGATTAGTTTATAGTAATTATAATTGAATTACGTTATTTTACTAAATACAATTGCTTGTAATATTTTTAGAAAATGAGAAAATAATATTGTCTGTGGTATTTCTATTATAAAAGGGATTTTAATTAGAAAATATAGAAAAGATGATATGTTTTAGCTAAAAAAGGTAATCGATTAATTAAAAATATTATAATATTATTAGTTTATTTTATTAAATAGAACCATCCGTGATATAATTAAAAAAATTAGTTAGAGAAAATAGAAAGGTAACGTGCATGATTTATGTGGAAAAAGTAATTGATTAGTTTATAGTAATTATAATTTAATTATGTTATTTTACGAAATAAAATTGTTCATAGTTTTTAGAAAATGAGAAATTGACGCTACCCGTTATATTTCTAGAAAAAAAAGGGAACGGAATTAGAAAAAATAGAAAAAATGATATATTTTAGCTGAAAAGGTAATCGGTTAATTATTAGTATTATAATATTATTAATTTATTTGTATTAAATAGAAAAGCCTGTAATATAATTAGAAAAATGGAGGTTTTAGTAAGAAGAAAGAAAAAAGGTAACGTGTTTTGCTGAAAAAAGGTAACAGTCCATGATATAATTGGAAAAAGAGAGATTTTAGTTAGAGAAAAAAGAAAAGGTAACGTGTTTTGACTGAAAAAGGTAATTGATTAGTTAGTAATAATTATATATAATTATGTTATTTTTTAGTTGAAATGGTAATTGGTTAATTATTAATATTATAATATTATTATTTTTTTTTTTATTAAATAGAAACGCCTGTAATATAATTAGAAAAATGGAGGTTTTAGTAAGAATAAAGAAAAAAGGTAATGTGTTTTGCTGAAAAAGGTAACCACCCATAATATAATTGGAAAAGGAGAGATTTTAGTTAGAGAAAAGAGAAAAGGTAACGTGTTTTGACTGAAAAGGGTAATTGATTAGTTAATAGCAATTATATATAATTAAGTTATTTTTTTTAAACAAAATTGCTCGTAGTGTTTTTAAAAAGGAGAAATTTTAGTTAGACAAAATGTAAAAGATATTCTATTTTAAATGAAAAAGGAAATTATTTAGTTATTGAAAAATAGAAAAGGTTATATGTTTAAACTGAAAAAGGAAATTGATTAATAAATGAGAAATTTTTGTTAGATAAAATACAAAAGATATTGTATTTTACTTGGAAAAGGAAATTATTTAGTTCTTGAAAATAGAAAAGATAATATGCGTAACCTGAAAAAGGAAATTGATTAGTTAATAGATTTGTAATTGAGTAAGGGTAATTAGGTAAGGAGAAATTTTAGTTAGACAAAATGTAAAAGATATTCTATTTTAAATGAAAGATGAAATTATTTAGTTATTGAAAAATAGAAAAGGTTATATGTTTAAACTGAAAAAGGAAATTGATTAATAAATGAGAAATTTTTGTTAGATAAAATATAAAAGATATTGTATTTTACTTGGAAAAGGAAATTATTTAGTTCTTGAAAATAGAAAAGATAATATGCGTAACCTGAAAAAGGAAATTGATTAGTTAATAGATTTGTAATTGAGTAAGGGTAATTAGGTAAATTCAATAGGTACCGTTGAACCAAACTTTTAATATTTCGGAATTTATATAATAGTATAGATTTTATTAATTGATTTCTATTTGATAGAAAAATAGAAATTAAATTTATTTAAGTATTCATATTTATATTTAAAATTTGCAAACAGATGCTACAGTTCGGGGGAAATTATCTTTTATATATATTTAAAATTGGATGGAAGCTTGAAATATATGTAAGTAAAAAGGTATTAAATGATGATTGCAATATTAAATTGAAGGAGAAATTTTTTTAGTGAAATACACATCATTCTATACATTTCTATATCCCTGCATTTAGCATTACTCGTACATATATCTTTACTTTATATAATAACTAGTCAACTTATCCGCGCTTCGCGCGGTTGATAAATTTTTATTTTAAAATATTGAAACAGATGAATTATTATTTATTATTTTCAAAAATTGATTGCTCTCTTAAGAATTTTTTTAAAAAATTGATTCAAAATAATTTCATAATTATAAGTTTGAAGATATTCTCTTTATATATCTAAAAATTTTATAATCTCAAAAATATCATAAACATAAAAAGTAGTAATTATAATACAAACGTAATCTTTAATATCAAAAGTTATAAATATTATATATAATAACACTTTTTAAAGCCGACGCCCCTCTCATAACATACATGTTCAATTGTAGTGTTATTATTTAATTAGAATATTAATTTATTTCGACATAATATAACGAACAACGGGTATATAACTTTTTTTATCGATTTAGTCTACCGACAAAAATGTATTTTTTCAATTTAATCAGTTTGGTCATAACCCATATTATTTTTATTACATGAGTTAAGCGAACATTTACATACTTCTATAATTTATTACGATTTCCATAATCACTAATGATAAAGATTGCTTGAAAAGTTAAGGGTCGTCTGTACTACAATTGTCCGTAAAGAAATTGGAGTGGTATTCGATAGGGAATAAAAATATTACGCAATGTAAACAATTTTTAGTCGTCATTTTATCTAAAAATAAATTTAATTATAAATGTAATTAATATTTAATACTGAAATAATAATTATAATGCTAAAAAATAATGTTTTATAATTTCTTAAATAAATAAAATAAATTTAATACATATTAATTAGGTATAATTAATGATTAATTAATATGTCATTAAAAGCTATTGAATGCAAGAAAAAAAATTAATTAAAAAAAATCAAAAAACTAAAAATTCAAGAAAAATACCTTAAACGTTTTTGGTAACTTTTTGATCTCCGGGCATTATAATATATAATATATATAGATACTACAGTATGAGTTTTATGATATTTTTGTGACGTATCATTAGAAAAATTACTAATTATTATGTGATATATTAGCATTTGAAAATTATTAAAAAAATTATAGATATTTAGTATTTCTCACATATATATATATAGGCCAGTGGTCAAATAGAAACTAAATTAGAATAGAAACCTAGAAACCTACACTAAATTAATTATATTTCATCTATTCTAAGGCTTCCGCCAAGGGTACCTTCACAAAAAATGCTTAAAATAATTGGCTCTATCCAACAAAAAAAAAAAAAAAAAAAAAAAAAAATCCCTGCCGTGGAAATGCGAAGCATTTAAGACAGTAAACGGATGAGTTAGGTAGTCATGAGGGCCGAAGGCTCTCGACACACCCGTCAATCGTCTATTGCCTTTACCATTGATTGCCATTCCTTACAACTTTAGAATGATAAAGGCGCGAAGCGCCGTACAAGAAGGTGCGAAGCACCGTTAACCAGTGAAATCCACTGCCACGTCATCACGTGAACAGTGATTTTTTTAATTTTTTTTAATTTTTTTTAATTTTTTTTTGTTGGATAGAGCCAATTATTTTAAGCAGTTTTTGTATTGGGGTACCCCTAGTTTGGTCATTAGATTAGCGTGAAATATTTAATTTGGGTTTAGTTTCTAGTTTCTATTTTAATTTGGTTTCTATTTGAACAAGACCCTATATATATATAGGGTCTTGTTCTAATAGAAACTAAATTAGAATAAAAACCAGAAACTAAACATAAATTAAATATTTCAAGCTAATCTAATGACCAAATTAGGGGTACCCCAATACAAAAAGTTCATAAAATTATTGGCTCCATCCAGCAAAAAAAAAAAAAAAAAAGTTAATGTTCACTGCTGACGTGGCAGTGTCGTCAGCGTGAACAGTATTTTTTTTTTTTATTTTTTTTTATTTTTTTTGCTGGATGGAGCCAATAATTTTAAACACTTTTTGTGAAGGTGCCCGGCGGGGCCATTAGAATGAATGAAATATAATTTATTTAGTGTTGGTTTCTAGTTTCTATTCTAAGATTGGTTTCTATTTGACCACTAGCCTATATATATATATATATATATATATATATATATATATATATATATATATATATATATATATATATATAGGCCTTTGCTCCATAAAGAACACTCTTATATAACAAGCAATAAAGAACACTATAAAATCATTTATTCCAATAGATCCATTGGCCCCGCCAGGGGCACCCAATACAAAAAGTTCTTATTTTTTTAGGCTCTATCCATCCAGCAAAAAAAAAAAATGAAAATTTTACTGTTCATGATGACGTCACTGATGACGTCATCGATGAACAATAAATTTTCAATTTTTTTTTTTTGCTGGATGGATAGAGCCTAAAAAAATAAGAACTTTTTGTATTGGGTGGCCCCGTCAGGGGCAATGGATCTATTTTGTTATATAAGGTGTTTGGTATGGAGTCCAACCCTATATATATATATATATGTGTGTGTGTGTGTGTGAATTTACAAATACTATCTTTGTTAAATAATTATCCAAACATAGAAAGGTTTTCTTTATTTGAAAATGCACGAAAAAATTTAAATTTCACTATGAAATAAAAAAAAATTAATTATCTTTCTTTTTATCCATTAGGAAAATATGACAACATATTTCTTGGGATGGAAATGTAAATAACACCTTTAAACATATATATATGGAAAAATCGATAATGAAATTGAGATGGTAACGATTGAATATATATATGATTAATTAATCAATGATATATAGAAACTCGCCGTGTATAGTGGTAAGATTTACTAGTTCTACGGTTGAAAAATCAATAATGAAATTAATTTAGATGGTAACGATTGAATATATGATTAATTAATCAATGATATATAGAAACTCGCCGTGTATAGTGGTAAGATTTACCAGTTTTACAATCAAGTCGTGTACAAATTTGATTCGAGAAAATAGGTCTTGATTTTCATTCATTTAAAATCATTTGATTTATTACAATATCTAAACAAGTTTTAAGAAGCGCGACCCAATTCACTTAATATTATTATAAAAAAGCTCGAGCCAATTCACTTGATATTAATATTAAAAAAATATAACTGAAGGAGTGTTAATATACTTGCACTATATTGTGCTTATCAATTCAAGACTCATGACAAAAGTTTAATTCCTTAAGAATGCGTTTTAGGTTATTAAAAATAAATACAATCACACTTCATTAAAAGTAATATGAATACTATGAACGTGTAAAAATTTTAGCTACTATAACATGAATGTTATTACATAATTATTTATATTTGATCAAGAATAAAATATAGTTATTGAAATGCAGAACTTGTATGATCATAATTTATAAAAATATTTTTTAAAACTATATACTTAGACCACTGAAATAACAAATTGATGAAATGGTACATGATGGGTTGTTTAATTCTCGGATCGAATATCTACAGAATCGAGTTTAAATTAAAAAAATTTGAGTTCTAAATTAGGCAACCTGACCCTCTCTATTACCATATATTTAGCTTGTAGAAGCTTAAGGTTGATTTAGAGTTTTCGAGAGAAAAAAAAAAGACCATAAAAAAAAACAAGCTCAAGAATTTTAAGAATAAATAATTGTTATCACAAAGATGGCTTCGTTATTGCAACAATGTTTGAGTTCTGTAGTAATTTGTCACACAAAGTGCATAGTTGTGTACTTGTAAATTTGGTCTTAATCCTAAAGATTCATTTTTTTTCTTTACATAATTTAATCTTTACACTTTTAGAAAATAACGCCTTTATGTAACCTATCACTTGTACAAATATATTTTAGTTTCTATTGCCCTATAAAATGGACAAATAACCATATCTCTTTCATTAAACCTTCTCCAAGTTGCACTAACACAAACATACAATTGCCGAAAATGGCCTTAAGGTTTTGAGTAAAGTACATATTGGTGGCTGTATTTTATACCAATTTTCAAAATAGTGGCCAAATTTTCAGATTCTCAAAAGAGTGACCAACTTTTTTTTTCCGATTTTCAAAAGAGTGGCTGCCGTCAACTTCCGTTAAATTTTCACCGTTAACTAATATATTTAAAGAATAAGTTAGAGAATGGTGGCCATACTTTACAATTATTTTCAAAATATTGGCTATTTAATGATTTTCACCATTAATTATTTTGAAAATCATTTTAAAGTATGACCCCCATTCTGTAATTTACTATTTAAATATATTAGTTAACGGTGAAAATTTAACGGAAGTTAACGGCAGCCACTCTTTTGAAAATCGGAAAGAAAAGTTGGCCACTCTTTTGAGAATCTGAAAATTTGGCCACTATTTTGAAAATTGGTGTAAAATACAGCCACCACTATGTAATTTACTCTAAGGTTTTTTCTCCGTATTCTAGTGTCTTGACAATTATATTATTTGATTTCTGAGGTTCGATAACGTTCCGAGCTATTGATGACCAACATCAAGTTTGATCATGTTCCGAGATTGATGACCAACATCACCTTCCCTTGCAGGTTGTCACCTTCTTCTAGCTAGCTAACTAGCAAAACACGAAGAAGAATACGCACACAAAATCTGTACATGTATTCGTATATTTTTGCATAATTATTCAGAAGACTTTTAACTTACGTTGGCGTGTTCTACTTTCTTTCTAATGAGCTCTCTGAGCAAGATATTTGCATGCTCCTACATTCTAATTCATCAAATGAACTAGTAGTAATCTAGCACACATGACATTTATTTAAGGTTGTATGTGCAGATCGTAAAAGATTATGGGAGGTGCGGGGCGCATTTGAGGCCTACGTGGGCACCAGGGCTTGTAAAACATGTTGAGCTCGTTGAAAGTGCGTGCCTAACAAGCTCAAATGCCCTTAATTCTCATGAAACCTTTTAGCCGTTTAGGACAATCGAGCTGTTAGTGGTTGTACCAGCCTCTTATGGTCTGAAGAAAAAATGGCGGATCTACCCTGACCAGCCGAAATTTACTACTTAGTACGAAAATCTTGTAATGTACACAATAAAAATAATAATAAAGTGCTTGAATTATTTCGATGATTGAATTTGAAGTATAGTAGTACAGTTTTAAGTTGCAGTTTTAAACATGTACGATCTTAAAGAATAAGGATAAGTGTATATGACTTTTAACATTATTTAAAACTTAAAAATGTTTTATTTGTAGAAATGATCATGATATAAAATGAAATTACGGGAGAAGGAAATAGGTACGTGACCCATTAACCCCATCACCAATATTAATGAAAATGAGATGAGAAATGGTACTAGTAAATCAATTTTATTATTTTACTGCACTTCCTTGATTTCTTTATAAATATACACAAAAATTTCAACAATTTCAACAAAGTCCATACCGTATAGATGTCAATGGATCTTTCTGACGAATTGAGACAAAATATGTCCCTTCTATCATTTAATTTACACCAATTTTGCAGCTCTAATTAATTCACCTAATATTAATGTCAAACATAAGATATTGCGAAACAAATGTTACTTTGTTTCTAGAAATGCAATTGAAAATGTTACTTTGTTTATAGAAATGCAATTGAAAAATAATGCGCTTAACAATTGCAGATTCAGGATAAGAGTTAAAGATGAAGAGGACACTAAATTGGCATTAATAATAATATAACAAGTAATCCATCCATTATATCTATTATAGGCAACATGAGTTTTGTTCCTATTTAGTAAATTACAAATTTGTCCTTATATTTATATTAAAAAAATTGAAGTTGCAAGGAATTGAACCCATGACCTAACATAACAATTATAACTTTATGTAAATCACTTTTTTGTGAAACATTTGAAACTCATTCCGTACATCATGCTCAAATAACCACCTATTAGCAATATTTATTTTATAACCTTCCAACAACTGTAACTTTATTTTTACATATCCAACCACTAGATAAAATCACTTTTTTTGTGGAACATTTTAAACTCATTCACTACAGGCTCAAATAACCACCAATTAGCAATATTTATTTTATAATTTATTCAGGATAAAATTGTCCACATAATTTTACTAATTTTAATAAGTTGAATTTTGATAAGAATTAAAACAATGACATTCATATACTCATAAATTTATGCTCACGTTTATTTTTATGATTTATTAGAGATAAAATCGTTCAGATATTTTCACATATAATTGTAAAAAATGGTAGTCGGGGAGCGAAAATATAGATTGACAAAGATGATGTCGTCAAAGTCAATTAATTAAGGTACTGAGTGGTCGAAAATTGGTCAAAAAAAAAATCAAAGTGAGGAGGTAGGTGACGAAAAATAAGTAGAAGTCGATCTATCTCAAGTAGGTAAACGGGCGGAAGTGAAAATAGATCTATAAAAATTTATTACAATATTTCTCTCTTTTAACAATTATGTCTATATATTAGTCAAATATTCAGAATATGTTTATTATTAAATTGTTACAAAAAATGATGAATGAAGTGTATGACATATTTTTACTCGATATCAGTAGATTTATTAGGGATAAAATCGTTGAAATATTTTCACATATAATAGTAAAAAATGGTAGTCGGGGAGGGAAAATATAGATTGACAAAGATGATGTCGTCAAACTCAATTAAGAAAGGTACTGAGTGGCCGAAAATTGGTCAAAAAAAATCAAAGTGAGGAGGTAGTTGACGAAAAATAAGTAGTAGTTTATCCCAAGTAGGTAAACGGACGGACGTGAAAATAGATCTATAAAAATTTATTACAATATTTCTCTCTTTTAATAATTATGTCTATATATTAGTCAAATAGCCAGAATATGTTTATTATTAAATTGTTACAAAAAAGGATGAATGAAGTGTATAACATATTTTTACTCGATAAGAGTATAATATTTTATTTTAAGTATGAAAGGTACCGAGTGGCCGAAAATTGGTAAAAAAAATCAAAGTGAGGAGGTAGGTGAAGAAAAATAAGTAGAAGTTTATCTAAACGGGTGAAAGTGAAAATAGATCTATAAAAATTTATTACAATATTTCTCTCTTTTAAAAATTATGTCTATATGTTAGTCAAAGAGCCAGAATTTGTTTATTATTAAATTGTTACAAAAATTTATGAATGAAGTGTATAACATATTTTTACTCGATATCAGTAAAATATTTTATTTTAAGTATGAAAGGTACTGAGGTGGCCGAAAATTGGTAAAAAAAAAATTGGTAAAAAAAAAATCAAAGTGAGGAGGTAGGTGATCGAAAATTAGTAGAAGTTTATCTCAAGTAGGTAAACGTGCGGAAGTGAAAATAGATATATTAAATTTCTCATGCAATCCTGCTTCGCATTGCACAAAGTTAAATACTTGGAAAATGACAACAAAAAGGATAAGGTAAAAGCGGCAGAAACATGAACTTGGTAGAATAACTAGCTTTCTTCCAGAAAGTCGTAAGCATTGATTCATATACCATTGGAAAGATATTGAAATTCAGTTTTTAATGCAAGCAAAGGTTTAGAAAAATGAATTTTCAACATAATGTAGTTTAATTGCGGAGGTTGTCTATCTATCCAGAATTGCTACCAGTCAATGAAACTACATATTTCTTCTACATTAAAGAGTATATTTAATATGGTATTCTACTTAATTAAGAAAATTTCTGAGTCTGTACTCTGTAAGATTAGTATTTAAGCATTTATTATGTTAACATTTCCGCAAGTCTAGAAAGCACAAAACATTAGGCGTTAAATTCAAGTACTTTGAATTTATTGTGATGCCCTGAGGGATGCTCCTGATAAATCTATATAAGGACTTATTTTGTTCTGTCATGTATTGAATTGATACGATCTTAAAACTTAAATATAATCTGATTTGCCTTCGTGTTTAAATGTGGGTTATCTTTTATACTCTCTTCCCTTAGGTTGGGTTCCTTTGGGTGGCGAGATTGCTCTTATCCCTATGGTAAATTTCTAAGGCAGGTATTTAACCTGATCCTTCTTAACTCATTGCTTCCCATGTCGATTTGGTATCAAAGCTCAAGGCTTAGACCATGTTTCCAAGACAAAGTCAAGTTGCTATAACGAGAACTTATAACGGCAGTTGCAAAAAATCAAGGAACTGTTGGATTATTTATTTAATCTAAATATGTTTTATTTATTGGTGTTTTTATTTATTTGGTTAAATAAAGTCTGTTAGACATGGGCTTGATTAGGTCGTAATTTGTTCAGTTAAGATAGGAGTCGTGGAGTTAAATGGGGTATGTAGTTCCTTGTTTATCTCTTTCTTGATGTAGTTTAAATTCTCGTTGTTTTATCTTAATAAATTATCTCTTCAATAGTAAGTATTTTGTTTTCCATGCAATATTCATAAGTAAGTCTACGTAGTTATACACAATATCTGGTATCAGAGCTTTCTATATCCCATACACCCAACCCCAGAAATCATCACCTGATGGCAACAGAAGCGACGACTAAAGGCAAGGAAAGCTCATTTGGTTTGAGTTATCCGTTGCTCACAAAAACCAACTACACAGCCTGGGCGTTGAAGATGAAGGTATTTATGCAAGCCCATGGTGTGTGGGAGGCCATAGAACTCAAGGACCCTAAGGTTGCAGCTGAGGAGAAAATGGACAAACGAGCTTTGGCCATTATATATCAAGGGATCCCTGAGGATTTACTTATATCCATCGCAGACAAGGGAACTTCTAAGGAGGCATGGGAGGCCATAAAAACAGTCCACCTGGGCGCAGATAAGGTGAAGAAGGCAAAGATCCAGACCCTCAAATCGGAATTTGAGGCTTTAGCTATGCGAGAAAGTGAGGAGCTCTATGAATTTTGCATGAGACTGAACGGCCTGGTGACTAACATCAGGGCCTTGGGGGAGAACATTGAAGAAGCATACGTGGTCAAGAAGATTCTTCGTGCTGTACCTGGCAGGTTCCTACAGATAGTATCAACCATAGAGAAATTTAGTGATCTTGAAACAATGTCTGTAGAGGAGATAGTTGGATCCCTGAAGGCCCACGAGGAAAGAACGCGTGGCCAACAGGAGAAAGGTGGAGAACATCAACTTCTCTTGACTGAGGAAGAATGGGGAAAGTGAGAACGCAAAGAGGGACAACTACTTCTCACACGAGAAGAATGGTTAAAACGGACTGGAAAAGGTGTGAGTGGTACTGATTCAAGAGGCGGGAGAGACTTCAGTCGAGGCGGTAGAGACAGGAGCAAAGTACGTTGCTTCAACTGCAACGTGCTTGGCCATTACCAGTCTGAGTGTCGCAAGGCCAAGCGAGAGCAGAGGAATGAGGCAAATCTAACCCAAGTTGAGGGTGATGAACCTACATTACTCTTAGACAAGTGTGATAACAACGAAGAGAAAATGATCCTCCTAAACGAAGGAGGCCTGACTCCAAAACTGCGCAATAATGGGAATAATCGTATGACTGAGTCCAGTATATGGTATCTTGATAACGGGGCCAGTAATCACATGACTAGCCTACGAAGCATGTTTGAGAACCTAGACGAGACTGTGATTGGAAAGGTACGGTTTGGGGATGGATCCACGGTTGACATTCAGGGAAAAGGCTCAGTCACATTCACTACTGAAGATGGAAGGAAATGCATGCTAAGAGAGGTATATTTTATTCCGAATTTGTGCAACAACATAATCAGCTAAGGACAATTATCTGAAAATGGTAGTAAAGTCCTTATTAAGGGTGAGTTTTTGTGGATATATGATGTAAAAGATAGACTTGTGTTGAAAGTTAAGAAATCTACAAATAGATTGTATAAGCTGATTGTTAAAGATAGTAGAGATGCATGTTTTCTAACCAAAACTGATAAGACATGGCTGTGGCACTCACGGTTAGGTCATATAAATTTTCAATCTATGGCTCTTATGTCTAGAAACAATTTGGTTCGAGGATTACCAATCTTTACTCAGCCCAAGGAAGTGTGCACAGGGTGTTTATTGTCTAAGCAGACTAGACGCCCCTTTCCCTCTCAAACAGACTTCATGGCGAAAAAGAAACTGGAATTGGTACATGGGGATATATGCGGTCCAATTTCTCCGTGCACTCTCTCTGGCAATCGATACTTTTTACTGCTGGTGGACGACTTCAGCCGCGCAATGTGGGTGTACATGCTCAAGACCAAAGATGAGGCACTTGGGTGTTTCAAAAAATTCAAGGCAGTAGTGGAGAAAGAAGCAGAAAGTGGAATAAAGACACTACGCACAGACAGAGGTGGAGAGTTCTGTTCACAAGAGTTCAAAAACTTCTGTGACATGTCAGGCATCACTCTCCATTACACAGCTCCATACTCTCCTCAGCAGAATGGCGTCGTGGAGCGACGAAACCGAACTGTGGTAGCAATGGGACGAAGTCTGTTGAATGAAATAAAGATGCCAGCCTACATGTGGGGAGAGGCTATTCGACATGCTATCTATCTACTAAATCGAGTGCCCACAAAAGCAGTAAAAGGTGCTACACCATATGAGGCCTGGACAGAGAAGAAGCCACAGCTTGACTATCTGAGAATCTTTGGGTGTATCAGCCACATGAAAATTCCCAGCGTGTATACTAAAAAGCTAGACAACAGGTCAAAATGTGTAGTACATCTGGGTAGAGAAGCTGGAACAAAAGGATATCGCCTTTACGATCCTGACACGCATACAATCCATGTGAGTCGAGATGTGGTGTTTGAGGAAGCAAAAGGCTGGGACTGGAATAATTCACACTCTAAAGGAACTCTTTCATCATCTACCATCGTGGTCACAGGTCATGAAGTTGGGAGTCAGGACCTCGAAGGAGATGGCTCTGACAGTGAGCACTTTCGTGAAAGAGAGGAGGATCAAAATGGTGGGACAACGACACCACCAGACTCTAGTGCAGATATGTCACCAGTTTCTCGAAGCCCACATGATACTCCAAGTCAAGGTGAAAGAGCATCAATCCTGGAGTTGGAAGAAACATATGATGGAAGTGAACCTCCACACAAGTTCAGACTCATTGCTGATGTATACAACGAGACAGAGGGTGATGAAATTTTTGATGCACTGCTACTAGCAGGAATCGATGAACCAATCTGTTACTTGCAGGCTGAGAAAGAACAACATTGGAGAGAAGCTATGGAGTGTGAAATGCATGCTATTGAGGAAAATCAGACTTGGGAACTCACAGACTTGCCTCCTGGACATCGTGCTATTGGATTGAAATGGGTATACAAAACCAAACAAGACACCAATGGCAACATATTGAAGCACAAGGCCAGACTTGTGGCCAAGGTCTATGTGTAGAAGGTTGGAATCGATTTTGATGAGGTCTTTGCCCCTGTAACAAGACTAGAAACTGTTCGACTCTTGCTGGCACTGGCAGCTAATATTGAGTGGGAAGTGCACCATTTGGACGTAAAATCAGCGTTCTTGAATGGTAAGTTGTACGAGGAAGTGTATGTCAAGCAACCCGAGGGATATGTGGTAAAGGGAAGTGAGGGGAAGGTCTACAGATTATTTAAAGCTTTATATGGTCTTCGTCAAGCCCCACGAGCATGGTACACACAGCTGAATTTGTGTCTTGAAAAGCTTGGTTTCTTGAAATGCCCACTGGAGCACGCTGTCTACACAAGGCGAGAAGGTAACGAGTCTTTAATTGTTGGTGTTTATGTAGATGACCTGATTATCACAGGCACTAGTGTGGCAAATATTATGAAGTTCAAAAAACAGATGAGCCAAGCTTTTGAGATGTCTGACTTGGGCAAGTTAAGTTATTATCTTGGCATAGAAGTGGAGCAAGGCCCTGGTTACATTGAGCTCAGACAAGTTGCTTACGCAAAGAAGGTCCTGGAAAAAGCTGGTATGTCTGAGTGTAACGCAGCAAAGTTTCTTATGGAGCCCAAGTTACAGCTATACAAGGATGAAAAGGGCAAACCTGTTAATGCTACTGAGTACAAAAGCATAGTAGGAGGGTTGAGATACCTAGTCCATACACGTCCAGACCTAGCTTATGCAGTTGGTGTGGTAAGCCGTTTTATGGAAAGACCCACGGTGCTCCATCAAGGTGCTATCAAGCGGATACTGAGGTACGTGAAAGGTACGTTGAACTACGGTTTGAGATATACAAAAGGTCGAGGAGACTATATGCTATCTGGCTTCTCCGATAGTGATCTCGCAGGCGACTTGGTGGACAGAAAGAGCACGGGAGGGATGGCATTTTACCTCAATGAATCATTGATTTCCTGGGTGTCTCAGAAACAGAGATGTGTAGCGCTCTCGAGTTGCGAGGCGGAGTTTATAGCAGCCACCGCCTATCAAGGTATATGGTTGTACAGGTTGTTGACTCAGATTACAGACATTCAAGCAGGGCCTGTGGTGGTGTACATTGACAACAAGTCCGCCATTGATTTAGCACGCAACCCTGTGTTTCATGGGCGTAGTAAGCACATTGACGTGCGCTATCATTTCATTCGAGATTGCGTTGAGAAGGGTCTGATTATTATCAAGCATGTGAGTTCGGATCAGCAGCGAGCATATGCATTAACAAAGCCTATGTCCGTGGTTAAGTTCGAAAGGATGCGGGAGTTGCTAGGTGTCAAAGATCTAAACCATGTTTAGATTAAGGGGGAATATGTTGGATTATTTATTTAATCTAAACATGTTTTATTTATGGGTGTTTTTATTTATTTGGTTAAATAAAGTCTGTTAGACATGGGCTTGATTAGGTCGTAGTTTGTTCAGTTAAGATAGGAGTCGTGGAGTTAAATGGGGTATGTAGTTCCTTGTTTATCTCTTTCTTGATGTAGTTTAAATTCTCGTTGTTTTATCTTAATAAATTATCTCTTCAATAGTAAGTATTTTGTTTTCCATGCAATATTCATAAGTAAGTCTACGTAGTTATACACAATAGGAACGTCTTGCTAAATCGTAAGATACAAAATTTGTTACAAATCAGAAATGTTAAGCGAGCTGGGTCTTTGTTTGATCTGGGAGCAAATTGGCAACACTTTGGTATGTTGTTAATAAGGAAAGTGACAAATGATTTGAAATTTGGAGATTACGTAGTGGTTAGGAGAGAGAAGGATGCGTGACACGTATCATCATCTCAATAGCCATGAACGGATCTCGAGACGTGACAGCTGTTAGCAACTATTCGAATTTATTGGGCCTGCGATGAGAGCCCAGAGGAGTAATCTATAATGGGCCAAGGCCTCGCATTTAAATTTCTGGGAAGACATTCTTTGAGTCCACATCGCATTCTTAATTGCAATATGGACTCGGGGGTAGTTATTATGCCCGAATTTGGCATAAGTCCTAAGAAGGACTAAATGGGCTAGAATATCAGAACATTACACATAATGGGTCTAGGAATGAAGAATGTGTCATTCAAGTCCGCCACCAAGGGGAGGTTCATATTATTTTGTGGAACGAGGTCGCCAGCGAGCCCTAAGGGACGGGGTCGCAGTACACGAGGTCCAGCGAGGCCTAGGGGTCCAGCGTGGCCTAAAGCATATTTACTATGAGGGTTTACGGTCAGACCCAGCGAAGTCGCGTGAGTACGGTTATCTCCACACAGTGAGGATCGCCTCGCATGACCAGCCCAGTGAGGTCGCATGCGAGGTCATCTAGTCAGTTCCGCCAGTGATGATGATTATAGCATCATGCTAGCCATGGGTTCCTTTTAATGGGCCATGGATCATAAGCAGTATAAATGGGTAAAATATAATCCAAGGAGACGGCTAGTGGATTTGGGCCAAGCCGAGTCCATAGAAACCCTAGCCCGTCTAGATAACTTCTTCTTTAAGAGAACTATGTATGGCTTGATCCCTATAAATAGGGTACGTAGGCATCTTGTAAAGACTTGAGAAACAGTTCACCACTGAAAATCAATAGACAAGATCAGCCACAAACAACTACAAATCTCCTCCGTGTTCTTTATATTCATATCAGAATATCCGTATTTTGCTCCATAAATCCAGCAACCTCCAAAATATTGTTATACAATATTCTCCCTATAACACATTGTTTACTAAAAAAGAGTAAAAGACACGAAAACAATTAAACTTCATAAGCTTAAAATAAAACTAATAGCTCCAATGTTTTTTTTCAACGAAGTGAATATGATAATTTTCTATTGGAAGGAAATTAACACAAGTGACATCTTTAAACATTGAAACAATCAACTATGCGTTAATGAAAATGAGATGATAGATGGTTGAATATATGAATAATGGAAAATGAAAATGAGATTAATCAATCTTTTTGCTTATTTGATGAAATTTTATTATTTAAAATGAAAGTATGAGATTTTTAAAATAATAATTATTTTTATTTTTCCGGCAACAAATCCTTTCATATATAATTTAATTGACATTTATAAACTAATATCACTCCAATTTTACGAATCCCTAAACACATTCCTTCGCCTACCCCTTGTCAACTAACACGTCTAAATTATATTCATTTAATTTACTCTAATTTCTCAATTGGTCCTAATTAAATAGCTCGACTGAATACTAATAAATAATATTGCATGTGGAATGCTACTTCATTTAGGCGAGGGTAGCATTCAAAAATGTTGTGGTTATCAATTCGAGGTTCTTTATAAAAGTCTAACTCATGAAGAGTGCACATAAAAATAAGCAGGCAAATGTTGTTGTTGTAGTTATTTTAATTTTAAGCACGAATGAAGAATGGTTGTTGAAGTGCAAAATTAGCATGGTTATAAATGTCTTTAAAATTGTATATTTAGACCAATGAGCAATAGGGTAATGATTTAATTAAATGAAAATCATGAATATCTCATTTTTATTTTTCTTGCTTTGACGGACAGAAGGGCATTCAGACTTTTTAAGAAAAAATATCATAAACCCCTGCAAACATAACTAGGCCTTCCCCAGCTCCCTTTCCCAATTAATTTGGACATGTATCGGGGATAATTCTGCATATAGGCGAGTAAGAATTACATCTAAGATCCCTAACACTCAAGGCTTCCCAATTTTTGAATCCCTTCATATATAAATTTATAGACTATGAGATGTATATATACGTTAGGATCCCCAAAAGCTGGTTTTGTTTAAGACCTCCTCAACTCAGGATCGGTGCAGCATGTACTTGTATATACATAATTTCGAATAACTTTTCAGGTGTAGAAGGAGCGCGTACAGGAGGCTTTTGAAGTATTTGGTACGTTCTTTGACTTAACTACTCAGTACTAACTTCTTTTTTGATATGCTGTTGGTGCATGACTCTGTTTACTCGATCAAATGAATTTAATGTTGGTTGAAAATTGTTAAGGACTGTGCCAAGTGAGGTGCGGGGCACATTCAAGGTCAATTTGTGCATGTTGCGCTCGATGTAAGTGCATACCTCCGGGTACTTAAGGTTATCGTATGTGAGGCTTGCTGTAATCTCCGTAATTCTAGATGATGATGATGATGATGATGATGATGATCATAATAATAATAATGATGATCATAATTATAATAATAATAATAATAATAATAATAATAATAATATAAAATCTGAATTATAACAAAATTAGTAAGAGTAGTGCTAGAGACACCAAAATTTGGTACAAAAAATTGTCACCAAATGACATGGCATAGCTGATGTGGCAGTATGGATCTTTTTTATTAGTGTTGTTGGTGTGAATACATGGGGCCCATTTATTATTACAACAAATCAGGATTGGCCACATGTATTTGGGAAAAATTTTGGGGACTAAATTTGGTACCCCTAGCATTATTCAATTAGTAATATTAGTTTTAATAATAATACTTGATTCAAATAAATTTTGATTGTAATAGGATTTTCAAATAGATAAAAAAAATTCATTATATCCTATATATACACGGGTCTCACGGGTCTCAAAACAAGTCACACACAAATCTTAAAATTGAGAGGGTGTGCACTAGATCTACACATAGAGGGGTCAGGATCTCTATCCCCTTCTTCATGCCCCCTATATAAAATGGGTGTCGCTGACATGGCCCATTGTAAGGAAAATGGAAATAAAAATATTTTATTTCCATTTTCCTTTTTATTTCCATTTTCCTTACAATGGGTCCCGCCAGGGGCACCGATTTTGTATAGGGGACACAAATAAGGGAACATGGAGAAGGAGACAGAGGATCCGGGCTCCACATAGAGAGGCTGCATCGAGTTTTAACCAATTTTACTGTGACGTTTTACTTTGAAGAAGAGGATGTAATTTTTATATGCTTGTGTGTTCATATTGACTACTTAATTCAAGAATTTAATTGTGTGCATTGATTGCATAAAGAGTTCAAGTCCATTATTTTGTCTTATACACATGAGCATACATCTCTATAATATTAGTACAGTATGAGTTAGGTTCTGTTTAATGGTAAACGGTCAAAAGTAAACGGTTGTTAAATACTGTTACACAATATACGGGTTTTCAGCCGTGATCCAATGGCTGGGGTTTAAAAAAAAATTGCACCATATCGCAGAAACTTTCCCCCTATTTTCCGAAAAAAGTACTTCACACGTATCGCGCACAAAGTTTTTGCGGTACATGTTACACAGCATACATTCAGCAAACGTCTGCACATGAACGCACCCCCGGTTTAATATACATAGAGTTAGTTCATATTGGTGATAGAAACATGCCATTTTATTTGTTTTGTACGTGAGTTTATATTATTATTTTAATGCCCATATCACTCCTTCGTGCCATGTTCAGTAGGAGTAGTAGATTAATAAGTCGCTGTAATAGTACTAGTGGTAATACAGCACAGGTAGGGCTGTAAACGAACCGAGCTGTTCGTTAAGCTCGCTCGTGTTCGCTCGAGTTCGTGATCGATAAGCTCGGTTCGACATGTTACCGAACTCGAGTTCGGACCATATTTTTTGTCCGATTACCTTAACGAGTCGAACCGAACTTTTTTCGTGTTCGACCCGAGTTCGCTCGACTTCGTTCGGGTTCGACTCGAGTTCGTTAAGCTCGAGTTCGTTCGACATCACATAGCTATAAGTCCCCTGTATACTCAGTAGTAAGTCACTTAGTAATAGTATCAGACTATCACTCTATCAGTAATCATAGATTCATAATAATACAATAATAAACATGATAAATCCAATTCTCCATTGATCATAATACAATAATGATTCAAAATCTGAACTCAAAGTAATCAACATTAACATGATAAATCCATCCATGATTAATTGATTACAATTAAAAGCACATCCTAGATAGCTAGAACTTAGAAGTTGAAGCTCTGAACATCCCAAAAAGGCAGAAACAAAACATGCACATCCTTGAACATTTTGTGAACCTGCACAGGAAGGAATAAAGAAAATCAGAAAAATAATAAGGATTATTAAGGAACAATACTCATGTAGTCATGTACTTCCTCATGTACTGCAACTTAAGAAGAATAAACCCACACACGAGAAACTCTCTTTCTAGTTTCCATGCATACAGTGCAGATACCTTTTTTTACTCATTGTCATGTTTCGTCACAATTAAATGTATGATTCAGTCAAAACAACCATCAACTTTCTCGCTTTTGAAGAATTGTCTAGTACTGAGGTGCAAAGAGAAGCCCATGACTTTCCCATGAGCATCTTATAAGTATGAAATTAATACAACGTTTGACATGCAATCGATTCTTATTTGGCAGGAATAACATGCACTGGGGACAACACAGCTCTTTCTATCCTCGAACAAATGAGTCGCTTTGCTGTTAAAATTGTTTAACATTACGATAACTGTGGTACCAGAAACCCTGCCGCCATTTTATAAGGGTTTATATCACAATGTTCGTCTGCTTTACTACCCAGAGCTTTAGTGTGAAGCCAGACAACATACAGAAGTAACAGAAATGGTCATAGGACTATAGCAGACAGTATTGAAGTCAAACAAAGCACAAGTGCACAGGACCTCCTTTAAACTTTTCCATGTTCAAACATCTTTTCACATTAGTATACATTTCAAAGTTTTAGTGTAGATGAGAATTTGTTAACATCTAAGTAATTCTCTGTTCTTCGTATATGGTCCCTTTGTGGATTGCATAATCTGAACTTTTCACAATATTTAAGCTTCATAAGTACATAACTCCCTAGGCCTACATCGCCAGTGATATTAAGGAAAATAAATGTGACATTTTACCAAATCCATAGTACAGTTGTCTAAACATAAAATCTACAAGACAAACAGTTAGGTGAACCAACTAATTGCCACACCTATTAGTACCTCACCATGATATTCCAGTAGTTAAAAAAACTGATTAATACTAATCTAATCCTGTAGTGGCAAGAAGACTTTTTGCCAACCCATGTCACAAAGCATATTTAGCATATGAGTTTCTTAAAAAGGAGATGTATATCATGTAACTAACAGAGTTATAATAAATCAATGATTAAGATGTAGAAAGAAAGGGAAGACAGCGGTGAAGAAGAATACAGTAATCAGTAATCAACTAATCACTCTGCATTTGCTAGCACTAATCATTCTATATTTACAATACTTGCTTAAGTACCTTCACAGGAATTTATTAAAACATCAGGCAACAAAACTTAAGATATAATTCATGAATCACAGGAATTACCTGTTACAAAGTAACAGTACTTGAATACAAATCGATCTCGATATCCTTCGATGTATCCTGAAACAACATTATTAACAAGTTAGTAACATTATATGTATTATCGATAAACTAACTAATAACAGATTACAGAATCATATGTATTTATAATACAAATCAAACCTAATTTATGTGATTTGTTTTCTTTATACCATAAAGCTCACGTGCCCAATCAGCTCCACACAACAACATTTCCACTGTTTGGGGTTTTAAGCAAGATCGGTGTGGCTCTATAACTCTGCCACCAGCACTGAAAGTTGATTCAGAGGCCACCGTGCTCATTGGAATACTCAATATATCACGTGCCATGTTACTCAAAATAGGGTATTTTGCAGCATTCCCCTTCCACCAGGATAACACATCAAAACTCTTTGAACTAGAAAAAACTATTTTCTCACCCAAATAATCATCTAATTCAGATTTTAAAGGCTCTTGAATGGCACCACTATCACGAATGAAGCTCTCGTAATCATTTAAACCTTGTGGAGTCTCACTGGTGTCCATAACAAAATCATAATCACAAGATGAAATACCACTTGTCTGACCAATTTCTTTCTTCTTGCTAACTTTATCTTCATTAACATATTCTTGGTAGAGATCAATCAAGACATTTGATAAATATGTAAGATTTCTATCGGATTCACCCTGTTTTGGATAAAGAGTTGGAAAACAAAAGGTTGGAAGCTTCATTTTAAACCTTGGATCTAAGACAGCACCAATCGACATAACTAAATTACTCTCCCCCCAATATTTATCAAATTTTTCTTTCATTGCCTCGGTCATCTCCCTAATATGCAAATTAGGGTCAGTGGCTCTTTTGTCTAAGATGTGTTTAACCATTTTAATTTCTGATAGAAACAAATTTGAAGTTGGATAATGAGTCCCGGAAACAATTTTAGTAACTTCATTAAAAGCTCCCAGAATTGAACATACCCACTCAACCTTTTCCCAATCCTCTTTTTCTGGAACATAATTCTGGAATCCCACATCAGATGCACCATACTGTTTAAACACTTGTTTAAACCCAATAGCACATTGTAACATATTATAAGTAGAATTCCAACGAGTGGAAACATCCAATATTAATTTTCTGGATTTCAAATGTAATTGTGTAGAAATTTCAGCAAATTTGTTTCTACGACCTTCTGACACAGCCACATACTTGACCCCATCTCTAATTCTATCAACAATCGGCTCAATCGGTTTTAATCCATCTTGCACGCACAAATTTAAAACATGTGCACAACATCGTGCGTGGAACAATTTTCCCTCAACAGGCAATGGATTCCTAATACTAAAGGTATCTTTTAAATTTCTTAAAGCTACATCATTTTCCTTAGCATTATCAACAACAATTGTTCCAATTTTTTCATCGATTCCCCACTCATTTAAACACTTACTTAAAGCCTCAGCAATCACATATCCAGAATGCGGAGGGGGTACATTACAAAAATTAAGAACCCTCATATTTAGTTTCCACTCAGCATCGATCCAATGTGATGTGACAACCATATAACCTAATTTCTGGTTCGAAGAGGTCCACATATCTGTTGTTATATTAATCTTCTTAACAGATTTAAAGACCTCTTTTAATTTGTTTTTCTCGGATTCATAGGTAGCCATACAATCAGCTTTAATAGTAGCCCTACTTATTTTTTGCCATAAAGGAGTAGCTTTCTTCATAACCTCATTAAACATAAAACTCTCCACATGCATGAATGGCAATTCATTTATTAATATGTAATGAGCTACTGTTTTCCTCATCTCAGCATGATCATATACAAAAGGTTCAAGTTTTACCTCCGATGTATTCCCGTCTTTTTTAAACTTGAGTTGAGTTTGTCTTGTAATTCCATGTTCCACCTTACACTTGTTCACATGTCTATTTAATTGCGTAGTTGATGCAGTTCTGTCCCTCTTCATCACGGTTTTACAAAGTTTACATCTTGCATATTTTTGACCATTTTCCACAAATGTGTCCAAGTATTTCCATGATGCAGACGTCTTCTTTCTTTCCTTTGGGGCATACGGATTGACGCTAACTTCAGTTTGCTCAGACTTTTGCTTCGACGAAGCATCCGGAATTGAGGTTGTATTGGCTCTTTTTTTCTTCCTCTCGGAGATCTCTTCTTGTTCACCAGTGTCATCCGAAGGAGTTTCATCTCCAATACTTGGTAGATGCTCCTCATATTCTGCATTCTCTGGAATAATTTCTATATGACCCATTTTCTTTCCCTTTTTTCCTTTTCCAACAGCAGGCGGTGACATTCTTAAGCGCTGCAAACAAAAAACAGAAGCTACTGTCACCAGGAGCAATGGAACATACATGCTAACATGCATAATATAGATACCCAAATGGGCCAAATCCAAGTAGGAGTATTATAAAAATTGAACAGATCAAGCTAGGGAAATGCAAAGCTGAGCAAATATTATGCCAGATACATACATACAGCTGCTGTCATGTAGGAATTGCTTAATATGGATAGCTAATCTCTGAAACTGAAACCTTAAAGTAAAGACCTCCAAACATTATTATTTATTAGTACACTGGCAGCTAGAAAGATTTGCGTACAATTCAAAATATTTAAACCTGTCATTTTAGACAGAATCTCACAGGTTTTCATCCACAAATTACGTGTATGACAAAATCAGTTTTATTTCAAGAAAGTACCATTTGGCATATTCGTATCCCTCATTCCACCAAGCAGAAAAACCAACCCTAAATTACAACTCTAGTACTTCTTCTCCTCCATAATCGATTATAAATTTAAAGAAAATACCTCTCTAAACAATAAATACCCAATATCCAGCATAAGTATAACCAACAGTCCAACACAAATACATACATTCACAGCAGCAATATCAAATCTCAATATCCAAACAAAAACAACAAATTAGTAAAATCAAATTACGAGCAACTCAAATCGATATTTAAAACACCAAGCGTCCAAGCTAATTAATGAAAAAAACATTTACATATTACTCAAACATCAAATATTACAGAAACATATTATACATAACTCATAAGTATGAATATGTGAGCACTGAGCTTAATTAATAAGCTCAATTAGAAGCTTCAATTAAGTGAAGAGGTCGATTAGAAGCTTCAATTGAAAAATGCACAATACATAAACCCTAATTTAGTAATTTGTATATGAAAAGCTATAAACCCTATAAAGATTAATCGATTATTAATCGACATCTTACCTCTCGTCGTCTCGTTCGTCTCGAATTCGTCTCAGTCGTCTCGTCGTGTCTCAGTGTCTCACAGTCTCAGATCTCAGTGTATGTGTCGTCGTTCTTAGAATAAGATAAGATAAGAGTATAAGACTGAATGAATTACAGCTAAGATATGAATTATTGAGATTTGACTTTTGACTTTTGAGATATTGGATTTGTTGGGCCGACCAATTTGAACTGGGCTTAGTTTATAAAAGCCCAAAAAAAATTTTGTTATTGATTTTTTAACGAACTGTTCGGTTTTCGTCCGAGTTCGGTTCGGTCCGAGAAGCTCGCGAACAGCTCGTGTCCGGTTCGAGTTGTTGCCGAACTCGAGTTCGAGCAGACTAAAACGTCCGATAATGTTACCGAACTTTGTTCGGTTCGACAAGAAATTGCTCGTGTTCGATAAAAGTTCGTCCGAGTTCGTCCGAGTTCGGTTCGTTTACAGCTCTAAGCACAGGCATAGTGCACGTAATTAGGCTGTTATGGATCTAAAATAACAATAATAATAAAGTTATACAAATGAGGTTATAAAAGCTTAAAATATTTTAAGGTGGTTGTCGTACGAATAGTCATGGTTTAGGTACTTGATATATATATGTAATCTAGGTTAATTCAGGTTAATTAAATAATAATATTAATGTCTAAAGCAATGACCATAATTTGAATATTTTATATAAATAAAATATTCACAGGCAGCCAGCCAGGTTTATTATATATTTAGCTACTTGAGATTTCTGTATTTTATTCTTGAATTTGCTTATTTAGTTTGTCGTTAATATACCATGTATAACCTCTTTTTTTTTCTTTTATTGTTCCTGTATTTTATTATTTTGTATATTTTTTTGTACTTGCTCATGACAAAAGTTTAATTCATGAAGAGTGCATTTTAGATTTTTAAAAAATAAATACAATCATACTTCAATACAAGTAATACGAATACTATGAACGTGTAAAAATTTTCGGTCGAATTTAGTTAAATTCGATTGATATCGGTCGAATTTAGCTAAATTAGACCGACTTTCTGCTAGTCATATTTAAACGGGTCAAATTTAGTAATACGATCGAATTTAGAATAAATTCGATCAATTAATTCAATTGTATTTAGGATAAATTCGATCGATTAATGCGGTCAAATTTAGGATAAATTGGACCGTATTTGGTCTAAATTGATAGTTTTAAATTCGATCGATTTTGGTCGAATTATAAATTCGATCAAAAAATTCAATACTTTAAAATTTTCAAATTTTAGTAAAAATTTCAAAATTTTGTAATTTTGGCGTCCGAAATGCATTAAATTCGACCAAATTTGGTCGAATTTAGTACACTAAATTCGACCGAATCTAGTACACTAAATTCGACCGAATCTAGTCGAATTTATATGCTAAATTCGACCAAATTCAGTCGAATTTATTGTGCTCTAGTTTTTTTTTAAAAAAAAGCAACAGAATCTGCTGCTCAAGAATAGAACATTATGCAGGATTCATTCTAGTTACTAGAACATCAAAATTGGAGTTCAATAACACTTCTAAAAATGCTTCGATCCTCAAGAACACGATAATCAAACTTCGATTTCTATACGTTATTTAACTCGAAATTCAACATATAATATATGAAATTGACTATAAAAACATACTATACACGATGGTAACATCAAAATCAACAACCAATCAAGTTTGCAAAAATTCATAATTTTAGTAAGTAAATTTGAATTTAATAAAAAATAGGAGAAATTCATAAATTATACCCCAAAAAATCTGATGATGTTTTTGGATAGAGGATGATGAGGGCTTCAATTCGACTATAAGAACGTTGAAATCGGACACAGATAAAATTTCCAAATGTTGATTTCATTCTTGAAAACTCAAGAACATAAAAAGAAAGAAAAATAAAAAGAAATTGATGTACATAAATTGATGTGTATGTTTGTTGGAGAATAAGAATGGAGTAGAAGTATAAAAGAATATTTATGAGAGAATATGAATGGATGAAGAATATAAAAGGGAAAGAAATGAATATAATTGAATTAATGGCTAGGATGAAATATTTAAAAAAGAAATGGATGGTCTAGATTAATTTTATAGAGCAATCCATGTGGCAATCCATGTGCTTCCTTCTTAGCCAATGGAAACGTGACATGTGGCGACAAAAATTTCTTTTCATCTGAAATTTACTATTTTCAACCAGATTTGGTCGAAAATGATAGCACGGCTAAATACAACCAAATATAGTCGAATTTAACTAAATTCAACTGAATTTAGTCAAATTTACATGCTAAATTCGACGAAAATTTTTGGTCAAATTTAGGAGCTCGGCTAAATTCGATCGAATTCGGTCGAATTTAATATTTTACCGAAATTTGGTTGAATTTATTATTTTTAAAAAATATTGAAAATGGGAATAAAGGCCAAAAAATTAAATAAAATAGAAAAAAATCAAATTTTTATTCAGAATTTATAGTCATCCACGTAGTCAAAGTACTACTAAACCCTAAACACTAAACCCTGACGAAACCCTATTTAGGGGTTCTAGTCAAAGTACTAGTTGATCGTTAAATAACCAAATTAATTTATTTTTTTCTTAAATTTTGGCAATAACATTCAAAAGGATGGATCTTGACCTTCGTATGGTTGGGTCGTCGAAAAATATTTTTAAAATAAGGGATATTCTCTTTGGTACACTCGTGGAATTGGTTTTTGCCAATGGTACCATCACATTTTTGGCTTCTATACATGCACTACGCCATAAATGCTCATATGCAACGCTTTTAGAAAGTGTTTCCGTGAAAGTGTTTCGTTAGGTATGAAATTTTGGGTCTAACGAAACAGAACTTGAACTGGTGTTGCATTACATATAATTTAGTATTGCATTTGATCCACGGTGTTTCACATAATGCAACACTAGAAGCAGGCGTTGCATTAGATATTTTTTAATTTTAAAAAATGCTGATGTGGTAGTAGTGGGGTCCACACGTGTTGACGTGGCATTTGCTGACGTGGCATTTGCTGACGTGGCAAGTGTGGGGCCCACATTTGTTGACGTGGCAAATGTAGGACCCACATTTACTGACGTGTCATTGGCTGACGTGGCAGAAGCGTTGAATTAGGTGAGAGAGGTGTTGCATTTGCTGTTTAAAAGCGTTGCATTAGGTATTTTTGAATTTTTAATAAACGCTGACGTGGCAGTTGTGGGACCCACTAGGGTGACGTGGCAGTGTGGGGTCCAACAGGGTGACGTGGCAGAGGCCCACAGGTGATGACGTGGCAAGTGTGGGGCCCACATTTGCTGACGTGGCAAATGTGGGACCCACATTTGCTGACGTGTCACTGGCTGACGTGGCAGAAGCGTTGCATTAGCTGAAAGAGGTGTTGCATTTGTTGTTTAAAAGTGTTGCATTAGGTATTTTTGAATTTTTAATAAACGCTGACGTGGCAGTTGTGGGACCTACCAGGGTGACGTGGCAGTGTGGGGTCCACCAGGGTGACGTGATAGAGGCCCACAGGTGTTGACGTGGCAAGTGTGGGGCCCACAATTGCTGACGCGGCAAATGTTGGACCCACATTTGCTGACGTGTCATTGGCTGACGTGGCAGAAGTGTTGCATTAGGTGAAATAGGTGTTACATTTGCTGTTTAAAAGCGTTGCATTAGGTATTTCTGAATTTTTAATAAATACTAACGTGGCAGTTGTGGGACCCACCAGGGTGACGTGGCAGTGTGGGGTCCACCAGGGTGACGTGGCAGAGGCCCACAGGTGTTGACGTGGCAAGTGTGGGGCCCACAATTGCTGACGTGGCAAATGTGGGACCCACATTTGCTGACGTGTCATTGGTTGACGTGGCAAAAGCGTTGCATTAGGTGAAATAGGTGTTGCATTTTGCCTTTAAAAGCGTTGCATTAGCTATTTTTGATTTTTTTTTAAATGCTTAAGTGGCAGTTGTGGGACCCACCTGGGTGACGTGTCAATTTTCATTTTCTGAAACTTTGGGAATATCAATAAATTAGATATATATTGACATCCGTACGGTTGGATCGTTCAAAAATATTTTTTAAAAAATAGAAACAATAATCCGTAACAAAGCACTAGTTACGAGTCATATTGAAAATAGTAGTGATCTACAAAGATCTCTAATCAAATTAATTTTTTACTTTCTAAAACTTTGGGAATATCATTACATTAGATATATATTGACATCCGTACGGTTGGATCGTTCAAAAATATGTTTTAAAAAATAGAAACAATAATCCGTAACAAAGCACTAGTTACGAGTCACATTGAAAATAGTAGTGATCTACTAAGATCTCCAATCAAATTAATTTTTTATTTTCTGAAACTTTGGGAATATCATTACATTAGATCTATATTGACATCCGTACGGTTGGATCGTTCAAAAATATTTTTTAAAAAATAGAAACAATAATCTGTAACAAAGCACTAGTTACGAGTCATATTGAAAATAGTAGTGATCTACTAAAATCTCCAATCAAATTAATTTTTTATTTTCTGAAACTTTGGGAATATCATTACATTAGATATATATTGACATCCGTACGGTTGGATCGTTCAAAAATATTTTTTAAAAAATAGAAACAATAATCCGTAACAAAGCACTAGTTACGAGTCATATTGTAAATAGTAGTAATCTACTAAGATCTCCAAACAAATTAATTTTTTATTTTCTGAAACTTTGGGAATATCATTACATTAGATATATATTGACATCCGTACGGTAGGATCGTTCAAAAATAGTTTTTGAAAAATGGAAACAATAATCCGTAACAAAGCACTAGTTACGAGTCATATTGAAAATAGTTGTGATCTACTAAGATCTCCAATCAAATTAATTTTTTATTTTCTGAAACTTTGGTAATATCATCATTACGGGTGTTGGCCCAATATATCCACTTTCCAATGAAACAATACCAGAATACCCATTGACATGAGTAATGGCCCAAACTGCCCATCTAACACGGCACTGACAATAGCGGATCAGTTGATACGTGAATGACGGAAGCGTGGATTATTAAACACGTCACTAGCAAAATCGTGTCAACCTAAACACGTCAGGGATAAAGACGTATGAAACAGACACGACGATAGGTACGGCGTATCAAAAAAACTTGTTATAAGCTATGGCGTATCACCCACTACTTAAGATAGCATATGTATCTAAAATGCTCATACTTATATGCATACATAAATATGTATCTATGATACATCTTACAACATAGATGATAAGAGAAGGCAATTACACTTATAATTATACACACGGCTGGGAAGAGAGAGAGTGTGTGTGAGAGAGAGAAAGAGAGATAATTTAGGTGGTATTGGGTTTCAACGGAGATGCAAGACCATCACACTTTTCAAGGTTCTAACAAGTCCGTAGTATTCGAGTGATACGCCATCGAGAGTAGCGTGTTGGATTGGTAATTTGGACCAAAAACCCGCCAATCAGTATATTGGGCCAAGGATTGGTAAAGTAAAGGTAGTTTGGTCATTTCCTCCATCATTACATTAGATATATATTGACATCCGTACGGTTGGATCGTTCAAAAATATTTTTTTAAAAATAGAAACAATAATCCGTAACAAAGCACTAGTTACGAGTCATATTGAAAATAGTAGTGATCTACTAAGATCTCCAATCAAATTAATTTTTTATTTTCTGAAACTTTGGGAATACCATTACATTAGATATATATTGACATCTGTACGGTTGGATCATTCAAAAATATTTTTTTAAAAATAGAAACAATAATCCGTAACAAACCACTAGTTACGAGTCACATTGAAAATAGTAGTGATCTACTAAGATCTCCAATCAAATTAATTTTTTATTTTCTGAAACTTTGGGAATATCATTACATTAGATATATATTGACATCCGTACGGTTGGATCGTTCAAAAATATTTTTTTAAAAATAGAAACAATAATCAGTAACAAAGCACTAGTTACGAGTCATATTGAAAATAGTAGTGATCTACTAAGATCTCCAACCAAATTAATTTTTTATTTTCTGAGACTTTGGGAATATCATTACATTAGATATATATTGACATCCGTATGGTTGGATCGTTCAAAAATATTTTTAAAAAAATAGAAACAATAATCCGTAACAAAGCACTAGTTACGAGTCATATTGAAAATAGTAGTGATCTACTAAGATCTCCAATCAAATTAATTTTTTATTTTCTGAAACTTTGGGAATATCATTACATTAGATATATATTGACATCCGTACGGTTGGATCTTTCAAAAATATTTTTTAAAAAATAGAAACAATAATCCGTAACAAAGCACTAGTTACGAGTCATATTGAAAACAGTAGTGATCTACTAAGATCTCCAATCAAATTAATTTTTTATTTTCTGAAACTTTGGGAATATCATTACATTAGATATATATTGACAACCGTACGGTTGGATCGTTCAAAAATATTTTTAAAAAAATAGAAACAATAATCCGTAACAAAGTACTAGTTACGAGTCATATTGAAAATAGTAGTGATCTACTAAGATCTCCAATCAAATTAATTTTTTATTTTCTGAAACTTTGGGAATATCATTACATTAGATATATATTGACATCCGTACAGTTGGATCGTTCAAAAATATTTTTTAAAAAATAGAAACAATAATCCGTAACAAAGCACTAGTTACGAGTCATATTGAAAATAATAGCGATCTACTAAAATCTCCAATAAAATTAATTTTTTATTTTCTAAAACTTTGGAAATATCGTTATATTAGATATATACTGATATCGGTACGGTTGGATCGTTCAAATTTTTTAAAAACAAATAGAAACAATAATCCGTAACAAAGCACTAGTTACGAGTCATATTGAAAATAGTATTGATCTACTAAGATCTTCAATCAAATTAATTTTTGATTTTCTAAAAATTTGGGAATATCATTATATTAGATATATATTGATATCCGTATGGTTGGATCATTCAATAATATTTTTTTAAAAATATAATTAATAATCTGTAACAAATCACTAGTTACGAGTCATATTGAAAATAGTAGTGATCTACTAAGATCTCCAATCAAATTAATTTTTTATTTTCTAAAACTTTGGGAATATCGTTATATTAGATATATATTGATATCCGTACGGTTGGATCGTTCAAAATTTTTTTAACTAGTCTTATCCGGAATCAAATTTTTTTATTTTTTATTGGTTTGGTTTTATAACGGTCAAACCGGTCAAAGTAGACTTTCCTTTTAACTAGTCTTATCCGGAGTGATGAAACTATTTTTTTAAATTTATTTTAATTGATTTATAAAAAAATTTGAACAAAAATATAAAAATTGAAATTACATTTTTTTAAATAAAAAACCAGCAGGTCACACACATCATCTACAGTATAACACACTTGGAGCATAGAGATCGAGGTGAAAATTTTTGGCAAAAGTTTTGGGCGGAAAATTTCCCTCTAAATGAAAATTTTGGACAACACACTCTGAACTCCTCTACTCTCTTTATCGTCTCCATCTCAAAATCTCTTGATAAACAAACACTCTACTCTCTCTTACTCGCACAAATCTCTCCCACACTTCACCTCTCTCAAACCACCAATTTAGAAACCTAACTTTTCTAAATCAAATCCCTAAATCAAACTCCACTATCACATGAACCCTAATTAGGCAAAATTGAAATTGAAAACCCTAACAATCGGTCAACTTTCTCTAATTATGCGAAGAGGAAGCTTCAATCGGTTGATTCTCTCCAAACAATATTTTCTCGTCTACGGTTGAGATCCCTAGGGGTTGAGGTTCTTCTCCACTTGAGTCACCTTGGGGCTAATTAAATTCACCTTTTCTTTTGTTTCTTTAGTTTCTCTGATACTTTAGTTTCTACGATTCATATTTCAAAGTCACCATGGTTCTGAGTTTGTTTCGAGAGTCCCCTGATTTTTGTCGAGTCTGCGAGTTGATTCGGCCGAGTTTTATGAAGTTTTAAGCCGAGCTATGGTTTTTATTGTTGCTGCGAGTTTTGAACGATTCTGAATTCTGATTTGAGTCACTGTTGTTTGTTGAATTTGTCGGCGAGTTCTGAATTACGGATGTCGAGTTGTTGCTTCGATTTGGGTTAAGACTGTAATTAATTTACTTGATTTTATCCTTTTATTCTTTTATCCGTAACAATCAAAAGTGTATTTATTATTAGAACTATTTTTTGGGTGATTTTGTAGGTGTTTGGCCAGAATCTAAGAGCTTTAATGATGAAGGTATTGGTCCAGTTCCAGAACGATGGAAAGGAACTTGTGAAGCAACAGAGGATTTCTCTGCTTCAAGTTGCAACAGGTAGTGTATGGATCACAATTGCTATTGATTCTGAAATACTATGCTCTACTTGGGAAAGGGTAAGAACCATCTATTTTGTAGCCTCTGTTGACTATGTTTCTGTTTTACCTTGATATGGTTTAGCTGTAAATGTTTTGCCAAAGTAGAAACATTAATGCAATTAATACTGCTATTTACCATCTTTTATTTCTTGCGACCACAAGTTTCATTTCCCAATTACTGTGTGTGATTGGTCATCTAAGTTCTCAGTATCTGATGCATAAGTCTCTTGTTCCTGATTTTATATGTTTTGTAAGCAGTATAGGATCTTTGTAAGCTCGAGCAGTGGCTTGTTATCAATTACATCATCTACATCATCCAGTTGCAACCCCGGTGATCTTGAGGCTCAAATCATGACCCTTCTCCTAAAGTATGTCTTGTTCTTTCTCTATATGTATGTTTAACAGTTTCTGTACATACACAAGTACTATAAGCTATTTTAGTGTCTGTGATAATCTGTTGTATACGTTATGTGCTCTGCTTTTGTTAACTTTAGTTTTTAAGTTTTTTTTTATGTCATGCTCTGCAACACGCATAGGTTGATCTTAGAGTGCATTAAGCCAGGGGTGTCAATTTGAGGTTTATTTTTCTCAAAAGCATATGAATTCTATTAAATTGAACTCATAAGCTTAAATACCCAAACTGCATGTGATAATCTGTTCCCAAAATGTACTGTAGGCAATGCACCTCCTGCTTCAAGCTCTACATTTGATACCATTGTAAGCAATTTCTAGTTGAAATTTATCATCCATGCAGTTTTAGTTGAGTACAACATATTGTTGCAGCTTCAATTTTAGCATATATCTGCTGCTAGCAGTTTATTGTTGAGTTTAATAATGCAAATGGTAGTGACTCCATTTTTGTGTTTCTAATAGGTGTGTCCGATTTGCTTGACTAACTCAAAGGACATGGCTTTTGGTTGTGGGCATTAGGTAATTTCCCCCTTCATTTCACTTAAGCTAAGTGGTTATCTTATAATGTCGGGATATTAACATGTTGATTTGATCTTATGTTTGGCAGATGTCGTGAATGTGGACAGGATCTCCGGACAAGAATAAAGCTTTACTAGTTTGTTATATACGTCTAGAAGCAAAGAGAAGTTGATCGGCCCTAATACCTATATAGGGTCATTTCGTACTTTTAAAATTTAGATTTAATCGTATGTGCTTGTTGGTTTAGAAGTTGGTTTAGCACTCTTGTTCTTTTGGTATTAGTATGATGTTGGTGTGGATGATTGTAACTATTTGGTGGCTGTTGAATATTTGGTGGTTGTTGAATGTTTTGGATGGCTTTGAATGCCTTTGAATGTATTTTGATGGATTTCTTTATGTATGAAATTGTATATTGCAAAAATTTTAATCAAAGCGTTGCATTAGATATTTTTAACGTTGCATTAGATATTTTAGTGTTGCATTTGGTAAATATAGTGTTGCCTTTGGTCAGATACCAGTGTTTTAAAAAGTAAAAAAGCGTTGCATTACATAGTTATGGGCCCAGTGCTGATGTGGCAAGTGGGACCCACTAATGATGTGGCATCTGGCCCCACATGCTGACGTGGAATGTGGGACTCATTGCTGACGTGGCATGGCAGGCCCCACCACTAACATGGTATGTGGGCCCCACATGATGACATGGTAAGTGGGCCCCACATGCTGACGTGGCATGCCAGCTGGACTGTTGCTGACGTGGCATGCCAACTGGACTGTTGCTGACGTGGCATGCCAGCTGGATCCATTGGTGACCTGGCAAGCTAGTGGGACCCACTTAGTGACGTGGAATTGCAATTTTAGCTAATGTCAAATGCAACGCCCTTTTGGTGTTGCATTTGAATGCTCTGGTGTTGCATTATATGTCAGATGCAACGCTTATTGATGTTGTTTTAGATGCCATAAAGCGTTGCCTTAGGGGGTCTAACAGGACGGTGGCGGATGCAACGCCACATGGTGTTGCATTTGGTCTAACGCAATGTTTTTTTGGCCTAAATCAACAGTAAACATGGCGTTGCATTTTAGCGTTTATGGCGTAGTGGTGGTACACCTGAAATATTGTTTCTCTCTTAGTCATACCCTTTTTTAAGTAAAACGTTAAAAAACGTTAAACACATTTTAATCACTGTTAATGAATATTAAAAATAATAGGACTATTCTCTTTGGTACACTCGTGGAATTGGCTTTTGGCAATGGTAACATCACATTTTTGGCTTCTATACGTGGTGCACCTGAAATATTAACAGTTGTCTAACAGAAGGGCATGACTAAGAGAGAAACAATATGTCAGGTGTACCATGTATACAAACCAAAAATGTGATAGTACCATTGGCAAAAGCCAATTTCACGAGTGTACCAAAGATAATATCCCTTAAAATAATCGAAAGACTAGACCCTGATGAAACAATGTTTAGGGGTTCTAGTCAAAGTACTAGTTGATCGTTAAATTACCAAACCAAATTAATTTATTTCTTTCTGAAATTTGGCAATAACATTCGAAAGAATGGATCTTGACCTCCGTACGGTTGGGTCATCGAGAAATATTTTTAAAAAAGCCGAAACACTAAATCCTGACGAAATCTTGTTTAAGGGTTTTAGTCAAAGTACCAGTTGACCATTAAATTACCAAACCAAATTAATTTACTTTTTTCTGAAATTTTGGAAATGACATTAAAAAGGATGGATCTTGACCTCCATATAGTTGGGTTGTCGAGAAATATTTTTAAAAAAATTGAAACGCTAAACCCTGTTTAGGTGTTCTAGTCAAAGTACTAGTTGACCGTTAAATTATCAAACCAAATTAATTTATTTTTTTCTGAAATTTTGGGAATAGCATTAAAACGAGAAATATTTTTAAAAAAATAAAATCACTAAACCCTGACGAAATCATGTTTAGGTGTTCTAGTCAAAGTACTAGTTGACCGTTAAATTTTTTTTCTCCTCATTTTCATTTTCTAATTTTTTTCATAGAACGTTATATGTCTTCCAGATACTCTCATATTTGTTTTGTATTTTTTTACAACTAATTAGATTTTTTTTAAAAAAATTGAAAGTATCTAATGAGTAAAAATTCGACATTCACTTATTATATGAATATTTTTTTTGTACAAACTTAGTCGAATCTGCTCTTTAATTTTTTTTAAAGAATTAGGTTATGTACAACATGTCTTTCCAATACCCTCATTATTTTTTTTGTATTTTTTCTAACTAATTAGATACTTATTTAATTTATTTAGACAATATACTAAATAAAAATTCAAGTTTCTCCTATCATATGAATATTTTGTACACAAAAACTAAATTTATACCTATGATTAATGGTATCCTTGTATTTGTATATATTTTTTCATGATGTGTACAAACATTTAAATATTTAATAAATTTGTTTCAATTTTTAAAAATAATAAATTCAACCAAATTTGGTCACATTTATTTAATTCGATCAAATGGTCGAATTTAATTCGGGTAAATTCGACCATTTTTGGTCAAATTGAATATTTGACCGAATTCAGTCACATTATAAATTCGACCGAATTCCTACCACATTTGGAAAATTTTTTGGGCGGCAAATTTCCCGCTCCCCACTAAATTCGACCACATTCGATCGAATTTAGCACGTCCCAAAATATTATAGATGGGACTTTTCCCCCTTTTTTGGCGGGTGCTAAAATTCGATCGAACAAAAATAAAGGTTGAATTTAGTAGCTAAATTAGACCGCCTAATTTCGATCGGTTTTAATTTCGATCGAAAATGGTCGAATTTAGCCGGGTCGAATTCGGTCGACCGAATACAGTCGAATTTTGCTAAATTCGACCGTCGATCGTTTTGATTTTAATCGAAAACGATCGAATTTAGCCGTGGTCGAATTTATTTGGTCACATTTAGCCCCATTTTCTTGTAATGAATGTTATTTTCATAACTATTTTATTTTTGATCAAGAATAAAATATGGTTATTGAAATGCAAAACTTTATATGATCATAATTCTTTAAAAGAATATAAAATTATGTATTTAGACCATTGAAATAACAAATTGATGAAATGGAAACATGATGGATTGTTCAATTTTCTGATCAAATATCTACCGAATCCAGTTTAATTAAATAAATTAGACAACCAGACCCTCTCTATTACCATCTAGCTTGTAGAAGGTTGATTACCATAAATAAAACAAGCTCTCTATTACCAAAAATATATTTTATTTTCCAAGTTCGAACTAACACACACATACAATTGCCGAAAATGGCCCTAAGGTTTTTTCTTCGCGTACCTCTGCTCTTCTTATGTACTCTACTGCAGGTATATTACTCACATAAATGTTAAAACTAGAATATCAGTGTATTTTACTGTCTTGACAATTATATTTTTTGATTTCTCAGGTTTGATCATGTTCAGAGATTGATGACCAACATCACCTTTCCTTGCAGGTTGTCACCTTCTTCTAGCTAGCTAATATGGGCACATAAACACGCTAACAAAACACGAACACGAATATGCACACAAATTAATCTATACCTATCTTCGTATAATTTTGCATAATTATTCAGGAGACTTTTAAGTACTTACGTTCCTTTCTAATGAGCTCTTTGTGCATGATTGCATGTTCCTGCATTTTAATTCATCAAATGAACTAGTAGTAATCTAGCAATCTAGCACACATCTAGCACACATGACATTTATTTAAGGTTGCATATTTGTATGTGCAGATCGCAAAGGACTGTGTGAGGTGCAGGGCGCATTTAAGACTAACGTGTGCATCGGGGCTTGTGAAACATGTTGCGCTCTATGAAAGTGCGTGCCTAACAGGCTCAAGTACCCTTAATTAGTTAAGGGAAATTCACATTGGTGCCCTTCTGGAATTGGCTTTTCCAGATGGTGTCATTTCATGTTTTGGACTTACGATTGGCACCCTTAAAGTAACTAAAAACCCTAATTATGCCCTGTTAATCAAAATGTTAAGAAAAATTAACAAATTTCAATATTTATTCCATAATAAAATTTTACGTCATATAAATCACAAATTAAAAAAAGTTAAATGTAGAATTATGTTATTTTATGGTCAGAAAATGACTGAACACATATTTTAGATTAACGGTATGTTAACTTATAACGGATTAATGTTTAATATTTTTCAATTTGTGGTATATTAATAATTATAAATTAGTATTTAATTTTTTTTAACTAGTAATACATTAAAAACTTATAGATCATCATTTATTTTTATAGTTTTTTTAACGTTTCTTAAAGTTATGATTAACAGAATGGTATAATTAGGGTAATCAGTTATTTTAGGGGTACCCGTCGTAATTCCAAAACACGAAATGACACCATCTGAAAAAACCAATTCGAGAAGGTATCAATGAGAATTTCCCATTAGTTAATTCCCATGAAACCTCTTAGGACAAACCGAGCTATTAATGGTTTTACCTTTCATCTTCCTAGCAACCTCCTATGGTCAGAAAAAAATGGGGGTTCTGATCGCGACCAGCTGAAATTAACCACTTATATAGTACGAAAATCTTGTAATATACACAATAAAAATAAAACTTAAGTGCTTGAATTATTTTACTTACTAAGTTTACAGTTTTAAATTTCAATTTTAAACATATACGATATTAAAAAACAAGGATAAGTATATACGATTATTAACACTATTTAAAACTTAAAAATATTTTATTTTGTCGAAATGAACACAAAAACAGCTCAAATATAAATTTATATTACCATGATATAAAATGAAATTATTGCAGAAGAAAAAAGGTAGGAGATCCAAGAAACCCATCACCAATATTAATGAAAATGAGAAGATCAATGGTACTAATACATCAATTATTATTATTACTGCACTTTCATGATTTCTTTATAAATATACACGAAAATTTCAACAATTTCAACCAAGTCCACACCATGTCAATGGTAATTTGATCTTGTTGATGAATTGAGACAAAATATGGCCCTTCTATCATTTAATTTACTCCAATTTCACAGCTCTAATTAATTCACACCTAATATTAATGTCAAACATATATAAAATATTGCGTAACAAATGTTACATTGTTTATAGAAATGCAATTAAAAAATAGTGTGCATAACAATTGTAGACTCGGAATAAAAGTTAAAAATGAAGAGGACATTTTTAATTGAAATGGTAGTTAAATTACTATATTATAGTTATTTAATTCAAGATTTACTAGAAAAATTGTAACTCCTAACATTTAACTTATTATTATAATTATTATTAAATATGCAAAAGTTGCATGAACATAACTGCTTTTGTAACTAAAGTTTCATCAAACTAAAATTGATAAAAAATTATATTTGAATAATCATGTCATAAGAAAGATTCGACGACTTGGCTGTATTGTTTATTATATGCTAGTTAAATTAGATTACAATTAGTTAGTTCGAGATTTTAATTAGAAATAAAATGATAGTTAAACTAGATCACAGTTATTTAATTTGAGATTTTGCGAGAAGAATTGTAACTTCTAACATTATTGCTAATATAATTTTATTTTGTTTGATCAGATTTTGTTTGATATTGCCGTTATCGTGTTATTTTGATTTATAGAACTTAAAGTCTCAAAAATGTATAATTTGAACTTTGAAGTAATGGCGTTGAGAAGGGACATGAACCTATCTAAACCTTTGGGGTTCAAAAATTACTGTTTCTCATCCGATTGTGCTAATGTGGTGGGTTGTTTAAAGAACAGAGATATATCTCTAGCTGATTTGCATGTGATCATTGAAAATATTACTTGTTTCAGATCACTTTTTTAGCTTCAGTTCTCAGATATATTATTCATCAAGATTCTCTAACAAAGTGACTCATCATATAGCCAGGATTAGCCTAAAGCAATGTCATATGGGTAAAAATAAAGACTTAAAAACGTCCAATAATGAGTTTCGAAATCCTAGTTGAGTCTTTAATTCGTATTAATTAGATCAAGGATACGACGCCCGTTATAAGACCCGTTTCTAGAATCCACGATATGATCAGAGACCAAAATCAACAAGGAAACTTAATCCTTGACTCATCGATCTAGGAGGAGATTTGATCTCCAAATCTCCTAACTCTATTCTAAATCTAAGGCCCAACAATATATATCATTGTCAGAACAACATTTTTTTGGTAGAATTTAATACGTCTCCGACCTTTCAAGCTTAATTCTCGGATAATGACATATAAATCATCACGTTCTTGGTGTACCATAACTGCCATAGCCAGAGGGTATCACCAAAAACCACGTTTTTGGCTTGATTCTCTACTTGAGAGATACATATATAGGCATGCATCTTGTGAGATGACACGATTCAAATCACGAAATTCAAGTACAAAGCCATCTATCCTAATATTAAAGTTACACAAACCCTAACCACAATCTCAACCTAATTTTTATTTTACAACACAATTTATTTTCAAATGGGGATATGCCTCATCGTGCTTATACCAATTTTAGGTATTTTATTCTGGATCTTCTAACAAAATGGCTCATAAATACAGCTGGGTTTAGTTTGTATTTCCAAATATATACCTCATTGTGCTTGTACCAATCTACTAGTAGATATATGAAGAATTAGCTTGTTGCGTTGTTTTAAAAAAAAAGTATAATTTCAAAAAATTAGGGCCTCCAAAATTGAAAACATTAAGAATTTTTAAATACTAGAAAGTACTATAAAGCAACGTACACAATAAGCAAACATATCAAGCATATCCGAAGATTTTATAACAAATATTCATCACGGAACAAGATCGGTGATGGTCAGAAAATTTCTATTTGGTTCGACCCATGGTGGAACTCCTGCTGTTTGGCTACCTATAAGAATGATCCTATTATTACTCAGGCCTCTTCTACGCACCACGCTGTCATTCATGAGTTGATCGCTTCCGGGGCATGGACCTTACCTCGTCCTAACAGTAGACTCCACCATATTAGTCCAGTCCTTGATAATTGGCTGGCTAATTTTAATGACCCTGCTTTCGACTTAACCAAACCAGATGTAATTACCTGGGAAGATCGTCCTATCGGCAAAACTAAAATAGTGCACATCTGGGATTCAATTCACCACAATATGCCAACAGTTTCTTGGCATAAAGGAGTTTGGCATAGACTAGCGGTTCCTAGGTACTCTCATCACCTTTGGTTGGTCTGCCATGGGAGACTTAACACCCTTCAGCGGCTTGATTCTTTCGGATTGCAAGTCAATTACTGCTGCTACTTGTGTGTAGGTGGCCGTGAGTCTCTTGATCACTTATTCTTGCATTGCCCGTATAGCAATCAAATCTTAGCCAAGCTGGGGACTTCTCTTAACCTGCCTTACCAAGCCATCTCTTGGCTAGAGTTGCTGCTTTCATGGCTCAACATCCAGGATCCTCTTCTTCGTCACCTGGGATTGCTCTCTCTTCAAATAGTTGCTTATTACCTGTGGAGGGAGCGCAACTCAAGAGCACACAACAAGGGCATTCTTTTTCCGGATAAACTGTTTTCGAGTATCCTTACAGACATTAAAACGACAGTTTCTAACTCCCCTTGGTTTCTAAAACAAGCTTGTACACCAATTCTTTTAGTAGTTGGATTATTAGTTGATTTCTTCTCTTTTCTTTTCTAGATTTCTTCATTTAGACATCTCTATGGATTGTCAAAGAGCATGGGTAAACCCCTTGTAATCTTTTCTTTCTTTTATATACACAATTTAGCGGAAAAAAAAGAAGCCAATCTAAGCCACACAACGAGCAACCTACCTGGCTACCTCTACAAGTCACACAACAGATTAATCTAGCTACCCTAACATTTTATTCTTAATTAGAGAGATAGAACGAATTCTCCACCTTAATTTTAAAACTACTCGATAAAGGCGCGCTTCGCGGCGACATTATAATATTTTTTTAAAAAATTAATACATATACGTTATATTATAATATTAATATTAAATTTTAATAATTAAATATTCTTTTGTAATGAATCGATTTCTTGTTAAACACGATTCTTACGATTGAGCCGCTCTCTAATTAAAATCGAAATTTCAACTTTAACATATATTATAAAGACTTATATAATAATTTTTATCCATAAAATCCAACAATAAAAATAAAAAAATTATGACATCAATATCAAATTCTAATAACTAATACAATCTTTTCTAATGAGTCGTCTTCTCGTTAAATACGTTTCGAGTCGCTCTTATTTGGAACCAAAATTCTAACTAATTATATAAAGAAAGTAAATTCCAATTTTTATATTCCTTAAACTTTCTAATATTTATAGAGTTTTAAAAATGAAAATACATCTAATATTTTCTGTATATTATAGATATTCATGTACTTATTTACAACTTCCGCATGGGAATGTCTTTCTGTTATGTTAACATATAAAAAAAATTAAATTCGAAGAATTTTCGTTACGGGAATAATATTAAATTTATGGATATATTTTTCTAATGCAAGTATAATTAACTTGTATAAACAAATAAAATAAAGGATTTCTAGGAAAAAAGATATATAATTTTAAAAATCGTGTAAGACGTCTCCACCGTCCTCGTATTCTACTTCTAATAAAACATTTTATTTTATGTATTCCTTATATATTCAAACATCTTTATATGGTCTTCTCTAATGAATCGCTTTCTCGTTAAACACGGTTATTACTATTTATCCGCTCCCTCGTTAAGACCAAAAACCTAACTTTTACCTGTATCACTTGTATGATAATGTTTATCCATAAAAATTAAATCCTAAAAATAAAATAAAATTTATAACATCAAAATGATATTTTAACAGCTAATACAATCTTTTATAGTGAGCCGTCTTCCTGTTAAACACGTTTCGAGCCGCTCTCGTTTGGGTCGAAATTCCAAATTCATTACATATTATTAATGATACTTATCTTACACAACCACTTTTTTCCTTAAAATTAAAACCTAAAAAATAGAGTGAATTCCAATTTATACTTTATCTAGACTTTCTAAAATTTATGGAGTTTTAGAAAATGATAGCACATCTTATTTTCTCTTTATATCATAGATACAGATTTCAACTTACATAGCGTTCGTTTTTTAGCTTACATAGCGTTTTTAAGCGCTATGTAAGTCAGCGCTATGTAAGTGAAATTCACTTATATAGCGTTTATTTATGTGCTATCCAAGCATGCTACTTGGATAACGTTTTTTGAAGTGCTATGGAAGTAAGTGTTTTCTAAGAAAAATAGCACTTGCATAGCTCTTATAGAAACGCTATGTAAGCACAATATTTTGTAAAAAAAATTAATTTTATATTAATGCTATTTAATTGCACTTTTTTTATTCCAATTCAATTATTTTTCTAGCTACCATTTTTTTTTACTTGCAATATTTCTAAAAATTCATAAATTTATCAACAAATACAACAAAATCTAGACAATGTAGAACCCAAATCACAACAAGAAATAGTGTAAGCCAACAAAGGTCTTTCTTATTGATCCGTACAATACATAACAAAATCTAAGTAGAACTGATTGAAATAAAAAAAGCTAATTTAGTAACATCTTTCCGTATGTTGCAACAATTTTAACCACACCACAATTTTGTAGGAAGTTAGAAGCCTCAGTACTAGTCAGCTCAGACGGGATTCCAATTGCGGCATTGTTGTGCTTTACAATACGAGGAACTGCTAACACATCACTTTCTGTGTTGAGAAGGCATTCTTTCTCAGTCATAGGTCTTTTTAATACACGAAACTGGGAGAGAGTAACTGCGGGTACGAATTAGCAGAATACATTTTAAAAAATTAATCGAGGTTGTAAAAACATAACTGCAGAACAAAGCTACAATATTTAGTAAAGTTAAAAAGATTTAGGCTGTAAATTTATGTCTCTTATTACATATGGAACTTCCCTGTAGACTTACGAATATTGGTTTGCAATATCATTAAAAAAAAGTATTCCATTTTATTATAGCACAAACATGTCAAGAAATATGCTCAAGACATTATGGTGATTATCTTGACTACGGATAATGGTAATTATCATCAGAAGTACAGAAACGTAGGTAAATAGATGTAGAGATGCAGGAAATTCCAGCTATGAATTTTATTCAAGTTAACATACATAATTAACAGCAGACTATGAGACATACAAGAGCATGCTTTACCCAAACACTTAGCAAAATAACATACCTCGTAGATCTTGAACGGCTCCACAAATTACGGTTTCGCTAAGAATATGGTAAACAAATTCAGTTTAACTTTTTTAATCTAGGATTCAACTGCGGATTGTAAAACATGGTTTTTTATGCTTAATCTGTAAGTGCTATACCAAACAAACTACACTTACAACACATTAATCAAGTACTACTCTACTTTTGAAATTGGTACCATTTGCAATGGTTAAGCACATTTTGAAATAGATTTAGTTTTCTGTTACTAGTGGATGCAGCTCTTTCCAGCATACCTTATTCAGCTTTCAGGTTATAAATATTTATAATGGAGCCGCGTAAATTAACAACGGATGCAAAAGACATTTATATCAAAACTTAGCAGAAAACATTCTTGATATACCTTGAAGCATCCAGCAAATGGGTGGTAATGTTTTTTCTTCTGTTCGCAGGAGCAACCCAAATGGCTCTAATGCCACACACACAGCAGGCACAGCTTCCTTTTCGCACAAAATAGCTCCTCTGAGGCTGTCATCTAAGAAATGGGAAATTTTAGATGATGAAGCACTCTTCACCCTTTCTCTCTGAAAGCTCACACTACCAAATTGCAGAGTATCCGAGCCTCATCTTGTTTTCTTGCTACTATTACTACTGGATGTCCTATCTACTCCGCTACATATAATCCTATAAGCATTTTCTATTGGTTGAGCTACTAAACAGCCAGAAATTCTGTTGGAGTAAATAAATCGGTAGACCTGCAGCATGGAAAATTATAGTCAAGCAGACTCGCAGAGAACACAAATTCTAAAATGTAGAGTCACCAATGCATGGACTTCATAACTGATGACTTGTGAAGGTGAGTAGAGCAGTTGATTTAATTGATAAGGAGTTATAATGAAGCAGGTCTCCAATAAAATGCAGGATTTTGAGACGTCGAAAACTCTAACTACCTTACAATCCTTGTTGCAAATCCATCCCTCACCAAGCTCCATCTCCATCAAATTTACAAACTCTTGAACCTGCTATGCATTAAATTGTCAATAACATCTGAAAGAACTGATGATACAAACAAACATTCACCTAAAAACTATACTAAATAAATAGCAATATAAGAAAACAGTGTAAATAACAACAAATATTACATGAAAATATAGTTTTGTACCTTTATCCACTGAGCAGGGGGATCACTATCCAACATTAACAGAGCACGCCCCTCTTGCGCTATATGGATAACCTTTCACTATGCCAACCCTTATAAATTCCAATTGAATAAATGAGGCATCAAACTAAGCCAATAACCCAATCATCACAAACCAAAAGATAAAATCTTTTGATTGTTTAACAAAGCTACTTCAAAGTTAGATATTGATTGTTTAACTATCGTTAGGATTCCTTCTAAACATCAATCCTCTCTGTCTATTTGAGAGAGAGAGGGAGAGAGAGAGAGAAAGAGAGAGAGAGAGAGATTGGGAGAGAGTGAGAGAAAGTGGGAGAGAATGAGAGAGATTACTTGTAAGCCCAGAGAAGAAACTGAAGAAGTGTAGCCACCCCTTGAATGGGAAAACCTCTAGCTTTAAGTACATCTTTAGCAACATGAATTATAGATTTAATCGGATAATCCCTAGATAAGAATTGAATCGAAGTGTATTTTAACAAACCCTAAAATTAAAAACCCCAATTAGGAAGAACTCAATTAACAAGAGATACTTATGAACTGAATCGAAGCCTTTTTTAAATCCAGATAACCCAAGAATGGTAACAATGAAGTGTTGATGTCGATGTTGAGGCAGATATAGAGAGATATGCTCGATCTGTGTGTGTCGATGAAGAGAAGAGAAAGATTAATAGTCGTAGAAAAATATATTTTTAGAATACGTATCTAACATAGCGTTTACAAAAGCGGTTTAGTACTATTTAAATGCATAATTAAAATAAAAATTAATTACTTAAAATATGGTTCCTTGCATAACGTTTGTGTAAACGCTATTGAACATTTAATTTAGATAGTGCTTGCATAAAAAACGCTATTGTAGCATTTTCTTTTATTTTACTTTTATTTTCAATTCTATTTTTAATAGCTTGCATAGTGTTTTTTTTAAAACGCTATGTAAGTATCATTCTTACATAGCATATAAAGAAAACGCTATATAAGTAGTGTCTCCTAAGATGAAATTTGTAGTAGTACTCCTATTTTTATTTAGGAATCCTTTGTTCTTTTATAATGTTAACACATCAATTCTTTTCTTTTAAAGACGATGACTTTTTTTATGATAATAGTATTGGATTTATGAATAAATTTTCCTATTAGAAGTAAAATTAACTTCTATAAAAAATATATAACTTAAGAAGATCGTACTTTCCATAAAATATTTAGTTATATGAATGCTCTATATATTCAAAAACTTATTCTACTTCTAACAGAACTTTTATTTATAATTTTTTCTATAAATTAGAACTCTTATTCTCTATAAATTCAAACTCCTATTCTACTTCCAATAGAATTTTTAATCGTATGCTTTATAAATACTTATTCTACTTCCAATAGAAACTTTGATTTATATGTTTTTTCTATAAATTTGAACTCTCATCTCTATAAATTCGAACTTCTAAATCCTACTTTCAATAGAACTTTTAATCATATGCTTTATAAATACTTATTCTACTTCCAATAGAACTTCTAATCATATTTCTTCCTATAAATCCGAACTCTTCTCCTCTATAAATCGAACACCTATTCAACTTCTAATATTTTAAATGATATTTCTATATTTATAATTGTTTAAAATTCTAAATTTCTAGAAAATTAGAAAAATAGATTGAGACGATCTTATAGCGTTACGTAAACTCCCGCGTATCCTCCTTTACATATATATAATATAATAGATATATATAAATTATCAAAAAAATAAAAATATAATATATATATATATATATATATATATATATATATCGATGTATTTTTTCTATAAATTCGAACTCTTATTCCCTATAAATTTGAACTCCTATTCTACTTCCAATAGAACTTTTAATCACATGCTTTATAAATACTTATTCTACTTCCAATAGAAACTTTTGTTTATATGTTTTTCTATAAATTTAAACTTAAATTCTCTATAAATTCGAACTCCTATTCTACTTTCAATAGAACATTTAATCATATACTTTATAAATACTTATTCTACTTTCCAATAGAACTTCTAATCATATCATGTCTTCCTATAAATTCGAACTCTTCTCCTCTATAAATTTGAACACGTATTCTACTTCTAATATGTTAAATGATATTTTATATTTATAAGTGTTTAAAATTCTAAAATTCTAGAAAATTAGAAAAATAGATTGAGACGATCTTAGAGCGCCACCTAAACTCCCGCGTATCCTCCTTTATATATATATATATATATATATATATATATAGATATATAGGCAAATGATCAAAAGAGAACTCTTTTTTGAAGAAAACTAAGGTACTAATCCTAACCATCAGATGTATTATAATCAATGGCCCCGCTAGGGGCACCCACACACTAATCAAATACACCCTCACACACACAATCCCACCTAATCCCCTCCATTTTTAATTTGATTTTTCCCGTCAATCGGTGATATTTTTTAAAAATCTAATTTCACCACATTTTTCTCCATCTCCCAACGATCAGTTTGAATACCATACGTGCTATATTTTAATTTAGTTTTCTAAGTTCTCCTTTTAAAGGGGTTTTCTCTAGATACCTACTATATATATATATATATATATATATATTGATTAAGAGAAAAAAATTATAACCATTGGATGAAAGGCACTGATTCCAAATTTTTAGACATAATTTGATGCTCTTTACATATGAATTTTTTACACACGAAAGTATAGAAAATTCTTGAATCTTTTTCTTCCCTTTCCTTCACTGCACTTTCCTCACGTTCTCTTTTTTCTTACTTATCTCCCCACTCTCTTTCAGATCCTGTGTTTGTTTACCTCGATCTGTTCTCATATGGGCTCTGTAAATTCGGAGCACTCCGGCTCCATGAACTCAGAAGAGTTCACCAATTTCATTGGCCTGAACTATGTTATACCTTTGCCTAATCTGCATCCTCATCTTCAGCTTGAGGCTGACTATGTCATGGGAGAACCTCTTTCCCCCTAGCTCAGCAAAGAATGCGAGAACAGATTAATCTGATTCTTAATGATGGAACTGAGTTACTCAATAGCGGACCTGTAGCTAAGCTTCTTCAAAATCAAGTCATGTTCCTCCAAACACTTCCCGATCCCATGAGGAGGTTAAATCGACATCTCAAAAACCAATTCTGAATTATTTCCAAGATGATATGCATCCTGTGGTACATCTTGAGGAGGGCAAAATTGCCAATGAAACACAAGAAAAGGGAGATGCAAGTAAAACTCAAGAACCACAACCTCCTAAGACAGTTACTTGGAGCAGTATTGTTAAAAAAAATGTGGTTAATGAGGATCCTAAAGTTGGAAATGCAGAAATTACATACAACAATGATGGTACTGCAACGGTTAAGTTCTCAGATGACTTCTTTATTAAAGCACAGAAACAATGGGATACTAGCATTATTGGGTATTTCATTGGAGGTTCCTTTGCTTTCAAATATATCCGGGAGCAAGCCCACCAATTCTGGAAAAATCATGGATTAACAGGGGTTTACTACAACACGAAAGAATACTACAATTTCAGGTTCGGCACATTAGAGGAAAAAGAGAGAGCTTTAAGCTTGAATACAATTCAAATAGGCAAGAAAACTATGTTCTTGTTGCCTTGGACAGATGGAACTAATTTCAAACGAAATGTTATTGATAAAGTTCCCTGTTGGATACGATTGGTTGATGTCCCATAAATTTTCTGGTTTAAAGAAGGCTTGAGTTCGATTGCTAGTTCGGTGGGCAAACCACTAAAATTTGATGCAGCCACAGCTCGTTTCGAACCTCTCAAGTACGCTGGAATCCAAGTAGAGCTTATATACTCTGCGTTGTGACCTGACTTTGTAAGAGTGCCTCTACCAAACTCATCTGGAGAAGCAAAAATTGAAATACAGTATGGTGAGCTTCATTATTCTTGCAGTCTTTGCCAAGCGTTCGGTCATTCTTTGGCTAGATGTAACAACAATCCTGAGAGAGTTAGTAAGAGACCTAAAAGACATGACAATAAGAAACAAAGTGATGGGCCTTCTGGTTCGTCTACATTCCCTGTTTCTCCTACCAAGAGCGATTATCTCACCAACATGGAGATGGTCCCATATACTGTGGGGAAATTCTGTGGTTGTGATGTGGTTATGGATGAAGATGACATCTTAAAAGAACTCGACAAGGAGCTTGAAAACAAGGCTGGCAAGTTACAAGCTGGTACCAACAATTTAGAATCAGACCAGGGAGAAGACAATTTGGAGGAGTTTGACAGAAATCCTAGTCTTGCACCTCTTGCTGTTGTTAATGTTAGTGTCCCTCATCTGGAACTGGTAGTAGATTTCACTGAAACGTGTTACGACTTTACTGGTAACCAAAGAAATCGTAACAAACCCCCAGTTGCTACTAGAGGTGGTAAGACACCTACAGAATTTAGCAGGAAAAAGATTACAAACGAGGGTGGTTCTACACCTCTTTTGGTTGGATTTACGGCACCTCTTGTTACTGACAATGGGTTTGAGGCCCTTTCTGACCTACCTGACGACCACCATGTTGTGCAAGCTGTAAATTCCCCAGAAAAAAGAAAGAATGGGAAATCACCAAGTCTTCGTGGTATAGAATCTGGTAACAGTGTTTATAGGCATACTATAATAGTACCAACGAAAAAAATCATTGATGAAGAAGGTTTTACTCAAGTTTCTAACATGAAAAGTTCTAGGTTGGCAGGAACGCCAACGTTTCTCACTAGTTTATCATGAATTTTGCAGTCTGGAATGTGAGAGGTATCAATAAGAGTCCTCACCAGCAAGAAGTGATTAATTTCATTTCAGCCAATAAAATTTCTCTTATGGGCTTGGTAGAAACTAAAGTTAGGGTTGACAATTCTATGGATATTTCTAGACGTATTAATAAAAATTGGAAATGGATTTTCAATTATGATGAGCATGATTTTGGTCGTGTGTGGGTTGGTTGGGACCCTTCTGTTTGGTATGTCACTATCTATTTGAAAACTTCTCAGCATATCACTTGTTTTGTGACATTTTTGGAGAAGCAAATAACTTTCTGTGTAACCTTTGTTTATGCCTTGAATCAACCTCATCAGAGAGAACCCCTTTGGAGGGATCTTGAAGATTTAAGTCGGACTATTTCAATGCCTTGGTGCATCAATGGAGACTTTAATTGTATATTAGCCTTGAACGAGGTTAAGGGAGGTCGTGAACACTGGACGACGGGTATGCAAAATTTTCTTGATTGTGTTTCTGTCTCGGCTCTGGGGCATATTAAAACACTGGGATCTCTTTATACGTGGACTAATAAAAGATCTTCTCTTATTCATAAATGTCTGGACCGTATGCTAGCTAATAAGGATTGGTTCAATGCGTTCACAAAAGCTACAGTAATGGTAAAAAACAAGGGGATCATGGATCACAGCCCATTGGTTTGCTCTGTTCCTTTACATCTTGAAAAGGTCGTCAAGCCGTTCCAATTTCATAACTACATGACTGAAGTAGAAGGGTTCATGGAAACTGTTTCAAGAGCTTGGGCTAATCAGTGGTATGGGGATCCCATGGCAATCCTAGTTTGCAAACTGAAACATGTCAAAAGTGCTTTGGTTGCTTTAAATAGGACTCATGGTAATGTGCATAATAATGTAACAATGGCTCGGTCATCTCTTTCAGCAGTGCAAGATAAATTGGTGAATGACTGTGAGAATGTCAGTTTGCTTCAAGAAGAAATTCACTATTCTGGGAAGTTGCAGACGGCTTTGCTAGAGGAGGAGAGATTTCTTATACAAAAATCGAGGGTGAAGTGGCTTAATCACGGTGATGGTAATAACAGCTATTTTTTCAATAGAACAAAAGCTAACTGGAATATGAACAAGATTCTGGCTATAGAAGACGACGAGGGGCTTCTGGTTTCTGGTCATAAAAATGTCTCAAAAGTGGCAGTTGATTTCTTTTCGAGCACTCTAGGTTCGAGCTCTAACCTGGCGCCTTGTGACTTTGATTCTTTCGATTGTGATTCGATCTCTCCTGCTCAGGCTATCTTGCTAGAAGCCCCTGTTTCTGATGACCTTATTTTGGCAACTTTAAAGGCAATGAAGAAGAACAAGGCACCGGGGCCTGACGGCTTCACAGTCGAGTTCTTTTTAGCATCTTGGGAAATTGTTGGCAGCACCTTTTGTGAGGCAGTTAAAAGCTTTTTCTCCTCTGGATCCTTTCATAACTCAGTTAATGTCACAAGCATTGCCCTTATCCCGAAGGTTCCAACCCCTACAACAATGCGTGATTTCCGTCCTATCTCCCTATGCTCAATTCCTTACAAATGTATTGCCAAGATCCTTGCTTCTCGACTGAAAATAGTTATGCCTAGTATCACTGACATATCTCAATCTACTTTTATTCCGGGACGTAATATCTCGGACAATATTCTCATGGCGCAAGAGTTGTTTCGAGGATACCATCAGGATACAGGTTTACCTAAATGTGCTTTAAAGCTTGATTTGCATAAAGAATTCGACTCGTTAAATTGGGACTTTATCATGGGTGCTCTCCGCAAACTTAATTTTCCTGCAAAGTTTATGAGGTGGATTTTTCTATGCATCTCTACTACTGCTTTATCTGTCAAAGTTAATGGCTCTTTATGTGGTTTTTTTCTTGGTAAGAAAGGTCTCAGACAGGGAGACCCTATCTCCCCATATCTTTTTGCTATTGCTATGAATGTTTTGTCTTCTATGCTTGCAAAAACCTCTGATGATTTCAGATTTCACTGGCATTGCAAAGACATGAAGTTTACGCATCTTTTCTACGCAGACGATGTCTTATTATTCTCTAATGGTGACATTATGTCCGTTACTCATCTTATGGATTGTGTGTATCGTTTTGCGGATGTTAGTGGTCTTCGCCCAAGCACGGTTAAAAGTACGGTCTATTTTGGAAACTGAAAAGAAGATTTTATTGAGTGGTTTGATTCAAGGTATGGTCTTGAACACGGGGAGCTTCCTGTTCGGTTTCTTGGGGTGCCTTTAATATCAACGAGGCTGAGTCATAATGATTGTATCCCTCTCATCGACAAGATAACTGCTAGAATTTGTTGTTGGACTTCATTACTGCTATCTTTGGCAGGTCGTGTGCAACTCATTAGGGATGTGATCTTTGTTATTCAAGGTTACTGGTCTAATCATTTTATCCTCCCTGCTTCTGTGCATAGTACCCTCCAATCAATCATCACTCGCTTCTTGTGGAAAGGGAACGTAAATTCGAAAGGTGGAGTGAGAGTTAGTTGGGACTCCATTTGTTTACCTCTGGACGAAGGGGGGCTAGGTCTTAAGCAACCCAAAGACTGGAACCAATCTCAAATCCTGCTTCATCTTTATAAGGTGGTGTCGAAGAATAAAGCTATGTGGCCTCGTTGGGTAAACACAACTGTTCTTAAGAAGTATAACATCTAGACAATGCCAATGCCCAATGATTGCTCGTGGATTTTCAGAAATGTCCTTAAGCTAAGATCAACAGCTCGCCAATTCATTTCTTTCAAGCTTGGGAACGGTCTTGGTACGTCGTTATGGTTCGACCCTTGGTGGAACTCTACATGCTTGGCTGCTAACAAGCATGCTCTTATCATTGCTCAATCTGGTCTTCATAGCGATGCTACGGTGAACACCATTATCCATACAGGAGCTTGGGTTCTTCCCCGAAACTCAAACAGAATCCATCACATCCACCCTAATCTGGCCCTCTGGACGCAACACTTTGATTTTCAAGATTTTAACCTTTGTTCTACTGATGCCATTCTCTGGGATGGTTTGCCAATTCACAAGATCAAAGCGCGTAATATCTGGCACTCTCTCAGAACGCAATCGACTGAAGTTACCTGGGCAAAACATGTGTGGCATAAGCTCAAAATCCTGTGCTATGCACACCATGAATGGATTCTATGCCATGGTCGCTTGCCAACTTCGCACAGGCTCGCCTATTTCGGCTTGGATGTGTCTCAGTTCTGCTATTTCTGTGTAGGGGGCATCGAAACAGACTCTCATTTGTTTGTTACTTGCCCCTACAGTAGTTACATTTTGACAAAAATGTTTGGCTTGCTAGACATTGTTTATGCAGGTTCATCTTGGGTGGAGCTCCTGCACTCATTGGGGTGTATTTCTGATCACACTCTTCGCAGTGTTGCTTTACTGCTTGCTCAGACTTTCTCATATCACTTATGGAGAGATAGGAACTCGCGTTTGCATGACAAGGGTTCATTGGGTCCAAATTTTCTAATCAAGGGAATCATGGTTGATGTAAAAACGAAGCTGCGGAACACGGAATGGTTCATCAAAAATGCGAATTTAGAGATGTATAGATGGGTCTTTATTTAGTATTTCATAGTTGGGTTGGTTTCTTTATGTTTTTTCTTTTTCCAATTTTTCTTCTAAGTTAATTAATTGGTCTTAGATAGCTCTCTCTTTGCTTTGGCTTAGAGCAAGGGTCAACCCCTGTAATATTCCTTTCCCTATTTATTATAAATTTAGCAAAAAAAAAAAATTACCTAATTTAAATATTGATAAAATATCTATCTTGCAAACGTTATTGTATTTATAAATCAAAGAGTAGTAACCTAAAATGTAAAGAGTACTCATGAAAAAAACACTGAATTATTAAACATGAATTCATCGTGATGAAAATTGATAAACTCAAAATAACTTTAAGAGTTCTAACTCATGCAGAGTGCAATAAATTATTAAGTATAAAATTAATTAGGATTTTTTTATAAATATCCAAGTTCAGAAATTTATTTAGAAATTTTTTAAAAAAAATATTTTGTGAACATACCAATTTATATAAAATTCTTGTAAAAATACGTTCTACAACTTTTGCAATCGACATCAACCAAAATCAATTATAAATGTAATTTTAAAATTTTAATAATTGAAATTTGGTTCCATAATAGGTTCCTTAATTACCGTCGGTTAAATTAAATGTAACCAAAATCAACTTCAAATTATTTTTAGAAAAATGTGAAAATATGTTGCATTTGGTTTCTTTAATTGCAAAAAAAGTTTTACCAATATTTTCAAATATGGTAAAATTGTAAAAAAAAATAACAAAAAATATAGTATCTTAAGTAATTTCTCAAACAATTATTTCATATTAATAATATGAATGTTTTGATATTTTTAATGATATGAGACACGTGTCCATAGTAACGCTTTGTTCCACGCTACAAATATATGTTATATTTAGTTATCGTATTAAAGTGATCACCGAATAGAATGTCATATATCAAAATTTTCAGTCTAGTTATCTCGTTAGTATTTATCTCGTTAGTATTTAAACTCATCTCTTTCATTAGGCCTTCTCTAACTTGCATTAGAAGCTGTAGAAAAAGAGAAAGCTGACTTGCACTATAGGCTTTTTCTTCTCGTACCTCTAGTGTTCTTTTGCACTCTCCTGCGGATGCGCACATATGTATGTTAGAAGGCTTAATTCATTGATTGGACCTAATGTCTTAAAAGAAATTTATTTAAATATTTTCAGGTTTCATCTTATTTCGAGATTGATGATGACGAACATCACCTCCCATTACAGGTTGTCACCATTTTTTAGCTAGTTTGCACGAATAAAACACGAACACACACAAATTAATTTGTATATGTATATATTCAAATAATTTCATCTAAATTTTTAGCTTGTAGAAAGGCCACACTACAAGAAAAACTCAATCATACAACACCATTCACACAACGGTTAAACAAATACTTGTTGTCCCGAAAAAACAAACGGTGAATGTTTTGTCCTCGAAAAAGTGTTGTCTAATTCTTTCTATGACAACACAAACAAACAAAAAAAAGGGAATAAACCACAGGTAAATCTTTGTGTTTTGAGGATCTTCTGCAGAGGATTGTATTAGATGATACTGCGGATACAGGGGAATAAACCACAAGTAAAACACAAACAAAAAAAGCATCCAACTGTGCGTGATTGAAAGCATTGTACAATTGCTTGAAAGGGAATATATTTTTTGATTTGTCTATATATATGTTTGCATTGCAAATTGAAGGCAGGTAAGGAAAGACCATTTTCTAAGTGTATAGATGCTCTCACCTCAACTGAAGTTTCTCGAGTGCAGGTTCTTAAATCACAGACAAATGTGGGAGTTAGTTGCCTACTTGCATTTCTATATTAATTTGTCGACCTTTATTACATTAAAGCCTTGGCCTTCATGCAGCATACTTTTTTCTCAATTTTACTTTGAACATGCCTAGGAGTATAAGATTATTAGCATTACAAACTTGACAATGTAGGTAGTTGGCACTAGTTACATGTTATTATATTAATCCAGGCTATGTATAATTGTAAATTACTCTCTTGTATGTATCAATTTGTGTAAAAATAATGCCCACAAAAAGCAAATCCCTGGTACATTAGTTTATGAATATTCTGGATGAAACACACAATGACATAAGTGCATTGAGTCTGGCTCTATAATTTTATTTATGTACACTTCTCCTTGTTGATGGATAATATACTTGTTGCAATTCTCCTTGATCATTTGCATATGAGAAATATATACACACACACGTACATATAAGCTAGAATGATTGTAATAACTTTGATACAGCCATTGTAATTTTGTCCAGGATCTTTTTCAGTTATTGGTTATGTGAAAACAATTTCTGTACATTATGATAAAAGTGGAAGATCAAAGGCACTACAAGGATTTGGCTTTCCCTGTTGATTTGGATTGATTTGGATTTTCATTCCTACTTGTTAGGAAACTCTCTTTCCTCAGGGAACGGCTGAGGTTGTCTATTCACAATGGAAAGATGTTGAGGCCGCTGTCAAGAGGTACAATAATATACAACTAGATGGAAAGCCTATGGAAGTTAAGATAGTAGGAATGGTTACTGCAACTTCTGCTGTTATGTCTCTGTATGGCTCATATGGACTAAGGTTTGTCCTCGTTGTCTTAAATCTTTGTTTAGTATATGTCGTAATGCATCGCTATATCTTGCAACTCAATTGTAGTTTCATGTCGCTATTTGCAACTCAATTGACTCTCTCTCACTCTCTCTCCTGTATTTCCGTACTTTGTTAGTATTTACTTGTTCTAAGTTTCTTATCCTTCGTCTTTGTAGTCTATAACCATCCAGTTTTTGGAGGCTCTTCAGTATTTACATGGTCATCTTTGCTCCTATGTTCAATCCAGATCCTACACAACACCTGAGGTCATTTTAGGACTTCCATATGACAAAAAGATTGATGGCTACGGGCACCAGTGGTGACAGATCATCGCAAAGTCTACCTTATTTTTTGATGGTTGTGTAATGATTGTATTAAATTTACAATGTTGACATTTTTTTTAGTCAAGTAATGTAAAATTTATAGTAATTTTGGTGTGTTGATTGTATTGTCTAGCATAGTTTTTTTGTGTAAATAAACCATTATCTAATATATTTTTAGCCAATGAAGGCATCTTTAATAACAATTGTTATAAATCATATAAAACAATAGTCATGATTCAGAAGAAACCATTGTAGGACTCCTTTCACATAACTCTTTCTTATATAAAACTGTTGTATTTAGAGACTCTTCACAACGGGAAACAAGGTATCAGCAAATTTGATAGCATATATGTTGTAGTGTTAGAGTTCTTACAACTCTTTTTATTCAAGGAACCATTGTTTTAACCCTTGAACAATAACAGATGTTATTTTTAAAACACTTAACTGACTTCATTTCAGACAAGGGTTTTCAAAAACATAGCGTTGTTGTTTCTAGGTGTTACAACGGTGTCCAAAAAATGGGTCGTTGTCTTGCAATCTGTTGGACAACGGTTGTGGAACGGTTGTGTTACCTTCTTCTACACATCGGATAAATAACCATTGTCTGCTTTCAATCAGACAACTGCCGGATAGACAACGAAAAAAAAGGAGGTCAGACAACGGTGAAAAACAGTTGTAGGATCGAGTTATTCTTGTAGTGCCAGGAGGCTTTTAACTTATGTTTATACGTTTTTGTGTACTAGTATTAATTGTGCATGCTTCTTCTAAATTATCAAACGATCACTAGTAGTCTAGCTAGTAGCTAGAACACATGAGATATTTAGGTTTGTTATGTGCAGACTGTAAAGCACTGTGCCACTGCCAAGTGAGGTGCGGGGAGCATTCAAGGCCAAACGTGTGCACCATATATGGCATTTGGAACATGTTGCGTTGGATGCAGTGCGTGCCTCCTGGTCCTAAGGTAACCGTAAGGCTTGCGGTAACAGACTCAAGTGACCTTAATTAATTAGTTCCATTAAAGTTCTATAAACTAACCAAGCTTTTATTCTGTTGCAGTCTTATCGTAACGAATGGTACATGTGCCTCTACTTGCTGTATAGATATATGAGTTTTGTAGCAAGACGGAGTGTGTAAAAGTGCAATTGGCGATGCCAATTTGAAACATATAACAAACCAAGCGTAAGTGTGTTTGTTAAATCAAATATTTGAAACATCAACAAAGTTCATTTTATTGAAAAGAACGTGAAAACAGTTCAACTTCACTTTGATATAAATTAAAATTATTTGAGCCACTTTTTCATATTTATTTGGAAGGAAGGAAACACAAATGATTAATGAACAATAAAAATGAAAGCAATTGATTAATTTGATCAATAAAAGTGCTCGATTTTGGGAGGAAGGAAGAATGTTTTAATTGGATGGTCCTTACGGGCTCATTATAATTATAACCAATCAAAATTATTTAGTAATAATTTTTGATAACCAATTTGGTACCTCTAGCATTTTTCATATATTATTGGTTTTTAAAGTTGGTATAACTTCCTAAATTAATTTTTATCATTCCAATGATGTCGACCGGCAAAGTTCAAACGACAATCAATGTCCTCGACAACTGACGAAAGTATACAATAGATCATGTGTATGTATAGGTCATGATTTCGATTTTCTCCTCACTCTTTTAATTTGTCAATTAAATAAAAAATTTAAAAATTTGAATTATTTCAATTATTAAACTTAACATATGTTGGTTTTTTAAGTGAAAAAAATGAAAAAATAATTGTTTTTTGAAAAACAATTGATGAAAATACCATTCCTGAAAAAATGCGTAAAAATACCCGATAAAATACGCATTTGTCAAATGCGTATCTGAAATACGCATTTGACAAATGCGTATCCTTCACATTTTTTTTTTTTTTAAATCTTGGCACACATGCATTTGCATGTAAGAGCATGGATATCATTCCCAAGCAAAACTCCACCCCCATTTGCGTATCAATCAGTCAGAACAGACATATGTCATGTGTGCCAACCACCACCACAAAACTTGGTCCCACCTGTGTTGACAATTTGCAGGATAAACATATAGTAATTGTGTATGAAACTACCCATTGGAGATTGCGTATGTAGAATAAAGTAATAATAATAAACTTCACTGCAAATTGCGTAATCAACCGGGTATTTTTGTCAGCTTTTTTAAAATCGGGTAGTTTCGTTAATGTTGTTCTAAAAAACTGGTATTTTTGTCTTTCACCCTTTTTAAGTTGCGATTTGAAATAATAGTAAATTAAGGAAAAGTAAACCAAACCAAACATACCCAGTATATCCCGCATATAGCAGGGTCTGAGGAGGGTGAGATGTACGCAGGCCATGCTCCTACCTTTTACGGTAGAGAGGTTGTTTCCGTGAAGACCCTCAATTTAGTGCACAACAGAAAAATAGTGTGTGCTATTTACAAAGGTTTCATAAATTTTTGAAAAGATCCCAATCATACCTGAGCCCATGGCTTTGTACACATAGGACTTACCTACCAGGGGATTGACTACTCTGCTCTGCAATATACTCCGATCTAAGATGACACCCGGCCGTGCTTCCTACTACTGCACAACCAGAAAAAAAGACAATAAAAAATGCAAAATGAGAATGAAAAAGCCGAACTACTAAGATAAAGTTAACCGAGACAACCCAACTCTGAGGCTCTCAACAACAGAACCGCTCCCTAAAAGAGAATCAACCACTCTGATCTGGCACCTCCAAGAACACCTATAAGGAAAAGTGCATTTGTTAAATCATTATATATGAAAGTTGATCTTGAATGTATTTTTTTACTGAAAAAGACATGAAAATAGTTCAATTTCACTACCATATTAATATTACTAATAGAGCCAAATTTTTTTACACCAAGTAAATATGACATTTTACCATTGAAAGGAAATTCAAGTGACACCTCTAAACATGGAAACAATCAACTTCATATTATGAAAATGAAATGAGAGATGGTTGAATATATATAGGAGTAATGAACAATAAAAATGAGATTAATTAATCTTTTTGCTCATTTGATGCAATTTTATACATAGTTTAAAATGAAAGTACCAGATTTTTCAATTTAAGTTAATTTATGGAAACAAATGATTTGATATGTGCATAGTAATAGTAAATATTTTAGGAATTTTTAGCTAGGTACATTTCTACCTTGTAAGCTAATTCAAACATAAGTACATTTCTACCTTGTCAGCTAATCCAAACCTAATTCATTTAATTTACTCCGATTTCTCAACTTAGTAAACTAATCCAAACCTTATTCATTTAATTTACTCCAATTTTTAAACTTAGTTCTAAAAGGCTCGATTGATACACATAAAAAATATTGCTTATCAATCGAATGCTACTTCATTTACACGAGGGTAGCATTTAAAAAGTTGTGGTTATAAATTCCAAGTTCATAATAAAAATCTAACTCATGAAGAATGCATGTAAATATAAGCACAAATATTGTTATTGTCACAGTTATTATATTTTTAAGCACGATTGAAGAAGGGTTAATGCTGAATTGCGAAATTAGCATGTTTACAAATACCGATAAAAGTTTTTTTTTTTTTTTTTTTGCCAGCAATGCCCATAAAAGTTTTAAATTTAGACCAATGAGAAATAGGGTGATGATTTTACTGTCGATATTTACTCCTCCCATTTTTTAAAGGATATATTATTTTTTCACACATTTACATTTGAGATTATTATTTTTAAAATTTTACCTTTTTCAATAAAGAAATACTTTTATTTAGAAAAATAAAATTTTAAAAATAATAATCTTAAATAACCGGTTCCTTTAAATATATCTGTATATGTAAGAAGTCAAACATCTTTTAAAAAAAAGGAAGTACTAGCTTCATTCATTAGACCTCTATGTCCTGATAGTTATAATTTTCTTTTTCCAGGTTTCATCTAATTATTCTAAAATTATTTAGTAAGTTACTTTTAAGGTATAGTGTGTTGTTTTAATATGATTGAAATATGTTTTTTTTTTAAATCAAAAATAAATTCAATAACAAAGTTGATGAAAATATGTTTCAGATTACATCAGCCACATTCTGGAGTATTACAACCTAAACAGTGCATCTCAAAGCTAACCGGACAAAATAAAATTGAAGATACCACTACAAGAAACCAGACAAAATTTTGCTCAAGAAACTGTTGGATCCTGTGGACTACCACTACAAGAAAAACTGGCATTTCCTACCGACGAATCGTTAGAAAAAGGCCCAAAATCGGTCGGAAATGACCGTCCCCATTCGATATGAAATACTTAAGTCGGAAATGTCACTGATAGGAAATGAAACTGGCCTGGTCAAACGTGGGTCCCACATACTGACATGGCATGCCACCTTGGATGATGATGTGGGGTGGGGCCATCCACGTCAGTTGCCAAGTCATGTGCCACGTAGGTGGGGCCCATATGAGTCAGCTGCCACGTCATACGTCACGTGTTTTTCGGTGGAAAATTTTGGCAATCCATTTCCGACCGGCTATCAGTAGGAATTATTCCAGTCAGCAAAGAAAAAAGCCATTTCCTACCAAGAATTAGTAGGAAATGGATTGAAGACGGTAGGAAATACTGGGTTTCGAATGGTAACGCCGGTAGGAAATGGCTTGAAGGCGGTAGGAAATACTCGGCAACTTTTTTTAAAAAAAATGTTCTTCATTGATTTAAAAGCATACACACTGCATAACAAAATCAATATCTAATTCACAATCATACAATCAAAACAAATATAAAAAATCTAACATAAATCGTAATCCGCCTTCATCACCATAAAATTAACAAATTAAAGTTACATCTACAAAATATTTATCCAAATGTACTAAAATACAACCATTACAACAAAGAAAAATTAAAATTTAAAAACCTAAACTAATCACTCTTGAAGTGGTCATCATCATTGTCTTTGTCATTGCCTTCAACATCGCCTTTATCCGAAAAGTTCTCTTTCGCCTTCTTCCGAAAAGTTCTTTTAATTTATATCAAGTCCTAACAATATTTTAACCCATAGTGGCACTATGGGTCCCACTCGGCTAAAACGACATCGTTTTCATTATGGTGGACTTTGACGTGACGATGTGGGTCCCGTAACAGTCATTTCCTACCAACTTCGTTAGGAAATGAGTCATCATTTCCTACCGGCTCAATATCCGGTCGGAAAAGACCGTTTGACTTGAAAATCGATAGGAATTGATCGGTAGGAAATGATTCGGTAGAAAATAATCGGTAGGAAAAGCTCATCTTTCTTGTAGTGTACAAATGCATACTGATTCGGGGTTTATTACTATACTTCAAGATGATGACGGTGTGGGTGGCCTTGAGGTGATGGACAAGTCCGGTGCTTTCGTTCCCGTAGATCCTTGGCCGGGCTCACTTGTCATCAATCTCGGAGATGCTGCAGCGGTGAGTCCATAATATTTATTATAGTTACATAAAATAGTCTACATAGAATGAAGCTTATCTAATATCCTTGTACATCAATTGGTTTGGATATCTTTGTCCCTGATTTTTTCTTTTTCAATTTATGGGTTTTATGTTGAATTTGCTTATCCGTGTCAACTTTCATTTGTGTTTTGTTTTTATGTTTATCATCTTTATTCATCTTTCTGTTGTAAATGGCTGCATTTTGCAATTCGTATGTTTTTTATTTTGCTCTGCCTTAGTAAAATATTACTATATAACTCTTTGGAAAAGTTGTTCGATACCTCATTGAAAACATAGAGAAACATTTTGGAGTATGGATGCGTGCAGCTCCAAGTTGGAAAAATCATACGATCGGATCTAAGTGGTGGTTATGCAATGGAACAATGGTGGCTAACAGTACTGAGCCGGTGTACCAGACAGAGATCCGTAATCAGGGGCATCCAGGTAGAAGTGAACGTAAGCTAGCGGAATTTGGAGAAGACAAAAGGGGAAATAAATAGGCTGGCAATGATGGGCTAATAATCCGGGAGATAACTAACAACAGGCATGATAATATTCGTGATCAAGGAATTCAATAGTATTCGAAAAATAATAAGTTAATGGCAGGAGTTAATGGGTCACTAAATAAATGGAATTTAATTCTTGTTTTTTTGATTGAGTTTAAATTTTGATAGTAATAAGCCTTTATTGGTTGCGAAACGTATGAATAGGTTTGATTAGTCAATAAAATAATGTTAGATTAGAAAGATAATTACGACTAATTTTGTGCTTTTGATAATCAATCTTTTACTATTATTGGTGGTCATAAATGTTGGCATATGGAGGCCACAATTGGTGGCATACTTGTACCATTTTTGGAGGCCATACTTGGTGGCATATGTGTGCTTTTAAGAAGCAATTTAGTGTCATTTATGATTTATTATATTTGATTTATTATATTTGATTTAATATATAATGACAATTTATTAGAATTTTATTTTTTGTATTAATCTTTGTATTAAAATATATATCAAATCCTATCTAATAAATATAAGCTACTTGAGGTTATTTTATTACTCATAAAATTATTATTGTTTAATTTATTTATGTTATCATAATTATGTTTTAATATTATTAATTTATTTTAAGGTTACAGTTTTAAATGATTAATATCTTTTGATATTTGTATTATTATTAATTTCTTATCAATTATCTAATATTTAGTTAATTAACTAACCAAAGGGATCCCCTTTGGTTAGATAATTGTTAATTTTCTAAAATATTTATTTTTATATTTTAATTATGTGCTATTTATGGTATTTTTCCATATTAAATACTACATGAAGAATATAATTACTAATATTTTTCAAACTAATTTCATTGTTTTTCTTTTGGTGTTTTAGTAAACCAGGGATGGAAGGAGGATATCGGGTGTATAAGTCAAATTATTGATGGCAGTTTGTTTTGATGACTTGCAATTTTAATAGAAACAAAGAAGTCTCAAGATAACTCAATTTGACTTTCAAAAAAAGTAATGGAGGAGTTAAGGTACATAGTAAATTGAAGGCAAGTTTTTGGCAACAGAGAAGGCAAGTTTTTGACAATAATTGATGACAATGGGGACTCACAAAATCAACAACAAGTTCTAGTTATTTAGTAGCCACTTTGTATAACGATGTATTCTTATTTTTTAGGGCACTCTTTTTCCCCCTTGAGTTTTTTTCCCATATGGTTTTGCTCTTGTAGGGTTTTAACGAGGCCCTTCTTTGTGAGGTTCTTCCTTTCTGATTTGTAGGTGTTATTGTCTAAATGTCTGGGGGCAACATGTGTGCCCTTCGGTTAGATGATGAACTTTCTTGATCGAAATAAACTCCTTATTAGGATATTGTATTCTCATACAATTCATTTATGAAATATATTTCATTCCTAAAAAAAAATTCTCAACTAGTCCTAAAAGGCTAAAATTTATTCACACCTAGTATTTATTAAATTTTTTGCTAATAATTAAATGAGTAGAGCTTCAAAAGAAAAAAATTACATGAGTAGCAAATAATAATTAATTAAAAATGTTAAGCTTTAGAAAAAAGTCTAAGTGATGCTCAGTACACTAAATTATTATTGAACATAGATACTACCATAACAAAAATAATATAAATATGAATGGGATCGAAAGCTAATGGTGGTCTGGGGTTTAGAAATCTTTATGGCTTTAATATTGCTCTCCTAGGTAAGCAATGCTCGAACATGATGAACAATCCAAGATCCCTGGTATCTCGAGTCTATAAGGCTCGCTATTTCACGAATTCAAGCTTGTTTGATGCTCAGAAAGGTCGTAACCCGAGTTACATTTGGCAAGGTTTATTTACTGCCACGAAGTCCCTTCGATCAGGTTTCAGATGGGTAGTTGGAAATGGGGAAAGCATTTATGCAACAAGGGATCAATGGTTAAGGGGAAAACAGGACTTTTGTGTTGTGAATGATCACAGACCTGCACATTTAAATAAAACACATCAAAACTATGACAAACTTGAGGCCAAGTACACCAATTTAAGCCGATATGGAATGCTCCAAGTGGATATAAAATCCACTTATCAGTGTGGTGGGCACCTTGTCGAGACAGTAGTGTAATGTAGGGCATGGAGGAGAGAATAGGTGTTCAGGTGAAAGAATGAAGGAGCATGGGTGAGTAGTGCAGAAAGTGTAGTGAAAAGTGGTAAGGTAGTGTAGAACATGGATATCCGGGCTATTATGGAAGTTTGAGCTGAGAGACAATAGCGTAGAGGGGAAGTGTGAAGTGTAGAAGATCTATAGTGTATAAGGGCTGAAATAAAATGAATATGGGCTGTTAGTAACCCCAAATAATATAAGGCCTACGAGCCCCCTGTTTAGCAAGAAAATCAGCCCCCGAGTTATGAGTACGACCTACATGGGCTAGATGTATGTGACCAATGTTCGCAAGGTCCAAATTTGTTGCAAATTGGATCGATGAGGAGAAACCAGCTAGGTGTTTATTTAAATTGGTCAAAAGAGTAATGGAGTCCGTGTGTATAATGGTCTTATGACTATCTACAGCGAAATTGGGAAGGTGTTTAAGGAGAAATATAAGAGCATGTGTTTCTACTTCTAATGGGTTACCTGCTAGTATGGGCCCACTAAAGATAAGGCAAAATTCATCAGAGTTGTTCTTGATATACCCCATATCCCTGCTCGAGTCTGGTTATTATTGGATTTCCAAGACCCATCGATGAATCCGATGTAGTCCCATTGTAATTTTAAGTCATTGATGTAATTTGTTCTAAGAGATTGAGCTTATAGTCATCGAAGGATTATGCCTCCAATCTTGTTCTCTATCACTGGAAAGTATATTCCCACAAATGCACCACATGTATGATCTATGTAGTAATAACTCTTCAAGTTGTTTATTGTTCACCATCGTGTTATTGAATATAAATTCATTGCGAGCTAACCATAAGGTCCACATAGCAACTATAATCGTTGTTTGCCATTGAGAGGTATATTATGTTCCTCTAGCAGCATTGTATACATCCTAAAGCCAGTCGTTGCCAGTTAGTTTTATGTCGATGATCATCCACCATTTCTCTATGATCTTCCAAATTACTTGCGCCTTGATGCACGTATGAAATATGTGTTTTATGTCCTCTTCGCCATTGTTGCAAATAGAGCAGGTTGTATTGTTGTTGAAATTAGATATTCTCTTCTGGAGAAATACCTTGGTTGGAAGTATTCCTTGACTAATCTTCCAGATGAACACTTTAATATTGGGGGGAACCTTCAGTGACCAAATAAAAGACCACTTATAATGCATATTAGTGTCTTTCTCTAGGAGGTGGTACATGTCAGATGTGGTGTAAGCTGAAAACAACACCTAGAGGGGGAATAGGTGTTTATGGCTAACGATGCTTAGTTATGAACTGTTTTTGAAAATGCTACAAACAGCTTGTTGTTTGTAATAATACAGTCTACAAATGGCATGCTGTTTGTGTTTAATATGCAATGCAGAAGGAATAAAAACAGTAAGCAAAAAGAGACACACGATCTTTTAGCCAGGTTCGACCCCTAAACCCCTATGGTCTACGTCCTGGTCCCTTACCAAACTTGGTAAGAGAATATATTATTGATCAACTATAATCCAATTACAAGATACAACAATATATCTCCCTTAACCATTGCTGCTTACAAATGGCTTGCTGTTTACCTGTGCTGAACTAACCCTCTAAGTACTACTTCCCAAGTATACTTCTCTAGTCTAGTTCGACTCACCCTAAAACCTGAAGCCAATCTTGTACAGCAACAAAATAATACAATTTGAATGATACAAATGTTTTGAATGAATACAACTCAACCTATAAATCCTCAGAATAAAGAATATGCGTGTATGAAGAGGTTTGAAGGTTTTGAAAGGTTTAGCAATGAAAGCTTTGTAGTTGTGTGAGTATATCTTGTTTCTGCTTGTTGTATTTAGTACCAAGAACTGATGATATTCAGTTCTTATAAAGGTGAACAAGATCTTGAGGTTTAAGGCTTGAATAATTTCCAACGGTAAGGAATCAAGCCGTTAGTAATGGAGAGTTTCTTTTGAGCAATGAGATATGTTTGATTCTCTGCAAAGCTGAGCAGTGGTGCGTGTATGGAGATAAAAATGTGCAGGGAATAATGTTATGATGAGTCCCATGTGATGTATTTGAGTGGAGGTAAGGTGGTGTAATAAAATAAGGTAAAGTAACCTTATTTATTCAAAAAGAATTTTAGCTTGTCTCCAAATATTTGAGTGGGAGGAAAGATTATCAAATGTTCTGAGGACCTTTACATATAATCTATATATCATTTCCTCTTGATGCTCTTTAAATATCCCGAATGAATCTTTAATATCACCAGACATAATCAGCTTGCTGATTGTCCACTGTGCACGCTATTTGTAACAATTGGCTTGCTGTTTGAGGTATACTGATTATGTAATCAGTAAGCTGTTTTAACCGGCAAAACCAAGTTAGAGCAAATACAAATGGCATGCTGTTTTATCCTGCAAAACCAAGTTAGAAAAAATACAAATGGCATGCTGTTTTATATCTATAAGCCAAATGGCTTACTATTTGTGATCATCAAAACTTAAGGAGTATCAATCTCCCCCTTTTTGATGATTACAACTAATTTAGGAGAAATAGAATAACTCCCCCTAAATCCCTGCATCTCAAAATTAGATATAAAACGATGATCTAACATGTAAGAAATATAACACTAAAGATCTTATGTTAAAACATGCATGTTCAGAATAATTAGACGCCATTCTCCTAAAGTTCTCCCCCTTAATCCATCCAAAAACTAAAAATCTTATTATCAAGAAATGATATGCCAGAATTTAGGACAATCAGCATACCAATTATAACATACTGATAGAACAAATGGTAAGCTAACTTGACCAGAAATTACCATCCAGCGTGCTGATTTACAGAGAACACATGCCAAGTTCCATTCGAATAGTTGAAAATCTTTCTTCAGCAAGGGGCTTTGTGAAAATATCAGCTAGTTGAAATTCAGTTGGAACAATGACCAACTCTATCTTGCCTTTAGCAACATTATCTCTCAAGAAATGGTGTCGAACATCAATATGCTTCGTTCTTGAGTGATTCACCGGATTCTTTGAAATATTAATGGTGCTAGTATTGTCACAATTTATTGGAATCTTTCCACACTTGATATCAAAGTCCCTTAGTGTTTGAATCATCCATAAAAGTTGAGAGCAACAACTACCAGCGGCTAGATACTCCCCTTCGGCCGTGGATAAAGCAACCGAAGTTTGTTTCTTGCATTGCCATGAAACTAGGCTTTGTCCAAGGAATGTACAAACACCACTAGTACTTTTTCTATCAACTTGATAACCTGCATAATCTGCATCACTATACCCAACAAGATCAAAAGTATTTGTGATAGGATAGAACAAACCAAGAGAAATGGTACCACTTAAATATCGAAATATTCTTTTAATAGCATTTAAGTGAGACTCTTTAGGGTTTGATTGAAACCTTGCACAAACACATACACTATACATGATGTCAGGTCTAGAAGCAGTTAAATATAGTAAACTTCCAATCATACCTCGATATCTTTTAATATCAACATCCTTACCACTTTCATCTGCAAACAGCTTGCTGTTTTGGATCATAGGTGTTGATTTTGATTTAACATCCTCATAACCGAATCTCTTGAGTAGATTCTTTGTGTACTTGGATTGATGTATAAAAATTCCATCCCTAGATTGCTTGATTTGAAGACCCAAGAAATAATTGAGCTCACCCATCATGCTCATTTCGAACTCACTATGCATACACTTGGAAAACCACTTGCACATAGATTCATTAGTAGCTCCAAAAATAATATCATCCACATATATTTTTACAATAAGAATATCTTTACCATCTTGCTTAATAAATAATGTGGGATCGATTTTACCTCGAATAAATCCATTTTTGATGAGAAACTTACTAAGCCTTTTGTACCAAGCCCTTGGGGCCTGCTTTAAACCATAAAGAGCCTTCTTTAGCTTGAACACATAGTCCGGATATTGTTCATGTTCGAATCCAGGAGGTTGTTTGACATAAACTTCCTCTTCCAGCAAGCCATTTAGAAATGCGCTCTTTACGTCCATTTGATATAGCTTGAATTTCTTGAAACATGCATAGGTAAGAAGCATCCTTATTGATTCCAGACGTGCAACAGGAGCATAAGTTTGATCAAAGTCAATGCCTTCTTGTTGATTATATCCTTGAGCCACAAGCCTTGCTTTAATTCGAGTAACGGTGCCAAATTCATCAACTTTGTTTTTAAATACCCATTTTGTTCCAATGATTGAAGCATCTTCTGGTGGCTTGACAAGTTCCCAAACTTCACATCTTTCGAACTGATTTAATTCTTCTTGCATGGCCATGATCCAATTCTCATCTTCTAATGCTTCATTGATGTTTTTGGGTTCTTCTTGAGCTAGGAAGGCTGCATGAGCACAAAAATTTGCTTTTCCTCTTCTTGTAGTGATTCCATCAGTAATATCACCAATGACCAACTCTGGAGGATGATTCTTGACCGTTCTTGATGCCCTTGGTAAAGAATGGTGAGCTATTTCTTCATGAGTTGTCCTTCTTATCTTTGTTGGAGGTGACTGATCTTCTTCATCATAGAGAGGTAGTTTTCCAGTAGCCCTTGATCCTCTAGGGCCTTCCAAAGTTATTTTTACTATTCTAGAGATTGTATCTTCCACTTCAGCTTGCTGATTTGAACTTCCAGCTTGCTGATTGTCAGTGTCTACATCCTCCTTAGCTTGCTGACTTCCAGTTTCATCTTCATCGTTAATTTGCTGTTTTGAACCTCCATCTTGCTGATTTGTACTTCCAGCTTGCTGATTTGCACTTCCAGCTTGCTGATTTGCAGTAACCTGAGATTTCATACCTGCAAATTCTTCCTCATCTCTTGGTAGATCATTGTTAGGTTCTTAAAATGTAACATCAATAGATTCTTCAACAATATGCTTCTTAACATTATATACTCTATAAGCTCTACTTGTTAAAGAATAACCAAGAAATATAGCTTCATAAGATTTAGCATCGAATTTACCATCTTTACCAATTGTCTTGAGCACAAAACACTTAGAGCCAAAAATCTTGAAGTAACTGATATTTGGCTTCTTTTTTCTCAACAATTGATATGGAGTTTTATTCAAAATTGGCCTGATTATGATTCGATTCAACAAATAGCATGCCATATTCACCGCTTCGGCCTAAAAACTCCTAGGTAGCTTGCTTTCTTGTAGTAGAGTCCTTGCTGTTTCTTGAAGTGACCTATTCTTTCTTTCCACCACTCCATTTTGTTGTGGAGTCCTTGGAGCAGAAAATTCATGGGAGATTCCTCTTTCTTCACAATATGCAATAAAGTTCTCATTGACAAATTCACCCCCTCTATCACTTCTTATACCTACAAGTCTTGTATCAAGCTTGTTCTCAAGTAGTTTAACCAGTTTCTCAAACTCTTTAAAAACACAATTTTTAGTGCTAAGAAACAATACCCAAGTAAATCTAGAATAATCATCTACTATTACAAAACCATATTGTTTACCTCCAATACTTTTATAAGATTCTGGACCAAATAAGTCCAAATGCAGTAGCTCTAAAGGTTTAGAAGTAGATACCATTTTCTTTGCTTTGTGAGTACTTCAAATTTGTTTACCCAATTGGCATGCTGAACATACTTCAACCTTAGTATACTTCAGTTTTGGTAGACCTCTGACCAGATTCTTGCTTGATAGTTTATTAAGCAAGTCCATGTATGCATGTCCCAACCTCCTATGCCAAATATATGGATCATTGTCGATTGCAGACAAACAGCATGCTGTTTCCTGCATTTCGAAGTCTAATACATATATATTTCCTTCTCTTCTAGCAACTAGTGGGATTTTGTTAGCACCAATAGTAATAATAGTTTTATCTATTCCAAACTTAACAAAATGTCCATCATCAAATAATTGAGTGACACTAAGTAAATTATATGAAAGACCTTTGACATATTGAACTTTATCGATCGAAATATTACTATTACCAATAGAACGAATACCAAGTATTCGAAGAGTCTTGCTATTGCCAATTGTAACTCTTCCTCCTTTCTTCATTTTGAGACTCATGAACTGAGATTTGTCTCCACACATATGTCTAGTGCATCCGCTATCCACAATCCATTGTTTTGACTTCACTTTAGCGGCAAGACATATCTACAAAACAAACAAATACCAATTTAATGTTTTGGTACCCATATAGGATTGGGTCCAAATTGGTTAGTAGCAAGAGTATATAAAACATTTAAATCAGCTTTCTTGATCCACATTTGGATCACTTTTGGTGACTGTTGGTAAGCTGTTTGTCTTCTGTCAGGAGCATTCTGGTATGATGTTTGTCTCTTGACTGGCCCCTTTTGGTAAGCTGTTTGTCTCTTGACTAGTCCATTCTGGTAAGCTATTTTCCCTTTAGAATTTACTTGAACCACACAATGTTTTTCCAGATGGCCTTTTCCTCCACACTTGTTGCATATCTTCCAAGGCATGGCATAATTGTATGGTATGCCATTTCTTCCATCGTATTTGAGTGCACCAAGCTTCTTGTTTGAGTTCATCCCAACTTCTTCTCTGACCAAGGGGACACTTGCTTTCTTCATCATTGATTTGAGAGTTTCTTCACCTTGAACAAAGGTTTCCATCCCTTTTTGAAGATCTTTTACCTCCTTTTCTAGAAGAGAAATCAAATCAGCTTGCTGTTTTCTCTTCTCAACAGTTTTAGAGGATTCGGCTTGGCTAGCTTCTTTAATCTTGAATGATTTTATACATTCCTTTTTAGCTTCAATTTCTGCCTTCAAATTTCTGAGTTCTTTCATGAGTGCTTCATTCCTTTGTAGAATTACTTTGTTGACTCCTTCGAATTGGACTAGTTTCTCCTTTAAATCAGTAATAAGATCATCATGATTTATTTCTGCAGCCTTCTCAGTCATTAATTCAGAAATGATATTCTTCAACTGATTGTTTTTCTTTTCCAGCTTGCCATTCTTATTTTTTAGTTCCATGAACTCAATTATGGAAACATTTGTTGGTACCTGCATGGTTAGTTCTTCTAATACAATAGGAGAAGAAGATAAATAAGAATTAATTGAGTTTACCTCACTTGCATCATCTTCCGAATCCGAATAATCACTATCCACAAAATCTTCTTTTATGGATCCTTGTGAGCTTTCTTCATCATTTAGACCTACAAGAGCTAAATTCACCATATCTTCACTTGAGTCATCACTGGAGTCTAAATCATCATCACTCCAAGTCAATAGAGGTTTTGATTTTCTCTTGTCTTTGAAATCAGCATGCTGTTTTGACTTTAACTTGTAGCAATCCTTCTTAAAATGGCCCGGTTTTCCACATTCGAAACAAGTTTGCTCCTTGACTTTCTTGATGTTGGAGAACCCTCCTCTATCTCTTTTCATTCTATTTTTCTTTTCAATCAGCCTCTTTATCTTCTTAGAAATGAGTGCAAGCTCTTCATCAGATTCTTCATCAGAATCAATCAGCTTGCTGTTTGCAGCGGCTGGCTTGCTGTTTGTAGAATGAAGAGCCAAATTCTTCATTTTGGCTAGAGGAGCCCGGACATTTTCAACCTGGCTGTTATTTATCATGCTTTCAAACTGTTCTAGCTCAGCAAATACAGCTAGGTGATCCATGGTGTCGATTATTGAGGATGAATCCAAGGCCGTGACCTTAGCTTCATAAATAAATGGTACCGCACTTAACACTTTCATGTTAATTTCATCTTGTGGAATATCCTTTCCAAGTCTCTTTAAGGAGTTTATAGTGACCTGGAACCTTGCTTGACCTTCCTTAATAGTTTCATCATCCTTGAGCTTGAAGTTTCCGAAATCATTCATTAATTTGCTAAGCTTCACCTTTCTCAAAGTTGTTGAGCCTTCATGGTAAGTTTCCAAAGCATCCCACATTTCCTTTGCTGTCTTTAGAGACGAAACTTTGTCATACTCAGCTTGATTTAATGCATTCATTAAAGAATTTCTAGCTTCTCCATTATAACCACATTTAATAATCTCATCGGGAGTAAGATCATCAACATCTTTTGGTTTGTTCTTATCATCCAGAAATTCGAAGTCTCCTTTCTGCACCACTCTTAATACCAGTGGTCTCTTAGACAAGAATGTTTCCATTCTACATTTCCACCAGTTGTAATTTTCTGATCCAGTGAGGAGAGGAGCTCTATAATCGGATTTAGCTTCAAGATATTGTTCAGCCATGATCGATACCTTCCTGTTACAGAAATGTTAGTATACCTCGCTCTGATACCAATTGAAAACAACACCTAGAGGGGGGGAATAGGTGTTTATGGCTAACGATGCTTAGTTATGAACTGTTTTTGAAAATGCTACAAACAGCTTGCTGTTTGTAATAATACAGTCTACAAATGGCACGCTGTTTGTGTTTAATATGCAATGCAGAAGGAATAAAAATAGTAAGCAAAAAGAGACACACGATCTTTTAGCCAGGTTCGACCCCTAAACCCCTATGGTCTACGTCCTGGTCCCTTACCAAACTTGGTAAGAGAATATATTATTGATCAACTATAATCCAATTACAAGATACAACAATATATCTCCCTTAACCCTTGCTGCTTACAAATGGCTTGCTGTTTACCTGTGCTGAACTAACCATCTAAGTACTACTTCCCAAGTATACTTCTCTAGTCTAGTTCGACTCACCCTAAAACCTGAAGCCAATCTTGTACCGCAACAAAATAATACAATTTGAATGATACAAATGTTTTGAATGAATACAACTCAACCTATAAATCCTCAGAATAAAGAATATGCGTGTATGAAGAGGTTTGAAGGTTTTGAAAGGTTTAGCAATGAAAGCTCTATAGTTGTGTGAGTATATCTTGTTTTTGTTTGTTGTATTCAGTACCAAGAACTGATGATATTCAGTTCTTATATAGGTGAAAAAGATCTTGAGGTTTAAGGCTTGAATAATTTCCAACGGTAAGGAATCAAGCCGTTAGTAATGGAGAGTTTTTTTTGAGCAATGAGATATGTTTGATTCTCTGCAAAGCTGAGCATTGGTGCGTGTATGGAGATAAAAATGTGCAGGGAATAATGTTATGATGAGTCCCATGTGATGTATTTGAGTGGAGGTAAGGTGGTGTAATAAAATAAGGTAAAGTAACCTTATTTATTCAAAAAGAATTTTAGCTTGTCTTCACCTTTACATATAATCTATATATCATTTCCTCGATCTTGATGCTCTTTAAATATCCCGAATGAATCTTTAATATCACCAGACATAATTAGCTTGCTGATTGTCCACTGTGCACGCTGTTTGTAACAATTGGCTTGCTGTTTGAGGTATACTGATTATGTAATCAGTAAGCTGTTTTAACCTGCAAAACCAAGTTAGCGCAAATACAAATGGCATGCTGTTTTATCCTGCAAAACCAAGTTAGAGCAAATACAAATGGCATGCTATTTTATATCTATAAGCCAAATGGCTTACTATTTGTGATCATCAAAACTTAAGGAGTATCATAAGCTTTGTTTGTTTGATTCCAAGTTAAAGTATCTTGAAGAGAAGATTGCTTAAATGCCAGAATTATGCCAAAAATCTCTGTTGCTTCGATACTTTCTTGTGAGTGTAAAAGTCTCTTCCATATATCTGTAGATGATTCGACCATCTCCTTGACAAAGATATACTGGTGTTTGCAGACTCTATAAAGTCTTGGATACACTGTTTTGAGTGTAGTGTCTCGTATCCAAATGTCTTTCCAAAAGTATATCCTATCTCCTCTCTTAGCTGTCCACTTACATGAATTTCTCCTGAAGAGCAATGACATGTCACTATGATTTAAAAGAAATTGGAGATTAGTGATCAAGGTAGATCTCTGTTGTGTGCCTCTGTTTGCTATCCAAGCGTGACAGTCTATACCATAGTTATCTTTGAGGAGACTCATCCACATCGAGTCTTTATTTTCTAAAATTCTCCACCAGGATTTACCCGACATGGCCAAGTTATGGTGCTCTAAGTTTTTTTTTATATAAGCCGATTATATTGATAAAAGTCAAGGTTAAGACCAATGACTTGATTACAAAATGGCCTGCCTTTGTTTACTATGCAGGCTAAACATACTACCACCAGATACATGACTAGAGTACTGAATTGAAACCTACTACTTCTACACGTGCTTACAAGCTGAGACTTCCACAAGCCTTACATTTAACCTACTTGTCCAAGTCCCATTGTTTCTATTAGATCAGAGGGGAGTTCCTCATCTCCGAGATTCATTGGGCTAGGCGCACCATCTGGGACCATGATATCTTGATAGCTAGGATCATCTAACCCCATGCCCATGTCCCAATCCAGCAATTCCTCAACCCCATCAACTGGTCTGTTTCAAGTATATAGCATGTCACATAGTCTTCTACCAAGTCTTGAGAGGAATCTAGCCTGTTTCTAGCTGGAATAATGTAAGCAATTGTGCAGAACCACCTGATGTCCCTGAGTCTTATGTCAATCTGAGTAGCGATGTCATAGACGGCTGCAGGAGCTCCTATATGATAATTCTTTATCACCATGAAAGCTTCCAAGTTGTCTGTTTCCAGAATGACATCACAATATCCTTGCTTGAAGGCTCTGCGGAGAGCGATAAAGATTGCCCATAGTTGGTTTCCTAAAGCTGATAGCTAAGGTATCACTCCTAAGGTGAGGTGTTGGAGAACACCATTTGAGTTCCTATAGACTGCACCAATACCAGTGTGAAATCCAAGGCACGATAAGGTTCTAGATGATGAGCCATGAACATTGATTTTTAGAATCCCAGGAGGGGGGGAACCCAGTGGTAAGGCATGCTTCTAGGGTTTATTTTTCCTTATGGTGTTGTGCTGTGAGAGAGATGGTTGGAGCCCTGCTTTTTATAGACACCTTTTCCCGCCCTCCAAAACCCCACTGTTCATCATTGAATGTTTTGTAGTTAATTACAACCACTTAACTTTCAAATACAGTGACTAGCGGCCTTGATTACATATCTAATGATGAGATATGCTTTTAAGTTGCTATTAGTTTTAGCAATACCACTGCCTGGTTTATTGGCGAATTCAACTTCTCATGTGGCTCTTGTCTCCCTTTGAGTGCACATCAGTAATTGCAGGAGATATGTGATCAGACTTCTTGTAGATATCCGTTCGGGCGGGAAGTTGTTTTGAAAAGACTTGCACCCTTCTATTTACATCTCATTACAATCCTATGAAGCTATTTCCCTATAGGCCTACAGTTTGATAATTTGAATTTTTCTTCTCAAGAAATGGGCCACCCAGCTAATATGGATTGCCTTTTTGATCCATCTTTAGCCAACCTGTCTGCTTCAAAGTTAATTTCTCTACGCACATGATGTAGATAAAAATAATGAGCATCATACATCTGGCCCATTATCGATGTGTCTATGTCGAAGCCTGCAATACCCATATTCACGTTGGATACCATGCCTTTTGAATCTGAGAATAATGCTATATGAGATTTGTCAAGGCCCTTCTTTATGATATTTTGCAACATGAATTCCACTGCCTCCCATTCTGCCTCAAAGGTAGAATTTTTGTGGCTTGGACTCGAGAAAAGAAAGAGCACCTTGCCCGATTTTTCCATCAGAAACCCTCCTATACCTGCCTTGAGAATACCCTGGTTTTCTTTTTTCCAAGCTGCATCTACAAATCCAATTAGTGTAGCTGTACTAAACCATTTTTTCATGAGACACTTTAACTCCCGTTTCACTCTTCTATTGCATGCTGCTTGTGGGTCAATCACCCACAGATTCTACAAGTTGGGTTGAATTATGTTACTTGCCACTCCCCACATGAACGCTCTATGTTTTATGAGTAAAATTAGTGCCTTGTTCGATGTCTTCACACCCTTGTAGACCAATTCATTTCTTGCAATCCATATTGTCCACAACATAGCTACCATGCATATGCCTCCTCCTACTTTAAAGTTTCTGCTAGCGCACCTTTTGAAGCAGTATTCTAAATTCATAGAACCTTGACCTGTATCTATTAGAACATTAATCCATGATTTTAGAATATTCCATGCTTGCGTCGCAAGAGAACAATGCCAGAAAATATGATCCTGATTTTCTTCTTGAGTACCACACCACTTGCATAAGTCATCTGAAACTACTCCTTTTTTTTCAAGAGAGAAAGCATAGGTATTATTCCATGCGAAAGCTGCCATAGAAAGAACTTCGCTTTTGGCGGTACATTTTGACTCCATATTGATTTCCAGGGGCCAAAATACCCTTCGTTCGAAGTGAAGAAGTCATACCATGTTGAAGGGCTAAATTTGTGTGTTTCTTCCTTCCAGTGCAATGAATCCTTTTTATCTGTCAAAACCACCTTTCTGATCAATCTGGACATTTCATTTAGCTCTTGTGTTTCCCATCCTGATGGTTGTCTTTTCCACAGGTTGCTGTTACTATCTCCCAATCCATTCCAAGCTCTTATCATTGAGTACACTGATATATACTCATCCTTTACTAGCTGAAATATTCTTCAGAATTTTAAGCTCAATATTCCTGATCTCTCCCAGTTGTCATGCCAGAAGTACGCTAACTCTCCATTGCCTATCGTCCAGTGAAAGTCCTCATGATTGATAGTACAATTTTGATTGATGTTCTTGAGTAATGCCATGCTTTTCAATATTTGGGATGGAGAGCTGATATTGTCAATACCAGGATCAAAAATGAAATTTCTGCCATATTTTCTAGCTAACACTTTGTACCACATACTGGACCTCTCTTTGTTTCCTTTCCACCACCATTTGGCCAGTAGTGATTGATTTTTTAGGTCCAGGTTGACCAATCCCAAACCTCCTCTCTCCTTTGGAAGGCATAGTGTTTCCCATTTAATTGTGTGCATTTTCCTCCTAGTATTTGTCCCATCAAGGGCTTCTCCCCAGAAAAACTTTCTTTTTGTTTTTGCTAAATTTAATATTTTATAAAAGAGGAGAAGAAGAAAATACAAAGGGGTTAACCCATGATCTATGACATGCCATAGACGGATCTATCTATAAACAATCTGAAAAAACACAGATTGTAAATAGAGAAAAAACAACCCTGCCAAAACCAAATTAAACAATTAAGTCATGCCTATTACAAATTATTTTCAAAAACCAAGTTGATGTTGCAAGTCGAGACCGAGTATCAGCAATAATCCCCTTGAAAAGATCCCTGAGTCTTAAGATACCTTTATTATGTTTACGGGCATTTCTCTCCCTCCATATAAAGTAAGTGAAAATCTGGATCATTAGCAAAACCACCTTTCTTTTTGACCCATCTGGAATGCCCAGAACATGTAATTGGAATTCATTCCAACTATTCCCAGTTATACCCAAGTTGAACATCGAAAGAATTGAAGACAAAACATGGCGACTATAGTTGCAGTATAAGAATAGGTGTGTATCAGTTTCACGACCTCCCGCACATAAAAAACAATGTTGATCTAGATCGATTCCAAACCGAGCTAGATGGGCCAAAGTATTTAGACGACCATGACTTAATAACCAGTGATGATGTGCATATCTCTCCACCTTGAGTTGATGCTAAACTGCATGAAACCACTGTACCTGTTGACTCCGATGTCGAAGGCTTTCCCAGACATGTCTGGTGCTAACCTTCTGAAGATCTAATCCATCCCATAAGATAGCATCACGAGAGTTTTGGTGTATTTCTGGGTAACTGAAATTTAGGAGCCAGTTAGATAATGCAGAATCCCTGTGATGATGTCTCGGATTAGGTGTAGGTAGTCTCCACGAACCCACACTAATAATATCGTGCACCTTGGCTTGTTTATTCAGACCACATTGATGGATGATTGGAGCATTTATATGATGTGCAAGGCACCCACTGTTCCACCATGGGGCGAACCAGAGGGAAATGGTCGTACCATCACCAATGTGATATGAAATAAATCGAAGAGCAAGGTCTCGAAGTCGTAGAACTTTTTTCCAGATCCATGAACAATCTTTTGGAATTCGGATAATCCAGAATTGCTTGCATTTCAGGATCGTTTTGTTAACCCAGGAAGCCCACAAAGTAGGCGCATGGTTAATGACTTTGAGTAAATGACACATGATCTGAGCTTTGTTCCAATCAGTTGGGTCTTTTATCCCTAAACCTCCTTCTTCTCTAGGCAAACAGATATGATTCCAACTGACCTTGGCCCCTCCCTTATCAGTTATGTTTCCCCTCCAAATAAACCTAGTAAGCATTGATTGAATGATATGATGGATGGCAGTAGGGATTATGAAGTGGTTAGACCAAAAAGCCTGCATTGCGAAAAAGACTGACTTTACTAGCTGAACTCGGCCCGCCAAAGACAAAAGAAGAGATGTCCATACATCAATTCTATGTGTGAGCTTTTGAATGAGCGGTGTGCAGTCATTGATACAAAGCTGGGAGGAAATAAGAGGTACTCCTAGGAAGCGAACAGGTAGATTACCTCGTGAAATCCCAAATGAATTGTCAAACCACTCCGTAAACGCAGGCAGGCAGTTGCAAAGAAAGCTGGTGCTTTTTTGAACACTAGGAATTAGACCACTCAGATCAGAAAAAACATGCACCGAATCCATAATATGCTTAACAGAGATTTGATCACCATGGCTAAAGAATAGAACGTCATCAACAAAGAAGAGATGCTTGAGGTCTAAATCTTTACATCGCCAATGATGTTTGAAACCAGTGGGTTTTGGCTTTAGCATTAATGAAAGAATATTCATACAAAGAGCAAATAAATAAGGTGACATTGGATCACCTTGTCGTATGCCTTTGGTGCCACTAAAATATCCATGGACCGTACCATTGAGCTTGATAGAATATTTAACTCCACAGATGCATAACTGAATCCATTTAATGAACCGAGTTGGAAAATTCATCTTATTAAGCACAGCAAATATGAAATCCCATTTAAGAGAATCAAAAGCTTTGTGAAGGTCAAGCTTAAGAGCACACCTTGAAACCCCAGTTCCTCTATCATAGCCCCTGAATAGTTCTTGAGCTAATAAAATGTTGTCAGGGATATGCCTACCCAGTACGAATGCCGACTGAGCAATGTCAATGACCTTAGGCAGCACAAATTTAAGCCTAGAAGCTATGATTTTCGATATGCATTTGTAAGCAATAGTGCAAAGAGATATAGGTCTAAAGTCACGCATATGAGCTGCAGTAGGAACTTTAGGAATCAAAGCAATATTTGTTGAATTAATACCTCTATGCATATTAAAGTCGTTGAATAAATATAGAACAACTTCACAGAAACAGTCTCCAACAATGCTCCAGGCACCCAAGAAGAATTCAACATTAAACCCATCTGGACCAGGGGCCTTATTCCTTTTCATTTTCTTCAAGGTATCATAGATGAGATCTCGAGACACAGTGGCTTCCAATGCAACAGCCTGAGCTTCAGAAATAGTGGGGCAAACAATGTTGTCAAGAATCGAATAATCTAAGGTAGAAGAGTTGGTGGGAGCACCAAGAAAGTTTGTGTAATACTCAACAGCAACCTTTGCACATCGTCTTTGGCCATGAACAAGAGTACCAGAATGATCAAACAACGCTAGAACTTTGTTATGATTCCAATTCGACTTACATTGATTGTAGAAGAACCTATTGTTACCATCTCCTTTTGATAACCATTTCACTCTGGATTTCTGAGATAGGAAAGATTCCTCTTCAAGCAATTCCTTATTTAACTTGACAATAAGATTAGCTTCACTACTAATCAGGTCATTTGTAGGAGAATTTAATAGTTCACTTTGGACTTCAGCGAGAGCAGCCCGAGTCATATTGACATTTGAATGCAAGTTTCCATGGTTCTTATTAAGATCAACCAATGCTTTTTTGACTGCCTTGAGTTTTCTGGAAAGAATTGCCATGGGATCTCCAAACAAAATATTAGAGTGCCACACATTCGAAACAGTTGATTGGAACTCAGGAAGATCAAGCATATAGTTGTAGAACTGAAAAGGCTTGCCAAAACGCTCTAGCTGCATTGGCACAGAAAGAATCAGTGGATTATGATCCATAATGCCTCTATTTTTCACCATAACATAGCCTTCAGTGTGAGTAGTAATCCATATTCCATTTGCAATGACTCTGTCAAGGCATTTAAAGATAGGATTTTGAGGTTGTTTGTCCATATAAACAGATCACCCATTGTACGGATGGGACCTAGACCAGCAGAAGCTAAGCAGTCTTTAAAAGCTTGCATATCAGAAGTACAATGCTCTCTACCACCAGAGACTTCATTTAAATGAGTAATGCAATTAAATCTCCCAAATAGCACCAAGGCAAAGTTGTAGTGCTAAGGGAATAAAGATCATTCCATAACAAAATCCTGTCTTGAGCATCATTTGAGGCATAAACAAAGGTAGTAAGGAATGTGAGATCAGTTTCAAGAAATGTAACAATACACGTAATATGCTGAGCTGACTTCGAATGTAAAGTGATACGCTATATCGAAGGGTCCCAACCAACCCAAACACGACCATTATAATGTAAGTCATAATTAAATAACCAATGCCAAGATCTATTTATTCTCTTAGAAATACGCATAGCACGCTTTTCTTTCACTCTAGTTTCCATTAAACCAATGAAGGATAAAGAATTTGAAGTGATAAAATTCTTGAGCTCACTCTGATGGGAGCTTTTATTCAAGCCTCTAACATTCCACGAGGCGAAATTCATTTGAGACGCTTTAGAATTGTTGGCAGACCTGCCAACCTGGGGCTATTTCTATGTTTGACTTGCGTGAATCCCTCCATATCAGTGAATTCCTTGTTTTTTTCTTTAATTGGCCTCGGGATGGGAGGGTATTTAGCTTGGATACTCTCATAATGGGGGGCTGCTGATTTGCCTCTTTTACGTCTTTTCTCCGGAGATTTTTCATTTGAGATTTGATGTACACCAACCTGATCTTCGATCATTTCAGAAAGGGCATCAAAACCATTTGCAGTAGCTATTGGCTCATTAAAAGCCACCTCGTCCAGTAAGGGAGTTTGTTCTACTGGAACCCTATCAAACTCTTCCAGATTGTCGTCCATTTGGAGAGCTGTCTCATTAATCTCATTGAGGATTTCATCAGTGTCCATCACCACATCACAGCCACAAAATTTCCCAATAGTGTAAGGAACCATCTCCATGTTGTGCATATAATCTGCTTTCGAAGGTGAAACAGGAGACGGAACCGATTGTGAATTCGAACCAGAAGTTCCATCTTGGGCCATTCTTGGTTTTTTGTTTACCCTCTCAGGATTGTTAATACATCTGGCTAACGAATGACCAAAAGCTCTGCACAAGCTACATGAGTACGGGAGCTGAGAGTACTGTACTTCAATTCTTTCCTTTTCTTCCACACTATCAGCATTTAGAATTGTGACCCAGATATAATCTGGTCTTGGAGATGAGTATAAAAGTTCAACCTGTACATTAGCATATTTGAGAGGTTTAAACTTAGCCGTAGCATTATCGAATTTCAAAGGGCGTCCAATTGCTCGAGCAATCGATGTTAGACTATTCCTGGACCACAGTGAGTATGGAACATCAACTAGGCGAATCCAGCAGGGCACTTTATTAATGACATTGCGTTTGAATTTTGAGCCCTCCATCCAAGGCATCAAGTATAGTGTTTTACCACCCATTTGTATCGTGTTTAAGTTCAATGCCATGTTCTTCTCTTCCAAGGTTCCAAATTGAAATGTATAGTAGCCTTTTGAGCTATAATAAACCCCAATTAAACCTTTGTGCTTCCAGAGTTTCTGAGCTTGTTCGCGGACAAATTTAAAGGCAAAATTTCCTCCAATAATGACCAATGATACTTGTTTCCCACTGTTTTTGTGCTTGAACCATATATTCTCTTGAGAATTTAACCGTGGCAGAGCCATCCTCATTGAAGTTTATAACCGCCTCATCATCAACATCAGTGTTAGGAAAATGGTTAATGGCATTTTGTGCAACAACAGAGCTCCAAGTTAAAGCGTTTTTTGGTAAATTCAATGTTTCATCAGTCTTGTTCCTTGACATATTAAGTGGAATATGTGGTGCTTCATGTAATTGCTCTAAAGAAATAGGAGTTTTAGTATTAGTACCACAGTTTGTAAGATTCGGAAGAGGATTGGGAGGATGAGTAGGAGCCGAGTTGACTTCCAGTGGAGAATTAACTTTGTCATTTGAGCCGCCATGAGAGTCACCTGATGCAGCTGAAGGTCCAGTTGCAATTTGTTCCATTCCATCATTCAAGATTAGCTGTGTTCGCTCTTGAACTCTTTGAAGTGTTCGTGGAGATAAAGGTTGACCCATAACATCACTGGTATTAATTGAATCAATGTCCTCTTGAAAATGAGGTATAAGAGGTAATGCTGGGATAGCATAGTTGTGGCCAATAAAGTTGGAGAATTCATCAGAATTCATGGAACCGGAGTTTTCCGAGTTACGAGAACCCATCAGAAAACCAAACAAACAGATTTGATGTGAAAAAGGTACAAAAGAAAAGAGTAGAGAGAGAGGTTTATAAATATAGTAAGCGATGAGAATTTGAGGGTAATTTAGGGGGTGAAGATGGTGGTCAACGGTTATGTTTTTGGAGGTTTCCGATGGGCGAAAGATAACGAGAGAGAAACATGACTTTTTGATTCGATATGATCTAGGTTCACCAAAAAAACTTTCTTTTAACGAGCTCAATCTCTTTCAACACACTTTTGGGAGCCCTGTATAGACTAAACCAATAAACTGGTATATTATTCAGCGTTGATTTGATTAGGACTGACCTTGCTTGTTTATTTAGAAATCTTGTTTTCCAGTTGGCGAGCTTTGTTTTGACTTTTGTGACCAACGGTTTCTAAAAGCTCTTCTTTTTGGTGGACTGACCTATTGAGGTTCCTAAATAATTGAATGGCCAAGAACCAAGTGTGCATCCAATTATGTCTGCCCAACCTTTTGCTCTAACCTCATCTGCCTTAGATGCATAAATGTTGCTCTTTTTGAAATTAATCCTCAACCCTGTTAATATCTCGAACAGTTTGAGTATCACCCTTATGCCTCTGCAAGATTGTTCTGAGTTTTTTAGGAATATCACCGTTTCATCAGCAAATTGCAAATGTGTGAGTGAGGGCCCTGATCCAAGCTTGATTCCTTCAATGATTCTCAATTCTTCAGCCTTTTTGATGATAAGATGTAGAATCTCACCGACTATGTTAAACAGAAATGGTGACATAGGGTCACCCTGACCCAAACCCCTGTGCTCTAAGTTGGTGACACCCAAACCTCCTTTATTTTTGTTACGTTGTACTACTTCCTAATTTGTTAGATGAATTTTATTAGTTCCCCACAAATCATTCCTAAGAATGTTGTCTAATTTGTTCCTGATACCTGTTGGCATGTGGAAAAAATTGAACCAATATGTTGGAAGGCTAGTAGATAATGAAAAATAAATTTTTTAGACAAGGGTGAAAACATTTCTCTAATTTAATTTTTGGTGTAATGTCTTTTCTTGTTCGTTTTATGTTGAAATGGTGTAACTGTTAATAGATGTCAGAAAATAATATTGAAATGGAATTTGAATTCCGTAACATCTCCAACTTCAGAATAAAAATAGCACTTGAAGGAGATAATACATAAATAAATAAGATTTAAAAATATAAAGATGTCTGTATGTGAAAAAATATAACTTAGATTACTTATGGATTAAAGATTAAAATTTATGGGTGAATACGTGTAATTAAAATAGTTAGGACACTGATGGCAAAAAAAATAGTTAGGACACTGAAAATATAGCATATAACTCTGTTACCGTGATGTTTTGATGATGAATACAAAGGTTGTATCGTATTACTTCATGTTTATTTATCTAATCTTGTTTTGCAGGAAGTATTGATCAATGATTAAGGGGAATCTTTTAGCTCAATCACATATTGGTATATAATCATCAAAAAGGGGGAGATTGTTACCCTAGTGGGTTTTGATGTTATATACAGCAAGCTGATTGCTTATCTTGTACTAGTTTTACTATATTTAGCTTACCTTTATATGATTGAATCACTTGATGTATCAAATGCATATATATGTGTTTGCTATGTATAAGTATACTCTCAGGTAACTTGGTTGATGATATGGAAAGGCAAAGATTTAAAGCTATCTATCTGTTCAGCTCGCCAGAACCAAAACAGCAAGCTGATATGAACTCGCCAGAACCAAAACAACAAGCTGACATGAACTCGCCAGAACCAAAACAGCAAGCTGATTTGGACTCACCAGAAGCTGTTCTTAGTCAAGTTTGATTTCGAAGATTTCTTGAAGATTGCTTAAAGATCAGAGATTGGCTAGGATTAAATATGTAAGGACTCTATTATATAATATATAGTATATATAATTAATAGAGCTCAAATCTTTTTCAAAAATCTATTCATTATTTAGTGGGATTGTGATTTATCTTTCCTTATCCTTTCAAAATAGATTTTACTCAATCTTTTATTTATCTAAACATTCCATAACAGCCCAGATTCGTTCATATCTTTTTTATAGCTATTGGAATTTGATTTTATCATATACATATTATCGTATATATATCAAAATGAGTTTGTTGGAGATTCAAATCATTTCAAACGTTTTATATTCAAAACCTCTAACTAATATAGCTGTTGGAGAGTGTTTTATGCAATCAAATCTTCAACTAGCCGTTTGTGTGTTTTCATATATATTCACTTACGACCTTTCTTGTAAGTAACCAAGCAAAACACAACTACAAGTTTGAGACTTGCTTATACACGTTTCTATTATCTCTCTCAAACACCATTCTTATAAACTCTGAGCTTTATTGTTATATACACTTATATTATATAAGAGAGTTTATAGCTTTTGTTGTTGTAACACCCCAGTCCCACGTCGAGGAGATTTGGGACTTCTGTTCAGTTTATAAGGCAAAGTACTACTACTAATTGCACCAACAAATCATGATCTTTTGGGGGCCTGTGGTGGGCTTGTGGATTACCCAAGTTGGCGGCATTTGGGTCAGTTTACTTTGGCTTATTTCGGATTCTGAATCGGGACTCGACCCGATTTTCGAAAAAGACTCCGGATTTGACCCGGGTTGTCACATATGGTATCAGAGCCGACTTTCGAAAGCTTGATTTGTCAAGTTGCCGGAGGTGGGGACACGAAGCCAGCCGGTATTATCCCACAATGGCTAGAGTGGAACGATCTTGGACCTATGGGATATCCGTTCAGGCCTGACGAGGGCGTCAGGAGTTTAAGTGGGGGAGTTTATAACACCCCAGTCCCACATCGAGGAGATTTGGGACTTCTGTTCATTTTATAAGGCAAAGTACTACTACTAATTGCACCAACAAATCAAGATCTTTTGGGGGCCTGTGGTGGGCTTGTGGATTACCCAAGTTGGCGGCATTTGGGTCAGTTTACTTTGGCTTATTTCGAATTCGGAATCGGGACTCGACCCGATTTTCGAAAAAGACTCGGGATTTGATCCGGGTTGTCACATATATGTAATATCCCGTAATTTTTAGAATAATAATAATAATATAACAAAATTAAAAAAAGGATTAAAATTAGATAATAAGTAGGATTTAAAATTGGATTAGAATAATGGGCTTAAAATATGGATTAGATTTGAATACGGATTATTAGTAGGTCTGGAATTAGGGTTGCGAGACGTTATAAATACATCATATTCTTCTTCCTCATCTTTGTTATTAAAATTCGTAGGTCTTTTTCACACACAATTCAGCAGTCTTGTAAAATTCGTAGAAAATTCATCGTAAGTCGGAATTCGTTGATTATGGACTTTTCGGAAAGGTCTTTTCATGCTCTACGACTTTCATGTTTTAAGTTTTTCAAGAAAACATCGTTTAGAGGGTCAAAAAGGTCAAAATACAGATCTTATCAGGAGTGGTTACATGTTTTGGATTCTTATTTTCACGTGTCGAGGTAAGTTTCTGATTGATTTTGTTATCCTATTCAATTTTGATGATTCGATGATTACATATATTTTGGAATGTTATTTATTATACTAACATGCTATTGATTTTGATGATAATATGTTCACATACATTTGGCGTTTTTAGAGATATAAAACAACATGCCATATGTATCTGTACTAACTTGGTTTTGCAGAAAATACAGTTTACTGATTATATAATCAGTCTGGAACAAATAGCAAGCCATCCTTACAAGCAGCGTGCCAGTTTCACAAAACAGCATGCTGATTTCGTCCTGGCAGTTTTACCGAATATTAAGAAATCAAAGAGCATCAAGTGGAAACAATGTTAGGAATAATTGTAAGGGCCCTCTGAGTATATTTGAATATATCATCACCCATATCTCACATGCTTGGAGACAAACAATATATTCCTTGCTTTGAATAAGGAAAGTAGCATGACATCTTTGACATTTCTTTTCCAACCACATGCTCTTGTCTCTTCCTCATCATAAACAAATATTTCTCCATACACCATACACGCTCCATATCTCTTTCTCCTTCAGTTGATATTCAAACTCCTCCCACGTTCTTAACATCTTTATTCTTCAAGAGAAAATCATTCATACAACGGAAATAAATTTCTATCCGTTGGAGCTTTCAAAGACAATTTTCAAATATTCTTGTTTACCTATTTAAGAGCTGTTATTCCTCAGTTCTTATCAACCCCCATACAAGTATAGAAACAAGACTATATACACAACCACAAAGCTTACATTGCAAAATCCTTCTAAACCTTTTAAACCCATATAAACACGCATTTATATATTTAGAGGGGTTCATAGGTTGAGTTGTATTGATTCAAATCATTGTATTGTTCAAATTGTATTGAATAGTTGCTGTACAAGGTTGGCTTAAGGTTTTGGGTGGGTTGAACTAGACTAGAGAAGTGTACTTGGGAAGTATTGCTTAGAGAGTTAGTTCAGCACAGCAAACAGCAAGCCATTTGTAAGCAGCTGGGTATTTTAGTTGCCGGGCAGATTGGTTAGGGAACAAGGGTTGGTGAACGTTGCTAGAGAAGTATACTTGGGAAGTATAGCTTAGAGAGCAGGTTCATAAACAGGTGTTCAGCAAGCCATTTGTTAGTAACTAAGAAAAAGGGAGATATATTGTTGTATCTTGTAATTGGATTATCTTTGATCAATAATATATTCTCTTACCAAGTTGGTAAGGGACCAGGACATAGACCATAGGGGATTAGGGGTCGAACCTGGCTAAAAGATTGTGGTGTTCTTTATTTTTCCTGCACATTACATACTGCACTGCACAAACAGCACGCCATTTGTAAACTGCTAAATCACAAACAGCAAGCTGTTTCTGGTAAAAATTAAAACAGGTCATAAATAAGCATAATTAGCCATATACACCTATTCACCCCCCTCTAGGTGTTGTTTTTCAGATTTTGCTAGTGTTTTTAAAATTATGTGTTATGTGTACGTATTTGTTATCAAAACTTGGGCTAAGTGATTATATTTTGAAGTTATATGTATTATTGTTATGTGCTATGTGTAAACGATAATTTTGGGACTCTGATTTATGCCATGGTTTGCGAAAATAAGAATAAGAATAAGGACCGAGTCACCAGGTTGTAGTGGCATTTTCTGAAAATTTAGGACCGTTATCACTGGGTTGTAGTGGTCATGGTATGAATTATGGGTTTCAAGTTATTGTTGTTATGTGTAGTGTTATGCTATAATTACGCAAGCGTACGTAGTCACAAGTAATACAATTAAAGTTCGTTCCACAGAGATCTGGTTAAGTTTTACTCAGAAAATATGCCTATGCAACAATGTATGGTTTTAATTCACTGCTAAGAAAAGTAACAAATTTGGTTTTGATTATCTAAATTAAACTAGAATACAATTTATAAATCTAAGAATTAACTAATTAACAAGAATTAAAAATCGAATTACTTATATGATAATAAACATGGAATCCTAGTTTCATTATCTACTTCACTTAGAGTTGCAGCCTTTAATTAAAACATGCGATGGTTTTGATATCTGATCGAATAACACGAAAAGAGTAAAAGTTACCTCTCGGTATACTAGTACCAATCTACGCATACATCCACAAAAGAGATAGAAGATGAGTAGGCACCTATTATGTTTAGACCCTATATCTCTATAGAATTTGAAAACATAAAGGTTGAAGCACAAGTTATCCACTTAGATCACATAGGGTAGCATAATATCTCTATTCATGCCACAAATCATGATGCTAAAACATCAACCTATCCTATGCTAGCATGGCAAGTTCTAAATCTCAAGATCCACTCTCGTTTAGCAAGAGATTAACATATTAGATGTTCGCGACGCATCTAAATTCAATAAGCACAACCAGACAAGGATATCAAGAATTCACCACACATAAATCTTTAAGGCATGCAAACTACTAAGCTACATAGATAAATCCACTAGGATCCCACGATAACGATTAGTTCATAATCGAATCTTTCGTCACCATGGGATTTGACGAAAGCATGATATTAAACAAGATAATGAAGATGAATAAATTAATAATAGAATAAGGTTTAGTGAACAAATCCGTGAAAATAACAAGCATCCAAAAGATACGCCTCCACAAAGGAATACAAGAAAACTATATCTAGATCTTCTTGTCGTCACAATCCTCGCCTTGGCTTCTCTCTCTCGTGCTCTGAACGAATTGAAGTGTGTAGATGATGATTTTTCTGTGCCCCAAGGTGTGTATTTATAGCCCCAAGTGCCTCCTCAACCAAGCAATTACCATCTTTGATTTAGGATAGAATTCCGGCAATTTCCTTTCTTGAATGGAATAGAATTGCAATTCCCATGTTTAAATTGAATTCCAGAAGCTTCTGATCGTCCAAAACAATTGCCATATTGATTAGGAGAAGTAAAACGGCAATTTCCTCTTTAAAATCAAATTCCAGAATGTTTCTGTCGGGATCCCACGCGCCCGCGCGCTCCACAAGGCGATTTCTCGCGCGCCCGCGTGCCTCAGCAAAGTCTGTCCTTCTCGCACGCCCGCGCGCAGCTCTAGTGAAAATATGGTACGCCCGCGCTGAGGGTTCTGATTAGGAGATATCTTTCATCTTTTTTTCTGATTCTCCTTGTCTTCGAATGTAATTCCCAGCACTTGCTCTCTTGACCTTTAAAACACCATATAAACACTGCAAACTCCAAACCTTCACCTAAAAAATGCATCCTACACAATTCTCACAAAAACAAATCAAAACACACCAATACTTGAGACCAAGACACCAATTTAAGCCGAATTTGAATGATCCAAGTGGATATAAATCCACTTATCATGTAGTCGTATCGTATCGTATCATGAATTAGAATATGTGTACAGAAAGTTATGTATCGTATATTTTATCGTATCATATCAAATAGTGTATTTTTTATGTGTATATGTGTTATTTGGCCCTACTAGTTGGATCGATTGGTTACTTTCTGGGCTGTATAGCTCATTACTTACAATTTTCAGGTTCGGTGTAAGATCGAGTGAGATAACATTGGAATTCCAGGATCTTAGGTTCAGAGTAGATTGTCATTGTTAGCTGCGTTATTGTAATAAGTACTTTTGTAATTGACTTTTGGTTTAATAAAATCTGTTTTATTTTAGTTTTCGATTTAGAATTAATAGTCCAAAAAGTCGGGTTGTTACAGTTGGTATCAAGAGCAGGCTGTCCTTCGGAGTGTATTAGGTATGGGACTAGTACATTCTCTAGGATGCGATCCCTAGGACTACACTTTAGGAATAGATGTGTCACGAACTTTTGGAGTGTAGGATTGTTGTGAATTTGGGGACCAAATTCTTTTTATGTAGGGTACGTAGTATGTAATATCCTGTAATTTTTAGAATAACAATAATAGAACAATATTAAAAAAAGGATTAAAATTAGATAATAAATAGGATTTATGTTAAATATTGATTCAAGTGATGATCAGGATCTGGGCATTACTGATCAGATACTGATGCTTACGTAATCAGTAATACAACGTCAGTATTTAAGTAGGTCAGGATTACAAGCAGATTTACATTAGTCCAGAGATTGCGGGAAGATTGATTTGTCGGTTCCTGAATTATAGGAATGCAGTTATCCTTCAAGATATGTATCAAAAGTCGTATGTAATTGATTTGATATATCTTGTAATTGATAGAGCAGCTGTGTACACTATATAAACATAGTTTAGATTTTACATGATTGTAATCGCATACACGAGTCATTCTGTAACCTAGCAGCTCTTAAGAACATAAGGATTTCTTAAGAGAGTTTGTAACAGTTTTAAATCAGAATTAATAAAGTTGTTATTGATTCATACTTGTGTTATTTTCTGTTAAGTCGAAAATCTTATACAATTGTATTCAACCCCCTTCTACAATTGTTATTTACTGGGCAACAATTGGTATCAGAGCAAAACTGATTAATATTAATCAGAAACGATCTTAAGATGTCGACAAGCAAGTATGAAAGTATCAAAATTCCAATTCTCAAGAAAACTGAGTATCCAACATGGAAGGTGAAAATGCTGATGTATCTGGAAGCAACTGATCCAGACTATCTTGATACACTAGTACAGAATAGGCTTTAAGCATCGCACTTTTAGCGTCGGTTAAATGGAGAACCGTGGCCTATACTTACTTTAAGCGTCGGTTGCTACATTAACCGACGCTTAAAGTCATTTATGCTGGACTTTTTGCGTCGGTGATAAAATAACCGACGCCTAAAGTTGAACATTAAGCGTCGGTTTTTACTCAACCGACGCCTTAGGACTATCTTTAGCGTCGGTCATAACAACCGACGCCTAAAACTGTATCTTTAGCGTCGGTCTTTACTTAACCGACGCCTAAAACCGAACTTTTAGCGTCGGTCGAAAACAACCGACGCCCAAAACTGTACTTTAAGCGTCGGTCTTAATTTAACCGACGCCTAAACTAAATTTTTTTGTATAATTTTTAAAGAGCACGCGGGAGCAGAGCAGTTGATGTTTTTTCCCAAGTAGAAGTGATAAGAGACAGACAGACGATACGGGAATGTGGGAATATAATAAAAATAGGAAAAATGACAATTTTTGAAAATAAATTCATACACACCAAAGTACTCATACTCACTATTTGTGTGATGAATGTTACCTTATTTTCACTAATTTTCCATTTTTTTTTATTTTTTCCCCATTTTTAACTAGTTTGTCAAATAAATCAAAAAATTAAATAAAAATAGGGAAAATCACAATTTTTGAAAATAAATTCATACACACCAAAGTAGTCATACTCACTATTTGTGTGATGAATTTTAACATACTTTCACTAATTTTCCATTTTTTTTTATTTTTCCACTTTTTTAACTAGTTTGTCAAATAAATCAAAAAATTAAATATATTAAACTTGTAGATCTAATTTTTGATCGATATTTGTCAATTTTTGAAATTTTATCCATCCAAATATACCATTTTAATTGTAATTGTACTAATTTAACTTTTTGAAAAAAAAATTGTAGCCACACACACTAGCTACAAATTCTAATATTCCCAGTATACCCTCATTCCACACCCACACTCCAAGTCAATAAACAAATACAAAAGGGGTCATTAAGTAATTTCACGTTCAATCCGACCCGTTTAGAATTACCCGTGTAAAATAAAATCAAAAAATTGAATAAAAATAGGTTAAATGACAATTTTTGAAAATAAATTTAAACAAACCAAAGTAGTCATACTCACTATTTGTGTGATGAATGTTACCTTAATTTCACTAATTTTCCATTTTTTTTTCCCATTTTAACTAGTTTGTAAAATAAATTAAAAAATTAAATAAAAATAGGAAAAATGAAAATTTTTGAAAATAAATTCATACATACCAAAGTAGTCATACTCACTATTTGTGTGATGAATGTTACCTTAATTTCACTAATTTTCTTTTTTTTCCCATTTTTAACTAGTTTGTAAAATAAATTAAAAAATTAAATAAAAATAGGAAAAATGACAATTTTTGAAAATAAATTCATACACATCAAAGTAGGCATACTCACTATTTGTGTGATGAATGTTACCTTAATCTCACTAATTTTCCTACGTTTTAAAAATTATATCGAAATTTTTCCTCAACTTTACATAGAGAATATAAATAATATCATATTTTTTTTTTTTTTGAAACTAAATAATATCATATTTTATATCATAAAACTATACTTTCATCCGAAAATTAGCATGATTAACTGATTCAATTATGCAAAATTCAAATAAATACTAAAAAAAAAATCTTCACATTTTTTTAATTATAAAAATATTAAATAAAAAAATTATAAAAAATTTCTTCACATTTTTTAATTATAAAAATTTAATTTGGGGTGGATTGGATTTTACTTTAAGTGGGTCTAACAATTCGATCCCTAATTCTCTCTATCTCAATCTCTATCTCGCTCTGGCTCTCGCTATCTCTCTCTCACAACTCTCTCAAGAAACTCTGTCTCACTTTCATTCTTCTTTAATTCATTCGTTTTGAGTTCAATTCATTCGATTTTTTCACTTAAACTTCAAGTAATTAGGGTTTTTTTTGGATTTCAGGGCTTCAACTAATTCAGTCGTTTTGAGGTAGAACGATTGGATGCTGAGTTGAAGCTTGTTAGTGAGTAAGCTTGTTAGGTGCAAAAGGGAGATCTGGAGGGTTCAGTATGCTTTGAGTCGTATCCATAATGTATTGGCTAGGAATATTCTCACCCTCGAACAAGCATATCAGGTATAATTTGCTTCTTTACAATTTATTTATCTTCGATTGCAGTCTCTGTTTCAATTTATGTATATATATATATATGCAATTAATCTCATGTTGTTGTTAATGGAGATTCAAGCGAATGAAATTTTCAAGGAATTGCAAATTGACTTGTGTCCACCTGAGTATCTCGAAGAGCTTTCCGAATTGCTTTGTGTATGTGTTTTGTCATGATCTCGACAGTCGGTGATGGTGTATACATGAATAAAAATCAACAAAAAGGAAATAACAAGAAAGTAAAAACAAAATAAAAATTAATTGTTCATTCTTCATTCCTTTTCCCAGACCAGAGTACAAATATTTATATAGGGATAACATAACCTAACAGGCTAATGTAATGGACTTTTAACTTTAGAACCCGGCCCAATAGAATCCTCAGCCCAATAACTATTTAATGACCTTCCCAATTGGGTCATTTGTGACAATTCCCACTTCTTCAAAATATCCTTGTCCTCAAGGATGGAATTAAAAAAATCTTGTAGTAACTTACAGCACCAATGCTCGAATGCAGCTATTATTTTATGTACTAGTCTCTTAGCATCAAGTCTCAAGTGTTTCTTTTCAAATCACCATATAGTGAACCATTATTATCTAGGAGAATAACAATCAATAGGTCAAGCTCCTTCTTAAGTTTCTACACTTCCTGAAAACGTGTTTTTAATACTCTCTCAACCTGATCAGAACGTGCACCAGTAACTAGAAGCACGGGATTAGGATTGAACTGCATTCCCGATATTGTGCACATCTGTGCCAGTTCTGAGCAAAATCCAATAGCCAAATTATCTTGAACATTACGTGCAAAGTTCACACACATCCAATTATTAAAAATTCCCACATCGACCATTTTCTTGTTCATCATATTCCACTGGCCAACTTGAGGTAGACATCGCGTTTCACGACCAGTTTCGTGGTATTTTTGCCATTGTGGAGAGAGAATTCTTGCTTCTACTGAGGCTAGCTTGTCACTAATTTTGATTCCAAACTCCTTAGCATAGGGATCATCAGCGTATGCATTATGTTGAACACTCCGAAGAATATCGGACTCCCTATCGCTAGGACGCTGATAAGTAACTTTAAGCAATGCAGTGATTTGTCTCTCATTTAACCTTTTTGAGTACCTCTACCCCTCTACAATTTTGCAGACCTCCATGGGCAGATAATTTGGCCTTTGCTGGTTACCAGCTTGCAAGCAAGGCAACTGAGTTTGCTTTAAGACAACATCATAAGTTTCACGAAAATACTCAACAACAGAGCTACATTAATTTTACCTGACCATATGATGGTAATTAGTTAATGTCCTCGTCTATAGCAGTAATGTCTTTAGGGTTTTTAAGTTATTATATATGTTGATATGTTGATGTTTTGTTACTAATTAACCATTCATTCTAATTAACTATTACAAGGAAACCTTTGTGTTGAGCTTGTAGGTCATGGCAAACATATTATCACAAGGAAGAGAATCAGGGTACTACTAAAAGGCGTTGGAAATAATTTACGACAAGTTGAATTGGCCTCAATTCAGGTTTTTGGACGAATTAGGTTCTACTACTCTTCATGTATAGGCAATTAATAATTTTTAAAAATATCTATAGACTCATATATCGAATACAAGAGAAGCTGAGAGAATGGTGCCATTAATATTCCAAATATTAATAAACTTATCTTCGAGGAATAATAAACCAGGAACACATCTTATGAAGGAAAACAACTGAACAATTAGTAGATGCTAGCTAGAAAACTAGAACTAGTTTATTACAGCCAAGTAAATAATTATGTATTTTCACCCTAAACTTGTTTCCTTTTTCCAGAAAGTGACATCCCTGAATGGACTTGTGGAGTCTGCCAAGATTTTAATTGTGAAAAAAACTGATCCGAAGGCCAGAACTACGGGTACTTACTTTCCTGTTAAATGTTCTTACCTTATCTGTATACGCCTTTATCCTTGCATCTTCTCACCAAAATGATGACTATTGTGCTTTATTCAGAATCAAGTGATAAAAGCAAAAAAGATCAGAGGAGAATATACATAAAGCAACTGAAGATGTCAGTGAACAGGCAAAAACTATTTTCTCTAAAGGGAAGCTTTTCTGTATAGTGCGTGTTGGTTCTGACCATGCTGCAATCCGTGAAGTAGTTTTTAGAGTCATGAAGCAGAAGGTTGCTTGCAATTGCTAGCTACAACAATCTAGGTGAGTGAAATGGATGCGATGAAATTGATATTCATGATTCAGATTTCAGAAGGCATTCTGTAATGCATTGGACATTGCCACATTGGTTAATCAATAAATTTTGTTTATCAGATTTTTGTAGCTTCAAAGTCAACAACCTCATATGTACTTGAATTTTTTCATTCCACAGAACCACCAGTCAGGACCCTGGGGCAGGAGACTAGTGCATGATATGTGATTTGTGAAGATTTGAAGGAGTACTAGAGGTTTGGAGCAGGAGACAGGAGCAGCCAAGCACTGTAGTGGAGTTTGTCAGTTTAGAGCTAGTCTAATATTTACATAAGTCCTTGAAAATTTGATTATTTTTAGTTTTTGAATGTAAACATATCAAGCTCTCGAATTTAACTTTCTAAATGTTTTATATTGGTGCTGTAAACTATTTAGTCGGGAATTTATGGTAAACAGCTATATTTCTGAATGGGCTATTTAAATTATTGAAATTGCAATTTTTATTTTTTTTTAAAAAAAAATTGACTTTAAGTGTCGGTTGTTTAAATGACCGACGCCTATAATTAGACAATAAGCGTCGGTTATTTAAATGACCGACACCTATAACAGACTTTAAGTGTCGGTTGTTTAAATGACCGATGCCTATAACCAGACTTTAGCGTCGGTTGCTTAAATGACCGACGCTTATAACAGACTTTAAGCGTCGGTTGTTTAAATGACCGACGCCTAAAACAGACTTTAAGCGTCGGTTATTTAAATAACCGACGCTATTAGTACATTATATGCGTCGCCCAATTAACCGACGCCATAGGACTATACCTATAGCGTCGCCTTCATATACTACGCCAAATAACCGACGCCTAAAGGCTATTTTGACTGACGCTAAAAGCCTATTCTGTACTAGTGATAGGATCAATGATGGACCATTTCTTCCAACAAGATTAGTTGCAAGAACAGAGACTGTTGCTGAACACTATGTCATTAAGGCAAAGAGTGAGTGGACTACAGAGGAAAAGGCTCAAGTACTCAAAGATGCAAAGGTAAAAAATATTTTGCATAACAGTCTTGATAATGTCATGTCAAACAGGGTAATAGCATGCAAGACTGCAAAGGAAATTTGGGATACTTTGGAAACTCAATGTCAAGGTACTGAATCTATCAAAAGAAACAGAAGGGCTCTGTTGATTCAGGAGTATGAGCAGTTCGATGCTAAATCTGATGAAAGCCTTACTGATATGTATGATAGATTTTTGACAATGCTGAACAATCTATCACTAGTTGGCAATGAGTATGATCCAGAGGACTCAAACACCAAGTTTCTCAGAGCTCTAACTGAGGAGTGGGATACTCAAGCTTCAATCATAAGGCATCAATATGATCTGAAGATGTTGTCTCTTGATGAAGTTTATGGGATGCTTAGAACCTATGATCTTGAGGTACAACAATGAAAGAATAAGAAGAATGTCAAGGCAAAATCTGTTGCTTTGAATGTTGAATCAAAATCAAAGGGAAAAGCTGATGAGGTTTCTAGCAGAAAGAGTAGAGTGGTAGAATCAATTCCTGATGACTCATCATCAGATATTGATACTAAGTCTGATTCTGATACTGATGATGACTCTACTGATTCTGATATGATGGAAATGGTTGCTATGACAGTCAAGGGCTTCAAGAAGATGAAGTTCAGAAAGGCTAGGAAGCAAGGGAAATTTCAGAAGAGAACCTTCAATGCTGACAAAGACAGGTACAAGAAGAAAGAAGTTAAAAGCAGCAAATTTGACAAGTCAAAAGTCAGATGCTATAACTGTGATGGAATGGGTCACTTTGCAACTGAGTGCAAGAAGACCAAAACAAAAGCTCTCATTTCTTCAAGCAAGGATTGGATGGACTCATCATCTGACTCTGAAGAAGAAAAAGTGAATTATGCTTTGATGGCTAAAACTGATGAGACTTCTGCTGCTGAAAATAAGGTATCTGAAATTTTGTTTGATTTTGATACTAATAATGTCTCTGAGCTAAGATCTTTTTTAAAATCTCTGCATATTAGTTTTAGGAGTCAATCTCTTGAAAATACTAGAATAAAATCTGAAATGGTAGAGGTTGTAAAAAGAAACGATCATCTAGAAGCTTAGTTAATTTTCTTGCAGGAAGTTCAAGCAGAATGTGATAATGCTAAACACATGAAACTTGAAATAGAGTTTAAATGTAATGAACTTGAAATGCAACTTAAATATGCAAATGAAAAACTCAGAACTTGGAAACATTCTGGAACAAAAAACTCATGAAATTATTACTGATAAAAACTGGAAAGAATGTCTAGGGTATAAGCCAGAGAATGAGAAAAAGGACAAGGAAAAAGTTGTTTCATCTAATCCAGGAAGAGTTATAGTTGATGACTCAACAAATCCAAAAACCTACAGATATCTTACAGATAGTACTAAAACCAAATTAAAACCTGTTAATTATGTGTATCCAGAAAATCCCAAGTCTACTTCAAATAAGGGATCCACTTCTACACATCATTCTGAGTCTAGAACTGTCAAGAACAAGAATGTAGGTCTTCTGTCTAAGAAACAATTAAGGGATAGAATCTGTGATGTAACAGATAGGAAGAGAGTTCCAACTGTCAAAAGGAATAGGAATGGTAAATATGGAATAAACAAGGAGAATAATTATAAGTATATTCCAAATGCACCAAGGAAAGTATGCTTTAATTGTGGTAACTCTAATCATCTTGCTATTGATTGCAGGAGGAGTAAAAAGAAGGCTACTGTAGTTCCTAAGTCTGACATTAGGAATAAATCAGTATTTTATAAACCACAGAATCCTTGTTTCCACTGTGGCAGTGAATGGCATTCTATTTATACATGTGAAGAATACCATAATTTGTACTATAATTATTATGAGCCTTTGCCTAAGTTCAATAAAAGTGCAAATTTTGGAAAAACAAAGAACTTGAACACTAAGCATGCATCTGTTAAGAAAAAGACTAATTCTGATGGATTCAATCCTGATGAAGGTGTTTTTAATAAAAAATCTTCTGCTGCTAAAAATGTTAAGTTGCATGAAAAGGGAACCCAACAAGTGTGGGTTCTTAAAAATTCTAACTAAGTTCTTTGTGATTCTGATTGCAGGGTAAAAAGAAAAATGTGTTAGTCTTGGATAGTGGATGCTCTGTGCACATGACTGGAGACAAAACCTTGCTATCAGAATATGAGGAGAAGGCTGGCCCAACTGTGTCTTATGGAGATGGCAACATTGGACAAACTTTGGGATATGGCAGTATTGTAATTGGAAATGTCATCATTGAAAAAGTAGATCTGGTGAAAGGACTCAAACACAATCTGCTAAGTGTTAGTCAAATCACAGACAGAGGTTATCATGTCAATTTCAATGATACTCATTTTGAAGTAATCAGCAAATCTTCAGGGAAGGTTGCATTAACTGGTCTAAGACATTGTAACATTTATGAAGCTAACATCCACACCAATACTGATGGTCAAGCTACGTGCCTCATCAGCAAAGCTTCTGTAGATGAAAGTTGGAATTGGCATAAGAAGCTTTCTCATCTCAACTTCAACAATATAAATGAGTTGGTTAAGAAAGACTTGGTAAGAGGATTACCAAAGGCATTGTATACTCTTGATGGACTTTGTGATGCTTGTCAGAAGGCTAAACAGAGAAGGACATCATTCAAGAGTAAATCTGAATCCTCAATTGATGAACCATATCACATGCTTCACCTTGACTTGTTTGGACCAGTGAATATAATGTCCATCAGTAAGAAAAGGTATACTCTAGTCATTGTTGATGAATATACTAGATTTACCTGGGTTTATTTTCTGCACAGAAAAGATGAAACTGCTGTAATACTGCTGGACCATGTGAGGCTCATTGAAACTGGCACAAAATACAAAGTCAGGATCCTGAGAAGTGATAATGGGACTGAATTCAAGAATTCAGTGATGGAAGAGTTCTGCAAATACAAAGGAATAGTTCAACAATTCTCTGCTCCTGGCACACCCCAGCAAAATGGAGTAGTTGAAAGAAAGAACAGGACTCTTATTGAAGCTGGCAGAACTATGTTGGAGGAAGCTAAACTACCTACATATTTCTGGGCAGAGGTAGTCAACACAGCATGCTACACTCAGAACATCACCTTAATCAACAGACATGGTGTGACTCTTTATCAGATGATTAAAGAGAAGAAGCCAAGTCTGAAGCATTTACATGTGTTTGGCTGCAAGTGCTTTGTTCTAAGACCTCATCCTGAACAGCTAGGAAAATTTGAGACTAAAGCTGATGAGGCCATATTTATTTGCTATCCAACAACAAGAGCCTTTAAAGTCTACAATCTAAGAACAAAGATAGTCATGGAGTCTATAAATGTATCTTTTGATGATAAAAAGATAACAGGTATAACAGAAGACTCTCATGATAGTTTGATCTTTGCAAATGAAGCTACCAAGAATTCTGATGAAGTCATGTCAGATACTGATACTCCATCAGATCCTGACGATCGATCAATTCCTGATCGAACACCAGTTACTGATGATGACTCAAATAATGCAAATGTTGAGGGGGAGCAAGAGCAAGACATCACCGATACTGATACAACTCAAACATCAAGTGAAGACTCATCAGAAACAGATTCAAGTGACAATCCTGACAGCACATCAGGAAGAGATAGCACTATCTCAGGGGGAGCTTCTAGCAATTCTAGTTCTTTTGAAGATAATACCAATCCAGGGGGAGCATCCAGTTCAAGAAATGACTTACCATCAGCAAGGAAATGGACTAAAAGTCATGTTAACTCGAATAACTTGTAGAAGGGGGGGGTTGAATACAAGTTATATAATCGTGTCTGATTTTTGCTTGATTATAAGAACAAGAATAAACGAATGAATCAAACTCTTGTTTGTATTAATAAGATCAAATACAAACTCTACCAAAGGTGTACAATACCTTTAGCAGCTGCTGACAATACAAATATCTCTCTGTTTGTTTCGTACTCTCGAATACAAACCTTATACAGAGCTACGCACACGAACTCACAACTTCGTCGCTCTTTTTACAATGATATTGAGAGAATATTTATAATGCTACCTATCAACTAATAACAGAAAGATATAATCTATACATGACAATGTTCTGCCTTCTAGTCGATAGTTTCCTTCAATAGAAAACTCTTTCCTTCATAATATCTTCTTGCTTGTTCTTCAAACAACGATCTTGTTTTATAGCACTTGCCAGTTTCTGTAGCATCCATAATGACCTCATCAGTAACATGACTGATATCAGGATCTGTACACTGCATCAGTATCTGATCAACCATCAGTATTGGACCATCATCAGGATTTGCTCTCTGTTCCTGACATGTAGTCTCCGATACACTGTTCATTCCTGACTAAACTATACAGATAACTGTCTTACACATAAAACCTAAATACAGTGCTAAATCCTTTATAAGATCAGGATTACAAGAAGTATAATCTGTAAATTCTATTCTTAACATCACAACTTATGAATTATTCCTAACAATCTCCCCCTATTTATGCTTTACAAACTGAAGCATAAATCTAAGTTGTGGATGTCAAAACATATAACAATACAACCAGAATAGAATTTATGAATGTAGAATTATGAAGTTAAGTACCTCCTTCTCAGATGTAGACATTTATCCAGTACTTAGAAAAAAGAATTTTAACTATTAATGCTGCTCTTCCTTACCACTTCCTAGCTGAGATTCACCACTGTCACTCCTGGTTCTTCTTTTTACTACCATTTGTCTGATCTTTATCTCCCCCAGCTTTATCTTTATCTTCTTCAGTCTGGTAGTGTTGTTGTTGTCTTTGAATTGTCTTTATCTCCCCCTTTTTGACATCAGCAACATTAATTCCAAGAGATTCAGAAACAGAACAAATGAGATTCATAAGAACTGCTTGATTTTCCATAATTGTGACTTGGTTATCTTCAAGTGATTGAAGTCTTGTTTGAATAGCAATTTGAGAATTCTGAATATCTTTCAAAACATCAGAATGAACTTCAATATTGGAAGTGCTTCTAGTATCTTCAGTATCAGAATCAGAAAGAACTTTATCTTCAAGTCTTGTAGAAGAAGTTGCTTGAGTTGTATGATATTCAAGTAATAACACCTGATTAGAAGTATCAACGTCTTCATCTTTCTGTTCTGGAACTGAAACATGATCATCATCTCCTTCACCAGTATTCTGTGTACTAACATCTTCAAATCCTGACTCCTCCTTAGAGTGATCAGAGACTGTTGATGTCTCAATTCTAGCTGATATTGGAAGTACATACAAAGGAACACTAGGATCATTAGGATCTTCATCTGGTACATATGTATCAAGAGATTGCTTTACCCTGGCACCTCTCCTGTTAATGATTTCTGCAAGCCTCTCCTTTTGCTTCTGAGCTTTAACTTCTGGCTTTGCATTGTGATGTGCTAGGTCATTCTTCTGATACATTTTGATGAATGAATAAGTACCAGCATCCATACCCAAATTTTCAGACCAAGATTCAGGAAAAACCTGATCCCAGAAATCAAATGATGGTTTCCTAATTTTCTCTCCCTCACTATGGAGTTGATCATCCATACCCTCATTCTCACTTTGACTTACTAAAGTCAACACTCTTTCTACCTCACCTTTTGCCTGGTCAGGAGCCAGCCGCTCAAATTGTGGATCAATATCCATCTTTTCAAGTGTATCACTCAAATTTGGATAAGTGCTCTCATGACCTACAGAAAAATAGAGTTTAGAAGGAGTTTTTATACCTGAACTCACATGGAGAGAGGGTTCCTCATATGGCATGTGGCTTGAGGTTTTCTCCAAGGAGTGAGCTGCTATAGTCTCTGAACCCATACAATCATCTTCTTTCCTTTCAGAAACTACAGGCTCCAGTATACCACTTTCAGGTTCTTTACTAGACTCTGATGTCTTCAGTAATACTTCATTAGACATCATAGTTAGTACATCACCATCTTTAAGTGTTGTTTGCTGAGACACACCCTCAAGGTGGATAGACTCTGACTGAACAAAATTTGTTTGATCTTCAGAAAAATCAACCAAAGTCATTCCTCCCATATCATAGGGTATCTCACTTGCATTCTCAGTCATCACAGAAGACCTTTCAACATCAGCTATCACAGCTCCTGAGTCATCCTTCCTCTGACTAGATGGTTCTTGTGTTGCAGTGACCGTGATCTGATCTTTCCTACTACTCACCACTGGTGCAATAGTATCTTCTGTTGACTGCTTCCCTCTATCTACTTCCTCCAGTTGTTCACCTTGAGCTGAAACATCTTCAATAATTACATCCTTGTCAAATAAATATGCATGAAGTGATTGAAGTGCAACATGCTTCGAGAGTCCAAATTTCTTGACTAATTGTCTTCTGACAGATACATAGAAATACATCTTCATTAAGTCAAGTCTTTGATGTAGAAGTCCATATTCATCTGGAAATAAAAGTTTTGGTACTCTTTCAATCAGAAAGTCTAGAACAGGCCTTGACAACTTCACTTTGAGAGAAATTAGTCCCATAGCCAGTCTGTATGATAATGTAGTTTCCCATGAAGAATCAATATCCAGATCTCTCTTGTCAAATACTGACATAGACGTAGCTTGATTTGTAGAAACCTGCATGATATTAGTTGGACTAGACTCTGTGTGTGTAGGTGACAATTGAATCTTTCTCCTTGTTCTCCTGATATAGTGAGCAAAAGATTTATCCTGAGAAGACTCAAGAGGTTTAGACACAGAAGTGATCTTGGGATGAGATCTTTGTTCAATAGACACAGTCTTTTGAGAGACAGTATCCAGTAACTGTTTTCCCTTTTTAAGAACTACAGCCTTTTGTGAGACTGCAGCCTGGCTGTGACTAGGTTTTTCATCTCTTTGTGCTAACAAAGAAAGTTGAATTGCAGCCTTCAATTCTGCTCTCTCTGCAAGAGTTAAATCATCATCATCTTCACTAGAATTACTACTACTACTTGACACAATAAATCTTCTCTTCCTTACAACTGATGTCTTTTGAGAAACACCAGAGGTTGGTTTCTTTGAAACAATAGGCTGTGGATCAAAATTTGGTTCTTGAATTGTTTCAGAGACTATGATGTTTTGGGCTACTTGGGTAGACACAGGTGGGTTCTCCTCCAATTGAGATTCCTGAGCCATTTCACCACAAAAGAAAGAAGAATTATAGAGAGTAGGAAGATGAGTTTTAAGAATTACCTGAAAATGATGTGGATAATGAATTGCAGGTATTTCATCTAGATTCTTTTCATTGTCCTTCTTTGTAATATCAGAGAAAATTCTCTTTTGCTGTTCATAAGAAGAAACACAATGTTCTCTACCAAATCTAGTTTCAACATCAGGAATAAAATGGTTAACAAACATTTGCATAAATCTATGATAATAAACCATTTTCCTGTTTTGATCTCTTAACCCAAGTTTAATACTCATCTGACTTAAGATAATATGACCAATGTTAATTACTCTGTCATAAAGCAAACTATAAGCAATATGAGATGTAACAGAAGTAATTTGTTGAAAAGAACTACATTTGCCAGTAAAACATTTAGCAATTTGATCAAAATAAAAAGACCATTCCTTTCTTAGAAAAGACATATTCAACTGGCTCATGTTATCTAGAGGTCCAATATAACCTAATTCAGACAACATAGTTCTTATATTATCATCAGATGGTACATTCTCATAACTATCAGTAACAGGTAAGCAAAGTACTGAACTAACAACAGATTCAGTAATGTCAAATGAATCTCGTCCTAAATGTAGAACAATCTTACCTGATTGACTCTGAGTAGAATCAATTACCTCAGCATTCTCCCAAGCTTGTGAAACAGCTACTTGATTAATCTGTGGAGATGCTGTCAATGCATAACTTAATGGTCCATACGCCAGAAAGTCCATGATTGGATGAAAATCAGATGACACTCCTTCCTTGTTGGTGATAGCTGCAACATGATTGTTTGTCATAAAATCAAAGTCACCAAACTTGAAGGCTACTGATTTAGGTAATCTTCTCTGAGCTGCCATTCTTGATCTGAAAAGAAACTTGAAAAATTCTTGAAATGGATTAGTGATTTTGAAAACTCAAGAGTGATTTTTGCTTTAGAGAATGTAAGATTAGAGAAAGCAATTACACGATTAGAGTTTCAAAACAAATATATTTCACAAATCTTTCAGACCACTATCCCACGTTGACACGTAGATTGACAAGTGTCAGTCCCTGAAAAATGCGGTTACCCACGATTTTTGGAAAATAAAATCCAAAATTGATTTTCATGAAATGAATCAGGGTATAGATAAGTAATACTGATCAGCTTCCTTTTCCTGATGACCTCTCATCAAAATAATCACAAAATGCAATTTGATTTAAAAATATAATTTTCAAATCCTGATGATCACTCATGAAATCCTGATCAATATCATCAGAGACTTAATATGGAGTTTTCCACGTGGCATCTTTCTTTTATCTGAAAAAGAAAATAAACAATTAATCTGAACAGAAAATCAATTGGTTAGATATTTTCAATATTTCTTGAAACAAGAAATACAGTCTCATGCAATAATTAGCATTTGACTTCATTAAGACTTCCAAGTGACTGCTCAGCTTCTCACGTCTTCCTTTAAAAGAACCAAACGCCTTGTGACATTCTCCATAACCTTTCAATTTCTTTTCTTCTCAACAATGCTTCTCAAACCAAAAATCCCTTCAAACCCATTTTTAAGATTTTTCTTGGTCGATGAACATCCTGTTCTTGATCATCTCTTTGAACAAACGACTCTTCTCATCGAACTAATCATAAATGGATTGGTTTTCGATAATATCCAGAGGTTTCTCCTAGAACATCCATCTGTTGGATACAATCTTCCCCTAACCTCCTCAAAACTTGAGGATGAAGAATTTGGCCGAGAGTCTGAGGTTGATCTTGATGGAGATGCTATTCATTTAAGTTAGCTGCTCTCATTCAAGTCGCCCAGACAAGGAATCCAAGAGCAAACGAGGCTTTCATCCCCTGATGGATTTCTTGAGATGCTCCTTGTCCTGTACCTCAGAGTTCATATCAAAGACAAGTATAGAGTAGAAATTTAGACAAAAAGATGTTGTATTTCATTTCCATGTAATGATTTTTATTAATGAAAATACAATTTCTTGTTATCTGCTTGTCTTTTGATTTTTGAATGATGTATAAATTATCAGTATGCAAATATCAAAACTTGCTAGCATAGACTTAACACATCACAGAATCAGATTACTACACAAAGTAAACGTCAGGATCTGAAGCAATTTTCATAATCCTGATACTGACACAATACTGATGACGTCAGCATCCTGATGACAAATCTAATCCTGATGATTATTAACAAGTCTATCATACTGAAATTTATCAAGGCAATGTGTTATAGCTAAAGCATTTAACAATCAAATATAGATCCTGATAGGAATATCAAGTCTATAAGCTAAGAACAACATACCTTGCTACTTTTGCAGATGTTAAAGATCTAAAAATTTAACATTCCTAACTCACTTACTAGTCTACTGAATGTAGTCTCATCAAGTGATTTAGTTAGAATATCTGCAAGCTGTTTGTCAGTAGGAACAAAATGAAGTTCCACAGTACCATTCTCAATATGTTCTCTAATAAAATGATACCTGACATCAATGTGCTTAGTCCTTGAATGTTGAACTGGATTTTCTGCAATTTTAATAGCACTAGTATTATCACAAAACATAGGAATATTACTAAGTGTCATACCATAATCCAGCAACTGATTTCTTATCCAAAGGAGCTGTGCACAACAACTGCCTGCTGCTATGTACTCAGCTTCTGCAGTTGAGGTTGAAACAGATTGTTGCTTCTTGCTTGCCCAAGAAATCAATCTATTTCCCAAAAATTGACATGTACCTGTAGTGCTTTTCCTGTCTATCTTACACCCTGCATAATCAGAGTCTGAATAGCCAATTAGAAAGAAATCAGATTCTCTAGGATACCACAAACCAAGATTTGGAGTTCCTTTGAGATATCTAAAAATTCTCTTCACAGCAATTAAATGAGATTCCTTAGGATTACTTTGGAATCTAGCACATAAACAGGTAGAAAACATTATATCTGGCCTACTTGCAGTTAGATATAACAATGAGCCTATCATGCCTCTATAACTAGTATTATCCACACTCTTCCCCTTAGGATCAGAGTCTAGTTTAGTGGCTGTTGCCATGGGTGTTTTTGCAACTGCACAGTCTTGAAAGTCAAACCTTCTTAAAAGATCTTTGATATACTTTGACTGATTAATGAAAATACCAGTCTCAGTCTGTTTGACCTGCAAGCCTAAGAAATAATTTAGTTCACCCATCATGCTCATCTGATACTTAGACTGCATAAGCTTGCTAAACTTAGCACACAACTTTTCATTAGTAGAACCAAAAATAATATCATCAACATAAACTTGAACTAAAAGCAATTCACCTTTTATCTTTCTAAAGAATAGAGTTTTGTCAATTGTACCTCTTGTGAAGCAATTTTCAAGAAGAAATTTAGACAAAGTCTCATACCATGCTCTTGGTGCCTGCTTTAGTCCATAGAGTGCCTTGTCAAGTTTGTAGACATGATTTGGAAACTTTTGATCAACAAATCCAGGTGGATGTTCTACATACACTTCTTCATCAAGTTTACCATTTAAAAAAGCACTCTTTACATCCATCTGGTATACCTTGAATTTTGAATGAGCTGCAAATGCAAGAAACATTCTGATTGCTTCCAATCTTGCTACAGGTGCAAAGGTCTCATCATAATCAATGCCTTCTTCCTGAGAATAACCTTTGGCCACCAGTCTTGCTTTGTTTCTTACAATCATACCAGATTCATCTAGCTTGTTTCTGAAAACCCATCTTGCACCAACAATAGATCTATCTTTAGGTCTTGGTACCAGTTTCCAAACTTTGTTTCTCTCAAACTCAATTAACTCCTCCTGCATTGCAATTACCCAATCAGGATCCTGTAAGGCTTCTTCAACCTTCTTAGGTTCATTCTTTGAGAGAAAGCAACTATACAAGCATTCATTTTGAATTGATCTTCTAGTTCGAACACCACTATTTGGATCACCAATTATCAAGTCTTCAGTATGATCCTTTGTCCATTTTCTAACAGGTGGTAAATCAACTCTGCTAGTCTCTCCCCCTAAGTTAGTGGTATCTCTTGTAGAAGAATTCTCTCTACCTTCAAAAACTCTCCTTTGATCAATAGAATCAGTAGATTCCATATTGCTGCTAGTTACTGATCTTTCCTCAGTAGACTCTGAAAGGTCAGTTCCTGATGAAGTAGACTCTGAAACATCAATTCCTGATGGAATAGATTCTGAAAGACTAGTCTGCTCCTGATGATCACTGTGTTCTCTCTGATTTATTTGCTCCCCCTCAACAGTAGCATTCCTTTGAGAAGCAATAGAAATTTCTTCTGGAGAACCTTCATCATCACTTGAGAGTATCTCAGAATTCTTCAGATTTTCAAATTCCAATTTGTCATGGCTTTCATCAGTTTGCAAAATTCCAAATTTCTTATCATCAAATGCAACATGAATTGATTCCATAACAATGTGAGTTCTGAGATTATAAACTTTGAAGGCCTTAGATGCTGAATATCCTAGAAAAATTGCTTCATCCGATTTGGCTTCAAATTTTCCAAGTTGTTCTGGATGAACTTTTAGGACATAGCATTTGCATCCAAAGATGTGAAAATATTTCACACTTGGTTTCTTTCCTTTGATCATCTCATAGGGAGTTTTTCCATGACTATTTACCAAGGTACAGTTCTGAGTGAAACATGCAGTGTTAATAGCTTCTGCCCAAAAGTAGGTTGGAAGTTTTGCATCTGCAAGCATGGTTCTTGCTGCCTCTATGAGAGTCCTGTTCTTTCTTTCCACTACACCATTTTGTTGAGGTGTACCAGGTGCAGAAAACTGTTGAGTGATTCCATTGTCTGCACAAAACCCCTCCATTGTAGAATTCTTGAATTCTGTACCATTGTCACTCCTAAGTACTTTGACTTTGTACTCAGAGTTATTATGAATATTCTTGATGAGTTCAATGATTTGCTGAGGAGCTTCATCCTTCTTGTGTAGAAAGAACACCCATGTGAACCTTGTGAAATCATCCACCATAACTAGAGCATATCTTTTCTTGCTGATAGACATAATGTTTACTGGACCAAACAGATCAAGATGTAGCATGTGAAATGGTTCAGTAATTGAATTTTCAGTCTTGCTCTTGAAAGTGGTTCTTCTTTGCTTTCCAAACTGACATGCATCACAAAGTCCATCTTGCACAAAATTCGCCTGAGGTAGGCCTCTCACCAAATTGTGTTTAACAAGTTGATTAAGCTTCTTGAAATTAAGATGTGAGAGCTTCTTGTGCCAATTCCAGCTTTCATCACTTGTTGTTTTGCTGTAGAGACATCTAACAATTCCTTTAGATGTATCACTTAAGCTGGCTTCATATATGTTACCATGTCTTTGACCAGTTAGAACAATGTCTCCATTCTGCATATTCAAGACTTTGCATCCTTCTCTGTCAAAGATTGATTTGTAACCTTTATCACCCAGTTGACTTATGCTTAAAAGAGTATGTTTCAAGCCTTCAACCAGTGCTACATTTTCTATGATGACATTCCCCAAAATAATTGAGCCATATCCCAGAGTTTCTCCTTTGTTGCCATCTCCAAAAGATATTACTGGGCCAGCTTTCCTCTCAAACTTTGTAAGCAGGGACTTCTTTCCAGTCATATGTCCAGAGCATCCACTGTCCAAGATAATTGAATGCTTCTTTCCTATGCCCTGCAAACAAAAAGTAACTAGTTAGAATTTTTTAGGACCCAACTTTGATTGGATCCTTTCTTACTAGATTTAGAGACAACAGATTTTGAAGATTTTGCATTTATTTTACCTGTTGCAGAGTCAACTTTAGACTCTGATCTCACAAACTGTTTGTGACTAGGAGTTTCAGATTTCAAAGAATAATAGTCATAATACAGTTCATGATATTCTCTACACATGTAAATGGAATGAAGTAAACTACCACAATGATAACAAGCTTTTTGTGGTTGGTATTGAATTTTCTGAGTCTTGGGGAATCTGGACTCAGTTTTCCAAGAAGGTTTTTGATTGCAGTCTAGGGCCAAATGATTATGATTTCCACACTTATAGCATTTTTTCCTAGGTGCATCAGGTACATTCTTGTAATTATTCTCTTTGTTAATACCTTCTTTTCCATTCCTATTTCTCTTGATCTTGCTAGACTCTGAAAGACCATCTAATCTCTGTTTCAACTGAGACTTAGACAGAAACCCTATGTTTACATTCTTAGGTTTCTCTAACACTTTCTCATCTGAAAAACTATTGTTAATCCTTTTGTGTACAACAGGGGTACCTTTTGAATCAACAAATTTAACATGATTAGGTTCAGAAACAATTTTCTTACCTTCAGATTTAGATGTGTTAGCTTCTACCTTACTATCATCATTGACAATAGCTACTTTTTCTTCTTGTCTAGCCTTATCAAAACCTAAACCATTAACCTTACCACGAATTCCACTCTCAAAGATTTCTATTGTCTTCTTACTGGAATTGTTAATGGTCTTAATCACATCTCTCTCTTCTTCTAGTTCTTTTCTGACATAGTCATAAGCCTCAAGAATTACACTATAATCATGCTTAGCTTTATCAGAACTCAACTTGTATTCTTCCATTTGAATTAATTCAGATTCAAGAAAATTATTTCTATCAACTAATTTATCATTCTTAACCTTAAGTTCATCTCTTTCACAAGTAAGAATTCTAAAATTAGTCATAAGATTCTTAAACTCAGCATGGATAGATCTAATTTCATCAGAATTTAAGCTATCAAATGAATCAAGAGAGTGAAGTGATACCTTAACAGAGGATGGAGAAGTTTTCTTTGGAGATCCAGGTTTGTCTGAACTATTGGCCATCAATGCAATGTTTTCATAATCCAATTCATCTTCAGAGTCACTGGAATCAGCCCAATCTTTCTGTGTGACCATAAGTGCATTACCCTTTCCTGAATTCCTAGGCTTCTTACACTCACTAGCAAAGTGTCCAAGCTCGCTGCAGTTAAAGCACTTGATCTTGGCCTTATCAAGCTTGACAATTGTGCTTTTGCTCTTGTCACTCTTCTTCTCCTCCTTCTTTTGAAAAGGTCCTTTGCTAAATCTTCTCCTGTTGAATCTTCCTTTCTTGAAAGCTTTAGCAAACATAGCAAAGAGTTCTTGCATCTCAGATTCAGAATCATTGTTGTCAGAGTCCATATCAGTAGTCTCTGACTCAGAACTTTCTTTGCTTTTCTTCTTCCTCAAATTCTTTACAGCAATTTCTTCATGCTGTTCTTCAGGAAGCTTCTTTACTTCAGATTGAGCAGTAAGTGCAATAGTCTTCATCTTTCCTTCACTCCTGCTCTTTTTCTGCTGCTTGTCAAGTTCATAAGCTTTCAATTTTCCATATACTGCCTCTAATGAAATCTCATCCAGATCATTAGCTTCCTCAATCGCAGATATCTTCTCATTGTAGAAATCAGGCAAAGCTTTCATGAACTTTGTATTCATATCCTCCAAGTCATAATATTTACCATGCATGGCCATCTCATTGATGAGTTTTGTAAACCTATCAAAGGTATCAGTAAGTGACTCACCAGACTTGGATTCAAAGTACTCATACTGTTGTATAAGTAATGTCCTCATATTCTTCCTGACAGGCTTAGTTCCTTCACAGTGAACCTTAAGATTGTCCCATATATCCTTAGCAGTTTTACAAGAGAGAACATAGTTAGTGAGAACAGAATCAAGACTGTTGAATAATATGTTTCTCACTTTAGCATCTTTGAGAACATTCTCCTTGTCCTTATCTGACCATTCAGATTTTGGCTTCTCTGCTGTATGTTCTGGAACAACCACACCATCAACAGTTGCTTGTCCAACGACCTTTGTTGGAACAAAAGGTCCATCTCTGATTCTATCAAGATAATCAGGATCTGTTGCTTCCAGATGATGCAACATCTTTACTTCCCATAGAGTATATTCGTTTCTCTTGAGCATAGGAATCTTAGTATTCCCATCCTTGTAACCAGACATGATTGCAGATCTTTATGATTATTCGAAATCAACCTGCTCTGATACCAATTGTTAACTCGAATAACTTGTAGAAGGGGGGGGGGTTGAATACAAGTTATATAATCGTGTCTGATTTTTGCTTGATTATAAGAACAAGAATAAACGACTAAATCAAACTCTTGTTTGTATTAATAAGATCAAATACAAACTCTACCAAAGGTGTACAATACCTTTAGCAGCTGCTGACAATACAAATATCTCTCTGTTTGTTTCGTACTCTCGAATACAAACCTTATACAGAGCTACGCACACGAACTCACAACTTCGTCGCTCTTTTTACAATGATATTGAGAGAATATTTATAATGCTACCTATCAACTAATAACAGAAAGATATAATCTATACATGACAATGTTCTGCCTTCTAGTCGATAGTTTCCTTCAATAGAAAACTCTTTCCTTCATAATATCTTCTTGCTTGTTCTTCAAACAACGATCCTGTTTTATAGCACTTGCCAGTTTCTGTAGCATCCATAATGACCTCATCAGTAACATGACTGATATCAGGATCTGTACACTGCATCAGTATCTGATCAACCATCAGTATTGGACCATCATCAGGATTTGCTCTCTGTTCCTGACATGTAGTCTCCGATACACTGTTCATTCCTGACTAAACTATACAGATAACTGTCTTACACATAAAACCTAAATGCAGTGCTAAATCCTTTATAAGATCAGGATTACAAGAAGTATAATGTGTAAATTCTATTCTTAACATCACAACTTATGAATTATTCCTAACAAGTCATACTCCTGATTTAATTATTGGGAATCCTGAAGCAGGTGTTAAGACAAGAAGTGCAACTCAGAATGAATGTTTATATAATAACTTTTTGTCAAAGGAGGAGCCTAAGAAAGTTGAAGATGCACTTAAGGATGCTGATTGGGTAACAGCTATGCAAGAAGAACTGAATGAGTTTGAAAGAAATGAAGTCTGGAAACTAGTACCAAGGCCAAAGGGTAGGTCTATTGTGGGTACAAAGTGGGTATTCAGAAACAAGACAGATTCAGATGGCATTATTGTGAGGAATAAAGCAAGGCTAGTTGCAAAGGGGTATTCTCAATAGGAAGGAATAGACTATGATGAGACTTTTGCTCCTGTTGCAAGACTAGAGGCCATCAGAATTTTTCTGGCATATGCAGCCCACAAGAAGTTCAAAGTATTCTAGATGGATGTGAAAAGTGCATTCCTCAATGGAGAATTGGAAGAGGAGGTATATATTGAGCAACCTCCTGGATTCATTGATCCCAATTATCCAGATCATGTCTATAAACTAGATAAAGCACTTTATGGACTAAAGCAAGCTCCAAGAGCCTGGTATGAAACTCTGGCTCAATTCTTACTGGAGAGTGGATTCAATAGAGGTACAATTGATAAAACCTTGTTTTATTTGAATCATGATAAGGATTTGCTGTTAGTTCAAATATATGTTGATGATATCATTTTTGGGTCAACTAACTCTAAGCTGTGTGAGAAGTTTTCAAAGCTAATGCAGTCTAGATATCAAATGAGCATGATGGGAGAAATGAGCTATTTCTTAGGTCTGCAAGTTAAACAGACTGATGATGGGATCTTTATCAATCAGTCAAAGTATACAAAGAATTTGTTGAAAAAGTTTAACATGCAAGAAAGCTCTACAGCTTCAACTCCTATAGCTACATCTACAAAGCTTGATCCAGATCAAGGAACAGAGGTAGATGTAACCAACTACAGAGGGATGATTGGCTCACTCTTATATCTAACTGCTAGCAGACCAGATATCATGTATGCAACTTGTCTATGTGCAAGATTTCAAGCAAATCCCAAGGAACCACATCTCATTGCAGTGAAAAGGATCTTCACATATCTTAAGGGCACTTCTTCCCTCGACCTTTGGTATGCTAGAGAGTCAGACTTTAATTTATGTGGTTACTCAGATGCTAATTTTGCAGGATGCAAAATAGACAGGAAAAGCACTTCAGGCAGTTGTCAATTTCTTGGAGGAAGACTAGTTTCTTGGTTTAGTAAAAAGCAAAAGTCTATCTCCACATCAACTGCAGAAGCTGAGTACATTGCTGCTGGAAGCTGTTGTGCTCAGATCATATGGATGAGAAATCAGCTAATGGACTATGGTTTATCATTTTCAAAAATACCTATTTATTGTGATAACCAAAATGCTATTGCCATGACAGGAAATCCAGTTTAACATTTTCTTACTAAGCACATCAGTGTCAGGTATCACTTCATAAAAGAACAAGTACTGGAAGGGACAATTGAACTTCATTTTGTTCCTACTGATCAACAGCTAGCTGATATATTCACCAAGCCACTACCTGAGACTACTTTTACAAAGTTGGTGAATGAACTTGGAATGGTAAACTATGGGAGTTCTTGAGAGAAAGAAGTCATCAGATACTGACGACTTGCAAATACTGATGGAAAATCAATCCTGACAGTGGTCAACGTCGAATCCTGATGCGACGGTTCGATTATCAGTATTATGTTCATAATTTAACTTCTTCTTTTTATTTCAATTTCCTGATTCAAATTATGTTTAATGTTATTGAACTCCTGATAATGTGATTACTTTAATTAGTCCTCATGTTTATTTCTCAGATTATACCTCAGTTCATAACATGATAAATCAGGAAAACATTGAATAGATTAGAGAAACTGAATTTTTCATTGATAATAAGAAAGAGATTACATGCAAAATATCACATATTTGTGTTCTCTCTATCTACTAATCTATTAAATATGAAAAGAAAAAGTGCAGTCCAAACCACTCCATTGTTAGCAGCCATCCCAGATCCCATCTTTGCCACTTTGTTTGGATGGAAGTTGAAAGGGATAAGGTTATTTTTGCTGACATATTCATTAACAATGGTTGGGGGTGTTGGATGAGGATGCTTTAGAGGAAAGCCAATCCAATGTTGCTTGGAGAGCAGCATCGATATCGATTACTCTTGCAGGTTTTTCCTTCTTAATCTCTTCGAGACAAGCATCCATCTGAAGCCACAATGTCTCGAGCTGCCTTTCCTGGTCAAACTCTTCACGAGTATAGCTAAAGATGTCTCTATTCTCTACGAGATGGAGATTCTTCTCTTTGATGGTAAGGTTCGACATTATTATAAAATTTTGCTGTAAAGGGTTTCTCTTAATTTTTCAGGAGAGAATGAAGGGTTACAGAAATAATGGACAAAACTGAAGATGTTAAATAGAGATGAGCGAGTAACGAGGACAAGAAACTATTCGACTTCTGGTTTTTCAGTATCAGAATAATACGAGCGCGTGTGTTTCACTCAATCAATATATATAGTTACACATGGTAAGTCGTGACGCGTGCAGTTATCACCACTCTCTCACGTAATTTGGTCCATTACTCAAGTATGCACGAATAGATTACTGACACCTGTTTTTGAGAAATCTTTAGTATTGTCTAAATATCAATTTAGTTTTCTAATTGATTTATTATTCTCAAAACTATCAGTAAAAACATCATCTCTCTATCTCTGCATACTCTCAAACCCTAATTTCAAAATTAGCACAACTTTCTTATTCGCAATTTCGATGGAGAAATCATCTTTCATAAACAGCAAGGTCGTAATCAATGGAGTTACTTTTAACACAAATAACTTCACTGCAGTTCTAGATCATCAGGAATTGCCCAATGATTTCCACATCATACAGGACTTTTTGGCCTCAAGCCCAATAAATTATGCTCTAACCCAACCTGCCAAGATATCTTTTCAGTCTGTAATGCAGGTTTGGAACACAAGTGTCTTTGGGAAAGGACTTACATCAGAAAAGCCTCGAATGAGCTTTGAGTATAATAATGTTATATACTATGTGACTTCTGAGATTGTCGCTGAAGCTTTACACTTACCATCAATTATTGGTAAGCCGGTATTCAAGGTTCCTGATTCAAGACTCCTTGAGTATGTTGTTAGTTTGGGATACAATGGAGAGCCAAAGAAGTTTGGAGAGCTCTACAGAACAAAACTTAAGAAGGAATGGAACTTCTTCTTTGACACTATCAGCAGATGTTTCTTGAATAAAGTGTCAAATTTTGATGCTCTACCCACAGGATCAGCCAAAATTGGGTATTCTCTAATTCATGATCTCTCATTTGATTATGGGTCATTTATACTAAAGGCATTAAGTGAAAGAAAAGCAGATAAATGTGGTTATGTTTGTTTTCTTAGATTTTTCCAATTAATATTCTCTCACTTATGTCCTAATGCTGTTTTTTAGAATGATACAATTTTGCCTATATGTAAAATCTCATAAAACAATATAAAGATTCTAATCGATTCTGATAAGGCAAACAGGTTTGATGGAACTCCATACATTCCTGATGAAGTATGGTCTCTTTTAAGAAAGAGAATGCCCATTCAATATGGCCCAGCAACTGGTGCTATGGGACAGGACCTTTCACATCCTGTTCCTGACACAAGCACACAACCTAAACACTCTTCTAAATAGTCAACCACCTCTGATGTCTCACAAAAGGCATCAGTTGTAAAATCAAAGAAATTAGCTAGATCTGATGTGTCTGAGAGGCAATCAGGATCAAAGGATTTCTCCACTCCAACTCACTCTCAAATAAAGTTACAAGGAGGTGAACAAGGGGTCCTGGTTGCATCTGGTATGAATAAAGAAACAGGAGTAAAAAGGAAAGTTAGTCAGAGAGTCGATTCTGATGATGACACACTACCTATATCAGTTGTTATGAAGAAAAAGGAGATTGTTGCTGCTAATACTAAGGAAGTGGCTGTCTCTGAGAAGCCAAAGAAAAGAAGAAGATTGCTCAACAAAGGCAAATTTGTTGTTCCTATAGAATTAGAGAATCTTACTGAGGCTATGGAGAGCAATCCTGACATCTCTACTCCTGATAATTCGCCTGTGAAGACTATTGAGATCTCTGATTCTCCAGCACCTGTATCTCCAAAGAGAAGAATTATTGAGATGTCTGTTGATCAAGTAAATGCTATTGCTGCTCAGCTTGGTTTCAAACCTACACTACTTGAAAAGAAAAATGCTGAAGCAAAGGTCTTTCATAGACAGAAGAAACAGAGGACTACTATGTCACCTCTGAGAGGATCAAGCCCACAAGAACCTGAACTTCAAAGGAGTTCAGCAGCTATTGCAGATCCAGTCACACAAGAACCACTCACTCAAAGTGTGGTTCTTGACAAGAATATTCCAGCCCCACCAGAACCATCTTCTCAAAGTGAAGATGCAGGCAAAATCACATCAGCAAGGGAGTTTCCTGACAATGCTCAAGGGGCTTCTGAAATTGAATTTGATTTAGCTAAAAGTCTGGCAGATAAAGCTGCTCATGATTTGCACATTGGTGAATATGATGAAGTGATCACTGACACTGCATTTGAGGGAAGCACACAAGAACCTTTGACTCAAAGTGTTGAAGCAGCTTCAAAACCTCAGACTACACAAGAACCATTGGTAGACAATACTAATGCAAATCAGACTACATTTGCAGCTATCAATCCTGATGAAAGTATTCCTGATCCAAGTATTCCACTTCTTATTGAGCCTATTTCTTCAAGGCCAATGGACTTGATTCCTACTTCATCAGGTAACACTTCTTTCTCTACTTCCTTTATTACTGATAGTATGATTACAGATAGACCTGATATAAGGGATACCTCTATTTGTATGACTTCAGACCACTCTTCTTAGCCACCTCTTATTTCTTTGCATTTGATGAGTCAGAACCTTTCTTGTGAGAATGAGAGTGAACATTTAAAGAAAAAGAAGAGTGATGAGAGGCAGTCTCCTGAACTGGCAAAAGGAGAGGTAGAACAGAGTGAGAAGTTGTTAAATTCTAGTGAGGTAGCAGTTACTATTGACAGTAACTTAGGTAACATTGTGAGAAGTGATGAGATCACTTTAAAAGAAACGAGAGATTTAGGAAATGTTACTATTCTACCTGCAGGTCATCAGAATTCACCAGCTGCATCTACTGGTGACTTGAAATTGAAAGGTGTTATGCATCCTGATGATAATGTTGAAGATAGGATTCCAACTAATAAATCTGGTTCAAATTCAGATGATGATGATGATTATGTTGAGGCACTTCATGTTCAGGCAGCTGTAAGAGCGAGACTACGTTCTGGTGCTCAGGCTCAGGCTTCGTCAAGCAAGTATCCAGAATCTTGTAGTAACAAAGGTGAATACAGCAATATTATTCCTGATCATGTTCAAGCTCTAAGGAGGTATGAATGGGATACTGAATGGGATAAGCCTACTGCTTCTATCAACTTCACCAATGCTCTCTTTCATTCCAAGCATATAGCTTCTAAGTTGTCTAATTCTGATCTCAAGGATCATCTGAAGACTACTACTATCTTGACAAAGGGATTGAAAGATGAGATTGCTTCTATAAAGACGGATAATGAACATTTTCATGCTCGTTTTCTTAAGGATCATTCTGAAGTTGCATCTGCTTCGCAGTTTCAATGTTTAACTGATGCCGTCAACACAAGGATGAACACTATAGAAACTAAAGTTGATACTTTGTCTTCTAAGGTCGATAATATTGAAGAAACTCTCAAACTTATCTTATCTTTCTTTCTTGATGAGGATTCTGATGTCAAAAAGGGGGAGAAGATAGTCAAAACAAAATGCTCACCTAATCCAGTTGTAAAGAAGGATGATGATACTTCTGGAAATGATGGTGGTGCTAAGTCACATAAGGTTGAAACCTCTGATGCTGCTTTGGTAACAAAGAGAAGTCAATCTAATACTCAAACTAGGCAGTCAACTCATGTTTCTAGATCTGGTAAGAAGACAGTGACAACAATGGTACAATCTCAGATCCTGACAGAAGAACAGTTCGTGACACCTGGTCAAACTCTGTCAACCATTCCTGAGGATGATGTGTATGTGGAACAGGATGAAGATGCTGCTAATCTGTTTCATGAACTTGACATTGGGGATGGTCGTGTTCTTAAACTGTTTCATAAAGACAAAAGAGTTCAGCAGTATCATGCTGAGAAGGCGCTTGTCTTAACTACTGGAGAGAATCCAAACATGACTACTGATGAGTTCTTAGAAGAACAGAACAGGATTCTTGAAGAGATTGCAAGACAAAATGAAGCTCCTGCTACAAGAAGAGGAAGAGGCAGAGGAGGTAAATACAGAGGCAGAGGAAGAATACCTGCTCAAACGAGTACAAGGCAAACAAGATCTAGTGGAATCAAGTTAAAAGATGTTTCTGAGAATGAAAAGAAGAAAACTCCACTATCTCTTGCACTGACTCCGGATAACAGATTCAATGCTCTTGAAGAAATTGTAGAGGAGATATCACCTTTAAAAAGAAAGAGTAAGGTTGTTGATCAATCTTCTATATCCAATGAGAAGTCAGTTTCTGGTTCAATTCCTGATGTTATTCCTGATTCTGGAGAAGTTGAAATTTTAAAAGAACTTCAGATTATGATTCTTAAGGTTGTGGTTGAATTTCACAATATGGAAGTTATTGAAGATACACTGAAGTATGAGCAAGAAAATTTCAAGAGATTTGAAAGAGAAAGAGAAATCAGAGCTAAAGCAAGAGAAGCAGAAAGGATAGCAACCAGAGATTACTTGAAAAATGTTTATAAATCTAACAGGAAGTTGTGGTATGATAAAAGTAAATCTGTTCCTGAACATCAGCAGAGTTATCCAACAGATGAGAAAAAGAAGAGCAAGAAATGGGAGAAAAGTGAGTGTAATTATAGGAAACCAATTGTTTTCAAGTCTGCAGGACTGATAACAGAGTCTTCTTCGATTAATGAATCTTCTTTGATTGTTAAATCAAAATTTACTGCATTTGGTGCTGAAAATCCACCAAAGTGGGTAAGTATGCAATCTGGTTTGAAGGGATTGGAACCTGGAACAAGAGGAGGTATTTGGTATAATAATGCACAGGTTGTTTTCACTGTACAAACTGATCAATATGCTCTAGTTGACAAGATTGGTGATGAGTTAACTGTTAATCATCTCTGGAAACTTGAAGCTGTTGCTATCATTGCTGATTGTCATGCTGGTGCCAAGAAGGTAGAAAAGATGTTGTACTTCATGAAAGACAGAAGTGTAAAGAAGATTGCTATTCATGAGTTGTTGTGCAAATCCGCAAAAGAGCTGAATTATGTTCTGTATCTGCTCAGATGTAAAAGAATCAATGCTAAGGAAAGAGAAGTCTACTTCAATTGGTCTGTTATGATTTACAGGACAATCAGACAGAGATTTATGGATGGAGGAATGAGGTATAATGGCAATTATACTCCTATGTACTTAAATTCAAGAGGCATGGAGGTTGAAATGAAGAAAGGTATTGCTGTTAAAGAAGAGTATCTAGGCATGGAACAACTGTCTCTTAATCCAGATGGAGAGGAGATTGCTTATGTGTTGCTAGGTGATTTAGATCTTCCAAGAAGCTCAATTCAGAATCTCAGGGCAGCTATCTATCAGATTAATGAGGAAGATGAAGAACTCAAAAATCTGAAAAAGAAACTGATTCAAATTCTTGAAAGCAAGGAAGAAGAATTTATATCTGATTTCTTGAAGATGAATCTATTTTATCAAAGAATGTCTGAAACTGTTCCTGATGAATTTTAGAAGGTATTTTGTTTTGAGTTTTTGACATCTTTGAATCAAGGAATTTGTTCTTTATTTCACAGAGAACAAATTGGGGGAGATTGTTAAATATTGATTCAAGTGATGATCAGGATCTGGGCATTACTGATCAGATACTGATGCTGACGTCATCAGTAATACAACGTCAGTATTTGAGTAGGTCAGGATTACAAGCAGATTTGCATTAGTCCAGAGATTGCGGGAAGATTGATTTGTCGGTTCCTGAATTATAGGAATGCAGCTATCCTTCAAGATATGTATCAAAAGTCATATGTAATTGATTTGATATATCTTGTAATTGATAGAGCAGCTGTGTACACTATATAAACACAGTTTAGGTTTTACATGATTGTAATCGCATACACGAGTCATTCTGTAACCTAGCAGCTCTTAAGAACATAAGAATTTCTTAAGAGAGTTTGTAACAGTTTTAAATCAGAATTAATAAAGCTGTTATTGATTCATACTTGTGTTATTTTCTGTTAAGTCGAAAATCTTATACAATTGTATTCAACCCCCCTTCTACAATTGTTATTTACTAGGCAACAATTTAAAATTGGATTAGAATAGTGGGCTTAAAATATGGATTAGATTTGAATACGGATTATTAGTAGGTCTGGAATTAAGGTTGCGAGACGTTATAAATACATCATATTCTTCTTCCTCATCTTTGTTAATAAAATTCGTAGGTCTTTTTCACACACAATTCAGCAATCTTGTAAAATTCGTAGAAAATTCATCGTAAGTCGGAATTCGTTGATTCTGGACTTTTCGGAAAGGTCTTTTCATGCTCTACGACTTTCGTGTTTTGAGTTTTTCAAGAAAACATCGTTTAGAGGGTCAAAAGGGTCAAAATACAGATCTGATCAGGAGTGATTACATGTTTTGGATTCTTATTTTTCCGTGTCGAGGTAAGTTTCTGATTGATTTTGCTAGTGTTTTTAAAATTATGTGTTATGTGTACGTATTTGTTATCAAAACTTGGGCTAAGTGATTATATTTTGAAGTTATATGTATTATTGTTAAGTGCTATATGTAAACGATAATTTTGGGACTCTGATTTATGCCATGGTTTGCGAAAATAATAATAAGAATAAAGACCGAGTCACCGGGTTGTAGTGGCAGTTTTCTAAAAATTTAGGACCGTTATCATCGTGTTGTAGTGGTCATGGTATGAATTATGGGTGTCAAGTTATTGTTGTTATGTGTAGTCGTATCATATCGTATCATGAATTAGAATACGTGTACAGAAAGTTATGTATCGTATATTTTATCGTATCATATCGAATAGTGTATTCTTTTATGTGTATATGTGTTATTTGGCCCTACTAGTTGGATCGATTGGTTACTTGCTGGGCTGTATAGCTCATTACTTACAATTTTCAGGTTCGGTGTAAGATCGAGTGAGATAACATTGGAGTTCCAGGATCTTACGTTCAGAGTAGATTGTCATTGTTAGCTGCGCTATTGTAATAAGTACTTTTGTAATTGACTTTTGGTTTAATAAAATCTGTTTTATTTTAGTTTTCGATTTAGAATTAATAGTCCGAAAAGTCGGGTTGCTACAGTTGTAATACTCGAACATCTTATTTTGGATTGTATTGTTCAATTTGTATTGAATAGTTGTACAAGTTTGGCTTAAGGTTTTGGGTGGGTCGAACTACACTAGAGAATGATACTTTGGACGTATTGCTTAGAGAGTTAATTCAGCACAGCAAACAGCAAGCCATTTGTCAGCAGGATTGGTAAGGATTAGTTGTTGGACACATTTGGTGAACGTTGCTAGAGAAGTATACTTCGGAAGTATAGCTTAGAGAGCAGGTTCAGAAACAGGTGTTCAGCAAGCCATTTGTCAGCAGCTGGGATTAAGGGAGATATATTATTGTATCTTGTAATTGGTTTATTTCGTTGATCAATAATATATTCTCTTACCGGGTTGGTAAGGGATCAGGACGTAGACCATAGGGGTTAGGGGTCGAACCTGGCTAAAAGTCTGTGTGTTCTTTATTTTCTGCTCTTTACTTACTACTTGCATTTAGGTTAATGTTTACAATCAGCTTACCATTTGTCTCTGCATAAAACGAAATTAGTAAACTGGTTTCTGGTCATTTTTAAAATCGGACTTAGTTGAATATAGTTAGTCATTTACACCTATTCATCCCTCTAGATGTGCATTTTCAAACTCATGCAGACATGCACCATTTTTTCATGATTTGGACATATATTTTTTTTTGACGAATGATTTGGACATATATTAGTATTGCACTACTATTCAATTTTAGTTATTTCGTATGTGAGAAAAGTTAAAGACTATAATGAAATAAAATAAAATCAAAAGAATATTTATTTACAAATAAATGTTTTTTTAGTTCTTTGTGTTTTGCACATCACCTGAGTGGTGCAACACACTTACAGTCGCATGATATGTGGTATTGGATGTTTGCTAGATTTTGATGGATGGAGTAAAAAGCTATTATTCCTTTAATTTACTCGGATTTCTCAACCAGGCTAAAAGTCTCGAATAAATTTATATTTTTTTTTGACAAAACTCCAATAAATTTATCTTATACCTAAGGGAATTAATTAAAAACTATTGTGCTTATCAATTCGAAGCTCAAAAGAAGAGTTTACTCATGAAAAAGTACACTAAAAATAATTATCAAGAATAAATACATTCGTAATTCATGACAAGTAACTTAAATGATATCAACGTGACGTCAGATATAGTATGAATATTATTCTTACAATCATTTTATTTTTCAACCCCGAATGAGTATAGATTTTTCTTTTTTGAAAAGAAAGGAAGAAAACGAATAGAATTTTGCTGTACTACAAAACTTGCATGATCATAATTTGTAAATATTTTTTTAAATTATATAATTTGACCGTTTAAACACTAGGATAATAAAATGCAAATTTGAAGCTTTTATTTAAATTTTCAAATCAATTTTTATTGAATCGAGTTTAATTAAATTTTTTGAGTTCAAATTTGAACAAATCGGCACATACCTAAAATTTTGACAATCATTTTAAGTCGAAGGTTAAAGTGATATTTGACTTAAATTAAAATTTTATTTTTGTGTATTAAATCAAAAAATGATTTAAAATTGAAAAAATAACTTAAAATCAGGACTTGGCGTGAAATATTCTTCTAAACAATTTAATTTATTTTAATAATTTTTTGATAAAATTAGCATTATCATTCAAATATACTATTTATCAAATTTTTTTATTTTTTTTATTTCTAATAACTCATAAATTATTCATTATATCCTATATATAATTAGCTTAAGGGAGTTCCTATGGTATGTGTTGTGCCCAAAATCTCCATGGGCTAGATTTAGGCCCAATAAGCTATAGGGTCCAATCCATATGAGCCAGGAGATAGATCCAGTACGAGTTATGAAGATCAGATAGAAGAAATGACTAAGGATGTATGAGTATCAGGAGGTTTCCAATGGTCAGGAAGCTGGGCTGAGTATTAGAAGACCAGGTTCCTCCCAGCAGAAGAGTTCGAGTTAGCATAGCAACAGCCATAGAAATGCCAAGAGCATATGAAGAGCTATCCAGTCTAACCAGTTTGTTATTTGTGCAGGTACAGGTACCTATAAAGAGGTCCCTAAGCAATGTGTCCCGAAATAAGGAGGTTCCTGAGAAATAGGTTCCTAGATAGAGGTTCCTGAGAACCAGGTTCCGAAATATAGGTTCCTGAGCACCAGGTTCCTGAGACATAGGTTCCTGAGCACCAGGTTCCTGAGACATAGGTTCCTGAGCACCAGGTTCCTGAGCGTAACCAATCAGAAAGAGACCGAATTATTATTGGAGTGTAATTCTAGGGCGCAGTTGATCCTAGAATGCCTCTAATAGACATGAGAATTATAGTAGGGTACGAACTCGAGTTCTACTCTACTTAGCCAACTAGTTCGTGAAAGGCTCTAAAGGAACCTGAGTCCTACACGAATTAGACAACCGAATACAGCTGGTCAAGCAAAATCAGCTTCGCATTAGAACTACGTGAGCTTGATCCCTATATAAACAAGGGTACGTAGGCACCTTGAGGGAACGGCCACAGATCTCGCTAATGGAACCTGCGATGATTCTCGTAACCTCTCAAGCTCAGCTCACCCCCACCATCAAATCACACCCAAATCATCAAAAACAGCCAATTACATGTGTTACATTTGTAAATTCCAGCGGGCCTCCGAAAATCACGTTGATTACGAAAATCCTCCATCAACATTGGCGCTAGAAGGAGGGGCCTTTCTTGCTCGTTTGTGGAGGACAAACGAGAAATCGAACAAAAAGATGGTTTATTAATTCTTGGGACTGGTTAACTGAGAGAGGATAAAACTACACGCGTTAATGCATACAGGGGATTTAAACTACAAAATTGGTGGTGACTGTGGGGACGTGGCTCTTACAGGCTCCATAATTTGAAGCTATGATTGGATGCCATTAAAAGCCTATACAGACGTGAACATAAACAGAAGCAAAGGGGTCTATAAAGGTGGGCTGTGATATAGAATTATAAGATGCACCAGTGAAAGCATTAAGACGTGAGGTAGTTGGACTGTGATGTACTAATTCTAGCGGATGTTGGCTTCGAATTTTCATACAAACTGATATACCAATAAGATATGCGGAAGAAAATATACGAAACAAAACGGATTGGGTTTATATGTTATTGTTTAGGTGAGTTCGGTTGTGAAGACAGAGAGAACAATAAGCGATGTTTGGTTGAAGAAACCTGCTTAAGGGAGAACGATATTTATGGAGCTGGACGTACGCATGGTTATGAAAATAGTAGTAGAAGCAGGTATGTCCATACGGAAGCAAAACATCACAGGCTGCAAGGAATATGGACATGAATATGACGACCATGGATGTGTGTGAAGAGATCGCAATAAGCAAGCATTAAAGGCAACTAAGAAGGGATTACAAGAGTTATATGTTTCCGCAGCAGCGTCCAAGTTACAACGATTGTCTCAGGAGCTCATATGCAAACATAAGTATCAGCATTGATGGGCGTGATGACGTGATGCAGACAACCTCTGTAGTCTAGAGAAGAAGTAAGGTAGGCGATTTTATTATGTACCAGGCCTGGGGTAATAGCATAGACGACAACAATGGTTAATCCCTACAAACGTGTTCTTGTGATATCAAAAGCATGCGTACGACCAGTATTACAATCACTTGGCAACCAATAGACACATGATATGGGACAGCGACAACTTTACAACCAGTTGCAAGGAGAAAGATGGAGTCTTGGTGAAGTTTCGATGGTGGCTCAAAGTCTCACATTCAAATATCGCGAAAGTGGATGCGAGTTGCATAAAAGCAGGAATACCAAGGCACACGCAGAGGAGTACCTAGGCTGCTGTAGTCAAAGACAAGAGTGACAATGCTAAGGTCAATAATATCGATGGTAGCAGCAGTGTATAAAAGCAGACCAGGAATCTTAAATCGACAAATCGTGTTAGGTGTCAAACTAAAAGAAAAAGTGGTGAAGGCAAATCAGAACACAGGTTGAGTATAGATTCACAGATGGTGTGTACACTGTTATTGAGGGTTAGCTTATGACGAGGATAAAAAACAACTAACAGTCAGCAACGATCATTGTTTGAAAAGTGTCAAGCAAAGTGAGGATGCTGGTGGTGGCGCATGACAATGAGGAATCAGAAACTTCAGACGGTGATATTTTTCTAAGGAGCCATAAAACGAAATACAAGCAGTGATGGGTGTCAAGACGAAACGGCATGGATGAGTATGATGCTACTTGTAGTTGTTGTTATATCAAACCAGGACAGATCGATTCAGTATATGAACCAGGGTCCAGAGATGATGATATAGATGGTATAGACAACGGCAGTAGATCGTGACCTTCAAGTAACAGGTATATCAACGAGGGGTTCTTATACTTGTATGTATATGTAAAGTACGTAGAACATTCAGGTCTTGGTGGTAATTCACATACACAAAACAACAGACATACCACGGGTCTTAAGCAAAGGACAATGGTATACTAATTATGACTCATAGAAGGCACGGAAGGAGTGGACTGGCATGAGTCTGGCGAATTTTATATGCATACATAATTATACAGTCTCTGTAATATCAAGTTATTCGATGATATATCATGTCATACACCAAGAAAGCTTGTCCACTGTGATACGAATGCAAAGTAGCTGACCGGTTTGGTTATATAAAGATTTTAAAGGAAGACAAAGACAGGTGGGTGACATATGGTTTAGAGTTTCTGTTGAAAGAGACATACATAGCTGTTGTAAAAAAGAACTTTTACAACGTTATAATAAACAATACAGGTGCTGGTATGCGTCAAAACGAGACAAGTAACATTACATACTGGAATGGCACTGGCAAAATTGTCGAAAAAAAATGAAACACCGGAAGGTAGATGCATGCGGATCAGGAGCTTGCAAAAAATTGGTTCATGCAGTGGTTAATATGATTGTCGTATACTGAGCGAATCATCGAGAATGTATGCCTGTCACAGGTTGTCAATGGTGATGCTGGCTGCGATTGGTTAAAAATCAATATTGAGAAGTTATAGGTAGATTAGCTTACACAATAATGTAAACATGAAGCTCAGCGCACGGCGTAAGGTTTAAAGCGATAGTAACTGTTCTAAGTACTCATATGTAAATGAAACTAGTCGCTTGTAAGCATGTGAAGAGTATGCAGGAGTAAGCATGTGAAGGGTATGCAGGACGAGTTGATGATGACTATCACAACGAAGCAACCAAGCAGGACTGAGTATTTAAGATAGAAGTTGAGTTATGAGTAAAAAGAAAACATTGATGATTTTCCAAGGCCAAATCTACGACAAACCAGTAAAAGGTATGGTTAAAATCGAAGGTCACATTCTCTGTTTTCTCGGGGTGGCACTTATAAGCAAAAACGAGGCAGGGAAAGGATGAGTATGACAGTGACACGCCATGACATATAAGAATAAAGAAGGGAAGCTTAGTGATGACAGTAGGCCTCAACCATGGCTGTCAACAAGCTGTGACTTGCATGGAAGAGACAGTGATCTTGCGATCGTGACAAAAGATTAGATATGCAGTGAATTGGTAGAAGGACCCGGCAATGTGAAGGTCCCTACTCCTGCTCTGAAAATGAGGAGATGATATAATGCTACATGCATGCGTTAAGATGAGCCGTGCAAATATGCAAGATAGAATTAAACGTCGATAGCTGACAGCGCTGAAAGACTGAATGGAGATGTGTAAGACGTAAGAATCACAAGAAAAGAATAAAGTAAAGATGAGCTCGCGCTAGGAGACCTGAAAGATGGTAGGATATGCACCAGTGGTATGTTGATATGCCTAAAGGGGAGAAATATGCCAGCACATTAGCTACAGAGACCGGGCCTGAGCATGCAGCTACAGAGAGAAGCAAATGATTTAAAAATATAGGAAAATATGCAAGCCTAGGTACAGCCTAACGGGAGCTGGTAGTAGAAGAAAGAATCAGCTCGAGTTTGGTGGATTTACAGAGTACATAATGAAGCAGAAGCTGTTCAACAAGAAATATGAAGCTAAGAACATATGGCTAGCCGCTTGGATAAATAATTTTTTGTAGCTATGGCAACGAAGAAGAAGAATTAAAGGAGTCAAGACAGGATAGTACAGAAAACGGAGTAGCTTCAATCAGGAGAAGCACCTTGAGCTAAGTTTTCTGTTTTATTATTTAATTCTGTAAATAGATATACATTTTATGTCATGCATGCATAAAAATATTTAAGTACGTATTTTCTTTAGACATTCGAGAGACAAATATGTTTTAGAAAATTCGTATAAGAAATTTATGCTAGAGAGCTTATATAATGAGAATAAACATAAGAAACCATGATATTGCTAACTAGCTAGCTCTAGATTGGAAATTAGAATAATTGGTGATATGAATTATGAAATTTCTAGGAGTCTTAATTCGTAGGGATATTACGAATTGGAAGATCGATTTAGGTTACTTTGAGTACCTCAAAAGAGAAGTTAGTAAATAGATAGTTAAAATGACTAGCATGCATCTTAAAGAGACAGAAGCTAGAAATAGAAGTGACGAATTAAGTATAGCAGTAAATCCCTGAAGCAGCATAGTAAGAGACTTCATTTGATTAGCATGTTAATAAAAAAAAAAGTAGGCAAGTCATTAAAAAGATATTAGATTTAATATTCTACATATATGACTTAAATCGGATACTTGCATGAGATATACATAATAAAATGAATGTGCATATTATGTGTTTTAGTTATCATATTCATTAATGTGCATTAATCATGTCATGAGTATATATTGTTGCATTGTATATATGCTTGCAAAATTGAGATATCGTGCAGGATTGCTCGCTAAACATTACAAAAGAAAGTGAAGAGCTTCATCCAAGTCAGTGAGCTGCTGGAAATATTTTACAAATAGTCTCTCTCAACATCTCTTGTTTCTTACAATGAGTTAGCTCGCGTAAGCTTAGAGGTGTTGTATTGGGATATTTGTATTTGATATAGAGATTCGCTCGCAATGCATGTCGTAAGAGGTTGAAAAAGATCGAGAGAAAGAGATATAGCAAGATGATTCAGAATGAAAAAAGACCTACTGGAAGGAGGTACGTTCCCACAATCAGAGGTCTCCCCCCGCACACAAGAATTTTTCTGATGAAGAAAAGATGAGGTCTCAAGAAGAATATACCTCACTCATGAAGTCATATGACAAAGAAGAAATTAGAGGAAAAGTTGAAGCTATAAGCAAGAATGGCACGAAGAAGTCACAGTATCGATCGAAGCATTAAAGAAGATTCAGCATAGTTTGAAGATCAGATACAGTTAAAGATTTTGATGAAGAGTAGATGCAAGAATCATTCTTGATTTTGACAAGAGTAATTTTGATAAAGTCGAACAGTTCAGGTCCCCTAATAGAGAGAAGGGAACCTCTTGAAAATTAAAAAGAAATGAAGCTCAAATTGAAGAAAGCGCGCATTACTCAACTTCACAGAGGAATGTTCAGCAACTTGTTAGAGAGCAGTTGATATGATGATTAGAACTGGTATTAGCAAGATCAGAGAAGTTGATATTTGAGAGAAATTGAGCACTTTACCTCAAGGTTAATGGAGAGTTGTGGAGCTTCCGGAATCTAGTTCTCCACTGAAGACAAGCTTCCCTGAAGAACAGGGGGGTAGTATAATTACTATTGCAAAAATCAAGGATTTCAAAATTGTAAGAGAATTCAAGTTAACAAATATCTCACGATCAGGTTCAGGAACCTCATGATTTGGTCCGGGAACCACATGGCCAGGATGTAGTTTGGGAACCTCATAGCTCAAATTTGGTTCAGGAACCTTACAGATTGATTTGATCAAGTATCCAGAGAGTAGCATGCTTGCATCGTGAACACGTCAATGAGTTTTCAAAGCTTAACGGAGGCTTCCACTTCACAGCAGATCAATATAGAGAAAGATCCAGGTGATACCTCTCCATGTATGTTTACATATTCGTAAAAACCTCCCAGGTACGCGCAACAAACTCTTGCTATACATAAAGCATGCATAAGCATCTATGCTGTTGAGGTCTTATATGCGATAAAGCTATGATTATGTCATGATTATATTTCTAGATGTTAGAATGCACATTTACTTGCATCTCGCAGGTTCTTTGATATTTACCTACATTTAGTAGGTTCCTTGTTATTTACATGCACCTCGCAGGTTCCTTAATGTTTACCTGCAGATCGCGGGTTCCTTGATATATACATGTAGCTTCCAGGTTTAGTTATATTTACCTGTAGCTAACAGGTTCTGCGTTACTCATATGGAAATTCTGGTAATAGCTTCTAGGTTTAGTTGTTTTACTAGCATCTAGTGGATTATTTGCTATTTTCTTGTAACTAACATGTTGCAGGATCATTCATATATGCCTGAAGCTTGTATGTGACAGCTTCCAGGATCATTGATATTGATTAAAATCCAGTTGTAGAGAGCTTTAGATTAGCAGCTTCCTGCCAGAAGTTCCTAGCCAGCCGACACTTGAGTTAAAGAAAGTGTACATACATCAAGAATTCTTAGGGATTCACCTTGTGCCCAGATTCACTTGGTGCCCCTAGCATTTGAGACAATTTACCTTGTACCCTATGGATTCTCTAAGTGCCCTTCTCAGGACTCACCTAGAGCCCAATTAGATTCGCCTTATTATATATCTGTAGTTAACAGATCTTATGTTGTTCACCTGTAATTTCAGGTTCATTTATACCGGAAGCTCATAGCAACAGCTTCCAAGTTCACCTGTAGCTAACAGGTTCATATGAAGAGATTCTGGTGAACAAACCGTGAGAGCTTTCTATCCATAAAGGATTACGTAAGTCTTCGCCAGATTAGTATTCTGATTAGACAGCATGGCATTTCTTTTAGCAAGAATTGATGATAGTAGAAGAAGATCTATTTTGCTTATGATGAGGTTAGTCTTCCTTATTCTTAGAATGACGATGATGATTATAGCTTCCTTATTGTTCTTTTACGTAACAGTAGTTACCCAAAAGAACTGGGGGTAGTATTCCTACTTAGACAGTATTGTGCATGATATGATTAGCCTTTTTCATATGCCAATTTGAAAATTTTAAGTGCTTGTTTTAGTACTTGTATTGTGGAACAGGTTACCTTGACTAACAGGTTCCTGTAGCATTGACAGTATTTGCAGGTTACCTTGACTAACAGGTTCCTGTAGTTTTGACAGTATTCACGAAGTATGAGTATGAATTGACAGAATGTGCAGACTACGATTGATTGATCAGAATTAGCTTGTAGAAAGATTGAATTAAGCCTCAGGCAGCTTCCTGAGCAAGAGTTAAGTCTCAGGCAGCTTCCTGAGCAAGTATTAAGCCTCGGGCAGCTTCCCGAGCAAGCATTGAATTAAGCCTCAGGCAGCTTCCTGAGCAAGAGTTAAGTCTCAGGCAGCTTCCTGAGCAAGTATTAAGCCTCGGGCAGCTTCCTGAGCAAGTATTAAGCCTCGGGCAGCTTCCTGAGCAAGCATTGAATTAAGCCTCAGGCAGCTTCCTGAGCAAGAGTTAAGTCTCAGGCAGCTTCCTGAGCAAGTATTAAGCCTCGGGCAGCTTCCCGAGCAAGCATTGAATTAAGCCTCAGACAGCTTCCTGAGCAAGAGTTAAGTCTCAGGCAGCTTCCTGAGCAAGTATTAAGCCTCGGGCAGCTTCCCGAGCAAGCATTGAATTAAGCCTCAGGCAGCTTCCTGAGCAAGAGTTAAGTCTCAGGCAGCTTCCTGAGCAAGTATTAAGCCTCGGGTAGCTTCCCGAGCAAGCATTGAATTAAGCCTCAGGCAGCTTCCTGAGCAAGAGTTAAGTCTCAGGTAGCTTCCTGAGCAAATGTGATTAAAAAGCCTCAGCTGACTGAGCACGACATTGTTGCCAAAAGCCTCAAGTTCCTTGAGCACGTGAATTAAAGTCCTGACAAAAGGCATCTAAAGTCCTGACAAAAGGCATCTAAAGTCCTGACAAAAGGCATCTAAAGTCCTGACAAAAGGCACCTAAAGTCCTGACAAAAGGCACCTAAAGTCCTGACAAAAGGCACCTTAAAGGAACCAACATGCCTCGAGGCATGTTGGGACCTAGAGTTTAGGATTTGGAACCAAGCAGGTGACCTTTCCAAAAGAAAAAAAGGAACCAACACGCCTCGAGGCATGTTGGGACCTAGAGTTTAGGATTGGGAACCAAGCAGGTGACCTTTCCAAGAGAAAAAAAAGGAACCAACACGCCTCGAGGCATGTTGGGACCTAGAGATTAGGATTGGGAGCCAAGCAGGCAACCTTTCCAAGAGTTGACCCGAATTATGCAAGAGAAATTTTACTAACATTAACTAGTTTCTGTTTTATGTTTATTGTTTGCTTTGCAGGATTAGTAATCATCAACAGCTATTCATAAGGAACCTGGTCTAGTTATTCAGTAATAAAAAGTTAAGAAGTTATCAAGAAAGATTATGGTTTAGATTATGGTCTTGGAAACAGTACTCGAAGCATGAAGACAAGAGGTTCCAGGGTTGTTTCATCCTACGAATAATGGAGATTCTTGGGGTTATAAGCAAGCCTCCATCGTATTCTATGAAAGCGTTGGATGAGAGATCAGTTCATATGAGTCAGTTCGAAAGAAGAAAGAAGTATTGATTGAGCAATTAGAGAGTATTTATGATGAGTTTCGCAGTCTGATGATAATGATCTATGAGAAGGCGGCTTTAGAAAAGTTTCCAGGTTAGTTTTCAGCACGATCCTTTGATTTTCGATTTGCGGATTTCATTTGGAATCTGCATACAGAAGCATAGTGTATCCTGTTTCTTACGCCGAGTTAGCTCATGTAAGCTTGGATGCACGATGTGAAAATTATGCATTTTCCCAAAAGGAGTAAATAAATGTTGAACCTCTTGATTGGAAGCTGTTGAGGTGCCACTCGCTTTTCAAGACTTCTAGATATACAAAAGACATGTGAAGACATTGAAGACAAAGATCACCTAATAAGATACAAGAGTAAGCAGAAGTATGATGACATCCTAGAAACCTCAGAAGTGTCCTTGGAAAGATTTTGCAAAATTATTAGAAGAATGTATAGAGAATGACTAGCAGTTGAAGAATGAAGATTTGTCATAAGAATGAGTTTCGAAGAAGAAGAAGAGAACATGTTCCTCACTAAGAAAGAAGTTGATCAATATTATGTTTAATAAAACATTATGTGTCCTGTTTCTTACGCCGAGTTAGCTCATGTAAGCTTGGATACGTGTTGTTGAAGTAATACATTTTAAGGGAAGTGATTAAGCATTGGACCCCGGATTAGAAAGTTGAATAGGTTCCTTTCGCATTGCATGACTTCAAGGAACCGGGGGGTACTTGTTGTGCCCAAAATCTCCATGGGCTAGATTTAGGCCCAATAAGCTATAGGGTCCAATCCATATGAGCCAGGAGATAGATCCAGTACGAGTTATGAAGATCAGATAGAAGAAATGACTAAGGATGTATGAGTATCAGGAGGTTTCCAATGGTCAGGAAGCTGGGCTGAGTATTAGAAGACCAGGTTCCTCCCAGCAGAAGAGTTCGAGTTAGCATAGCAACAGCCATAGAGATGCCAAGAGCATATGAAGAGCTATCCAGTCTAACCAGTTTGTTATTTGTGCAGGTACAGGTACCTATAAAGAGGTCCCTAAGCAATGTGTCCCGAAATAAGGAGGTTCCTGAGAAACAGGTTCCTAGATAGAGGTTCCTGAGAACCAGGTTCCGAAATATAGGTTCCTGAGCACCAGGTTCCTGAGACATAGGTTCCTGAGCACCAGGTTCCTGAGCGTAACCAATCAGAAAGAGACCGAATTATTATTGGAGTGTAATTCTAGGGCGCAGTTGATCCTAGAATGCCTCTAATAGACATGAGAATTATAGTAGGGTACGAACTCGAGTTCTACTCTACTTAGCCAACTAGTTCGTGAAAGGCTCTAAAGGAACCTGAGTCCTACACGAATTAGACAACCGAATACAGCTGGTCAAGCAAAATCAGCTTCGCATTAGAACTACGTGAGCTTGATCCCTATATAAACAAGGGTACGTAGGCACCTTGAGGGAACGGCCACAGATCTCGCTAATGGAACCTGCGATGATTCTCGTAACCTCTCAAGCTCAGCTCACCCCCACCATCAAATCACACCCAAATCATCAAAAACAGCCAATTACATGTGTTACATTTGTAAATTCCAGCGGGCCTCCGAAAATCACGTTGATTACGAAAATCCTCCATCAACAGTATGGTTTGGTCGTCAGGGATAGATTTTTCATTTCAAAAATATTATATTTTATATTTTTAAATAAAATTAAATAGAGATTAAAAAAATAATTAAATTTTACACCTTATTTCAAAAATTATTAATAGGATTTTTAGACATTATCTAATTGGTGAAAAGAAGTCTGTGGTTTGACAGATGTGTCATTTAAGAAGTACTAATAATAATTATATTTTAAATAATATTAAGTAGAAATTAAAATCATTGTTAAATTGTATACCTTATTTCAAAAATTATGAATAAGAATTATATGTATTAATTTGAAATTTTTCAGAGGAAAATCAAAATTAGTTAAGTAGAGTATAATAAACTTAGTAAGTGAAAAAAAAAGTATAAAAAATAGTAACATTAATCATTTTTAAATTATAAAAACTTGAAATTTTAGGTAAAGTTATAATAACAATTAAGAAAAATGTTAATAAAATAAGTATCATCAATTTAATGGAGTTTTCAAATATTATTTCACGATTCTTCCAAGGAAAATTGTAAAAATAAAAATTTTATATGAAAATTTTTATAAATTTTATTTTTAAAACATCCCGTGAATCGCACGGGTATAAATAGACCAGGCAATTCGGATAATCGGATCGGTTTTGGATCGGATCAATCTCGGATCGGATCAATTTTCGGTTATGATATATTTGAACAGAATTTGAATCGAATCGGATCGGATCTAATTCGGATTAAAATCGGATGAAATTCGGATTAAGTTCGGATGAAATTCGGTTCGAATCAGATATGGTTCGGTTCTTTTTGGATTATTTTTCATTCGCTATTTTAATTTAAAAAGTACCTTATTATTAAATATTATATTTCTAGTATAAAATTATGTACTTATTCAAAAAAATGATTAAATAATTATGATATATTTGATATAAAATTATTTTAAATGTGCCTCATACTTCTAAATGGATAAATATTGAATGAAATGTGCAGCAGTGTAAACAACCTATTCGTTATAACCCTTTAAAGTTATAACAACTACTTAATTCATCATTTTTAGAATTCGGATCTAAATTGGATCCAGTGTTTCGAGTCATATTCGGTTCGGATAAATTTTTATTCGGTTTTGGTTGGTTCCTAATCGTAATCGAGTCTAGTATTTCGGATGATTTTCGGTTCGGATATTTTTCGGATCGGATCAAATTGGTTTTTGGATAATATATTATCGAATTTTTCAATTCATATACAAAATCGGATTCGGTTCCATGAATTTCGGTTTGGTTCTTCGGATCCAGACCCATTTTGTCAGGTCTAGGTATAAAGCTAGTAATATAAAATGTTAGAAATACTGTTTCAAAGTGATGTCATCAATATTGGTGATCGTCATGATGTCAGGATTGAAGTTACATGAGTATTACAAGATTGATCAGGATTTGAAGATTGGAAGATATCTATTACTACATGAGTTTAGGGTAGATATGTAGTAACAGTTGTATATAATTACACAAGTTATTTTGTAACCTAGCAGCTCTCAAGAACATTGGAATTTTTTGAGAGAGTTTGTAACAATTTTATATCAGAGTTAATAAATATGTTATTTGGTCATATTTGTGTTATCATTTCTATTAAAGTTGAAAATCTTATACAATTATATTCAACCCCTTCTACAATTAATAATTACTGGCCAACATAAAATTATCCAAACAAATAATTTTCAAATGTAGAAGGGAGAAGGGTGATTTAGACTTCTCAAAGAAAGAACCATATATAATCCATAAACCCTTGCAATAAAAAAATAATTTTGAAATGTAGAAAGGTGCTTTAGACTTCGCATGGAGGGTGCGGAATTGGAATTTATTCTCAAACTAACCTAGTTCACCGTTTCTTTTCCCAAACTAAACTATTTTGTACAATCATTCCCAAACTAACCTACTTTACTATTCAAACTAAGTTTTTTCGTTTTTTTTTCTTTTAAGAGTTTTCTTAATTCATTTACTATTAATTTTATGTATATAAAATATATAATAAATATATAATAAAATTCTGATAAACTTTAAAATGAAAATATAAATATTAAAAACAATACATTTAATACTAAACAACATTACAATTAATATTAAAAAAACTTTATAATTAATAGAAATTACATACATTATTTTTTTATTTATACAATTTCTAGAGTTTAAAACAAAAAAACCGAGCTTGAATAGTAAAGTAGGCTAGTTTGGGAAAAGAAACGGTGAACTAAGTTAGTTTGGGAATGGATTCTGCGGAAGTGTCTCTTCGGATCCGCATTGTTTATAACTTAATTTATTAAATTTACTCCAATATTTCTCAATTAGTGCTAAAAAGCTAACTTCAGTTCACCTTTCAATTAATACTAAAATAAATATCTTTTATCAAATGTTATCAAGATAGCATTTTACATATTGTGCTTATGCTCCCAATAAATTCTTGAGTGGTGTATAATGTCTATATTTGAATTGATGGAGTTGGAGACATTTTAATTTAATTCATTTAATTTACTCGGATTTCTCAACAAGGGTAAAAGTAAATTAATCTATTTCAAAAGAAGAGTTTACTCATGAAAAGTGCACCAAATAATTATAAACAATAAATACATTCGTAATTAATGACAAGTAACATAAATAATATCAACCTGATGGTTAAAATCAAATATAGTATGAATAGTATTCTTACAATCATTTTATTGTCAATCCTGAATGATTATAGTTTTTCCTTTTTCAAAAAAAAAAAAAGGAAGAAAACGAATCAAGTTTTGCTAAACTACGAAACTTGCATGATCATAATTTATAAATATTTTTTAAAATTATATAATTTGACCGTCTAAACACTAGGGTAATAAAATGCAAATTTGAAGCAGTTTTTAAAATTTTTAAATTATTTTATCGGGTTTAACTAAATTTTTTGAGTTCAAATTTGGACAAGTTGGCACATACCTAATATTTTGACAATCATTTTGAGTCGAAGGTTAAAGTTATTTTTGACTTAAATCAAAATTTTATGTTTGTGTAATAAATCAAAAAATTATTTAAAATTGAAAAATTAACTTAAAACCAGGAGTTGGCGTGAGATATTCTTCTAAACAATTTATTTTATTTTAATAGTTTTTTGATAAAATTAATATTATCCTTCAAATATACTATTTATCAATTTTTAACGACTCATAAATTATTCATAATAAAAAATTATGGAAACAAATAAATTTTCAAATGTAAAAGGGTGATTTAGACTTTTCGAGAGAAAGAACCATAGTCCATAAACCCCTGCAAACTTAACCCCTTGATTTGTTTGTTGATAACTAGAAATATGCCCGTGCTTCGCACACGGAATAATATATTTATTTTTAAAATCTGATAAAAAAAAATTGATAAAAAAAAAAAAAATTCCTGATATAGTAATTATCAAAATGCATTTTTTAAAAATATTTATATAAACTACTATCTTATATAAAATAAATATTTAAAAAAATTATTCAAAATTTTTAATAATTTAATAATTAATTGTAATATTTTAATCATTCAAAAAAATATTTTGAAATCAATAATTACCAGTATAAAAATTGGGACCATTTTTTATAAGATTTTACAATAATACAAAAACCTATCATGAAATCACTAAGTTTAAAAATTTGGAAAAATATCTGAACATATTTAACATTTAATAGAAAATGGTTTGACTTATTGCAAAAAAATTATTACCAGAGAAACACGTAGCAGTTGAGACAGCTAAAATTTATTGCTTGTTTTTAATGTGAAGTTTATTAGTGTATTTATGATAAGAGAAAGAGAGTTAGAGATAGTATCAATTACATAGATATAACCAAAAAAGGTAAAGATTGTATACATATCTCAAATCAATATAGATAAGCAAATATCCCAAAATCTTAGTTGCATGCAGAGTGCATACATATCTTAATTGTCGATCGAAAAAAAGGGGGTTTCTTCTTTAGCTGTGTAGAAGACTACAGTCATCGGATGGAGGTAATACACTTCTCAATCCTGTTAATGTTTTGGGTTTTACGATTATCAAGTCTTATGGATAATGCATGTGTGGAATGTATATATAATCAAAGGTATACTTTGTTAATGGTTCAATTTATATCAATCATATATAGCAATCTCTAATCTTTAACTCTCCCATATGTTTGATATTAAGGCTTTGATGGGTGAATGTTTGGTTTTGTCAATTAATCTCTGTATTGCATAACTATTTCTCTATTAGTAATCTATGTTTGTTTTGTGAATCAAAATTAGATTAGACTAAAACGATTTCTTCAAAGTTGTATAGATGTTTAAAAAATTATGTTATTTGTATTAATCCTGCTTCTCTGGTTCTTTGTTTATTGGTGAAAATATTGAGAACATTTGTAGCAATTTGTTTGTGGTAAACAATTAGGGTATTACAATCTTACTATCTACCTTGAATACAGGGTACAGTTGTGACTTACAGGAGTCGAGATAAAGCATTCTGTATTGGTATGTTCCATTATATGAACATGAAGTAATCAACAAAAGTACTAATTACATTATCTTGTATTAGGCTATTCTTATTGTGTAATTCAACAAATATACAACTTGTAATGTAACAGGAGATAGACCAATATTGTCAAGTTTTGTTTCAGCAAATAATGATAAGCATGGATTCGGATCATTTGTAAGTTATACCTGTAATGGGAATACTATATGATTTACTTTCCAATTTAATCCATCTGTTAACTTTTAATAGAAAACATTACATTTACAATTTTATTTTTTTATGCAGAGAATGCCAAAATCTTTTTTTGATGAGTTTGGAAATCAACTATCTTCAAAACTGATCATAAGGTGCAAGAAATTAGTTTGGAATGGGAAATTAGATGAGGAGAATAAAGAAATTTATGGTTTAATCAATTTCATGAGGTTCTATGCGATTAAAATTTACAATCTCGTTCAGTTTGATTTTTATGGGAATGATCTTTTCAATGTGAAAATCTTCAAAGATACTGCTATTGAGTGCAACTATCCAACAGAGGATCCAGAAGATTTCTTTAGGAAAAACAATATAAATTGGATAAAAGACCAATATATGATCGACTGTTTGTCAATGGAATATCAGAAATCATATGCTCTATGGAAGTTTAACAGTTATGAGAATCATTTTAGATCCTTCGATATCCAAATTAGTAATGCAGCTATTGATAACAATCTGATGAATCTGGTGAGAGTTTTGCTATATATTTTTGGTACATTTACATTATGCATATTTTGTTTGTACTAAATTATTTTTGTTCTTTTATTTATTTAAATCAGGAATATAAAAAAGGACTGGAAATCCTTTATAAAGAATGGACAGATGGTTCTAAGGTGTTACTTAGGTTTATTGAAAGCATTTGGGAAATTGATATCAAGTGGAATGAAGGCACATGTATGCTGGGTAAAGGATGGAATGAGTTTGCTTCACAAACTGAACTCAAAGCTGGGGATACATTGGTGTTGTATAAATTACCTTCTGCAGGGCCTAACATTGTAAATGCTTGCATTTTCAAAGTTGAAGATAAAGTTATTGATATCAATCCAGGTAATATAAAACATTAGAAGCATTATAATATTGCATTCTCTTTCTTTGTAATATTTACTTTGTTCTTTTTCAATATTACCTATATAAACAGATAGTGAAAAATGGAGGAGATCTTTTCTTAAAGTTGTTACAGAGTATTGTTTGAATCAAAGAGTGGTGGTATGTATTTTTCTTTTATTTACTTATGCATAAAAAAATGATAAATGCACTCTTTTCTTTAATGTAAATTCTTCTAAAATGTAAAACTTTGTGGCATTGACTTAGATATGACATATTGTTTATATAATTTTTCTCTTTCTTGTTAATCAGTATGTCCCAAAATGGATTAAAGACTTCTACGGTGAACACCTAAAGCGGCTGAAAAAACTTAAAATTGCTGGCAAAGAGTGGTGCATTTCTTATAATCACATTGAAGGATACATCACAAACCTTGAAGCGATGATGGAAAATTTAAAATTGACACCAAAGGAGACCATGATTTTCAGTATGGATAACAGTGATGAATTGTACGCAAGGATCTTTCAGGAAGATGGTAAAGAAATAGAATATTCAAGAAGTTGCTCAATTCTTTCAAGTCATGGAACTAACAACTGGATATGGAATGTTAGTTGGCTTTCAGATTCTGGTAAGTACAAATTATCTTAGTTTTTGCCACACATATGCATGACATTTTTAAAATTAAATGTGTTAACATTAAGTTTAAAATTATAAACTCATAACATGATCATTTATTTTACAGATTCTGAGGATGAAAATGACCATGATATCAAAGAGGATGCAGTTTTAAGATATCCTGCCAATGTTGGTTTAGTATGTATTGCACTTAACTTCATTTATGTTTGACTATTTAACTGAAAAGATTGTGGATCTTTATCACTGTATTCTAATAATAAACTCTTAATTTGTAGGATAATGTTGATGACGGGATCTATCGTCAATTTATCATTGCTTTAAAGCCTAAGCAGTTTGAGGAATGCAGGCTGGTAACATTACTGATATTTCTTATTACTGATAATCAACAATTAATCATAAATTTTGTACTCATTACTGATATTTCTTCATGCACTGTTATCAGACAATGCCAGATAAATTCTGTTTGGAATTTCGTGAACAAATACCATTAAGTGTCACACTACATTTACCAACGGGACGTGAAATAAATGCTAAATTTGAGAAGACTCAGCATTATCTATATCTATATCATTTATCAGTCTTCTTTAAGGAAATTATAAATTTGTACGGTTCCATCTTGGTATTTGGTTATAAAGGAGAAGGTAATTTTATGGTTCATGTGTTGAATGATGATTCATCAGAGGTAGAATATTTACCAATGCGAACAGTTAGAAGACCTCTTGTATACCATCAAGGCAAGTCAACTCTTACAATCTAACAATTCAATTACAAAATAAAACATATAGAATTTTGTAATGTAGGTTTTAATTATCATATGTAACTTTGCAGATAAGATTTCTGGAGTTGGAATGAAATTCTTACTATCTGTTTCAGGGAGAGCAGTTGAAACTGGAGAAATGGTATGGTTTACTTTAAAACACTATAATGCTGAATTACTTACCAATTCATTGTATGAAGCATGTTCAATCAATGTTTTAGAAAGCTTATACATTGGTTTTTAGACATATGTGAATAACGTATTTTTGGTTGTTTTTAGGCTATCCCGGAATCTTTTTATGAACGTTTCGGAAAACTAATTCCTGCTGCAATTAAGTTTGAACTACAAAATGGAGAAGTTTTCAATGGCATCTATGTTGGAAATGATAGAAAGCTATTTGGATTGCTTGAGATAATTGGTAGCAAACATCTCAAAGTAAGAGAACATTTGCTGTTTACATATTGTGGAAATGGTAAGTTCAAACTTTGTATATTTGATAAGGCAAAGGTTGAGAAGTTTTTTCCTGTCATTGGTGCTCAACATCAAGTTAATTCTGGTAAGTATTTCGTTTGCATATTACATAATTACTCTTTTTAGCTTTGAAGCTTTATTATTTTAAATTTATTTCAAATTTAATTTATGACATGAATGTGAGATTAATGGAAAGTCTCTATTATTAAAATTTGTAACAGGTATGGATCCGGAATATCAAATGCTGAATAATGTTGAAGAGAAATTGTTGATTGAACCACATATATCTGAAATTGATGAGGAGCCAGAGATGGATAATGCAGATATGGAAGATATTGTCAATGGTGATGAAGACGAAATGGGAGAAGAGGATATGGAAGTCATGGACAATGAATTCACTACACTGTTAACATTTTCAAATGTAAATCAATCGTCACATGGAATTGTAAGTTTGTCAACTTTTGATTAATAGTTGGGATTAAAAATTGTGAATACTTCTAAAACTGTTATTTGACTCAGTTATCTATTATGTTTGATCAGCATATACCAAGAAATGTGAAACCAAACAACAGAGGATGGGAAGCTGGTGAGCGTGTGAGAGTACGAACTGCTGCTGGGACTTGGATAGTTACAATAGTATTTAACAATGGAATTCCAAGGTTTTCTGCTGGTTGGAATCAGTTTACAAAATATTATAAACTCAAGCAAAATCAGATGTTGGGTTTTACATTGGTAGAGGATGAAGAAGGGATAGTGTTTGATGTCCAGCTTCTATAGAATGTTTTAGGATGCAATGTTAATTGATAAGCTGTTTAGAATCTGAATAACTCTTCAATCTTAAAATATTTGAACTATGTATTTCTTGTAAGTACTACGTATTTCTAGCAACTACTACTTTATTGTTCATGTGACGATCTACATAAATTTTGTTTGTTTATATTGTAGTAGTGTTGGAAAAGGCTTTCATTAAATTTGTGTTACTTGAAATAAATACTTTTGACGTATAATTGTCGTTTAATACCATAATCAATCAAGTACCATTGTCAATGGAACTTCAATGAATTTGAAAGTATGAAAAACAATTAGCAATTATACCGAATTATGTGAATTCTGTTTACATGAGTGATTTTGATTTTCCATTTATGTAACCAAAAAATTGATAATTTGTGGTTACATAAGTTGTTACATAATTCAATTGTGTAAAATTTTGGAAATTTTTTATACATAAGTAATTTGACGTTAATTTTTTAACAAAAATGTATTTTTACTTACCAAAATGCAAGTGCTTTGGACACAAATTAATATATTTATTTTCAAAATTTAATGCAAGAAAATATTAAACAACACTGAATTATTCTCCGTACATTGTAAATACAACGACTCTTTGAATTATAAAATTATAAAATTAATAAATTTGTTCATAAAAATAATAAAATGGTTATTTTTAACAAACATCTTTTTAGACAAAAAAACATAAATTAAATTTTAAGTAAATGGAAAAAACGGGTATATATATGAAAAAAAACATTTAAATACAATTACATAGATAGACACGAACATAGACACTACATACCAAACTAACAAAAACTCCCTTCTGAAATCAAAACCTTACTTGCATGCAGAGGAGCGCAAATTGGGGTTTTGCTTCCTGAGATTCATATTCCAATTCGATAAAAGAAATACTTTGATTGATCCACAAACTATGGAGGTATAGAAACATATCTTAATGTAGTTATAATCATAATTGTTTGATTGAATCGTCAAATTCACATATTATTCTTCCTATGCTTCATATGTATTATTTGTGTTTCAAAAATTTATTTGCCTAAATTAATTTTGTTCTTCTTGTACTTTGAAACACTGGGTTATAAGTTTGTAATTAGGTTCATTAGTTGTTGTTTTTTAAGTTTTGGTGTTTCTTAATAATCTGCATGAGTAAATTATTAAGAGTCGTTTCTGGAATATATAATATTTGTTTAATTACTTGTTTTTCTATAACAGACTCCAACTCTGACATTTAAGAACAAAGATCAACCTTACTACACTAGTATGCACTCTGTCAACATGAATCTGTTACTTTTGTTGACCAGTAACTTTATAATGTATATATCGTTAAAAATATTATGATTTTACAGGAGATAGACAAATTCTGGGAAGTTTTCTATCTGCTAACATAGACAATGAATGTTTTGGATCTCTAGTAAGTTTTACATTTTTAGTTTTGTTGTACTTTTACAGTAATAATGATAAAGATTTATAAATTCATTATATCAATTTTATTATGAAATTTTGATACAGAGGATTCCTAATTCATTTTGCGAAGCATTTGGATTCCAATTATCTACTAATGTGATCATAAGGTGCAAAAAAACAGCATGGAAAGGATTTTTTGATGAAGGAAATAAAAAAATCTATGGATTAAAGAGTTTCATGCGATTCTACGAAATCAAGATATACAATCTTATTCAATTTGATTACTACGGGCAAAACTTGTTTGTCGTTAGTATTTTCAGGGATACAGCAATTGAGGCCAGGTATCCAACTAATAATGCTGAAGAATATCTTAAAAACGAAGACATGTCCAATTGGATTAAAGATCAGTATGTTATTAACATGTTTTCAATGGAATACGACAAATCTGAAGAACTATGGTCATTCAATGCTTGTAAGAATTGTGATTTATATTTCAATATCAACATTAGCAAAGAAGATGTTGGTCAGAAGAAAAAGCATCTGGTGAGTATTTTTTGAGTAATGTTTTGATACTTTGTCCAATATTAAAATGTTTTTGTGAAAAAATTAATATAATAGAAATATGTTCTAACCATTCTATACTACTATTGCAGAATCTTAGTCAAGACCTGGAAGAACTATACAAAGATTGGTTTGATGGTGAGAAGCTTTTTCTACATTTCGGTGACAACCTTTGGGTAATTGATGTTCACATAAAAAATGGAAAATGTATGCTTGGCAAAGGATGGTATGATTTCTCACAGATAAATAATTTGAAAGAAGGCAATACATTGGTGCTTTATAGATTGCCAGGATCTGAGACAAATAGTGTAAAGGCATGTATATTTGAACACACAGATGAAGGATTGGATGAAAGCAAAGGTAAAACAAAATATTCAATCTAATTATGACATCTAGATGCTTATTCCTATTTTTAAATTTTCAAATTGATCAACAGTGTGCAAAGAATGGAAAAGAGGCTTTTTTAAGATTGTTTCGGAAGAAATAATCAATTCAGGAATCCTGGTATCTCCTAAATTAGTCCTCAGTATGATTCAATGTAGTTGGATTTTACTTTATAATATATGTCTTAATTTATACAATGTAATCTTATATAACAATCAGGTTGTTCCAAGACTAATCAAGGAATTCTACAAACAGAAGTTGATTAACACCAAAAAAATAGAAGTTAACGGGGAAAGTTGGAACATCTCCTATAATTACTTAGGAGGATATGTGACCAATTTTAAAACAATTATAGAACGTTTCTCTTTGAGAGCAAAGGATACTATTATATTTTCAATGAATAGAAGTAAGGTGATGTGTGCGAGGATATATCAAGAAGATGGGAATGAAATAGATTACGCAAAGAGAAAACTTGAGAATTTAACAACAGCAATCTCCAAATGGGTCTGGGATGTAAACTTCAATCCAAAATCAGGTTTAATGTACTTGATTTTTATTTGTTAAGTTAAAAAATTGTAAAATAATGACTAAAGTATGAAACTTTGTATTTGTTATGTACAGATTTGGGGGAATCTAATGGTAGACTAAACCAAATTGTGCACATATTGGACAATGCTGAAAGCTCACTTCAGGTAATTTCTTTTATCAGATTGTGTAGAAGTATTTTTAAGATAGTAAATATATTATAATTAGACAATACGCATGTTTAACATCAATTAGTATATTTGTTATGTTGATAGATGAGAGGAGGGAACGAAGCGAATGATCAAGGTATTCTAATTACCTACTTTAGTTATAAATCCATGTAAATTATTAATATAACATTTTCGGAAATCTAGCATTCTTCATATTTATGAAACAATTAATATAGAATTGGAGGATGAAGACATGGATGGGGAAGACCATGAACTTGATGTGCATGAGGTGAATAATGCAGATCGTACTTTCAATGTCTGTCTAACATTGTCAAATGTAAAGAAATCATCACATGGAGTGGTACGTTATATATTCATACTTAACTATTATCTGTTTTCAATGGTGATATTCGCAATGAATGATTGTTATATTACTAACTTATTCCATTATCCTACAGCACATTCCTAGGGCTATCGTTCCACATGATAGACAATGGATAGCTGGTGAAAAGGTGTTGCTAAGGACTAATAATGGCTTCTGGTCAGTTGGAATAGTATACAATCATAAAATTCCACGATTCTCTGTTGGTTGGAATCTTTTTGCCAAAGACAATAAGTTACAACTAAATCAGAGTTTAGACTTCACTCTTGTTGAAGATGCTAATGGAATTATTTTTGATGTTCAACTTCCATGAGATATTAAACTTTAAGATAATCTTAAAGTTACTACAAATTATATTTCAAAGTAGCTTATGCTTGTTTGAAGAACATGTACTAAATTTTTCCATTTAATTATGTGAAAATCTTATATATTATTAATTATCTCTGCGATTTACAATCACATTCTCTGAAATTTAAAATTGTACAATTGCAGCATATATTAGTTCTATACTCAAAACATTTTAATGTAATTCTATATTGTACAATTGCAACAAATATTAATTATCTTATATAGATACATGTTAAGGACAACATCAATATGACTAAAGGCTGTTTAACACTTCTGTATAGCTGCACCATGTACAGGAAAGTCAGCTGTGATATTGAGCTCGACAGGTATATCAAAATGACCAATAAAGCAGTTGGATAAAGTTATCAATACTTTATCCGAACAGGAAAAATGAACACCTTCCCGGCTAACTGCTTGATATATTTTGGACAAATTACTTCAACTACCTTCTGCATACACATTTCACAAATTATATTGTAAATGACGTCTTTGAGTGATTACATAATTAACTCTTATAGCATCTAAAATCAACTCATAGCAAGACCGATGAGTAATAAAGATAAAACCCAAGCAAAAAGCTGATGATGCACATGTAATAAGCATCACATTCCCTTTAAAATCATTGTCATAAATTTTATATGGACGAACATTGATATAAGTTGTTGTGGAAAAACTGTTTGTGATTTTCCTCAAGGCCAACGTGCATTTGATCCTATACACTTGACTGCTCCCGGTATTTTTTTGAATTTATAAGGTGCTAAAGTTCAATTTGGAATTTAAAGCAATAAACCAATATGACATTTATCTTGATCACTCTTGAAGCACCATTGCAAGATAGTTCTAAAATCATATATCTAAATTTGTCAAACTTTAAACATTTTAATACAAAGATAAATTTTATTTACCATTTGCATTTAAGGATAATACAAAATTAGAAATTATGCGAAACAACTATTTAAACATTGCAATTAAATTGAATGAAACAGCATCCAATAGAAATTACATTTATTAAAATAACTTCAAAGAAACCGAAAATCCATCAGGAAAACAAAATATAAGCAAAATAACAAAACCAAAGTTCCAAAACAATACAATTGTTTTATTGTTTTATTTCTCAAGCGATTACTTCTTCAACAATCGGGAACTAAAACCATCTTCCACTTGAATGCTAATCACTTTTCCTGCATTATCATGTCATTTTCAAAAAATAAACAACATAGAATTATAATTAGAAATATACTAAAATTAAGACAAACAACTAATTCAATTAAGCAAATAAAGTTAAAAAGTCTTATTGATTTTGTTAAAATGTAATAATAACCATTTTTATCTTCTTCGTAACAGACTTGGCAGTTCCTGGTGTCTCCTCAAAATTATCAAGATCAATCATGTTCTGCAGAATACACTCTCAATTAAACATCCAATTATATGATAATATTTAAATGAGCAAAGAAATAGAATGATAATCATTGTGTAGGAATAATTTAAGACAAACCTCAGAGAAACTGGAAATGGTATAACCGGCATTTGTTGCATTAGATTGAGAAGAACTTCCAGCATTGTCATCATGTGCATCAATCACAGTAAATATCTTACTATTCAGCAAAACATTGTCAATACTTATCTGAACAGTAAATGTAAACTCTTTCCCGGCTAACTGCTTGATTTTTTCAGGATATCTGACCTCACCTTCTGTCTGCATACACGTTACATAATATATATTACTCCATTAGTGATAGATATTAGTCAATACAACCAATTAGAACAACCTTAATCATCGGATTATACCTTTCCATTGTCAACAATCATTTTTGTTGCTGTTTGTCCAAGAATACGTTTAGCAGCACGATCCAATAATACAAAGTTGAATGCTTCAGAAGTATCTCCAGCAAGGACAACAAACTTGTATCTAGAAATGAAAAATAATTAAATGCAAAAAAATAAAGGACCTAATGTATATATAGTTATTCTTAAAAAAATTGCTATAATTGTTAGTGTAATATACCTTTTCTCAGCAACTGGCTGGTTCTTGGTGCATTTAGGACACTTATACCTCCCTTCAATCTTGTAAACCTCTTCAAGACACTTTTGTCCAGTACAACTATAATACCACCAGTTAGTAACTTCTTCAACAGCTGAAATCTTAACAACACATTGAAAAATCCTCTGCAGAAAGGTTTTTATAAACAATATTAATACAACGTTAAAAATTGGAAATGATCACTCCGCTTATATTTTAAAATTCTACATACTTCAAGATCATCAGTGTTTGTCTTCTGAGCAAGCTCACTAAGAGTTAACTTAGTAATGACAGGAATCTCGATGGCCTTCACAGGTGTTGCAAAATCAACTTCAGGAGTCTTATAGCCTTCTTCCTCAAGTCTGTTTTTGTTGTTGAAATACAATATATTTTTCTTAACAATCCGTAAAAATAAACGTAAATTTTAATAATTTTAATGTAGAAAGTTTTACCTTAGTTTCATTGCATATACACAGTCATCCTCCAAATTCAGATAAATCTTTGACGACGGCAAAGTGTTAATCTGAACAGAGCCTAAATAATACATACAACATGTTCAATTACTACTAAAATTTTTTTTTGCAAATTCTATAATGGAAAAACGTATTATTATATATAAGAAAAACTTACTCTTAAAGGTTTTCAACTTGGTACTGGTAACAATACCAATAATTGGGCGATCTTTTATTTTCTTGTGGAGATCATCAACAGCTACAGCAAGTTGACCCCATACAGTAACTTTGTGGTTATACCTTCACATTAGAAAAAGCATGACATAGATCATACATTATTCATCTAAGTTAAAGGTCAAAACACAATTCTCAATTAATAATAAATTAGATTATTTGTTAACATACCTGCCATCAGTAATCCGGAATTTTACAATATTCTTTTCTCCAAACATTGTTGGTATTAACTTAACATTTTCAAAATCTTCAACCACGCCAATAATATCTATAAGAAAGCAACAAAAATGAAACAAAATAAAATAAGATGCAATTTCATTTAATAAATAACTTTAAAATATAATTGATAAAATAAGTTTAAAATAAAATACCTATTGACAGCTCTGGATTTTCAGCATTATCATAACCACTTGCAATACGGAAAAGATCGCTTAAATCAACAAATTCAAACTTGTGTCGTGGTATCATAAAGTCATCATGATCAAGCTTTTCAACAGTGGTTGAGTTGGAGAAGTTGATAATAATTTTGTTACTGGTTGGCCTCAAAGTTCCCTTAGCTTCCTTTGTGTAAAAATTTGAGATTACATACATGCCACCTTCCTCCATTTCAGTTGTTATTGCTCTCCAATTTTCAGCATAAACAAATGCTTGGACATGACAATCCTGTAATTTATAATCAATACACATATATATATCTGTATATATCTAACAAAAAGGATAAACTTTGATAAACTGATGTAACTACAAAATACGTTTGTTTGAAATAATTCAATAATACATATTCAACTCACATCGTCGTCAAGCAAAATCAAGTTGTAACCTTTCAATCCATTATTTGCATCAGAAGTGGAAGATACAGATGGCCACATCCTTGTCAACCGTACTTTGATTCTCCATGTTGTTTTTGATGTATCAAGATTGCACAATTGATCATACATTGCAACTGAATTAATCAAAAAAATGCAATTAAAACATGTAATCCAAAGTGTATAACAATATTTACAGTTAATGGTGTAAAGTGTGAGCAACTGAGTATACATTTCTATATGTCTAAGTATCATACAAACATGTAGTAAAAAAATATAATACTATTAAAAAACAATTAACATATAGCATGCAAACATAGTATCGATTATAAGTATGAAGAATGAAGAATACGGAATGAAGCAGATGGATAAACATACTTACATATAGCAGCAGAAGAAACAAATGTGAAGTGGAATACTGAAATGTTATACAAAGTTTTCGTGGTTTTATAGGACAAAGTTCGTGGAAAGAGATAGGTCATATAACTAAATGTCAATCAAATAACAAATATTAAGGAATTGATAAATATATTGTTGGAGCAAATATATCTTTTAAGATATTTTCATTTAACCAAATCAAATAGAAAGATAGGTGATAATATTTGATTGTCAATCAAATAACAAATATAACATATATTATGGAGTTGATAAGTATATCATTAAATCAGATCAATATCCTATATAAGAAGAAGATTTTTTTCAGTTTACAAAATCAATTAGATCAATCAGATATATGTAGGTTGTTATGTTTAGTCGGTGCAATGATTTTTATCGTTATAACATCTTAAATAAAGGATCCGCAAATCTTGAAATTTTCAAAATGAAAGGGAAGCCAAAATAAATCAATAAAATTACTCTTTGTCAAAAGTGTAAGTCAAAATTGTACACAAACAGAAAAATAAGTTAAGCATCAATTATTCTTTAATATAGATTAATATAGATATAGATTGGTCATATAGACCTATAGTTCATTAAGTTTCCATATGATGTTGGAAATCATGTTTTAAGTTGCCAGAACAATCTACATATGATATCCATCTACCTATCGCAAATAAAAGAATGATTAAGGTTAACAAACAATGGATTGTTAGTGTTTAATTTGACATATATCGCATTCTACAAAACTTATACATTAAGTTCTTCTTACTAATATGTAAAATTAGTCATGGGTCAATCTAAAATTTCTAAAAATTTAGATTAATAGCAAACAGAAAATTATCAATTATTCTTTAATATAGATATAGATTGGTCATAGACTTATAGTTCATTAAGTTTCCATATGATGTTGGAAATCATGTTTCAAGTTTCCAGAACAATCTACATATAATATACATCTACCTATCGCATATAAAAGAATCAATAAGGTTAAAATCCAATGGAGTGTTAGTGTTTAACTTGACATATATGGCATCCTATAAAACTCATACATTCGATTCTTCTTACTAATATGTCAAATTAATCATGGGTCAATCTAAAATTTACTCAAAAAAGTATTATGATTCAAACAATTAACTTGAGTAACTGCATTTACCGTAACAACATGTATCATATCAATTTTACATATTTTCACATACTAAAGCAAACAACATGGTTACTTATAAGAAATTGCTTTAATATCAAAATCAAACAAACAAACCAAAATACCAAATATCCAAAAACATAGATACATTATTCAATAACTCAAAACAGAAATTTGCTTAGATGAAACTACAAATTTATTGAAAGATATTCCATCCTGGAGCTTATTTGAATCATGTGCTCATAAATAGTCTAAAGTGCGACATTACATTTTCATCTATCAGCATCAAAGTAGCACGACATATAGATTGATCAGTCTTCATGGAACGTTGATATGTGGTTGATATCCTTCTTCCACCAGCCTATAAAATTACATGGTTAAACAAAATGATCAAACTTAGATAACGTGCATTGACCAATATTTGCACATAAAATTTGTGATTGTATCTATATTTTTAAGGTTGTATATATACCTATTTCTCAGGAACAAAACATTCTCATTCGGTAAGTTAATATAAATCTTTGAAGATGGCAAGCTGGAAATAGTCACCTTCCCTGCTGTGAGAAAAATCCTTAGAAGCATAAATCAAGGCAATATGACAAATAAGAACATAAACAATTTACCAATACTTGTTTAAATACCTTTGTAAGCAGACAATCGAATACTTGCCAGAATCACAATAACTGGACTCTCAACATGATTTTCATACAGAGGTTCAGTATTTGCATTCAAAGGACCCCAAAATGATACCATGTGGGAAACCCTGAAATAAAAAAGTAAAATGAACGGCATATTAATAAAATTGCTAGCACATTGCTATGGATTATGTCTATTTACAATTATACAACCTTCCATCAGTTATCCTGAAACGAACAACTTGTCTATCACCAAGATGTGTCTGCAATGTCTGAATTGGTTGGAGACCTTCCAAAACTCCAATGACATCTAAATTATAATAAAAATATAAGTTGCAAACAATCAATTTAACATATAATATCTGATATGGATATAGAATCACCTGTGGAGTATATAGGTTTCTGATTAAGTACTTCATAAGAATGAGCAATATCATAGAGACCGGCCAATGGTTTAAACTCAAATTTGTGGAATGGGATTATATAGTCATCATTGGCATAAGGACTGATAAGAGTAGACGAAAGAAAACTGATGCACTTTGTGGCACTAACAGGCCTGAAATATCCATATGCTTCCAAAACACGAACATTTACTATCTCATATAATCCTCCTTCCAATATAACATTGTGAAAATTATTCCACAGATGAGGAGAAATAGTGGCATGGATATGATTATTCTGTTCATTAAACAAACATTTCAACATGTAGTAAGTTTTACAATAATAAATACATATGTTTGATATGTTTTCATAAGTTGGAAATGAATATTCTTACCAGACAATCTAACAGAATCATGTTGTGACATATCAAATCACCATTATTGGAAATTGTATCCCAGATCCTGGTAACACGAACCTTTAGTGTCCAGTCGATTTTAGATCCATCTAGTGTCGAAAGATGATCATGCATATTCATATCTGGTACAAAGCATTCATGATGTTAAGGCACACAATAAAATATATTTCATAAAGAAGGATATCGTATAAAGATAAGTAAGACACAAATCTGTTACTAACATGCTTAAGAAAAAACTGGAATTGAATACTTAAACCGATAGGATTACTCTTACCGTATAGTTGTGTGATAATATGTTTGGGGAATACTACTAAGGTGGGTTTATGGTTTTATATGCTGTATCAGTTAGTTTCTTAATCATATCTTAAATATTTATATGATTGATCTGATTAATCAGTTAGTTTATTGATCATATCTTTAGTATTTATATGATTTATCTGATTAAACAATCATTGTAACATAATAACATATCCTTTGTTATTTAAATGTATATTTCAATAGAAAGTTGATTGATATATAATCAAACATTATTAAAAAAAATTAAATTAATTTAATTGATTTAATTGACACCTAAATAACCATTTACATTTCTCAGTTATATGTTAAAAACAAATTTATACTCCGTATATCTTAAAATTAAAATAATGTGTTTGATAGGTTAGGATTAATGTATAACTACCTTGCAGTTGGTATGTACATGTAACTACATCTTTGGCAAAAGAACTTCTATATAAACTACCATAACTTAACCATACATTTCATTTTATATAAAGTCCTCTCATTTCATTGTGGTAACTTTCATATTCTGGTTCAGTTTTGCAATATGAGTTCAAGAAATACAAAGAGAAAAAGGTTGGCAGACATGAAGAACATATTGGTGAATGACTTGAATCAGTTAACTCTTAATTCCGCACAACTTACTGATGATCTACATGCAGCAAATATGAGTTTTCAGAAGTTGTATAAGAACATGGAAGACAGGCAATCTGAATTGTTTGCTCGAATAATTGGGCTCGAAATTCAATATGGGTAAGCAACTACTACATAATGACTTATATAGTTATTCATTACATTTATAGCTATTGCAAACTTATATTCAAAATATCGTATTGTACATTTTTTGAATGTTAGTAAATATCCTTGGTGATTTGTATGTTCTCATGTCAAATTTGCAGGGACTTGATTGATGTTTTGAAAGGAAATCAACCAATACAATCTGGAGAAACTTCCCAAAATCCTGTTCAATTTCTTGCTTCGTATCAAGAGAATGCTCGGAAATATTTTGAAGATTCATGTACTTCACTTAATGGCCATGTTAATCAATTCAAGCAAAATATGGACGAAATTATTATTTCATTCAACACTTTTGAGGTTGATTGGAAGGAAAAGATGAATGACTTGAAAGATAAAGCAGATCATATGGGTGAACAGAGAGCAATACTGCGGGCAAAAATCAGGGATTTTAGCGATAGTATGTATTTGAATTTTATTTATCTTTAGTCCTGGAAATTTCAGAAATATAATGTATATATCGAAGTTAGTGATAATATGGTTACTGTTGATGTACATATGAATAATAAACCTTTGTGTATGGTAAAATCCATGTATGTAGCGTATTGAAAATGATGAATGTAAATATTTTTCACATAATAAAATGTCATTTTCTTTTAATGGCTCTTAGATTACAATATATATTACTCGTATAAGAAGAAAACCGTATATGTAGATTGAAATTTGTAATAAGATAGCATTACAAAACTCTAAAATCTACATTAAAAATGCTTAAATTTCAAACCATTTGTGTACTCCCTCATTAGTATACCATTGTGTTGACAACACGACATAACTTTGTGTTGCCTTTAATTTGAATGCGTATCTTCAAAGGGTTACATTGATATCAAAAAAACTCTATAAGCTGAAATACAAATTGGTGGACAATTATAACACCAACATATGTGGTTGAATATGGCAAGTAACTTTTAATTTAGTTGAAACACTCGATATTGATAATATAACAATTAAGCAATTAAGAATCTATAAAAACGGAAAATATAACAAATTCATTAAAAAAACAAACATCAATACATAAAATAAAGAACATATGCAAATTGCTAAGGATCAGGGTAAAAATGAAAATCAAAAATTCATAACACCAAACATAATTCTAAAGACAATTAACTGGAGAGTGCAATGGGGACATCTTGAATTCCAAATGTTTTCCAGTGTCAAACCTTTTCCCGAAAGTTCACCATTTTCCCTGTAATTTCCTTCTACTCCTAACATACAAAGAGAGTTCCACATGTCCTCTTCAGAAGGAGGTCCGAAAAAGAGGTTAAATGGTTCTGTTTTCCTTGCTCTTCGACAGAATTTAACAGGAGGCATCAAATGATGATTTTCAACTAAGTTACCATACATATCAGAAAGCAGATTAATAAACTCTTGAACTCTTACCCTAAAAATATTATTTTGGACAATATGGAACATTTCAGCAGTATTATCAATTTCATAAGGTTCATATAAAGCTTTAAAAAAAAGGAGAACAAACCGGGATGGGAAATGGTTAAAAGATAGATGATGTAAAACCTGGAGATGTTGTACATTGGAATTAAGTAAAAGTTGTCGAGATGAGTTTAAGAACATTGCCTGGTTTACATTATGTCGAACACAGTAAGCAACAAAACCATTAAACTCATCCAGTGTGACTTGCACCGGGTGCTGGTGGTATTGATACAGTTTGTCCAAATTCAACCTCTCCAGCACCAATTTGATGTGTTGAGTGGGTGAAGGTAGTGTTTTCTTAAGTTCGTTCACAGGGAAGGTCTATAAATATTGATTTCGAGTATATTATCTCTTACAATCTAGAAGTGTGGAAAATGGGGGGTTTTGAGTTTGGTTGAGGTGTTTTATCAAACACCTTGCCTACAAGAAATAAAATGCTATAGAACTACAACTAAGTTAATGGCAATCATCCAATTTTTACCAACACAACAAGACACAATAACTAAATTAGCAAGTTATAGAGATATTTGACCCAAGGAATATGGAAACTCAAGCACTTCAACCCAAACAAGCAAAATATATCCAACTCTACCTAACCAAGATAATTGGTGAAGCACACAATCACTTATTTCTCTTCTAAAAACACTGATTTAGTGAAGCACATAAATTAGCTCTCTTGAAAATAGCTACCAATAATGAAGCACTATTAGTATAACCAAATCAAGGAATCAATCAAAGAGAGGCTAGGACAAACCCAAGGATGAGAAGCTCAACCTAGGTATTTGTACTTGAATCTTGAAGTTTAGGCACGCCAAACCTTGTGCTACTACAATGAATGTACTAACAATTACGGATTAGCACAAACAATTAGCAATTGAAATTACAAGAAGAGCAAGATGAAGCAACTTACAAATCTCCAAGCAAAATCATAAACAATACATCACAAGTATTCAAGATAGAGTTAAATAAATCTTACTTCAATTGAATGGGTTTTAATACAAGAATCCCTCCTTGAGCCAAATATAAAGAGTTAGTTACTCATAATCAATGCTAGATTATGAGTAATAAATGTTATCTCTACTCACTAATTAACCCTAATTTTGTTCTTGATGAGGCAAGGAAGAAGATGAAGATGTGTTAAATGTTAGATATTAAGTTAAGAGATTAAGAGATGCTTTTATATCTCTTTTTAATACACAGCAAGGGTCGTACGGCCTGTTGAACGGCCGTACAGCAACCTGTACAGAAAATCTGCTCCTTTGAACGGCCTGTCGAACGGTCGTACAGCTGCCCGTACGAGATAAAATCTTCAATATAATGCATTAAACACCTCCCGCCATCACGAGCTTGCATCTTCTAACTACCCTCTTGAATCATCTTTGCCTTCCAAGCCCAAAATAAGTCATCTTTTCAACAATTACCATAAGGCACTGAAAGATGAAAAACATAATTAATATCAATAAAACTACATTCGAAACTAACAAAAATGCAAGAGAATAAAGGACAAAATGTGTATAAAATACACATTATCAAATCTTCCCCCACTTAAACTTTGCTAGTCCCGAGCAAACTAAAATTAACATAACCATATACTCCTAACTAGTACCACTTCCGTAGGTGATCACGGTTGCATTTGGCATATGCAACAAGCCCTTGGAACCCCTAGGTAGCCCTAGTGGACGAGTGAGGTCTCGTGAGGGTTTATAGATGATGTACCCACAAAATCACAAAAGACACTAATAAACAAGAAACTAACAATACCTACTAATTAAACTAACTACTACACTCACAAGTCCGAATCGTCATACAAATAGGAAACAAGCCAAGCATGGTGTCTACTTGTAACTTAAATCAAACATATAGAGCTATTCACCTTGTCATCCACTCTAACGAGCTAACAACCAATTCAAGAATCAAGATAACACACCTTGTGCAAAATGTAACCATGACATTAAAGCTAGAATGAATGCACTTCAATCGTGAACACTAGACAAGATTATCACAAAGCATACATGGCTTCGCATTAAGAAGATGAAATTGTACGGTGAAAAATCTCACATCTCTCAATTATGGATCACACAAGTATGGGCTAGAGATTTCACTCAACTCCAAGTCTAAATGCATGCGCTCTACTTGACCTTGCATGTCCACCTAAATTTCGGATTGCACCAAAAACAAGGAATTCATAAAATGGGTTGTAACGAGGCTTGGGTGAAGGTAGGAAAATTTAAGTTCAAGGAAGGTGTAAAAGTCTCGCTAGTTGAGTCAAAATGACGCTTGCTTTCTTCATACACCAAATTCTAAAACTCAAGAATATCTCCACTCATTTACAATTACAAAACACAACCACAATTACCAAGAAAATTGTAACAAAATAAAGTACAAAGATTTATTGTTTTCTTTTTCTTTTTCTTTTTTTCATTTTTTTTCATTTTTTTTTTCATACCCCTTTACTTATTGCTTTCTTTTTTTTTTCTTTTTTTTTTTTAGCAAAGGGGATGCATAACATAAATAAATACTACAAAGAACTTTGAACCACATCTAGACATACACAAACTAGTTCCCACTTACAATAAAAAACATTATTCTTCTTCACAACATCCCCAAATTCTCATGCTCATCAATCAATTCTTTCCAAGACTCAACTAGCTCAACTAGGTCGAGAGTGAAGTATTTGGCTATGACTCATGTATAAAAGGGGAAATTGAAGAAGAAAAACATGGATATAAGCTCAAAGGGAGGTAACTAGGGATTATTTTCATGGTTCACAAGCTAAAAAGGCCAAAAAGGCTATCCTAAAAAGAATGTCCTTATTATGGTGCATCCAAGAATGAAGGTTTAATGCAAGCCCTAGAGCAACAAACACACATAAAGAGGGAGCAACACACAAGCAAAAGAAATCATCGTTCAAGGCCTCACAAGGTTTACGTTGTAATAACATCTTCTCGATTTGATTCCATGCATGCTAAGAAATAATCATCATGCTCACAATTTAATTACAACAATCTAGACTTTTCATGTCATTTTAAGTGCGTGTGTGCAAAAAGGTGCATCAAACTTATAGATTCACATCAAATTGGTAATGCTAGACACGAAATAGGAGAAAACAATGCTACAAGCTCACAATGTCTTAAATTTTATGACTAAACTTGCTTCTAAATGCAAACGCGACGGACATACTTATTAACAATCCTTCCCCCACTTAAAACATGACATGTCCTCATGCATGACAATAAAAACGAAGTAGAGATATGAGTGAAAGAGAACTCCCCTGAAAATAAATATCAAGAACCGGGAGCACCACTCGTATTTGCCAAAATCCAACTCCGAAATTGCACGTCAAGAATTGAATCAATGCCACCTACCATAATCACCCCAACGAAAATAACCGCCAAACCAATATCAACTCCCCTCAAAGCCCTGCAATACACTAATTAAAGAAAAAGAGATAATAAAAATATTTTTTTGGTTTTTTTTAAAAACATAAAAGAAAATAAAAAGAAAAGAAAAATAAAAAATAAATAATTAATCAATTAATAACAAAATCAAAAATCAAATCAAAATCAAATCAAATTTAAAACTAAAATAAAATAAAATAACTAAGCAATTAATAATAAAATCAAAAATCAAATTAAAATAAAAATTAAAATTAAATTAAAAATTAAAAAAAATTAAAATAAAATTTAAGAAAACAAATAAACAAATAATAATAATAATAATAAAATAACTAATTAATAATAAAATCAAAATTCAAAAATCACATTCAAAGTGAATTTAATTTGATTTCTGAATTTATAAAATATGGTTAGTTTAAAAAATTAATAATTTAAAGTCAAAATTAAAACAATCAATAAAAATAAATGAAATAAAAATAAAACAAAACAAAATAAAATCTAAACAAAAATATATAAAAAAAAAAAAATACAAAACAGGGGGGATGTGCACTGCGTTTAGAAACAGGGAGGGGGGATGTTGATAAACACAGGAGGGAAGAATGGCGATGGAGAGAAGATTGCGGGTGTGTGGAAGAGGATGGAGAGATGGGGTGGAATGGAGGTTGTGGTGAGGTCGAAGGGGCAGTGGTTGGAGTTTGCTGGCGAAGGGAGTGGAGGCACGGTGGTTTGTGCGGGTGGGAGGAATAAGGTGAAGATGGCAGGAGAGGTAATGTTTTGTTGAAGGAAGGAGGACTGGTGAGTGGTGGAGGTGAATTGTGATAAAGGAGGTGGGTTGTTAGATGGTTACGGTTGGAAAAACAGGTGAGACAGGGTGAGGTTGGTCGGTGGTTTGCAGGAGGTGTGGGGGCTGCTGTTGAGTTTGAATGCAGGAGAAGGAGGCGCGATGGTGAGGTGAAGGTTCGTTAGTGGCGAGGTGGGTGTTGGTGTATGTCGAAGGGAAGGAGAGGCTGAGGAGGTGTGCGGGAGATGGAACAGATGGTGGAGAAGGCGTTTGAATTAGATGGGGTGAATGGAGGAAGGAGGTGGGAACTGTTGTGGGTGGGTTTGAACGGAGGCAGCAGAGGAAATTTCTGTGATGAGAGGAGATTAAGGCGATGAAGAGCTGGCTGTTGAAAGGTAGACGACGGAAAGGAACAGTGGTGATGCGTTGTGGGTGGTGGAAGAAGAAGAAGGAGAGAGGAGGCGGAGATTGCTGGGAGTGAAGGAAATGGGTTGAGATGGTGTGAATAGTGGCGGTTGAACGGATGTGAGACAGCAATTGGTGGTGAGGACGGATTGGAGAGGGGCGAGAGACTGTTGGGTTGTTGGTTTGAAATGGGTGGTGCAGGGAGGTTGTGAATGAAATGGTGGTGAATGGTGGAACAACGGAGGAATGGAGGTGAATTGCGTGGTGAAAGACGGTGTTTAGGAAGGAAGGGGAGGCTGAGTTTATGCTCTGTTTTGTGTTTGGCAATTTTTTTTAAGAGCCGCACAGCCTGTTCAACAAGTGGGTGGAGGGTTGAAAATTTTCCTCATTTTGCACTAACAACATTCACAGAAGCCCGATAAAACTAGACAAATTGTGAACGGCCTGTTGTACGGTTTGTTGCACGGTTTGCAGCCTGTATGATAGCCCGTTCAGTCCTGAAAATTTACAAAATTGTATTTTTTTTCATTTTCTTTGTACAGAAAATTCCCACAAATCCTTGAATGCTTCAATAAAATATTAATTCCTGAAAACATGAAACAAACAAATCAAAGCACAAGTGGAACAAATATAAAATTATAAAAACTATAATTAACGATACTAAATATTATTGAGCGGGACTTTTTTTTTTTTTTAACTCTATTATAATCTAACACACACATAAAATATATAAATACGTACCTTGGGTTGTCTCCCAAAAAGCGCTTTGTTTATTGTCGTTGGCTCGACTTATTTACACAAGTATTATAACTAATGAGGTGAAAAAGCAAATAAATGCACATACCTACGAATCAATAATAAAAACAAAGTGTGCAAATATACCTTTGATCCATAAAAATATAAAAATATTTTTATGATCTTCACATCTTCAAGAGACTTTGAAAAAGCAAAGTAGCTAGAAAAATCGTCAGAATAATCTTTATAACTACGACTCAAAAATTGCTCCCAAATTGGATCCTTATATACCCAAACAAAAATTTCAACCTCATCAATCTTAAGCTCAAATTCCTTCTCAATTTTAATTGGACATTCATCAATTTTTATCTCATCTACCAATTCATTAAGCTCAAAGTTATCTTCTAAGTTTGGTAGATCCTCAACTACATCCAATTTATCATTGTCAAGCTTAGAGCGATTATCAACTAAACAAGCAGATTCATCATGCACAAAATTTTCATCTAATACAAAACAAGAATCGTGATTAGTAGGAGAATTGACCTCCGCTAATCGACTCACGGTTTCGGTTAGTTGACCCACTTGCTTTTCCAAGTTGGATATGATTTGAGAAGTGTTCTTTTCCAATTGAGAAGTGCTCTTTTCCAAGTTGGATATACTTTGAAGAGTGGTGTTTTGAAATTTGAGGTTATTTGCCGCCATTTGCTTCATTATTTCTTCAAATGACAATGTAGATGAAGAAGACCCTTGATGATCTTGGGAATTATCTTGTGGATCATAACATTGATGTTCAAAAGCAAATTGGCGGTTGTTTGCCGCCATTTGTTTTACCATCTCCTCTATTGATGACAATGTGGATGAAGAAGACCCTTGATGGCCTTGGGAATTATATTGCGGATCATAACATTGATTTTCAAAAGCATATGAATACTGCGAATCATGACATTGATTTTCAAAAGCATATGAATGATCAATGCTAGGAGGGTAAGGAGCATAGCATGAGTTTGTAGAATATAAAGAATTCACCTGATACGCATTAAAATTCTGAAAAGAATTAAAATCTTGATATCGTTCTTGATCATAGGTGAAATCTTGAGCGTTATTCCAACCAAAATAATTATCCATCGTCTCCTGAAAGGGTTAGTTCATGTCTATATGCAACAAACATGAAGACACACCAATAAAAACAAACAAAGAAAGAAAGAAAAAATTATATACAAAGATAAAATCTAAAATATAAGAAACAATTAACTCGAAATTAATATTGTTGCCTTCCCCGGCAGCGGCGCCAATTTGAAGGTAGTGTTTTCTTAAGTTCGTTCACAGGGAAGGTCTATAAATATTGATTTCGAGTATATTATCTCTTACAATCTAGAAGTGTGGAAAATGGGGGGTTTTGAGTTTGGTTGAGGTGTTTTATCAAACACCTTGCCTACAAGAAATAAAATGCTATAGAACTACAACTAAGTTAATGGCAATCATCCAATTTTTACCAACACAACAAGACACAATAACTAAATTAGCAAGTTATAGAGATATTTGACCCAAGGAATATGGAAACTCAAGCACTTCAACCCAAACAAGCAAAATATATCCAACTCTACCTAACCAAGATAATTGGTGAAGCACACAATCACTTATTTCTCTTCTAAAAACACTGATTTAGTGAAGCACATAAATTAGCTCTCTTGAAAATAGCTACCAATAATGAAGCACTATTAGTATAACCAAATCAAGGAATCAATCAAAGAGAGGCTAGGACAAACCCAAGGATGAGAAGCTCAACCTAGGTATTTGTACTTGAATCTTGAAGTTTAGGCACGCCAAACCTTGTGCTACTACAATGAATGTACTAACAATTACGGATTAGCACAAACAATTAGCAATTGAAATTACAAGAAGAGCAAGATGAAGCAACTTACAAATCTCCAAGCAAAATCATAAACAATACATCACAAGTATTCAAGATAGAGTTAAATAAATCTTACTTCAATTGAATGGGTTTTAATACAAGAATCCCTCCTTGAGCCAAATATAAAGAGTTAGTTACTCATAATCAATGCTAGATTATGAGTAATAAATGTTATCTCTACTCACTAATTAACCCTAATTTTGTTCTTGATGAGGCAAGGAAGAAGATGAAGATGTGTTAAATGTTAGATATTAAGTTAAGAGATTAAGAGATGCTTTTATATCTCTTTTTAATACACAGCAAGGGTCGTACGGCCTGTTGAACGGCCGTACAGCAACCTGTACAGAAAATCTGCTCCTTTGAACGGCCTGTCGAACGGTCGTACAGCTGCCCGTACGAGATAAAATCTTCAATATAATGCATTAAACACCTCCCGCCATCACGAGCTTGCATCTTCTAACTACCCTCTTGAATCATCTTTGCCTTCCAAGCCCAAAATAAGTCATCTTTTCAACAATTACCATAAGGCACTGAAAGATGAAAAACATAATTAATATCAATAAAACTACATTCGAAACTAACAAAAATGCAAGAGAATAAAGGACAAAATGTGTATAAAATACACATTATCAGTGGGTTGTCCATGTTCCCATACCAACAAAAGCTTGGCAAAAGTGCTAAAACTATCAAACTCAAATATAATGTATGAAAATATGTGACTGATCAACTCAGGTTGTGCATTCAAAAGAGCATTCTCTGCCATTTTTGTGTAAGAAAGAATATGAAATTTGGTATGCTAAAAGTGTTAGGTCCAAATGTGTTGTAGAGGGGGGGTGAATACAACTTTTCGATTATGAGTAGCAATAAATACGATGCAATAAATGAACACACAGATTCAAGGAATATATTTCTTTTATATATAACTTGAAAAGGTTGCTACAACATTCATTACAAAGTATAACAGAAGTTGAGAGAGAAGTGAATGATTCTAAGCTCTGTGAATACTCTCTCTCTTTTTCTTGTGTTTTTCTCAATATTGCTCACTAACTAAAACATTACACAAGTGCTTCTATTTATACTACATGTAATCTATGACCTGTAGTCTTCAAAGACTAAGATGTACGTGGCCCAATGATGTCCACATAAATCTTGTCTTATCTTGAAAGCTTGGAAATCTGCCAATCAGAAGATGCCATGTGTCATGTTGAAGCTGCACTCTAAGTAGAACTTCTACTTGAGAATTTCTACTTAGCCATCTCGAAATTCTAAGTAGAACTTCTACTTGAGAATTTCGACTTAGCCATCTAGAACATTTCTTACTTAGAAAATATTCTGGTCTTCAACTTGAAACTTCAATGCACATCTTGAGCTTGTGATATCTTCATATCTTCTTTGTTCTTCTACAAGCTCTTGAACATGGATCTTTATTACTGACATAAACTTGCTATCAATGTCCTGACACTTGATGCACTGGTCTGGTTCATAAGTGACTAGTCTTGATAGTGTTTCTGCTTCTTGAATAAATTACCATATTCACTTAGTAACTTGGCTTTCCAATATTTGCTTTCCTTCTTGTTCACTTGAAATCAATTGGTCTTGTTGATACTGATAGTTATGATCTTGATTCTCGAATTCTCAAATCACTGAGGCCTGAACAACTTTGACTTGAACTTCTCTCAATGATTTCTTCTTGGCTTGATCATAGTTAACATGTTCAATTGTATCAATTACCTTGTCTTCATTTAGTGTTGATTCCTTGTGACTTCTTGTTCTTGATTGTCTTCTGGTTAAGTATCTTTTCTTTTAATTGAGTTACATTAGTTACAGTGTTACAAGTTAATACACTCTGCCTTTCAATCTCCCCCAATTTGATTGTCTAACAATGACATTCAAATTAATGAAGGATAACTCAACTAAACAATGAGACGAGAAAAGATAATTAACATTACAGTCTTGAAAAATATACAATTTACAAGTACATGAAAACAATACAAAGAACTTAAACTAGAAACAGAATTCGAACCTCGAATTAAAGATCATTTGAATGATTCCTATCACCTGGATTATTTCATATCTTTTAGTCAAACTTATATCACCTTATTGGATTCATTCTAAGATGAATTTTCCTCAAGTGAGTTAAAGCAACCGAAAGACATGAAGGTTTTCCAACTTCAAGTTCACACCACTCTGACCTTTAACCCTAATTCCGTTTCCTCTTCCTAGCTTCAGCAGCTTGATCTTTTTCTTCTTTCTGCCTTCTGCGCTTCTCCTCCTGCTGCTTTTGTTTCTTATATACTGGATTATGAAGTTGCGTCCACCTAGCATTCAGCAAACTTACTGCTTCCATCTCTAGAGGGTTCCTGGGTTCTGGGTAAGGATGTTTGAAAAGCCTTCTGAGTTTGTCCACCTCCTGAGTAGTCCTGATCTCTGGAATTTCCTCAAATTTCTTCATGATAAGCCGAGGTTTCCTATGAGTTTTATCAGATTTAAACTGACAGTAGATCATTTTGGGATAGCCTATGACACGGTTAGTATTGTGGACACTAGCCGCATCTCGCTCCAATCGCTTCATTTCCACTACTACATCAGATAGGTAACTCACGAGTCTCTGCTTTTCTGTCACATACTTAACTTCCACATCTTCCCATTTGAACACATATAACACTTTCTCTAGAAATGCAGCATCTTGAGTCTGCTTCAGCCAGTCTCTACTCATATGCAAGAGTGTTTGCTTCTGGTCTGCATCTATGAATACTAAGGCATCAGCTGCATTATCAGCAAAAGAATGTATCCAGTATACGCTGTCTCTTCCTGGAACACCAACTGCCTCCCTTATCTCTCCTTGTTCCAGTTCTCCAGTAGGAAGATTCAGAGCTTCATCAACGTTCTTCATTGCTTGAAGAATATTCCAATTCCTCTCTATCAGCTCTGGTTCAATCTTCACATTATCAAGAGGGTTCGGAGCAATGACATCACACTTCCACACCTCATTGCTCTTCTTTAGTATGACACTTTCAATGGTCTTCACTGAATTATCTTTAAGCACAGAAGCGAATCCCTTACCCATCATCTGCCTACAGACGGCCTTAAGAGATTCCACTGAAAGTTCCATTAATTCCTTTTCCTCCAGGCTCACCCTCTTCAACTTACTGTCAACCACCATCCGGACAACATTTGGATATGCTGAGAATTCTGGACCCTTGTCCTCTGCTAGCCGCATTAACTGATCCCTATACAGAATGCTTAGATTCTCAGAATGAGAGTATTGAATTTTTGTTGCTAGCAAGAACAACTCTGATGCAGATCTTCTCGTCATGAATTGATCATCTACATACATGAAAGACATCGGGGCTCCTTCTGTGAAAGACAAAACAACCTGCCACTCCTTTTGCGATGAATTGTATCCAACCCTGACTTTAGAAATTAATCTCTTTAAAGCATTTATGTAGTCAGCCGCCATTGGATTCTGCAAATTTAGTTGGTAGAACAGATCATCTGCTTCCTTGTTATGCTCTCCTTTTGTACATGGTCCCATCAAAATCTTTCTTGCGTCATCCCACTTCTTCCCTATCCTTCTATTGTCCAGATCGATTTGAGGATCAGCTAGCCTTGCAAGCTCATAATCGTACTGCTTTCCTTGTAGCTCCGCTTTCTTTTCCTGAAACGCAGCACGACCTTGCATTTGCTTCATTTTAAAGAACTCAGCTTGATCCAAGGCTAACTGTTGAGCTTCAAGGGTTTCCTTATCGACAGTAATTTCTTCAGGCAATCCGAAAGACATTCCAGCACCTCCACCTTGATCCTTCAATGATCTCTTTATAGCATGTTTCAACGGTGCGTCTTCCATATCGGAATCTGAGTCAAGTACCTCCTGTACTTTTTCTTGATGACTCAGATCAACGAATGGCTCATCTGGCTCAATCGCTATTGCCTTACCCTTTTTCCTTCTTAGAGCCTCTTCATCAATGGACGGCTCAACTTCCATTTCTTTTACAAGATCAGCATGTTCTTGAATTTCCTCGATTTGAACTCCCTGCTGTCTCGTCTCCTTTATACTCTCCCCCTTAGGTGAGTTATCCTGAACTCCACCCTGGTCTCCAGATCCACCAGCTGTATCAAAATCTTCAAACCCGGAACCATAGGCTCCTGCTCCACTAGCACCACCTGTACCAGCATCGGGGGGAGGTTGTTGCGGCGCGAAACATTCCGGGGGCACAAAACTTCTGATTGCGTACATAACTCTGCTTATTTCAACAGCCAGATTATCCATTGTAAACTCCATTGCTCCCATCCTGTCATTCAGGGTGTTTCCCAAGACACCAGCAGCATGGCCCATGTCATTTACCTGATTTTTCAAATCATTAAAAGCTGAAGCTTGAAGTGCCATTCGTGCTGCGTAGTCGTCAAGTGCCCTTTGATTATCTCCAACATTCATCCCTAACTGCCCCATTGACTGCCCAAACTCCTTCATTTGATTTTCCATAGAAGACAAACGAGATTCAAGATTTTCAGAATTAAGGGACGGTGTTTGGTTTAGGTGACCTCGCTCTAATACTCGTTCTGTTGGTATTTGGCGCTCGGTTTCGGGCCTTAAAAATGAAGGTCCCTCTCTCCCTAACCTCTCACACACACTCCCTGTCTCACGCTCGTGTATGTCTTCAATAATTGATCCAAAATATGAAGAAGTACCTGCAGAAACTTGATAAGAAATATAATTTGCAGTTATGGGATCAAATACTGTTTGTTCCTGAGTTGGAATCTCAGGCTGAGAGGCTACAAAGTGTTCTTGTACAACATCAGAACCGATCCTCTTTGTAGCATCAGTACGTACCGGTGAAGGTACGGCTGAAGTTTTTAAAGCTTCATGTCCTCTTGAAGCAACAGTATCTTTAAGAGGTACAAAATCATCATCAAAATCAAAATCCCTATGTGCAGATTGTTCAAGGTGTGAACCACTCTCGTGAGGTGGAGTGGTTGCGTGTGACACTCTAGGGTTTGACTGAGATTTAGAAGTAGCAGCATGGGAAATTTTGGCTTTCTTGCGAATAAGTTGCTGCTCTTCGGGTTCACTCTCATCATCATTTCCTACATCTATATGTGCTGGCTGTTTGGATTCCGGTGACTTGGATGACAAGGAATTAGAAATATGGCTCTCACCCTGGGATAGATCCTGCGGGCTAGCAGTCTCTTGGGTCTGGGAATCAGAAACATAGGAATGAGTAGAGTGTCGAGAGAGATTACCTGATTCATTACCTTGTTCGTCTCCGCTTTGTTCATCAGGAATCGCTTCAAATGCCTCAGCATGAGCAGACCGATTCTGAGCATGTGATGAAGCTTGCGAGAATTCCATCAAAGTGGTAACCCCCTCATCATATGTAAGCCACTTTTGTAAGGTATCAGGAATAGACATCGGTTTTCCATGATGTTTATCCTGATTTTCAACTGTTGAAAGTGACTTGCGGGAGTTGATCACCAATTTCCGTAGAAATATTATAAAAATTGTTTTTGGCAAGTGAAAATTGGTGAGCCATTTTAATTAAGAGTTTTTCTTTAAAAAGATGTGAAATTTTAATTTTAATTTCTGAAAAACAATTAATCTAACAATTAACCGTGATAACCCTTTTAATTTAACAAGAACACAAAAGTTCCTTTGTGAAAAATTAAACTACGGGCTCCAATCAACAATTAATGGAAGGCAACTCTCAAACCAGTGGTTAAATCTGCTTTAACAGTGAAGTGTGCGTGTGTAAAATCGTTTTGGAACAGATTTGAGAAATTGTGTGTGTATATACGTGTGTATATATCTTCAAGAGAAATGAATCGTTACACAAACACACAAAACAGTGATTAATGATGACACACAGAAGATATCAGTCAAAAAATGGGCATCAATTCGTTGTCCGTATGAGATTTGTCACAAAAATCACTAACAATGGCTTGAATCTATGAAATCGCCTGTATGTATATGTGCGGCTGTAAAACTCTATTTAGGTAAAAGTGAAAGAAAATGTCGAGTTAAAGATGTATATATAGACATGAATGTGCAATGACAGAAATGCCCCTGATAAAAAATGTGAAAAACACTAAGTACATACAGGGAACACTCTATCTCGAACCTTAAGTCGAAATTCGAGATAAAGTTCGAGATAGGTGTCAACTCGAACTTTTAGCACTTAGCAAAAATCAGCAATAAAATCTATCTCGAAGTTCGAGATAAAGTTCGAGTTAGCAGTTAACTCGAAAAACTTTTACCATTTATCTTGTAAATGACCATGTAAACAGCACACAACCAACAAGGAAATCTATCTCGAAATTCTAAGTCGAAATTCGAGATATAGTTCGAGTTAGGAGTTAACTCGAAAATTTCCTTTAACCAATTGAGAATTCTCTCTAAGTCAAACCTCTAAGTCGAACTCTAAGTCGAACTTCGAGTTGGACTCTAAGTCGAACTTCGAGTTGAACTTCGAGATAGAGTTTAACTCGAAGTTATTCTTAATTCTTTTCAAAATATCCCCAAAAATGGAACTCTCATCTGAATTTCGAGATAGAGTTCGAGATAGACTGTATCTCGAATATTTTGAAGATAATAATTAGGCACACTGGTAACTCTAATTCGAACCTTAAGTCGAATTTCGAGATAAATTTCGAGATAGAGGCTAACTCGAAATTTCTCCCAGACTTAGAATTTTCAAAACTTCACTCTGGAAGCTCAAATCAAAATTCAACTAGAATTTCAAGATGAGTTTCGAGATAGTGACTAACTCGAAATTTTGAAGATACTTAGAATAATTTGACAATTTTTCTTTGAAAAACTCAACAATTAATTTTGTCAAATTAATATAAATATCAATTCAAGGATTTTAATATATGACATAATTAAAACATTCCTTGACAATTCTAAGGCCTCTAATTACATGAAAAACACAGGTAAATTCATCTAAAAATCATGCAATATTTAGAATATTATGAATTTAACTCCCCCTATGATCATGCAATCTAATAAGCATAAATTCACAGATTTGTGCTATAAAAGACACTTAAAACACACTGAATTCATGCAAAATCACACTATATGCATCCTATAATAATCATTAATTAGGCATTTTAAAGTCTAAACACATAATGATTAAATAGCCTGCATATACCAACATAACCATGGATTTTACAGAGAGAAGGCTTTACTAACTTGTGTTAAGCATTCCCAATTCACCAACCAACCTATTGAATGTTACTTCATCAAGAGGTTTGGTGAATATATCTGCAATTTGTTGCATTGTGGGCACAAAATGTAGCTCCACAGTCCCCTCCTCGACATGTTCTCTTATGAAGTGATACCTGATGTCGATGTGCTTTGTTCTTGAGTGATCTACAGGATTGTTGGTTATGGCAATGGCACTTGTGTTGTCACACATAATTGGAATTTTCTTGTGCTCCATGCCATAATCCTTCAATTGGTTCCTCATCCACAGTATTTGAGATACACAGCTTCCAGCAGCAATGTACTCAGCTTCAGCAGTAGAAGTAGATACTGTATGTTGCTTTTTACTTTGCCAGGACACCAATCTTCTGCCAAGAAATTGACAAGCACCAGATGTGCTTTTCCTATCAATCCTGCAACCTGCATAATCTGAATCCGTATAGCCAATTAGATTAAAACCTGTATCTCTTGGGTACCAAATTCCTAGATTTGGTGTGCCCTTGAGATACCTAAAAATTCTTTTGACGGCTATGAGATGTGATTCTCTAGGATCCGCTTGGAACCTTGCACATAAACAAGTCGCGAACATTATATCGGGTCTACTTGCAGTTAAATAGAGAAGTGAGCCAATCATACCTCGATAGCTTGTGATGTCAACTGATTTACCTGATTTGTCTTCATCAAGCTTCGTGGCTGTTGCCATGGGAGTCTTGGCTGCTGATGCATCTTCTAGATTATACTTCTTGAGTAAATCTCTGACGTACTTGGATTGACTGATAAAGATACCATCTTTTCTCTGACTGATCTGTAATCCAAGGAAGAAAGACAGCTCTCCCATCATGCTCATCTCGTATTTGTCTTGCATTAGCTTAGCAAATTTCTCGCACAAGCGCTCATTCGATGACCCGAAGATAATATCGTCCACATAGACTTGAACAAGTATTAGATCATTCTTCACATTCTTATAGAACAATGTTTTGTCAATTACTCCCCTAGTAAAACCACTTTCAATTAAGAATACAGATAGGGTTTCATACCAACATCTTGGGGATTGCCTGAGGCCATAGACAGATTTGAAGAGAAGATACACAAAATCTACAAGTTCTGGATCAATGAAGCCAGGCGGCTGTTCCAGATACACTTCTTCTTCTAACTCTCCGTTCAGGAAGGCACTTTTCACATCCATCTGGAAAACCTTGAAGTTTTTATGTGCTGCAAATGCCAAAAACATCCTGACTGCCTCAAGTCTTGCAACTGGTGCATAGGTCTCATCATAATCAATTCCTTCTCGTTGAGAATAACCTTTTGCAACCAAACGAGCCTTGTTTCGTGTTACAAGTCCGTTTTCATCCATTTTATTTCTGAATACCCACCTTGCTCCAATTACTGATTTGTTCTTTGGTCGGGGTACCAGCTTCCAAACTTTCTGCCTTTCAAACTGATTGAGTTCCTCTTGCATTGCAATCACCCAATCAGCATCACCAAGAGCTTCTTCTATTTCTTTAGGTTCAAGCTTGGATAAGAACCCAGAAAATAAGCAAATATTAGCCAGGTCAGCTCTTGTATTTCTTCTAGTAGACACACCAGCATCTGGATCACCAATAATTAATTCAAACGGATGGTCTCTATTCCATACCCGTTCTCTTGGAAATTGTCTTGATGATTCAGCATGACTTTCTGAATTGTGGTGCTGACTACTTTGAATACTTTCACTAACTCCCCCTGAGTTAGTGCCAGCTCCTACAGAACTAGAGTCAACTCGACTCGAGCCTTGAACAGTAGTCCTTGAGCTGCTATTTACTCCCCCTGAGTTGTTGCCGGTTCGTACTGAAGAAGTCTCTCCTGATCTTGTAGAATTAGCTTGTTCACTAGACTCAGGTTCTTCACGTACACTCGGAACATTTAATGGGACAACCAACTCAGGTTCATCTTCAAGATCTTCTAAGTCCAGATTCTGAAATTTTAGGGACTCAGGTTCACTAGAATCTCTTGAAATTGATGAGAGTTTGGTATCGTCGAATCTGACGTTGTAGCTTTCAGTCACTTTTCGATCATTCACTAAGAACACCCTATAAGCTGCTACCACATCTGTGGAGTAACCAACAAAGATTCCTTCACGAGCTTTTGCTGCAAACTTGCCTAGATTTTCATCATCTATAAGTACATAGCATTTTGCTCCGAATACATGAAAATATTTGATTGTTGGTCTTCTGCCGTTCATTAGCTCACATGGTGTCTTTTCTTTATCTTTTATAATCAAGGATCGATTTTGAGTGTAACACACGGTACTCACTGCTTCTGCCCAGAAATACAGAGGAAGTTTCGAATCACACAACAAAGTTCTTGCTGCTTCAACCAATGTTCTATTCTTCCTTTCAACCACTCCGTTTTGTTGTGGAGTTCTCGGGGCTGAGTACTGACGACGTATTCCTTTAGATACACAGAAGTCATTTAGCACTGCGTTTTTGAATTCAGTGCCATTGTCTGATCTAATCGTCTTCACAGTAAGTGTTGAAACATTCTCAATTTGAGTGATGTGATCAATGATTAAGAAAGGTACTTCGTCTTTCGTCATTGCGAACAATACCCATGTATACTTGGAGAAGTCATCCACGATTACCAATGCATATCTTTTCCTAGACAAAGATAGGACATTCACTGGGCCAAACAAATCCATATGAAGAAGTTGCAGAGGCTCAGTGATACTTGAAATTTCTTTGCTTTTATGCGATGCTCGCTTCGACTTTCCCATTTCACAGGCTTCACAGAGTCCTTTCGGAGCGAACTCCATTTGAGGTAGATCTCTCACCAATTCTCGCCTCGCGAGAGCATTCATCGTTTTGAAGTTTAAGTGAGATAACTTTTTGTGCCATAACCAGCTTTCATCATCCGAAGCTTTGCTGTAGAAACAGGTAACTTGATTCTGATTTGCTGAATCCATGTCTGCAACAAAAAGATCTGCCTTTCGAACTCCTCTCAAAGCCAGTGAACCTTCCTTGATGTGAGTGATTGATACACCTTTCTTGTTGAATACAATTTCGTAACCTTTGTCACAGAATTGACTAATACTCAACAAATTATGCTTTAATCCCTCAACATAGGAAATATCTTCAATGATGACATTGCCAGTTTTCAGTTTGCCATATCCCTTTGTCACACCTCTGCTGTCATCTCCAAAGGTAACATAAGGGCCAGCTTTCATAACCAACTCTGTAAGCAGGGACTTGTCTCCAGTCATATGCCTCGATGCTCCACTGTCTAGCACCCATATAACTTTATTTCTCTTTTGCTTAATGCCCTGCAATGACAGATTGGTTAGACTTTCTTCGGAACCCAACTTTGATTGGGCCCGGCTTTTCGATAAGATTGATAATCAACAGATTTAACAACTGGAGATGCACTTTTCTTAACATAACTAGAGCATTCGACTTCCTCCTTTCCTTTCTCAGACTTGACATATTTATCAGTCCTAGGAGAAGGTTTGTCACTCCTAACTTTAGGAGGACTGACAGTCTTGGCTCTCCCAAACTTCTTTTTGTTGTTTGAACTAGCAGCAGTATTTGAGCATGACTGGCTAGATGCATTCATTAAATTCACAAAAGTTTGCATGACATTAAAAGTGCATGGCATACAATTAGGTTGACCACACTGTGCATGATTCTGATGCAGATTATTCATAGTGTGTGTGGTAGGCATGGCATGTGTAGCAGTGCATGCATAAGAAAGATGTTCAGTAGATTTGCAGTGATAACATGCTTTCTTTATTCGTTCAGCCTTAACCTCTTTTATGCCTTTCTTCCCTTGTTGTTTAACAGCCTTAGCTCCTATTCCTAGTCTAGATTCATCACTAGGTAAATTGATTTTAACTTGTTTAATAGGAGTTATAGGTTGTGCGTTCTGACGATCTTCCATCTCAATCTCATATCTAGCTATCAATTCAGTCTCTTCTTCTTCTATTCTAGGAACAAGGTGTTTGTAGATGGGTTTGACAGAAGGTTTAAAAATGCTAGGAATATCATTTTTAAGGTCACTGGAACTAGTGTCTATAGGTCTCTTCCCATCTTTCTTAGAAAGATTAGAATAATCAAGTCCTACACCTACTCCAGTTATCTTTTTAAACACATCATTATCTACATACACTTTACTAGCAGCTAGTTTGTAAGCTTCACATTTAGTTTCTAACTCAGCTAGTTTGTTCCTTAAACATGATTCTATTTCCTCCTTAAGGACGAGCTTGTGTTCCAAAGATTTAATAAAATCTCTTAGGGAAGTATCTACAGTGCAAGCAGCCTCTAACTCTTCCACTTTTGCCTCAAGCATTCTGCTTTTGGCGACAAGTGTTTTCTGTTCCTTTTGAGAAGTGTCTAGGCTTTTGCACAACATGTAGATCTCTTCGCTAAGAGCCCCGTTCTGTTCCTTATAATCATCAATAGACATTTCTACTTTAAGGGTTAGAACTGGTACCTCTGGTTCCTCTGATGTCTCAGCCATGAGCGCAAAGTTTGCTACATGAGTAACCTCTTCCTCATCTGAATCATCCCAAGCTCTTCCTTCTGTTACTACTAAAGCTCTTTTACCATGTTTTTCTTTCATCAGCGATTCATACTTGCTTTTGAGGGCTTCAAATGTCTCTTTTGGATAAGTCTGTTTAGCCTTTTTGCAGTCCGAGGCAAAGTGTCCAGGTTCTCCACAGTTATAGCATTTGAACTTCATTTTGAAATCCAAAGGAGATTTGTAGCTGGTACTCTTGCCTTTACCTTGGTAGCCTGACGAACTACCACCACCCTTAGCAGCCCGATAATAAGATGAAGAATTTCTCTGTGGTCGGTTGCTCTTTCTGAATCTCATGTTGCTGAACTTCCTTGCCATGTATGCCACGACACTATCATCCATGTTGTCCAGCTCTTCTTGGGTGAAGTAGTCATCATCACTGTTAGATGCGCACTCGTCATCATTATCAACTTGATGTGGTGCGGGTGATGATTTAGGCTTTGCTGCAACCATTGCCTTCTTAGACTCTTCCTCATCAGCAACTAATCCTGATGCAGTTTCTTTTCCCTTTGAATCATTGTCCCATGCTTGATCTTGAAGAGTTTCCAGCTCATAGGTCTTCAGAATTCCATAATATTCTTCCAGAGAAGTTGTATGCAAATCTCTGGTTTCTCTGATTGCGTAGACTCTATGTTCAATGCTCTTTGGCTGGTTCCTCAAATATCTTGTATTGGTTTCAACCATGGGGAGAGTAACACCTCTCAGATTCAAATCCAATACCAACTGACTGAATCGTAGGTAGACATCTGTTATGCTTTCTCCTTTTCGTATTCTAAAGGTGTCATACTCCATCTTGAGTATAAGTGTCTTGTTGCTTCTGACCTCTGCAGATCCTTCCATGACAACTTCTATTTTGTCCCAAATCTTCTTTGCTGTATTCAAACCTTTGACTATGTTGAACATTTCATGATCGAGAGATTCCATCAAGGTTTGTCTTACAGAAGTGTCATAAGCTATTTGCTCCTTGTCAGCATCCGTAAAGTCCGCTGCCTTTTTAGGCTCAGACCGAGCAGGTATAACCTCCTCTCCTTCCGTACGCTCAGGAATAGCTCTCATTGGAACGAATTTACCCTTATCAAGGACTTCCAGATACTCAGGGTTAATTGTCTCTAAGTAGAGTCTCATTCTGAAAACCCATTCTTCATAGTGATCTCGGTTGAACATTGGGATCTTGAAAGAATTTTTAGGAGCCATTTCAAATCTTGTCACTAAAAAATTCTAAGTACCCAAGACTAGGCTATGTAGAATATCTATGTAGAACTTCTGCCAAGTCGAAATTTCTCTAAGTAGAAATTTTTGCTCAAGTCGAAATTTCTCTTAAGTAGAAATTGTCCAAGTCGAAATTCACCAAGTAGAAATTGTCCAAGTCGAAATTCTATGTAGAAAATTTCAAGTAGAAATTCTATGTAGAACTTTTTGTCCTTAGAATAATTTTCTGCAGATTACTTTAATATTGAATAAACAATATCACCTTTTTGACTTTTGATTACTTTACACACCGAAAGTGACTAACCCACTTGCTAAGCACTGAGTACACTTTCTTTTGCTTTCGGCCAAGGAATAATAATCAAATCAAAAGTACAAAAACACCTTTTTGACTATCTTATTTGTTTGAAAAAGGAGATCAAAAAGTTGTTGGGTTATCTTCTTTGACAAGAACAGATGATGAACACTCAAGAACACCAAATATCAATGAACCCAGATTAATTCACAAAAATTAATTAAAATACACCCAAGCCAAATAATCACACCTGGAGTATTTAAATAATTTTTCCCGGATGAGTTTTCACTGGAAATGAATTAAAGCTCACTTTTCGAAAAAAAAATGAAAAGTAGATCTAGAAAATGAAAACTCACGATTCTTCTACCAAACACAAGGATCTATGTTTTGTATGTCAAACATCCGCTCTGATACCAATTGTTAGGTCCAAATGTGTTGTAGAGGGGGGGTGAATACAACTTTTCGATTATGAGTAGCAATAAATACGATGCAATAAATGAACACACAGATTCAAGGAATATATTTCTTTTATATATAACTTGAAAAGGTTGCTACAACATTCATTACAAAGTATAACAGAAGTTGAGAGAGAAGTGAATGATTCTAAGCTCTGTGAATACTCTCTCTCTTTTTCTTGTGTTTTTCTCAATATTGCTCACTAACTAAAACATTACACAAGTGCTTCTATTTATACTACATGTAATCTATGACCTGTAGTCTTCAAAGACTAAGATGTACGTGGCCCAATGATGTCCACATAAATCTTGTCTTATCTTGAAAGCTTGGAAATCTGCCAATCAGAAGATGCCATGTGTCATGTTGAAGCTGCACTCTAAGTAGAACTTCTACTTGAGAATTTCTACTTAGCCATCTCGAAATTCTAAGTAGAACTTCTACTTGAGAATTTCGACTTAGCCATCTAGAACATTTCTTACTTAGAAAATATTCTGGTCTTCAACTTGAAACTTCAATGCACATCTTGAGCTTGTGATATCTTCATATCTTCTTTGTTCTTCTACAAGCTCTTGAACATGGATCTTTATTACTGACATAAACTTGCTATCAATGTCCTGACACTTGATGCACTGGTCTGGTTCATAAGTGACTAGTCTTGATAGTGTTTCTGCTTCTTGAATAAATTACCATATTCACTTAGTAACTTGGCTTTCCAATATTTGCTTTCCTTCTTGTTCACTTGAAATCAATTGGTCTTGTTGATACTGATAGTTATGATCTTGATTCTCGAATTCTCAAATCACTGAGGCCTGAACAACTTTGACTTGAACTTCTCTCAATGATTTCTTCTTGGCTTGATCATAGTTAACATGTTCAATTGTATCAATTACCTTGTCTTCATTTAGTGTTGATTCCTTGTGACTTCTTGTTCTTGATTGTCTTCTGGTTAAGTATCTTTTCTTTTAATTGAGTTACATTAGTTACAGTGTTACAAGTTAATACACTCTGCCTTTCAAAAAGCCTTTTAGGTTGATAAAATAAGAATACAAACAGACGCGACTCCACACCTCCTTAATACTCTGAATTAAAATTTTATAAAATATAAATATATTTTTAAACATTCTACTTTAAAAAAATGGAATGTAATATTGTCTTCCATCGAGATTATAATGTTTATTTATTAATTTATTCTAACAAATCATTGTTTCATCTAATTTAACTTGATAATTATCATTTCACCTTTATATAAAAATATGTTTATACTAAAAAATAAGAATGATAAGAATTTAATCCAATATTGTTAATATATTTAAAACTAAATCATCTTCATAAAAATTGAAATTATATCATTTGAAACGATGAGATAATATATTTTTAAAAAAATATTTCTTAAAGGAAGATATATTTTTATTTTTTTGGTTTTTTAAAAAATGAAAAATAAAACATAAAATTTCGCTTGAACATAATATTAATTTCATGTTTGGTATTGATCTTAAAGACAACAACAATCTTTCATTTAAAAATTAAGCCTACTTTATTTAAAAAAATTAAAGTACATGTTTAATTTAGGAAAAATGTAATAATTTTTATTCGGTTAATTAGATGTTTTCTTATTATGGATTCTGTTTTGGTTGTTTAATAAAATACCAATCCAATATAAAAGTTCGCTTAGACATTAGATTATTACTCCCTCCGTCCCTTTTGATTGTTAACATTTCACTTTTTCAAAACTTTCTGGCACGCATTTTAAGGTGCATTTTAAGGATAGTTAAATAACTTTTTTTTAAAATTTTCTTTTTCTGTATAAAAATTTAAACATTAAATTTTTATACAGAAAAAGAAAATTTTTAAAAAAAGTTATTTAACTATCCTTAAAATGCACCTTAAAATGCGTGCCAGAAAGTTTTGAAAAAGTGAAATGTTAACAATCAAAAGGGACGGAGGGAGTATAATGTTTGAAACTGTTGTTAAAGACAACAACATTTTTTAAATTTTAAAATCCAAACCAATTTTTTTAATATTTTTAAAACTAAAAAGAATGCATTAAAAAACAAAATGCATGTTAAATTTTGAAAAAACTATAAATATCCTATAATTTTATGTACATGTAGAAGTTTTATTTTATTTATTTATTGGTTATTTAATAACTTACAAATCCAATATGAAATAAATTTATCCACATGTATTACAATGTTGATCTAATTTAATGAAAAAGGGACAATAACAATAAATTAAAATATAAAGGAAATCAAATTTCTCATATCTTTATCACAACAATAAAAATTAATTAAGATAGAATATAGATAGTATAAATGAAATAATTAAAATAAGTGGAAAAAATAAAAGCATCTCAACTACAAAAAAACAGTGGTTATACTATAAATTACTCCTATTAATCAAAGATAATGGTTAAAATAAATATAATTTCTTTTTAAAGATGTAGTAATAATTTTGAAAAACTCTCATCATAATTTTGTAAAAAAATAAAAATGATCATTTGCCAAAAATGAACATCTTTTTCACAATAAAAAAATTGATTGAATCATTATCCTTAAAATAATATAATATATAATATAAAAATGAAAACACATTTATTTGTTGTTTCAATTGCGGGAATGTTATAAAATAATACACTAAAACAAAACACCTTAATTATATTACTTATCTAATACAGGAAGGTTATAAAAGACTTCATCAAACACAACATTAGCTGTGAAGTTTCTTGCTATTCCACTTTCATCTTCAATCAATATATGAAGACCGTCTGGAGAAGTAACCCGAGAAATAGCAACATACAACTGTCCATGTGAAAACACATCACGTGGGAGAAATAAACCAACTGTGTCTAAAGACTGACCTTGACTCTTATTTATTGTCATTGCAAAACATATTTGCAAAGGAAACTGAATTCTCTTAAAAGCAAATGGCCAAGGTGTATCGGAAGGTTCCATTTCAATCCTAGGTATGAGGTGTTTAGTTCCGACATGTGATCCTGTAAGAATTTGACATTCAACACTTTCCTTCATGCATTTTGTAAGAATCATCCTAGTACCATTGCAGAGACCCATAATTTGATTCAAGTTTCTCATTAACATTACAACAGCTCCCACTTTAAGCTTCAACTCATGCTTGGGAATAGATGGCATATTGATAGAATTCAGATATTCAATGGGAAAGGATGATTCATAATCATCTTCTACATCACCATATATGTCATCTATTGAGTCTTGACTTAGGTAAATATGTTCTTTACCTGGAATCAAATCCAAAACGTGAGAGTTAATGTCATCAACTATAGCATTTGTGGGAGTTAATATTGCTCTTTCCTTCAAATATGTCACAGATTTCATGTTGGCAACAAAATCTGGATAAGTTCTGTCAACAATAGTCTTCACTGGATTGATAAAATCTCGAATAATATATTCTGTTGGCATTCTTATCTGAGGATCAGAAAATGAATCATCCGGATTAATGTTTGGCACTTTTCCATCACCTACATCAAGAACCCAATTACTGAAATCAGCAATTCTTTTGTTATCAGCAGCATTTTTACCAGAACCCAAACGCATATTATGACGCAACAAAAAAACCTGACAATGATTCCATAGACGTGACTGGTTCAATGATGCATTAACAACTTCACTTCTTGTAGCTTTCGGAATAACTGGCAATATTTGACGAAAATCTCCCCCAAATACAATAGTGATGCCTCCAAATGGTAGTTTCTTCTTCTCTGGATCAATAGCAGACATTATATCTCTAAATGACCGATCAACCGATTCAAACCCATGACGATGCTGCATTGGTGCCTCATCCCAAATAACCAAACTTGTTTGTTTAATTAAATCTGCAATTTCACTACCATGTTTTATGGAAGCAACAGAATATTGATCAAGTTTAATAGGAATTTGGAATCGAGAATGTGCAGTACGTCCTCCAGGGAGCAAGGTTGCGGCAATTCCTGAAGATGCTACAGGCAATACTATCTTGCCTTCACTACGGAAGCGACAACACAATGTTTTCCAAAGAAATGTCTTACCACACCCACCGCTACCATAAACAAAGAACACTCCTCCTTTCCCAGTATTTACAGATTGAACAATGGAATTATAAACTTCTAATTGTTCTGTATTTAAACTTGAGAATGAGCTGTCATGCTGCTTCTTCATTTCAATACGATCATATCCAGTTTCCTCCGCAATAAGACTATTGACAGAACAGTGAAGAAAAGAATCATTGGGAAAAGGCATGTTTGCATATTCCTTCAAACTTTTTCCCACTTCATTCAACAGTTTCTCAATTTCTGTAATTACAACAAAAAAAACAATAATGTTGGAGTCTTATAAGTTGCAACACATTTGAACAAACTATACTAATAGATGAGTCAAAAATTAAAATGGAATTATATTTGAAAACAAACAAACCTGCAAGAGTATAATTTTCCAATTCATATGAAGACAAATTAAGCTCATGGTTACCACTGGCCTTCCGCTTTGAATATAAAATGTCTTCGGACATACTTGTCCAATGTTGTTCCCATAATTTTGAAGAATCAGCAACTGGACAATTAGTTAATATATGCACAAACATTGATCTAAGCTGATGTGGAAAAGCTGTTTGGCTATTTTCTCGAAGGGCAGCATGCCATTGATTGTCATCTTTTAAAAGGCCAAGTGCATCACATACTTCCTTGTACGAATTGTATATTTGTCCATCAACAGTAAGCAAATCAGTAAAGGAGGTTGCACCTTTTCTCCTTAAGAGAAGCATTCGAAGATAAAATGCATCACCACTTGATGCATGAACTTCAGATAATCTACCAATTACAATTCCCCTTTTCCTCAGCTTCCACTCTGTTGTACGTGCATGCCATGTAAAACCACGTGTAAAGTCTTGATATGTATATTCTCTAGCTTCCGGAAATTTTCTATTTGCAATAAACCAAGCTTCTAATTTACTCTTTCGAGAATTTGCTTGATCAGCAATATCTTCCAAAGTATCAGTTACTTTAAAACTAACACTCTTTCCTCCGGCAACATGTACGAGTAATCTTTCTACAGATGGATAGCGATAATGAATATCAAAACCAAGAATTCTCCATGCAGCTTCTGAAGCACATACATAGCGTCCATCAAGATAATGTTTTACCTCATCAACAACTTTCTCTTTTCCTTTTAAATCTTTAGATGCAGCAGAACCTTTTTTTCTTTGTAAAAGCATAGTAGCATTGTCATGACCTTTCAGACAATACTTGAAGAGATATTTCAATGATCGTGAATTGTTGCAGACCTCTAAATTTATATGACATTGAAATCTAATCAATAGATCGCGATTATATGGAACAACAAATTTATTGTCAAGCTCCTGTTTGTTTTTTAAAACAGTTCGGTTCATCTTCCGTCTACGATAAACAGGAAACCCACAATCATCAAAGAAAGTATGTCCATTGTACCTGCAATTACTAATATCGATAAGTATAGAAAATTCCTTATAATACAACTTAAAATATGTATCTAAAAACAAATAATAAAAAAATGTTATAAAAATGAATGTCTAAAATATTATGGCAAAACTATGGGCTATAATTGAGCAACAATAATTAGTAGAAACAGGACTTACTTCTTTGGAAAATGACGTATACATTTGCCATTTGCCATACATGGAGAGTATGAAAAATCTTTTCCACATGGTCCATGTATCATGAAATTTTTAACGGCATTGTAACCAACTGGATCTGCATCTTTGTCTGGTATTTCAGCTGAAACTAATTTATCTATCTCTTCTATTTTTTTGGGACGATCATCTGGGTGTAACCACACCAACATGTGAGCATGTGGTAAACCGCGTTTTTGAAATTCAATAACATACATAACTGTTGAAAAATATACAATATATTAGAAAGAATTAAAATATTTTGATGTGTATAGTTCACTAATTCTTTATTGTAGCAAATCAATACCTCCGATGCATTTACCAAAGTAGTTTTTATTCTTAATAAGATCAACCAACTGGTCTAATTTCATCTTAAATACCCGAGCAACAACATCTGGAGCGTCGGATACGGCAACACCGGGCATCAAATCAAGCATGTGTTGAATTTCAGGCCACTTTGTGTTACATGTCATTGTCAAGAAAAAACTTGGATGGCCAATAGATCGACATATCGCAAGTGAGTCCTTAAAATATTGTGACATGTAACTCTTTGAGCCTGTAAAGGTGGCAGGAAGAATAATATTCTGACCAATATGAGAAGGTTCAGTATCACCTTTACGTAGCGAATCACGTATAGAACTGTACAAATCAGCTCGAATAGTGGTTTGGTGTGTCCGAACCCAATCAAGCCTATACTGTTCTATTGCAGTGAATGCATCAACCACATATTGCTGCCACAACCGACCACTGAGATGAGGTGTAATGGCTGTTAAAAAAATAAAAAAAATGGTTATAAGGACTTAATAAGTATGAAATATAGCAAATTTATGATAATAAAAAATATTAAAAGCTTAAAAAAAGTTATCTTATACCTTCAGAAAGCCTTATCATAAGTTTATATGCATAATATTCACGCAAGGACACGAATAATCTATGCTTACTTTCTTCTGCCTCTTCAGATACTTCCTCGGATGGATTTGGACATTTTGCTGGTTTTGTCTTCAAAGGAATTTTTGGATGAAAACCGTCATCCCCAAAAGGAAATAGAACTGGATACTGGAGTTGCATAAAATGTCGGTTTGTTTCAAATATCCTCTTAAGCTTCTTGTTCTTTTCCTGAACTATAATATCTCTCCATCCGGGTGAAGTTTCGAGGTCACCAACAATTAGAACACCAACTTCATTAGATGGTCCAACAACATTTGGTCTTCCAGAGGCAGAGGAGCTAGACAATAAAGTGAGAGTTAGTTCTTCAGGTTCATTATTCTGGAATCGGTCTCTGGCCATACGAAAAGCATGTACTAATGTGTTGTGCTCATTAAGCATCATTAGCAAACCTTCTATAATTTCAGGATCTGCCAAATCACTTCCAGGCACTGCATTTTTTCTGTTCTCTAACTCATTCTCCGTATCATAAACGTATAATTGACAGTACTTTGGTGTCTCACCATTAACAGGACATATACTACCAATTAGATGGTAGTTCTGACCACAAAGTTTAAAGGTATAAGGAGCTCTTCCTTTGTTTATTTTACTGTCAACTTTGCCTCCAAGGGATGTGAATGCAAACATTGAGTTGTATATCCGTATGTACTTCTTATAATGTGTTGTTCTAGGCCCACCAGATAACAATTCTTTCAAAAATGGAGGAGGTTCTCGTTCAGGTGGAAGTTGCACCTGACCATTCCGACAACAAATGGAAAATGTAGGATTCTGATTTTTGTTAGACTTGTTATTACGTTCAGAGTTCCACATGATTGCTTTACAATGTGGGCATACTTTGTCTGGTTTACCAAGGTCCATGTACCCAGTCATCAAATCTGAAAAATTAATAATATATAACAAATTAAACATTATCAATCAATTATTTGTTTATGCTAAGGAAAATGTACCTTCAGTAGATAAATCGAAATCAAAGTCATTATCATCGCTTAAATATTGTGAAGGAATTGCTGAAATAATGTGAAAATGGAAAAAAAATAAATTCAATAACCATATATGTTAATCAGTTGAATTATTGTAAATAAATTTGGTAAGATGTTGATATGAGTAAAGTATTCTTGAAAACATACAATCAACATCATCATCATCCTCATCATGATTTGGAGGCACTGCATATCAAAAATGGAAAAGTAATAAATTACAAAAAAGTGAAGTGTATAAACTCTTTAAAATGTGTAATTCTTAATTCGATCATCTAATAGAGTAAAACATACCAGTTTCATTAGTAAGATCATTCAGAACAGCGACACTATCAAATGAGTCTAATAAATTCTTAGTATGTGACACAGAAGCAGTATTAGGATTGCGGGAATCTCTATCAAAATTCCGAGATATGGTTGAATCTGATGTGTGCAAACTACCTGAACATAAAAAAATAATAAAATTAACAAAAAGATGAAATTAGCATATCTCGAAAAAGAGTTTATACAATCAACATCATCATCATCATCATCATGATTTGGAGACACTGTATATCAAAAATGGAAAAGTAATAAATTACCAAAAAGTGAAGTGTATAAACTCTTTATAATGTGTAATTCTTAATTTAGCATACCTTGTTTCGCCTTTGGAGTAATAATAGATGGCGGCAACTGAAATATATTTGTTCTTCCCTGTAATGCACGCATACTACTTGGTCCATAGTTCAATGATGAAACATGTGAAACACCTAATGTTTATCATGGTTAACAGCCATCAAGGAGCAATTATTTGTTTCATATTTAAAGTATATCAAATCATTTAAAGATCATACCAGATAAGTCTATATTGTGGTGTTTCACTGATGCATGGGACTTATAATCTTGGAAAGTAGTTCCTTTTAAACAAATTAACGGATAAAGATCATAATGCAAATTCTTCATAAATATGAAAAGTCATGTTAATTATAACAATATAATATTACCTGAAGATTGATTTGTTCCATTCTTACGTGTTGTCAAGAACATTGTATGTTGGGGTGTACAAAAGGTTGTTGTGCTATGAGGCGTAATAGGGGAATTATTGAATGTTCCAACAATGTCAAACGAATTGATATCTGACAAAAAATCATTATAAATATAATTTTCTGTTAAAAGGACAATACAAATATAGTCAGCAATACAACTAATCGATGTATTACCTGAAGTCCCAAATGATGAATTAGTAGTATTTCTTTTAAATTTTGAATCATATTTCTTTGATAAATTCTGTTGTCCTGAACTGGAAAGTGGCGGAAGCATATTACCTACATGATAGAATGATGAAGTTATAGAAATTGTAGTTATCAAACTATATTGTTATACAAAAAAGTACAACATTTAGTTACGCACCATGTTGTGTAAGACTAACATTATGTAAATTTGGATTGATATTTTCCAAATTTGGGTGAGCAGGAACAGTCCCAAATTGTTTAATAGAATACTTCTCAACAGAATGCAGATTCCTTTTTAAAACTGAAAACAATGTTTGCAATGAAAGGATTCAGTTAACGTCTTGCAAGTATTAAACACCCTGGAATTATTGTTGTTAAAAAATATACATTACTTTGGGTAACAGGAGTTGTGGAAGATGGCGTTTTATAATTAATAACATGACCAAAACCTGCAAGAACGTAATCAGAAGGTCAAACATAATTCTTGCTATGAAAATAAAATTTGAAAAGTACGAAAACGTACCTGGGGGAATATTGGATGGAACACTTTGAGAATACGCATGTCCTGCTTAATCAAAAGGTCAAAAGTAAAGCTTCTTTAAAAATTACAATCTTCATAATTAAAATTCTACGAATATACCATGATTCAAGACATTCGGAGTTAATTGTTGATGCAACGACGGTGATTTGGTGCCTGAAACATAGTTATAACATTATAGTTAAATTTTTGCATGTATGAAGGCATAACAATACAAAGACTTGCAAAGATTTAATTCAATGCCTAAACATATAAACATGACCAAAACACACAATTCATATACTTTTTGAATCATAGTACCTTGGTTAATACTCTTTTTAGTTAAATTACTGGTCTGAACATTCGAGTTAACATTCTCTGGATCATTCCCATTAAAAAAGGATAGGGATTTCTGACTTGAAAACTTCTCAATAGGATTCATACGACGTTTTGGAACTGAAACACAATTGTCAAATAACAAAAATAAACATTAGTATATCGATATGCAGTATAATCAAAAGTGTTTAGCACTGTTTTCCATATGCAAGTGATCATCAATATTCTAAGGAAATACCATGTTTCGGAGCATTCGGAGATAATTGTTGAAGCACGGGCGGTCGTTTGGTACCTGCACAACAGGTATTATTAGCCATTAACACAATACATGCATTTGAATATCAAAAATACCCTAAGAAAATTTACCAGATTTATATGGGGATAAAGGAGATTTCCCAGTGTTTCTGTCCATGAAGTAAATATTGAGACTCAATAATTTTCATCGAAAATTCATATGTGTATATAGAATAAGATGTTGATTACAGGTGATTGCAATATGAAAGATATTGTGACTGGCAAAGCGATTAACATAGTTTGTTGGAAAATTCAAATTGTCATATGCATAAATTCAGGCATGATCTTGGGAAGTTTGATATTTGAAGTTTGATTGTGTATATATATGTCTGTGTGTGAAGTATCGATATAGAAAAACGACCCAATATAATTTGGATTATCCAATAAACAGAGACAAAGAATGGGTCATGGAGCATGGATACAAACCCGTTTACCCATATTTAGATGGGAAAGTACCGGAATGATCCTAAATCAGGGATATATTGGTAAATTCCCTAGAATTCTACACTAGCAGCAATTTAGTTTAATTGATACTTACATCCCCAACTGACAAAACAAGCTCAAGAATTTTAAGAATAATTGTTGTCACAAAGATGGCTTCAGTTATTGCATCAATTTCATTTCTTGTACCTTCAAGAATCAACTCAATTTCTCACGCTTCTTCTTCTTCAGCTACTTGCGTTTTACCTTGTAAAAATGGTCTTAATTCTATAGATTCATCTTTTTCTTTGCATAATTCAATCTTGGGGAAGAAAATAAACAACCCCAACAAGTTGATATGCAATGCTGCTGAGTATAAATTCCCTGACCCAATTCCTGAATTTGCTCAACAGGTACCTATAAATTTCATTTATGTGTGTGAGAGAGGGGAAGAGAGCGGGAGAGAGAAGGGAAGAGAGCGGGAGAGAGAGAGAGAGAGAGAGAGAGAGGGAGGGAGGGAGGGAGGGAGGGAGGGAGAGAGAGTGAGAGAGAGAGGGAGGGAGGGAGAGAGGGAGGATTATGTGTGGGTTTATATATATTAATTTTGTGTGTATGTGAATTGTGTTTGCAGGAGACAGAAAAGTTTAAGAGCCATCTTGTGAAGAAACTTTCAAAGAAAGATATGTTTGGAGATTCACTTGATGAAGTGATTGGTGTATGTACTGAGGTATATTTATGTTACTTGCCTTCTGAGTTCCCGGTGTAAGATTTAGGATATTATAAGATGCATTTGTGTTTAATGTTTACACCTAAGAATATGAGCTTTTGATAACGAGACCATGACATCTGTTATGTGGATATTGTTTTGATAGGTTAGAGATGTATGTTTGTGTTAGTTTATTCGCCATTTCTATTCTATAAATCCTTGAAATGCTTGTTTAATGATGTAATAGTAGGAAACTAGTACTTTGGATTTTTATGCTTCTATAAGAAGTCTGGATTGGTAATAGCAGTATCAGATGTGGCAAATTTGTGTCTGTATATTTTTCTTCCCTTGTAGCATGAACCTTTAGTCGAACTGTTCATATGCCCTGCACAATTGGTGTCTGCTTTGCACCGAACTAGAAATGTGTACATTTGTAAAGTAAGAGGGAATAATTTCTTTTGTTTATGGCACGGAAATATACTGAGATTATAATATACACTGTAAAAGCTGTGTCACTGAGAATCTAGTGCATAGCATCGGAGCCGTTACAATTGCAGAGACGAGAAAAGACCTGAAAGTGCTGAACTCTGGCATGCTTGTTATGATAAGTCTTGTGATGCAAAACTAAGTTCCTCTCTGGTCATTGAATGATAGGCTTATTCAAGGGTCATAGCAGAGCTGTAGGAAGACATTAATACTCTAGCTATTATCACGGACGATGTTCCTGAATACTGTATTTTCTTCCCAAATGTCTAAATTGCTAATACTTGAAAGCAGCAGATGCTGAATGAGTTTTCATTTTTAATACCAAAGATACTAGCATAAAAACTTATGGGAAACTAATCTCTTCATCTGTGCTCTCATCTTTAATTATCTCATGACTAAATACATGGGGACAATACAATAAAATAAAACGGTTTAAGAAATGGTTTCCTCGTCCAGGCATAAGATTGAGAATTGATTGGTGCATATAATTATAAGGGTTCATTAAAGCTAAAAGTGCTATACTCGTGCTTTCACCCCATCTATTCCTTTGTTATAACTAGATTTCAAGGTAGAGAAACCATTTTAGGTAGGATTAAGAATAGAAAAGGGGACTTGCACTACTTAAACTCATTAGAATTTCTGACAAGCATTCGCATTAGTGCATTAGCCACTTAGAATCGTGATGCTTATTTTTTAATATTGTAATTGTTAAATTACATTTGCCTGGAGATCTTCATGCTTCTAAAGATATATAGGATTGTAATAGAAGTACCAGCTTCAATAGATTGTTCATGTTTTTCTCCTACCTTGTCTAGGCACGAACCTTTGTTAGGATTATTCATATACCTTGCACGTATTCATATATTTGTGACTGGGTTTTCTTCGAACTACAGTATGTTCCTAAAACAAGAGGGAGTTTTCCTGGGCAGAGAAATATACCGTGGTCCTATGTTACAATGTTGCTGATAAAAGACTGGTAGTAAAATACATAGTGTCTACTTTATGTTAATTTCAGTACACTACACCGCGTAAGCTGTCACTTCATGTTTATAGCTTTGAAACCCATAAGAAATTCAGACATGGAGAGAGGCCAGGAAATGGTGAACTCCTACATGCTAGTTGATGTAGGACAACTTGTAAAAGAAAATGAAAAGAGGGATTATTTGAAGATGATAACAATACAAAGATTTACTCAATGAATTATACAAGACCTCAAGGATAATTTCAATATTATTCCAAAGGAAAAGATGTATATTCAAAGGTCCTTACAATGTTTGATATCAATCACTATAAATAGTGAATTAAAGGGCTAACAACCATCCCAAAAACAAATATTAAAACACAATACAATTATTAAAGCACAATTATTAAAGCACACTTATTAAAGCACACTTATTAAAGCACAATTATTAAAGCACACTTATTAAAGCACAATTATTAAAGCTTTATATTAATAAATAGAATCAACTATTTATTAATAAAATAAAGATTCCTTTTATTTTTATTTTGTCCCTCATCATTCTCCCCTTGTTAGAGAAAACTCGACCACGAGTTTTGTAAAATGCAAGATCACGGGCAAGTCGGCGAAATGGTTCTTCACTCCCGTTCCCCATCATGCTCCCCTTGTTTGAGAACACTCTGCCACGAGTTTTGTAGAAAGCAAGGACAATGCAAGTCGGAGATGGGACCACGATAAAAGTTCTGCACCTTTTGAGGAATGGCCGAGGGGCAAAGAACTTCAAAAACTGATCGACAAGTGAAGGAGGCTCGAGCACGTACTCAGGAATAATGAAATCTATATGCTCGACCTCGATAATATCATTAATGATATTATCACCATTGATCATCACAAAGTTATGTGATGATCCTCTTAATCCGGGTAACACAGTAGTTGAATCATCTAATATGATCCATTCTAAGCCCTCGATATTATCACTAGTGATCATCACCAAGTCATGTGATGATCCTTTTAGCTCGGACGACACAATGGTTGAATCATCTGATATGATTCCTTCTAGGCCATCATCCTCCCTCTTTCTCCCTTTCTTAGAAAAATCTCGACCATGAGTTTTGTATAAATCAAGCTGTGGCTCGATTTCTTCTTTTTGATTCTCACAAATGATTTGGAAGTAGTCAAGTTGTGGCTTGGTTTCTTCTTCTTCTTGATCTGTACGAATGACTTCTTTATTCTCAACTTCTTTGAGCTTTTTAATTGGATCTTCCGTATATGTATCTTCAAGATGCTCAATTTTCTTTGAAATTTCATCCTTCTTCGCATTTTCCAATTCCCAAAGACATAGAAGTTGAGATATACTAGTGTCACAAATCCTCTTTATTTCCTCATTTGCACGTTTGTGACTCTCTTTTCTCAATTCAATTTTGTACTTCTTTTCCAACCTCTTAAGTCCATCATATTGATTATCTAACTCCTTCAACGTAAGCTCATATTCGTATAACAACTCTTGACAATAACAGACATAAATTTGGTAGTGCAACTCATTACGTTCACGCTTAAGGAAATAGATATTATCTTCCACACTAGCAATTTGCCGCTTGATGTAAGCGGGCATGGAACATCAACTGAAAGTGAAGAACAACTCAGAAGGAGCAGAAACAGAAATTTCAGGGGCTGATTTAGTAGATTTAAGAAACTGCAGGGGCAGAAATGTGATTTCTGTAAAGTTCAAGGACTGGATTGTATGTTTCTGCAAGTGGAGGGATTGGATTGTAATTTCAGAAACGTTAAGGTACCTAACTGCAGTTTATGGATTAAAACAGTAGGTGGGGAATTGGACAAAAGAAATAAAGTAGTATATTGAATTATTGATGTGCTTACTAATTTAATTAAATTAATTGAAGTTTGACTCAAATAATGGAAGTGAGGTGTGGTTTAACAAATGGATGTGTATATAGTTTTTTTAAGTTAAAATAGGTTGGGGTAGGTGCCACAACATAATTATACATATGTATGGTGTATGTATATATGGAAAAGAAAGGCTTATGAGTTACCCCTTTGATTCAACACCATAGCAAAGAACGGATGAACAGTGGATGAGGGGAAGCAGTGAACAGTTCTGACAGATGAACAGTGGATGAACAGTGTTTTCTGGCCGTGAACAGTAGCTTCCAGGCAGTGAACAGTACTTTTCCAACAGTGAATAGTGGCAGTGAGTGTATGGGGGTGCAGTGGTGGTGAATGAACAATAACGACGGCAGTGGTGGACAGTAAACAACAGAAACTCCTACCAGACTTGAGCTTTTTCTGGTTGTTAAACAGTGGTTGCAGCAGTGAGGTCGGCAACGGCACTGAACAGTAACAGAAACCGGTGGATGACTAGTAAACAGTGGACAGTAACTGGTGGGTGGTGAACAGTCACAACGGTGAGCAGCAGTAGCAGTTCCGGCAGCGGTGTTGGGTCGGTTCTGGTGGCAGTGTTGTGTATGGTGATGAAAGCTGTGAACAACTCCGTTGGATGAACAGTGAATATGATTCTTAACAGCAAAACCAAGAATTTTAGCTCTAATGCCAATTTGATGTAGGACAACTTGTAAAAGAAAATGAAAAGAGGGATTATTTGAAGATGATAACAATACAAAGATTTACTCAATGAATAATAGAAGACCTCAAGGATAATTTCAATATTATTCCAAAGGAAAAGATGTATATTCAAAGGTCCTTACAATGTTTGATATCAATCACTATAAATAGTGAATTAAAGGGCTAACAACCATCCCAAAAACAAATATTAAAACAAAATACAATTATTAAAGCACAATTATTAAAGCACACTTATTAAAGCACGATTATTAAAGCACACTTATTAAAGCACAATTATTAAAGCTTTATATTAATAAATAGAATCAACTATTTATTAATAAAATAAAGATTCCTTTTATTTTTATTTTGTCCCTCATCATTTATGTCGTGTGATGCAAAACTAAGTTCCTATCTGGTTACTGAATGTGAATGATATTTATGGTAGTATAGTGCTGTAGATGGCCATTGTTTAACATGAGTCATGTTAGTAGATGATGTTACTGGATTCGCTCTCAACTTTGCTAACACTTTAAAGCAGCATATATTGCTGAATGAGTTATTTTTCTTCATTACATAATACATACCAAACTTGCTTGAAAGAGGTCAATCAATTTTTTCCATCCGTTTTGTCATCTGTGAATTGTGATAATCTCACGACCAAGTACAAGCATGGATCAGAATAAAATCTGTTTAAATCATAAGATTAACTTTTCCAAATCATGTTCGAGGTTCGAGCTAATTGAAGCAAACAGTTCTAGGCTTGTACTTTATTCCTGACTATTCCTTCTGTTGTAGCATTTAAAATTTCCGTCAAAACTTTTCTCAGTTTACAAGTTTAAGCACATGTGGATGCTTATTGATAATACTTTCTTTGGCATTTGTTCTCAACAGATCTTCAGTACCTTTATGCACACTGAGTATGGGGGTCCTGGAACTCTCTTGGTTGAACCTTTCATTGACATGGCTGATACTTTGAATGAGAGAGGCCTGCCTGGAGGCCCTCAAGCTGCACGAGCCGCTGTTAAATGGGCCCAAGATTGTGTGGACAAGGACTGGAAGGAATGGAATAGCAATGACAGCGATTAGTAAATTAGGTGCAGAATAGTTTAGTATGTTTGAATGAGTGTGCCAACTACGTTGTTGGAGCTTGGCACATTTCTTAGAACCCTAAGCACAGGACTCTAAAGAATCGAAAAAGAAAAGTAGTTTGTATTAGTTAAATCATTTTTGGGTGGTCTGCATTGTAGTAATTGTAAGCGGATGTAGTCATTTACTTTGCTAAATATGACAGCAATGGTCATCTGTGTTCTTACACATTGTTGGTCTACTAGGTTGGTACCTTCAAGTTTTTTTGTGGGAAGTTGCACTATGGCATCTTTAAGTCGAACACAATGAACATTTTAACATCTTATTTTTTGCTAAATATATGAACATTGTTGTTCATATATGAATACAATTGAGTATCTTTAGTTTCAGTATGACATCTATTTAAACGTTTTGTTTTTACATCGGCATAATGTGCCACATGGTTAGAAGCATTCAAGTTCCAGACATCTCTTCAGTTAAATGCACTAAATTCTGTTGTCATAATAAAACCCTTCTCTTGACAAAGAAGACATATGATATTTTCAAAAGCCACAGTCAAACTAAACCAAAAAAAAAAAACCATTGTCAAGCCTAACAAAAAAGTTAGATTTGGATGGAACCCTGATGTTGCCAGAGTTCAAGAACATCTCAAGTCAGCTCAAGAAAACTTTCAAAACAACCATGCCTAAAATTGAATAATGAAACAAGTTGTTTTATGCACATATTTATAGCATTGAATGACAAATATGTTTCACAGAATTACGTGACAATAATCAAGTGTTGAACCTCTCTAAAGCTAGATATACTGTGTAGATGATTGCCAGCAAACTGTATTTACATAACCTTCACATATATTCTACAGTAAATAACTAGACATCAGTCCTGAAAAAAGATCCAGCATGCATCTAAAAGAACCGATGGAGTTGATCAGGTATCGGATTGCTTATCATCTAGTAATTCATCTCTATCTATAAAACGCTCAAGCAACTCTTTCTCCTGCAGAACCAAACAGCTGTCCCCTTTCCCAAACCAAGAATACCTTCGCTTAGCTATGTAATCATAGGCGGCATCCCTTATAGGTCTTGGGACAATCATGAGAGAGCTAAGAGCAGAGTATGGTAAAGGCAAGTACGAGAGCACCCTCAATGCAGCTGCAAAATGACAGAAAATATGAAACTTGTATACACACACATATAGAATCAACATAAAAAGCAAATCATCCCCTTCTGCACAACAAGACCAATCTAAAGCAGTAAAGGGAAACTAAAGACAGTTCAAAAAAATAACATAAAAAATCTTGACAGATATAGTTGCCCAGAGTTAGCATAATTTTTATGGCACCCCAAAAGAGAGAAAAAAACATGTGGTTTATAATCATTATGTACAACAATGTTCTTATGCAGAAAAAGCAGCAGTAGAGAGTTCTGACCTGCAGATCCTTGGTGGTATACGTCTGGGCCTTCAATGAATATGAAGCGACGAAGAACATCCTCTCGCTCAACACCACACACTCTCATGTAAGGTTCGGCAGCCTTAGACTGAACACAACAAAACTTAATTTTTTTGTGTTTGTCAACTCGAATTACCTGCTTGACCCCTAAAGAGAAGAAACATAAAGGAATATAAACAAGTGCATTTTATAAAACTGAGTGGTCTCAACACAAAGCATGCCAAACATTGTCTTACTTACGAAGGTCGATTATGTGTCCAGCTAAGAATATGCAAACTTTTACAAATCATACATGTGAAATATTCTAATGTTTATTAGCTTAAGGCATGCATATAAAAACAATTTTTCTTTTCTAAGTTACATCAAGGCCCTTTGCTTATATAAACATAATACGAAAAATAAATTTTCAGTGTCAATGCAAGGAGAATCCTTCATACCCAAGAAAAAAAACATAGCAAATTGTGCTTATTCCACAACCAAAAGTCTTGTTATGTGAATCTGATGTACTATAGGATATCTTACAAGAAAAAAATAAAACCAAAAGTGAAGAACAATCCCATTTGTAGAGATGAAGTAGTTGTAAACACAGAAGCATGATCACTTACATCAGATAGAAACATATTGGATGAAAGTTTATATATATACACTTATATAGTTATATATATATTAAACAATGACGCATTTCATTGATTTCAAATGCAAATAACACTGTCCAAGACAAACGAATTCAAGTAGTATATACTCAACAATACTCAAATACTAATGACTTGTAATCATCTTCATTCGTAAAAAATTCTGTCTTTGTAAAGATTCCTAAAATGATCCTCATAGTTGCTGCATTCTAATTTCTCCACGAAAATAACAGCCACAATCCAAAAAATACAGCATACCTAATCGAACCCCTTTCTATGAAAAAACACAACAAAAAAACCCCTGAGCACCTCATTATTAACACTTCATCATTTCTTCAAAGTAATTCAGCTTCTTCTAACACAACAAAAATTTAGCCCTTCATCTTTTGGCTTCAATGTAATTCTTCACAACCTAGAAAGCAGGGATTCTTCACTTACCTTTACCTTCCGCACCGCGCACCCGATTCTTGGGGATTCTTGGGTGCGCGGGGATTCTTGGGGATTCTTCCCTCACCCACAAGTGAGAGAAGATAATGTAAATCCTTAAATACTTAAACGATTAACTACATTAAAATGCATTAGTTGTGTTATTGATTAATTATGATATGTAATATTAAGGATAAAGAAATTAATTAGTTGATCATTTAGTTCAATTTAAATGAAACTCTAGAAATACATACATAAAACGTATTTTTAATGTGTTAATATTTGTCGAATCCCCCCGCACCCGAATCCCCATATTTTTTGATTTGCCGAATTTCCGTATCCCCGCACTACGCACCCCCACCCCCGTACCCGCACTCATGCTTCCTAGTTCACAACTATCCGAGAGGTACACTCGTAGTACTAACTTAAATCACAATTATCATGCACAATCATCGCAAGCTAACTTAAATTAGATTATGGCTTTCAAAAAAGCTCGAGCACTTTCTTAAAATAGCATAATCCCCGCAAACAAATCCTCCTCTCTAAACCCTAATTTCTCGACAAACAACTTAATTAACAACAAATTACACAATCATTAAAATTACATTTCTCAATCTCGACTAATGCCGGTCCTTACACAAAACCCCTACCACATAATTCACGGTCATCGCAAACTAACTCACATTACGCAACAATAAAAACTCGAAAACTTTCTAAAAATAGCACAATCCCCCAAAACCAAATCCTAAAACCCTCTCTAAACCCTAATCTCTCAACAAACAACTTATCAATACACAAATTAAACAAATAAATACATGCTATAAAAATAAAAATTAAATATTAATTAAAATTATGATGATTTTTCATACCGCCGTGACAGAGATGACAAACGCCGTCATAAACAACGACACGTGGCTGAAGAAGAATGGGCTCCACAAACGGCTTAACTGTAGCCGTCACATCGTGTAATAACAGATCATTTCCGGCGGCTGCGGCGGCGCCGGAAGCCACAACATTCCGGCGAGCGTGAACTGAAAAGAACGAACAGCTCTTGTTGAGGGGTTTTAGTGTACGGACAGTAGTTCTCAACATTGTTTTCTGGCCGTTGGATTAGATTTTGATTTGATTTGATGAGGTGCTTGTTTCGTGATTTATTTCATTCGTTTCTTCCGCTACAAGTCGGCCCCAAAATATTACTCCCTCCGTCCCAATGGGATGTTAACGTTTGCTTTTTGCACGGAAACCAAGATAATGGGTGTAATATTGTTAAAATAAAGGAAGTAGTGGGTGTAATAGTGATTTTATAGTTAAAATAAGTTAAGTAGTGGATGTAATAGTGTAAAGTATTGTTAAAATGAGTGAAGTAGTGGGTGTAATAGTGTTAAAACTTACTATTTTAGGAAATGTTAACAATCTATTGGGACATCCCAAAATAGAAAGTGTTAAGAATCAAAAGGGACGGAGGGAGTACTACTCTATAAAGTAAATATATTTTGCGTTTCTTTCTTTGTTTTTTTTTTCTTTAATATTTAGGTTATAATCATGAGATAAAAAGGATAAGTCCTTATCTTTTTCTTTTTTTTTTGCTAAGCTAGAGATAAGTCCTTATCGCTTGAGCGTTTGTTTGTTTAATTTAATAGATAATACTCCCTCCGTTCCTAAAAAATTTTCCTGTTTGCTTTATCACGTTTGCCAACGCACACTTTTGATCGTTAATATTTTCAATTTCGTGTTAGTTTTAAATATAAAAACTTCACTGTATTAAAGTACTCACAAATATGAATCAAACAAGATCACTCATGACTATATTTTATCTTATAAATTATGCGTAAATTAATAGTCAAGCGCTTACAATGAACATGAACAAAAGTCAGAACAGGAAAAAGAAAAAGAAACAGAGGGAGTATATTTTACCTTTATTGTGTTTCATGTCGAGAAAATTTGAGATTCGATAATATGATTTGGTTATATTTGGGTTAGTGTATTTCAATTTATTAGAATTCGAAATTGATACTTGATCAGATTTTCAAAAAAAAAAATCTTGAAATTTAACTCGGATCGTCACATTGTATTTATATGTTTTTTTACCCGGTTATTAGTAATTTTTACCGATAATGATATCATTTTAGAAGATCTTTGTCGTAGAAAAATATTTTCTCAAAAATTATTTTGGGAATTTTTTTCTTCCTATTTCGTTTTTAAGAAAATATTTACGTTTTTTGAAAAATAATTTATCTTCTCAAAAACCAAATAATCAGAATTTTTTGTAGAAAGTTAAATAACACAATTTTTTCTTGAGTCCAAATAATAATCAACTGCTGAGTTTAAAAAAAAAATAATAATAATCAACTGCTTGATCTTTTTTGCATCATTTGCACAAATTGCACTTATGAATCTATTCTGTACTCTTCTTCTTCTTCTTCTTCATCTTAATCTCCAAATTTTTGATGATTCGATTAATCTTTCTTGGTCGAAACAGAGGATATCTACTTATCTAGAACGTGAAAAAATTTTCCTCACCTAGCCAACTGATTCTTAAACTTTTTATAGCAAAGAAGGCATAAACGTAGTTAAGGTCTATCTCATGGAGCTAGTTTTTTTCTTTTTTGAATAAAATCTTATGGAGCTAGTTAAGTCTTAGTTACAGCAAGGGCAATTTAGTTTTTCTCATTGCGAGATCATGCAAGTAATAATATGGGTGAGTGTCCAAAATGCCCAATTTTCAATTTGCATGGTCCTTCCTACCCCATTTCAGATTATTGGCCCAAAATACCCCATAAATACCTCACTTCGTCTGCCGCAACAGGTATGACGCATTTGCGTTTTCCGTATCACCCATCTAATACGCAACTTCATGTGCAATAAGAGACATAAACCAAACCAAACCAAACATACCCAGTATATCCCGCATGAAGCAGGGTCTGGGGAGGGTAAAATGTACGCAGACCATACCACTACTTTACAGTAGAGAGGCTGTTTCCGTGAAGACCCCCGGCTTAGTGCACCGAATAGCAAAGTGAATTTAATACAATGATGATAAAGGAGGGTAAAGTAGTCGACCGAACCTGGGCCCATGGCCTGAATCTCATGGGGCTTACCTACTCGGGCAAGGGGCACTCTTCTCCTGATCTAGAAAGACCTCCGGCCAAGCTCCCTGCGCCTGCAAAAAAAAAAAAAAAAAAAAAAAAAAAAAAAAAAAAAAAGATGAAAAGCCAAGCTTCTAAGCTAAAGCTAAACGAGAGAGCCCAACTCTGAGGCTCTCAACCACAGAACCACTCCCTAGAAGGGAGTCAACAACTCTAATCTGGCGTCTCCAACAACTCCTATCGGCTATCGCGTTCTCGTCCAAGTTTAAGGCCTTCAAATCCATCTTGAGCTGTTCTTCCCACGACCTCCTCGGTCTGCCTCTTCTCCTCACCCCAACAACTGTAAGACTCTCGACCCTCCTCACCGGGGCTTCCGGAAGCCTCCTACGAACGTGGCCGAACCATCTCAACCTTCCTTCCCTAACTTTCGCAGCAAAAGGTGCCACCTCCAACTCGCTCCTGAAAACCACATTCGGGATTCTATCTAGCATCGTGCGGCCACAGGACCACCGCAACATCCTCATTTCAGCTGCTTCCAACTTGCACTCGAGGGCCTTCTTCGCCGCCCAACACTCTGAACCATATAACATCGCAGGACGGATAGCTGCTCTATAGAACTTCCCTTTCAGCTTTAACGGGACTTTCTTATCGCACATCACCCCTGACGCAGCCCTCCACCTTAGCCACCCCGCGTTGATACGATGCGTGACATCATCTTCAATCTCACCTTCCTTCTGGATGATCGAACCCAAATACTTGAACTTTTCCGTACGGGGGACGGTCTGATCTTCAATCCTAACCTCTACCCCTTCCTCGTTGGCGTCACTGATGCACCAAATGAAGTTCAGCAACACTACTCATTCGGCACACGGAATTGCGCAACAGGGCGAATTTTTTTTTAAAATCAGTTACGGCACACGCAATTCAGTATTAGGGGTAGTGCAGGGCCATACTTGTTGGAAATGGGACATTTTGGTTATTCTTTCTAATAATATGCTCTTTCTTGTTTTGATTTAGTTTGCTTCTTTCTTCCTAAGCATGTCTACTTTATCTTTATGCAGATCAATGTCAACCAAAGCAACAACAAGTGAATATCTTTCAGAATGCACTGGATCATAAATGTCTATAACCCAACAAGAATATCTAGAACAATTGATCAGGATTCAAGTAAATATATCGTAACTAATAAATACAGCACAACACTAAGCCACAACATTTTCTTTACATAAATTTTTTTATTAATCGAACATTACAAGTACTGAAGTACATATGAACTGCGACGAAATACGTTGTTCAATGAAAAGGAGGATAATTGGCGCGGATAGTGTAAAAAGTCTGCAAGATACCTAAAATGATGACGAAAGATGCAGCTAAGAATGCTATGAAACTCCATTTGTTTTTAAAATAATCTCGTTTTAAGTCCTTAACGGATGCTTTCCATTCAATGTAGTTGATTCTGAGATACCCTTTCACTCTGTGCCACCTCCAAAATGGAATCTGAGAATTTTCAACCTCGTTGCACAAATCTGTATAACAGAATTCCACGAAATTAACTTGACTGCATAAACTTTTAAAGAATGTTGAAATATCCTCTACGTCATCTGATTTTACGATGATACCTAACCGCTCAAGTAAATTTGCATCTTCTGGAGAACGAATCAAAGTGCTCATAAGTTTAACATATGAGGTAACAAAATGTTTGTCAACTCTGGTCTGCTCTAAAGCAATGAGATTCCTGAATACTGTATCGCTTGACTTATCTATGATGACTTGCGGAAAAAAGATTTTTCCATGGATGAATCTTATGTCCACTATGGTGCTATTATGACCACGTACAATTTGGAAGCCAGACTTGAAGAGTTCGGTAGCACATCTTGTGAATCCCCAATTGTTGTCGACATACTTCGAGGGTAATTCCTGCACGAAGGTGACTTTGCAAACATGGTACAACATATCCAGTAAATGCTTGTACGCACCATCTCCATTGTTTATGAAAACCTTTAAATAGTTAAAACGTAACATGGGAATGGAGTGAAAAAACCAGAAGACGTAATCTTCTGGCGACATGTCTGGATATACTCCATTAAATGCAGTCTTCGAACTTGATATTAAATCAAAAAGTTTTTGCAGAACGAAATATGGTATTTGGTTCTCTAGTAGCATCAAATCATGTGTCAGAGTTTGCACCATTGTAAAATTACCTGCTAGCGATTCAAATGGGACTCGGTTTTCAGGGGGACCGTGTAAAAAGTCATCTTCAAACTTTTGTGTATTATCATCTTGCACCTGTAAAATAGTTCAAGAATAAAACAACCATCAACAAGTAACATCTCCACCAACTGATGTTTGTCTAAATTGATATCTTCAGCATACCATGCTCGGGCCTCTTCTTCCACTTCTGATATAACTTGGCTACACTTGTACAAGGCCAGCATTTCAAGTGACTGTGAACTACTAGGCTCGTTGACTTGAGTGTTTTCCATATCTGATATGACCACTTTATCAACAAAAGCCAACATGTATATCCATTTGAGCTCCTCCATAGCTTGTAACTCAGGCCTTTTTCGATGAAAAGGACCAATGGATACCATTTGAGGTGTGTATGCTTCGTGTTTCATTGCTCGGAGTTTACTTGGAACTCTATAAGTACTTGCTTCACGTGGTCTGCTTCTTAGGAGACCTAGCGTCTTATCTACAGACTGAATCCACTCCCAGAATTTCTCTTCATCTCCGGGAGAGTAATTTTTGTGTATCCTCCCTTTAAAACTGGGCGCATGATCCATTTTTAGTGAATCCTGCATTAATTTGACCCTTAAGTTTGTAAGTTGGTATTATTACTTTCCAAGATGAAAGAAAAAGAAAGATGAGTAGGACTACTATGAACTGTAGTGTCATTTCGAAAATTCAGAAATTAGTACATGAGTTAAAAGTTAATCAAAAAATTGAGCATATATACTAAAATTTCTTCTGTCAAAAATTAAAGTACTTACATATATTGTCGTAATCAAAGCTCTTATCACAGATTTTTCACGGTCCGACACCCTTTTCTTCTTTCTTTTTCTGTGTAGCAACATCTTCCTTTCTTCCTTTAAAATTTTTGCATGGACAAAATCTTCCTTTACTCCTTTAAATTTTTGACTTCATGCCGCACATTCTGAAATAATACTCTTAAACTTATGAGTATCAGTTTGCCGAAATCTGGTAACCGGATGTACAGATAATGATATCAAAATTTAATTAAAAGATTCTTCCACCTTAGCCAAAGTATCGAACTCATTTTGCAATTAGTCAATAAATTCTGCAGCTCTACTAATCAGGAAAAATATCGAGAGCAACGATTATCTAGATAGTTGTTATCGTATGTATATAAGAAAATCTTTTGTTAGCTGACAGTTTCAAAGTACGAAGATGAGAAGAACAATAGCAAAAAGTACACACAACATAAATACGCAATGCTTAACTTCCTTACCCTTGATGCATGTTGTTGATGCATTACTGGCATATCCCAGAGAGGGGGCCAAGCATATAATTTGAAGAAAGCTCAAACAAGTAAAATAGTTCAAGAAACTAAAACGCAATCCAGTTTATCGTAATGGATTAGTTATGTAAAAGTTTGAGAACGTACATGTACCTGTTAGTTTACGGGCGATGTTTGAGCAGAGGAAAGTCTGCGAGTGAATACTGTTGGTTTACATTGAAATCTTGAAGCTAAATTTATAATGCATTCTAATTATCATCCTCTTGCAATTATGAAGGATTTTATATTAAGAATACTTTCTGGATTGAAAAATGGTTCAATGTCAACTCCAGGGGATGGAAGAGACTGGGAATATGGACAAAAATGTTTTAGGTACAATTGGTTATTGTTACAACACGTTCCTAGAAACGATTATTTAAGTTCTTGCCACTGCATCTTAGTCAGATTGAAGTTAGTTATCGATTTAATTATTAGATTCGTGCAACGCATGGAACCTAATCTCACAAATAAATTCAGCCTACAGCGAGATACGAATGAAACACGTTCATACCATACCTCAGTTTCTGCTCAAATTTTACACTAAAATGATCGACCATATTGAAAGTTAGTAATGCATCAATTGTATTCCTGAAATCAATAATTTGATACGTGCACATTATCTTCACTGTCAAATTCTCCTTGGAATACATAGGATCGGTCAACTAAGTTGTTCAATGATATGGGGGATAATAAGGGCGAACTGTGTAAAAGGTCTGCACCATGGCTACAAGGATCATAAAAAATGCAGCTAAGAATGCAATAAAACTCCATTTGTTATCAAAATAATCTCGTTTCAAGTCCTTCATGGATGCTTTCCATTCAATATAGTTGATACTGAGATACCCATTCACTCTGTTCCACCTCCAAAACGGGATGTGATAATTTTCAACCTCGTTGCACAGATCCGTATAACAAAAGTCTACGAACGCAACTTGACTGCATAAACTACTAAAGAATGTTGAAATATCCTCTACTTCATCTGATTTTCTGATGACACTTAACCGCTCAAGTAAATTTGCGTCTTCTGAAGAGCGAATCAAAGTGCTCATAAGTTTCACATAAGAGGTAACGTAATGTCTGCCAATGCTGGTCTGCTCTAAAGCAATGAGGTTCCTAAATATGGTATCACTGGACTTATCTATGATGACTTGCGGGATAAAAAATTTCCCATTGATGAATTTTATGTCCACTATGGTGCTAGAATGGCCACGTAAAATTTGGAAGCCAGACTTGAAGAGTTCGGTTGCACATCGTCTGAATCCCCAACTGTTGGGGACATATTTCAAGGGTAATTTCTGCACGAAGGTGACTTTGCAAACGTGGTACAACATATCCAGTAAATGATTGTAGGTACCATCCTCATTGTTTATGAAAACCTTTAAATATTTAAAACGCAACATGGGAACAGAATCAAAAAACCAGAAGATGTAATCTTCAAGCGACATGTCAGGATATATTCCATTAGATGCGATCTTTGAACTCGAGACTAAATCAAAAAGTTTTTGCAGAATGAAATACGGTATTTGGTTCTCTAGTAGCATTAAATCATGTGTCAGATTTTTCACCATTGTGAAATTACCTGCTAAAGATTCAAATGGGACTCGGTTTTCTGGGGAACCCTGGAAAAATTCATCTTCAAACTTTTGTGTATTTATCATCTGTAACCTGTAAAGGAGTTCGAGAATAAAACAACCATCAACAGGGGCGAAGCTTCATAGGGGCCATAAGGGGCCATGGCCCCCCTAGGGTTGTCATAATATTAGTGATGTATATTAAAATTTTATTTAAATTTGTATTTTTACTTATATATTTATGTAAAAAAAAAATTGGCCCCTGTTGAGTAAAAATCTTGGTCCTTACAAAATAAAATTTACTAGATTGTCTAGTATTTCTAAGTTGTGCCGATGGTTGGTACATTCAAGAAAGTTGAATATTTATCCATTTATTTGTTTGTAGATTAATTAAGTTGGTGTTGGTTTTGCCTGTTTCAACGGTTACTACCGAGCGTGCTACAAGATGAGTGATGGATTTATTGATAATTGTATGCCTATCTATATCGAAAGGGAAATAGTCAAAAATTTTAGTACTGATTCCATTCTAAATGGTTTCGTGATTTGAAGGAACACGTAGAGTGCTAATATAAGTATTTAACTAGTACTTTTGTGTATTTAATTTATAGATACTTTATTGTGTTGATCGAAAAAAAAAATTGGCCCCCCTTGTGAGGGAGTGGTGGCTTCGCCCCTGACCATCAACAAGCAACATCTCCACCAACCGATGTTTGTCTAGATTAATGTCTTCAGCATACCACGCTCGAGCCTCTTCTTCCACTTCTAATATAACTTTGCTGCACTTATACAAGGCCAATATTTGAGGTGACTCTGAACTACCAGGCTCATCGACTTGAGCGTTTTCCCTGTCTGATATTACCACCCGATCAACAAAAGCTAACATGTATCTCCATTTGAGTTCCTCCATAACTCGTAACTCAGACTTTTGTCTATGAAAAGGACCGATGGATACCATTTGAGGTGTGTATGCTTCGTGTTTCATTGCTCGGAGATTACTTGGAACTCTGTAAGTAGTCGCTTCACGTGGTCTTCTCCTTAGGAGACCTAGAGTCACGTCAACGGATTGAATCCACTTCTTAAAGTCCTCTTCATCATCGGGGCAGTAATTTTGGCTTATCCTCTCCTTAAAACTGGGTGTTTGATCCATTTTCAGTGTATCCTGCATAATATTAAATGGAGTATCATACTTCTATCCTTAAGTTTGTGAGTTGGTATTTTTACTTTCATATAAGAAAGCAAAAATTTGGTTACGGGTTAAGGTTCATAACATCTTCCTTTCTAGGAATTCAACTAAAAGTAAGTGTGATATCACACTTATGAAATTCGGAGATAAGTAAATAAGTAAAAATAACTGTCACATGTTAAGGTTCATAACACTTCACTTCGAGGGAAAGCGTAAAAATGACCAACAAACACAAAAGCAAAGATTGTTGTATTATAAGACTTGTTACTTCTGCAAATCCTAGAAACTTATGAAGAAGGCTCACATAAAATTTGGAAATACATCCAAATACAATCTAGTTTATCGTAATGGATTAGGTATGTGAAAGTTTGAGATTGTACATATACCTGTTAGTTTGCGACGATTTTTTAGCAGAGGAAAGTCTGAGGGTAAATACTAAATACTACTTGATGTACACTGAGAACTCGAAGCTAAATATGTAATGCCTTCCTTCTGATCATCATCTTGGCAAGTACATTTATAAGGGATTTAAGATTAAGAATACTATTTGATTATAACTCGTTTCAATGTCAACTCCAGAGTCCACGGGATGAAAGAGATGAGGAATATGGTACGTGGTGATTATTGCAACACGTTACAGGAAAAACATTATATAAGACCCTGCCATTGATGTAACTCTTGTCGAAGATAACGATTGACATCGATATTATAGTGATGCAGATTGCAGCCCCTTGGCCGGCCCTAGTCAAATGGGACTTAATTCATATGTATACTAATGATTCTGAAATTTTGGTAGCTTACACACATGTCTTGTCCGCCTATAACCACAGCAGTCGATCGATATTATAGTGATGCAGATTGCAGCCCTTTGGCCGGCCCTAGTCAAATGGGACCTAATTCATATGTATACTAATGATTCTGAAATTTTGGTAGCTTACACATGTCATGTCCGCCTACAACCACAACCTAATTTCTTAACACATTCAGCTGATAGCGAGATACGAGTGAAATACGTTAGTAGCATCTCTCAAATTTTGCTCAAATTTAACATGAAGATAGCTACCATATTGAAAGTGATTCTATGTAATATTTTGCCACCCAAGTAACATTCAGTTATAAACAAGATACTTCTTAAAGATACTTATTTATCCTTATTTTCGACTTAAGCACCTATTCTTCGTCAGCTTTGTTATTTCACAACAGCTGCATTAGCCTTCTGTCCATACTTGGAGAATACATCAGTAAGCACAGCCTTCTCTTTTATCTTTAACCTGCATTATAGAGTGCATGTGCATCAGAACAACAATTGGCTACTACTGAAACTGAAAATTACAAAAACAAATGCATAGCCTAAAACAGAGTACCTTTTTGCGGATCCTGGGATATTCAGTTTTGGGGACTTCTGTTGCTTCCCTTTTACCACAATTTTTTTCTTTTCGACACTGTTCTTTTTGAGCTGATGTCTTGGGCATCCTATTATCATGGTCCTTACTGCGTTCCAAGATACTGAATGCTTCCAAAGTTTCTCTCTTTTCCTCTCCTGCTGCTGCTATATGCTCATCAGCTTCACTGTCATATTCTCCATAAATAATGCCCATTGAGTTGAAGGCAGGATTTTTGGCATCCGAACCAGCATCTAGGTCGTTGTTTGCACTAATGAATGCTAGACGACTCTAGCCTGGGATTACTACCAACCAACATTTCGAAAATGAAGTAGGTTCACAGTTTTAGACCTTTTGGTTGGGACTACTTTAAAATCACGAATATTTGGTTTTTGGGTTGGCTTCATTTTGATCTCAACCCAAGTACCCAACCAGCTTTCGGTCTGAATCATGTATGTTGATATGGTATGTTATGTTTTATTCATAACTGTATAATTAACTTAAGCTAAGGTATATCAAATATTTGGTTACTTTCTCTTCCGTATTATTTGCTTATAAAACAATGTTGAACACTTCTATATTAATACTAGCATCTAGAGTTGCATGCTAGATAATTAGGTTCTAAAAACCGTCATTACATGGTTTAGTTCGGGTTTGACTCTGACAAGAACCAAACCGAACCGCAGTTACCCCCACTAAAACACCCTTGTCTGTATCTGAACAAGCGTAACTAATTAAGTCTATACGTAGCTAATTAAGTATATCTCATGGAGCTAGGTTACTGTTAGTTACAGGCTTACAGCAAGGGCAATTTAGTTCTTCTCATTGCGATACGACATCAGCTATGTAATGTGCTCTTTCTGATTGTTTTAGTTCAAGTTGCTTCTTCATCCATATGCATCTATACTCTTTATTAATGTGTAAAAACATGTTTTAATGTTACACAATAGTACCAAAGTATCATAATACCAGATTTGGTTATCACTAAATTCAGGATTCGATTTCGATTCTCTATACTACATAATTAAATACTGTATTTTAATTTCGACTGGTATTCAATCTGTGTGTCAGCTAGTATATATAGGAGCATGACATGGGAAGAACATTTGCTTAATGTTCTCCCTTAACCTCATGCTCCTATATTCTCCCTCAAGTTGATGTGGTAGAGAAAACGGAAGCATTAACTTGAAACTATATCAAACGAACGTAGCGGCAACAAGAAGAAACGACCCTCTCTAGCGTTAACTTTTGCGGACTTGAAGCTCTTGGCTTGAAACTCATAATCGGCATTGGCTCTTGGATCACTTCATTAACGGGAATGGAGTGATGCTCTTGGCTCTAGCTCCTGTAAATTCTGGATATGAGGATTTATCAAGTAGTATACCGTTATCTTTTCACATTGAGCCAAGTCATTCCATACATTGTTGGAGACTTTCCCTTTTGTGCTTAAAGTAACGACCTACTGTGATCCTTCTTTTGATCGGCTCTGGCTTATGATAGTGTTTGCATGACCATTATCGACCAATGCATTTTTCTGGATATGTGGATTTGTCAAGTAGCGTTATTATCTTTGCAAACAACAACTCCTACTATGCTCAGTGATCCTTTTCTTGGTATTTGCTTTGCCTCTTGCTACTTTGATTCTTCCGACCTTAAAAACTCGTATCTTCTCATTGCCTTCACCCGTTCATTATTTAAGATTGTTGCTTGCTTCAGCTGGAATTTCTGGATTGATCATTTTATCAGTCTTTTGATCTCTTGGGGAAGATTGTTTGCTTATGAACACAGTGCCAATGGCACAAGCAGTCTTCAAATGTATTTTTGTATCAACAACAGATGACAGATTCTTTAGTGGAGACCATTGAAACTTATTTATGGTCATTACAGAAGGCTTGCAGAGATGCCAGTAAGTTGTAGCTTCAAAGTGTTGAGGGAAATTGTGGGAAAGTGCTTTCCATCAGCCAAATCGGTTTTAATCAAGTATAAGGATCATGATGGAGACTTGGTGACCATAACATGTTCAAGTGAGCTTAGATTGGCAGAAGTGTTGTTGATAGCTTGATGGCTAAAGAATTTGATATGTATCACTCCAGGACAGCAAAATAAGTGTTTTCTTCTGGTCAAATGGGCGACATGGCCGCAGAATGTGGGAAGAAAGGCGAAATGCACGTGGTTCCTGTGCAGCTAGCTGTTAGATCGACATTGAGCAAAATCAGAATTTCAGTTCCTTCGGATCTTCGTCCAGCAGAAGTAAAGCAAAGTATTCTGCTTACTGTACAGGAGCTTGGAAAACGTTTTTGGTTACTTTCTCTTCCGTATTATTTGCTTATAAAACAATGTTGAACACTTCTATATTAATACTAGCATCTAGAGTTGCATGCTAGATAATTAGGTTCTAAAAACCGTCATTACATGGTTTAGTTCGGGTTTGACTCTGACAAGAACCAAACCGAACCGCAATTACCCCCACTAAAACACCCTTGTCTGTATCTGAACAAGCGTAACTAATTAAGTCTATACGTAGCTAATTAAGTATATCTCATGGAGCTAGGTTACTGTTAGTTACAGGCTTACAGCAAGGGCAATTTAGTTCTTCTCATTGCGATACGACATCAGCTATGTAATGTGCTCTTTCTGATTGTTTTAGTTCAAGTTGCTTCTTCATCCATATGCATCTATACTCTTTATTAATGTGTAAAAACATGTTTTAATGTTACACAATAGTACCAAAGTATCATAATACCAGATTTGGTTATCACTAAATTCAGGATTCGATTTCGATTCTCTATACTACATAATTAAATACTGTATTTTAATTTCGACTGGTATTCAATCTGTGTGTCAGCTAGTATATATAGGAGCATGACATGGGAAGAACATTTGCTTAATGTTCTCCCTTAACCTCATGCTCCTATATTCTCCCTCAAGTTGATGTGGTAGAGAAAACGGAAGCATTAACTTGAAACTATATCAAACGAACGTAGCGGCAACAAGAAGAAACGACCCTCTCTAGCGTTAACTTTTGCGGACTTGAAGCTCTTGGCTTGAAACTCATAATCGGCATTGGCTCTTGGATCACTTCATTAACGGGAATGGAGTGATGCTCTTGGCTCTAGCTCCTGTAAATTCTGGATATGAGGATTTATCAAGTAGTATACCGTTATCTTTTCACATTGAGCCAAGTCATTCCATACATTGTTGGAGACTTTCCCTTTTGTGCTTAAAGTAACGACCTACTGTGATCCTTCTTTTGATCGGCTCTGGCTTATGATAGTGTTTGCATGACCATTATCGACCAATGCATTTTTCTGGATATGTGGATTTGTCAAGTAGCGTTATTATCTTTGCAAACAACAACTCCTACTATGCTCAGTGATCCTTTTCTTGGTATTTGCTTTGCCTCTTGCTACTTTGATTCTTCCGACCTTAAAAACTCGTATCTTCTCATTGCCTTCACCCGTTCATTATTTAAGATTGTTGCTTGCTTCAGCTGGAATTTCTGGATTGATCATTTTATCAGTCTTTTGATCTCTTGGGGAAGATTGTTTGCTTATGAACACAGTGCCAATGGCACAAGCAGTCTTCAAATGTATTTTTGTATCAACAACAGATGACAGATTCTTTAGTGGAGACCATTGAAACTTATTTATGGTCATTACAGAAGGCTTGCAGAGATGCCAGTAAGTTGTAGCTTCAAAGTGTTGAGGGAAATTGTGGGAAAGTGCTTTCCATCAGCCAAATCGGTTTTAATCAAGTATAAGGATCATGATGGAGACTTGGTGACCATAACATGTTCAAGTGAGCTTAGATTGGCAGAAGTGTTGTTGATAGCTTGATGGCTAAAGAATCTGATATGTATCACTCCAGGACAGCAAAATAAGTGTTTTCTTCTGGTCAAATGGGCGACATGGCCGCAGAATGTGGGAAGAAAGGCGAAATGCACGTGGTTCCTGTGCAGCTAGCTGTTAGATCGACATTGAGCAAAATCAGAATTTCAGTTCCTTCGGATCTTCGTCCAGCAGAAGTAAAGCAAAGTATTCTGCTTACTGTACAGGAGCTTGGAAAACGTTTTCCTCAAAGCCTCCCTAAGCTTAATCCTGTGAAGGACATGGGTATTGAAGCACCTGAATTGGTTGAGTTGGTGAACCAGATTGAAACAATTGAGAAGCAAATGATGTCTCATCCACTATATAAGTCACAAGATGAAAATCAGATCAAGTGTTTCCAGAGGAAAGCGGAGGAGAATCATGAAACTCAACAACTAAAAACTTTCACAAATAAATAGATTTTGTGAGTGAAACCATTGATCAAACACTTGATGTGCAGAAAGTGTAATTTTCTGAACGTGATGAACAAACAATAAAAACTCAAGAACACAAGGATCGAATCTGTATATGGAGCTCTGATACCATGAAGAAAACACTTATTTTGCTGTCCTGGAGTGATACAGAATTTACAGGAGCTAGAGCCAAGAGCATCACTCCATTCCCGTTAATGAAGTGATCCAAGAGCCAATGCCGATTATGAGTTTCAAGCCAAGAGCTTCAAGTCCGCAAAAGTTAACGCTAGAGAGGGTCGTTTCTTCTTGTTGCCGCTACGTTCGTTTGATATAGTTTCAAGTTAATGCTTCCGTTTTCTCTACCACATCAACTTGAGGGAGAATATAGGAGCATGAGGTTAAAGGAGAACATTAAGCAAATGTTCTTCCCATGTCATGACCGTTGCAGATATAGCAAAGAGTGCAGAGAATAAATGCAGTAAAGCAACATGTGTGTGGTGTGCCAGTGAGAACGTGGAAAGCCATTTGCTATGCTAATGATGCTTCCACTTGGTGCATATTTCTAACCGTTGGTTGCCCATGTTACTACCATCATATCTTGTCTATTATTGTCTAGTATGTAGTTCTGGTGTGTTGTCTTATGTCCTATATATATGGACTGCTATATTTAGTTTTTGATCATCTAATCTATCACAATGTAGTCCTCAAGTTCACTCCGTTTCAGTACATTGTTTGTTTCTTATTCAATCTCTTTGTTTCATTTATTCAACCTCTTTGTTTCTCTTACAATAAATCTGTATATGTGTTTTATAAGAAGAATAATAAACTTCTTCAGTATATCGATACTAACCAAAGCAACAAAATGCAGATGTCTTCTAAGAATGCACTAGATCTTAAATACTTACAATCCAAAAAGAATATCTTGAACAATCAAGGATTTATATAAAAATATCGTATCTAATGAATGGTAGCACAACAATAAGCCAAAAACAACCTGTTCTTTACCTGAAAATTTTATTAAACGAACATTACAAGTACATATGAGTAGGAATCGGCAAAACAAGTGGTTCAATGATATGGAGGATAATAAGCACGGACAGTGTAAAAAGTCTGCACGATAGCTAGAAGAATGACGAAAGATGCAGCTAAGAAAGCTAAAAAACTCCATGTGTTTTTGAAATAATCTTGTTTTAATTCCTTAATCGATGCTTTCCATTCGACAAACTTGATACTGAGATAGCCTTTCACTCGGTGCCACCTCCAAACTGGAATCTGATAATTTTCAACCTCATGGCACAAATCTGTATAACAGAAGTCCACGAAAGCAACTTGACTGCATAAACTTTTAAAGAATGTTGAAATATCCTCTACGTCATCTGCTTTTTTGATGATGCCTAACCGCTCAAGTAAATTTGCATCTTCTGGAGAACGAATCAAAGTGTTCATAAGTTTCACATATGAGGTAACGGTATATCTGCCAACACTGGTCTGCTCTAAAGCAATGAGATTCCTAAATATTGTATCACTTGACTTATCTATGAAGACTTGCGGAATATATAAAATACCACCGATGAATCTTATGTCCACTATGCTCCTATAGGCACGTCTAATCTGGAATCCAGACCTGAAGAGTTCGGTTGCACATCTTGTGAATCCCCAACTTTTGGGGACAGGCTTGGAGGGTAAATTTGGCACAAAGGTGACTTTGCAAACGTGGTGCAACATTTCCAGTAAATGATTGTAGGTACCATCTTTCTTGTTCTTGGGAGCCTTTAAATAGTTTAAATGCAACATGGGAACAGAATCAAAAAACCAGAAAACGTAATCTTCCAGCGACATGACTGGATGTGTTCGATTAGATGCGCTCTTCGAACTTGATACTAAATCAAAAAGTTTTTGCAGAACAAAATACGGCACTTGGTTCTCTAGTAGCATTAAATCATGTCTCAGAGTTTGCACCATTGTAAAATTACCTGCTAGCGATTCAAATGGGACTCGACTTTCAGGGGGACCGTGTAGAAATTCATCTTCAAATTTTTGTGTATTTATCATCTTGCACCTATAAAAGAGTTCGAGAATAAAACAACCATCAACAAGTAACATCTCCACAAATTGATGTTTGTCTAAATCGATGTCTTCAGCATACCACGCTCGGGCCTTCTCTTCCACTTCTAATATAACTTTGCTACACTTATACAAGGCCAACATTGCAGGTGACTTTGAAATAACAAACTCTTTGACTTGAGTGTAATCTTTATCTGATATTACCGCCCGGTCAACAAAAGCTGACATGTATATCCATTTGAGCTCCTCCATAGCTCGTAACTCATCCTTACGTTGATGAAAAGGACCAATAGATACCATTTGAGGTGTGTATGCTTCGTGTTTCATTGCTCGGAGTTTACTTGGAACTCTATAAGTACTCGCGTCACGTGGTCTGCTCCTTAGGAGACCTAGTGTCTTATCGACGGATTGAATCCACTTCAAGAATTCCTTTTCACCTCCAGAAGAGTAATTTTTGCTTATCCTCCCTTTAAAACTGGGTGTCTGATCCACTTCTAGTTTTTTTCTTTTTCTGGCAGAATCCATTTTTAGTTATTCTGCATAAAATTGGACTTATAACTTATGCAAGTCCTATAAACAAATGAAGAAAGCTCACATACAATTTGACAATACATTGAAGAAAAATATAGGAAACTAAACGCAATCCAATTTATCGTAATCGATTAGTTGTGTGAAAGTTTGAGGTTGTATGTTTACCTGTTAGTTTAACTGTTCAAGGACGATGTTTGAGCAGAGGAAAGTAAATACAGTTGATTTACAACATTGATATCTTGAAGCTAAATATATAATGCATTCTTCTCATCATCGGGGCAGTAATTTTGGCTTATCCTCTCCTTAAAATCCTGCATAATATTAAATGACGTATCATACTTCTATCCTCAAGTTTGTGAGTTGGTATTTTCACTTTCATGTACGAAAGCAAAAATTTGGTTAGGTTCATAACATCTGCCTTTCTAGGAATTCAACTAAAAGTAAGTGTGATATCACACTTACGAACTTCGGAGAAAATAAGTAAAAATAACTGTCACATGCTAAGGTTCATAACACTTCACTTCGAGGGAAAGAGTAAAACTAACCAACAAACACAAAAGCAAAGATTGTTTTATTATAAGACTTGTTACTTCTGCAAATCCTAAAAACTTATGAAGAAGGCTCACATAAAATTTGGAAATACATCCAAAAAAAGTAATATAAGAAACTAAAACGCAATCTAGTTTATCATAATCGATTAGTTATGTGAAAGTTTGAGATCGTACATATACCTGTTAGTTTGCGACGATTTTTTAGCAGAGGAAAGTCTGAGAGTAAATACTGTTTGATTTACACTGAGAACTGGAAGCTAAACATGTAATGCCTTCTTGTCATCATCTTTGCAAGTACATTTATAAGGGATTTATGATTAAGATTAAGAATACTGTTTGATTTTAACACGTTTCAATGTCAACTCCAGAGTCCACGGGACGAAAGAGATGAGGAAAATGGGTACTTGGTGATTATTGCAACACGTTACAGGAAAAACATTATTAAGTCTCTGCCATTGATGTAAGTCTGGTCGAAGATTACACCCTCCGTCCCATTTTGTTTGACGCTCTTCTTTTTACATGCATTTCAATGTGCTTGGATGGGATACTTATAAATAGTATTTTAAAAAAAAAATTGTTTTGTATAAAAATATAGATTATGTATTTTTATACAAATTGAAAAAAAATATAATTCACAATTATCCGGTTCGAACACATTGAAATACGTGAAAAAGTCAGAGGATCTTACTTTGTGGGACGGAGGTAGTATGATTGACAAAAAATTATAATGATGCGGGCCCACGGCCACGCATGTATTGTCCGCCTATAACCATAGCCTAATTTCATAACACATTCAGCTTATAGCGATATACGGAGTGAAATACATTAGTAGCAGATCTCAGATTCTGCTCAAATTTAACATTACAATAGCTATCATATTGAAAGTGATTCTATGTAATATTTTGCCAACCATTAGTAACATTTAGTTATGAACAACAAGATACTTCTTAAAGATAACCCGAGTATTTTGCATTGCCTGACCATTATGATCTCTAGCTATACCATTTATGAATTCAATCATTCATCGGTACGAAGTTACTCCTAGCATTTCATTACCAATCCTGAACCATCAAGCGTCCAAGTTACTCCTCCTTTGGCCACTACACCTTAGTATAAAAGAACACTTGGAAGATTACATATAGAGATGGCAACACAGATTAAACAACTCTTAACTGTTGCTACAAATATTTCCCATATCATAAAATTTCTCCTAAACAGTTTTCTTGACATTAATTAGCAAACTTACAATCATCTTTCTACTTATTTATCCTTATTTTCGACTTAAGCACCTATTCTTCGTCAGCTTTGTTATTTCACAACAGCTGCATCAGACTTCTGTCCATACTTGGAGAATACATCAGTAAGCACAGCCTTCTCTTTTATCTTTAACCTGCATTATAGAGTGCATGTGCATCAGAACAACAATTGGCTACTACTGAAACTGAATATTACAAAAACAAATGCATAGCATAAAACAGAGTACCTTTTTGCGGATCCTGGGATATTCAGTTTTGGGGACTTCTGTTGCTTCCCTTTTACCACAATTTTTTTCTTTTCGACACTGTTCTTTTTGAGCTGATGTCTTGGGCATCCTATTATCATGGTCCTTACTGCGTTCCAAGATACTGAATGCTTCCAAAGTTTCTCTCTTTTCCTCTCCTGCTGCTGCTATATGCTCATCAGCTTCACTGTCATATTCTCCATAAATAATGCCCATTGAGTTGAAGGCAGGATTTTTGGCGTCCGAACCAGCATCTAGGTCGTTGTTTGCACTAATAAATGCTAGACGACTCTAGCCTTGGATTACTACCAACCAACATTTCGAAAATGAAGTAGGTTCACAGTTTTAGACCTTTTGGTTGGACTACTTTAAAATCCCGAATATTTGGTTTCTGGGTTGGCTTCATTTTGATCTCAACCCAAGTACCCAACCAGCTTTCGGTCTGAATCATGTATGTTGATATAGTATGTAATGTTTTATTCATAACTGTATAATTAACTTATGCTAAGGTATATCAAATATTTGGTTACTTTCTCTTCCGTATTATTTGCTTATAAAACAATGTTGAACACTTCTATATTAATACTATCATCTAGAGTTGCATGCTACATAATTAGGTTCTAAAAACTGTCATTACATGGTTTAGTTCGGGTTTGACTCTGAACAGAACCAAACCAAACCGCAGTTAACCCCAACTAAAACACCCTTGTTTGTGTCTATACAAACGTACCTAATCAAGTCTATTTCATGGAGCTAGGTTACTGTTAGTTACAGGCTTACAGCAAGGGCAATTTAGTTCTTCTCATTGCGATACGACATCAGCTATGTAATGTGCTCTTTCTGATTGTTTTAATTCAAGTTGCTTCTTCATCCGTACCCATATCTACTTAATGCAGATCGATACTAACCAAATCAACAAAATGCAAATGTCTTTTAGAAATGCACTAGATCTTAAATACTTATAAGCCAAAAAGAATATCTTGAACAGTCTAGGATTTATATAAAAATATCATAGCTAATGAATGCTAGCACAACATGACAACAATAAACCAAAAATTAACAACATGTTCTTTACATGAAAATTTTATTAAACGAACATTACAAGTACATATGAGTAGGAATCGGGCAAAATAAGTAGTTCAATGATATGGAGGATAATATGCACGGATAGTGTAAAAAGTCTGCACGATAGCCAGGAGAATGACAAAAGATGCAGCTAAGAATGCTAAAAAACTCCACTTGGTTTTGAAATAATCTTGTTTTAAGTCCTTAATCGATGCTTTCCATTCAACGAATTTGATGGTGAGATACCCTTTCACTCGGTGCCACCTCCAAAATGGGATTTGATATTTTTCAACCTCGTCACACAGAGCTGCATAACAAAAGTCTACGGAAGGAACTTGACTGCATAAACTTTTAAAGAATGTTGAAATATCCTCTATGTCATCTGCTTTTATGATGATGCCTAACCGCTCAAGTAAATTCGCATCTTCTGGAGAACGAATCAAAGTGCTCATAAGTTTCACATACGAGGTAACCGAATGTCTGCCAACGCTGGTCTGCTCTAAAGCAATGAAATTCCTAAATATTGTATCACTTGACCTATCTATGACGAGTTGCGGGATAAGTATAATTCCATCGATGAATCTTATGTCTACTATGGTCCTATACCCACGTGCAATTTGTAATCCAGACTTGAATAGTTCGGTTGCACATCTTGTGAATCCCCAATTGTTGGGGACAGACTTCAAGTGTACTTTCGGCACAAAGGGGATTTTGCAAACATGGTGCAACATACCAAGTAAATGATTGTAGGTACCATCTTCCTCTTTGAAAAGCTTTGTATACTTGAGACGCAACATGGGAATAGAATCAACAAACCAGAAGACATAGTCCTCTAGGGACATGTCTCGATATGTTTCATCGGATGCGGTCTTCGAACTTGATACTACATCATAAAGTTTTTGCAGAACAAAATACTGTATTTGGTTCTCTAGTAGGATTAAATCATGTGTCAGAGTTTGCACCATTGTGAAATTACCTGCTAGCGATTCAAATGGGAGTCGGCTTTCCGGGGGACCATGCAAAAATTCATCTTCGAACTTTTGTGTATTTATCATATTACACCTGTAAAAGAGTTCGAGAATAAAACCACCATCAACAAGTAACATCTCCACCAAACGATGTTTGTTTAAGTTGATCTCTTCAGCATACCACGCTCGGGCCTCTTCTTCCACTTCTGCTATAACTTTGCTGCACTTGTACAAGGCCAATATTTGAGGAGACTTTGAACTACCAGGCTCATCGACTTGAGTGTTTTCTTGGGGGTTTTCCATATCGGACATTACCACTCGATCAACAAAAGCTAGCATGTATGTCCATTTAAGCTCCTCCATAGCTCGTAATTCAGGCTTTTGTCGATGAAAAGGACCGATAGATACCATTTGAGGTGTGTATGCTTCGTGTTTCATTGCTCGAAGTTTACTTGGAACTCTATAAGTATTTGCGTCACGGGGTCTGCTCCTTAGGAGACCTAGCGTCTTATCGACCGATTGAATCCAGTCCCAAATTTTTTCTTCATCTTCAGGGGAGTAATTTTTGCTCACCCTTCCTTTAAAACTAGGTGGTTGATCATCCATTGTTAGTGTATCCTGTATTAAATTGAATTACATTGGTGTACGATACTAATAAGGAATGACATCTCCTCTCATCAACAGCTCATGCAAAACCTTAGTGCTAGCACATGCAACCCTTATGCTTTCTCATGTTAACAACACTTAATGGTATCACGTGAATAGCACAATAGTATCACATGTATAGCAGTTGTATTGTTATCTAGTAGTGCGATCGATCTACTTCTCTATTATATTCATGGAGCATGTGCAGGCTTGCTATATATATGCACATTGCTCAGCTATGTATCTTAAGCTTTGAATAAAAGTCTTCGACACAACTCTTGCCAATCTCTTATTCTCTATATGGTATCAGAGAGTTGATCCTTTCTCTCTCAGATTTTTTTTCTCTTCTATTACTAACTCAACACATGGCAGACTCAACTCCCTCAACTCCCTCAACTCTCTCATCACAGATCCCAAATGGTGATGACCCAACCAAACCATTCACCTTCGTAAACATTCAAAATACCATTAAACTCACCTCCACAAACTATCTCTCTTGGAAAATGCAAATCGAAGCCATACTTATAGGCTACGACTTATACAAATTCATTGATGGCACTCTCCCCTCTCCCCCTCCTACTACAACTGTCAACAATGTTGAGAAAACTAATCCAGAATTTCAGTTCTGGACTCGACAAGATAAGCTGCTGTTTGGTGCTCTTGTTGGTACTCTCTCTCCATCTCTTGTGCCACTGGTATCTCAAGCTCAAACAACCAAGGACATCTGGGATATCCTTGTCAAGACATATGCCAAACCAAGCAGAGGCCATATCAAACAATTGAAAGATCAGTTCAATCGTATATCAAAAGGTAATCGTTCAATCACTGAATACATGCAATCTATCAAGACATGTGCAGATCAACTTGCTGCTCTAGGAAAGCCAGTTGAACATGAAGATCTTATTGATCGAGTGTTACTTGGCCTGGACACACCTTACAACTCAATCATTGAATCAGTAAATGGCAGAGATACTCCAATATCTTTTGAAGAATTGCACGAGAAGCTCATAAATCGTGAACTCACAATCCAACAAAATCAAAATGACTCGTCTCTTCCTGTCACTGCCTTTGCTGTTTCTACTCGCACACCACATCACAGCTATGGTCGTCCTAGAGCTCCAGGCATTCTACCAACACCAGGCAACAATTTCAACAAAGAACCTCGTCCTTTTCTGGGCAAATGTCAGTGGTGTCGCAAACCAGGGCATGTTGTGTCACAATGCCCTCAATTTATTCAGCGATTTCCAAATGCAAAACCACCTGCACAGCCTTACCTCAACAACAGACCACACTCATCTGGTCAGAAATCTAGTTTCCCACAAGCACATGCAGCAAGCATGTTTGGCTCCTCTCCCTCGACATGGCTACTTGATAGCGGTGCATCTCACCATGTCACAACTGATCTCCAGAATCTTGCTTTACATGCTCCCTATGACGGTACTGAGGAACTAATTATTGGTGATGGTACAGGTTTACACATCTCTCACATTGGCTCCCTTTCTTTTTCTAATTCTCATTCCTCTATTAAACTAAACAATGTCCTCTGTGTACCCTCAATGTCACGAAACATCATATCTATATCTCAACTCTGTGCTGATAATAATGCATTTGTAGAATTCTTACCTAATTCTTTTCATGTGAAGGATCTCAAAACAGGGGTGTCACTCCTTCAGGGTCCAGCTAGGTCAGGAGTCTATGAAATTCAACCATCTCCACCTCAAGTATTTTCAAGCATGAAGGCCACTTCCCTTGACTGGCATCATAGACTAGGGCATCCTTCACTTAAGGTGTTTAGGCATCTTGTATCCACCAACAATTTGAATGTTTCCAACATTTCCACATTAGACTGTAATTCTTGTTCTTGCACTAAAAGTCATCAACTTCCATTTTCTATTTCTTCCATATCTTCTACAGCACCTCTCCAATATATTTATACTGACCTTTGGACATCGCCAATTTACTCACATGATGGTTTTAAATATTACATTATTTTTGTAGATCACTACAGTAAATACATATGGTTTTATCCATTAAAACAGAAATCAGACACACATCAAGTGTTCATCAGATTCAAAACTTTAGTTGAAAACTATTTCCAACTCCCTCTTATTACTTTATACTCAGATAATGGTGGGGAGTATGAGGCTCTTAAAGAATATCTGGCCATAAATGGCATCTCAAGACTCACTACTCCTCCTCATACTCCTCAACATAACGGATATTCCGAACGACGACATAGACACATTGTCGAAACATGCCTTGCTCTCTTAACTCATGCATCTATGCCATTGGAATACTGGACAAATGCTTGTTCAACAGCAGTGTATCTCATAAATCGTCTCCCAACCTCAACATTACAACAAGCTTCCCCCTATCTCAAGCTTTTCAAAAAAATGCCAAATTATACAAAACTCAGAAGTTTTGGTTGTTTATGCTATCCATGGTTAAAACCTTACACCAAACATAAACTAGAATCCAAGTCCACTCCTTGTGTTTTTGTGGGTTATTCACCATCTCAAAGTGCCTATTACTGTCTTGATCCAAAATCAAACAAAACTTACACCTCTCGACACGTGCATTTTGTGGAAAATAAATTTCCATATTCTGATCTCATCTCATCACCTATCTCTATTCAACATCTTCTCGAGGAATGGTGTCCTATCTCTATTCCAGTATCTACACTTACTATCCCTTCCACTCAAGTCAACACACAGCTTTCATCAACTCCCGTGTCTGAAGAAATGAACAATGAGACATCTTCTGAAACATCCTCATCTCCCTCCCCAACACAGCCATTTCACCCGATGAGAACCAGACTACAAAACAATATACGTAAACCTATTGATAAACTCAATCTTCTTGCTCAAATGAGTGACTCAGAAACTATTCCAAAAAATGTTGCCCAAGCTCTTAAGAGTCCTGTTTGGGCCAAAGCCATGGATGAGGAATATAAAGCACTTCTTCGAAACAAAACCTGGACACTTGTACCACCCTCCACTGCACAAAATGTTATTGGTTGTAGGTGGGTGTTTCGTATAAAACGAGATCAAAATGGTCAGATTCTGCAACACAAAGCTCGTCTTGTTGCTAAGGGATTCCATCAACGACCTGGTCTTGATTACAATGAAACATATAGTCCAGTAGTCAAGCCTGCAACTGTTCGTCTCATTCTTTCTCTTGCAGTTAGTCAAAGTTGGCCGTTACGCCAACTGGACATTAACAATGCCTTCTTACAGGGAACCCTAACAGAAGAAGTCTACACCATCCAACCACCAGGTTATTGTGATGCTATACATCCAAACTATGTCTGCAAATTGAACAAAGGTTTGTATGGCCTTAGACAGTCCCCAAGGGTGTGGTACAAAGAGCTGCGCACGTACTTGCTAGCATCTGGCTTCAAAAACTCAATCTCTGATTCTTCTTTATTTATCCTAAACTCAAATGGATCAATCATCTATTTATTAGTCTACGTAGATGATATTATTGTCACAGGCAATGATCCAACAGTTCTTGAGGCCTTTATAACTAACCTCTCCTCTCGTTTTTCTCTGAAAGATTTGGGCACTCTATCCTATTTCCTAGGGGTCGAAGTTCTACCCCATCCAAATGGCTTATTTCTAAGTCAAAAGAAATATATCTCTGACATCTTATGCAGGGCAAACATGGACAATGCTAAACCAGTTGCAACACCTCAAGCAACTCATCCTCCTTTATCTTTGGCAGGTATTCCACTTCAAGATCCTACTAAGTATCGTGCCCTTGTAGGCAGTCTTCAATACCTTAGCCTTACACGTCCAGATGTTGCATTCTCTGTCAACAAATTGGCTCAATACATGCAACGACCAACTGAAGATCACATGCAAGCTTTAAAACGACTTCTTCGTTACTTAGGTGGCACTTTATCTACAGGAATTGTTCTTCATAAAGACTCTCCTCTCAATCTACATGCATTCTCTGATGCGGACTGGGCTCGTGATAAAGATGATTACATCTCAACCTCTGCCTACATTGTGTATCTTGGTAAAAACCCGATTTCATGGACTTCCAGGAAGCAGCGAACACGAGCACGCTCATCTACTGAAGCTGAATATCGTGCAGTTGCAAACGCAACAGCAGAAGTAATGTGGCTAACAAATCTTTTTCATGAACTAGGATTAACATCAACCAGCACTCCTGTTATCTACTGTGACAATGCAGGAGCTACATATGTAAGTGCAAATCCAGTATTTCATTCAAAAATGAAACACCTTGCTTTGGATTACCATTTTGTCCGTGAAAATGTGCAATCTGGACATCTACGAGTAGCTCACATATCTACCAATGATCAACTGGCGGATGCTCTTACAAAACCTCTTCCACGCTCCACATTTCTCTCTCTAACTCGCAAAATCGGTCTCTCATCTTGGCCGACCGTTTTGAGGGGGCGTAATAAGGAATGACATCTCCTCTCATCAACAGCTCATGCAAAACCTTAGTGCTAGCACATGCAACCCTTATGCTTTCTCATGTTAACAACACTTAATGGTATCACGTGAATAGCACAATAGTATCACATGTATAGCAGTTGTATTGTTATCTAGTAGTGCGATCGATCTACTTCTCTATTATATTCATGGAGCATGTGCAGGCTTGCTATATATATGCACATTGCTCAGCTATGTATCTTAAGCTTTGAATAAAAGTCTTCGACACAACTCTTGCCAATCTCTTATTCTCTATAGATACTTCGTGTCTATATTATCCCTAAGTTTGAAATTTCTAAAAGGCATTCGAAAAATATATAAATGAAACTAAATGCATGTTGATGTATGTACCTGCAGTCAATTTAGCGACGCCGGTTGAGCAGAGAGAAGTCTGAGAGTAGAAACTGCTGGCTTACATTGATAACTCCAGAGGAAGAGACGGGGAATGTGGACAGAAAATGTTATAGGTACATTTGTTTTTTGTTGCAACATGTTCTTAGAAGTGATTAGTTGTGTTGAAATTGATCAATAAGTAATTTTCCGCCGTGCATTGACAACCTGTTCAATCAGCTGCAAGAGACAAAATATTTCTTTTAAGAAAACCTGGTCATTTGTGAATTTTCAGGGATAACATTTGGGTGACTAATGCATCAATTGTATTCATATATTCGATGATTCCATCTTTAATGATTCTATCCATGCTTAGAGCTGTCCTATTGCCGAAGAATGATGTTTTGATATAATACAAGGTACTACATAAATAGTTCGAAGAACATCAACTTGGGAACTTTTTGGAGTTAACTACTCTGGAGTCTGGAATTTCATTGCCAGATTCCCAACTCAAGCGTCCAGAATTCCACCTACTTATGGCTGCTATAAGATTACAGATAGGATGGCACATTGGCACCCCAAATTTTAAAACTCTAAACCGTTGCTCCGAATATTTCCAAAAACAACCTAAAATTTGTCCTTGGTTTTACAATCGTCAATATACTTCTTTGTCCTTATTTTCGACTTAAGCACCTATTCTCATCAGCTTTGTTATTTCACAACAGCTGCATCAGCCTTCTGTCCATACTTAGAGAATACATCTGTAAGCACAGCCTTCTCTTTTATCTTTAACCTGCATTATAGAGTGCATGAGAACAATTGGCTACTGCAGAAACTGAATATTACTCCGTACAAAACAAATGCAGAGCCTCGAATATACCTTTTTGCGGATCCTGGGATATTCAATTTTGGGGACTTCTTTTGCTTCCCTTTGACCACAATCTTTTTCTTTTTGGCACTGTTCTTTTTTAGCTGCTGTGAGGGCAGTGCTTTGGATGGAGACTCTTCGTTGGGCATCTTATAATCGTCTTTCTCGCTGCTTTCCAGCATATTGAAAGCTTCCACAGTTTCTCTCTTTTGCTCTCCTGTTGAAATATGCTCATTATCTTCACTGTCATATTCTCCATGGATTACTTCCTTTGCATTTGAAGCTGAATCTTCGATGTTAGAGACAGCATCTAGGTCATTGTTTGCACTGATATATGCTAGACGAGGCCCGGGAGTACTTCCAACCAACTTTTCAGAAGCAGTCTGTGGAGAACTTGGATCCATCATCTCGTATTTTATTTGCTTTTGAATCTTACCAAAAGCTATGCTTTGTCTTGAGAAGGTCTGTACGAACCTACCAACAATATTATTTTGTTAACAATTGCTAAAATTTCCTCATGTTAAAAAGCGGTCATGATCTGATTCATGGTGTTTGCAAGCACAAAAAATTCACATTTAAAAAAATAATGTTTTTTTTCTCTTCTATCATTTATCGGCTAAAAGTTTCAATGCCTTAGTTATATTCTTGTTAGCTGCGAGCCAAATATTATATAAAAATAGCTAAAAGTAATAATTTATAATATCTGACCATTAACCAGTAAACAGAAATTAGAGAGGACAACATTGTTTTCCCTTTTGTTCAGAAGTTACAGTACTACCTCGTCGCATCATCCGTTGACTTGAAAAAAATGAAGGCGATTCCTGTGCAAATAGGCTCCCTGGTTTTCTTGTTCCCAGAAACAACTGGAACTATATTAATCATTCCAGGATATCCTTTAAATGCCCGTTGCAGATCCCGAATAATATTCTTTTTCTTAGGAAGGTTGACCAAACGTACACGAATTCCACTTGAAATGGGTTCAGGTACTGCAAAGCACAAGTACAACTACTCAAGCATCAAGGTGATAAAATAACAAACTAGTAGCTTAATAAGAAATTCCTGCTAGCATAAGAACATCTATAGAATACATATAAGAATAATGGGGTAAAGGCAGTAAGGCCTTGTTTCTCCAAATCGTTGCTTACATATGGAGTGTCTGAATAAAGGTCAATAAATCCGGCCAGGTTAGTGAGAATCAGGGTCTCATTCCTATGTATTAGTGGTGTTTGGTTAGAGGATTTGTTTAATCAGAATGTATATTGGATTTCCATTAATCGGGTAATTCATATGATAAGTAAACTCATGGGATTCAATTTCATTTACCATTTCTCCCCATTTCCCAGACCCTCCAATTTCATTCGCTATTCCCATCAACTATCCAAAAACTTCCTAATACTTTCTCATTTTTGCTACAGTCTTATCCTATATTGGCACAAGGTATAATGGTACATATTGGAATTGATATTTAATTGGTTGTCAATTCTGATAAATTAATAACAAGATAACAAGTAAAATTTCAAAAAAAATATACCAACCTAGAATAAATTATTAATTAAATTTCTATATTTAATAAAGGTATTATTTTGTATAGCAGTTGTAACTCGCAACCAGTTTGAATTCATCAAGCATGGCTCAGCTCAACTCAAAGTTGTCTAGGAATCGAACGCGAACACATGTTCTTGCTCGTTTACCTTTACAAGTCGAGCTTAAGTATGAGCGGAACTCAACTAAAACTCAACTCGAAAGTTCAACTCAACCAGCTCGAGCTCGTTTATCAAATTAAAATAAATTATTACTTATATTTTGAAGAAGTTTGAATTTTGAATATTTTAACTGATCAGCTCACAAGTACACTCAACTTGTTTAATTTTCTTGGCTCAACTAGCTCGTGAGTAACTCGACTCATATCGGTTAATTTATGAATCTTGTCTGTTTATATGAATCTAGTTTGGACAGAGTATTGAGCTAATCTAACTTATTTTAGCGGACTGACTAGTTTAAATACTCGAACTTGATTCGTCTATCATAAATCCAGCTCGACTTGAATTTCAGCCCTGATTTTGCACATAATTTTTAATCATTATGGTATAAATATTTGATATATATCAAATAAATACAATTTTGAGCCGCATTTTGCACGGAGATTAAGCTAGTTGATATCATTTACAAATTAAACCTACGTATTTTAATAAAACAGGCACCCAAAGCTCCAATCCATATCCTACTAGCTGTTGAAACCAAACAAAGCTCCAATCCATATCCTACTAGATGTTGAAACCTAACACACACAAGCTAAAAAACCAAGGTATAGATGAGTGATGACAACAACTACATTTGTAAAGTAAAGTCTAATGATAATATTGTAGTAGCATGTATATTCTCTCAACTCTAATGTACCAGTCTGCATATATACACACTTAAGTGAAGATAATTTGGCATATCACTTAGGCACGCTATTCACAAGGTGTGGTACTTAAGCTCCTGAAATAATATAGACAGCTTATATTTTTCTTAATTGAATGCAATATTATAACATCAGCACAATATTATAGATGTCAAAAGCAATCCCTAGCATTGCAGCTTAGTGGATAGGTCAATGCTTCAAGTCTCAGTGGACACAAATGGGTGCATATGTATTTAAATTAACTTAAGTACAACATAATTTATTTATTTTTTTGCTAAATAAGTACAACATAATTGATATCTCCATCTCTAGAATACAACCCTCAAAGTGAAGTAATGGCACAAACAAGATGGAGGCACATGGAGAACAAAAGTTGAGAAGGTGATATTGATTACAAGAAAGAAAATCGCATCATTAGATGTTTCTACAACAGTAGATTATTAGTGTACAGCACCCGACATTTTCTGGACATTTTGCAGCATCACAAGATTCGTCTTGTTAAGAGATTTCTAACTTGCAGTTCACTAGGTAAGCTAGCTAAAAAACTCTACACATGCAAACATAATCTACTTGACTAATCATACATGAATAACTCTACGAACAACAAACATTAAGCCAAAATTCCCTATTAAAAAGCACAACTTAGAATAACAAAACATTACAAATGGTAATAAAAACAAATCCCGATAATTAATGAAATTGCTTTCCCACAAAACAGCAACAAAACAACCATCCAATTAATAAAAACCCCAACTTTATCAAAACCATAGATACTATTCCAACTCAATTCACAAAAGAAAATCTAAGCAATGTGCATATCATACATATCGAATTATACAACTAACCTTTCGGTTTTTGTTGATTCTTGACATTACCACTTTGCGGATTATTCTTAAGCTTATTCAAATTAGCAAGCTGAGCAATCCTACTCTGCTCAATTTCCTCTGCCAACTTATCCTCAATTGTAGTATCATACTCTTTACCTTCTCCAAATCCTAATGGCTTATTCTCAAGCCATTTTTTCATATTTCTCATTGGCACAACTATATCTTCATCTTCATCAAACTCACCCTCTTCTTCATCAAACTCATCATCATCTTCATCAAAATCATCATCTACTTCTTCAAAATCATCATCAGAATCAAAACCCTCAATTTCCAAAACCTCATTTACACCTTTTCTTGGACTTTTTTTGGCAAATAGACCCGACCCATTTCGAATTTTACCAAGAACAACACAAAAGCCAAAATGGGTCAGTTTATTTGAGTGAAATGAGAGATGGGTTGGTGAAATTTTGGTGGAAAATTGAGAAAAATGTGAACTTTGATTTTCTTGGGTAGTGTTATAAACTGGAAACAATGTTCTTGCTCCGGTAGCTAGCATTGCCGGAGTTTAAATTAGCTCCGGCGAAAGCCTGAAAAGTGACAAATTTTTTGTAAGGATTTTTGTTTAGAAATTTTTGATTGGGGGTTTTGAAGAAAGATGATAATGTTAGGTTATTTTAATGAAATGATTTTGAACAAGAATGAAAAAGATTGTGGATTTGTAAGTTTAAACATGAACTCAAGTCCATCACAACAAGTGACCTCAAGGCCCAGTAACTAGTAGTAGGAAGGTAGATATACAAATGTGTCAAAGCTTTTATTGGGTAAGGCCCGATGGACTAGATTTCTATTTCATTACATGATTGGAAATGATTGGATTCGAATAAGCTTTTTAATAGGGATTCTAAAGAACATAATCACACAAGAATCATCTTTCCTGTAACGCACCTGCGGAATTATGATTTAGGGACTTATTATTATCCTGAGGTCATAAATTTGATTTTCATAGAAGGAATGTATGAAAGTAAGTGAATTATTATACTTGATTGGTATGGGTATGAGTGTGTCCTTCAGATTGGTCGAGGTGCTCGAAAGTTGGTTTGGATCTCGGAATTTTTATTAAAAATAGAATCATCTTTTCTTACAAATTGGTTGAGATACGCAAAAGTTGATCCGGACACCAAATTATAAATAAAAAAAATCATATTTCTTTATCATTGGGGTACAAAAATGTGTTCTAATTTTTTATTTTTTTTTGACTTAGTTTAATTGGAGAAATTCATATGAATACATGAAAGAACTCTCTCAATTTCAAGATATCCATTTAATTATCTAATTAAATTATGTTAACTAATTATTTGTATCCTATTTGAAAATGAATTTGGGAACTCTAATATTTTTCTTAAAATCATACGAGAACATAATGCAAATCTGAACACAACAATGCGTTCTGAGACTCATATAAGATTTATAGCCTCTGCATAATTTTATAACACTTGTTTACTTGTTGGTACTATATTATTCAACCAGGCCTGATAAATATTAATTTACACATACATTTTCTGAACTTTTGGTACATCCAGATCCAGCACATTCTGTCAATCAAAGAATTTTCAACAATTAATATTTATATGTAAATATCGTTCAACATTAAATAACTCGAAAAGACTTGTACGAAAATGGACAAGCACATAAAAGAATAACAGCTAAATGCTCATCCATGTCGCGTTCTCATTTCGTCTTTTGTTTTTCCTATTATGTGTATTATTAATTTTTACTGGTCCATTTTATTTTTATAAACATGAATTTTTAAGTACATAAAACCAACTTTGGAAACTAGAAATTAAGGATAATACGAAAAATTTGATTAAAAATTTTGTTTTAAAAACAAAAGTGAAATAATTATTTTGAAATAAATTTTTTTTAAAGTATAATACTAACTTAAAACGAAAGGAATAATGAATATGTACATTTTGAATTGGAATTAGGTTGTACATGGAATTTAAAGATACTAGTAAAGACATGCAGAAAAGAGTTTGCCATCCACCGGTTTGTCTCTAGTATTAACTTTCTGCACTTAAATACTCTTTTGAAAATCTGAGTTTTGTTTCTTGTTTATTGTTGGAATTGAAAACTTCAAAGTTGAACCCATGAATACACACGAATCATGGTCATAACAAAGTTGTTAATTAAAATGAAAAAGCTTTAACTTGAAGCATATTATTGCATTAAGATAAGTCCAAAACGTATTTCTTGCAATAAATACATTTTTTAATAAATTTAAACATATTAGTTACTAGTAATATTATTCAATATATCAATATATATATATATTTATATAAAAATAATCGAACGTAAGATCTAGAGAACAAGCAAATGGAATGACATATCACATGCATATTAATAGGTTCGGCTAGCCACCATGTTGGTGGAGATTATAGATATAATTATGAAGAAAAGACTACGAAAAGGAAATGAAAAAAGTAAACACACAAAAATTATTATTATAAAAGTTACATTTTTCGAGTCATTGCCTACGTCATAAATAAGTCATTGTTTTGAAGGATCATCATTGCAAATTGCATGCTCGCCCCAACAAGGCTTACAAATTATAGAAGGGAAAATACTAAAAATATTAAATTGGGTAAAAAATGTATATAGAATAATATGTGTCTTAATTGATTAACTATAATTCAATTAAATATAATTCAAAAAAAACTATAATTCAATTAAATATGATGATTTTTTTGCATTAATATCAATATTAAATTATTAACTAATAAAAACGTATTTTATAGAAGTGTCGATTTGTAAATCTAGATTTAAAAAGGTATATATAAGCTTCTACTTGCATCAAACTAGAATGACACCAAATTTAATCATTTCATTAAAATAACCTAACATTATCATCTTTCTAGATGATTTCATTAAAATCATTTCAGCTGAATTGCTGGACTTTGTCTAGTGACCGACTTCCTACCTTATCCAGTGTCTCAGAACGAGATTCCGAGCCAGATGAATGCGATTTATACAGGTGATATAGTCTTAGTGTTTGGGAGAACTTTTTTCTCGTTAATTTATTTTCAGATAAAATTAGAGATTTTTAATATTTTTCTAAAAAAAGTTAACTTTTTTGCAACTTATAAAATAAATTAACTACTTATATAAAAAAAATTATCAAAATATGAAAAAAAAACGAAAATAAATTCATAAAAACTTATTTTAAGCGTGATCAAACAGGCCAAGTGTATTTCAAATGTGTGTTTGAATTATTGAATACTCAAAAAAAATTAAAAAAAAATAGCTACATTAGACAGATGGTGCATGATATTGACAAGTATATACAGAGATAAGAAGCAACACAGAATCGCAAGGACCATAGACAAGTTGACATGTGGTTATATGTTTGTATCTACGTACAGTAAAACCTTTATAAATTAATAATGTTGGGACCGGAATATTTTATTAATTTAGCGAGATATTATTATATCGATAAATTAATAATTTATTAATTTAAAGAAGTTTTACGTATGACCTTTAAATTTCCAAGTCCAATGTACTATTTACAATGTATATTAGTTAGAAATGAAAAATAAAAAATAAATTACAAAAACAAGTTCCAAGGCACATTTTATTAATGTACATCCACAAGTTAATTGAATTTGAGGATGATTCACTAGCTTTGGAACCGATCACTCGAAAAGAAGCATTGCAAGCCGCAACAACTCTTCATAACTTTTTGTTGAAATACGAGAAGAAAACCCCAACTCTTAAGTGCAATGAGAAAATTTAAAGATGAACTCAATATAGATTTGAAGTTCAACAAAAAATAATTGACTACATATTCATTTTTTTTACTAGACAATCTTAAAATTTGGAATCTTTTAGTAATTATTAATTTATAGTTTCGTTGGGACCAGTATATATATACTGAGATTTCAAAAAAGTTATTATCTTATTATTTTATCGATTGGGGTCCAATTTTGTACTCGTCCCAAATTGGGACTGGACAAATTATTAATTTTATCGAGATTATTAATTTATCGAGTATTAATTTATAGAGATTTTACTGTACCTCGAATGCATTGTCTAACGTGATTTCCCCCATCAACGGGATCTATTCGAAATTTGCTTCTTTAGCTCTTTCCCAGCGGTGACCAAAATAAAAAAATTTATATCAAGCAAACAATGTAACATGTCCATAGACATGAATGCGACTGGTTAATTAAGTGAACTGACGAGGTCCTATCCTAATGGTTAAGATTGAGATTTTGTTGCCTTTTTTTTGTAATTTGAATCGTCATTGTAATTCAATTGGATTTAAAAAAAAAAAAAAAGGGGGTAATCAAATATACTCACAAATTTACCTTATTTCGATAATTTTTTATTTCTCGTAAAAAGAATGATTTCGATGCTACTAGACCGAAAAAATCATGCTTGGTTATCATGCAACAATAGCTTAATGATAGAGCCGGCAATTTCGTATACGACATAAAAACGATACGAAAATTACGGGTTTGAATTGATCTTTGTGGTACACGAACACGAAATTACACGCATTAATTTAGTGTTGGTTTTGGGTTTACCTTTAGGTACACGACACGAAACGAAAATACACGAAATAAATAAATATTTAAATAATTTTATTAAAATTATATGAATACAATTTTTAAAATAATATTCAATATATAATTTTTACATAAGATAAATACAAAATAGTTTCAAACTTTAGTTTTACAAGACTTGAGCATACTTATTCTTTATGACATATTGACTCAAGACTCTACTAGTAAAAATTTAATATTTAAATATTTTTATTTTCAAAAATTACAAGAAACACCGATACAAAATGTACACGAAATAAAGGTACACGAACACGAAACGAAATGATAACGGATCGATTTTGGATTTGATACTATATACACGAAACACAAAAGTACACTATACAAAAATATACGAAATAAACGAATTGCCTTATCTACTTGTAATATTCCCTGTGCAAGTATATATTACCTGTCCAATACTCCACCTGCATACCATTGTGGAGAAAATCTAAATGTCCGCTGATACACTGACCCGTGACCCGAATAAATAAATGGGTCTATATCTTATACTCCCTCCGTCCCTTTTGATTCTTAACATTTAACTTTTTCAAAACTTTCTGGCACGCATTTTAAGGATAGTTAAATAACTTTTTTTTAAAATTTTCTTTTTCTGTATAAAAATTTAATGCAGAAAAAGAAAATTTTAAAAAAAGTTATTTAACTATCCTTAAAATGCACCTTAAAATGCGTGCCAGAAAGTTTTGAAAAAGTGAAATGTTAAGAATCAAAAGGGACGGAGGGAGTAACATATTCTAACAACTATTTTTTAATGAATTGGTTAATTTTAATTGGTTAAAATTTTTGTTCATACAATGACGCCCATTATTATTACTAGCTTATAAGATGCACGATTGCTTGTAAATTTTTTAATTATATTTTATTATTAAAATTTTAAGTTATATATATAATTTTATTATTAAAATAATTTTTTAACTTTATAAATCTCATGTATATAAATATTATCGTAATTATTTATTTTGAATTGCTACTTTAATATACATACGTATGTGTGTGTATGTATATATATATATATATATTACATAAAAATTGTTTTTTAACTTTTATTTAATAGAAAAAGTGAAATTTATCTAATCATGTAGACCATTTTTCGATTTTTATACAAAAAATTTTATATTGTAAGTGTTTTCCAGATTTTATGTAATTTTTTACTATATAGCTGTGATGCACGGATGATTTTTTTTTATATATCTTCTTTTGATACCCATATTTCCATATTTACTTTTTAATTAGTAGGTAAATAAATTTTAGAAATGATAGTATTTTAATTAAGAATATGTTGTTGACGGGAATTGAATTTAAACTCGTGAGAGTAGTTTATAAAATGATATATATATGTTTAATAGAGATATGTTGTTGGTGGGATTCGAATTTAAAACCTATAAGAATATTTCAAATATTAGAAAAAGAATATTCTTTTAGCATTAATCCAACGGTTCTCATTTATTTATTTTAAAATCTTACGATTCTTATAGAGTGTACCAAACCGACAATCAAATATACCCTAATTTGCTTATAATATTATACTAGCTTATAACCCGTGCAATGCACGGGTTTTTTTTAATATGTTATTTAAATTTTATTTTATGCTAAAATTATATTTTTATATAATCATTATTTTGTAAAAATTATTTTAATATTATTTTAATATAATTAAATATAAATTTAGTTAATCATGATTTAAAATTTACAATATTATAGGATTTTAAGTTAAATATGTCGTTGACGGGATTCGAAACTTGTATTTTTAGTAAAATTATTTAATCATAAAAAATATCTTATAATTACACCTAACGGTTCTTATTAATTACTAAAAATCTAACAGTAAAATGGTTTAATATTTTTCGGTATACAATAATGATTGCAAATTATTGGTTTAAATTTTATATTATAATTTTTTTAAAAAAAATGTCTGACAGAATTCGAACCTTGAAATTTTAGTAAATTAATTTAAACATATAATATATCAAATCATTAGATCTAATGGTTCTGATTTTTTACTAAAAATATAACGGTCATTATTCGTTGTATATATATATGTCTATTATCTTTTGTTAGTGATTAGACAATATAGTGTTATTTTTTTGGGTATATATTAATTATTGTAAGATTATATTTTAAAATAAAAGTTAACGTGTTTTATTTAGAAAGAAATATTATTGATTGGAAGATATGATATCTGAGGTGTTTATAAAGGGTAATATCATCAATCAATTAAAAGTAAATCTCTTTTAATTAAAAAAAGGAAATCGACTAATTATCACTAATTATATTATTTTACTATTTATTTTAATAGTTATGATGACCGTGATGAAGATCGAACGGACAAACTTTCAATGCCCGTGTGATGCACAGGTTTCTTTTATTATATTATATAAATTTTATTTAATATTACAATTATTTGTTTATATAATCATTATTTTTAATATTTTTTTAATTTTAATTTACTATAATTTAATATTCTCAAGTTTACGGATTATACTAATGTTTTCTTATTATAATCAAATTATACGGATTTTTAATATATTTTATTAAATAGTGATATAATTGGGAAAAAAACATTTTAGTTAGAGAAAAGAGAAATGATGAAAAATTAATTTATTAGTTAACAGTAATTATAATTTGTTTTTTAATTAGAAAAAATATAAAAGGTATTATATTTTACTTGAAAAAGGAAACTGTTTAGTTATTAAAAAAAAAGGTAACATGTTTAACCTGAAAAAGTAGATTGATTAGTAAAATAAAAATTTTAGTTAAATAAAATATAAAAGAAGATTTTTAAAAGGTAACCCGTGATATAATTGGAAAAAGAGATATTTTAGTTAGAGAAAAGAGAAAAGATAATTTGAATGAAAAAATTAATTAATTAGTTAATAGTAATTATAATATGTTTTTTAGTTAGATAAAATATAAAAGATATTATATTTTACCTGAAAAAGGAAACTGCTTATTTATTAAAAAGAAAATAAAAGGTAACATGTTTAACTTGAAAAAGGAAATTGATTAGTAAAGCAAAAAATTTAGTTAGATAAAATATAAAAAAAATTATTTATCTATAATTAAGTAAGGGTAAATTAGTAAAATCAATAGGTACCAACCAACCAAACTTTTAATGTTTCGGCTTTTATATAATAGTTAGTAAAATACTTTAATCATAAAATATATCTTATAATTACATCTAACGGTTCTTATTAATTATTAAAAATCTAACAGTAAAATGGTTCAATATTTTTCGGTATACATTAATGATTGCAAAATTATTGGTTTAAAATTTATATTATAAATTTTTTTAAAAATAATATGTCTGACAGAATTCGAACCTTGAAATTTTAGTAAATTAACTTAAATATATAATATATCTAATCATTAGATCTAATGGTTCTGATTTTTTACTAAAAATATAACGGTCATTATTCGTTGTATATATATGTCTATTATCTTTTGTTAGTGATTAGACAATATAGTGTTATTTTTTTGGGTATATATTAATTATTATATGATTATATTTTAAAATAAAAGTTAACGTGTTTTATTTAGAAAGAAATATTATTGATTGGAAGATATGATATCTTAGGTGTTTATAAAAGGTAATATCATCAATCAATTAAAAGTAAACATCTTTTAATTAAAAAAAGGCAATCGACTAATTATCACTAATTATATTATTTTACTATTTATTTTAAGATGCACAGGTTTCTTTTATTATATTATATAAATTTTATTTAATATTACAATTATGTTTTTATATAATCATTATTTTTAATATTTTTTTTAATTTTAATTTAATATAATTTAATATTCTCATGTTTACGGATTATACTAATATTTCCTTATTATAAACAATATATACGGATTTTTAATATATTTTATTAAATAGTGATATAATTGGGAAAAAACATTTTAGTTAAAGAAAAGAGAAAAGATAAAAAATTAATTTATTAGTTAACAGTAATTATAATTTGTTTTTTAATTAGAAAAAATATAAAAGATGTTATATTTTACTTGAAAAAGGAAACTGTTTAGTTATTAAAAAAAGGTAACATGTTTAACCTGAAAAAGTAGATTGATTAGTAAAGTAAAAATTTTAGTTAAATAAAATATAAAAGAAGATTTTTAAAAGGTAACCCGTGATATAATTGGAAAAGTAGATATTTTAGTTAGAGAAAAGAGAAAAGATAATTTGAATTAAAAATTTAATTAATTAGTTAATAGTAATTATAATATGCTTTTTAGTTAGATAAAATATAAAAGATATTATATTTTACCTAAAAAAGGAAACTACTTAGTTATTAAAATGAAAAGAAAAGGTAACATGTTTAACGTGAAAAAGGAAATTGATTAGTAACACAAAAATTTTAGTTAGATAAAATATATAAAAAAAATATTTTATCTATAATTAAGTAAGGGTAAATTAGTAAAATCAATAGGTACCAACCAACCAAACTTTTAATGTTTCGGCTGTAATATAATAGAATAGATAGTATAGATAGAAGAGAAAAAGGAATATAAAATACATCTTAGGTAATTTTCTAAGATTTTAGTACGAAATAATAGTATATCATTAAAATTTAAATGAACCTTGATTTTACAAAAATATTTATTCCATGTTTACATATAAACTTTTTTGTATCTCATATAACTTACTTAATCTCTATTATTAAAAAATAAAATATTAAAAAATGTCAACTAAAAACCCACATTTAAAAAATCGAAAATAAATAAATTAGTTAAGAAAAAGGAAATGAGATAGGTGAAGCTCCACCAACATATACTCCCTCTGTCCCTTAAAACTCTTCTCATTTCGGCCGTATACGTTTGCCAACGCACACTTTTAATTATTAATATCTTCAATTTCGTATTAGTTTTAAATATAAAAACTTCACTGTATTAAAGTACTCATAAATACGAATCCAACAAGATCACTCATGACTATATTTAGTCTTATAGATTAGACGTAAATTAGCAATTTATCTCATATTATGAATAGGGCCGACAAATCAAATGGGAAAAATAAATAGGAACAGGGAGTAATGATTAATGAGACCAGGATTCAGAGTGATAGTACTCCCTCCGTCCCAAAATACATGTCCCTTTTCTAAAACAAATTTGTCCCAAATTACATGTCCCTTTTCTCCTTTCAATGCAAATTTAAGTATAGTTTTACAAAATTATCCCTACATTTATTGTATCAAAAATTTGACTTTTTTAAACTTAACTCTATTCTCACTTTCCAATGTATTAAATAAGGGTATTAATTGGAAAAATTTAATCAACTAACTTTATCTTAATACGTGTGTTTTTTAGAAAAGGGACATGTAAATTGGGACGGAGGGAGTATTACGTTGGAATCTGTATACATGTATGGAATCCACTTAACTTAATTTGTGAATTAAAGACAGAGGGCCACACCAATCTACCTACTCATTCTTGGCTTGCCTCCTTGTCCCATACTCTTCTCAAGTTCTTGTGCTACATATATAATGTACTCCCTCCGTCCCAGCCAGTTCTTTACAAGGCGGCTGGGCACGGAGGTCAAGAATAGTGGGTGTAAAGTGAGTGTAATATTGTTAAAATAAATGAAGTAGTGGGTGTAATTGTGATTTTATTGTTAAAATAAGTGAAGTAGTGAGTGTAATAGTGGTTTTATTGTTAAAATAAGTTAAATAGTGGGTGAAATAGTGTAAAGTATTGTTAAAATAAGTGAAGTAGTGGGTGTAATAGTGTTAAAACTTACTATTTTGGGTAATATAAAGAAATGGTGGGACGGCCCAAAAAGGAAATTGTAAAGAAATGGATGGGACAGAGGGAGTACTATAGATCTACGGCAGACAGATTGATATGCACCATAAAGTAGTAATCGCTACTGAAAATAATTCATGTTTATAAAATCAAACCGAACTAAAAAGTATATTAGTGTAACACATTTAAAAAGATGCATATTTAACAAAATAAAACTAGAATATTTTTGTAGCTTAGACGGGTAATGAAACTAGTTTTGCATAATTCATCAACATAATGATATGAAAATACAAAATGAAAAATAGAAACTTGACAAGATACAGTAAAAGAGAATAATTGCACTTGTGATTGGAATAACATAAAGATGACTACTAAAAGGTTAAACAACTTCCCGGATGGAGGTGAAGTGCCCTTTATTAAATTTCATGTCAAAAGTAAATTATTATGACAATTATTTGCTACACTAATTTTTATGAGATAAACAAGGTAAATCATTCCGCATGCTCCACTAGAACTAGAAAAGCTTACTTACTAGTTACTCCAATGCAGTTCTTCTAACTTCAAATGCCCAATCATGTACTTCCTCCGTTCCTTTATATTAATAAGCTTTGAAAATGTAAAACATCAGTTAAAAAAGAATTTTAAATAAAATGTAAAACGACTATTAAATAGGAAGGGAGGGAGTAATACAATGCAACTCTGTTAATGGTGTTTTGATTAAAGAATATGATTGAAACATGATTTTAAAAATCTAAATAATTCTTAAGAATACGATCTAGTTAGGTAAAAAAGTCTTGAAATTTGATTCTAGTTTGGAACAATTTTTTTTCAAAAATAGTTAATACAAATTTATCTTTATTAGAAAAAAATATTCTAGAATCTGATAGTCATTCTACTTTTTTCCCTTTTCTCCCGCTCTTCCAACATCTCAAATCCCAATCGTCTCCTTCCTTTCTCCCACATTTCCTTTCTATTCTCATTTGCCCCCCTCACACTCACCATTTTTTCCTGTCCTCCTCCTTTCACGTCCTTCTCACATCATCACTTTAACCCTTCTTCCCATATTCTTCGTAATCAGATGATGCTTTGACTTGGGATGAATTGTCCTTTGTGGTAGAGAATTTTCCAAATATTATTAAGGATTTTCATCCGAATTCTTGGATGGTTGTTCCTTGAATCGAATTACAGGTCGCAGTCCCTGTTCTCTTTCCAGATTTTGACCTCTTTCTGAAGAAAGAAAGGATAGCCCTTGGATTGCTATTCAACAGTGAATTACAACAATATTGGGAATGGAAAAGCAGCGGCTACTCTGCAGTCAACTCATTCTCTCTTAATTGATCCTTGCAATAATCGTTGTAAATTTGGTCGAGTTTGTGAATCAAACTTTGTAGAGGAAGACTTCAAAAAGGGTGGTTTCGTACAGGTCAAATTCCATGTTCCCTTTCCAGATTTTGACCTATTTCTAAAGAAAGAAAGGACAACCCTTGGATTGCTATTCAAGAGTGAATTGCAACAATTTCGAAAATGGAAAGGCAATGGCTACTCTGTAGTCACTCATTCTCTCTTAACTGACTCTCACAATAATTGTTATAAATTTGGTCGAGCTTGTGAATCAGATTTTATAGAGGAAAGCTTCAATAAAAGGTGGCTTCGTACTGGGGGGCGATGATTGCAGGCATCCCATATACTTTCTCGAAAAATCACTATTGCGAATCGTCAAGTGGATGATAATGAGTTTGTTTTCTTTTTTCCAGACTTAGCTCAGGATGCTAATTACGTTGAAAATGCTTTTGATAATTTTAGTGATAATCTCGATTTGGTTGTCGATGTCATCAATAAAGTGAAATTGAATGTTAATGCATCTAAGACTGATATTAGTGATGTGTCTATAATTGGGTTCTAGATTGGAAGGATTGTATGAGATGGAATTCCATGATGTGGGTTTCATTACCTTCACTTTTGATCATGAACAATTTAGAAATGTGGCACTTGCAATGGGGTCCGTGTAGAAGGATGATTCTGTTACATATTAACAGTCAAGGGACAATATGTAGCATAATTGTAGCTAGAATATATTTTGTATATCTCCATTTATTTTCCTTCCTATAACTAGTTGTACTTAGTTGTCAATAGCTCAGTCAGTGGTAATCTTTTCCATTTACCATGTATAATCACACTGTACATGACTATATAAAGGCCTCCAGTAGTTAATAGAAATGCTATGAAAATATTTCAACACTTATATGGTATCAAGAGCCTCTGATCTATAATTTTTTTTCTCCTTCATTTTCTCTCTTCCTCTTCATTCTATCTTTTCTCCTTTACTATGGCCAACAATCAACTAAACAATATTGAAGATCCCACCAAACCTTTTACTCTTATCCACCTTCCCAACACCATTAAACTTACTCCCGCAAACTATATAGCCTGGAAAACTCAACTTGAAGCACAACTCTTGGGACATGATCTTTATAAATATGTCGATGGTTCCTTTCCCTCACCTCCTGCCTCTATCGCCGACAGCGATGGAAAATCAAAAGCCAATCAGGATGCTCTCACTTGGTTCCGACAAGATAGACTTGTTTTCGGGGCACTTGTTGGTACTCTTTCTCAAGATTTAGTTCCGCTTGTCTCTCATTCTGCTAGCTCTCATGAAGCGTGGACAATCCTCAGATCCACTTATGCCAACACCTCTCGAGGCCATCTTAAACAAATCAAAGATCGTTTGGCAAGTTTATCCAAGGGGTCTCTCACAATTTCTGAATATATGCAAGCGATAAAACAATGTACTGATAGACTTGCAGCCATGGGAAAACCAATGGACAATGAGGACATCGTTGATAAAATCCTTAATGGCCTTGATTACGAAGCTTACAAACCAATTATTGATGCTGTTAACGCTCGTGATGCAGTGATTTCTTTTGCGGAACTACATGAAAAGCTAATAACGAGGGAAATAATTGTTAACAAACAACTTGATGCAACTCCCACAACCATGTTCCCAGCTACTGCCATGACTGCACGTTTCAGGCCACCCACTGTTAACAACAAACCATGGGCTGCTCAACCTCCATTGTTGCCCACTCCTCGTCAACAATCACCTGCTCGACCACAACGTCCATACCTTAGAAATGTCAATGGTGTCGAGTGCAAGGCCATGCCTTGAACCAGTGCCCTTCATTTAAAGCTCAATTTCCCACCATTCAGATTCCTTCACCTATACAAGCTCGAACAGTTCCAGTTGGTCGTTACTCTCGAACTACTCCTCAAGCACACATGGCAACATCTAGTCTCCCTTCTGCAAATGGATGGCTTCTTGATAGTGGGGCTTCTCATCACGTGACAAATGATCTCAATAATCTCTCCCTTCATGCTCCATACGATGGTACTGAGGAATTAATCATCGGGGACGGTTATTCTCTACCCATCTCTAATACTGGTTTTTTCTCTATTATTACTCCTGCTCAAACTTTTAAATTCTCTAATGTCTTACATGTTCCCACTATCTCTCGTAATATATTATCTATATCTCAATTTTGTCGCGAAAATAATACCACAATAGAGTTCTTACCTTTTCTTTTCCGTGTTAAGGAGCCTTTGAAGGGAGCAACACTCCTCCAAGGACCAAATAAAGCTGGGGTTTATGAGTGGAATCCAAGTCCTCCTAGAGTCTTCACAAGTTTTAAAACGCCCATTCACGATTGGCACCATCGGCTTGGGCATCCATCTGATTCTGTTCTTAAGACTTTGAATTCTGAGTTTTCTCTATTTATGTCTAATTATGTATCATCTCATTGTAATTCATTCAATATGAATAAAAGTCATAAACTACCTTTTTCTAATTCTACTCTTACTTCCACTGCACCTCTACAATTAATTTTCACTGATGTTTGGTCATCTCCTCTTTATTCATATGACAATTTTAAATACTATGTGATTTTTGTTGATCATTTTACCAAATACACTTGGTTATATCCTCTTAAAAAGAAATCAGACACCTTTGAAATCTTTATACGATTTAGAGGTCTGGTAGAAAAGTTTTTTAGAAGAGAAATAATACAAGTCTTCTCTGATAATGGGGGGAATATATAAAACTCCATCACTACCTGACTTCTAATGGTATATCACACCTTACATCACCTCCACACACCCCTGAACATAACGGGTTTGCTGAACGTCGTCACAGACACATAGTTGAAATCGGTCTTGCTTTACTATCCCATGCTAATCTTCCTCTCACATTTTGGACACATGCATTTGCTACTGCAACATATTTGATAAATCGCCTTCCTACTCCTACTCTCAATAATGATTCTCCATTTCTAAGATTATTTGGTACCCCCACCAAATTATCATAAACTTAGGAATTTTGGTTGTCTTTGCTACCCATGGTTACGTCCATATGTCTCTCATAAGCTTGAAAATAGGTTTCTGCCATGTATCTTTATCGGTTACTCTTCCTCTCAAAGTGCGTACTATTGCTTACATCTTCCAACAAAAAGGATTTATACATCTCGTCATGTCAAATTTGTGGATGATGTTTTCCCATACTCTGATCTTCAAGGCACAACCTCACCAATCTCCAACCACACTTTTGATGAATGGTGTAATATCCAGCTCCCTATACTTTCCCAGCCCACTAATCAACCATTGCAATCTACCACACATCCACAAGATCAGCAAACTACACATATGTCTTCGCCTATAACATCCTCATCTTCCTCTACTACAACCTCATCACCTTCTTCATCACCACAAGCTCCTCGCATCCCTCCTCGGACAATAGTTACCAGATCACAAAATAATATTGTGAAGCCTAACCCCAAATTTCTGCACCACGTCACAACTACTCCATCTCTTCCTTGTGAACCTCGAAATATTACTCAGGCCCTCAAGGATTCTCAATGGCGTGATGCCATGACCAAGGCTAAATACAGATCTGATCAGAATTGTAATCATGAAGTCTTTCAAGATTTTAGATGTTCTGCTTCTGATGGGTTGCTAAGGATTGTACATGTGTTCTTATGTGATTATGTGAATTCTTGATTTGCGTAATTGAGGTAAGTAACTATTCGTTGCTTCGTATATATTAATTTGAAACTTGCTTTATATTATTTGATTATATTATCTTGAATATTTATGTAAGTAATTATCTGTTGCTCCTTATAGTTGTAAGTAACTATTCGTTGCTCCGTATTAATTTGAAACCTGCTTATATTAAAAGATTACATGTTCTTGAATATTTGTGTTAGTAATTATCTGTTGCTCCGTATAGTTGTAAATAACTTTCTGTTGCTCTGTATTAATCTGAAGCGTGGTTTATGTTGTTTGATTACATATTGTTAGATATTTGTTTTAGTTACGAAAATATGATATTGATATATGATTGATAAGATAACAACTTTGTTTTGATTCCCCAGTTTTAGTTGCGTATCGAATCATAGAATCCAGTCACTGGATAGTGTGACATATCGAATCATAGAACTAGTTTACGCACGTTCCGGAACACATAGATACCTTGTTGAGTAAGACTTAACGAGGGACGTAAACTGGCCCCCATCGAACCATCGAACTATAGAAGCTGTGTCACTAACATAGTGTGGCCGTAATTTAGAACTGTGGGAATTAAAATAAGAATTTGATGTTAAGATTTGTTTGTTCGATTCAGAATTTAGATTATGTGAGTTATTGATAATCTGGTGTACATCGATTTGATATTTGTTATAGAATGCATTGTGTGAATTTTTGTCGTAATTGTTATCGAGTATGTTGTGTGAAACTGTGTGATAGATGTTATGTGCTACATGTGAAAATCGTGTTTTTGAAAAATATAAAAATATTATTTTGAGCCGTCAGACGTTAGTTGCTTGCTGGGCTTCGTAGCTCATTCTTTCAATTTTCAGGTTCGATGTAAGATCGAGTGGGATAACATTGGAGTTCAAGGATCTTAGGTTCGAAGTAGACCGTCATTGTTAGCTACGCTATTGTAATAAGTACCTTTGTAATTGACTTTTGGTTTAATAAATTGTAATTTGTACACATGGGAATTAGTACCTCCTGATCCTTCTCAAAATGTAATAGGCTGTAAATGGGCTTACCGGATCAAGTACAAATCGGACAATAGCATCGAAAGGTACAAAGCTCGTTTGGTGGCCAAAGGTTTTCATCAACGTCCAGGGATTGATTATTCTGAAACTTTCAGTCCAGTTATCAAGCCTACCACTGTTCGTTTAATGCTTTCTCTAGCCGTTAATAATGGTTGGTCAATCAGACAACTTGACATTAACAATGCTTTTCTCTAAGGGCATCTCAATGAGGATGTATACATGTATACTAGATTTATTGACAAAGATCATCTTTCTTATGTATGTAAACTCAAGAAATCGATTTATGGCCTTAGACAATCACCGAGGGTTTGGTACCAAGAGCTACGTAAATTCTTACAGATTTATGGTTTTCGAAATTCAGTGGCAGATTCTTCATTATTTTTTTACACTCTGAATAATGTCTGTATCTATGTCCTAGTGTATGTTGACAATATCATTGTAATGGGACCATCTTCTTCAGCACTACAAGAGTTTATCACCACACTTGCAACTCGGTTTTCTTTAAAGGACTTGGGTGATCTATCTTATTTTCTTGGAGTAGAGGTACTACCTCATCCAAATGGTCTATTCTTGTGTCAACAAAAGTACATAAATGATATACTCGTTCGTGCTATGATGAAAGATGCTAAACCTGTCCCAACTCCTATGGTCACCCAACCTCTTTTAACACTCAATGATGGTACACCACTTGACAATCCCACTGACTATAGGGCCCTTGTTGGGAGCCTTCAGTATCTCTCTCTTACTAGACCCGATGTAGCCTTTGCTATAAATCACCTTTCGCAATACATGAACAAACCTACAGATATACATTGGGCTGCCCTAAAGAGATTGTTAAGGTATCTCATTCTCAATGGTACTTCTCATCATGGTTTGGTCATAAGTCGCAACTTTCCTCTTCTGCTCCATGCCTTTTCTAATGCGGATTGGGCTGGTGACAGGGACACATATACCTCTACTACTGGAAACATTATTTTTCTCGGATGTAATCCTTTATCATGGAGCTCTAAGAAGCAGAAAAGTTTAGCTCGATCTTCAACTGAAGCAGAATTTCGAGCTGTAGCTTCTACTATTGCTGAGATGCTTTGGTTAAAGTCTTTACTTAAAGAATTGGGAGTTCGTATACAACAAGTTCCAAGCATTTACTGTGACAACTTGGGTGCAACACATTATTCTGCAAATCCAGTGTTCCACTCACGCATGAAACATTTAGCGCTAGACTTCCATTTTGTTCGCGAAGAGGTACAACGTGGTTCTCTGCGAGTTCAACACATATCTGGAAAATATCAACTAGCAGATGCACATACAAAGCCTCTTGCCAGGAAACGTTTTCATGATTTGTTCTCCAAGATCGGTCTTGCCCAAAGGTCGTCCGTCTTGCGGGGGCATGTAGAAAGATGATTCTGTTACTGTGACAGCCCCAAATCCGGGGTCATGAATCTGGGCCATCACGGACCAACTTCCATTCAAAATCAATATCTCTTGGTTTTTTTTTTTTTTAATTAATATTTATGCAATTGACCCCACAGTAATACACACACACACACCAGTCATATGCTCAGAGAACAACATTCACCATAATAAAAGTTTAGAGTTAAAAAGTTATTACAAACCCAGAATCATACTTAAGTACATTGTTGAGTGATGCTTCTACAAGAAGCATTTCAACAACCAAATTTATTACAACCTTACGCACTTACACACTTAATATACATAAGACCACTAAACCCCTTGCGCTGGTCATCTACCTCGGGGATTGATGCTAACGAGCTCTCAGAAGGTCACCTTTCCCTTACCCTCTTGCGGGGCGTTCTGCGTAGTATTGGCATACCTAGCTGTATATAGATAAGTAGCAAGAGTGAGCTATAATAGCTCAGCAAGATAATATTGTAAACTAGAATTTAAAATGTAACCAAGTATACATGTATATACATATGTAAGCAGTAACCAAATTATAAACTTTAAGGAAGAATAAAACTCTTATTTAATAATACATCATCCACTTACTATTATAAGAAAGAAATCCAGAATAATACAGTATCAGTTTCTCTTTTTAAATAATATAACAATCAATATAATCTTTCAGTGTAATATTTCAAGATAATATGAATACTTACTTAAATCTCTTACTATCATCTTCTCATTTCCTTCTTATGTAACAATTTTTTTATAAATTAATATAAAATCAGTTTCTCTTCATCTATAACAATAATTCCATCTTTCATATCATTTTCCCTTTTCAGTATACCAATCTGACTTTATCATTTATTCTTTATTCAAATATTGTAGGGGTTTTCACTGTTGCCGAATACGTGAGGCACGATGATCAGTCGCCCTCCGTATCCGTCCCTTTTTACTACCGGTAGACGGAGGTAGGTCTGCCACCATCCCCCAGGAGGAAGGTCTACCACTACATCCTCCTTCGGCAACTCTTGGGCCGAAATGAAATATTAAGTGCTGGACTGTGCAACTTCCACACTGCCTCTTACGCTCACTGTTGTAAATTCCCCTTTTTATAAGATCATTATTCAATTTATCAACACCATTTCACATTTCCATTCCCGTATATCACTTTCATTCTCGCACATTATTTCTATAAAATATATGTATATAACATACACTAAAAAGAATGTTTATAATATAGCATTATAAACCATATAACCCTAGATAACAACTGATACCATTCTCTTTCATATCTCTTTTACCCTAGAGCATATTCGCTCCATTCGTAATCATCTCTATATTCATATTTCAGAAAACATATCCATCTCTCTTTAACTTCCCACAATCAAGAGAATATATTCTTTGCAATATAGCAACAAAAGCATCACATATACATAAATATATTCCATGATATCATTATTATTCCGAAGATAAATAATTTTTAAAGTAGGGATAGAAGGATCTTGCCTTGGTTTCTGTATCCTGACGGTATGGTTGGTCCCTCCTCCGGAATTTCTATAAACACAAAAGGATCGTCATTAGAATATCACATCTCTTACTCACTACCCTCTTGTATAACAAAACCCTTTACACTTCAACATATGTTTAACGTATTATTATTATCCCAAAGGTTCAAGAACTTAACCATTTATAAGCTCAATCGAAGTTTCAGGGGTTTTCACCATTTTCCCTAACGACCACACTTAACTGTAAAAATTTTCAGAAAATATGGATTTCGAATTTTAATGTAAGGTCAACTGTCAAGGGTCCTCTGACCACCCTACTACACTATCCCAAAATTTCGTGACTTATAAAAATGTCTAAGTATGGTAACTTTAGCCTCAAAGTTGATACAATTACGTTTTCTCGGTTATCGAACGTCTTTCACTAAAACTGACTTTTCTCCTAAACCGTTCATCAGATTTTAACGCACCTTATATCAAAACGATCTATGAACTAAGCTCTATCATTTCATGGTCAATTGGTAACCTAGGCAGTGAGGTACCGTATGAATACAGGGGTCACAAAACAGGGCAGTTTTCGTTCTAACGAAAATCGGACATTATAACTGCTGTAATTTCATACTTTCCAAAATCAAACTCCTCCAAATCAATCATCCACCTTATACCATCACCTACACCATGTGGTCTACATCCCAACCATGGTTACAAGTCCACAACACACAATCTCCATATCAAAACAAACCATTTATAACACATAATCACCATAAACATTACATTAACACCACTTAACTACCATCCACTTCAATATCTACCATAAATATAAAAGGGCAAGGGTTGTTATACCTCTTTGAAGCTTGAAGAACACTTAATAATCCTTAATAATCCTTGGGCACACCTTGAACAATCTTGAATTATCTTGGATTAACTAAAGGAGCCATTAAAACAAAGATTAAAACTTGAAAAACACTTTTCACTACTATTCATCTTGCACTTGAATGATTTTATTACCTATGCAAATGATGATGGTTGGCCTTGAAACTTTGAGAATATCACTTTCTAACCTCCAAGCATCTCCACCATTTTTCCCTTGATTTAATCTTGAAGAGAGCTAGGGTTTTGAAATTTGTTTTTCTTTCTTTTTCTTAAAAAGCCGAATGGAATGAATGGGAGAGAAGAAGAGATTTTTGCTCTTGTTTTGATCTAATCTTGGTTTAATGTTGTTAAGTATAGCTTGTCTTGGAAGCCTTGTAGATATTTTGTAGTTAAAAGTCATGCTAAAGTACTAATTTACCCTTAAAAACAAGTTAATGACTAATGACACCACTTTGATAATCCAATAACCTCTTTTCTTGTTTTCCTAAGTAAAATGCCAATCACATTGGTAGATAATAATGTGGTATGTATCCTTGTTATATCGCTAATCTTGGTTGCTTAATCTCCATATCCGTCTAATTGTGATTCGTTTCGAATGTACCTCATTATCTCAGTGGTTTTGAAATCATTTAACAATCCAAATTCCATTGGTATTCTCTTAACTTAATAATCCCTTGGTTAAATCTAAATTCACTAATTCCTCAATATATAATTCTTATAATGTTTCCATGCTCCTTAATGTCCAATAGAAGCTTATTCGAAATCAAAATCCTCAAAATCCATGTTTCAGGAATTTCTGAAATCTAACGTCATTTCGAGTCACTTATTTTCATTGTACAATACTAATATGGTTTCTGTTTATTCATTTTCCATTTCCATTATAGAGTACCGATATATCATTTCTCTAAATCCTCGAAATTTACTATTCATGTGACCACTGTAGCATTACTGAAGTTAGGGTTATTACATCCTTCCCTCCTTAAAAGGATTCCGTCCCGGAATCACGTCAGAAATGTCCACAGATACCTTTTCATCTACACCTTATAACTTCTATACCACTTTCTCCATCCTTTTTCCTTCATAATATCTCTATCTTGTTTGCGCAAAATTACACCAACATAAACTTGCTTGTCATTCATCAACATTCCTCTTTTAATTATGGGTATCGGCCACCACATTGGCCTCTCCTGAATGGTAGTGTATCTCACTTATGGTTTATCCCTATGTTGATCTCTATCATGACATAAAATATACATACTTCGCTCTTATTATATCTTGTATCTGTAAAATCCTCCAGAAATTTGACTATAACATTATTCCTTGAAATAATTGTAAGAAATACTATCTATAATATATATTTCCTGTTCGTATTTAAATAAGTCTATGATTTACCCCCAAAATACAATTATTCTCCTTTTCATAGAATTTCTAACCCCTAACAGATACTGATTTTCCTTATCTAGATTGTCAACCTACCTATACCATTCGTTGACCACATTGATTCCTAACCAAACATTTACACTAAAAATTTAAATACTAAAAGAAAATGTTCACCTGTATCTGTATTCGGCTTTTTCAATGCTTCTCCTAAAGTTATGTTGTACACTCTGGCAGTAGGTTTATTTGAAACAGTCATACTTTGTCCCGGCGCAGATGACTCACCGGAACGGCAATCTCTAGCAAAGTGTCCTAGTTTCCCGCATTGATAACACTTGATATCAATCTTGTCAGTTGATGTGCACTGGTTATAATAGTGTCCTTTCTGTCCGCACTTAAAGCAAGTTACTTCCGACCTCCTACACACTCCCGAATGCTTTCTACCACACTTGCTACAATCTGGTAAGGGTGGTCGTGATTGATGGGATTGAAACATTCCTGAGGTCTTACCACCTTGATTCACAGTCTCACTAACAGTCTTGTTACTCCCTGTCTTTCCCACAAACTGAGATTTTTGTCCCTTACCAACCTTGTTAAAGTAACTTCCTTCGCTTGAACCTCCTTTCTGACCCTCACATCTCCTTTTCTTACTTTCTCGCCCTATCTGATTTTGTTCGTTATGAGCATTTTCATTCTGTCTATTTCGACTTCCTTCATCTCTCTCATTTTCCTTTGCATTCATTCTATTATTACGCTTAGGCGGCATGATTCTGTATATAATAATATTCTTCGTTAATCACCCAAAATTAGGGTACAATATACATCATTTCCATATATTCATAATTATATCATTTGTTACCTTAATTATGCATCACAGTTAATATCTAGTTATAATACTACCTCATTAAATAAACTTATCACTTTTAGCATAATAACCTTTTCATTTAAGTTAATCACCTTATATACATCAATATTCTGGAATCTCAACATTTAACATCGAAATACGATAGAATTTAGACAGAGTACTCAAACTTCATTAATTATCTCACTTCCCTTGTTTATCCTTATTCTGACTTTTTCCTCAAAATACACCTTACTTTCAATAGTAAATTTCAATTATACCTTAAAATTCCTCCTATTCTTTTATCTCACTAATCCTCAATTATACCCCTTTCTTCTCACGAAATTCCTTCCTCTTTTATAGCGAAACGCTTCTAGCTCTAATTATCTCTTATTGAAATTTCCCTTGAAATCTCGAGTTTCCTCGTATAATCACGTATACTCTAAACCTTGCTTCCATTATCCCATCCATTACTGAAATCTTCTATATTCGAAACAATTGATAGAATTTAAGAGACCTTAAATTTAAACGAACCCAGATATAAGCAAGGGTCCCACAATAATTTATAAAATTAAGAGTTTTAAATAACTTTTATTTGAAACAAAAGGATATTTGAGAAATCAATATGATGGAAGAACCGTACGTCACACAAGTGAGGGCGTCCCCTCCGACTTTCTATCACACAGACAGATTGTCCCCGTGTATACATATAGGGCTATTCCTCTTAGTTGGAGTAAGAAATATAGAGGTAAATTTAAATCACAATGATAAACACCATTTTTCGAAAATAATCTTAGAGAAATATTTTGACTAAGATAGATTAAATACAATTTTGAAACACCTTCCAAAGGTACCAAAATATTTTGAAAAGATACCGACCCTTAATGAATAAGAGGTGCCAAATCACAACTGGATTTACCCACCAGTAGAGGAAAATTTGAAACTCAATAACATAATTTAGCAGAGATTTAGAAAATTTAAGAATAGGTACCGTTAATAGCCTCTGCCCAATTTAAAATCCCAAATAATGGAAGGTTTTCCTCAAATACCATATATATCTAAGACTGCGTACTCTCCAAAATTTCTTAAATCTGGCACTTATTCTTTAGTCTTAAACTATCGTCTTATATTCCCAGTTATCGTCATTTACCTAGTCTTGACTTGGCTCGATACTTTCTGCCTTTATCCATAATAGAACACAACCCTCTAATCGATATGCTTACGTAATATTGATCGTCTTAGCCTGACACTGCTCGGATATCAAGGACCCTTCAAATTATACTTCTAAATCGTATATTCTAACATACCACACATACTCACAATATTTTCTAACGTACACTTCCTGTTACCTCAAATATTCCCTTTTTTCATATCAGTCCCATGTGCTACATAAACTTGACACTTTTGGCATAATAACCTTTATTAGCAATAATCTATAAAATCATAATCACTACTTAGAATAAACGCTTCGTTCGATAAACCCCCCCTTGAACTTAATGGAAGTTCACAATTTTATATCATAACTAATACATTTATTATTATCACTCTTGTTCCTGAGCATTATGACTCTTAGCTCTGATACCAAACTGTGACAGCCCCAAATCCGGGGTCATGAATCTGGGCCATCACGGACCAACTTCCATTCAAAATCAATATCTCTTGGTTTTTTTTTTTAATTAATATTTATGCAATTGACCCCACAGTAATACACACACACACACCAGTCATATGCTCAGAGAACAACATTCACCATAATAAAAGTTTAGAGTTAAAAAGTTATTACAAACCCAGAATCATACTTAAGTACATTGTTGAGTGATGCTTCTACAAGAAGCATTTCAACAACCAAATTTATTACAACCTTACGCACTTACACACTTAATATACATAAGACCACTAAACCCCTTGCGCTGGTCATCTACCTCGGGGATTGATGCTAACGAGCTCTCAGAAGGTCACCTTTCCCTTACCCTCTTGCGGGGCGTTCTGCGTAGTATTGGCATACCTAGCTGTATATAGATAAGTAGCAAGAGTGAGCTATAATAGCTCAGCAAGATAATATTGTAAACTAGAATTTAAAATGTAACCAAGTATACATGTATATACATATGTAAGCAGTAACCAAATTATAAACTTTAAGGAAGAATAAAACTCTTATTTAATAATACATCATCCACTTACTATTATAAGAAAGAAATCCAGAATAATACAGTATCAGTTTCTCTTTTTAAATAATATAACAATCAATATAATCTTTCAGTGTAATATTTCAAGATAATATGAATACTTACTTAAATCTCTTACTATCATCTTCTCATTTCCTTCTTATGTAACAATTTTTTTATAAATTAATATAAAATCAGTTTCTCTTCATCTATAACAATAATTCCATCTTTCATATCATTTTCCCTTTTCAGTATACCAATCTGACTTTATCATTTATTCTTTATTCAAATATTGTAGGGGTTTTCACTGTTGCCGAATACGTGAGGCACGATGATCAGTCGCCCTCCGTATCCGTCCCTTTTTACTACCGGTAGACGGAGGTAGGTCTGCCACCATCCCCCAGGAGGAAGGTCTACCACTACATCCTCCTTCGGCAACTCTTGGGCCGAAATGAAATATTAAGTGCTGGACTGTGCAACTTCCACACGGCCTCTTACGCTCACTGTTGTAAATTCCCCTTTTTATAAGATCATTATTCAATTTATCAACACCATTTCACATTTCCATTCCCGTATATCACTTTCATTCTCGCACATTATTTCTATAAAATATATGTATATAACATACACTAAAAAGAATGTTTATAATATAGCATTATAAACCATATAACCCTAGATAACAACTGATACCATTCTCTTTCATATCTCTTTTACCCTAGAGCATATTCGCTCCATTCGTAATCATCTCTATATTCATATTTCAGAAAACATATCCATCTCTCTTTAACTTCCCACAATCAAGAGAATATATTCTTTGCAATATAGCAACAAAAGCATCACATATACATAAATATATTCCATGATATCATTATTATTCCGAAGATAAATAATTTTTAAAGTAGGGATAGAAGGATCTTGCCTTGGTTTCTGTATCCTGACGGTATGGTTGGTCCCTCCTCCGGAATTTCTATAAACACAAAAGGACCGTCATTAGAATACCACATCTCTTACTCACTACCCTCTTGTATAACAAAACCCTTTACACTTCAACATATGTTTAACGTATTATTATTATCCCAAAGGTTCAAGAACTTAACCATTTATAAGCTCAATCGAAGTTTCAGGGGTTTTCACCATTTTCCCTAACGACCACACTTAACTGTAAAAATTTTCAGAAAATATGGATTTCGAATTTTAATGTAAGGTCAACTGTCAAGGGTCCTCTGACCACCCTACTACACTATCCCAAAATTTCGTGACTTATAAAAATGTCTAAGTATGGTAACTTTAGCCTCAAAGTTGATACAATTACGTTTTCTCGGTTATCGAACGTCTTTCACTAAAACTGACTTTTCTCCTAAACCGTTCATCAGATTTTAACGCACCTTATATCAAAACGATCTATGAACTAAGCTCTATCATTTCATGGTCAATTGGTAACCTAGGCAGTGAGGTACCGTATGAATACAGGGGTCACAAAACAGGGCAGTTTTCGTTCTAACGAAAATCGGACATTATAACTGCAGTAATTTCATACTTTCCAAAATCAAACTCCTCCAAATCAATCATCCACCTTATACCATCACCTACACCATGTGGTCTACATCCCAACCATGGTTACAAGTCCACAACACACAATCTCCATATCAAAACAAACCATTTATAACACATAATCACCATAAACATTACATTAACACCACTTAACTACCATCCACTTCAATATCTACCATAAATATAAAAGGGCAAGGGTTGTTATACCTCTTTGAAGCTTGAAGAACACTTAATAATCCTTAATAATCCTTGGGCACACCTTGAACAACCTTGAATTAGCTTGGATTAACTAAAGGAGCCATTAAAACAAAGATTAAAACTTGAAAAACACTATTCACTACTATTCATCTTGCACTTGAATGATTTTATTACCTATGCAAATGATGATGGTTGGCCTTGAAACTTTGAGAATATCACTTTCTAACCTCCAAGCATCTCCACCATTTTTCCCTTGATTTAATCTTGAAGAGAGCTAGGGTTTTGAAATTTGTTTTTCTTTCTTTTTCTTAAAAAGCCGAATGGAATGAATGGGAGAGAAGAAGAGATTTTTGCTCTTGTTTTGATCTAATCTTGGTTTAATGTTGTTAAGTATAGCTTGTCTTGGAAGCCTTGTAGATATTTTGTAGTTAAAAGTCATGCTAAAGTACTAATTTACCCTTAAAAACAAGTTAATGACTAATGACACCACTTTGATAATCCAATAACCTCTTTTCTTGTTTTCCTAAGTAAAATGCCAATCACATTGGTAGATAATAATGTGGTATGTATCCTTGTTATATCGCTAATCTTGGTTGCTTAATCTCCATATCCGTCTAATTGTGATTCGTTTCGAATGTACCTCATTATCTCAGTGGTTTTGAAATCATTTAACAATCCAAATTCCATTGGTATTCTCTTAACTTAATAATCCCTTGGTTAAATCTAAATTCACTAATTCCTCAATATATAATTCTTATAATGTTTCCATGCTCCTTAATGTCCAATAGAAGCTTATTCGAAATCAAAATCCTCAAAATCCATGTTTCAGGAATTTCTGAAATCTAACGTCATTTCGAGTCACTTATTTTCATTGTACAATACTAATATGGTTTCTGTTTATTCATTTTCCATTTCCATTATAGAGTACCGATATATCATTTCTCTAAATCCTCGAAATTTACTATTCATGTGACCACTGTAGCATTACTGAAGTTAGGGTTATTACAGTTACATATTAACAGCCAAGGGACAATCTGTAGCATAATTATAGCTAGAATATATTTTGTATATCTCCATATATTTTCCTTCCTATAACTAGCTGTACTTAGTTGTCAATAGCTCAGTCAGTGGTAATCTTTTCCATTTACCATGTATAATCACATTGTACATGGTTATATAAAGGCCTCCAGTAGTTAATAGAAATGCTATGAAAATATTTCAGCACTTATAGTCCGTAGTTCTCAGGAAAAGTGTGATGGCTTTTAGATCCTGATAAGATAGGGTTGGGTTTAATTGCTCTGAGATGGTGTCTCTTGTTTGGGTCATTTTGTACAACATACCCCTCTCTCTAATGAATAGGAAAGGGATTGATCATATTACATGTGCTATTGACAAAGTGATCTATTTTGAACAATCCACATCCGAACTGGATGCGGCATAGGGAGAGAAGTTGCTGATTAACCTTGACCAAAGTGAATATAAGCCCTCGCGTATCTTGGTTCAAATCCTTAGTGATGATCTCACCTATGTTTATGTTCCTGTTCATGTGGTCTATCACGCGAGCTCTTAGTTTCCTGTTACTATCCCAAGAAGTATGATCAAATGCTACCCAAGACCTCCACATTCTTTGGCTGCCCTATCTCCTATGATGAGCTTGATTATTCTAATAGTGATGAAAACGCTTTTGGTCAGTGTAGTATAGATGAGTTCAGGGAGGGGAGTCATCCACCTGATGTGCAGCATACGGATGTGTTGTTTGGTCCAGGGTAGGGGAGTAGCTACTCTTGTAGCAACAGAGATGCCAATAGAGGTGGTCGTAGATAGGGCTAGCAATTTCGGACTCGGCCCGATAATTCGACACGAATTCGACCCGTAAAGTATGAATTTGGGTTGGTATTTTTCGGGTTCGGATCAATTTCGAGTTAATCCAAAAACGATCTGAAAAATTTGGATTATTTTCGGGTCGGGTTCGGATAACCCGAAATCCACCCAAATATTTACATATAAATTATATCTATATATTCATAAAATAAATGACAAGTTAATCCTACAACCCTGATAAAAGACTTGAGACTCTTAAGAGTAATACAAGGCCGCCTCTCACTTTATTGGTATCGATTTTACCCTCAACACAAATCTTATGAGCCCAATTTCGTTGTTTTTTTTCCCAAGTTGTAAATCGAGCTTTCGCAGCAGAAGCTTGATCGAATTGCATATTCCTATCATCAATTTACTTTTAACTGAAGTGATACTATTTGTAAATTTGTTTTATAGGTGGACAAGACCAAAGAACATATAAATTATAAGTATTGGTGCCTTTACTCCATGTACACAATTCAAGGCTACTTTCTGGAGTGGTATTAATCCAATGAACACGAAAAATTAATTGTGTAGAATATTTTAGGTCGTGTCGGGTTACCCAAAACCCAACCGAGTCGGGTTCGTTTTAAGTATTTCAATTTATTAAATTCTCGCGTGGGGTTCGGGTTTGATCAAATTTGTGACCCAAATTTACTGACCCGACACAAACCCGACCCACAATCTCACGCTAACGACAATAATAACAACCATCGAAAAAGGAGTGATAAGACCTAACATATTTTTAATCTTATTCTTCATTTATATATATGTATTTATTCTTGTACTATGAATCTATTCATCTTATGATCTATTGATTCTTATATTATAATTACATAGAGTTGCATGTTCGCTTGTTTATTATTTATAAAAATTATTCCCTCAATCCCATCAAAATTACTTCAGATTACTTCAACTTTGATGGGTGGAGTAATTAAAAAATATTATTAGACATCAAAATTATGAAAAACTATCATTGAAAAATGTATTTGATTTACTATCAGATTTAATTTTTGAAGTTATAAAACTATATATTAATAATGCATAATTGTAATTAAAGTTGAACAAATTCAACTTTTAGAATTTCTGCAAGGACTGAGGAGCAGATATAGGGCCTGTTTGGCTCCACTTAGTGTATGTTTGGGGTATCTTAAAATAAGTAGATTATGGCTTATAAGCACTTATGTCATATAAGTGATGAGTAGAGCAGAGATTAGAGTTTTTGGTAAATCAGAACTTATAATCAGTAGACTGGTTGGGTAAATCAGGACTTATAAGTTAATTTTTTTTATAATTTTCAAAATATTTATTTTTTTTATATATAACAATGGATATCAATGAATAGATCTCGATGAACAGAGAAATTTGATATATACATATCAATTTTCTGATGAACGGATCGAGAGATATATGGTTTTAAAGATTTGAAGGATATTATGGCCCTGTTTGGGGTTCCATTTCCCCTCCAACTTATGGCTTATAAGGCCATAAGTCCTTATGGGGGGTGTTTGTCAAAATAAGTTTTAGCTAAACTTATAACTTATAAGTTCATAAGTTGAATGTTAAGAATTCTTAACTTTCAACTTATAACTTATAACTTATTCTCGATATACGCATCCTTCAAATCTTCAAAACCATATATCTCTCGATCCATTCATTAGAAAATTGATATGTATATATCAAATTTCTCTATTCATCTAGATCTATCCATTGATATCCATTGTTATATATAAAAAATAAATATTTTGAAAATTATAAAAAAAAGTTAACTTATAAGTTCTGATTTACCCAAACAGTCTACTTATTATAAGTTCTGATTTACCAAACACTCTAATCTCTGCTCTACTCATCACTTATATGACATAAGTGCTTATAAGTCATAATCTACTTATTTTAAGATACCCCAAACATACACTATATATTGCGTATATCGAGAATAAGTTATAAGTTATAAGTTGAAAGTTAAGAATTCTTAAGGGTATCTTAAAAAATGTAGCTTATGACTTATAAGCACTTATGTCATAGAGCCTGTTTGGGGTTTCTTATTTGTTAGAACTTATGGCTTATAAGCCCAAAACAGCTTATGCGGGGTGTTTGTGTATTTAATTTTTAGCTCAACTTATAGCTTATATGTTGATAAGTTGAATGTTAGGAATCCTTAACATTCAACTTATGGCTTATAACTTATTTCTTGATACACGTAATATATAATCTTTAAAATCATATATCTTTTGATCCGTTTATTAGAAAATTGATATGTATATATCAAATTTTTCTACTCATCGAGATCTATCCATTGAGATCCATTGATATATATTAAAAACAAATATTTTGAAAATAATAAAAAATAAGTTAACTTATAAGTTCTGATTTACCAAACACTCTACTGATTTAAGTTCTGATTTACCAAACACTCTGCAGATTTATAAGTTCTGATTTACTTATCACTTATAAGACATTTATGCTTATAAGCCACGAGCTACTTATTTTAAGATACCCCAAACACCCACATATAAGTGATAAGTAGAGCATAACTTATAATTCAGTAAAGTGTTTGGTAAATCAGAACTTATAATCAGTAAACTGTTTGGGTAAATCAGAACTTATAAGTTAACTTTTTTTTATAATTTTCAAAATATTTGTTTTTTATATATAACAATGGATATCAATGGATAGATCTCGATGAATAGAGAAATTTGATATATACATATCAATTTTCTAATGAATGTATCGAGAGATATATGGTTTTGAAGATTCGAAGGATATTATATATTACGTATATCGAGAAATAAGTTATGAGCATAAGTTGAATGTTAGGATTTCCTAACATTCAACTTATGGGCTTATAAGTTATAAGTTGAGCTAAAACTTATTTTGGCAAACACCCCCATAAGTGCTTATGGCCTTATAAGCCATAAGTTGTCACAAAAACGGAAAGCCAAACAGGCCCTTACAACATTCAACTTATGGGTTTATAAGTTATGTGGCTATTTGGGGTATCTTAAAAAATATAGCTTATGACTTATAAGCACTTATGTCATATAAGTGATAAGTAGAGCAGAACTTATAAGTCAGTAAAGTGTTTGGTAAATCAGAACTTATAATCAATATACTGTTTGGGTAAATCAGAACTTATAAGTTAACTTTTTTTCTATAATTTTCAAAATATTTGTTTTTTATATATAACAATGGATGTCAATGAATAGATCTCGATGAGTGGAGAAATTTGAGATATATGTATCAATTTTCTAATGATTGGATTGAGAGATATATGGTTTTGAAGATTTGAAGGATATTATATATTGCGTATATCGAAAAATAAGTTATAAGCATAAGTTGAATGTTAGGATTTCCTAACATTCAACTTATGGGCTTATAAGTTATAAGTTGAGGCAAAACTTATTTTGGCAAACACCCCCCATAAGGACTTATCAACTTTTAAGGCATAAGTTGGGCACAAAATGAGTTGCCAAACAGGCCCATAAGTTGAGCTAAAACTTATTTTGGCAAACACCCCCCATAAGTGCTTATGCCCTTATAAGGCATAAGTCCCTTGAAATAAGGGGAAACAAACAGCCCCTTATTATGGCCAACTTATGCCTTATAAGGCCATAAGCACTTATGGGGGTGTTTGCCAAAATAAGTTTTAGCTCAACTTATAACTTATAAACCCATAAGTTGAATGTTAAAAATTCTTAACTTTCAACTTATAACTTATAACTTATTCTCGATATACGTAATATATAATATCCTTCAAATCTTCAAAACCATATATCTCTCGATCCATTCATTACAAAATTGATATGTATATATCAAATTTCCCTATTCATCGAGATCTATCCATTGATATCCATTGTTATATATATAAAAAAAATTATATTTTGAAAATTATAAAAAAAAAAAGTTAACTTATAAGTTCCGATTTACCCAAACAGTCTACTAATTATAAGTTCTGATTTACCAAACACTCTTCTGACTGCTCTACTCATCACTTATATGACATAAGTGCTTATAAGTCATAAGCTACTTAGGGGCTGTTTGTTTCCACTTATCGTGGTCAACTTATGGCTTATAAGGCCATAAGCACTTATGAGGGGTGTTTGCCAAAATAAGTTTTAGCTCAACTTATAACTTATAAGGCCATAAGTTGAATGTTAGGAAATCCTAACATTCAACTTATGCTTATAACTTATTTCTCGATATACGCAATATATAATATCCTTCGAATCTTCAAAGCCATATATCTCTCGATCCATTCATTAGAAAATTGATATGTATATATCAAATTTCTCTATTCATCGAGATCTATCCATTGATATCCATTGTTATATATAAAAAACAAATATTTTGAAAATTATTAAAAAAAGTTAACTTATAAGTTCTGATTTACCCAAACAGTCTACTGATTATAAGTTCTGATTTACCAAACACTCTACTGACTTATAATCTCTGCTCCACTTATCACTTATATGACATAAGTGCTTATAAGTCATAAGTTACTTATTTTAAGATACCCCAAACACCTACTTATTTTAAGATACCCCAAACATACACATATATTCTCTTCGTTCACAATCCTGGAGATAGTAAAACCTTATCTGAGAGCAACTCCAACCCATCACTAAATCACTATAATAGTGATGGATATAGTGTCAAACTCACTCCAATGCAACACTAAAATGGTGACCCAAGATCACCAAATGAGTTTTGGGTCACCAAATTTGGTGACAAAAGTACATTTGGTGATCCTTGGTCACCAAATTTGGTGACTTTCAAAATTCCAACAATACCCCTATATTTGTTAACAAAACAACTTTTTTCCATCTATGTCCTACTATTTGTTCTTGTAATTTTTTTCCAACTTATTTGTTCTCATAATTTTTAACTTTAAATTTTTATCAATTGAAACTTCTTTTCTTCTTAGCTCTTGTTAATTTTTTATCTATGTCCTACTATTTGTTCCTAACTCTTCTTAATTCTAAAATGTTGAAATTCTAAAATACAATTTTCAACAAAATTTGGATATTGATTTTTTTATAAATAATTTTTATATTAATAAATTTAATATTATGCGACCATAACATTACAATTTAAAATATAATAGATATTAATAATGTAAATTGAACAAAGTTAGAATATTCTATTTTATTGGTGAAAGATTCCTTTTGGTGTCAAGTATAGTAATCATGGGTTGGAGTGTATTTTGTGAATGGTGTATGTTGTTGGAGGAATTTCGTAACAACACGAAATCAGAGGTTTGCTGGAATAATAGAACGAATTGTGAGTATGTGGCTGTTTTAGGGATTTAGGGTGTATGAAAAAAGAGGGGGCTGGACTTGGCAGGTGTCTCGATTTGTCTCGTGTATCGGATTCCATATCGTACCAAGATGCCTGCGTACCTATATGTTTATATAGGATCAAGCCCCACGCAGTTCTGTGAATTAATTGGGCTTATCCCGAGAGACTTAAGTGATAAGTTATGTTAATGTGGGTAATAATTGATTTTATCTGATTTAATCTTATCGTTGTGATATCTTCCTGATTTGAAGAATATCGTTTAGAGATATTTTCCGTTATTGATTGATTGAGATTGATTCTTTCCTCATTTCAGGGAGAGGATAAAACTTAGGCGTTAAGAAATAATTATTAATCTGAATTAATAATTAGTAATTATTAGAAATTTGGGAGATTATTAGACATGCCAAAATATGGCATAACAACTAGCCCCCAGTTCTTCAGTGTAGCTTGCTGCAGTGGAGAACTAAGAATCTTCAAGCTTCCAAATTTCTTGAGTCGCTGAAAAAACTGAAAATAGATTATTACAAAAACACTTAGAGCACCAATGTGCTCGTTATGCGTATGCGGATGCAAGTGTGATAGCATGTGATGACCACTATAAGATATATTTTTTGCCAAGGTTTTCAAATGTGCGAGAGTATAAATAATATTTTTGAAATCCTTTGCGATCCTTGTTGTCTAGTTAGGACCTTGGCGTTTGTATATATCCCGAATTGGCATACACGCTTTTCAAGTGTCTGATGCAACCACATGAGGATGTTGTGTCTTCGTTTGTGACGAGAGACTGTTGATAAGAGATGTAGATGTAGATGTGGCGAACTTCGCATGCGTCCCTTGTTGGGTTAGCAGAACTACGAAGTCTTAAAGATATATAGTTTGCATAGGGATGCCTCCACCCATTCGATATAGCGATATCTCATGGGCCTTCAATAATCCAGAGGGTGCTGCACCAGCACTTTACTAAGCATGTTGCATTGCGAGATTTATAGTTTGTCCAGGCTATCCTACTTGACAATTTAGTTCGCAAGTTTGAAATTTTTTTTGACATATATGTACTATCGCGACGATATATGAAAAATCTTTTGCAAATCCAACCGCAATAATAAATATGCTCTTTTAAGAGTGTCGCGATATTTATTTTCTTCAAAAATAATGCTCCTTTTTGTAGAAAATCTTTTACAAATAATGCGTCTCGCGTATGTATTTTTTTCGTTTAAAGCATGCAGCTCGTACGAGATTGTAAAAAATCCGCAATCAATCAGCATAATATCCGCAATTCATCAACATATATAAATATCTCGTACGATATTTTCCAAATCGCAATAATTTTACAAGCATAAAAATATCTATTGCTCGCACGAATTTTCTGAATAACAAATATTTTTCCTTGTAAAAATATTTAAAAACATGAACATGCATGGCAAGATATAATTGTGCACGTTATAATTGCAAAAATTAAATTGAGAAAAGAAAATAAAACTTATCTTTATTTTCTATTCCTTGCTGGTTGCAAATTTCGTTGATTTGCCGATGTTTTTTTTTTTCCTTCCCGTCGCTGCTTGGTTCGTGAGCTTTAATTTGTTTATGGCTTTTGTTGTAACTCCATCCATTCATGTGTGCTGCTACCTTTTTTTCTTCATTCTTTTTCTTTTTCTTGCCGCGCGTGGATCCTGACCTCTATTCTTTCTCATGTTTTTCTTCACTTTTGTCTTATTTTTTTTTTCTTTTCCACACTCGCCTGAATGTCTTGCCTCACGTGACTTGTTTTATTTTGAAGTTACTTGGCTGTTTTTCTCTTTTCGCCGCCCTTGCTTGGTTCATGTTTTGCCATTTTCACCATCCTTGCACCGGTTATCGATGCCTTGCCGTCGCCCATTTGTACCAAAAAATCGAAAACCCTATACTCATTTTTATTTGAAAATTATTTGTCCTCCACAAATAATATCGAAAACCCCTCCTTCTAGCGCCAAATATTGTTGGAGGAATTTCGTAACAACACGAAATCGGAGGTTTGCTGGAATAATAGAACGAATTGTGAGTATGTGGCTGTTTTAGGGATTTACGGTGTATGAAAAAAGAGGGGGCTGGACTTGGCAGGTGTCTCGATTTGTCTCGTGTATCGGATTCCATATCGTACCAAGATGCCTGCGTACCTATATGTTTATATAGGATCAAGCCCCACGCAGTTCTGTGAATTAATTGGGCTTATCCCGAGAGACTTAAGGGATAAGTTACGTTAATGTGGGTAATAATTGATTTTATCTGATTTAATCTTATCGTTGTGATATCTTCCTGATTTGAAGAATATCGTTTAGAGATATTTTCCGTTATTGATTGATTGAGATTGATTATTTCCTCATTTCAGGGAGAGGATAAAACTAAGGCGTTAAGAAATAATTATTAATCTGAATTAATAATTAGTAATTATTAGAAATTTGGGAGATTATTAGACATGCCAAAATATGGCATAACAGTGTAATTTTGTCACCAAAATAGTGTCCCTATTTTAGTGTCTTGAGTTGGAGATGGTCTGAAACCAAACCAAACCAAACCAAACCAAACATACCCGGTATATCCCGCAAGGGTTGGAGATGGTCTGAGGAACTGACAATTAGCTCCCCACAAGGTCACGTGATTTGGGTATCTGACTCCAAGTAACATGACTACCATTCTTTACATATTTTAGATAGCTCTTCTACTTTAAATTTAGCCCTTCGCCCGCCACAGGTTAATTTAAGTAGCTCATAACTCATTAATTAATAATACACGTATAGAACACTCACATGAGTAACATAATATTTTTTATTATATTTTTCGATAAATTTTTATCATATGAAACAGAGAGTCGAGATGTTTCATACTTGTAGATCCATAATGTGTTCGATGATTAGAATGTACTGTCCCACGTGATTTTCGTGAAAATAACATTTGATCGAAATGATTTATTAATGTTAAGATTTGATCGAAATGATTTATTAATGTTAAGTTAATAGTTCTCCCAAAAGTTCAAGATGTTAGGAGTTGGGTTGGGTTTACCAGTATCATGGAGTATTTATTTTAACATTCTCTCATTCGAAGGTTTACTAGATTGTTCGTGCTTTTGCGATCCTAGTGTCCGACGGATCCGATTTTCAATACTAGGCATCAGAGCTTAAGTTGGTAGGAGATTCAGAGCTTTAAACTGGTGGGAGATTCAAGTTCGACTTACTACCATTCCCAATATTCTTAATATTTATTTTGGACGCAAAGACATGTTACTGCTCCAAAGATGAGCATCCATGATACATTTTCGATCCGAAAATGAGATTTCGAGTGAGTAAAGTGTTAAAATAAAACATAATGATTCAATTAGACCTTTCTCTAATACTTCGAGGTTATAGAGTGATCGGTTCCTTGACAATTAGTTTTGGTAATTTTCTTGATTTATGCATGATGACACTATTTAACTAATTTGGTAAAAGTTGCACAAATTTAATTTGAATTCAACGGAAAATAAATTAAGCCTAAGCCGGAGTTTAGATAAACCGAATCGTAAAATATTTTGATTAAGCTACTAGCTACTAATGAAGCGATCAGGGATGGTATTTTGACTGATATTCTTTTGCATCTAAAATAAAAGAATAACAACAATACTAATGATTTATTTGAAAATCAAATAGTAATAATTAAGATTAAGAGCAACTCCAACAAGCTCTCTATACTGGCTCTTAAGTTAAATTTTGAGGAGGTTGAAGTAAAAAGTGTCTCCAACTGACTCTTAACTCATCTTCAAATATTTAGTAGCTCTATATCTCTCCTTAATACTGAAGAGTCTTTCTCCTCTGTTCACTTCATTTTTTATGAGAAAACTTTTGCGTGTACCTGTAATCTGGACCTTCTTTTTGGTGATTATTAAAGAAGTTAAGGATCTTCTTTAAAAGCTCCATAAGTTTGGTTCCATAAGTTTAGCTCCATAAAATCCTCTGCATCTGAAATTTCTGAATCACACTTCACTTATGTGCAAATCTATTGAAGAATCCATGAATTTTTACAAGAACGTTCTTGGTTTTGCACCTGTCAAGAGACCTGGATCGTTTGATTTTAATGGAGCTTGATAGGTAATTAATTTGTTTGATCAAATCTGATTACTAAATTGTTGAAGGCTATTAAAGTTATGAAGGAAGAGTCGAAATCCAAAATTACTTGAAACGCGACCCAAGTTTAATTACGAACTTAAAGTCTCCATAAGTTTTGGATAAAACTTATGGTAGTGTTCCTTAAGTTTTAATCCAAAACTTATGGGAGTGCTCCATAAATTTTTATCCAAAACTTATAATTTATACTTTATATACATATATTATGTAAAATAGTTTAAAAAAATGAATAGAGATTGAATTTGAGGAGGCTTGTTGGAGTGAAAAAATAATTTTGTATCTTAACTAACTAAGAACCATTTTAATAATATCATTTACTAGATGATAGCCCGTGCCAAGCACGAGTCGAAATAATTTATTAAAAATAATCATTTTTTATTAAATTTTATAGAAAATATTTTATTTATCATTAAAAAATACTATAAAAATGATAAAGGTACAAAAGAAAATTACGATATTTATGGAACTCAGTAGTTTATAAAAAAAGAATTGTAATTACATTAAAATTCCAATATTTCTAGGAGACACAAATTTAGAAGTAAGTAACATTAAAACGTGATTTCACTTACAAATAAGATATTAGATGATAAGGGCCCGAGAAAATTTAATTAAATTGATCATTAATTTATTATAAAAAATTACGTTATTTACAAAGAAGTTGCTTATTAATAAAGGTCATTTTATATATTATTTATTTAAGTTTATTAAAGAAAATCGAGAAAGAAAAATAAATGATTCCGATATATACATTAAAATGTACATGATTATGATAAATGCGTTATTTGTGAACTGAATAGAGTTATAATAAAAATTACAATTATAATAGTATTAACAATTTATTATTTTAATAAAAAATAATATATAATCCTTGGAGAAATAGGAATCTTATGGGTGGAACCAATTTTTGGTACCGAAGTACCATTAAAAATGTATTTCGTTTGTTATAGATAAGCATGTCACCGTAGATTAACATTTGTATTCGTAGTCTTTTTTTTATTAAGTTGTAATAAAAAATTATAATTGTAATATAATTTATTTATTTTATAAAATAACATAGAATTCTAGAGAAAATAGGAGTCTTGGGGTGAAACCAAAATATGGTACGAACCAAATTTGGTATAAAATAGTACATTAAAAAGGGGTTTTGTTATTAATACACGTTGTAGATATAGATTTATTTATTATTTATTTAAGATTATATTTTAAACAATCAAGAAAACATAACATACATGGTTCTGGTTCTAATATATACGTTATTTGTACAATTCAGTAATATTATAGTAAAAGAATTATAATTATAACAAAATTCCAAACAATTGTTTTAGAAAATAATATGAATTTTAGGGGAGTAGGAATCTGTGATGAAATAAGGGTGAAACCAAATTTGTTACGAAAATATCATTAAACATAAATTTATTAATAAAGGTTATAGATTCGTTAGTGTTTTATCAAATGTTATACGATCTAACTATGTATTCGTTGGTGTTTTACCCTCTATTTGTTGGTGATTTCTGATCGTTGGTTTTTTCAAGTTAAAAAAATTATAAACAAAAGAATTATAATCATCATAAGAACTCTATTTTTAACTCTTTTTAAAGGAACATAGTATTCTAGGGGAAATATGATTTTTTTAAAAAAAAATTACAAATAAAAAAATTATAATTATAATAAGATAAAAATTACAAAAAAGAATTATATTTATAATATGATTTCTATTTTTATTCTTTTTTTTAAAAAAAAAAAACAACATAGTATTCTAGAGAAAATAGAATTTTAGGGGTAAAACCAAAATATAGTGCGAACCAAAAACGGGTGAAACCAAAATATAGTGCGAACCAAACTTTAGGTACTTTTAAAAGTGGGTTTCACTTATTAATAAAGATTATAGATGAGGAGGATGCTAAGTAATTGTTGGAGTTGCTCTTACTCCATGTTTAGATGGTGACTTGCTTTTAAGTCAACAATCGATAGCACCAAGTAGTACTCATGAATACCAGTATTGAATATACCCCTGATGCATGCAGGTCTTAATGAGAGTACTGCCACTGTTTCGAAATTTTTTAAGCGAAACGAATCTTAATTTCTTCAAATGTACTCCCTAAATGGAGGATCTATGTCCGTTTCGAGAAAATCGATATATATTTAAAATAAAAAGTCGCAGGTAGCCAGAAATTAAGAAGAGAAATAATGAAATTGTAACACTGCAACTAGTAATTTAAATATACACAGTAGTCATTATATAGTCAATATTACATCAAGGAACGGAACCAAGAATAAATATTGGGGGGCCAAATTTTTTGGTCATCGGAAAATTTTTTGATAATCGGAAGATATTGGAAATTTTTTTCGTAAAAAATAGGGGACTAAGTGAAGATTGAAGATTTTTATGAAAAATAAAGATTTTTGTAAGAAATAGGGGACTAAATGAAGATTTTCGTAAGAAATAGGAAAGTAAATAAAGATTTTTATAAAAAATTGGGGACTAAATGTAGATTTTTAGAAAAAAATGGAGAACTAAATGAAGATTTTTGGAAAAAAATAGAGGAACTAAATGAATTTTTTTGTAAAAATAGGGAGACTAAATGAATTTTTTTGTAAAAATGGGGGGACTAAATGATCTAAATGGAGAGAGAGCGTGAGGGAGAGAGAGAGAACGGTCATGATTTTCAAAATTACACAAAACCAGATCCAAATCTTTCCACCAGATCTGGCCGCAGAGACATCCATGGCGGAAGAGGGGGGACATCCATGCACAGGACAGTGGAAAACAAGGGGAACAAAACTGTCAGAACAACAATATACCACTATGGCAACCAAACAACCAAAAAATCATATCTAGATGCTGCAAAGACACTCTACAACAGCAACACTTCTTCAGATGGAGGCCCATGGACTACAGTCAATCGACGTAATCGTAACAAGAAGAGACAATCTTACGTCTTTGTCGGCAATATCCCTACTAATGCTATCGGTATCGACATCTGGGCAGCAGTGAAAGGGGATGAGTACTTCACTGCCCTCTATACTCCCTCGAGGAGGGATAGGTATAACAACAGGTTTGCATTCCTAGCAGTGAAACCCACTTTAACAATTGGAGATATTCTGCCCTCCCTCAAGAATACTAAACTTTTTGGTAGAGTGCTTGGATTCGATGAAGCCAAGCGAGGGCCTCCGCCTAATAGCTCAGGGCACTCCTATAATGCGCCGGACAAAACTAAAGTTAATACGAGTAACATCCCCAACAACCAACCTAAAACAAGAACAGGTAACAGGGACGCAGACAGGGAAAAAGACACTGTGATTTGCTTATCGAGCCTATCTGACTTGGAACTTATATCATCCCTTCGTTATAGTTTGGTAGGGATTACTCACTACCCTGACAACCTGCACAATATCCAGGAGAAACTATGGGTATCTGGTATTAATTTCATACAAGCTAAATCAATCTCTAGCTATAAATTTCTGCTCATATTTGAGGACAAGGTTACTTTTGACCATTTTGATACAGCCATGATATATCCCATCTTCAGAGTGGTCAAATACACTGATGCCAAGGATATTATCTCTGTTAGATTGGCAACCTTACAAATCCTAGGTCTCCCCATATTTGCGTGGACTGAGGGTGCGATATCTAAGATCACTAAGAAGTGGGGAACAGTGCTTAGTCCAATTTCGGCACTTGAGGATCTCGCAACACACTATGTTTCGGCTGAAACTACTATATCATCTCCCATCCAGGACAACATATCAGTCCGAATAGAGGATATTGATTATCCCATAAGCATCAAGGAGGTTGAGAAAATGGTGTTACCAGGCTCTACAAATAGAAACAGCAACCAGGGGCCACATACTTCTCTAGTTTCGGACTCAGATGACGATGACAGGTCCAATGGCTTGGGTTTAGAAACTTCGCCAATACTTGGGCAAGGCATCGAGGTAGGGTCTCAGGACACTACTACTAATTACTCGCCTGTATCTGAGTCGGGGAGGGGACACCCATCTCCATGCAATATTCCTCTGGCAGATCCTATCAGCTTAGTTACCAACCCAATAGATCCACTTGGGCAAGATCTTCTAGCACAATCTGGGGGCTCCCCACAGTTAGAATCACAATTGGATATTCCTAATAGCCATATATCCGAGTCACCTCATGATTCAGATCCGGTGGTACCTTTGAGGACATCTACAGAAGACATATGCTTGGACTACAGAGACAATATATCAGATAATTCTAAGGATACAGGGTCAGCCATAACAGATTATCAAGCGGAAGCGCTAGATACTTATGATTCACTTCACACAGTATCTAAGAGCTCTCAACTTTCATTATGCAAAGGCTTATTTGGACTACACATCAAAAGAGGCAGGGGTAGGCCTAAGAAATTTAAAGCTAATCACGGTACCAAGAAATACAAAATGAGAGAAGAACTCCGGCCTAATTTGGGAAGCAAGCAAGCCCAAAAAGAACAACAGTGATTATCTAATGTTGGACTACAACTGGTACAATATAATGAAGAGGATGGGAAATTATTAACAGCTAAGAATATCCTACAAGATGCGCTAGATATGGGGCTCGAGACCTCATGTGATAAGGAACAGGCAATATAGAGCATTATAGATGTGCTATAACTCACCATGGCCTTATATCATCCTGCAATTACCTGGATTTATTGATGGAACAATTCTCGGGATTAACTTGGAACGTTAGAGGCTGCAATAAAATTTCCAATAGGAGGAATGTTAAATCACACATAATACAATCCAATATCAATTTCTTATGCCTACAGGAGACTAAATGTAAGAGATGGGATAGTTGTATGTTTAATACCTTATGGGATGACAACACTCACGCTTACATTCAGGTGGGATTTTAACATCCTGGGACACAAGACACTACCAACACATCCATCATGTTATCACTACCAACTGGATTTTATACAAAGGGACTACTACACACACTCAACAACACTTCATTTGTATTAATGTGTATGCTCCCCAGGACCCTGTCGACAAAACGGCACTATGGGAACAACTCACCAACATTCTATCAGCTAATGAAGCCACTCCTGTTTGCATTATGGGCGACTTTAATAGTGTCAGAGAGGATGCAGACAGGATTAACTACTTACATAGCAGCATGGATGCTCAGGCTTTCAATGACTTCATTAACAACAGTGATCTTATACATATAAGGACCCAATCTCCTCACTACACGTGGTTTGGCCCCAATAATAAGAGAAGCAAGTTGGATTGGATCTTTACTAACAAAAGCTGGTACAACCTACACTCCTGGGATGCTAGGCTGCTTAATCGGAAAAATTCTGATCACAAACCCATCCGAATAACAGCAACTAACATCAATTGGGGTCCAAAGCCTTTCAAATTCTATAACTCTTGGCTAGAAGAAGACTCTCTCAAGGCTATGCTGTAGGTACTTGCTCATAATACCACTCATGGTAGCACTAATCTTCGAAAATCTCTTAAGGACATCAGAATTGTGGGGAAGTGGTGGAACAAGAATGTACTAGGGAACCTTGATGTGGCGATTAGACAGAAAGAGGAAGAGCTACAGAAACTTGATGACGATAATACATAAGACACAACCAACACTAAGGCAGAGCTCGACACACTATACAGTCATAGGGATCAAATGATTTGGCAAAAATCTAGGAAGTTATGGAAGGCTGGAGGGGACAAAAACACAAGATATTTCCATCAAGTGGTGTCTAACAATAGACAACGGAACAATATCATAGGTATTACTCACAATAGTCATTGGATAGAGAAGCCATCATATATCAAGGAAATTTTTTTCGAACACTTCAGTAATTTCCTTAGCTGTGATCAGGAGGTTCCCACTTTTAAGATACATACATTAGCAATTAACAAACTTCCTTCGAGTGTGTCAGAAACACTTGATCGTGCCTTCACAGAAGAAGAGATCAATATGGCCCTAAAAGAATCCGAGTCTAATAAATCCCCAGGACCCGACGGCCTGAACGCGGGAGTTTTGAAACACTGCTGGGCTTTTCTTAAGGCTAGTTTTTTAGATACTATGACAGGATTTTACCATGGAGGCACCTTACCAATCGGTCTTAACTCCTCGTTTATAACACTCATACCTAAAATCTCCAATCCATGCAACCCTTCAGAGTTTAGGCCGATTAGCCTCATTAACAGCAGCATGAAACTTCTTCTGAAAGTACTGGCTAATCGACTTAAGCTAGCCCCCCCTTACATCATCTCAGAGGAACAAACTGGCTTCATGAAAGGTAGAAATATTTCTGGCGGCATCCTCATTACCTCAGAAATTATACACTCTATGAAGATACATAAAACAAAGGGCGTCATATTTAAGATTGACTTTGAAAAGGCTTTCGACACAGTTAACTGGGACTTTCTTTTTGATACTCTCCGTTGCATGAATTTTGGTAAGAGGTGGATCATGTGGATCAGATCTATTTTTGATACTATGAGAGTAGCTGATTTGGTGAACGGCTCTCCTACTAGGGAGTTTTCTCCCACTAGGGGACTCCGACAGGGAGATCCTCTTTCTCCTCTACTTTTTAACATTGTTGGGCAAGTCCTTCATCATTTGATTGTCAAGGCTAGGGAGCAGGACAAATTCACAGGAATTCAAGTGGGACAAGACAATAAGGATTTTACACATCTACAGTTCGCGGACGATACACTATTATTCTTAAATGGAGATGACGACTCAATAAGAGGCATCAAAAGGATCTTACTCACCTTCCAACTTCTATCAGGGCTGAAAATCAATTTCAATAAAAGTGAATTATTTGCTATTAATCACATGACTCAACAACAGGAGCACTGGGCTAGTATCCTTGGTTGCAACATTGGCACATGGCCAATTAAATATCTAGGTGTCCCTTTGGGCATTCGACAATCTAGCAAGTCTCTGTGGGATCCCCTCATACAAAGGTTCCAAAATAACCTCACCAAATGGGGTAACAAACATCTAAATATGGCTGGCAAACTCACGCTTCTTAAGGCTACATTCGACAGCCTCCCCATATATTGGTTCAATTTTTTTCACATACCTCCCACTGTCAGGAGCAAAATTGATAGTATTCGCAGGAATTTTTTGTGGGGCACAAACAAATTACACCTGATCAAATGGGAGACGTTGGAACTCGACAAAAATAAGGGGGGGTTGGGTATCACTAATCTGGAACACAGGAACTTGGCCATGCTGGGTAAAAGTTGGTGGCGGATCCTAGAAAATAAGGACAGAGAGTGGTTGAAACTACTACAATCTAAATATGGGACAGACTGTCACAAATGGGTACAAAACAGGGACACCAAACAAAAATCCACATTGATTACAAACCTCCACTATCTTGCTAGCCATAGAGATATGTCTGCTCTTTTTAGCAAGGATAACTTTAAGTGGAGAGCTAATAAAGGAGATAGGATCTACTTTTGGGAAGATATATGGATTCGAGACGCGGCCCTGAAAACAATTTACCCAAGGCTATATAGAATCTGTAACCACAAGCATATATTTGTAAAGGCGATGGTCGATTTATAGAGTACCAACTCTGGTGTTTCTTTCGATTTTTGGAGCAGGCCTCTACATGCTCAGGAAAGTGTTGATGCCTTGGAGATCTACAACATTATTCAGGCTTTTTGCCAATCAAATTCCCAAGATGTTCTAATTTGGAAACAAACGAACAAAGCATATACTACAGCGGACATGTACAAAACTCTGGGATAGAATCTGCAACCAGATTTCAAGTGGTCGTTCTTATGGACATTGAAGGTTCCACCGAAGATAAAAGTGTTCATTTGGAAACTTTGTAAAAACATACTGCCTACCAAAGTTTTCCTTAAGCACAGGTTAACCAATACTAACTTAACAACAACTTGCATGTCATGCAACAATGGAGAGGAGGATATCAAACACATATTTCACACATGTCCCATGGCACAACTAGTTTGGGTATTGTTAGACAAATGGTGGATGGTTGTTAACATTAGACTAACAGGGAATGATTGGCTTTGGGACATATATAATGGAACTTCTGGGACCAAATACACCACACACTGGCAAACTACGGTTTCAGCAGCATTATGGACTATTTGGCTGGCCCGTAATGATTGTTTATTCAATAATACTTCAGCTATTAGTAAACAAATTGAAGAACTCATAATCCATCGCTCTTACATGTGGTGTGCTAGTAGTAATATTCTTGGAGATAACAGTGAACAGGATTGGAGGCACAATCCAACTAATACTATCAACAGTGTTAGATTACAATTCATAAACAAGTTAAAGACGCGCTGTGATTTTTTTGGCTTTATTGACGGATCGTGGAACCATAATACTAATCAAGCTCGAGCAGGAATAGGGGGACACCTCAAAAACAAATCTGAAGAGTTATGTTTTATTTTCAGCGGGCCAGTACTAGCAACTAATGCCCTGGAAGCAGAAACTAAAGCACTTATTTTTTTTCTCAAGCACATCTCCAATATCACCACTACTGATAGTAACAAGACCATTATCCACACAGACTCTAGCAAGCTATGGGCCAACGTCAACAATTACCTAGCTGGCAACTCCCAATCGATATAATTTGTTAACAACTTGGACTTGCAGCATTTTAAGCACATTCATTTGGACCTCATAAGTCGAACTCTCAATACAGGGGCTGATTTCCTAGCGAAGCAGGGGGCCCGTAGGCCCAATATAATCTGGGGGTACTAGCAGCCTAACCTGCTATATTATATCTCTTAACAATCTGTTCTATCTACATATATATCTGGGTCTTTGTTGTTTCACAGACATCTATGCTCCCCGATACACACTCTCATCTTTTCCATGCCTCTATACAGTAACTGCTACCACCTTTCCACTTTTTTCTATATTTTTATTGTCTTTCTGCCATTTCTCTAGCCACCCCCATACCTGCTTTCTTGTTCACATTTTACAACTCTCCACACCTTACCTTGTCATTCACTTATCACATCCAACTTTTGCTTTGCTTTTCTTTATATACTCTGATATGTTGCCCACTTCAACCACTTATCCGCTTCTATTATCTTCTCCTCATGGCATTCTACACTTGGAAAGCTCCTCTTCGAGGAACATTTAAAGTCAATGTCCATGTTCTACACACCTCGCGACATGTCAATGGGAACAACAATGGCGTTGGTATCATCATCCGGGATCACCGTGGGAGGATGATTAAGGCTCTTACTGGGACCATGAGAGGCCTCTCTCCACTTGCTACTCAGCTATGGGCCATTCACCTTGGCCTCAACCATGCAAGGCTCTCTAACTGCGAACTGGTTCACCTAGAAACGGATAACTACAATCCTTACTTCGAAGTTACTCGTCTTGATGGGAGAGGTGATAGGACTTGTCTTTGGATCGTTGAGCAGATCAAGAAATTGCTAGGCTACAATCCCGAGTGGGATAATATCATTCACTATGTCCCAGAATCTTCCAACCGTACTGCTCACTATTTGGCTGCTATAGGCTTAAATAACTGGACTTCTATGCACTTCGTCTATGAGCCCTTTGGTCGCCTTCAAGAGAAGCTGGATTTGGACATGGGTTTTGGCCCTCCAATTCCACAACTTCAAGTATCTGCAATCCCAGTGGATGATCAAGGTAGGGTTCTTGGATTTGCCCCAGTGGTGGAAGCAGTGGTTCCGGTGGCCATGCAGGATCAAACTTCGGTTTATGGTGGGGAAGACTAGTTGGTTAGGTCTTCTGGTTTTTAGTTTTCTACTTTTGTTTAGCTCTTTTCTCACAGACTCTAGGTTTTCGCAGCCATCTTCTTGGCATGCTTGATTGTTTTCACATGTCTGCTTGTACTGTCTCCCCGTTTAGAGACCTTTTGGGCCCTTAGTCTTGGGTTTGTTTGGGTTGGTTGGGCTTCGAGTTTTTCTTGAAGTATTACCAACCTTTTAATGAAATTTCTAATTATAAAAAAAAATGATTTTTTTATTAACAGGGGGAGACAAATTCAGATTTTTGAAATATATATATATAAAATTTTACATTTTCAGATTTTTGGGGGAACGGCGGCCACCCCGTGCCCAGCTTCCCTCCGTCCCTGATTACATTACAGTATTCTCCATTTCTGAGCTCAATGAGTCTCTATATCATCCGAAAATGATGCGAGTTCAAGACACACTGTTACATGTAGATGAGTGTATTCGATGTACATCTACGAATTTTATAAAATAGTTGATTTAATTTTATTCAAATTTTAGCAGAATTGATATAAAATCTCGTAATTTATTGTTGATTTAAAAGAAATTTGAATTCATCAGATTATACCATTAAGATCAACTAGCTGATAACCCGTGCGAAGCACGGTTCATGATCATTATCTTAAATTTCTATTTTCAGATTTTTCTTTAAAAAAAATCATTTATTATATTCTTTTGATTAAATAATTTAGTGACAATTACTTACTTCGATATTAATATTTTTTTAAAAAAACCCATGTTTCATTTAACCATAATTTAATTATTAATAATATTTATAGGATCTGGATCAAGAGAGGAGCAAACATTAAAAGAGAACTGAGAAACCATTATTAATTATTGGATTACTTCTAAATTGTTGGAACTTTAATCTAAACTTAGTAACAACAATAAAGGTAACGTGACTAGTGGTGTCAGCATTGTTTTACACCAAGTCTTTATTTAGTTCAGTAATATTAGGAGAATTAGAATAAGTGCTGATTTGATTTCAGTGATCGTAGGAAAGTCTAGATTGTGTGGGATTCATTGAGAGATTTTAGGATCATAATCTGCTTATGATTGAGATTGTTATTTCTTATAAATTTCCTTCTCTTGTAATCGTTTTTTGAGTATCAAGAAGTAATAGAATTAGATCAGAAATCTGTCTTGCCTACCCATAACTTGAAGTCATGGGAAGATCAAATCAAATACCCATCACTTGAAGTCATGGGAAGTTGTTTAATCTTTTATTTTATTTTCCTGTTTTGTTTTTAAGTCATTCATCTATTTCAATTTCTAATACTTGGTATCAGAGTGGGTCTTGTTGTTCCGTCGCCGCTGGTGGTGGAGGCGCAGAATAAGTGATAGTTTCAGGTAGACGTTGAAGAAGGATGGTGGCAAAGCTGCATGTGTAGTATGGGATGCATGTGTAGTATGGGGTTGCCGAGAAAGACGAGGCGATGCCGGAGAAGACTGCTGAAGACAGAAAACGAGATAGAGTGACAGAAGGCCATGCAGAACGAGATGGAACACTTATGGAGGCAGGGACACGGAAGGTGTTTGAATTGATGGAATGTCTGAGAGAGATATTATTGCTTGGAATGCAATGATCTCTGGATTCGAGTGTTCTCTATTTTTCGGTGAAATCGAAAGGAGGTGAGCGTGCTAGACGGGCAAACACGAAAAAGTGTCAGACGGGCAAACATTAGCCAGACGGGCTCAGATTATTAGCCATACGGGCTCAGTCGAATCAACTATACGGGCTCAGTTTAAAAGCCATATGGGCTGGACAGACGCATCAGACAAGTTTAGATTAAGGGGGAGAATGTTGGAACTTTAATATAAACTTAGTAACAACAATAAAGGTGACGTGGCTAGTGGTGTCAGCACTGTTTTACACCAAGTCTTTATTTAGTTCAGTAATATTAGGAGAATTAGAATAAGTGCTGATTTGATTTCAGTGATAGTAGGAAAGTTCAGATTGTGTGGGATTCATTGAGAGATTTTAGAATCGTAATTTGCTTATGATTGAGATTGTTATTTCCTATAAATTTCCTTCTCTTGTAATCATTGTTTGAGTATCAAGAAGTAATTAAATTAGATCAGAAATCTGTCTTGCCTTCCCATAACTTGAAGTCATGGGAAGATCAAATCAAATACCCATAACTTGAAGTCATGGGAAGTTGTTGAATCTTTTATTTTCTTTTCCTGTTTTGTTTTTAAGTCATTCATCTATTGCAATTTCCAATATAAATTAATATAATCGTCAATCAAATATGAATTGTCTCTAAATTATACATCTTGTGTTTTTGGACAACTTTGCCCCTGATCTATGTATAATAATATATACATATTATTATGAAATTTATATAAGAGTTCTTAGTTTCTCCATTTAAGGAATCAGCAAGGAACATGATCCAATATTTATAATTCATTATAGAGAAAAATGGGCATGAGGTTGTCCTCAGGGTGCTCTCCTAAGGTTATAACATATTTCTACTTATAAAGTAAAGGGTCTCGCAGGGGCATTTTTGTAATTATTATTTTTTTCCCAGTGATTTACATAAATACCCTCTCATTTCTATTGTAATTGTTTTAACCTCAGGATCCTCAACTGAGGTCATCATTTAGCATTTGAAACCCTTCATTATAATATATGTTAAACATCATAAAAGTATAGAGGTCCTGTAATATAAGAGTAGCTATATTATTAATTGCATTTATTATTAATCTATTATAGGCACTTTTTAAATATTAATTAATGGAACTTGAATTTGTGTATAATACTCTGTCCTCGACTTTTATTTTGATTTTTAGTTAAAAGACTCGTAGTATAAAATTTCACTATTAAATTAAATTAATTTTTAATAATAATATTATAATTAATTGAATTTATAAAACCTCATTAATTAATGGAGTCCTAAGTTGTATATAATACTATATTCTCGATTTTTAGTTAATAGACTCTTACTATCTAAGTTCACTAATAAATTAAATTAATATATAATATTTTAAAATTAATTTAATATTTAGTGGCATACCGTGGCATACCGCGCTATGCATGGCATGGCATGCCATGCATGCCAGCATGGCATGCCATTAAGAGGGGGTTTCTGTTTTTAATAAAGAGTATAGATTACAAAAAAATTAATGAATTTTTGAATTCATCAGATTTAAGTGTATTTTTTAAAATATAATTTGAATAGCTCAATATTTTAATAGATTATTTAAAATTTAAAGTGAATATTCTTAGATTTCAAAAGACTATTTCAAATCTTTATTGTAGAGTTAAGTTTTATGGAGATCAAAATTTTAGTGGAGACCGGAGACCATATATCAATCAAACATTAGTGCAAAAATTTATTCATTGAAAATCATGTTCAGTGAAAATCACTATTTTATTTATTTAATTGAAAATCTTGAAAATCATATATGTTTTACATGCAAATTTCATTAAAAATCTTGAAAATCATGTATGTTCAGCAAATAAAATATTGCAGAATGTATTGTTTTCCAAAACATGTTCTGCTTGCAAATCTATAATTTTTAAGATTTTGAATGAAATAATAATGTTCTTTGAACATTTTTTTCAGATACTATATTATATTTTCCAATTTTTGAAAACATAATAATCGAAGAGGTATTTATTTTTCCTTTATAGTCTATACCGCGTCTTGTGGAACATTGAGGTTGATGTGTTGTTTGTGTCAACCTCATGACCCCAATTTAGCAGTGCATGGCCAAACTCGCCAACAATATTTTTTAGGATTTTCAGCTCTATACATGTATTTTTTTTTTCCATAAATTATTTTAGTCTAAATATACACGTACTTAACAGTATTTTAATACTGTAATAGGATAATAATTTGAGTTAAAAAGATAAGGAAAAACTTTTATAACTCAATATATTTACGTCCATTGTACACAGATAGAGAAACATCAAACCTAGTTACCAAACACAAACCCTCCTCACCTTTCCTATTTCCGCCGTACACAAAATCCCGGCAACTCTTCCGACCAACTTTCCGGCGAGTTCGCAAGGATGACAACACCATGAAGAACGTCAATATTCATCATGTCAGCTATTCTATCGTACGCCGATGACTTGTTCTCCGACTTACTCTGCGGCGAGGACTCCGGTACCTTATCGGAAGACTTGCCGCAGTGTTCGTCGGATATCGAATTTCTGGCAGATTTTGAGGAATCTATTGCCGGATTAATCGAAGACGAGAAAAAGTTTGTTCCGGGTATAGATTACGTCGAGAGGATTCAATCTCAATCAGTGGAGACACGTGCACGAGAGGATTCCATTGCATGGATTCTCAAGGTACGCGTGTTAGAGATTTATGTCTCTCGTGCACTCTCGCATATATTCGGGGAATTATTTTACTTAATAGTTCAAAATTCAGACGAATCTTATTCATTTTTGAAAATGTTACGGAATTGTAACAAGATCATGCATTAAATACGTATTTTAGCATCACCGTTGAGTTAACTTATGCTGTGTTATGACCGACCCCCGAGATGATTCATCTAAATAATGAAAAATCTCGAAAACTAGATTGAATACATTTAAGTATTTTTATAGTTTGTTGTTTGTATGCAGGTGCAGCGTTACTACGGGCTACATCCATTAACGGCGTATTTATCCGTCAACTATATGGATCGTTTCCTCAACTCTAATCATCACCTGCCGGCGGTACTTTAACTCCGTTAACTTTTAACTTTGCCAAAGTGCATGGAAATATATATACTCATTTACGATTTATCTATTTTATCTTACAATTAAAGTCGAGTTTGTCTTTAATGAAATTAGTTTTTCAGGTTTTGGAGTGAGCTTTTTCTGTAATTAGTTGAGTGAGTTCAAAATTGGTGTCCCCTAGCAGCCGATTAACTCATTACTATATGTCAAAAAGTAAATACTATAAAGTACTCCCTCTGTTCCTTATTGTTCTTCTCATTTGAAATGTGTGACTGTTTATACATAAGACAAATTACTAATTTACATCTATTCTATAAGACCAAATAGAGTGATATTGTTGGATTCGTATTTATGAGTACTTTAATACAGTGAAGTTTTTAAATTTAAAACTAATACAAAATTAAAGATATTAACAATTAAAAGTATGCGTTGGCAAACGTGTACAAGGAAAATGAGAAAAGTTTTTATGTACGAGGGAGTAACTTTCTGCGTAAAAATCAATGATGAACCATAAAATTTGTTATTACACTTCTATATGTATTCTTTGTGTACTTATAATACGTCCACATCAGAAGCGCTGTCCACCGTGACTACATTGATATATAAATAAATAGTACATTAAAGAATAGTTATTGTTACAAGAAAAATGAATGATGATCTCAGCTAATTTTCCTGGATTTTATTCCTATTTCTTATAAATTTAATAACATTTTTGTAAATACTAATAATTTATTTTGAATTTACAAATCTATTCTCGATATTATATTACAAATTCTTATAAACTCAGATATTATCCTAAGATACTTTATTTTTATTTTTGAAAATATACTTAAGTTAAAATGAATTAGAAGCTAACCTTCCAATAATGAGTGTGAGAAAATGATCTGTCAAATCATTGTCAAGAAAATATAATCTACCAAGGGACATACAAATGTTTTATTTGAAAATATAATCTACCAATCTACCTTGAAAATGGTGTGTGTTTCCCATATTTATTTGATATTTTGTACTAGCTTATTAAAAGCTTCTAGATGGGTCGTAGGGGTTAGGTAAAATACCAATGTTACTTTAAAAAGATTGGCTCTAATTAAAGATAATTTGTCCAATAATTTCAGCAAACAAATGGGTGGCCATTGCAACTATTATCAGTGGCTTGCTTGTCATTAGCTGCTAAAATGGAGGAATCTCTAGTTCCTTCTCTCCTGGATATTCAGGTTACTATATATACTTATCGAAAATATACGAAATTCTTATTAATTTGTTCTAAATATTTTCGTGGTTCTCGTTAGAGCATGACCCTAACTAACTGCATGTATGTATGTACAGGTTGAAGGTGCGAAATATGTATTTGAACCGAAAACAATAACAAGGATGGAGTTTCTTGTATTGGGCGTACTAGATTGGCGGCTAAATTCTATTACACCATTTAGCTTTCTCAGCTTCTTTGCTTACAAACTTGATCCTCAAGGAACTTATACACTCTTTCTTATTTCAAGAGCCACTGAAATTATTCTATCCAATATCCAAGGTAAATTCATATATTTCTGCATGCATGCACGTCCATACGCATTATACGCAAACGCATCAATCTTCTTAATACAAGTTCATGAACATGAACAGAAGCCGGTTTTCTGGAGTTTAGGCCATCATGCATAGCTGCCGCGACAATTCTTTGTGCAGCTAACGATGTTCCAAACTTGTCTCTTATTAATGCTGACGATGCTGAATCGTGGTGTGATGGGCTCAAAAAAGTAAGGTTCTTGCAACATTTCATCTTTATAAATAATAAAGACGATTGGGATACACTGTGTATGTTTGATTTGGTTTCCGTATATAATAAAGTCGAAAACAAATTTAACTATATTTTCCATTGTTCAGGAAAAGATAATCAGCTGTTACAGACTGATTATGCAAGAAGTTGTGGTTGATAGAAAGCCAAGGAAGAGATCAAAACCCATGCCACAATCCCGAGTCGCGACTCGGGCAAGTGTTTCTTCTTCGTCTTCCTCTTCATCTTCGTCCTCTTCTTCATCATCTTCTTTATCTTTTAAAAGGAGGAGATTAAATAACATCTTGGCAGATGATGACAGAGGAAGCTGTGATTAAGGTGGTAGAAAAAGAGAAAGCAAACATATGAATAAGAATAACCATATAAAAATAAAGAAGATGGAAGAGACCTCGTGGTGGTCCAACATGTCTACCAATCTCTATATATATGTTGTGGGCTTGCAATTCCGAAAAAAAGAAGGAAAAAGAAATTGACAAAAAGTTTGAAGAATTATTTAGAAATGGAGGGCCATTTATAATTAACATGGCATTGTCTTTGGAGCTTCAATTCCCAAGGTAGGGGATTGTATGTACATATCTTTTTGGAGTGAGATTTTGTTTATTAAGAAATGTTTGAGAATGAGTTTGAAAATTCAAAGGAAGCATTCATTGTTAAATCATGAATGCCTTTGAAATGAGGGAAATGGTGGGCCCTCTGAACACCTCGAAGTTTGAGCCATCCATGGCGAGCCATGACTTGTGAATTGTGATGAAGAAAAAGTCAAAGAAACTCTCCTCTTGAATCTTGGATTCTTGGTAGAAGAATTTTTATATTTTTTTAAATACTCCATATAATAAGATGGCTCAAACTTTATAATGTGTGTGCATGCTATGGAAAGTATGCTCATACGTGTGATGGTTTTTTATTTTTTTGGCGGGAATTTGGTCTAGGTGGTGGACCCCTTTTGAGTGATGTACTTACACGTGTGTAGCGATGCTTACACGTGTAATTTTCTATTTTTTAACAAGTTTTTGTATTTGTTTGATTTTTTTTTCTGAGGGAGAATATGATTTCCCTGAACCATGGCTTATATTTGGCCTGAAAAATGTAAAAGAGGTCTTTTGGGGCCTTTTGCATGTGTGTTGTATTTTTGATCAATGAGTATAATGTTGAAAAATAAATATATGTAAATAGTTGATTAATTACTACTCCTATGTTATTCTAATTTCTAATGAGTGTGGCATATATGCATGTGGATGACAGGGGAAAGATTTGTAAATTTGTGAATTTTGTTGCAGTGCATTTAAACAAAGTTACGGAGTTTTTTGGAACCCGGATCCTCTGTCCCCTTCTTCGTGTCTCCTTCTATGTTTCCTATACAAAATGGGTGCTCCTAGCGGGGTTCATTGTAAGAAAAATGGAAATAAAATATTTTTATTTCCATTTTCCTTATAATGGGTCCCGCCAGGAGCACCCATTTTGTATATATTTTATATAGGGAACACGAAAAAGGGGATAGAGGATCCTCACCCAATTTTCTGAGTCATATCATGTATCGCACATAGTTTCCAAACTTATTTTAAAATTTTCATTTTTTATATAAAAATATAAAATATAGAGAAAGAATTTACCATCTTATATTACTCTGACATGCATTAGAGCAAGGCCAATGCATAGCTATATTTAAATGCATAACTATATTTAGTCTTATAACTATAATATATATAGAACCAAAACCATAAAATTCAACTTCAATGCAGAGGGCTATTCTTAGATGGATAAATGCGTAAATGTATACTTGGTCCTATATTTAGGACCAAAGATATATGGTTCTAACCATCCTTACCATATCATTAAATAACTAATAATGTTGGAGTACAAGAATGTCCACTTTAAAAGAAAGTGAATGAGTTGGACAAAATGTAAGTAATTATGAAATTATTTGGTTGTAAAATACAGATAGCATTGGAACACTAATTATATTTTAAGACCAAAAACTAATTTTTTGGGTCAAAGTATAGCAATAACTCTAACTATTTTAGTTTTAGCTTTGGACTTGCTCTTATGATGGTTAGTAAATCCAGCAACCTAAACGACACTTATGGTAAAAGACAATGTAAACTAATTGTACTCTGATTTTCTTTTATCTAATCTTAGATATTAGATCTGATAGGGAATCAGGAGTCACATTCAAGCTGCAATAAACAGCTGTTAAATAGACATCGGCAAAGAAAAAACAACAAATTTCAGTACAAATAATAACAGTTCTGCTTGGACTTATGCTCCAATCTCCATAGTCCATATTCAGTACGTACATATAACATAATCATGCATGCATCGTATATATTATTGAAGTATTATTGTATATGCCCTAGCTGGAAGGGCATGACTTACATGACAGTCGCATTATTCTACATATTGACTAAAGATCAATAAAACATGACTAGGGGACTAGGGGTACCCCATACAGTACTGCTCCCTCTCATCAAATTTTGATAATTTGGTGTTCGGATCAACTTTTTTGTACCTCGACCATACCAAGTAGGCAAGTACTGCCAACCTACTCGTAACCATCATCAAGTATTCTTACTTTCCTATCTCCAATGGGATCGAACCTATTATGAAAATTACGTATAAATACTTCTTCCGAACACATTAAACTACATACCGTAAATGAACTAATCTCGGAGTGTTTGTTTTCATAGGTAGTGCAAGTCAAATCCTGTCCCGGTAATTAGACATTTTGTACAGCCTTGATAAACACAATGAGACGTTGTCGGAAAGGCACTCCGCACTCTATTTTGTTGTATTTATTTGTGTGTGTGTGTGTTATTAATTATGTAGAACATATTTTTGTTATGTACAGTAATTTATAGCTTTATACAAGTGTCGTTTTCTGAGTAGCTCATTGCGGTTTGGATTAACTCGCCAATTATAGATTAAACAACTTTTTTCTGCGCAGTGAAAACAGAGATTGATTGTTTTTTAATCTACTCCTAATATTTAATTAATTATAGTAACATTGTCCCTAAGCCATGAAGAAAATGTTAAAGTTTGGACTAAAAGTCTAAAAGTATTTGATAGACAGATAATAGGACAGTCGGGGAAGGCTATATATCAAAGCAAATCATATAAAGCACACATTTTTTATAAAGAATCTATAACCTTTGTTAATAAGTGAAATTCTCTTTTTATGATATCTAAAATTTGGTTCCTACTATATTTTGGTTTCACCTTTTTTGGTTCGCACTATATTTTGATTTCATCCCTAAAATCCTATTTTCCTTAAAATTCTATGTTGTTTTTTTAACAAATAGAATTAAAATAGAAATACTATTATAATTATAATTCTTTTATTTGTAAAACCCTCTTTTAGTGGTACCTAAAATTTGTTTCGTACTATATTTTGGTTTCACCCTTTTTTGGTTCGCACTATATTTTGGTTTCACCCCTAAAATCCTATTTTCCTTAAAATTCTATGTTGTTTTTTTAACAAATAGAATTAAAATAGAAATACTATTATAATTATAATTCTTTTATTTGTAATTTTTTTAATAGAATCATAGTTCTCCTAGAATACTATGTTGCTTTAAAAATAATTAAAAATAGAATTCTTATGATAATTATAATTCTTTTGTTTAAATTTTTTTTTACTTGAAAAATCTAACGATAAAAAATCACCAACAAATAGAGGGTAAAACACCAACGAATACAATATACAATCTAGGGTTACTTATATAAATTTTTGTAAAACACCAACGAATACGTAGCATTATCGTATAACTATTAGTAAAACACTAACGAATCTATAACCTTTATTAATACATCCCTATTTAATGGTACTTTCGTAACAAATTTGGTTCCACCCTTATTTTTGGTTTCATCACAAATTCCTACTCCCCTAAAATTCATATTATTTTCTAAAAAAATTGTTTGGAATTTTGTTATAATTATAATTCTTATAGTATAATCTTACTGAATTTTACAAATAACGTATCTATTAGAACCAGAACCAGGTATATTATGTTTTCTTGAATATTGTTTAAAATATAATCTTAAATAAATAATAAATAAAATCTATATCTATAATCTTTATTAAAAACAAAACCCCTTTTTAATGTACTACTTTGTACCAAATTTGGTTCGCACCATATTTTGGTTTCACCCCAAGACTAAAAAAAAGACTACGAATACATATGCTGATCTACGGTGATATGCTTATCTATAACAATCCAAATACATTTTTAGTGGTACTTCGGTACCAAAATTTGGTTACACCCCTAAGATTCCTATTTCTCCTAGGATTCTATATTATTTTTTAATAAAATAATAAAATTGTTAATATTACTATAATTCTAAATTTTTGTTATAACTCTATTCAGTTCCCAAATAACATATTTATCATAATCATGTACATTTTAACGTATATATCGGAATCATTTAGTTTTTTCCTCGATTTTCCTAAATAAAATTAAATAAATAATATATAAAATGACCTTTACTAATAAACAAATTCTTTTAATAACGTAATTTTTTATAATAAATTAATGATCAATTTAATTAAATTTTCTCGGGCCCTTATCATCTAATATCTTATTAGTAAGTGAAATCCTGTTTTAATAGTATTTCCTTCTAGATTCGTGTTTCCTAGAATTATTGGAATTCTAATGTAATTACAATTTTTTTATTATAAACTACTGAGTTGCATAAATATTGTAGTTTTATTTTGTACTTTTATCATTTTTTGAAGTATCTTTTAATGATAATTTTTTTTTAATAAAAAAAATGATCAATTTTAATAATTTAACTCCTCACACGGATTATCATCTAGTATTATAAATAATTAAACACTTAACGTAATATTAGAGCTCATGCGAGTAAAATTTAGTTAACACCTTTTCTAAAATCTTAAAAGTTAAATCAATTGATTACTTAACAGGTAAAATTTATTGTACATCATTTGTTTCATGAAAATGTATCTTTCTACTTGTCTTAGTTTGATACTCCCTCTGTCCATTTCATTTCTTTACACTTTCTATTTTGGGCCGTCCATTCCATTTCTTTACATTACTAAAAATAATAACTTTTAACAATAAAATACATTATTACATCCACTACTTCACTCCACCTTTTCAACCCTTTACACTATTACACCAACTACTTCACTTATTTTAACAATAAAATTACTATTACACCCACTACTTCATTTATTTTAACAATATTACATCCACTATCTTGGTTTCCGTGCAAAAAGCAAACGTAAAGAACTGAAAAAAACAGAGGGAGTATAAATAAAAGATTACTGACACACATGACAAAATTTAACTTAATTTATTTGATTTTTCTTAAACTAAACAACGAACATTATACGTCGAGTGTATTTATATTTAGATATTTGGACATTTGGTAGAGGTACTTATTATACGTATATAGTTTAGTTCGTTATATGACAAAAGGAGGGCCATGGATTAGCGACATCGATTCCTTCTTAGCTCACAAATTTAGAAATATTGATGCAATATTTGGATTTTTGTCAACAATAGATTCCTAACCTAATTTTGCCAAACCCTACAAATCTGAATAAAGTTTGTTCATTATAATAATCTATAATTAATATAAGAGAAAACTGGCTTGAGGATGACTTCAGGGGAGTCTTCCGAGAACATGTGATTTTGAATGTAAATAGTAATGACAAATATGTAAATATCCCCACACCCCTATATTTACATAAATAACCCTCTATTTTGTATTTTATAATGTCTTAACCTTACTCAGAGGGCCGTAAACCCTTTATACAATATGCACGTCCGTTAAGGATTACGTTAGTTGCATTATAAATCTATACAACGTAGTCATATTATATGGTAGTTTAATTGACTAGTTCGTCTTGGTCAACAGTTATTGCAGAAATTGATTTTTGTTTATCTCGTTAAGAATAAAATATGTGCATGAATATGTTTTTTCTATCCTAACGAGTTTGTGCGTACCTCGATCAATTACGAAGAAAGTTAGCATTGTGATCCAACGTCCATGACCCATACATGAATCCATATTCTTTGTTAATGTGGAAAAGATGTTTTAATGGTACACAACTAAAATATCAAATTTAGTTATCATTAAATTCGGGTTCGATTCCTTATATACACATAATTATATAAGATTTATTTTCTATAACTACATATGTTGTGGAATAAAAACTAGGTTATGATTATGACGGCTAGGGTTTGTCTGTATTTAATGCTAAGGGTGGTTGAGCTTCGAGCTTTAATGGCTGCTTCTGCGTTCGAGACTAAACGGTCCTCACAGAATGCCTACGTATCTCCGTATTAAGAGAATCAAGCCAATAAAACGTAGTTCTGTGGTGAGGGGTCTGACCCTTTATATAGGCTGAGAAGCCTTAGAGTTATGGTAGGGTTAGGTGACTTGGTGGGTAAGTCAACCTCGAGGAAAGTTCTAGACCCCTTCCTTGTAGGAGTCTGTTTCCTTGTATGAGTGTATGCCTTGGAGGCTACTCCTTGTAGAGATAATGTTCTTATCTGACACTTATTGCTGAGCTGTTTATTATCCCTAATATTAATTACGAAATTAATATTGTAAATAGGGTTTGGGCCCACCTGGTGGCCCCCACGTTTGGACCATTCCGGGTCTAATTAATGCCACATTAAATGTGTCTTTAGGGCTAACTTTTAGCCCTTATCAACATAATTATAAAAAATTATTTATTTTAATTTTTTTAAACTATATTTTAATGGTACAAAAATGGTACTATTGTGTACCATTAAAAACAAGGTTTTTTAAAAACATGATTTTCCACATCAATAAATAAAAAGTATAAAATAATATTTTAATCTCGACTCGTGTTGTGTCCGTGCTTCGCGCGCACGGGTCATCAATTAGTATATTTAATGAACATAATTGTGGTGAGAATAGTTTATACAATAGAACAGTTATGCACTCTTTTAAAAGAGGTGCACAACAATTATTTTCCACATTTTTATTATTGTATTATTTTGCTGCAGAATAATTTTGTTTTCACTGTTCTGGTATGTATCCTCGGTAAAGACCCTTAATGTTTAATTATTTATAAAGTGAAAGTGATATGTACAATGATTATTGAACATGTCACTAATGGTGAATTTGTGTAAATACACAGCTAGGTAAAATGAGAAGCCCTGGTTTAACTTGAAAGAGCTCGAGTGTGTCATGTGACAAAAGCTGGGGCAACTCAGTTAAGCTTATACATCACACTAGCTTGCACTCTCTTTTGCTTTGACATTTTTCCAGAACAATTCAAAACTTCTTTCTACAAAGATAGGAATCCTAAGTAAGCCCAAAAACACAATTTTTTACACTTTCGGGGCCGGGGAAAAAGCATGCATAAGGTTTTTGGGACTGTACGTAGAAGCAGAATAATGTTGCAGTACTTTAGTCCCTCTTTATTTTGCTTTTACAGGGGGATTTTAAACTTTGTAGAGTCCACATAACAATGACCGAATAATGGACCTCCTATTTCCATAACATTTACTTGTACATTCACTGACATAGATATGTAGTATTTCGGTGTTTGACGTTTTCGTTGAAACGTACTTGCTATCGGTTAGATCACATTGTTCAAATTTTAAAAAATAGTTGTAATAAAATTCTCTTTATATATTGAAATATTGTGCATTCTGTACACCCTATATGTATCAGTCACGAAATACATATATACTCGTCTTAGATAAATTAAACGATTTTGAAATGTAATGCAAACGAAGTGGTCGTGCATCATTGTGGGATGTCGATTAATGGTAGGGAGAGAGAGAGAGAGAGAGAGATTGTTATAAAGGAGAAGCGAAATAAATCTGTATAAACTGTAAAGAGAGAATGAAATTGAGTTGTTAAGGGATATGATATTGTGCTGAATGCAAGACAGCACCACTCTCCAGTGAGTTAGATACGTCCCCATCCCATGTTGTGATTCAGAATTATAAAGATAAAGGAAACGAAAAGGATATCTTTTTGTTCCACCTTAATAATTATTAGAGCAACCAAGCATTTTGTCTCTTCAAACAAAATTTATATTCGCGACTCAAATTCTTATGTAGCAGAGCATACAACTGAGGGTGACTACGTGACTGAAATTCTTATGTAGAATTTTTGTTTTTGCTTTCAACACACCTACCTGATCATGACAAGATTCGAAAACTCAACATTTTGTCGAAGAAATGAGGGAGATACCGTTATACCAAGAACGTCAATGTGCATGGGATCCAAAAAGTAGGGTTGAGTAGAAGAAAAATGTGTTTGATTAGGTAGCTAAAGTGTGAGCACAACATATATATATATATGGCTAGCTTTACAACTCAAAAATCTAACTTTGGATACCATATATTTAAGCATGAAAAGTAAGAAACTGAGGAAGATGCAAGAACAAGCTAGGGTATCTCTGTGTCTCGAGGGAGCGTTGTCTATATATAATCAAGTTTTTTTTTCTTTATTGCTTTTGGATAGTGCTGCAGCCTGGTTGCCTGAAATGGACCTCCAATATTCTTCCAGTGGAGACAAATTAGTCATCTCTATAATCATTTAAATAACCATCCACATCAATGCTCCATACACTCGATTAAATATTTATACAAAAATATTTTCTTCTAGTCGTATGTCGATCATAATTATATAGACTAGTTTTACATCTAATCAACCGAATTACAGGTTAAAATTCAAATCCGAAACCATTCTGCAATGAATTGGACATCTAATTACATGGAAAAAGTTATTCGAAATGTAATTGTACAGTACGTAATATTACTACAGGACAATTAAATCAGATTACAGAACTAATCCAAGTGCGTTGTGCACGTACAAGATTTGTGAAAGAAACAAAAAAGAAAGTAATACGGAGTATTCTTTTTCAGTTGATAAAAAGATACAGTGTACCTTTCATACTTTTCACTTTCTTACAAATTTTGAACTACTGTTGGCCTTTGGCAAAGAACAGTGTCCTTTAAAACAGGTAGTGACAGTTCCAATTACATATACACAAAAAACGTGAGGTCGAAAATCTGGCCCGGCCCGATCCGGCAAAACCCGGTCAAAGCCTGGCCCGGTCAAAGCCCGGCCCAATCAAGCTCGGCCCGAGTGTCTTGAACGGTCTCTATATTTTTTGCCAAAGCCCGGTCCGGCGAAAGCCCGGTCTTTTAAAAAGCCCAGTCTTCGGCCCGGCTCGATTAAAAGCCCGGTTCGGCCCGAAAAAACCCGGGTAAAATTCGATTATTCTAGTATACTTACATAAATATTTATGTATTTACACTTCCTACAAATATAAAAATAATTTAAGTACATATATATTTACATATTCATTATTAATAATAAGATTATTTAAATGCATATATTACTATACATGAACGAAAACAAGTTAAGTACACGTGTAATCAATTAATATATCATCAAATCAAAAAGTAAATCGATAAATGTAATATTTGTATCGGCAATATAGATTGTTTAACACATGACTACCATTATTACATAAAAAAATATTCTTATATAACATAAAATCTCGATCCCATTTGATCCCGGAAAAAGCCCGATCCGGCCTGGCGCGCTTCAGGCCCGGAAAAAAGCCCACCGCGACTCGCTTCGAAGGCCTAAACGGGCTCACATTTTTCACAGAAGCCCGGCCCGACCCGGTCAAAGTCAAAGCCCGGGCCGGGCTTTGACCAAAAAGCCCGGGCTTTTCAAAGCCCGGTCAAAGCCCGGCCCGATGGGCTTTTTGTGCATCTCTACTCCAATTCACGAAGAACATTTTTGTTTGACACTCTTCTTTTTGCACGCATTTCAATGCGTTTGTACGAGATATCTATAATTAATATTTTTTAAAATTTTTTGTTTTGTATAAAAATATAGAATCTATTTTTTTATACAAATCGAAAAAATATTAAAAATATAATTTACATATACCCGGTCTAAGCACATTGAAATGCGTGAAAAAATTAGAGGGTCATACTTTATGGGACGGAGGTAGTATATAATAAGAGTGAGTAAGAAGAATAATAAAAGAATATTATTATATAGGTCAAATATTAGATTCTCACGAACGATAATATATTATATAAACTTAATTTAAAAGTAATTCGTGCTTTACACGGGATATAAGTTATAGTTGAATATAATTACAATAATTTGTATCTACTAACATGCATGATTATCTATTACAAAAATATTAAATATACCAAATTGGGAAAAAAAATCTTTTACAAAATGACATGTGTCTTAATTTTATTGGTTATAACTTAATTAAATATAATGTGTTTTTGCATTCACACCAATATTAGCAAATAAAAACATTTTTTTTCCTACCACATCATTCATGATATACACAATTTTGTACCCCTAACACTATTCTATCACTTATATACACGTGTGTTTCAATAATTTTTTCCATGCAGATATAAAGTGTATAATGTGCCGAGGGATAGTGCGTTATCGTGTTGGTTAATTAAAATTAACACATTTATTTTAATTGAGGTATAAAACAAAAACTAGTTCATTTGTACTAGTAGTATTTAAATAGTGTACTCGAATCTTTGAGGCATGCTTTAAAAATATAAAAGTAGGGCATTTAAGAATATTTTCCCAGAAAAGAGGGAACCAAAATAGAAAGTAAAATGTACTCTCGCTTTTCGTTTTAATTTTTGTGGCTTTAAATTTATGGGTGGTACACTTTAGAATATTGTCTCGTGGTCAGAACTCGGTACAATAATTTGATTGCAATTGTCATCCTATGGGTGAAATCCTAATCTAATGACGAATATTAAAATTTTGTATACCATATACATTTTTGTGTTTTATTTTTTATAATTTTTTGTGTTAGGATTTTATTTTTATAATTTGTATTGTTATTGTTGCAAAAAAAAAAAAGTAAAAGGGAAAGTATACAACTGGATTAACTATAGAGCAAATATTAGAAACAAGGAATACAACTGGGCCTTGAGATCAGGCCTACAAAGTAAACCCATCTGATTAGATGAGTTGTGAACCTTACATCCATATTTTGATTATCGATCCTAGTGGTCTAGTCATACGAGACTTTTACTATGCTATTGCCTCTAATTGTAATCCACTTACTAAAGGCCCATAAATTGTAGCCCATTATAAAATTTTACAAGACCCAAACTGTTCTTCTTTAAGTTTATACAGATTACATACATGAGATGAGTTTTATGTTAGTATTATTACCTACTGATAAATACAATCAAAATCGGACAGACGTTTAGCATTGAATACTTCCTTATTAGAGAGGCAACCAAGCGATTTGAAGATGATTTGAAAGTATATACTTGTTTTGAATTTGAATTTCTCCCGATTGTTGTGCAATCGACCGTAGATGCGATCCCAAAAAACCTGCCGATCTATAACCTCGGCTATGGAGAACACCAAAACATAATGAAACAAAAGACCAAACTCTTTACGAGGAGAGACTAACCAAAACCCAAATAAATTGGGAATTTATTGTGAGAAAATAAGATTCTAAACAAGAAAACGAAAAATAGAGGGATTGGGATTTTCCAGATGGAAACCCCCTCAAAAAGTTTTAAAGTTTTAATGGAGGCTAGGGTTTAGAAGAGAGGAATAGAGAGGCTACTTTTTTTTTTTTTTTTCACATAGGTTTTATTTTTGAAATAATTGAGCTTAAGGTGTAAATTTTTTTCAAGTATCTATAACCTTTATTAATAAGCGAAACCTTCTTTTAGTGGTACCTAAAATTTGGTTCGCACTATATTTTGATTTCACTCTTTTTTGGTTCGCACTATATTTTGGTTTCACCCCTAAAATCCTATTTTCCTTAAAATTCTATGTTGTTTTTTTAACAAATAGAATTAAAATGGAAATACTATTATAATTATAATTCTTTTATTTGTAATTTTTTTAATAGAATTATAGTTGTCCTAGAATACTATGTTGCTTTAAAAAGAATTAAAAATAAAATTCTTATGATAATTATAATTCTTTTGTTTATAATTTTTTTTTACTTGAAAAATCTAACGATCAAAAATCACCAACAAATAGAGGGTAAAACACCAACGAATACAATATACAATCTAGGGTTACTTATATAAATTTTTGTAAAACACCAACGAATACGTAGCATTATCGTATAACTATTAATAAAACACTAACGAATCTATAACTTTTATTAATACATCCCTATTTAATGGTACTTTCGTAACAAATTTGGTTCCACCCTTATTTTGGTTTCATCACAAATTCCTACTCCCCTAAAATTCATATTATTTTCTAAAAAAATTGTTTGGAATTTTGTTATAATTATAATTCTTATAGTATAATCTTACTGAATTTTACAAATAACGTATCTATTAGAACTAGAACCAGGTATATTATGTTTTCTTGAATATTGTTTAAAATATAATCTTAAATAAATAATATATAAAATCTATATCTATAATCTTTATTAAAAACAAAACCCCCTTTTAATGTACTACTTTGTACCAAATTTGGTTCGCACCATATTTTGGTTTCACCCCAAGACTAAAAAAAAGACTACGAATACATATGATGATCTACGGTGATATGCTTATCTATAACAATTTAAATACATTTTTAGTGGTACTTCGGTACCAAAATTTGGTTACACCCCTAAGATTCCTAATTCTCCTAGGATTCTATATTATTTTTTAATAAAATAATAAAATTGTTAATAATACTGTAATTCTAATTTTTTGTTATAACTCTATTCAGTTCACAAATAACATATTTATCTTAATCATGTACATTTTAACTTATATATCGGAATCATTTAGTTTTTTCCTCGCACTATATTTTGGTTTCACCCTTTTTTGGTTCGCACTATATTTTGGTTTCACCCCTAAAATCCTATTTTCCTTAAAATTCTATGTTGTTTTTTTAACAAATAGAATTAAAATAGAAATACTATTATAATTATAATTCTTTTATTTGTAATTTTTTTTAATAGAATCATAGTTCTCCTAGAATACTATGTTGCTTTAAAAAGAATTAAAAATAGAATTCTTATGATAATTATAATTCTTTTGTTTAAATTTTTTTTTACTTGAAAAATCTAACGATAAAAAATCACCAACAAATAGAGGGTAAAACACCAACGAATACAATATACAATCTAGGGTTACTTATATAATTTTTTGTAAAACACCAACGAATACGTAGCATTATCGTATAACTATTAATAAAACACTAACGAATCTATAACCTTTATTAATACATCCCTATTTAATGGTACTTTCGTAACAAATTTGGTTCCACCCTTATTTTGGTTTCATCACAAATTCCTACTCCCCTAAAATTCATATTATTTTCTAAAAAAATTGTTTGGAATTTTGTTATAATTATAATTCTTATAGTATAATCTTACTGAATTTTACAAATAACGTATCTATTAGAACCAGAACCAGGTATATTATGTTTTCTTGAATATTGTTTAAAATATAATCTTAAATAAATAATAAATAAAATCTATATCTATAATCTTTATTAAAAACAAAACCCCTTTTTAATGTACTACTTTGTACCAGATTTGGTTCGCACCATATTTTGGTTTCACCCCAAGACTAAAAAAAAGACTACGAATACATATGCTGATCTACGGTGATATGCTTATGTATAACAATCCAAATACATTTTTAGTGGTACTTCGGTATCAAAATTTGGTTACACCCCTAAGATTCCTATTTCTCCTAGGATTCTATATTATTTTTTAATAAAATAATAAAATTGTTAATATTACTATAATTCTAAATTTTTGTTATAACTCTATTCAGTTCACAAATAACATATTTATCATAATCATGTACATTTTAACGTATATATCGGAATCATTTAGTTTTTTCCTCGATTTTCCTAAATAAAAATAAATAAATAATATATAAAATGACCTTTACTAATAAACAAATTCTTTTAATAACGTAATTTTTTATAATTAATTAATGATCAATTTAATTAAATTTACTCGTGCCCTTATCATCTAATATCTTATTAGTAAGTGAAATCCTGTTTTAATAGTATTTCCTTCTAGATTCGTGTTTCCTAGAATTATTGGAATTCTAATGTAATTACAATTTTTTTATTATAAACTACTGAGTTGCATAAATATTGTAGTTTTCTTTTGTACTTTTATCAATTTTTGAAGTATCTTTTAATGATAAAAAAAATTTCTTATAAAAATTTAATAAAAAAAATGATCAATTTTAATAATTTATCTAGTATATTAAAAATGCTAAAATGAAGTAGTGAAGACTTGATGAGAATAAAGAGCAACCCTTTACTAGATACAACATGTTGCTGGCTTGTTTAATGGCAAAGTTTGGTAACTAATATGAAAATATACTGACCCTTGTTTCATCTTGTTGGATGTTCCTAACTCCTAATAAAACGAAATGTTTATGGTTGATAAATAAGTCTCCTGGGATAGGACATTTGAGATAAGAAACGCTTAGTTTGCGAGAAGGAAGCTTTGAATTTATTTCCAGGCACATGTCGAAGAGAGGAAAAGGCCAATCTAATAAGAATATAGTTGCTGTCTGTTATTAATTCTAACCGAGAGCTACATTGTCTGTTTGATTAGAATTTGCACGCCACGAACTGACATTTTGCGTAAAACAAAATTTTCAAGCTGATCTGTGTTTTGAGGTTTTGGTGCATCATTCATCAAAGGAGTTTACATTGGATATTTTGTATTTCTTTTGTGGTCAATATAGACTTCACATGAACTTAGTTCAATGATTGATTCTGAGATGAGATATGGGACCTCACAATTGAGTAAACAGTGCCATCTGAACAGCTCTTATGCTGCTGTTTCTAGCTTTCTGTTGATGTTAACATCAGAAGAGCCATTTTAATGAACATGGACCACTTTTTGATGATTTAAACTGACTGCAGAATACTTACACACATGATTATTGATAAACCAGATATTTAGCAAATTCTCGCACAAGGAGGACCTGGAACATTGCTGATTGCTCTCGAGGAGAAGAAACTTCCTGAGCACCTTTGGCTGCATGGATATCCTTATCATGTGCTGATAATTATCTTGAACAGGACCGGGAAATCTTGAAACTAAGAACTGATGATGTGATTATAGCTTCATCGTCCCATACAATGGACAAGTAATTGTATTTTCATATAAACTCTACTGGTAAGGCCTAAGAACATGAATTAAGATACAGGGCAACTTTAACTTGTGTATGTCATGAAATAAAATGTTAGTCCTGTTGCTCTTGCTCTTTACACCACACAGACTTCTTATTGCTCGAAATTGTTCACACACTGGACTAAGTCTACAGTTGAGAGTTTGCTGAATAAACCTGAGAAACGCTTTCCATGAATTAATATCTGTTTTTTCCAGGGTTCTGAATAACTCAACAATCACTAGCTTGCAGCCTCAGAGATGCTGTGCAGTGAAGGGCGCCATGATTTTGACCTTGCTACTGCAATGTTTGCCGATCCTTGCCTCTGCCTTTGTCCTTCATTTCCCATTGCCTGCTTATCGGAATAATAGCAAGGTAAGTATTCAAACAAGAAAATAATAGTGTACGAATATTACTTTGTTATGATCATTGACACATCCCTTGTTTCGTGCTGCTTAATACACTTTCTATGTTTCTATCAACCAAAACTCAAAAGGCTACTTTTTACTTTGCAAAGAAAACATAGGTTTCTACTCGGAACAAGGAATTTTTTGATAGAAACTTGTAACGAGGAAATTCTGATAAATCAGCCAACGTGTCTCAGGCAACAGAACAACATTGTAGTTGTACAACGTTCTCTTACACAATTACCAAAATCCAGATTTATTTTGAATGTTACCTGGGTCGGTCTTTCAGCTCCAGAACTTCTTGCTTCTGCTTCACAGCTTGAATTCTGATCCTCAGTTTCTATCTCTCGCAGGTTCTTGTTCATCTTGGCATACTTTTTTTCTCTCAGAACTTGCATCACCTCTACAAGAAACAATCAAAAAAAAATATATTTAGAAGCATGACATTATACATAGTTATAGATGAACTAGTAGCATTAGTATTCTCAAAGAAGCTAAACAAGGACCAACCTTGAGAGGTGACAAGCCGATAAGCTTTGCCAAGAACGAGCCTGTCACTTGGCCTGAGAAGCTTAACACGCGTAAACTGCACTGTTTTCTCTTTTTCCTTCAAATTCTCCTCTCCCTCAACAGGCAATGGTATTATAAGAGAAACATAATGTCCTGGATTCATTTTCATCACTTCACTAACACAGACTGACCAATACATCCTTTCTATTCTCCCATCTGGATGTTGTACAACTAGTGCTGCTGCATCTACTGCCTGACAATTTCCCATATCTCTATTATAATTCAAAGAAAGAAGAGACAGGCAAGGAGGAGAAATAAAAGAAGGAAGGATGAGATATGTCTTGGCAGTACTCACCACCTTGCAGAAATGATAATATATGTCTCTCTCAAGTTATTCATTCCACTCTCCTCCTCCAATTCTCCTAACCACCTTTAAGGCACCCTATTTATATCGAAACGACTTTTCTAATAAATTTTTCCCATTTACCCTATTTATTTTTAACTATTCAACCGATTTTGTCTTTTCATGCCTTCTGCAGCATGCCAAGACGTTCAGAAATTATAATTTCTAATATTTGCATAATTTCTGATTTTTTTAAAAAAAAATTAACACTTGCCTAGCTATTTTATTTGTAAAACCCTTGGGTATTGAGTAATGACGGAAATAGTTTCTCTATTTTTTAGAGTGCGAGTAAGATTTGTGTACATTTCACCCTACCCGGATCCTATTTCAAGCGGACATGATATATTTGGCTTGGTTTAATTCGATTCTAGATGTTTGAACTAAAGATTCAAATAACTAATCCGATGGCTACACATTTCAACAAAATAACAAATTCCAGTTGTTTACAAGTATTTTATCTATAACATCATGATTAAGACATCTAGTGTATAATATCATCATGTCAACTACCATAAGGGTGCCGGCAAGTTTCTTAAGGTGCTGTTAGGTTGCCATTTGTATGCATTTCGAGATCCTTGGACTGGCATGCTCGGCATTGTTAATGAAGTCGAGTTTTTAAATTAAGAGGGAGGATGTTTAGTAATTCTTAATAACATTATTCCTAAAACCAAATCAAAGCGTGCGTTTGGGATTTCTTTCACTCTACAACCTTATCCCCATGTTTGTCATGTTCTCTAGCTCTTCATGCTACATGCCATAAACTATTGACTTCCTATGTACTCAAAGCTCTATTTGAGGTAGTTTTATTTGTAGATACAACTTATTTAATTATTTCATGATGTTCAAGCGAAGAACTTAACTATACATAATGATTTATGATTTTTGTAATATTTCATTAGCTATCGCGTATAAGTTGTATACAGTTGAAGTACCTATCGAAGGCGTTAATAACATTCTCTGAACAAGTCCAAGACAACGATATTCGTCGTCAAGTTCTCTCTGGTTGACGAACGTAGTTCTGTAAAAATGAAGTCGAAAACAGGGTCCATATATCACGATTATTAACCATTCATCATAAATTCGTATGTGACTGATTATGATGTATGATTTTTGCAGTAAAGTTTTAAAATGACAATCAACTCAATCGGATGGCCCCGAGTCCCAAAGTTTGAGAGTCGACTCTGGTACCATATTGATATATCTCGAATTAATGATTGTATCCGCCAATTATCCTTTTGCGGTAATAAGATCCTTGATAAACATGTTCAATAATTTTTTATATCGAAGGTCATGTTTGAGAAATACTAAGTCTGTACTTGTTAGCTAGGTCTGTTTTTCCATTGAGGTACATATTTATATTCAGATGGTAGTGGACTAATGGATTCCTTCTCAGAAGCATATAAAATGTAACTCACGCTCGCGTCTTTTACCAACTAGCTATTAAGATTTAAAGATAAGCATTTCCAAGAAGCTGAACTCTGCTCAGTGCTTGCCCTTTAATCTGTTTTTCTGATAATGCCCACACTTCGGCCTACCTTGCGATCAATGATGCTCGGATCTTCGACCTCTTGAAAGGGTTTATATGCTATCGCTATCGCTATCGTATAAGGCATGTTAAGTAATCCGTTCATCTAAAATCTTAAAATTTTAGAGGAAGAGGCTTTGTATACCATTATTCAATCGGATTTTATATTATATTCTAATACGGCAAACAACAAGATTGTATAATTTTGGATTTTAAGCATGTAAAGATGACTAATTCAAATGAAAGACCTTTAATATCTTTGACCCCTGTAAACTGGTTTAACATAATTCCATTATTTGGAAAATGTGGATACTGATTCATTTGCATAAAAACATTTTAGAATAAATGTCAGATTATGTAAGCCATGTGAACTGTTGGGGGTCTATTCTTATATTTCTTAATGATAATTTGACTATTTCTTGTTCAAACATGACCAGGTGGAGCAGTGGGTTACAAGTACAAGATTTCTTAATTGTATGGGTCTTTTATTTGTTATCATTTGGCCTAATACTCCTAATTTTTTTGTATGATTGCAGAGGTATTAGTGGAAAATTAAAATATATTTTGTTCATAAAATTTGTACATTGTGAATGTAGGGTTACAATCACATTATCTTTTATATTATATATAATATTCCAACTCTTTCTAGGCAATTCTAGCTTAATTAAAGCTCTTGAACTAACAAAATGGGGTATGGTGTATTTGTTACTCCCTCCATCTCATAATATGTTTTCTGTTTTTAAAAACACGTTTGCCAACGTACACTTTTGATCGTTAATATCTTGAATTTCGTATTAGTACTAAATATAAAAACTTCACTATATTAAAGTATTCATAAATACGAATCCAACAAGATCACTCATGACTATATTTTGTCTTATAAATTATGCGTAAATTAATAGTCAATCGCTTATAATGAATAGTAACAAAAGTCAAAAGGAGAAACATATAACGGCACAGAGAGAGTATATTTTAAGCCAAGGATATGGTTTTTTAAGAGGCTTTCTCCTACATGCTTCCCCCTTACATTTACTCCCTCTGTCCCATGTGATTCTTTACATGGGGCTGGGGCACGGAGATTAAGGATAGTGGATGTAATATTATTAAAATAAATGAAGTAGCGGGTATAATAGTAATTTTATTATTAAAGTAAGTAAAGTAGTGGGTGTAATAGTATAAAGTGTTGAAAAAGTGGAATGAAGTAGTGGATGTAATAATGTATTTTATTGTTAAAAGTTACTATTTTTAGTAATGTAAAGAATTGGTGGGACGTCCCAAAAAGGAAATTGTAAAGAAATGGATGGGACAGAGAGAGTAGTAATTAAGAGAAAATGTGTTGGTCTGGAGCTGTTATAGAATGTCCACGAAGTAACAAGAATTTAATAAACAGAAATGCTCGAGTCTCCAAAAAATTTCAAAATCATTATCAAATACTTAGTTGACAAGATCTGGTTGGATATATATTTTAAAAATAAAATGATCCTCCATATATTCATATAACCTTCACTAATTAAAAAAACCTCCGCTAATTAAAAGAAGGCACTTGTCATTTGGGAAATATTTCGGGAACCATTTTGGATTCGTAGATTACTCTTTAATAAATTTAGTGCTTTCAAGATCCAAGTGACAAAGAAACAAGGTAAGAGAGGCTTTTCTAGATTAAACCATTCTCCTCCGCAGGCTACACCCAGTGGAACTCTTTCTGAACAAATATGAAGGGAATTAGCATATGTGCAGATCATAAACAATCTCACCCTCCCTTCGGTTCAAATATTAGTGAATCATAAATTAGCAACACATACTCCCTCCGTCCCATCCAATTCTTAACATTTTTTTTGTTACTTTCTGGCACGCATTTTAAGGTGAATTTTAAGGATAGTTCCATAACTTATTTTTGAAATTTTCTTTTTTTGTATAAAAATAGGATTGTTCTATTTTTATACAAAAAAAAAAATTTCAAAAATAAGTTATGCAACTATCCTTAAAATTTATCTTAAAATGCGTGCCGGACACCCTATTTTGAAATGTTAAGAAATGGCCGGGACTGAGGGAGTATTTGATAATGGCAAAACTTGGCTCTACTACTTTGACCTAAAAAACACAATGAAGTCCGAATTTTGATACTAATGTGTGCATGCATTAGAATTTAAATGTCAATCAAACAAGCAAACTCAAGCTCTCAACTCTTTTCTGCAGGCAAATTCTCAATATTAACTTAATACGACAGAGCATGATCTTGGTAATTTATTCCTTGGGCATATATGCATCAGATATAAGTATTATGAATTATGCCCCCTCTCTCCCGTAAATTTGGATTTACAAGTATTTCAAGAAATTAACCAGTTCCTAAAAAAGTGTAATGGCAAGGTAATGAAGATTAAAGCAGCACTGGATATATAATTATCACTCAACAAAGCACACTACTAGGTTCTGTATACTATTGTAGAGCTAATTAAGCACTTCAATCCATTTTGTGTCAAAATAGAGATACATACATTTACTGACTGATGCACAAGTATCAACAAAATGAGATGGGATGTACTGCTAATTTTTCCTTCTTTCTCAAGTAGCAAAAATAAACGAAAGAGAGGGAGAAATGATCAAGAATTCAGGGCTGATACCCACAAAATCTGCTACCAGATACCTCACTCACGCGGTTATAGAAAACTTCCCCATCAATCATATTACATGGATGGGAAAAATTTGTTGAGATTAAAGGGCAAGGAATAGAACTCTTCACTCCTTGTATCTGTTTTATATGACCTGAACTTGTCCCACCATTGCATACCCCTGTCCTTCCTAGTAGCATTGTCCTTGCGGTGAAGTGTGACATCTAGAAACAAAGCCAACATGCCAGCAACAAATGCTTCTGACGAGAATGGGACATTAATCATATCGTTGAACTGCCAAAAAATTATATTCACGTTAACAGTTGTGAAATTATAAGTGGGGAATAAATCAGAAAGATGAAATGCAGATAACTAAATTATTTTAGTACAGGGCATAAAAAGGATATAATTTCTTACCCATCTCGATTTAGTATGGACAGGACCATAACCCTTCACTGCCAAGTACTCGTTAAAATACTGTGGAATCGATAACCCCATAAAAATTGAGAAGCCTAAGATGAACTTGGTTCTGAAGCTGTTTAAATTGCAAAACTGAAGGAAACTAAGGCCTCCAGCACCTGAGAAATACACAATATTTGACAAGATTAGTTATGTAGTTATGTAACGAGAAAGAAACAACAAATTGTGTAAGCACTTACCCACATAGGCGAAAAAAAGACAATACATAGCTGCAATGATTGGTGCAGGAATTGAGGCAAAGACTGCTCCAAATTTTGCTGGACATACAAGCATATGAAAATAATTTTCAGCAAACACAGATTTTTGATCATTTTAAACTAAATCCATGCCTTCCAATGATAAAGAAATTACCAAGTATAGAAAAAAATATCATGAATCCAGCAGATATTTGCACAACCCTTCGGCTGCCTACACGTGTCAACGCTAGCAAACCAGCATTTTCCCTGTAAAATGAAATAAAATCTAGTGCCCCATCAGTCATGAAGTTCAGAATTAGGTATTTCCATAAACACAAGCTTTATGAATCTTACACAGATACCGACGATCCGTTTCCAGTTCCAAATATTCCAGACAACAATATTCCCACTCCCTAATACATAGACAAACAAAAAGCAAGTATAGATTGCTGATGAAAAGTTATGATGAGCGCATATAGATAAATTGACAGAAGTACAGAACTTTCTTGAAAGGGAAAAATAGGAATTTAGAAGAAAAGCATAGATAGTGAAATGATGTACATTGCCAAACAAAAAGTCATGCACAAGAAGCAGAGAGTAGTAGCAGATTGTCATATTGTTATTTTCCTTTTGACATTTCTTCAATTTCCTGGTTTAGGCATGTAAAAAGGTATTGATGTGTTGGTACATATTCAGAGTAATGTAATCAAGTCATACCTGCCAACCAACTCCACGACCGAGGACAGAGGGTGGTATAGGGGTAGCACTTGCATACCTTGACACAGCAATGAATGCACCAGTGGACTGTTGGAGGAGCAAATATGTGAGAAAGATTATAATCAGCCTTATCTTGTTTAACAATCATAGATGAGTGGGAAGCATTAAATAAAGAATGCGTCTATTCATCAAATGCCTATGCCAAGTAACAAGTGAATGGTCCACGCAGAAAAGAAAAATTAAGAAGAGGGACAAATCTTTTGCATCCATCAGTGACACTATAGCCGTGAAAAGGAAAACTTGAACATATTGCAAGGGCTGCCAGCTAGGACTAGCAAAAGATAAAACATGCATGATTTTAAGAAAGTTAAGAATTTTTTGTCTAAATTTCTAGTGTGCAACTGAGGCCTGAATTCATATAAATTAAAGGGAGGGAGCAGAAGTGAAAACCTCAATAAGAGCAACGAACGAAGCAGCCATCATAGCGAAAGCTTCCCCAGCATCAAAGGTGGGAGCTCCCCACTGGAACGGGTATGGGAATCTTATCCTGCATAAAGAATGTGCATCAGAGGAAAATATATCACCAATTACCGAGTTACAGTCCAACTTGGCATACGCCTTTGTAAATTGAATACTTATATTTAGCATGTGCAAAACTTAATTAATTAGCCACCTACTTGCATATCTTTTATTCTCTGTACATAACTCATGACATGATACTAATGGAGGCCCCAAAAATTTACACCAATCAAACAAGCCATACCATGGAGCTGCACCAATAATTCCAGCACGGTCTGTTCGGCAGCTCATTTGGGTTGTTCTTGGTGAGTGCTTATAAGCTCCCCCGACAGTGAGAAGGTGAGCATAAATCCACACGATAATCACCGAGAATATAACAGCAAAGCGGTCAAAGATATGCTTCTCCCCGCCCATAAGATGAGGTATATACTGTGTGGAGAAAACTATTAATCAGCTCATGGTGTTAAGAGTTCTTTGTTGAAACATTACTCAATTCAAGTTACTATCATCCAGAATTTTTGTTGGAAATCTTCTGAATTAAAGGAGACTTATATAGTACCTGTGAGAAGATTACTAGAATGATGAGTTGGGGAAGTCCAATTTCCACACATTTTGTGAGCTAACCAAAAATTGCAACCATCATCAGCCGAGAAAGCAAAGTATACAGTTACAATTTTGCATGTAAAAAGGTGAAGAGGTGTGATTTCTGTAGATACATAATGCTCATAGCAGAAGGTGGCATGCTCTTACCAGTGGAAAACCAAACTCATATAGGCCAAACCCTGCTAGCGATACCAATGGAACTACGGATAGTGGACTCATGAACCTGATAATACAAGGGCAGGGCACTCTAAACGTGTAACTAATCTCATACAGGATGCAGATAACATGATATCAATATAATTAAATATTTCATGGTTTGGGACATAAGAATCTACTATCAAGATTTCATATAACAGTGATAAGTAAACCTCATCACATTACGCCACAGGCCACTAAATCCAAGAACAATTTGAAGTGTAGACGCAACAATAAGAGCACCCTGTGTCCCCCGCATTATCTTCTTAAATTTCTGCATAAAGAAGTAATCAGGACAACAGAAACACTCATGGTTGCATTTGGAAAAACAAGGAAAGAAGGGGTTGAATATGTACCTCCTCAGGATCAACAAGCTCACTGTATCGCCCAGCCAAGACAATTGACAGAGTGGTCGGCACAAACGTGTAAGAGGCTCCAATTACAGCAGGTAATCTGGAGCCAAACAATGTCTGCATATAAGTATTCACTCCAGCCACAAAAAGTAGCGTCTGGATCATCTTTGCCTTCTCTTCCTAAAAAGTAAAGCAAAATACGCCAGTTTCGTTAACAAAAACTAGCCAAAATTCTAAAACATCCACAAAGCATTGTCAAATAGTCACAAGATGTAAGTTAAGCCTTACATTCCCTCCTCCCATTTGTGGAACCAGAGTAGTGGGAATAAGAACTGTAGTGCCAAGCATCACAAGATAGTGCTGGAACCCAAGTAATATGGCCTCAGCTGCATACATCACCAAACCATAACTTAAACTTCACATTAACACTAATTACATCAAACAGAACAACAATAATCAAAACCATTTTTCCAACATCAAAAAATCCATTTCCATGATTCCATCAAACACTACTAAACATGAGTACATAAAAAAACCCACACAAATGTCCCAAAAATCCACATCCATGAAACATAAACCAAGAAGATTTGGGCCCATAAGTCCATTACACATGCATATGTATAATAAACAATACACAAACATATATAAAACATGTTTATACACATAGAAAATTTTAAAGCACTCACGCCAGGGAGGAGGGCTAGTGATACAAAAAGCAATATTAGGCAACTGATCTTTAGCTGGATGTGGAAGCAGCTCTTCTTGCTTGGGTGGTGGTGCATGTCCTCCTCCTGCCATTTGTCTCTAAACAAAACCCTTCACTTCAATAAATCCTAAATCTCACAAAACCCTGTAACAGATAAACAAGAAAAATCATAAACAAGCTTCTCATCAGTGAAACACTAAAACCCCATGATTCACAATCCCAAGAAAATCAAAGTAACAAAAAAAAAATCATTACAGTACCAAATCCCCACACAACAAGCTGTCCTAAAGTACAGACACACCAAATGCATTTATGTGTGAAAAAACAGTACAAGTCAAGAACCTATACACACATGGTACATACATATATAAACGAGTGCTCATTATTTACAGTAAACTAAACCTGTAAAAAACAGTGCTTCTTTGCTATCTTTACTTGTCTGAGAAGAATTATTAGTACATAAATAATGTGCAAGAAGTTAAAAAGGCAAGCCCATTCAAAGGAAAGCAAGGAAAAGAAAGAGCTAAAATTAGGAAAGCTAGTAAAATGGACAGAGATATGTCTGAACAACTGAACAAGTAAAAGAAAAAGGAATAGTACTGTTGTTGGAAGTGCATGCATAGATAGATACATGGATGTGTGTGTATAGGTTTGTGTATGTTATTGGGAATGGTGTAACCATTTCTTTCTTTTTACATGTAAAAATAAAGCTCAAGACAGCATATCAAAAGAGCATCTACACCATTTACTTTAATTCTAAATTTATCACTTTTGTTTATGCTAATTCCATTTCTTTGTCATAATTTGATGTTCTTGATATTTTCTTGATTTTGGAATATTAGTAATTAATCACTTTAAGGAAGTTGTTAATAGTTGTAATAAATGATTTAATGTAATATTAATATTGTTACTTTGTTGATTTCTACGGAATTTTTCGTCCGGAGGAACGGAGAGAGAGTATTATGCATGGAATCAAATGGTAATAATTACATGTAACTTTTTATGACATAGCCCATTATATATATAGTTTTGTTCAAATACAAACCAATCCTTAAATACAAACTACAAACTAACACTAAATTAATTATATTTCATTTATTCTAAGATTCCCGTCAAGGGTACCTTCACAAAAAATGCTTAAAATAATTGGTTCTATCCAACAAAAAAAAAAAAAAAATCCCTGCCGTGGAAATGCGAAGCATTTAAGACAATAAACGGATGAGTTAGGTAGTCATGAGGGCCGAAGGCTCTCGACACACCCGTCAATCGTCTATTGCCTTTACCATTGATTGCCATTCCTTACAACTTTAGAATGATAAAGGCGCGAAGCGCTGTACAATAAGGTGCGAAGCACCGTTAACCAGTGAAATTCATTGCCACGTCATCACGTGAACAATGATTTTTTTATTTTATTTTATTTTATTTTATTTTTTTGTTGGATCGAGCCAATTATTTTAAGCATTTTTTGTATTGGGGTACCCCTAGTTTGGTCATTAGATTAGCTTAAAATATTAGATTAGTGTTTAGTTTTTAGTTTGTAGTTAATTTTAGTTTGTAGTGGAGTAGGACCCTATATATATATATATATATATATATATATATATATATATATATATATATATATATATATATATATTTAAAAAATTTCATTTGCGGTTGACTGATAAAATTTGATTTTTTAATTTTTTTTGTTATATTTGTAATGAGTTGCAAATTTATTATAAAAAAATGTTAATTTCTATAACTTATTAAGTCGAGGCAAAAGACTTGGCAAAAAATTACTATAATTGTTAAAGAAAACAAAAAATGTAGTCACCAAATATTCAATATATAACGAAACTCTTAAAGACTATTTTTAACCGGACCCAAAATACAAAGCAAAAGAAACTTATTATTTATGCGTGTGTGAGGTGGAAAGGGTTTGTGTGGATTTATATTAGAGCTAATTAATTATTTTAATTAGAATGTAAAGGTGATAAAAGAAAAAGGGAAGACTGCTATTCCCATCATCTCTTTATTTACTTTCCTCATCCGGCAATGCAAGAATCTGGATATAAAAGATGGCAGATAATAAAATAAACAGTTGTTGGGATTTTAAATTAACAAGAAAAATAAAAGGTTACGAGAACCATTGTTGTGCGTAGGCCTGTCAATGAATCAAGAATCCGATCCAATCCGATCCGATCCAATCCGAAATTAGCGGGTATGGATTCTTCAAAAAAATATCCGATCCGATATGGATCCGATTCGATAAGGATCCGATCCGATAAGGAGCGGGTATGGATTTAGCATGATCCGATCCGTTAACGATCCGATCCGAATATATTTATATATTAAATATTTTTTATATCTTATATATAATATATTTATTATATATAATATATAATATAAAAAATATATCTACATATCTATAGTATATTATATATATAATATATGTTATATTTATTATTTATATGTATTATATAATATATAAAATACTATATTTATTATTTAGTATATATTATATATTATATATATTTTATTTATCATATATAATATAAAATTTATAAAAAAATATATTGACTTTTCGAATAACATCTAAAAATTTGAATACAAGTTAAAGTACTGATCAAAATACTAGTTGACCTTTAAATTACCAAATCAAATGAATTTATTGAATTTTAAATCTGGATATGTCAATTTTATAATTTAGCATATTTTTTTTTTAATTAAACGGGTCGGACCTCCGATCCGAAAATCCGAAACCCGAACGGATCGGGTATGGATCAGACTAAAAAATATCCGCACCTGATCCGATCCAATCCGAACCCGAAATATCTTAATGGATTCGAATATGGATTTAGGATAATCCGATCCGAATTCGACCCGTTGACAGGCCTAGTTGTGCTTGTAGATTATGAGCCCGTTGGGCAACACCTCCTTTAAGGAGTTTTTTACTTTCAGGAGTTTTTGCTTTATTTGGCAACCTCGGTTTAAAACCGGCTTTAAGCATGTTTCGTGGTTAATGGCTACAAGTAGTATTCCCTCCGTCCCTTTTGTTTCTTAACATTTCATTTTTTCTGTACTTTCTGAACATTAAATTTTTATACAGAAAAAGAAAATTTTAAAAAAAAGTTATTTAACTATCCTTAAAATACACCTTAAAATACGTGCCAAAAAATACAGAAAAAGTGAAATGTTAAGAACCAAAAGGGATGGAGGTAATTCTAAGTTATCGTGTAGTAAGTCTAGTAATAAATCAGTTGTGCATGTTTCAGTCTGTCTGTTTCCTCCCGAGGACTTGTATTTTGTTATACAAGTCTTGCTACCGCCTTGTTGTAACTTGTGGTTTCTAATAGGGTTTTATATCAAATTGGTTACTCCTTTCGTTAAAAATTATCATTTAACCCACCGTTTTCATCGGAGTCTCATTTAAACCACTAAATTAAAAAAATATATCATTTATCCCCCCGTATATCACTTAGACCACCATAAATTGTATTAATTTTTTGAATGCAGGGGGGCAAATGATATATTTTCTTAGTTTAGTGGTTTAAATGAGACCCCGATAAGAACGGTGGGTTAAATGATAATTTTTGATGAAGGGAGTGGCCAGTTTGATATAAAACCCGTTTCTAATATAATTAGCTTAACTATCAAAAAAAAAAAGTTAAAAAACTGTTTTAAGTCATAAGTTCCATTTAGGTACTTTTGACTTATGACTTATCGAGTTTTTATTTTCACGATTCTTGTAAAGTTCAAATATTATGAATTTAAAATTTTTTAAAGTCAAATTTCACTTCAAGGCAAAATTATTAAACCCCCATTTAACTTTAAGTAAAATTACCCGAACACTTTCATGCAACTTAAAGTAAACCACTTTACTTTCTTCTTTAAATTAAAAACACCTCCATTAAATCAAAAGTAACTTATTTTAAGCAAATTTCAAACGCCTCTATCCGTTCTTGATCTGAAAGTTTAACATCAACCTCGTTTTTGGGTTAATAATCAAGTGAGTCACTCGAGTGGGCCAAATGTATCAAGTTGGTCACTGATTTCAAACCGGTATCAAGCAGGTCACTTTAATCACATAAGAGTACATTTCGTTAGTTTTTCAATTACTTAAAGATGGAAAACTAATTTTTCATCGAGGTCTACACATTTTTCTTAAATGCTACTGTAATCAAATGAAAGGTTATGAACTTTAGTATGTTTGATAATATATTTAGAATTTAAAAAGTTTATTAATTATTTATTTTTAATTAAAACAAGGAAAATGACAATAAAATTAAAAATAAATAGTAAATGAATTTTTAAAAATCTAAATATATTATCAGAAATACTAGAATTATTAACCTTTCGTTTGTGTATATGCCACATCAGATATTTCTTAACACGTCAGCATTTTCTGTCTTCTAAGTAATTGAAAAACTAACGGAGTGTACTCTTATGTGATTAAAGTGACCTGAGTGTACTTTTATGTGATTAAAGTGACCTGCTTGATACCGGTTTGAAATCAGTGACCAACTTGATACATTTGGCCCACTCGAGTGACTCACTTGATACTTAACCCCCTCGTTTTTTACGAAATGTCGAGAAAACGTCAATATTTGTGATTATCAAATAATTTAATTTAAAAATTATGATTGCAGCTCGATAAGTATATTAGCCTAATATAATTCATTTATATAAAGATCATTGATTTTTTTTTGTCACAGTGCTTTGTACTTGGGCAGTTCAGAGTTCAGAGTATAGTAGAACCTTGATAAATGAATATTCGATAAATAAATAATTTCGTCAAATAAATAATCTTTTTTTATCCTGACGTAATAAAGACAATATACTTAATTTTTATCTCGATAAATAAATAATAAATAAAAAATTTCGATACCGAACATATTCATCATTTATGAAAATTTAACTGTATGTTAAATTTGTTACGGGTTTGGGATCGTTTCGTTCCAGTTGGCGCCTACTACTTGCGGGGCTGTGTATGAGTAGATATGCACAAAAAGCCCGAGCCCGAAAATCTGGCCCGGCCTGATCCGGCAAAATCCGATCAAAGTCTGGCCCGGTCAAAGTCCGGCCTGGTCAAGTCCGGCCCGAGGTCCTTAAACGGTCCCTATATTTTTGGGCAAAGCCCGGCCCGGCCCGGCAAAAGCTCGGTCTTAGCCCGGTCTTTTAAAAAGCCCGGTCTTCGACCCGGCCCGATTAAAAGCCCGGTTCGGCCCGAAAAAGCCCGGGTAAAATTCGATTATTCTAGTATACTTACATAAATATTTATGTATTTACACTTCCGACAAATATAAAAATAATTTAAGTACATATATATTTACATATTTATTATTTATAATAAGATTATTTATATGCATATATTACGATACATGAACGAAAACAAGTTAAGTACACGTGTAATCAATTAATATATTATCAAATCAAAAAGTAAATCGATAAATGTAATATTTGTATCGGCAAAATAGATTGTTTAACACATGTCTGCCATTATTACATAAAGAACATTCTTATGTAACATAAAATCTCGATCCGATTTGATCCCGGAAAAAGCCCGATCCGGCCCGGCCCGCTTCAGGCCCCGGAAAAAAGCCCACCGCGGCCCGCTTCAAAGGCCTAAACGGGCTCACATTTTTCACAGAAGCCCGGCCCGGGCCGGCTCGGCCCGGTCAAAGTCAAAGCCCGGGCCGGGCTTTGACCAAAAAGCCCGGGCTTTTCAAAGCCCGGTCAAAACCCGGCCCGATAGGCCTTTTGTGCATCTCTATGTATGAGTCGAGCCATTTGAAATGGCTAAGAGCCTAATATAGTCCAGCGTCGGGATAAATAAGGTTTAGCATTGCCACATTTACAAACTTAAAAAGGTTATAATTATCTTTCGAGCGCATAATCTATAACCTTTATTAATAAGCGAAATCCTTTTTAGTGGTACTTAAAATTTGGTTTGTACTATATTTTGGTTTCACCCTTTTTTGGTTCGCACTATATTTGGGTTTCACCCATAAAATCCTATTTTCCTTAAAATTCTATGTTGTTTTTTTAACAAATAGAATTAAAATAGAAATACTATTATAATTATAATTCTTTTATTTGTAAAACCCTCTTTTAGTGGTACCTAAAATTTGGTTCGTACTATATTTTGGTTTCACCCTTTTTTGGTTCGCACTATATTTTGGTTTCACCCCTAAAATCCTATTTTCCTTATAATTTTATGTTGTTTTTTTAACAAATAGAATTAAAATAGAAATACTAATATAATTATAATTTTTTTATTTGTAATTTTTTAATAGAATCATAGTTCTCATAGAATACTATGTTGCTTTAAAAAGAATTAAAAATAGAATTCTTATGATAATTATAATTCTTTTGTTTAAAATTTTTTTTACTTGAAAAATCTAACGATAAAAAATCACCAACAAATAGAGGGTAAAACACCAACGAATACAATATACAATCTAGGGTTACTTATATAAATTTTTGTAAAACACCAACGAATACGTAGCATTATCGTATAACTATTAATAAAATACTAATGAATCTATAATCTTTATTAATACATCCCTATTTAATGGTACTTTCGTAACAAATTTGGTTCCAACCTTATTTTGGATTCATCACAAATTCCTACTCCCCTAAAATTCATATTATTTTCTAAAAAAATTGTTTAGAATTTTCTTATAATTATAATTCTTATAGTATAATCTTACTGAATTTTACAAATAACGTATCTATTAGAACCAGAACCAGGTATATTATGTTTTCTTGAATATTGTTTAAAATATAATCTTAAATAAATAATAAATAATATCTATATCTATAATCTTTATTAAAAACAAAACCCCTTTTTAATGTACTACTTTGTACCAAATTTGGTTCGCACCATATTTTGGTTTCACCCCAAGACTAAAAAAATAGACTACGAATACATATGCTGATCTACGATGATATGCTTATCTATATAAATCCAAATACATTTTTAGTGGTACTTCGGTACCAAAATTTGGTTACACCCCTAAGATTCCTATTTCTCATAGGATTTTATATTATTTTTTAATAAAATAATAAAATTGTTAATATTACTATAATTCTAATTTTTTGTTATAACTCTATTCAGTTCACAAATAACATATTTATCATAATCATGTACATTTTAACTTATATATGAGAATCATTTAGTTTTTTTCTCGCACTATATTTTGGTTTCACCCCTTTTTTGGTTCGCACTATATTTTGGTTTCACCCTTAAAATCATATTTTCCTTAAAATTCTATGTTGTTTTTTTAACAAATAGAATTAAAATAGAAATCCTATTATAATTATAATTCTTTTATTTGTAATTTTTTTAATAGAATCATAGTTCTCCTAAAATACTATGTTGCTTTAAAAAGAATTAAAAATAGAATTCTTATGATAATTATAATTCTTTTGTTTATAATTTTTTTTACTTGAAAAATCTAACGATAAAAAACCACCAACAAATAGAGGGTAAAACATCAACGAAACAATATACAATCTAGGGTTACTTATATAAATTTTTGTAAAACACCAACGAATACGTAGCATTATCGTATAACTATTAATAAAACACTAACGAATCTATAACCTCTATTAATATATCCCTAATTAATGGTACTTTCGTAACAAATTTTGTTCCACCCTTATTTTGGTTTCATCACAAATTTCTACTCTCCTAAAATTCATATTATTTTCTAAAAAAATTGTTTGGAATTTTGTTATAATTATAATTCTTATAGTTTAATCTTACTGAATTTTACAAATAACGTATCTATTAAAACCAGAACCATGTATATTATGTTTTCTTGATTGTTTAAAATATAATCTTAAATAAATAATAAATAAAATCTATATCTATAATCTTTATTAAAAACAAAACCCCTTTTTAATGTACTACTTTGTACCAAATTTGGTTCGCACCATATTTTGGTTTCACCCCAAGACTAAAAAAAAGACTACGAATACATATGCTGATCTACGGTGATATGCTTATCTATAACAATCGAAATACATTTTTAGTGGTACTTCGGTACCAAAATTTGGTTACACCCCCAAGATTCCTATTTCTCCTAGGATTCTATATTATTTTTTAATAAAATAATAAAATTGTTAATATTACTATAATTCTAAATTTTTGTTATAACTCTATTCAGTTCACAAATAACATATTTATCATAATCATGTACATTTTAACGTATATATCGGAATCATTTAGTTTTTTCCTCGATTTTCCTAAATAAAATTAAATAAATAATATATAAAATGACCTTTACTAATAAACAAATTCTTTTAATAACATAATTTTTTATAATAAATTAATGATCAATTTAATTAAATTTTCTCGGGCCCTTATCATCTAATATGTTAGGGCGAATACACAATATATAATCAAGTACTGTATGAGTAAATAACAAGAACACACGTTTTAGTACTTAAAACTGTTTGGAATTAATAATTCCTCTCTCAGTGATGTAAAATATCACAGAGAGCTGCTTAGGTTACAATGAATGATATTCGTTCACAATGGATACCCTTCTAGGGTTAACCTAACTGTATTTATAAGATATACAACTACGTACAATCGTTAATTGATTCTCCTATAATTAAGCTATACAATTGATATCAATTACGATTGCTACACGTCTCCTAAGTCAACTCAATCTTTTTGACAGCTATCCAATCTTCAAAGATATTGCTTCCATATTAATCTGAAATTAATCTTTAATCTCTATTGACTTGTAGACGCTTCCAGTAGACAGACTTTAGCAAACTCTGTTGCTCTCCTAGCCAGCAGTGTCTGCGCTTCCTTGTGTTCAGCTAGCAGTGTTTACACTTCCTTCTGTCAGCGTTTGCGCTTCCAGCTGTCAGCGTATACTCAAACTCTGCTACGACTGCTTTCATTAACAAGTTAAACTTTTTTTTCCTGTAACACTTAAACACTGACATTAAAACACATCAATTATATCTAACAATCTCCCCCAACTTGTTCATTAGAATAATGTACAAGTTCACAGTAATTGATGATGTCAAAACAATCAAATAAAAACACAGTGTTTAACATATAACCAGAGTTTAATCTTGACTTAACAAAATCTACAGAAAATTCAAATTACTTACAAATTCTGTCTACCTAACCTCCTCAAGATCTGGAGTTGTTCTGAGATAATCTATCAACAGTCTTCTTTCAGCATTTTCAAGTTCTCTCTGCATAGCTTCCTTGATCTCTTTTAACTCTGGATCACTCTCATCAGTTTGATAGATAGCAGCTCTTAGATCGTAGATTTTATTTCTCCTCATCTCATTACCCAGTCTTATGAACTTGACTTCCTCTGATTGAGAATTAAAATCAAGAACTGTAATACCCAGATCAGTCTTTAATTTAGCAGTTCCTTTCTTCATCTCAACAAGATTTCCATTCCAATCTCTGTATTTAGGAACATACTCTTCAGTAGTTTTTGATCCTGTAAAGGCTTTGGCTCTCAGCATATATTCTCTTATAGAATTAGCAATAAGCTCTATTCGTCGATTTCTGACTCTAAATATATGCAGAACATACTGGAGTTCCTCAAACAACTTGAGCTTAATTGCTTCTTCATTCACTCTATACACTGTTCCATCTGTCATGAAGTACAACAGAAAGTGAATATCTAAGCTCTTTTGGTGAACTAGCTGAACTGATTCCAATTTGTCCAGATTTTCTTGAATAATACCAGAACCAAGAGAGACAAGTGCAGAAGGATCTCTTGGACTGTTACTAAATCTCAAATCTCTTCTTGAACCTAAGCCAGAAGTATTCCTGCCTGGTGGTTTTCCTGAACAAGCAATATTATGTTGATAACCACCAATTCCTTCTGTTTGTTCTTGAACTGGAATCTTTGGTCTTGAAAATCCAGGTAAAGGTTTACTTTGAGTCTGTATAGAATCACTTACAACTTGTGTGGCAACAGAGGTTGTAACTGTCTTTTTACCTTTGCTTTCTTCACCCATCACCCCTTTCAGTTTTAACTTGGCATCAAGAGAAGACTTTCTTACCAACTTTCCTTCTTCTTCTTCTTCTTCTTCTTCTTCTTCTTCTTCTTCCTCTTCTTGAATACCAGATAAATTCTCTTTAATTTCAATCCCTTTCCTTGCAGGCCTTGAAGCTTTGACAATCTTCTTTCCTTTCTTGGACTTCAGTGTCTTTAAATGTTCTTTTTGCAACAGCTTTTCTTCAGCATGTATATCTTCAAGTGTAGCCTCAGCATTTTCCTCACGAAAAATCTTAGCAGCTAACTCTTCATCTGTTTGTGGATTGTCAGTGAATGACAAATCCTTTTGCCTTGAAGTAGAAGTACTCTGAAGATTTGTATCTGCCACCAGATTTGACTTTGACCTTGTAGACATTCCATGTCCATGTCTTGGATTTGCACTTCTTAACCCCTTATCAGAATTTGCACCTTCTTCATCCAGATGATCCTTCTTTGACAGAGTTTGAGTTTGCTTGCACTTAGTTTTAGCAATTCTCCCCCCCTTTTTGACATCATCACCATCTGGAATCAGAATAGAGGTGATTAACTCAAGAGAGTTTGCAATAGAATCAACCTTCTCAGTCAGCAAAAGCTGATTCTGTTCAACTTTGCTCAATCTGTCATTAAGAGTCTCCTGAGCTTTGGAAAATTGTTGAAATAGCTTAGAATTAGCTCTTTGAGATTTCTCCTCATGAGTAGCAACCTCTGTTCTAAGATCAACAATTACCTTCTGATTGTCATCAAACCTGTGATTTAAAGACTTGATCTGAATCACTGTTCCTTGTAGACAAGTGAAAATATCAGGATTTGAAATCTTTGAAGAATTTGCCTTAAGAAAGGTAGCTGCTCTGCCAGGAGGAAAGATACAATCTGATTTGTACCAATCTGCAGTTTGCTTGGTTAAATAATTATCATCAATTTCATGAACAGAAGGTCCAGCAAAGTCTGGTTTCTCTCCTGTTTTCTGTCCATCAGTTTGAAATTGTTCATTTTCAGCTCCTGTACTCCTGTCTTCAAAAGAATCACTAACTGACACATCAGTATGTGCAACTGAAGCAATGTCTTCATTTTGAGCATCAACTGGTTCTTGAGCAACTTGTTTTCCTTTATCACCTTGTGCATGCTCTGAAGAAACAACCTTTTCTGGTTGATCAATCTCCTCACCATGATCAGAAACATGATGTGCATCAGAGTATAACTCTGTGTGAGATGCAACCTCAGTGTCTTCTAATACAACAGTAGGCCCGTCTGCAACACCAGTATCAATAGAGTTGGTGACTACCATGGGTGTTGGAGTAGATGCTTCATTGTCAAAAGAAAATGGAATGGGAGTTTCATCAAACTCTTCCATTGCAGGTAATGCATCTCTATCATCTGTATCAATCGGAACCTTAGCAAGTTCTGGTTCATCAATGTTGAAACCTGTTTCTTCCACAGTAGATTCTATGATAACCTCTGTCTCAACAGTAGGAATATCCTTAGAAATATTCTCTTGAGCTTCAAGAACTTGCTCATCATCAGAGTCTGTAAGAATCAGCCTTCTCCTTTTTGCTTGAGGCACTTCAATTACCTCTTCTTCTTCACTAGAGCTGTCCTCAACTGGTGGTAATGAAGGCCTATTTGCCCTTTTAATGACTCTTCTGGTATAAACAGCTCCAGGAGATGTCTGTTTAGCCTTAGAATGCTTTGTGTTAAGAGCAGTATGCTTTTGCCTTTTTGGTTTAGATTTTGGTTGAGGTTGAGCAGACTCAGAGTTTGTTGGTTCAATGATTGGTTCAGATTGTGGTTGTTTTGATGTAGTAGGTACAGTGTTTGTGGGTGTTGGCTCAGGTGATGGTATAGGATTAGAGTGTATGGTTTCAGTGTGGTCAGTGGCTAAAGGTTCAGGCATTTGGTGTGTTTCTGGTTGTTGTGGCTGTTGTGGTTCTTGTGGTGGTGATTGGGAATCTTGGGGTTGATTTAGAAAATTTTGCAGGGCAAGTGGCAAAACAAGTTCAGGTAGATCTTTACCAACATCTTTATTAGTCATATCAGAGAATATTCTCTTATTGACTCGAAAAGGTTGAATCACATCAGCTGCATCAATTTCTAAACCAGGTACACAGGCATTGAACAAAAGTTGACAAAATCTAGCAAAATAGACTGTAGTAGACTCTGACAATTTATCGCCTAAATTCATTAACACATATCGACCAAAATCAAAATACTGCCATAAAGTAGAGAATACCCAATTTGCAGACTATCCATAGGAATGGCATCCCAGTTGGTGACTTTCTTCTGGAATGTCCTGGTGATACAGTCAAAGAAAAAATTCCATTCCTTTCGAAGATTTGGCCGTTTGACACTGCCAAGCTTTGCCAGAGAATCCATGTAACCAATTTCTGTTAACATGTCCCGCAGATTTTGCTCAGAAACAATAGCATATGAAGTATGTGTGTCGAAGTCCATGGTTTCTCGAACAGTTTGTGGAGTAATCACAAACTCTTGTTCATCATGAGTGAAGATTATAGTTGGAGTCCCATTCTCTCCTCCATCTATATACCTTGAGTTTTGCCAGAAAGTGACAATTTGAGATGCAGATAGAACAGCAGGTTCAATTAATGCTTGCCCAATTTCAGAGTCACGAAGAAAATTCTGTATAAGATGAAATGCTTCGGGAGCACGGTCGTTCTCAAGTAAAGCTGCAAAATTGTTAGGAACAAAACGAAGACCAAAAGAAGTAAAAGGTTTTGTTGCCATTAGATCAAGAAATGAGCAGGAAATGATAGTGAAAATGGTGTGTTTGTAAGGTGTTTGTGAAAATGTCGAAGTGACAAACAAAGGAGTTCTGTGTTTTGGTAAAGTGAATATGAGTGAATATGAAGTGATGGTAACAAAAAGTGATTTGAGTAGTAATTAAAAATTAAAACTCAATCGTTTGTACATTGAAAACACGCAACCGTTACCAGAGTAGTGTGAAAGTGGGACACAATAATGGGTGAGTGGGACACGTGTCAAACATGCAGCGAAACAATCAATCACGCGCAGTAAAAATCAATTATTACCGCTGTCTTTCCTATTATCAAGACACTTTACCACATTTACACTCTTTAACAATTGTTGTTATTCCCAGATTACACACTTGTATAATTGTAGAAGGGGGGGTTGAATACAATTCTTGATTATTATAAATCTCTGATAAAAACCACAGAAATCTATAAGGAAATAATTGCTGAATAAGAAATGGTTCACAAACACATAAAAAATCAGGTGGTTAAATGTACCACCTGAGACTTTTATTCGAAGAAAACCCTGTGATACAAGTGTACACAGCTTCTGTGTTTACAACTCTTTGCTTCTAAAGATATTCAAGAAACCCTAAGCAAATGTGTATGTTTTCTTGCATACTAAAGAGTTGCTACACTTGGTTATATATTCCAAGTTTACAAGTGCTACAGGAATAAGATAATATTAATCTAATTCAAGTTGACTTGCTACTCCACTCCAAATCCACATGTAGCCGAAAGGTTGTCCTTGTGAACAGATATGTCCCCTGCACCTTTCTTGTATGTACTGTGTAAATGGAATGCTTCTTTCTTCTGTGTTTCCAAAGTATGGCTGCCATATTGCTTTTTATACCTACTATCAACCCATGTGATCTGTCAGTCAAACCTGTCCTTATCAACTGCTAATTCCTAGCATAGGATAAAGTGACAATGATTATCCGTTGATGTTGTGTCTACTTATCCGTTGATGGTAGTTTGAGCTGTATCCGTTGATCGAGTAGATTTGAGTTGTATCCGTTGATAGAGCCCTGTTCTCATCCGTTGATACATTTTCACTTAGACAGAATTACATAGCATAGCTTATTTACAATTGGCTACCCTATTCTGCCTATCCATTGATGGTCAACATGACTCTGAATAAAGACACTATCAACTGATAAATAGAGATATTGCAGTATGCTACAAAACCTCATCCGTTGATGAGCTACCTGTCAACGGATAGAGTTATAAGGTCTTATCCGTTGACAGTTACAAAACTTGACTTATACAATTTTGCTTGAATGTTAAGTTATCATCAACTACAACATATTCCTAACAATCTCCCCCAATTTATACTTGATGGCTATAAAGCATAAATTCATAACCTTGATGATAACAAAACATTCCTAACGATATATACACACTTCAGTATGCAAACATTGTATTAAGCTACAAAAATTAAAAACAGAAAGCTTTAAGAAACTTATCAGAGATGTGCTCCTTTAGATTGAGCAGATTAATGAGGTTTCCTCTCTCTGGTTGGCTGCACCCTTGACTTTCCTTCCTTGGTAGAGTTGGACTCAATTTGCACTTGAAGTTGCCTATAGAAGGTATCTTCTTCAACAACCTTTGGATTTAGCTTTAGTTGTAACCATCTCAGGTAGTCAGAACTAGCCTTTGACAGTTGGTCTTCTAACCTGAAGAATCTCCTAGTGCCCTCATTATCCCTGAACTCCATCATCCAAAAGGGTTGAATGTGGATTTTCTGTCCATTATAAGGGATCTTCATTTTCTTTGGTAGACTCGAGGGAGAGTTCCATTCTCTCCTTATTTCTTCTATTCTGCTAATTATCTCCCTTCTGGCTATCTCAGAGAACCCTGTGTGTCTCTTGAAAGTTGACAACACTCTGGTCAATGTATGATAATTTTCTCCAAGAACCTTCTTTAGTGGCCATGTCCTCTGACTTCCTCCCTTGTAGACAAACACTAATCTCTCAGGCTGATTCTTGTACTTGTCAATTCCTCTTACTTCTGACAATTCATCCAAAAATAGATTCATGTCAGAGTATTCTTCAATTTCTGCCTGATAGATAAAGTCTTCGTTGTTTTCCAAGATTGGTTGTTTGACAATGGCAGGTACCCTAGCAACTTGAACTGGTCCCTTTGAAAGTTGCTTCTTTGGAGCCCTTTTCTTCTGTTTTGGATTTAGCAAGAATGAAGGAACTTCAATTGAATCAAAATTCACTGGTTCCTCTTTAGGCCTTATGGGGTCACCATGAAAGTTTACAGTTGGGTCGATTACTAGTGCAGACATAGGTACTGGTGAACCAATTGTTTCTTTTTCTGGAGAGGGTTCTGGAGAAAGAACCCTCTTGGTTTTAGCTTTCCTTCTTCTAGGTTTGATTTTGGGAACTTCCTCAGGTTCCTTCATTTCAACCTCTACCTCATCCATTAACTCTTGAGCTAGCCTGGCTTGCTTCTCTTCTGAGTTTTCATGTTGATTTTCTGTACTTGGATGGGCTTCCCTTTGGATTCTGGAGACTTCTTCTCTTTTAGCTTCCACAAATCTAGGATGACTGTTGGATATATTTAATACTTTTCCATTCCTCATGATTACAGCCATCCAATCTCTTACACTCTTATTTGTCTGAACTTTGAACTCCATAATTGTTTTTCCCATTAGCTTTACTTCATCATTCTTGGGAAATGGGTAGTCCAATTGAAGCTTGTTCTTCCCATTTTCCTTTGGTGGTGAGTAGGCTCTGGTTTTGATAGCTGGTTCAAATTCTTTGACAAATGATGGCTCAGCATCATAGAATGTAGGAGCCACAACCCTTGGAGTGAGCACCTTCATGATTGTGGTTGATATTGTTGGAGCAGAAGATTGAGCATTAAGGAACAAAGTTGATGCAATTGATTCATTGATCATCCTCTCTGTCCTTAGAATTCTGTCATTAGCCTCCTTGTTTATCTTTTCCAAAGCTTCTATCCTGGCTTGCCTTTCACCATCTGAGATGTCTTCTAATCTTTGAATCTCAGGCAAAGCCACTTGTTTCTTCACAGGGGAAGCCTTTATCTCAAACTCTGTTGGATTGACCACTACAATTGGTTGTTGCTCCCCCTCAATATGTGCTATCTCACTACTGGTAGCTTGAAATTGGCCAGTAGATGTTGCAGCCTCTTCTGTGCTTGTTCCCATTTTCTCCCCCTTTTTGTTAGCATCAAGGGTTGGGGTTGAAGCTGCAAGTAGCATTTCCAGTAGTTGAGTTTGTTTTGTTTGATTGGCAATGATGGTGTGCAATTGAGATTCCATACTATCCACCCTTGAGGAAAGAAGCTGAACAGACTTAGCCAGGCTATCTTCTTTGAGAAGTTTGCTAGAAAGCACCTTCTGAGTGGTAGTAGGAGCTAGTGCCTCAATCCTGGCATCTAGTGCTATTTTCATTTCTCTAATTGCAGACTGGACCTCCTCTTGCTGTGTTCTTTGAATAACAGATTGCATCTTTTGTAATTTCAGGGAGGCCATTACTTGCTCAAGAACAGTCTTTCTCTGTGGTTCTGCAGTTTGGTGCTCAGCCTTAGCAGATTGGTATTGCTTCATGATTTCCACATTGAGATGCCCAAGTTCAGTGGCATTGGAAAACATCCATCCTGGAGTTTCATCTTCATTTATGTCTTCACCATCTGAACTGTGACAGTCATAACTGCCAAACTCTTCACTTCCAGCATTTGGAGACAGGGTTTGTAAAGCTTCTTTTGCTCTTCGAAGAGATTCTGAGGTGTGCACTAGGTGCATTGCCTCCTCTGCCTCCACATTGCCCTGCTGTGCCATGACTTGATAGGCAGAAACAGGATGAGTAAAGGTTTCAGGATCCAAAGAGATGGAGTCAATAACTGACTGATAGTCCTGTCTAAATTCCATCTCTTTGGAAGCTTCATTAACCTCCATTAACTCACTTGCAATGACTGATTCTTCCTGCCTTATTTCTCCTGTAGTCCCTTCTCTCCTCTCATCTCTCTTTTCTTGCATCAGGGGCTCCCCCTGGCTCACACCTCTCACACCCTCACCTTCACCTACTAAGGTGGAACTCTCTAGCTCTCCTTTTGCCTGACCGGAAGAAATGGTCAGCCTCTCATTGATTTTCTCTCCTTTTGCCTGCTCACAAGGCAGCCTCTCACTCCCTTCCCTCATTCCTAAAAGTGTTTCAATTACTACAAACTCCTCCACAGTTGACATAGGAATGTCACATTTTGCAGTGGTAGAGAGAGTTGTCAACGGATAAGGAATATCCGTTGATGTAGTAGTTATTGCTGTCAACGGATAGTTAGTTGAAGACATATCCGTTGATGAAGAAACACTTGTCAACGGATGAAGGATATCCGTTGATGAAGGTAAACGAGTATCCGTTGAAGTGAAAACCAACACGGAATCTGTGGTGATTGATTTTAAGGAAGAGGCCACAGATAGTGTTGTGAATTCAGGAATGGAAGATTGATGGCCCAACAAATCATCTAAAAGAGGATGACCACCAATTGTTGAGTGGGGCTTCTCCATGAATTTTAAAGATGGAGAATCAGGAATTGATGTAGAGATCATATCCACATCCAGAGATGGAGTTGGTGATGGTGGATCAAAATGTGTATCGATTTGAAGGTTAAGATCAAGGGGCTGTGACTCCACATTTATTGAAGTCACATCAAACTGAATTTGAGAAGGTACAGTTTGCTGTACAGTGTGTGCACCCTGTGATTCCCCAATGGTTTTGGATTTTACCCTTCGACCATAGGTTTTTGAGGGAGAGCTATCTGTGACCCTTGCCCTTTTGTGCTGTGTTCCTGAAATGGAACTCAAATTAGTAGTCACACCCTGTTGAGAGGATGTAGCTAGAAATTGGCTTGTAGGTTCATTAACAGTCTTTTGAGAGACTGAAATGTTGTGTGCACTTGCCTTACCTTCCTTATCCTTAGGGCTTCTTTGATGTTCACCCTGTCCCTCACCACTCACTACCACCTTCACACTCCCCTCAAGAGCTTTGGTAGTTTTTGCAACAGATGCCTTTTGAGAGACACCTGAGGTTTGTCTTTTAGATTGTGGTTTAGGAACTTTGGATTTGGTCACTTTGGTAGGAGCCTGTTTGGTCACAGTCACAGACTCCATTGTGACACTAGAAGGCAAAGAAATTTGGGGGTTGGAGATAGGAAGTTCAGGGTTGGAAACAGTTACCTGAATAATTGGTAGATATACCAATTGTACTTCTGCATTTAGGTTCATTCGAATCAAATCACTTAAGACTCTCTTCTCCTGAACAAAACAATTGAACTTGCTATCCGGGTTAGCAATGGATAGCTCATTCTCAGATACATGCAGTGCTAGGAGCATTAAAAATCTAGCAAAATAAACATTCTTGCCCCTAGTTTCCTTTTTACCTAATTTAGCTGCTATCTCATACATGACTAGTGTGCCAAAATTATAAAATTTATCAGTTAAAAGCATACAAAGCATAATTAGCATGGAGTTGGTAACAGCATCAAAGTTACTAATCTTGCCAGAAAAAGTTTTAATGAAGGCATCACAAAGATAACTCCATTCCTTAACCATACCTTTCCTAACAATTTTCCCTAAGTTCTCAGTACTAAGGGTATAATTTATGGAATTAAGCATGGTAACAATTTCAGCATTACTGGGTTCCTTCAGACAGTTATTCTCAGGCAATTTTAAACAAGCAGTTAACACATCAGAATTAACTACATAATTTTTACCCTTTAAAGAAAAAGCAAGTGTACCGTCTGTGCCATTGTACTCAGCAGATGCCCACATCTCTTCGATAACCTCATGGATTAGAGGAGTGGTGGCAGTCATAGCATGTGACAGTTTGCATTTCTTCACGAAATTCATCATGGTGTGATATGCTTCTGGAGCGTTCACAGTATCAACAAAGGCCGCGAAATTGTTCTTCTCATAGGTAAACCCAGTGGAAGACATCATCTTAACAATAGGCGCCATTGGAGTGTTTGAGCTTTTGTTGCAGAGAGAGATTTAGTGAAGAAGATGCAATTAACTAATGAGACTCTTGAAAATGAATAAAGGTGAAATGTGAGAATACAAAACAGCCTTTTATATATTCCAAGAATTAAAAATGAAATAATTAAGAGTAATTACCCCATTGGTCAAAAGTAACTGTCAGACAATAAATAAAAAGGAAAGAAGTACAGCCGTGACTAATTATACACGTTTATCAACGGCTATATAAAAAGTATATGTATATCAACGGATAAAGATTGGACGGTTGAGAAAACAGTTTATCCATCGATGACGTGGACAACCTGTTATCCGTTGACATACGAAAATCTAGTAATGTGTTTACACTACCAACGGATAAAAGGATATCCGTTGATAAGCAAATTTTGCCTTAGACAAAATTTCTGCTAAGAGTTATTCTGAGAGTTTTTAATTCTCAAGTAAATCAAAACACATTTCTAGCTGCAATACAGTATTATTAGATACCACTAGGAATTATGAAAAATTAAGCATACCTAGTTCACCTACCAATCTTGTGAATGAGGATTCATCAAGAGGCTTGGTGAAGATATCTGCAAGCTGCATTTCACTTGGCACAAAGTGCATTTCTACTGTACCATTCATCACATGCTCTCTGATGAAGTGGTATTTGATGTCAATATGCTTGGTTCTCGAATGTTGCACTGGATTTTCTGTGATGGCAATAGCACTAGTGTTGTCACAGAAAATTGGAATCTTCTCAACTTTTAGACCATAGTCAATAAGTTGATTCCTCATCCAAAGAATCTGTGCACAACAACTTCCAGCTGCAATGTACTCAGCTTCGGCTGTAGAAGTGGAGACTGAGTTCTGTTTCTTACTGAACCATGACACAAGCCTATTCCCTAGAAACTGACAGGAGCCTGTAGTACTTTTCCTATCAATTCTGCAACCTGCATAGTCTGCATCTGAATAGCCAATTAGATCAAAGCCAGAATCTCTTGGGTACCAAATGCCAAGGTTTGGTGTTCCCTTGAGATACCTGAAAATTCTCTTAATAGCAATCAAGTGAGACTCTCTAGGGTCAGCTTGAAATCTAGCACAAAGACATGTGGAGAACATTATATCAGGTCTACTAGCTGTTAGATATAGAAGTGAGCCTACCATGCCTCTATAGCTTGAGATGTCCACAGATTTTTCCTTAGTGTTCAACTCAAGCTTAGTTGCAGTGGCCATAGGTGTTTTTGCAGAGGCACAATCCATTAAGTCAAATTTCTTTAAGAGATCATAAATATATTTTGTTTGACTTATGAAAATTCCCTCATTAACTTGCTTTACTTGTAAGCCAAGAAAGTAAGTTAATTCACCCATCATGCTCATTTCATACCTACTTTGCATAAGTTTGGCAAACCTTTTACAAAGCTTCTCATCTGTAGACCCAAAAATAATATCATCTACATAGATTTGAACAAGTATTGAAGAACCATTGACATTTCTATGAAATAAAGTTTTATCTACTGTACCTCTAGTGAAGTGATTCTCCAGAAGAAATTGAGATAAAGTGTCATACCAGGCTCTTGGTGCTTGCTTCAAACCATAAAGTGCTTTCAAGAGAAGATATACATAATCTGGAAATTCTGGATCTTCAAAGCCAGGAGGTTGATGGACATATACCTCTTCTTCCAGTTCCCCATTTAGAAAGGCACTTTTAACATCCATCTGATAGACTTTGAAGTTGGCATGTGCTGCATAGGCTAGGAAAATTCTGATGGCCTCAAGTCTTGCCACTGGTGCAAAAGTTTCATCAAAATCTATTCCTTCTTCTTGAGAATAGCCCTTTGCCACTAATCTAGCTTTATTCCTCACAATTATGCCATTTTCATCAGTCTTATTCTTGAGAACCCATTTGGTACCTATGATACCTCTATCATCAGGTTTGGGCACAAGCTTCCATACTTTATTTCTCTCAAATTGGTTTAGCTCTTCTTGCATTGCTAAGACCCAATCTGGATCTAGAAGAGCATCCTCCACTTTCTTAGGTTCCTCTTGAGACAGGAAACTACTGTATAGGCACTCTTCTTGTGTGGCTCTCCTAGTTTGGACTCTTGAGTTTGAGTCACCAATGATTAACTCAAAAGGATGATCTCTGGTCCATTTTCTTGAAGGTGGAAGGTTTGATCTAGATGAGGTTGCTTCATCTATGTGAGTATGATATTGTTGATTGGATATTGAGTTTTGACTTTGAGAAACTCCCCCTGAGTTTGCTGTCCTTGAGGAATTATGAAGTTGACTGTCAACAGAAGCATCATTTTGTCTATCAACGGATGCTCCATTTTGCCTGTCGACGGATACATGAGAATGTCTGTCAACGGATGCATCTGATGATCTAGTATGACTGTCAACGGATGCTTCATTTCCAGTGTTAGCATCACTTCTAGTTGGACCAACAGCTCTAGGTGAATTTCCAAGGTCATGATCTTCATTTTCCTCATCATCATCAATGTACATTCTTCCTTCTACCTCATTTTCAAATCTCAACTTTTCATGGAAGCCTTCATCATTCAGACCTAGAATCTTCTGATCATCAAACACAACATGTACAGATTCCATGACAATGTTGGTTCTTAAATTGTAGACTCTATAGGCTTTCCCTGCTGCATACCCAACAAAGATAGCTTCATCTGCCTTTGCTTCAAATTTGCCCAAGTTATCTCCATGATTCCTTAGCACAAAACACTTACATCCAAAGACATGGAGAAAAGCTAACGTTGGTTTCTTGTTGGTGAATAAGTGGTAGGGAGTCATTCCTCTAGCTTGATTGATCAAGGAAATATTCTGAGTGAAGCAGGCAGTGCTGACAGCTTCAGCCCAGAAATATGTTGGCAATCTTGATTCACTTAACATTGTTCTAGCTGCTTCAATGAGAGTTCTGTTTTTCCTTTCAACAACCCCATTTTGTTGAGGTGTTCTAGCAGCAGAAAACTCATGGACAATTCCATTCTCTTCACAGAAAATATTCATTGTGGAATTTTTGAATTCAGTGCCATTGTCACTCCTGATTCTTTGTACTTTTACTTCAGAACCATTGTTTACTTGTCTGAGATGATTGATGATGATTTCACTTGCACAATCTTTGGAGTGCAGGAAGAAAGTCCATGTAAACTTAGAGAAATCATCCACAATCACCAGACAGTATTTCTTCTTTGAGATGGACATGACATTTACTGGACCAAATAAGTCCATATGCAGCAATTGAAGGGGCTTAACAATAGATGACTCTGTCTTGCTCTTGAAGGATGATTTCTTTTGCTTTCCTAATTGGCAGGCATCACACAGTCCATCTTTGATGAACTCCAATTGAGGGATTCCTCTAGCAAGATCCTTTCTTACCAAATCATTCATTACTTTAAAATTCAAATGAGACAGCTTTTTATGCCATAGCCAACTCTCATCCTTGCTTGCTTTGCTGAAGAGACAAGTAATGGATTCTGAGCATACTGAGTTGAAGTCAGCTATGTAAACATTTCCTTTTCTAAAGCCTGTCAGAACCACATTGTTGTTTTTCTTGGAAGAAACAACACAGGCTTCTTTAGTGAACTTTACTTCATAGTCTTTGTCACAAATCTGACTGACACTCAGCAAATTGTGCTTCAAACCTTCAACTAAAGCCACTTCTTCAATGATGACATTGTCCTTTGTAATCAAGCCATATCCCTTTGTATAACCTTTGCTGTCATCTCCAAAGGTAATCCTAGGGCCAGCTTCCTCCTTGAACTCTGTGAGCAGGGTTGAATCTCCTGTCATATGCCTAGAACATCCACTGTCTAGGTACCATAGATTCCTCTTATTTCCCTGCACACAATCCAAAATACAAATAAAGTTGATTTTGGTACCCAAGTTTCCTTGGGTCCTTTCTTGTTAGCCTTTGGTTTTACACTCTTGGCAATCTTCACTTTGGGTGTAGATGCTTGAGTGATAGGTTTAGACAGATGCTCATTTGCATAAATATTTGATGCATGCATTTGTGAAAAATTGGCATACATATTATCCATGCTGGGGATGCTCCATGACATTTGTGGCATATTCACAGATTGAAAATAAGGATTAGGCACATATGGCATGTTCACATATGGATTGGAAAAACTAGCATTCTGATACAAACCAGGCATAACAGGCATTGCAGGCATACTTGGCATAGATTGAGATACATGAACAGGAGTCCTTTTAACAGACTTGCAATTAGAAGATAGATGATTGACACTATTGCAATTACCACAAGTTTTCCTAGGAGCAAACTTGTCAGGAGAATAATTGTTTTTCTTGTTAATGCCTATCTTACCATTTCTGTTCTTTTTCTTTTTACCCTCAGTCTCTACCTTTTCATTAACTGACTTACCAACAGCCTTTTTGTTGGGTAAATCACCTGCCTTAGCCTTCTCACTTGATTTGGCTTGGCTACTTTCACCAGAAACAAAGTTCTTGGCTACTGGACCATACTGATTGTTCAGTCTCTTGAGTTCCTTCTTACTAACAGACTTTTTGTTAGTCGACGGATACCTCTCATCCGTTGATGGTTCATCTGTCAACGGATGATCACTATCCGTTGATTCACAAATAGTCTCTAGATCCTCAAGGCAAGGTTCTAGCTCCTTTTTCTTCTGAGTCCAGGTATCCCTTACAAATGATTCTATTCCCTGGACTTCTATTATGTTTTGAGAAATATTCCTACAACTTTGAAATTTAGCAATTATTCCTTGTTCTTTTTCAAGCTGGTTTCTTAAGATTAATTCTCTTTTTAACACAGCTTCAAGTTCATTTTTAGCATCATTGCAATCAACTCTCATTTTCTCAAATTCTAGAAATTGAACTTCCAGAACTGCATTTCTATCACTTAAGAACTGATTAGTTTCTTTAATCCTATTGTTCTCTTTAGTAAGTGATTTAAGAGTAACACTCAAGTGATATAGTTCAGTAGACATATCATCTATAACACTATTGCATTCCTCTTTGGTGAGCTCAGAGAGATTAGTAGAAAATACCTGATTGCTAGCTGAACTTGCTTCCTGCTCAGAATCAGCCATTAATGCAAGGTTGACAAACTCAGCATCATCATCAGAATGATTTCCATCAGCAGCCCAGTCATACTCTTGGGTCATGAATGCCTTTCCTTTCTGTCTAAGAAGATCAAAGTATTTCTTCTTGTAGTCAATGGTTTCAGTTGACTTTCCCTTGTTCTCAGATCTAGGCTTCCTGCATTCACTTATCATGTGACCAGCAATACCACAATTATAGCATTTAATTTTGGATTTATCCACATAATTGCTTGTAGAAAAATCCTTGTTAAATGGCTTGGCCACCCCAGAGTTTCTTCTGAATTTTAGCTTAGAGAATCTCCTAGATAGAAAGGCTAAATGCTCATCTATCTCATCCAATTCATCCTGCTGTAGGACACTCATTTCTTCAGACACCTTTTCCTTGCTTTTGCTTGATTCTGTTCTACCTTCACAAACCTCCCTGTTTGGTGTAGATTTAGCAGCTTCAGTCCTCTTTTCCTCCTTCTGCTCCAAGTTGGCAACAAGTGCAACTGACCCACTTTTCTTTTGGACCTTCTCAATTTCTTCATCCTGCTCCATTTCTAGTTCATATGTCTTTAAAGTTCCATAGAGTCTTTCAAGAGTAAATGACTTGTACTCTTGAGTGTTTCTTAGAGAAACAGTCATAGGCTTCCACTCTTTGGGCAGTGATCTCAGAAATTTGAGATTAGAATCTTTCACTTGGTAGATTCTTCCATACAGTTTCAAGCCATTCAGTAGCTTTTGAAATCTACTAAATGTATCATTCAATGTCTCTCCATTCTTGAAATGGAAGTGCTCATACTGTTGGATCAGTAGTTGCATCTTGTTTTCCCTTACCTGTTCTGTACCTTCACAAAGGGTCTGAACAATGTCCCATACTTCCTTGGCGGTAGTACAGTTGATAACATTGTCAACCATGTCTGTTTCTAAGCCATTAAACAGAATATTCATGGTCTTTTTGTCCTTGTGAACTTCTGCAATATCCTCAGCGCTCCATTCAGAAACAGGTTTTGGGATGTACGTGTCTGGTGCATCTGCAGCAAGACCAACTCTTGAAGCAGCCTTCATTGGAACATGAGGACCCTTCTCAATGCAATCTACAAAACCTACATCAATAGACATGAGATGTAGACGCATTTTTACTTTCCAGTGAAAGTAATTTTCCCTATCAAGAACCGGTATCTTCACTCCATAATCCTTCTTAGACATGTTGAAAGTGTGTTGATCTTTAAACTTCAAATATATTAGAAGCTTGCTCTGATACCAATTGTTATTCCCAGATTACACACTTGTATAATTGTAGAAGGGGGGGGTTGAATACAATTCTTGATTATTATAAATCTCTGATAAAAACCACAGAAATCTATAAGGAAATAATTGCTGAATAAGAAATGGTTCACAAACACATAAAAAATCAGGTGGTTAAATGTACCACCTGAGACTTTTATTCGAAGAAAACCCTGTGATACAAGTGTACACAGCTTCTGTGTTTACAACTCTTTGCTTCTAAAGATATTCAAGAAACCCTAAGCAAATGTGTATGTTTTCTTGCATACTAAAGAGTTGCTACACTTGGTTATATATTCCAAGTTTACAAGTGCTACAGGAATAAGATAATATTAATCTAATTCAAGTTGACTTGCTACTCCACTCCAAATCCACATGTAGCCGAAAGGTTGTCCTTGTGAACAGATATGTCCCCTGCACCTTTCTTGTATGTACTGTGTAAATGGAATGCTTCTTTCTTCTGTGTTTCCAAAGTATGGCTGCCATATTGCTTTTTATACCTACTATCAACCCATGTGATCTGTCAGTCAAACCTGTCCTTATCAACTGCTAATTCCCAGCATAGGATAAAGTGACAATGATTATCCGTTGATGTTGTGTCTACTTATCCGTTGATGGTAGTTTGAGCTGTATCCGTTGATCGAGTAGATTTGAGTTGTATCCGTTGATAGAGCCCTGTTCTCATCCGTTGATACATTTTCACTTAGACAGAATTACATAGCATAGCTTATTTACAATTGGCTACCCTATTCTGCCTATCCATTGATGGTCAACATGACTCTGAATAAAGACACTATCAACTGATAAATAGAGATATTGCAGTATGCTACAAAACCTCATCCGTTGATGAGCTACCTGTCAACGGATAGAGTTATAAGGTCTTATCCGTTGACAGTTACAAAACTTGACTTATACAATTTTGCTTGAATGTTAAGTTATCATCAACTACAACATATTCCTAACAATTGTCAAACACTCTATTTACTCCAAAATTTTCAAATTATCTTAATGAAAATTTACCTTAGAGTACGGAACACAATCCAACAGTATTTGTCAATTTTCTAACTTTATCACCGAAACCCTTTCAAAAATTGCACAGTTGTGAATATATGTGTGTGTGTAGCAGAGGTTACCAAATCAATTTTTATAGCATCTAATATTTCATAAAATCCATAAAATAAATCAATAAACACCGAATGCACAAACTCTCATATTAAACACTGATTATGTGATGAATGCTAAACTCCGTAGTTCCTTAAATACAGAAATCTGAATAACCTTATTCCCATTGATGTTCATGATTATCCAAGTAAGCACACAGTCATTATAGATAAAAAGATCAAGAGATAGGTATCAAAGCATCATTCAGTGAGTAACATGTCAGGGATTTGATAAACTCACAAACTCTCAAAGCACACAAGTGTTTAGGTGAAGTGTTTTCACTCAAATTCAATCAGTAAAAGCAGATACTTCCATAGGCTTGAATTTCCACCAAATCTACACTACTTTGAGTACATATATGCACAAATCAAAAGGACTTTATTCAGGGTTGTAATTTAGTAAGATCAAACAGGTGAGAAGAGATGTTTTAAATGAATAAATTGCGAACTGAACAATTGAATAGACCAAAGTGTTCAGTCACACTGTTAGTACATATTTGTACAAGATGATCAGTATATACACAATTTTTTTTATGTATATATATACTGAGAAAACTTTCCTTTTGTAGAGAAAATCTCACCTGCTTGCATTTGCTTTTCCAAAAAAAATATAACTGCTCTTAATACTTCAGAGTTTAAAAAAGAAGCAGTTAATGAGGCTCAAAGGGGTTTACTAAGGATGGAATTTATGAACAGTGTTTGGAGAAAGATGGTAAATCCTAGTGCCTTTATCATTTTCATGCACACACATATCATGTAGTCTCAAAATGGTTTAACACAAGTTCTAGAGCAACATACTCATTGATGAACATCACACATCAATAAAACTAAGGATGGAATTTATGAACAGTGTTTGGAGAAAGATGGTAAATCCTAGTGCCTTTATCATTTTCATGCACACACATATCATGTAGTCTCAAAATGGTTTAACACAAGTTCTAGAGCAACATACTCATTGATGAACATCACACATCAATAAAATCTGATTGATATAAAATGTATCAATCACTTATTTGGCTCAAAATCTCAAAGGGTCCAGACATGAATTGTTTCTCACCAAACTAATCAATGACACATCTCAAGTTTTAAAATTTTCACAAGTACAAACAAGGAATCATCAAGAACTATGTATATGTCTTGGGAACAGAGTGTCACTTATCAGAGTTTAGAGTTCATCAATATCAGAAGCTATTCATGAGAGGCAATGCACACAGTATTCATAGACTCAGAGTTTAGGACCAAATAAACTAAGAGATGCTCTAAATATGAAACAGTATCATGCTGTGTTAACTTACTACACAGTTTCTGATTAGATCACAGTGTCTCAGAAAGAGTCTTGATTTATTCACTGAGAATCATGCTTCATACATATTTCTTCATTGGTGTTTTCATCCAGACAAAGATCAATTCAGAATTCACAGAGTTTATCAAACTTATTAACAGTGTATGACAGACAGACATGCTTACAGAGTTGAACAGTGTGAAAACAAAAACATGTGAACAGAGTCTGCATAACAGAGTTTAATCAACAAGGTTCACATAGCACTTAACAATTCACAGAAAAATGAGCAACACATTTTATAAGAAAATTTTGAGTCTAACCAACATTTTTAGTCAAAACCAGAGACCATTCCTAGTTCATTGACCAGCCTTGTAAATGCTGCTTCACTCAAAGGCTTGGTGAAGACATCTGCAAGTTGTTGATCTGTAGACACAAAGTGGAGCTCAATGTTGCCTTCCTCTACATGCTATTTGATAAAGTGATACCTTATGCTGATGTGCTTGGTCATTGAGTGTTGTACTGGATTACCTGTCATTGCAATAACACTTTGGTTATAACAGAAAATAGGTATTTTGCTATACCTCAATCCATAATCCAGCAATTGATTCTTCATCCATAGAATCTGTGCACAGCAGCTACCAGCAGCAATATACTCTGCTTCAGCTGTAGATGTTGATATTGATTTTTGTTTCTTGCTGTACCAAGACACAAGTCTGTCACCAAGAAATTGACAACTTCCACTGGTGCTTTTTCTGTCAATCTTACAGCCTGCAAAGTCTGCATCAGAGTAACCAAGTAGTTTGAAATCTGATTCTCTTGGGTACCACAGCCCTAAAGTTACAGTGCCCTTGAGATACTTGAAAATCCTCTTCACAGCTGTTAAATGTGGTTCCCTTGGATCTGCCTGAAACCTTGCACACAGACATGTTGCATACATGATATCAGGTCTACTTGCTGTTAGATAGAAAAGAGAGCCAATCATTCCTCTATAACTTGTCATATCTACTGATGACCCTGTATCTTTGTCCAATTTAGTTGCAGTTGCCATGGGAGTTGTTGCAGATGAACAGTCAAGCATGCCAAATTTCTTGAGAAGATTTCTGGTATATTTTGCTTGATTGATAAAAATTCCATCATCTGTTTGCTTCACCTGTAAGCCTAGAAAATAACTTAGCTCTCCCATCATACTCATTTGATATCTGGACTGCATGAGCTTGGCAAACTTCTTACAGAGTTTCATTAGTAGATCCAAAAATAATGTCATCAACATATATCTGAACTAAAAGCAAGTCACTTCCAGATTTTAAATAAAACAGAGTTTTATCAATTGTACCTCTGTTGAATCCACTTTCTAAAAGAAACTGAGCCAGAGTTTCATACCATGCTCTTGGTGCCTGCTTAAGTCCATAGAGTGCCTTGTCTAGCCTGTAGACATGGTCTGGATATTTTGGATCTACAAAACCAGGTGGTTGTTCAACAAACACTTCTTCTTCAAGTTTTCCATTCAGAAAAGCACTCTTCACATCCATTTGAAACACTTTGAATTTCTTGTGAGAAGCATAAGCAAGAAACATCCTTATTGCCTCCAACCTAGCAACTGGTGCAAAAGTCTCATCATAATCTATCCCCTCTTGCTGTGAATAGCCTTTTACCACAAGTATGACTTTGTTTCTTGTAACAACCCCTTCACTATCAGTTTTGTTTCTGAAAACCCACTTAGTACCAACAATAGACCTGTTCTTTGGTCTTGGTACTAGTGTCCACACTTCATTTCTCTCAAATTCATTTAACTCTTCTTGCATTGCTGTTATCCAGTCAGCATCTTTAAGAGCTTCTTCAACTTTCTTTGGTTCATTTTGTGACAAGAATGCATGAAACAGACATTCATTTGTTGTTGCACTTCTTGTCCTTACTCTTGCATCTGGATCACCAATGATCAAATCAGGTGTGTGAGATTTGGTCCATTTCCTAGCTGAAGGCAATTGACTTCTTTCAAAGTTGGATCCTCCCCCTCGATCCATGTTCTCCTGATTTTCTTGATATCTTTCTTCATTCTCTGAGGCTCCCCCTGAATGTGACTGCTCAGTGTGTGAACTGTCAGATTTTGGACTTCCAGAGTTTGAGTCACCAGAGTTTGATTCAGAATTTTTAGCTGAGTCATTATCAGAATTTGAGTTATCACTTTGATGAGTTTCTTCATGCTCCCCCTTAACTGGTTCTTCTCTTGTTTCTGGCTGAAAGGTCTCTTCAGTATTTACCAGTAGAGGTTCAGAGTTTGTCAGATCAGACTCACCAGAGTTTAGTTCATCAGAGATTAAATCTTCATTTTCGAAGTGCAGTTGATCATGTTCATTTACATCTTCAAGTCCAGTTATTTTCTTGTCATCAAAAGACACATGAATAGATTCCATGATCACTCTGGTTCTCAGATTATAAACTCTGAATGCCTTAGTTGACAGTGGATAGCCAACAAAAATTACTTCATCTGCCTTCAGATCAAATTTGGTCAACTGTTCAGGATGAGTTTTCAGCACAAAGCATTTGCACCCAAAAATATGAAAATATTTCAGGTTTGGCTTCTTTTCTCTCACCATTTCATATGGTGTTTTTCCATGCTTATTTATTAGAGTGGCATTCTGAGTAAAACAAGCTGTTTGAACAGCTTCTGCCCAGAAATAGGTTGGTAATTTTGCTTCATCAAGCATAGTTCTGGCAGCTTCTATCAAAGTTCTGTTCTTCCTTTCAACTACACCATTCTGTTGTGGAGTGCCAGGTGCAGAAAACTCTTGTTTAATTCCTTTGTTCTTGCAAAATTCTTCCATTGTTGAATTCCTGAATTCAGTTCTATTGTCACTTCTGATAATCTTCACTTGATTCTTTGACCCTTTGTCCAACTGCATTATATGTTCTGCCATAGTTAATGCAGTTTCATCTTTCTTTGCTAGAAAATACATCCAAGTATATCTGGTGTATTCATCAACAATGACTAGAGCATATTTCTTCTTTCCAAGAGACATAACATTCACTGGTCCAAAAAGATCAACATGTAGAAGATGATAAGGATCAACAATTGAAGACTCAGACTTGCTTTTGAAAGAGGCTTTTCTCTGTTTGGCCTTTTGACAAGAATCACACAGGCCTTCTGCATTCAACAAAGACTTTGGTAGTCCTCTCACAAGATCATTCTTTATTAGCTCATTGATGTTGTTCAGATTCAAGTGAGAGAGTTTCTTATGCCACTTCCAACTCTCTTCACTGGACATCCTTGTTGACAGACACACTACTTTGCCATCAGAGTTTGTTGACAATTTTATTTCATAGATGTTATTGTGTCTGTTTCCAACTAGAGCAACTTTCCCTGTAGATTTACTGATGACTTGACAGTATTCAGGCTGAAAATCTACATGATATCCTCTGTCACAGATTTGACTCACAGAAAGCAGATCATGCTTGAGTCCTGGAACCAGAGCTACATTTGTGATGATGACACTTCCAAGATTAATATTGCCATATCCCAGAGTATGTCCTATATTGCCATCTCCATAGGAAACTTTTGGGCCAGCCTTCTCCACATACTTTGATAGCAGGGCTTTATTTCCAGTCATGTGTCCTGAACATCCACTGTCCACGACTAGGGTACTTACCCTGGTGCCCTGCAATCACAAACAATCACTGATTGTTAGTTTTAAGGATCCAGACTTGCTTGGATCCTTTTGCTTTATTTAATCTGTTAGTTTTTGCAGCGGATTTGTCATTATCAGAGTTTAAACTAACATTTTCAGTCTTAGCACTTGCAGAATCAACTTTAACCCATTTCAAATTAGGTTTCAGTTCAAAATAATTATGATAAATAGCATGATGATTCTTGCAAGTATAAATTGAGTGCCAAGTACTTCCACAATGTTTGCACAGAGTTTGTGGTCTAGGTTTGACATTATCCTTTTTCACTCCAGATTTGGAGGGTAAGAAATTAATGTCTTTGTTCTTCCTGCAAAAACTAGCAAGATGATTAGTGCTACCACAGTTATGACAAGTTTTTCTAGGTGCAAATGTAGCAAGCATTGGCCTATTTCCTGATGTAATGCCTACCTTTCCATTTCTGTTTTTCCTAGGCATTTTCTGTTTGTTGACAGATTTTATTTCTTTAAGCTTATGCTTGAGTTGTTTATCTGTCATTGAACCAATATTAACCTGTTTGACACAAGTTTTTACTGGCTCACTTTCAACAGCTCCATGTTCAGTTTTAACATTACCATGAACAAATGTTCCAAATTTCTTAGAAGAAAGTGGTGGTCTAATCTTGACTGTATTCTGAAACCTAAGTACATCATCCTCAGAATAACCTAGACCTACTGTGTCTGATTGAAAAACCTCTTGAGTGTCTTTTCCAGAGTGTGTCCAAGTTTTAATAATGTGCTTTGCATCCTCCAATTCAGATTCTAGTTGCTTATACTTACCTAGCAACTCCTGTTCTATAAAAACAGCATCATCTCTTTCTTTCTGAATTTTATCCATGTTTTCAAGTTTTTCTTCAACAAGTTTATTTCTTTCTTTGAGTTGAGAACACTCATTCTTGATTCTTTCATTCTCTAAAGTCTGATCCCTATAACTGATATGTAATGCTTTAAGATAAATTCTCAATTCAGTTATATTATCAGTATTATAAGCATAGGTAGTTGGAGGTACCTTTAGTTCAGAGTCTTCATTCTGAGTAGAGGCCATGAGTGCATAGTTCACCTCCTCATCTGAATCTGAGGTGTCTGCCCAGTCTCTGCCTTTGGTGTAGAGTGCCTTTTCAGTTTTACCCTTCTTGCACTCAGGAGCATAGTGACCCATCTCCTTACACTTATAGCATTGAATCTCAGACTTATCTTTCTTCCCAGATTTGGAGTCCTTTCCCTCAGATTTGCTGAAATTTTTCATGTCAGACTTTGAGTAATTCTTGGTGAATCTTTTTCCCTTCTTGAAGTTCTTGAATCCCATCTTCTTGAAGGTCTTTACCATCAATGCAGCCATTTGCATCATCTCTTCATCATCTTCAGAATCAGATGATTCATCTGTGTTTGAGTCAACATCAGTGTTTGATGACTCACTTTCTGAATGAATGACCAAGGCTTTTCCTTTTGCCTTCTTCCTTGATGCCTCTCTCTTTGAAGATTTTTCTTCAATTTTCAGAGCAACAAACTTTGACTTCCTGCTTGATCTCCTGTTTTTCTGCTCCATTTCCAATTCATGAGTCTTGAGCAGTCCATAGATTTCATCAATCTCAGTATCAGCAAGATCATAGTTGTCTCTTATAGTGGTTGCTTTCACATCCCACTTTTTAGGTAGAGAAAGAAGAAACTTGAGATTCGAGTCTTCTAGATCATATTCTTTGTTAACCAATGATAGATCATTGAGCAGTTTATAGAATCTGTCAAATGTTTCTGTCATGGTTTCTTCAGACTTTGCCTCAAAATGCTCATACTCCTGTGTGATTGCAGCAGTTCCTTGACATCTTACCTCAAGTGCATCCCAAATTTCCTTTGTAGTTGTGCAGTTAATCACTTTGTTAGACATAACATTGTCCAAAGCACTGTGAAGTAAATGCCTTACTTTTGCATCCTTAGCAATAGATGAAAGATCCTCAGCAGTTAGATCTTTATTTTCCTTAGGAATCACCTTTGATTCCTCACCAGCAACAGCAGCAGTTAACTTTGTAGGTTTATGAGGACCTTCATAAATACTATCAAGATATTCTGGATCTGTGGCTTCCAGAAACATGGTCATCTTTACCTTCCAGATTGCATACTCTGATGGCTTGAGTATAGGAACTCTAATCATTTCATACCTACTAACAGTAGTAGGAGCTTTCTCAGAACCTGATGGAGGAGGAATCTCTGCCATTGATTACTATTGTGTTTTGGATCTTAAACTGTAATAAAGTAACAGATTGGCTCTGATACCACTTGTTAGGCCGAATACACAATATATAATCAAGTACTGTATGAGTAAATAACAAGAACACACGTTTTAGTACTTAAAACTGTTTGGAATTAATAATTCCTCTCTCAGTGATGTAAAATATCACAGAGAGCTGCTTAGGTTACAATGAATGATATTCGTTCACAATGGATACCCTTCTAGGGTTAACCTAACTGTATTTATAAGATATACAGCTACGTACAATCGTTAATTGATTCTCCTATAATTAAGCTATACAATTGATATCAATTACGATTGCTACATGTCTCCTAAGTCAACTCAATCTCTTTGACAGCTATCCAATCTTCAAAGATATTGCTTCCATATTAATCTGAAATTAATCTTTAATCTCTATTGACTTGTAGACGCTTCCAGTAGACAGACTTTAGCAAACTCTGTTGCTCTCATAGTCAGCAGTGTTTGCGCTTCCTTGTGTTCAGCTAGCAGTGTTTACACTTCCTTCTGTCAGCGTTTGCGCTTCCAGCTGTCAGCGTATACTCAAACTCTGCTACGACTGCTTTCATTAACAAGTTAAACTCTTTTTTCCTGTAACACTTAAACACTGACATTAAAACACATCAATTATATCTAACATAATATCTTTTTAGTAAGTGAAATCCCGTTTTAATAGTATTTCCTTCTAGATTCGTGTTTCCTAGAATTATTGGAATTCTAATGTAATTACAATTTTTTTATTATAAACTACTGAGTTGCATAAATATTGTAGTTTTCTTTTGTACTTTTATAATTTTTTGAAGTATCTTTTAATGATAAAAAAAATAATTCTTATAAAATTTAATAAAAAAAAATGATCAATTTTAATAATTTATCTCGACCCGTGCTTCGCACGGGTTATCATCTAGTATATCTTAAATGTTAAAAAAATATCTCATATTATTTCAATTTTTGATTTGATTCTCATTCATTTTAAAATTTAATATATACATATTTGTAAGGTATATAAATTTAATTATTCAAAAAAATTATAATTAATTATTTTGATTTAAAGTACACATAAAACTGGTACAAAATTTCTTTTAAAAATCTAACCCCAAACATGATGTAACGTATTTGATTCGGTTATTAATTTTTAAAATACACTGGATTTTATTGTACTTACACATTAGTACAGCCAAATAGCCAATTGTAATCGGTTACCATGCTACGTTCCAAAACCATTAATACCTAAGTTTTATGTTTCTAATATTATTCTTCGAAAAAAAAACCATAAAATTTGAAAATAAAATAAAATTCTTATTAATTTTCATAATTTTTTTTAATAATTAAATATGTATATCTTACAAACAAGTATTTATTCTAACAAATCTTGAATATCAACAACAAGAATTGAACCGAACCGAACTGAGATAATAAAAAATAAATTACACTTCAGCTATCTGGGTCTAACTTTTGTAATATTTGATGGACCTGTTAATAGGATACTGACACTAAATTATATACCAAATCAAACAAAACCAAACATACCCAGTATATCCCGCTCAGAGTAGGGTCTGGGAAGGGTAAGTTGTACGCAGATCATGCCCCCGCTTTTTAAGGCAGGGAGGCTGTTTCCGTGAAGACCCTCGGCTAAATCCACGACAAATACGGTGTGTGATATATACATAGGGATCCAAATGGTAGAAAAATGATCAAAGCAATACCTCAGCCCGGCATTCTCCACATGGGACCTACCCGCCTGCTTGGAATTATGAACTCAGGACCTAATGCGCTCCGCTCTACCAGCCTGTGAGCACAGCTCCGGTTGAACCCCCTGCAAAAACACCACAAGCAAACGACAACAGACCAAACCCTACAACTGCAAAGCAGGAATACAGAGGAAAATAAAAACGAAAAAAGAGAGCGTAAAAGCCAAACTCCTAGGATAAAGCTAACCGAGACAACCCAACTCTGAGGCTCTCTACAACAGAGCCGCTCCCTAAAAGAGAATCCACCACTCTGATACGCCGCCTCCAAGAGCTCCTGTCAACGATCATGGTCTCATTCAAGTTTAAGGCCTTCAGATCCAACCTAAGCTGCTCATCCCACGTCCTCCTCGGTCTGCCTCTCCTCCTCACCCCAACCACCGAAAAACTTTTGACCCTCCTCACAGGGGCTTCAGCAAGCCTCCGACGGACGTGGCCGAACCATCTCAACCTCCCTTCCCTGACCTTCGCAGTAAGTGGTGCCACTTCAAGCTCGCTCCTAAACACCACATTCGGGATTCTATCTAACATCGTGCGCCCACACGACCAACGTAACATCCTCATTTCGGCCGCTTCCAACTTGCTCTCGAGGGCCTTTTTCGCTGCCCAACACTCAGAATCGTAAATCATCGCAGGCCGGATGGGTGAGTTTAACTATAACGGATGGGTGAGTTTAACTATAAAAAAAATGGGTTCTGGTCCTGACAATCGTTTGTCAGGGACCGGTTATTTAACAATCGATTTCACAGTCGTTGGAACGATCCAATGACTGAGATTAAAAAAAATTATTGTCTGCTATAATTTTCCAACGATTCAACGGCTGAGATTAAAAAAAAATTTACTGTTCCGTGAATAGACAATCTGCCTATCAGGGACCAAAACCCAAAAAAAAAATATATACATTTTTCTTTCTCAGTCATGTCATCATTCAGTGAATATTCTCTTTGGAAGGTTACTCAATTAATATTCTCTATCGGTCGGTCCTACACATTTAAAGGAAAATTTTAAATTTACATACAGAGTAACAGAGCACAATTTTTAAAGATAAAGTTCGGTATTGGGCCTTGTTCGGGCCCAGAAAATGTAACACTAGAACATGGCGCCGTAACTAAAACTTTAATACTAACATGGGGATGATGATATAGAAAATAAAATAAAACAAAAAACTAGAAAACAGAAAACAGAACAATACGTATACAAGCATTATGATGGATCTAGGACTTCACTTCATCCTTATCTCACTTAAACATTTCATTTGTATTAAACCACAAACTAACTCAACCTATTTTCAAGCAACCAAGATTTGAGCATGTTTAAACACAATCAAGGTAACTGTTACATTACTAATCTTTCTTAAATTTTGTGATCTTTTATCATGATCTTGATGTTCATCTTAGTTTCTGTTTTCTTACCATGGTTATTATGGTATTGCATGAATCTTGTTTAGATTGCATGTGAAAAGTAGTCGTCGGAAATTTAGATACTCGTACGTTGAACTCTCGACCTTTTGTTATTGATTGGAGATGTTTTGAATAATATGGTACTAAACTTGATTTCTAAGGGAATTCAAATTTGAATTTAAAGGGGTGTGTTAAAAAAGATTGCAACTTTGTCAGTGAAAAGACTTGAAACTATTGACTATGAGATTATATGGAAGATACTAGGTTTGGTTGTTTTCATTGCTACAAAGATTGGTTTGGAGAAAATGACTGTACATAGGGAAAGAGAATGGCCCAAAAGTTAAAAGTAAATCAAAACAGATTTAGAGGTTGAAGTTTCCTTTTCTTTGTAAAACTATATTAGAAGACAAGTAAAATTTTCACACCCTTTGTTGTATCTTCTCTTTTTCTTATTCTTCAAGTTTGAAATCAGGTTGTTGTTGTTGGCAGATGGTAAATTATGCTTTCTGTTTTGCTTTATTCGTACTCCTAACAGGATTCTCCGTATTCTCCTAATACTTCTTAATATTTTCAGGTCTTCCCATTTTATTCAAATAAATGGAAATTTAACTGCTACAAAGATCATCAGACTCTTTCTCACTTTTGTTTTTGAATTGAATTTTCTTCCGAGTATTGTGTGAAAAGTTGTAATCTGCTTCTGTTTCGTTAACTGGCGAGGAAATTTGTTCACAGAACAAGTATCATGATTTTGCGATTAGCCTCAGTGTGGAACAAGTACCGCAGAAGCAAAAAACAGGATCATATCGACCCCTGTATGTGTCTGCTTTCCTAATATTATGCCTCCTGTGGTTTATATGTGTTGGTAAAATGAATCAAGTTAATCAATCAGGAAAAAAAAATTACTTGCAGGGAAATATAAGCCTTTGGAGTACTGGCAACTTGAAGATCAGAGCCTACCTGTAAAAAGACAACAGGATTCCTCATCAGTTTTCACAGTAAAAGAAATGGAAGAGGCGACACGTTCCTTCAGTGATGAAAATTTTCTGGGCAAAGGTGGATTTGGACGAGTATATAAGGGGACTTTACGGTCTGGAGAGGTATGTACCACAAACATAATCACTTCATTCTAAGAAACATGAAAAATCTACATGTCACCATTATGAGATTTGGAAACATTTGGGATTATAGTACTTGTATTTCATTATTCTTAACTTATCATAGTCAAATTCTTTATTTTGGACTTGAAAGGTTGTGGCAATCAAGAAAATGGAGTTACCACCCCCTAAAATAATTGATGGGGAACGCAAATTGTCAGTTGATGGGGAACGAGAGCGAGAATTCCGTGTTGAAGTCGATATTTTGAGCAGATTGGAACATCCAAACCTAGTTACTTTAATAGGCTATTGTGCAGATGGGAAGAACAGGTTTCTAGTATACGAATATATGCACAAAGGAAACCTACAAGATCACCTAAATGGTTGGTCCTTAACTTGAAGTTCACGTTTGCAAGTCAGAGTTTCAGTAACTAACTTAAGTTTTTCTCTATCTGTATATCAGGAATTGAGGATGTGAAAATGGATTGGCCATTACGGCTCAAAGTAGCACTTGGAGCAGCGAGAGGACTTGCTTTTCTCCATTCAAGCACTGCAATTGGGACTCCGATAGTTCATAGGGACTTCAAATCCACCAATATTCTTTTGAATGCCAACTATGAAGCAAAGGTAAATTATCCTCTATTCTCACATAAAAAAGACAGAGATTAGCTTCATGTTCCTATTCTTACAAAGTTATGTTGGCGAATTTCTCAGATATCAGATTTTGGGCTTGCAAAGTTCATGCCAGATGGCCATGAAAACCATGTTACTGCTACAGTTCTCGGCACCTTTGGCTACTTTGATCCTGAGTATACATCGGTATGCTTCTTAATGCAATTAAAATAAGGATTCCTCCTACTTGGGTAGGGTTGCATCATGTGTGTTGGTCCATATATAACTTCTCAAGTACAACAATAATACCTCTTAAACTTTTTAATTGAGCTTCACATCTGAAGTATCGGTCTTGGTGCTCCAAAAAGTTAAAGCTCTTGCCTGAATTAATTAAATTTAGCAACCCTGATCAATGACATGCTAAGTCATCTAGTCATCAAATATAAAAATTTATGATTTACACTTTTATGAAGAATGTATTTGCCAGAAGAAAATAAAACAGACCAGAAGTGATTAGTAAGCGGGCTTTTGTTTTTTCTCAATTTATCGACAAGCACAAGAGTTTGATTTTTGCATTACTTTGAAACAGACAGGCAAGCTCACCTTACAAAGTGATGTTTACGCATTTGGAGTGGTTTTGCTTGAGCTTTTGACTGGACGGAGAGCCGTGGACCTGAACCAAGGTCCCAATAACAAAAATCTTGTACTACAGGTATAGATCACTCTTTTCACAAATGCTGTCATACTGGTGTTGTAGTAATGGCAAAAGAAATTTGCCGTTTCATATCAAATAATGTGAATAAAGCTGTCTCTGGAGTGTTGCAGATAAGAAATATAATAAACAACAAGAAAAGGCTGCGGAAGGTAATTGACCCGGAGATGAAACGGAGTTCATACAAGTTGGAGTCTATTGCCATGTTTGCAGACCTGGCATCACGCTGTGTTCGAATTGACAGTAGGGAAAGACCTTCAATGGAAGATTGTATAAAGGAACTCCAACAAATTTTGCTTGTAAATTCCAAAAGCTCGAGTAAGGCCATGCTACTTTTTGGAATGGTCTAAGAGCCCATGTGTACTATTATTTTGCTACAACTCACATAAATGCTCATCATGATTCATGGCTGGAATTCTTGATAATATCTACAGGTAAAGAGCCTAGAATTATCATGGAACGGGACCAAGAAATCTGTAACTTCCCTGTTAGGAGTTTAAATCTCCATTAGCTACGAGACCTACAAATTTGTATAAAGATATATGAATGGTGAATGAAGATCGGGAGAAGGAACATCTACAATGGTGTCCTGGTGATCTACTTGGCATCGCGACTGATTGATATGATATTACCCAGCAATGGTACTCTTCTTGTACATATATACATTCTGCTTGATGCATTCTGGAATTTAAAATTGTACAAGTCTTGGTGGTACTAAGACATAAGCTTCATATTGTGTAATGCAGAGCACTGCCAATATAGTGGTAAAATTACCTCTTAAATTGTTTTTCAATATCTTGGTGAGATACCTGGATCATCATAAAGCTCAGGTGTGGCTGGAGCTGCTTCAGGACATTTTAAGTAGACTTGCAGTAAAGCAACGAAGTGTAAATTCTGATGAATAAGGAAGAATAGAGGTAACCTGATTAATTGCAGAAAGAAAAAGAAGTAACCATATTCACCCCGTAAAAGCTCTACAATTGAGGTAGAAAAAGTAAGCCAAGGTAACCAACAACGTATAAATCCCCGAATTAAGGAACCATATTAGTAACTAGGGGTACCTCTAAAAAACATTTGACTAGTATCTTCATAGAATCATAGCTATTCATATGCACCTACCAAATTTTGACTTGTATCCTCACGGAATCATAGCTATTCATGAACCATAAACCTTAGTAGGTTCTGATACGTCCATTTCCGGAGAAGTAAAGAAGACAGTTATCTGCTTGCACCTTAGATGCTTACGTCTCTGTATTTTCAATACAATAAAAATGTTGTTGCTCTCCTGAACACTATAGCCTGGATACTGTAAACCCAAATAAAGGGAGCAACTCCAATCATTTTGCATTGAAGGTAAATATCTCTCCAGAAATTCATCTGAAATAGTAGTTCGCTGCTGGCCTTGAGCTGAGAAGATGCTGCCAATGCCCCTCTCTGCAAACAAAATTCAATCTTAGTATTCTGATATTATATTACCTGAAGTATCTAATAGCTGCTGACACAATGGTCATAAGCTGTGGTAATTGAAAGCTACGGAAAATACATAACATTACACCATGTATTACCTGATCACCTGTACTATTTTGAGTAAACACTGCACTGAGCCAATCTGAAAAATTCTCTCTTTGAATGCAAGTCATACCAGTAAACTGCCAACAGAATCGTGCAAAGTGCAAAGTGGCAGTCCACTAAACTACGATACGTGGTTTCTGGAGCACTTGAACAAACATATAAAGACGCCATCTGGAAAAATCAAAAGCAGACGTAGAAGTCAAACGTATATAACTAAATAGAGAAAACCAGTCCTCTAACTATGGAATTCCGGATTACTGGAAAAGAAAAACAACGTAAAGAATGGACTAATAGACGTAGTTATCACCTAGGGATTTCTCCGAATCACAAAAGGTTGCAGGGGAAAAGTATTTTTCCAAAGAATTGCTTTGCAGTACAGAAAAACGAAAAACAATACCTGGTATCTTTGTCAGGGTTTGACAATGATCTTCCAAAGATGTACTAGCTTGTAGCACATAGCACATATGCCAATGATCCCACGTTAACATTAGATGCAAATTTTACGATGGTGGCTCCAACCTCGCAATTTGGTAAGGGAAACAAAAGGAGATCCTATATTTTGATGAAATAAGGTAGTACGGAGTAGCTTGTTAAATATCATCTTCTATAAGAGTTCATCAAGCAGAACGGAAAATGCTGGTTTGTGCTTGTGCTTACTTTATGAAAGCCACTAGCATGAATTGATCACTATTAGGTTGGGGCATTGAGCTCCAGACCATGAAGCCAAGATGTCTTGGCGTCCTGCTGACCCTAGTTATATACTCCCTCCGTCCCAAGTGTTTGTTTACGTTTGCTTTTAGCACGGAGACCAAGATATCCAATTAAAATAAGTGAAGTAGTGGGTGTAATAGTGATTTTATGGTTAAAATAAGTGAAGTAGTAGGTGTAATAGTGATTTTATGGTTAAAATAAGTGAAGTAGTTGGTGTAATAGTGTAAAGTATTGTTAAAATAAGTGAAGTAGTGGGTGTAATAGTGTTAAAACTTACTATTTTAGGAAACGTAAAGAATTGGTTGGGACGTCCCAAAAAGGAAAGTGTAAACAATTGGTTGGGACAGAGGGAGTAAGAGATAAGGGATGCGATTGAGTACAAGTGAAATTAGAGCCCGTTTGGTCAACCCCGCTTTTTGCTTTTGCGGGTTTTAAGTTGATTTTGAACTGTTTGGCAACATGGGCTTTAAGTCCGCTTTAAGTTAAAAAACTGCTTTAATTCAGAAATTTAAAAAAATTTTTAAGTCAAATTTCACTTTAAGTCAAAATTATTAAACCTCCATTTAACTTTAAGCAAAATTACCCAAACACTTTCATTCAACTTAAAGCAAACAACTTTATTTTCTCCTTTAAGTTAAAAACACATCCATTAAATCAAAAATAACTTATTTTAATCAATCCCAAACACCCTCGAGTCTATCACTATTGGCACAGATGAAGTTTAGGAGTAAAACAGAGGAATTATCAAGTTTCACAGAGATTAATTGCTAAGCATGTGAGTGTTTTTATTCTAAGTGATATGCATAATATATGCAATGTAAAAAATGCCAACAGCTCAAATTGATGAGACCCCTAGGCAAATTGGAAGACCAACACCAAGGTGTCTTAAAACTTAGTGACAAATTCAATGTTTAGTTGGAAAACATTAAATTTAATATAAGAATATAAATGTAATCTGAAAACATCCATAAAAGATTGAAAAAAAACATAAAATAATTAAAAAAACGCATTGCTATTTTAATTTTAATATTTAAATTATCCGCAAAAATCCAATTAGGTTTGTCATGTTCCAATTTAGTATGATTTGTGAGTTTAAAATGACTATATGTATGTTCACAAAAATAATACAACAAAGTAAATTACCAAAAATATCACTTTTTCTTTTATTATTTCTTACGATTTTGCCATCTTTTTGAAAATATTTGTAAAAATACCTTCACCGACCAAAACAACCAAATGCAACATGTTTTTACATTTTTCTTAAAAATAATTTGAAGATGATTTTGGTTGCATTTGAAATTGATTTTGATTGCATTTAATTTAATCCATTCAATTTGTAAAGCAACTTATTATGAAACCAACGAAGATTTCAATTATTTAATTTTTAAAATTTTAAAATTGCATTTATTGTTGATTTTGGTTGACATCGATTGCAAATATGATCACAAAATTTGCATAACGTATTTTACAAATATTTTATAAAAGTTTGTAGTTTCGTAATAAAAAAATTTGTAGAAAAATATTTTTGCAGAAATGTTTCTCGGCTTAGTGTATTTATGAAAAAACCCCAAAACACACAATCCAATTTTAAATAACTTATCAATACCAAAATGTTTATTGGTAGAATTTAAGAGAACATTATATTTATATCTGTCGGGAAAGACCGAAAACACACACACACATTGTCACAGAGCTAATCCTTGTAGCTACGCTAGGTTTTTCTCTCCCCCCTTTGATCTTGTATCTATCTGTTTTTAATTGTTTATATGCTAATCGTTTGTATGTATATACACACATTATTGATTGCTAATTGTTGTTCATATATCCTTAAGCTAGGTTTTGATTTAGGAACTAGGGTTTTGTGTGTGTGTTTTTGTGATATTTTGATTAGAGAAACGAGTAATGAACAGGATTTGAAGAAGAAAACATAAAATTAGAGAGATTAGCTCGGGGAGAAAGAGAGAGAGAGAGAGAGAGGGAGAGAGAGAGATTAGCTCGGAGAGAGAGAATTGAAGAAGAAAACATAAAATTGGAGAGATTAGCTCCCGGGGGGGGGGGGGGGGGGAAGAGAGAGAGAGAGATTAGCTCGGAGAGAGAGAAATGAAGAAGAAAACATAAAATTGAAGAACTGATCGATAGTTGTATAGATGCTAGTTTTTGACAATTTTCTGCCTACATTAGTATATTGGGATTATTGGTAATTTAATGTATCCACAGGAAGATATAAAAAGATGGGCAACTCGAAGAAATTTTACAGGAAGAAGAAACAAAACAACAAAGCTTCGAAGTCCCATAAGGAGAGGCAACGTAACAAAAAGAACAAAGCTGTTGCTTCTGCTTCTGTATCAGAAGAAAATAAAAATAATGATAGTCATGACTTGGAAACCGTGGCTGCCTTTAGGGTCTCCATTGCTGACACTTATACCAATCCCAAATGCAAAGATCCTCATGTTTTAAATTGTATGTAAACTTCATTACCCTTGTTTTTATTTTCATTTTTCTATGTAATCTTAGATTTCCAATTATTTGTCAATCCTGTTGTTATTCTCAAGTATGATGGTCCTCCTGTTTTAAATTGTATGTAAACTTCAGTGCATTGTTTTTCATTTTCATTTTTTGGTCATCTGTAATTACCAATTATATGTCAACCCTGTTGTTATTCTGTCTGTCAAAGCTGCTCATGACTTGAAAAGCTGGACCCTCAATGGTGACGGGGATTACATCCCCAAAATTGAGAGACATGTATCTGATGATCAAACTCCTCCAGCTACAATGTGTATGTAAATCACCCCTTGTACTTTCAGTTTTTATGTCGCTCTTTCTTTACAATTGTATATTGTAACCAATCGTTATCATGTTCTGTCTGTTTAAGCTTGTGATAGTATTGACTTGAAAACTATGGCGGCCTTGGGGATCTCCATCGTTCCCACTCACAAGTTTCTCAAATATGATGGTCCTCCTGTTTTAAACTGTATGTAAACTTCATTACCTTGTTTTCGTTTTCATTTTTTTGTCATCTTCGATTACCAATTATATGACTATTGTTATTATGTCTGTCAAAGCTGCTCATTTAAGGGAAAGCTGGGCCCCCAATGGTGACGGGGTTTACATCCCCAAAACTGAGAGACATACTGATAAGACTCCTCGAGCTACAATGTGTATGTAAATCACCCCTTGTACTTTCAGTTTTTATGTCGCTCTTTCTTTACAATTGTATATTGTAACCAGTCGTTATTCTGTTTTGTCTGTTTAAGCTTGTGATAGTCTTGACTTGAAAACTATGGAGGCCTTGGGGATCTCCATCGTTCCCACTCACAAGTTTCTCAAATATGATGGTCCTCCTGTTTTAAACTGTATGTAAACTTCATTACCTTGTTTTCGTTTTCATTTTTTTGTCATCTTCGATTACCAATTATATGACTATTGTTATTATGATTGTCAAAGCTGCTCATTTAAGGGAAAGCTGGACCCCCAATGGTGACGGGGTTTACATCCCCAAAACTGAGAGACATACTGATAAGACTCCTCGAGCTACAATGTGTATGTAAATCACCCCTTGTACTTTCAGTTTTTATGTCACTCTTTCTTTACAATTGTATATCGTAACCAATTGTTATTCTGTTCTGTCTGTTTAAGCTTGTGATAGTATTGACTTGAAAACTATGGCGGCCTTGGGGATCTCCATCGTTCCCACTCACAAGTTTCTCAAATATGATGGTCCTCCTGTTTTAAACTGTATGTAAACTTCATTACCTTGTTTTCGTTTTCATTTTTGTCATCTTCGATTACCAATTATATGACTATTGTTATTATGTCTGTCAAAGCTGCTCATTTAAGGGAAAGCTGGGCTGCCTTAGGGAATCCCGACATTTACTAAGGATTCCCAACATTCACGGAGTTTTCATCCCCAAAACGGAGACACGTGTTGGATCTGATGACCTCACTCCCTGTGAAATGTCTTCAACGCTCGCCCTCACTAATAAGTAATATCCTATGTTCACGAGACCTTAAACTACTTCCTTGATATATGGACAACATAAGGGAGACTAATATTAGATGTGGGATTTATGATCAAACTATTATATGGAGAAGTTTGAATTATGTAGCCGGTTGTATTGTCATGTTGATTTGTTGGAACTTAAATATTGAGTAAAGCATATTGAATTTTGTTTTGCCAAATAGTAGTGTTCGAAGTAAAAGTAGCCACATTTATTGTACCGCATGGAACTTTAGATATAAAAGGCTGCCTGCAAATCTGCCGCATGAGCAGGGTAAGTTTCTAGTAATTATCAACATCATAATGACTGCTACCATGAATAATATTGACTCTTAGTAACATTATTAAACCTAGGCTAGGCAGCCTAGGCGCCGCCTAGGCGCCGCCTAATCCCGCCTAGACCGCCTAGGCGCCGCCTAATGAAAAAAACGCCTAATGACCGATTTTTGCCGATTTTAGGCGTTTAGAGGCCGCCTAGCGCCTAGGCGGCGATTAATCGGCCGCCTAGACCGATTTTTAGAACACTGGTATATACTAGCTTATAACTCGTGTGATGCACGGGTTTTTTTATAAAATAAATTTATTTTATGTTGCAATTATATTTTAATATAATTACAATTTTTAATAATTATTTAATTTAAATTTAAATAATATATATAAATTTACTTAATGATATGCATGATTTAAAACTTATATTATGAAATTTTAAATTAAATACGCCGTGGACGAAATTCGAATCTTAAATATTTTGGAAAGTAACTTAATCATATAAAATATTTCATCAGATCTAACGGTTCTGATTTTTTTGCTAAAAATATAAAGGCAATGTATATGGATTTTAATATATTTTATTTATAATTGAAAATATGGTGTGATATTTTTGGGTATATATTAATTTTAAATAAAAAAATGTAATATATTTTAATTAGAAAGAAAATATTAATGATTTGAAGATATGGTACGATTGATGTTTTTATAAATGGTAATATATTTGTGAAAATGACAATGACTAATTACCATGTCATTATTTATTTTAATAATTAAGATAACCAAACCGAAAACCAAACTTTTAATCTTTCGGTTTTAATATAATAGTATAAATATAGTCTATTTAAATGTTAAAATAATGAATATTTTTTTAACAGATTTCTATTAAGAGAAATGCTACAGTCCCCAAAAAAAATCTCAAAACAGTTCCCAAAAGCTTAGTTGGCAAGTTCTAATTGGATAAATATTTTATAAATAAAGAAACTCTCGATGTATTCATTATGAGCCCACTAATTAAAAAATGTCATTTGACATTTGGGAACAATTTTTGGGATCATAGCATTGCTCTTCTAATAATAATGCTGCTGGCTTGGAACGACTTGATAAGCTAGAATAGGGTAGTGATTTATGCACACCCTACACTTATGCACATCAATACTTGTTTTAGACCAAAATAACCTTAATCTTCACTATCTTTTTTTTTTCTAGCATAATCTTACCCAAATCTTACTATTATGCATAATTTTCTTTTCTAATAAAATGTTTTATGAATTTTAAAATTAAATTATTATTATTAAAATTGTAATACTTATCATAATTTTATTAGCTCAATTATATCCATGACTTACTATAAATATGAATATCCAACTCAAAAAATAACTAATAGAAAAATATATAAAAAAGTAATTTTAGATATGTTTTATTATTTACCAAAGTAAAATAATGAATGGTTCCTTCAAGTTACAATTTACTCACTTCTAATCACATTTACTAATTATTTTTTCCTATATTTTATTTCAAGATAAAAAAGTTGACAAATTTTAATAAGTTTATATAAATTTTTTCTTATAATAATAATTATTATTTTTCTAATTTAAAACTCATGTTTATATAATAATAATAAAAAAAGGATGTCTACAAAAATAAAAGAAGTCATTCCTAGCATCGTTATCTTTCTACAATTCTTTTTAAGTAAGTAGAAGTATATAAAATGAACAATATTATAATAAACAAAATAAAAGATTAAGGGTATTTTAATAAAATATATAGAAAAGGACATTTATAAATAATTTAGGGTGTGCATTTAGGGTGTGCATAAACCAGCACCCATATGAATATTTTACGCTGCAGTGGGTCGACTTTGAGATTAGGCAGCTACATACGTTTGGTCATTTTTATTGTTCTCACTCTCAACTTGTCATCTTTTTTATCAAATATCTGGAAGAAAGAAAACACAGGGGAGTGCTTGACGTTTCGTTAAAGTCAAATAATAAGTTAAAAAAATATAATTAATTTTTTAAATTATAAATTATTTATACTCTGTATGATTTATCACGAAGTTCCAAAATAGGTACTTTGAAAACAACGTTATATATTCCAAAATATGTATTTTGCAATTAAACAACGTTATGTATCATGAAGTTCCAAAATATAGGTACTTTGAAAATAACGTTATATATTCCAAAATATGTACTTTGCAATTAAACAACGTTATGTATCATGAAGTTCCAAAATACTTACTTTGCAAACAACCTTATGTATTTTATACTTTGCAAACAAGGTTATGTCAGTTGAGTAAAGCTCTGCTACTTGTACAAAGAAAAAAACTCTGCCCAAACTCACTTGAATTTCAGTTAAGAATCAGTGTCTTTATTCCAATGGATACCCCAAATAATTCGTCAAAAGGTGTAGTTTTAATTTGGTCTGTGCCCGCTGTTACTATACTTGCCATACTCGCCATCATCTTCCGTTCCGTTTCCATTAAGAAGCGGTGTGCCACAAGTAATATCCAACTAATTGACCCTCGTTCTTCTTCGTCTCCACCTGGCAGCAGCTGGGATGTGTTCTTGAGCTTCTATGGCAAGGACACTCGCAGAAACTTCATTTCCAATCTTTACTTTGCTCTTGATCAAGCTGGATTTTTTACATTCCGAGATGATCCTGCACTTGAAAAGGGTGAAGAAATTTCATCGGGACTATGTAGTGCCATCAAAAGTTCAAAGAAGTTTGTCGTGGTTATCTCAGAGAACTATGCTCGTTCGATATGGTGCCTTGATGAGCTTGTAGAGATTCTTGGTTGCAAAAGAACAGAGAATCAGGTTATCCCTGTATTTTATTATGTTGATCCATCTGATCTGCGGCGCCAGAAAGGGAGTTTTGGAGAAGCTCTTGATCATCATAAGGAACGTTACTCTATTAATATGATAGCCAAGTGGAAAAAAGCTCTTGCTGAAATCTCAAACCTATCAGGATACCATCTGAAAAAAGATGCAGATGAGCAAGTCCCTTTCTTTGTTGCATTATTCTCTTTATGCTATCATTATTTTATGCATATTGAATTATATTATAATGATTACAATTTAATTTCATAGTTGTCGTGACTAATCTTCAATCCCGAATTACTGATAATATTACTATCTAACTACTTTAGAGATTTTTATGCCAATGGATATCTAATACTTGAAACTCTCAGTATATCTGAGTATAAAAATACCCGTTCTTAATCATATGATTGGCAAGTGGAAATCCGCTCGTGCTCAAATCACTCAGCTATCCGGATACCATCTTAAAAAACATGCAAATGAGCATGGCTCCTTTTTTTGCTGTTTTTGTATTGTTATATTGAATTTTCATGACTCATCTTTCGTACTACTTAATTAAACTGATGCCATTTACAAGAAATTTTTATAGCCCTGGATTCAGTATTAAAACTTTGAAACTCTCTGCATGTTGGAAGGAAAAAAGAAAGAAATTTATTCAATAAATTGTGTTTGTTCCTCAGTTTTCTCCTTTATGCTTAATGGTATCTAGTCATGATGTTCTCTAGTTTTTCGGTAAATTGAGTTTTATGACAATAATGAAAACTCCATATATAAAAACCATATAATTACAACTCTGCATCTTTGATTATACAGGAATGAAGCCGAAACAATTCAAGAAATTGTAGAGAACGTGGCAAGACAAGTATCTACGAACGTATTGCACCTTGAAAAACATCTATTTGGATTAGATTGTGTTGTTGAAGAAATTTATCAAAAACTAACGATGGAATTAAATCATGTTCGTGCTATTGGGATATGTGGGATGGGCGGAATTGGGAAAACAACAACCACCAAAGCTTTCTATAACAAATATTCTAACAAATTTGATGTTAGCTGCTTTATCGATAAAGTTAAACAATATTTTCAAGGAGGAGGTAGTCCTCTACTTCCTTTACTTAACCAAGTCCTGACCGGGCTTCTCAGGAAGAATGATTATAAGGTCACAGATGTTGAAAGTGGTTTTAGACGATTGAAACATATTCTTTGTTTTAAGAAAGCTCTTATTGTTCTGGATGATTTGGATCAAGCTAGCTATTCAGAATTTCTGGTAATGCTTTGCAACTCATTTTCAGCTGGAAGTAGAATAATTGTAACGACAAGAGATGTAAACCTGTTAAATCGATTAAAATCTGATATAACAGAAGTAGATATATACATGATGAAGATATTGGGACAAGCTGATTCATTGGAGCTCTTTAATTATCATGCCTTCAGAACACGTACACCACCTGCAAATTTAATAGTGCATTCAAAAAGCTTTGTATCTTATGCCGGAGGTCTTCCATTAGCTCTCAAAGTGTTGGGTTCATCTTTACACGGTAGAAATGATGAGTCATTCTGGATAGCTAAACTTGAAAAAGTTAAAAAAATTCTGGAGAACGGGATTCTGGATATCCTTCAACTGAGCTACCATGAATTAGGTGATTCCGAAAAGGCACTCTTTCTTGATATTGCATGCTTCTTTGTTGGGAAGTACAAAATTAATGCTGTTGAAATATTTGAATCTTGTCGTGGTTTCTTTCCAAGAGTTGATATACCAACTCTAGTCGAAAGATGTCTACTAGAAATCGATAAGAATGGTAAGTTTCAAATGCATGATCTTCTTCAAGACATGGGAAGGGAACTTGGAAAGAGCACACACCTGTTTTGGCGAGGAAATGCATTGAGTGATGATTTGCAAAATCAAGAGGTAATAAAAAAAAAAAAAAATCCTTCATGTGCTTCTTGACCTGTATAGTTGTACAATGTCATCGAGTCATTCAAATAACTGAAAATGGCTCCATTATACTTTATCGCCATAATAAAATTTTATAGTAAGTTGGACAAAATTGTTAAGATATGTAATAAGGGTAATGAAACCATGATTCGAACAAGCTAAACTCTAATAGTATACTGAAATTATGAATTAAGTATAAACAATTTACAGTTTTGAAATTTTCATGCAATAACTGTTAGTATACAATTTAGTCGTGGAACAAAATTAAAAATAAAAAACCATAATGAAAGCTCATTATATTTGTTTGAATATTCATGTATAATTAGAATATTCTAACATATAATTTTCAATGACAGATTGAAGTTCTCATCATAGATCTAACTTTTTCAAAGGAGAAGGTAATCAGCTCCGACATATTCGAAAAGTTACCCAAATTGAGACTACTTGACATATTTCATGCTAAAGGCATTAGAGGACATTTCATGAATTCATTTCATGAGTTAAGATGTATTTACTGGAATAATTGTCCTTGGACACAATTACCTTCCAGTTTTCAACCACAAAAGCTAGTCCTCCTTTGCATGCCGTATAGCAATTTGAAGAGATTGTGGAATGGTGCCCTGGTATGAAATAGAATACAATGTTCATGTGAAAAATTTACATATACATATTATTATTCATTAAAATATATAGTTTAATGTTTCACTTAGAAACAATAAAATAAAATATTATATTATATATATATATATATATATATATATATATATATGGGAAAATAGTATCTAAAGCACATAATAAATTTATAATTTAAATTTTAAGGCCATGTTTAATATTATAATTAATTTAATACTAGATGATAACCCGTGCGAAACACGGATCGAGATAATTTATTAAAATTGATCATTTTTTTATTAAATTTTTATAAGAATTATTTTATTTATCATTACAACATACTTTAAAATATGAATAAAAGAAAACTACGTTATTTATGCAACACAGTAGTTTATAATAAAAGAATTGTAATTACATTAGAATTCCAATAAAATTAAGTTATTTATAAAGAATTTACTTATTAATAAATGTCATTTTATATATTATTTATTTAAATTTATTTAATAAAATCAAGAAAAAAAACTAAATGATTCCGATATATACGTTATTTGTGAACTGAATAGAATTCTAATAAAAAATTACAATTATAATAGTATTAACAATATTATTATTTTATTAAAAAATAATATAGAATCTTCAGAGAAATAGGAATCTTAGGAGTGTAACCAAATTTTGCTACCGAAGTACCATTAAAAATGTATTTCGTTTGTTATAGATAAGCACGTCACCGTAGATCAACAGTCTTTTTTTGATTAAATTGTAATAAAAGAATTATAATTATAATTGGATTTATTTATTTATTTTATAAAATAACATAGAATTCTAGGGGAAATAGGACTCATGGGGTGAAACTAAAATATGGTGCGAACCAAATTTGGTACAAAGTAGTACATTTAAAAGGGGTTTTACTTATTAATAAAGGTTATTATAGATATAGTTTTAATTTATTATTTATTTAAGATTATAGTTTAAACCATCAATAAAACATAACATACATGGTTCTGGTTCTAATAGATATGTTATTTGTACAATTCAGTAAGATTATAGTAAAAGAATTCTAATTATAACAAAATTTCAAACAATTTTTTTATAAAATAATATGAATTTTAGGGTAGTAGGAATCAATGATGAAATCAAAATAAGGATGGAACCAAATTTGTTACGAAAGTACCACTAAATAGGGATTTATTAATAAAGGTTATAGATTCGTTAATGTTTTATAAAATGTTATACGATCAGGTTACGTAATCGTTGGTGTTTTACAAAAATTTATATCAAAGTAACCCTAGATTATATATTGTATTCGTTGGTATTTTACCTCTATATGTTGGTGGTTTTTTATCGTTGGATTTTTCTAATAAAATAAAAAATTACAAACAAAAGAATTATAATTATCATAAGAATTCTTTTTAAAGGAACATATTATTTTAGGTGAAATATGATTTTATTTTTAAAAAAATCAAATAAAAGAATTATAATTATAATAGGATTTCTATTTTTATTCTATTTTTAAAAAATAACATAGAATTCTAGGGAAAATAGGATTTTAGGGGTGAAACCAAAATATAGTACGAACCAAATTTAGGGGTGAAACCAAAATATAGTGCGAACCAAATTTTAGGTACCAATAAAAGAGGGTTTCGCTTATTAATAAAGGTTATAGATAGATTACATAGTTTGGGAGAGGTTCAAAGTATTATAATTTAATTTAATATTACATATAGATTGGGAGATGTTAAGTGAATTGAATTAATCATGTTAACACAGAAATGAAAAATTCAATCAAAAACATAATACAAATAGAACCGAGTATTTTAAATTATTAGTTGTTCTGCACTTGTGAGTAATTATGCACTTTTTAATTTTTAAATTGATCAAATTATGTTTTTATCACACATTATATCTTAAAATATTTTTAATTAAAAAGGATATTACTTGTGTTTTTTTGTTAAAATTTGAATGAAAAATTGATTATAGGATATATTTGAAATTTCAAATAAATATAGGACATATTTACAAAACCATGCATATTATTAAAAAACCCAAAAATATACCGTATTAAATACATTTTCTAACCTGTGTTTCCCGCCTCGTTTTAAACAGTGTTTTAAGGATCTAAAGATTATACATCTCCCCTATTCTGTGCAATTAGAAACGACTCCCGATTTTGGAAATTCAAAATCGGTTAAGCGATTAGATTTTCATGGTTGTGAAAGCTTGCTACAAGTCCATCCATCAATTAGAGATTTGAGTGATTTGTGTTATTTGGATTTACAAGGATGCACTGAGTTAAAAGAATTGGATGAACCAGTTGGACAGTTAAACGAATTGAGCCGTTTGAAACGATCGCCGGAGTCCATGAAACAGTGGTCTAGTATGAGCTACTTGTATTTGTATCATTGTAGCAATCTAAGACAATTGCCCAAGCAATTGGGTGATATGAAAGGGTTAAAGGAGCTTGAAGCAAGTCACACTGCAATTCAAGAACTCCCCGATTCTATTACTCAATTAAAGGGATTGATTATATTGATATTGTCCAATTGCTATATGCTAACAAAGCTACCTGAAGATATTGGGAATATGGAAGGCTTGGAGATATTTAGTGCATCTAATACTGCAATTCAACGATTGCCAGATTCGTTTGTAGGCCTCATTAATCTGGTTGAACTTCATTTGTATGACTGCAAAAACCTTAAAAATCTTCCAAAGGAAATATGGAAGCTGAAGCTGCTCAAAGTTCTAGATCTGCACTGCTGTTTAAAGCTGGAGCGTTTGCCCGATGAGTTGGGGGAGATGCAATGCTTAGAAACTCTTTATGCAGCTCATACAGCGATTGAACAAATACCAGATTCTATTCAACTACTGAGTAGGTTACGAGTGTTGGATGTGTCTGTTTGCGACAAACTTAGGTATGTGCCGAATAGCATATGGAATCTTACATCACTTACAACCTTAGATCTTCTCCAATCGTTCAATGGTGGTAGAAATAATTTGCCCCATACGGTGAAAAATACAAAGTTGACTACTTTAAGTCTGCGTTGTGATATAAGATCATGGTTCCCTATAATTCAAAGTTTTTCTTCTTTGGAAGAATTATATCTTCGTGATGAGGAGGATGAGGGTGAGAGTTTATCTTCAGGCGAACCAGTTAGTCTTTCTGAGCTTTTCAACCTACAAGTTCTCGAATTGTTTAGTTGTACACGTTTTGGGTCATCATTTCTGGAACTTCCACCTAGTTTAACACGCTTAAGCCTTGTTGACCATGCAACATTAGTACATCTGCCCAATTTATCCAGCTTGAAGCAGTTGAAGAGGTTGGATATTATAAGTTACAACAGCCTTGAATCACTTCCTCAACTTCCTCCTCGTCTTCAATCACTTAAGGTCTATTATTGCGGAAGCCTACAAGTTCCATCAGATATTATGTCAGTGTTGAAGGAATTGGTAGAATTGAGTTTTGGTGAGTGGAGTTCAGGATCAGTTAGTTTGAAGGAGAGTTGGCTGCAGGTTTGTTGCTGACCTCTCTCATTGTCAATGCTATACAATCACACTTTTATAAATCTAACAACATTTTTTTTATGTACCTAAAGTTTGCAGAATGGTTCAGCTACAAAAGCAGTGGGCGTGCACTTGGTTGTGACATCCCACCACTCTTGGCAGACAACTTTTTAGGACTTGCGATCTGGGTTCTTTTTACATCCAAATGTACAGCACATAGATACATAAAAGTTGTCGTTACTAATAAAACAAATGGTATAACAGAGTGCTATTGGATCCCTGTATTTACTGTCAGAATTGCTGAAGTATATTCTCTGGCAAAATGCATTAGTAGAGATCAAATCTCAATAACAAGTGGAGATAGGATTCAGATTTCATTTGAAAGGCAGTTATATATTTCGGTTGGAAAAGATAAATTGCCTTGTTACGAACAAGTGAAGGTGGAAATGTGTGCGGCCCATGTCATACAAAAAACACCTTCCACTCCTGATTTTCCCTCTTTCTTCAACAACTTGATAAATGGAGCTTAGATGTTCCAATCGTTATCTATGGATGTTCACTTTTCTAATCGTAAAAATGTTCATATTTACCCGTCTTTTTATATGTTTTGAACATCTTTTGTAATCATAAAAATGTTCATATTTATTCCATAAACTAGTCGATAAAGCCGCGCTTCGCGGCGGCATTACAATATTTTTTTAAAAATTCAATACATTTATGTTATATTATAATATTAATATTAATTTTTTGATAATTAAATAATCTTCTCTAATGAATCGATTTCTTGTTAAACATGATTCTTTCGATTGAGCCGTTTTCTCGTTAAAACCGAAATCTCAACTTTAACATATATTATAAAGACTTATATAATTATTTTTATACAAAAAATTGAACCGTAAAAATTAAAAAAAATTATGTCATCAGTATCAAATTCTAATAACTAATTTAATCTTTTCTAGTGACTTGTCATCCCGTTAAATACGTTTCGAGTCGCTCTTATTTGGAATAGAAATTCTAACTTTATTATATAAAGAAATTAAATTCCAATTTTTATATTATTTAAACTTACAGGTTTCGCATGGGACTGTCTTTCTGTTATGCTAACATATCAAAAATAATGAAGACTTTTCGTTACGGGAATAATATTAAATTTATGAATATATATTTCTAATGCAAGTATAACTAAGTTGTATAAAAAAATTAAAGTAAAGGATTTCTAAGAAAAAAAATATATAGTTTTAGAAAAATGTATAAGATGTCTCCACCGTACTCGTATTCTATTTCAAATAAAACATTTTATTATAGGTATTCCTTATATATTCAAACATTTTTTTAACGGTATTCTCTAATGAATCGCTTTCTCGTTAAACACGGTTGTTACTATTGATCTGCTCTCTCGTTAAAATCAAAAACTTAAGTTTTATATATATCACTTCTATGATAATGTTTACCCATAAAAATCAAAGCTTAAAAATATAAAATTTATAACACTAATAAGATATTTTAATAGCTAATACAATCTTTTATAGCGAGTCGTCTTCTCGTTAAACACGTTTCGAGCCGCTCTCATTTGGTATCGAAATTTCAACTTCATTACATATTGTTGATGATACTTTTCTTACATAACAACTTACTCCTTAAAACCAAAACCTAAAAAATAGAGCGAATTCCAATTTATACTTATTCTAGACTTTCTAAAAATTATGGAGTTTAAGAAAATGAAAACACATCTTATTTTCTCTTTATATTATTGATACTATTGTATTTATTTAGGATTCCTACATGACAAAAACCAAACATACCCAGTATATCCCGCTCAGAGCAGGGGATTCCTACATGACAATGTCCTTTTATTATGTTAATACATCAATTATTTTCTTTTTAAAAAATGATGACTTTTTTATGACAATAGTATTGGATTTATGAATACATTTTCCTAATAAAAGTATAATTAACTTATATAAAAATGTATAATTTAAGAAGATCGTATTTTCTGTAAAAATATTTAATTATATGTCTATTCTATATTTTCAAACACCTATTCTACTTCTAATAGAACTTTTATTTATATATTTTTTCTATAAATTCGAACTCTTATTCTATTTCCAATAGAACTTTTAATCATATGCGTTATAAATACTTATTCTACTTCCAATCGAACTTCTAATCATATGTCTTCCCTATAAATTCGAATTATTCTCTATAAATTCGAATACCTATTCTACTTCTAATATGCTAAAAACGCCTATTTTACTTCTAATATAACTTTTATTTATACGTTTTTTCTATAAATTCGAACTCTTATTCTCTAAAAATTCGAACTCCTATTTTAATAGAACTTTTATCATATGCGTTATAAATATTTATTCTGCTTCCAATAGAACTTCTAATCGTATGTCTTCCCTATAAATTCGAACCCTTCTCATCTATAAATTCAAACACTTATTCTACTTCTAAAATTTTAAATGATATTTTTCTACGAACTCCTACGATACTTCTAATAGAACTTTTAATCATATGCATTATAAATATTTATTCTACTTGCAATAGAACTTCTAATCATATATCTTACCTACAAATTCGAACTCTTCTCCTCTATAAACAGCTCTAACAGCAATATTGTGTTATAAAATTGGGTACCAGACAATATTGGTAAAAAGATTTTACAATCATTCATCGGAGATATTAATTAATCGGAATAAAAGTTGGATGTATTTTAATTTTTTTTGAATTAATGTATGTATTTTAATATTATTTAATATATTATTTTAATTATATTAGTTATTTATTAAGTATCATGTATTCATCATATCACAAAGTATATAATAATTTACATTAATTTGATTATATTTATACTATTATATAAAAGCCGAAACATTAAAAGTTTTGGTACATGTTTTTTGGTATTTCATGAATTTACTTATTTACCCTTCATTATAAAGAAAAAATAAATAATAATATAATATAATTAATGGTAATTAGCTGCTTAACATAATAAATTTAATGGTAATTAGTCGATTTCTTTTTTCACATTAACATAATAAAATTAATGATAATTAGTCGATTGACTTTTTCACATTTACTTTTAGTTGAAGATTTACCTTTTATAAATACTTAAAAACATCAATCAATCATTAATATTTCCTTTCGAATTAAAACACTTACCATTTTAATTTAAAACAAATCTTACAATCATTAATATATACCCGAAAATATCACACCATAATTTTCAAGACAAATATAAAACCTAAAATAAATAATAACATAATATAATTAATGGTAATTAGTCGATTGTCTTTTTCACATTAACATAATAAAATTAAAGGTAATTAGTCGATTTCTTTTTTCACATTTAAAGGTTATGCACATGAAATTAAAATTTCTACAATTGAACTTGTTTTTTTTAAAAGTTTTGCACATGACATTAAAAATTCTACAACCGAACTTGCTTTTTCTACAAAGTTCTAGACTGAACTTAATTTTTTCAACAAATATTCTGTTGCTGAACTTAAAGTTCCGCTGTTGAACTTAAATTTTCGCTACTGAACTTATTAGAGTTCTCTGGTTCTCAATTTAGTGTGGTTCTCCATAGAGCGTGACCCTATATATATATATAGAGAGAGAGAGAGAGAGATTAGGGAGTCTGAGATATATCTCAGGTAAGTTCCCTGAGATTCTTATATTTTATATGTAAAAATGGAGTGGGTATTTTAGTAAATTCAGACTTTTTTTTAATTAGCCCTGCGGGCCCAGTAAAAATTAAGTTATTTTGTTTGTATCTCACTAAAAGTTCCCTAAGATATATCTCAGGGTCCTATTTCTCATATATATATATATTCCAAAAAACTGGTCGAAAATGACATATGAAAACTGGAACTTGCAATCAGAAATTCGTAGCATCTCAGTTGCAAATGAGGTTGCAAGACCCCGCCATGGGCACTCATAATTGGTGGATTTGGGTTGTAAGGCCCCGCCAGGGGCACTCATAATTGTTGGATTTCTGATTTGCAACTTTCAGTTTTCAGTTGCAACTTTTACAACCTCAGTTGCAACTTTTGCAACTGATTTTTTTTAGAGTTATATTATATGTAGATAAAGTTAAAATATGTTTCTCTTTTTGCCTCGCTCTTAACTCAAGTTTTCCAATACTTAAACATTGTCTATGAAAAACCATCGTTTTCTCTCTGCAATGAGAGGTCCTTTTCTCTCTGCCTGAGAGTTTTGTCTTGTTCACGTAACAAGTTTTTTTCATTCTGTTTTATTATTTCTCTTGAAACTTTTAAACTTGAAAATGGCGCATTCTACGGGTGGATTAAACGACTTATATGCAAAGTTAACAATTGAAGATGAAGACGAATGAGGGGTTATTATAGGAAGTAATGTGGTTGAACAAACGAAAGAATCATTTGTTTTAATTGGGAGGTTCCTCACGGAAAAGAATATCAACTTTAAGGCGATGCAGAATGTTCTAGCAACACTATGGAGACCAAAAGAGGGGATGGAAATCTATGATATATGGGAGATGCGATATTCCTTTGTGTTCTACCATCCCATGGATGTGCAGAAAGTAGTGGAAGGTGGTCCATGGTCTTTTGAACAGGGGATGCTAGTCTACAAACAGTTGGTGGGAGACGCAGATCCAAAGGAGATAATGTTGAATGAGGTTGATATATGGATACAGGTTTACGACATTCCTAAAGGTTTTGTTTCAGAAGCTATTTTCCATAGTATTGCTGATTACATTGGAAGTTTTGTCAAATCTGACCCTGCAAATCTTAATGGCCTATGGAAATCATATTACAGAATTAGAGTTCGAATGGACGTGTGTAAGCCACTAAAGAGGAGAATGGAAATCAAAAGAGAGGGGGGGATTGGAGTTGGATCAACTTTAAATACGTGAGACTCAGTACTTTTTGTTTTGTCTGTGGAAAGTTAGGACATTCAGAGAGGGACTATAACGTGGTGTATGCAAACCCAGGCAAAGAACTTGAACGAGCATATGGTACGTGGCTACGGGCACCGAGTAAGAACATAAAAATTGAGACTGGTTCGAGATGGCTAAGAAACGCCGAAAGTAGAGGCAAGTGGGATGAAACTGCTGGAAATTCAAACATGCCGGAAATCGGAAGTGGAATGGCAAAAATGAGGCGCAATTCAAGGAGACTGGAAAGATAATTGTAACAAATTTAGAGGAAAATGGTAGGGTCATGGTCCCAACACCAAATCAGGGAACACAAGGTTTGGGCGGGAAGGATTTAAAAGAAAAAGATGTGCAGACAAACATTAGTGGGGGAGACAATTATGTTGTTGACTAAAAAAGAAGGCGTATGGAAAAGGAATTGATATTTGAAGATACTGGGCCAACAAATATGCAAACTGATGGGCTATCTCAACCAATCCAAAATGAAATTTAATTGTTCCAAAAAACTTGAATATGGCGGGTCCTGGACACCAGGCCCGTCTAGAATTATGAGTGTCCTAGTGTGGAACTGTCGTGGAATGGGAAATCCATGAGCAGTTAGATTTCTCAAGGAAATCGTTCAAAAACACAGGCCCAACTTAGTCTTCTTATCAAAAATTCTAGTGAAAACAAATAAATTGAAGCTCTCTGTAAGTCACTCCATTTTGCTGGTTCTTTTACAGTTGATACTCAAGGGCACGGAGGGGGACTAACTCTTATGTGGAAAAATGCAGAAGCTGTTGAAACAAAAGGTACTTGTAATCATTATATTGATTTTGAGGTTGTATGTGAGCAGATTGGTAGGTGGCGTTATACAGGGTTTTACGGATGTCCAGAAAGAGAGAGACGTCAAGAATCATGGAATATGCTTCGTGAGCTTGCTTCAACATCGAACTTACCTTGGTGTATATTAGGTGATTTTAATGATATGTTGTTTGATTTTGAGAAGAGTGGAGGGAGACCACACCCAAGGAGGTTATTAGAAGGTTTTAATAAGGCGATGGAAGATTGTGGTCTTGAGGATCTAGGATTTAATGGATGTGAATATACTTGGGAGAGGGCTCGAGGAACAGCATGATGGATACAAAAGAGATTGGATAGGGGTATGGCAAACCAGGGATGGAGGCTTTTGTTTCCTAACGTAGAGATTCAAGTACTCGAAGTATCCACTTCGGATCACTTACCTCTTTTATTACAGTTAAAGTCTCAAGTATATGTGCCAAAGGCCATGAGATTTAGATTCGAGAATGTTTGGATCCGTGAGGCTGATTGTCTGAACCTAGTGAGAAGCAGTTGGAATGCTAGTCAGGTTGGGAATATTTTCGATAAGATTGAATATTGTTGTCTTAAGCTGGATGAATGGGGTGGAGGGAAGGTCAAGGAAATGAGAAACAAGACAAAGAATTGCAGATGGGTTATGAGGAAATCCAGGTCACGAAGAGATGCTTATGGTGTGCACAAATATAATGAAACCAGGGGTGAGTTCCTAAATCTGATGGAGCGTCAAGAAGTGTACTGGAAACAGAGAGCGAAACAATTTTGGCTACGTGAAGGGGATCAAAACACTCGTTTTTTTCATAAATTTGCTTCGAGAAGAAAAAAGAACAATCAAATATCGAGATTAAAAAATAAACAAGGTGAATGGGTGGAGAGTGTTCAAGGAATGCAAGATATTATTGTAGATTATTTCTCTAAATTATTCAAGTCTTCTATGACAGCAGGGTCTTTATCAAAAAACGAAAGAGTAAATAGGGTCACAGACGAGCAAAATGAACAACTAATGGAACCTATTTCTAATGAATAAGTAAAGGAGGCTGTCTTCTCTATGCATGTAGACAAAGCTCCAGGCTACGATGGTTTAAACCCGGCATTTTACCAGACCTATTGGAGTGTAGTCGAAAAGGATGTGGTAGAATTTTGCCAAAAGTTTCTTGCTACGAAAGATTTACAAATGGAGTCTAATCGTACTTTAGTATGTTTAATTCCCAAAGTTAAACAACCACAACAAGTAAGTGAACTGCGACCCATATCATTATGCAATGTCTTGTTCAGAATCTTGTCCAAAGTGCTCGCAAATAGACTGAAAAAATGTCTGCCAATGTTGATATCTGCTAACCAAAGCGCAATTATAGAGGGAAGATTATTAACGGATAATGCTTTGATTGCATTTGAAATAAATCATTATATCAAACGTTGATATCAAGGGGTTCACGGTGTTGCTGGGCTAAAGATCGATATTTCCAAGGCGTATGACAGACTCGAGTGGAAATTCATTGAAGGAATGTTGACAAAGTTTGGTTTCCACGACCTGTGGATTCAGAGAATTATGACGTGTATCAACACAGTATCTTACAACTTTATTCAACATGGGATGGTTTTTAGCGAGGTAAAATCGGAAAGGGGGATTAGGCAAGGGGATCCCATATCCCCATACATATACATTCTGTGTGCTGAGGGGTCTTAGTTCAATTATTAAAATACATGAAGATGTGGGAATACTTCATGGGTGTAGTATTGCAAGAAGGGCACCAACCGTATCACACTTATTATTCGCGGACGATTGTTATTTTTTCTTTAAAGCGGTTGAATCAGAAGCAAGGGTGATGAACCATATTATACAGAGATATGAAGAACTATCTGGGCAAGCAGTGAACTTTCATAGGTCAATAATCACATTTAGCCCCAACACACCTATAGAAAAAAGAGAGCAAATTTGTGGTGTATTAGAGGTGGGTCAAACTATGACACCAGGGAAGTATCTAGGACTACCAATGACAATTGGAAGAAAGAAAATGATGTGTCAAATTATACCTAACCGCAAGCGCACGGTGTCTATTTCTAGTACAGATGGGAAGCGGGTCGAATCCACAAGGAGACAGGTTCTACTAATTGCTTTTCAGTTATCGCTAATTGTTTCAGGGACAAACGATTATTAGAGAATATTAATTAACTAATTAAACAAGATTAACACTAACTAAACAGATGATAAACAAATTATTTAAAACCTAGGGCAATCAGGTCCACCATGCTTACACAATTGGCTCTTAAGCTAAAGCAATCAATGTGATCCTATAACTAGAGTATGTTAATCTCTTCCAAGCATTAACACTCTCGAAACATTCAACACAATTAACCACTTTTAGTAATTCAATCAATCAGGTAATTAGAGTCAAGTTAATCTCTTCCAAGCATTAACGCTCTCAGAAATCCAATGATGCTTCCGCACTCAAATTCAATTCTGCTAATCGTATGTGTGCCTCTAGTAAGTAAATCTCTCAATCCATACCCATATTTGCATATAATTAATCCATGATATCGGCCGATTACACAAATTAACGATTAAAACATATCAATCAGAATTAACCATAACCAATCAAATCACTATGACAATCATGCCAATATTAGTGCAAACATGGCCTTTAAGCCCTAGAAATAACTACTCGCTAATAATTAAACAAGTAAAACAACTAGTAAAACAAGAAAACATAATTAAACTAATAAGAACAAAGAAAAGATTAAGAGAACAAAACCTTCAAACTTCAATGTTGTCACCCAAAAGAAGAGTCATGGTGTTTCTCTACATCTCCAACTAATAATACTAATCTAATCTAAACTATATTATCTGATCTAATATTACATCCCTAATAATGTGTCCCAAGATGTGTTTATATAGCCTCTTGATTTAGCCTCCAAGCAATTGCCTTCTTAGAGTTGGAATAGAAGGTGGCAAGCTTCCAAGCTTGAATAGAAGTAAGAATTGAAAGTTTCCACGCTTAACACAACTCTCTAGAATGTTCCTGGTGCCCCTAGTGTTTCCATGTTGATTAGGATTGGATTTATGGAAGTTTCCCACTTCAAATTGAATTTATGGAAGCTGCTGGATTTTCTGGCCTGTTTCTGGGCTGATCCCGTTGGAATACTAATATTGGACCACTTCTGAATTAAATATAATTTCACAAGCTTCGCGTGGACAGTAAGATCGTCAAATTCTGACTTCTGGAACTCAAGATATGGCCCAAACAGTGTTAAACAGCCCGTGTAGCCCAATAATACGAATTTCCTTCTATTTTATCTCCAAAATAGCTCTTTTTGCTCCAAATCCTTCCAAGTCATGAATTCTTTATTTCCTACAATAAAACAATCAAATCTATTAAATAAAAAAATCCAAATCAATGCAAAACACAATAAATATGAGAATAAAATCATCTAAAATATATATAAAAATATATTCTATCAAACATCCCCACACTAAGCATTTGCACGTCCTCGGGCAAATAAGTGAAATAAAAACTAAGTCCAAACCAACATCACTTTCGTAGATGACACGATTGCATTGAGCATATGCAACAAGCCGTTAAACCCCTAGGCAGCCCTAGTAGGACGAGTGTTGTCTCGTGAGGGTTTATAGTGAATATACCCACAAAATTCATCTAACCATGCAAAAGATCAATGCTAACACAACACCACACACAAAAGTCCTCTCATGCCACATCAACTTAAGAATCAAAGTAAACATACGATGTCTTGGTGTCGAAAGTGCAAGTATTCACGTAGTCTACTCAACTAACATGCAGAAGGTCATAAAAATTCATGTCAAGTGTAAAAATTGTTGGTAATCATGCTAAGACCACAAGAAACACATCTTTAAGTCTAAACCCGGGATCTCCTATGCCAAAACAAGTAATAACTCACCTTTCACTCAAAAACGAATATTCACTCAAGAACAAAGTTAAGTGTATCACTCACTTCTAACAAAATCATAAACACAACTTGACACTCGCAATCATTCTCACTCTCAACACAACATACATCACTGATGACAATCAAAAGGTCTTTATTCGGGTTGTAGCGTGGGCTAGGGACCAGGTATGTCAAGTAAAGCTAAAACAGGTTAAATGTCAAAAGCTAGTACCCAACAATAATCATTATTCAATTCCCTTTCTTTTAAAACAAATACTTCCCCACACTTGGATTTTTCAATAACCCTTACATAATAACTTGACTAGTCGAATGAAGAAGGATCATACAAACATAAGAATGCTCTCAAATTTATTTTTTTTTTCTTTTTTTTGTTTTCTATTTTTTTTGTTTTATTTTTTAGATAAAGAATAAACACAATGATCCATAGATATTTTTATGAATTTCGACTAGCAAGCATCAACCCAAAATCAATATTATGATCATCAATAAACCCCCCCCCCCCTTTTGCACACCTTATTACTCCCTTAAGCACGATACCAGCCCTTGACAATTTAGGATAAAAAATTATTGTAGGCCAATACAAGAAAAGGATATAGGCAAGTAACGTAGTGTGTCACCGAAAGAATAGGATTAAGCTCAACGGGTTAACTAATTGATCATGTTTAAAAGGTGTGGAAATATGGGAAATACGAGGTCAAACCTAAGTGCCTTTATCATCTTATCATCAATTAATGTCATGCATTTCAAGAAAGATCTCAAGTAAGTGCTAGCAATGTAAACAACATGTGGACACTCAAGCAAACGAAAAATCATGCAAAAGATATGCATATAGGCTCAAAACTCACTTGGTGTGACAAAACATAATCAATCCCAAGTAACAAGACTCTCTAACGCACCTACTTGTACTCAAAGCATGTAAACCAAGTCATCTTGCACATATTCATGTCATTCTAATCACTTACAACATCCAATTAAGTCTACCAGCTTCAACTTGCTAGTGTAAGTGTGTGCACAAGAACAAAGCACGTCACTTCTCATACAAAAGCGTCAAGAACACAAGAATTCTACGCATGCATGAGTGTATCAAGCAAAATACAACAACTAATCAAATTGCATGGCTAGAATTATTTTTGGTATTTTTAATTTTTTAAATTCTCTTAACATTGAGAACCCTTCCCCACACTTAAGCGGTTCATTGTCCCCAATGAACTAATGAACAAGATACAAAACTAAAACTAAAAACAAAATAAAACTACACTAAAAAGAAAAGAAAGAAAACTCCCCTCGAATCAAGGTGTCGGGTGTGGAAACCACCCCTCATTCGCTTAGGAGCCACCCACTCACCACCAACAACCACCAAGAAATATCCTACCAAAAATACCCAATTAACAAAACTAATACAAAACCCCCAATTAACAAGAACACAAATTCGTAATAAAAAGAAAATAGAGAAGAGATATCCCAACTACGAATCAAAGAGGTGAACTTGCAATTAATTCCTTTTTAGAATTGAATTTTTAGAGATTTAAATAAATAGAAGAGAAATTGGATTTGTATGTATAGGTGGGTATATATATAAGATTATGGATAGGATGAAAATAAAAATTTAGAGTGTAGGAGAGATTTGGAGAAGTTTAGAATTGATAGAGGATAGATATATGAATTAGGGAGTGAAAGAATTAGAATTAGAATAGGTTTTGGGGGAAATTATGTTGTAAAAACAACAATTTTCGGGTAAAGAACTGGGCAGAGGAGGTATAACGCAGCCGCAGACTGTGTTTCAGGGGCGCAGAGCACGGAAGGTACAGTAACGCAGGCGCTGCCTACGTTATAGAGGTGTAGATTGCGGGTAACGCAGGCGCAGCCTGCGTAACTGAGGGGCAGACAACGGAAAGATCAGTAACGCAGGCGCAGCCTGCGTTTCTGGGGTGCTGCCTGCGCGAACTGTTCAATTTTTTTTTTTTAAAGAAAGAGATGAAGGAATAATGTACACAACAAGGCTTGGAATGAACAAATAACTAAGCAATTCTACTATATATGAAAGAGAAGGAAAAAAAGTACTCCCCTATGCAAAAGCATGAAGTGCACCGATCCTCCAATGAAATCTTGGGTTGCCTCCCAAGCAGCGCTTATTTAGAGTCATTAGCTTGACCTCTTCAAAAATACTCCGGTAAAGGCGTAATATCCACTTTCTCGATCATAAACTCGCCACCACAAAAAGTATCAAGAACATCTGTGGTTGTCTTTATCCTGTAGAAAGTCTCCAAACAAGCATCAGCAAAATAAAATATGTCATTAATAAGCAATAGAGAATTAAGTGCTTGTGCAGTTTTGGAAAACTTTGTGATAAAACAGCGATAAAATTCGACACCACGAAAATAACGAACTCCCTTGACATAAGCTGGAGGCTCTGGTGGTGGCTTTTCTCCACTCCTCACTTTCACTGGAGTCATTCGGACATCTTGGCTTATCACATCAAAGATTAAGCCGACACTTCCATCTTCTCCCTCTCCTCGAGCTTCAAACGTAGGAGCCACTTTGTATGGATCATCAACCAAAATTTGAGAAAGATCTTCTTGGACAACTATCATCATGTCAACCTTATAATAGGTAGTCTTGAGCAAAGAAGCCTTGTAAGTAGAGGCCAGACCGAAAGCAAATTTACCAATACATGGTAGCTTAGTCACAGGTTGTGGAAGAGAAACAACAACTATATCTGTATTGCTTTCTTTTGTCACCTCATCATCAGTCACATTGTCCTTGATAGCAGCAACATCATTGATCTTGTCATCGGTGGCATACTCCTTCTCTTTATCAATGGCCTCATCATCAACATACATGGAGAAACTATCATATTCCTGATCGCTTGTGAGATTGATAGCAATCAGGTCCTCTTCGGATCAGATAGATGATGATGGTAAATAGTCGAGCTGCCCTGTAGTAGAAGAGTTAGCCAACTGTGCAATTTGAGATTCAATCGCCAAACTTTGAGTTTCTAATTCTTTGATCGCCTCGGCTTGTTCTTCAGAACTCTTTAGCAGTTTATTCAAGATATCCCACATCTCATTTGTCTGATCAGCTTGCACATCTACACTGGGTTGAGAAACATGTAGATCTTCTTGTAGAGGAGGATATTAATATTCTTGTTGTGGCGGCTGCTCATATGACTGATAATATTTTTGCTCAAACTGTTGCTGATTATGATATGAAAAATTTTGAGCACCATTGTCCTGGTAATAGAAATCTGGTTGATTCACGCATTCTTGATCAAAAGTGTTTGAATACTGATTGTACCCATATCCTTCTTCAAAAGAATTCATTTGTCCGCACTGAGCATTCTGAGAATTATAGACATTGTAAGAGCATTCAAAACCAAAGTGACCCTGCACACCGCAAATTTGACAGAAGTTGTAAGTTTTATGGGCCACTTGTGACATCTCATTGATACTCATTGGACGCATAGTGGGCTCTGTAGGGTTGAATGAGGCAATTTCTTGAGTGCGTGCCTCCAACATGGAAGAAAGTAGTGCTAAAGTATCAACTTCACCCATAGTAACCTGTAAACACTCAACAAAGCCAAGAAACATAGTAAAATTTGTCTCAATTGGAACTAAAGTTCCAATGAGACAATGGAAACAATCTAAACAACTAAATTAAAATCAACAGAAACTCGCTGTCTCCCCGGCAGCGGCGCCAAAAACTTGATGTGTTAAATTATACCTAACCGCAAGCGCACGGTGTCTATTTCTAGTACAGATGGCAAGCGGGTCGAATCCACAAGGAGACAGGTTCTACTAATTCCTTTTCAGTTATCGCTAATTGTTTCAAGGACAAACGATTATTGGAGAATATTAATTAACTAATTAAACAAGATTAACACTAATTAAACAGATGATAAACAAATTATTTAAAACCTAGGGCAATCAGGTCCACCATGCTTACACAATTGGCTCTTAAGCTAAAGCAATCAATGTGATCCTATAACTAGAGTATGTTAATCTCTTCCAAGCATTAACACTCTCGAAACATTCAACACAATTAACCACTTTTAGTAATTCAATCAATCAGGTAATTAGAGTCAAGTTAATCTCTTCCAAGCATTAACGCTCTCAGAAATCCAATGATGCTTCCGCACTCAAATTCAATTCTGCTAATCGTATGTGTGCCTCTAGTAAGTAAATCTCTCAATCCATACCCCTATTTGCATATAATTAATCCATTATATCGGCCGATTACAAAAATTAACGATTAAAACATATCAATCAGAATTAACCATAACCAATCAAATCACTATGAAAATCATGCCAATATTAGTGCAAACATGGCCTTTAAGCCCTAGAAATAACTACTCGCTGATAATTAAACAAGTAAAACAACTAGTAAAACAAGAAAACATAATTAAACTAATAAGAACAAAGAAAAGATTAAGAGAACAAAACCTTCAAACTTCAATGTTTTCACCCAAAAGAAGAGTCATGGTGTTTCTCTACATCTCCAACTAATAATACTAATATACTCTAAACTATATTATCTGATCTAATATTACATCCCTAATAATGTGTCCCAAGATGTGTTTATATAGCATCTTGATTTAGCATCCAAGCAATTGTCTTCTTAGAGTTGGAATAGAAGATGGCAAGCTTCCAAGCTTGAATAGAAGTAAGAATTGCAATTTTCCACGCTTAACACAGCTCTCTAGAATGTTCCTGGTGCCCCTAGTGTTTCCATGTTGATTAGGATTGGATTTATGGAAGTTTCCCACTTCAAATTGAATTTCTAGAAGCTGCTGGATTTTCTGGCCTGTTTCTGGGCTGATCCCGTTGGAATACTAATATTGGACCACTTCTGATTTAAAGATAATTCCACAAGCTTCGCGTGGACAGTAAGATCGTCAAATTCTGACTTCTGGAACTCAAGATATGGCCCAAACAGTGTTAAACAGCCCGTGTAGCCCAATAATACGAATTTCCTTCTATTTTATCTCCAAAATAGCTCTTTTTGCTCCAAATCCTTCCAAGTCATGAATTCTTTATTTCCTACAATAAAACAATTAAATCTATTAAATAAAAAAAATCCAAATCAATGCAAAACACAATAAATATGAGAATAAAATCATCTAAAATATATAAAAAAATATATTCTATCAGAAAAACGAGACGTTTAACTTCTTAAGTGATCGAGTTCGTCAGAAATTACAAGGGTGGAAGAATACGACATTGTCAAAGGCTGGTAAATGCCTTCTTTTGAAAACTGCAACACAATCGATACCAAATTTTTGGATGAATTTGATGCTTATTCCTGTTGAGGTGTGCACTAAGATCCAACGTCAAATGAATGCCTTCTGGTGGGGAAATGGAAATAATAGTAAAGGAGTGCGGTGGATGGCTTGGGATAGGCTATGTGATGTCAAAGAAGCAGGAGGTCTGGGATTTAAAAACTTACATCAATTTAACATAGCAATGCTAGCAAAACAGAGATGGAGGTTCTTAAATGATGCAAACCCTCTAGTTACCAGTATTATGAAGGCAAAGTACTTCCCAAACACTGATTTCTTGAATGCAGAATTGGGAGAAAACCCAAGTTACATGTGGAGAAGCATAGTTGCAGCCCAGGAAGTGATAAAGAAAGGTTGTCGTAGAAGCATCGGTACGGGGACAGATACTTTTGTGTGGAAGATTCCTTGGCTACCATGCTATTAGTCACAGAGGCATGCCTGAATACATCTAATGACAAGCCTAATTGTTTGTAATGCTATGCATTACCTACATGACCTCTTAACTGAGGGAACCTCTAGTTGTAGAGTTTCTACTTGTTTTGTACTTGTAATAGGCATCAAAATTCTAGCAGTGTAACTGTACATTTTAAGTCAAGAATAATGCTTGAAAGAAGTTCCAAGGTTCATGCCTCAAGCAAGGAGATAAAGACTGCCAAATAATCACAGTTGGGATTTGAAGAAATGAAGAATGTGCCTAAGTACCAATTCGAGAAGTATATTTGTCGATTCGAGAAGTCAGGGATTCGATGTCTGAGAAGACACTATTCGATATCTCTGAATACACTGTTCGATATCTCATTCGATATCTCAGAGTCGATATGTCTATTACTCTGTTCGAGAACTCAAGGAGTCAACAAGTCAAAAGTGGGATTCGAGTTCTCAAAGAGTCAACAAGTAAAAGCTACATTCGATATCTCAAAGACTCAAGATGCTATTCGATATCTCAGGGAATCGATGTGTCAAAATGCTCTATTCGATAACTCAAAGATTCCCAGAGAAAAGAGCTATTCGAGAAGTGATTCGATATATCAATATGACAGTATTCGAGAACTCAGAGTTATCGATAGTCAATTTGAGTTCTCGAATCACTTACTCAGTCACTTCTCGAATACATTCTTGAAGACAAATTACTGGAGAAATTGTACAAGTCAGAAATCTGCAATAAGCTAAAGTACTTTATGGACCACAATCTGTAACGTACTTTGGACAGCCTACAAAGAAGCTTGGATAGATGTACAAGAGACAAAGAGCTAAAAAAGTGGATCTAAACAGGCTTTACAAAGTCAAATCTGTAACTGTTTGGACACTTACTCAAATAGGATAGACAGACTAGAAAGTAATTTATTTAGCTACCTTTTTTGTAGTAAGTAGGTGTATCCATGTCTATAAGGATACAGCCTCACTTCCTCAGCAGATAAGTTTTTCATACATACAAAAGAGCATATCTCTCTAAGAAAAACGAAGCTGAGAATACTACCATTTGTATTCACAGTTTGTAGCAAAATCTTGATCTAATAAAATATTAGATTAAAGTGATATTGTGTTGTGTTTGTCTTTGTTATCCGCATTTACATATCTCACACACTCAACACATATCTTGCTGCAAAGATTCAAGAATCCATTCACCCCCCCCTCTGTATTCTTTTACTATATTCTATATTCAACACATGCGCTAAAAATGAATATATAACTACAATCATGCCTCAACAATTAGAAGATATAAAGGTGTGTGATTTAATGGAGGTACAACAAATAAAATGGGATGATGAAATTTTGAACGATCTGTTCATTACCAGAGATGTTCAGCAAATAAAAAATATCCCTCTGTCTTCAAGGGATAGAAATGACTCATGGCTCTGGTTATTTGATGCAAAAGGAGAGTTCACGGTGAAGAGTTGTTACCGTCGACTGCTTGGGGAACGTAGTACACCTGATGAAACTTTCTGGAAGAAACTATGGAACTTAGAATTGCCAAGTAAAATTAGATTCTTCATATGGAGGACGTGTAGATTATGTTTACCAACTGCTAGGGCATTGGTTGATAAAAGAGTGAATATAGATGGTAAATGCTCTTGGTGTCGCGTACAAGATGAGGATGCAAGACACATTTTGTTCGAGTGTTGTTTTGCAAGAAAGGTGTGGGAATCAATAGGTATGCTGAGCTGGGTCCAAGTAAATTCAGGAGAGACGATTCTAAATATCTTCAAAAGAATGTTTAGTACTACAAACGAAATAAAATTGTGCTCTATTAGCGATATTGTGTTGGAGCATCTGGAATCGACGTAATAAATGGTTATGGAATCGAATTAAAATGTCGGTTTTTGGAACGACGAGTGATGCAATGAACTTACTGGTGGACTGGAAAACTGCTAAGGTGGAGTGTACTAAAAATTCAAGAGGATCAACCTCGCACATACGAACATGGTAGGTACCACAACAAGGTTGGGTGAAGATAAATGTCGATGTTGCTATCTTTGTTGACACAAGAACCATCGGTATTGGGGGGATAATTAGAAACGAGAATGGAGATTTTATGAAGGCAATGTGTAAGAAGATGGGAGGGTCCTGGTCCCCTAGAGAAGCTGAGGCTTAAAGCTTCAAGGAGATTTTATCTTGGACAAAAAGAAAAGGATTTAGAAGATGTGTGTTCAAGACGGATTCAAAACTCCTAGTAGATGCATGTAACGGTAGTCCAGGGAGATCATATTTCCATACTATTGTTAGCGAGTGCATTGAGTTATTTAAGCACTTTGAAAATGTGCTAGTGCATTTTGTGCATAGATCTGCGAACGAAGTCGCTCATGTGTTAGCAAGAGGTTCTCGTTCTATGTCAGATTTACAGGAGTGGGAGGATGTTGCTCCTAGCTTCTTATCGAATGTACTTTCGTTTGATTTAATTTAATGCAAGTACATTTATTTCAAAAAAAAAAAAAACAATGTCTATGAGTTCTATTTATATGCTCCATTTCAGGACAAATTTGATCACTCTGCTCTTTATATCACTCGTATAATTTTTTATTCTTATAATGTTCCCGGGCCTCTGACCTTCTTCCTACACTTGCCTCTAACTTCATCTCCCTCCGCTCCTCTCGATGTGTCATTTACAACTTCCCGGATGACTTGTCTTTAAAACTCGTTCCTCTTAAACACTCCCACCTGAATAATTATATGATGTGTCCTCTAATTTTCCGGACGACTTGTCTTTAAAACTCGTTCATCTAAAACATTCCCACCGGAATAATTTTAAATTTTCCGGATTACGTCAAGGGATGATTTCATCTACTGCATAACACTTCCAAAATGAACTTTTGAAGCTAATTTACCTTTAAGCTGGCCAGCGGAGACATGTTTTTTATTTCTCACCATCAAACTGCTGCACATATATTTTTTTATTAAATTTAAATTTCATAATCATTAAAAGAAAATAGTTACAAATTTTTCTCATTAAAACCAATTTCATCATTTTATTAGGCCGACATCCTTTTCCCTTCCATTTTTAATGAACAAATTAAATTAAACTTTCATGATCACTAAAATAAAATACTTGCTTAATTTTATCAACAAAATCAATTTTAATTGTTAGACGTCTTTTTGGGCCAGATATTCTTTTCCACTTGTAATTGCTTCCACGTCAAACAATCCAGCTACACTTTTACCGTCTTTCTATCAGCTCCTTCCCTTAATCCAATTCAATGCTTCTTTTAATGTTCTTGCTTCAATTAGTTGTAGTCTCACAGAACCCATGTAAGTACCGGATTTGGCTACCAGAATCGATAATCTTGATTTTGTGTAATGGTATTTTTGCAAATAGAACTTTAAAATAATAGTATTTTTGTAAAAAAAAAATAATATGTTGGGGTATTTTTCAAAAAAAAACCCTAAATCAAAAGGACTTTGTATGGATTTGTGAGCATTGGTACAATTTTATGGAAGAAGAATTCAATCTTTTTTAAAATTTAATAAGATATTTAAAATAAGTGTATAGTTTATTAATTGTTTATTTAGTTTATTAAAATAAGTGTATATATTTTAATTATTTAAAATAGAACTCCACTATTTTAAATAATTAAAATCAAAACTTTATTCTTTAGATCCTATTTTTTAGAAAAGAAATTAAAGCTTCGTTTTGGGTAGGGTTGCATTATATGTGTTGGTCCATATGTCACTTCGTAAGTACAACGATAATACCTTTTGAACTTTTTGACTGAGCTTCACATCTGAAGTATCGCAAAAAAGTGATTTTTTTTGCTTGAATTAATTAGAAGTAGCAACCCTGATCAATGACTCCCGATTAAGAACAAATTTGCAATAGAGTAACAGCATGATTCATGAGATGTATATATTTCAAGAAGCAGATATACAAGTAGGGGATAACATGCTAAGTCCTGTTAAAAAAATCTGCTTAAACTCAATGGAGTGTTGTGCAGTTCAAGAAACAGGCTTCTTTTATGTTGATCAATTGTGTCCTGTATTCCCCTGCATGTAACGGGAACTGATTAACCATTTCATTGATTTATAAAGGAGAGCAAAGGAAAATTTAAAAAAAAAACAATTATAGAAGACAAAATGAACCTTAAAAAGTTAAGAATGCAACATATGCAGTCACCAGTTCATACTTCATATATTGGATAGTAAAAGAAAACATAGTAGATGCTGACAGTCGCGTCTTACCAATAAAGGCAACATGAAAGCAAGTGTTAATGATATGAAACTTAAAAGTGGTTTCTCCTAATAAATTTAGGATATGCTTCCATCTAACTCTACAAGAATAGGGCAATATTCATCACAGTCAGCACATAAGGTTTCAAATATTTGTATGCTACTGATCAAGTGGTCATACAATTACAATTGCAGGTTAAGTAGCGGTCTGGAACAGCTTTTACATAGCGAAGAACTTGCATCACCTTACTGCAAGGAAGATATAAACGTCCAGATAGCTTCAGCAGAGCAACCAAAACACATTGCTCGGGTAATTAAAATTTGAGATATGTTGCTTCATAGCTATCTCTATGACATTATGGCATCGGACTCTGTTACCTATTCAAATACCACAAATTTTCAGAAACTATCATGGTCATGGCATGAGTATCAGAAACTATTAGGGATTGCGATATTCTTGAAATTACTACTAAAAAAATCAGTAAAAGACTTAATATTGCGAAAGGAAAACAAACTCTCCTGAGCCAGCGTTATTTTTTCACTTTTTATAAGGAAAATTTTAACTTAAGCTATTAGAAAGCTTGTCAACTATCAGGAATTCATAATAAAAGTGTTAATATTGTGTTTACCTTGCCGTTGCAGAGAGCATAAATTAGGTATTAATCCAATGCTTATTAAGCTAAATTCATCAAAAAGAAGTCACTAGCTAGCTTCAGTTTTGATATAACCAACTGCTATATCTATAACATTTCTTCTTTTTACTATTATACAGTTTATAATTATTTATAGAAATATCAAATAATTATACAATAGTTTATTGGAATATGAATTAATGCTCAGACAGATCTTCTTCTGACTAATTCCTTGAAGGTACATTCACCGCCTAGCGCCTAGCGCCTAGCGCCTAACCCTTTTCAGAACGCTACTAGAAAAAGGATCTCCTCGTAAAAGGAAAAAAGGACTTTCAGGGGGTAAAAAGGAATACCCTAAGCACATTTACTCTCAGTTAGTGTAAACATAAAAGACTTCCTGCATGATTAATTCTAGAGCTTTGTTTCGTGTATTTGTTTACCTGACACTTGAACTACTCTGTATCAACCTACTGTATATCAATCGAGATTAAAAGCATTGCTAATTACAACCATATAACTAAATTACTCTCAATGACTATAATGTAAGTGAGTCAAGTGACAGATACAGTTAAAAAGAAAGAAAAACAACATCGAGGTACAGTTAGCATCTGGCTGAAACATAAAGGAGAAAGCGAAATCGATAAGTACCAAAAGAAATAACAAATATAACATATAAAGGAAATTAGCGATCTTCCGGATTAATTCCATGGCTATATAACACTAATAATTATCACAATCATCACAAGAAAAATGATAATGGAAACAAGTGAACAAACATGTGATCTGTAATAAAAACAGTCAAGCACTAGGCTTATTTACATTCAGCGCCCATGTTACATGAACAACAGTACTGTATATCTAAAAGGCCAACCATCACAGATTTGTAAAGATGACATGTAGAAAGCATCTGCGAGCTTAGCAAATGGGATTAACGCAGTAACGCCAAGCAGGAGGGAGGGAGAGAGAGAGAATTAATAACAAAGTGCACAAATGAATATCTGGTTTAGATTATGGTGTGTATTTAGATCATATAGCTGCAGCTTGCGGGCGATGAAGAAATTAAATGCCAACAAGGAGCTCTAATGTTTAGCAGACCTTAGAAACAAAAAAAAAACAGTATCAAAGGAACATCACAGATGCATAACTGAACAATGCATAGAAAATGCAGCAATGAACAAGAGCAATGAGGAAAACTTAGAGATGAGCAGGCCAATGACAGAACCAAAAGTAAAAGAACGATTTTGTACAAGTACCATGATACTTGCATACTGCGTCTTAGCACCTTTAAAGCGAGGACAACCTCCAAAGAATCCGTAGAACTAATATCCTCTAAACAGAAGTAGAACACAACACCCTTCTGCACTGAAGAAAATACTAGCAAATAAGCTTTCCTGGCAGTTTCAAGATTGCTTTGGGTTCCTCACCCTCCAATCAACTCTGCATCATTTCTATCCCCTGAGACAAAATTATACTGCAGCCACCGTCATTCCCCTTTTTTTATCACATATATTGAATGAATTTGATCCGTATTAGAGACTTGAAGACCACACTTGAACTCTTCCTAATCTCAGTTTGGCTTCTGACTTGAGCACAAACCCATTTAAATTATCCACACTCAAGCCACAGATTTATTAAAGCAGTAGAATAATCTCTATGGCGATGATATTTCTTATCTGTCAATATTTTTGCAGGAGCTACAATAATTAAATCTGCTATGTGAACTCCCACTCTCCCATTGCATCAATATTCTGAATCAAAAGATAGATAATTCCATTGGAAGCCAAGTCATACATAACCTCTAACTCACATTCCATCCAACCCAGCAAAGACTTCTCCAAGAAAATATGCAGGATCACATTAGCTGCACCACCCGACTAAGCCTTAAATCAGGGACGAGGCCAGGTGGGTTCTTTTGGGGTCCTTTGACCCCACCATCCTTTAAATTTTATTAATACAATTTTTAATTATGATGATATATATCAAAGGTTTTGCACTATGTATATATGTATCATAGGTTTTGCCCCCACTTGAATATAATCCTGGCTTCGTCACTGCCTTAAATGCATCCTTATTGTAGACAATCCCCCTGAAACTCTTTTCAAGACTTCTGAGGAATTTTTCTCAGAATTACCCTAACTTCTGGGAACCTATATCGAAAACCTTAACACAATAGTGGAAACCATATCGTTCCAAAAAAAGTCGGAAGTCATTTGGGAGATGTGACCTAAATGGCACCTTCCACTGCAGGTAGCACGCACCATTTGAGAGGGTTGTGACAACTCCTCATAACACGAGGATAACCCTCTTTCAGCTAATACCAATTTTCAAATTCTCTGTACGGGTATTCACCACGTATATTATCATCATTCATCAGACTTGAGTCTCTCCCTGAAACCAGGAGCCTCACAGTTCTATGAGAAATATGTATAGAAACACGGTTGGGAGAATCAGTTCCTGTAAAAGTAAAACACACAGGCATCGAAACAGAGAATGCATTTGCATCGCAGTGACATGATTCCTCGCTATGCAAACCTGCCCAAACAATTTATCAACAACAAATAATCCACAAAAAACTAACACCAAAGAAAAAAGTTTGTGTTGCTTCGCCTCACGCTCCTTAAATGTGACTCTGCACCAATCACAGCCTCGACCATTTCCTATCTAAGTGGTGATTCAACAGTCAATACGACTGCCGAGCTGCTATTACTATGTTGACAACTTCGCGATATAACATAATTTGCTGCATCACAGTCAATGGCCTTATGCTAATGCTGGGGAAAACCTGGTGATTAAAAAGACAAGGAAAACCTGATGATTAAAAAGACAAGGAAAAGTCAGTACAGAGTAAAGAAAGGTAACAATCCGGACAAAATAAAACATAAAGACTTACATCCAAGTTCAAACATTTTTTCATGATTCATGAAAGTGTCCCTGATCATTTGGAAACCAAGGCACTCGCAGAATGAGTGAATCCGGTCTAAGGCCTCTCCTTCAAACTGGTAGACCTCTCTTTCAACAATATCGCTCCGTGCAGCAAAGAGAGGCATGTATTCAATATCTAAACCTTTCAGAAATATTACTTCCCGGTTCCAGCCCTTTAGTGAAGACTGTTGCATAAGCGCTTTCGCGTCCCCTTTCACAAACCCACACTCATCACCCCGGGACCTGATCTCATAGAAAGGGGACTTATTCGAGTTGACTAGGGTGAAAAGTTGATAAAAATGCTTAAAAGTTGGGAAGAACCCGGATTTATGGCACGCAAATAGAAACCAGATAACCCTCTAAACACCATTTGGAGCTATCTGCATTAGAGAAACTCCATACTCATGCTTACAAAGGTGTTTGATAAAAATATGGCACTTCGGGCTCCACCCAGACCGGAGGTGCTCCATCCAAAATTCAACAAAACCTAGGAAGCACGGACTCTTCATTTTGGCTGCCCTATGCGAGTCCGACTCGCCCGACTCGGCGAATCGGCTCCGACTCGGCTGAGTTCGTGTCGGACTCGCCAGATGGAGAGTCTGGATGAAAACGTGGTTGGACTCGGCCTCGACTCGGCCTGGACTCGGCATGGACTCGGCCCAACTTAAAAAAACCCACTTTTTTTTATCAGATTTTGGTCAATAGATGGAACAGAAGCAATACTCCACTTTACTGCTTTGCTCACTCATTAAACCCAAGGTATTACAGAAGAGAGTGGCTTGATGAAGGGGTTCCTAGACTATGTTAGTTCCTCCACATAGGGACATGGAAATTTCAACTGAAAGAAACAACTGTTTGATGAGGTTTCTCCCAGAAGAAACTTAAAGGAACAAAATTGTAGTTGAGTTTGCAAGTTATATATATATATATACACAAAATTATTTATTATTATTATTATTTTATTTGTCGAGTCCCTTATCCAAGACTCTTCGATGATTGGCGAATCCCCGAGTCCCCGTACCCGTGTCCCGTGTCACCGTATCCGAGTCCGTGCTGCTTAGAACAAAACCATCCGCCGGTCTATGGTAAATTCGCTCTCCAAACCAGGGCCATCTCCACTCAATTTCAGGCCCGAGGTGGAACACGGCCCGGACTACATCATCCATCTCAGAAGTGGGGATTTGAGAAAAAACAGTCCTGAGGGGATATGGAACCTCACTGATTATCATCCCTACGAAAGAGGCATCAAGGGAGGATGATGAGTAAATGTATGTGTAAAATCTCATCTGACAGTAACTTTTTCAATTGTTTATTTATACACTGTAAAAACCAATAGATAATAATAGATAATAACATGCTGCCTCCTCCACAACAAAGTTGAATTCGAAGGGCACACTGTGACATGGTAAAATCAGCATACAAAATCATACAGATGGCGTAAATATTTTTGCATAATCACCTATCACACCCCAATAAAAGGCACTTGTTCCTCTCCTTATAAAACCCTCCTCCCCTCCTTCCTTCATCACCTACTCAAAACACACAACTAAAATATAATCATCTTTTCCTCCTCTCCTTACTACAATACTAAACTCTCTTCGATGGCATCATCTGTTCAGTCTGCAAAAGCTAAATTCCGAGCAATGACGGGAAAATTGATGAATGCAACTGTTAAGATCTCTATTGAAGACAATAACCCGTGACCGGTAGTATTGTTGCCTCAAGATCCGGTCAGACAATGATATTCACAGTAGCACATGGCTTAAAAGTTTCCGGAATGTCGATAGAAGAAGTTCAACAGAAATTGGTAGTAATGTTTTACAGTGACAACAAAAGTACCGGGTTACCATTTGCTGCTGTCTATTAGACTCGGAGATTGCACTTCTCCGAGTTAATCCAAGTTAATGAGGAAACCCCGTCATGTTATTTGTTGGACTTTGCTCCCAACAATGAGTGGGAGTTGACCAATTTGCAACTGATTGTGGCATTCGGCCATCCAGAAAGAACAACATATCGATCAGGCATTGATGAAATTTGTTCAGCTAAGTATAAAAACCCATTCAACTTCTACGACAAAAAAATGATACTTTTTTATCACCGTTTGGATATTGTAGGCAGCTGCTCCGGTGCGGCGATAATTAATGAACACGATCACATTGTAGATCTTCAAACCGGGGTTATGCGAACAATGTTGACGTGATGGGGGCAAGATCGTTCAATTGCCTTCTCAAATCGAAAGAAAAGGCGTTGAAGAAGGTTTTTGAAATAAGAAAAAAAGTATGAATGTTGCAATGGAAAGAGTAACGACAAAGTTCTCTGATGCAAGTTTCCGGCGTGGTGATATAATACTAATAGATTTACAAAAATCAACCATGAATATAGCGGTTCATATAAAATATATCAACTCCATACATCGTAATGAAGTTTTCGATAATAACGTTGTGCACCCTCTCCAAGAACTTATTGAGCAAAAATTTGAGATGAACTTATTGAGATAAGAACCAGCGCCCGAGATAAATTTCTTCATATAAAAAGCAACACAAAATTGCCCTTCTTCGGCAGCAAAGAAAAATTTAGCTAGTTTTTAATTATAATTTTTTTTTTGTTAAATGTTGAATAACTTTTTTATAGTTGATCAATGTCCATATATAGTTGATTTTTTTTAAAAAAAAATAATGGTATGGAGGGAAAAAAGCAACATATACACGCATTTTAGCCGATTCTTCTTTTTAAAAGGTGATTTATAAGATGCAATTTTTTAATATTGTACACCTATAGGTAAGCTGGAACCTCCCTGAGTAAAAATAATCACAGAAGTAAAGTAATTACTGAAACATCTATACATCTTTTCATTCATATAGGTGTTTCACCTATATGAATGAAAAGATGTATAGATGTTTCAGTAATTACTTTACTTCTGTGATTACTGTTACTCAGGAAGGTTCCGGCTTATCTATAGGTGTACAATATTCAAAAATTGCACCACATAAATCACCTTTAAAAAAGAAGAATTAACTAAAATGTGTGTATATGTTGCTTTTTTCCCTCTATACCACTATTTAAAAAAAACAAATATATATGGACATTGATCAACTATAAAAAAGTTAACTTATTCAACATTTGCATTTCTGACAAAGTCCTTATGGCTCAAGTGCTGTTTCGAGGTTATAAACGTGAGACTGGTTCTCCAAAGTGTGCTTTAAAACTTGATCTACACAAAGCATTTGATTCTATAAACTAGGATTTTTTCAAGGGTGCCCTTCGAAAACTAAATGGCCCAAATACTTTCATGAAATGGATCTATGCTTGTATTTCAACACCAACTTTCTCTATCAAAGTTAATGGAGCTTTGTGTGGGTACTTTGAAGGAAAGAAGGGTCTTCGACAGGGTGACCTCTCTCCCCATACCTATTTTCAATAGCTATGAATGTTCTTTCTTGCATGCTTGCCACGACGCCCACAGACTTCAAATTTCATTGGAAATGTAAGGACCTAAAACTCACTCATCTCTTCTATGCTTATGATGTTCTATTATTTTCTAATGGGGATAAAAAATCAATGGCTCATCTCATGAACTGTGTTTCGAAATTCTCTGCCTCAAGTGGGTTATGTCCCAGCATTACTAAAAGTAATGTATTCTTTGTCAATTGCAATCCAGATTTTGTTGTTGGTTTGACAGGTCCTTTGGCATTGCTCATGGAGTTCTTCCAGTTAAGTTTTTAGGGGACCCTCTGATCTCTTCCAATCTGAGCTATAATGATTGCATCCATCTGCTTGAAAGAATCACTGCTCGTATCACTTGTTGGACCTCGTTGCTGTTGTCTTTGGCTGGTCGTGTGCAACTCATTCGTTCTGTTCTGTTTGCAATTCAAGCATTTTGGACAAATCATTTCTTACTTCCTGGATTAGTGCACAGACGGCTTCAAACAATTTTTACTTGGAAAGGCGATGTGAACTCTAAAGGGGGAGCTAAGGTTAGTTGGGACAGAATCTATTCTCCCTTTAAAGAAGGTGGTCTCGGGTTCAAAAACTCTAAAGAGTGGAATCAAGCTCAACTCTTATTTCATTTATGCAAAATTGTGAAACATAGTCGATCTCTATGGTCTTGCTGGGTTAACACCACCGTGTTGAAACGTCGCAATTTCTGGACAATGCAGATGCCTACTAACTGCTCTTGGATATTGATAAATGTCCTCAAACTTCGTCCCTTGGCCCGCCGATTCATTTCCTTCAAAATTGGGAATGCTAGGGGATCTCACTCTGGTTTGATCCTTGGTAGAACTCGAGCTGTCTTGCTAATACTCGATATGATTCCATTATTGCTCAAGCAAATTTACCTCATGACAAGGTTCATGCTTTGATTACTACTGGAGAGTAGGTCTTGCCTCATATCTCAAATAGAACTCATCACCCTGACCATGGTCTTCTCTCGTGGCTTCAACACTTCGACTTTCCAGAATTTAATCTTAATGCCCCTGATGATATCTTGTGGAATGGAACTTCACTTCGAAACATAAAAGTTTGGGATATATGGAATGCTATTCGAAGTTCAACCCCTTCTGTGCCTTGGTGCCACTTTGTTTGGAATAGATTGAAGATTCCCCGCTACGCCCACCATGAATGGCTTCTATGTCATGGCAGGCTTCCTAAATTGCACAGACTTGCATCCTTTGGCCTCGATGTCTCCACGTTGTCACCTTTGCGTGGGAGGGTTTGAGACGGACTATCACCTATTTGTCACCTGCCCTTACAATAATTTTGAGTTATCTAAACTGGCTGGTCTCTTAAAGATTGATTGCATTGGCAACACCTGGGTAGACCTGTTATCTCACTGAGGTTCTATCTCTGATTGCTCCCTTAGACAGGTTGCTCTTTTAGCCGCTCAAATTTTCTGCTCACACATGTGGAGGGAACGAAATGCTAGGCTGCACAACAAGGGGAGTTTTGGTCGGAACGAAATGCTAGGGGATTCTTATTGATCTCAAAGTCAAACTCCGAAGCTCTAATTGGTTTCAACATTATGCGCACCTAGACTTGTATAGATGGTTGTGCATTTGATTAGTTAGTTCGGTAGCTTGCTATATGGGGTTGTTTTACCCTATTTTGTTCTCTCTACTTCTAATCTAACATATAGGTTAGATTGTTAGTAGATAGCTCTCTCTTTTCTTGGCTTAGAGCAAGGGTCAAATCATGTATATTCCCTTCTCTTTATATATAATACAAATTAGTGGGAAAAAAACTGATTCAACATTTAACAAAAATAAATTATAATTAAAAACTAGCTAAATTTCGCTTTGTTGCCGAAGAAGGGAAATTTCGTGCTGCTTTTATATGAAGAAATTTCTTTCGGGCGTTGGTTCTTCATCTCAATAAGTTCATCTCAAATTTCCACTCAATAAGTTTCTGGAAAGGGCGTACAACGTTCTTATCGAAAACTTAATTAAAAGTGTGGAGTTGATATATTTTATATGAACCTCAATCTACATGGTTGATTGTTGTAAATCTATTGGTATTATATCACTATGCCGGAAACTTGCATCAGAGAACTTTGTCGTTACTCTTTCCATTGCAACATTCATACTTTGCATTTCTTCAGCCATACTTGAATTCTTTGTGGTGGATTTCATTGTTTCAAAAACCTTTTTCAACGCCTTTTTTTCGATTTAAGAAGGCGATCAAACGATCCTACCCCCATCACGTCAACATTGTTCGCATAACCCCCGGTTTGAAGACCCACAATGTGATCGTGTTCATTAATTATCGCTGCACCGGAGCAATTGCCTACAAGATCCAAATGGTAATAAAAAAGTATCATTTTTTTGTCGTAAAAGTTGAATGGATTTTCATACTCAGCTGAGAAACTTCATCACTACCTAATCGATAAGTTGTTACTTCTGGATGGTCGAAAGCCACAATCGGTTGCAAATGGGTCAACTCCCACTCATTATTGGGAGCAAAGTCCAACACATAACTTGACGGGGTTTCCTTATTAACTCGGAGAAGTGTAATCTCCAAGTCTAATAGATGGCAACAAATGGTAACCCGGTACTTCTGTGTCCCCGTAAAACATTACTACCAGCTTTTGTTAAACTTCTTCTATCGACATTCCGGAAACTTTTAAGCCATGTGCTACTGTGAATATCATTGTCTGACTGAATCTTGAGACGACAATACTACCGGTCCACGAGTTATTGTCTTCAATAGAGATCTTAACAGTTGCATTCATCAATTTTCCCGTCATGGCTCGGTATTTAGCTTCTGTAGACTCAACAGATGATGCCATCGAAAAGAGTTTAGTATTGTAGTAAGGAGAGGAGGAAAAGATGATTATATTTTAGCTGTGTGTTTTGTGTAGTTGTGTGGCTGGGGACTGTTGGTGGCTGGATACGGCTGCTGGGAGCAGGGTACGACTGCTGTGGCGGCTGCTGGAGACTGGATACTGGAGGCTGGCTGGTGAATGGAAAATGGTGTTTAGGTGGAGGAACGGTGGCTCTTGATACCACTTGATGTAGGACAAGTGTTGAAAACAAGGATTTATGGAACAAAAATTATAAAAGGATAGATATTTGTGGATTAACAGCAGAAAATCCACGCCGCAAAGTGATACCGAAAGGATTTCTCAACCGCAGAAAAGAAATTTGTTAGGATCGCAACCTATAACAAAAGAGAAACAATTCTCAATTTCAATAAATATTCAACTCTATTCAACAATGAAGGATTACAAGAGTTTATATAGATAATTAATTACTTGGGAGCCAAGTAATTTCCTAAGAAAACTAAATCTTTAAATATCTACTTCCATAATTGACTGAAGGAAACAAATCATTCTATTATTCTATTAGCATAATCTAGAATCTTCATAATTAATATACCTAATATAACTAAACTACTGAATCAATTATAATCACTTTAAATGTAAATAATAATGTAAAATATACACAAACTAATTTAATTATTTCTTGTTCTGCATCATTCTCCTCGCCTTTAAAAAAAACTCAGCCTCAAGTTTTATGATAAAGAAGAATCAACAAACCACAAACGGGACTCCATATGAGTTGGACATGAACTTGTGGAATCCAATGAAATATATCATTACTTTTAACTTTGTAAAACCATTCTGGGATAACAAAATCGTTATGCTCAACCAAATCCACTTTATCTTGAATTTCTTTTTCGCAAACGAACTCATCATGCTCCACTTGTGGCTTAGTTTCGATATCAATTTCAGCAGTCTTTTCAACTCCACAAACAGATTCAACATGTTCCTGTTGTGACTCAGTTTCAACATCCTTTTCGACTTCAATATACTCTGGATTAAACTCCAAAGACGTGCTTTTCCTCATTGCCTTTGAAACAATTGAATCACAGACTTGTTGCATTTTTTCCAATCTAGCACTAATATCCAGTGATAATTTCAACATTTTTTTTTAGTAATGACCTTTTATGCTCATTTTTTAGATGTGCAATTAAATCATCATAATATTGCCACTTCTTGTATAATCTTGTATAATCTTGCATAATCATAGTTGTATGGATCCGACAATGAAAGTGAAATACATAAGACTTGACGATGTGTCTCGGCACAAGATATCTCAAAACCAATTTCTTCAAGGGTTTTCATCATGTTTAGCACAAGAAAATCAGAATTTATGGGAGATTTGATGAATTATCAAACTTGTATATATGTAATATAGATATGTATATGACCAGAATCAGGTTTTTAAGGTGAATAAGTGGCTGCTTGGCCTGGCTGGGGACTATACAACTGTTGTGGTAGCTGCTGGAGACTGGAGGCTGGTTGGTGACTGGAAAATGGTGTTTGGGTGAAGGAACGGTGGCTCTTGATACCACTTGATGTTGATACCACTTGATGTAGGACAAGTGTTGAAAACAAGGATTTATGGAACAAAAACTATAAAAGGATAGATATTTGTGGATTAACCGCAGAAAATCCATGCCCCAAGGTGATACCGAAGGGATTTCTCAACCGCAGAAGAGAAGTTTGTTAGGATCGCAACCCATAACAAAAGAGAAACAATTCTCGATTTCAATAATAATTCAACTTTATTCAATAATGAAGGATTACAAGAGTTTATATAGATAATTAATTACTTGCTTTAAATATCTACTACCATAATTGATTGAAGGAAACAAATCCTTCTATTATTCTATTAGAATAATCTAGAATCTTCATAATAAATATACCTAATATAACTAAAGTACTAAACCATAGAATCAATTATAATCACTTTAATTCTAAATAATAATGTAAAATATATACAAACTAATTTAATTATTCCTTGTTCCGCATCAGAGGGTCTAAAGTTCGATTGAAGCAAAAAGTTTATCCTCAGCAAGTCCCCGAGCTAGCAACAAAATAAAACACTTCTACAATAACGCATTTCTTATGCTACTCTGTCAAAAAGTCTACAAGAAGGCCAATGATAGAGGACCAAAGGTGTAAGGACTAAAGAGAAAGCCCCTTTCCTCATGAAAGTTTCAACAATGTCTAGGTTTTAGAGAATTTGTACATACGCATAAGCTTGCATAAGAATCTCTATGCCATGGTTACATTTAATAGGATGATGTTGGAGGCACGAGACTCTTGGTAAGCAACGCAAAAATGGAATGAGAGATAGAAAATGGAAATGAAAACTGAAAGAGAGTGGTATTCATGAATGTAATGAGACTGATTTAGGAAGTTACAATACAAAATTAAGAAAGTGAAACAAAAGCAAAGTTGTGGTGAGCATCTAATACATCTTTAACTGAATTGAAAGAAAGAAATGCTACAAATAAAAAAACTTGCGCTGAAAGTTAGAGATGCCAATGTGCTTGCAACAGACAAGCCCTTCCGTGTGAGCTGCAATGGACCTAATTTCATGATTATATATGAATAACCTTCCAAAGATGTTGGAAGACTCGGTAATCCCATCATTGACGGTGGTGGGGTTCTCAATTGCACAACTGGAGGTGCCCCATCTGCACCTAGCCCCGACATTATAAATAAAATCCCAGACAGAGTGACACTCTTCCTAATTGATCCTACACATGATATAGGATAGATAACACCCCTGCATTAGGAAATTAATCGTGTTCAACTGAGGCTATTTAGAGAACTTTACAGACAGAGATAAAAAGTATAAAAAGAGTACTCTCAGAATGATGTCTACCAAGCTCAGAGCCATGCACCAAAACACATCGCTAATAGACTCTAATTATATGCAAGATGAAGAATTTAAAAATTTCCTCTTCCCATGCAAAACAGGTAATACATGTCTTGATACATAATAAATGTTTAATAATCGGTATCACACAGACTGATAGACATAATAGAAAATTACATGGATACCAAGTCCACATCCTTCTATGGCAAATACAACAATCTTGCTATGTTAAAAAGCCAATGCTTACCATCCAGACGTGCCTAGGAAGAATCAATATATCCAATAAACTCAGGTAAGCAACTAATCCAAAACGCATGAGAATATGAATCCTTGCTGGTAAAACAACTAGAACAACGAGCCATGCTTGCACAATAAAGTCTCTTATAAGTTTTAAATCTGTTATTTATAAGGAACACAATATAAAAAGTTCATCTTTCTTTTATGTAGATTGTAACCCGACCATTGGAGTATGCCTCCCCCCCCCCCCCAAAAGACAGTCATATTTAATTTTAAATACAGCACGATCCAAAATTCAAAAAGAAAAAGAACGACCCAAAATTCAAAAAGAAAAAGAAAAAAATTGTTTAAGCATTCTAGAGTTGATTATGTTCATAGAATTGAACACTAACTCACTAACTCAGCATTGCAGCAAACACATGAACTACAACCTCACTTCTTTTTTTCTTTTTTTTATGCAAAATTTAGATTTATATAAAAAGAAGAAAGAATATACAGGGGTTGACCCTTGCTCTATGAGGGCATAGATCAAACTATCTATAAACAATCTAGACTATGAAGGCTAAGATTGCAAATAGAAAGCAACAAAAAAGGGGCCAGAACAACCCACATTAATAATCTAACCAATTACAAAATGTATCTAAGTTAGGACTAACATTAAACCATATATATAAAGCATAAAAATTCTTGATAATTCCTAGTCACATATGCTTTTGTCTGCAAGAGTCCAACAATTCAAATGGTTGCAACAGGGTATGAACATACGATATAACATCCACTTCAACCATGTGTCCAACATCCATGATTAATAACATAAACCCATTAAGTAGGTGTGGGGCGACAATATCGACACCGCCAGAACTAACTCGATATAACATAGATAAAATTCCTAAAACCCAAAATAATCAACACAGCATAATTAATCCAATACAACTCATTTATTAAAATTTCACACATTTACGAAAACTAAACTTTTACACCCCCACAGTAAACCAAATTCCACGGAAAACAACCACATTTCAACATAAAAACAAGAAAATCCCAAAAAAATTCAGTTAAATTACCAATTTGATTCTGGGGTCCACAGTATGCAAGAATGTAGTTGGGGAAGAAATGAACTGACAAATAGGACTCGAAGTCGCTTCCGATATCGATTTCAACCCTTTCTCCGCAGAAAACAAATTCTTGGGCAACCATTTATCGCAATTTCTTGGAGGCCCGCCGTCATCAATTGTTGCAGAACAGCTCAATTTGGATTTTAGGGTTTTGAGGGGGTGAAATTGAATTGGGCGTTTTTTAAAAAGAGGGGTGTGGGATTGGCGGAAAGAGGAAGTGACGGTTGGGAGAGTATATATAATACAACTCCGCAACTGTACATTTGGGTGAATTTTTACAAGACAACTAGGGCTGTTCACGAATCGAGACGAGCCTAGATTTGATCGAAACGAGCTGAGCTTTGACCTTAACGAACCGAGTCGAGCTTTGATCTTAACGAACCGAACTGATTTCTTAACGAACCAAGTCGAGCTTTGACCGAACCGAGCCGAACTCGAGTTGTTCACGAACATCCTCGAGCCGATCCGAGCTCGATCCGAGCTCGAGCTGTTCGCGAACAATTAATTTAGTTGGAGATCTTAATAGATAGTGCTTTGTTACGGATTGTTGTTTTAATTTTATAAAAAAAAAATCTTCACGATCCAACCGTACGGATGTCAAGATATATCTAATTTAGTGATATTCTCAAATTTTCAAAAAATAAAAAATTAATTTGGTTGGAGATCTTAGTAGATCATTACTAATTTAACTAGTACTAGTAACTAGTGCTTTGTCACGAATTGTTGTTTCTATTTTTTAAAAAATATTTTTCGACGACCCAACCGTACGGATGTCATGATATATTTAATTTAGTGATATTCCCAAATTTTTAAAAAATAAAAAATTAATTTGGTTGGAGATCTTAATAGATCACTACTAATTTAACTAGTACTAGTAACTAGTGCTTTGTCACGAATTGTTGTTTCTATTTTTTAAAAAATATTTCTCGACGATCCAACCGTACAGATGTCAAGATATATCTAATTTATTGATATTCCCAAATTTTCAAAAAAATAAAAAATTAATTTGATTGGAGATCTTAGTAGATCACAACTAATTTAACTAGTGCTTTGTCACTAATTTTTCTTTCTATTTTTTTAAAAAAAAAATCGACGATCCAACCGTACGGATGTCAAGATATATCTAATTTAGTGATATTCCCAAATTTTCAAAAAATAAAAAATTAATTTGATTGGAGATCTTAGTAGGTTACAACTAATTTAACTAGTACTAGTAACTAGTTTTTGTCACGAATTGTTGTTTCTATTTTTTAAAAAATATTTTTCGACGATCCAACCGTACGGATGTCAAGATATATCTAATTTAGTGATATTCCCAAATTTTCAAAAAATAAAAAATTAATTTGATTGGAGATCTTAGTAGGTCACAACTAATTTAACTAGTACTAGTAACTAGTCTTTGTCACGAATTGTTGTTTCTATTTAAAAAAAAAAAAAATTCGACGATCCAACCGTACGGATGTCAAGATACATCTAATTTAGTGATATTCCTAAATTTTCAAAAAATAAAAAATTAATTTGGTTGGAAATCTTAGTATATCACTACTAATTTAACTAGTACTAGAAATTGTTGCTTTGTCACGAATTGTTGTTTCTATTTTTTAAAAAATATTTCTCGACGATCCAACCGTATGGATGTCAAGATATATCTAATTTAGTGATATTCCCAAATTTTTAAAAAATAAAAAATTAATAAATTGGAGATAAAAAAAATAAAAAGTAAAAATTTTGATTTTTTTCGAGCTTTAACGAGCCGAGCTCGAGCCGAGCCGAACCGAGCCCTTAACGAGCCGAGCTTGAGCCGAACACCCTAAAACTCGGCTCGAGCTCGTTAACGAGCTCGAGCCGAACCGAGCCCTTAACGAGCCGAGCCGAGCTTGTTCGTGAACAGCTCGATTCGTGAACAGCTCTAAAGACAACTATAACAAGTGGTTGTGGAATGTGGAGGGAAATAATAGTTGTTAATATCCCCTGTTATAAAAATCGGTGATGTTATGTGAGTTATCGTATTAATTAATAATTTAATTATTTGATTAATTTCCAAATACTCGATTAATCTCTGAACAGTGTATCTACCGATTAAGTTTGATTCTCACTTTTTACAACACTGGTAATATCAAATAGGTGCAAACAATTGAATTTGTTAAAACGGTGGAGAGGTTATTCTGAATGAGAATGTTGTACCTGAGATTACCTCAGGTATTTTCCCTGAGATATTTCATAAAATCAAGAAAAATCTTATGGGTAATCTAGTTTTCACAAAAATGTTCTTGCGGAACCATTTTTTTATAAGATTTTATAAAGAAGTAAGGTAAGTACTTTAAGTAAGTTCTTGAGGTAATCTCATGAACATTATTCCCATTCTGAATTGTCAGTTATGAATAAAAAATGCAGGGTATATCCCAAAATGCAAGAAGCTGAAGGTTATTGTTAAGGCCTTAGAGCCTGTTTGGCTACCCTAACTTAAAGCCAAAAGCTCCTTTAAGGAGTTTTTGGTGTGTTTGTGTAACGTGGCTTTAAGCCGACTTTAAGTTAAAAAACTGCTTTAAGTCAGAAGTTACATTTAGGTACTTTTGACTTATGACTTATGACTTATGGAGTTTTTTTTTTTTTTTTTTTTTCAAAATTCTTGTAAAGCTTAAATATCATGAATTTAAAATTTTTTTAAGTCAAATATCACTTTAAGTCAAAATTATTAAATTTCCATTTAACTTTAAGTAAAATTACCCAAACACATTCTGATACTCCTTAAGTTTTGATGATCACAAACAGTAAGCTATTTGTCCTTTTAGTAGATATAAAACAGCATGCTATTTGTATATGTACTAACTTGGTTTTGCAGGATACTCTAGCTTACTGATTATATAATCAGTCTGTCTAACAGCAAGCCAATTGGTGTTACCAAAAGTGACAGTTTGGCAAGCCATTTGTACACATTCTCACAAACAACAAGCTATTTCCAACTGTTCAGAATTCCTGTAGATAAAAATCAACTAGACATATCTATGCTCTCAGGAAACTTGGTTGATGATATGAAAGGGCAAAGACTCAAACAGCAATCCAAATGCATGGACAAACAGCAAGCTATTTTCACAAACAGCAAGCTGTTTGTGTCTGTCAGATTTAAAGAACAGTGCGGTTTTTAAGGAGAAATTTGTGGGAAACATCTTTAGGATTATTGTAAGAGTCCTCTGAATTATTCTAGCACGCCAGCACACATTTCAAATATATTGGGAGACAATATATTCCTTGCTTTGAAATTAAGGAAAGTAGCATGACATCTTTGACTTTTCTTTTCCAACCACATGCTCTTGTCTCTTCCTCATCATATCAAATGTTCCTCTCCATGTTCTACACGCTCCATCTCTTGACTATCATCTGAAAACAAGCTTCTTCATTATCTTAAACACAAAAACACTTCTAACGGCTTCAAGATTAATTCTATCCGTTGGAGCCTTTCAAAATAGTTTTAATTGTTCTTGTTCACCTATTTAAGAGCTGCTCATTCTCAGTTCTTATCACCCATTGAATATCCATCAAGTGCAGAAACAAGATATACACATACAACTTCAAAGCTTTCTTTGCAAAATCTGTTCAAACCTCTCAAACTATACACATACACGTACTTATACATTCAGAGGGTTTATAGTTGAGTTGTATTTATTCAAATCATTGTATTGTTCAAGTTGTAATTGATTTGCTGTTGTACAAGGTTGGCTTAAGGTTTTGGGTGGGTCGAACTAGGCTAGAGAATGATACTTGGGAAGTATTGCTTAGAGAGTTAGTTCAGCACAGCAAACAGCAAGCCATTTGTAAACAGCAGGGTGTAAGGGAGATATATTGTTGTATCTTGTAATTGGATTATAGTTGATCAATAATATATTCTCTTACCAAGTTTGGTAAGGGACCAGGACGTAGACCATAGGGGATTAGGGGTCGAACCTGGCTAAAAGATTGTGTGTCTCTTGTACTTACTGTTTATATTCCTTCCGCATTGCATTTTAGATACAAACAGCGTGCTGTTTGTGAACTGTGTTATTACAAACAGCAAGCTACTTTCAGTTATTTTCAAAACAGGTCATAAATAAGCATTGTTAGCCATAAACACCTATTCACCCCCCCTCTAGGTGTTGTTTTCAATTGGTATCAGAGAGAGGTATACTAACAATTCTGTAACAGGAAAGTATCGATCATGGCCGAGCATTATCTTGAAGCAAAAGCCGATTATAGAGCTCCTCTCCTCACTGGATCAGAAAATTACAACTGGTGGAAATGTAGAATGGAAACATTCTTATCCAAGAGGCCACTGGTGTTAAGAGTTGTAAAGAAAGGAGATTATCAATTCTTGGATGAAAAGAATCAACCAAAAGATGTAGATGATCTCACTATGGAAGAGATTATCAAATGTGGTTATAATGGAGAAGCTAGAAATTCTATAATGAATGCTCTAGATCAAGCTGAGTATGATAAAGTCTCTTCTCTAAAGACGGCAAAAGAAATGTGGGATGCCTTGGAAACTTATCATGAAGGCTCTACAACCTTGAGAAAAGTGAAGCTTAGCAAATTAATGAATGATTTCGGAAACTTCAAGCTCAAAGATGATGAGACTATCAAAGAAGGTCAAGCAAGATTTCAAGTCACTATAAACTCATTAAAGAGACTTGGAAAAGATATTCCACAAGATGAAATTAACATGAAAGTGTTAAGTGCGGTACCATTTATCTATGAAGCTAAGGTCACGGCCTTGGAATCGTCCTCAACAATCGACACCATGGATCACCTAGCTGTTTTTGCTGAGCTAGAACAGTTTGAAAGTAAGATAAACAAAAGTCAGATTGAAGGTGTTCAGGTTCCTGTAGCCAAAATGAAGAATTTGGCTCTTCATTCTACAAACAGCAAGCCAGTTGCTACAAACAGCAAGCTGTTTGAATCTGATGAAGAATCTGACGAAGAAATGGCACTCATCTCACAAAAGATCAAGAGGCTGATTGAAAAGAAAAATAGAATGAAAAGGGAAAGAGGTGATTTCTCCAAAAAGAAAGCCAAGGAGCAAACTTGTTTCAAATGTGGCAAGCCAGGCCATTTTAAGAAGGACTGTTTTAAGCTAAAGTCCAAACAGCAAGCTGCTTTCAAAGATAAGAGAAAATCAAAGGCCTTACTGACTTGGAGTGATGATGATTCAGACTCTAGTGATGACTCAAGTGAAGACATGGTGAATTTGGCTCTTGTAGGTCTAAATGATGAAGAAAGCTCACTAGGATCCATAAAGGAAGACTTTGTGGATAGTGATTATTCGAATTCAGAAGATGATGCAAGTGAGGTAAACTCAATTAATTCTGATTTACCTTCATCTCATAATATGCTAGAAGAACTAACCATGCAGGTACCAAATCATGTGTCCATAATTGAGTTTATGGAACTAAAGAATAAGAATAGCAAGCTGGAAAAGAACAACAATCAGTTAAAGAAGATTATTGCTGAGTTAATGACTGAGAAGAATTCAGAAACAAACCATAATGATCTCATTACTGATTTAAAGGAGAAACTAGTTCAATTCGAAGGAGTCAACAAAGTGATTCTTCAAAGAAATGAGGCTCTCATGAAAGAACTTAGAAGATTGAAGTCAGAGATTGAAGAAAAGAATGAATGTATACAATCATTCAAGCACAAAGAGTCAAGCCAAGCCGAATCCTCAAAAACTGCTGAGAAGAGAAAACAGCAAGCTGAACTTGTCAAACAGCAAGCTGAATTGATTTCTCTTCTAGAAAAAGAAGTCAAAGACCTTCAGAAAGGGATGGAAACATTTGTTCAAGGTGAAGACAACTTAAAGACAATGATGAAGAAGGCAAATGTCCCTTTGTTTAGAGAAGGAGTTGGCATGAAATCAAATAATAATCTTGGTGCACTTAAATATGATGGAAGAAATGGCATACCATACAACTATGCTATGCCATGGAAGATATGCAACAAGTGTGGAGGAAAAGGCCATCTGGAAAAACACTGTGTAGTTCAAGTAAACCCTAAAGGGAAAACAGCTTACCAGAAGAGGCCAGTCAGAAGACAAACAGCACGCTGGAATGCTCCTGACAGAAGACAAACAGCATACCAACAGTCACCAAAAGTGATCCAAAAGTGGATCAAGAAAGATGATTTAAATGTGTTATATATTCTTGCTACTAACCAATCTGGACCCAAACCTATATGGGTACCAAAACATTAAGTTGGTGTTTGTTTGTTTTGTAGATATGTCTTGCCGCCAAAATAAAGTCGAAACAATGGATTTTGGATAGCGGTTGCACTAGACATATGTGTGGAGACAAGTCTCAGTTCATAAGTCTCAACATGAAGAAAGGTGGAAGAGTTACAATTGGTAATAGTAAGACTCTTCGAATTCTTGGTATTGGTTCTATTGGTAATAGTAATATTTCGATTGATAAAGTTCAATATGTCAAAGGTCTTTCATATAATTTACTTAGTGTCACTCAATTATTTGATGATGGACATTTTGTTAAGTTTGGCATAGATAAATCAGTTATTACTATTGGTGCTAACAAAATCCCCCTAGTTGCTAGAAGGGAAGGAAATATATATGTATTAGACTTCGAAATGCAGGAAACAGCATGCTGTTTGGCTGCAATCGACAATGATCCATATATTTGGCATAGGAGGTTGGGACATGCACACATGGACCTGCTTAATAAATTATCAAGCAAGAATCTGGTAAGAGGGCTACCAAAACTGAAATATTCTAAGGTTGAAGTATGTTCGGCATGCCAATTGGGTAAGCAAATTCGAAGTACTCACAAAGCAAAGAAAATGGTATCCACTTCTAAACCTTTAGAGCTACTGCATCTAGATCTTTTTGGTCCAGAGTCTTATAAGAGTATTGGAGGTAAACAATACGGTTTTGTAATTGTAGATGATTATTCTAGATTTACTTGGGTATTATTTCTTCGTACTAAAAATTGTGCTTTTAAAGAGTTTGAGAAACTGATTAAACTACTTGAGAACAAGCATGATACAAGACTTGTAGGTATAAGAAGTGATAGAGGAGGTGAATTCGTCAATGAGAAATTCATTACATATTGTGAACAAAGAGGAATCTCCCATGAATTTTCTGCTCCAAGGACTCCACAACAAAATGGAGTGGTGGAAAGGAAGAATAGATCACTTCAAGAAACATCAAGGACTCTACTGCAAGAAAGCAAGCTGCCTAGAAGTTTTTGGGCCGAAGCTGTGAATACAACATGCTATTTGTTGAATCGAATCATAATCAGGCCTATGTTGGACAAAACTCCTTATCAATTGTTAAGAAACAAGAAGCCAAATATCAGTTACTTCAAGATTTTTGGTTCTAAGTGTTTTGTTCTCAAAACAATTGGTAAAGATGGTAAATTCGATGCTAAATCCTATGAAGCCATATTTCTTGGTTATTCTTTAACAAGTAGAGCTTATAGAGTTTATAATGTTAATAAGCATATTGTTGAAGAATCTATTGATGTTACTTTTCAAGAACCTAACAATGATCTACCAAGAGATGAGGAAGGATTTGCAGGTGAAGAAGAAAATGTGCAACCTCAAATCACTGACAACCAGCAAGCTGGAAGTGCAAATCAGCAAGCTGGAAGTGCTAATCAGCAAGCTGGAAGTGCAAATCAGCAAGGTGGAAGTTCAAATAAGCAAGCTGAAGATGAAAGTAACACTGAAAGTCAGCAAGCCAAAGAGGATGCAGACACTGACAAACAGCAAGCTGGAAGTTCAAAACAGCAAGCTGAAGTGGAAGATACAATCACAAAAATAGCAAAAATGACTTTGGAAGGTCCTAGAGGCTCTAGGGCTGCTGAAAAATTGCCTCTATATGATGGAGAAGAACAGCCACCACCATCAAAGATGAGAAAGACAACTCATGAAGAAATAGCTCAACATTCTTTACCAAGGGCAACAAGAACGGTCAAGAATCATCCACCAGAGTTGGTCATTGGGGATATTACTGATGGAATTACTACAAGAAGAGGGAAAGCGAATTATTGTGCTCATGCAGCCTTCCTAGCTCAAGAAGAACCCAAAAATATCAATGAAGCATTAGAAGATGAGAATTGGATCATGGCTATGCAAGAAGAATTAAATCAGTTTGAAAGATGTGAAGTTTGGGAACTTGTTAAGCCACCAGAAGATGCTTCAATCATTGGAACAAAATGGGTGTTTAAGAACAAAGTTGATGAATTTGGCACCGTTACTCGAAATAAAGCAAGGCTTGTGGCTCAAGGATATAATCAACAAGAAGGCATTGACTTTGATCAAACTTATGCTCCTGTTGCTCGTTTGGAATCAATAAGGATGCTTCTTGCCTATGCATGTTTCAAGAAATTCAAGCTATATCAAATGGACGTAAAGAGCGCATTCCTAAATGGCTTGCTAGAAGAGGAAGTTTATGTCAAACAGCCTCCTGGATTCGAACATGAACAGTATCTAGACTATGTTTTCAAGCTAAAGAAGGCTCTTTATGGTTTAAAGCAGGCTCCAAGGGCTTGGTACAAAAGGCTTAGTAAGTTTCTTATCAAAAATGGATTTATTCGAGGTAAAATCGATCCCACATTATTTATTAAGCAAGATGGTAAAGACATTCTTATTGTACAAATATATGTGGATGATATTATTTTTGGAGCTACTAATGAATCTATGTGTAAGTGGTTTTCTAAGTGTATGCATAGTGAATTCGAAATGAGCATGATGGGTGAGCTCAATTATTTCTTGGGTCTTCAAATCAAGCAATCTAAGGATGGAATTTTTATACATCAATCCAAGTACACAAAGAATCTACTCAAGAGATTCGGTTATGAAGATGTTAAATCAAAATCAACTCCTATGATCCAAAACAGCAAGCTGTTTGCAGATGAAAGTGGTAAGGATGTTGATATTAAAAGATATCGAGGTATGATTGGAAGCCTACTATATTTAACTGCTTCTAGACCTGACGTAATGTATAGTGTATGTGTTTGTGCAAGGTTTCAATCAAACCCTAAAGAGTCTCACTTAAATGCTATTAAAAGAATATTTCGATATTTAAGTGGTACCATTTCTCTTGGTTTGTTCTATCCTATCACAAATACTTTTGATCTTGTTGGGTATAGTGATGCAGATTATGCAGGTTGTCTAGTTGATAGAAAGAGTACTAGTGGTGTTTGTACATTCCTTGGACAAAGCCTAGTTTCATGGCAATGCAAGAAACAAACTTCGGTTGCTTTATCCACTGCAGAAGGGGAATATCTAGCAGCAGGAAGCTGTTGTTCTCAGCTACTATGGATGATTCAAACTCTAAGGGACTTTGATATCAAGTGTAGAAAGGTTCCAATAAACTGTGACAACACTAGCACCATTAGCATTTCTAAAAATCCGGTGAATCACTCAAGAACGAAGTATATTGATGTTCGACACCATTTCTTGAGAGATAATGTTGCTAAGGGCAAGATAGAGTTGCTCTTTGTTCCAACTGAATTCCAACTAGCTGATATTTTCACAAAGCCTCTTGCAGAAGAAAGATTTTCAGTCATTCGAATGCAACTTGGTATGTGCTCTATGTAAATCAGCACGCTGGAAGGTAATTTCTTAAGATTTTTAGTTTTTTGATGGATTAAGGGGGAGAACTTTAGGAGAATGGCAGAATGACACTTTAGGAGAATGGCTTCTAATTATTCTGAACATGCATGTTTTAACATATGATCTTTATGATCTTTAGTGTTATATTTCTTATATGTTAGATCATCGTTTTATATCTAATTTTGAGATGCAGGGATTTAGGGGGAGTTATTCTAATTCTCCTAAATTAGTTGTAATCATCAAAAAGGGGGAGATTGATACTCCTTAAGTTTTGATGATCACAAACAGTAAGCTATTTGTTCTTTTAGTAGATATAAAACAGCATGCTATTTGTATATGTACTAACTTGGTTTTGCAGGATACTCTAGCTTACTGATTATATAATCAGTCTGTCTAACAGCAAGCCAATTGGTGTTACCAAAAGTGACAGTTTGGCAAGCCATTTGTACACATTCTCACAAACAACAAGCTATTTCCAACTGTTCAGAATTCCTGTAGATAAAAATCAACTAGACATATCTATGCTCTCAGGAAACTTGGTTGATGATATGAAAGGGCAAAGACTCAAACAGCAATCCAAATGCATGGACAAACAGCAAGCTATTTTCACAAACAGCAAGCTGTTTGTGTCTGTCAGATTTAAAGAACAGTGTGGTTTTTAAGGAGAAATTTGTGGGAAACATCTTTAGGATTATTGTAAGAGTCCTCTGAATTATTCTAGCACGCCAGCACACATTTCAAATATATTGGGAGACAATATATTCCTTGCTTTGAAATTAAGGAAAGTAGCATGACATCTTTGACTTTTCTTTTCCAACCACATGCTCTTGTCTCTTCCTCATCATATCAAATGTTCCTCTCCATGTTCTACACGCTCCATCTCTTGACTATCATCTGAAAACAAGCTTCTTCATTATCTTAAACACAAAAACACTTCTAACGGCTTCAAGATTAATTCTATCCGTTGGAGCCTTTCAAAATAGTTTTAATTGTTCTTGTTCACCTATTTAAGAGCTGCTCATTCTCAGTTCTTATCACCCATTGAATATCCATCAAGTGCAGAAACAAGATATACACATACAACTTCAAAGCTTTCTTTGCAAAATCTGTTCAAACCTCTCAAACTATACACATACACGTACTTATACATTCAGAGGGTTTATAGTTGAGTTGTATTTATTCAAATCATTGTATTGTTCAAGTTGTAATTGATTTGCTGTTGTACAAGGTTGGCTTAAGGTTTTGGGTGGGTCGAACTAGGCTAGAGAAGGATACTTGGGAAGTATTGCTTAGAGAGTTAGTTCAGCACAGCAAACAGCAAGCCATTTGTAAACAGCAGGGTGTAAGGGAGATATATTGTTGTATCTTGTAATTGGATTATAGTTGATCAATAATATATTCTCTTACCAAGTTTGGTAAGGGACCAGGACGTAGACCATAGGGGATTAGGGGTCGAACCTGGCTAAAAGATTGTGTGTCTCTTGTACTTACTGTTTATATTCCTTCCGCATTGCATTTTAGATACAAACAGCGTGCTGTTTGTGAACTGTGTTATTACAAACAGCAAGCTGTTTTCAGTTATTTTCAAAACAGGTCATAAATAAGCATTGTTAGCCATAAACACCTATTCACCCCCCCTCTAGGTGTTGTTTTCACATTCATTCAACTTAAAGTAAACAACTTTACTTTCTCCTTTAAGTTAAAAACACCTCCATTAAGTCAAAAGTAACTTATTTTAAGCAATCCCAAACACCCTCTTAGCAAGCAAGATAGAAGTCGACTTTAGCAAGCATGTTACTGCTGCTCGTAGGCAACAAATTATTGATGCATCTTACATTGGATATGAGGGAAGTAAAATTTTCATCAATCTTGGAGTAGTATTTTTTTGCTTCGTCCTATTGTGTTTTGTACACGGGTCACCTGATAGGGTTATCTAGCCTTCTGGAATAAAGTGATCTGGAATAAAGTGATTACAATGACAAAAGAAATTTCATAAGGCACCGAGAGTACATGTACTGGGGGCCATAAAAGGCCAAATATTATACATTGGTTTTTTAAATGTACTGTAAAACAGAAGTGAATGACTAGCTTTTTCGTGTTCAGCGTCAAATCAAATCAGTTGTCAATAATGTAATTTAGCCAATGTGAGAAATAGTACAGAAATTGTACTATTACTCTTCAGAGCTTGATTCGTTCCTAACATAACAATACAGAAAAAATTCAGGTTTGAAGAATCGAATCAGATTCGGTTCCGTCCACAATATGATTTGATTTGATTTCAAAAATATTAATAATTTAATTTCCAGTTTATTCGATGTAATTTTGAATCGAATGTTAGACCCTAGATACTAAGAGCATCTCCAATGTGTTATGTATATTTGTTAGCTATAATATAATATATTGATAATTATCTAAAATTATATCTAAGAGATTCTAGGTTTACTCCAATTATATTATCTAAAATTATACATAACAGATTTAGAGATTTTACAAATGTAGCTAGCCCAATTTTAGTTATCTATATTTTTTTGCTAAGGGATAATGGTTAGAGTATTGAATTTTTACCTAATATCTAAAATGTGCCACGTAGATGCCATTGTTATAGCCAAAATTCGGTTCGGGTATTTCGAGATGGATTCGGGTCAAATATGGGATCAATTTGGGATTCTAGAGAGCAAATTGGGGTTTTTAGGAAGTTAGGGCGCGCCCTGGGGGTTTAGGGCGCGCCCTGAGATATGTTGGAATTGAATTCCAGGATGGCAACAATGTCGATTTTGTATTTGATTATTGAAGAATTCCCTCCTGTCGTATCTCAGGAGGGGGATGTCCGTCGTAGAAGGCCTCTAGGGGTTTTCCTAGATTTAGGGATCTTTCTTATACACTAAGGGCATGTTCTCCTCGGTGCAAAGATAGATCTCTCTTTGGTGTGTGCTTTGGAGCTCTGTTCCTGTATTCAATGGGCGCGCTCTCATTGGGGGACTTTGGAGTAATCCGCACTTTGCACCCAAAAGCTACGGATCACCTATCCTGCTATCTGGTGGGTGCTTCTCATTCGGGGGACAGAGATGCGTTCTGCACTTGGGGTAAATCATGGATTTACCTGCATCCTTGAAATCAAGAAATAGCTTGTAGCGAATAGGACTAGTCCTCGACGGGGGAATTTCCATATTCGTGAAGTCTTGAGATCTTGGATGAGCCTTGGGCCTTTTGTGGTTAGGCCTCATAGTAGAACATTCCGGATGCTGGACCGATATCCAAGCCCATTTGGGTTTCTTGCTCTCCAAGAATTACGTCTGGCTTGATCCTCTATAAATACAGAGGTACGTAGGCAAATTGAGGGGTGGGAGGTCGAGAGCTCTGAATAGCCGTCACTAACCCTATCAATCTCAACCACCAATTCATCACAGCCACCACACTCCGGCAACTTTTCCGACGAAGAACCACCATCACAGATCTTGATTCCGGCGACGTACCTCGAATTTTGTTGTTACCAAATTCCTCCGTCAACAAATTGGCGCTAGAATGAGGGCAACCAATCAAGATCTTCATCTTAGGAGGAAAAGATGTCTCACAATCAAGGTGGAGGTTCTCACGAAAGAGATGGTTACGATTCTGAAGATAGCTTGGGGGGTAATCAAGCTTGTCACGAAGCTTATGTTCCGGAGGAAATCTCTGCTCTTCTGCACCACCATGGAACTCCAGCCACCGCCGGCGGACAGCTACCCGTTCTTATCAGTAATTCGGAGTTAATGGAGCAACTGTTTCGTATGAGTATCCCACAATATCATCGCCGAACAGGGAAAGCCCTCCTAAGTTAGGAAAGTTCTCGAAGAAGTTGTTGGATCCTCAAGAGAGGGCGCGCCCTAACCGTCACCGCTCTGGGCGCACCCCTCGTAAGATTTTACGTGATAAAGAAAAGATGGTACCGGGTATGTTCAAAGGCGGTGGTTTCCGGTCATCGATGTTGAGCTAGGTTTTCCAAGGGACGATTTCAAATATGATTCAAAGAAGGATGTCCTAGGGAAGAGGTGCAATTTTCGGGAACTCATCCTCAACATCAGGGAGCGCCCTTACCATCAGGACGCGCCCTCACCATCAGGATGCGCCCTTAAGGTAAACCTTGACTTGTTTTGTTGAGATTTTTGTTGTTTGTTTCTTGGACTTTTGCAGGAGAACCCCAAGTTAAAAGTGGTGAAGGAGAATCCCCAAGAACTCTCAGGGCGCGCCCTAAGGGTGGTAGCCAAGGTTCGGATGATTTCCAAATTCTAGGAAAATTCGATGGATAAACATGTCATCACCTCCAAGCTAGGCGATATTTAAGGTTTCTTGTCGATCCCCAACTGTGGAAAATCGCAACGAGGAAGCTGATGATCGAAAGGGAGTTGTTCTTCAAGAGAAGGCGACTCCTCACCCACATAGGCTAGGACGCGCCCTCGGTGAAGTCCAACGAAATGAGGAGGAGCTTTGCTATATTAAAGGAACGCCTAGGAATAAGGTTCGGGATGAGGCCCCATGATCCACAGCGCGCGCCCCCTGATTATAGGTCGAGGCCCCTTGGACATGAGCGAGCCCTTCCTCGGAGTGATGATCCACAGCGAGTGGCCCCTGATTACAGGTCGAGGCCCCTTGGACGTGAGCAAGCTCTCCCTCGCGATAATATTGGAAGAAGAAGTAGCCGTGATAATGGAAATAGAAGAATGAAGATATATTGAGGGGATAGGTGACCTCGTAATAAAGAGGGCGCGCTTTCAGGTGGTAGATTCCCCCGTATTTTTCAAGTTCCTTCATGTACCTCTAGTGAAGTGAGGTTGAGGCCGTGCCCTCCCTCGAAGGAAAGTCTCAAGGAAATCTTCTTGGAGATCCACAGCCTCATGGAAATCTCCAACCTCAAGGACCTCCACAGCCTTAAGGTCAGAATCAAAGGAATGATCAAACAACAACTCAACCTCCACCCTGGGGGGTAGTCAGCCAGCCAAAACCCCGGAAGTTGGAGTTTTTAGTGTTGAGTTCTTCAAAAGGTTTTTATATAGAGAACACTTCTTTAGAGGACGGATCCTCAAGAAAAATATTGATGTGCAGATAATTTCCAATTTCTAAGAAAATTTGATGATTAAAAAATGCCCTCAGTGCAGAGCATGCCTCGGAAGATTATTAAGAAGTGTGCCTTCCCCTGACTGGGCGCGCCTCCAGGTCTCCAGGGGTTTGCATGATGAGAAGGCCTCCAGGGTTTTTCTGATGAGAAGGCCTCCAGGGATTTTCCTGATGCGAAGGCTTACATGGGTTTGCCTAGCCAGAAGAAAGAAAAAACTTGGAATCAAGGCCCCGTGATTCACAGAGTGAGCCCCTTTAACAACAGGTTGAGGTTCCTTGGACATGAGCGAACCCTTCCTTGAGATGATGCACGCTGTGATCCACAGAGAGCGCCTATGATAACAGGTCGAGTCCCCATGGACAAGAGCGAGCCTTTCCTCTAGGTTTTACTGGAAGAAGAGAAGACCGTTACTATGATGATATGAGAATGGACAGGTATATGGGGGGATGGCCGCCCTATGATGGATAGGTCGTGCCCTTTGGTGGAAGAGCTCCCCTTATGATCCCAATTTCAGAAGAGATGATAAGCAGAGGACGCGTCCTCAGCATTAAGAAAATCCTCAACATAAGGGAAATCCTCAGCCTCCGAGAATTGCATAGCCTCCGAGAACTCCTTAACTTCAGGGAAATCCTCAACTTCAATATCAGAATACTCAAGTTCAAAATCGAGGCCAAGTAGAAATTCAACCAAAACTCCAGATTGAAGCTTATGTGAACAACCAAGTGGTGACTTAGCCTCTACCCTTGGGTGGTACTCAATTAGCTCCACAACCAAATATCCAAGATATCCCGAGAGTTGAAGTTTTTAATGTTGATGATTTGAAGAAGCTTCTTTCCCATTGGAGGAAGGAAATGTGTTAGCCACTATTCAAACTCTCATCCCCAGAGGACTTCTTCACGAAAAATCCACGATTAGAGGACGCGCCCTTAGAGATCTCCTTATCAAATGACCCTTCCAATGAGGGCACGCCCTCAAGGTTAGTTGAAGATTTACAAAAGGGAGATTCTACACAAAGGAGATCCCAAGAATTATCAAGGGGCGGCCTGATAGTGATCCCCGAGGCTCGGATGATGTCTGGAAGAATTTGCTAGTTGAACACTTCCCCATCTCCAAGAAGTATTCTTTAGATGAGAGGAAGTTATTGGAGGAGAGACCACACGAACCTTAGGACGCGCCCCCTGATCATCGGGTTGAGGTACCAAGATCATGAGTGAGCCCCTCTACATAACAATGTCATTCTAAATGAAACATTCATCATGATTATCATCAAGACATTCATCTGGACTGGAAGAGGCTTTGTCATTGCCCTCGTCCACTTAGGTCGCGCCCTAAGCAATAGGCGCACCCTCGGCACCTCCAATGTCTCTCTTTAAAATTTCTCCTACTAGGGAAGATGCTCCTTTTAAGTAATGATATTCTCACACGGGAGGGTAGTATTAAAGCATCTCCCTAATCCTGCATATACATGTACTTCAGGTTTCTTCCTATGAACAACGGAATACCCCTATGAAGATGTTTCTTCATGAGATGCCCTTCGTAGGATGCCTCATTTGAGATGCCCTTCATAGAATACTTCCCGGTAAGATGCCTTTTCGAGAGATGCCATTCTTATGATGTCTCATATTAAGATGCCCCTTCATGGGATGAGAAGAAAAGTAACCAGTGACCGGAAAGTGCCCCTCACCGTTTGAGGGAGAGGCCCCGAGTAGTCATGAGAGCGTTTGTGGAGTATTCTCAATAGGGTGATGTTCTGACTCCCCGTTCTACCAATAATTGATTAAAGTATGGCGGTGCCTAAATAGTAGACTAGTAGGTAATTAATTTACCTACTAGTCTGGGGGTAGTCCATGTACACTATACACTTCCCCTAGTCTTAGTTGTGGTTGTGAAATTTTTAAATTTTTCGAAAATGCTTGCCTACCTATAGAGCGCATCCATTGGGGTGAGTTTGCACAATCCCTTACACTGGAGGACGCACCCTCGATTAATGGCTGCATAAATATAGAAATGGAAACTACTGTCAGGCTCCCTTACATGCAATTTTCCATAAATATGTGGAACCTATGGAACTAGCCGGAGGTTAAATAAAAATATGTACGGCAACACCATTACAAAAGGGCATTCTAATTATGTCCATTCAAAATCCATGTCCAAGGGTACTGATGGAGGACTTAATTGTTCAAATGAGTTAATGTTGGAGCCCACAAATTAATTTTGTGTATTAATTGAGGAAGCAACATAGCATAAATTGATGCACAGGGCGCGTCCTTATGTTCAAGAAATTGATTTTACATTTAAGAAATTGAAGTCGGTGATAACATACCGGCGAGGTTCATTTACATTAAATAATTAAAGAGATAGCAAAATGAAAGTTTTGCCTTTATTTTATTACATATTCTTGAATATGGGCATACTTGGAGGTGATTACAAATCATGGGCTCCAAAAGCTATTCAGCACTAAAAAAGTTATAGACTGGCTTGCCACAGAAGATCGTGAGTGAAATGGTCGTTGAAGGAATCGTTGAAGAATTGAACTCTACATAAGAGAATGAAAGCAAGGGCACGCCTTGTAGACAAAATACTAAAGACTTTATACATGAGTATTTAAAGTATTGGCCGGAGTCGAAAAGAAAATATATGCTAGATTGCATGAATCAAAATCATCTCATAAAAGCCATAATTATAATGGATGGCTGGTTCTCAATCCTATAAAGAAGAAGCTGCTTGATGTTTCAATAATAATAATAATAATATTTATTGAAGTAATGGCACATGCAATCAAGGTACGTCTACACGAGCAGAAAAGAAATAAGCGTATCAAGATGGTATAAAATATGTTTTTATGATACAACTCTGCAAGCAATAAATTGGAAAAAATGATGTGACTTTGGGCGCACCGTGAAGAGTTCTTGAAATTCTGCTGCTTGTACCGATAAGAATGAAGGATTCAACAAAAAAGCTACTGTATAATGTAAACAAGAGTTAAAGCCACAAGTCTGGCCACTATAGATAGACGTGCCCTAAAGATCACTGCAGTCCTGTATTCAGAATGCAGCTTGGCTTGCACCAAGCACTAGTCCTGAGTAGTAAGAGAGTGGTGAAGGAGATTTTTACTAGAAATGATTTAATTTTCATGACGCGGCCTAAATTTCTCGGCTTGAAATACATGAGGTATAATTATGCATTGTTTGCTTTAGCACCTTATGGTTCTTTCTGGCAGGAGATTCGTAAGATTACCTCCTTTGAGGTTCTATCAAACCGATGCATTGAGCTTATTAAACCCTTAGAGAGCCACAGAATTGACTACATATATACATCAAAGAGTTACACTCACTTTGTTATAAAAATGGGATAGTAGGGATAGCCAAGATCTTGTTACGACCTTTAAAAGCTAACAGCCGAACGGAAATTCTTGTTGCCACGATCTTTCAAAACTATCCATCAAGTAAAGCATGGAAAGTACCAGATTGCAAAGGAGTATTTTCGACCATTGCCCAAGTGCAGGAGCCCATATCTAAAAATATATATAAATGTTAGAGAAGGCGCGCCCACATCTTTGTAGGGCTATAAGAAGGCATCACATATACAAAAATAAAGGCTGCCAATATATGTGCTTGCAATATTCTTCCAAAATACAAAAAAGTGGACTTGCCAAAGGCTGCACTAACAGGAAACGAAGCGGTGTACAATGCGGAGGCATACAACAATCAAGTGAATTGGAAGAGTTCATTAGATTACAAAAATGCAAAGCTAGTAGTAGGGGTGAACACGGTTTTCCGAAAATCGGTTAAACCGACCAAACCGAAATTTTAGGTTTTTTTCGATTTGGGTTGGTTATGGTTTTAAATTTTTAAAAACCGAAAATTTTGGGTTGGGTTTGGTTTTACTAATTTTTCCACCCGATTTAACCAACCCGACCATTAAGATCAAGTAATATATAAATAGTATATATATATATATATATATGTATATGTATATATACATTATATATAGTTTTAATATTAATTTTATGCTTATATAAAATAAAAATTATTTATGTTGAAACGATGTTGTAGCCTAATTAAAGTTTTATTACTTTGCTCAACCCTAAAATTAGATGCAGCCGCTCGCTTTCATTCTTTTGCCTCTCAAACACTTGATTATATATAGTTTTGAAGATTTTGTAATTTATTTTATAACTGCTTTGATGAAACTTTATGCTACTATTGGTTCACACATGTTGTTGTCTCTTTTTTATTATTTAATAATGGTTTTTAACCGAAACCGACCAAACCAAACCGTTATAATTAGGTTGCTTTTTTTAAAATGTTATGGTTTTTAGTTTGGTTATGGTTTGAAAAATTAAAAACCCGAAATTTATGGTTTGGTTGGTTTGGCGGTCCTAAACCGCCCAAACCACCCGATGCTCACCCCTAGCTAGTAGCATGAGTCTATGATGCAAAGCTAGTAACATCAGTTGGTGTGTCAAGCTAGCTTTACTAAAAGAGAAGGAATTCGCAGAAGAGTGAGGTAAATTTTGTGGTTTACTCGACAAGGCAGTATCTTGCAGAATGGAGAAATGCCCAAGTAATTTCGACAAAGGCCCTGTACCATGATGTTATTCATGGGGATGGAGCATCGTCTTGGGTAAAACCAAATCAAAATGTAGTCAAGATAACAGTCGATGCTGCGATTTTTGCTGAATCATCTAAACATGGGATAGGTATGTTGGCTAGAGATAATGAAGGGGAGGTTATCCAGGGTCGCTCAGCCTTGTATAACGGAGCTGTTAGACCAGAATTTGCAGAGGCCATTTCAGTCAAAGAAGCATTAAGCTGGGTGCAGGCAATGGAATGGAAGGAAGTAGTTATTGAAATGGACTGTCTTGCAGTGGTGCAGGCTATTAGGAGTAATGTTCAGCTGAACTCTCCTTTTGGTAGCATTATTACGGAGTGCCGTAGGTCGCTTCGTGAGTTAAACATTGAATTGTTTTTTATTAGACGATCTGCTAACATGGCCGCTCACTTTATAGCGAGGGAGTCATGTTTATTCCCAGGTCGAGTGTTCGATAGGAGTTCTGTTCCTATTGAAATGATTTCTATTTTGTTTGCCGACAAGTTTGAGTAATATATTTGCATTCCGTCAAAAAAAAAGAGAAGTAACCAGTGTCTTCCCATATATTGGGGGTGTTTGGGGGAACTTTTTTCCAGAATAAGTCAACTTATTTTAAGACAAAGTTAGAGATTCCTAACTTTCCAACTTATTTTCCAACTTATTTTTGCAACTTATAGAATCTCAAACATACATTAAATACTTGTATTAAAAAAATTATCAAAATATGAAATTTTTACCCGAAAATAAGTCCATAAGGACTTATTAAAAGGTGAGCCAAACAGGCTCATTAAGCCGTTGAGGACGTGCCTTATTGAAGAAAATGATACAACTTAGTATCATGCAAGGCTGTACAAAGAAAAAGGTGAGAGCTAGCTGTGGTGTAAAAAAAAAATTAGAGAGTCAAAAGATGGGGTACATGCAATTAAAGGAAGAGATAAAAGAGAAAGATGTTTGCATCAAGTATTTGGTGAATACAAGAAAAAGAAGACAAATAGGAGTAGTTGAATTCATGTAGGAGTATGTTGTAGTGATTAGGTGGTGGGTCCATATGCACTAAAGAAGGAGCAATTGTTATTAAATGTTTATTAAATAAGGGGTCCGGTCCCTGGCAAACGCATGACAGGGACGGATTATTTGCTGCGATTTAAAAAAAAATTTCGTACCGTACCGCATAAACTTTATGCGGTACGGAGTAATTACCAAAATGTCCTTACTGTTCACGTACCGCAGAAACTTTCTGCGGTACGGTGAACAGTAGATTTTTTATATGAAAATAGGGGGGCATTTTGGTAATTACTTTGTACCGCATAAAGTTTATGCGGTACGGTATTGTTTTTTTTTAATCACAGCCATTGGATCAACGATCCAACGGCTTAAAAGCCGTATGTTAAATAAACCGTCCCTGGCATGCGTTTGCCAGGGACCGGGAGCCATTAAATAATGGAACCCACGGGATGGTAAGAGAAAGAGCCAAAAGAATTGCTAAGTTCGTCCATGTGCATGCATATTCAATTTTATGGAGGAGTTCATTGTGTACTCATAGTTTGAGCTTTGTGCATTTTGTGTATCTTGATTTTCATATATAGCAACATGTGTACCTCTCTTATTGAATTAACCGATAAACTTGTTATTGGACATTATTTTTTGAATGTTTTCATTTTTCTTGCAAACTGTGTACAATTGTTAAATTTTTTTTAAAGTCGTTAACAACCAAGTGTGGAGCATGGGCATTATAGGTATTTCAGTTATTATAACAATATTAAAACATGGCAGCACGCAAAAACAAGTTTTATGGACAACCTCATCTCTAAATATGCTTGGACTAAATTGATAATTTAAAATTGGGTATTTAAATTAGTCTAAAATTTATTTTTATTAAATAGAAATATTATATATAATGAATTAGTGTTTTAAATAAAAAATTTAACATAATTTAATTTATAGATCAATAGATGCATACTTCAGGATAATAGAGCTTAAGAAAAAAAAATTGAACTCCCTATTTTTATAATTTTTGTTTTATATAAAATTTTGAACTCTTCATTTTTATACAAGAAAAATAACAACAAAAAATAACGTTTCTTTTAAAAGAAAATTTAAACGGTCAATATTATATAATAATATCTGATATATATATCTATATAACATTTTATTTACAAAATATAAATTTTTTTTTAATGGTTTAAAACTATTACTAGATTGTTTTGATGATCTTCAAAAAAAATGATAGTAATCATTACATAATTAAAATACTCCTTCCGTCCCTCTCATTTTTTTCCATTTTATATTTTGGGACGTCCCTCTCATTTCTTTACATACTATAAATAGTAACTTTTAACAATAAAATACATTATTATATCCACTACTTTATTTTGGAAACTTAATATTATATTAGCGCATATAAAAAAATTAAAGCATAATATTATTTTATTTATTAAAATTAATCATAACTACAAAAAATGTCTTAGAAGAAGAAAGTTTAAAATACAATTTTATATTTGAATATTTGAATTATTCAAAAGTACTTTGACTATTTTAAAGTATAACTTTTTTTTTGAAAGTATTTTAAAATATAACTTATAAGTTCGTACAAATCATTTTTTTAGCTAAGTTACTTACAAATCATTTTTAGTTATTATACAAACAAACAAATATTAAACTTATAAATTATTTTTCATTTATTTAGGATCAGCCCCTTTGGTACATAAGACGGACAAGGTTAATATTTAGAGCATTTGCCAACAGGTTGCGCCAAGTTCTATGTGGCATGGCACTCTTGTTGCATACCTATTGGAGCGTTGCCAACAAGTTGCCAACCAAAATTGCCAAAAGTTGGCAACTTCCCCATTTAGTTAAAACACATACAACTCCCGAAAATGTATTTAACTTTATCCTTTTTTATATCTCCCATATTTTAAATGTATTTATAAGATAATATAAAATTAAGAAATTAAATTTGCTAAGTGATTTATGTTGTGGAATATTAAAATTCTATAAATATGAAATTAATTAAAATAAATTTAGAATTCTTTTATTAAAATGATATATTTTGAAAAATACTGTGCATCACCGTGGTTAAAAGTTAGCTACAACTAATTTACTACAAAGACCAAGATTTCACCTATTATTATAAATTAAGTATCGATGCTCCATTGTTTTTTTTTTTTTTGAAATAATCGATGCTCCATTGTTTTTTTTTTGTTGAAAATAATCGATGCTCCATTGTTAAAACACAATTCATTGTGACTTGGGAGCATGTACAACTAGTGAAACTACCACAATACCCTTCTTTTTCAAACGGTGTTATATGTTTCTAACGGTAGTACACAGTTTGCTACAATATTGAAATGAGGAGTACACAAGTTGCTACATATGAAAATCAAGGTACACAAAGTGCACAAAGCAGAAACTATAAGTACACAATGTGCATTTAACTCTTTTATGGAGTGAATCATTTATTATGGGGAGTCAAAGCATGCAGGACCCGCCAAGATGAATGAAGAAGGAAAGCAAGCATAATGAATACTCTACTAAATTGCTATTTGGAAATCATTTATTGTGTTCAAGTTGTAAATAAAAGAATCTGAGAGGTTATTTGGTAACCATGCAGACTTAAAACACGCCTAAATAAAGGTGTAGAAAGAGATGGCGCCCGCAGCATTGGTAAGATATATAAGTAAGCAAAGAAGCTGACTCCATCCTCAAATAAAAAAATATAAAAAATATATTTCTATAGCGCTTGAAATTTTTAAGCCAGGTGGGGAGATGCCCAAAGAATAAACGTGCATGAAGTACAATCATATCATGTATCAAATATCAGTTGGCAAAGAATTGATAGGGTGCATGGATATTTTAATGAAATTAGTGCTGCTTCGTTAAAAAGTTTGTTAGGCGCGCCTCAAAATACAAAAATACATTTTGTTTATTGGCAGGGATGAATTATAAGGAGTCTAAAGAGTTTGCTGGAGAGCATTTTGATGCACCGACCCGGAGGAGGAACTTAACAGAAGAATTGATCAATAAAGCGGAGTTAAAGAAGTTTGAGGAACAAATTTCTGATCAAAGTTTTGACTCAAGGCTTTGAACTTTTGTTTTGTAATGGTTGACAAAGATGTAGATGAAATAAAAATGGAGGACGAAGTCACAGAGATTAACAGATGACGAATATCAAAAGATGAATATGCAGCACCGATCATGAAAGAGTTAGACCCGGACAATGTTGGTTACATCATAATTGAAAACTTGGAGATGCTTTTGTTACAAGTTTCAAACCAACCTGTAAGAGGAGGTGAAAGCAAACTTTTAAGCCAAAAGCTAAAGCCCACACATGATCATAATATAGTTCGGAGAAGTTTTAGCGATTTCAAGTACTTTTTATTAGATAATTGGCAAAGAGCTTGGGTGTTGGCATTACGAAAAAGAGATGATTACATGGTTTGTTATATCATACATGTGGCCATATGTGAAGTGTTTGGTTTGTTATTGAAGGCCGCGTCTATTTATAAGATGGACGGGTTGTGAAGTTAGCTTTAAAAATTTTGCATGACTACTTCTTCGCTCGAGTAAGCTTGTTGTGAAAAAATTGACATGCCCGATATGCGAGTATGGACATGACTGGAGTATTCAAATTAAAATAAATAAATGTCGAGGATTTTATGAGTATGTGTAGCATTTATGTGGCGAGGACACGCCATTATTAAAAAAAAATTGGGGTATAAACAAGCTCTATAAGGCGCGCCCTCAGATTAGAGGAAAAAGAAAATGGAGATAATGGAGAATGAAAGGTTTACACTTGTGTATAATATCTCTTGTTTCTTACGCCGAGTTAGCTCATGTAAGCTTAGAGATATGATGCATTTGTGTTATTCCTCTATGAAGAAATCAAAACTAGAGTTGTCAAGGAGATAAAATCTTGGAAAAAAGAACGAGGACGTGCCCTGAAGAAGAATAATTATGAGAAGAATTTTGGGTTTTTTTAGAGAAAATTCCATGTCATTTTCAATTTCACATGGAATTGGGGGGTAGTTGTCATAGCCAAAATTCGGTTCGGGTATTTCGAGATGGATTCGGGTCAAATATGAGATCAATTTGGGATTCTAGAGAGCAAATTATGGTTTTTAGGAAGTTAGGGCGCGCCCTGGGGGTTTAAGGCGCGCCCTGAGATATGTTGGAATTCCAGGATGGCAACAATGTCGATTTTGTATTTGATTATTGAAGAATTCCCTCCTGTCGTATCTCAGGAGGGGGATGTCCGTCGTAGAAGGCCTCTAGGGGTTTTCCTAGATTTAGGGATCTTTCTTATACACTGAGGGCATGTTCTCCTCGGTGCAAAGATAGATCTCTCTTTGGTGTGTGCTTTGGAGCTCTGTTCCTGTATTCAATGGGCGCGCTCTCATTGGGGGACTTTGGAGTAATCCGCACTTTGCACCCAAAAGCTACGGATCACCTGTCCTGCTATCTGGTGGGTGATTCTCATTCGGGGGACAGGGATGCGTTCTGCACTTGGGGTAAACCATGGCTTTACCTGCATCCTTGAAATCAAGAAATAGCTTGTAGCGAATAGGACTAGTCCTCGACGGGGGAAGTTTCCATATTCGTGAAGTCTTGAGATCTTGGATGAGCCTTGGGCCTTTTGTGGTTAGGCCTCATAGTAGAACATTCCGGATGCTGGACCGATATCCAAGCCCATTTGGGTTTCTTGCTCTCCAAGAACTACGTCTGACTTGATCCTCTATAAATACAGAGGTACGTAGGCAAATTGAGGGGTGGGAGGTCGAGAGCTCTGAATAGTCGTCACTAATCCTATCAATCTCAGCCACCAATTCATCACAGCCACCACACTCCGGCAACTTTCCGACGAAGAACCACCATCACAGATCTTGATTCCGGCGACGTACCTCGAATTTTGTTGTTACCAAATTCCTCCATCAACAGCCATGTAGGTGACACATAGATGAATTTAACTAACAGGTTTTATCATTGGAGATGCTTTAATAAAACTTTATGTCTCTTTTATGAATTCTGATATAAAAAAATTTTGACATACAGGTTTATCCATGCAAATGCTCTAAAAACAACCTTAATTAATCCTTATATTACTTGAACAATATATTATTTCAATCAAATATTAAAATCGTCACTTTATCCATGTTTACAAAAGAAAAGCAGGACAGGTGCCTAGCTTCCACAGGTCGGTTGGATACATGATACTTTAATAATAATAAACTGTATAAATTATATTTTTATACAAAATCTGTTTATGTTTTTTTTAAGCTATTGATGATGTATACAAAGTTAAAAACATAGCCTTATTTTTGAACGAAAGTAAAAAACTTTTACGTGTATATGATATTTTAAGTTCGGTGCTTTGTTTGTTCGATTATATCGAAACCATCCATTGATAGGTACCCGCTGTAAGCCTACAGCGGGAATCCGCTGCTCGCTGCCAAAAACCGTCACCTTAACAGTACTCGCAATTTACACACGTGTCATTATATATTATCTTTACTAAAATTACTCAACTTGATAACAAATATCTTTACAAAAATACTTGTGCAAAATATCTTGGTATCTTGCTCACTAAGGCAGGGGACCATAAAGGTAGTCAAGGGAACACAAGGACATTCAACTATAGCAAAAGCGGCTGTGGTAGGATCGAGGTATGTGGAGAAGGGACACTAATCACTGTTCTAATGGTGGCTCACTGTAGCTTTAACGGTGCAACAAGTGAGCAGCCAAGTGGATAAAACAGTGATTGGGAGTCCTAGCCTATAAATACCCCATTCTGCACATAAGGTAATATATACAATTTTAGCAGCACAAACTTATTACTCATTCTCTCCCTTCACAAAGATACATTCTTACCCGTTCGATTATTATTATTCTGATTACTGATTCTCACACCGGAGGTGCTTGACGGCCACCACCCCCGGGCAAGCATTGTTTTGCAGATACCCAAACTCAGGTGAAGTATCCCCGAAACAGTGCTCAGAACAGTGATCGGAAGTCTATAATCGGCCGTGAGGATTATCATTTGGCGCTAGGAGGGGGATTTTTCCTTAAAGAAAAACCCATCAACTGCTCTACAAACACAGTAGTTACTCAAAACACTAAAAACACGATACAAAATCAAAACACCACTAACACACTAAATGGCCGCCATAACACCCCACACAGATGAGCAAACGCTAATAGAAAATGAAGGAAACACCACAGGTATCCCTCTGCAGAACCCGCCAATAAACCCAATAAATCGCTTACAAATAAACCCGCCTAGGGGGGATGATCGAGAACAAATTCTTAGCCTAAATCTCACGGGTTGCAACCAACAACAAATTGACTTGATCATGCAAATAGCCTCGGCCTTTCCCCTGACTGGCCAAGCACCACCAGCGAAACAGGCAAGTTCCTGTATAAACCCGCAAAACGACCGCGATGAGGTAGACAGCCATCCCCAAAAGGCAAACTCTGCCTTCTCCCGCCTAGGGTCATCACAAAATACAAATCATGAAAGGCACAATAAGAGTCACCACCCACCTGAAATGTGGGAACAAAACAGAAAACACAAAGATCTAAGAAAGGTGATTACTGACAAAAAAGCCGACTACGACAAGGTAGTAGCTGAATATGAAAGACAAAAACACAGAGAGCGATCCCCTATCCGCTCAAGAGAAACCGAAAGTGTACAACAAACAAACGCTGAGATGATGCGAACCATCATGGAACTTAAGAAAAAGATAGAGGGCAATAGCGAGCAAGATCTGAGCGGTACACCATTCACGGTGAGGCTAGAACCGAACCCCGACAAAAAGACATTAAACATCACAGCTTCAATTCTTTCGACGGGCTGGGAGACCCGGAAGAGCATCTTAGTTACTTCGACCAATTGGATCTTCATTATGAGTACAATGATCTGACACGATGCCGTTTCTTCGCCGCGACTTTCCGCGGGAACGCCCAAAGATGGTTTTGTAGAATGTCTGCCAGGTCCATAGATACTTGGCTAGAATTCAGAAAAGTGCTCCTAAACAAGTTCAAATCAAACCAACAACACGAGGTTCATACCGTGTTCCTCAAAACCGTTGCACAACGTAACGGAGAAACTTTGCAAAACTACATTGACCGCTTCAAGGAAGCCGTCAACAAGGTTGTTTGTGTTAACGAAACAGAGGCGTTGGTCCATTTGAGAAGAGGCCTTAATCCCTACGAATGCGAAAAATACGTATTCCGTCTCATGGAAACAAAACCCACCACTCTAGCAAAGGCATATGACTTGGCATCCCAAGCTATTAATGAAGCCAAGTCTCTAAGCGTGCTGAAACAATCCAGAGCTCCACCCGCCTCAGCACCATATTTTCAAAGGGAAAGGTTCACATCTTACCAAAGGCAGGCACCTGTTTTACATCGAGTACAAACCACTCATGGGCCGCCACCCTCCGCCCAAGGAACACAATTACTAACTCCGGTCAGGGACCGCCTAGGGCCAGCAAACCCGCAAAGACCGGATAGACGTCCCGAACCGGAATGGACCAAATTCACGCTCCCAAGAGCGAACATTCTGAGAGAAATCAGGGGAAAACCCTTCTATTTACCGCCAGCCCCTATGCACTCCTCACCCGATGATAGACCTAAAGATAAGCATTGTGACTATCATGAAACACACGGGCATTACACAGACAACTTCTTATCCCTCAAGTATTTCCTAGAAAAGCAAGTAAAGGCTGGCAACTTATCTCAATACTTGCCCCGACAAGAACTTGGCCCCTCCACCTCTCAAACACATAACAAAAACATCGTACATACCGTTTGTAACACCCCCAGATCCGGGGTCAGGGATCTGGTCGTTACGGTCTCAATATCCATCCACAAAACCAACATAATCTAAATTACAACCTTGTGACCCAAAACAACAACGTAAAACACACCCGTTATAGTCCCAGAGATGAAATCAGAGTAACCATCAATATTATTAATCACAAGTTTGAGTTCTTACAACCCAAAGAATTACAATTTAACATTTCATACTCTTTGCCATCCATTTGTATATGCCATATAATAAATACATTTGGTACTCAAATGCTAACAACTAGCCTACCAGTAGCTGCCTCTTCAGCAATGGTAGCTATGACCTCAGCGATTATTCCTCTGATGGCTGTCACCTGCTTACGCTGAGTGCGCCTTGCGTGGCCATCTGATCTAGCTGTTGTTGTGATATAGATAAATAAAGCAAGGGTGAGCAATAGCCCACCTAAAAGAATGTAACTGAATAGTAATAATATGTAACAGTTCAAAATATCTTTGAAACCATATGCCATGCATTAACGATGTAGTACCAATATAAGGTATGAGATGAAGTTACAAGGTAACTCAAAATATATTTGTTTTGAATAAATATCTGCTATGTCAAAGATGAGCCAGATATTATCAACTTTTCATAATAGAGGAACTTGCAGGAAGAATATTGCAATTCCAATTCAAACACTTTTCAAACCTGCCAATAATGATAAGGTTGCAGGAAATTTCCAACATTGAGAGATGAACTAATACTGGAGTTTGACGCGCCAGGAGACATAGCATTTACACGATGATCAGTCGCATGTTATGCTCCCCACCTCTTGTTTACTACATGTAGAAGGAAGCACCGACGGATTTACTTGTCTACCGCCCTCTGGAACCCCTCGTCCAACGGTTGGGCCATTTGCTGGACCGGCGCCACTGGGTCACTTACGCATCTCCTAGTTCATTTCACATCCATAACTTTGAAACGTGAAGTTCCTCCCCCTTTCCCCAAGTATATTACTTGTTGATAGGACTCCACAAAGTAGTCGTATCTAGTTGGAAAGGAAAAATCACCAATATTTCCCAAGCTGATGCTTGTTAATGGATATAAACTTGTTCCATCAATTCTTACCCCTCGAGCGTTGAGGAGGTAACCAAACAGACTCATATCGATGCTTGAAAGAATCAAGATGTGAGTGACAAGATAGTTTAGCAAGTATAGGACCGGGCAGCCCAATAAATAACATCTCTCAAGTGAGGTCCCCTTATATACGTTTGGAAGTTGAGCGAGTATTTAAATCTTCTTTAAGATAGATTTAAATAAAAATAGAGTTTTGGAAACCTCCCCTTGATAAAAATAGTCATAAACTACTCCAAAATATTTTACACCATATCTGAAGGTGACATATAATCTTTGAATAATATGAATCATTATAAAAGAACTTAAAAGGATTTAAATAAATATTCCAAGAATATTTATTAACTCAATATTAATTAAGGAATATGAATAAATCATAATATTACTCGTAAGTAATCCTCGAATGAATATTTAGAATTATTTACTAAATAACTCTCTTCTTTATATGAATATTCCAGATAATATTCATTAATTAAATAAACTCAAATAAATGTTTAAAATAATGTTCACTAAATAAATCCAATCTTAAATGGATATTTGAAAATAATAATGTTTATTGGTGAAATAAACATCCCTTGGATATTTGATATAATATTCATTAAATTAATAATGAATATTCAACTTAAAAATGATATTTATTGATGAAATAATTGTCGACTGAATATTTGAGACAATATTCATTAAATAAATAATGAATATTCAATCTTAATAATATTTATCGAAGAAATGATTATCGAATGAATATTCGAAATTATGTTCAATAATTGAATCGACTTTAAATGAATGTCGAAGATAATATTTATCGTCTCAAGGGAATATTCAAAATAATATTTATCGATGAACTGGAGTTCGAATCAATGTTCAACTAATATTTATAAAATAAATAGAGATTGAATGAATATTCGAAATAATATTCATTTAAATAAATAAGGCTCGAATGAACATTAAAATAATATTCATTAAATAAATAAACTCGAATGAATATTCAAAATAATATTTATCGAAGAAATAAGAATGAATATTCTCTAAGTAAATAACTTAACTGAGGGTTCGAAATCATATTCGAATATTAAATCGACTTTAGATAAATATTAAAGATAATGTTCATCGAATAATTAAATATCTGATGAATAACCCGAATAATATTTATCAAATAATCTCAAAGGAATATCTCAATAATATTCGCCAGATAATAAATGGGAAATATTTACTTAATTATTTTCCTCTGAAAATAATGTCAATATATCAAGAAATAACGACTCCCGGTCTATAATCAAGGAATGAGGTTCAGATGCCCTTCGTTTAAGGGTCTTATAAATTTCCGGCTTATAACTGATATAATAACTATCTAGCTCATAAGCCAACAATAATTCAGGGAACAAGTATATCAATATGACTTTGAAAATAGGCATGCATGCTATGGCATATGTATAACAGAAAGCATACATATATATATATATATACTCACAACAACAGTCTTTTAAAAAGGATTTGAAACTTGCCTGGGAATCGGGTGCGGGTAGGGGTAGTGTGTCTCGTGTCGATCCAGTGATCTATAAGTAGTCACAACAACCGAGGTCAATCACTTAACATTTCGAAGGTTAAGTATAACTTAACTTAAGTCATGTAAGTTTAGTCCAAAACACACCTCGAACCCACCCTTAATGTCAGATTTTTCGTATATCTTACTTAATCAATTATAACCTCGTTCTTTGCACCAATATGTGGTCTTGATAATTCTTAACAAGTTTCGTGTTTTAGTCGACTCGAAATTCCCTTTTTAACTTAGCCCAAAAAGGGTGGCCAAATTAGTACCCCTAGGGTTGACTTTTCCGAGAATCACTATTTCGAGACTCGTACTTCAACACTTTTAATAAATCACTGGAAACGTATTTAATTACGAAACCACTTATAAAATCATCTTTGGTATTTGTAATATTTATCATAAAATTTATAATTCGAAGCCACGAGTCTAAATAGGTGAAATGTATTTTTGAAGTTCAGTCGACTACGGATCTTTACTATTCACACCTCTTTCACTAAAACGTTCATAACTCGGTAACCGTTAACTCAAATGACGCACCGTTTTCGCATACATGATCTAGAGAATGTCTAGAAGGTAGCTAACTCAAAATTGGACTTAGATCAGAAGATTAAATTTTCGGAATTTTGCCAAAACAGGGCAGGAGGTTTTAATGAATAATGTTACCTCCGAAAAGTGGTTTCTTCGCACTTATTCTCGATTCGAACATTTTTATAAAATCGGAAAACGATCCATTTTACTTGTGGTTTTCTCTCACGCCTTCCTTATGACCTCTAATATTTAATTACCATGATTCGTCACTGACTTAGTCATGTTAAGGGATTCCAATTTCAGTTACGAACTTTCGATTACGGTTTCGAACCTCTTTTACGAATTTAATCATAACTCCTAAACCGTAAGTCCATTTCATACGATCTTTATATCAAAACGAAGATTATAACATAATCTAGCTTATTATGGAAGAAATCGAAGCTAATCAGTGATTTATACCTACTGTCAAACTCGTGTTCTTAAGGTTAACGAAATTTCGACATTGCGACGGCTATAAATCGAACGCTCTAAAAATTATAACAACAATACCAAGCCACACCGGGCACAAATCCAACTTATACACATGTTCATCATCTCAACAAGTCCAGAAGCTACTGATCTTAGCATCAAAATCATCATGCTTCTTAAATCAACTAAACCACTTAACTAATCATGCTTATAACATTATCATGAACATACTACTCTAAAATCATCAAGAACAAGCATAATCTCAAAGTAAGATCTAGGGTTTTCAAGACTTATACCTTCCTTGGAGTATGATCTAGCCTTACTAAGCTTGGTATGGTCCTTGGATAGCCTTAAGTTAGCTAAGATCAACCATGAAAACAAGAAAATCAAAGATTAGTTCATGAAAACACTATTCACCCTCCTCTTGAATCATTTTTTTGAAAATGGAAAAAGAAGAGATTGAAGCTAAGATTTTGAGGAGATCATTTTTATGAATTATAGGACTCACCATAAAAGTTTCAAGATCAAACAATGGTTGGAAGTGGATTTTTGGTCTTTGAATTAACAAGGGGCCGAATGGAGCAAAAAAATGGAGAATGGAGTTTTCTTTGCTTTCTCTTGGTTTAATCTCATCCAAGTTGAATTATTGTGATGAGAGTAAAAAAAATATCTTTCAAAAAGCTACTTTAATAAAGGTGTGATGCAATGGATGATGAAAATGGAGAGACAAGTGTTGATCTTTTAATGGTTGTCATGTAACTAGTAGTTTGATTTGCTAAGTACTTGGTTGATCTCTTGATTCTAGTTACTTCTTGTAACTATGTTGGTTACTAGATATTTTCTAGTGGCTTGCACAAGACTCTTGCTCCCTCTGCTTGTTTCTTTGTCCGTTTATTGCTTAATTCGTTGATCGTTCGAGGGAATAACTCATTCGTTTCTAATTAGGGTTTTACCGAAAACCTTCTTAATATTTCTAATACTATTCTTCATCATTCTTAATACTTCTCGAATTTAAATTCCTTAATTCCCTTTTATAAATCCTTAAGTCTTGCAGTGTCCAGGGAAATCTCGGAGAAAATAAAAGTGCTCTTTTTCTGAATCCGAAAGCTTTTACATACACTTATTTTCCTCCTGGATCACTAATACGAACGCAGAAATCCGTTCCGAATACCGGGTATAACATTATTATAATAATATTCCAAATTCCACCAAAATCACTATTCATCACTTATTTTTATTTAATTCCTATAATTAGGAAAATGAACCTGGTTCACCCTCGAGTGTTCCTTAACCTTTTTTTCGGAACCGCTGGACTTATAATAGATATTGATTTGGATGACACAAGAATAATCTTACTTGAAGTAATAAACTTATATCCTTAGGAGATAGATCATTCTTATCTATGCTGTCAACCAAAAGTATTCTGCATGACATATAAATAATTGAATTCAAATCCATTCCATTCATTTAATAGACATTCGTTACACCGAGGAACAATCTGTCTATACAATATCTATACAATATCTATACCTCGGACAGGTTTCGCCGCCTAGAGAGGAACAATCTGTCTATACAATATCTGAGGGTCCGCCAAGCATCATCACATTTACAGACGCAGATTATGAGGGCATTAACCCAAACCACACCGAGGCACTAGTCGTATCTTTGGATGTCGCCCATAACGAAGTCAAAAGGATCCTTGTTGACAACGGGTCCTCCGTTGATATATGTTTCAAACACACCTGGGACAGGATGAAGCTAACCAATGAGGTGTTAGAAACATGTCCCGATGAAACACCTCTTTACGGGTTCGGCCACAACGCCGTCCCAATAGCGGGCATAGCAAGGCTCCCTGTTTATTTTGGGGAATCTCCCAGACAAGTATGCTGAATTATCAAGTTCTATGTCATCAACACTGCATCCTCTTACAACATGATCTTGGGAAGGCCCACGCTAAACATGCTGAAAGCGGTTACTTCCACCCCTCACCTCAAAATCAAATTCCCCACTTCAAACGGGGTAGAAGAAATCAAAGGGGATTCAGAAACATCCAAACGATGCTATGGCATTGCACTCACTTTGGGCAAAGCTGAGCCTAGCAACATCAACAGAGAAAGGGCACAGAAAAGAAAGCAAGCGAAAAGACAAAGGCACGCTGAAAATCAACGTGCGAATAACAAAAAAAGAAAAGAAGTGCAGTTCATAGACGGGCACGACCCGCTGATAGAAGACCCACCTCGCATAGATGCAAATCTCCTGAAATGTCTCAAAAGGGAAGAGAAACTGCCAATAAGCCCTGCGGTACAAACAGAAAAGATAGGAGTTATACCCGGAGATGTAACTAAAAGCGTTAGTGTGGGAGCAGGTTTGGACTCAATCTTCAAAGATGGCCTTACAGATCTTTTGAGAAAGTACGCAGACATTTTCGCATGGAGCCCAAACGATATGCCGGGCATAGATGAGTCCGTGGCAATCCACAAGTTAAATGTGGACCCAGACAAAGCACCAAAAATACAGAAAAGAAGGAATTTTACCCCAGAGCGACAACAGGCAATTGACATTGAGATTGACAAACTGCTAGACGCAGATTTAATTTACGAAGTCACCTACCCTAAATGGGTTGCAAACGTAGTACTGGTGAAAAAAGCTAACGGGAAATGGAGGATATGTGTTGATTACACGGACTTAAACGCAGCATGCCCCAAAGATCCATATCCACTTCCCTCAATAGACCAACTCATAGATGCAACAGCGGGTCACTTGATGTTAAGCTTCATGGATGCTTACTCAGGCTACAACCAAATCAAAATGACCCCAGAAGACAGAGAAAAAATAGCCTTCATTACACACAGGGGGGTGTATTGTTACAAAGTCATGCCATTCGGACTAATCAACGCCGGTGCTACCTTCCAAAAAACCATGAATAAAATCTTTGCCAGTCAGTTGGGCTGAAACATGGAAGTATACGTGGATGATCTCATAGTAAAGTCGCTCTTAACGGCTTCACACTTGCAAGACTTGGAAGAATGTTTTTCCACACTCAGAAAACACAGCATGAAACTCAATCCGGACAAATGTGCATTTGCCCTGGATGCAGGCAAGTTCCTTGGCTTCCTGGCATCGAGGCCAACCCTGAAAAGATAAAGGCTATAATTGACATGCAACCACCCAAGACACTGAAGGAAATACAAAAACTAACGGGAAGACTAGCCGCTCTAAGAAGATTCATAGCAAAGCTAGCAGACAGATGCCTTCCATTCTTTGACACATTAAAAGGAGCAACCAAAACCAAGGCAATATCTTGGACGGCTGAATGCCAGAAAGCCTTCGAAGACCTCAAAACATATCTCTCTTCTGCTCCATTGCTTGCCATCGCAGCTCCTTCAGAACCACTGTCACTTTACTTGTCCGCCACAGATAAAGCTGTAGGGGCGGTACTCATAAAAGAAGGAAATGGCGAGCAAAAACCAGTCTATTATGTCAGCCAAGTGCTCAAAGATGCCGAAACCCGTTATCCAAACGTCCAAAAGTTTGCTCTAGCTTTGGTCGTAGCAAGCAGAAAATTGAGACATTACTTCCAAGACAGGTAAATCAGGGTTATCACGGACCAACCACTGAGAAAAATACTTCACAAGCCAGATCTATCAGGCCGATTGATCAATTGGGCCGTTGAGCTTGGCCAATTCGATCTAAAGTACATACCAAGAACCGCCATCAAAGCACAAGCATTGGCAGACTTTGTAGTCAAATGTTCATTTTCAACAGTGGAAAAACAAACTTCCGCAGAAACCATAGCAACAACAGGCAACCACTGGCAACTGTATGTGGACGGTTCCTCCACAAACACCCGTTGCGGAGCGGGCCTTATCCTTACTAGCCCCGACGGTTTCCAAGTCAGACAAGTCATACAACTAAACTTCAAAGCTACAAATAATCAGGCAGAGTATGAGGCACTCTTGGCCGGTTTGACATTAGCAAAGAACTTACAAGTAAAAAAGATCACCATATACAGCGATTCGCAACTGGTTGTTCGTCAAACAACAGGAGATTATTCAACCAAAGACAGCAACCTTAGCAAGTATCAAGAATTGGTACAAACAATGCTAACCCAGTTTGAGGAATACTCTCTCGAACAGATAGATCGGGCAGATAACACAATGGCAGACATGTTGTCTAAATTAACTCAAGGGGAAAAAGTAGAGGCAGACACCATATACTTCGAGGAATTAACAGCTCCAAGTGTAAACAAAATGGACATCATGGAGGTCAGCCCGCCGGTAGATAACTGGATGAACCCTTACATCCGTTATTTGGAAAGTGGCACATTGCCACTTGATGGCATCAAAGCTAAAATACTCAAGTCTCAAGCAACAAAGGACTTCATTCAGGAAGGCACCCTATATAAAAGAAGTTTCGATTCTCCCATATTCAAATGTGTCGATGAGGAGGAAGCCTTATATTGTATGAGGGAGGTTCATGAAGGCATTTGTGGCGACCACATGGCTGGAAAGGCATTGGCACATAAAATACTCAGACAAGGCTATTACTGGCCCAAAATGCATAAGGAATGCAAAAACTTCACAAAAAAATGCCACCAATGCCAACTGTTTAGCAATATGTCCAGAAAAGCGCCAGCCCTACCTGCAGCCATTCTATCACCCATACCATTTGCCGTATGGGGCATTGACATTATGGGACCATTCCCTAGAGCCAAAGGAGATCTACAGTATGTCATGGTCGCCATTGATTATATGACCAAGTGGGCAGAGGCAAAGGCACTTAAAAACATTACGCAAGATGATGCCATTCATTTTGTTCGAGAGCAAGTCGTCACAAGGTTTGGAATTTCAGTAGTGCTCATATCCGACAACGGTACACAGTTTGTGGGGTCAAAATTCACGAAGTTCCTATCCGACCACGGGATCAAACACAAGAAAGCATCTGTTTGTCACCCTCAAAGCAACGGTCAAGTCGAAGTAACCGATCACATCATTGTTCGCGGTTTAGAAACAAGATTAACTACATCAAAAAAGAAATGGCCGCATGAGTTGCCTAATGTTCTTTGGGCTTACCGGACATCTGCCAGAACAAGCACTGGAGAATCCCCATTCAAATTGGCTTTTGGCACAGAAGCCCTTTCACCAGTCGAGATAGGCTCACCATCGTATCGCGCTATCAATTTTGAAGAAGAGGCAAATGCTCAAGGACTCAAAACAAATCTAGACCTTCTAGATGAAACAAGGGAAACTGCTGTGGAAAAAATGGCCGCTTACAAAGAAAAAACAAAAGAATTCTTTGGGAAAAGAGCCAGAATCAAAGCCTATGTAGAAGGCGATTTGGTTAACATGGCAACTGAAGCATCTGACCCCAGGCATACTGGAAAACTTATGCCAAAATGGGAAGGTCCTTACAAAATCATCAAAGTGCTCAGGCCGGGTTCCTACAAACTAGCCCGCCTAGATGGCACTGAAGTTAACAACACTTGGCATGGCGATAAACTACGAAAATATTACCAATAGATGGCTACACAGTCATATCTATTTTGTAACGAAGGGAATTACATTTTTAATGGAATACTTTTGCGGAAAAATTATCTACATTTACAACCAGCAAGTCTTTCAACTACAATAACAAATTTCTCAAAGTCCCTAAGCGGGCCAGCAACCAACTACAATAGCAAAATTATCAAATTCCCTAAGCGGTCCAGCAACCAACTACAATAACAAAATTACCAAAGTCCCTAAGCGGGCCAGCAACCAACTACAATAACAAAATTATCAAAGTCCCTAAGCGGGCCAGCAACCAACCACAATAGCAAATTTCTCAAAGTCCCCTAGACGGGCAGGCTAACGACTATGGATTTCAATCTACGGTTTTCATCAAGAAAGAACAAAGCCCCCTAGACGGGCATGATGACGACTATGGATTCCAATCTAAGGTTAAAGAGCCAAGTCCCCTAGACGGGCATAACGGGCAGGCTAACGACTATGGATTTCAATCTACGGTTTTCATCAAAAAAGAGTCAAGTCCCCTAAACGGGCACTCCAACAATTACGGATTTCAATCTGCAGTTTCGCCTAAACAAAGCTGAGGCCCCTGGACGGCCACGAAAACAAATGGAAATGATTACAGTACACAAATCAATGCCAAAGGCACTTACTACAACAAAAAGCCAACAACTTCAAGTCAAAATTACAAGGAATGATTACTACAGACAATCTACAGCAAAATATCTACACATGGGTTAAATATACGATGTAACAGAGAACTAAAAAGCAAAGGACAAACTACTGTCGACAAAAAAAATCATTTTTATTAATAAATAAAGGATTACAAGCATATTGTTACAAGGATTGAGATCCTATATCTACAAATCCTTCATGTTTGGGGAGCTTTCTTCTTAGCATCCGCATCCTTCTTCACAGAACTTTCACCTTGAGGAGGGGCACGAAAACGGAAGTCAATTGCATCCGTCTCCGGCGCATCCTTGGCCTCCTCTGCGGCACGAGTACGGGCAATTTTCCGGGCATGCTTCAGGAATTCTTCAGCCGAGTACAGGTCACCCTCTTCCTCGTGATGATTAGCAAGGGCTAACCAGAGATCCTCACTCTCTTTGGAAAGAGAGCGCTCCCATGCCCCAGCAAAAGGGCTGAAGAAATCATCCATCTTAGACATATCCATATGATTTGAGTGAAAAGAGATGGAATCTTTAGATCAAATGCAGAAGAGGATTATCCAAAACAAGAGCAAAACCCTCATATTTATAGGGAGGTAAAAGGAGGTTAAAATTATAACCAGTCAAAAGCTACAGTTCCCATGCAAAGAAAAATAAAGACATGGTCAAAATATTTTGACTCCCATGCAGCATTAAATGCTCGAAACAAACTCCCACAGTCAAAACTACAATTTCCAGGTAAACATTTTCCCACACATATTTACTACCAACTTTGACAAAGAAATACAAACACAATTTCAATTATATCTTGAAGCAAATTACCAAAATATAACCAAACACAAAAATATCCTAGAGTTTGAAATTTCCAAAGTACGAGACCATATCCAGATGTTTCCAAGTCACAAAGCAGACACACCCGTTGAGTGACTTCAAAACAAATAAAAAAGAAATAAGTTCATAGCAGAAGTTACAAAAATAAGCTAAACCCAACGAGACCCGCTCAGTGGCTCCGCCATACCCCTCAACGGCTCTGCATCTTCATCATCACTATTATACACTGCCGCAATGGCATTAAGGGGTTGGATGTCAACATCAGGCACAGTAGGACTTAAAGAAGCATCTACTTGTTCGATCTCAGCCACAGCAGGATTCAAAACAGCATCCTCTTCATCACTTTCACTATAAGTAGCCGCTATCACTGACAACGGAGTAATATCTACTATAACTTCAGGGTTCTCAGCGGCAACCATCTCATTCTCAGCGGTCTGCGTGCCCATATCACCAACAACAACATCAGAGTGGCAACCAACACTCTTTCTCTCGGTCTCCCCAAGACGGGCTTTCAGGGCTCTGGCTTTACGTTTGGCTTTCTTTACTTTCGACTTTAGCTTAGCCAACTCAGTTTTTAATTGAGCAATATCGGGTGCACTATCAGCGGGATCTTGCCTTTGCTGCACTACATCACCGCCCGCTACCACAGTTGCAACCTTAGCGGCTTCGGCCTTTACAATCTCCACAAACTCAGCAATATTTTTAAACTTCAATATGGCATCCGATTCGGTTGGCCGAGAATCGAGATGGGCTTCAGCATCATCACCACGTTTCTTCTCAAAACTTAGCATAGTAGTTAAGTTCTTTACCTGCTCGAACAAAGTGGCATTCTCAGCTTTGAGTTCTACTTTATCCTCCGCCAAAAAACGTCGCAAATCAACACTATATGCATAGCTCACTTTAAGGTCAGTCTTCTCAGTTTCAATCTCGTGTAAAGCCCTAACAACATTATCTTTCATAACTCTCTCAGCGGACAGCTCCGCCTCTAGTAACTTCACTTTCTGTTTCAAAGCAATATTGCTGCTACGATACATATTACAACGAGCCATCAAGCCTGTATACATACATTGATTCTACAAAAAACACAAACACACAAAACGAACACGTCAACAATGGACATAGACCAGAAATAAACTACATAAACTATCAAAAATTTACATACTCGTGCAGCATATTTTTGGGATAGCCGGCACATCCGCTCCCAACTCAGCTCATTCATCCTCACAAGATCATCATCAGTCATGGAATCAACAGTAAAGGTGTTAGGCCCTGACTTAAAAAGAAATCCATAACCCGGCCTGGCTCCAACTTCTGCATCATCCACTTCATCATCACTGCTCGTGTAATAAACTATTTCCTCAGAAGCATCTCCGACATACCCGTGCAGCATATTTTTGGGACAGCCGGCACATCCGCTCCCAACTCAGCTCATTCATCCTCACAAGATCATCATCAGTTATGGAATCAACAGTAAAGGTGTTAGGCCCCGACTTAAAAAGAAATCCATAACCCGGCCTGGCTCCAACTTCTGCATCATCCACTTCATCATCACTGCTCGTGTAATACACTATTTCCTCAGAAGCATCTCCGACATCCTCAACATCATCGGCATCATCCTCACCATCATCCCCCGTGGCATCCTCAGCATCATACTCAGTATCAACATCATCAGAATCATTCTCAATGGGTTGCTCCATGCCTTGGTTTTCAAGAGTAGGCTCGCTCACTTTAGTAGGCTCAATACGTCTATGTTTCGAAGTACTAGCCTCCGTAATAGCCTTGCGCTTTGATCGACGAAGAGTTTCACCAGCGGTCTCTTTCGCTCCTTCCACCACTACCTCCTGCTCTTTCTCAGCGGACAACGCCTCACCGGTATCAACATCCACAATGACTTTACTTTCACTAGCAATTACCTTAGCAGGAGCAACAACCGAACCCCGCTCCTCCCTTTGAATAGCAGCCCTTACACCCAGAGAGCGGATATCAAACTCATCATCAGTATCTGTCACCATATGAGAAACAAGTGTCCTCCTTACCACAGCACCCGCACTTTCAGCCTCAGAATCAGCCGCAAAGTCCCTTTCAACGGACGGCTCTTTCTCAGCGGGAACATCCCTCTCCGCGGACATTTCCTTCTCAACGGATTCATCGTCCTCAGCAATGTACTCATCCCCTTGGGCATCTTGCAGATTTTCCTCAAATGCATCATCTCTTTCTCTAGCAGTAGCACCACCGAGCAACTCCTCAGATAGAGAATCACCCTCAGAATTTACATCATCATCACTAACTTCTTCAGAAAAATCCCCCTCAGAAACGGGCTCTTCAACAGCGGTGCCAACCTCAACAGGGGCAGAAGTTTGACCAACCTCGACATTCCCGGAAAGATCAAAAGCATCTAAAATATTATCAACAGCAAATAACCCGACACAAACCCGTTTAGGTCTTGGCGGGACGGTCAGCATATAACTTGGCCTTGCCCAAACCCAGACTTGGGTGTAGATCTAGCTCTTGCTTACGCGAATCCAACACTACAAAAGTAAAGAAAAGCAATATCAGTTACTGAACACAGCAAAAAAAAAATAGCAAAGTCTAGAAAAGAAACTTACAACAATGCCTTCTCAAATTGGCCGGGTCAATCAAATTATTCTCTGTCCACACTTCACCCAACACCATCACAAGGCTAATAAGGACGTCAACTTCATTACGACTCAGCCGATTACGATTCACCTTATAAGCACACTCGATCTTTTTCGTGAATTTTTTCTGCCAGGCAAACTCCCCACCACCAATTACCAGAAACTCCTCTTGCCATCCAGCCATTCCTTTAGGAAATGCAAACGGTCGATGGCCGCTCAGGGCTTTTCCTATGCAACTTTTCGGCTTCACAAACTGTAACTCGAAAAAGGGTTTAGCACGGCTGGCTTTCACATCAAACAAGCAGAAAAATGCCTTGAAAGTAGCCTGCTTCCTCTTTCTCTCACAACTAGCTATAAACCAGTTTATGGACCTTATCGAGTTAGGAGTAAACAGAGCCAACAGACACCTAAAATGAAGACGGAACAAATCCATGATAAATTTATGGGGGGCAGGCGGAAACCCGCCTTCAAATGACTGACGGGTATGCACATGGATTTGTCATCAAACCGGTGGAATAGTCGTTCCCCAGCCTCTGCACGTCTCCAAAAGTAACCATCTTCAATCCTAAACATCCTCGATACATACTCGGCCCACTCATCCGCCTTGAAAGTACTACCATGCTGCAGATGGGAAAATTCGGCAAATTCCTTGTCCATTTCGGCATTTGAATACGGCGTGGGGGGCACTTTGGTCACCGAAACAAACTCTCACTACTCTCGAAATACTGATAGCGGTTTCTTGGCAGAACGGCTGGAAATGTTAACTGATTTGGGTCCGCCCAGCGACCATACCCGTTTATCAATGCTCTCTTCTCGTCGGTAGCGGGATCGGTAAATTCATCACCCATCTGCAATAAAGTTCTTAAAGTACACGGCACACATACCTCCTACAGAAAAACCGCTAACAAAAAATAAGGTACACGTGGATATTCTCAAGAATTTACATTTTTTCTTGTTTATTTATCAACAAAACGATTCATATTCTACTTCCCTCCACAAACAACGAAACCCTAGCATCATAAAGCAATTTATACACTTTATCCAATACATACATACACATATACAGACCCCCACTTACATGAACACACTCTTACACCATCGATTCACGAGAATTGCAATCACAAAAAACTGACATTAAACTACTGACAAACACAAGAACAAGTTATCACATACCAAAATCGGACAATTTACAACCTACGAAAGCGAAATAGAATCACTACAAATTATCCCAAAACACCAAAACTCAAACCCATCTCGAAAAATCCTATATACTCACACAGATATCGCAACAATGGAGATACAAACATGGCACATTTATCTAGGAAACAGAAATCACAAAAGAAATATACAAAGAAGCAAGAATTTCACCTTAAAGCAGGAGATAGAAATGGCTTCAACTAGCACAAATGTCGTCGATCACCGGAAAAAGCACAACAAGCAAAAGCCGAGAACAAAACGAGAAAATATGGAGAAAACAAGATACGAAGACAGTGAAAAAATAAAAAGAAACTACACAACTACCCATCTTAATACGTGAGGCACGTGTAAAGAGGGGAGAAAACTTACAGCCCACACGTGGCAATTTCTGATTAGGACACGTCAAAGGCAAGCAGTAGTGGCCTCGGTACAAAACACCAACTACTCAATTGGTAATAACTTCTCACTTTTTTCTTCATATTACATCACAAAGGTGCATTCTCTTTCCACCCAAATGTCACTTCGCTCATTAATACGAACCACCACTTATCATTTCTCATATTATTGACATTTATTATTATTCCCTCATTTCGAATTTCTCATTTATTATCAATTATTGCATTTATTCCAAGAACAGTTACACATAGCAAACAAAAATGTTTCAACTTACAAGCCCGTCAAGCACCAACACCCGTTGTCAACCGCAACATATTTTCACAAATTTTTGCTAAACTCCTAAGTGTTGTCTGCCAACACTTGGGGGACATATTTTCACAAATTTTTTTCTAACTCCTAAGTGTTGTTCGCCAACACTTGGGGGCATATTTTCACAATTTTTTTTTAACTCCTAAGTGTTGTCCGCCAACACTTGGGGGCATATTTTCACAAATTTTTTTCAACTCCTAAGTGTTGACCGCCAACACTTGGGGGGCAAATATAGTAATCTCTTCAAAACATTGCTACATATGGTTTTTTCGTAGTTCTCTCCTCCTCCTGCCCGCTTACACGTACAGAAGGAGTGGGGGGCAATGATAGGTACCCGCTGTAAGCCTACAGCGGGGACCCGCTGCCCGCTGCCAAAAACCGTCACCTTAATAGTACTCGCAATTTACACACGTGTCATTATATATTATCTTTACTAAAATTACTCAACTTGATAACAAATATCTTTACAAAAATACTTGTGCAAAATATCTTGGTATCTTGCTCACTAAGGCAGGGGACCATAAAGGTAGTCAAGGGAACACAAGGACATTCAACTATAGCAAAAGCGGCAGTGGTAGGATCGAGGTATGTGGAGAAGGGACACTAATCACTGTTCCAATGGTGGCTCACTGTAGCTTTAACGGCGCAACAAGTGGGCAGCCAAGTGGATAAAACAGTGATAGGGAGTCCTAGCCTATAAATACCTCCATTATGCACATAAAACAGTGATTATTATTATTCTGATTACTGATTCTCACACCGGAGGTGCTTGACGGCCACCACCCCGGACAAACATTGTTTTGCAGATACCCAAACTAAGGTGAAGTATCCCCGGAACAGTGCTCAGAACAGTGATCGGAAGTCTCTAATCGGCCGTGAGGATTATCATCCATTATTTTGGTTTTGTTTCTTTTTCAGTTTTTGAACATTATTTTCAATTAAATATCTTCTGCTAACTCATAAAGGACCGCATACAGGCATGGCTCATGACACAAATGTCTTATGAATAGGAAGTAGTACGGCAATACAGCTTGAGCTGGGTGCTTGATGCAGGGGTGGGGTGGATTTATAAGGGCCAGTACCGTAGTACGTACTTGATTGTAGTAAAAGCAACATACACAAGGGTTAAATGGGATGATAGGGGAACTACTGTAAATTTATTTCAATTTTTAAAGTTTGAACCTCACATAACCCATGATCATGCATAGAATACTAAAAAAAATATGTCCGTTTCAGGGAGATCGATCTTGGATTAAAATTTTTATAGAAGAAAGATGCTCCGTACAACTAATAGCATCTATCCCTGTTGATCCTCAAAGAAATCATCTTCTGATTACATTTAGGGCAAAAGGTCACTTTGCCTACTGTACAATTTAAAATTTTCCACTTTGCCTACTGTACTAATGAGGTGGTCATTGTACTTTCCTTTTTTTCCATTTAACCCATCGCCGTCTGTTGAAAAAGAAAAACGTCAGTTTGACCAACGGACTGCTAAGTTGGCATACACATCACCTATCCACGTTGGCCACATCACCTGCAAAAAACCCCCAAATAAAACCCCTAAATTAAACCCCAAATATTTTTATTTCTTTTATCCCCTTTAATTCAAACTCACCCATCACCATCTACCACTGCCCTCTCCTTTCACCACCATTTTCTACCGTCGCCGTCTACAACTCCGTTCGCCTCCCATCTCCTCCACTCACCTCCACCTCGCCACCACAGCATTCCAACCCCTCATTCCTTCTTTGCCCACTAACCCACATCACCATCCACCAACTCCACCCATTTCCTAACGCCCAACAGCTAACACCTTGTTCCTCCACCATCGAACCTTCACCGCACCTGCAAACAATACTCCATCTCACCACTGTTCAACACCATTCCACCCGACCACCATCTCCATTATCTCACCCCATCAACTACCTTCCCCTCTCACATTCTCTTTCCTTCAAACCATTCCACCTCGTCAATTCCCCTTCACTACCAACCCACCTTCCCTGCTCTTCAATCAACAACCCGTATCTCTCCAGTCCGTCCACATCCACCACTGATTGTTCAAACTCCACCACCGTACTCCATCAACACAACCCCCAACACCACCTCTGCATCACTTTCACCGCTGCAAAACCCAGCACCTCTCCGTTCTCCGTTCACAGAAATGAGATAGAGAGAGCGCGAGAAGCTTCACAGAAATGTTGAACAGAGCTGGGAAAGGGATTTTTGGGGGAAGAAATCAACAATTTAGGGATTAAGATGATAAGGGAAATTTAGAAATTTCACACTTTTTTTTTGAAACGGAAAGTTTCACATTTCTAATAACCATTTTAAAGATCCAATAAATTGCTGTTAAATCGAATTTATAATTTTTTAAGATTTGTTTAAAATTATAAATTCTATATTTTTTTTTCGATTTTTTTATAATTTTTTATGTATTTTTATGATTTTTTTAAAGCTTTTATGATTTTTTAAAGTTTTAATAAAAAAATTAGGGTTGTGCTGATGTGGCGGGTGTGTGGCAGGCTGACAGTGCATCCTAGTCATCAATTTAACAGTCAAACAAACAGAAAGAATTTTTGACTGACGACGATGGGTTAAATGGAAAAAAAGGAAAGTACAATGACCACCTCATTAGTACAGTAGGCAAAGTGGAAAATTTTAAATTGTACAGTAGGCAAAGTGACCTTTTGCCCATTACATTTATGGCCTGTTTGTCTTAACTTTTATAATGGGCTTATTGACTTATTTTCGGGTAAAAATTTTATATTTTGATAATTATTTTTTATACAAGTATTTAATGTATGCTTAAGATTCAATAAGTTGCAAAAATAAGTTGGAAAGTTAAGAATCTCTAACTTTGTCTTAAAATAAGTTGACTTATTCTGAAAAAAAGTTCACCCACACCCCCTTAGTACTAATTAGACACTTCGACTAAAAGTTTATTGTCTTGGAACTCTTGCTACTGAATTAGTTGCTATTAAAGAAGGTCTCATATTTGCTCTTACTTTGAATTGTACTCCGTAGCAATTTCTGGATAGAATCAGATTGCATCCAGATCAGAAGGAACCGGAGGGGGGCACCGGGGGCGGTCGTCCTCCAAAAATTCTAAAATCTGGAAATTTTGCATGTATATATTTCAAAATCTTCATTTAGTCCTCCCATTTTTATAAAAAAATTCGTTTAGTCCCCGTATTTTTTTCAAAAATCTAATTTAGTCCTCATTTATTTTTTACAAAAATCTTCATTTAATTCCTTTTTTTTTACAAAAATCTTCATTTAGTTTTCTATTTTTTACAAAAAAAAAAATTCTGATTTAGAATTTTTCGATCACCGAAAAATTTGACTCCAATGACCAAAAGATTTGGTCCCCCAATATTTATTCATCGTTCCAATTATTGCATCAATGCCTTATCTTTAATTTCCAGGAAGGATCTAGTCTATAGTGATTTTGATGCTATTATTGTGGATATTAGGGAATTATGTAGCAAGTCTAATTATAAGGGATTCGGTTTTAATGTTAAGAGAGCATCTCCAATAAGAAGTTGTTTTAAGGGTTCCAATTTATGTCAAATCAACATTTATATTATATTTTATTTTCTCTTACATCTATGTCATTGTTAGCAACTTTTATTAAAATTTTACTCCACTAGTTGACAATTCCAAAAGTTGCTAATGTGGTCCCCATATACACTTTGTTTTAAAAATTAAAAATATCAAAAACATAAAAGTGGATAGAAGTAATTATGTTTTTGGATTGTTTAATGAGTTTTATCCAAATTAGAAAGTCGCCAACTTTTGGCAACCTTGCTAGGCAACCTCCCAACTTCAATAGGTTGGCCGTTGGCAAACCATGATTGACTTGTCATGTAGGCTTGTCAACCTTCTTAGCAACCCCTATTGGAGTTGCTCTTAGTGGCTCATGTGTTTGCCAAGAACTCTTTTTTTCTTTTTTTTTTTCTTTCTTTTTTTTTTTTTGAAAAAATGCACTTGCATATATTAACTTACTTCCAAAATAAGATTACAACGAATGAAATCAGGAGCAGTGTGGTATCACTCCATTAGACTTGACATAGAAAATGCAGCTCGAGATAACAAGTGAGCCACAATATTCGCAGATCGATACTCAAACTTAAGAAAAGCAGCTTCTCGATCGGGTCTTTACCTCCATGTCGTAATGATGTATTGTTGGACGATTTGTATGATATTAATGTTTAATATTGTTGGTGATGAATATACATAATTTCTTTTAAAAAAAAAACTTAAGTTAGTAAACCTTTCGGACCATCAGCTTTATCTCAATTACTAAGGCCATCTCCAATCAATACTTTATTTTATAACAACTTCATCTTCAAATTTTTATCTTTATCTTCATATCACTCCAATCACTACTTCAAATTTTACTTCAAAACCATTTTATATCTATATACAACAATAAAATATAATATATATATATAATTATATAATTCTGCTTCATAACCCAATGCATGCTTCTTCTCTTTCTTTGGGTCACATGTTATTAAAAAATAATTACTTCATATCTGTTGGGTATATTACACTAAACAACGCAACAATGAGGCAGTGATATATATATTAAAACAAGAACAGGCAATTAACCAATTAACAAAACAAATCACGAAGGCAAAACAAGAGTATAATCAGAGACCGTAATTAACAAGAAAAGAAGAATACTTATCTCCCACAGAAGCTTTAGCAACTACTGATCAGAGAGAGAAGAACAGCTGAGTCACCAAGCCCTTCGAGAAGACTTGGCTGTTCTTGAAGAAAATATTGCCCCACTTACGTTGTGATTGGGTTGCAGCAATATCACTTCCAGGATAAAACAACACCGATCAAAGGGTTCACAAATACTCCAGTGATCAACAGCGACCAGTACCTCAGTTCGCCTGAGAATTATGTATTATCTCTGTATGTGTTGAGAGAGAACAGAGAAAAGAAGAAAACAGATCGTTTCTATCCTTAGGACGTATCTCTTCACTTCACGTTTATTTTCTTCTGTATTGTATATAATACCAAAAATAAACGTAACTGATACTCCATAAAAGGAAAGTAAATATTTTGATTTAATTTCATTAACTGCATCAGGATTTATTTTCAGTTACATAAGCATCAGGATTTGGTCATCAGTAATATTAGGATTTGGTGTCCATCAGGATCAGGATTCAGTGCTTGTCAGGAACTGATATCCATCAGGATTTAGCCCATCAGTATCTAATGTCTGACCAAGTCCATCAGGATTTTACTCCAAGTACTGATCCAAATTTCCATCAGGATTTAATCCAAATACTGATCCAAATTTCCAGTATTGTTGTAACAAATAAATCTGAAACCTGTTAAAATAAACCAATAATCAATTCTTCTTTCAACTCAATTTATTTATGGATTCCACTAAGAAAATGTCTTAGATCCAAACATGAAAGTTTAAGTCCTCATTACAAGGAACAACTTTTCACTTGTTAGTTTCCGGAAATTACATCAAGAACATATTTTAAATATGTCTCAAACTTTCCATTTTCTAACAATCCCCCACGAATCCATACAGAAATTCAAATACATATCTATCCTCATCATGACTTGTTTTTCAGAGTAGGTACCCTTCCGGGTTTGAGCCCTCCTAAGTCCTCTACTTCGATGGCTACCGGATTCAGATGGAATGTTTCACCTTGAATCTTTATCCGTTTGGTGTAACCACACTCCATAGACGACGACAAGTCAAAGGCTATGGTGCTAATCTACGGCTTTGAGACGTTAATGGTCATGTCTCGATCCTGTTCTTCGAATGTTTCAAGGAATAACCCTTTCCTCTAATTGCGACCACACAATTACATTCGCTTAGCTGGGCATCTCCAGAGATGTACTGCTAGCATCTCGTCATATGACTTGACCTCATTCAGTGTTCAAATAAATCTTGCTATTCTGGCAGTTACAGTACCTTATAGGTTTACAGGGGATAGACTCCAGATACAACCAATTCACCCTTACAACTTGTTATTACCACATTGAATACACTTTCGAGGGATCTCCTCTCATGTGTATTGGGTTCCCGCTGTAGATGAATCATTATGGGCTATCAGTCCCATCCCCAACCTAGACTTAAGGACTACAGCTAGGAGTGAGCATTTTTCGGTTTAGAACCGGGAACCGAAATTTCGGGTCCGGTTCGGGTTTTGTATAATTCGGGTCCGGTTCGGTTCTTGAAATTGAGAAAAGTTCGGTTCTCGGTTCGGTTCGGTTCTTGACATCCAAAACCCGAAAGAACCGAACCGAACCGAAATTATATAATCTATTTAAATAATATATTAAATATATAATAATAACATATATTATTAATTATATATTATTACCAAAATTATAAAATCTATTTAAATAACATATTAAATATATAATAATAATATATATTATTAATTAATTATATATATTATTCATTATATATTATTAATTATATATTAATATATAAATATATACATTTCGGTTCTTTCGGGTTGGAACCGAACCGAACCGTAATTCACGGTTCGGGTCCGGTTCGGTTCTATCACAATTTCGGATCCGGTTCGGTTCTAAAAAATTGTCATTTTCGGTTCTCGGTTCTTTCGGGTCCGGTTCGGTTCGGTTCGGGTCCTACCCGTTGCTCACCCCTAACTACAGCATGCTCAAGCCCCTTAGTCAAAGGATCAGCTAGGTTTTCTTGAGTTCCAATAAACTCAACAGCAATAATCCTTTCAGTCATTAATCCCCTTATAGACTTCAGTCTAACTTGGATATGTCTCTTTGTTTTCACATTATACTTCCTGCTGTTAATCTTGTCGATAGTTGTACGACTATCATAATGAACATCAAAAGCAGGAAGTGGACGACTTACTACAGGTAACATTGACATAAGTCCATGTAACCATTCAGCCTCAGTCCCCGTGGCATCTAATGCACACAACTCAGCCTCAAAGGTAGACCGAGTTATAATAGTCTGTCTAGAAGACTTACAAGACACTGCTCCACCCGCAAGGGTAAACACATATCCAGTCACTCCATTGGAACCACACTTCTTAGCTATCCAACTTGCATCACTATATCCCTCTAGCACTCCAGGAAACCTCCTGTAGTGCAAACCAAGATATATGGTGCCTTTGAGATATCTAAGCACTCTATCAAGAGCATCCCAATAAGTCTATTTGGACAGCTTGTATATCTTGCTAACTTAGACACTGAATATGAAATATCTGGCCCAGTACCATTAGCAAGATACTGCAAACTCCCAATAATCTGAGAATACCTTAACTGAGACACAGGTAATCCTGAACTATTCTTGACAAGGGCAATTTTAGGATCATATGGAGTACTTGCGATTCTACAACTTGAATAACCATACTTCTCAAGTATAGATTTCTCTGTATAATGAGATTGTGATAATGTTATTCCATCAGTTGACTGAGTCAACTTGATACTAAGAATCACACTAGCCTCTCCCATATCCTTCATTTCAAAATGCCTTTTCAAGAAATTTTTTGTCTCGTTAATAATCTCAATATTGGTTCCAAACAATAAAATATCATCCACATATAGGCACACAATAATGCATTCATTTCCTTTAACCATGTAATAGACACACTTGTCACTTTCATTAACTACAAATTCTGATTCTAAAACAGTTTCATCAAACTTTTTATTCCAGTCCCTTGGAGCTTGCTTTAAGCCATATATAGACTTGATTAACTTACATACTTTCCTCTCATTACCAAAGGCAACAAATCCCTCAGGCTGATCCATATAAATCTCTTCTTCAAGTTCACCATGAAGAAAAGCTGTCTTTACATCCATTTGATGGATGATAAGACCATGTATAGAAGCCAATGCTATAAGCATTCGGATTGTTGTCATTCTAGCAACTGGAGAGTATGTATCAAAGTAATCAATGCCTTCCTTTTGCTTAAAGCCCTTAGCTACCAGCCTAGCCTTATACTTATCTATTGAGCTATCCGGGTTCATCTTCCTTTTGAATACCCATTTACATCCTATAGTAGAACACTCAGGAGGTAGATCAACCAACTCCCATGTTCCATTAGAAACAATAGAGTCAATTTCACTTTTTACAGCACCTTTCCAGTACCTAGATTCTGAAAAATCCATGGCCTGTCGAAAAGTTAAAGGTTCATCCTCGATATTGTAAGTAATAAAATCACTTCCAAAATTCTTGACTATCTTGGCACGCTTACTCCTTCTAGGTTCCTCTACTTCATCAGGAATAGAGCTACTATAAGGATCTGCCCCCACATTTGTCATCCTTTCCACATGATCAGGAATGGACCTCGATGTGTGAGTGGGATCATCATCAGGAATACCCTGCGGTATACCAGTCTTCATAGGGAACACATCCTCAAAGAATGTTGCATCACGAAATTCAACTATAGTGTTAGCCACTATTCCGTCTATGTCAGATTTTAATACTAAAAATCTCATAGCCATAGTGGTTTCAATATAGCCCAGAAAGATGCAATCAACAGTTTTCGGCCCTAGTTTCTTTCTCTTGTGTTCAGGGACAAGTACCTTTGCAAGGCACCCCCACACACGAAGATATTTAAAACTAGTCCTTTTCTCTATCCATAATTCATAAGGTGTCTTGTCCTATGTTTCAGAGGAACTCTATTCAGAATATGGCAAGCCGTATTCAGAGCTTCTCCCCACATGTACTTAGGCAACCCAGAATTAATCAACATACTATTGATCATATCCTTAAAGGTTCTGTTCTTTCGTTCTGCCACCCCATTAGACTCAGGTGTGTATGGTGGAGTTACCTCATGAACTATACCATTGCTCTTGCAAAATTCATTAAACGAGTTACTCGTATACTCACCACCTCTATCTGATCTCAAACGTTTAAGTACTTTACCAGTTTGTGTTTCAGATTCAGTTTTGAACATAATGAATTTATCTAGTGCTCCATCTTTATGTTTAAGCAAATAAACATAACAATATCTACTACAATCATCTATAAAAGTAATGAAATATCTATTATGTTCCTTAGTCAAAACACCACCAAATTCACATATGTCAGTGTGCACTAAATCTAACACATTCGAATCCCTAAACACATTATGAAAGGGTTTCCTAGTTTGTTTAGCAGTCACACATACTTGACATTTAGATTTCTTATCAATGGCATGATTTGGAATCAACTCTAAGTTCATCATATTCTTTAGAACACCAAAATTCAAGTGACCAAGACGTGCGTGCCACAAATCAGATGATTCAACACAATTAACAGAAGGAGCAACATTATTATTAATAAAACTACCCAAAACAGGCTCAACATTTATTAAAAATAATCCATCCGACAAGTAATCTTTGCCAAAAAATACACCAGTATGTGTAATAACTACTTTATTACATTTCAAAGAAACTTCAAAACCATTCTTAACTAAACAACTTCCACTTATTATATTTCTACGAATATCAGGAACATGATGCACTCTAGTGAGGGATAGAACACGCCCAGAAGCGAACTTCAGGTCCACGTTTCCTATTCCAAGAACTCGAGCTACACTCGCATTCCCCATCGTCACCGTCATTCCATGAGTCTGTTGATAAGATACAAATAGAGTAATATCATTACAAATATGTACATTAGCTCCAGTATCAATCAACCATTCATGAGACGAATAAGTGGAAAGAAGTACAGGGTTGTAGGTTACATACCCGTTGTCAGTTTCAGAAGCAATAGCCTCACCAACAACCATGTTAACCGTAGGCCCACCAGTGGTACCAAGCACAGTGTTAGCTTGTGCTCCCACAACAGGTTTCTTAGTTTTCTTTACAGGATAGTCCTTGCTCCAATGACCAACCTGTCCACAAGACCAACATGGTTTGTTTGCCTTTGGTTTCTTAGCCTTATTCTTGTCCTTAGACTTAGTGTTTTCCTTCTTAATGACAGACTTCCTTTTCTGTCCTACAGTCACTACATTCACCTTCGAACTCCCAGCATGTTCAGTAGGCATCACATGTCCTTGCTTGGACTTGTGTTGCTCCTGCACAGAGATGGCCAACATTAGGTTTGTCCAAGTGATCTCTCCTTTCTGTCTTTTCAGGGAGAGTGCAAACTCTTCCCAAGACTTAGGGAGCTTTTCAATCACAGACATAACCTGAAACGTTTCAGGAAAGTCCATACCAGACTCCTTCAAAGCATGCACCAACATCTCAAACTCATGCACCTGCTCAGTCATGGATTTAGTATCCACCAGTTTAAAGTCAAGGAACCTAGCCACAGAATACTTTTCCAACCCTTGCGAGTCAGTATTATGTGTCTGGTCAAGCTTCTCCCATAAGAGCTTAGCAGTGTAGGAGTCAGATGAATAAACATCGAATAGAGTGTTCGCTAAAGCTACCAGAATTGCAGCCCTAGCCACCCCATCCTTTTCCTCCCACATAGTATAAGCCTTAACAGTTTCAGCTTTCTCCTTAATCACAACTGGTTTCTCATACTGCACCACCGGCCATAGACCCTTTACCGTTAACCACAGTTTCATCTTTTTCTACCAGCGAGAAAAACCAACACCCCCACCAAATTTATCAGGCATACCTGACAAATCGATAGGTTGTGGGAAACGGTACGTAGTCCAATCAATGGTGGGTGCAGTAACACCAGACCCGGAGCCAGTCTCAATAACAGGAGTTTCAGTTTCGTTAACCATCTTGTTAATTAACAATATACAACACAAATATTCTCTTCAAGATTGTTGGGTATATTACACTAAACAATGCAACAATGAGGCAGTGATATATATATTAAAACAAGAATAGGCAATTAACCAATTAACAAAACAAATCACGAAGGCAAAACAAGAGTATAATCAGAGACCGTAATTAACAAGAAAAGAAGAATACTTATCTCCCACAGAAGCTTTAGCAACTATTAATCAGAGAGAGAAGAACAGCTGAGTCACCAAGCCCTTCGAGAAGACTTGGCTGTTCTTGAAGAGAATATTGCCCCACTTACGTTGTGATTAGGTTGCAACAATATCACTTCCAGGATAAAACAGTACCGATCAAAGGGTTCACAAATACTCCAGTGATCAACAACGACCAACACCTCAGTTCGTCTGAGAATTATGTATTATCTCTGTATGTGTTGAGAGAGAACAGAGAAAAGAAGAAAACAGATCGTTTCTATCCTTAGGACGTATCTCTTCACTTCACGTTTATTTTCTTCTGTATTGTATATAATACCAAAAATAAACGTAACTGATACTCCATAAAAGGAGAGTAAATATTCTGATTTAATTTCATTAACTGCATCAGGATTAATTTATTTTCAGTTACATAAGCATCAGGATTTGGTCATCAGTAATATTTGGATTTGGTGTCCATCAGGATCAGGATTCAGTGCTTGTCAGGAACTGATATCCATCAGGATTTAGCCCATCAGTATCTGATGTCTGACCAAGTCCATCAGGATTTTACTCCAAGTACTGATCCAAATTTCCATCAGGATTTAATCCAAATATTGATTCAAATTTCCAGTACTGTTGTAACAAATAAATCTGAAACCTGTTAAAATAAACCAATAATCAATTCTTCTTTCAACTCAATTTATTTATGGATTCCACTAAGAAAATGTCTTAGATCCAAATATGAAAGTTTAAGTCCTCATTATAAGGAATAACTTCCACTTATTAGATTCCGGAAATTACATCAAGAACATATTTTAAATATGTCTCAAACTTTCCATTTTCTAACAATATCTACAGTGTTGCTCTATATTTGAAGCAAAACACTAAATTACTCTAAATATAAAGTTAAAGATGACCATGGTTGGAGGTGCTTTTGAAGCTTTTAACTTTAAAAATGAAGTAAAATGTAGTTTTAAAGCCAACGTTGGAGATGCCCTAAGTTAGTGGAGTAAAACTTTCAGACCATCAGCTTTATCATCTCATCATTCTCATGTCTCTCTTTTCAGTTTTACTGAGAATTTAGTACCTGCAGATTTTAGGCACTGGCGTACTCTAAGCACAACTATTGGTTCATAGTCCATACCCAACTCATAAATACATATGCAATATGTGTGTATTGTCTAAATTCTTATGTAGAAATCTATATTTAAAATTTAAAAATTACAGTATTTTGTAGTTAACTTGATTTACCATTAAATAAATAAATGAAAAGAATCGGATGTACTAGAAAAGATAAGTGAAATTTTGGTAGAATTTTTCTTTTGTTTTTTTTTTGGACGAAAATTTTCTACTCCTATTGCTTTGATAAAAGGGTTATCTAAGCTTCTAGAATAAAGTGAGTACGTACTCCGGGAGGAAACGCCTACTATCCATTGATTTTTTGAATTAACGCCTACTATCCATTGATTTTTTGAATTATCTCGTAATATGTTTCATGTTTTGACTTTGGACACAATTCATTATAATTTATAAACGATTAATTATTAATTTATGCATAATTTATAAGATAAAATATAATTATCAGTGATCTTGTTGAATACTTTAATACAGTGAAGTTTTTATATTTAATACTAATACGAAATTGAATATATTAATAATTAAAAGTGTGCGTTAGCAAACGTGTTTAGAAGAAACGGGAAACATATCTAGGGAGTAGTAAATAGAGTGAAAAAATAGCTTTCTAGTTTTCAGCGCCAAATCAACTGTCCCTGACTTTTGTACATCCACTATTCACCTTTGGAGTATCATTCTGGCACAAAAATTTATAATTTTGTTTTTTGTAAAACCCAAAATCTTGGAAACAAAGTTTAGCAAAAAATGAAGAGTACGATAGTTAAGTATTAACGTAAGTGGATAATGCATTTAGTATATCAATTTTGTATTTAATATATTAATTTTGCACAAATATTAATATAATTAATAATTTTGGGATGTTTTTATTAGTGGAAATTAATATAAGTGGAGGGGGTTCACTATTATTACTTGAAAATTAAATAGTGATATAAAAAAATATTGAAAAACCAAAAAACAATTAAATAATTAAAACTAGTTGTTGAAAATATGAAAACATTTAATGCTTAACCATAGCCCTTAGGGCTAAGGGCTATGGTTATCATTTCCCAAAAATGAATTGATTAATCTCAAGGGAAAAAAATTACAATAAGTACTGTTAGGTTCAATATAGTTTGTAGAAAGGGGGTGAATACAAATTATACCGTTTTTTCAAAATTGTTCTTTTCTTAAAATATTAATTTGAGAAATAAATCAATGCGGAATAAACGAATACCAATATTTCAAGTTAAATATAAAATTATATTAAACTTGGTGGGTGTGTCTAAATACATGAGTACAGATTACCTTAAGGGACCCGTTTGGAAAAACTTATTTTTCAAAAATAAGTTACTTATTCTGGAAAAAAGTTATGATATATGTATTTTTTTTCTGAAATAAGTAACTTATTTTTGCAAGATAACGTATTAAACTTCCGATACACATTTTTCTCTAAAAAAGGTATGTAAATACGAAATTTTTCCCGAAATAAATAACTTATAAGTTGAATGTTAGATTTTAGAATAAGTCACTTATAAATTACTAATTCTAAAAAAAAAGTTAGGAAATATGTACTTTTTTCTAAAATAAATAACTTATTTTTGTAAGATAACAAATTTTAAATTTCCAATAAACATTTTTTTCTAAAAAAAATATGTAAATACAAAAAATTTTCAAAAATAAGTAATTTTTTTTTTGATGCAAAAATAAGTAATTTATAAGTGGGAGACAAACTAGTGTCCATGGACAATGTTCATATAGCAGGTACGAATCCCGGGTCCAGGCCTCCAGGGGTTTTTGGACCATCCTGAAATCCTAGAATAAATCTATATACACTAATGCTGCATAGGTGGTTGTTGCTTTAGTTTTCGAACACGAAACACGGGTTCGAATCCCATTGCACATGATTTAAGTAGATTTTTTCCATGAACTAATACGTATACCAAAGCCATTGCCCTCAAAATGACCATATCACCAATAGGTTTCATATTAAATTGGTCACTCACTTTGTCAAAAGCTATCATTTAACATATCATTTTTATCGGAATCTCATTTAAATCACTAAACTAAGAAAACATATCATTTACCTCCTATATATCACTTAAAACACCATAAATTGTATTATTTTTTGTGAATAAGGGGGGCAAATGATATATTTTCTTAATTTAGTGATTTAAATGAGACCCTGATGAGAACGTTGAGTTAAATGATAATTTTTGACGAATGTAGTGACCAATTTGATATAAAACCCTATCACCAAATAACCACTGTTTATACCTACTTTTTGCTAAAATTACAACTTACGAATATCAAATATTCCTTATTCCATATATTTCTTCACAAAAATTAAAAGAAAACGGAGCCATCACTAAACGATGAAGCCATCACTCTTAATGTGCGAGTACTGAATAAACACATTTTTGTATTCTCATTTGATAAAAAAAAATTTGCGTTACATTTTTTAAGAAAAGCCTTATTGAGATATAAGTGCGGTTTGACCTACCTTAAAATTTATTGAGATATAAGTATTGTTTGGCCTACCTTAAAATAATAAGTTTTTATTAAATTTATTTTTGGGTAAAAATTTCATATTTTGAAAAAAAATTATATAAATATTTAATGTATGTTTGAGATTACATAAATTGAAAAAAAAAAAATATTTTGAAGACCTGGCTAATTATTTCTTAAAATAAGTCAAACTTTCATGCTTAGCTAAACACCCCCACAATTTCTTTCCGCTCAAAGATCTTTAATAACTCGATCTGCAATTCTGGAGGTTGAATAAGATTGCACATGATACCTATTACCTATTACAAGTCGAAACTGAAGCAAGAATTTCTGATTTTTTTTTCTTTATCTTGTATGATGTTTTTCATTACCCTCGCCCATTACAACTACCTTTTCATCATCCTCCATCATCAATTTAAATAGGGGTCAATCATGGTAAGCGTTTTTGATGTGAATACAGGAATAGATCATCATTTATATGCATTACAAAATTTTCCAGCATATGGTAGCACGCTTGCTCTGGACCATCTATCTTTTAAATAATGTTACTAACACTCCTATTACTTGTGGACCGTGTACCTATAGTTTGTGAGTAAAGTTTTCGAACAGGACCCCAGTAGTACGTACTTACCTAAGGGCAAGTTTGAATTCTTTGTATCCACTCTGAGAATGGATTATACTTGATACATACTATGAATAAGAGATTACAATCAACTCGTGAAATGAAAGCATGCTCATGGAGTATAGACTACATGCAAACAGCAGCAGGAAGAAGATTATACTAAGAAGGTGACGGTACAATCTTACTTTTTCTTACAATTGGAAGAATAGTTCCATCATAATTCATTTAAGATTTTAAATTAAACCAAGTACATCTTTCTACCAAAAAATTATAATCCTCGCCCACAAAATCACAGCAAATGAGTATCCACAGCATCTGTTAGACAAATCTGCATTGTCTAAAACAATAGTTTAACAACTGGAAAGTTGATATCTGTAGGAACTCAACTAAAGAACAATGTTTAACTGTGAAACTTAGAAAGGAGAGGAAACTGAAATGTATTCAATCTGCATTACAACGTTACTAAAACAGCAAATAAATAGCCACACAAAGTAGACAAAGCATCATGGTTACACACACGCCCGTATGGGCACCTAAGAACTTTACTCAGAAACAACAAAACCTTACAGTATAACATGGCTACTGCATGGTCCAAATATTAAAGAAACTAAACAGTCGAACACACTGCATGTTGCTGCACATGTTGTTGCAACCCACTAAGCTTATTCAAACACAAACAACTAATAATAAGTTTAGATTAATAAAGTTCCAACAATCTCTCCCTTAATCTAAACTTGACATCAAATAGAAGCTTCAACCACCAATCACTCCCTTAAGCTAAACTGTTCTCTGCAGCTTCTTAATATAGCCCGTATGGCATTCAACTGAGCCCATATGGCTATTCAACTGAGCCCGTCTGGCTAATAAAACTGAGCCCGTATGGCTATTAAACCGAGCCCGTATGGCTAATAAACTGAGCCCGTATGGCTAATAAATCTGAGCCCGTTTGGCTATTAACTTGCCCGTCTGGCTAAAAACTTGCCCGTCTGGCGACTAACTTTATCATCCCGTTTGGCTTTCTTCTTGTACTCCACCTTGAGGACAAGAATCTTGTTCAAACACACATCTTCAACATCCTCTTCCTTATCTCCATTCTCCGAAATTTTCTTAAACATTTCCTTAATGTTACCATGTAACTTCTCTGCAATAAACTGTGCAGACTTACTACCTCCATGTCCATCATAAACTGACTAGCAGACACGATTATACAGATTCTGGGCAGTGCAGGAGAACGCCATATGCATCCCATACTGCACATGAAGATCTCTCCCACTTTTTCAAATACACCCGACACTAACACGTACCTTCATTTTCGCAGCTTCTCTCGGCAGCCTCATCTCTCTCTTTTTCTCTGTTATGATTTGTGCCCAGGCCATACACAGACCAGGCGCACCAAGCTGCCCAGAAACTGCTCCTCAACCTCAGAAACAGCTCCTCAGAAACTACTGCAGGCTCCTCACAATCACCTGCCAGGTGAGGCCAAGTCCATCGCTGAACCACGACCTCACCTGAAGCTCGAACCACCTGATGCTCTGATACCAAATGTAGGAACTCAACTAAAGAACAATGTTTAACTGTGAAACTTAGAAAGGAGAGGAAACTGAAATGTATTCAATCTGCATTACAACGTTACTAAAACAGCAAATAAATAGCCACACAAAGTAGACAAAGCATCATGGTTACACACACGCCCGTATGGGCACCTAAGAACTTTACTCAGAAACAACAAAACCTTACAGTATAACATGGCTACTGCATGGTCCAAATATTAAAGAAACTAAACAGTCGAACACACTGCATGTTGCTGCACATGTTGTTGCAACCCACTAAGCTTATTCAAACACAAACAACTAATAATAAGTTTAGATTAATAAAGTTCCAACAAGATCTTCATGTGCAGTATGGGATGCATATGGCGTTCTCCTGCACTGCCCAGAATCTGTATAATCGTGTCTGCTAGTCAGTTTATGATGGACATGGAGGTAGTAAGTCTGCACAGTTTATTGCAGAGAAGTTACATGGTAACATTAAGGAAATGTTTAAGAAAATTTCGGAGAATGGAGATAAGGAAGAGGATGTTGAAGATGTGTGTTTGAACAAGATTCTTGTCCTCAAGGTGGAGTACAAGAAGAAAGCCAAACGGGATGATAAAGTTAGTCGCCAGACGGGCAAGTTTTTAGCCAGACGGGCAAGTTAATAGCCAAACGGGCTCAGATTTATTAGCCATACGGGCTCAGTTTATTAGCCATACGGGCTCGGTTTAATAGCCATACGGGCTCAGTTTTATTAGCCAGACGGGCTCAGTTGAATAGCCATATGGGCTCAGTTGAATGCCATACGGGCTATATTAAGAAGCTGCAGAGAACAGTTTAGCTTAAGGGAGTGATTGGTGGTTGAAGCTTCTATTTGATGTCAAGTTTAGATTAAGGGAATCTACACAATCAAAAATATAACTGTAACTATTCCATGCCTTACTTACATGGTATGGGAAATTACCCAAATTAATGGCCTGTTTTCAATATTTAAACAAAAAGATTCTATCCATCAACTAGCATGATTTAGAACACAACGTTTAATTCCTTCTCAGTCATTTCAAAGACGTGGTCTCTTGCATCTGCAATTGCACTCTGCATGAATCCACAAACCCCATATTTAATCGCAGGCTAGCAATTACCAATAAATCTATTATCTATTATATATATAGGGTTGGACTCCATAACAAATACCTTATATAACAAACAATAAAGAACACCTCATATCTAATAGATCCATTGCCCCTAGCGGGGCCACCCAATACAAAAAGTTCTTATTTTTTTACCCTCTATCCATCCATCATCTCAAAAAAAAAAAATTAAAAAATTTAAAAGTTACTGTTCATGACGATGACGTCATCAGTGACGTCATCATGAACAGTAAAATTTTTTATTATTTTTTTTATTATTTTTTTTGCTGGCTTGATAGAGGGTAAAAAAATAACAACTTTTTGTATTGGGTGCCCCTGGCGGGGCCAAAGGATCTAATAGATCTAAGGTGTTATTTGTTGTTTGTTATATAAGAGTGTTCTGTATGGAGCAAAGGCCTATATATATAATACCACAACATGTCACATTTTATTCTTTGCAAAGTTACTATTTTACCCCTTCATTTTAAACCGTTTATTTTTTTTTTCAAAAATTTGTTGTTGCTGAGAATCGAACCTAGGTCTTTCCATTCAAATACACACTGTTGATGAGTGGATTTCGTAACAACTTGTTGAGAGGTTTACGGGTAGTTGTATAGGCTAGCGATCAACTGTTCTGTGAAAAGGTTTGGGTTGTGTTTGTGGGGGTTGAGCTGTGCTCGAGGGTGTCTCCAATAATCTCAAGTGCCTTTAGAGAAAATCAGAGAACTTAATGCGTCTTACCCCTGAGGTGCCTACGTACCCTTGTATATATAGGGATCAAGCTCACGTAGTTCTAATATGATTCTGTCTCTTACTGGAATAGCTGTATTCGGTCGCCTAGTTTGTGTAGGACTCAGGTTCCTTTAGAGCCTTCCACAAACTAGTTGGCTAAGTAGAGTACAAACTCGAGTTCGTACCCTACTATGATTCTCTCATTGATCAGAGATAATTCTAGGATCATCTGCGCCCTAGAATTATACTCTAATATCAATTCGTTTATCTGTTCTAGATGGCTTCTAAAACCTTCTGTTGGCAACTCGTAGGAACCTGGTACTCAGGAACCTATATCTTAGGAGCCTGTTTCTCAGGAACCTCCTTATTTCGGGACATATCGCTTAGGGACCTCCCTTTAGGCGTCAGTACCTGCACAAATAACAAACTGGTTAGACTGGATAATTCTTCACATGCTCTTATCATCTCAATGGCTGGGAGGAACCTGGCCTTCTAATACTCTGCTCAGCTTCCTGGCCATTGGGAACCTCCTGATACTCATACTTCCTTAGTCATTTCTTCTATCTGATCTTCATAACTCGTACTGGATCAATCTTCTGGCTCGTATGGATCGAACCCTATAGCTTAATGGGCCTAAATCTAGCCCATGGAGATTTTGGGCACAACAAGTACCCCCCGGTTCCTTGAAATCATGTAATGTGAAAGGAACATATTCTAATTCTACGATCAAAAGTTCAATGCTAAACCGTTCTAGTAACAATACCTTGCTTCAACATTTTATATCCAAGCCTATATGAGCTAACTCGGCATAGGAAACAGGACATAGAATACTTTCAGCTTAATATAATCTTGAGTAAGCTTCCTTCATACCAAGGAACCTGTTATCTTGATATTTTCTTCTTCAGATCGCAGCTCTCGAAATCTACCCTATGTTTGCATTCAACTTCCCAGGGAATCTAACTTGTCACTCAACTCCACGTCTCTTTAAATTTAATAATTTAAGAGGGGATAATGGTTGGTAAGCATGAGATAATTCGAAATTCAAATTCAAACTTATCACTTACCGATGCTGCAGTTAATGCGTGAGTTCCCTAGGTTCACACGCCTCTCACGCGTGTACCTCTTCGTTTTACCACTCCAGTAATGCTCTGCCACGTGTACGGAGCTGTTTCATTTACCTTGACTATTTAATCGCCATCTCACCCCCTCAGGTCCATTTTTACCTTTACCAAATTCTTGCAAAAACCCTTGGAGAGAGAAGAAAAAAAAAACGACGATCCTCCGCTCAATTCAACTTGTTCTTCGCCGTTCACTTCGATTCAAGGTACGATTTCGATTCATTTCTTTCTGTCCATGCATATTCTCAACTTCGTTTCATACTATCTGTGCATCCATGTTTTGCATGTTGTCTTACCGGTACGAATATGCCTGCATATGTATTGATTTCTTCACACTCCATGTTTTACACACACGAACATCCACAATACTTTGCTCGTCATCGTTTTCTTTATTTCTGTTCGTCTTCATATGGGTGTATGTCGTTTTTAAGATTATTCGTCCAATATGTGACTATAGAACTTCTATAACCCCGATTTCTCTTTCTCATACCCTTTAGCTTGACCTTTCTTCGTCTGTCTTTGCAGATGTCTTCTGAGTCTACAAACTCCGACCATCATTCTTCAATTAACCCTGTCCTTACCAAATCCGTCAGCAATAGGACTAGGTCTAGGGTCCTGATTCCCGACACTACTGAACCTCAAAATATCCTCTTGAAACCTCTCCACACCAATGACCATATCAAACCACATAGCCTGATTGATTTGGGAGAGGATTGGCCCTCTGACAATGAAGAAGTATCCAAACCTAGTCAGGAACTACTTCCTGAACCTGACTTCGACACTGAGATAACCGTTGAGAGAGAATTGTACAAACAAGAGATCATCCCTTATTGTGAGAAAGTGGATTCTATTATGACCTCGGCTAGATTAGAAAAAATGTACGAAGAATGTCCCCGTCCAACCTGCTCCATTGTGATCCCCGAACCTGGTGAGAGAGCTCACAGGTTTAACATCAAAACTCCCAATCGTGGGGTTCCCAATGTCGTGACCTCAGCCGCCTTCTTTAAGGTTGGTGTTTACTTTCCTCTCCACCCGTTCTTACAGGAAGTCCTTGATTTCTATAACCTTGCCCCTCTTCAATTGACACCTAACTCATATAGGTTAGCTATTGGCACGTATGTTTTGTACTCCAGCTTGTTTATCACTCCTTTATCTGCACCCGAGATTAATTATTTCTTTAGATTAAAAGACACCGGGAAGGGTTCTGGTTGCTTCTATCTGACCGCCTGGCCTGGTCATCAAGGCCAATGTATAAAAGGCATCAAACAGAACTTCGACCAATGGCAAGAGCAATTCCTTTATTGCTTCGACTGTCCTTCTATCCGTTTTGAGTTTAACCGCCGTCCTCTAATACCTAAACAAACTGTTCTTTCTAGAGTTTGCTTGCAAAGAGCCGAAGAGGCCCTAAAACATTCCTCCTCAATGACAGATTGTATGGTTCTGTTGACACCTGAGAAACTCGTTACCCTAGGGTTTGTTCCTTCAGCTTCCGGTACGAGCTTCCTTGTTGATATGTTTTTTTTTATTGACTGCATCTGTGCCATTACATGTGTTCGTTTCATATATACTCTACTGATTTTATCTTATTGACTTATACAGGCATGGCTCCTAAAGTTCCTTCTTTCGTCAAACGAACCAAGAACGTAGACGAGATCTTCAAGGTTGAAGATAAGGAGGTTCCGCTTGCTGCAACTCCTATCAACCAAGTTCCCACTCCAGCTTCAGTCCAGCCGTCTGGTTCCTCCAAGCGTAAGCTAGCTCAGACTACACTTGATCTCTCTGGAAGCTCCCAAACCAGGTCCATGAAAAAAGGGAAAGCTGTGAAGATTGAATCAGCTGTGGCACAGAATCAATTCAAAGACTTGATTGACACACACGTGCTTCCAAAAGCGGTTGCCAGCTGGGCTAAAATGGATACCACCGAAGCTATGCATGCCATGAGGTTCTCGGCTGCCCAAAATGCTTTCTTTACTTTCCGCTTTTGCGATGATATTGCTGAGAAAACTCAATATGATCTCCGGTTACAAGGAGAAGTTTCAAGGTTGAAGGAAGAGTTGACTGCTATGGAAGGTAAGGTGAACATAGCCACTGCTGCTGTTCGAAAAGCAAAAACCGTCGAAACCTCACTAAAGAATAGCAGGGATGAGCTTCAGGGACAGGTGAAGAGTTTGCAGGATGAGAAATTGTCCATGCTAGAGAAAATCAATGAACTAGAAACTCAGGTTGATGCTTTAAATGCTGCTGCTGCCACTGTCAAATCATCCATGCTCGTCCAGGAGAAAGCTAGGTATGATGAAGGTTATGACAAAGGCATTCGAGACTACATGAGGTCCATGTGGGAGAAAATGCCCGAGCTAAACTGGTCTCTCCTAGGCGAGGACGTAGTGGGGATGATCAAGGAATTTGAGAATGAAGCTACTGCTGCAACCTCTGTACCTCCCGTGGAAACGGTTGTGAGGTCTCCAGGTGCCAACCCTGAGACTGCAGAGGTTCTTGCTCCTGAAGTTGTTCAGCCTATCCCTCCAACTCCTCCTGTTGTCACCAAGGGTTCCGATGAAGTTCCTCCTCCGTAAACTCAACAAAATCCTTTAAAAGCTTTTATAATATGATAACTTTTGATAACTTTTGATAACTTTTGATGAGGTCGCGGGCTCCTCGTAACGCCTCGCAAGATGTAATTCTAAATTTGGTTTCCATGGCCTTCGTGCCAATAACTCTTTATGCTGGTTTCCTGGGTCTTTGTACCCATAACTCTTTATGGTTTTTTATGACAATTATCTGCTTTTGCTACATATCTATGTCACATATTTGTACTTATATGCTTCCATCATTGTATCTTACCTTTATTCCCCCTAGCAATTACTTAGTGTCCATACTTGTGCATTCAAGCTTACGTGGGCTAGCCCTTTGTAAGAAACAGAATATACTCGTACTTCCACTTTATAATTTCCTGAAATAAAAGGCAATCAAATCGCAACAACTTACTTGTAAGCTTAAACACGTCTTTTCCTATGCTTCACTCAACATTTTCAAAGTCACATTCTGAACTAAAACCCTTTCTGATAACCTTAGATCCTAAATAGTTTGACCAGGTTCCTCGACCATTAAACCTGCAAAATAAACATAAAACAAAAACTAGTTATTCGGGTCATCTCTTGGAAAGGTTGCCTGCTTGGCTCCCAATCCTAATCTCTAGGTCCCAACATGCCTCGAGGCATATTGGTTCCTTTTTTCTCTTGGAAAGGTAACCTGCTTGGTTCCCAATCCTATTCTCTAGGTCCAAACATGCCTCGAGGCATGTTGGTTCCTTTTTGTGCCTCGAGGCGATTCTAGGAACCTGTGCGCCGTTCTAGGAGTCCACACACATTCCTCTTCTTCATGTGTCAGGCTAGACATCTTATGAAGGTAAATGCTAAGGATTTTATCCCTTCTTCCCATGTGGCGAAGGCGGTTCCACATGAGGGAGAGCTTATTAGGCTTCTCTTTAAGAACAAGTGTGCCGGTCTAGGCTCCACACAGGTTCCATTATGTGCCTTTTGTCAGGACTTTAGGTGCCTTTTGTCAGGACTTTAATTCACATGCTCAAGAAACTTGAGGCTTTTGGCAACAATGTCGTGCTCAGTCAGCTGAGGCTTTTCAATCACATTTGCTCAGGAAGCTACCTGAGGCTTTTCTCGTGCCCAGGAAGCTACCTGGGGACTTTTCTCGATGCCCAGGAAGCTACCTAGGACTTTTTCTTGATGCGTGCTCGGGAAGCTACCCAAGGCTTAATTCATACTCAGGAAACTACCTGAGGCTTTGGTTCAAGTCAGTCATTCTCAATTTGCATACTTTATCGAATCACATTCATACTTGCAATGCTACAGGGACCTGTAAGTCAGGGTGACCTGCAAGTACAATACAATGCTACAGGAACCTGTTAGCTTAGGTAACCTGCAAATACAATACAAGTACTAAAGCAAGCACTTAAAAAGTTTCAAATTGGCATATGAAATATCAAATCATAGCATGCACAATACTGTCTAAGTAGGAATACTACCCTCAGTTCTTTTGGGTAATTATTGTTACGTAAAAGAACTATTAAGGAGCTATAGCTGCAAAGAATGCACTCAAAATATTCAACGTAGAGCTATCTATCGCTCAATACTTTAAAAAGAAATCGTCTTGCAAGTAGGGAGGTTCACATCAAGTACCCCCCGAGTACATGCATAATCAAATACTGAAATCAAAATGCTGGTCAGCTATAACTAATAAGCTGCCTTTATTCTTGGGCTGAAAGAGCCTTACTTTTCCTAAGAAAAACACATAAAAGAGTTACTGATAATACTTCTTGAGATGTTCTGCATTCCAAGCTCTCGGAATGAGGTTCCCATCCATATCCATCAAGTGGTAGGTTCCTTCCCAAATGGCTGACTTTATCTGGTAAGGTCCCTCCCAATTTGCTCCAAGAGCTCCATGTGCCAGAACCCTGGTATTTGGCATGACTTTTCTCAGAACTAGGTCTCCAACTTTAAAAGGTCCTGCCTTCACCTTTTTGTTGTAATACCTTCGAACTCTCTATTGATATGCTGCTAACTTTACTTGCGAATCTGCTCTCAACTCCTCGATCATGTCCAAATACAGTCTATGATTGACCTCATTGTTCTCGGGGTCAAAATGCTTTCTTCTCAGGGAACCTGTTCCAACTTCCACAGGTACCATAGCTTCACAACCATAAGCGAGAGTAAAAGGAGACTCACCAGTTGTAGTTCTAGGCGTGGTGTTATACGACCACAAGACTCCAGGAATCTCCTCTGGCCAGCTTCCTTTCTTATCTTCAAGCCTCGTCTTCAAAGTGTGCTTGATAATCTTATTCACCGCTTCAGTCTGTCAATTACTCTGTGGATAGTACACTGCTGAAAATGCCTTCTGAATTCCAAACTGCTCACACAACCCTCTAAGCTCTCTACTATCAAACTGCTTCCCGTTGTCAGAAATCAGCTTCTGCGGAATGCCAAACCTGCATACAATGGCTCGAAACACGAACTCAGTCAATTTTGATGCTGTAATCTTAGCAAGTGGTTCTACTTCTACCCACTTTGTGAAATAACTGCAACCACTGCATATTTCACTCCTCCTTTTCCTTTCGGGAGCTCTCCAATGAGGTCTATCCCCCAAACAGCGAATGGCCAAGGACTAACAATCTGTTTGATAGGTGCTACAGGACGACTATCAAAATTTGCGAACCTCTGACAATTACTACATGCCTGTACGAACTTGGAAGCATCTGCTTTGATGGTTGGCCAATAATATCCTTGTCGAAGGACCTTCATGGCTAAAGAATTACCCCCGAGTGATTTCCACATACTCCATCATGAATCTCCTCGAGGATGTACTTGCATTGTTCTCCAGCTACACACTTGAGCAAAGGTTGATTGAATCCTCGTCTATACAGAACTCCATCATAGATTACATACTTGGCCGCATGATACCTCAGCTTCCTGGCATCATCTTGACTGGGAGGTAGCTCCTCTTTATCCAGGTAACGATGTATTGGGGTCATCCAGGAATCTTCAACTGGAAACTCGATGTCCATCACTTCTTCTTTGAAAACACTAGGTTGCTCCTGAATCTGAAGTGGAATTACCCCCAATAATGTGGATTCTCTCTGAGATCCTAGCTTGGCTAATGCATCTGCATTGGTATTTTTCCCCCGAGGTATTTGATCTAGCTTCACCTCTTTGAACTTCGCGATCAACTCCTGGGAGTACCTCAAATACAAGTCTGTTCGTGGACCTCTCGCCTGAAAACCACCACGAATCTGCCAAACTACTAACATCGAATCACTGAACACTCTAATATTCTCAACTTTCATCTCCAAGGCTAGCTTGAGACCTGCAATCAATGCCTCATACTCTGCGTCATTGTTCGTGGCTCTAAAAGCAAAATGAATCGAACTATAGAGTTGGTGTCCCTCCGGACTAACTAACTCTATGCCTGCACCAGCTCCACCACTGTTAGCAGCTCCATCTACATACAGTGTCCACCAGGGTGCACAGTTGTCATTCTCTGTCTGTTCTTCCACCACCTCTTTTGGCCCCTCCTGGCCAGTAACCTCCACATGAGGTGGAAACTCGATTAAGAAATCTGCTAGAGCTTGAGCTTTGATTGCTGTCTTTGGCTTGTATTCTATGTCGAACTGTCCTAACTCCACAACCCACTTTAACATTCTCCCGGAAGTTTCTGGCCTATGCATCACTTGCTTAAGTGGATATGAGGTTCTTACCTCAATCTTGTGAGCTTGGAAGTAAGGTCGCAGCTTCCTGGAAGCCAGAATCAATGCGAAAACCAGCTTCTCCATTCTTGTATACCTCGTTTCTGCATCAAGTAACCTTTTACTAACATAGTAGACTGGGCTCTGCTGTCCATTCTCTTCTCGAACCAGAACTGCACTAATGGAATATTCTGATACGACCAAGTAAAGTATCAATGTTTCTCCATCCACAGGTTTGGCTAACAGTGGGGGGCTCCCCAAATGCTCCTTTAACTTTCCAAATGCTATCTCACATTCTGCTGTCCACTCGAATTTGCTTCCTTTCTTTATAGCTTTAAAGAACTCCTGACACTTATCAGTGGACTTCGAGATGAATCTATTCAAGGCTGCAACTCTCCCTGTGAGGGACTGAACCTCTCTCACAGTCCTTGGTGATCTCATATCAATCAATGCTTTAATCTTGGCTGGGTTGGCTTCGATACCTCTATGATTCACCATAAAACCCAGAAACTTTCCTGATTCTACTCCGAACACACATTTTTTAGGGTTCAGCTTCATTTTGTACTTTCGCAAGATTCCGAACATTTCTTCTAAGTGCTTTACATGGTCAACAGCTTCCTTGGATTTGACTAGCATATCATCCACATATACTTCCATAGTATGGCCAATTTGGTCTTTAAACATCATATTCACTAACCGTTGGTATGTGGCTCCAGCATTAATCAATCCAAATGGCATGCATACATAGCAATAAAGACCTCTATCCGTAATAAAAGAAGTATGCTCTTGATCAGGTTCATACATAGGGATTTGATTGTAACCTGAATATGCATCCATGAAGCTGAGGAGGGCATGTCCAGCTGTTGCATCCACTAACTGATCAATCCGTGGCAGTGGGAAACTGTCCTTCGGGCATGCTTTGTTGAGATCTGTGAAGTTCACACAGGTTCTCCATTTCCCATTAGGTTTCTTTACCAAAACAGGGCTTGCCAACCATACTGGGTAGAAAGATTCTTTAACCAATCCTGCATCCAATAATCTGTCGACCTCTTCTTTCAATGCTTGAGCTCTTTCTCCACTAACTGGTCTTTGCTTCTGTCTCACTCCTTTCTTTTCTGGATCAATATTCAACTTATGACACATGACCCTTGGATCTATCCCTTCCATATCTGCGTGACACCATGCAAACACATCCAGGTTCTTACCCAAAAAGGTAATGAGAGATTCCTTTAAGGCTGGGTCGAGTTGAGCTCCAATCTTCAACACTTTTGTACCATCTTTGTCATTGATCTTCACATCCAAAGTTTCACCAGCTGGTCCAGCCTTGACCATGGTTTCTGGCATTCGAGGATCTAAGTCTACCTCCATCTCTGTGATTGAGTCCTCTTGAGGTTCCTGGACTGTAGACGGTTCCTGAACTTCGTGCATGACATTCCTTCTCTTTGATGCTGGCTGACTGTCTTCATTGCTTCCATTATGTTTCAGTTTTTGGGATTTTCCTTCATCCAATCCTTCTACCATACACACATCACCATCCTTGTCCGTAGGGGGTGCACTTTCTATCAGCAAGTAAGGGGTATCTGGTCCCCGAAAAACTGGAATCTCAGCATGAGGTTCCTCTTCTATGATCTCTTCAATTCTTATAGCTCTACAGGATGCTGGCACAAAACCTTCCAAGGGCGGACTACGCAGGTCGAGCGTTGTTTTGTCTGGGTTCTTTCCTGGAAAATCATCAGGAACCTCGTCCATGGGTTCAGGCAATTTAGCAGCCTTAGCAGCATGTTGCAAAGCTTTGGTGTAGCACTCTCGAGACTCATACTGACATCCTCGAACTACACCAATTCCATTTGGTGTTAGGAACTTCATAGTTAGGTGGTAAATAGAGGTTATCACCCTCATCTCTTTCAAGATGGGTCTTCCCAGAATAGCATTGTAGTTCATATTCTCCTCTATAACAATGAATTCTGCCAGCTGTGTAATGCAACATGGTTTATTACCTAGAGTTACTGGCAAACAAATCTTACGTTTGATAGGAACCTGATTATTAGTGAATCCGTACAAGGTATCATTTGTTGGAGTTAAGTCTTTATCCAGAAAATGCATCTTCTTTAAAGCTGAGTAAGATAACAGGTTTACAGAGCTTCCATTATCAACTAGCACTCGATGAACCTCATAAGACCCGATTCCTGCCTCAACCACTAAAGCATCGGTATGGGGATGGTGCACCCAAGAAGCATCTTCTTCAGTGAAAGTAATATCTACATCATCTCCTTCAAACAGCTTTGGAGACCTCTGTGACAGATTGTAAACACTGGTCAAAGGACGTTCTTTAGCTTCACGGGTATATCTCTCCATGGCGCTCCTGCTACTTCCTCCAATGTGGGGACCTCCTATAATTGTGCGTATGCACCTAGCCTTAGGTGGTCCTTCCGTCACAACAGGCTCCTGTGTCTGTGTCTACTGAGTCTTCTCATCTCTATACTTTTTGCCATCTTGAGCCACCCATTAACTTAACTGCCCTTGTCTGATTAGAGTTTCAATTAGGTCCCTGAGGTGACGGCAGTCTGCAGTATTATGCCCATTGTTATCATGGAAGTCACAGTATGGACGCTCATTCTTATTCCCTGGAGGACCAGTTCTGAAAGGCTTCTTAAACCACGAGGACTTCTCATTCACCGCGTAAATGTGATCGATTGGAGCTACCAAATGGGTGAAAGTTTCATAGACAGGTCTCTCATGTTTGTTGTTGTTATAGGAAGCTGGTGGCGGGACCTGACTCATGACAGGTCTAGTAGGATTCACAGCTTCAGGCTTCACCTGGGATGTACGACTAACCACCTTTTTATTGTCACGACCATTGGGGCTTCTTGGTCTCGACCTCTTGCTTCCACTTTGCCTTACGAAATCTAGATCCTTCTTTAACTCGGCCAGAGATTCCTCCACAAGACGAAAAGGTTCTGCCTGGGCATAAAAATCTTCCAACGTCTCTGGTTCTTTTCCTTGAAGTGCTTTCCAAAACTCTGAGCCTCCTTTGACTCCAGCAATTAAGAAATTCTTTATCGTTTCCTCAGATGATTTCCTAACCTTCGGAACCTCTGCATTGAACCTCTTGAAGTATTCCGTCAATGTCTCACTAGGTCTTTGCTTGATGTTGGCTAAGGTATTGGTAGGTGGTGCGAATGCAACGGATGCTCTAAATTGAGTGACGAAGAGCTTCCCCATACTCACCCAAGAACTAATCGAATCAGCAGGTAACCTTTTGAACCATTGATGGGCTCCACCCTGTAGAGTTGCAGCCAGTAACCTGCATCTGGTGGCTTCCTTCACTTGATAGACATCCATCTCTGTGTCGAAACGACTGAGGTATTCAATGGGGTCAATAGTTCCATCGAATTTCAACTCATTCGAAGGCCTGTAAGACCTAGGCAGAGCCGACTTTCGAACCTTCTTGGTGAAAGGAGAAGCAGTTATAGGTTTCACAGCAAGATTCTTTTCGTCCTTGAGTTGAGCCAAAATTTTCTTGATATCTTCTGCTGTCACCTCCCCAGTAGCTTCCGCCTTTCTCTTTTTGCTCGTTCCTTCCTCCTCTTGCGACTCTGCAGTGCTTGATTCTTCAGTATCCTCGTCTAAATCTGTGTTTTCTTCTTCAATTATCTCAACAGATGGGTCTTTATCTTTCTTCTTTTTCTGTGAGGAACCTCCAGTCTTGGTCTTCTTCTTTCCCTTGGACCCTGTACGACCCTTGCTAACAGTTTTACTCTTCTCAGGATTCTCTAGTTCTTCATCCCCATTATTCTGCTTTGGTCCTTCACCATCTTCTGGAACCTCCTCTCCATCCTCAGATTCTTCTTCCTCAAAGTTTAACTGTTTCGGAGTAACCTTCGACTTCTTGCCTTTCTTTGCCTTCTTTTTCTTCTTTTTGCTTGAAGCCTGCTCCAAAGTCGACAGTCGTTCTCCCACAGTCTTTAAGACTTCCATCATAGCTGCTTTGGTAACCTTCGGTGCTTTGTTAGGAGATTTGTTCCCATTGTGAATCTGTCGCTCAGAACGGGTTGCTTCGCTATCAGAGTTGCCTGACATCTTTTCCACTCTTAAGATATTAACTATCCCCTCCTTCTAGCGCCAATGTTGATGAGTGGATTTCGTAACAACTTGTTGAGAGGTTTATGGGTAGTTGTATAGGCTAGCGATCAACTGTTTTGTGAAAAGGTTTGGGTTATGTTTGTGGGGGTTGAGCTGTGCTCGAGGGTGTCTCCAATAATCTCAAGTGCCTTTAGAGAAAATCAGAGAACTTAATGCGTCTTACCCCTGAGGTGCCAACGTACCCTTGTATATATAGGGATCAAGCTCACGTAGTTCTAATATGATTCTGTCTCTTACTGGAATAGCTGTATTCGGTCGCCTAGTTCGTGTAGGACTCAGGTTCCTTTAGAGCCTTCCACGAACTAGTTGGCTAAGTAGAGTACAAACTCGAGTTCGTACCCTACTATGATTCTCTCATTGATCAGAGATAATTCTAGGATCATCTGTGCCCTAGAATTATACTCCAATATCAATTCGTTTATCTTTTCTAGATGGCTTCTAGAACCTTCTGTTGGCAACTCGTAGGAACCTGGTACTCATGAACCTATATCTTAGGAGCCTGTTTCTCAGGAACCTCCTTATTTCGGGACATATCGCTTAGGGACCTCCCTTTAGGCGTCAGTACCTGCACAAATAACAAACTGGTTAGACTGGATAATTCTTCACATGCTCTTATTATCTCAATGGCTGTTGCTATGCTAACTCGCACTCTTCGGCTGGGAGGAACCTGGCCTTCTAATACTCTGCTCAGCTTCCTGACCATTGGGAACCTCCTGATACTCATACTTCCTTAGTCATTTCTTTTATCTGATCTTCATAACTCGTACTGGATCAATCTTCTGGCTCGTATGGATCGAACCCTATAGCTTAATGGGCCTAAATCTAGCCCATGGAGATTTTGGGCACAACACACACCACCTTACCACTAGGCTAGCCAATCACATGTGTTATGTAAGTCATAAATATGCTATGTATGTTGGGTGATGAATGAAGAATATTTGATATTTTAATTTCTAAGATATTTTATATGTTATAGTTTAGTATAAATTAGTGATATATGATATGTAATGAACTTAGGTATATACATGTCACATTTTATTCCTTGCAAAGTTACTATTTTAGCCCTTCATATATTTAATATATATCATTTAATAATTTAATATTCAATATTATTATTTAATATCTACTTTAATATTACGTAATTAATTACAACAAACTAATAATAGTCATTAACTTTTAATAATTCATATTGGTGCATATATTTAGATTAAAATTCTTGGGTAAATTATTATATAATTACGCCAATATATGAATAATAGATGTATAGAAATACTCATAAAATTCGAGAATCGAAACTAAACAAGAGAAAAATGGACCTGAGGTTGTCCTCAGGATCCTCTCCTAAGGTTATAACACTTTCTAGTTATAAAGTAAGGGCCCCGCAGGGGCATTTTTGTAATTACAATTATTTTTTCTATTGATATACATAAATACCCTCTCATTTATATTGTAATTGTTTTAACCTCAGGGTCCTCTCCTGAGGTCATCCTCAGGCACTTGAAACCCAACTAAACAATTGGGTTCACGATTAGGAATTAAGCATGGGAATAACATGAATAATAAAAGAATAATAAACATATATATTTTAGTAATAATAGTATTTAATGTATTAGTTTAATTTGTAATAAAATATACTATTTAAAACCTCATAGCGAGTAATCAGATTTAAATTCTCAGTTCTGAATAAAGTGAATTTAAATTCACAACTGAAAATATTGAATTAGATGACTATCTTCATAGATATTATAAATCTTAGACAATTCATGTTGAAAATGAAGTTCTCGAGAAGAGAGTTTGCTGAACTATATTTAGGCAACACCGCTACAAATTGAAAGGTGTTCACGGCTACAAAGTCGAACTACTAAAACCCAAAATATCGCAATATTCCACATTTTATTTAATATCATTTCACATTTATGCCTTCCAATTTCCTATGATTTAACTCTAAAATCCCCTTAAAGTCAAATGTTGTGAAAACATTAGTTATAGACATTGTCCAGAATCGAAACTGTGACATCCAGTTCTAAGTATAATGAATTTAAATTTATAACTAAAATCATTGAACTAGATGACTAATTGATTTGATATTAGAAATTTTAGACACAACCTGTTACAAAGTGAGAACACTTGAAAAGAGAGTAAGTTAATCTATATTTAGGCAACATTGCAACAAATTGAAGAATATTCATGATCACAACTATTAAAAATCAAAATCTCACAATAAATCTTGAATATCCCTGTGCCTTGCATAGGAAATGGTTGTAGGGGTTATGATCTTACAATTACAAAGGCGCTGCACCAAATTCACCTTAGGAAGCCCTGTTGAAACAGAACCAAGTATCCAAAGAGCAAAGTCGATAGTCATTCTTCAAGGTAGGAGAAAAAAAAAGGATTGAAAGAAACCCTCATGAGTCATTCAAAATAGATAGAGAAAAAATACAGGATTCATCACCAATATCTCGGACTCTGTTCAACTAAAAGATCTTTGGTTATTATTCAGAAAAGAAGGAAAGATCAAGGACATTATTCTGCCTCAAAAAAGAGATAAATATAATAACCATTTTGGGTTTGTTAAGGTTTCGATGAAAGAATTCTGGAGAGATTATTCTTTAAACTTAATGGCCTCATCATCAAAGGACAAACGAATTTATGTTAGTTGGGCAAGGAAGAGGGCTTCACAAAGACATATTGACGGGAGTTCGCCGAGGTATGGGGAGAGAAGCAGAGTTGATGCGTAGTAAAAAAGAGACAGTAGAGAGTAAAACTCATAAGGAGAAGGTTATCTTAGTAGATATTATAAATCTTATACAGATCATATTAAAAATGAAGCCCTCGAGAAGAGAGTTTGCTAAGCTATATTTACGGAACACCGCTACAAATTGAAAGGTGTTCATGATCAAAGTTGAACTACTAAAGCCAAAATATCGCAATATCCCATATTTTTTAATATCATTTCACATTTATGCCTTCCAATTTTCTATAATTTTACTCTAAACCCTCATCCCAAAGTCGAATGCTATGAAAATGTTAGTTAATCTTCATATTGTCCAAAATCAAAATTGTGACATCTTAGTTCTAAATATAATGAATTTAAATTTATAATTAAAATCATTGAACTAGATGACTAATATATTGTATATTAGAATTTTTTGGACAACCTGTTAGAAAGTAAGAATACTTGAAAAGATAGTGAGTTAATATATATTTAGGCAACATTGTAATTAATTGAAGAATAATCATGATCAAAACTATTAAAAACCAAAATCTCGCAATAAAGTTAGAATATCCCCGTGCCTTGCACGGGTAATGAAGCTAGTTTTAAATAATAATACAAGTTCACAAAAAAAAATAGCTATAGGATTAAGAGATTAAGTCACCTGGCCCAATTTGGTGAGAAAGTTGCCCGATTCAAAGATGTAACTCTTACATCTTCATTGGCCTTTAGTGCTTGAGAAATGGGAAAGGCTGCTTCATCCTGCATACAAGCCACGAAACTTTTCATCACCGAGTAATCAACATCTTCTTTGTACAATACTTGATAAGGGCTTTTGTTGCCAAGCACAGAGGAAGGCAACCTATTTATTATGTATACTGCAGTGAGAACACACTCCCCCCAATAGGATGCATTCACACCAGACTGAAATTTGAGTGCTCTGGCAACTTCAAGTATGTGGCGATGTTTCCTTTCCATACGTGCATTCTATTGTGGACGATAGGGACATGAAGTCTGATGTAGTATGCCTTGTTCCTGATAAAATGTTTTGCAAGCTGCATCTCCAAATTCAAGAGCATTGTCCGAACGAACAATGTGCACACTTGTATTGAACTGAGTTTGTACATAATTGCAGAAAGACTTCAAACATTGTAGATACTCTGATTTGTACTCAATCAAATATACCCAAGTCATACGTGAAAAGTCATCCACAAGCGTGAGAAAATTCTTATATTTCTGCCTAGTGCATACTTTGTAAGGCCCCCAAATATCCACATGCAGTAATTCAAACGACTTAGATGCTCGAGACTCACTTAGATTGTAGGGAAGTTTCACAAATTTTGCCATAGGACATGTCACACATACTTTATCACAGTCAGTTACACAATGTTTTATGCACTCAATGTACTTTAGTTTTGAAGGTGGAACATGTCCTAACCTATTGTGCCACAAGGCATACTGATGTGATAAGTTTTGTTTCCCAGCTGTGAGACATGTGGGTTTAAGCATAGATACCCTAGCATTCAGAACGTCAATAGACAAGTAATACAGCCCACTAGTTAGTTTTCCTCCTCCTATAGCTCGATTAGTCTTAGTATCCATCAAGACACAGTTTGTTGGATTAAACACAGCATGATAACCATTATCTTGTGACAGTTTTTGTATAGACACTAAATTGTGTGTGAACTGTGGCACATACAAGACTCTAAGCAATTTCAAACCATTCTTTAAATACATATCACCAGTATAAGAGACAACAGCTTTGTCACCTGTAGGTAGTCTCACAGTGAGGTTGCTTTCTGCAGCTTTCACATTAGTTAGCAATTTTAGATTGGACGTCATGTGATCTGTTGCTCCCGTGTCCATAATCCAACCATCAGCTTCAACACTCACCTTGTTGCAGGTAATCATGCCAGAGAAAGGACTGTCCAAGGCATCAAAAGACTCTTGAGTAGTGCCTCGAATTAGCTTCAGTATCTGTTGGAGTTGTCGAGGTGAAAGCACAACATCCTGTGCTGTGTTATCACCATCATTTTTGAACAACTACGTTGCTCTGTGGCATGTTGTTCATTGTCTGAGAAAACCCTCCAACTTTAGTGTTTAGAAACCTTCCAGTAGGGCCTTTGGCTTGAGGTTTAGGTTTGTATTTGTAATGCCATCTTGGATAGCCCTTCACAGTCCAACAGTATGAGCTAGAGTGTCCCTTCCCCCCACACACAGTACAAGGAGGTTTATCTTGAGAGAGTGTAGTCTTGCCCATCATTGCAGATAGATCTGGACCACATGACTAAGTTGTCAAAATCTCACGTTGAGATTCTTCTTGTTGCAGCATGGCACATGTAGCTGTTACACTAGGAAGAGGGGTCACCATCAAAAGTTGACTCCTTTGTGGGCTGAACTGATCATTCAGGCCATTTAGGAATTGAAAAAGATGCAACTCCTCCTTTTGAGTGTTGAGAACAGCCAACAGCTTCGTAATATCTGCACCTACGGTAGTGACAGCAGGTAGAGCATTCATAGCATCAAGCTCCTCCCAAAGACTGCTCAAACGAGTATAATAGTCAGCAATGCTAAGACTATTTTGCTTCAAACCAAAAAGTTCCTTACTAAGCTTGTATTTACGAGAACCATTAGTGAGTTGGAACCGTGTTTCAAGCTGAGTCCAGGCCTCAGAAGCAGAAGTAATAAAAAGAATAGATTTCTTGATAGCATCTGATATATTATTGTGAATCCAAGATGTAACCATACTGTTACAAGTATCCCACTGAACAGCTTCAGTGGTATCTGTATCATTTCTTACTACCGTACCATCCACGAAACCAATCTTTCGTTTAGATGATAACTGAATCTCCATAAAACGTCTCCATGTTCTGTAATCACCAGCTCCTTCAAGCTTAGTGACACTAACAGACAGAGGATTATCTGAGGGATGCAGAAACAAGGGATTCTGCATATTAGCAAAGGAGAATTTACTAGTAGTTGCCATGAATGAAATTATCAAACAGCAAAGATGAACGATTGAACTGAGAAGGCAAAGATTGTGAAAAGATTAGCAAACTCTGATAACTGTGGGTGTTTAAAAGAACTCAACTAGCAGGCTCTGATACCATAATACCTTTTGATAAACAGATAATGTTAAGTTCAGCAAACAAGAAGAATGCTTAGTCACAAGCTACTCAGATTGTATTCCAAACGTTGAGGTGGATGCATTACAACTTGTGGCTTAATAGCCTTACACTGCCAGATAGTACATGTTGTGCCCAAAATCTCCATGGGCTAGATTTAGGCCCATTGGGCTTAAGGATCCAATCCATATGATTAATATGGGTTATGATTGAGGTCCCTTAAGTTAAATGGGGCTAAATATCACGTGAAATAGATCTGGACAGGTTCAGCTTCCCGAGAGACAGCTTCCTGTAGACAGCTTCCCGAGAAACAGGTTCCTGCAGACAGGTTCCTGAGAGACAGCTTCCTGTACGAGAACAGATTTAATCCAGCAGAATTCTAGTATGATTAAGCCTCCTATTCTTTAGGAGCAAGTCGTGAACATCAACTCCTTGTTGGAATGTATTCCTTGGGCGCAGATGATCCTTGAATACTTCCAATAGAATTAGAACTAGTAAATATACTCCTAGTCGGACTAGAACTCGAGTTCTATTCGACTTAGGTCGCCTATTCGTGGCTGAAATCTGGAGAAAAGGAGGTCCCCACGAATTAGGAACATAGACTATTGCTGCCTAACCAGACTTCTAGTCTAAAAAGAACTACGTGAACTTGATCCCTATATATACAAGGGTACGTAGGCACCTTGAGAACATGTTTTACAAGCCTCTCAATACACCTACGAGATTCTTGAGAACACACGACACAAGCCTCAAGGGAACTCGCGAGATTCTTGTAAACGCTCTCGAGCTCAGTTCAACCCCCACAAAAAACCTCCATTCTTCATAGATTAGTTTATCGTTAGCCTTTACAACTCACCATAAACCTCTCAAAAGTTGTTATGAAATCCACTCATCAACATTGGCGCTAGAAGGAGGGGTGAGTTATCATCTTAAGAGTGGAAAGATGGCAGGCAGTTCAGATAGCGAAGCAACATAATCTGTAGAAAAGGAACCCCAAGGAGAAAAACTCACAACCCTCGAACAGATAACACAAAAGAAGAAGAAGAAGAAGAAGAAGAAGTCCAAAGTAAGGATGATATTCATGGTGGTCAAAAGAAGCGGTGTAGTTAATAAAAAAAGGCTTTGCACTAACCCTACACAAGCTATACATGGAGTTTCAAGCACAAAGTAGCAGAGGAGCCAGAAATCAATGCAAGGAAGCTATGGATGGATTACTTGCGTGTGGAAGATGTGTGAAGATATGGAACCTAATGCAGAAAATCAGAATTCTGAGTCTCCCGTTTTTTAGCCAAATTCGCAGAATAAACTGCTTTGATCTGGAAAGTTCTAGGTGCAGTATGATACATCGTTGGAAAGGTATCGGAGTCTAGTTTTCAGAAAAATTTACGGCTCGTAAAAATACTTTTCCTACAGAACGTTATCCCACTTTTAGTAAAGGTTGGTCAAGCTGTCCAGAATGGACGTTTTTTAGTAAAAAATCTGCATTAAGATGACAGAGCAAAGAAGGTGAAGCTCGAATTGAAGAAACATGCAGTACTCAACTTCTCGGATGAATATTCAACGACTTATTAGAAATTATCGAAGAATTGTGAAGCTTCTTAGAGTTAGTTCTTCATCAAAGACAAGCTTCCCTGAAGAACTGGGGGGTAGTGCAATTACTATAGCACATGGTACTTTGAAAGTTGAGGATTTCAAAGTTTTGAGAATTCAGACCAGGAACCTCACCACCAGGTCCAGGAAGCTCGCGATTTGATTCAGGAACCTCACGGCTAGGATGCAGTTTGGAAACCTCATAGCTCATATTTGGTTCAGGAACCTTGAGGATTGATTTGGTCTAGTATCTTGAAGAGCAGCATGCTTACATCATGAACACGTCAATGAGTTTTCAAATCTTAGCGGAAGTTTCCACTTCACATCTGATCAGTCTACAGAAAGATCCAGGTGATTCATCTCCTTTTATGCTAAGATATTCGTAGAAAACCTCCCAGGTACGCTCAGCAAACTCTTACTATACCTAAAGCATGCTTAAACATCTATGATATTGTGGTCGTATATGCAATAAAGTTATGATTATGTATTGATTATGTTTCTAGATGTTAGAATGCACATGTACCTAACACATTACAGGTTCCTTATATTTACCCGCATCTCGTAGGTTCCTTGATATTTACCTGCACCTCGCAGGTTCCTTGATATTTACCTGCACCTTGCAGGTTCCTTGATATTTACCTGTAGCTTACACGTTCCATGTATTTACCTTTAGTTAACAGGTTTTGTGATACTCACCTGAAGCTCGTAGGTAACAACTTTCAGGTCTAGTTGCATTTATATGTGTCTAGTAGATTCCTTGTTATTTTCCTGTAACTGACATCTTGCAGGTTCATTATTATATACCTGAAGCTTGTATGTAACAGCTTCCAGGTTCATTGACAGTTGTTTGAAGCCAATTGTTGACAGTTTCTTATTAGCAGCTTCTTACATGAAGTTCCCAACCAGTCGATACCTGAATAGAAGAAAGTGTGCTTACAGCAAGAGCTCCATGCCTGTATAGGATTAATCTAGTGCCCTTCTGGATTCTCTTTGTGCTCCATCCAAGGATTCAATTAGAGCCTAGAAGGACTCACCAGGTTCCCTAAGCATATCCATGTATCCACCTAGTGCCCTTATGGATTCTCTATGTGCCCATATAGGTTCACTTAGAGACCAAAACGATTCACTTGGTGCTGCATGCATCCACGCGCATTTGTTTGGTATCTTAATGGATTCTCTTTGTACCCTTTTAGGGATTCATTTGGTGCCCAATTGGTTTCGGTTTTTGTCTTAAGCAGAGGTTCATATAAACAACCAGTTGGATTCACCTTATGCCCTTACAAGGATTTGCATAGAGCCCAGAATGATTCACCTAGAAAAGCAATGTCAGCTACATGCACTCGATAGCCAGAAAAGACTTGCAAGCACGAAAGATTCACATCGAAAAGCCCTATGAATCGTAGGCACAATTCAAAAGTCCCATAAGCATGTGGGCACCTAGTTAACGGTTTTGGGAACCTAATCATGGGTAACCTAACCTAGAGTTTGATTGTACCTGAAAAGCCTTTAAAGGGATTCACCTTGTGCCCATACGGATTCACTTGGTGCCCCTAGCATTTGAAGGAATTCACCTTGTGCCCATACGGATTCACTTGGTGCCCCTAGAGTTTGAAATGATTCATCATGTGCCCTATAGATTCTCTTTGTGCCCTCTATAGGATTCACTTAGAGCCTATAAGGATTCACTTGATGCCACAAAGGAATTCACTTAGTGCCCATCCGGATTCTCTTCGTGCTCTTGCCATGATTCACCTAGAGCCCGGATGGATTCACTTTGTGCTCCCTAAAGCCAAAAGGATTCATTTGATGCCCAGTCGAATTATTCAAGTGCCCTTCTCAGGATTCACATAAAGCTCAACTGGTTTCGTCTTATGCCCTACTAAGGATTTACTTAGCGCCCAATTGAATTCTCTAAGTGCCCTTCCCAGGATTCACCTAGAGCTCAATTGGATTCGCCTTGTGCCCTCATCAAAGTGATACATAGATGAATACTCTCATTTTTTAAAAGCTTGTATATGATCGAAACAGGTATCGTACTACTAACAGGTTCTTGATAAAATAGCTTGCAGCATCCTTGATGATCATCAGAAGCTTCCAGTCAATAGGCGAAACAAGCAGTTTTCAGTCAACCGCTTCAACAAGCTATAGGAGGTTCACGCATCATGACGGCTCGGGGGGTAGCTCAATTCCCCTACGTTTGCACAGAGAAGAGCTTCCATCTTCCAGGTTCAGTAACGGAACCTCAATCCAAACCGGCACAATGAAGCACAGATAAGTTCTACTTTCATGCCTTTATATTCTTAACTATCATGCATATTTTATGTCAATGCGAGCTTATATTCTGTCATGCTTAGATACATATTGCTTCTAAATGCGCATATTCCATGATCTTTAGAAATGAAATTTATGTGAACTTGTACTTAGGATGTTGTCATGCCCTATAGGTTTGCAGTTTACGTAACATATATGCTTAGTTTATGATCTCGAACGTGTTAGTTGAATCAGTCAAGTAGATAATTGATATGCCACTTGAGAAGGTAGCAACATATATAATGTAGATAATCGTTCATACTTGCATACATGCATCACTTATATGTGAGCTCTTCAGCTCGTATTACTAACCTATTTTTTCTAGTTTTCTTGGTGTTGTGCCCAAAATCACCATGGGCTAGATTTATACCAATTAAGTCATAGGTTCCGATCAATAAGTATTGTATGAGCCACGAGACAGATTGTTTCCAGTATCATATATGAAGACGAAACGCAGAGAAATGAGCACTAGCTGAGAAGATAGTCAAAAGATTATGAGTATCAAGACGTTCCTGATGAACCAGTGGCTGAGCAGATTACAAATGGACCAGGTTCATCCTTGAAGAAGAGTTCGAGTCAGCCTAGCAGCAGTCATGAAGACAGTAAGAGGTACATGGGAACCACATAAAAGGTTCCTCAGACTAATATATTTGTTATTTGTGCAGGTATAGTTTCCTGTAGAGAGGTTCCTGAGCATCAAGTTCCAAGACGTAGGTTCCTGAGCACCAGTTTCCTGAGCATAGACAGTAGAAAGATCTAGAAGCTAGAAAGATCCTAGACTACCTCTAACAGACATCATGCACTAGACAGTCAAATGAACAGCAGCATAGAAGATGAAGCAGCCTCTCGAGCAATCAAGTTATGATTTTCAAGGTTAACCTCGTGCCCTTTTAAGGATTCATCTAGTGCTCTATTGGATTCGTTTTGTGCCCTCAGCATAGGTTCACATAACGCCCAATTAGGTTCACTTTATGCCCTTATTTGGATTCACGTGGTTCCCTCGACGTCCCTACGGTTAACCTCGTTCCCTTCTAAGGATTCATTCAGTGCCCTATTGGATTCGTTTTGTGACCTCAACATAGGTTCACATAACGCCCAACTAGGTTCATTTTATGCCCTTATTTGGATTCACGTGGTTCCCTTGACATTCTTAAGGTTCACTTAGTGCCCAAATAGATTCGTTTTGTGCCCTTGTCAAAGGATTCACTCAGCGCCTAATTGGATTCACTTTGTGCCCTTGTCACGATTCAAACAAGAAGACAAAGACCCGCATGGTTCACTCAAAAGAAACATGGGAGAACTGAAGGGATTGGACCTTAAAATATCAAGCTATTTAGGTTCCTCTCGCATCCTATGACTTCGAGGAACTGGGGGGTACTTGTTGTGCCCAAAATCTCCATGGGCTAGATTTAGGCCCATTGGGCTTAAGGATCCAATCCGTATGATTAATATGGGTTATGATTGAGGTCCCTTAAGTTAAATGGGGCTAAATAGCACGTGAAATAGATCTGGACAGGTTCAGCTTCCCGAGAGACAGCTTCCCGAGAGACAGCTTCCAGCAGACAGCTTCCCGAGAAACAGGTTCCTGCAGACAGGTTCCTGAGAGACAGCTTCATGTACGAGAACAGATTTAATCCAGCAGAATTCTAGTATGATTAAGCCTCCTATTCTTTAGGAGCAAGTCGTGAACATCAACTCCTTGTTGGAATGTATTCCTTGGGCGCAGATGATCCTTGAATACTTCCAATAGAATTAGAACTAGTAAATATACTCCTAGTCGGACTAGAACTCGAGTTCTATTCGACTTAGATCACCTATTCGTGGCTGAAATCTGGAGAAAAGGAGGTCCCCACGAATTAGGAACATAGACTATTGCTACCTAACCAGACTTCTAGTCTAAAAAGAACTACGTGAACTTGATCCCTATATATACAAGGGTACGTAGGCACCTTGAGAACATGTTTTACAAGCCTCGCAATACACCTACGAGATTCTTGAGAACACACGACACAAGCCTCAAGGGAACTCGCGAGATTCTTGTAAACGCTCTCGAGCTCAGTTCAACCCCCACAAAAAACCTCCATTCTCCATAGATTAGTTGAACGTTAGCCTTTACAACTCACCATAAACCTCTCAAAAGTTGTTACGAAATCCACTCATCAACAGTACATAACAGAATTAAGATGAAGACAAAGCTAATTAACTACTAGGACGAAGCTAATTAACTACTAGGTCCTTACAGAACAAAGAAACAAGGATTGAGAGCTGGAAAACAAGACCGGTCCCAACTCATTTAGGGAATAAGAAAGACACACAAGTAAATTGCAGACATGGCAGCTAGAGTCCAGATGATCTTGACATGGCAGGATGACATGGCAGTGACTAACGATCCAGGTCACCATTCTCATCAAGTAGGAGCTATAAAAAAGGTCAGACACTCACAGAGCTGATCACAGTATTATCTTTCAGAACCCGGGCAATGGTCTCAATTCCCTTGGCCTGTATGTCATTTCCCCCCTGTAATTCTCACTGATACAACATGAAAAGATACAGAAATGAAGAAGAAGACTCATATCACCATTGATAAGAACAGATCTTTACACCTTAACATGTTGATACAAAAATGTAAAAATGAACAGCTAGCTAATCTCTCTCTAAACTTTTACTTATATACAACAGAGAAATAAGGAGAGACTCTAACAGAATTCAAACTAACTCTCTGAGCTGTCATTCCAGCTATACACCTTTTTCCAGCTCAGCTAATGACTCATCCTTTATATCTTGTAATGTAACACTCACCACCAAGATGGTAATTAGACCGTTATAATTGATTCAACAAGAACGCATCTAAGACAAATTTGCACCTACCAGATCTATACTAGTTATCGTACGGATCTCCTTTAGTGATTCGGATTGGGATGGTCAACGTGACACTAGCAGTTCAACTACTGGCTACATTATCTATCTTAGATCAAATCCTGTTTCTTGGAAGTCCAGCAAGCAAAAATCAGTCTCTAGGTCCTCCTCAGAAGCCGAGTATAAAGTTATGGCAAATGCTGCATCTGAATTGTTGTGGATTAAAAACCTGTTGTAAGAATTGTCCAGTCCTTTGTCCTCAATTCCAATCATTTATTGTGATAATACTGGTGCTCAATATCTCAACTCAAATCTTGTGTTTCACTCACGAATGAAACACATCACATTAAATTATCATTTTGTATGTAAACATGTAGTTGATGGCACATTCAAAGTTCATCATGTGCACACGAAGGATCTGTGGGCTGATGTACTGACGAAGCGACTGCCAAAACAGAGTTACTCCCTCCGTCCCATAAATATTTTAAGTTTTTCAAAGTCAAATTTATCAATTTTGACCAATAAATTAAGCAATTTAAATTTTTGTAAAATCATAAACGAATATTTTTAAATTGTTAGTCAAAAGTTAGAAAATTTTGACTTTAAAAAATTAACTTAAGACAATATTTATTGAGACGAAGGGAATATTATATCTTCAATTCGTTCAAAGCTGGGAATCGGGAATGACGCCTTCATCTTGCAGGGGCGTAACAGATCAGTTAGCTGCTAATGCTTTCAAATGCAATAATATCTTTTCTGCTGTGCCAACGAACATTATCAAGACTCCACCCAAAAGCGGATAAATCTTTTATCAGATTTACTTAGCTTTTATTTCTGTAATTATCTGTAACTCTAATTTATGTAATCTTGTATATAAATACAGAAGATAAATACTTATCAATACAATAACAAGGCTTCACTAGTTCTGTTATTGCATGAGAAAAAATTATATAATTTTAATTTTAAAATCATAATCTTCAAAATGATAGTCCACAAATTATGTTCCTAACAAATAAACGTTATATTTACCTTCCCATGTTTACATAGTACGAATGTAAGTATCGAATAAAATTTTGGTTTCTTTTGTTATTTTAGTTTAAACTAAATTACGCTTATATAAGGATATAATGGGACCGTACAGTAAATATACCAAGTTCTCGCTGCAACCCGATATATTAGTACAGCGAGGGATGAACAAATTAAATGCTTGAGCTCTGATTTAAAATTCTTTCGATTAATCTTCACAGGACGAAATGTTTTGTCAAGTTGAATCTATAAGTTACCGAATGTAAATATTACATTTGAACTCAACTTGTATTGAGGTCAAGCTATTAACAATTTTCCTTGTTTTTTAAGTTTATCAAGTCCAATTTATGTAGTTTTCGATTTATTGAGCTTAATTTAGACATAGTTCTGTTACAATTTAGACAAGTCGGAGTTCAAGAAAATTCGATAAATTTATTATCATACCCATGTCGGAACTTGATAATGAAAATATCAAGTTTGATGGAAGCTAGTTTATTTTTATAATTCTACTTAACAAAAATTAATATCATAAATTTTTAAACAATTTTTATGGCTGTAGAAATATTTTTTAAATAAATATTGGATTTAAATTATAATTGCAATTATAAATAAAAATTTCATCTTAATTATTCAAGTTATAAGTAATCAAACACTCTAAATACTTCCTCTGCCAGAAATCTTTTGTCCTATTTGACTTTAATTTTTTATGATCAAATTGATTAAACTTTGATTAACAGTTCCATATCATTCTTTTATAGTTTACAAAATTTGAAAAATACATAATAAAATAGATAGATTAAATGTACTTGCTAATAATACATTTTTTTATTATAATTTATATTTATATCTATATTATTATATTAAAATCGAAACATTAAAAGTTTATCGATTTCGTTTTTCTAATTATTAAAATAAATAATAACATAATATAATTAATGATAATTATCCGATTGCTTTTTTCTCATTTACTTTTAGTTAAAGATATTATCTTTTATAAACACCCTCAATGGTATCATATCTTTTGACCATTAATATTTCCTTTCTAATTAATACGCGTTATCTTTAATTATCCTAATTATTAAAATAAATTATAAAACAATATATTTAATGATAATTAGCCAATTACCTTTTTAATTAAAAGATGTTTAATTTTAATTGATGATATTACCTTTTACTAACATCTAAAATATAGTATCTTTCAATCACACGTTAACTTTTAATTTAAAACATAATCTTTCAATAATTAACATATACCAAAAAATATCTTACCATATCTTCTAATCACTAACAAAATATAATGGAAATCCGTATATAATGAATAATGACCGTTAGATTTTTAATAAAAAAATCAGAATCGTTAGACCTAATGAGTATATATATTATATTATTAAATTAAGAGTAATTAGCATATTGCACCCCTTAACTTTGGGCGCTTTTTCGATTTGGTCTTACTTTATGTTTTGTATCAGTTTGCACCCCTATGTTCAAATCTCGCTTCGATTTGCACCCTTTTGACCAACTACCGTTAATTTTGATCGTTAACGTTAACAGTCAGGGTTATTTATGTAATTAACTGTTAAGTTAAGTCAAAAAACAAATAACATTAAAACGTAAAACTCATTTTATCCTCTTTCATTTTACCAAAGACGATCGATTCAGTTTCCCGCCCCCCAAATTGATGCTCTGAAACCCTAACTCGAGATTTCGATTACACTAAAATGAGAGGTCGATTGAGAGTAGTTAGTGATGATAACTTGAGGATAGCAAGTTGGGCTGAAGTTCCAGAAGAGTATTGGCGTGAGGTGCTTGAAACTGGTGCCGAAATTCCAACCATCGGTGTGCCTATCCTACCTAATGGATCTGAAATACCAGAATACGGGGGTAAGACTCTTTATTCAAGCCTTAGATAATATGATTTTTAGTATACGGGGGTAAGACTCTTTATTGCATGCATGATTTATAGGGTTTTGATTGTTTATTGTGGTGGTCCCTTTGAATCTTGTTTTGTACCTATTGTTTTGTAATTGAGATATACCTTTTTGTCGGGTTTTAGTGCTTACTTTGTTTATTCTAGTTTTTATTTTTAGGGCTACTGTATGTTTATGCTTATACATTTCTTTACACTCTTTCAATTTGAACAGATGTTTCTTTGAACTTTACCATTAAATTGTTTCATGGTGGGGAATTTGATGAGAAATTCGAATCATATGTTGATGGTGACTGCAAGTACTTTGACATGTGCACACTAAACAATTTTAAACTTTTTGATCTGCACTCAATGTGTAAGGAAATTGGGATAGGTGAAGGTTCTTATGATTTGTGGTACTGCATTCCCGATAGGCCTTTACATGTAGAAATGGTATTACCTATAGATGAAGAACCTGATGTTGGTACAATGTTGGATATGTTGGTGTATACTAACTGTCTGACTGTGTACACAACTGCTAAAACTGAGTTTGGTGTAGAAGATATGAATGATTTTTCATACACACAGTATGTTGAGGATGAAAGAATTATTAGAGTAGGTGAAATGTATGATGATGATGATGAGATGACTAATGAGTGTCAAAAGGAAGAAAATGAGGATAATGAATACAAGGAAGAAGATGAAATTAGTTTCCATGGAGATAGTTCAAACATGGATTCTAGTGAGAGTGAAGCTGAAATAACTCCAAAAAAGAAGAAGAGGAAAATTCCGCCACCAAATCCTCCATTCAGGCTTAGAAGAAGAGGGAGATACTCAATGCTTAGGGTAAGTTTTTTTCCTGTTTGATTGCCTTTCAAGTTCATGTTTGTTTTTAGTGGATAATGTAATGTTTGCAACTGTTTTCTATTATAGGGTCTTTTTAAGAATACAGAGGACACTCCAGTGATTTTGGATGATGACTGTGGTCCCCCAGGTAGCCAGAGCCAACCTGTCAATGAAGTTGTTAAAGAACAAGAAATTAAAACTGGAGATCCAGTGGGACAATCTGAAGCTGATCATCACAGTGATGGGGTGGGGGATCAGTTTGAGGAATTTGATGGAGATGATGGAGCTGATGGAGATACTGAGGGTGTGGCTGATGGGACAATGGAATTTGATGATGACAGTTCAGAGGGGGGATACAATAGTGCTGATGAAAGGATGGCTGATGATAGTTCATGTGATGAGGCTGATGACATACAATTCCCTGAATTCAATGAACTCACAGACATGGATGATCCAAAATTTGAACTTGGTATGTTATTCACTAGTGGAAAAGTGTTCAGAGCTGCAGTCAGGCAGTATGCCATAAAAAATCAAAGACCTATTAGATTGAAAAAAAATCTGTCTGACAAAGTCAAATGGGTCTGCAGTGATGGATGTGAGTGGAAATGTTATGGATTGAAGATGCAGAGGTCTGATACATTTCAGATTAAAACATGGTGCAAGGTGCATACCTGCAATCCATGTTGGGAGCAAAAATGTGTTACATCTACATGGATTGCTGAAAGATATGAAGATGAGATCAGGTTGAACCCTACTTGGCCTACAAATTCCTTTCATGCCAGAGTGGTCAATGATTTGAAATGCAAAATCTCCTTGTCCATGATCTATAGAGCATTGAAAAAGGCTAGAGATAACATAACAGGCAAGCATGAAGCTGAATATGCCAAGGTTTTTGCTTATGAAAATGAGATAAAGAGACAAATGCCTGGATCCACTGTGAAGATAATGACTGAAGCTGCTGAAACTGGGGTTGAAGGTAGAAGGTTTAAAAGAATGTACATCTGCCTGGCACCATTGAAAGAAGGGTTTTTAGATGGTTGTAGACCACTCATAGGGTTGGATGGGTGCCATTTAAGGGGTCCATTAGGTGGAATTCTTTTGACTGCAGTGGGTACAGATCCCAATGATGGGATGTACCCAATTGCATGGGCCCAAGTTGAAGCTGAAAATAATTCAAGTTGGGACTGGTTTATTGGATTGCTAAAGGATGACCTGCACATGGAAAATGCTGGAAATTACACATTCATATGTGATAGACAGAAAGGCCTTGTAAATGCCCTGGAAAAACAGGTGCCTAGTGCAGAGATGAGGTTTTGTGTGATGCATCTATATAGAAATATGTGGATGAATCATAAAGGCATTGGTGTAAGAAGACTTCTGTGGTTAGCAGCAAGGTGTACGACAGACTATTACTTTAAAAGGCACATGGATGAATTGAAGAAGGTAAACCCTAATTTCTGTGTTACTAATTCTCATATTTATGGATTACTAATTTTAACATGTAATATGTTAGGTTGCACCTAGGGCTTATGAATGGCTAGCTGCAAAACCAAGGTCCCAATGGAGCAGGTCTGGTTTTAGGGATATTTGCAAATCCGACATGTTTGTAAACAACAATTGCGAGGTCTTCAATCATGCCATAAACAGATACAGAGACATGGGAATTGTAACAATGTTTACCTCTATTTATAACACTTGTATGGAGAGAATCAGTAAAAGGAAGGCTAAGATGGAGCAAAGAAAAACAAAGTTCTGCACCAAGCCTCTGAAAAACTGCATAAGTAGGTCATCCTTGTAAGAATTTATCATATATACATGCCTTTTTTATCTCATTTTTAACAATCCCTTATGCCCTTATGCAGATCAATGGAGATGGCAGGAAATGCAAGACCTATTTGGAATGGGGGCAATAAATATCTAGTCACAATGACAGAGGGTGGACATCAAATTGTTTGTGACCTGAAGGCACATACTTGTGCTTGTAGAAAATGGCAACTAACAGGTATACCTTGCTTTCATGCCTGTTCTTGCATCTTTTTTCAGAAACAAAGCCCATTGGAATACATGCATGAATGCCACAAAAGAGAGTGGTATATGAGAGTGTATAGTCATGTGTTGGAACCTCTGAATGGGGAGCAATATTGGGAGGAAACTCATGAAACTCCAGTATTACCTCCCACTGCTAAAGTGGCCCCAGGAAGACCTAAAAAAAAAAGGAACACATAAAATGATGTTGTCCAGACTAGGCCCAATAACCCCAACATGTTAAAAAGAGGGGGGACATCTTTACAATGCACTTGGTGCACTGAATGGGGTCACAATACTAGAACGTGTCAAGCCAAGGTAATTTCTATGTTTTTTGTAATTTCTGACCCTACATTTTGTCATTTCAGTTTGTGTATGTCTCAAAAACATGCTTTTGTTTTTTAGAAAAATGATGAAGAGAGAAAAAGGCAAGAGGAAGGAGTGATAGGACAAAGCAGCCTGAAAAAACCTCCTACATGTACTAAGTGCAAACAGGAGGGACACAATGCAAGAACTTGCAAGTCCAAGGTAAATTGTCTACCTCAATTAAGTCTTCATAAGTCACCAGTAAAACCAATTTAATATCATATTTTGGTGCAGACAACTAATGAACAAAACAAGAAACAGAAAATTGATGTCACAGAGACTACAACTACCGAAGACAGAGGTGAAAGGACAATTGCAGAAGGAAGTAGAAACATTCCTAAAAGAACAAAAGAACTTGCTAGAAGAACAATGAGATCATCACCCCTGAAGAATGGAGGTGTAGTCGTCCCATGTATTAAGAAGAATGCCATAGATGGTGTTTCTCATGGAGGTGTCATCAAAGCCTTCAAACCACCTGCTAGAACTACTTCAAAGAATCCCTTAAATGTCGAGCCAGTGAGAGGTCAGAAATTTACATCGTTGAAGAACTTGGAAGCAGCAAGACAAGAGATGCAGAAAAGCAAGGGAAAGAGCAAGATATGAAGCATGGAACACCTTTTCTTTTGTCCAAATGAACCACCAAACGTTATTGCCCAACTGCTTTTCTAAAGACATTTATGTTAACTGTTATGTTTTCAGTTGGAGACATGCTTTTAATTTGTAAGGAGTGGTAGATTGGAAGTTAATGTCTGAACTAGCATGCTTTTCTTTTCGTTTTATTTGGTGACATTTATGTTATAAGCAGTGGTGACCCTTTCTTTTAAGCTATTATTAAGATGTTATTTGGCAGCAAGCAAGTACTTTGACAATCTTTTGCACACACATTTCTTCAAATATTAATTCATTGATATCAATAAACTTGAACAAACTTGAACAAACATTAATTCATTGATATCAATATTTCTTCAAATATTAATTCATTGATATCAATACATTAGATTCACAAACTTGAACAAACTACATAGTCAAAACATACTCTAAACCATATATATTACATTAGAAGTTAAGATGAAAATATGTAAAGGAAAATGCAAATCCATGTGAAGATCAGAAATAACATTGTTTTGCTGCAACACTGCTTCTTCTCCACTACATCCACATCAATCATATTCATGTCTTCACCAATTGTTTGTTGAGCTTCAAGATTCTTTATCCTCCTTATAAGACCGGGTATAATTAATTGCGCCCGTGGACACAAAGGAGGGTCTACCCACTGAAAAAAATTACAACATCGATCGGGACATGTCAAGAATCGTCTACCAGCATTTGCAGTGGTCCAAGCACACTGTTGAGCCGCCCATTTCCTACAATAACACATTCTGGCCATGGATCTAGAAAAAAAGAGAAATAAAAACTTGTAGTAAAGAAATTTTAGGGATTGAAGAGATAAGGAAAGTGATACATGTGGTAGTATATATATACAGATGATATATATCGATTGGAGCCATTGGGATACATTATTACACATTTACCCTCCTGACTAATAACGTTAACAGTCAAAATTAACGGCAGTTGGTCAAAAGGGTGCAAATCGAAGCGAGATTTGAACATAGAGGTGCAAACTGATACAAAACATAAAGTAGGACCAAATCGAAAAAGCGCCCAAAGTTAAGGGGTGCAATATGCTAATTACTCTTAAATTAATTTACTAAGATTTCAAGATTCGAATTCTATCAACCACATGTTTATTTTAAAATTTTATAAAATAAATTTTAACCATGCATATCATTAATTAAATTAGTTAAATTAAAAAAAATTATTGAAATAATGATTGTATAAAAATAAAATTATAAATTTAAATTAAATTTATTACCTAATAAAAGAAGGGGATTTGGGACGGAGGGAGTAGTTGATTACATGCATGCAATTCTGTTCGTGAAATAAAAGCATGCTCATGGACTACGTGCAAACAGCAGAGGCAAGCAGATTATAACTGGGAAAGGTCAGCCCATTAAGATATATTTATGGTGATTATAAATTGTTAGAAAGCACCAAATATTTGTCGGGTTACAGTTCGATCAAGCTCTCCAAAAGCTAGGTATTTTTCTCCCCCTTTTATCTAACTCTTTTATTACTAAAATATGTGTGTAATTGAAATTATTATTGAAATTGATTGCTAATTGTTGTTGATATATGTAAAACTAAGGCATGTGTAATTCGTATGTGTATAATTTTTGTTGAATTGATTGGTAATTGATTGTCTGCACTATCAATATTGTCTAGATCCTCTCTTTCCGCTCTTTTTTGAAATCCCTAAGCTAGGTTTTTCTGCTACCCGTTTGATATATACTGTATCTGTCTTTGCCAAACCATACCGGTAATTATCTCTATGTAGATTATTTATGCTTGCATATATATTATATGATCATTGAAATTGATCGGAGATTGTTGTTGATTTTGATTTGTGGAACCAGACTGAGAACTAAAGATATGGGCAACTTGAAGAAGTTTCTTAGGAAGAAGCAACGAAACAACAAAGCTTCCAAATCTCGTAAGAAAAGGCAACGTAACAAGAAGAAAAAAGCTGCTCCTGACCCTAAAAAATGGGACGCCTTTAATAACTCGGAAAATGTTTGGAAACTCCCCCCTCCTGAACCTGTTTCTAAGGACTATTTGGATGATCTTAGCGTGCAATTTATGGCTGCCTCTGGGGTCAGCTACGCCAACTCTCATTACTGTCCCCCCTTATGTAATCTTCATTAGCATTGTTTCCATTTTCATTTTCCATGTGATCTTTATTTTTCGATTATATGTGATGACTTATTGTTACTCTGTCTGTCAAAGCTGGTACTGACACGAAATACTGGGATGCCTTAATGAAGGCGAAAGAAGATTACAAACTTCCCCCTCCTGAACCTGTCAAGGACTATTTTGATGCTCTTAGCGTGCAATATCAAGCTGCATTAGGGATCACATACACTACTAGCGCTCATTACTACCCCCCCTACTCAGGTACTCCTATTTTAGATTGTATGTAATCTTTAATACCATTATTTCAATTTTCAATTTCCATTTGATCTTTATTTATTGGTTATATGCGATGACTTGTTGTTATTTTTTCTGTCAAAGCTGGTGCTGACCCGAAATTCTGGGAAGATTACAAACTCCCCCCTCCTGAACCTGTTAAGGACTATTTTGATGCTCTTAGCGTGCAATTTATGGTTGCCTCTGGGGTCGGCTTCACCAGCCCTTATTACCAACCTTGATGTACAGGGCCCCCCTGTTTTAATTTGTCTGTAATCTTCGTTACTCTTGTTTCAGTTTTTCATTTTCCCTGTGATCTTTATTTTTCAATTATATATTATGACTCGTTATTCTGTTTGTCAAAGCTGCTGCTGACCCGAAAGGCTGAAAGCCATTTAATAACTCCTGGATTGATCCCCTCTAAAGAAAATGTTTTCAAGCCCTTCTGTCGTTAACATCCTATTTCTACGAGATCTTGAACAGTTGAACTACATCCTTGTTATATAGACAAAAAAGGAACACTTTATGCTGTATTTGATGGTCAAACTCCTTTAAAAATTGTCAAACAGGTCAATTGTATGGTTCTGTTGAGCAGGTTGTGTTCTCTTGTCATATGTTATTTTAAATAGCTCTCGTCATATGTTTGTTTACTTCAATTGCAGTTTCCTTACTAGTTCTGTATTAGAAAAGATGGTCAGGTTATGTGAATGTGCATACTTTGCCATAACTCAGAAAATATGTATTAAGATGAATATTGACTCTTCACAAGTTGCAATACATAATCACACCGGTTCTACTTATATAGAAAACTAAAGAATAACTAACTAAAGGGGTCAAACTAATTATGGACAATGAGTGATGGTGATAATATATGTTCGGGCATACATGTCTAGCTTGGTATCCTATCTATAGCATCCAATGTGTGGAATCCTATGTGTCAATACCCCCGCAAGCTTGGCATTTTGCTAACAGGAAGATCAAGAAATCCAAGCTTGGACAACAACCACCGAAACTGAGGAGAAGAAAGGCTCTTAGTAAAGATATCGGCAAGTTGAGAAGTTGTAGGTAAGTACGTAAGTTGAAGCAAACCTTCGAGAACCTTGTCACGAGTAAAGTGACAATCAATGTCAATGTGTTTCGTCCGCTCATGGAATATAGGGTTCTTGGCGATGTGTATAGCTGATTGATTATCACAGTGGAGTGTGACAGGAGTAAGATTTTGAACACCAAGCTCAGCTAAAAGCGTACTAACCAGGTGACTTCTGAAGCAGCAGAAGCCATAGCCCTGTATTCGGCTTCAGACGAGGACTTGGAAATGGTAGATTGCTTCTTAGAACGCCAAGTTACTGGGGATTGCCCCAATAAAAGAACATATCCTGTGATTGATTTACGGGAATCAGGACAAGAGGCCCAATCGGAATCCGTGAAGGCTTGTAATTTGATATCAGACCGTGCATTGAGTAGAATGCCTTGTCCAACTGTGTTAGCTACATATCGCAGTGTATGTGATAAGGTAGTTAGATGTGTGGTACGAGGATTTTGCATAAATTGACTTAGAGATTGAACTGCAAAAGCTAAGTCAGGGCGAGTGTTTGTGAGGAAATTAAGTTTCCCTACCAACGAGCGATATAATTGAGGATCCTCGAGCAAATCACCTGCATCTGATGTGAGCTGAACATTTAGTGGTAATGGAGTTGTGGCTTTCTTAGACAAATCAAGGCAACAGTCCTCAAGTAACTCATGTGTGAATTTCTTTTGGCTCAAAAATAAACCATCGGGGATGTGACTAACTTCAATGCCCAGAAAATAATTAAGTTTACCAAGATCCTTGATAGAAAACTCATGATGTAGGAAAGCCTTAAGGTTCTGTATAGCAGTAGCATCAGTACCCGTTAGGATAATATCATCAACGTATACTGCAATAATACAAATGCCATGGTTGGACCTTTTAATGAACATACTGTAATCATTCTTTGATTGATTGAACCCTTGACCAATCAAGGCTGAAACTAACTTGGCAAACTAGCATCTACCAGCCTGTCTTAGCCCATATATGGATTTCTTAAGACGACACACTTTGTTCAAGGGATTAGGAATACCTGGGGGGACTTTCATGTAAACTTCTTCCAAGAGATCACCATGTAAAAATGCGTTATTGACATCGAGTTGATGTAAGTCCCATTTATGTTTGGCTGCAACTGCAAGAATGGTACGAACGGTTGCCATTTTCACAACAGGGGAGAAGGTCTCTTCGTAGTCTATCCCATATTTTTTATTAAAACCCTTGGCTACTAAACGTGCTTTGCACCGTTCCAATGTTCCATCTGCTCTTAGCTTCACTTTGTACACCCATCTGCTGCCTATTGCTTTCTTACCTTTGGGAAGATCAACTAGTTCCCACGTTTCATTGGCATGTAAAGCTTTCATTTCTTTATCCATAGCTTCCAGCCATAGGGGGTGTTGAGAAGCTTCAGTGTAGGATACTGGTTCTTTGAGATTACAAAGATTCGACAAAGAGGATTTGAGAGAAGTAGGAAAATGTTCAAATTGAACAAGGTTGCACCAATGAGAAGGAACTGAGGGACTCGAAATTGCAGAGTGACAAACATAGTCATCGAGATAATTTGGCCTAGAACGAATTCTAGTTGTATGACGTGTAGGCAATGAAGAACTCAAGTCAACTAGGTCAGATGATGTACTATGAGAGGAATCTTGATTATCAGGTGTATTTGTAGATGCATGTGGTACTAGTGTGTCAGTGGAACCAGTAACATCAAAGGGGTCATTATCAGTAAGATAATCAATTGGTGTCACAGTTGGTAGATATATTGTTGATGGAAATGTATCAACATTAGGTGTCGTGGTGGTATGAAAGGGGAAGTGTTTTTCGAAGAACTTGACATCTCGTGAAATACTGATTTGATTAGTAGCAATGTCTAGAACCTTATAGCCTTTATGATGCATATCGTAGCCTAAGAATACCCCAGGTAGTGCACGTGGATCAAATTTTATGCGATGAACCTTAGGAGAATGGATATAACACAAGCACCCAAAAGTACGAAGATGATCTATATCAGGATGTTTATGATATAGGCGAAAATAGGGTGAAGCATTGTCTAAGACTTGCAATGGCATGCGATTAATGATATACGTAGCACACAAGATACAATCTCCCCAAAACTTTAAGGGTACCTTAGATTGAAATGATAAAGCTCGTGCATTCTCGAGTAAATGTCTATGTTTGCGTTCTACAACCCCATTTTGTTGAGGAGTGTAGACGCAACTCCTTTCATGTTCAATACCCTCTTGCTGAAAGAACTTAAACAAATCACCCTCACAAAACTCTTTTGCATTATCAGAACGTACACATCGAATTTTGGACTGAAACTGAGTGTTGACATAAGCAGCAAATTTACTCAGAACATCAGTAACGTGAGACTTGTGTTTAAGCAAATGAACCCACGTAAATCTAGTAAAGTCATCGATAATTGTCAAGAACATGGTACAACCAGTTGGAGTTGGAGTTTGATAAGGTCCCCAAATATCCAAGTGCAATAATTGAAAAGCTGAAGTAGTTTTAATAGAACTTTGTGGAAAAGAAAGTCTTGATTGTCTTGCAGCAGGACAAATCTGACATATCACATCTGATAAAACAGACTTAGTATCACACTTTGGTTTGACAATTTTAAGCTGAGAAAAGGGCATATGACCAAGCCTGAGATGCCATAACTTTGCCTCATCAACTGCAGAAAAACAAGCTTTACTTGGCAGTCCAAAGATCTTATTATCTGAACTTAAATTGTACAAGCCTCCTTGTTGATCACCAAGAATTATTGGAGATTTCTTCTGAGAAAGGTCCTGAATAAAACATTGATTAGAGGTGAACTGCAGCGTACAATGCAAATCTGTGCACAGTTTTCGAACTGAAATTAGATTGAAGTGAAAGTCTAGGATGTGTAAAACATTCTTTAGTGTAATGTCAGGGCTTAGATTGACTGTTCCTACATGCTGTATAGCACTCTTTCCACCATCAGGAACAGTGATGTAGTTATGTTGGTTATTCACAGCTTTATAATCAGTAAAACAATCTAAGTTTGTACAAATGTGGTCCGTTGCTCCACTATCGATTATCCATTTGACATTATTTTTAGATAGAAGGCAAAAATTACCTGCCAACATGGCATGTGCACTGATGGAGGAATTGCTGTTGTCTCCTTGTGTAGAGTCAGTAATTCGCTGCTTGTTTATCATCATCAATAATTGGTTATACTGGGCAGTAGAAATTGGTTTGGTTTTATCATCATCATTATCATGTTGGTGAGAAACTGCAGCAATCTTTCTATCCTTGGTTTTAAAACCTGGTGGATACCCATGAATCTTGAAGCAACGCTCCAAGCTATGGCCTGGAATCTGACAGTGGGAACAAAAGTATACTTGTCCTGGCTTCTTTTGAGGGTTGTTTTGTATTCCTTTCCTGTAATTACCAGTAGTAGATCCTGGGAAGTTATAACCAGTTGACGTAGTGTTGTTCTGAAACTGTGCCTTTGGATTTGGGTAACCTCTCTTTTCAGAGTAACATGCCATTGATTCATTCAGCACATTCTGCTTGGCTAGTTCTTTGTGTCTCTCTTCTTGAAGAAACATTCGAAATGCGTTGGCAACGTTTGGCAATGGGTGTTGCATAAGCAAGTTACCCCTAATAACCGAAAACTCATCATTCAACTTCATCATAAATTGCAGCATTCTTTGATCCTGCTGCATCTGTGAAATTCTTTGTTCAAGATTACAAACGCACTTATGACAGGTGCATTGTGGCAGTGGATTAGCATCAGACATGGAATCCTACACAGTCTTGATCTTTGTAAAAAACTCAGATATATTGTCATTCCCTTGCTTTAAATCTGCTAATTGTTGTTCAAGTGAGAACACTTGAGTCATCGAGGTGTAACCAAATCGATCCTCGAGATCATTCCAGATTTCTTTTGCAGTTTTCAAGAACAAGACACTTTTGGCGATTACATCGTCGAGATTGAATATGATCCAAGAGCTCACGAGATCGTTACATCTCTCCTATGCCTTTCCATCCGGAGTAGATGAATCTGGTTTAGCTATGCTTCCATCAACGAATCATACCTTGTTCTTTGCTGATAAAGTCAGCATCATTGCTCGTTTCCAGTTGTTGAAACCAGCTCCATTAAATTTCGTAGAAACTAGCTGAGTGGAACTAGCTTCAGAGGGGTGAATGAAGAATATGCTGGACGGATCTTGATTAGGGGGTAAAGATGACCTACTTGAGGTTACATTCTCTCCCATGATGATGGCAATTTCGAAGGAGAATTTCAGAGATGATTGGAGGATTTTGTATACTCGATTTGAAGAAGTCAGAACAAATCAAGCTTGAATTATAATTGATATAATATAAGTTTAGTAGTGTTTATAAAGACTTAAATAGAGATAATCGGAAGCCATGGCTCTGATACCATGTGAATGTGCATACTTTGCCATAACTCAGAAAATATCTATTAAGATGAATATTGACTCTTCACAAGTTGCAATACATAATCACACCGGTTCTACTTATATAGAAAACTAAAGAATAACTAACTAAAGGGGTCAAACTAATTATGGACAATGAGTAATGGTGATAATATATGTTGGGGCATACATGTCTAGCTTGGTATCCTATCTATAGCATCCAATGTGTGGAACCCTATGTGTCAACAGGTTATTCCTGTGTCTGCAGCCATGCACATAGGATATGGATGCTCTATGGAATTTGATCCGGCCAAAATGTTTCTTGTAATCTAGATTCAGAATTCAGGTATATAGTTGAAGACACCCTATTGACAATTATTGGATTTCTTACACCAGTTTATTGATTAATAAGCACTGGAATTAGTATTCTTACGGCTTTTCCCCTGCTTCTATGGTAACAATGGATTAGTATTCTTAAGGCTTTTCCCCTGCTTCTATGGTAACAATAAGTAACATGCCTTCCAAACTGATGCAATTCATGTTACGAGTTAAACTTTGGCCAGCAACATTTGTAACGACCCGAAAAATTACGTGTAATTTATTATATTAAAATATATTTTTAGTTGATTTTAATGTGTGTTAGTTTATTTTTAATGCATTTAAACGCGTTATGATTTTTATAAAATAGGGAAATTATCACATACGTGTTATGTGACTTCTGTGTATCATAGAATATTTTATTCTATTTTTCTGTAATTTTTATATCTTTATAATACAGTTATTTTGCATTTTAAATTCCGGACCCAGCCCCTGTATTGGATTCGAGGCCCTGTTTTTCATAAAATTATTTTTATATAATAATGGGATGTTCAAAAATGCATTATGTTGTAATTTTTGTAAAATTCATAATTTTTGGGGAATTTTGACATTTACATTATATTTGTTTAAAAATAAAAATTTTACATTTTTATCCCATAAAAATTATTTTTAAGGCTTAATAATTTTAATTAGGGGTTAAAAATATTTTTGGGGTATTAATTTTTGATTAATATAAATAGGAATCAGATTTTTTTTTTATTTATTAAAAATTCATATAAATCAGATTTTATATAAATAAATAATTATAAGAATATATTTTCTCTCTCCTGTTCTTGAGGATCAAAGCTGAATTTGAAGGTGTTGTAGACATCCGATTTTGGCGATCTTGTAGTCGAATCGAAGCTCTCAATATCCTCTTTCATAATCCATCAACAGATTTCAGTTTGGGTAAATTTTCGATTTTATATAAATTGTTGAAGAATTCTGCCGAATTAGGGTTCATTTTACAATTTGGGGTTTTCATTTTCTGAGCTTTTCCAGTGAAACTGATGATGATTATAGCTTTATTTGGATGCTATGAGTCTAATTATGTGATCAATTTCATCATTCTAATGCCCGATTTACAAATTCGAAATTAGGGTTCTTGAGCAAATTAGGGCTTTTTAATTGGTGAATTGTTTGCTTGTTTTGATGAGTCCAATAGCTTTATATGATCATTTATAGTCGATTCATGTAGTTAATTGTATCATTCTATTATTGTATTGTGATATTTGAGTTTTAAGTTTAATTAGTTTCTTTAATCGATTCGTTCGTGCGTTGTGATGATTGTTCGTGTTAGAGGTGTTAGGGGTTAGATTGTATGAGTTATAAGCTTCATTTTGTGATGTTAAACACGCGATTTGGTTTAGAAATGAAGGAGAACGATTTTGGACCGAATTTGGGTTCAAGCTCGCCGGAATTTGGTCGCGTTTTTGTTGTTTTCGTTGGCACGGTTGAGTTTGTCGTGAAATTTTAGTCAAGATCCATATTTTACACGCTTGATTTGGTTTAGTTTTGTGAAAGTTATGGTCGCCGGAAGTTCGCCGGAAAATATTCCGGTGACCGGATTCTGGAGAAACCTCCATTGTTGGAGGTGGTGTTCTTCGAAGCATTCATACGAAGAACAGCGTAGGTGGTGATGAATAGTAACGTTTTGATCTTCAAAATCTTAAAACTTTTCAGAAAAATGTTTTTGGGTCAAAATTTTTATAAATTTTTTCTAAAATTCAGATTTCTTTTATCTATTATTATTTTAATTCCTAAAAATTAAATTTAATTAGTTAATTATTTTTAAATAATAATTTAATTGATTTAATTAATTGATTAATTCATTTTAATTGATTAATTATATTAATTAATTATTATTTAAATATATAATTGACTTCATTGAATTTAAATCTTTTTATTATAAAAGATTAATTATTTTTATGAGTTGATTAATAAATAATTAATTTGAATAATCAATTAATTTAATTATTAATTGAATTATTCTTATTAATTACGTATTAATTAAACCGCTTGTCCGTTTTTAACGAGAAAAATATTTCTGGAATCAGAAAAATGACCCGGTTCTTATAAAAATAGTTTTAAGTTAAAATTCAACTTTTAAATTTGGATCAATTTTTTTACCAAACCTTTTTATTGAGTCGGTTATATCCGATAATTAGGGTTTTGACCGTTTTATGTTTTAAAAATATTAGATAAAATCTTTTCATGATCTGATCAAACGTGCTATGTGATTATGTGAATTGCGTGTTATTATTCTTTGATTATCTATTAGTGATTTGTAAATATTCTATGAATAATTTGAGTGCTCTTTTATTTATGAGCCGTATATGCTATGTGTTAATTGGTTATGTGACAGGTATATATGTATTTAATTCGAGGATTAATGATTATCTCTAGGGTTAATTATTGTCTTGAGGATTAATGACTTATTTCGAGGATTAATTGTTATCTCGAGGATTAATCGTGTCTTGAGGATTAATTGATTTTCATGTTTCTTTATTGAGGAATAAGATAAATGTTTTGAGGATTATTTATAGATTGAGTTGGACTAAGTTGAATGCATAAATGTTTAATTCGAGGATTAATTGGTAAATATTGACTTAGGAATGTCAGCGGAGTTAAGTTGGTATGAGACGAAGAAAGTTGGAGATGAAAGTATTGTTTGTGGAATTGCTGGTTTACTTGCGAGGTGTTTTAACACCGGGAAAACGTCTATGTTCAAAGGGGACATTTCCAATTATTTTCTTCCGACAGAGATATTGCTTATGTTTGACTATAGAAGTAGACGCGCAGGCTCGATGTCAACGGATCAGACTCGTGGCAATCGCAAGAGCGTCAAACCAGCGAATGATCAACAGAGGATATGATGACGTAAGATAGAAGAAGAAGGTAGACGGGTTACCTCGACTTTGCGTAATAGCTAAGGACCAGAGGCAAGTATTTTCTTTATCATCCTAAACACTGTTTATTTTATGTTTCATTGATTCATATCATGATGAATAGCTATTGTTCAGAGCTATTTGTGATTCTTAAATATTTTTATGCGAACAGTTGCTTGATATTGGTACCCTTGCTGGGGGAAATTGTTTAAGATAAACTCTTCATATCCTTATTATCGTAGTAAGTAATAGGGATGTGAACTGTATGTGAAACTAAGCATTTCCTGTTGAATTCGGAAATTGCTCTATTGGATTGGAAAATGGTAAAGCGTAGGAGGCCATGGTTGCTGTCATGGTCCAGCAATATTTATTGGAAACTGATAAAGCGTAGGAGGCCATGGTTGCTGTCATGGTCCAGCAATATTTATTGGAAACTGATAAAGCGTAGGAGGCCATGGTTGATGTCATGGTCCAGCAATATGTTAAGCGTAGGAGGCCATGGTTGCTGTCATGGTCCAGCATTATTTAAGGAGGATATGGTAACCATTCCATCTTCCTATAGGCTAACATTACTTGCCTATTTTGGGTACCCCAGAAATCCGGACTATACACACACGGAAAAAAGAGAATACCGGTGGAGTATAGAGGGTCCCATTGCCTTAGAACCTGATCAAGGGGCAATGGTGTTCAGTTATATTTATATATCCAATCCATATCGCCAGAATGGCTATTATATATTGTGAATTGGCAGATGATTCATTTTTATGACATGCCAAATGATTTCAGTTATGGTTTGAATTATATCACAGTTGTTGATTCAGTTTTCTCTATACATTGTTTTACATTTCAGTTGATTTTATGCCCCACTTATCCTGGTTTTATATCAAAATTTTTATACGCTTGCTGAGCATTTCTTTTGCTCATACTTGCTGTTTTGGATCCTAACATTTCAGTAAGGTAGTTTGGCGAGACTTATCCGCACAGTTCAGAAAGAGAAGAAGCGTGATGCTATTTCGAAGATGACTTGGCTCAGGATGTCTGGATTTAGTGTAAGATCTATTTTATATAATTGAGTTTTAATATTTATTATTATTATTATGTGATGGTTTAGTTAGCCTGGCGTACTTCTTATCGAAGTTACACCAGTGATTTAAGATTTGATCAAAGAGAATGTTGTGAAGAATGAATGCTTTTTATCTAATGGAATTTGGATTCTTGTTTCTAGCCCTATAACCTTAAAAGATCTTGGTATGTTTGGGGTCACAGATGTTATGTTTCCAGTGTTGGACAATCACAAGTGAATGATTATTATTAACCAGATGTTTTATTTTGAAGATTTTCGCGTGACAACCAAATCTTCTGACCCCGGATTTGGGGGGTGTCACAGTTGGTATCAGAGCTGAGGTTATAGTAAACTAGAAACGAGAGTGTGTAGGAGTGTGTATAGCTAAGTAAGGAACGTCAGAGCTCATGTAGAGTTCGTGTTGGACTATTGGATATAGTACCAATTAGTAAGTTAAGATTGGAGTACTCGTTTGAGATAGTTGTGCTGAATTGGATAGATCGCCTGGCGAATGGAGATGTCTACGGTGGAATCTTCAGAGATTATTACGAGTTGACGATGACAAACGATATCGATATCCTTAAAACGTGGAAATGAAGACGTTTAAAATCGAATGACGAGCTATCGAAGGAACTGACAATGAAGATATAAGTAGACCTTGGCAATACCTTTTCTTTCTATGAATTATTTTGATATCACTCCTAAAGAGGTATTTGTTAAAAGATATATTTTCTCTTCTAAATAGTGACATTTTGAATTTCAACTTTTTGTTTTCTCCAGTGGTTAATAACTTTATTTACAATATAGTACCACTTGTTCGGTACTTTCTTTTGGTTATTTATCTTCTCAAAAAATAACACCTTTGGAATTTTTCAGTTAAATCCAAAGTGTGCTTCAGAGAATTATTTGTCCGAAAACATTAGTTATTAATTTGATTTTATATTCCTTTCATATTTATGTACTCCTACTGAGACGAACAACCCTATTTATAGGGGACACCAGGTATATCTGTCTGTGTGATAGAAGTTGGATGGGACGCCATCACTGGTGTGTTGTGTATTACAAGAAGGCTGATCACCTTTAATTGTAAATGTCGGAGCTAAGACACACAACATCGGGTTCATATGATCATATTGATCTCTCAGTTATTCTCTTATTTCAAATCAGGTTGCTTTAAAAATTCGTAAATTCATAACCACAATTGTGGGACATTTCCTACGATATGGAATCTGTTCTCTCCAAAATTTCATGATTCTTGTTATCTCTACTGAATTTCAAGGGTATGCCAATCTGGTTAGAATAAGCGAGATTCGCTGATAGAAATTAAATTCGCAACGGAATCGCCAAGAGCAAGAGCAAGTCCTAAAATGATTAGAATATCAGTGACATATCAATGGAATCAGTTCTCTCTCTCTCAAGGAAATTATGTTAATGAAAAGTTGATCGAGCCATATTTGGAACGAATAACGATGGGTTGTAAGATTCCAGTGATAACTGTCTTAAATAGAGACCCTATAGTTGAGTTGAGATTTTGGAGAAATTATTTACGAAGGAACACTATCCCCAGTTTTGTAAAGCAAGTGTTGATGATGAGGAGTTAAGGAAGGATTTAAGGAATTAAGGAACCCCACTAGTTGCCTTAGCTGATTCCGAGGACGGAATCCCTATAAGGGGGGAAAAATGTAACGACCCGAAAAATTACGTGTAATTTATTATATTAAAATATATTTTTAGTTGATTTTAATGTGTGTTAGTTTATTTTTAATGCATTTAAACGCGTTATGATTTTTATAAAATAGGGAAATTATCCCATACGTGTTATGTGACTTCTGTGTATCATAGAATATTTTATTCTATTTTTCTGTAATTTTTATATCTTTATAATACAGTTATTTTGCATTTTAAATTCCGGACCCAGCCCCTGAATTGGATTCGAGGCCCTGTTTTTCATAAAATTATTTTTATATAATAATGGGATGTTCAAAAATGCATTATGTTGTAATTTTTGTAAAATTCATAATTTTTGGGGAATTTTGACATTTACATTATATTTGTTTAAAAATAAAAATTTTACATTTTTATCCCATAAAAATTATTTTTAAGGCTTAATAATTTTAATTAGGGGTTAAAAATATTTTTGGGGTATTAATTTTTGATTAATATAAATAGGAATCAGATTTTTTTTTTATTTATTAAAAATTCATATAAATCAGATTTTATATAAATAAATAATTATAAGAATATATTTTCTCTCTCCTGTTCTTGAGGATCAAAGCTGAATTTGAAGGTGTTGTAGACATCCGATTTTGGCGATCTTGTAGTCGAATCGAAGCTCTCAATATCCTCTTTCATAATCCATCAACAGATTTCAGTTTGGGTAAATTTTCGATTTTATATAAATTGTTGAAGAATTCTGCCGAATTAGGGTTCATTTTACAATTTGGGGTTTTCATTTTCTGAGCTTTTCCAGTGAAACTGATGATGATTATAGCTTTATTTGGATGCTATGAGTCTAATTATGTGATCAATTTCATCATTCTAATGCCCGATTTACAAATTCGAAATTAGGGTTCTTGAGCAAATTAGGGCTTTTTAATTGGTGAATTGTTTGCTTGTTTTGATGAGTCCAATAGCTTTATATGATCATTTATAGTCGATTCATGTAGTTAATTGTATCATTCTATTATTGTATTGTGATATTTGAGTTTTAAGTTTAATTAGTTTCTTTAATCGATTCGTTCGTGCGTTGTGATGATTGTTCGTGTTAGAGGTGTTAGGGGTTAGATTGTATGAGTTATAAGCTTCATTTTGTGATGTTAAACACGCGATTTGGTTTAGAAATGAAGGAGAACGATTTTGGACCGAATTTGGGTTCAAGCTCGCCGGAATTTGGTCGCGTTTTTGTTGTTTTCGTTGGCACGGTTGAGTTTGTCGTGAAATTTTAGTCAAGATCCATATTTTACACGCTTGATTTGGTTTAGTTTTGTGAAAGTTATGGTCGCCGGAAGTTCGCCGGAAAATATTCCGGTGACCGGATTCTGGAGAAACCTCCATTGTTGGAGGTGGTGTTCTTCGAAGCATTCATACGAAGAACAGCGTAGGTGGTGATGAATAGTAACGTTTTGATCTTCAAAATCTTAAAACTTTTCAGAAAAATGTTTTTGGGTCAAAATTTTTATAAATTTTTTCTAAAATTCAGATTTCTTTTATCTATTATTATTTTAATTCCTAAAAATTAAATTTAATTAGTTAATTATTTTTAAATAATAATTTAATTGATTTAATTAATTGATTAATTCATTTTAATTGATTAATTATATTAATTAATTATTATTTAAATATATAATTGACTTCATTGAATTTAAATCTTTTTATTATAAAAGATTAATTATTTTTATGAGTTGATTAATAAATAATTAATTTGAATAATCAATTAATTTAATTATTAATTGAATTATTCTTATTAATTGCGTATTAATTAAACCGCTTGTCCGTTTTTAACGAGAAAAATATTTCTGGAATCAGAAAAATGACCCGGTTCTTATAAAAATAGTTTTAAGTTAAAATTCAACTTTTAAATTTGGATCAATTTTTTTACCAAACCTTTTTATTGAGTCGGTTATATCCGATAATTAGGGTTTTGACCGTTTTATGTTTTAAAAATATTAGATAAAATCTTTTCATGATCTGATCAAACGTGCTATGTGATTATGTGAATTGCGTGTTATTATTCTTTGATTATCTATTAGTGATTTGTAAATATTCTATGAATAATTTGAGTGCTCTTTTATTTGTGAGCCGTATATGCTATGTGTTAATTGGTTATGTGACAGGTATATATGTATTTAATTCGAGGATTAATGATTATCTCTAGGGTTAATTATTGTCTTGAGGATTAATGACTTATTTCGAGGATTAATTGTTATCTCGAGGATTAATCGTGTCTTGAGGATTAATTGATTTTCATGTTTCTTTATTGAGGAATAAGATAAATGTTTTGAGGATTATTTATAGATTGAGTTGGACTAAGTTGAATGCATAAATGTTTAATTCGAGGATTAATTGGTAAATATTGACTTAGGAATGTCAGCGGAGTTAAGTTGGTATGAGACGAAGAAAGTTGGAGATGAAAGTATTGTTTGTGGAATTGCTGGTTTACTTGCGAGGTGTTTTAACACCGGGAAAACGTCTATGTTCAAAGGGGACATTTCCAATTATTTTCTTCCGACAGAGATATTGCTTATGTTTGACTATAGAAGTAGACGCGCAGGCTCGATGTCAACGGATCAGACTCGTGGCAATCGCAAGAGCGTCAAACCAGCGAATGATCAACAGAGGATATGATGACGTAAGATAGAAGAAGAAGGTAGACGGGTTACCTCGACTTTGCGTAATAGCTAAGGACCAGAGGCAAGTATTTTCTTTATCATCCTAAACACTGTTTATTTTATGTTTCATTGATTCATATCATGATGAATAGCTATTGTTCAGAGCTATTTGTGATTCTTAAATATTTTTATGCGAACAGTTGCTTGATATTGGTACCCTTGCTGGGGGAAATTGTTTAAGATAAACTCTTCATATCCTTATTATCGTAGTAAGTAATAGGGATGTGAACTGTATGTGAAACTAAGCATTTCCTGTTGAATTCGGAAATTGCTCTATTGGATTGGAAAATGGTAAAGCGTAGGAGGCCATGGTTGCTGTCATGGTCCAGCAATATTTATTGGAAACTGATAAAGCGTAGGAGGCCATGGTTGCTGTCATGGTCCAGCAATATTTATTGGAAACTGATAAAGCGTAGGAGGCCATGGTTGATGTCATGGTCCAGCAATATGTTAAGCGTAGGAGGCCATGGTTGCTGTCATGGTCCAGCATTATTTAAGGAGGATATGGTAACCATTCCATCTTCCTATAGGCTAACATTACTTGCCTATTTTGGGTACCCCAGAAATCCGGACTATACACACACGGAAAAAAGAGAATACCGGTGGAGTATAGAGGGTCCCATTGCCTTAGAACCTGATCAGGGGGCAATGGTGTTCAGTTATATTTATATATCCAATCCATATCGCCAGAATGGCTATTATATATTGTGAATTGGCAGATGATTCATTTTTATGACATGCCCAATGATTTCAGTTATGGTTTGAATTATATCACAGTTGTTGATTCAGTTTTCTCTATACACTGTTTTACATTTCAGTTGATTTTATGCCCCACTTATCCTGGTTTTATATCAAAATTTTTATACGCTTACTGAGCATTTCTTTCGCTCATACTTGCTGTTTTGGATCCTAACATTTCAGTAAGGTAGTTTGGCGAGACTTATCCGCACAGTTCAGAAAGAGAAGAAGCGTGATGCTATTTCGAAGATGACTTGGCTCAGGATGTCTGGATTTAGTGTAAGATCTATTTTATATAATTGAGTTTTAATATTTATTATTATTATTATGTGATGGTTTAGTTAGCCTGGCGTACTTCTTATCGAAGTTACACCAGTGATTTAAGATTTGATCAAAGAGAATGTTGTGAAGAATGAATGCTTTTTATCTAATGGAATTTGGATTCTTGTTTCTAGCCCTATAACCTTAAAAGATCTTGGTATGTTTGGGGTCACAGATGTTATGTTTCCAGTGTTGGACAATCACAAGTGAATGATTATTATTAACCAGATGTTTTATTTTGAAGATTTTCGCGTGACAACTAAATCTTCTGACCCCGGATTTGGGGGGTGTCACAACATTAGTGCGCCCAACCTAAGGGTGTATTTGGCATTGCTGTTGCAGACGGCAACAACAGTTTTTTGTTTCTGAAAAGTAGCTGAAAAAGTGTTTGGTAAAAATCAAAAGTTGCTTTTCCGAATAGCGCTTTTGACTTAAAAGCTGCTTTTAGAGAAAGCAGGTTCCCCCATGCTTTTGGAATAAGCTGCTTTTCAGCTTTTGCAGTTGCTTGTTTCAATATCAAACCTCACCAAAAAAATTATTTTTATTATATTTTTACATCAAAACATGCACACATAAAAAATATTACAAAACAGTCTTCTATTTTTTACAACACTTTTTTCAACATCACTTTTTTTAATAGCAAAATAATTTTTAACAACAATCTCAAACATAGCCTAAATTTAGCAACTAATATATGTGCAAGTACTCTTAAACACTATATTCAACAAGAATTAAGTATGTTATTACCCAATAGTTTATGACTGTTTTACTAGCTTTACAGGCTGTGAAGCTTCTCATAAGTCTATGGATGTGGCCTTTTAGCCTTGCTCTTTGTTCATACAATTTAAAACAAGAGCACCTGTAGAGCTGTTCACGAACCTAGCTGTTCGCGAACAAGCTCGGCTCGGCTCGTTAAGGGCTCGGTTTGGCTCGAGCTCGTTAAGGGCTCGAGTCGAGTTCGAACAAGATTTTTGTTCGTTAAGATTAATGAGCTCGAGCCAAGCTTTAGGGTGTTCGGCTCGAGCTCGGCTCGTTAAGGGCTCGGTTCGGCTCGGCTCGAGCTCGGCTAGTTAAAGCTCGAAAAAAATCAATTTTTTTTTACTTTTTATTTTTTTTATCTCCAACCAAATTATTTTTTATTTTTTGAAAATTTGGGAATATCAATAAATTAGATATATCTTGACATCCATACGGTTGGATCGTCGAGAAATATTTTTAAAAAAATAGAAACAACAATTCGTGACAAAGCAACAGTTACTAGTACTAGTTAAATTAGTAGTGATCTACTAAGATCTCCAACCAAATTAATTTTTTATGTTTTGAAAATTTGGGAATATCACTAAATTAGATATATCTTGACATCCGTACGGTTGGATCGTCAAAAAATATTTTTTAAAAAATAGAAACAACAATTCGTGACAAAACACTAGTTACTAGTACTAGTTAAATTAATTGTGACCTACTAAAATCTCCATTCAAATTAATTTTTTATTTTTTGAAAATTTGGGAATATCAATAAATTAGATATATCTTGACATCCGTACGGTTGGATCGTCGAAAAATATTTTTTAAAAAATAGAAAGAACAATTCGTGACAAAGCACTAGTTACAAGTATTAGTTAAATTAGTTGTGATCTACTAAGATCTCCAATCAAATTAATTTTTTATTTTTTAAAAATTTGGGAATATCACTAAATTAGATATATCTTGACATCCGTATGGTTGGATCATCGAGAAATATTTTTTAAAAAATAGAAACAACAATTCGTGACAAAGCACTAGTTACTAGTACTAGTTAATTTAGTAGTGATTTACTAAGATCTACAACCAAATTAATTTTTTATTTTTTGAAAATTTGGAAATATCACTAAATTAGATATATCTTGACATCCGTACGGTTGGGTCGTCGAAAAATATTTTTTAAAAAATAGAAACAACAATTCCTGACAAAGCACTAGTTACTAGTACTAGTTAAATTAGTAGTGATCTACTAAGATCTCCAACCAAATTAATTTTTTATTTTTTGAAAATGTGGGAATATCACTAAATTAGATATATCTTGACATCCGTATGGTTGGATCATCGAGAAATATTTTTTAAAAAATAGAAACAACAATTCGTGACAAAGCACTAGTTACTAGTACTAGTTAAATTAGTAGTGATTTACTAAGATCTACAACCAAATTAATTTTTTATTTTTTGAAAATTTGGAAATATCACTAAATTAGATATATCTTGACATCCGTACGGTTGGATCGTCGAGAAATATTTTTAAAAAAATAGAAACAACGATCCGTACAAAGCACTATCTACTAAGATCTCCAACCAAATTAATTGTTCGCGAACAGCTCGAGCTCGGATCGAGCTCGGCTCGGCTCGAGGATGTTCGTGAACAACTCGAGTTCGGCTCGGTTCGGTCAAAGCTCGGCTCGGTTCGTTAAGAAATCAGCTCGGTTCGTTAAGATCAAAGCTCGGCTCGGTTCGTTAAGGTTAAAGCTCGGCTCGTTTCGATCAAAGCTCGGCTCGGCTCGGTTCGTGAACAGCCCTAAGCACCTGTATATCGGGGTGGTTAAGAGCACTACAATATTCCTCCGGAGCAGGTTCAGGAAGGGGTTTTTGCAAATGTTTTCCGAGTTATTAAAGGCATCCTAGTTTTTTGGGTCAGCAGCAGCTATTTTCCTGTCGTTACTGCCTCTTACGAGACTTTGAAGCTTTGCTGTTTCGTTGCTTCTTCCGAAGAAACTTCTTCAACTTGCCCATATCTTTAATTCTATATGTGTGGTTTCACAAACCTAATCAACAAACCAATCAATATCAATAATCAATATATATGTGCAAAACATAGATAATCTACATAGAGCGAATTAGACGTATGCATATGGTTTGGTAAAAACAGAAGCAGTACAGATAAAAGGGGTGGCTGAAAACCTAGCTTAGGGATTTCAGGAAAAGCGAGGAGGGGCTTAATATCCTCCTAACATAGGAAGAAAATCGTACAGATCAAACATGTAAAAATCACCAACCTGATTAATATCCTCCTAGTTTTAATCAGTTCCAGTAAAAAAACTATTCTTAATAACATAATTAGACTCCTCAACAACCTTCCAAGCCTTCTATACGACAGTTTGCACACAGGACTCCATCGTCGAGTTCCTACCAACTGATATCTGAGACCTAATAATGATCACCAAAGGTTCCTAAACTTATTGCTTTTCCTCTTATCAGCATGTTCGGAACAACGTATCTGATCGATGTCATTAGTGAAGTTAATTCGGATCTAAAACTTTTGTTAAAAATTGTATAAAAAGAACAAGCAAGGTGATGAAGCTAACAGCCAAGACACGTTGCAATTATATGATCAAGTACTGGACTTCAGCCAAAAAACCGGCTTTAAGCATTGAGATGTCAACAGCGAGCACCCATAATTCACTACTATCTTCCACCTTGAAACAAAATGGGATTCAAGCCTTTTTGTTGGTTTTGATCTTTGTCGCCACCTAAAAGATTTAGCATGACATACACAATACATATTCGTAACAAGTAAACATTACCATTACGCCAATGTTATGGTTATCTCACTTATGGACTCAGCAATAACTAATCAATTTACGGTGTCTGCTTAAAGTTACATTGTCCATACAGAAGGTCACATGTTAGGCATACACAGTGGCGGACGCAGAAAATTATTTTAGGGGGGCCGAATTTTTTTTTTTAAAAAAATTGTATGTTAAAATGTTCATTTTTATAATCGTAAAGATAAATATAAGACAATTAAATTTTATAAACAAAATAGTTATAAAGAAAATAGAATAATAAAAAATGAAGCATAAACAAAAAGACAAGGTTAAGGATTTTTAAATAGCTATGAACAAAAGGATTTTTAAATATATGTTATGAACAATTAAATTTGTTTTGTGTAAAAGTAAGAAGGATCAATGATTTCAAAGACAAGTAATGAAAAAATTAAAAGAAAATGGAGTGAAAAGGAAATGAAATGCTAGCCAGGACCAAGAGTGGGAAAACAAAAAAAAAAACTAAACACTAGAATAAGAATCGAACACTGGTTGGCAGTGTAAAAATGCATAGATAAACCAACTGTGCTACAATCAACACTGGATATTAAGGTATGCTACTTGGTTAATATTCTAATCTTACGGACTGTTTCCTTGTATGATCTAAGGACTAGGGGCGGTCAAAAGAGAAACCTGATTCTAACCCTTATTGAACCTTATTGGGTTGGGGCAATGAGCTCTAGACCATGAAGCCAAGATGTTCTCCAGAGTCCAGACCCTAGTTATATAAGAGATTAGGAAACCTACGATTGAGCACTAATGAACTTTTTTTTTTTTGAATAAAGGCAAAGCACTAATGAACTTAAGTCTAGCATAACGTATATAAGAAATTAGAACCTACAATTGAGCACGTCTCTCTAACTCTGGCATAACGTACTTAATCTTGCATGTACCAAGAACAGAAAATATGACATCGTATGCAAAGAACACCGTGGTAATTCTGTGTAGCTATTATTTTACATTAAAAAATGATATGGATTTCCTTCTTGACAGTTTCATCCTGCTCATGTAGTCAAGATTTCATACAGTTCCTAGGGTAAATTTAATACTAACCGTTTTGTCTAATGTCCTCAATAAGAAAGACACCTCAGATCAGGTCATCAAGGTAATAAGAATACTGCATGCTTTCAATTAAGGTCACAGCGCGCCATGCAATCTATGAGGAGCATGAATTAATTTCCAAAGAAAACATGTTTAGGAGGAAAACAGAGGAATCATCAAGTTTGACAGATATTACTAATTGCTAAGCAATTAAGCATGTGACGAAGCCAGGATTATATTCAAGTGGGGGTACAACCTGATTGTAATTGAAAAAATTATATATTCATAACAAAATTTTTGAGTGATATGCATAAAGCATAATGCAATGCAGTATAAAAAATGGCAACAGTAGGTTCAAATTGATGAGACCAAACACCCAGGTGTCTTAAAACTTACTGACAAATTCTTTTTTTAGTTGGAAAACATTAGATTTAATTAATATGATAATTATCTGAAAATTTTATCCGTAATAAATTGGAAAAAAAAACACATTGTTATTTTAAAGTTTTAATATTCAAATTATCTGCAAAAATCCAATTAGGTTTTGACACTGTCCGATTTAGCCTGATTTGTGAGTTTAAAAACCCGAGCACTGTTCTAAAAATTTCCGATTCAACCGATTAATCCCCGATTAATCTTCTGTTAGATAACCAACCGATTCGATTTTTAAAATTCGATTAATCTATTAATTTATTTAAAATGATATGTTTAATTATAAATTAGACTAATATATTAAATATTATTATAATATCCTATTAATGCTCCAATTAATCCGGTCCGCCTAGCAATTTCTGAAACACTTACTGCGAGTATATATTTTGAGAAAATTACAAATTGTCACTCAAATATGTAGGGAAAGAAATTTAGCAAAAAAAAAAAAAAATGTAGGGAAAGACCGAACACACACACACATACACATAGTCACTGAGCTAATCCTTGTCGCTACGCTAGGTTTGTCTCCCCCCTCCTCTTTGATCTTGTATCTATCTGTTTTTAATTGTTTTTATGTGCTAATCGTCTGTATGTATATACACACATTATCGATTGTTAATTGTTGTTCATATATCCTTAAGCTAGGTTTTGATTTAGGAACATAGGGTTTTGTGTGTGTGTCTCTGTGATATTTTGATTAGAGAAACTAGTAATGAACAGGAATTGAAGAAGAAATCATAAAATTAGAGAGATTAGCTCTGGGAGAGAGGGAGAGAGATTAGCTTGGAGAGAGAGAATTGAAGAAGAAAACAAATAAATTAGAGAGAGAGAGAGAGAGAGAGAGAGAACTTTAAAAAAAAATCAATTTCGAGAACAGATATAGCGCATATTTAACCCTCGGTTGCGGTTCTAACCGAATAGAGATAGTGCATATTTTTTACCTTGATAAGTTAATGTGTATGTACTTGTATATGCATGATTATGGAAATTGATCGGTACGTGTTGTTTATATGTTACTGAGCTAGATTTTTTGGTATTTATTTAAACCAAACCATATGTGTGATTGTTTATTTGTAAATTTATGTGTGTTAGCTTGTTTATTGAAATTGATTGGTGATTTCATCAAATAGATGTGCCAGTCGAAGAACTAGTATGTATGCATTATGCAACTATCGTCAGTTTGCTGAGGTGTTGATGAGCGATATATTATGCTTGTGCGAGGATTGGTTGAAGGAGGAGTTTTCGGAGGTTGTTTTCCTTTCAATGCCTCTTTTGTTGTTTACGTGCTTCAATTTTGACGATGAGAGTGTCGAGGATTTTAAGAAGTTGCTGCTTAGGTGTTATATTGAGCCATTGTATTTGGAGACGCCGGGAAAATGTTTTAGTTCTTTTATGTTTGAGTTGGATAAGCAATTAGTTTAGCAAGCTTTGGTGCTGATTCGGTCTTTAGATTGGTACTGGTAAGAAGTCAACGTTTGAGGCCTATGCACAAATTGTATATATAGCTTGGTAGGCTCTGGAGGACCATGAATCCAAGTATGATATTGAGTATAGACATTTACTAGAACTGATTGATAGTTGTATAGATGCTAGTTCTAGTCGATTTTCTGCGTATATTAGGAGGATATTGGGATTATTGGTAATCTATTGGTTGAAGGAGGAGTTTTCGGAGGTTGTTTTCCTTTCAATGCCTCTTTTGTTGTTTACGTGCTTCAATTTTGACGATGAGAGTGTCGAGGATTTTAAGAAGTTGCTGCTTAGGTGTTATATTGAGCCATTGTATTTGGAGACGCCGGGAAAATGTTTTAGTTCTTTTATGTTTGAGTTGGATAAGCAATTAGTTTAGCAAGCTTTGGTGCTGATTCGGTCTTTAGATTGGTACTGGTAAGAAGTCAACGTTTGAGGCCTATGCACAAATTGTATATATAGCTTGGTAGGCTCTGGAGGACCATGAATCCAAGTATGATATTGAGTATAGACATTTACTAGAACTGATTGATAGTTGTATAGATGCTAGTTCTAGTCGATTTTCTGCGTATATTAGGAGGATATTGGGATTATTGGTAATCTATTGTATCCACAGGTAGATATAAAAAGATGGGCAACTCAAAGAAACTTTACAGGAAGAAGCAACGAAACAACAAGAAAGCGAAAGCTTCGAAGTCTCGTAAGGAAAGCTGCCCCAAGGGTTTCGGGGTTTTGGGGAACCCCAAAACGGAGATACGTACTATATCTGATGATCAAACTCCTCCAGCTACAATGTGTATGTAAACTATCGTTGTTTTAACTTTCAATTTTTATTTCGATCTTTATTTACAATTGTATATAATAACCAATTGTTATGTTGTTCTGTCTGCTAAAGCTTGTCCTACTCCTAGTGTTGATTTGGAAACTATGGCCGCCTTGGGGATCTCCTTCGCTCACTCGCACAACTTTCGCAGATATGATGGTCCTCCTGTTTTAAATTGTATGTGAACTTCATGACCCTTGTTTTCATTTTCAGTTTCCTATTTTCTGTCATCCTTAATTACCAATTGTATGTTAACACTATTTTTTATTATGTCTGACTGTCTGTCATAGCTTCTGATGACCCTGCAAACTGGGCTGCCTTGGGGAACCCCAAAACAGAGATACGTACTATATCTGATGATCAAACTCCTCCAGCTACAATGTGTATGTAAACTACCGTTGTTTTAACTTTCAATTTTTATTTCGATCTTTATTTATAATTGTATATAATAACCAATTGTTCTGCTGTTCTGTCTGCTAAAGCTTGTCCTACTCCTAGTGTTGATTTGGAAATTATGGCCGCCTTGGGGATCTCCTTCGCTCACTCACACAACTTTCGCAGATATGATGGTCCTCCTGTTTTAAATTGTATGTGAACTTCATGACCCTTGTTTTCATTTTCAGTTTCCTATTTTCTGTCATCCTTAATTACCAATTGTATGTTAACACTATTTTTTATTATGTCTGTCATAGCTTCTGATGACCCTGCAAACTGGGCTGCCTTGGGGAACCCCAAAACGGAGATACGTACTATATCTGATGATCAAACTCCTCCAGCTACAACGTGTCTGTAAACTACCGTTGTTTTAACTTTCAATTTTTATTTCGATCTTTATTTACAATTGTATATAATAACCAATTGTTCTGCTGTTCTGTCTGCTAAAGCTTGTCCTACTCCTAGTGTTGATTTGGAAACTATGGCCGCCTTGGGGATCTCCTTCGCTCACTCACACAACTTTCGCAGATATGATGGTCCTCCTGTTTTAAATTGTATGTGAACTTCCTGACCCTTGTTTTCATTTTCAATTTCCTATTTTTTGTCATCCTCAATTACCAATTGTATGTTTTAACACTATTTTTTATTACGTCTGTCATAGCTTCTGATGACCCTGCAAACTGGGCTGCCTTAGGGAATCCCTACATTCACTAAGGATTCCCAATATTCACGGAGTTTTCATCACCCCAAAACGGAGATACATGCTGGACCTGATGACCACATGAAATATCTTCAACCCCTGCCCTCACTAACATCATATGTTCACAAGACCTTAAACTCCGATTGTTAAGTTATGTTGATATGTTGCAACTTATATGTTGAGTACAGCATATTTATTGTGTTATTTTGTCAAATAATCAGTGCTTAGACTCTTAATTATGGTATTACTAGTGTTAGGAGTGTTTTTTACTTATCGAGTTGGAAAAGTGTGTCTTAATAGCTTAATTATTCTGATCCCTGCATAAGTGTGTTGGTTACATCTCCGAGTTTCAAATATTGTCAATCAAGTACCAAGGTTGTGCGCAATGTTAAACATCATTTATGCAGGTTGCAGAAGTGTACATATCCTACACTGCCATTATTAGAAATCTAGAATATGTCCTTGCTAAACTTAGGAACCTTTTCTTGGTATTGCCAAGCAGCAAAATATTTAATCTATGAGGAGATGTACTCAAATTGATGGTGTAATGTTAAATTTAGAAATATTGGAGTCATTGCTCACCGTCAGAGCAGAGGGAGTATCATGACTAAAAGTGCAAACTCTAGTGCTGCATATGGCCATATGTATTCTCTGAAATACTTCTGCTATATGACATCTACAAATACAATTTGGTTTTATGGTTTTTCACTAAACTACGGGTTCCTTTAAAAATTGTCAAAGAAGTGAATTTTATGGTTATGTTGAGCTGGTTCTGTTCTCTTGTCATATGTTATTTTAGGTAGCTCCTGTGATTGTAACTTGTAAGTAGTACCATATGTTTTTTACTTCGATTGCATTTTCCTTGTTCGTTTTCCTTATTCCTGTGTCTACAGCCGTGCACTTAGGATATGGATGCTATAGAATTTCAGCCGGCCAATATGTTTCTTGTAATCCAGATTCAGAATTCAGGTAGATAGTTTTTTTTTTTTTTTTGCTAAATAATTCAGGTAGATAGTTGAGAACATCCAACTGACATTATTGGATCTCTTACACCAGTTAATCGATCAATGTGAAGCACTGGATTAGTTAGCTTTTAGGCTTTTTGCCCTGCTTTTTATGCTAACATTGAGTATGCCTTCCAAAGTGATGCAGTTTATACAAACGTTTGCTTCACTTTGAAGAATGCAATTTGTGTTGTGAGTAAAATTTTGACCAGCAATATTGGTTCATCCAACCTAAATCTAGCAGCTAATAACTTTATTTTTGCAAGTCATGTCTTTTCTTGAGTCGTCTCATATTATCTTCATTCTTTATTGAATCCAAGCTTCAAGACTACATGGATAATGTATACCAGTACACACATAAAACCTCAGAAGTTATAACAACACTGCAGTTGATTTATATATTTAATAATGCACCTAATAAGAACTATTCTTGTAAGAACATTCTGCTATATCACTCCCTTTCAGAGTTCTCTTTTTTGCTTTTCATTTGAGAGGTTCCTTGCATAAGTTTAAACCTCCACGGGGTTCTTTGTGGGAGGGGTGGGTTCGGGGATCTTAAATTTCATATTCTCCATGCATGGAAAACGCTGGGTCGGTCCGGTTGGTCGTTCTTGTGAAAATTTACGGCTGTAATTGTGAAAAATTATACTCCCTCTGTCGAACTTATTCTGACAGAAGAAATGATTCGAAACATAATAATTCTGGTGTTACAAGTGTATAATTTACATATCAATCGATTCTTTTTTTTTTTTTGGAATAAGCTTTCATTACGCTCATCAATCGATTATTGTAGTTGGATAAAAAAAAAATGAGAATTTATTCAATATACGGACATTTCTACTTTTGTTTGCAGAAATACGATACTTCTGAATTTTTTGCAATTATACGGTACCAGGCCCAATTCTTCATCTTCTTTGCAATAATACGGATATTTTAGTTCTTCACCTCTACTCACTCTCACTCTCTCTCTTTCTCAAACTCATCATCTTTTTCGGCCATCCCCGACCACGACCATTTTCACCGCCTCCGACGCCGACCTGTCTTTTCCGACCAACCATTGTAACTCCGGCGCCGCAGGCGAAATTCCACCTCCCCCATCTCCTCCCTCCATCTCCGTCCTCCTCCGATTTGTTTATCCCGTTGATTAGTTTGAACAAAGAAGAATGAAGGCTTCAATTACGTTGCTGTGGTTGTGGCCGGCGGCGATTTGAACGGGAAAGATAGTGGAGAAGGTGGGTGGCGTGGAAGATAGCATGGGAGAGGAAAGAGGGACGCGTGAGATAGGAGAGAGATAACAGTTTTGAGTCCGTATTTTTGCAATTAGCTTACTAGGTATATAATACAATTGCAATTAGTAAAAAAGAGTAAAAGTAAAAATGCAAAATTTTACTTTTTTTAATATATTTATGAAAAAAGCTCAAAAAAAATTCATAAACCACAAGTCACTACGATTTCATACAAACGTGTTCGAAATACCTCACGTTTTCAAATTAGGTAACAAACATAAAAGTAAGGCGAAATTTTTTAAGTACACAATCCGATGATCAGACATAATAATGGGAAGGTAAGAAAAACAATACTCCGTATACTGTACAAATACATCTATTTAAATTATCATTTCCCTGACACCAATTGATCATGTCTAAATTTGAAACATTGAAAAGGAATTGGTACTGTATGTTTAGTATCTGATATAAATAGAAAAATCAAGAAAATAAATTTGAAATGTTATGTATACTATACACTAATATAATAAATAAATAAACAGGGGTAAATTTGGTTGTTTGGTTCAACCAACGGTTAAAACAATAGTGACCGTTAGATATTTAGTAAATAGATAATAACCGTTAGATCTAATAAAAAGAAATATTCTATATTTAAATCTCTCTTCTAAAAATTCAATGTTCGAATTCCGTCAACAACAATTTAAGATTTTATATTATTGGTTTTAAATAATACATGTCATTTATTGAATAACTATTATTATTACTAATAATTTGATTAATTAATATTATAAAGTTAAATTATATCCATAATAAATTATTATACTCTATTTTCATTAATCATATAATTTTAAAATTATTTAAAAGCACCCGTACTTTGCACAGACGATAAGTTAATTATTAATAATTATCTACTTAAATAAAATAAAATAATCGCAACTTGCACGGACAAAAACCCTTTCTTATTACACACACAACGCACAACACACAACGCGCGCGCACACACACTTCGATTTACACACACTCAATTGTTCGATTTGTTGTATTTGACTTAATTTGTCAAATAAGAGAAAATTGAAATAAAAGAATAAAATACATAATTAATGTATTTGAGAGTTACAAATATTAATTGTGTGAATATTGATTATATAAGTTACAATTTTATCTATATAAATTGCATTAAATGATATTAAAAGGGCGGTTATGTTTTTGGGATGGAAAAGTTATGTAGAATGCCTATATATTGTGGAGGATCTCCATTAGAATAAGATACTCACTATGAAACAGGAGCTTGTTCAGCATAGTTTTGGAATCCCAAAAACACTTTTCATTTTTTATCACTCTCTTTAGAATTATAAAATAATATATACATATTATACAAATTCTACATTGGTATCCGAGCTAGGAGTTTCTTTCCTTCGTGTTTGTGGTCATATTGTTTCATATGAATTGAGTGGGATTCATGTGTTTAATCTACTATCTAATGGAAGGAGTGGTTTTTTTTTCCCTGCATGTTCTCCCTCCGCGTTTTCTTTGATGGATTCGTATTCTTTGTCATTAGTTTTGTTTCACTCCACCCATGAGAATAAATGATTACTATGCATAAGTGATGTTTTTTTTATAGTGTTTCGTGTTGTCGTTTTTGTTTTTGGTGCATGGTGGTTATAATTGTCTACATCTACACCTAGACCTTTTGTGTTTTTTCTGATTTTAGTATTCTCGGATCTAATATTATTTATGCTTTTCTTAATTGCTTAGTTTTGTTTATTATAGAAAAAGAATATTAGCATGCAAATTGTTTTTTTTATGCAAATTGTTTTTTTTTTGGCAGGTTTAGAAGTTTAAATATTTGGTTAAATGGTAGGCCTGGTGCCAATGTGTTGTTTTGCATGATAGTCTCATTTACGAGAAGATTTACTATTTCATATTTGGTTGATAGATTTAAGTGAAATATATTGAATGCACTTAGTTTATTTGTTCTGAAAAACTGAATGATATTGTTTATGTCATGCGGAGCTTAATTTTTGTTTGAATATATAGATTGTTTGAACACAATCAGAAAATTAATCGTTAAAAAGACGATATTAAAAAGGAAATTCTAGTGGCTCTCAGAATAGAGAGCAGAAAAGATAAGAAAATTGGGACAAATGTCCGGAATCAAATAAACAAGATAATTTTGAATTTGCTATGGAAAATATTGTTTTTATTTGAACAGAAATGCTCAGAATATAGAGCACGTAAAAAAAGGTTGTTTTTGTCGCTCGTAATGGAGAGCACAAAAATTAACTATTTTTAAACGAGTACTTTATGACGTGTTTAGCAAGATCGATCAAAAATAATGAATCGGATATGAATATTAATAAGGAAGCATTTTATTGAATATAAAATGTTTAAAAATCCAACTGAGTGGATGAACAACTATTATGTATATAATGGTGAAATATATTTTATTTTGTAGCGAGGAAACGAATCGTTCTCACGCATCGAAGTTACTCTACCACTAATAAGTTATTTTTGAGAATCGAGAAATTGAAATAATTTAATTTCATGGAATTGAAATAAAAGTGGGAGTTGAGTGAACCACCGTAATATAGAAAATTTGTTGGTTGTAAATGAATTTTGAAAAGGAAAATAAAGTTGGTAGTGTGTTTATAAATTTGAGGCATGACCAGTGATTTTTTTTTTTAATGAAAAATTGGGAATTTTATATCGATAAAGAATTAGACAATTGTGTCTGTATTGTTTTTTAAGTGGGAGTTCGTTTACGATTATATCGTATATTTTGATGATAAGTTGTTAGCGAAAATTGAGAAGGAAATGTTAAATTGTGGGATCTCATTTAGAAATATGGGATGAAAAATATTGGAGAAATTTCATATGTTCCAAGAATTCGGTTTGTAAGGGATAAAAAGGAACACTAAGTTTGAATTGAAAAGTTGGGGTTGCAATTGTGAATATTTATAAATTCGAGATGTGTGTGAAATTTGAGAATTTCAAAAAATTCAAATTTAAGGAAAATAATTTGAATATTGAATATGAGCCAAAAGAAGGTATTTGAGTAAAATGTTGAATTGTTTTGGATGCAGAATTGCAGTCCGGTGCTAACCCTATTCGTAATGGGTAAATGATAATTCAGAAAAGGAACCACTGATTGTATTATGTGCAAGTAGTCAGAAGTTCGATATATTTTATGTTGTGTAATCGATTGACTTGACTTGACATTTTTAGTTAATTTTGTAAGTGAATTGTGAAGCAATTTTGCTTGAGCCTAGTGAAAGGCTGTAAGGAGGATCATGATCATGTACTTGAAGAGTACGTTGTGTAATAAATTGGTGAATCAAGCAGACGTGCTTGGAGTTATTGTTTATTGCGATATAAGTATCGATGGTGATATTGGTAATAAGAATTCAACTTCGGGATGTTTATTTAATTTTGGTTGAGTTGAAGTTGAAAAAATAAGAAACTTAATTAAATGTGTTGGAAAGGGTAAAAGTGGCAACATAGATTGATTGAAAGTGATGGTCACTAGAAATATTGGGCAAAGACATCAAATGGAAGACGTTGGTTTGATTGAATATAAGTTGTGGCAATTATAAGTGCACTATGACCAATAATAAGAGTGCGTATTTGAGATAGATTTAATAGTTATAGATCCTACGAAAAGTGGGAGTTTGGAAAGGTATTTGACAAATGCGTCAAGTAGGAGATGTTGTATTTGACTTAATTTGTCAAATAAGAGAAAATTGAAATAAAAGAATAAAATACATAATTAATGTATTTGAGAGTTACAAATATTAATTGTGTGAATATTGATTATATAAGTTACAATTTTATCTATATAAATTGCATTAAATGATATTAAAAGGGCGGTTATGTTTTTGGGATGGAAAAGTTATGTAGAATGCCTATATATTGTGGAGGATCTCCATTAGAATAAGATACTCACTATGGAACAGGAGCTTGTTCAGCATAGTTTTGGAATCCCAAAAACACTTTTCATTTTTTATCACTCTCTTTAGAATTATAAAATAATATATACATATTATACAAATTCTACACGATTAAAACAGGATTTCTGAAAAATGATATTTAATCACACAACCAAAACGTGAAATAACGATTTGTTATTATTTCTGAATCGCTATTTGTTTGTAGTTTAGGTGTTTAATAGAAATATCGAAACGTGCATGTGTTTTATTTTATCGAAACGCGACCGCTGATAGGAGTCATTGGAGGCGCCAGATTAGAGTAGTGGATTCTCTTCTAGGGAGTGGTTCTATGGTTGAGAGCCTCAGAGTAGGGTTCTCGCGGTTAGCGTTAGCTTAGAAGCTTGGATTTTGTCCTCATATTGTCTTCTGTTTTCTGTTTTTGCAGGCGCTGAGAGCACGGCCAGAGGTCTACCGAGATCAGGAGGGGAGTACACACTGCCCGAGCAGGTAAGTCTCATGAGATCCAGACCGTGGGCCCAGGTGAGGTCGATTTCATTTACCCATCCTCGTTCTAAATTCACATTGTTATGTTGCACAAAGCCGGGGGTCTTCACGGAAACAGCCTCCCTATTAAAAGTAGGGGCATGGTCTGCGTACATCTCACCCTCCCCAGACCCTGCTTCTTGCGGGATATACTGGGTATGTTTGGTTTTTTAGTCGTATAAATACAAATGTTTTATTTGCCTACAAAATGCTACTGAGACTGGTGATTCTTGGTATTGTGGTAGATGGATGAGTGATTTATACCACTTTGTTACGTAGTAGGGGTGAACACGGGGCGGGTCGGGGCGGGTTGAGGGAAAAAACAACCCAACCCAATTAGTACGGGTTTTTTAAAAATTAACCCGTTCAACCCACGGTTTTGAACGGGGCGGGTTGGTCGGGTTTTGAACGGTCCGGGTTGGGTTAGGGCGGGTTGGTCGGGGTACATGAATGACAAGAGATATATACAATACTAGTTAAACTGGTAAATTGGGAACTGGAAAGACAATTTTAGCAAAGTAATTACCAAATGCAATCTGCCATAACATCCAATAACAAATGTCATTAGTCATTACTAAGTTCATAACAAATAAATAATAACCAAACAGTCTTAATACAGTCCAGGCAACAGCAAATACATCAAAATATCAAATAGTCCAATAACAATTGGCTAGTTTAAAATAAGTTGAGCAACATTTTTTGTGACAAATCAATCGTCAATAACATTGATGGCCTTGCCCTTGAGTTTCTCCTTCGATGCACCAATGCCCTTATCATTGTCCCCTACAAAATCAAAACAATAAACGAAAACAATTATGAGCCTAGATTAAATAATAAAGAACAGCCCCTTATAATTAAACAGGTTTACTAAATTTACCAGATTTTTTCGTATAATATGCCGACAATGTACTGTTATTATACCCATATCTATACTGTAATATGTTTAGTAAATAGATCGCAAACATTGAAAAACATATCTTCTTCAATACAATGTGAAAAACATATCTTCTTCAAACATACTGTAAAAGGATTACTTGGGAAGAAGAATAGAGGTCAAGGGTATTTCCTGGAAATCAAGTCAAAGTGGCTCTATGTTATCTTCATCATAGCCATGATACAGACATATATCTTAAAAATCGAAACTAGAACCATTATTATTAAGTAGATTTACCCTAGAAGACTACTACAACGCACTTTTTAAATCCAAACAAAACTATCATAAGAAGGATATAGCAAGAAAGTGATCAACAAGGAAACAAAACTATCTTAACAGAATGATTAAAAGCCCTGCATAAAAATCTAGTTTCTTAAAAATCAAAATTCAAGGCTTTAATTCCTCAGCAATATTTAGCTTTCCACCTGAGTATCTTAAAAAGTAAAAAGCTGATTGAAGGCTAAAAGCTTACAGGCGAAACTCAAGTTTAAGTCTGTGAATACAGTCATGCATATACATGATTCCAAAGCCGGCAAGTACTTCTGATATTGAACTTAAAGCGTTCATATAATTCTGTCACACTTACTGGTATCTCTCCAAGTGACATGTAAACTGAATTACTAATGCAGGAGATATATTAGCACAAAAATTAGCACATAAATTTGCAGGAGATATATTAGCACATTGGTATATAACAGAACCTGAACCTGATATCCCTGGTATCTTATCCTAATTTAATTCACGAGCATAAATCATTTATTTCCAGACTAGTTATATTAAAACACATTCCAGTTTTTATGACCGAACATCTCACATTCCAATTTAGATTTTGCAAACAGAACTGACATTACATGATTAATTGGTTACATTCTGTGCTAGCAATATTGAACATAAATGACAAGCAAAATCTTGAAAACAAGAGCATGGTGACAATCACAATTAACACAGCTAATAAGAATTAATGGCCTCGTAACTGCAATTTAACTGCAAGTGAATAGATTACTAACCTTACTGCCAACATGCCCAACACCATTCGATCCAAAATCATAGCATGTATACAGGGATTGCAACTGAATAGAGAAAAATTCGACATATAAATCATAACTTAGTTCATATAAATCAGTTCATATACATATAAAACATAACCCAATTCATTTAAATCATAACTCATAACTCATAACTCATCACTACATCAAATGAATTACATATAAATCAGTTCATATACATATAAATTATAACTAATCACTACTTGACTACATCAGTTCATACTTCATACACATATAATATAACCCAGTTGAAATATGATTATTAATAATAATCGTATGTATGACTTATGAGTTATGAGTCTATTTACAATCATATAAATTACAAATGAATTGAAATTTGAAAGTTTAGAAACTTACTTCGAGAGTTCGAGTCGAGATATGAGAGATTGAGATTTGAGAATTGAGAGTAGAGGCGGGATGTGAGTGAGACTGAGAGAGTGGGAGGAGTGAGGCAGTGAGGAATGAGGCGGGATAAAATTAGGTTTAGGTTATGTTATGTGTTGTGTGATACTGTGATGTATCTAATTCTATATCGACCAGTGACTACTGACTACTGGACTCTTTAATCTTTAGTACTGGACTGGATCACTGGACTAATGGGCCTGAATAGTAAACGGGTTAAACGGGTTGGGTCAGGGTTATAATTTGTTAAACTCTAACCCAACCCAATTTAATCGGGTTTTTTAAAAATTAACCCGTTTAATCTACGGGTTTAAACGGGGCGGGTTAATCGGGCGAAACAAGGGTCGGGTTGGGTCGGGTTTTGCGGGTTGGGCGGATTATGTTCACCCCTATTACGTAGTTTGTAGCAGACATGCATGAGCAGAGCTAGATTTAACAGAGAACCTAAAAAAGGAATAAAAGAAGTTTAGAATGAAATGTTTACAAAATTTTGGACTTCCCGCCTTGTTATCTAATAATAAATAATCAAATAAATAATTATTTTTATTTATAATAATAATATTTTATAGAAAATGATTGTTGCAATTTGTTGTAAGTAATTTTTTGATATTTATAATTATATATAAAAAATTTCAGCAAATTCGGAAGTTAAATTTTGATCTTGAAAAATCAAGTAAGACAAAAAGTACGAGACCAAAGATTTACAAAATTAAAAAATATGTTATTTAAATAATCAATATTATGAAATGATAATTTTTAATCAAAAGAGCATTGAATTTTTAAATAGTTGATTGTCAATTTATTATACAAATTAAAACGATCTATTATATTTATTATATATATAGGCCATCTATCTATTACTATATATTAAAGGAGAACACAAGGACAAAAAGTGCCAAAAAATGGCTGTGAAGTTACAGCTTTACCCATGTATGTCACAAAATTCTATTACTATATATTAAAGAAGAACACAGACAAAAAGTGCCAAAAAAAATGTCTGCGTAGTTACAGCTTTACCCCGTCACAAAATACTATTACTATATATTAAAGAAGAACACGAGCAAAAAGTGCCAAAAAAAATGTCTATGAAGTTACAATTTTACCCCTGTATATCACAAAATTTTAAAAATGGCACCCTTTTATAATTTATGCTAAAAATATGTGATTTTCTCTATTTATTGGGAATCGAACCTCTAACATCTTCTAACAAATTTAATAACATAACCACTGTGCTACATTGCATGTTGAATTTACTTTCAAAATTTTATTAGATATGTCACATGTTCTCCTCTTATCCTAAGTTATTTTATTTTAATTTTGGAGTACAATAAATTGTTTGTTTAATATATTTATATAACTCGTAATTTTATATATAACCATTTATTCAATCATCTTTATAATTTTTTATGATACTTATATCTTTTTCAATTGAATATATATAAATTATTTTGTTAATTATTATATTTTATTACTATATATTAAACTTTAACACAAGGGCAAAGTTTGCCAATTTAATGGTTGTGAAGTTACGATTTTACACTTATATTTTCAAAATTACAAAAATGCCATCATTTAATAATTATGTAAAAAGTAGTGAAATTATGCTTTTGTTGGGATTCGAACCACCGACCTTTTTTTATCAAACTCATGTCATAACTAACCTTGCTACACTCAATTTTGAGCTTTGTTTAAAAATCCTATAAGACAAACCACATATTCTCTTCTTATATATTCCTCTTTTATTTTTATTTTTGAGAAAATAAAATATTGATTTATATTATTTCTAGAATAATATTGGATAGATAAAATTACACAAAATTTTTTTAATCGATTGAGTATACTCTACAATTCTCTTTTACCATTTTAGATAATTGATATAAAAACAAAATTTTAGATTATACATACTGTAATCGAATACAAAAAAAAGATTTATTTATATGCGTATTCATGTAGATATTAAATTCTTGAAATAAAATTTGGTTTTAAGAAATATGTAAATTTTAGTTATCGAATCATACATAATGAATAATTGCATCATATTAGTTTTAGGTATATGAAAATTTAAATATATGAGTTATATTAGGGGATTTTGATCGACCAACAATTTAGACTTTCAACGAATTAAATATATGATTGGTCTAAGAACATAAATATTTAAACATACACGAAAAATAATTGAAATTATGTTAAAAAAATAAGAACTCTAAAAATAATTATTGAAAAATTGATCTATGTTATATATAAAAAAAGTAACATAACTACCATTAAATAAAATTTAAAAAGATATAAATAAATTTTCAAATCATAAACATTACAAAACTACAACAAGTATTTATAATGATCAGTTAGACTATAACTCGATTATAAAGTATGGTTTATACGATTTTTTGTATAATTTGACAAATTGATTTATATAATATATAATGATTGAGTACTCACATCAGTATACGATATAAAAACAAAATTTTAGATTATACATACTGTTAAAAATTTGATTGTAAATTTTATATACATGCATGGGTCATTAAGATTGTTTTATCATATTTAACATCAACTGAAATATTTATAAAATTTTAAAATTGATTTAAAAAATGATTTAAAATATAAATTTTAAAAATAGTATGTAAAATTACAAATTAAATATTAAAATATTAGATAAATTGAAATTTTATCGTTTATCATATTTTTAGTTTTAAAATTATTTGAATATGTAAACAATTAATATTGGACGAGAAATTAGTTCAGAGTGTCCGTAGTAGGGCTGTAAACGAGCCGAGTCGAGCCGAATACTGACCAGGCTCGGCTGGAGCTCGATTAAATAGTTCGGGCTCGAGCTCGGGTTCGAGCTCGACCGATCCATAAAATTCAAGCTCGAAGCTCGGCTCGATACATATGTGATATGTTCGAGCTCGAATCAATTTCACTAATTATCAACAAAAGCTCGAATACCTTAAGTTCGGCTCGAGCTCGACTCGATTAATATATAAAAATATTAAATATTTATATAGTAATATATAAATAACATAAAAATAATATATAAATAATAAAAATATATATATAAATAATAAAATATATATAAGCTCGATTAGGCTCGCGAGCCATACGAATCGAGTAATATGAAGTTCGAGCTCGGCTCGGTCAACTATTCGAATAGCTCGAGCTCGAGCTCGACTCGATTATTATCGAATCGAATTCAAATATTTTACGAGCCGAGCTCGAGTAGCTCACGAACAGTTTGACTCATTTACGCCCCCTAGTCCGTACCGTTTTACGTAGAGTTACGTGAACCAATGATTTTACTATACAATTTGTGTTGCTTCGCCTCACGCTCCTTAATTGTGACTCTGCACCAATCACAGCCTCGACCATTTCCTATCTAAGTGGTGATTCAACAGTCAACACGACTGCCGAGCTGCTATTACTATGTTGACAACTTCGCGATATTACATATTTTGCTGCATCACAGTCAATGGCCCTTATGCTAATGTTGGGTTTGCTATTTTCTGTTATGGGCTTCGATTTATAGTTATCTAGTTTCGGGATCCATCAGATATAATGCAAATTTTGGTAGAATTTAAAAGGGTTATATTATTGTTACATTTGTAGACTCCATTAATGAAGATAGTAGCTTAGTAATTAAGTAACAAAGAAGAAGAAGTTTGTACACCTGTATGTATATTATAACAGATAGAATAATTTGTTACAAGTAATGACTACATTGTAATTAAGCTAGATAATACAACTGAATGTAAAGGACTGTATTTATAGACATAGAAGTCGGAGAGCTAGTAGCTTGACAGTAAGGTGATGTAGGTGATCGATATATCTAACAATTATATTTACTAATGTTGGTGTAACTAAGTAAATTTCTAACGTTCATTTTATAAGTGTGTATGCTCTTTTGCAGCAGCTAAAGGGTGCCACTACTATTGAGTGGAGAATAACTCAGGATTCTGGAGAAAGCTATGGCAGCTAAAGATACCTCCCAAAGTTATCAATTTTGTTTGGCGAGCATGTAAGGGTTGTCTTCCTACGAATACTAGGCTGAGATCAAAATATGTTCCGATTGATGAGGTCTGTTGTGCATGTCGATCGGAAAGAACCAGAGACAATTTTGCATATACTTACCTCCTGCAGTTTTGCTAGATCGCATGTTGGGTACGTTCTGCAGTGACCAATATTGGAGGAGGATGGGGGTAATTTTTGAAGGATGGTTGCGAAGAAAGTTTGTTTAGTATGATAAAGGTTTGTTGGGCACTATGGAAGTCTTGAAATCATCTAGTGTGGCAGCAAAAAACAAATTCCGTGTCATAGTTGTTGGCATTGGCTCGGAATACTCTTAATTAATGAGATAAAGCGCATGATAAAGAGAGAATCACTTCTCAGAAGAAATTGTTTCCAGGAGAATATTGGGTTGAACACTGGTGTGCACCTCAAACACTGCAGATTAAGATAATTAAACATCGATGGCGACTTTGAGAATTGTTTCGGCTTGCTGTGTAGCTCGTGACGTACAGCGAAGCTAGTGGAGGCAATCTTTGGGTGAAAGTATGGAAAAGTTCAGCCTGAAATTCCAGAGATTATTAGTGTTCAAGAAGCTCCAAGTTGGATTAAACTTAAAGGCTGGAGAGAGGCATTAATGGAGTCGGATTGCATTACTGTTGTACAGGCCATTCGTAGTGCAGTTTAGTTTGTATGCCTTCACAGTTCCGTTTAATAGTTGCTGAATACTTCTAGAATTAGCACAAGTATCACTTATTTTAGTTAAATGAACAGCTAATAGAGTTGCTCACCATGTGGCTCGAGCCTCTCCTTTCTCTAAAGTATTTTGAAGGACGATTGTCCAGTTTAATGGAAGTAGATTTGTTTCAAAACTAAAAACAATACAGGCTAACATAAAACATGTGTATACTCCGTTTTTGAAGGTTAGAACATGAATGCATACTTCAGAACACATTCTTCGAAATGTATGCCTTTGATTTCGGTAATCTAGAAGTGGATTATGTACTTATTCATATTAGCTATTTTTGTTTGTATTTCAAAAATTTGAACTAATTTTCAGTACTAATTGAAATCAAAATGGACTAATTTTTTCAGTAAGCTTTTCAAGAATACTGATTCAAAGCATGCATCATATGTTTTCGCAGTGCAGAACTGGCATACACTTCTTAATACTGATACACATACCGATTTCTTTCAACTTGGCGTTCTCAACTATGACATCCTAATTTCCTTAACAGCAACATATTGTAGCTCCAGGATTAATTTGTGAAGATAAAATATGGACTTTGCCTAGTACGATACTAGCACTATAGGAAGTAAACCAACCTATTTGCATAAAATTTCTGTTGAGACATACAAATTAATGTAAAAATTGATGGTTTCTTTTGAGATTTTAATTTCCTGGAGTATTTCTCACCATGACTTATAGTTTCTTTCAACGCCAAATTGCATATGATTGTCTCCTTTTCCCTTTTTTCCCCCATTAAATTAATGATGAATGCAAGTATTCTTTCCAAAAGAAAAGAATGGGAAGACAAACTCAGCTATTTATAACAAGAACCAAAGATACAAGAATTTAGTAATAATGTGCTTCGAGTTAAATTTTAAAACTGAAGGAACTCAACTTAACAGATTTACAAATATCCATATTGTATTAGGGACATGTAGTCATACTTAATAGACAAATATTTATAGTAATAACTTAATTACACTTATATGAGTTATATATGAGTTAAAAGTTAACCATAGGACATTTTATAATTATTAAATAAGAAGGGATACATTCCATAAAGTAACTTATTAATTTGGAACATATTAATTACAAATTCGGAAAAAATAAACAGAGGAGCAAGAGCAATTTCATTTGCATTTAGACTCATGAATAAGCAGACCATCTTTTCTTAAACAGAAAATAGAAAATAGGTTGTAGTCTATGGACCAGCAAAAATAGGATATGAACAAGGGTAAGGGTTGAGTGAGTCCCGATTCTTCCAATGAGCAGCAGCAGCAACTCTGACAGACATAATAAAATAAGTCATGATAAATATTAACAAATAAATAAAGATAGCATAGGAAATGAAAACAAAACTAGGGTAATGCAATTTAGAAAATGAGGATACTGGAGTTGGGGATGAGTGTGAACCATGGATGACCCAAAGGCAGGCATGGCTTCCAAGTAACGAGTATCACAATACTGTTCAGAAGAAAGGGGTTAAAAACATTTTTCAAGGATGCTTCCATCAAAGATTATAAAAGGTGTCTCAGTTTTTGGGTCAACAACAGCTTTGACAAACAAAAGAATGATAAGTTATGATGTTTAGTTGATAACTAAAGTTCACATGGAAAAAATGAGAAAAACAAAGTGTCATGAAGTTTACAATGGAGTTCAAAATAGGAGGACTTGTATATAGGGGTTGCGGATGAGTGTGAACAATGGAGATCCCAAATGCTACCATGTCTTTCAAGTTAGTGTTATAATATATTCCTTCGGATCAGGTTAGGTTCAGAAGGGGATGAAAACATTTTTCGAGAGATCTTCCATCAAGAATTCATTAAAGGCGTCCCAGTTTTTCCGATCAGCTGCATGGAAAATGAAGAACAAAGGTAATGATCTTATATTTGAATTTATAAGATTTTGAATAAAAAATTATTATCAAATAAAGTTTATGTGATATACGTATATTACTGTCATTGATAGATTTGAAAGTAATGTGCCACTGTTATGATTTAGCCGAATTTGTTTGCATTTATGATAGTCGTCCATAAATTTAAAATATTTTAAAAAAAAATATTTACCGTTGTATTTATCAAGTTTGATCCAAGGGTCTCAAAGAACCATTAAGTCACAAATGAAGCTACATACGTCACAATTACAAGGTGCGAAATGGTTATAACAAACCACTATCATTATCATCAACTACCAAGTTATGTATTAAAATCACCATTGTTCATCACTTAAAGCATTGACATGACAAACTGACTTAATTGTCATTTTGAAAAATCATTTTGTCAGTAATGAAGTAAAGAAGCAACAACTAATAACGTATTTACTCTACTAAACTCTTCTAACATAAGACAAAAGAAACAATGAGACCATATGGCATTGGCATGTAGATCTCAGGAGCTCTCCACAACCGAAATGAGGATTCTCCTCGTATATCTCTCCAGGGTAATCACAGAACATGTATGCACAAAAGGAACATCCTAGGACTATCACGCTCGTACCCTCGACAATGTCACCATGGCTTCTCAAATCTACCACTTTTAGCTCTTCCAAGGACTTCACTTTGAGGGTCAGAAGGTTATGGTAGTAGTCCACTTGGTCTACTTTGGCGAGATGCAAGCTTCCATCTTCCATTCTTACAATTATTTGAAAGGAAGAAATTAAGACTAGTTAACTTAAGAGCAAGAAACAGATGTTAACAACGAAAACAAAGACAAAAACTAAAGGCCAAAAGCATCTTTCGCATATGAACTGAACTAATTTTTTCAATATAGTCATTAGTAAACAAAGAAATATATTAGCACAATAATTTGGCAAATTATGAAAATACATTTGCCAAAAAATAAATTTTGCCAAAACGAAATAACAAATTAACAAGGACTAACATGAGATTCAGCACAAGACTCCTTTGGACTCCAAACGGGTTTTGCAGATGTCTTCATTCTCATCGGAAGACCAAGCGATTGTGAGGCCGGAGCAATTTACCTTCTTTTTCACACCTAATTTGAAATTAGATCAACTATTTTGTATGACGGTTGAAAAATAACAAATTGCTTAGTATACAAATGTTTCAGAGGGAATGATAATTGTGAGAAAAATAATTTGGAACAATTGTATCATATTTCAATGAATATATCTTTATCATACATACCGCGATCACGAAATATGATTATTAGAAAAAAAAAATCATCGAAAACTCCTTACAAAATTGGTTAAAAATTGTGAACTTTAACAAAATATGGCCTTTAATATCGACCATAATGCAAGTACATAAAATGGACTTTATGTTAACTGTTTCCTCGTCCTAAAAATTACATTGCTCGAAAAAGAAAACAAAAAAAAAGGAGTTCTTTGTTTCCTCGTCCTAAAGATTACATTGCTCGAAAAAGAAAACAAAAAAAAAGGAGTTCTTTACCATAGAAAGAAGAAACAAAGACAATCGAAAGTGAAATAGTGGAATAGACCGACCTCAATTTTTTCCTCTTATCCCTGGTTAAAATATGCCTGGAATCTGACCAAAAAATCAAAAGATTAATAACATAACTTTGTATGCACCAGCTGAGATATGCGTGGATCAAATGTCATTGTTAGAATATTGATGTACATATTATTTTTAATACACGTGCGCTACACTTGCGGAATACATAAATACAATAATTTATTGCACCTCATATATATAGGTCATCTGTACTTTATTGTTGTTTTCCTTATTAGCTTTTGATGCAATGGACGATATCAGGGTGGGTGAGGAGATGACAGATGGAACTGAGTTGGAAAACATGGGTCACGAAATAACTAGTAGATGTAAATAAGAGTATTTGGGGCCTTTATAGAAACAAGTCAATAACTTAATGTTTAGCGACTTGGTAGTACTTTTGGACTGATCTATGATGGGTTGTTGGATCCGGTATTCATTCGGTTGTGGGCTTGAATGTTATAGTAGAATTGAGCTTAGAATAATTATTGTAACAAGTTTCAGCCACAAAACCATTTACTCCCTCTGTTTTTTATTATATGACGCTTGATTTTTTTGCACACATTTTCAAGTGCTTTGATCGGGAACTTAAAATTATTATTTTTAAGATTTTAATTTTTTGAATTAAAATACACAATAAATATTTTAATTCACAAAAAGAAAATTTAAAAAATAATAATTTTAAATACCCGGTCAAAACACTTGAAAATGTGTGAAAAAGTCAAATGTTATATAATAAAAAACGGAGGGAGTACTATTTTGTATTACATCACGTATGGTAAGTTCAAGAATATGTATGTTTATTAGGCGTGGACGCTACATTAACGGTAGTAATTAAATAACCAACTGTATTAATAGTTCACGGAAAATTAGTAAAAATAAATGTTTAATCATAATCACTACACCATAAAAGGCCTACGACCACATTTAGAGCCTATGTTGCCTTTGAATATGTTGCATTTGCCATACATGTTTTTGGCTATTAAAACATTATCATTTTCATGTTGCCTTAGGTAGCAGAAATATGTTGGCATAGAATAAAAGTGTCATGTTGCCGTAGGTATGAAATTGTGTTGCCATAATTTTGTAATGAACAAAATTTTACATTTTCTACTAAAAATAAAAAATTAACCTTTTTTCACATGAAAATTTATTTATTTGGATAAAAATACAATCAAGAAGTTTTTAAAAAAATCAAGAATATGCCCGTAGAAGTGAATATTTCATTAAAAATGTTTAAATGTTTTAAGGTGAATAATTTTATTTTTATGTTCATTAAATATTATTGAATACAATTTTTAAAATTAATTGTTTTTCTAAATATATTGTAATATATCATTAAAATATAAATATTTTTGTATATGATTAAAAATATTTGAATCTATTATATCAGATTATGTACAAGGAATTGAATATTAAATGAAAAAATATATTATTTTTTTAAATAAATAAAAAATGAAAAGGTAAATTATTGTTTCCTTCAAAATTTGGGGTGAAATTTGTTGAGCGGCAAAAAGAACCCCCCCAATTTTAGACTGCCGCTCACCAATTTTGGACCGCTTTTTCTATCGTTCACTACCCATTTTTTCATTTCTTCAGACACATACTCAGTCTCCTCTCTCTCCCTCGGTTGATCTCCGCTCTCTCTGGTCTTCTCTCTTTAGTCTCCGCTCACACGCACTCTATACTCTCCTTTCTTTCTCTCCTCTTTCACATTCTCTGTTAATATTTACAATACGTCTCTCACTTTCTTCTCTGCTTAATTAGTTCAATTTGGGGCTTTAGTTAAGTATTTTTTTCACTAATTTTGGGCTTTTTTTTTCTTTCACATGATTAATTTCGAATTAGGGCGCTTCAATCGGGTTCAATTTGGGGCTTCAATCGGATTCAATTTGGGGCTTCGAAATTAGGGTTTCAGTCGTGTTCTATACAGATTTGGCATTACTTCTGTGCAGCTGGTTTTTCTGTCTTTGCTGGTGTCGGGGAGCGTACATGAGAAGGTAATGATTGAAAGTGGTGTCATTAAGCTGGGAGAGAAGCAGGTTATGTACCATACCGACCACTAGTTATGGCTCATATTATTCTCGTTCATTCCCTCAATTTTGTAAACATTCTATTGTTGATTCTGCCTCAATTTATTACCCAGATTATGTTTGTATGCAATATGACAGGTTTTTAAAGGGCTTTATGAAAATGAGTCAAACAATGCACACATTGGTGCGTACCTTGCAATTTTCTTGCCATTCATGATGTTAGAAAACTTGTTGTCAAGGAGCTGACTAGCTGGGTATGATTATAATTATACTTGCTGAGGTAATGTTCTGTTGTTCAAGAACTATTATAGTTCAACAATATATAGTCCAATTATATATCCTTGTATTGTTAGTTTTGCATCATAATTTTATATGAAGCTCATTAACTACAAGTCTACAATGCAAATAATAAAAATTCTGAACATCTTGAATTGTTTAAGTAAATGGATGAAAAACCTGAAGGAGATTTAACCTTGAAGGATTAAACTCTTTGTATTTGTATTTACTCTTTTTTGACGCGTCGATGAATTTATTATCTTTTTGCATTTATAAGTTTATATGGGTATATAAATAAAAAGGCTTGTCATGGCTTTTTTCTATTGTAGTAGTTGACAGTACTAGCTGAATTTGTTGCTGCAATGCCTTTGAAATTTGTTCTTGTTTTCAGTAACATTCAGTAGGTTAGCACCGGAAGGAAAGTTGGTCATGGAAGGTCGGAAAGCTTCCACTCATCCAGCAAACCTACTTAGTACTTTTTACAAATTCTTCGATGCTGTTAACATGGTATTTGCTTTTGGGATCTAACATGAATTGTTTTAGCAGGAGCCACCAGTTATTGGAAGGCCTACTATTTTAGCAACAGACTGTGTGGAGTAAGTCAGTATTGTCTTCGTTTCTAATTAAAGTCTAGTAGGTTTTAATTTGATCCATCTTGCTACATTTTTTTAGGGGTGGAGTAGTAAAAAGCTTCCATGTTTTAGAAGTAAATATGTTATACGGTTTTTAGATAAAAAATAATTTTGAATGTTCATGACTTATTAAAATTGAGTCATAGGATACAATGTGGACATGTTCAGATTATAGATATATAATTCTGAATCTTCGTGACATATTGAAACTAAGTCAAAGTTGCTTAAATATCAATGTCAATTTCACTAATGCGGAAGCTTCAGTGGGTTCAGTGTGAGGATTGCTTTAAATGGTGCAGAGTTCCTGGTGATATCCTTCTTCCTCAAGATGGATTTGCTATAAAAATGAATAAAGCTTCTGTTGGTATACATAGTATTTCATATACATGCATGTATACTGTATGCACATATATGTATAAGAATCCTAATATTTGATTACCATGCTAAGCGAAACAATAAGAATTGCATCCAGTAATGGTTTTTGTCTATTTAAAGGTGAATGGTACCTGACAAACACATGCATTGGTAATTAGGTTAGAGCTCCATTGTTAATGATTAGAGCTAAATGGATAAAAAAAACCATTTGATTTTGGACGTTTTTTCTGGTTCATGCTTCAATTTGTGTAGATGATGTTTTTGTTGACAAAAAGAAAAGACAAGGAGCAATAATGTAATATTACTTTTTGATATATTGTTGACTATATCGCTCCAAATATGAAAGTGCTGAAAAAAAGATCAAAAGTGGTACAATTTACCTGTAGGAGCTACCTTGTTGTATTCTTTTACCTGTAGAAGCTTCTTCCCCTGATAATGTGTGCAATTGCGCGCCATCCACATAGTAGTACAGGGGATTCCTTGACACACACATTGTTTAATTTAATTAAACGTCGAGATGAAAAACAAAGATGAAATATTATGGATGTTAAGTTTCCAATTAATACCTAGAATACATGGTTTTGTTGTAATTTTTTGGTAAATCTGTATAAAAAAGTAGCTGAGTTTTTTGTTGTGTCCAGGCCGGTGTTACTCTTGCTAAGAATGTTGGAGAGATGAGAACAGAAACAGAACTGCGTCCTCAGCATTGGGAACAAGTGAGATCATCTCGTTCAAGAAGAACTCTTTTATATCTGACTAAAGTTTGTATGTAAAAATCGGTTGATTTTGTTATGCATCTTAATCATAAGTACGAGGAATGCAGGCTGCTTGTTGCTCAAATCATGTGGAGAGCGTGCTGGATTTGTGCGGCCAGATATTTTTGATTCTCTCATCTTATCTATAGTGCAGCAGTTGATAGAGGATTAGAGGATTCTGCTACTGTCTTAGTTGCTCGCAGTCTGACTTATTACTTTAATTATTTTCATACCTGTAAGGATTATTATGTAGTACAATGTTATGTTTGGTTGTAATAAAAAATAGGTTATGTTGATTTGGTTTTTTTGGGAATGCCTATATTCGAATTGTGTATTTTTTGTTGGAAATAGAAAAGTGTTGCCATTGATGTTATAAAGTGTTGGTAAAAAGGAAAATTAATGTGAAGAAATGTTGCTAGAAAATGTTGCTATAGACAAAATTTTGTGTTGGCATTGAAGTGGGCCCCACAGTGGGACCAAAAGTGAGCCCCACAGTGGGTATCAAAAGTGGGCCCAACAGTGGGTCCCATTGGTGGGACCCACTATTTTTTTAAAAAATGTTACACAAAAGCAACAAAATATTATGTTGCTAAAGACTAATAATAATGTTGCTATAATAAGTCTATGCCAACATTAAAACTGATGTTGCCATAGATAGAGAATAAGAATGTTGCCATTGACCCCAAAGGCAACGGCAAAAATAGCAACATCAGCAAAATGTTGCCTTTGGGGTTTTTTGGGTCTACAACAACATATTTTGGGCCTACAGCAACACTTTTTGTGCGTTGCCGTAGGCCTTTTATGGTGCAGTGAATCCTAAAGGCTATCGTTAGCCTTACCCTATTTTTTTTTGCATTACATTTGTTAAGAGAAGCCTTATTGAGATACAATTTCTTTCCGCTCAAAGATATTTAATAACTTGATCTGCGGGTTGAATTAAATTGCACATGATACCTATTACTCGGCGAGTCGGCGTTCTAAAAATCGATCGATAACTTGGCCAAGTACTCGAATTCAGACTCATTTTCGAGTTGATTTTGCATTACTCGCATAATAACTCGATTTTGAGCCTAATTCGGATTAACTCAATATAATTCGGGTCCAACTCAGATTCAACATTAAAAAATTCAGAAAAAAATAAAAAAAAACATAAAAACAGTAACTCAACATAATAATATAAATATTTTATCAAAAGTCTTCCAAAATCCACTCATTCATCTCACTATATAGTATATCCACATCCAATTATGTACAAAATTGATGATTTTTATCTCTGAATTTGAAACTCATCTTATTCAAGTTTAAACCATCGAATATAAATTGGAATTATTTTTTTTTGTTATTTACGAAAATACATATCGATAAGAATAAGAGTGATACGCATTGTTTCAGTTAATTTCAGTTTTGTAGTAACATATAATTTATTTAAATGATTTATATTTTCACCAATAATTTTAATTTATAAAATTAATTTTTTTAATACATCCGATTTTTTCCAAGTACTCCCGATTAATCCGCATACTCATGGATTCATTGAGTGGATCCGAGTTACGATTTTTAGAACATTGTTATTGCCTGTTACATACTTACATGTCGAAACTGAAGCAAGAATTTCGATTGTTTTTTTCCCAAATCATGTAATATGATGTTTTTCATTACCCTCATGGCCTCATCCATAACTACCTTTTCATCATCCCCGTCATCAATTTATGGTGCAAAAAATGAACACTTATCTAAAATTACCACTTGCACCCGCTAATATACAGTGCAATCCAGCCGTTCCACCAGATGCAATTTCACGTCCACACTTCCGTATATATGACATATTTTAAATAGGGAGCGTTTTTTATGTGAATACATGGAGACCCATCATTTATCTTTTAAATAATGTTACTAATATTACTTGTTGACTATGCGTCTATGCCTATAGTTTGTGTCTTTGTGAGTAAAGTTTCCGACCAGGACCCCAGTAGTACTTGTACTGTTGCCTACGAGCAAGGTTTAATTGTTTATATCCACTTTGAAAATGGATTATACTAGATACATACTATGAATAAGAGATTACAATCAACTCGTGAACAGATATTACAGTGAAAGTATAGACTACATGCAAACAGCAGCAGGAAGCAGATTATACTATGAGAAGGTGACGGTATAATCTTACTTTTTCTTACAATTGGAAGAATAAGTTACATTATAATTCAATTAAAATTTTAAACTAAACCAAGTACATCTTTCTACCAAAAATTCTAATCCTCAGCACACAGAATCAGAGCAAATGAGTATCCACTGCATCTGTTAGACAAATCTGCATTGTCTAAAACAACAGTTTAGCAACTGGAAAGTTGATATCTACACAATCAAAAATATAACTATTCCATGCTTTTACTAAATTTTTTTTTTTTCGTATGATGAATATGCTGCATTCTGGGTATTGTTTTGTATCTTTTTGACAATCATAATTCATAAGACCATTCATATTATTTTAATGATCATGGATCATTGCAATTGATGAAATCAAGTTCGGACAACAAAGGCTATCAACAATGAAACAGGCATTGCTATTGTATAGAATTTGTGTAGTCATATATATTTTCTCCTTTTATCAACAATGAAATGGTGGGATACTTTGGAACTATATCAAAGCAATGCAAACCTCAAGGGAAATAGCAATGACCAAATTCAGGCATGATAAGAAGCATCAATAATATTCATCTATCTCAATTGGGCTCAATAAATCCCTCACTTGTGACTTGTGAGGTGAAGAATCTAACAATTACAACGATCAGGATATTAACAGCAATAATTCCACCGTTATGCTACGGACAACAGAATGATTAGCAAGGCTGTTTCATGGGGTCTTGAGAATTGGGACAGTGAATCAGTGATGTCACTTTCTTCATATAAAAAGCAACAGAAAATTCCCCTTCTGCAGCAAAGTCGATTCATCTTTTTTTTTTTTTTTTTTGCCAGGAGAAACTTTACAGACATAAATTGTATTGAAATACAATGTAAGGGAAAAAGAATTTCTTTCATACAATAAAATTTATTATCTAACCGAAATGCATGTAAGTTGTTTAAAGCAGCATCTTCAGTATTGCTCCTGAAAACAGCATGACTGGAAGAAACTTTAAAGCATTGGCCTTCCACATGTCCACATCTTCAGTATTGCTCCTGAAAAAACAAAAATCAAAAAAGAAAATGAGTTCTCTCTGTTATAGTGTTATCTTTCTATGTTATTCTTAGTAAGTGTTAATTGAATTAACAACGTGATTTATCTAATCAAAGAGGATTCCTTTGATTAGACACAAACTACTTAACACAAATCCAATTTATTAAGACATTAACAGACCAGGAGTTTTTAGATAGTCTACTAAACATGATAAATAAATTGATCACATTAGCACGAAAAAGTTCATAATGTTCGATACACCACATTCTACATATGCTATAAGTAATTAAGTAATACACATTTGAAACTTAAATTACAACTTTTAAGATTTGTATGGACAAATACTTTGAGTTTCTATATTGCACTTCTATATTGTACTATATTCCGGTACTCTATTTTATGCCAATACAAAGTGTTCTCAACAGAACATATCACAAATTAGGACACCATTTTTCAGTACTCAACTAATCCAAAAATCCAGGCTCTTTCATTTTGATGCTCTTGGCGTGCAATATCAAGCTGCATTAGGTGTCACCTACACTAGCTCTCATTACCCCCCCCCCCCCTCCCCCCCCCCTCCTTACACAGGTACTACTCCTATTTTAGATTGTATGTAATCTTATTACCATTATTTCAATTTTCAGTTTCCATTTGATTTTTATTTATTGGTTATATGTGATGACTTGTTATTTTTTCTGTCAAAGCTGGTGCTGACCCGAAACACTGGGATGCCTTAATGAAGGCGATAGAAGATTACAAACTCACCCCTCCTGAATCTGTTGAGGACTTTTTTGATGCTCTTAGCATGCAAATGCAATATCAAGCTGCATTAGGGGTCACCTATACCAAGACACCACCTCTCATTACCAACCTTGATGTACAGGCCCCCCCGTTTTAAATTGTACGTAATCTTCATTACTCTTGTTTCAGTTTTTCATTTTCCATGTGATCTTTATTTTTCAAATATCTATCATGACTCATTGTTATTTTGTTTGTCAAAGCTGCTGCTGACCCGAAAGGCTGGATGCCATTTAATAACTCCTGGATTGATCCCCTAGAAAATGTTTTCAAGCCCTTCGGTCATTAGCATCCCATTTCTACGAGATCTTGAAGATAGAAAATGGAGACATTTTATGCTGTGTTAGGTGATTAAACTCCTTTAAAAATTGTCAAACAAGTCAATTGTATGGTTAAGTTGAGCTGGTTGTGTTTTCTTATGTCATTTTAGGTAGCTCCTGTCATATGTTATTTTAGGTAGCTCCTGTGATCGTGAGTAGTACCATATGTCTGTTTACTTCCATTGCAGTTTCCTTATTCGTTCTGTATTAGAAAAGATGGTCAGGTTATTCCTGTGTCTGCAGTCGTGCACATAGGATATGGATGCTATATATTTACTTTTTAAAACTATATTTAACAAGAAATAAGTATGTTATTACCCAATAGTTTCATTGGTTTACTAGCGACTCACAGGCTGTGGAGGTTCTCCCAAGTCTATGGATGTGGCCTTTTAGGGGATTGATTTTGCCATTAAGTGAGGCTAGCTGCGCTACTCTTTGCATCTCAGCCACTAGGTGTATTATTACATTCTTATTACAATAACAGTTAATATCCTGATCGTTGTGAATGTTAGATGATGTGGGCCAAGGATGACAATGAGGATGAAATAAATACACAAGGAACAAGAACAATGTCATTTGCATCTAGACACGGAAATAAGCTGACCATTTTCTAAAACAGAACGAATAAGGTAACTGCAATTCAAGTAAACAAACGAAAGATACATCCCACAGCTACAGGGGCTGCCTAAAATAAAATATGACTAGAGAACACATCCAACTCAACATAACCATACCATTGACTTGTTGAAATGATAAGTTTTTAAAGGAGTTTGATCATCAAATCCAGCATATAGTGTCATTTGTTGTCTGTATAACAAGGATTTAGGATGCGAAAGAGGGAAGGGGCTTGAAAACATTTTCATAGAGGGCATCAATCCAGGAATTACTAAAATGGCATCCTGTTTTTCGGGTCAGCAGTAGCTTCGACAGACAGAATAACGAGACATGATATATAACTGATAGAAGAAGATCAGACAGAAAATGGACTGAAACAAGGGTAACGAAGATTACATACAATTTAAAACAAGAGCACCTGTATATCGGGGTTGTTAAGAGCACTACAATATTCCTCCGGAGCAGGTTCAGGAAGGGGTTTTGCAAATGTTTTCCGAGTTATTGAAGGCATCCTAGTTTTTTGGGTCAGCAGCAGCTATTTTCCTGTCGTTACTGCCTCTTCTTACGAGACTTTGAAGCTTTGCTGTTTCGTTGCTTCTTCCGAAGAAACTTCAACTTGCCCATATCTTTAATTCTATATGTGTAGTTTCACAAATCTAATCAACAACAATTACCAATCAATATCAATTATCAATGATCAATATATATGTGCAAAGCATAGATAATCTAGAAAGAGCGAATTAGACGTATGGTTTGGTAAAAACAGAAGCAGTACAGATAAACTATTCTTAATAACATAATTAGACTCCTCAACAACCTTCCAAGCCTTCTATACAGTTTGCACATAGGACTCCATCGTCGAGTTCCTACCAACTGATATCTGAGACCTAATGATCACCAAAGGTTCCTAAACTTATTGCTTTTCCTCTTATCAGCATGTTCGGAACAACGAATCTGATGTCATTAGTGAAGTTTCGGATCTAAAACTTTTGTTAAAAATTGTATAAAAAGAACAAGCAAGGTGATGAAGCTAACAGCCAAGACACATTGCAATTATATGATCAAGTACTGGACTTCAGCCAAAAACAGGCTTTAAGCATTCAGATGTCAATTGACGGCCATTTTATCACCGAACAATTTTTTATTCTTCTTTGAAATTAATAGTTGCATTCCTTCACAGAACAACCAGACTGTCTTAGTTGAAAATAAAAACAGAGCAGCTGATTAGGATTTAGGAGTTGCGTGGTGCTGATATGGTTGCTGGGCAAGCAGCTGAATAATCAAATAAAAGTCTGTACAACTTGGTCAAATGACAGTCCTGAATAGTACAGGACTTTAGTAGTTGAATCTAATGACCTCAATCAGAAAGCACTTGAATTATTTGAAACAAAGATGTATAAATAGAGATCAGCTGAATACATACATGTATTGCAGTCTTATAACTATTCTAATCTCTTTATACTGTGTTTATAACATGTTGATCAGCTCTTTAACCAACAGTCTTGCAATCTTTACATGAGCTGCAAAGCTTAGCCTAGCACATACCCCTCTCCTCTTGGTTAAAGGTTGAGGGTTGGAACCTAAAGACTGTGTTGCTTAAAGACCCAACGATGGGCTCCTAGTGATCTATTGTTCAGCAAAAAATAGTTTTCGTGTGAGGGGCCTTTAAATTGATACAATTTGAACCACCAACCCCTCCCAACACCTTAAGATTTTGGGAGTGTAGGCCATCTAACACATTTTGTAATAATATGACAATGTATGCATCAATTTTAAGGGATTATATGTATGTATATGTAAACCATCATCTACAGAGTAATACTACAAGTCTACAACCACTTCTATGATACAGTAATACATGCAAAGAGATAAACAATCTCTGATAAGTTTCTGTTGGACTTGAGAACAGTTACGGGCATTGGGTGAATTCTGTAACAAATCCTCAATTAATAAATACAACGAAAAACATCATTTAGAGACACAGAAGTCATGAGCTTTCATTTTAACCTACAAACATTAACAAAAATAAGTGTTCTCATTTTTGTCTCTGCGCATCAAGATGCATAATACTGCTAAAATTATGCCTGGATTTGTATCCTGGGGTTGACTACAAAATATTCTGCATAGGGAGGCCTCTGTTCTACATATAGCCATTTCCTGCCCTCAAAAGCTCATTATTCCTCCCACCCCAAGTGCACCGAGTAAAGACACTACAGAGATAGCAGATTTCTAGTATAACTCTACACATCCAACGTGAGAAATACTTTCTAAATTCTCTGTGAAAAAAGTTCCCCAGTTGATAAATCCTCTCCTGTTCCAAAAACTTTCAATCTTCTAAAAAAAAAAAGGCGATGCTACTACCAAAAAGAGAAGAAACCACGGTAGATGAATCAAGGCTTAAAATAACACTTGAAAAAATGTTATTAAGTGAGAAATGATATACCAAGAACTTTTGCAGAAGTAATCCTTCTCCTTGGATCCTGTGTCAGACTGTCAGCATCTTTCTACCATGTCTTTTGCACTGTTTGAGACTGAAGGCCATGGTTCGCTTTCAAAGCCAATCACTCCTTCCAGTATTGCATCGCATATTCCTTTTTCATTCTCTGTACAAAAAAAGAGAGTAATGCAGTAGTGCCTGACGAACTGCTAATGTTTCATTAACCTGCCCAAAATGGAGGTACCCTGCTACGTAGAATATACAAAATAACTCCAGCGCTCCAGATATCAATCTCCATTCCATAACATAATTACGTTGTAGTACTTCAGGAGTAATAGAGTAAGCACTACCAACTATATCACTATATACCTTTCCTGAAAATTAATTTTTAAAGATCAACAAAAGAAGATACCTTAAACATAGAGAAAAACAGTTTTTTCAAAGTCAGTAACTCAGTATAAAAAGGAACATACAGAAGACAGAGATGCCAGATAGCCTTTGGTATACTTCAAAACATTGATGGGAAAAAGGAGCTTTGGCATGTATTGAAAAGACGAATCATAAAAAAGGGTAAAAGCTCAAATTTCTGCAGAGTAAGTTCGAATTTTACTATTAGCTGACGACAGCAATATAGGAATTAGGATAATTGCAGGAACAAAAAACAACAAAGCATATCACCATCTGAACATTGTTTTCGAGTACAAGCAATCTTGAATAAAAGCAATGTATGAGAACATCAGATCACTATATCTTATTTCCAGGCTTCCCTCACAGGGATGTACTTATCAGAGCAGTTGTGATTACCATGCATAGTTTTCCTATATGAACTTCCACTAAAGAATAGAGATGTACTTGTAGATGTCGTGGCCAAGCCTTAATAGAGCTCAAATTTATCTTCCTGACTCTTGCACATCATCTACTTAATGCTTAGGATTTATGTGCTCTTAAAAGTGTACAGTGGATGACTTAATTCTCTTATTCATACATGTCAGAAGATTTGCTTGTGTGTAAAGCTCAGCCATATCCAATTAGTGTTCCGACAATACAGTTAATAGCTACAAGGTCACTGTGCCGATTAGCAATTTTTACAATATTGACTAGAATCATTCGCACAAGAGCAGGTATCAACATAAAAAATTCAAAATCATACTAGTTGGTCTATAGAAACAAAGTTAGAACAATTTTGCCACCAAAGAAGATAAACCTGGAGGACACAGAGAATATCAGGAAGATGGGCCTGCAATAAATGTCAATAGGTAAGCCTATCTTGATTAAAGTTGGAGATAAAATAAAATATCAGTAAAAAACAACAAATACCAAGCAACACAAACAAGTGGTGAGCTGGCACATCAGCCATTAGTTATAAATCATTTGGAGAGTTTTTGTAGTGAGAGGCAGCATATACAGCCATCAGCCGCTGAAATCATTAAACGCCATAGGTACAAAGATTTAATCATAAAATAAGGAAGACAACACAAAAGCGCATTTCAAATTAACTCACTATCTCTGCTATACGAGTGTAATTACCTGTAAAAATAACTCACTATCGTTTTGATACGAAAAAAGTGTATCTCGATTAACATAATAAAGGTCACATTCGCTTGGTGGAGGCAACCAATTCACACAAAAAGGAGAGGGTGTCATCAAAGAAAAAATATCCAACCGGCTGTAGCCTAGCAGATACACCACTCTCTAGATGGAGGTACGAGATGGAGTGTGTGTGTGTGTGTGTGTATTAAGACTTCTGAATTTACTATTTTCCCAATAAATAAATATATAAGTAAATAAACAGGCAGTCAGGAAACCTGCCTGCTGGTGTTATATAACAAAGTTCGAACCTGCTGATACTGGAAATATAGCTGGTTACATCCAAGCAAAGTACAGCGTGGAGCCAGGATTTAATAGGATCACCAGATGAATATCTGATAGATTCAGCCAACTCTATCTTCTTGAAAGACAGCCTACATTTATGATAAACAAGTCATGACAAACTTCAATACATAACAGACTTCAGAAATGTTAAACTTTAAAAGCTACGCCTCTCTAACTCATATGTTCATCCCTATAATACAAATTTACAATTATGGAATGCACATGTGCAAGTTAAAGTTCATGAAACCAATACTCAGTTGCCTAAATCTGCTACATATAAACTTGTAAGGTCCGCTTCATATAAACTTGTAGGGTTGGGGCATGTGTGCCTTTCAAAAAAGTTACTCAAAAGTTTTTTTGTAATTTATAAGTAGAATTATGTTTTTAAAATAAGTCATTTGTTTAAATAATTAATTTGCAAGCCAGTAATGTGTTTGATCTAACTCAAAAGTTATCATCAATAAAGAATTTACTAAGATCACATCAAAAAAAAAAATCACCAAGAGAATTAGCAAAAAAAATCACAAAGAGAAGTACTCAAAGTTCCATGCTTCTGCGAGGGATATATTGATTTTTGTCCAAGTCAAACACAAGCTCAAAAGCTCAAAAGTAAAAGAAAAGAAAAAAGAAAGTACATCGCATACAACCTTTGGAATTCAACTTATAAAATTGTTCTAAGTTGTAAGATTTAATTGACAAACAGTGAAACGGACATTTATTTTAATTTGGGTTTATAAGTTGGTCAAGGTTGCCAAAGAAGCCCTCAAACACCATATGCATGGAAGTCAAGGAAAAAAATCATAAGGTTTTAAGCAAATGCTTTCAAACAATAAAAATGTGTGCTTTTTGGCATGTCTGATTTGTAAACCTGAAGGACCACCTTCCATATGAAGGTAAAACAATAATATCTAAAAATGTAGCTTCAATTCTTCAATAGTTTATCAAATTCATCGCTTTCCCCTATTTATTGTTTAGGAGAAAGGCAGTAACTTCAAATACTAGCACCTAGGGAAAAAATTCTACATAATTGCCACCGACAAATAAGAGCAACATATTGTTTCATGATTCATGAACAGCACAAAGTTCAAAAAATACCAGAAAGCGAGTTTGCTGAGCTTTTTGTTGAGATACGGCTTTGCTCCTCCAACTGCTGCAGTAGCTTCAATGATAAAGACTGCCCTGTGCCTTGATACCTTCAAAATAGAATTAAGAATATTAACAAATGTGAAATAGGCCATCCATAGCTCCAGCGGAGATACTATTCAGGAATAAAAGCAATTGATTTCAAAATTGAGCATGTATGGTTTATTGAGCATGAAAGGAAGACCAGATAAGGCCCAAGCAAGGACTTCACAACTGGCAACGGAATTGCTGCAGCCTCATCAGCCACCAACAATTCCACTTGGGAGAGCTTTTCATGTTCATGCGGGAAGAGATTGGTGAAACTATTACTTATTGAATTTGAAATTAATATGAAAGCTTGTCTTCGTACGAAGACCTCTTTCAATACATTTGGTAATAGGCCACAGCAAAAGCATTCATTCCACCCTGCATCCTATCAAAACTTGTGCTTCCAAACAAAATTAATACTAAACCTATGGTTCATGTCGACAGGAACTCCCTACAAACAAAACAACAATAGAATAGCTGAAGCAAAAGAAGAGCAAAAAACATTTACAGTACACCACTACCTGTATTGCACGGAGTTCAAGAGCCACCTCCACTTATACAAGTTTTAGTCCCAGAATGCCTCTTAATATATTACTCGCTAACCACTATTATCTCTTAATAGTTAATACACAAACCTCATTAACCCCTCCAAAATAGTGGTGATAAATTATGAGCTTGTATGAACTCGAGCAACAAACAAAACCATGAGGTATACAGATTGATTTGAGTTTGAATAACATAAAGCATTATGTCAATTTATAGATAGACAGTAGAGCTGAAAAAAATATCTACATTGGATTTATGTACAACAAATATATCACCTGTTCATGTTAAATAACCGAATGCTAGTCTTGTTCAGTTCCTGACCAGAGAAATGACAAATATATATTATTTAGAGTAACTAGTTGGCATGGGAACATATCAAGGCCACTCTAAGGGTGACACAAGCAGTCCATAACCAAGTAGTATTAGTGTGCCCTGTGTGTTCTAGTATTAAAGTATCAAATGCAAAAGAATAATTATTACAAATTCAAATTTCTTTCATAAATAAATAAAACATCCACCATATTTAAAATTCCAACAGTTGCAACTGTATGAATCCAAGTACCAAAAGTAATCTAGTATCAAATTATAACATAACAAACAATTGAACTAGTCAACAAATAGCACACACATCAAACTATTTAGACTGTTGATGATACAGAGGGCGGTATTCTTTTTTAAGAGAGAATAGGCTCTTTCCTTCAGCTATCATATTGTTGTACTTTTCAATCCACTCAGCTTTTTCCTGGGAAAAAAATTTTAAGTACGAGGAAATTTGAGATGGCAACATATCTAATACGATATCTAATTATCAGAAACATCACTTACAGTATCACTCATGTTCCACCATTCTATAGATCCTGCTAGAGTATCCTCATCTGCCGTCTCTTTTGTCATTAAATCTCCTGTTTTAAAGCGTTGATGAGTCTGGAAAAATCGTACCAGATGGTCGGTAATCCTGTAATCAAACGAAATAACAAAATCAAATCAAAACCTTACAAAGAAAGGACCTGAAAAAGGGGGAAAACACTAATGTTAAAGGTTACATGAACATTTGGAAACCGCCTAGCTCTGCACTCTTAACATATATGGTTCCTTTTCCCTTTTTCCTTAATCAAAAATTAACAAAATCTCAGTTGACAAACAAATTAAAATCGGTTGAACAAAGAAAATAAAATTGGATAAAACCTTAGTTGATATCACATTTCTCAGCTTTTCCGAAAGTTCCAGCCATTGACGATTCCTGCAATATATTCTTCATGGTACTTTTGATAAAGTTAACCACCACACAATATTTACATATATCAAGGGACTAACAGAAAATTAAACCAAGTATGCGGTAATCAAACCCTAAAGACACAACTAAGTACAATTAGGGTTGGTTTAAGTTACCATTCAATAAGATACAACCCTCACTTGAATAAGATTAAACAAAAAAAAAAAAGGCCAAGTGATATACAATTGGGTTCCATATAAACCCCCAAATACCATACAATCCTAATAAGCCCGAAAATTCCAAAGTATAAACCCCAAGAGAACAAATTAGGGTTTATAAAATCCCCAAATCAGAATAATAACAAATAGAAAAGAGCATATAGAAGATTTCAAATCCCTAAATTCTAATTTTAAACCCCCAAAACTGAGCAACGATTATTCCGAGAGAGAGAGAGAGAGAGAGAGGCTTACGGAGACACGTTTGTATGCAGTTTCAACAATGTCGGTTTCAAAACCTAAATGGAAACTCTTTAATCTGCGCCTATACATCACACAAGCAACTTATTTCCGATAAATTAGAACATCGATTATCGTACTACAATACGCCCAACGATCCAATGGATAGTGCAGCTCAGATAAGGTGCATCTAAAAAATAATTTGACAAACACTGACTTCCTGAAAACAATTCATGATAAATTCACTTTGGCAAAGTGTGTGACTCTCATATCCACAATTGGTCCAATGAAAATACCGTTCCTTGGCTCCTTGCATAAGTTTAAACCTCACGGGGTTCTTTGTGGAGGGGTGGGTGGGTTCGGGGATCTTAAATTTCATATTCTCCATGCATAGAAAACGTTGGGTTTATATTTAGCAAAAAAAAAAAAAAAAAACGTTGGGTTTGTCCGGTTGGACGTTCTTGTGAAAATTTACGGCGGTAATTGCGGAAAATTATACTCCCTCCCAATGGGATGTTAACGTTTGGGCGTAATATTGTTAAAATCCGTCCCAATGGGATGTTAACGTTAACGTTTGAGTGTAATATTGTTAAAATAAATGAAGTAGTGGGTGTAATAGTGATTTTATAGTTAAAATAAGTTAAGTAATGGATGTAATAGTATAAAGTATTAGAGAAAACTGGGCCTGAGGACAACCTCAGGTACTCTCCTAAGGTTAGAACAAAATATAGCTATAAAATAAGGGGCCCCGCACGGGCATTTTAGTAAATATAAATTGTTTTTCAGTAATTTACAAAAAAAACCCTTAAATTTGTATTGAAATTTGGTCTAACCTCAGGTAGAACCCTGAGGATGACCTCAGGCCCATGAAACCCTAAAGTATTATTAAAATAAGTGAAGTAGTGGGTGTAATAGTGTTAAAACTTACTATTTTAGGAAATGTTAACAATCTATTGGGATATCCCAAAATAGAAAGTGTTAAGAATCAAAAGAGACGGAAGGAGTATACATTTACAAAAATGTCATTTAATTTTTTGTACTAAAAAACATAATTTTGTGCAATTCACTGAAATTTACATTCACGAACATATTCTGACAAAAGAAATGATTTGAACATAATAATTACTCTCTTTATCCAATTCATTTCTATACATTTATTATTTTGGGACGTACCATCATTTCTGTACATTCCAAAAATAGTAAAGTTTTAATACTTCCTCTATCCAAAATACATGTCCCTTTTGCAAAAAAAAAAAAATTGTCTCAAATTACATGTCCTTCTCTTCTTTCCATATATCTCTTCTTTCTATACAAATTTAAGTCTAATTTTCCCAAAATTACCCCTACATTTGTATTTTCAATGCTTGATTTCTTTAAAACTTAACTCTATTCTCATTTTTTAATACATTTATTAAGGTTATTTATTGAAAAACCTTATCCAACCAACCTTTTTCTTAATATGCGTATTTTTTTCAAAAGGGACGTGTAAATTGGGATAGAGGGAGTGATAAAAAACACTATTACACCCACTAACTTTCCTCCACTATCTCAAATCAAATCTATAATATAAAATACTATTATACCCACTACTTTTCTCCACTATCTCAAATCTATTATTAAATATTGATAAGTCCCACCACTTTACTCATTTTTTTATACATTTTCTGAAACGGTTTCCAATCTTTTTCCCAAATACTGATATGACACTTATATACTTAGTAAACTTCGATAATAATATGGGATCCCGCGTGTATTCATATGCGTCCATAAATTAAAATCAACCATATGTTATGTTATGTCATTTGAAATTTTTTTTAAAAAAAATATTCGAGATACATAACACTACTCGTATAATTACATAGCAATTGATTTTTATTTTTTCCGAATAAGCTTTCATTCATAAACCACAAGTCACTAACAAACATAAAAGTAACGCGGAATTTTGTAAGTACACAATCCGATTATCAGACATAATATGGGTGAGGATCCTCCGTCCCCTTCTTCATGTTTCCTGTATAAAAGAGTGCTTCTAGCGGGGCTCCTATATTAAAAAATAAAAATAAAAATATGTTTTATATATAATATATTCTATACAGGGGACAAAGAAGGGAACATGGAAAAGAGAAACAGGATCCATACTCCGTAGTACATATATACATCTATTTAAATTATCATTTCGATTCATGTCTAAATTCGAAAGATTGAAAAGGAATTGTAGTGTATCTGATATGAATAGAAAAATAAAGAAAATAAATTTTAAATGTTATTATTAATAAAATATCTGCTTAAATAAAATAAATTAAAATAAAATAATAATTAAATTTCGCAACTTGCACGGACAAAAACCCTTTCTTGCATATATCTATATAAATCGAACTTTCTGGAAACATCACTTCAGCATCAACATTTTAGGCATTTTACAATCTAAACTCGATTCAACACACAACGCGCACACACACACTCGATTGTTTGATTAAAACAGGGTTTCTGAAAAATGATATTTAATCACACAAACAAAACGTGAATTTATGATTTGTTATCATTCTTGAATCATTATTTATTTGTAGTTTAGGTGTTTGATATCGAAACGTGCATGTGTTTTATTTTATATAGTCGTATTAATACAAATGTTTTATTTGCCTACAAAATGCTACTGAGACTGGTGATTCTTAGTATTGTGGTAGATTGATATTGAGGCCATTGTTCCATGGAGAACCATCTTACGTGGAGAACCGTGGAGAACCACTTAAAATACATTATAATTGCTTTATATATAAGGGCCCCGCAGGAGCATCTTCACAAAAAAGTCTTATAATTCTATACTCTATCTATTTATAAAAAAAAATTACAAAAAAAAACATTTTAAAAAAAAATTCAAAAAATGATGACGTGGCACCATTTTTTTAAATTTTTTTAAAAGTTTTTTTTTAAAATTTTTTTTTTGATGAATGGATAGAGGATAGAATTATAAGACTTTTATGTGAAGGGGCCCCGCCAGGGGCTTTATATAAAAGACTATTTTAATGCATTTTAAATGGTTCTCCACGATTCTCCACGTAGGATAGTTCTCCCTAGAGGTGAGACTCTTGATATTGATTCGTAGGATTGTTATGAGTGATTTAATTATACCCCTTCGTTACGTCGTTTGTAGCGGACATGAGCAGAGCTAGATTTAACAGAGAACCAAAAAAAGAATAAAAGAAGTTTTCACTCATGTGCAAAGCCCGCCACCCCATTTACAAGTACAGGACAAAGAAATTTTTACAAAATTTTGGACTTCCCGCTTTGTTATCTAATAATAATAAATCAAATAAATAACTACTTTTATTTATAATAATAATAATAATAATAATATTTTATAGGAAACAATTGTTACAATTTATTTGTAAGTAATTTTTGGATATTTGTAATTATATATATAAATTTTAAGTAAATTCGGAAGCTAAATTTTGATATTGAAAAATCAAGTGAGACAAAAAGTACGAGACCAAAGATTATCCTATACAACACCACAAAAAAAATGTTCCTACATTTCACGTAATTATCCTATATATAATTAGCATAATAAAGTTTACATGGTATGGTTTGATCGTCAGGACATATATGTCATTTCAAAAATATTATTAATACTTAAATTTTAAATATTAATAGATAGAAATTAAAAGTATTATTAAGTTGTACACCTTATTTCAAAAATTGTGAGCAAGATTTATAGATATTATTTTGGAAAGAAAAACAAATATTAATTCTATAGAGTATGATAAAGTTATTGAGGAAACACAATATAAAAAATTATAAATTTAATAATTTTAAAATTAGAAAAATAAGAATTTTCAAGCAAAAAAAGTACAACAACAATTAAAGTATTAAAAGTTATGTTAATAAAATAACTATCATCAATTTAATGAAATTTACAAATACTGTTTTATAAATCTCTCAAAAAAAATTAGAAAGAACAGAATTTACCATAAAAATTCATTAATAATATTTATAAACTATTATAATGCACAGGGTAGTTTATAAAACAATACACACATATATATCAAATATCATTGCTGATATTTGATACAAGCTAGTATAGAGTACTAGCTTACGGGGTAATTTTCCAGGGTTTATAGTTTTACGTAAGCTAGTACTCTATACTAGCTCGTATCAGATATCATTGCTGATTGCTCATAGGTTGGTAGTACTGTGCTAGGTTTATATATTGCTCACATGTAATGGTTCCGTGTATTTGTTTACCTGACACTTGAACTACTCTGTATCAAACTACTGCATATATATCAATCGAGATTAGAAGCATTGCTAATTACAACCATATAACTAAATTACTCTCAATGACTATAATGTAAGTGACAGATACAGTTAAAAAGAAAGAAAAACAACATCGAGGTACAGTTAGCATCTGGCTGAAACATAAAGGAGAAAGCGAAATCGATAAGTACCAAAAGAAATAACAAATATAACATATAAAGGAAATTAGAGATCTTAGCAAATGGAATTAACGCAGTAACGCCAAGCAGGAGGGAGGGAGAGAGAGAATTAATAACAAAGTGCACAAATGGATATCTGGTTTAGATTATGGTGTGTATTTAGATCAGATAGCTACAGCTTGCGGGCGATGAAGACATTAAATGCCAACAAGGAGCTCTAATGTTTAGCAGACCTTAGAAACAAAAAAAACAGTATCAAAGGAACATAACAGATTCAGAACTGAACAATGCATAGAAAATGCAGCAATGAACAAGAGCAATGAGTAAAGCTTAGAGATGAGCAGGCCAATGACAGAACCAAAAGTAAAAGAACGATTTTGTACAAGTACCACGATACTTGCATACTGCGTCTTAGCAACTTTAAAGCGAGGACAACCTCCAAATAATCCATAGAACTAATATCCTCTAAACAGAAGTAGAACACAACACCCTTCTACACTGAAGAAAATACTAGCAAATAAGCTTTCCTGGCAGTTTCAAGATTGCTTTGGGTTCCACACCCTCCAATCAACTCTGCATCATTTATATCCCCTGAGACAACGTTATACTGCAGCCACCGTCATTCCCCTTTTTTTTTTATCACATATATTGAATGAATTTGATCCGTATTAGAGACTTGGAGACCACACTTGAACTCTTCCTAATCTCAATTTGGCTTCTGACTTGAGCACAAACCCATTTAATTTATCCACACTCAAGCCACAGATTTATTAAAGCAGTAGAATAATCTCTATGGCGATGATATTCCTTATCTGTCAATATTTTTGCAGAAGCTACAATAATTAAATCCGCTATGTGAACTCCCATTGCATCAATATTCTGAATCAAAAGATAGATAACCCCATTGGCAGCCAAGTCATACATAACCTCTAACTCACATTCTATCCAACCCAGCAAAGACTTCTCCAAGAAAATATGCAGCATCACATTAGCTGCACCACCCGACTAAGCCTTAAATTCATCCTTATTGTAGACAATCCCCTGAAACTCTTTTCAAGACTTCTGAGGAATTTTTCTCAGACCCTAACTTCTGGGAACCCATATCGGAAACCATAACACAATAGTGGAAACCATATCGTTCCAAAAAAAGTCAGAAGTCATTTGGGAGATGTGACCTAAATGGCACCTTCCATTGCAGGTAGCACGCACCATTTGACATTTTTTCTTTGCTAACAGAGGGTTGTGACACCTCCTCATAACACGAGGATAACCCTCTTTCAGCTAATACCAATTTTCAAATTCTCTGTACGGGTATTCACCATGTATATTATCATCAGACCTGAGTCTCTCCCTGAAACCAGGAGCCTCACAGTTCTATGAGAAATATGTATAGAGACACGGTTGGGAGAATCAGTTCCTGTAAAACACTCAGGCATCAAAACAGAGAATGCACTTGCATCGCAGTGACATGATTCCTCGCTATGCAAACCTGCCCAAACCATTTATTAACAAAAAAATAATCCACAAAAAACTAACACCAAAGAAAAAAGTTTGTGTTGCTTCGCCTCACGCTCCTTAAATGTGACTCTGCACCAATTACAGCCTCGACCATTTCCTATCTAAGTGGTGATTCAACAGTCAACACGACTGCCGAGCTGCTATTACTATGTTGACAACTTCGTGATATAACATATTTTGCTGCATCACAGTCAATGGCCTTATGCTAATGTTGGGGCAAACCTTATGATTAAAAAGACAAGGAAAAGTCAGTACAGAGTAAAGAAAGGTAACAATCCGTGTTATGATCTAACAAATCAAGAAACTAAAAGACTGTGTTAAAAATTGTTTGTATTCATTGAAGAAGAAGAAGTAAAATCTTTACAAAGAGATGAGAGTTTATATCCTAGTCTAGTGAAAGTAGAACGCGGGAAAAGTTGTTACAAAACTAACTACTCTACTCTGCTGACTAGATTGCTTAGCTGTCAAATAAATTACACATTATTTAACTAAGTAACTCCAACACCCCCCCTCAAGTTGGAGGGTAATGAGGTTACACCCAACTTGGAAAGAATCGTATGATGTTGCAAACCAGTCAAAGGTTTAGTGAGAACATCAGCTAACTGCAGTTTAGTAGGAACAAAAGACAACGTGATCAAGCCTGAACAGAGCTTTTCTCGAACGAAATGACAATCGAGTTCGATGTGTTTAGTACGCTCATGATAGACAGGATCCTTGGCTATGTATATTGCTGCTTGATTATCACATTTAACAGGAATGGGTACAATATCAGGAACTGCAAAGTCATCTAATAATCTGGATAGCCAAGCAAGTTCTGCAGTTAGTCTTCTTAAAGATCTGTATTCTGCTTCTGCAGAGGACAAAGAAACTGTATGTTGTTTCTTTGATTTCCAAGAGATGAGACTATCTCCTAGAAAAACAACAAAACCACTGACAGATTTTCGCGTATGAGGACAAGCAGCCCAATCTGCATCACAATATGCAGTAAGTTGATAAGAACTGGTAGAGCTGAAGAAAAGACCTTGTTCTGGATTAGTCTTCAAATATCTCAGTACATGAAGTGCTGCATCCCAATGAGGCTGTCGTGGACAACTCATGAACTGACTAAGATGTTGAACACTAAAAGAAATATCCGGCCGAGTATGTGTCAAAAAATTCAACTTTCCAACTAGTTGTCTGTAAAGAGAAGGATCACTTATTAACATGCCTTGATCATGATAGAGCTTATGATTGATATCTAAAGGACTCACTACAGAAGTAGCATCAGAAGGAAGAAACTCTTGTAAAAGATCAAGAGTAAATTTCCTTTGTGAAATAGCCATCCCAGTAGGCAATCTATTAAATTCCAAGCCCAGAAAATAGTGTAGAGAGCCCAGATCTTTAATCTTGAAAGTGGAGTCTAAAAATTGCTTAATATCTTGAATTTCTGTAGTATCATCACCAGTGACAAGAATGTCATCAACATACACTGCTAGAAAAACTACTGCTGAAGAAGATTTCTTGTAAAATAAGCAGCAATCATTTTTGGAAGTCTTATATCCTTTAGAGATCAAAGCTGCACTCAACTTAGAATGCCACTGTCTAGAAGCTTGTCTGAGTCCATACAAGGATTTTTCAAGTTTACATACAAAACCAGGAGGAACATTTAAGCCTGGAGGTGGTTTCATATATACATCTTCATGCAAGTCCCCATGTAAGAACGCATTGTTCACATCTAGCTGAGTCAAATCCCAATTCTTTTTAACAGCAACTGCTACTAAACTCCTAATAGTTGTCATTTTAACAACAGGAGAAAAAGTTTCAGTAAAATCTATTCCTTCCTTTTGAGTGAAGCCTTTAACAACTAACCTGGCTTTATGCCTTTCAATAGAACCATCAGCATGATGTTTAGTTTTAAAAACCCATCTACAAGAAATAGACTTCTTTCCAGGAGGTAAAGGTACAACAGACCAAGTATGATTACTTTCTAATGCAGAAAACTCAGCTGCAATGGCTTGTTGCCATTCAGGATAAGCAACAGCTTCTTCATATGTGTTAGGTTCTTCTGGTGGAAGTTGAGGTAATGATGTGTTGACAGTACAACAAACTGAAGTAGAAGCAACATTGGTGGAAGTGCATAAGGATGTTAAAGTACAAGAACAGAATGAATCTGTACAATGTGCATGAAGTGGATGAACATAATGCTCAAGATAACCAGGTAACTTAGAAATTCTGGATGACTTTCTTGGTTGAAAATCAGTAGTATGGTGAGAATCATTAGAAGACTGTATAGAAGGCTGTATAGAACTAGAAGTATGTTGAGAATGAACAGAATGTTGTATAGGACTAGAAGATACAGTATGATCAGTATGAGATGATAACGGAACTGATGTATGAGAAGCAGACTCAAACAAATTAATGTCTGATGTGTTAACCAAATAAGGAGTAGACAATGGTAAAAATTGTGAAGAAGAAATATTCACAAATGGAAAAATGTGTTCATGAAATACAGCATCTCTAGAAATATGAATCTTTTTGGTTTCTAGATCTAAGAATTTATAAGCCTTTTTTCCATAAGGATAACCTATGAAAACACAAGGAATAGCTCTAGAAGAGAATTTATCTCTGTGAACTTTAGATGTGGAAATGTAACTAAGGCAACCAAAAGGCTTAAGATGAGAATATTGTGGTGTTTTATGAAATAAAAGCTCAAATGGAGATTTATTGTGTAAAACCTTAGAAGGAAATCTGTTAATCAGGTAAGTGGCAGTAAGAACACATTCACCCCAAAACCTAATTGGAAGATTTGATTGAAAAAGGAGAGCTCTAGAGGTTTCTAACAGATGCTTATGCTTTCTCTCCACAACTCCATTCTGTTGTGGAGTATAAGCACAAGATGTCTGATGAGTTATACCCTTGGAAGCAAAGAAACTTTGTGCAAAAGAACTCAATCCCAACTCAAGTGCATTATCAGTTCTAATAGTATGAACTGTGCTTTGAAATTGATTTTCAACAATAGCTATGAAAGACTGAATAAAGCTAAAAGCATTACTTTTATGGCTTAAGAGATGAGTCCAAGTAGTTCTAGTAAAATCATCTACAATAGTCAAAAAATATCTGTATTTATTATATGTAGGAGTAGAATAAGGACCCCATACATCAACATGAAGAAGTTGAAATTTACTAGAACTTTGAATGGTACTATGAGGAAAGGGTAACCTGTGATGTCTTGCCTTAGCACATACAGTACAAGGTAAATCTGACATATTAGCATTACAGAGATGCAAAGTTTTGAGTTTACTGAAAGGTAAATGCCCTAATCTGGTATGCCAGATAAGTGCAGAATCATTACAACTTGAAAAAGAACTAAAAACAACAGATTTTGACACAGCTGAAGTAAATTGAGCAATGGAGTCAAGAAGATATAAGCCTCTTTGAGCTTTACCAAGAACCAGTGGCTTCTTCAGAGAAGAGCCCTGCAGACAACAAGTGTCATTAGTAAAGTAGACTGTGCAGTGTAACTGAGATGCCAATTTGTTGACAGAAAGAAGGTTAAAAGAAAAATGAGGTACATAAAGTACACTTTCTAAAATGATGTTGTTAGGAAGTATCACTGATCCTATAAGGGTAACAGACACAATGTTCCCATTAGGTAGTGATATATTCAAAGGATGAGGTAATGTAGTGAGTGTGGTGAACAATTGTTTATTGTAACACATATGATCATTTGCACCACTATCAATAATCCAAATGTTATTATTGAAAGCAGATAAACAGGTGATATGTGAAGAAGGTTCAATGGAATTACCAGCAAAATTAGCTGTTGAGGTTGATTCTATAGGTTGAGCAGTCTTGAGTAAAGTAACAAGTTGATTATACATCTCTGGAGTCAATCCTGTAGGAGAAGAAACAGTAGAACCAACAGATGGTGAAACATTTGAGTTGTGAGCTGTTAAACCAGAGTCAGAAGAAGAGATGTTATCAACATTAGCAGCAAACTTCTTGGTTTTGGTAAACTTAAAATCATTAGGAAATCCATGAAGCCTATAGCACTTGTCCATAGTATGACCTGACTTTTTGCAATAATTGCAATGCAAAGAAGGTTTAGATCTGTTATCATTGAACTGTTTTGGTTTAATTTGAGGAAAACCAGTTCGTGAAGCTGCAGCATTCAGAGAAGATGAATCAGCCATAAAATGAGTTGAAGAAGAATGAATATCTCTTTGTGCTTCTTCCTGAAGAATATCTACTCTGCTGACTAGATTGCTTAGCTGTCAAATAAATTACACATTATTTAACTAAGTAACTCCAACAATCCGGACAAGATAAAGCATAAAGACTTACATCCAAGTTCAAACATTTGAAAACCAAGGCACTCGCAGAATGAATAAATCCGGTCTAAGGCCTCTCCTTCAAACTGGTAGACCTCTCTTTCAACAATATCACTCCGGGCAGCAAAGAGAGGCATGTATTCAATATCTAAACCTTTCAGAAATATTACTTCCCGGCTCCAGCCCTTTAGTGAAGACTGTTGCATAACCGGTTTCGCGTCCCCTTTCACAAACCCACACTCATCATCCCGGAACCTGATCTCATAGAAAGGGGACTTATTCAAGTTGACTAGGGTGAAAAGTTGATGAAAATGCTTAAAAGTTAAGAAGAACCCGGATTTATTATGGCACGCAGCTAGAAACCAGATAATCCACTTAACACCATTTAGTTCCACCCAGTCCGGTCCCATTTCAAATCAAGATTCTTCAAGTTCATTCCTACCTAGACCGGACTAATGTGTTTTGTTACACCCAAATCCGAATACATTTTATTACCCCACTTATCCGGATTCAATACCTAATTCGGGATAGGCTAGAGCGCCCAGCCCGAATCGAGTATTCCCGGAAACTCAGAAACAGTAAACACAGATATCAAAACACAAAACCAAGATCAAAACATATCTACATACAATTATTTTAACCCAGAAGAAATCAAGAACACAACCAAAAACCAAGAATTTAAAAACACAAAAGAAGGCAGATACATGGTCATGCAACCCACAAATTGAGCCCACTAAACCAAACAAACCACAGTTCAACATCAAATACGCCTAACTTAAGCAAGGAGAGCAAAACAAGGGCTAGAATATGAACAGTCAAGAGGAGTTTTCGCAAAAACAAAGCAAAATGAAGAAACAAGACCAGAAAAGAGATAGACTTACCATGGAAGAGAAGCTGTACGGTTGAAAAACGGGACCCAAGTCCTGTTTAGTGAGATTCCGGTGAAAGTAGGAAGGGAGGCCGGAAAACACAGAGAAAGCAAAGAGTGTTTTTAGAGAGGAAGTTTGCGGATTTTGGTAAAGTACAAAATAAGCAGGTACAAGCCTATTTATAGGCCCGGAAAAGAAACGGCCCAAAAGGCCACGTGGCAATCAAGTATGGGGAAAAGAAAATTAAAAAAACAAAAGGACTGCAGTAATTATGATGAGTAGTGCTCAGTTCCCAAAAATTTATCTCAGCTGAACAAATGGAAGGATTTGATTGGGGATGCATATGTATGTACGATAGGTCTCATATTATTATTAGTATTATTAAGTAAATTATCAATTACAAGTGTGACATGTCAATTTTTGGGAAAAAATTTGGGAACAATTTTGGATCTCTAGCATTTTCCAATTATGATGAGCAACGATCACGCAAATTCCAAAAGAAATTTTGGAGTAACTCAATTTCAAATTCTATAGAGGAAAAAACTCAAAATCGATTGGAATTCTACGACAGCTAGGACTCCGTAGAACTCGGATCTTCGAAAGCTCAAATAGCCCGGTGTTCGTCTTCTGAAAGCTCAAATCCTATTTTACCACAATACGGATTGCTTCCCTTATCAACAATCCATATTGGGGGCAAATTTAACCAAAAAAGTTTCTTAATTACTCAAAGTTTTACAAACTTTGGACTTGTGAAAAATCTTATTTAATCACAATTCGAATTGCTTCCCTTGTCAACAATCCGAATTGGGGCAAATTCAACCAAATTTTTCTAAATTACCCAAAGTTTAGCAACTTTGGACTTGCGAAAAATCATATTTAACCACAATATGGATTGCTTTCTTTGTCAATAATCCGGATTGGGGACAAATTCAACCAAAAAAATTTCTAAGTTACTTAAAGTTTGTAAAAATTTGGACTTGTGAAAAATCTCATTTAACTACAATTCGGATTGCCTCCCTTGTCAACAATTCGGAATGGGGACAAATTCAACCAAGATTTTTCTAAGTTACCCAAAGTTTTGCAACTTTGGACTTGCGAAAATCATATTTAACCACAATCTAGATTGTTCCCTTTGTTAACAATTCGGATTGGGCGGCAAATTCAACCAAAAAAATTTCAAGTTTGTAACGATCGGGAAAATTACGTGTAATTTATTATATCAAAATATATTTTTAGTTGATTTTACGGTGTTTTAATTTATTTTTAATGCATTTAAACGCGTCATGATTTTTATTAAATAGGGAAATTATCCTATACGTGTTATGTGACCTCTGTGTATCATAGAATATTTTATTCTATTTTTCTATAATTTTTATATTTTTAGAATACAATTATTTAGCATTTTAATTTTCGGACCCAGTCCCTGTATTATATTTGAGGCCTTGTTTTTTTTTATAAAATTATTTTTATGCAATGATAGGATATTTAAAAATGCATTATTTTGTAATTTATGTAATATTCATAATTTTTGGAGAATTTTGACATTTATATGATATTTGTTTAAAAATAAAAATTTTACATTTTCATCCCATAAAAATTATTTTTAAGGCTTAATGATTTTAATTAGGGGTTAAAAATATTTTTGGCTATTAATTTTCTACTAATATTAATAGAAATCAGATTTTTTTTATTTATTAATAATTCATAAAATCAGATTTTTTATATATAAATAAATATGAAAATATATTTTCTCTCTCCTGTTCTTGAGGATCAAAGCTGAATTTGAAGGTGTTATTGATATCGTATTTTGTTGTACTTATACTCGAATCGAAGCTATCAATATGCTCTTTCATTATCCATCAACAGTTTTCGTGTTGGGTAACTTTCTGATTTTATATGAATTTTCTTTTGAATCTGCGTTATTAGGGTTCTTCATGAAATTTGGGGCTTCTTAATTATTTGATTTTCCGGTTGAATTGATTATTTGAATAGCTTCATATGGATGCCAGGAGTTCAATTCCATGTTTAATTTCGTCTTTCTATTGCTAGTTTTGTCAATTCGAATTCTAGGGTTCTTGAGTCAAATTAGGGCTTTTTGATTGAGTAATTTTCCGATTGATTTGATTATTTGTAAAGCTTCTAGAGGTCCTTAGGATCATATCCATGTGTTTAATTTGATTTTTCTATTGCCGGATTGTGATATTCGAGTTTTAAGTTTATTTAGTTTCTTTAATCAATTCGTTCATAGCTTGTGTTGATTGTTCGTATGTAAGGTGTTAGGGGTTAGATTTTACGAGTTATGGGCTTTGATTTCTGATAAATAACGTGTGATTTGGTTTAGAAATGAGTGGAAACGAGTTTTTGGCCGGAATAATTCTTGAGCTCGCCGGAATCAATTGTTTTGGTTAATTCTAGTTCATTTTGGTCGTGTTTGTAATCGTATATGAATGCCCAGAACGTTGGTGTTTATTTTGTGTCTGTTTTACGTCGGAAATGAGCTAACAGGAGCTCGCCGGAATTTTGGTCGCCGGTGTGAACAGTGTTTTGGGGGGGGGGTGTTCTGATTGTTGAAGACTTGGTTTTAAAAAAAAAGTTTTACTTTTATTTACTTTTAAATCATTTAATAATTCTTTAATTTAATTATAAAATTCAGAAAATTATTTTCTTAAAATATTTTGGAAATTCAGAATTTATTTCTGAATTCTTTTTTTTATTTTTAAAAAATAATTTTATTATTTACTTTTAATTCAAAAATAATTAAGAATTAAATATTTTTAATTATACTAATTAATTTCAAATAATGCTTTAATTAATTTAATTATTTGATAAATGTAATAATTTATTAAATAATTTTATTAATTAATTATTAGTTGCTTTAATTAATTTAATTAGGATTATTTAATTTTTAATTAACCAATTTTATGTTTAAAAATGTTTAAAAATAGTTTTTATTTATTCAAAAATTTCAGAAAATGTTTTAAAAATCTTTTAAAAATCCTGAATTGGATTTTATTCCAAAATGGTGATTTAAATTGTTTTAAAAATATTTCTTTAGTCTAGTTTAGTCCCGAATTGAGTTGTTAGACCGATTTTGTGAAAATTTTGTGTTATATGCTATCCGAAAATTATGTGAATTGTGTGTTATTATTCTTTGATTATCTGTTAGTGATTTGTAAATTTTCTAATAATGCCCTGTACCTAAATCTATTCCACTTATTTAATTGTAATGATATGCAAGCATGTTATGATTATTAATAGTTTATGTGTATATGTGACTAAGTTAGTGTCTTACTATTAGGTGTTATGCGTGACAAGTATATATGTACTTAATTCGAGGATTAATGATTTATCTGTAGGATTAATTATTGTCTTGAGGATTAATGACTTATTTCGAGGATTAATTATTGTCTCGAGAATTAATCGTGTCTTGAGGGTTAATTGGTTATTTTCGTTCTCTTTCGGGAATAAGGTATCTGTTTTGAGGATTATTTATTTAGCTCGAGGATTTATTTGTTTAATTCGATGATTAATTGGTGAGTATTGACTTAGGTTTGTTGGTGGAGATAAGTCGATGTTAAATGAAGAAGGTGGAGAGGGATGCAGCATTGTTTGTGGATGGTTGGATTTATTGTGAGGTTTGTTGAGTATTGAACACGGTAAAAGAATACAGAGGGGGGGGGTGAATGGATTCTTGAACTTTTCTTGGATTGAGTCTGTGTAGCAGATAAGTGCTTGTGTGTGCAGAAATTAAGGTGCGGATAAATAAACAACACAAGACACAATATCACTTTAATCTAATGTATATTAGATAAAGGTTGCTACAATCTGTGAATACAAATGGTAGTATTCTCAGCTTCGTTTTTCTCAGAGAGATATAGCTTACAGTGTATGAAAAACTTGACTCACAAAGTTACTAAGTTATGAAGTGAGGCTGTGTCCTTATAGAACATGGATACAGCCTGCTTACTTCAAATAAGGTAGCTAAAACAAATTACTTTCTAGTCTGTCTATCCTTTTTGAGTAAGTGTCCAAACGGTTACAGATTTGACTTTGCAAAGCCTGTTTAGATCCACTTCTTTAGCTCCTTGTCTCTTCTATATCTCTCCAAGCTTCCTTGTAGGCTTTCCAGAGCACGTTACAGATTGTGGTCCATAAAGTGCATTGGCTTGTTGCAGGTTTCTGACTTGTACAATTTCTTCAGTATTTTGTCTCCAAGAATGTATTCGAGAAGTGACTAAGTAAGTGATTCGAGAACTAGAATTGACTTGATCGATAACTCTGAGTTCTCGAATACTGTTATAGTGACATATCGAACCACTTCTCGAATAGCTCTTTTCCATCAGGATTCCTTGAGTTGTCGAATAGAGCATTTGACTTATCGAATCCTCGAGTTGTCGAATAGCTTTCTGAGTCTTTGAGATATCGAATGGAACTTTGACTTGTTGACTCTTTGAGAACTCGAATACCATCTTGACTTGTTGACTTCTTGAGTTCTCGAATAGAGTAGTAGACATATCGAATCCCTGAGATATCGAGTGAGATATCGAATAGTGTATTCAGAGATATCGAATAGTGTCTTGAGATATCGAATCTCTGACTTCTCGAATGCTGGACTTCTCGAATAGACAAGTATACTTCTCAAATTTGTACTTAGGCAGATTCTTCATTTCTTCAAATCCCAACTGTGATTATTTGATAGTCTTTAACTCCTTGCTTGAGGCATGAACCATGGAACTTCTTTCAAGCATTATTCTAGACTATATTTGTACAGTTACACAACTAGGATTTGATGCCTATCACAAGTACAATACAAACAGAAACTCTACAACTAGAGGTTCCCTCAGTTAAGAGGTCATGTAAGTAATGCAAAGCATTACAAACAATTAGGCTTGTTATTAGATGTATACAGGCATGCCTCTGTAACTAACAATCTCCCCCAAATTGTGAGTGAGACCCTTAGTCACAATTTCATGTCTGATAACAAGCCTAACATACATTAAAGATAAAACTTTTTAAAAGTACAGGTATGTGATTTGATTGAACACATAAATGAAATTACAAGATAAATACTCTTACAGTATGATGAGGTACTAGCCATTTTCTTTTGATTGCATCTCCATTGCTTTGGCTTGTAGATCATCATATGCTTTCTGTTTCCTTTCTTTCTCCTTTCTTGCAATCTCATCTACTGCTCTCATGATTTCTGTCATAGCATCCAATTCTTCAATCATAATAGAGTTTTTGAAATCTTCAAGCACTGGCTTCAGAATGTTGGCAGGATAGTGACTGAGTAGGTTCATCCTTATATTGACATTGTCTCCATTTCTCCTCCTATACTTCACCACATAGGGATCAAACTGAACTCTACACAATCCCTTTGCCCTTAGCTTTTCTGCTTCAATCTCCAGTCTATCAATTTCTTTCTCCCTTTCTAACCATTTCTCATAGCAGCCCTTTCTTATCTTCTCAGCATACTCTTTCTTCATTTTCACAAAGTCAATCAATTCCAGCTTCCATACTTTCTCCACCTTGTCTTTAGAATCCAGCAATGCAATGATTCTTTCTATCTCATACAATTTACCCCAATGTTGACAACCCCCTTGTTTGAATTTCATTTCTTTCCCATCAGTGTACTTGATTACAAGGTGGTCATCCACAATTGCAGCATAGCATATCTTTTGAGCTCTTAGAAATAGCAGTTGCTCTTCATCAAAGTCTTCATCAAGTGGCTGGAGCTTTAATCCTGGAATGATTGTCAGGGCTCTAGATTTGGATAGCTTCACTCTCCTTGCAGCATGTTTAAATTTTATCCTCTTGACATGGTTGCTTGGCAGAAATCTTTGACCTTGGTTGGTAGACCATAGTAGTATTCCATTAGCAGATTGCTTTCTGAAACATACACATGGTTTCTTGACTTGAATCTTCTTCTTTTCTTGAGATGGTAAGACAGTTGCAGAAGCCATAGATGTAGATTTTGCTAGGTCACTACTAACAGTATTCACCCTAGACTTAGAGTCTTGTGTTGTGGTGAGGTTACTGCTAGCAGTGCCTAAGGCTTGCTGTCTTCCACTCTTTCTCACATATGTTTTACCCTGGTCACCATCATCCTTTTCATCCTTGTCCCCCTTTTTCTTCTTATCTTCATCACCCTTATCTCTCCTGTGATGTCTTCTTCTCCCATCACCTTTGTCTTCAGAATCATCATCCTTATTTCTCCTAGGTTGAGCCATCTCTAGAATTTCACCAGTTGCAATATAGGTTCTGAGGATATGCAGTGCCTCAATTTCTTCAGCATTTCTGGCTCCAACCTTCTTCTGTAATTGATCAATGATAGCAATGATCAGTCTGTGATTTCTGGAGGTGAGATCATGAGGAATGACCAATTGCTTGATATCTTCAATTCTGGTACCAGACTGATAAATAATTGTCCATGGTTTCTTGATCACTTCTGGTAGCCTTGTAGGTTGACCATTCCTCAAATCATCAAACAGACTCTTGCTGTTCTCATTTTTCTTCTCAATGATCTCAAGTATGGCATCTATCTCTGAGTGCTTTAGGTCTTGTAGAGTCTGGTATGTTAGATGCCATATTTTTAGTTTGGAAACCATCACTATCTCCTTGACCCATATATTGTTGACTTTCTTGGGGATGACAGTGATGTAGTCTATCTGCTTCTTTACCTCCCTCAGATAAAACTGAGTGTCACCAACCTGTTCCCTTATGGCTTTCAGAAACTCCAAGAAGGCTTTATCATGATAGACATTGGAGTTAGCAACTTCTTGTAGCTTGCATTACTCGCATAATAACTCGATTTTGAGCCTAATTCGGATTAACTCAATATAATTCGGGTCCAACTCAGATTCAACATTAAAAAATTCAGAAAAAAATAAAAAAAAACATAAAAACAGTAACTCAACATAATAATATAAATATTTTATCAAAAGTCTTCCAAAATCCACTCATTCATCTCACTATATAGTATATCCACATCCAATTATGTACAAAATTGATGATTTTTATCTCTGAATTTGAAACTCATCTTATTCAAGTTTAAACCATCGAATATAAATTGGAATTATTTTTTTTTGTTATTTACGAAAATACATATCGATAAGAATAAGAGTGATACGCATTGTTTCAGTTAATTTCAGTTTTGTAGTAACATATAATTTATTTAAATGATTTATATTTTCACCAATAATTTTAATTTATAAAATTAATTTTTTTAATACATCCGATTTTTTCCAAGTACTCCCGATTAATCCGCATACTCATGGATTCATTGAGTGGATCCGAGTTACGATTTTTAGAACATTGTTATTGCCTGTTACATACTTACATGTCGAAACTGAAGCAAGAATTTCGATTGTTTTTTTCCCAAATCATGTAATATGATGTTTTTCATTACCCTCATGGCCTCATCCATAACTACCTTTTCATCATCCCCGTCATCAATTTATGGTGCAAAAAATGAACACTTATCTAAAATTACCACTTGCACCCGCTAATATACAGTGCAATCCAGCCGTTCCACCAGATGCAATTTCACGTCCACACTTCCGTATATATGACATATTTTAAATAGGGAGCGTTTTTTATGTGAATACATGGAGACCCATCATTTATACGCCGTACAAATTTTTCCAGCATATGGGCACACTTGCTCTGGACCATCTATCTTTTAAATAATGTTACTAATATTACTTGTTGACTATGCGTCTATGCCTATAGTTTGTGTCTTTGTGAGTAAAGTTTCCGACCAGGACCCCAGTAGTACTTGTACTGTTGCCTACGAGCAAGGTTTAATTGTTTATATCCACTTTGAAAATGGATTATACTAGATACATACTATGAATAAGAGATTACAATCAACTCGTGAACAGATATTACAGTGAAAGTATAGACTACATGCAAACAGCAGCAGGAAGCAGATTATACTATGAGAAGGTGACGGTATAATCTTACTTTTTCTTACAATTGGAAGAATAAGTTACATTATAATTCAATTAAAATTTTAAACTAAACCAAGTACATCTTTCTACCAAAAATTCTAATCCTCAGCACACAGAATCAGAGCAAATGAGTATCCACTGCATCTGTTAGACAAATCTGCATTGTCTAAAACAACAGTTTAGCAACTGGAAAGTTGATATCTACACAATCAAAAATATAACTATTCCATGCTTTTACTAAATTTTTTTTTTTTCGTATGATGAATATGCTGCATTCTGGGTATTGTTTTGTATCTTTTTGACAATCATAATTCATAAGACCATTCATATTATTTTAATGATCATGGATCATTGCAATTGATGAAATCAAGTTCGGACAACAAAGGCTATCAACAATGAAACAGGCATTGCTATTGTATAGAATTTGTGTAGTCATATATATTTTCTCCTTTTATCAACAATGAAATGGTGGGATACTTTGGAACTATATCAAAGCAATGCAAACCTCAAGGGAAATAGCAATGACCAAATTCAGGCATGATAAGAAGCATCAATAATATTCATCTATCTCAATTGGGCTCAATAAATCCCTCACTTGTGACTTGTGAGGTGAAGAATCTAACAATTACAACGATCAGGATATTAACAGCAATAATTCCACCGTTATGCTACGGACAACAGAATGATTAGCAAGGCTGTTTCATGGGGTCTTGAGAATTGGGACAGTGAATCAGTGATGTCACTTTCTTCATATAAAAAGCAACAGAAAATTCCCCTTCTGCAGCAAAGTCGATTCATCTTTTTTTTTTTTTTTTTTGCCAGGAGAAACTTTACAGACATAAATTGTATTGAAATACAATGTAAGGGAAAAAGAATTTCTTTCATACAATAAAATTTATTATCTAACCGAAATGCATGTAAGTTGTTTAAAGCAGCATCTTCAGTATTGCTCCTGAAAACAGCATGACTGGAAGAAACTTTAAAGCATTGGCCTTCCACATGTCCACATCTTCAGTATTGCTCCTGAAAAAACAAAAATCAAAAAAGAAAATGAGTTCTCTCTGTTATAGTGTTATCTTTCTATGTTATTCTTAGTAAGTGTTAATTGAATTAACAACGTGATTTATCTAATCAAAGAGGATTCCTTTGATTAGACACAAACTACTTAACACAAATCCAATTTATTAAGACATTAACAGACCAGGAGTTTTTAGATAGTCTACTAAACATGATAAATAAATTGATCACATTAGCACGAAAAAGTTCATAATGTTCGATACACCACATTCTACATATGCTATAAGTAATTAAGTAATACACATTTGAAACTTAAATTACAACTTTTAAGATTTGTATGGACAAATACTTTGAGTTTCTATATTGCACTTCTATATTGTACTATACTCCGGTACTCTATTTTATGCCAATACAAAGTGTTCTCAACAGAACATATCACAAATTAGGACACCATTTTTCAGTACTCAACTAATCCAAAAATCCAGGCTCTTTCATTTTGATGCTCTTGGCGTGCAATATCAAGCTGCATTAGGGGTCACCTACACTAGCTCTCATTACTACCCCCCCCCCCCCTCTCCCTCTCCTTACACAGGTACTACTCCTATTTTAGATTGTATGTAATCTTTATTACCATTATTTCAATTTTCAGTTTCCATTTGATTTTTATTTATTGGTTATATGTGATGACTTGTTATTTTTTCTGTCAAAGCTGGTGCTGACCCGAAACACTGGGATGCCTTAATGAAGGCGATAGAAGATTACATACAAACTCACCCCTCCTGAATCTGTTGAGGATTTTTTTGATGCTCTTAGCATGCAATATCAAGCTGCATTAGGGGTCACCTACACCAAGACACCACCTCTCATTACCAACCTTGATGTACAGGCCCCCCCCCCCCCCCTGTTTTAAATTGTACGTAATCTTCATTACTCTTGTTTCAGTTTTTCATTTTCCATGTGATCTTTATTTTTCAAATATCTATCAAGACTCATTGTTATTTTGTTTGTCAAAGCTGCTGCTGACCCGAAAGGCTGGATGCCATTTAATAACTCCTGGATTGATCCCCTAGAAAATGTTTTCAAGCCCTTCGGTCATTAGCATCCTATTTCTACGAGATCTTGAAGATAGAAAATGGAGACATTTTTTGCTGTGTTTGGTGATTAAACTCCTTTAAAAATTGTCAAACAAGTCAATTGTATGGTTAAGTTGAGCTGGTTGTGTTTTCTTATGTCATTTTAGGTAGCTCCTTTCATATGTTATTTTAGGTAGCTCCTGTGATCGTGAGTAGTACCATATGTTTGTTTACTTCCATTGCAGTTTCCTTATTCGTTCTGTATTAGAAAAGATGGTCAGGTTATTCCTGTGTCTGCAGTCGTGCACATAGGATATGGATGCTATATATTTACTTTTTAAAACTATATTTAACAAGAAATAAGTATGTTATTACCCAATAGTTTCATTGGTTTACTAGCGACTCACAGGCTGTGGAGGTTCTCCCAAGTCTATGGATGTGGCCTTTTAGGGGATTGATTTTGCCATTAAGTGAGGCTAGCTGCGCTACTCTTTGCATCTCAGCCACTAGGTGTATTATTACATTCTTATTACAATAACAGTTAATATCCTGATCGTTGTGAATGTTAGATGATGTGGGCCAAGGATGACAATGAGGATGAAATAAATACACAAGGAACAAGAACAATGTCATTTGCATCTAGACACGGAAATAAGCTGACCATTTTCTAAAACAGAACGAATAAGGTAACTGCAATTCAAGTAAACAAACGAAAGATACATCCCACAGCTACAGGGGCTGCCTAAAATAAAATATGACTAGAGAACACATCCAACTCAACATAACCATACCATTGACTTGTTGAAATGATAAGTTTTTAAAGGAGTTTGATCATCAAATCCAGCATATAGTGTCATTTGTTGTCTGTATAACAAGGATTTAGGATGCGAAAGAGGGAAGGGGCTTGAAAACATTTTCATAGAGGGCATCAATCCAGGAATTACTAAAATGGCATCCTGTTTTTCGGGTCAGCAGTAGCTTCGACAGACAGAATAACGAGACATGATATATAACTGATAGAAGAAGATCAGACAGAAAATGGACTGAAACAAGGGTAACGAAGATTACATACAATTTAAAACAAGAGCACCTGTATATCGGGGTTGTTAAGAGCACTACAATATTCCTCCGGAGCAGGTTCAGGAAGGGGTTTTGCAAATGTTTTCCGAGTTATTGAAGGCATCCTAGTTTTTTGGGTCAGCAGCAGCTATTTTCCTGTCGTTACTGCCTCTTCTTACGAGACTTTGAAGCTTTGCTGTTTCGTTGCTTCTTCCGAAGAAACTTCAACTTGCCCATATCTTTAATTCTATATGTGTAGTTTCACAAATCTAATCAACAACAATTACCAATCAATATCAATTATCAATGATCAATATATATGTGCAAAGCATAGATAATCTAGAAAGAGCGAATTAGACGTATGGTTTGGTAAAAACAGAAGCAGTACAGATAAACTATTCTTAATAACATAATTAGACTCCTCAACAACCTTCCAAGCCTTCTATACAGTTTGCACATAGGACTCCATCGTCGAGTTCCTACCAACTGATATCTGAGACCTAATGATCACCAAAGGTTCCTAAACTTATTGCTTTTCCTCTTATCAGCATGTTCGGAACAACGAATCTGATGTCATTAGTGAAGTTTCGGATCTAAAACTTTTGTTAAAAATTGTATAAAAAGAACAAGCAAGGTGATGAAGCTAACAGCCAAGACACATTGCAATTATATGATCAAGTACTGGACTTCAGCCAAAAACAGGCTTTAAGCATTCAGATGTCAATTGACGGCCATTTTATCACCGAACAATTTTTTATTCTTCTTTGAAATTAATAGTTGCATTCCTTCACAGAACAACCAGACTGTCTTAGTTGAAAATAAAAACAGAGCAGCTGATTAGGATTTAGGAGTTGCGTGGTGCTGATATGGTTGCTGGGCAAGCAGCTGAATAATCAAATAAAAGTCTGTACAACTTGGTCAAATGACAGTCCTGAATAGTACAGGACTTTAGTAGTTGAATCTAATGACCTCAATCAGAAAGCACTTGAATTATTTGAAACAAAGATGTATAAATAGAGATCAGCTGAATACATACATGTATTGCAGTCTTATAACTATTCTAATCTCTTTATACTGTGTTTATAACATGTTGATCAGCTCTTTAACCAACAGTCTTGCAATCTTTACATGAGCTGCAAAGCTTAGCCTAGCACATACCCCTCTCCTCTTGGTTAAAGGTTGAGGGTTGGAACCTAAAGACTGTGTTGCTTAAAGACCCAACGATGGGCTCCTAGTGATCTATTGTTCAGCAAAAAATAGTTTTCGTGTGAGGGGCCTTTAAATTGATACAATTTGAACCACCAACCCCTCCCAACACCTTAAGATTTTGGGAGTGTAGGCCATCTAACACATTTTGTAATAATATGACAATGTATGCATCAATTTTAAGGGATTATATGTATGTATATGTAAACCATCATCTACAGAGTAATACTACAAGTCTACAACCACTTCTATGATACAGTAATACATGCAAAGAGATAAACAATCTCTGATAAGTTTCTGTTGGACTTGAGAACAGTTACGGGCATTGGGTGAATTCTGTAACAAATCCTCAATTAATAAATACAACGAAAAACATCATTTAGAGACACAGAAGTCATGAGCTTTCATTTTAACCTACAAACATTAACAAAAATAAGTGTTCTCATTTTTGTCTCTGCGCATCAAGATGCATAATACTGCTAAAATTATGCCTGGATTTGTATCCTGGGGTTGACTACAAAATATTCTGCATAGGAAGGCCTCTGTTCTACATATAGCCATTTCCTGCCCTCAAAAGCTTATTATTCCTCCCACCCCAAGTGCACCGAGTAAAGACACTACAGAGATAGCAGATTTCTAGTATAACTCTACACATCCAACGTGAGAAATACTTTCTAAATTCTCTGTGAAAAAAGTTTCCCAGTTGATAAATCCTCTCCTGTTCCAAAAACTTTCAATCTTCTAAAAAAAAGGCGATGCTACTACCAAAAAGAGAAGAAACCACGGTAGATGAATCAAGGCTTAAAATAACACTTGAAAAAATGTTATTAAGTGAGAAATGATATACCAAGAACTTTTGCAGAAGTAATCCTTCTCCTTGGATCCTGTGTCAGACTGTCAGCATCTTTCTACCATGTCTTTTGCACTGTTTGAGACTGATGGCCATGGTTCGCTTTCAAAGCCAATCACTCCTTCCAGTATTGCATCGCATATTCCTTTTTCATTCTCTGTACAAAAAAAGAGAGTAATGCAGTATTGCCTGACGAACTGCTAATGTTTCATTTACCTGCCCAAAATGGAGGTACCCCGCTACGTAGAATATACAAAATAACTCCAGCGCTCCAGATATCAATCTCCATTCCATAACATAATTACGTTGTAGTACTTCAGGAGTAATAGAGTAAGCACTACCAACTATATCACTATATACCTTTCCTGAAAATTAATTTTTAAAGATCAACAAAAGAAGATACCTTAAACATAGAGAAAAACAGTTTTTTCAAAGTCAGTAACTCGGTATAAAAAGGAACATACAGAAGACAGAGATGCCAGATAGCCTTTGGTATACTTCAAAACATTGATGGAAAAAAGGAGCTTTGGCATGTATTGAAAAGACGAATCATAAAAAAGGGTAAAAGCTCAAATTTCTGCAGAGTAAGTTCGAATTTTACTATTAGCTGACGACAGCAATATAGGAATTAGGATAATTGCAGGAACAAAAAACAACAAAGCATATCACCATCTGAACATTGTTTTCGAGTACAAGCAATCTTGAATAAAAGCAATGTATGAGAACATCAGATCACTATATCTTATTTCCAGGCTTCCCTCACAGGGATGTACTTATCAGAGCAGTTGTGATTACCATGCATAGTTTTCCTATATGAACTTCCACTAAAGAATAGAGATGTACTTGTAGATGTCGTGGCCAAGCCTTAATAGAGCTCAAATTTATCTTCCTGACTCTTGCACATCATCTACTTAATGCTTCAAGGATTTATGTGCTCTTAAAAGTGTACAGTGGATGACTTAATTCTCATATTCATACATGTCAGAAGATTTGCTTGTGTGTAAAGCTCAGCCATATCCAATTAGTGTTCCGACAATACAGTTAATAGCTACAAGGTCACTGTGCCGATTAGCAATTTTTACAATATTGACTAGAATCATACGCACAAGAGCAGGTATCAACATAAAAAATTCAAAATCATACTAGTTGGTCTATAGAAACAAAGTTAGAACAATTTTGCCACCAAAGAAGATAAACCTGGAGGACACAGAGAATATCAGGAAGATGGGCCTGCAATAAATGTCAATAGGTAAGCCTATCTTGATTAAAGTTGGAGATAAAATAAAATATCAGTAAAAAACAACAAATACCAAGCAACACAAACAAGTGGTGAGCTGGCACATCAGCCATTAGTTATAAATCATTTGGAGAGTTTTTGTAGTGAGAGGCAGCATATACAGCCATCAGCCGCTGAAATCATTAAACGCCATAGGTACAAAGATTTAATCATAAAATAAGGAAGACAACACAAAAGCGCATTTCAAAATAACTCACTATCTCTGCTATACGAGTGTAATTACCTGTAAAAATAACTCACTATCGTTTTGATACGAAAAAAGTGTATCTCGATTAACATAATAAAGTTCACATTCGCTTGGTGGAGGCAACCAATTCACACAAAAAGGAGAGGGTGTCATCAAAGAAAAAATATCCAACCGGCTGTAGCCTAGCAGATACACCACTCTCTAGATGGAGTACGAGATGGAGTGTGTGTGTGTGTGTGTGTGTGTGTGTGTGTGTGTGTATTAAGACTTCTGAATTTACTATTTTCCCAATAAATAAATATATAAGTAAATAAACAGGCAGTCAGGAAACCTGCCTGCTGGTGTTATATAACAAAGTTCGAACCTGCTGATACTGGAAATATAGCTGGTTACATCCAAGCAAAGTACAGCGTGGAGCCAGGATTTAATAGGATCACCAGATGATATCTGACAGATTCAGCCAACTCTATCTTCTTGAAAGACAGCCTACATTTATGATAAACAAGTCATGACAAACTTCAATACATAACAGACTTCAGAAATGTTAAACTTTAAAAGCTACGCCTCTCTAACTCATATGTTCATCCCTATAATACAAATTTACAATTATGGAATGCACATGTGCAAGTTAAAGTTCATGAAACCAATACTCAGTTGCCTAAATCTGCTACATATAAACTTGTAAGGTCCGCTTCATATAAATTTGTAGGGTTGGGGCATGTGTGCCTTTCAAAAAAGTTACTCAAAAGTTTACCTATACTCAAAAGTTTTCTTGTAATTTATAAGTAGAATTATGTTTTTAAAATAAGTCATTTGTTTAAATAATTAATTTGCAAGCCAGTAATGTGTTTGATCTAACTCAAAAGTTATCATCAATAAAGAATTTACTAAGATCACATAAAAAAAAAAAGAATTCACCAAGAGAATTAGCAAAAAAAATCACAAAGAGAAGTACTCAAAGTTCCATGCTTCTGCGAGGGATATATTGATTTTTGTCCAAGTCAAACACAAGCTCAAAAGCTCAAAAGTAAAAGAAAAGAAAAAAGAAAGTACATCGCATACAACCTTTGGAATTCAACTTATAAAATTGTTCTAAGTTGTAAGATTTAATTGACAAACAGTGAAACGGACATTAATTTTAATTTGGGTTTGGTCAAGGTTGCCAAAGAAGCCCTCAAACACCATATGCATGGAAGTCAAGGAAAAAAAACCATAAGGTTTTAAGCAAATGCTTTCAAACAATAAAAATGTGTGCTTTTTGGCATGTCTGATTTGTAAACCTGAAGGACCACCTTCCATATGAAGGTAAAACAATAATATCTAAAAATGTAGCTTCAATTCTTCAATAGTTTATCAAATTCATCGCTTACCCCTATTTATTGTTTAGGAGAAAGGCAGTAACTTCAAATACTAGCACCTAGGGAAAAAATTCTACATAATTGCCACCGACAAATAAGAGCAACATATTGTTTCATGATTCATGAACAGCACAAAGTTCAAAAAATACCAGAAAGCGAGTTTGCTGAGCTTTTTGTTGAGATACGGCTTTGCTCCTCCAACTGCTGCAGTAGCTTCAATGATAAAGACTGCCCTGTGCCTTGATACCTTCAAAATAGAATTAAGAATATTAACAAATGTGAAATAGGCCATCCATAGCTCCAGCGGAGATACTATTCAGGAATAAAAGCAATTGATTTCAAAATTGAGCATGTATGGTTTATTGAGCATGAAAGGAAGACCAGATAAGGCCCAAGCAAGGACTTCACAACTGGCAACGGAATTGCTGCAGCCTCATCAGCCACCAACAATTCCACTTGGGAAAGCTTTTCATGTTCATGCGGGAAGAGATTGGTGAAACTATTACTTATTGAATTTGAAATTAATATGAAAGCTTGTCTTCGTACGAAGACCTCTTTCAATACATTTGGTAATAGGCCACAGCAAAAGCATTCATTCCACCCTGCATCCTATCAAAACTTGTGCTGCCAAACAAAATTAATACTAAACCTATGGTTCATGTCGACAGGAACTCCCTACAAACAAAACAACAATAGAATAGCTGAAGCAAAAGAAGAGCAAAAAACATTTACAGTACACCACACCTGTATTGCACGGAGTTCAAGAGCCACCTCCACTTATACAAGTTTTAGTCCCAGAATGCCTCTTAATATATTACTCGCTAACCACTATTATCTCTTAATAGTTAATACACAAACCTCATTAACCCCTCCAAAATAGTGGTGATAAATTATGAGCTTGTATGAACTCGAGCAACAAACAAAACCATGAGGTATACAGATTGATTTGAGTTTGAATAACATAAAGCATTATGTCAATTTATAGATAGACAGTAGAGCTGAAAAAAATATCTACATTGGATTTATGTACAACAAATATATCACCTGTTCATATTAAATAACCGAATGCTAGTCTTGTTCAGTTCCTGACCAGAAAAATGACAAATATATATTATTTAGAGTAACTAGTTGGCATGGGAACATATCAAGGCCACTCTAAGGGTGACACAAGCAGTCCATAACCAAGTAGTATTAGTGTGCCCTGTGTGTTCTTGTACTAAAGTATAAAATGCAAAAGAATAATTATTACAAATTCAAATTTCTTTCATAAATAAATAAAACATCCACCATATTTAAAATTCCAACAGTTGCAACTGTATGAATCCAAGTACCAAAAGTAATCTAGTATCAAATTATAACATAACAAACAATTGAACTAGTCAACAAATAGCACACATATCAAACTATTTAGACTGTTGATGATACAGAGGGCGGTATTCTTTTTTAAGAGAGAATAGGCTCTTTCCTTCAGCTATCATATTGTTGTACTTTTCAATCCACTCAGCTTTTTCCTGGGAAAAAAATTTTAAGTACGAGGAAATTTGAGATGGCAACAAATCTAATACGATATCTAATTATCAGAAACATCACTTACAGTATCACTCATGTTCCACCATTCTATAGATCCTGCTAGAGTATCCTCATCTGCCGTCTCTTTTGTCATTAAATCTCCTGTTTTAAAGCGTTGATGAGTCTGGAAAAATCGTACCAGATGGTCCGTAATCCTGTAATCAAACGAAATAACAAAATCAAATCAAAACCTTACAAAGAAAGGACCTGAAAAAGGGGGAAAACACTAATGTTAAAGGTTACATGAACATTTGGAAACCGCCTAGCTCTGCACTCTTAACATATATGGTTCCTTTTTCCTTTTTCCTTAATCAAAAATTAACAAAATCTCAGTTGACAAACCAAATTAAAATCGGTTGAACGAAGAAAATAAAATTGGATAAAACCTTAGTTGATATCACATTTCTCAGCTTTTCCGAAAGTTCCAGCCATTGACGATTCCTGCAATATATTCTTCATGGTACTTTTGATAAAGTTAACCACCACACAATATTTACATAAATCAAGGGACTAACAGAAAATTAAACCAAGTATGCGGTAATCAAACCCTAAAGACACAACTAAGTACAATTAGGGTTGGTTTAAGTTACCATTCAATAAGATTAAACAAAAAAAAAAAAAAAAAAAGGCCAAGTGATATACATTTGGGTTCCATATAAACCCCCAAATACCAAACAATCCTAATAAGCCCGAAAATTCCAAAGTATAAACCCCAAGAGAACAAATTAGGGTTTATAAAATCCCCAAATCAGAATAATAACAAATAGAAAAGAGCATATAGAAGATTCCAAATCCCTAAATTCTAATTTTAAACCCCCAAAACTGAGCAACGATTATTCCGAGAGAGAGAGAGAGAGAGAGAGAGAGAGAGAGAGAGAGAGAGAGAGAGAGAGAGAGAGAGAGGGGGGCTTACGGAGACACGTTTGTATGCAGTTTCAACAATGTCGGTTTCAAAACCTAAATGGAAACTCTTTAATCTGCGCCTATACAACATCACACAAGCAACTTATTTCCGATAAATTAGAACATCGATTTTCGTACTGTAATACGCCCAACGATCCAATGGATAGTGCACTCAGATAAGGTGCATTTAAAAAATAATTTGACAAACACTGACTTCCTGAAAACAATTCATGATAAATTCACTTTGGCAAAGTGTGTGACTCTCATATCCACAATTGGTCCAATGAAAATACCGTTCCTTGGCTCCTTGCATAAGTTTAAACCTCACGGGGTTCTTTGTGGAGGGAGGGGGGGGGGGGTGGGTGGGTTCGGGGATCTTTTTTTTTGAGGGTAAAGAAAGATTTCATTAATCAGATAAATCGGAAGATAATGTCTCCAACAACATTCCTGGAGGAGACAAATACACATTATAGCAATCTACCAAGCATGTGACTCTAGCCATGAGGTGAGCCACCTGGTTTTTTTGCTTTTTTACATGACATAGGGAGATATCTGCTCTATTGCTTAGCTCTGTTATGCACCAGTCGAAAACATGACCAACTTCCAGATAGTACTGAGTTCCTCTATTGATAGCATTCACTACCAGTTCCGAGTCACCTTCTATGATTACATTGCTCAAATTTAGAACCCCAATCCACTTAATTGCCTCCTGAACTCCTCTCGCTTCAGCTTCCAAGACTGTAGCCATTCCAGAAATACGCATGTTCTTGCCTTGCACAAATCTTCCTTGATCATCTCTAATCACCAACCCGATTGCAAACGAAGAATCACCACTGAACACTGAGGCATCCACATTCAACTTTAGATAATCTTTCGGAGGTGGTGACCATTTCCTCCTCTCTTGCACTCCTCTGCTCGATACCAGACCATTTATTAAAGCTTTCCGCTTCATTGCTCCTTTCCAATCTTCTATCTGCTTCGAACTAATTTCCAATGCAATCGCTGGTGTGATGATTTTATTCTCCCAGATTTTTTGATTCCTCGCAAACCATATTCCCCACAGAACCTTTGCTATTATCTCACTTGTCTCTGCCTTCTCACTTGTGATCCTATCTAGCAGCCATGTAGGAGCTGCTTCGATCATTTGCATATCATACACCAAACCAGCTTTATTCCAACATTCAGAGGCAAATTTACAGTCAAAGAAAACGTGCAGCAGGTGTTCAATGTCAACGTTACACATTGGACATATAATTGTCGTGTCAACTCCTTTACCTCTTATTAAATTCCTAACAGGAATGGTGTTGCTGCAAAATCGCCATAGAAATGTTCTGACTTTGTGAGGCACCTGTAGTTTCCAGAGCTTTTTCCAACCTGTGGATACAACAGACTCAGTAATATCCGGGGACTGTGATGACCAGAATTGGTACCCCGTTTTTACTGTATATTCCCCAGTACTTGAGCCCATCCAAGCTAATCTGTCCCTGGTCCCATTCTGTGGTATCCTAGTTTGAAGAATGAGTTGAATATCATCATTGTGAAAATCTCGTTGAACCTTATGCACGTCCCATTCTTTGTTATCGGGACGGAAGTAACAACAAGCATTCTCATTTCTGATTCCATTCATATGACTATCCTCCACACTATAATCGATTTTACCTTTTAACCAAGGATCTTTGAATATCTTTATATCTGTTCCATCCCCCAGAATCCAGCGAAATCCTCTCCTTAGTTGTTCTTTGGCTTCCCAGATGCCATTCCACACGAAGCTTGAACCTGACCCTTTTGTTGCATTTAGAATATGTTTCTCTGAGAAATAACGGGCCTTGAAGAGACGAGCCATCAGTGATGTTGGATTGTTGCAGAGCCTCCACACTTGCTTCCCTAGTAGAGCTAAATTAAACCCATGTAAATCTCGGAATCCTAGCCCACCTTTACACTTAGTTCTCGCCATTTTATTCCACCCAAACCAGCGAATTCCTTTAGAGTTATTTCCACCTGATCCCCACCAATATCCATTCATCAACCTTTCCATCTCTAAACATAAAGATTTTGGGGATCTTAAATTTCAAATTCTCCATGCATAGAAAACGTTGGGTTTGTCCGGTTGGACGTTCTTGTGAAAATTTACGGCTGTAATTGCGGAAAATTATACTATATATTTACAAAAATGTCATTTAATTTTTTGTACTAAAAAAACATAATTTTGTGCAATTCACTGAAATTTACATTCACGAACATATTCTGACAAAAGAAATGATTTGAACAAAATAATTACTCTCTCTATCCAATTCATTTCTATACACTTATTATTTTGGGACGTACCATCATTTTTGTACATTTCAAAAATAGTAAAGTTTTAATACTCCCTCTATCCAAAATACATATCCCTTTTGCAAAAAAAAAAAAAAAATGTCTCAAATTACATATCCCTCTCTTCTTTCCATATATCTCTTTTTTCTATACAAATTTAAGTCTAATTTTTCCAAAATTACCCCTATATTTGTATTTTCAATGTTTTACTTTTTTAAAACTTAACTCTACTCTCATTTTTTAATACATTTATTAAGGTTATTTATTGAAAAACTTTATCCAACCAACCTTTTTCTTAATACGCGTATTTTTTCCAAAAGGGACATGTAAATTGGGATAGAGGAAGTGATAAAAAACACTATTACACCCACTAACTTTCCTCCACTGTCTCAAATCAAATCTATAATATAAAATATTATTATACCCACTACTTTTCTCCACTATCTCAAATCTATTATTAAATATTGATAGGTCCCACCACTTTACTCATTTTTTATACATTTTCTTGATCTCCGTATCCAAACCCAATGTATATTAATCAATGGGACGGAGGGAGTATGGTGTTACAAGTGTATAATTTGAAAAATGCTAGATACCCTGAAACGGTTTCCAATCTTTTTCCCAAATGCTGATATGACACTTATATACTTAGTAAACTTCGATAATAATATGGGATCCCGCGTGTATTCATATGCGTCCATAAATTAAAATCAGTCATATGTTATGTTATGTCATTTGGAATTTTTTTAAAAAAAAAAAAATATTCAGGGTACATAACACTACTCATATAATTACATAGCAATTGATTTTTATTTTTTTCGAATAAGCTTTCATTCATAAACCACAAGTCACTAACAAACATAAAAGTAACGCGGAATTTTGTAAGTACACATTCCGATTATCATACTCCCTCCGTTCCATTTTATATGACACTCATTCCTCTTTGGGACGTCTCAAAAAGAATGAACCTACTAAACTTACTATTTTTGAACATTACTTTTCACTATTACACCCACTACTTCTCTATTTTATACTCCCTCCGTCCCGACAGATTGTTTACGTTTGCTTTTTGCACGAAGACCAAGGATTATGATTAAAATAAGTGAAGTAGTGGGTGTAATAGTAATTTATTGTTAAAATAAGTGAAGTAGTGGGTGTAAAGAATTGGTTCGGACGTCTTAAAAAGGAAAGTGTAAACATTTGGTTGGGACAAAGGGAGTACTTTTTTTTTATTAAATAAACACTATTACACCCACTACTTTCCTATTTTACCCATTTTTTATACACCCACTTACACCCACTTTCACACCCAATCAATCACATGCTACCACCTAGCAAGCCAAATAGTATTTTCTTAATCTCCGTGAAAGTCAAACTATGTCTTACAAAATGGGACGGAGGGAGTACATAATATGGGTGAGGAAAGAGTGCTCCTAGCGGGGCTCCTATATTAAAAAATAAAAATAAAAATATGTTTTATCTATAATATGTTTTATACAGGGAGACACCGAAGAGAACATAGAAAAGGGAAACAGGATCCATACTCCGTAGACGGTACATATATACATCTATTTAAATTATCATTTCGATTCATGTCTAAATTCGAAAGATTGAAAAGGAATTGTAGATCTGATATGAATAGAAAAATAAAGAAAATAAATTTTAAATGTTATTATTAATAAATTATCTGCTTAAATAAAATAAACTAAAATAAAATAATAATTAAATTTCACAACTTGCACGGACAAAAACCCTTTCTTGCATATCTATACTATACTATTATAAGCAAAATAGGGTATATTTGGTTTGGTACTTTTTTTTGGTCACTCTTTTTTGGTACTCATTTTTTGGTCACTCTTTGGTTGGGTTAAATCTCTATTATTAATAAAATTAAAAAAAAAAACACACATAGCCTAAATAATATGTATTAATATTAATATCTATACTATACTATTATAAGCAAAACATTGTATATTTGGTTTGGTACTCTTTTTTTGGTTACTCTTTGGTTTGGTTAAATCTCTATTATTAATAAAATTCAAAAAAAAAAAAACACACATAGCCTAAATAATATGCATTAATATTAATATGCACCACATACACAAATATAATAATTCAAAATACAACTATAATAATTCAAAATATAAGCAAAACAGTGTATATTTGGTCACTCTTTTTTGTACTTTTTTTGTCACTCTTTGGTTTGGTTAAATATCTATTATTAATAAAATTAAAAAAAACACACATAGCCCAAATAATATGTATTAATATTAATATGCACCACATACACAAATATAATAATTCAAAATACAACTTTAATAATTCAAAATAAATAATTTTAATAATATTTATATACATGGGATTATAAAGTTATAAATTATTTTATTAATAAAAATATATATACAACTTAAAACTTTAATAATAAAATATAATTAAAAAATTTACAAGCAACCGTGCATCGCACGGGTTATAGGCTAGTATCTATATAAATCGAACTTTCTGGAAACATCACTTCAGCATCAACATTTTAGGCATTTTACAATCCAAACTCGATTCAACACACAACGCGCACACACACACACACTTCGATTCACACACACTCGTTTGTTTGATTAAAACAGGGTTTCTGAAAAATGATATTTAATCACACAAACTAAACGCGAATTTATGATTTGTTATCATTCTTGAATCATTATTTATTTTTAGTTTAGGTGTTTGATATCGAAACGTGCATGTGTTTTATTTTATATAGTCGTATTAATACAAATGTTTTATTTGCCTACAAAATGCTACTGAGACTGGTGATTCTTAGTATTGTGGTAGATTGATATTGATTCGTAGGATTGTGATGAGTGATTTAATTATACCCCTTCGTTACGTCGTTTGTAGCGGATATGAGCAGAGCTAGATTTAACAGAGAACCAAAAAAAGAATAAAAGAAGTTTTCACTCTTGTGCAAGCCCGCGACCCCATTTACTAGTCCAGGACAATGAATTTTTTACAAAATTTTGGACTTCCCGCTTTGTTATCTAATAATAATGAATCAAATAAATAACTGCTTTTATTCAGGGGCGTAGCCAGTGTATGGCGAGCGGGGTCATCTGACCCCACTGAAATTTTAAAAAACAAAATTTTTATGTATATATTTTTTTAGAAAAAATATTTATAGTAGTAAATTTGAATTTTGACCCCACTGAAAAAAATAATTATTGTAACTAGTTTCATTTTTGACCCCACTAACTTTTAATTTTGACAGTGAAACCCTGTAATTGCCGCTCCAAGATGTATAACTGATGCATATTTATATGTATTAAATTAGGAAAAATCTACATATTGATAATTTTCGGTAAAAAAATTTTCCCTGCGGGGCCGTCGAAAAAGATGACCAGTCGTCGGAGATGACGACCGGAGATTTTGACCCCAGTGAATCAAAATCCTGGCTACGCCCCTGCTTTTATTTATAATAATAATAATAATAATAATAATATTTTATAGAAAACAATTGTTACAATTTATTTGTAAGTAATTTTTGGATATTTATAATTATATTTAAAAAAATTCAGTAAATTCGGAAGCTAAATTTTGATATAAAAATCAAGTGAGACAAAAAGTACGAGACCAAAGATTATCCTGTACAACACCACAAAAAAAATGTTTCTACATTTCACGTAATTATCCTATATATAATTAGCATAAGAAGATTTACACGGTATGGTTTGATCATCAGGACATATATGTCATTTTAAAAATATTATTAGCACTTAAATTTATATATTATTAGATAGAAATTAAAAGTATTATTAAGTTGTACACCTTATTTCAAAAATTGTGAACAAGATTTATAGACATTATTTTGGAAAGAAAAACAAATATTAATTCTGTAGAGTATGATAAAGTTATTGAGGAAACACAATATAAAAAATTATAATATTAATAATTTTAAAATTAGAAAAATAAGAATTTTCAAGCAAAAAAAGTACAACAATTAAAGTATTAAAAGTTATGTTAATAAAATAACTATCATCAGTTTAATGAAATTTGCAAATATTGTTTTATAAATCTCTCAAAAAAAATTAGAAAAAACAAAATTTACCATAAAAATTCATTAATAATATTTATAAACTATTATAATGCACAGGGTAGTTTATAAAACAATACACACATATATATCAAATATCATTGCTGATATTTGATACAAGCTAGTATAGAGTACTAGCTTACGGGGTAATTTTCCAGGGTTTATAGTTTTACGTAAGCTAGTACTCTATACTAGCTCGTATCAGATATCATTGCTGATTGCTCATAGGTTGGTAGTACTGTGCTAGGTTTATATATTGCTCACATGTAATGGTTCCGTGTATTTGTTTACCTGACACTTGAACAGTATCAAACTACTGCATATATATCAATCGAGATTAGATTTAGAAGCATTGCTAATTACAACCATATAACTAAATTACTCTCAATGACTATAATGTAAGTGACAGATACAGTTAAAAAGAAAGAAAAACAACATCGAGGTACAGTTAGCATCTGGCTGAAACATAAAGGAGAAAGCGAAATCGATAAGTACCAAAAGAAATAACAAATATAACATATAAAGGAAATTAGAGATCTTCGGGATTAATTCCATGGCTATATAACATTGATAATTATCACAATCATCACAAGAAAAATGATAATGGAAACAAGTGAACAAACATGTGATCTGTAATAAAAACAGTCAAGCACTAGGCTTATTTACATTCAGTGCCCATGTTACATGAACAACAGTACTGTATATCTAAAAGGCCAACCATCACAGATTTGTAAAGATGACATGTAGAAAGCATCTGCGAGCTTAGCAAATGGGATTAACGCCGCCAAGCAGGAGGGAGGGAGAATTAATAATAAAGTGCACAAATGGATATCTGGTTTAGATTATGGTGTGTATTTAGATCAGATAGCTGCAGCTTGCGGGCGATGAAGACATTAAATGCCAACAAGGAGCTCTAATGTTTAGCAGACCTTAGAAACAAAAAAAAAATTATCAAAGGAACATCACAGATTCAGAACTGAACAATGCATAGAAAATGCAGCAATGAACAAGAGCAATGAGTAAAGCTTAGAGATGAGCAGGCCAATGACAGAACCAAAAGTAAAAGAACGATTATGTACAAGTACCACGATACTTGCATACTGCGTCTTAGCACCTTTAAAGCGAGGACAACCTCCAAAGAATCCATAGAACTAATATCCTCTAAACAGAAGTAGAACACAACACCCTTCTGCACTGAAGAAAATACTAGCAAATAAGCTTTCCTGGCAGTTTCAAGATTGCTAGGGTTCCACACCCTCCAATCAACTCTGCATCATTTATATCCCCTGAGACAACGTTATACTGCAGCCACCGTCATTCCCCTTTTTTTTTATCACATATATTGAATGAATTTGATCCGTATTAAAGACTTGGAGACCACACTTGAACTCTTCCTAATCTCAATTTGGCTTCTGACTTGAGCACAAACCCATTTAATTTATCCACACTCAAGCCACAGATTTATTAAAGCAGTAGAATAATCTCTATGGCGATGATATTCCTTATCTGTCAATATTTTTGCAGAAGCTACAATAATTAAATCCGCTATGTGAACTCCCATTGCATCAATATTCTGAATCAAAAGATAGATAACCCCATTGGCAGCCAAGTCATACATAACCTCTAACTCACATTCTATCCAACCCAGCAAAGACTTCTCCAAGAAAATATGCAGCATCACATTAGCTGCACCACCCGACTAAGCCTTAAATTCATCCTTATTGTAGACAATCCCCTGAAACTCTTTTCAAGACTTCTGAGGAATTTTTCTCAGACCCTAACTTCTGGGAACCCATATCGGAAACCATAACACAATAGTGGAAACCATATCGTTCCAAAAAAAGTCAGAAGTCATTTGGGAGATGTGACCTAAATGGCACCTTCCACTGCAGGTAGCACGCACCATTTGACATTTTTTCTTTGCTAACAGAGGGTTGTGACACCTCCTCATAACACGAGGATAACCCTCTTTCAGCTAATACCAATTTTCAAATTCTCTGTACGGGTATTCACCATGTATATTATCATCAGACCTGAGTCTCTCCCTGAAACCAGGAGCCTCACAGTTCTATGAGAAATATGTATAGAGACACGGTTGGGAGAATCAGTTCCTGTAAAACACTCAGACATCAAAACAGAGAATGCACTTGCATCGCAGTGACATGATTCCTCGCTATGCAAACCTGCCCAAACCATTTATTAACAAAAAAATAATCCACAAAAAACTAACACCAAAGAAAAAAGTTTGTGTTGCTTCGCCTCACGCTCCTTAAATGTGACTCTGCACCAATTACAGCCTCGACCATTTCCTATCTAAGTGGTGATTCAACAGTCAACACGACTGCCGAGCTGCTATTACTATGTTGACAACTTCATGATATAACATATTTTGCTGCATCACAGTCAATGGCCTTATGCTAATGTTGGGGCAAACCTTATGATTAAAAAGACAAGGAAAAGTCAGTACAGAGTAAAGAAAGGTAACAATCCGGACAAGATAAAGCATACAGACTTACATCCAAGTTCAAACATTTGAAAACCAAGGCACTCGCAGAATGAATAAATCCGGTCTAAGGCCTCTCCTTCAAACTGCTAGACCTCTCTTTCAACAATATCACTCCGGGCAGCAAAGAGAGGCATGTATTCAATATCTAAACCTTTCAGAAATATTACTTCCCGGCTCCAGCCCTTTAGTGAAGACTGTTGCATAACCGGTTTCGCGTCCCCTTTCACAACCCCACACTCATCATCCCGGAACCTGATCTCATAGAAAGGGGACTTATTCAAGTTGACTAGGGTGAAAAGTTGATGAAAATGCTTAAAAGTTAAGAAGAACCCGGATTTATTATGGCACGCAGCTAGAAACCAGATAATCCACTTAACACCATTTAGTTCCACCCAGTCCGGTCCCATTTTATTGAGGAAATAAATAGAAGGGTTAATTTAGTAATTACAGTAGTTTTAGTAATTGTAGTTTGGCTATATATAAAGCCCATTCTGTCTTTATCAAGAGAGTAGCAGAGTAACAATGTAGTCCTTTGTATTCCGATTCTTAGTAATACAAGTCTGTTTGTTTTCCTTATACTTCGTCTTGTTCATCAGTAAATATATATAAACTTATAGCAAATATATTTTGTTATCATGGTATCAGAGCTCAGGCACGCAGAGGTCCCAGGTTCGACTCTCTGCGACCCCCAATATTCTCAATATTTAATATGGACACGAAGGCAAGTTATGCTCCAAAGATGGGCGCCCGTGATCCACTCTCGACCCAAAAATGGGCTTTCGAGTGAGGGGGAGTGTTAGAATATAATATAAGATCCATATAAGGCCTCCCTCTAACACCTTAAGGTTTTAGATGAGTTGGTTACTTAACATGGTATCAGAGCCTCCGTTCTAGAGGCCTCGCTGAGCTGCTGTTTGTGAAAATATTGTGAGCTTTGTAATAACACATGAGGTGTTTGATAGAATGCCAAAAAGAAATAATATTTCATTGAGTCCGATCTCCCTCAAAATCGCTCTCTCTATCTCTCATCTCTCCACCACCATCTCTCTCCTCTTTTATGTCTCTAAAACTCAACACCCCTATCTCAGTCAAAGCTCACTTTCCCATCTTCATCAATAGGGTTGCAGTGTCTCCTGATGGTTCACTTTGTGCTAGCACGGCAACAACAGTGTCATCCTCTTGTGGAATTTGGTTGAAAACGCGAATTTGAATGATGCTCATCAGGTGTTTGATAAAAGGCCTAAAACAATAGTGGTGCCTGATGGTCTGAGAAGTTTATCGGGGTTTTATATTTCCTTGTTTGCTGGGTGTTGTTAGTAGTATGCTATGATTCATGTTATGATTGGTAAATGGTTTGCTAAATGGGGTGATGTCAATAAGGCTAGGGAAGTGTTTAATTCGCTGCCGGATAAGAATGTGGTTTCTTTGACTGTTGTTATTGATAGTCATACTCGAGTGAACCGCACCGACGAAGCTTTGTGTTTGTTTAAAAGAATGGTGGAAGAAGCTGTTGAAAACTTTTTTTTTTTTTTAAAAATGCAGTATATGTGTTTGTGTTTACTTCATTTGTTGCCCTCTTGCAATTCCTAGAGGTTCTGGACAATGCAATATACACTGCTAGCTTACAAGATGTTGCTAGCAAGATTGGTTTCCTTCTGTTAGCTCATGGATCGTGTTTCATTCATGCCGAAATCAGGAAATAAGTGTCCACAATAGCTGAGCCACCAGTTCTGCAGGTGATGCATTGTTTGTTTACTTATGTTCTATGGTTGTACAGAAGCTTGTTGCTCCGTTGTGAGTTTTATTTGCCCTTCTTTATGGGTTATTGAAGATTATTAAAGCTGAGGGGTCTCTCCATTGAAGGGACATTCACTCATGCTTATTTGCAGTTGAGCTTGCATAGCGTCAAGTTGACTGAATGAGGGTGATGAGCTTGTCTTGCTTTGTCAAGTCGCTCAGCTTGTCTTGCTTTGTCAAGTCGCAAATCACTCCTCAATAATTGTGCCTCGATTCTCCGTTTAAATTCCGGCGCCAAATTCTGTTGAGGCGGCCATGACCCTTAAAGTAGGTCATTAGCCTTGAAGTAGCCTTTTGAAAACAGATGTTATTGGATGACAAGGAAGAAGAGATCGATGGAGATTTTTAAAGGGTGATAAGCTTGTCTTGCTTTGTCAAGTCGCTATCATTCCTAAAATTCTATGATGAGCTTGTCTTGATTTTGTCAAGTCGCTATCATTTGAGATTGTTTTTCTGTTGTTTTCTACAACTTTGTCTTCAGTGAGACCATTGTGTCTTCAGTGAGACTGTCTTCGGTGAGACCTCTGTATTTTCAGTACGAGTCTTCAGTGAGAATTGGAATATTGCTTGGAAAATTGCTTGGTTATCTTCATTCGTAAATTGCAAGTATGCTGAACTCCTTCTGTAGTCCTAACCAATGGGGAAATTTCCTGCATTTTGTGTTCCAGTAAGCAATTATTAGGATCTATTATAATATGTCAATATGGGAACTGTATGGGATCCAATATGGGAACTGTGATTGCTGTCCAGGCAGTTGCTTCAAGGGTGGCCGAAGAGATGGGAGTCAAGCTTGGAGACGAAGTTGGCTACACGATTCGATTTGAAGATCTAACTAATTCAGAATTAACTAGGATCAAATTTCTCACTGATGGAGTATTACCTCGGGAAATGATGATTGATCCACTGTTGAGCAAGTATATATAGTGTAACCTAAGACAGAGCTGGCCATTCTTTCAGTTGAGGGTAGAGGATTCAATATACAAGTTTTTTATGCTGAAGAACCTGTTCCAGATTATCTTCGGGCTGCTGTTTCGACAGTAATGTCTATTCATAATCAGGAGCCACCAGGGGATATTCTAGTATTCCTTACTGGCCAAGATGATATTGATGCTGCTGTATTGATGCTGCTGTAGAACTGCTAACAGAAGCCCTCTGCTGGATTGACTATCTTGCCACTGTATTCTGGACTTTCACGTGCGGACCCGGACCTTGTGTTTTCTCCCACACCTAAAGGTAAAAGAAAGGTGGTGCTATCAACAAATATTGCAGAAACATCATTGACTTTGGAGGGTGTTGTATACGTTGTTGATAGTGGATTTTCAAAACAGCGCTTATGCAACCCGATTACAGATGTTGAAAATTTGATAGTTGCACCAATATCCAAAGCGTCAGCTAGGCAAAGAGCTGGAAGGGCAGGAAGAGTACGTCCTGGAAAATGTTATAGGCTCTACACAGAGGAGTATTACGTCAATGAATTGTCTACAGAGGGGATTCCGGAGATCCAGAGAACAAGTCTTGTTTCCTCTGTGATTCAGTTAAAAGCGTTGGGCATAGATAATATCCTAGGCTTCGATTGGCCTGCATCGCCGTCACCTGAAGCAATGATCAGAGCACTTGAAGTGTTGTATTCCCTTGGAGTAATTGATGATGATGCCAAACTTACTTCACCAGTTGGTTTCCAAATTGTTGAAATTCCATTAGACCCAATGATCCCAAAAATGATCTTAGCTTCAAATGAGCTTGGATGTTCTGAAGTGATCTTAACAGTCGCTGCTGTTCTTTCAATACAGTCTATCTGGGTATCTTCTAGGGGATCACAGAAAGAGCTAGATGAAGCAAAGATGAGATTTGCTTTCAGTGAGTATGGAAGGAGTAGATCTCCAGGATCAGTCAATGGGAGATATTTTTTTTTAAGATGAAATGAATTGCCATCATTTTTTTAAAAAGCTGATGCAGTCACCGTTTCTTCCTCCAGCAAAGGATTATGAGGTTTTGTCTGATATAGTTGGAGTTCAAGCCAAGAGCTTCACTTTGTTCTTGCTCATTGGCTTGAGGGGGAGTATTGAGGAAATAAATAGAAGGGTTAATTTAGTAATTACAGTAGTTTTAGTAATTGTAGTTTGGCTATATATAAAGCCCATTCTGTCTTTATCAAGAGAGTAGCAGAGTAACAATGTAGTCCTTTGTATTCCGATTCTTAGTAATACAAGTCTGTTTGTTTTCCTTATACTTCGTCTTGTTCATCAGTAAATATATATAAACTTATAGCAAATATATTTTGTTATCACATTTCAAATCAAGATTCTTCAAGTTCATTCCTACCTAGACCGGACTAATGTGTTTTGTTATACCCAAATCCGAATAGGCTAGAGCGCCCAGCCCGAATCGAGTATTCCCGGAAACTAAGAAACAGTAAACACAGATATCAAAACACAAAACCAAGATCAAAACATATCTACATACAATTATTTTAACCCAGAAGAAATCAAGAACACAACCAAAAACCAAGAATTTAAAAACACAAAAGAAGGCAGATACATGGTCATGCAACCCACAAATTGAGCCCACTAAACCAAACAAACCACAGTTCAACATCAAATACGCCTAAACTACAGCAAGGAGAGCAAAACAAGGGCGAGAATATGAACAGTCAAGAGGAGTTTTCGCAAAAACAAAGCAAAATGAAGAAACAAGACAAGAAAAGAGATAGACTTACCATGGAAGAGAAGCTGTACGGTTGAAAAACGGGACCCAAGTCCTGTTTAGTGAGATTCCGGTGAAAGTAGGAAGGGAGGCCGGAAAACACAGAGAAAGCAAAGAGTGTTTTTAGAGAGGAAGTTTGGGGATTTTGGTAAAGTACAAAATAAGCAAGTACAAGCCTATTTATAGGCTCGGAAAAGAAACGGCCCAAAAGGCCACGTGGCAATCAAGTATGGGGAAAAGAAAAATAAAAAAACAAAAGGGCTGCAGTAATTATGATGAGTAGTGTTCGGTTCCCAAAAATTTATCTCAAATGACGTGGCTGAACAAATGGAAGGATTTGATTCACGATGAGTAGTAGGGCTGAGCAAAAATTCGAAAAAATTCGAATCCGAATTCACTAAAAACCGCTAAAAATTGATTTGTATAATATCGATCTGAAATTAAAACCGAAAAATTAAAAACCGAATCCGATTATGCGGTTTCGGTTTCTTGTCAAATCCGATCCGAAAAAACCCGAATCTGATCCAATTAAATAAATAAATAAATTATATATATATATATATCACGCTCCAGTGAGAACACATGTTAGTGTGAGAACACACATATTCACCACATTTCAAGCTATTTTAAAGGGCCTCGCTAGGGGCACCTTCACAAAAAAGTCTTATAATTCTACCCTCTATCCAACAAAAATAAAAAAAAATTAAAAAAAAATTAAAGAAAAAACTGCTGCCACGTCATCATTTTTAAAATTTTTTAAAAAAAAGTTTTTTAAACTTTTTTTTGATGAATTGATAGAGGGTAGAATTATAAGACTTTTTCGTATTGGGTGCCCCTGGCGGGGCCCTTTAGAATAACTTGAAATGTGGTGTTCTCATTGTTCTCCAACATATACATGTTCTCACCTGAATCATACCCTATATATATATATATATAGGGTCCTACTCCACTACAAACTAAAATTAACTACAAACTAAAAACTAAACACTAATCCAATATTTCATGCTTGTAACGACCCGAAAAATTACGTGTAATTTATTATATTAAAATATATTTTTAGTTGATTTTAATGTGTGTTAGTTTATTTTTTAATGCATTTAAACGCGTTATGATTTTTATTAAATAGGAAAATTATCTCATACGTGTTATGTGACTTCTGTGTATCATAGAATATTTTATTCTATTTTTCTGTAATTTTTATATTTTTAGAATACAATTATTTCGCATTTTAATTTCCGGATCCAGCCCCTATATTGAATCTGAGGCCCTGTTTTTCATAAAATTATTTTTATATAATAGTGGGATATCTGAAAATGCATTATGTTGTAATTTTTGTAATATTCATAATTTTTGGGAAATTTTGGCATTTATATTATTTTTTATTTGAAAATAAAAAAATTTCATTTTTATCCCATAAAAATTATTTTTAGGGCTTAATAATTTTAATTAGGGGCTAAAAATATTTTCGGGGTATTAATTTTTGATTAATATAAATAGCATCTGAATTATTTTTATTTACTAAAATAATCAGAAAATCAGATTTTCTGATTTAATTTTCTGGAAAATTCTCTGAAAATTGTTCTTGGTGTTCTTCACAATCAATCGACCTTTTGAAGGTGATTTTGTTATCCAAATCTTTCATATGAATAGTCAAATTGAATCTCATGATCTGTACTACCTGTTTATGTATGTGTTGATATGTGTAAGCCTTAATCGTGATTTGATATTTTGTTTTTAAATTCGAAATTTCATGAATTTATTGTGAATCATACAGTGATTTGTTGTTGATATGGTTAGTATCTATAGATTGTATATAATCTCAGGAGCATCATGATAATTTTTGTTTGATTTTTAATATCTTAAAACTCGAAATCGAATTTTGTGGGGGTGAGAATAATTTTCAATTTTCCGGGTTGATTGTTGATTGTTTGATGATTTTGATGATTGATATGAGTCATTGAACTCTTGAGCTTCGATTTGGTATATAGAACGTATGATTTGGTGCCCGATTTAGAGTTCATCGGTTTTGGTTTTGAAGTCGCCGGATTTTAATTCGGTTTTGACCGGATTCTGGGTTCGGGTGATGCTGGGTTGGTTTGATTGATACAGTTGTGTTGAGGAGGTGATTTGGAGTGTGTTTGTGATTTAAAACGTAACGATTGGTACGTTTTAAGGGTTGCCGGAGGTGGCCGGAAAATTTTTCCGGTGACCGAAAACTGGGTAACCTCCATTGATGGAGGTGGTGTTCTTGAAGCATTCATGTGATAATGGTGATGAATAGTACCTATTTGATCTTCAAAATCTGTTAACATTTTCTGAAAAGTGATTTTGGAATTGATTTTTTTACTTTTTACCAATTATTTTTACTTTTATTTACTTTTAATTACTTTAATTAATTTATAATTCTGAATTTAATTATAAATTTCAGAAATATTATTTTCTGAAAATGTTTGATAAATCAAGAATTTATTTCTGAATTCCATTTTAATTATTTATTTGTTTTTAATTCAAAAATAATTAAGAATTAAATACTTTTAATTATATTAATTAATCTCAAATAATGATTTAATTAATTTGATTATCTAATAAATGTAATTATTTATTAGATAATTTTATTAATTAATTATTACTTGATTCTAATTAATTTATTTAGGATTATTAACCAATTTTCTGTTTAAAAGTGATTTAAAATAGAAAGAAATTGTTTTAAATCCTAAAAATAATCCGGAAATGGTAAAAATAGTTTTAAAATTCTAAAATTATTTATAAATCCGGATTAAATAATGATAAAAATATTTTGGTGATCCAATAATTACCCAGAGGGTTTATTAATGATCCTTTTTAATTCAAGAAGAGTTATTTAAATCTTTTAAAATTCTTTTAAGTGCTTTAAAAATATTTTTAAATATTCGAAAATTATTTTGAGTGCTATTTTATTTGTGAGTCGTATCTGCCATGTGAATTACGTGTTATGTGATTATGTGATCTACTTATCGAGTCTTTATACGTGCAATGTGAATTATCAAAGTGTTTATTTCGAGGGTTAAGCGTTGTAATTATATTTCTATTTCTTTATCGAGGATTTGAATAAATCTTTCGAGGATTAATGGGTAAGTATTGATTTAGGTTATCAACGGAGATAAGTAGATGTTTAATAACGGAGGTTGGAGATGGATGAAATATTCTTTGTGGGTTATAAAGAAGGTTGGAGATGAAAGTATTGTTTATGGAATTGCTGGTTTACTTGTGAGGTGTTTTAACACCGGGAAAACGTCTATGTTCAAAGGGGACATTTCCAATTATTTTATTCTGGCAGAGATATTGGTAAGCATGGTTAATACGTTCGAATTGAGTTTATAAGCGTTTACAAAATGTCAGAATTGTCGTCCGGAGGCTGATGTACCAGCTTATGTTTGACTATAGAAGTAAACGCGCGGGCTCGATGTCGGCGGATCAGACTCGTGGCAACCGCTATGATTAAAGCATAGGACATGATGACGTAAGATAGAAGAAGAAGGTAGACGGGTTACTGAAAGGCAGAGTGTATAAACTTGTAACACTATAACTAATGTAACTCAATTAAAGGAAAAGATACTTAACCAGAAGACAATCAAGAACAAGAAGTCACAAGAAATCAACACTATATGAAGACAAGGTAATTGATACAATTGAACATGTTAACTATGATCAAGCCAAGAAGAAATCATTGAGAGAAGTTCAAGTCAAAGTTGTTCATGCCTCAGTGATTTGAGAAATCGAGAATCAAGATCATAACTATCAGTATCAACAAGACCAATTGATTTCAAGTGAACAAGAAGGAAAGCGAACATTGGAAAGCCAAGTTACTAAGTGAATATGGTTATTTATTCGAGAAGCAGAAACACTATCAAGACTAGTCACTTATGAACCAGACCAGTGCATCAAGTGTCAGGACATTGATAGCAAGTTTATGTCAGTAATAAAGATCCATGTTCAAGAGCTTGCTGAAGAATAAAGAAGACATGAAGATATCACAAGTTCAAGATGTGCATTGAAGTTTCAAGTTGAAGACCAGAATATTTTCTAAGTACTAAATATTCTAGATGACCAAGTAGAATATTTCTAAGTAGAAGTTCTACTTAGAAATTCGAGATGGCTAAGTAGAAATTCTCAAGTAGAAGTTCTACTTAGAGTGCAGCTTCAACATGACACATGGCATCTTCTGATTGGCAGATTTCCAAGCTTTCAAGATAAGGCAAGATTTATGTGGACATCATTGGGCCACGTATATCTTAGTCTTTGAAGACTACAGGACATAGATTACATGTAGTATAAATAGAAGTACTTGTGTGATGTTTTTTTTAGAGAGCTATAATTGAGAAAACACAAGAAAAAGAGAGAGAGTACATTCACAGAGCTTAGAATCATTCACTTCTCTCTGAACTTCTGTTATACTTTGTAATGAATGTTGTAGCAACCATTTCAAGTTATATATAAGAAATATATTCCTTGAATCTGCGTGTTCATTTATTGCATCGTATTTATTGTTTCTCATATTCGAAAAGTTGTATTCACCCCCCCTCTACAACACATTTGGACCTAACAATTGGTATCAGAGCGGTTGTTTAACATACAAAACATAGATCCTTGTGTTTGGTAGAAGAATCGTGAGTTTTCATTTTCTAAATCTACTTTTCATTTTCTCGAAAAGTGTGCTTTAATTCGTTGGTAGTGAAAACTCATCCGAAAAATTATTTAAATACTCCAGGTGTGATTATTTAGCTTGGGGGTATTTTAATTAATTTTTGTGAATTAATCTGGGTTCATTGATATTTGGTGTTCTTGAGTGTTCATCATCTGTTCTTATGAAAGAAGACAACCCAACAACTTTTTGATCTCCTTTTCAACAGATAAATAGTAAAAGAATAAAAAGGTGTTTTTGGACTTTTGATTTGCATTATTCACGGCCGAAAGTGTAACAAGACATACTCAGTACCTAGCACGTGGGTTAGGTGGGTTAGGTGAGTAAAGCATCAAAGTCAAAAAGGTGTTAAAGAGATAATATTGTTTAGTCAATATTAAAGTAATCTGCAGAAAATTTATTCTAAGGACAAAAGTTCTACTTGAGATTTTCTACATAGAATTTCGACTTGGACAATTTCTACTTGGTGAAGTTCGACTTGAGCAAAATTTCTACTTAGAGAAATTTCGACTTAGGCAGAAGTTCTACATATATATTCTACATAGCCTAGTCTTGGGTACTTAGAAACTTTTTAGTGACCAGAATTGAAATGGCTCCTAAAAATACATTCAAGATCCCAATGTTCAACCGAGATCACTATGAAGAATGGGTTTTCAGAATGAGACTCTACTTGGAGACAGTTAACCCTGAATATCTGGAAGTCCTTGACAAGGGTAAATTTGTTCCAATGGTGGCTATTCCTGCACGTACAGAAGGAGGCGAGGTTATACCAGCTCGGTCCGAGCCTAAAAAGGCAGCGGATTTTTCAGAGGTCGACAAGGAGCAAATAGCTTATGATACTTCCGTATGACAAACCTTGATGGAATCTCTTGATCATGAAATGTTCAATATAGTCAAAGGTCTGACTACAGCAAAGAAGATTTGGGACAAGATAGAAGTTGTCATGGAAGGATCTGCAGAGGTTAGAAGCAACAAGACACTAATACTCAAGATGGAGTATGACACCTTCAGAATAAGAAAAGGAGAAGGCATAACAGACGTCTATCTAAGATTCAGTCAGTTGGTATTGGATTTGAATCTGAGAGGTGTTACTCTCCCCATGGTTGAGACCAATACGAGATATCTGAGGAACCAGCCAAAGAGCATTGAACATAGGGTCTACGCAATCAGAGAAACCAGAGATTTGCATACAACTTCTCTGGAAGAATATTATGGAATTCTAAAGACCTATGAGCTGGAGACACTTCAAGATCAAGCATGGGACAATGATTCAAAAGGAAAAGAGACTGCATCAGGATTAGTTGCTGATGAGGAAGAGTCTAAGAAGGCAATGGTTGCAGCAAAGCCTAAATCATCACTTGCACCACATCAAGTTGATAATGATGACGAGTGCACATCTAACAGTGATGATGACTACTACACCTAAGAAGAGCTGGACAACATGGACGATAGTGTCGTGGCATACATGGCAAGGAAGTTCAGCAACATGAGATTCAGAAAGAGCAACCGACCTCAGAGAAATTCTTCATCTTACTATCGGACTGCTAAGGGTGGTGGTAGTTCGTCAGGCTTCAGAGGTAAAGGCAAAAGTACCAGCTACAAATCTCCTTTGGATTTCAAAATGAAGTTCAAATGCTATAACTGTGGTGAAGCTGGACACTTTGCTTCGGACTGCAAAAAGCCTAAACAGACTTATCCAAAAGAGTCATTTGAAGCCCTCAAAAGCAAGTATGAATCGCTGGTGAAAGAAAAACATGGAAAAAGAGCTTTATTAGTAACAGAAGGAAGAGCTTGGGATGATTCAGATGAGGAAGATGTTACGCATGTAGCAAACTTTGCGCTCATGGCTGAGACATCAGAGGAACCAGAGGTACCAGTTCTAACCCTTAAAGTAGAAATGTCCATTGATGATTATAAGGAACAGAACGGGGCTCTTAGCGAAGAGATCTATATGTTGTGCAAAACCCTAGACACTTCTCAAAAGGAACAGAAAACACTTGTCGCCAAAAGCAGAATGCTTGAGGCAAAAGTGGAAGAGTTAGAGGCTGCTTGCACTGTAGATACTTCCCTAAGAGATTTTATTAAATCTTTGGAACACAAGCTCGTCCTTAAGGAAGAAGTAGAAGCATGTCTTAGGGACAAACTAGCTGAGTTAGAAATTAATGCGAAGCTTACAAACTAGCTGCTAGTAAAGTGTATGTAGATAATGACATATTTAAGAAGATAACTGGAGTAGGTGTAGGACTTGACTATTCTATCCTTTCTAAGAAAGAAGGGAAGAGACCTATCGACACTAGTTCCAGTGACCTTAAAAATGAAATTCCTAGCATTTTTAAATCTTCTGTCAAACCCATCTACAAACACCTTGTTCACTACAAGAAATTTGACTTTTACCTACTAATATATTATCTACTAATTTACATGTATAGGTAAAAGTTACTCTTTACTTACCACTAGATATTTGTAAAATTTATTGGTGGGTGAACTACACAAATACGTGATGTCGTGATCAGTTATAGTACTTGGAGACTGCAGTTAAAAGAGCATTACTTATAAACGTGAGAAAATTTCCAATATTCGTTGAAAACATTAACCGCCACTCCGCCAGGCATCTCGCCTCTCATTAAATTCTGATTTTTTTTTTGAAAATTAAATGCATGCTCAACTGTCAAATGTCATCCTACGTGGAATTCACAAACTTTTACGCTAATATCATAGTTTATTGTTCCGTTACATCTTTAAAAAATAAAATCGTAATTATATTTATATTATTGTAAAGCTCTTTTTTTCCCTGTTTCAGATGATTGTCTTTTTTCGAACTATTGTCTTCCTTTTGTATCATACATTACTACATTAGGGACATTCTATTCTGTCAATTTTTTATTATACTAGCTTATAACCCGTGCAATGCACGGGTTTCTTTTAATATGTTATTTAAATTTTATTTTATACTATAATTATATTTTTATATAATCATTATTTTGTAAAAATACAAGTTTTGATCCCGTCAACGACATATTTAACTTAAAATCCTATAATATTGTAAATTTTAAATCATGATTAACTAAATTTATATTAAATTATATTAAAATAATATAAAATACTTTAATCAAACCAAACTTTTAATGTTTCGGCTTTTATATAATAGTTAGTAAAATACTTTAATCATAAAATATATCTTATAATTACATCTAACGGTTCTTATTAATTACTAAAAATCTAAAAATAAAATGGTTTAATATTTTTCGGTATACATTAATGATTGCAAAATTATTGGTTTAAAATTTATATTATAAATTTTTTTAAAAAAATATGTCTGACAGAATTCGAACCTTGAAATTTTAGTAAATTAATTTAAACATATAATATATCTAATCATTAGATCTAATAATTCTGATTTTTTACTAAAAATATAACGGTCATTATTCGTTGTATATATATATATATATATTATCTTTTGTTAGTGATTAGACAATATAGTGTTATTTTTTTGGGTATATATTAATTATTGTAAGATTATATTTTAAAATAAAAGTTAACATGTTTTATTTAGAAAGAAATATTATTGATTGGAAGATATGATATCTTAGGTGTTTATAAAAGGTAATATCATCAATCAATTAAAAGTAAACCACTTTTATTTAAAAAAAGGCAATCGACTAATTATCACTAATTATATTATTTTACTATTTATTTTAATAGTTAGGATGACCGTGCTGAAGATCGAACGGACAAACTTTCAATGCCCGTGTGATGCACATGTTTCTTTTATTATATTATATAAATTTTATTTAATATTACAATTATGTTTTTATATAATCATTATTTTTAATATTTTTTTAATTTTAATTTAATATAATTTAATATTCTCATGTTTACGGATTATACAAATGTTTTCTTATTATAAACAATGTATACGGATTTTTAATATATTTTATTAAATAGTGATATAATTGGGAAAAAAATATTTTAGTTAGAGAAAAGAGAAAAGATAAAAAATTAATTTATTAGTTAAAAGTAATTATAATTTGTTTTTTAATTAGAAAAAATATAAAAGATATTATATTTTACTTGAAAAAGGAAACTGTTTAGTTATTAAAAAAAAGGTAACACGTTTAACCTGAAAAAGTAGATTGATTAGTAAAGTAAAAAATTTAGTTAAATAAAATATAAAAGAAGATTTTTAAAAGGTAACCCGTGATATAATTGGAAAAAAAGATATTTTAGTTAGAGAAAAGAGAAAAGATAATTTGAATGAAAAAATTAATTAATTATTTAATAGTAATTATAATATGCTTTTTAGTTAGATAAAATATAAAAGATATTATATTTTACCTGAAAAAGGAAACTGCTTAGTTATTAAAAAGAAAAGAAAAGGTAACATGTTTAACCTGAAAAAGGAAATTGATTAGTAAAGCAAAAATTTTAGTTAGATAAAATATAAAAAAAAATATTTTATCTGTAATTAAGTAAGGATAAATTAGTAAAATCAATAGGTGTGCAATGCACCGATTTACTGTATTATGTTATAAATTTTATTTAATATTACAATTATGTTTTTATATAATAATTATTTTTAATAGGTTTTTAAATTTTAATTTCTTATAATTTAATATACTCATGTTTACGGATGCACGGATTTTTTTTATATTATATAAAAAATTTCATTAATTAAAATTAATTTTTTTAAAACATGAATTTTTGAGGCTTATTGTTTTTATATGAGATGATTTGATAATAATTATATAAATGTTATTCGTGATATTTCTAAAAAAGGAGTGATTTAGTTAGAAAATATAGAAAAGATGATAGGTTTTAGTTAAAAGAATAATCAATTAATTATTAGTAATTATAAAATTATTATTTCATTTTATTAAATAGAATGTCCGTGATATGATTAGAAAAATAGAGAATTTAGTTAGTGAAAATTAAAAAGATTATATGTTCTAGGTGAAAAAGGTAATTGATTAGTTTATAGTAATTATAATTGAATTACGTTATTTTACTAAATACAGTTGCTCGTAATATTTTCAGAAAATGAGAAAATAATATTGTGCGTGGTATTTCTATTATAAAAGGGATTTTAGTTAAAAAAAATATAGAAAAGATGATATGTTTTAGCTCAAAAAGGTAATAGGTTAATTAAAAATATTATAATATTATTAGTTTATTTTATTAAATAGAATCGTCCGTGATATAATTAAAAAAATAGTTAGAGAAAATAGAAAGGTAACGTGCATGATTTATGTGGAAAATGTAATTGATTATTTTATTGTAATTATAATTTAATTATGTTATTTTACGAAATAAAATTGTTCATAGTTTTAGAAAATGAGAAATTAACGCTACCCGTTATATTTCTAGAAAAAAAGGGAATGTAATTAGAAAAAATAGAAAAGATGATATATTTTAGCTGAAAAGGTAATCGGTTAATTATTAGTATTATAATATTATTTTTTATTTGTATTAAATAGAAATGCCTGTAATATAATTAGAAAAATGGAGGTTTTAGTAAGAAGAAAGAACAAACGAACAAGGCTGCTCATAGTCCTTGTTCAGTAGGTTGCTCCAATGTTTTTTCTTCTCCTCCATATTTCTTGTTGGAGACATTGTTGATTGATTCTTCCAGTTAATAATAATTTATCCTTTTGGTTTCAAAAAAAAAAAAGTAAGAAGAAAGAAAAAAGGTAATGTGTTTTGCTGAAAAAAGGTAATCGTCCATGATATAATTGGAAAAAAAGAGATTTTAGTTAGAGAAAAGAGAAAAGGTAACGTGTTTTGACTGAAAAAGGTAATTGATTAGTTAATAATAATTATATATAATTATGTTATTTTTTAGCTGAAATGGTAATTGGTTAATTATTACTATTATAATATTATTATTTTTTTTATTAAATAGAAATGCCTGTAATATAATTAGAAAAATGGAGGTTTTAGTAAGAAAAAAAAAAAAGGTAATGTGTTTTACGAAATGGTAATTGGTTAATTATTACTATTATAATATTATTATTTTTATTATTAAATAGAAACGCCTGTAATATAATTAGAAAAATGGAGGTTTTAGTAAGAAGAAAGAAGAAAGGTAATGTGTTTTGCTGAAAAAGGTAACCATCCATAATATAATTGGAAAAAGAGATATTTTAGTTAGAGAAAAGAGAGAAGGTAACGTGTTTTGACTGAAAAAAGTAATTGATTAGTTAATAGCAATTATATATAATTAAGTTATTTTGCTTGTAGTGTTTTTAAAAAGGAGAAATTTTAGTTAGATAAAATGTAAAAGATATTCTATTTTAAATGAAAAAGGAAATTATTTAGTTATTGAAAAATAGAAAAGGTTATATGTTTAAACTGAAAAAGGAAATTGATTAATAAATGATAAATTTTAGTTAGATAAAATATAAAAGATATTGTATTTTACTTGGAAAAGAAAATTATTTAGTTCTTGAAAATAGAAAATATAATATGCGTAACCTGAAAAAGGAAATTGATTAGTTAATAGATCCGTAATTGAGTAAGGGTAATTAGGTAAATTCAATAGGTACCGTTGAACCAAACTTTTAATGTTTCGGCTTTTATATAATAGTATGATAGATAGATTTTGATTAATGATGGTAAGATGCAGTGTGATATTTTTGGGTTTATATTAGTGATTGCAAGATTAGTTTTAAATTTAAAGGTAACATATTTTAGTTTGAAAACAAATATTAGCATTTGTAAGATATGGTTCAATTTAAGGTGTTTATAAAAGGTAATTTCTTCAATTAAAAGTAAATGTTAAAAAAGCAATCGGCTAATAATTATTTATTATATTATTATAAATAATAATTAAGTAAAATAACATGTTTTATTAGTTAAGGGTAAATAAGTGAAATCAACAGGTACATTTTCTTTTGATATGTTATAAATTTTATTTAATAATATAATTAGGTTTTACATAATCATTATTTTCAATAATTTTTTTACTTTTAATATAATTTAATATACTCATGTTCAAGGATTATCCTCATGTTTTCTTATTATTAGCAATGTATATATATTTTTATTATATTTTATTAATGATTGTAAGATGCGGTGTGATATTTTTGGGTTTATATTAGTTATTGCAAGATTAGTTTTAAATTTAAAGGTAACATGTTAGAAAACAAATATTAGCGTTTGTAAGATATGATACAATTATAGGTGTTTATAAAAGGTAATTTCTTCAATTAAAGTAAATGTTAAAAAGGCAATCGGCTAATAACTATTTATTAGATTATTATAAATAATAATTAAATAAGGATAATTAAGTAAAATAACATGTTTTATTTGTTAAGGGTAAATAAGTAAAATCAACAGGTACCAACCAACCAAACTTTTAATGTTTCGGCTTTTATATAATAGTATAGATATGTTGACGAGTTAGCAGTTGAAAATTTAATTATTTTTCTTTATGGTATTTAAACAAAAATATGTTTAATGTTATTTGATATATAATTTAAATAATGTAAAATAGTGTTTTAAAATAAAACTTAAAATATGGAATAATATATCTCTAAAATACATGTAGTTTAATCTAAATTTTAGTACAACATTTTTAATTTAATGAAATATTATGTAGCTTAGTTATTTTAGAACTATTAGCCTAAAGAAATATTAATGAAATTTAATTTAATTTTAGTACAACATTTTTAATTTAATTTAATGAAATTTTAGTACAATATTTATAATTTAATGAAATATTGAACAAAAAGAATCATATTAAGCACCAATCGAAAAGTTTAAAAGAATTGGATGCATGAAGGACTCCCCTGTTTTTTGAAGGGACTCCTCTGTTTTTAAGAACTTCTTAATGATATTTTATGAGGACGTAGCAGACATTAAACGTGTGTGTAAGCAAAAAATCGAATTAAAATCGAAATCGATCAAAATTGAATCGAAATCGAATTGGTAGTTGCGATTTTTATTTTTAAAAATCGAGACTTTCGGTTTCGGTTCCGGTTATAGGTCAAAATCGAACCGAACCGATTATTCAAATAAATAAATATATAATTTATACAAATTTATATAATTTATATGTATTCTTAAAATTAATAAATATATTATATCTTGAATTATAATTAAGCTTTAAAATGATGTCGGATGAGGAAAGGGAAGATGTCGGATATGTAATAAAATTCTTTATCTTAAATTCTTAATTATATATTGAAATATAGATTCTTCAAAGTGGTAGAGGTTGAGTGTCAAACAATTTAAATTAACATTACTCATTAAAAATCAAACAATTTAAAAATTAACTTTAATAATAAATCAAATATTTTTCATTATGATGATTGATTATATATTAAAAATTAACTTTAATAGTAAATTAGTATTTATTTTAAATAAATATCTAGATAAGTGAGAATCGAAACTAAAAATATCTCATAACTCTCGTCTGTAAGTCTAACATTAATTATTAATTATCGTTGAAAATTGACTTAATTTGACTTTGAATACTCAATTCCATAGCCCACAAGTATATATGGATTTGGGAGAGATTTTTCTTTTTTATATTTTTTTAAAAATAGAGGCAATTTTCAAATCATATTCCTTCCTTAGTCGGTTTAATAATAATTAGCACAGCTTAAAATCTGTCCGATACACAGATATTTTATAATATAATGGAAACTTTTTTTAAATTTGTATTAAAAATTTAAAGACATGATTTTGTAGCCTTAAAATTTTAAATGATATGATCTGATAATAATTATATATATGTTGTCTGTCATATTTTTAGGAAAAGGATGGATTTTAGTTTGAAAATATTGAAAAAATGACATGTTTTAGCTGAAAAATGTAATCGGATAGTTATCAATTATTATAATTTTATTATTTTATTTGACTTAAATATATGTACTCAAATAGGTTTTACTGAAAAAAATAGAAAAGATAACGTATTTTAGTTGTAAAAGTTAATTGATTAAATTTTAATTTATTTCCCAATATTTAATATATTTACTGAAAAAGGTTAAAATATTAAAGGAAATATTAGTTGGCAAAATCATTTCAAAATAAAAGGCGGAAACGAACCCCGCTTAACATTTTTGATTGAAATACACCCTTAGACGTGGTAAAAATTTGATTACCCGCCTTAGCATGATCCGATTATTTCCCGTGCATAAAAGCCGGATACCTTAAGATGAGGATATGGACTTGCAAACTGCAAAATTTGCACACGACAGGAAAAATTTACTTATATGCGTAGCTCCAGAGTCAGAGCCACTAGTATACCATTATATAACTGTATCAACGTAAAAACCTCTACAAAGATACAAGGTATATTTTTCTTAATTCTTTCATGTCTTATTGTTCTTATTTTCTGTTTATTAAGTTGAAAGTTTTGTTATTGCAGAATTTTGATCTAAATTTGGACACTTAGGCTTACATGTACAACAATTAGCTTATAGCCATGTCTCATAATTGAAAGGTACATCTTCTTCTTTTTTTGCTTTTTTTGACGTTGAAATCTTACTCAAGATCTAACCTTTTGTTTTGGATTCAAGCTTGTTATTTGAAAATTTATCATTTCATCTTGTTTTTTCATTTTATAGTATGTCTTGTATATGTTAATTGTCATCCATCTCTGTTATATAAGCACTTCTCCCGATAGTAATCATAAATTGTTTTTCTACAAATATTGTAGTATCCGACTTCTATTTTGTGATTTTAGTAATCATAAATTGCCTATTTGATCTTAGAATATAATTTTTTTTGTCGTATGCTTCTTTCATTTGTAAATGGAGAATTCCTCTCCACTGCTAAAGTATTGTTGTAAATGTAGTAGTAGGTAACTTGTTTTTTCTAATTATGTCAGGGGTTTGTTTAACTTTTTTTGGTATTTCAAAATTAAAATTTTAATTTGATGTCGAATTATAAGGTAATTCAATGAGTGTCTAGCATTGCCTTTATAGTAAAATCTAGAGGATAAACAATTATATCCCTTTTTTAGTTGCTTGCATTATTTTCCGTTTATTTGGTTTCATGCTTGAATTTTAGTTAACTTGTTTTCTGTATACCTATTTTGTAGTTGAAGATGGTTACGACTCCGTTTCGGTGAAAATCAATGACTACTGGCTTGTTGATTTATTTATGGATCCGTTGTACAATATTGTGAAGTGAATGCAATGTGGAGACTTGTTTTTGCCATTCAACCAAGGAGTGAAGAATTCGGGATTTTCCCACTTAACATGTTTTCACTTGTGTAGAATTAATAAAATTCTTTTGTAAAATTTAGGTATCAATTCTTTTGTAATATTGTGTAACCAACTATGATGTACATTAAGATACTAATTTAATGTAACGGCTCTTTTGGCTAACAACTTTATGAAAATAATTTTAACTTTTTTCAATTCATTTAATTTTAATTTAAAATTTTTGGCAAATGAAATAAAGTTTGTTTAACTACCAATAATATTAATAATATTTACTGACCATTTGAATACCATAATTGTCGGTCAGAAGAACCTTTCTTGTGCTGCCAAATGGATAATCAATTATAAAATAATGAATGGACCACTTGTAGGGTGCCAAGTGTATCATTTATGAGATGACATGTGTACCTCCAGGGAGTTGCCACATGGACCACTCTTGATGTGCCATATGGATTGCTTACTTGGCACAATGCCACGTAAATCAACAACACATCAGCTGATTACTCAACATTAATTAGTTAATAAAGTGGGGTCCTTTTAATTTTTATCTACCAATAGTAACATGTGTAGGTAAATAGTCATTCTTTACCAACTTTTACCTACCAATCGCTACCAATAATACATTGGTAGATACAAAGTTATTACCTACAAATAGAATGCTTTTACCTACATTTAAAATTAGTAGGTAAAGGCCAAATTTCTTGTAGTGGTTCCTAGAATAGAAGAAGAAGAGACTGAATTGATAGCTAGATATGAGATTGAGATGGAAGATCGCCAGAAAGCACAACCTATAACTCCTATCAAACAAGTTAAAATCAATTTCCCTAGAGATGAATCTAGACCAGGAATAGGAGCTAAGGCTATTAAACAACAAGGGAAGAAAGGCATAAAAGAGGTTAAGGCTGAACGGATAAAGAAAACATGTTATCACTGCAAATCTACTGAACATCTTTCTTATGCATGTAAAGCTAACATAAATGTTCCTGCTACACATGCCATGCCTGCCACACATACAATGAATAATCTGCATCCAAATCATGCACAGTGTGGTCAACCTAATTGTATGCCATGTAATTTTAACATCATGCAAACTTTTGTGAATTTAATGAATGCATCTAGCCAGTCATGCTCAAATACTGCTGCTAGTTCAAACATCAAGAAAAAGCATGTGAGAGCCAAGACTGTCAGTCCTCCTAAAGTTAGGAGTGACAAACCTTCTCCTAGGACTGATAAACATGTCAAGTCTGAGAAAGGAAAGGAGAAAGTCGAAAGCTCTAGTAATGTTAAGAAAAGTGCATTTCCTGTTGTTAAATCTGTTGATTCTCGATCTTATCGAAAAGCCGGGCCCAATCAAAGTTGGGTTCCGAAGAAAGTCTAATCAATCTGTCATTGCAGGGCATTAAGCAAAATAGAAATAAAGTCATATGGGTGCTAGACAGTGGAGCATCGAGGCATATGACTGGAAACAAGTCCCTGCTTACAGAGTTGGTTATGAAGGCTGGCCCTTATGTTACCTTTGGAGATGACAGCATAGGTGTGACAAAGGGATATGGCAAACTGAAAACTGGCAATGTCATCATTGAAGATATTTCCTATGTTGAGGGATTAAAGCACAATTTGTTGAGTATCAGTCAATTCTGTGACAAAGGTTACGAAATTGTCTTCAACAAGAAAGGTGTATCAATCACTCACATCAAGGAAGGCTCATTGGCTTTGAGAGGAGTTCGAAAGGCAGATCTTTTTGTTGCGGACATGGATTCAGCAAATCAGAATGAGGTCACCTGTTTCTACAGCAAAGCCTCGGATGATGAAAGCTGGTTATGGCACAAAAAGCTATCTCACTTAAACTTCAAAACGATGAATGCTCTCGCAAGACGAGAATTGGTGAGAGATCTACCTCAAATGGAGTTTGCTCCGAAAGGACTCTGTGAAGCTTGTGAAATGGGAAAGTCGAAACGAGCATCGCATGAAAGCAAAGAAATTTCTAGTATTACTGAGCCTCTGCAACTTCTTCATATGGATTTGTTTGGCCCAGTGAATGTCCTATCTTTGTCTAGGAAAAGATATGCATTGGTAATCGTGGATGACTTCTCCAAGTATACATGGGTATTGTTTGCAATGACGAAAGACGAAGTACCTTTCCTAATCATTGATCACATCACTCAAATTGAGAATGTTTCAACACTTACTGTGAAGACGATTAGATCAGACAATGGCACTGAATTCAAAAACGCAGTGCTGAATGACTTCTGTGTATCTAAGGGAATACGTCGTCAGTATTCAGCACCGAGAACTCCACAGCAAAATGGAGTAGTTGAAAGGAAGAATAGAACATTGGTTGAAGCAGCAAGAACTTTGTTGTATGATTCGAAACTTCCTCTATACTTCTGGGCCGAAGCAGTGAGTACCGTGTGTTACACTCAAAATCAATCCTTGATCATAAAAGATAAAGAAAAGACACCATGTGAGCTAATGAACAGCAGAAGACCAACAATCAAATACTTTCATGTCTTTGGAGCAAAATGCTATGTTCTTATAGATGATGAAAATCTAGGCAAGTTTGCAGCAAAAGCTCGTGAAGGAATCTTTGTTGGTTACTCCACAGATGTGGTAGCAGCTTATAGGGTGTTCTTAGTAAATGATCGAAAAGTGACTGAAAGCTACAACGTCAGATTCGACGATACCAAACTCCCATCAATTTCAAGAGATTCTAGTGAACCTGAGTCCCTAAAATTTCAGAATCTGGACTTAGAAGAACTTGAAGATGAACCTGAGTTGGTTGTCCCATTAAATGTTTCAAGTGTACGTGAAGAACCTGAGTCTAGTGAACAAGCTAATTCTACAAGATCAGGAGAGACTTCTTCAGTACGAACCGACAACAACTCAGGGGGAGTAAATAGCAGCTCAAGGACTACTGTTCAAGGCTCGAGTCGAGTTGACTCTAGTTCTGTAGGAGCTGGCACTAACTCAGGGGGAGTTAGTGAAAATAATCAAAGTAGTCAGCACCACAACTCAGAAAGTCAAGCTGAATCATCAAGACAATTTCCAAGAGAACGGGTATGGAATAGAGACCATCCGTTTGAATTAATTATTGGTGATCCAGATGCTGGTGTGTCTACTAGAAGAACTGCAAGAGCTGGCCTGGTTAATATTTGCTTATATTCTGGGTTCTTATCCAAGCTTGAACCTAAAGAAATAGAAGAAGCTCTTGGTGATGCTGATTGGGTGATTGCAATGCAAGAGGAACTCAATCAGTTTGAAAGGCAGAAAGTTTGGAAACTGGTACCCCGACCAAAGAACAAATCAGTAATTGGAGCTAGGTGGGTATTCAGAAATAAAATGGATGAAAACGGACTTGTAACACGAAACAAGGCTCGTTTGGTTGCAAAAGGTTATTCTCAGCGAGAAGGAATTGATTATGATGAGACCTATGCACCGGTTGCAAGACTTGAGGCAGTCAGGATGTTCTTGGCATTTGCAGCACATAAGAACTTTAAGGTTTTTCAGATGGATGTGAAAAGTGCCTTCCTGAACGGAGAGTTAGAAGAAGAAGTGTATCTGGAACAGCCGCCTGGCTTCATTGATCCAGAACTTGTAGATTTTGTGTATCTTCTCTTCAAATCTGTCTATGGCCTCAGGCAATCCCCAAGGTGTTGGTATGAAACCCTATCCCTATTCTTAATTGAAAGTGGTTTTACTAGGGGAGTAATTGATAAAACATTATTCTATAAAAATGTAAAGAATGATTTAATACTTGTTCAAGTCTATGTGGACGATATTATTTTTGGGTCATCTAATGAGCGCTTGTGCGAGAAATTTGCTAAGCTAATGCAGGAAAAATATGAGATGAGCATGATGGGAGAGCTGTCTTTCTTCCTTGGATTACAGATCAGTCAGAGAAAAGATGGTATCTTTATCTGTCAATCCAAGTACGTCAGAGATTTACTCAAAAAGTACAATCTAGAAGATGCATCAGCAGCTAAGACTCCCATGGCAACAGCCACGAAGCTTGATGAAGACAAATCAGGTAAACCAGTTGACATCACAAGCTATCGAGGTATGATTGGCTCACTCCTCTATTTAACTGCAAGTAGACCCGATATAATGTTCGCGACTTGTTTATGTGCAAGCTTCCAAGCGGATCCTAGAGAATCACATCTCATAGCCGTCAAAAGAATTTTTAGGTATCTCAAGGGCACACCAAATCTAGGGATTTGGTACCCAAGAGATACAGGTTTTAATCTAATTGGCTATACGGATTCAGACTATGCAGGTTGCAGGATTGATAGGAAAAGCACATCTGGTGCTTGTCAATTTCTTGGCAGAAGATTGGTGTCCTGGCAAAGTAAAAAGCAACATACAGTATCTACTTCTACTGCTGAAGTTGAGTACATTGCTGCTGGAAGCTGTGTGGCTCAAATACTGTGGATGAGGAACCAATTGAAGGATTATGGCATGGAGCACAAGAAAATTCCAATTATGTGTGACAACACAAGTGCTATTGCCATAACCAACAATCCTGTAGATCACTCAAGAACCAAGCACATTGACATCAGGTATCACTTCATAAGAGAACATGTTGAGGAGGGGACTGTGGAACTACATTTTGTGCCCACAATGCAACAAATTGCAGATATATTCACCAAACCTCTTGATGAAGTAACATTCAATAGATTGGTTGGTGAATTGGGAATGCTTAACACAAGTTAGTAAAGCTTTCTATCTGTAAAATCCATGTTTATGTTTGTATATGCAAGCTACTTAATCATTATGTGCTTAGACTTTAAAATGCCTAATTAATGATTGTTATAGGTTGCATATAGTGTCATTTTACATGAATTCATTGTGTTTTAAGTGTCTTTTATAGCACAAATCTTTGAATTTATGCTTGTTAGATTGCATGATCATAGGGGGAGTTAAATTCATAATATTCTAAATTTTGCATGATTTTTAGATGAATTTACCTGTGTTTTTCATGTAATTAGAGGCCTTAGAATTATCAAGGAATGTTTTAATTATGTCATATATTAAAATCCTTGAATTGATATTTATATTAATTTGGCAATATTAAGTGTTGAGTATTTCAAAGAGAATTGTCAAATTATTCTAAGTATCTTCAAAATTTCGAGTTAGTCACTATCTCGAAACTCATATTGAAATTCTACTTGAATTTCGATTTGAGCTTCCAGAGTGAAGTTTTGAAAATTCTAAGTCTGGGAAGAATTTCGAGTTAGTCTCTATCTCGAAATTCATCTCGAAATTCGACTTAGAGTTCGAATTCGAGTTACCAGAGTGCCTATTTCTATCTTCAAAATATTCGAGATAAGTTCTATCTCGAACTTTATCTCGAAGGTTGAGATAAGGTTCCATTTTTGGGGATATTTTGAAAAGAACTGAGAATAACTTCGAGTTTCTCTCTATCTCGAAATTCATCTCGAATTTCGACTTGATGTTCGAGATAGAGTTCTCAGTTGGTTAAAGGGATTTTTTTTCGAGTTAACATCTAACTCGAAACTTATCTCGAATTTCTACTTGAATTTCGAGATAGGTTTCCCTAGTACTGTTTGTGGTTTTTGCTGCTTAAGTGGTAATTGTTCGAATTAGCATGTGTTTTTCGAGTTAACATCTATCTCGAACTTCATCTCGAAGTTCGACTTAATAAGTTCGAGATAGAGTTCGACTTAAGTGTTCCCTGTATGTACTTGATGTTTTTCATTCTTTTTAACAGGGACACTTTTGTCATTTCACATTCATGCCTATATATACATCTCTAACTCGATCCATTCATTCACTTTTACCTAATTCAGTTTTACAGCAGCCTCCATATACATACAGGCGATTTCGACTTACAAACCACTGTTCGTGATTTTTGTGATTAAACTCGTACAGATCACGAATTTCTGCCCAATTTTAGACAGCTATTATCTGTGTGTTTGTGTGTTTGTGCAACTGTTCACTTTCTCTATTCTCGATAATATACACACGCATATACACACGATTTCACTGGTGTATACACAGTTGATTTCACTGCTATACACACACGAATATACATCTCCTTGGGCTTGTAACATTCGCCTCTCAGTGATTATTGTCTATAACCCGTAGTTTAATTTTTCAAGAGTGACTTTTGGTCTTTTAGTTAAATTAAAAGGGCTATAACTGATAATTCTTTAATTAATTGTTTTTCGAAAATTAAAATTAAATTTCACATTTTTTTTAAAGGAAAAACATTTAGTTAAAATGGCTCACCAATTTTCCCTTGCTAAAAACAATTTTTATAATATTTCTACGGAAATTGGTGATCAACTCCCGCGCTTTAAGTCTTGGATACGATTTCTCAATTTGTACTCCAAAGCTAGCGATGCTTTTACTGCTAAACCTACACTAGTACATGATGCTTTACAGCAATTATGGACTAGTGCGGTTTCTTTTGGGAGCAAAACAACCCCCTACGGTTTCAGGTTTACCTTAGCGGGTCAGGAATATGAGGTGACTGAAGAAATTGTCAACAGGGTTCTGGGATTCCCGATAAAAGATGCTTATGATCCAGAACCTACAGCTGCAGAACGCCTCAGATTCTTTGAAGAAATAGGATGTTATCCTCCGACTGGCCAGATCACTGGAAACATCCAAAAACAATACTTTCATGTGGAATGGAATTACTTTTTCGAGGCTATCACAAGATGTTTTCGAGCACGAGAAAGCGATTTCCATCAAATTCCCATTCCCATGCAAACCTTTGGAATTGCCCTAGCAAGAGAACTGGATATAAATTATGGACGCATAGTTCTCTCTGAGATAGTGGCTGTAATGGGATCTCCTGCAAGCAGAGACCTCAACACAACAGATGTTGTCTGCTGGTTTCCTTGGTTCCTACAAATGCTGATTAATGATTTAATACCGAAGGATGCTCTTGCTATTAGACAGAGTTTTTCCAGAAGTCAAACATCTGCACCACTAGGGATGGGCACTAAGTCACTTTCAACAATTGCTAATCAGAATAAACATCGTGGAAAACCGATGTCAATTCCTGATACCTTACAAACGTGGCTTACATATGATGAGGGAGTTACCACTTTGGCGGAATCATCGCAAGTTTCATCATATGCTCAGAATCGGTCTGCTCATGCTGAGGCATTTGAAGAGATTCCTGATGAGCAAAGCAATGACGAACAAGGTAATGAATCAGGTAATCTCTCTCTGCATACTACTCATTCCTCTTCCTATGTATCTGATTCCGAGACCCAAGAGACTGCTAGCCCGTAGGATCTATCCCAGGGTGAGAGCTATATTTCTAATTCTCTGTCACCCCTGTCACCGGAATCCAAACAGCCAGCACATGTAGATGTAGGATATGATGAGGAGAGTGACCCCGAAGAGCAGCCTCTTACTCGAAAGAAAGCCAAATTTTCTCATGCTGCTACTTCTAAACCTCAGTCAAACCCTAGTGTGTCACACGCAACCACTCCACCTCACGAGAGTGGTTCTCCCCTTGAACAATCTGCACATAGGGATTTTGGTGAGGATTATGTACCTTTTGAAGATACTGTTGCTTCAAAAGGACATGAAGCTTTAAGAGCTTCAGCCGTACCTTCACCGGTACGTACTGATGCTGCAAAGAGGATCGGTTCTGATGTTGTACAAGAACACTTTGCAGCCTCTCAGCCTGAGATTCCAACTCAGGAACCAACAGAAATTGATCCCATAACTGCCAATTATATTGCTTATCCAGTTTCTGCAGGTACTGCTTCATATTTTGGATCACTCATTGAAGACATACACGAGCGTGAGACAGGGAGTGTGTGTGAGAGGTTAGGGAGAGAGGGACCTTCATTTTTAAGGCCCGAAACCGAGCGCCAAATACTAACAGAACGAGTATTAGAGCGAGGTCACCTAAACCAAACACCGTCCCTTAACATTGAAAATCTTGATACACGTATGACTTCTATGGAAAATCAGATGAAGCAGTTCGGGCAGATGATGGGGCAGTTAGGGATTAACATTGGAAACAATCAAAGGGCTCTTGATGACTACGCAGCATGAATGGCAAGTCAAGCTACAGCGTTTAATGTTTTGACAAACAAGGTTAATGACTTGGGCCATGCTGGTGGTGTCTTGGGAAACACTCTGAATGAGAGAATGGGAGCTGTTGATGAGTGGATTTCGTAACAACTTTTGAGAGGTTTATGGTGAGTTGTAAAGGCTAACGATCAACTAATCTATGGAGAATGGAGGTTTTTTTGTAGGGGTTGAACTGAGCTCGAGAGCGTTTACAAGAATCTCGCGAGTTCCTTTGAGGCTTGTGTCGTGTGTTCTCAAGAATCTCGTAGGTGTATTGCGAGGCTTGCAACCGTCTTCTCAAGGTGCCTACGTACCCTTGTATTTATAGGGATCAAGTTCACGTAGTTCTTTTTAGACTAGAAGTCTGGTTAGGCGGCAATAAACTAGGTTCCTAATTCGTGGGGATCTCCTTTTCTCCAGATTTCAGCCACGAATAGGCGACCTAAGTCGAATAGAACTCAAGTTCTAGTCCGACTAGGAGTATGTTTACAAGTTCTCGTCCTATTAGATGTATTCAAGGATCATCTGCGCCCAAGGAATACATTCCAATAAGGAGTTGATGTTCATGACTTGCTCCTAAAGAATATGAGGCTTTATCGTACTATAAATCTGCTGGAATAAATCTATTTTCGCACAGGAAGCTGTCTCTCAGGAACCTGTCTGCAGGAACCTGTTTCTCGGGAAGCTGTCTGCAGGAAGCTGTCTCTCGGGAAGCTGTCTCTCGGGAACCTGAACCTGTCCAGATCCATTTCACATGCTATTTAGCCCCATTTAACTTAAGGGACCTCAATCATAACCCATATTACTCATACGGATTGGATCCTTAAGCCTAATGGGCCTAAATCTAGCCCATGGAGATTTTGGGCACAACAAGTACCCCCCGGTTCCTCGAAGTCATAGGATGCGAGAGGAACCTAAATAGCTTGATATTTTAAGGTCCAATCCCTTCAGTGCTCCCATGTTTCTTCTGAGTGAACCATGCGGGTCTTTATCTTCTTGCTTGAATCGTGACAAGGGCACAAAGTGAATCCAATTAGGCGCTGAGTGAATCCTTTGACAAGGGCACAAAGCGAATCTAATTGGGCACTAAGTGAACCTCAAGATTGTTAAGGGAACCAAGTAAATCCAAATAAGGGCATAAAGTGAACCTAATTGGGTGTTATGTGAACCTATGCTGAGGGCACAAAACGAATCCAATAGGGCACTAGATGAATCCTTAAAAGGGATAAGGGGAATCTTAGGGATGTCAAGGGAACCACATGAATCCAAATAAGGGCATAAAGTGATCCTAGTTGGGCGTTATGTGAACCTATGTTGAGGTCAAAAAACGAATCCAATAGAGCACTAGATGAATCCTTAAAAGGGCACGAGGTTAACCTTGAAAATCATAACTTGATTGCTCGAGAGGCTGCTTCATCTTCTATGCTGTTGTTCATCTGACTGTCTAGTGCATGCTGTCTATTAGAGGTAATCTAGGATTAGCTGCGTCCTAGGAGTACTCTCCAATAATAAGTCGGCATCTATCTGGCTGGCTTCTAGATCTTTCTGCTATCTATGCTCAGGAACCTGGTGCTCAGGAACCTATGTCTCGAAATCTGGTTCTCAGGAACCTCTCTACAGGAAACTATACCTGCACAAATAACAAATTTGTTAGTCTCGGGAGCGTTTCTGTAGTTCCCATGTACTTCTTGTTGTTCTCATTGCTGTTGCTAGGCTAATTCGGGCTCTTCTGCGGGGAGGAAACTGGTTCATTCGTAATCTGCTCAGCTACTGGTTCATCAGGAACGTCTTGATACTCATAATCTCTTGACTGTCTTCTCAACTAATGCTCATTTCTCCACGTTAGGTCTTCATATCTCGTACTAGATCTATCTCCTCGCTCATACAATACTTGTTGATTGGAACCTACGACTTAATAGGTCTTAAATCTAGCCCATGGTGATTTTGGGTACAACACCAAGAAAACTAGAAAAAATAGGTTAGTAATACGAGCTGAAGAGCTCACATACAAGTGATGCATGTATGCAAGTATGAATGATTATTTACGTTATATATGTTGCTACCTTCTCAAGTGGCATATCAATTATTTACTTGATTGATTCAACTAACACGTTCGAGATCATAAATTAAGCATATATGTTACGTAAACTGCAAACCTATAGGGCATGACAACATCCTAAGTACAAGTTCACATAAATTTCATTTCTAAAAATCATGGAATGTACGCATTAAAAGCTACATGTATCTAAGCATGACAGAATATAAGCTCTCATTAACGGGAAATGTGCATGATAGTTAAGGATATAAAGGCATGAAAGTAGAACTTATCTGTGCTTCATTGTGCCGGTTTAGATCGAGATTCTGTTATTAAACCTGGAAGATGGAAGCTCTTCTCTGTGCAAACGTAGGGGAATTGAGCTACCCCCCGAGCCGTCATGATGCGTGAACCTCCTATAGCTTGTTGAAGCGGTTGACTGAAAGCTATTTCAATCATATACAAGCTTTATAAGTGGGAGTATTCATCTACGTATCGCTTCGATGAGGGCACAAAACGAATCCAATTGAGCTCTAGGTGAATCCTGGGAAGGGCACCTAGAGAATTCAATTGGGCGCTAAGTGAATCCTTAGTAGGGCATAAGACGAATCCAGTTGAGCTTTAAGTGAATCCTGAGAAGGGCACTTGAAGAATTCGACTGGGCATCAAATGAATCCTTTTGGCTTTAGGGAGCACGAAGTGAATCCATCCGGGCTCTAGGTGAATCATGGTAAGAGCACGAAGAGAATCCGGTTGGGCACTAAGTGAATTCCTTTGTGGCATCAAGTGAATCCTTATAGGCTCTAAGTGAATCCTGCAGAGGGCACAAAGAGAATCTATAGGGCACATGATGAATCATTTCAAACTCTAGGTTAGGTTACCCATGATTAGGTTCTCAAAACCTTTAACTAGGTGCCCACATGCTTATGGGACTTTTGAATTATGCCTACGATTCATAGGGCTTTTTGATGTGAATCTTTCGTGCTTGTAAATCTTTTCTGGCTATCGAGTGCCTGTAGTTGACAGGGCTTTTCTAGGTGAATCTTTCTGGGCTCTAGGTGAATCCTTGTAAGGGCATAAGGTGAATCCAACTGGTTGTTTATATGAACCTCTGCTTAGGACAAAAACTGAAACCAATTGGGCACCAAATGAATCCCTAAAAGGGTACAAAGAGAATCCATCAAGATACCAAACAAATGCGTGTGGATGCATGAAGCACCAAGTGAATCCTTTTGGGCTCTAGGTGAACCTATACGGGCACATAGAGAATCCATAAGGGCACTGGGTGAATACATGGATATGCTTAGGGAACCTAGTGAATCCTTCTAGGCTCTAAGTGAATCCTTGGATGGAGCACAAAGAGAATCCAGAAGGGCACTAGATTAATCCTCTACAGGCATGGAGCTCTTGCTATAAGCACATTTTCTTCTATTCAGGTATCGGCTGGTTGGGAACTTCAAGTAGGAAGCTGCTAATCAGAAACTATCAATAATTGGCTTCTAACAAATGTCAATGAACTTGGAAGCTGTTACATACAAGCTTCAAGTATATATGAATGAACCTGCAAGATGTCAGTTACAGGAAAATAACAAGGAATCTACTAGACACATGCAACTAGACCTGGAAGCTGTTACTTACGAGCTTTAGGTGAGTAACACAAAACCTGTTAACTAAAGGTAAATACATGGAACCTGTAAGCTACAGGTAAATATCAAGGAACCTGCGAGGTGCAGGTAAATATCAAGGAACCTACGAGATGCAGGTAAATATAAGGAACCTGTAATATGTTAGGTACATGTGCATTCTAACATCTAGAAACATAATCAATACATAATCATAACTTTATCGCATATACGACCACAATATCATAGATGTTTAAGCATGCTTTAGGTATAGTAAGAGTTTGCTGAGCGTACCTGGGAGGTTTTCTACGAGTATCTTAGCATAAAAGGAGAGGCATCACCTGGATCTTTCTGTAGACTGATCAGATGTGAAGTGGAAGCATCCGTTAAGATTTGGAAACTCATTGACGTGTTCATGATGCAAGCATGCTGCTCTTCAAGATACTAGACCAAATCAATCCTCAAGGTTCCTGAATCAAATATGAGCTATGAGGTTTCCAAACTGCATCCTAGCCGTGAGGTTCCTGAATCAAATCACGAGCTTCCTGGACCTGGTGGTGAGGTTCCTGGTCTGAATTCTCAAAACTTTGAAATCCTCAACTTTCAAAGTACCATGTGCTATAGTAATTGTAATACCCCCCCAGTTCTTCAGGGAAGCTTGTCTTTGATGAAGAACTAACTCCAAGAAGCTTCACAATTCTTCGATAATTTTTATAATAAGTTGTTGAATATTCATCCATGAAGTTGAGTACTGTGTGTTTTCTTCAAGATGCTCATATCATATTCTTGTAGATACTCTTCATCAAAATCTTCAACTATGTCGAATTTTCTTTAACGCTCGAATAAATACTATAACCTCTTCACATCATTCTTGCTTGTAGCTTTAACATGTCTTCTCCTTTCTTCTTTATCTTCTTACGAAACATGCTGAGAATGAACCTCTATACAAATATCCCAATACAGTACCCCTAAGCTTACGCGAGCTAACTCATTGTAAGAAACAAGAGATACTTAAAGAGATTACTTGTGAGGTATTTCTCACAGGTCACTGAATTGAATGAGGTATGTTCCTTGTTTTACAAGCTAAATATAAGCTCATGTATGACGTAATACAAGGAAAAGAACTACTCATAATTCCTTGCTAGGAAGGTATACATGCACTACCCCCCATTTCTAAGAAGGAAATACATATATAAATAAAGGTCTCTCAACTATACTTTAAGGAAGCTCTCAAACTTTCAACTACTGGTCACCTCGAGCTATCCATTCCGCAAGCTTCCCGGCTTTAATCAATTCCTCAATTTGGTCTTTCAGTGCTCTATATTCAGAAGTATCATGGCAATCATCCTCATGGAAGTCACAATATTTCTTTAGATCTTTCCTTGCTCCTATTGGTAAAGGTGCAGGCTTTACAAATATTCCTTCTTTCCCATAAACCGTGAAGATGTGGTCCACTGGAGCAACCAAAGAGGTATAACTATCGCACTTTGTCTTCAAATTTGCTTTACTTCTTTTGGAGGAAGCTCGATCCCCAATAACATATGCTTGCGGGCTTGGAGACCTCTCTCGCTTGCTTCCTTTGTGACTAGCTTCATCTCCAAGATCTTCTGTTTCTCTTAACTTCAACAAGGATTCTTCCACACACTTATATAGTTCAGCTTGTTTGTAGAAATCAACTAGTGTACCAGGTTCACGTACTTGTAACTCCTTCCAGAAGTCTGAACCAGCTCTAACTCCAGCAATCAGGAAGCTCATAATGACCTCGTCAGGAGCTTTCTTAACTCTGGGAACCTCTGCATTAAAACGTTTAAGGTACTCTGTCAAGGTCTCATCTGCTCTCTGCTTGATATTGGCCAAGGTATTGGTTGGGGGTGCAAAAGTGATGGAAGCTCTAAACTGAGTAACGAAGAGTTTCCCCATATTCTCCCAGGAATTTATAGAATCTGATGGTAACCTCTTAAACCACTGATGAGCTCCACCATAAAGGGTTGCAGCCAATAATCTACACCTTGTTGGCTCCTTAACTTGATAAACATCCATCTCGGTATTGAAACGACCCAGATACTCCACAGGATCCGTAGTGCCATCAAATTTAAACTCATATGACATACGATAGGATTTAGGTAACGGAGATTTTCTAACCTTCTTAGTGAATGGAGATGAGGTCATCGCACCTGTTATTGACTGCTTTTCTTCCTTGAGTTTCACTAGAATCTTCTTGATGTCTTCAGCATTCAAATCACTAGCTCCACCGTCCTTTGCTTCCTTATCTTTATCATCGGCTTCCTGTGAATCTGCTATACACGAATCGTTCGTGGTCTCGACTGAACTTGAATCATCTTTAATTATCTCGATGGAAGGTTCCTTAACAGGAAGTTGTTTATCCTTCGTTTCACCATCTTCTTCACCTTCAGTATCTTTCTTTGGGTCTTCGATCTCCTCCTCAGCCTTTTCTTCACGTTCTTCTTCATCGACGCCTAACTGCTTGGGATTAATCTTAGCTTTTTTACCCTTCTTACCAGTTGCTAACTTCGACTTCTTCTTCTTCTTCGGTGTTATTTGTTCGAGGGTTGTAAGCCTTTCTTCAATCGACTTTAGATGCTCTAGGACGTCAGCAGGAGTAATCTTCTTCGTTTTCGGGGTTTGATCTTTCTCTACAGATTGTGTTGCTTCGCTATCAGAACTGCCTGCCATCTTTCCACTCTTAAGATGATAACTCTCCCCTCCTTCTAGCGCCAATGTTGATGAGTGGATTTCGTAACAACTTTTGAGAGGTTTATGGTGAGTTGTAAAGGCTAACGATCAACTAATCTATGGAGAATGGAGGTTTTTTTGTAGGGGTTGAACTGAGCTCGAGAGCGTTTACAAGAATCTCGCGAGTTCCTTTGAGGCTTGTGTCGTGTGTTCTCAAGAATCTCGTAGGTGTATTGCGAGGCTTGCAACCGTCTTCTCAAGGTGCCTACGTACCCTTGTATTTATAGGGATCAAGTTCACGTAGTTCTTTTTAGACTAGAAGTCTGGTTAGGCGGCAATAAACTAGGTTCCTAATTCGTGGGGATCTCCTTTTCTCCAGATTTCAGCCACGAATAGGCGACCTAAGTCGAATAGAACTCAAGTTCTAGTCCGACTAGGAGTATGTTTACAAGTTCTCGTCCTATTAGATGTATTCAAGGATCATCTACGCCCAAGGAATACATTCCAATAAGGAGTTGATGTTCATGACTTGCTCCTAAAGAATATGAGGCTTTATCGTACTATAAATCTGCTGGAATAAATCTATTTTCGCACAGGAAGCTGTCTCTCAGGAACCTGTCTGCAGGAACCTGTTTCTCGGGAAGCTGTCTGCAGGAAGCTGTCTCTCGGGAAGCTGAACCTGTCCAGATCCATTTCACATGCTATTTAGCCCCATTTAACTTAAGGGACCTCAATCATAACCCATATTACTCATACGGATTGGATCCTTAAGCCTAATGGGCCTAAATCTAGCCCATGGAGATTTTGGGCACAACAGGAGCAATGGAGACTACAATGGATACAATGGCTGTGGAGATCAGTAGAGTGATGTTCGCAATCAAAAGTTTTGTGCCCCCGGAGTGTTTCGAGCCGCAACAACCTCCCCCCGATGCTGGTGCTGGTGGTGCTAGTGGAGCGGGAGCCTATGGTTCTGGTTTTGGAGGTTCTTATGCAGCTGGTGGATCTGAAGATCAAGGTGGAGTTCAGGATAACTCACCTAAGGGGGAGAGTGGAAAGGAGACGAGACAGCAGGCAGTTCATATCGAATAAATTGAAGAACATGCTGATCTTATCAAGGAAATAGAAATTGAGTCGTCTATTGATGAAGAGGCTCTGAGGAGGAGAAAGGGTAAGGCAATAGCGGTTGAGCAAGATGAGCCATTCGTTGACCTGAGTCATCAGAAAACAGTACAGAAGGCACATGACTCAGATTCTGATATGGAAGACATACCTTTGGAACATGCTATAAAGAGATCTTTGAAGGATCAAGGTGGAGGTGCTGGGATGTCTTTCGGAATGCCTGAAGAAGTTACTGTTGATGAGGAAACCCTTAAGTCTCAACAGTTAGCCTTGGAACAAGCTGAGTTCTTTAAAATGAAGATGATGCAAGAAAGTGTTGCGTTTCTAGAAAAGAAAGTGGAGCTACAAGGGAAGCAGTACGATTATGAGCTTGCAAGGCTAGCTGATCCTCAAGTTGATCTGGACAAGAAAAGGATAGGGCAGAAGTGGGATGAAGCAAGGAAGATATTTATGGGACCCTGTGCAAAAGGAGTTCATAACAAGGAGGTAGATGATCTGTTCTACAATCTGAATTTGCAGAATCCAATGGCTGCGGACTACATAAGTGCATTGAAGAGATTAATTTCTAAAGTCAGGGTTGGATACAATGCAACGCTTAAGGAGTGGCAGGTTATTTTGTCTTTGGTAGAAGGAGTCCCAATGTCTTTCCTATATGTGGATGACCAATTCATAACGAGAAGATCTGCATCAGAGTTGTTCTTGCTAGCAACAAAAATTCAATACTCTCAATCTGAGAAGCTAAGCATTCTGTATAGGGATCAGTTAATGCAGCTAGCAGAGGACAAGGGTCCAGAATTCTCAGCATATCCTAATGTTGTCCGGATGGTAGTTGACAAGAAAATGAAGAGGGTTAGCATGGAGGAAAAGGATTTAATGGAACTTTCAGTGGAATCTCTTAAAGCCGTCTGTAGACAAATGATGAGTAAGGGATTCGCTTCTGAGCTTAAAGATAAATCAGTGAAGATCATTGAAAGAGTCATATTCATGAAGAGCAATGAGGTGTGGAAGTGTGATATCATTGCTCCAAACCCTCTCGATAACGTGAAGATTGAGCCGGAGCTGATAGAGAAGAAATGGAATATTCTTCAAGCAATGAAGAATGTAGATGAAGCTCTGACTCTTCCTTCTGGAGCACTGGAACAAGGAGAGATAAGGGAGACAGTTGGCGTTCCAGGAAGAGATAGTGTATACTGGATACACTCTTATGTTGATGATACAGCTGATGCCTTAGTATTCATAGATGCAGACTAGAATAAAACAATCTTGCATATGAGTAGAAATTGGCTGCTACAGACTCAAGATGCTGCATTTCTGGAGAGAGTATTATATGTGTTCAAGTGGGACGAAGTGGAAGTTAAGTATGTGGAAGAAAAGCAGAGACTCGTGAGTTACCTGTCTGAAGTAGTAGTGGAAAAGAAGCGAATGGAGAAAGATGCGGCTAGTATCCACAATACTAACCGTGTCAAGGGCTATCCCAAAATGATCTATTGTCAGTTTAAAGCTGATAAAGCTCATTGGAAACCTCAGCTTATAATGAAGAACTTTGAGGACATTCCAAAGATCAGGACTACTCAGGAGGTGGACAAACTCAGAAGGCTTTTCAAACATCCTTACCCAGAGCCCAAGAATCCTCTAGAAATGGAAGCAGTAAGTTTGTTGAATGCTAGGTGGACGCAGCTTCGTGATCCAGTATATAAGAAACAACAGCAGCAGAAGGAGAAGCGCAGAAGGCAGAAAGAAGAGAAAGACCAAGCTGCTGAAGCTAGGAAGAGGAAACGGAATTAGGGTTAAAGGTCAGAGTGGTGTGAACTTGAAGTTGGAAAAACTTCATGTCTTTCGGTTGCTTTAACTCACTTGAGGAAAATTCACCTTAGAGTGAATCCAATAAGGTGATATAAGTTTGACTAAAAGGTATGAAATAATCCAGGTGATAGGAATCACTCAAATGATCTTTAATTCAAAGTTCGAATTCTGTTTCTAGTTTAAGTTCTTTGTATTGTTTTCAAGTACTTTTCAATTGTATATTATTCAAGACTGTAATGTTAATTATCTTTTCTCGTCTCATTGTTTAGTTGAGTTATCCTTCATTAATTTGAATGTCATTATTAGACAATCAAATAGGGGGAGATTGAAAGGCAGAGTGTATAAACTTGTAACACTATAACTAATGTAACTCAATTAAAGGAAAAGATACTTAACCAGAAGACAATCAAGAACAAGAAGTCATAAGAAATCAACACTATATGAAGACAAGGTAATTGATACAATTGAACATGTTAACTATGATCAAGCCAAGAAGAAATCATTGAGAGAAGTTCAAGTCAAAGTTGTTCATGCCTCAGTGATTTGAGAAATCGAGAATCAAGATCATAACTATCAGTATCAACAAGACCAATTGATTTCAAGTGAACAAGAAGGAAAGCGAACATTGGAAAGCCAAGTTACTAAGTGAATATGGTTATTTATTCGAGAAGCAGAAACACTATCAAGACTAGTCACTTATGAACCAGACCAGTGCATCAAGTGTCAGGACATTGATAGCAAGTTTATGTCAGTAATAAAGATCCATGTTCAAGAGCTTGCTGAAGAATAAAGAAGACATGAAGATATCACAAGTTCAAGATGTGCATTGAAGTTTCAAGTTGAAGACCAGAATATTTTCTAAGTACTAAATATTCTAGATGACCAAGTAGAATATTTCTAAGTAGAAGTTCTACTTAGAAATTCGAGATGGCTAAGTAGAAATTCTCAAGTAGAAGTTCTACTTAGAGTGCAGCTTCAACATGACACATGGCATCTTCTGATTGGCAGATTTCCAAGCTTTCAAGATAAGGCAAGATTTATGTGGACATCATTGGGCCACGTATATCTTAGTCTTTGAAGACTACAGGACATAGATTACATGTAGTATAAATAGAAGTACTTGTGTGATGTTTTTTTTAGAGAGCTATAATTGAGAAAACACAAGAAAAAGAGAGAGAGTACATTCACAGAGCTTAGAATCATTCACTTCTCTCTGAACTTCTGTTATACTTTGTAATGAATGTTGTAGCAACCATTTCAAGTTATATATAAGAAATATATTCCTTGAATCTGCGTGTTCAATTATTGCATCGTATTTATTGCTTCTCATATTCGAAAAGTTGTATTCACCCCCCCTCTACAACACATTTGGACCTAACAGTTACCTCGACTTTGCGCAATAGCTAAGGACCAGAGGCAAGTATTTTCTTTATCATCCTAAACACTTTTTATTTTCTGTTTCATTTCTTCATATCATGATAAATAGTTATTGTTCAAAGCTATTTGTGGTTCTTAAATATTTTTGTGCGAACACAGTTGCTTGATATTGGTACCTTGATGTGGGGAAATTGTTTAAGATAAACTCTTCATATCCTTATTATCGTAGTAAATAATAGGGATGTGAACAGTATGTGAAACTAAGCATTTCCTGTTGAATTCGGAAATTGCTCTATTGGATTGGAAAATGGTAAAGCGTAGGAGGCCATGATTGATGTTATGGTCCAGCAATATTTATTGGAAAATGGTAAGCGTAGGAGGCCATGATTGATGTTATGGTCCAGCAATATATTAAGGAGGATATGGTAACCATTCCATCTTCCTATAGGCTAACATTACTTGCCTATTTTGGTACCCTCAAGAAATCCGAATTATAACACGGGTACCGTAACGTACCGGTGATTATAAAGGGTCCCATTGCTCATGAACCTGATCAGGGGCAATGGTGTTTTGTTTTTATATATATCCAATCCATATCGCCAGAATGGCTATTATATATTGTGAATTGGCAGATGATTCATTTTTATGACATGCCAAATGATTTAAGTTATGGTTTGAATTATATCACAGTTGTTGATTCAGTTTCTCTATATACTGTTTTACATTTCAGTTGATTTTATGCCCCACTTATCCTGGTTTTATATCAAAAATTTTATACGCTTGCTGAGCATTTCTTTTGCTCATACTTGCTGTTGTAAATTCTAACATTTCAGTAAGGTAGTTTGGCGAGACGTATCCGCACAGTTCAGAAAGAGAAGAGGCGTGATGCTATTTCAAAGATGACTTGGCTAAGGATGTCTGGATTTAGAGTAAGATCTATTTTATATAATTGAGTTCTAATATTTATTATTATTATGTAATGGTCTAGTTAGCCTGGCGTACTTCTTATCGAAGTTACACCAGTGGTTTAAGATTTGATCAAAGAGAATGTTGTAAAGAATGAATGCTTTTTATCTAATGGAATTTGGATTCTTGTTTCTAGCCCTATAACCTTAAAAGATCTTGGTATGTTTGGGGTCACAGATGTTATATTTCCAGTGTTGGACAATCACAAGTGAATGATTATTATTAAACAGATATTTTATTTTGAGGATTTTCGCGTGACAACTAAATCTCCTGACCCCGGATTTGGGGGGTGTCACAATGCTAATCTGATGATCAAACTAGATGTACCCCAATACAAAAAATGCTTAAAATACTTGGCTCTATCCAAAAAAAAAAATCATTGTTCACGTAATGACGTGGCAGTGGATTTCACTAGTTAACGGTGCTTCGCACCTTCTTGTACGGCGCTTCGCACCTTTATCATTCTAAAGTTGTAAGGAATGACAATCAATGGTAAAGGCAATAGACGATTGATGGGTGTGTCGAGAGCCTTCGGCCCTCATGACTACCTAACTCATCTGTTTACTCTCTTAAATGCTTCGCATTTCCACGGCAAGATTTTTTTTTTTTTTGTTGGATAGAGCCAATTATTTTAAGCATCTTTCATGAAGGTACCCTTGGCGGGAACCTTAGAATAGATGAAATATAATTAATTTAGTGTTAGTTTGTAGTTTGTATTTAAGGATTGGTTTGTATTTGAGCAAAAGCCTATATATATATAGGGTCCTACTCCACTACAAATTAAATTAACTACAAACTAAAAACTAAACACTAATCCAACATTTCATGCTAATCTAATGATCAAACTAGGTGTACCCCAATACAAAAAAATGCTTAAAATACTTGGCTCTATCCAACAAAAAAAAAATCACTGTTCACGTGATGAGGTGGCAGTGGATTTCACTGGTTAACGGTGCTTCACACCTTCTTGTACGGCGCTTCGCGCCTTTATCATTCTAAAGTTGTAAGGAATGACAGTCAATGGTAAAGGCAATAGACGATTGACGGGTGTGTCGAGGGCCTTCGGCCCTCATGACTACCTAACTCATCCGTTTACTGTCTTAAATGCTTCGCATTTCCACGGCAAGATTTTTTTTTTTGTTGGATAGAGCCAATTATTTTAAGCATCTTTCGTGAAGGTACCCTTGGCGGGAAACTTAGAATAGATGAAATATAATTAATTCAGTGTTAGTTTGTAGTTTGTATTTAAGGATTGGTTGTATTTGAGCAAAAGCCTATATATCTATTACTATATATAATAGGACAACACAAGGGCAAAATTTGCCATTTTAATGGGTGTGAAATTACAATTTTACCCTTATTTTTTTTAAAATTACAAAAATGCCATCCTTTAATAATTATGTAAAAACTAATGAAATTATGCTTGTGTTGAGATTCGAACCACTAACCTATTCACTCTCAAACTCATGCATTAACCAATTGTGCTATGATTGATTTTGAGCTTTGTTTAAAAATCCTATAACATAAACCACATGCCATCCTTTAATAATTATGTAAAAACTAAAAAAATTATGCTTTTGTTGGGATTCAAACCACTAACCTATTCAATCTCAAACTCATGCCTTAACCAATTGTGCTACGAATAATTTTGAGCTTTGTTTAAAAATCATATAACATAAACCACCTCTCTTCTCTTTTTATCTCATCCTTTTTTTAGTAAATGAAATGTTGTTCATATTAATTCTAAAATATTGGATAGATAAAATTATAAAAAATATTTTAATCGACTGAGAATACTCTATAATTCTATTTTATCATTTTAAATAATTGATATAGAAAAAAACTAGATTATACATAATGTAACCGAGTCCAAAAAGAAAAAAGATTTATTTACATACGTTCCATCATACATAATTAATAATTGCATCACATAACTTTTACGTATATAAAATTTTAAATATGTGACTCATATTAGAGAGTTTTGGTCGACCAACTATTCTTTCAACGATTTAAATATATGATTGGTCTAAATACATAAATATTTAAATATATACAAAAAATAATTGAAATTATGTTGTAAAAAAAAGGTGAAAACTCTAAAAATATGATCTATGTTATATATAAAAATTAATATAATTAACAATCACATTAAATTAAAGTTGTGAAGTTACTATTTTATCCCTATAGTTTTAAAAATTACAAAAATGTCATCCTTTAATAATTATGTAAAAATAGTGAAATTAAGTTAGTGTTGGGAATTGAAGCACTGACCTTCTCTCATCAAACTTATGACATAACCAACTATGCTACACTTAGTTTTGAGTTTTGTTTAAAAATCCTATAAGATAAACCATATTTTCTCTTCGTGTCACATCCTTTTCTATTTTTTATTTTTGAGTAAATGAAATGTTGGTTTATATTATTTCTAGAAAACTGGATGATATAAACTTATAAAAAAAATATTCTAATCGATTGAGCATACTTGACAATTCTCTTTTGTCATTCTAAATGATTGATGTAAACAAATAAAATTTTAGATTATATATAAATGTAACCGAGTAAAAAAAAGGGGATTTATTTACATTCAATTCCATGTCGATATTAAATTATTTAAAAAAAGATTTGGTTTTAAGAAATATGTAAATTTTAGTTATCAAATCGTACATAATGAATAATTGCATCAAATAACTTTTAGATACATAAAATTTTAAACATCTGAGTGATATTAGACGATTTTTGTCGACCAACTATTTAGGCTTTCAACGATTAAATGTATGATTGGTCTAAAAACATAAGAATTTAAACATATAAGAAAAATAATTGAAATTTTGTTAAAAAGATGAGAACTCTAAAAATATGATAACTCGACTATAAAGTATAAAATATGATACATATGAATTTTTATATAATATAGTAAATTGATCAATATAATATATAATGGTTAAATTATAACATATACTTATATTATTATACAATGAAATCAAGAAATTAATTTTAGATTTCATATAGATGCACGGGTCATTAAAGCCGTCTAATCATATTTTACATCGATTAAAAAATTTGGAAAAATTTAAAGTTGAGTTTAAAAAAATTATTTGAAATTATAATATAAAACATGTTTCAATTCACCCAATTTTTAATTCAACTTCGGAATTGTATAATAAACATTAGACTAAAACTAAATATTTGAGTTTATAATGTATAAATATATATGTTACAAAAAATTGATTGAGAGAACCACAATGATGACTTTTACTCAATATTAAGAAATTTTATAATATGTCTTAAGGTATAGTCTTACATATACGATCAATTATTTACAACAAAATCAAATGAGTTAATAGACGCCTATGTTATACACGGACAATTTTACTAAAATCATTATTTATGTTATAACCAAATGTTCAATTTAAAAAAGTTCATTTCACGTCATTGAAAACTAAATTAATAATTTAACAATTATAAGTATTCATGCGAATATTATCGTATTGATATTTATCCAAAATCTAAGAAATCTAATGAAATTTTAAAATACATGGTTCAAGAAATTGGTATGCAACATTACCAGGTAATTATAAACATATGAGATAAAATCGAAATTTTAGATTTTATCATATTTTTAATTACAAAATTATCTCAATATATGTATACATTTTCAGACGAGAATTTATTTTAGTGCCCGTGCCTTGCACGGGCTTTTACGCTAGTATATATATATGGAAACTGGTCACCAGCCACAGTTGGATATTTTTTAATATCTAACCAACCCATCTTATACCATTAAAATGTATAATCAGCGGTCAGGATTAGATTAACTTACGTTATATAATATAGCGTAATACGTTATATTATATAGCGTATTACGCTATATAATATAGCGTAAGTTAAAATTTTCAAAACCCCCATTTAAATTGTGTCGAAATATATCAAATATGGTATGCAAAATGATCGTTGTGAGATGTAGAAAAATACAGTGAAGTCGGATTTCAAAAATATCTCACCAATTGACGGAAAAAATCAAATTAGAAACGGAGGGATTTGGGTATAAACTTACGCTATATTATATAGCGTAATACGCTATATAATGTAGCGTAAGCTTTTCTAATCCTAGCCGTGCATTAGTTTACTGGAAGGTCACAGATGGATTGGTTGGATATTAGATTATATCCAACTGTGGTTGTAGAAGGCGTCCCTATATATATATATATATATATATATATATATATATATATATATATATATATATATATATATATATATATATATATATATATATATATATATATATATATATAATTGTCTTTGATTTTCACTGTAATGTTGTTTCATAAGCTCTGTCTCACTATAATGTGCCTTTTGTTTGATAATTATATTATACGTAAAATTAAAATATTACATTAATTTCAGAATTTACAGGGTATAATAGCAATAACTAATAGGATCATAAGACTGGAGCAAAAGGGCTAAGCTATAAATTTCTAGACGTGGAAAACGAATTGCGGACTTTATCTTCTTGTTACTCGCAGGTGGTGTTGAAGGTTATGCTGTCACTCATGCTGCAGTACAGGGGGGTTTCCGACAGTAAGGTGTATAATTTAATTGACTATTGTGACGGCCCCAAATCCCTTAATCAAAATTAACTAGATAATGGTAAAGCTTGCATATTAATTAATTAGACATTACCAATCCCACGCCTAGATCGCCAACAGGTAAGAGTTTGAAACAATATAAACTACCAATTCAAAATAATTTATCATTACAAGTCACAAATTATTCTAAGTTCAAAGGATTACAGACTAAGTTCAAAGTTCTAGCAAAATAAGACCCATCAGATCGTCACTCCCTTCTACCTGGAACTGCCTCCTATAGGCTACACCTGAACCACCACAATTCTTACGCGCAGTCTCAAGAGTCCTTACCATCTTCGAGTTTCACTGAAAGGTTAAGGAAAAAATATCATTGAGCCAATTGCTCAGCAAGTGCATAAATCAACAATATAAGACTGGCAAAATAATCAAATGTAAAGCAAGATATTTCAATCTGCAACTGAAAGGTATCAACTGAATCAATATCAAAAGTAAATGAGTAGGAATTGGAATATCTGATAAGACGTTACGAGCAACGCTGGGTAATCAGCCCACGATAGAGCTCCGAACCCGCATATCCAATACGGTGTTCATCAAATATAAGGGGATCCCAGGCACACATTGGCCTATAATAATAATATAATTTGGACCGGCGCCTCGGTCAAAGTAACATTCCATCCAATTCCATTAAGGTCAAATAAAAATCTGTCAAATTCAATTCATCTCAAAGAAACAAGAATATCAATGTCATATCAAGTTGCTAATAAGCATGAATAGGATTCTCGGATTTCAAATGAATGATTTTCAGATTTCGAATAAATGACAAGGCAAAGTGAAGAAAGTCAATCATTCTAAATTCTTGGGAGTTGGGATTCTGTTTAGTATAACTTGGTTAAGTCAAGAAAGGTTAATTCAAGAAAGTTAATCACGAAAGGTTAATCAAGAATCAACAATTGTTTTTAGTTAGAAACGAGTTCAAGTACAAGAAGATATTTAAGTAGTTGGTTCAAGAATTCAAGAATTCGATAAGGTTATGAAAAGGTTTTCCAAGAAATATGATTATCGATTAGCAAGTCAAGTCAAGTTCAAGGGGTATGAAATCAATCACAAGGTATATGACAATAATAAGGTCGGAAAGAACTAGTTTGTGACAAACTAACAATTCAATATCTCATGGCATTCATCATATGGTAACAACAAGGTAGGATAGTACACTTGCCTTAAATCACGAGATTGCACTAGATAGCGTCCTCTTCGATTGGTTCCTTGCCAGGCCTCCTACTCGGACCTATAATAATAATAATAAACAATATCTTATTTTCCCCTCATTAGTTTACATATCACAAGACAATCCTAATAATGCTAACGCCCCATCGATAACTTTATAACTATTTACACATATATATTTATATACATGTAATCACATAAGTCACGTAAGTCACTTAGCACATATAATGTAGTATGGCATAGTACTATAATGACACTACGACTTAACATTGGAGATGTGCCTTAGAGTTTTGAAATCGTACTTATATATTTTTAGAAATTTCGGCGGCATCTCCTTTGTATAGTCGTCAACCATACCGGACTATAACCGGCTCAAACAACACAAGGCAAACACCAAACACACCCAATGCCTACAACTCCATCAACAAACCACCGCTACTAACCACAATTCACAATCAACTTACTATCCTCAAGATGACTTACTTATGACCATATCATTCAATATTCAAATTCACATAACAATTAATCATGTAAACAATTTAATTCATGCAACAATTAAATCAAGTAATTCACATAAGACTCAAGCAATTAACTCTCAAGAAATCACACAACCACACTACACTCTCTCTTCTTCTCCTTCCTCCTTCCTCTCGGCTCTCTCTTTCCCTTCTCTCTCTCTCGGCCTCTCGGCCTCTCTCTCTCTCTCTCTCTCTCTCTCTCACTCTCTCTCGGCTTCTCCCTCTCCCTCTCTTCTCTCTCCCTCTCGGTCTCTCTCTCCCTCTCCATCAATCTCTCTCTCGGCCTCTCCCTCTTCATCACCAACAATCACACACAACCCTCACAATGACTAACAATTACTTACACTCACAATTTGAACAATAATCAAGAATTATCACAACCCAACCTCATTAACTAACAAATTCATACTAAAAATCAAATTATAAGTTGAACCCATCAAACTTCATATCATATAATCACCAAAATCATAAACCCTTTTTAATTTACACCTACTAACAATCATCAATTTACAAAACAAACATACCCACATCATATAAACTCATAAAAACTCAAACCCATCATCAAACTTAACTTAAAAACTTGTAAACACTAACATGCAATCACATATCACATAGTAATCTCGAAAAATCAATGAATTAACACTTGCATGCAAACCCTTGGCTCACTTTCGATCATGGCCGAAGGTTTGGGGTTCTCCGGAGAGCCCGAAAATTCGTGGGTCTCTACCAAGGAGTATACCCAATCACAAACACCCACAAAACTCACCTTTGAAGCTTGATTTTCGAAAACCCTAGTTTGAAAAGTGGTGAAAATCAAAATTAAAAGACATGGGGTTGTAGAGGATGAAGAGAGGAGTAATTTTATATATAACACTTAATGGTTTTGATGGAGAAATTACCTTGAGAATGGAACTTGAGCTTCAATGGAGATGGAGGGTTTTGAGAGAGAAGAGATGAGCAAGGGGGGGGTCTCGGTTTAAATGAAAAAGAAAGGGGGGTGGGGTGGTTTTGTTCAAGCACTCACACACTACACACAATTAAAAATGTATTTTAATGATGCATCTTTTAATTAAATAAAAGACTTGTAAAAATAATCCTAATTAAAAGATATTTTTGGATTCAAGAATAATTTATTGACACATAAAATTAAAATATGCAATTCTCTTCCTCAAAATATTTTTAAAACATTTTTAAAATCATTTTGTGAAAAGATTTGGATTTTACAAGTTTTAATATTTTAAAAAGAATAATAAATAGAAAAATCCTTGTAAAATATTTTAATTTGAAAATAAATTAAACTTTTATTTTTAAAAAGTCTTTAAATACATAAAGATAATAAAACAAGAGATTTCATGATTTTTACTAACTCCAAGAATTTTATAAAAATGTTTAAGCAAATGAAAATCATATTTTTGTATTTAAAAGATATGCAAAATTTAATATAATTCCACGTCAACACATCTAGCAGTTAGACACATAACACATATTCACAATCACAAAACAAGTAATGACTCATCAATTAAGCACATGATAATATTTTTAATGCCAAATAATATAATTTATAGAGTACGAAATTCCCAGATATTACAACTATGGCCTACGTAATAAACCTTGTATCAAACTCACATATCTGATTTCACCCCCACACTCTCACAATGTAAGGATGAAGAGTCACCGACTGTTAATTAATACTATTAGGACTAGCCGACTTGGCACAACAAAACTGAAGATGACACGTTAAGTTGGGAGTGTTTCTTCTTCAGTTAACAATTGTCTTTAATTTCTCACAATATCACTTGCTCTGAATTTCTCTGCGTAGGAACAATTTTTTTTCATTTGGTCTTTATTTATTGATTGCTAGTTTGATACATTTTTGCCAGATTTTTGCTTTCATAATTTCAGGATCAAAATCTGCTGTGTAGTCGGGTTTAAAACCGAAACCGAACCGATTGCATCCGATCCGACAATTTTGAATCCGAAACCGAACCGCCGGTTTCGGTTGCGGTTTCGGTTTTAGATTTTAAAATCCGAAGAGTTTCGGTTTCGATTTCGGTTTTACCATAAATCCGATCTGATCCGTGCTCTCCCCTAATGAGTAGTGCTCAGTTCCCAAAAATTTATCTCAAATGACGTGGTTGAACAAATGGAAGGATTTGATTGGGGATGCATATGTATGCACGATAGGTCTCATATTATTATTATTAAGTAAATTACCAATTATAAGTGTGACACGTCAGTTTTTGGGAAAACATTTGGGAATAATTTTGGGGTCCATAGCATTTCCAATTATGATGGACAACGGTCACGCAAATTCCAAATAGAAATTTTGGAGTAACTCAATTTCAAATTCTTTAGAGGAAAAAACTCAAAATCGATTGGAATTCTACGACAGCTAGGACTCCGTAGAACTCGGATCGTCGAAAGCTCAAATAGCCCGGTGTTCGTCTTCTGAAAGCTCAAATCCTATTTTACCACAATCCGGATTGCTTCCCTTATCAACGATCCATATTGGGAGCAAATTTAACCAAAAAAATTTCTTAATTACTCAAAGTTTTACAAACTTTGGACTTGTGAAAAATCTTATTTAATCACAATTCGGATTGCTTCCCTTGTCAACAATCCGAATTGGGGCAAATTCAACCAAATTTTTCTAAATTACCCAAAGTTTAGCAACTTTGGAGTTGCGAAAAATCATATTTAACCACAATCTGGATTGCTTCCTTTGTCAACAATCCGGATTGGGGCAAATTCAACCAAAAAATTTTCTAAGTTACTTAAAATTTGTAAAACTTTGGACTTGTGAAAAATCTCATTTAACTACAATCCGGATTGCCTCCCTTGTCAACAATCCAGAGTGGGGGCAAATTCAACCAAGATTTTTCTAAGTTACCCAAAGTTTTGCAACTTTGGACTTGCGTAAATCATATTTAACCACAATCTAGATTGTTCCCTTTGTTAACAATCCGGATTGGGCGGCAAATTCAACCAAAAATTTTCCAAGTCTGTAACGATCGGGAAAATTACGTGTAATTTATTATATCAAAATATATTTTTAGTTGATTTTACGGTGTTTTAGTTTATTTTTAATGCATTTAAATGCGTTATGATTTTTATTAAATAGGGAAATTATCCCATACGTGTTATGTGACTTCTGTGTATCATAGAATATTTTATTCTATTTTTCTATAATTTTTATATTTTTAGAATACAATTATTTCACATTTTAATTTTCGGACCCAGCCCTTGTATTGTATTTGAGGCCTTATTTTTTTTATAAAATTATTTTTATGCAATGATAGGATATTTAAAAATGCATTATTTTGTAATTTATGTAATATTCATAATTTTTGGAGAATTTTGACATTTATATGATATTTGTTTAAAAATACAAATTTTACATTTTTATCCCATAAAAATTATTTTTAAGGTTTAATGATTTTAATTAGGGGTTAAAAATATTTTTGGGGTATTAATTTTAGATTAATATAAATAGGAATCAGATTATTTATTTATTTATTAATAATTCATAAAATCAGATTTCTTTTATATATAAATAAATATGAAAATATATTTTCTCCTCCTGTTCTTGAGGATCAAAGCTGAATTTGAAGGTGTTATTGATATCGTATTTTGTTGTCCTTATACTCGAATCGAAGCTATCAATATCCTCTTTCATTATCCATCAACAGTTTTCGTGTTGGGTAACTTTCTGATTTTATATGAATTTTCTTTTGAATCTGCGTTATTAGGGTTCTTCATGAAATTTGGGGCTTTTTAATTATTTGATTTTCCGGTTGAATTGATTATTTGTATAGCTTCATATGGATGCCAGGAGTTCAATTCCATGTTTAATTTCGTCTTTCTATTGCTAGTTTTGTCAATTCGAATTCTAGGGTTCTTGAGTCAAATTAGGGCTTTTTGATTGAGTAATTTTCCGATTGATTTGATTATTTGTAAAGCTTCCATAGGTCCTAAGGATCATATCTATGTGTTTAATTTGATTGTTCTATTGCCGGATTGTGATATTCGAGTTTTAAGTTTATTTAGTTTCTTTAATCAATTCGTTCATAGCTTGCGTTGATTGTTCGTATGTAAGGTGTTAGGGGTTAGATTTTACGAGTTATGGGCTTTGATTTCTGATAAATAACGTGTGATTTGGTTTAGAAATGAGTGGAAACGAGTTTTTGGCCGGAGTAATTCTTGAGCTCGCCGGAATCAATTGTTTTGGTTAATTCTAGTTCATTTTGGTCGTGTTTGTAATCGTATATGAATGCCCAGAACGTTGGTGTTTGTTTTGTGTCTGTTTTACGTCGGAAACGAGCTAACAGGAGCTCGCCGGAATTTTGGTCGCCGGTGTGAACAGTGTTTGGGGGGGGTGTTCTGATTGTTGAAGACGTGGTTTTAAAAAAAAAGTTTTGCTTTTATTTACTTTTAAATCATTTAATAATTCTTTAATTTAATTATAAAATTCAGAAAATTATTTTATTAAAATATTTTGGAAATTCAGAATTTATTTCTGAATTCTATTTTTTATTTTAAAAAATTATTTTATTATTTACTTTTAATTCAAAAATAATTAAGAATTAAATATTGTTAATTATACTAATTAATTTCAAATAATGATTTAATTAATTTAATTATTTGATAAATGTAATCATTTATTAAATAATTTTATTAATTAATTATTAGTTGCTTTAATTAATTTAATTAGGATTATTTAATTTTTAATTAACCAATTTTATGTTTAAAAATGTTTTAAAATAGTTTTTATTTATTCAAAAATTTCAGAAAATGTTTTAAAAATCTTTTAAAAATCCTGAATTGGATTTTATTCCAAAATGGTGATTTAAATTGTTTTAAAAATATTTCTTTAGTCTAGTTTAGTCCCGAATTGAGTTGTTAGACCGATTTTGTGAAAATTTTGTGTTATATGCTATCCGAAAATTATGTGAATTGTGTGTTATTATTCTTTGATTATCTGTTAGTGATTTGTAAATTTTCTAATAATGCCCTGTACCTAAATCTATTCGACTTATTTAATTGTAATGATATGCAAGCATGTTATGATTATTAATAGTTTATGTGTATATGTGACTAAGTTAGTGTCTTACTATTAGGTGTTATGCGTGACAAGTATATATGTACTTAATTCGAGGATTAAAGATTTATCTGTAGGATTAATTATTGTCTTGAGGATTAATGACTTATTTCGAGGATTAATTATTGTCTCGAGAATTAATCGTGTCTTGAGGGTTAATTGGTTATTTTCGTTCTCTTTCGGGAATAAGGTATCTGTTTTGAGGATTATTTATTTAACTCGAGGATTTATTTGTTTAATTCGAGGATTAATTGGTGAGTATTGACTTAGGTTTGTTGGTGGAGATAAGTCGATGTTAAATGAAGAAGGTGGAGAAGGATGCAGCATTGTTTGTGGATGGTTGGATTTATTGTGAGGTTTTTTAACACCGGGAAAGTGTCTATGTTCAAAGGGGATATTTTCAATTATTTTCTTCCGACAGAGATATTGTAGACGCGCGGGCTCGATATCAACGGATCAGACTCGTGGTAATCGCAAGAGCGTCAAACCAACGAATGATTGAAATAGAAGATTGTGATGCCGTAAGATAGAAGAAGAAAGTAGTATTACTGCGACGTTACATAATAGCTAAGGACCAGAGGCAAGTATTTTCTTGATCATCCTATACACTTTTTATTTTCTGTTTCATTTATTCATATCATGACAAATAGTTATTGTTCAGAGCTATTTTTGGTTCTTAAATATTTTTGTGCGAACACAGTTGTTTGATATTGGTATCCTTGATGTGGGGAATTGTTTATGATAAACTCTTCATATCCTTATTATCGTAGTAAATAATAAGGATGTGAACTGTATGTGAAACTAAGCATTTTCTGTTGAATTCGGAAATTGCTCTATTGGATTGGAAGTCATTAAAGCGTAGGAGGCCATGATGATTTCATGGTCTAGCAAAATGGTAAAGCGTTAGAGGTCATGATGATTTCATGGTCCAACAATATTTAAGGAGGATATGGTAACCATTCCATCTTTCTATAGGCTAACATTACTTGCCTATTTTGGGTACCCCCAGAAATCCGGATTATACCCACACGAAAAAAAAGAGAGAATATCGGTGGAGTATAAAGGGTCCCATTGCCTTAGAACCTGATCAAGGGGCAATGGTGTTTCAGTTATATATATCCAATCCATATCGCCCGAATGGTTATTATATATTGTGAGTTGGCAGATGATTCATTTTTATGACATGCCAAATGATTTTAGTTATGGTTTGAATTATATCACAGTTGTTTATTCAGTTTCTCTATAAATTGTTTTACATTTCAGTTGATTTTATGCCCCACTTATTCTGGTTTTATATCAAAAATTTTATACGCTTGCTGAGCATTTCTTTCGCTCATACTTGCTGTTTCAAATTCTCACATTTCAGTAAGGTAGTTTGGCGAGACTTATCCGCACAGTTCAGAAAGAGAAGAAGCGTGATGCTATTTCTAAGATGACTTGGCTCAGGATGTCTGGATTTAGAGTAAGATCTATTTTATATAATTGAGTTCTAATATTTATTATTATTATGTAATGGTCTAGTTAGCCTGACGTACTTCTTATCGAAGTTACAACAGTGGTTTAAGATTTGATCAAAGAGAATGTTGTAAAGAATAAATGCTTTTTATCTAATAGGATTTGGATTCTTGTTTCTAGCCCTATAACCTTAAAAGATCTTGGTATGTTTGGGGTCACAGATGTTATATTTCCAGTGTTGGACAATCACAAGTGAATGATTATTATTAAATAGATGTTTTATTTTGAGGATTTTCGCGTGACGACCAAATCTTCTGACCCTGGATTTGGGGGGTGTCACAAAGTTACCCAAAATTTTAACGCTTTGGACTTGCGAAAATCATATTTAACCACAATCTGGATTGCTTCCTTTGTCAACAATTCGGATTGGGGGACAAATTCAACCAAAAAATTTCTAAATTACCCAAAATTTTACAATTCTGATTAACATCAGTCCGGAATGCTTCCTTTGTCAACAATCCAGATTAGGGGGCAAAATTTAACCAAATTTTCTCAGTCACTCCTACACTTTTCATACTACTACTCCCCCATCCGGAAAATCCGCATGAGGGATTGGGGGGCAAATGATAGGCTATAACTAACCCCGATTGGACTTGGTCTAGACTCCCCGACTGGACTTAGCCCAGGTTGATTACTGGACCCGGTTGATCTAGTCCAGTTTAAGTCCAGAGAACCCGCAACCCAGCCCCAAGACGCGTGAGACAACACTACGCCACACTACTAGATTTGGCACGTACATGTCAAGTTTATGGTCCCACATGACAACGACAAATAAGGGAATCCTATGATTGGCACAATCATGTCCCTGTCAATCCACGTGTTGACATAATCTTGGCACATGCCACCACAATTATCTCTTGGATAGGTGAGGACTATCGGTTGCTTACATGGTGTCCCGCATGTCTAGGATCCAACACTCATGATTGCAGGTACTAACCCCCAAACCCTAATCCTTGGCCTACAAATAGACCAAGGGAAGAAGGTTTAGGGGTTACCTTACATTCTATATACACTCCCATACACACAACCTCCACATTTCGATATTCTAGTTCTTGAATCCTTATCTTCCAAAGCCTACTCTTATTCTCATGTCGGAGGCGTCGTGGGGCTCAAACCCACCTCCGGTGTTGTTTTGCAGAGTCCCAACCACCAGCTTCACCTCTTCCGAGCGTGGGAACAATGATGAAACACCTGTTCGGGATCTGGAGTTATCATGTAAAATTTACATTTTTTCACAAGAAAGATTACAAATGACAAATAAATTAAAGATTCGTAACAAATTTGATGTGACAAAATTATCACATGTTTCTTAGTAAAAATGATAATTACATGTCTATCAATTTGTACTAAGGAATCTCGACAATACACACATATGTTGTATCTGTGGAGTGATATATCCTATTTGTACTTGAGATTTTTTGAGCTTCGTAAGAGTTATGGTGTTCACATCAATGTCTATAAAGATTTATACACTTGGTACATTTACTTTTAGAAAAGAGTAATTTAAATTTTGCATCCCTTTGATTTTGGAGTTTTGCACTTAGAGTTCAATAGTTTTAAAATCAACACTTTGTATACCATAATTTTTGTACCTGTAACATATTCCATCCCTTGCGTGATTTTCGTCAAAAATGACCGTCTTCGTCAAAAATGACCGTCACCGTTAGTCAACAACAAGGACATTTTATTCATTTATTTGAATAAATACTTTTTAAATTAAAAAATCAGAATACATATTTTTTCAAGTTCTATATTTGTAAAATTTGCACATTTACAAACTGATAGCATTTTTAAATATATCCTATTTAATTTTCTAATGTTCTAAATTTTAATATTCAATAATAAATTAAAATTATTACACTTTAAAAAAAAATGAACTACTTACATTTTTTCAAAAATAAAATTTATTATTTTATTTTGTTCTTTACAAATTATATTCATTGAATCATAAAATAAAACATTTTTTAAAAAAAAATTAGTTAAATATGTATTTTAATTTTTTTTGAAAATAAAAATATTTTTAAACTAATGACTGATATACCCTTTCATTAACGAACATTAACGATCAAAGTTAATGGAAATTCGTTAAAAGTGTGTATATTATAACGGGTTACAAAAATGAGTGATGTGAAATGTTGATTTGCAAAAAAAAAACCTACAAACACGGGAATGCAAAATATAAATTACTCTTTAGCAAATTATGTTCGTTTGTAATATCAAAGGTCTCCATCATATATTTGTTTAGAATTTTATGCATGGACTTGTCTGTGAAGTTCAAAATTTAAAAGTTGAGAAAAATTTATACTACTACCAACTGTCATCCCATTTAACCTCTCGATATGTTGCTTTTACTTCCAAAGATCTACACGAAAATAACATGTATTTTTTCACTATTTTATGTGTTTTGTTGGTTGTGCTAGAGCACACAGATAAAATTATTCAGTTTTTCATAAAAATCATTTTTTAATGTGATAATTAACATATAAGAGTATCTATTATAATTTTAAAAAACTTAAAATACATTTAAAAATCGAAAAATTATACTTTTATAAGGATATAATTTTTAAATTCTTTAAATTATATAATAATTGTGATTTGATGTCAACGGTTGGCTTTGACTGCCAAAATAGAATTATTATTTTGACATAGAGGGTGTACACGTTTAGTTCTTTTATGTAGGAATTTAAAGAATAAAGTAAGCAATTTTTTTACCTTGCGTAATTCATTAATAACCTAACAAATATATTAATTTTTGTATATGTTATGTTCATATATTTGTGGGAAGGGTATGGCTAAATGATTTTGTTTAAGGCATTAACGTGATTTTTTTTTTTTTGCAGATATTCGTTCCTCTTTCGTCAAAGAAAATTAAAAAAGAGATAAAGAAAAGCAAATTTTTTTTTAGTATTATGATATACATGCACCTTTGATCACATTTAATATACTTATTATTATAAAATTAAGATTTCCAAACCATACGTTTTGAACAATATTATGGTTGTATCGAGGGTGGTTTTTTTGCTAGAGATTAATTTAATTTATATATTTTCTTTGCAAAAATTTTTTCCCCAAGATTCTTGTTTACACAAAGACACGATTTTAAATTTTTATGCATGGACAAAGGAGGATGTGTGTACATGTATGTGTAAAATCTCATGTGACGGTAAATTTTTCAATTGTTTTTTTATACACTGTAAAAATCAATAGATAATAACATGCTTCCTCCTCCACAACAAAGTTGAATTCGAAGGGCACACTATGACATGGTAAAACCAGCATTCAAAATCATACATAATTTTTGCATAATCACCTATCACACCCCATTAAAAGGCACTTGTTCCTCTCCTTATAAAAGCCCTTCACCCCTCCTTCCTTCATCAACTACACAAAACACACAGCTAAAATATAATCATCTTTTCATCCTCTCCTTACTACAATACTAAACTCTCTTCGATGGCATCATCTGTTCAGTCTGTAAAAGCTAAATTCCGAGTCATGATGGGAAAATTAATTAATAATGCTATTGTTAAGATCCCTATTGAAGACAATAACCCGTTGACTGGTAGTATTGTTGCCTTAAGATCCGGTCAGACAATGATATCCACAGTAGCACATGGCTTAAAAGTTTCCGGAATGTCGATAGAAGAAGTTCAACAGAAGTTGGTAGTAATGTTTTACGGTAACAACAAAAGTACCGGGTTACCATTTGCTACTGTCTATTAGACTCGGAGATTGCACTTCTCCGAGTTAATAAGGAAACCCCGTCATGTTATGTGTTGGACTTTGCTCCTAATAATGAGTGGAAGTTGACCCATTTACAACCGATTGTGGCTTTCGGCCATCCAGAAGGAACAACATATCGATCATGCAGTGATGAAAATTTGTTCAGCTGAGTATGAAAACCCATTCAACTTCTACGACAAAAAAATGATACTTTTTTATCACCGTTTGGAACCTCCCTGAATAACAAAAAAATTATTATTAAGCTGAAACCTCCCTGAGTAACAATAATCACAAAAGTAAAGTAATTATTGAAACATCAATACATTTTTCATTCATATCATAACAAACAACATTTCAAATTATAGATTTTTATTTTGATAATCATAGAAAATGCGATGAAAAAATGCAAAGTATGAATGTTGAAATGGAAAGAGTAACGACAAAGTTCTCTAATGCAAGTTTCCGGCGTAGTGATATAACATGCACCAATAGATTTACAAAAATCAACCATGAAGATAGCAATTCATATAAAATAACAAGGACGACTAGAACTTGAACCAACACCAAAGTTATTGGCGATAAACTTGTCTTCCAAAAGCTTATTTAGGGGTCCCAAAGAACCATTAAGAACTTTTGTTCGAAGAATACGGTTGATATATTTTATATAAACTGCATACTTCATATTTAATGATGTAATCTGTAATGGCACTATATCTCGATGCATGCACCTTCCTTATCAAAGCTAACAATTAATTTTACGAGTTCATCATTGAAATTGTGTATTTCATCCACCACACTCACACTTCCAGGTTGCATCTTTGATGTTTTCACTTCAGATTCTTTCCTAAGCTCATTTTCTCTTTTGTCAATAAGAGTTTCAAAAGGCCCTGCACCCATTACTTTTAAAGTGTCAACATACATCCCGATTTGGAACCCGACAATGTTTCCGCTTTCATTAAAAATGGACTCCCCCGAACATCCTTGCGGTAAGTCCATACGATGGTCGAAGAAAAGTATATACTTATCGTAATCTATGTCTGAATTCTTTCGAACAAATGGTGTCATTGGCCGATCGATAGAAACAACCATGAGGGTGGGCATAATTAACCACATGTTGGAACCTTTTCAACTCATGCTCTCCTTGTGGAGCAAAGTTGAATTTGTATGTCGAATTTGTACTCATATTGACTCGGAGAATTAAAATCTCAAACTCCGTGAGGTTTTCGTAGATATGGGCAAGATATACTAATGGGTCTCCGTTGAACATCACTCGAAACTTCTGCAATTGCCTCTTGAGGTTCAGGTATCTCTAAGCAATGGGAGACGGTAAAAATCAATATTTGATTGGATTTTACCCCACAATGGTACCTGTTCATGGTGCAGTAGCTCTTTCAATGTACACCATGACAGTTCCATTGTCCAATTTATTGGTGAAGGCTGGGGATGAAAAATGTGGTGAAACATGAGCTATTGTGAAGAAATTTGGTTGTGGAGAATGAAAATATATATACAAAATAGAAAAGAACTGTGCTTCAAATAAAACTTGAGAGAGATAGGGAGGGAAGTGAGGGAAGTGAGGGTATTTATAAGGGGAGTTGAAGTATACTTTAACTTTAAATTCTTTTACTTTTTTACAACAAGCAATACACATAGAATATTAAAGAAAAACGTGTCTTTTTCATGCAGATATTTGAATGCAATTTGAAAGTAAAAACGAATCACTTTCTGAAAAAATTAACGTTGTAGCTGGCAGGGATATTGATGGAGGGGGAAGTGGGGGATATGGGATGACAATTAGTGTAAATTTATTTCAACTTTAAAAAAAAAATAAGAATGTCCGTTTCATACAGATCTTTCAAAGTAAAATCAACTAAACTTTGAAAGAAATGAACTAAGAGTGTGCTCTTGTACACATGAAAATGATACTTTGTTCATTTCAAAAATAAAATCTTTAAAGGTGGCATACCCTACATATTGAATATTAATAATATATTTCCAAAAGAATCAAAAAAATATAAATACAAGTAAGTTTTAGCTCAAATCTTTTATAAATTGACAATATGTAGATTAAACATATTTATTTTAACTAAAAAGTCACATAGTATCCTCATTAAATTATATATTTGATACAAATGACTGTAGGAAGGTAAAATTTGTAGATAAGAAATTATTTAAAATAATATATTGTTTCAATGAATGTCAAATCGTTAATTTATCGACGTTCACAAAAGTGTTAACATATATATCTCCATAAATTATCAAAAAGAAAAGCATGTGCCTACCAAAGTTTGGTCTGGATAGAAGATACTTTAAATTTAATAAAGTGTATGAAAAAACACCTAAACAATGTTGTAGTCCTAGAGTTACACAATTTGGTAAAAAATAATTGTATTCAAAGTCATATGATTATGAAATATTTTGATTGATCTTGTTAATATGAATGTAGTAGTTCCACTTTCATCTAAATATTGTTACAAGAAACCATAATTCGTCACATGACATTTTGGATATATTTTGAAAATCAATTTTGTAACACTAGCATTTTTTCATGTTTCTAATTGAAAAATGTATAAAATAATATTATAATCATACCAATACAAAAGTTGTCCAATTTTGAGAATTAAATATATTTTTATGCAAAATCTAATTTATAAGTTGTTGATGAACTATACAAAGTTAAAAACATAGCTTAATTTACTAGCTATATATTATGAGTAAAGTTCTATGAAGACCATCATTTCATTGGTGACAGTGAAGATCATATATATTTTGTATTCAAAATATTGCAAAATTTATCATCCTGCAAAAGGTATTCTATGAATATTAATAATTCATTGAAAATCTTGAAAATCATGTATATTTTGTAAGCACAATATGTATGTTCTGCAACTAGAACATGTTTAATCATCACCAAAACTTCCTTAACTAATTGGTTAACCAATTCAAACATAAACAACAAAAAATTTCTTCCCATCTTCCATCTTTAAATACAACAAGTTACAAACTCTAGAAATCCTCAATACTCTCATCGTCAAAATTAAAACACATAAAGACACAAACTCTATACCCATTCACTTCTTCTTCAACATCTAACAAAAGAGGCATCGACAACGAAATCAACATCGACAATCCTCGTTCCAAGTTCCACCAATCCTTACACAAACACAATATTTCACAAATTAAACTGATTGATAGTTGTATGCATGCTACTATGCTAGTTCTTCAGCTTCCCCATCTTTTTGATAAAATTACAAATCAAATTCAATAATCATGCAAGCATATATATTTTACACATACCTATGCTAAATATGTCTATCAACAATAATTATCAATCAATTTTAATGATATGTATAAATGAACATATGCAAGCACAGATAATTATATTAACATCTATAACCTTTATTAATAAGCGAAACCCTCTTTTAATGATATCTAAAATTTGGTTCGCACCATATTTTGGTTTCACCCTTTTTTTTTGGTTTGCACTATATTTTGGTTTCATCCCTAAAATCCTATTTTCCATAGAATTCTATGTTGTTTTTTTAAAAATATAATAAAAATAGAAATCCTATTATAATTATAAATCTTTTATTTATAATATTTATCCTATTATAATTATAATTCTTTTATTTGTAATTTTTTTAAAAGAAACATATTTCCCCTAGAATACTATGTTCCTTAAAAAATAATTAAAAATAGAATTCTTATGATAATTATAATTCTTTTGTTTATAATTTTTTTTACTAGAAAAAGCCAACGATCATAAACCACCAACAAATAGAGGGTAAAACGCCAACGAATACAATATACAATCTAGGGTTACTTGATATAAATTTTTGTAAAATACCACCGAATACGTAGCCAGATCGTATATCATTTGATAAAACACTAACGAATCTATAATCTTTATTAATAAATCTCTGTTTAATGGTACTTTCGTAACAAATTTGGTTCCATCCTTATTTCATCACAGATTTCTACTCCCTAAAAAAATTGTTTAGAATTTTTTTATAATTATAATTCTTTTACTATAATCTTACTGATTTGTACAAATAACGTATCTATTAGAACAAGAACCATGTATGTTATATTTTCTTGATTGTTTAAAAAATAATCTTAAATGAATAATAAATAAAATCTATATCTATAACGTTTATTAATAACAAAACCCCTTTTTAATGTACTATTTTGTACCATATTTTGGTTTCACCCCAAGACTCCTATTTCCTCTAGAATTCTAAGTTATTTTATAAAACAAATAAAAAAATTGTATTACAATTATAATTTTTTTATTACAACTTAATAAAAAAAGACTATGAATGTTGATCTACGGTGACATGTTTATCTATAACAAACAAACGAAATACATTTTTATTGGAACCTCGGTAGCAAAATTTGGTTCCACCCCTAAGATTCCTATTTCTCCGAGAATTCTATATTATTTTTTAATAAAATTGTTAATACTACTATAATTGTAATTTTTTATTTTAACTCTGTTCAGTTCACAAATAATGTATTTATCATAATCATGTACATTTTGACGTATATATCAGAACTATTTAGTTTTTTTTCTCAATTTTTTTAAATAAACTTAAATAAATAATATATAAATTACTTTTATTAATAAGCAAATTATTTGTAAATAACGTAATTGTTTATAATAAATTAATTATCAATTTAACTGAATTTTATCGGACCCTTATCATCTAATCAATATATTATAAATTAGTGGATAACCCATTCCTAAGGTTTGGTATCCGTATTGAGGGTTGGATTAAATTTTTAACTTTAAATTGAACTATGGAATATCCATTTTGAGGTTTGGTATCCATATTATGGTTTGTACAAGATCCATCTTTTTATTTGACCAATTTCTAATTAGTATTTGACCCATTTCTCATTTATGTACTTTATAATATTTATGGAAAATATATTAATAAAAATTTGAATCGATCTTTTAATTTTAGTAAGCTCATTAATGCATATTATCTTTTGACATATATAATATATAGACCAAAATGTTTAACTAAATTAATTCTTAAATTAATTTATTGCAATATATAAAAACAACACATTTATATATTATATTAATATTTATTTTTAAATTTTTTTTATTATACAATCATAAACATTTTTTTTATTATTATTATAAAATAATTTTTAAAATACTCGTATGCGTAACACGGGCTATAATCTAGTATCTTATTAGTAAGTGAAATCCCGTTTTAATGGTACTTCCTTCTAAATTCGTGTCTCCTAAAATTATTGGAATTCTGATGTAATTACAATTCTTTTATTTTAAACTACTGAGTTGCATAAATATCGTAGTTTTCTTTTGTACATTTACCATTTTTTAAAGTATTTTTGAATGATAAGCAAAATAATTTTTATAAATATTTAATAAGAAAATGATCAATTTAATAAATTATCTTGACCCGTGCTTCGCACGGGTTATCATCTAGTATAATTAAACAATTAAACATATAGTTTAGTGTAACAATCTAGGACTAATTTATAAGGAATAAAGTTACAAGGTAACTAGGAAAATAGTAAAGTGTAGATGATGAAGATAAATAAAAGAAAACCATTCTCGATTCATTTCATAAACAAGGAAGAAACAAGCATAAGTTATATATACTGAGGCTACCGTGGAGAGTGGACCATGCGTTTTGGGCTCTAGTTGTTGGGTTTGTTGTTGGTTGAGCTTTGTTTTTAGATTATGACACAGACCCAATACTAGTGGTATCATTCTTTTAGATCGTGACACATACCTCCATCGAAATCATCCTTGTCCTTAAGGACAAGGATGAATCCAGTTTGTAAACACTTTCTAGCAACCAAAGTTCCTGGATAAAAAACTAGTATTGTGACACACCAATACCATGAAAGAGCTATTTTCACGACAAATACTGTTATAGATTTGTATACTGTTGGGTTTGTGGAGTCTATCAGGTTTCAGAATTGGAATTGGATTCTGACTTGAGTTAGAAATTCCTGAATTGGACTCTAATTAGAGTTAGGAATTTCAGAATTAGACTCTGATTTATTTTGACCCAGTTTCTTCTCTTATAAATACTCATGTAATTGTAACACAACACAACACAATTGTGAGAGATCAATACAAAATTAGTGCGGCTTGTGGAGTATGAATTTCAGAACCACGTAAATCTTTGTCTTGTGTGATTGTCGTTTATTTTCTTGTTCTTGTTTATTCGCTTTGGGTTTTCCTTTCATTGTTGTATACTCAACAACTGGTATCAAGAGCCTAGGTTTTCAGGCGAGTGGGAGCGATGGCAGAAGAAGGGAAAGTAAAGATCGACAAATTTGATGGCAAAGATTTTGGGTTTTGGAAGATGCAAATTGAAGATTATTTGTATCAGAAAAAACTACACGAACCGCTGGAGGAGAAGAAGCCAGAAAAGATGGATGAGAAAGATTGGAATCTATTGGATAGGCAGGTTCTGGGTGTTGTCAGATTGACTTTGGCGAAGAACGTTGCTTACAATATCGTCAAGGAAACGACAACTTATGGATTGATCAAGGCGTTATCAAATATGTATGAGAAGCCGTCTGCTTCGAATAAGGTATATTTGTGTCGCTTGTTGTTTGCCACAAAATTTAATGAAGGTGATTGTGTTGCTGATCATGTGAACGAATTTAACTCTATCCTATCAAGATTGACATCAGTGGATATTAAATTCAATGATGAAGTACAAGCCTTATTGTTGGTATCCTCGTTACCTGACAGTTGGTCGGGATTTGTCACTGCTATTTGTAATTCATCTGGGAGCAGTAAGATGACTTTTGATGGAGTTCGAGATGCGATTCTTGGAGAAGATATTCGTAGGAGAAACTCAGGAGAGTCGTCAGGTTCCTTGTTGAGTACTGTGAGTAGAGGCAGAAAGTTCGATAGGGGGCAGAATCAGAGGCGTAGCAGATCGAAGTCACAGAAGAGAGGACAGTCCAAAGATCGCAAAGAGATTGTTTGTTGGAATTGTCAAAAGAAAGGTCACTTCAAAAATCAGTGTACGGCTCCCGTAGCTCCTAAAGGAAAGAAGAAAGAGGATAATTCAGCTAATGTAGTTGAAGAAGTGGCGGATGACGATGATTTGATTTGTTGTGTTGAATGTTCGGTTGAATCATGGGTTATGGATTCTGGTGCATCATTCCATGCTACCCCTTGCAAGGATTTTATGTTAAATTTCAGAATTGGAAATTTTGGTAAAGTCCGTCTTGTTGATGATGAGACTTTGGATATTGCGGGCATGGGAGATATTAATCTCAAGACCTCTTTGGGGACTAGCTGGACGTTGAAAGATGTGAGATACATTCCTGGACTGAAGAAGATGGTGATAACTGTGGGCTAGTTAGATAAGGAAGGGTATCGAGTTACTTTCGGAGACGGACAATGGAAGGTTATAAAGGGGAATCTAGTTGTTGCTCGTGGAGAGAAAAAGGGGACATTGTACATAGTTGAACAATCTAGCTATGAAGCAAATGCAGTTGCTGATGAGATTGGGTCTTCAACTTTGTGGCACCAAAGACTTGGTCATATCACATATGAGTGAAAAGGGTATGAAGCTGTTAACTTCGAAGGGGAAGATTCCAGAGCTAAAGAACGTGGAAGTTGGGTTCTGTGAGCCATATGTTCTTGGAAAGCAGAAACGAGTTACTTTTGTAAAATCAGGGAGGACACCCAAGGCTGAGAGGTTAGAGCTAGTTCATACTGATGTATATGGTGAATGGTCCAACAGCAATTGCGTCGTTGGGAGGATCTCGCTACTATGTCACTTTCATTGACGATTCCACTAGAAAGGTATGGGTTTATTTCTTGAAGAATAAATCAGATGTATTTGCTACTTTCAAGAAGTGGAAGACCGAAGTTGAAAATCAGACCGGTTTGGAGGTTAAGAGCTTGATGTCAGATAATGGTGGTGAGTACAGTAGTGATGAGTTTAAAAGCTATTGCGCAGAATATGGGATTAGAATGATCAAAACAATTCCAAAGACACCGCAGCAGAATGGTGTTGCAGAGCACATGAATAGAACCTTGAATGAGAGGGCCAAGAGTATGAGGTTGCATGCAGGGTTGCCAAAGATTTTTTGGACAGATGCAGACAGCACATCAGCGTATCTCATAAATAGAGGACCTTCAGTTCCTTTGGGGTTCAAGATTCCTGAAGAAGAGTGGCAGAAAAAGGAGGTAAATCTTTCACACTTGCGAGTTTTTGGTTGTGTTTCTTATATGCGTGTTAAAAATTCTAACAGGGACAAGCTTGATCCAAAAGCAAAGAAGTGTATCTTCATTGGTTATGGCTCAGATGATATGGGTTACCGTTTCTGGGATGAACTGACGAAGAAGGTCGTTAGAAGTAGAGATGTTACTTTTAATGAGAATGCAGTGTATAAGGATAAGCTTGCAGTCGATTCTGAGTTTACAAAAGAAAAACCTGAGAAAGAGAAAGCAGTGCTTGAAGATATTACAGAAAAAGATCTTGCAGGAAATAGTGGGAGTTCGGGGAATGGTGATGACACAGTTCCAGTTACTCCACAGGCTGAGGTAAGAAGATCTAGCAGAATTGTGAGGCCATCACAAAGATTTTCTCCTTCAGCATATTATATGTTATTGACCGAGGATGGAGAGCCTCAGTGTTATTCAGAGGCAGTTCAGGTGGATGATTCAGTTCAGTGGAAATCAGCCATGGAAGAAGAGATGAGTTCTCTTGAGAAGAATGAAACTTAATTGGTCTTTAACAGAATTACCAGCAGGAAAGAAGGCTTTACAGAATAAGTGGGTGTTCCGGATCAAAGAAGAACCTGATGGCAGCAAGAGATACAAGGCGAGGTTAGTAGTCAAGGGTTATCAACAGAAAAAGGGTATTGACTATACTGATATATTTTCTCCGGTTGTTAAGATGACTACTGTTAGAATTGTGCTAAGTATTGTGGCTGTAGAGGAGTTACATCTAGAGCAACTAGATGTTAAAACCGTGTTCTTACATGTTGATCTTGAGGAAGACATCTACATGGTACAGCCAGAGGGATTTCAGGTAGCTGGGAAAGAAAACCTCGTTTGCAAGCTTATAAAAAGCTTGTATGGTTTGAAGCAAGCACCAAGACAATGGTACTTGAAGTTTGATAGCTTTATGATGAAGAATGGGTACACTAAGAGTGATATGAATCATTGTTGTTATTTTAAACAATTTGATTCATCTTATATCATATTGTTGTTGTATGTTGATGACATGTTGATAGCAGGATCAAACATGAGGGAAATCAACATGTTAAAGAGACAGATGTCTGAGGAGTTTGAGATGAAAGATATGGGTGCAGCAAAACAGATACTTGGTATGAGCATCATAAGGGATAGATCTGAAGGTACTTTGAAATTATCTCAAGAGAAGTATATTGAGAAATTGTTGCAGAAATTCAGTGTCCAAGATGCAAAGACCAGAAGTACACCGTTGGCGACTCACTTTAATCTCACGAAGAAGCAGTCACCTAAAATGGATGAAGGGAAGAAAGATATGGCTAAAGTTCCGTATGCATCTGTAGTTGGCAGTTTGATGTATGCTATGGTGTGTACAAGGCCAGATATTGCTCATGCAGTGGGAGTTGTTAGCAGGTTCATATCTAATCCAGGAAGATAGCATTGGGAAGCAGTCAAGTGGTTGTTGCGCTACTTGAAAGGCACATCCAAGGTTGCGTTATGTTTCAGCAAGAAAGATGTTATCTTGGAAGGGTTCTCTGATGCAGATTTGGGTGGATGTTTGGATACAAGAAAAAGTACTACGGGATATATTTTCACTTTGGGTGGCACATCAGTTAGTTGGATGTCTCGACTTCAAAAGAGTGTTGCTCTTTCAACCACAGAAGCAGAATATATGGCTATCTCTGAAGCTAGCAAGGAGATGATTTGGTTGAAGAATTTTCTTGAGGAGTTGGGCAAGAAACAGGCGGACAGTGCTTTGTATAGCGATAGTCAAAGTGCTATTCATCTTGCGAAGAATCCTGTGTTTCATGCTAGGACGAAGCATATTCAGCTAAGATATCACTTTACAAGGGAGTTGATTAGCAATGGTACTTTGTCCTTGAAGAAAATCCTTGGTTCAAAGAATCCTGCAGATATGTTGACTAAGGTGGTTACTAATGAAAAGTTGAAGCTTTACATAGCTTCAACTGGCCTTCAGAACTGATTGATGAGAAGGCGCTGCACTAGTTAGAATTATTGATCGAATGATTGGGTGATACTAGACTTACAAGAGTGAAGCGAAGATGTGGTCAGACTCCAAGTGGGAGATTGTTGGGTTTGTGGAGTCTATCAGGTTTCAGAATTGGAATTGGATTCTGACTTGAGTTAGGAATTCCTGAATTGGACTCTAATTAGAGTTAGGATTAGAGTTAGGAATTTCAGAATTAGACTCTGATTTATTTTGACCCAGTTTCTTCTCTTATAAATACTCATGTAATTGTAACACAACACAACACAACACAATTGTAAGAGATCAATACAAAATTAGTGCGGCTTGTGGAGTAGGAATTTCCGAACCACGTAAATCTTTGTCTTGTGTGATTGTCGTTTATTTTCTTGTTCTTGTTTATTCGCTTTGGGTTTTGCTTTCGTTGTTGTATACTCAACAACTAGATTTGTGCATTACCTCAAATGCATGCCCAGGCTTTAGACTTAAACTCGAAATGTTGTGCATTCTTTCAAGCGCAGGTTGCTCATTTACTTGAATCTCCACCTGGCACACATGGCTCGAAGTATAGAATTTTGTGTATCGTTGTGACGCATGTATAAACACGGCTTGATGTCTTGGCCCTTATTTTTATTTTTTATTAGCCGAAACATATATATTCAAAATTCATCTTCATGCTACCTGGTTCACCTTTTTACTGTACCTTGCTTCTGAATGACTACTTTATGTTTTATGTGATAAACTCAATCTCACATTTCGATATCAAGCACGAAGGATGAGCAGCTGATTTGGCACTATTGTTTCTGGTTACCATAGGATGTTCAGTCGGGGAAGTCTCAGTACTAATGCTCTGCAACTAAATTAGTTGACTGACAACCCTGGCCACTCGCTCCCCAACTCTACTAGTTTTTTTTTCCCAAATCTATTTGGGAATCTCTTTTTAAGATGAATATTTTCATTATCCGGATATGATTTGTGAAAGGAGATGATAGATAGTGTAGAAAACAAAACAGGCATGTGTGTGTGTTTGCTGGTGTATATGAAACATAGGCCAACAGATGTGAGCAAAGCGCTCTGATTTGTATTACTGAATTAAAAGGAACTGATGAATTACAAAGGCTATACATTCAGTGCATACCCTGAACGTATATATAAACAAAGTTACTAACTAGAGATAAAGATAGAAGCTATAAAATAGGTGTCACTCCTACTTAAGCTCCACTACTTCTAACGTACTGCATAATCTCATAACTACTCGTTACTGGAAGACCAAGTCTGTAGCTAACGGCTTAACAATAGCCATAATTCAAAATACTAAACAACTAAAAACAATATCTTTGGCAATAAATCTATTATCTATTATATTATTAATAGCACAACATGGGGATTTGTGAGACAATTTATTCAACACGAAATTACTAATTTACTCTTTCTATATTTTATAAATGAAAAAAATTGTTTCTTGTGAGAATTGAACCCTTGACCTCTAACTTATATGTGAGAATGCTTTCACTATGCTAGACATGAGTTTTGAACATATCATAAAACTCATAATTAATATATCAGACAACCCTCATATATTATATTAATGATAAAAGAAATTATTCCTAGAGAGAATTGAACCCTTGACCTCTAACTTAGAAAAAGATTCCTTACCACTATACTAAACATCAATTTTGGATTTATTATAAAACTCATTATTAATATATTATGAGACAATTTAATTATCATGAAATTACTAAATGACCCCTCCTATATTATATTAGTGATAAAAAAAATGTTTCTAATGGAAATTTAACCCTTGACATCTAACTTAGAAGTGAGATTCTTTATCACTATGCTAGATATAAGTTTTGATTATCTTACAAAACTTTGAGAATATTTCGAACAGTATATAGTTGTGTAGCATTTTTTTATTCAATAGTAGAAACAAATTACTTGAATTTAGAAGATAGATACTATAATTTGTGTATTAATTTATATCTTACGCATATCTCTTAATCCGGGTCAAAATGCATAAATCAGTTGTGGATGATCAGGCAATCACTACTAATATAAATTCTTATATGCTCATAACTTAGTCATTTACACATTCGTTCAAAGAGACTAGCACATTAAAATTTACTTTTTTTAGTGGTACATACATGAATAGATAATTTCTTAGATATGTTTTGCATACTAAGCATTTACATGTTGCAAGCACCATTTAATTACAAATCAATATAAATACAAATTAACATGATTTTACTGGCAAAACTCGTATGGTAAATTGTATGCACATTAACCACTATATATATTAACATATATAATTATAGTGGAACAGAAAACGCATCGATCTATTATCTCTTTCTTATGACAATATGGGTTTGGAAGTTCTTCTGCATGCTCTCTCCATTTTTTAAATTTAGGTTTAACCCATTACTGTAATATCAGCTCAAACAAAAAACTGAAGTACTAATTTAAGGCACTTGGTTTCATGGTGTTTGGATCACATGGTTGACCCCCAAGCAATTTGGAGCCAGTCTCTCGTATAAATTCTTTAATCGTATAGATCTTTTGCTAATATGCAAGTTTAGAACAATCACTATTTATGTAAATACTTTTATACTCCTAATTCAGGCAAGTAGTAATCCTTGGAATGAGATTAGCACATTGCAAATGGTACCTATTTTTAGTTATATAGTTGATATCCACCGTGAACACATAATCCCTCTTGGATTTATTTTCATTTTGAGCATCAATACATTGAAAATACCATTTGATTACTTGAATATAGAACAACACAAATACATATTAATATTATTTCGCTAGCAAACCCGTGCCTTGCACGGACTATAAAGCTAATTTAAGATTAAAATCCAACAGATACTTGCTCCTCTTCCATCCCTTAAAGTATTTTATTATGTACTTCTCTGTATGAAGGGGGTTCATCAGCTTCTTTGCTACCAAAATCATTAAGTTCGCAGATTGCGATTTTTTCTCCTCCAATACTAGGATATCGAGATGCTAAATCATCCTGTCTTCTCCCATTCTTCCCTGTTGATAATACATTAAACAAAATTCTATTTTTCTATAAAATACGTCATAAAATAATTAATAATTATTATTATGATGTGTTTGATTCTCGTTCATTCTAAAATTTGTTTTAAGATTAAATATTATTCATTAGTATATAGGAAGCAAGCAATGAAATAAACTATCATCCCTCTAACTGCAGACCCGGTTTATAGGCAATGTTGTGAAAAGTGTAAATCGGATCTAAACGATGAGATGACCTTCTAGCGCTTAAGCGGTTTTAAAAGCGGATCATTTATCGGATTATAAATAATTATATATTTATAGAAATAAATATAATATTAATGTTTTTTTTTAAAAAAAAAACTAACATTCACATATGATATAACATATTATGATTAAAATTAAAACTAGTAATCTCTACATTCACAAAGTCATACTTAGTCATAATTAACTTAGAAAATACAAACAACATAATTATCATAATACGATATCCCAAAGATAGAAAGATAGATTGTAGCATTCTTTTAGAAAGACGAAAACATATGCATTCTTTCACCATCCTTTATATTTTTTTTTATAATTTTTATAGGGAAATGTTAAATCCAGAGCAAAAATTTATTTCCAGAGCAAATTTCTGTGAAATGACAAAATTGTCCTTATTTTAAACCAAGTCTAGCCCTCTGCATTCACAAAAACAAGGACAATTTAGTCTTTTCAAGGAAACTTGTTCTGGATTTAACATTTCCCTTTTTTATATTTTTTATAATTTTATAATTTTTTTAAATTCATCGCTTAATCCGTCTTTGACCCGCTTAAACCGAAAAAATGCTTAAAATTCTGATTTTGCTAAAAGTCAGTCGTTTTATCCCCAATTCCGCTTAAACGGCCGCTTAATGCGCTTTTCACAAATCACAACACTGTTTATAGGTCGTGCGAATACTGAAATAAATATTTCCTTCGTTCCAATTTTATTGTCCATATTATTTTTTGCACGCATTTTAAGGAGTTAATAAACCATAGTTTCATAAATTATTTTCTAAATTTTCTTTTTTCTGAATAAAAATTCATATCTAAAGTTTTATTCAGAAAAAGGAAAATTTGAAAAAAAAAATACGGAATTATATTTTATTTGCATCTTAGAATGCGTGCAAAAAGTAAAGTGGACAATTAAAACGTAGGGAGTACATTTTTTATTCTTATTTGATAAGTAATATTTTTTCAAAATAATGACATTTTTACCTTTTTTTAAAACTTTTTACAAGAATATCACTTCTAAAATTTTTGGCCAAAAATATCAATGTATTACGCATTTCAAAAATGGTTAATAGTATTACGCATTTGTCAAATGGGTAATGCATATAAATTACAAAAAAAAAATGAAAAAAAATGAAAAAAAATTAATTGTGTCACGCATTCCAGGAATGCGTAACACCTCCATAGTTGGGCATTCCTAGAATGCGTAACACAATTAAATAATTTTTTTAAAATTTTTTTTGTTTTTTTAAAAAAAATATATGATACTCATTCCTCAAATACGTAATAGCATTACCCATTTTATAAATGTGTAATAAGTTAGTATTTTTGATCAAAAAATTTAAAATTGATATTTATATAATAAAATTTTAAAAAAAACAATATTTTTGACCATTACCCTATTTTTTCTTCCAGGGCAAACCCTTCTACATTTGGGTTACATTTCTTTTTTTTTTTTTTGCCAAAAAGGGAGAAATTTTCATTAACACTTCAAATCTTACATTTCTTAAGAGAAGCCTTGAGATACAATTTCTTTCCGCTCAAAGATATTTAAAGTCGGAATGAAATTCGAAACCACCATCTTGTATACGAAATTGCAACCACCAAGTTGTTGAAATGTGCAAACTGCAATCACCAAAATGCTTTAAACTTTTTTTTTTATCTCATCTTGTTTTACTTTAAATTTATTAGCGTTATCATCGAGCGATAATAGTTTTAATTTCAAATTGTGGTTGTTTGAATTTTTTTTTTTTTAACAAATCATATATGATGTTTTTCATTACCCTCATCCATAACTATAACTACCGAGCGTGAGAGCTGCCTCAGTGGAAACGAGGCCTTGCGTTGATCCAAAGGGTCACGGGTTCGAGCCTCACCCGCCCACTGCGTGTAGCGTTGGAGAGACAGTGGAATGTTTGACGAAGGTAACCATGGATTACTTGAGCGTATTGCTTAAGTGCCCGGCCACTGGGTCTTACCGCACGGTTAGCATGATTTACCTGCCGGTGTTGACCATAGGGCTGGTCGACCGGTCCTGAGCAAAATAATCTCAGGCAAGCTAGCGTGTCCTGAAAATACACGTTTGACGAACTATAACTACCTTTCATCATCCCCAGTCACTAATTTATCGTGCAAAAAATAAAAATGTATCTAAAATTACCATCTGCACACGTTTGACGAACTATAACTACCTTTCATCATTCCCAGTCACTAATTTATCGTGCAAAAAATATAAATGTATCTAAAATTACCATCTGCACCCGCTAATAGCCTAATATACAGTGCAATCCAGCCATTCCACCAGATGCAATTTTATGTCCACACTTGCGTATATATGACATATTAGGGATCCGATCACGGGTAAACGTTTTTTATGTGAATACAGGAAGACCCATCATTTATACGTGATACAAATTTTTGCAGCATATGGTAGCGCACTTGCTCTCGACCATCTATCTTTTAAATCATGTTACTAATATTACTTGTGGACTGTATACCTATAGTTTGTGTCTTTGTGAGTAAAGTTTCCGAACAGGACCCCAGTAGTACTTGTACTGTTGCCAACGAGCAAGTTTGAATTGTTTATATCCACTCTCAAAATGGATTATACTTGATACATACTATGAATAAGAGATTACAATCAACTCGTGAAATGAAAGCATGCTCATGGAGTATAGACTACATGCAAACAGCAGCAGGAAGCAGATTATACTAAGAAGGTGACGGTACAATCTTACTTTTTCTTACAATTGGAAGAATAGTTCCATCATAATTCAATTAAAATTTTAAATTAAACCAAGTACATCTTTCTACCAAAAATTCTAATCCTCGCCCACAAAATCACAGCAAATGAGTATCCAGTATCCACAGCATCTGTTTGACAAATCTGCATTGTCTAAAACAATAGTTTAGCAACTGGAAAGTTGATATCTACACAATCAAAAATATAACCAACTATTCCATGCTTTACTTACATGGTATGGAAATTACCCAAATTAATGGCCTATTTTCAATATTTAAACAAAAAGATTCTATCCATCAACTAGCATGATTTAGAACACAACATTCAATTCCTTCTCAGTCATTTCAAAGACGTGGTCTCTTGCATCTGCAATTGCACTCTGCATGAATCCACAAACCCCATATTTAATCGCAGGCTAGCAATTACAAATAAATTTGAAATAATAATACAAGTTCACACAAAAAAAAAAAAATAGCTACAGGATTAAGAGATTAAGTCACCTGGCCCAATTTGGTGAGAAAGTTGCCCGAAAGATTCAAAGATGTAAGTCTTACATCTTCATTGGCTTTTAGTGCTTGAGAAATGGAAAAGGCTGCTTCATCCTGCATACAAGCCACAATTTAGCGGTGATAGATGCAATACATTATGTACATTTTCATGGAAAGAGTTTTAAATTTGAAAGAAGCAAGTAGACATCTGAGAGTTCCCAAGAAAAAGGTTTCATACTCTGATTTCATTGAAGCCTAAATCGAGAGACACCAAAGCTTCATTTACCACCTTCAAGCTGCGAGCTAGGCAGATAGCACCCTGCACAATTTACAGCTAAATTATTAGAAGGAATTTGACAAAAAAAAAAATTAGTGATTCATTTTCTCAGATGCTACATGTAGATACTGCAAGTATTAAAAGAAACAGACATCGTCTCGAAGCCCATTAGCTCGCAGGTCAAGAGTTGCTATCGTATTATTATACTTCAACATATCTGCCATATATTCTGCGCCCTTTGCTCCAATCTGCAATCCAATACAGTAAACGTGGTCAAAGATACTTTCAGAAGGACGATTCAGTTAATATCCGAAATTACCTGACACCAACCAAGCATAAGGGTTTTTATATTTCCATGAAATTTGAGAACTTCGGATAAAGCCTTTGCTCCATCAGGTCCCATCGGATTATAACCTAGTTCCAACTGAGCAGAATATATAGAGCAAGATCAGAATAAGTTTCTCAAGTTTCAAAGTCATACAAGTTGGAGATATAAAAAAGGTCAGACACTCACAGAGCTGATCACAGTATTATCTTTCAGAACCCGGGCAATGGTCTCAATTCCCTTGGCATGTATGTCATTTCCCCCCTGTAATTCTCACCACCAAGATGGTTAGACTGTTATGATTGATTCAACAAGAACGCATCTAAGACAAACTTGCACCTACCAGATCTATACTAGTTATCGTACGGTTCTCCTTTAAAGCATCTGCTATTCTTGCAGCTCCCTGATAAGATTCCAGAAATTAATAATAAATTGACAATCACATACCACAAAAACCAAAACAGAGCTGGGCCTTTAATTAAGCAAACCATGCTTATTGGATGAGAGGTGCCAGCAGAAAGCTAGCGCTAGATATATATGGTAAAGTTTCATATATCCGAAATCAGTACTTATAATTTGTTTCAACATTCTTTAACAAATATGTATAGACAGACACATCATAGACAGAAGGGTGAGTAACATAGCAGAAAGTACCCGATCATGTTGACTTCCAAAAATTAAGAGAGAAATAGAGTGTTTTAAGAATATAATATCTAACAATAACAAAATTTTAGTGAAGTTCATCGTTATTACGACATACTATTACCTCATCTCCAATGTCATTCATATAAATACTTATCCACGTCAAGGTTTTGCTTCCCTTGATAAATTCAGCCACATGATGTGCACCTTTAGAACTTATTGCATTGTTACCAATATCCAAGGCTGTAAGTTTCCCTATAAAGCAGAAACGCGGAATTAGTAGGTTGCAACTTTCGAATCACAAAAGAGTTTAAAATTTATAATTCAAAACCTTTATGTAGTACTAAGCCAGACACTAAAGCGCGGACACCTTCATCTCCTACAGAGTTTCCATTCACATAAAGTTCCTGAAAATATTTGTTAGCCAGAAATATATCGTAAGGTAAAACCAAACCTTAATCTATTTGTAGCTTGAGAAGATATATATCTTGTAAAGAAAAAGCAGATGCATGGAGAACTTTATTATCAAAATATCATTCATTCTATTGCCTACCACCTGTAACTTGACCAACATCACTAGGATGATTCTAGTAGAGGTGCATTTCTGTACAGACTCTCTTGTCCTATAACTTTGATACTTAGAAAGAAACGTCTAAAATCAACAAAACTCCACATCCAATATATGAAGAAAACATTAGAATACAGAACCAGCATTAAAAAACCTAACTCATATTAAGAACCCGAAAACATGATGCACAATACAGTGGTACATGTGATAAGGAGACTGAGTAGTGCAACAATGAGACATACCCTCAATGATTTGTTTCCCTCGAGACCTTTAGCTAGAGCAGCAGCCCCCAAGGCACCACCGTAATTCCCACTTAAAAATCACAGAAAACCATGGTAAAAGTTACGGAGTGAAAAATAATTTGCAAATTTTAACTTGGTTCATATAAGAAATTAAAAATTTATTACTACGTTTTCTTACTTGAGGTACATCGCGTTTATGGTTTTGCTCTCCAGAAGTGCTCCCGCAAGCCCTGAGAAACCCTACCTCCATTAACAAAAAGAAAGCAGATCAGAATTGGTTTTGCAGTCAAGCGAACATCTATTGAAACCTGAAGAATTATACAAATCAGTCAATTTCACAATTTGATTGCATACAGAATAATCAATTAAATTGTTGTTAAGCTCAAGAAACCGCAAGCTTGTATTTGTTTTTAACATCTCAGCTATAGCCTTTGCTCCCTGCACACAACAGTAATAAACACTGTTCAGCACATCACTCCAACTCTGCAAGACCTAATTTTCATACAATTGACAACAACATTATCTGAAGGATTAAAAGGTAATAAAGCCTTACCTCGTCTCCTATGCCAGTACTGTTTAGTCGAAGCTTCTGGATACCAGTATTTTTCACCAGTATATCACTTAGATACTGCAATTAATATAATACATGATAGATAGAATATAATCAGGTCGTAAATAAGAACGGCTAGCACTACCATATATTATATGAAACTTTCAGAATATTTTTTTTTTTTGCCAGAAACTTTCAGAATATTAAGCAGATAATATTAAACATAATATTCATACACCTTGTGGAACAAAATTACTACCACATAATAATTACCGACACTAGCCCACTAAGACAAAGAGCATAGAAAGTCTATAAAGGGTCTGTATATAGCCTTGATAGTTGATATACTAGTAATTAGATTTCTCAGTGTGTCTCGGGCTAAGGAACAATATGTTGTCCAGGACGAACTTTTGCAACAAACAAAAAACAACATAATAAGGCAACTTTAGGATTTATTTTAAGCAAATTCATTCCTATTATGGGAAATCCTGAGTCATCCTAACAGTAGAAGGAATATAAATGGAGGGGGTGAATACTTTAAACAGAAAGATATATTGCTAATACTCTTCCATTTTCAGTATCAAGATAAAATAGAATATCAAGTTTACGAATATTAAAATTTAGTTCGACAAATTATATCAATAGGAAATTCTATTTACAAAACATTAATCAACAATTCTTAAGTATACCTTGGCTCCTTCATCTCCAATTGGATTTCCAGAAAGATCAAGAGTCTTGAGTGCAAAGTTTGATTGCAACACACCATCAAATGCTTTCAGTCCATTGCCAGTTATTCCATTGGCAGAAAGATTAACTTCTTCTAAAGTCTAATTAGGAAATACACAAAAGTGTGCTCAGCTCATTAATGGACAAAAGGTATACTTGCCAAATTTGTGTTCAACTTTTTATAAAAATGTTACACATTGCCAAGAACCATTTCTTATGATTTGATGACACACTACGAATAAGAAATCCAATAAATAGTGTTTTAAGGGACAGAGTTTAGCATGGGCATACATATTTCAGACAAATGTATAGGCAAATAAATCAAAATCTAACCTGATTGTAAGCTAAGCTCTCAGCTAGAAAAAATAAACCTTCGTCTGCAAAATTCCGACCTGTCAAAAACTTTGTACTGTGGATCAATTCAGTTTATGTTGTAACTATATCTATTGTTGCAATTCGTAAGTTGCAAGTAAAACAGCCACATATATTAAAATGAATCGAGCTACCTATGTAATTTTACTGCACACTTCCATGATTTCAAAAATATGTACTACAAAAGGAAAGAACAAACCTATACTAAGTGGTCTTCGAACAACCCAGGCTGTATACGTTGGTCACAAAGTAGATGTCAAGGTAAGCGTGTGTGCGGGGATGTGTGTATATGAAGAGAGCTAATTAACATATATTAAATTTATTTGCTTGCAACAAATAACCAGTGTTATAGCATATGCTCTATTACCTGACATGTCGACGACTGCAAACGCTCTTAGTTCTTTTGCAAACTCATTAAGAGTTTGTCTGGACTCCCTTTCAATCTTTGCACCAAAGCCAGACATCATGTTTGTCCCAGCAGCAAAAGACCATTTTGTTCCTTGACTACTACTAGACTTATTTTCCTCTGAAATCTTCTTTGTTGATTTAGGCATAAGAACCATCTCCACCAATTTCCACAGAACTGTCAGCTGAAGACATAAATTAGTCATCCATCGAGACAATATAATCAAAAGTTCACTATTAACACTGGTTTTTTTCACACAGCATTCATTCAACATCCTAAGCTATCTTACAACACTCATTTTAAAACTAAGATTCCATCTACTATATCAGCCAAGTCGATCCATGAATTACATGTTCATACCTCTATTACATCATACTAAGCCTGACGAAATATCCAAACATGAATTGCTTCGAAACACCAAACTGTAACGAATTTAATGAGATACACTTCCATAAAATATGCAAATAGCTCAAAAACATTATACAGTACTAAAGTCATTTCCCACATACATAATGCAGCTTATCTGCATAGAGATGATTGAGTCGATCCACGAAATTCACATTCATACCTCTTACGAGGAAACTAGGTTACACACACCAAGCACTAACGAAATCAAATTTCTATACAGTACTCAACTAGCTAAAAAAGGGGGGGGGTGGAATCTGAAAGTCGATTCATGACCATACACAAGTACCGAGTCCGTAATACGAAATGCAGCTTCTCTCTATACATATGTCAGCATTTCGCAAACTAGATAAATCACAACCCAACGTAATAACGTAATTACAGCAAACAATACGAGGCATGCATAATTACGGGAATACGAGGCATATATAATTACGTGAATACGAGGCATACATAATAACAGCAAAAATGGCAAAACAAAAGTCAATTCATTACATTGCTACATAACACTAAATGCAGCTTATGTCTATACTTATATCAGCATTTCACAAGCTAAATACATTATAAACTATTCGTAATTACTAACAAACAGTACAAACCATACCAAACGTAATTACGACAAATGTGCCAGCTGGAACAATAAAAGAAGCAATCTCCTTAGCGGCAATCATAGGCGAAGTAGCTTGCGATTGAGATTCCCTATAAACTCTCCTACTCGACCGATTACTAGAAGCCGAAGCTCTAATTGCAAACTTCTCGAACATTAATTGAGTTCTTCTTCTTCTATTAATACATAAACCTCTAGAAATCAACAATCTATGTCCACAATAACTCATTGAACTACTCGGAAAGTTTCGACTCAGTGCATTTCTCGGCCGAGTTTCCACCGGCATAATCTACACAATTCACAGCATACATACATCAATTTTAGTTTACATTACCAGAGAGAGAGAGGGAGAGAGAGAAGGAGGGAGAGAGAGAGAGGGAGAGAGAGAGTGGGAGAGAGAGAGAGGGAGAGAGAGAGAGAGAGAAAGAGAGAGAGGGAGAGAGAGAGGGAGAGAGAGAGGGAGAGAGAGAGAGAGAGAGAGAGATGATACCTTGGGAGAGAAGTGGAGGGAGAGAGTGTTAGTAGAAGCCATGTAAGTGTGTGTTGTGTGTGAAGATTGAAGAATTTTGTGGGCGCCAATTCCGAGAAAAGAGGTTTTCACAATGGAGAAAATGAAGGCAAATCTTTCTTCTCTATTGGAGAAGTGTAGGAGATAGAACACAGTACATTCTAGACATTTTGTGCTACTGTTGTAATTTCATGGGCTTTATGGTTTGGGCCTCATTGGCTTCTTACATGTTTTAGATGGTGTGATCCTGTTCCTTTTGGACTGGCCCATATCAGTTATCCTGTCATTTTTTTAACGATTTTTCACTTAAAAATTCGTGGACGAAAATTTTTATTCATCTATTAAAGTTATTAATTTATCCGAAATTAAAATACATTAACGCTATTATGTTAAAATAGGAAAACTATTTATTCGAGAGATTATTCATTTATTGAGATTCTAATACGACGCATTTTTACAGCCATTATCAAAAAAGTAATTTTTATTGAAAATTGACCTGGACGTGAATTAATACCAGTCGAGTATAGGAATTTGCTAAAGTACTACTACAGTATTTGGATGGCATGACAATCGCGTTAATGAAAATAAAATTTTGACATAAAAAACAAATTAGAATCATATTTTATTAAAATCTCTTGATTCACACATCACCTTCAATGCTTCAACTATTATATTCGTAAACAATTATATTTGTCAAAATGAAAAGGATGCGTATGTGCGACTTTTGTCCTCTATTTTAAATTCGATTCTCACTCATTTCAAAAATTATGAGATAATAGATATTCTTTTTATTCTTTATTATAAATTTGATTCTCACTCATTTCGAAAATTATGATATAATGGATACTATTATGTAGACATATAACTCTTCTAAAAAAATAAAGCGGGCATCTGACAAAAAAAAAAAAAAAATAAAGCGGGCACAAAACACATGTATTATATATGAGGTATCTTTTTTTTTTTTTTTTGTCAAATGTATGAGGTATCTATTTGATTACGATTATCTTGTTTAATTCAGAACGCAACGTAATTATATTTCACTATATTTTATTTGGTACATTTATTTTGTAAGTTGCTAGTAAAATTGTTAGTTTATTACTCCCTCTGTCCCATCCATTTCTTTACAATTTCCTTTTTGGGTCGTTCCACCATTTCTTTACATTACCAAAAATAGTAAGTTTTAACACTATTACACTCACTACTTCACTTATTTTAACAATACTTTATACTATTTCATCCACTACTTAACTTATTTTAACAATAAAATCACTATTACACCCACTACTTCACTTATTTTAACAATAAAATCACTATTACACCCACTACTTCATTTATTTTAACAATATTACACCCACTATCCTTGACCTCCGTGCCCAGCCGCCATGTAAAGAACCGGCTGGGACGGAGGGAGTATAACAATAAAATGCAAGTCCTTTGCTTTGGTATATTCAGCTGCGCGAATAATACAATTTGTGCACAACAAATTTTAATCTTACTCAATCTTGGCTAATACGAACATATAGAAATTAACGACATAAAACAAGATAAAACTCTGTAAATATACAGCAATCAACAGAGGTGCAATGCTACATTGTTTCTGTGAGTATATAAAGCAAGCAAACCAAGACTGCATAAACATAGCAAACAAACTGTGCAAGAATTAATCACTAGTTCTTGCAAACATTCAAAGCAGTTTTCGAAATGGCTTGCAGGTATTCATCAGCTATTTTTGTTGCTTGCTTAGCAATTTTAGTTGTTAGCACGGTTGCGATAACAAAGGATGAAATGATGGGATGGATGAACATGAGTCCTGGTGCAGCCCCTATGCCATGGATGGACATGGGTCCTGCCCCTACCCCCGACGTGTCTGGAAGCGTTATCACTTTCCCGTCGATGGTAGCTGTGATGGTTGCGTCGATTGCTTCAGCTTTCTTGATTTAAAGGGCATGTTCTTTCTTTGGATTGTGTTGTGTGCTGGTTTATTTTTGCTATGATGCTTTTGTGGTCTTTCTCAGGCTTGTGTTTTATGATCATTTGTTTTTCTTACTAGTGTCATTTGTTCCCTGATCCTCCTTGTAAAATGTAGTTATACTTATACAATAACTGGCTATATAATCTGGCCATCTCTGTGTAATCACAAATGTAGCTTGCAAGTCATAAGTTCATGATGCAATTATAGATGACATTTTCATCTCAAATGTACTGAGGAATTAGCAATCAAAGCATGAAATACCATTTTTGAAACTTTGAAATTGTCGTTCTCTACTTGAAATCTTGTTCCAACTTGGAAGCAGAAACGAGTATCGCTATGGGGTAATAAGAGGTCGAGAGTTGAGGTACATGTATAATTAAATTCTAGATCTATGCCATTGACTATGTCCGGAAAAATATCGATGAATCTTTATGTCATTATTTCTAATTTTGTTAACACCGTCATTTTCATGGAATCAACCAAACTGTTCTGAGAGTAGCCTACACAATAGATGCATTCTTTAACATCGACTGTATCAAATCAGTAATGGTTCAGCATAGACGAAATCACCAAGAATTTTTTGAACAATTTACATTGTGTAATGATTAAAATACAACCCCAAGGCAGATGACTACAGAAGTGGAAACGTCAGAAAAATACACCTAAAAATTGAAAAAGACAACACTCTAGAACAATTAACTATTAAACAGTGATTTTACATGCACATATTTACTAAAACTACAGTAATGTTAAAAATTCCGACTTCCTAACAAGGTTTGTATACTGAATTTCTGTACTAATTTGGTCTATTTTCTCTAAAGGAGTTCTTGTATCTCTGTACTTGGGCAATTTGAACCATCTATACTTATTTGGTCTGTTTTCTGTACAGGAGTTTTTGTCTCTCCCAATCCTCTCTCTTTGCTTCTACAACTACTATCTACTTCAATGAGAAATTGATAATATAGAAGGCGAGTTTCAAAGATTTACAGATGCGATCAAAGGATTCTGGTGCACAGCTTTAGTTATGTTATATATACCCCTCTCATCTACGTCATTTTCCCCCTGCAAGGCACCACCATGACGGAGATGGTTAGACTTTTAAAATTGTTTGCATTTCAACAAGTACGGATGCTAAAATCATTCTGTACCTACCAGATCTATACTTCTTATTGTACAATGCCTTAAAGCAGCCGCTATTTTTGCCATTCCCTGATACAATCCACGAGTCAGAATATAATGATACACTCCACGAGTCAGAATATAATGACCAGTCATAGGACAAAAACAGAAAGTTAATCTCTGAGATGCTTCAGTTAGATCAAACATGTTTATTGCATGAGCATTAAAATTAAAAATGCAATGGTAATATACAAGAATAATGAATGATGCTGAACGCCCACTTCAGAATTTTTTATACAACTAAGAACCGCTGTCATGACTTTGTTTAAATTTTTGTCTGTCAAAAACTTGTTGAAACTCACATGTAATAAGCTAGAACAAACCTGGTAATACTCATCTTAAAAAGATGGTTAATTATAAGTTTTAAAAAGAATCGAAAGCAGAGCTTTGTTTTTTTGGCTAAGCGAAGGCAGTGCATTTATTCGACACAATCGAACAACTTTGATAAATTTTATAGCTAATCGGTGATGTTATATTTCTATTACCTCATCTCGAAGATTATTCATGAAAAGACTCATCCACAACAATGTTTTGCTGCTTCTAATATATTCAGCTACATATGTAGCACCAGCTGAGCTTATTCCGTTGTTACCAAGATCCAAGGCTACGAGTTCCCCTGTAAAGAAGCTAGTCAGATAATAGTGGGCAAATTACAATATATAAAATATTTTGTACCTGATTAAATGCCATTTTGAACTAGTAAGTACAAACTCAAACCTTTATGTGATAGTAAGCCAAACACTAAAGCACGAGCACCCGCATCCCCTAAAGAGTTTCCATTCAAATAAAGTTCCTGAAAAAAGTTATAGCCAGAACAATTTCTTTTAACACACACATAATTTACATATTTGTATATATTTTCTATTATGGTAGTATTAGCTGAACTCAATATGCTATCTATTCTTGTAAAAGCATCACAAGCAACAATGTCAACAAAAGTATACAAAAATAACAAACAAAACAAGGAACCACCACTATATGCATTGTATAAGAGTGTAAATAAATCAGCAGTGGAAATTTCACATACTGTACTACTTATATAAGTTCGTTGCACAATTGTAGTCAACGCAAGTTCAAGTAATGCAATACAGTGGCACACATGCCCCACGTGTGACACCAACTTTCTATAGTATAAGCAAGCAAAAATGATATTGAGCAGTGAAACAGAAACACATACCCGCAACGATCTGTTCCTCTCCAGTCCTTCAGCCAAAGCAGAAGCACCCAAAGCACCACCATAGTTCCGACTTAGACATAAAAATCATAACAAAGTTACTAAAGGACAATAGTAACAGGTCAACATTGGCATAAAATTTGCACATTCCAACTCAAATTTTAAAAACAAAATAGTGCTTTTTCAACTCACTTAAGGTACATTGTGTGCAAGGTTTCATTTCCAACAAGTGATCTTCCAAGCTCTGAGAACCCCTACCTCCATTACCAAAAAGAAAACAAATCAGAATTGATTTTGCACATAAGAGGCAAATTTTAAAAAAACCTAAACAACAGTATCAAATTAGTAAGCTTGAATACATACACAATTATCAATGAAATTGTTATCAAACTACTAAACTTTATTACATACAGAATTATCAATAAAATTGTCATCCAGTTCGAGAATCTGCAATCTTGAATTTCTAATCAACATCTCAGCAATAGCCTTTGATCCCTGTACAGAATCGTAACAAAAAGCACATTATTCAAATACCTGGATTTCAGAAAGGTGTCATCATATTATCTGAGGATAGTTCTAGTAACTCGTTGGTAAATAATCATACCTCGTTTCCTATCTGAGCTCTGTTTAGCTGCAGCTTCTTGATACCAGTATTGTCCGCCAGTATATCACATAGACACTGTGTATACGACATATCAAATGACAGAGATCTTAATATAGAAATTTTAAAATTGATTCGTTTTAAAGGTATTGAAATGAAAATAAAAATAAACAATCTTTAAAAAAAATTACTCCAATTACAAAAACTTTTTCACAAATAAAAACCACCAGCACTATCCTACATAGGATAAAAATTATGGAAGCTAAACTGGAGAATTTATACAATCTGCCTGCACCATGGGACAAAGTTTCTATATATAAAAAGTTAAACATATCATTATAGTAAGCTAAGCAATTCTGCTAAGACCACAAGGAAATGAACACCCTTACAACCAAAAGAATGTAATCATTTAACGAGATTAGTAATTTATCGATAGATGGATATATTATCTGATTATTGATATATGAATATTTATTTGTTTAGATATTTTTTTTAACGATTATAGTATTTCTACGTTTACGGTAATGGTTAAAATTCTTATGAAAGATCTAGTTACATTCATTTTCTTTCCCCTCTAGATTATGAATACGTGCAGCGTGGACTTAGCACAATTTACTTGAGACTACAATACTTATAAGATTGTATATCTAGAATACTTAGTCTATAAACATTGTAGTGGGCTAAAGTACAAACTATGTATAGTTATAAAATTTTAGTTTGATAAAACATACAGTGTCTTTCTTAATTTTCAATTTAATTGCTTCCAATCGCCAGTAAAAATAAAAAATATAAATTTTTTATTGATGTATATGATCTTTTTGTTTTTGGGATAACATTTATTATATATATATTGTTTGGAATAGTAAAATTCATTTATGTGCACTTATTAATGACTGTAACTGAGAATATTCATTCTGAATAGGTGGAACTGCATGACTACAATACTTTTCTTTAGCGCGATTATTCATTAGGCCCTTTTTCGAAATCGGAATCAGGAAAAATTATTCATTTGACGAGTTTATTCATTTATCGAACATTTATGTATCAAGGTTCTGCTGTAATGGGATCTTTATGTAACACTTTGCTAGAGAATAGAGAAACCAGTACGTGTTGGGATAAGAACAGTGTGACAACAATGATGACTTTTATGTTGGCAAACAAAAAAAAACATGTCAATGAAGAACCTTTTGATTTATTTTTACTTTTTGAGCAAGCTCTTAATGAAGTATCCTCCTTAACATAAACATAAATGGGGAGCAGGATAACTGTTTTTCAAAATAAATATCAAGTTGAAAGCAGCAACTGATCTAAAGCATAAAGATAAACCTAATCTGAAAAGAATATGTTTGTTGTGTAAAGATAAAAGATGAACCAGTAGCCCAAAAAATAGGAGGCTTTGAGTTCAACGCTAAGCGGTCAAGAAATCCTTTGTACGACCCAGTTAACTAAAAATTTTAGAGTATACCTTTGCACCATCCTCCCCAATAGGATTTCCTGAAAGATTGAGAGTCATGAGTACAACGTTTGATTGCAGCACACCATCTAATGCTTTCAGTCCAGCGCCAGTTATACCATTAGAAGAAAGATTAAGTTCTTCTAAATTCTGAATAGACAATACACAAGGCTTAGCATAGTAGTTTAAAGAACCATTGGGATTTAACATATCTACAAGGAGTTTAATAGAAGAAAATAAACGTGAAACAAAGATTTTTCCGTCTTGCTTCCAAGTAGCAAAGGGGGAAAAATGAAGTTTCACTGTTATATGATGTATGAAATCCAATGAAAAAAGTGAAATAGATATAGCAGTTCAATCAAATTAAATAATCTGATACAGACAAAAATCCAACAATAACCTCATTGTCAACTAAGCTCTCAGCAAGGATATGTAGACCTTCATCGCCTAAGTCACCACCTGCCAAAAACTTGTATGCTGGTCAATACTATTTATGTCATTAAGTATAAAAAATTTCATTAATATAAAATTTGAAGCAAAAAAGCCTCAAGTAATACATTGATGGGTGTGTATGAACATGCACTACCAAAACAGCTTCTCAGAGAAAATAAAAATTTAGTGCATTTATTACCTGACAAATTCACGATTCTAAATGATCTTAGGTCTTTGGCATAGTCATAAAGATGTTGCTTAGACTTCCTTTCCATCTTTGCAGAGAAGTCATACAAGATCTTTTTACCAAAAGACCATACTGTTCCTTCACTGCTTGATTTGTTTTCCTTTAATAACGCCTTTTTTGTTGGTTTAGGCAGTACAGTTGCCACCAATTTCCACAGAACTGTCAGCTGAACAAAAAATCATTCACACATTGTCATGTTGAGATGATAAAATGCCAATTTCTCACAATTAGATTTCACACTTAGCACTGATCAACATGTCTACAATATAAACAATTCAGTTGCACTTTTGCTAAATTATCATAATCACCAACGAGAACTAAGGCTCTGTTTGTGTAAGGGGGTTATAGGCCATAGATTATAGTTCAATCACTACTAATACTTGGACAGATTATTAGTCCCTAGAAATATGTTAATCAACATTTGTTTTGCTCATTAAAATTTATGGAATTTATCTAATTCCCTCTAATACTTGGTTGGAGGAGTCATTATTTAATCGCCTCTAACAAGTCATTTTTTGATCCCTTAAAATCCCTGAACCATATTCCCACACAAAAAGAAAGGACAAAATAATGTTGAGGATTCTATTACTATCATAAACTTGGTCCCTCAAAACTATTGGTTTTTCATCAAGATTTTCCTGAAAAGTCGAAATCTTTACAAAAATCGCCTCCTTCCTCAAAGCAATTGGCTCGAGTATAACCAAACAGCACTTATACAACTGCAAAAGACCAAATTGTTCCTTCACAGCTTGACTTGTTTTCCTTTAATGCCTCTTTCGTTGGTTTAGGCAGTACAGGTGCCACCAATTTCCACAGAACTCTCAGCTAACTAGATTAATCAGTCACACACTGAGATGATAGCATCTCAATTTCTCACAATTGTAGCATTGATCAACATGACCACAATTTAAACCATTCAATTATACGTTTGCTAAATTATCAGAAGCCACCAATAAGAATCGAGGTTATCTTAGTGTGAGGGTATTACACTATTACTGTCGAAGGTTAAAAATTGTCTTTTGTGCATTTAGAATTATAAGATTGTTTAATGGCTGTTAGTCTTTTACGAATTCCAGATTATAATCCCACATACAAAAACAATTAAAACTTTGTAAGGATCGTAGTGCTACCCTAAACTTAATCCCTCAAAACAAACATAATAGCCTAAAGAAATTAAAGTAACACAGATATACTACTAGCATTCAATCAAGATTTTCCACCAAAGTCGGAATCTTGACAAAAACCGCCTTCCTACTCCTACTCAACTATAACCAAACAGTTCAATTTATCAACATACATACAATGAATGCTGAATACAAACAATACAATGCAACAAGCATAAAATCATTACCATGAATGTTCGAATAGGCACCAACAACAACCCAATTGCCTCAGCAACAACCTTGATCGAAACACCTTTCGAATTACTCTCCTTTCGAAACACCTTCCAATCATTCTTCCCTGATTTCCCAGATGGAGGAGGGAAAGCAGCAGCAGAAGACACAGCCTTAACAACCAAACCCTTAAACTCTATTTTTCTATTTAAACACACAACTTTACTAAATTTCAACCTCTGCCCACCATAATTCCCTGAACTATTTAAACACTTTGGGTCTTTTTTCCATTCATGTTCCACTGGAAGTATCTAATAAAATTCAAGAATTAACATAAAGTTAGGGTTTTTATTACACAAAACATGTTATTATGTGTGTGTTTCAGTGTGTGTAAATGATTTGGAGATGTGTCGAGATGGAAAAGATGGTACCTGGGGATGAAAGTGACGAGGGAGAGTTGAAGTAGAGGCCATGTTGATGTTGTTTGTGAAGATGAGGAATCATTGTAAGCCGCTGTTATCAAACTGTTATATATATACGTGTGTGTCGTGTGTACATGTGTAGATCCTGAGAGTTGTGAGATTCCGGCAAGGAAACCAAGTGCAAATTGGTACGTGCCAATTACTCATTTGTTTCATTCCATTGTATTAAGTGGAGAATCAATATCAATATCAATATCAATATCAATATCAATATTCAATATATTCCTAATGTCTGCTAGTATTGCATTTTAAAAATTACTGCTTTTACCCTTCATTTTTTTAATCTTCTTTATTTATTTGATGCTCTTTTTTGTCATTACACAGAAAAATTACAGCTTTTATCCTTTATGTTTTTAATCTTCTTTATTTCTTTGATGTCTCTTTTTGTCATTACACAATATTTGGAGCGACCCAATTTAGATTGGATCGACCCAAATCTCCTTTATTAATCAATTTCCTTTTTCAGGTTAAACATATTACCTTTTCTATTTTTCAATAACTAAATAATTTACTTCTTAGGTAAAATACAATATCTTTTACATTTTATCTAACTAAAATTTCCCTATTTTTAAAAACTACGATCAATTTTGTATAATAAAATAATATAATTATATTATAATTAGTATTAAATAATTAATTACCTTTTTGAGCCAAAATACGTTACCTTTTCTCTTTTCTCTAACTAAAATCTCTATTTTTCCAATTGTATCATGGACGGTTACCTTTTTCAAACACGTTACCTTTTTTCCCTTCTCTTACGAAAATCTCTCTTTTTCCAATTATATCACGGGCGATTCTATTTAATAAAAATAAAATAATAATATTATAGTACTAATAATTAACTGATTACCTTTTCAACTAAAACGTATCATCTTTTATATTTTTTCTAATTAAATTCCTTTTTTTTTCTAGAAATTTCAGGAGCAACATTAATTTCTCATTTTCTAAAAACTATGAGCAATTTTATTTAGTAAAATAACATAATTAAATTATAATTACTATAAAATAATCAATTACCTTTTTCACATAAATTATGTCATCTTTTTAATTTTCGCGTTACATTTCTATTTTTTAAAACTAAAATCTATCTTTTTCTGATTTTATCACGGGTGGTTCTGTTTAATACAATAAACTAATAATATTATAATATTCATAATTAACCGATTGCATTTTTTTATCTAAAACGTATCAATTTCTATTTAATGAAATAAAATAATAATTATATAAAAACTAATAATTAGCCGATTACCCTTTTCAAGTAAAACCTATAATTTTTTCTATATTTTCTAACAAAAATTCCTCATTTTCTAGAAATATCACGGATAACATTTATATAATTATTATCAAATATCATATAAAAATTTAAGCCTCCCAACTTTATATTTTAAAAAAATTAACTTAAATTAATGAAAAATTCATATAATATTAAAAAAAATTCGTGCATCGCACGGGTTTTAAGCTTGTATAATAAAAATTCGTATACAACGAATAATATCCGTTAGAATTTTAGTTAAAAATTAGAACTGCTATATACTTATATAAAGGAGAAACGAGGGGAGGTAAAGTGGCGCCGGTCAAATAGCTCGGTTCTATTTTGTTAAATTTCTCAAATTTTTGAATTAATAATTCAAATGATTTAAAAAAATCTCAATTCCATTTTAAAACTTTACTAATAGAGAAAACTAAATATATAGTTTCATTATTTTTTACCTATAAAATCTTTACTAATGGAGTAAAGTAAATATCTAAATTGCATTTTAAATTTTTACTAATCGAGGAAACTAAATATACAATTTCAATATCCTTACCTTTAAAATTGCATTTTTAAACATTGAAAGTTTGGTCGGTCGGTTAGTTGGTTGGTCGGTCGGTCGGTACCTATTGTTTTTACTTAATTACCCTTACTTAATTATAAATAAAATTTCTCCTAATAACTAATCGATTTATGTTTTCAAGTAAAACATATTAAAATAATCAATTTCCTTCTAAAATATGTTACATTTTCTATTTTCTTTAGCTAAAATCTCTTTTTTCCAATTAAATGACGCCCTTACTTAATTATAAATAAACAATTTCCCAATAACTAATCAATTTTCTTTTTCAAGTAAAACATATTAAAATAATCAATTGTTTTTAAAAAAAAATTGTTACCTTTTCTATTTCCTTTAGCTAAAATCTATAGTTTTCCAATTATATGGCGCCGGTCGGTTGGTTGGTTGGTCGGTACCTATTGTTTTTACTTAATTACCCTTACTTAAATATAAATAAAATTTCTCCTAATAACTAATCAATTTCTGTTTTCAAGTAAAACATATTAAAATAATCAATTTCTCTAAATTGCATTTTAAATTTTTACTAATCGAGAAAACTAAATATACAACTCAATTGCATTTTAAATTTTATTAATGGTGGAAATTAAATATCACTAACAAAATATAATAAAAATTCGTATACAACGAATAATATCCGTTAGATTTTTAGTTAAAAATTAGAACTATTATATAAATATATAAAGGAGATCCGAGGGGATCTAAACCTCTACTATTATCCTTCATTTTTTATTAATAATATAATTAATGATAATTAGCCGATTGCCTTTTTCAATTAAAAGATGTTTACTTATAATTGATATGATATTACCTTTTATAAATACATAAAATATCATATCTTCCAATCAATAATTTTTTTCTCTCTAATCAGCATTTGGAGCGATCCAATTGGATCAACCCAATCTAAACCTCTACTATTATCCTTCATTTTTTTATTAATAATATAATTAATGATAATTAGCTGATTGTCTTTTTCAATTAAAAGATGTTTACTTATAATTGATGATATTACATTTTATAAATACCTAAAATATCATATTTTCCAATCAATAATTTTTTTTCTATTAATTAAAACACGTTGACTTTTAATTTAAAATATAATATTGCAATAATTAATACATACCCAAAAATATGACTTCATATCTTCTAACCACTAACAAAATATAACAAAAATTGGTATACAACGGATAATATCCGTTAGATTTTTAGTTAAAAATTAGAACTGTTAGATTCAATGATTAAATATATTACATGATTAAATTTATTTACTAATTGCATACCCAAAAATATGACATCATATCTTCTAACCACTAACAAAATATAATAAAAATTCGTATACAACGAATAATATCCGTTAGAATTTTATTTAAAATTAGAACTGTTAGATCTAATGATTAAATATGTTACATGATTAAATTTATTTACTAAAATTTCAAGGTTCGAATTCTATCAACGATACTATTATCCTTCATTTTCTTAATCTTCTTTATTTCTTTGATGCCCCTTTTTACCATTACACAGCATTTGGAGCGACCCAAATTAGATTGGATCGACCCAAATCAAAACATATACTATTTTTTGTCATTACACATCATTTGGAGTAACCCAATTGGATCGACCCAAATCTAAACCTCTACCATAGTATTATCCTTTATTTTTTTATCTTTCTTTATTTCTTTGATTCTCCGTTTTGTCATTACTCAAATCTATCTCTGTCATTTCTCACCTTCAAGTCCAAGCCGCTCAAATCTTCACACTGCTGGATTTGATTGCATGTTTGCACTTTTCAGATTTGAAAGCTGTGGTTTTCACCAAATTAACCTCTCAACCCCCTGAAGTAGGGCTAAGGTATGTGTACTAGACCTCCGTACGGGTCATATATGTTTGGTTCAAGTTTTCAGTTTGGCCATAAGAGTTAAGTTTTTATTGATTTCACAATATTAAAAATTAGACAGGATAATATTTGTTTGGTTTTGATTTTGGTTTGGAATTTAAGAATTAAAGTTTTAATGAATTACCCGATGTTATAATAATATACAGGACACCAGAAAGGTACCTTTAAAATATTTGCTTGGCCTTTCAATTTTTTATTATACATGTCGTAATAACAAAGGTAGTTGGAAAGATTACCAGTTAATAACATTGACACAGTACGGACCATGTTATTTGTAAATAATCTTGGGACTCAATTTGATACTTATAGACATTATTTTGTTTTCAAGCAAGTTTATGTTCTTTATGGATTTGTTCAACTTAATGTTCATGGGGTAGACATGCTACGTACCAGAAGGTCTTATGGAATAACATACTTTTTATCGGATGTCTCCGAAGGGACTATGGAATAGCATACTTAGAAGCTCAGACCCACGACACAAGCCTCACCCTCTCGGTCAGGTAACATTGCTCTTATTTATGCTATAAATATCTTCTTTACTCGCGTTCAATTTCACTTCATATATGATCTCATATTTAGCACTTTCACTTGAGCTCCATATTAAAATATAAAAGCACCAACTTTTCCCTTTTTCAGTTTAGTTGGCTTTTTGAGAGAGAATAGGTAATGGAAAATGTGATTGTTATAATTCGTAATCATACATTATTTGAAGATAAAAGTGAATAAGTGAGCTTCTTGCGGAGACCTGTGTTTTTGGTAAACAGTATTATCCTTCATTTTTTAAATCTTCTTTATTTATTTAATGCTCCTTTTTGTCATTACACAGCATTTGGAGCAACCCAATTTAGATTGGAACAAAAAATTCTAATATGATATTGTACTTATTTTCAGTAATGTTGTAGTACTACAATTGTACCTCCAGCCTTTCTCTTCTCCTCCAGCTACATAATTTTAACAAAATACAATACACGAAGAAGTTTGCATTTATAAATATAGATTACAAGCAGAGAGAGATGTTTAGTTACAGATAGACTACATAGCAACAACATAAGTGATAAAAAGAAAGATGTTAGTTACAGATAGACTACATAGCAGCAACATAAGTGATAAAAAGAAAGATGGTCCACATGATGATCAAGCTAATGAAGTATTGAAGTAATTAACAAGCCTGAACCACATAAGCAACTTCCATTTTATAGGTATTGTTTATCATAACGTGGGTAATGGGTTTATGTATTCCAATTAATTTTATTTTTGGTTACCCCTCTAAGTTGATCACAAAAAAATTAACAACCCATCAAATTAAGTAGTTTAAAAATGTATTCAAATTCAAATTATTATATTCATTTCAATAAGAACATATTTTTAATATAATAAAGTCACCCATGGTGAAAGACCTTAATTTGAACATAAACAATAAATCTACTAGAATATTTATCTGATATTTTGGCTTGCTTATTTAATTGTATGATTTACTTATTTTTAATAAAAGAATCTATATTAATAATATATATACACTGTTTTTTCATACATAAATTTACTAATACAGTTTAATGGTCACGCTCTGGTGAGAATGAGAACAGTGAGAACACACATATTCACTACATTTCAAGCTATTTTAAAGGGCCCCGCTAGGGGCATCTTCACCAAAAAAAGTCATATAATTCTACCCTCTATCCATTCATAAAAAAATTAACAAAAAAAATTTAAAATGAGAACAGTGAGAACACACATATTCGCTGCATTTCAAACAATTTTAAAGGGCCCCGCTAGGGGCATCTTCACACAAAAGTATTATAATTCTACCCTCTATCCATTCATAAAAAAATTTAACAAAAAAAATTAAAAATTGCTTGAAATGTGATCTCATTGTTCTCCAACATTTACACATTATATTAACTATGAGGTCTCATAGTTAATATAACATGTTCTTGATATTATATGAGGTTTAATGTTTTGGAGTCATTGGGGGTGAAGGAATTATTATTTCCGCATTTGAATAATGAAGACAATTTATTATTGTTTTCAATTAGAGAACAATATTTGTAAAAATATTTATTATTTTTATTACAGATTTTGATGGATTAAATAAATTTTCAACATTGTTAAAATAGAATTGTATGCTACTTTTTTATATAAATTTTAGCATATCATTATTTTATTAAATACTTATATAATTGTATATAATATCTTGCTAAGAATTGATTATTTATATAATTGCATACAATATCTTTTTAAGAAATCAATCAAATTTGTTAAATTTTTTGTATTGTCAATTTAAATTAAATAAGATGTTTTAAGAAATCAATCAAATTTGTTAAATTTTTGGTATTATCATTTTAAATTAAATAAGAAGCCGTGTACGAAGTACGGGAAAAATGCTAGTTAATATAAAAGAGAAAAAAGAACGAGATTAATCTCACGAAAGTTGTCTGACATATTCTTTGAAATTTATTTACCTAAAATATATGTTTGACTCCCTACTTTCTTAATAAAAATATAAAATTATCAAATTAATTTCATCCATTCCCGACTTCTTATTTTCTTAATAAAAATATAAAATTATCAAATTAATTTCATCCATAGAAAAAACTGTTGCTGAGGTTATCTCAATAGACTTACCTAAGTTTATAGTGTAAATAGATATGACATTTTTGTAAATATTGGTAACTTTCTAAAAAAATTATGAAATTACAATTATACCCTCGTGTACTAATATGAAAAATTTTAGTTACCTCAGGAAATTTTCCTGAGATAACCTCAAGAACATCAAACCCTTCATCCATAATATATTATCTTAAAATCCTATCTTAAGTTCGTCCATATCATAAATTTAACAAAAAAAAACTGATAGACAAAAATTTGTAGCTTAACTGTCTCTCTCTCTTCCCTACTAGAACAGTCGCCCCCAAACACTTCTTCCCCTCCGGTGGTGGCTCCTCCACCGGCCGGAGTACTGCTTTTTTCTTAGCTTTCTTATTCGGAGGATACTCTTTTTCCTTGCGGGGTTTTTTAATGAGGTCCTCCTCGACCAACAACAATTAGTTTTACATCTCAGTCAAATTCGCCGGTTTCGGAACCATTCTCTTCTGATTTTCTTAGATCCGGTCTTTTTGATTTTAATAGCTGGTACCCCATTTTTTGTTCTCCTACGAGCTTCGTCTTTCTCGACTTATCTGCTGCGACGACGCGCTGCCATCGGTGGCGCGCGCAAAGTAGATTGGGGTTGGATTGAGTGAATAATCGGGGCATCGGTTTTTAACAAGTTTTTGGCCCTGTGTGTGTCCAAATGCTGCTGGTATTGTTGCTAACATCACTACTAGTGGTATTGTTGCTCTGTTTTCGAAAACACCTACAAGGCTTGCTTGATGTGATGCAGGTTTTGGCATCGGGAGTTTTCTGTGAGTTACATTTCGGCATCGTAGGGTTTTTTGGCTTGGCATTTCTACAAGTTACAACCTTTGGTGGCCACGGTTCTAGTTTACCTTATAGTTCGATGGGAACACTGAATGTTGGTCTCATTGCTTTTTCCCTATTCGCTCTGGAGTACCTTAGTTGAACATTGTTGTGAGAGGATTTGTCTTGGTGAGTAGAGCGTCACAGGTGTTGACGAGGGCAGTTGGTCAAGTGTTGGATGAGAGCAGCCCTTTTCCGAACGGTCTTGGAGGACACGAGGCCGGGTCGTCGACTATAGTGGTTTATAGTTAGGCATATTGTCTTTGTGTTCATTTGTGATACTTAGGAGACTGGTCATGGATCTGCCATAATACGGCGAGCTGTGCTTCTTCTTAAGGCTCAATTGACTTGGGGTTGGAGCTATTTGATTTGTAATCTCTTTATTATGTTTTCTTTATGCAAAATCAATATTGTTTTCAGTTGCTGCGATGTCGGGCCACATGTGGCGCGTGCTCTGTTTCTCAATACTTGGTCGACCATGAGGATACATTATATCGAGAGATATTTTCGGGGATCAATGGAGTAATCAACAGGTACTGGGTATAGTTCGATGGCTGGGTACATATTGGTTCGGGTCACTACTCTCCAATCAGTGAAGTTGGATTGATACAATATTCATTAGCAAGACTCAGTGACCTGAAACATGTATCAGATGCGACAGTCAAGCATTTCTGGTGGTCTGTGGCGGAGCTCGTTTTTTACACGAGACAAAAAACAACCGTAGGGTGGTCTTGTGCGGTCCAACTTATGCTAGTCTACGGATCTCTCGAATCTTCTGTTTTTGAATTAATGTTGTATATTATTCCAATGCTTTACTGTTAGGAAGGTGTTCCCTGTCAGTGGTTATCTTTGATTGTAGTTTACGAAGTACAAGTCAGTGCCTTAATGGTAGCACTAGCCGTTGGCACTATTGGTATTATCCTATGTGGTATTATCACATATGGTTTACCCATCATGTACTGGCCATTGGTTTATTTTAATAAAATATTTGGCTTACAAAAAAAATGGAAAAAATATATTTTAATGCTAGCATTTTAAAATTTTTACATAAAGTAATTATTTTTTTATCGAATTATATAAATTAGATAAAAAAATTGTCAATAATTCACTAGATATTTTATAGCAAAATAAATGAGTTAGTTGATAATTAACCCGTTTAAATAATTAAAATTATGTTTTGAAATACATTAAATATTTTTTGATGATATATATTTTTTTATATTTTAAATATAATATATATAATTTCAATTAGATTATGATCAATTTGTCCATTAAACATCAAACTGAGCAACTAATTAGGCACAAACAAATTGATACTCCCCCTGTTCCTATTTTCTTTTCATGTTTGCTGAATAACACGGGTTTTAAGATAGTGGGGAATGAATATTATTTTTTTATGGAGTAGTGGCTGTTGAATATTGTTTTTAAAGAGTAGTAGGTATTGAATATTATTTTTTTGGAGTAGTGGGTATTGAATATCAATATCAATATCAATATATTCCTAATGTCTGCTAGTATTGCATTTTGAAAATTACTGCTTTTATCCTTCAATTTTTTTAATCTTCTTTATTTATTTGATGCCCTTTTTTGTCATTACACAGGAAAATTACTGCTTTTATCCTTTATTTTTTTAATATTTTTTATTTCTTTGATGTCCCTTTTTGTCATTAAACAGCATTTGGAACGATCCAATTTAGATTGGATCGACCAAAATCTAAATCTATACTATTTTTATCATTACACAACATTTGGATCAAAATCTATATTATTTTTATCATTACACAACATTTGGATCGACCCAATTGGATTGACCCAAATCTAAATCTCTACTATTATGCTACATTTTTTTATTAATACTATAATTAATGATAATTAGCCGATTGTGTTTTTCAATTAAAAGATGTTTATTATAATTTATATGATATTACCTTTTATATATACCTAAAATATCATATCTTTCAATCAATAATTTTTTTCTCTCTAATCAGCATTTGGAGCGATCCAATTGGATCAACCCAAATCTAAACCTCCACTATTATCATTCATTTTTTATTAATAATATAATTAATGATAATTAGCTAATTAAAATACCTAAAATATAATTAATGATAATTAATTAATATTGTTGTGGAATAAAAACTAGGTTATTAGATTGCGGCTAGGGTTTGCTGTATTTAATGCTAGGGTGCATGAGCTTCGTGCTTTAATGGCTGCTCTCGTGCTCGTGGCTGAATCTGCCTTCACAAGATGCCTACGTACTTTGATGAATATCAAAGATCAAGCCAAAAAACGTAGTTCTGAGGATGAGGGATCAGACCCTTTATATAGGCTGAGAAGCCCTAGAATCGTAGTAGAATTAGGTGACTTGGTGGGCAAGTCACCGCCTTGAGGAAGGTTCTAGACTCCTTCCTTGTAGGAATCAGTTTCCTTGTTGAAGTAGGTGCCTTAGAGGCTAAGTCAAACAGGAGTAATATCCTTATTTGACTCTTATTGCTGAGCTGGTTATTACCCTTAATATTAATTACGAAATTAATATTATAAATAGGGTTTGGGCCCATATAATGGGCCCCACGTTTTGACCATATTGGGCCTATTTAATGCCACATTAAATATGTCTTTAGGGCTTACTTTTAGCCCATATCATTTACCCCCCAACTTCTAGGAAAACTGATCAGGTTTTCCTTGAAGTTTTAACGACCTTTTTCGAGACTTGGGTCTGGGTTTATTGCTCATATGCAAGCATTTTCAATAATACTGTCTTAATGTAAAGCGTGGAGCGACCGACGCATTTACAACGACCATAAACGACTTAAACGGCACTAATTAGCCTTAAACGACGTTTAAACAGTGTTAAACGATGTTAAACGGCATAAGACGGCACTAAACGGTGCTAAGCGACGCTAAACGGCGCTAATTAGCCTTAAACGACGTTAAATGGCATAAAACGGCACTAAACGGTGCTAAACAACGCTAAACGGCGCTAATCAGCCTTAAACGACGTTTAAACAGTGTTAAACGACGTTAAACGGCATAAAACGGCACTAAACGGTGCTAAACGATGCTAAATGGCGCTAATCAGCCTTAAACGACATTTAAACAGTGTTAAACGACGTTAAACGGCATAAAACGACATTAAACGGTGCTAAACGACGCTAAACGGCGCTAATCAGCCTTAAACAACATTTAAACAGTTAAACGGCATAAAATGACACTAAACGGTGCTAAACGACGCTAAACGGCGCTAATCATCCTTAAACGACGTTTAAACAGTGTTAAACGACGTTAAACGACATAAAACGACACTAAATGGTGCTAAACGATGCTAAACGGCGCTAATCATATTTTAGTTCAAACCCATTTTCATATTCTTCACGGAATATGGCTAATCAGATATCTTCATGGTCTTGACGAACCCGGGTTGACTGAAAATATTCATACCCCTGATCGCTCCCATTTGGACAGAAAATACTCATAGTCTTGATGAACCCGGGTTGACTGAAAATATTCATACCCCTGATCGCTCCCGGTTGGACAGAAAATACTCGTAGTCTTGATGAACCCCGGTCGGCCGAAGCCTCCTGGGGGCGCCGGTCGGCCAGCCACCGGTCGGCAAACCCATTTTCATATTCTTGTCGGACCCCATGTTGCCGAAAAATATCCATACCCCTGACTGATCCGGGTCGGCTGAAAATACCGTAGTCTTGATGAACCCCGGTCGGTCGAAGCCTCTCGGTTTGCCCCGGTCGGCCGGCTTCCGATCGGCTGATTTTTTTTTTTTTCATTCTTGGCTTCAATACTTCAACTTCCCTCTTGAATATGATGTTTTCATAAACATGTATATTCGTGGTCTTGATGACCATGAGTTTTCGTGGTCTTGATGACCATGAGTTTTCGTGGTCTTGATGACCATGAGTTTAGAGAATCAGCAATATGGTCATTCATGACTTTTGCTTAAGGCTTCCCATAATTTCCGAGTATATTCGTGGTCTTGATGACCATGAGTTTTCGTGGTCTTGATGACCATGAGTTTAGAGAATCAGCAATATGGTCATTCATGACTTTTGCTTAAGGCTTCCCATAATTTTCGAGTATATTCGTGGTCTTGATGACCATGAGTTTAGAGAATCAGCAATATGGTCATTCATGACTTTTGCTTAAGGCTTCCCATAATTTTCGAGTATATTCGTGGTCTTGATGACCATGAGTTTTCGTGGTCTTGATGACCATGAGTTGTCGTGGTCTTGATGACCAAGAGTTTTTGTGGTCTTGATGACCATGAGTTTAGATAATCAGCAATATGGTCATTCATGACTTTTTCTTAAGGCTTCCTATAATTTCCGATTAGCGCTGCTAATCCCCAGACTTTGCACTAACCTCTTGATTAGGCCTCCTTAATCACAATCAGTTTCCATCCTGAATACCAACCTTTCATATCGATAATCGAACATCAATGTCAACACTTGAACATCACTTCAACCTTTGGATCTTGATTGGAGGTCCATGACCCCCTCGAGTTTGGCCTTCATAGCTAATCTTGACCTTCATGGCTAATATCTCAATGCTCCCACTGACAGATTTCGTGCCTCCGAGGCATTGTCAGGGAGCCATCCGGTTTCAGGATGAGCTTTAATAGGATCTAACCAACAGCTTCCAACATCGATCGGTGCTACCAACTTAGATTTGATGGTCGGGGCCTTCAAGACCTGGAAGTAGACACTCCTTACGTAATTCTCTATCTCAGAAGAAGCGAACTTAGACAGGGCATCAGACTTAACGTTCTCTACTCTTGGAATGTGCTCTAAGTAGCACTTATCAAACTGAGTCATGACAGCTTTCACAACTCTCAAATACTTTGCCATAGTTTCATCCTTGGACTCAAATTCACCATTCACTTGCGATATTACCAATTGTGAATCTCCACAAATTTTGAGATTCTTGACCCTCATAATTCTGGCCAAGCCCAACCCAGCTACCAAGGCTTCATACTTCGCTTCGTTGCTGGTGGTAGGAAAGTCCAACTTCAAAGCGTACTCAACTGTGAACCCATCGGGGCTTTGCAAAACCAAACCTGCACCACTAGATTTTGTTTTTGATGCTCCATCAAAATAGAGCACCCAATACTCCTTCAGATCATGTATGAGCTCATCTTCTTTTTCCTCCTTCTTAGGGGTAGTCACTATCTCTTGCCCCCCGACTTCTTGGTTGTTAATGGTGCATTCAACCACGAAGTCAGCTAATGCCTGAGCCTTAATGGCTGTTCGAGGCTTGTATGCGATATCAAATTCTCCTAACTCAATCGCCCACTTGATTAGCCTTCCACTGGCCTTAGGGCTATGCAATAAGTTCCTCAATTGCTGGTCTGTCAAGACTTGGATATTATGTGCCTGAAAATAAGGTCGCAACTTTCTTGAGGCTGTTACCAATGCCAAAGCGAACTTCTCGATAGTTGAGTAATTCAACTCAGCCCCATGCAACACCTTGCTCACATAGTAGATAGGTTTCTGAATTTTCTTCTCTTCTCGAATGAGAACAACACTCAATGCTTGTTAAGATACTGCCAGGTATAGATAAAGAGTCTCTCCGGGACTAAGCTTGGCCAACAGTGGGGCTTCAGCCATGTACTTTTTCAACTGTTCGAAAGCCTCTTGGTTCTCAGGAGTCCACTCAAAATTTTTCACCTTCTTCAACGCTTGGAAGAAAGGCAAGCACTTGTCACCAGATTTGGAAATGAACCTCCCCAAGGCTGCAACTCGGCCTGTTAACTTCTGTACATCTCGTATAGAGCGGGGTGGTTCCATGTCCAGAATTGCTTTGATCTTGTCAGGGTTGGCCTCTATGCCTCTCTTTGATACCATCAGTCCCAAAAATTTTCCTGATCCAACTCCAAAGGCATACTTGGCTGGATTCAACATCATCTTGTGGTGCCTCAGCACTTCGAATTCCTCTCTGAGGTGCTTAATGTAGTCTGCCTTACGCAAACTCTTGACTAACATGTCATCAACATAGACCTCCATGGTTTTCCCAATCAGATGGGCGAATATCTTATTCACCAGTCGTTGGTAAGTAGCGCCTGCATTCTTTAGACCAAAAGCCATAACAAGATAGCAGAAAACACCAAAGTCAGTTATGAAAGATACCTTTGGGATGTCATCCTTGTGCATCTTAATCTGATTGTAGCCGCTGAACCCGTCCATGAAACTCAACATCTCATGTCCAGCTGTGGCATCTATCAACATGTCTATCATGGGCAGGGGAAAACAATCCTTTGGACACGCATCATTCAAATCAGTGAAATCTATACACATCCTCCACTTTCCATTCGCCTTCTTGACCATCACAGGGTTAGCTAACCATTCGGGGAATTGAATTTCTTCAACAAACCCGGCTTCCAATAGTTTGTCAACTTCTTGCTTAATGGTCTCCTGCCTCTCAGGAGCAAAATTCCTCTTCTTCTGCTTTATCTTCTTCCGTTCAGGATCGACGTTCAACCTATGATTTATAAGTTGGGGGTCAATTCCTGGCATGTCCGCTGCTGTCCAAGCAAACACATCGCTATTCTCTTGCAAGAACGTTGTCAATTCGCCCTTCAGGGGTTCCTTCAGAGATGCTCCTATATATGTAACCTTCTCAGGGTCGCCCAGCTCCAGAGGGACGGGGATTAAATCCTCTGCTGGCTTCCCTCGGTGTTCATCATCATCACGGACATCCATGTTTTCAATCGGGAGTACCTGCCCCCCGACTCCATCAGCTCTTAGGACGGATATATAACAACTTCTTGCCATCTTCTGGTCACCTTTTTGTTCTCTGACCCCATTCCGGGTTGGAAACTTAATCTTCATGTGATATGTTGAGGCAACAGCCTTGAACGCATGAAGTCCAGTCCTTCCCAGGATTGCGTTATAAGTTGAGGCTGCCTTAATTACCAGAAAATTCAACATCTGAGTAGCTTCTTTAGGTTCCTGCCTGATAGTCATGGGCAACTAAATAGTCCCTTCAACCTTGGACTCAACTCCATTAAATCCGTAGATCGGCATGTTTGTTGGGGTTAGCTGAGAATCATTGTATCCCATCTTTACGAATGCGTCATGAAACAGAATATCAACTGAAGCTCCATTGTCTATCAAGACCCGCTTCACTTTCGAGTTCCCAATCACAGGGGTTATGACCAACGGGTCGTCATGGGGAAACTTCACCCCTTCAAGATCAGAATCATCGAAACCAATTGCGATTTCAGTTCTTGCGCGCTTCGGGGCCTCTCCCACGATGTGCATCACCTCCCTGGCATATGCCTTTCGAGAGTTCCGAGTTGTACCAGCCGCTGTCGGCCCTCCCCAAATCATGTTAATAACTGGTCCACGGGGCTATGTGTTACGATCACGATTATTGTCCCTTCTATCATTATCTCTCCTATCGTAATCCCTTCTTTGGGTTCCCCGATCTTCACCCTTGGTGAAGTTATTTAGCTTTCCTTTGCGGATCATGAATTCAATCTCATCCTTTAACTGCCTACAATCATCTGTATCATGCCCCACATCTCGGTGGAACCGAAAATATTGATCCTTGTTTCTCTTTGCGGGATCTCCCATGAGTGGCTTCGACCATCGGAAGTCCTTATCCTTCTCGATCTCTAACAAGATTTGACTCCTAGGAGCATTCAACCTTGCATAGTCAGAAAATCTTGGTCCCATATTCTTTTTCGGTGTTGACTCGGAGTCTTTGCTAGTACGGGGATACTTGTCCCTAGCATCATACTCCTGGTCTTGTTTTCGCTTTTTGAAGTCGTTGTTACCCTTGCCATTACCTCCCGCGGTTTCTTTCTTCATGCTATCCTCAGCCTTGATATATTTTTCAGCCCTTCGCTGGAGTTCAGCCATGTTTTCTGGAGGATGCTTTGCCAATGATCTTTTAAAGAATTCATCAGTGGTTCCATGTTCTAGGGCTACCATGGCCACCTTGTTTTCCAAGTCAGTGATGTTCAATGTCTCTTTAGTGAACCTCTTGAGGTAGTCTCTCAAGTTTTCGTTCTTTCCTTGCACCACGTACATGAGAGATGCAGAACTTTTCTCATGAACTCTTCCGCTGATAAACTGGTTAACAAAAGCAGCACTCAACTCCTTAAAAGAGCCAATTGAGTTTGCAGGCAACCGGTTGTACCATCTTTGAGCCATGCCTGACAGAGTTTGAGGAAATGCCCTACACTTCAAGGTGTCACTTACGGGCTGCAATAGCAGTGCGTTTGAAAACGTCCTAACATGATTTGCGGGATCACCCGTTCCATCATAAGCCTTGATTGTCGGCATCTTGAACTTTCTGGAGATGTGAGCATTCATCACCTCCTCGGTAAACGGGGGTGTGGGATCATCAGGATCCCCAAGTGGTATCAGATCCTTGGGGTTGCCCCTGGGAGTTTCCACCCTTGTTGTTCTTCCAGTTGGGGCATCAGCCCTTCTCTGCCTTCTTGAAGGCCTCTCCAAATCTATAAAGGGAATCGGTCCTGATGTTGGAGGAGGTTGAGTCTGATTTAACCTAGCTTGTTCTCTTGCCATATCTTCCTTTAATCTTAAGATCTCAGCTTCATGAGCCTTGATCCTTTTCGCAGTTTTCGACGGGGGTCCATCATATATAGTTTGATGACTCCTGCGGGGTTTGATAAGTGGATTTTATATCCACTTGGAGCGTTCCATATCGGCTTAAATTGATTGTCTTGGACTCAAGTTTGTGGTGGTTTTGATGTGTTTTGTTTAGTTGTGCAGATTTACGAGAATGTTGATTAAGGTTGATGCTTTTATCGTTTTTAGAGAATAAATTGATTAAAATTCGGATTTTCTGGGTAGGTTACGCAGTCTACACTGTTTTGGTCATATCTGGAGTTCTAGAAGTCCGTTTTCAGCGATCTTACTGTCCACGCGAAGCCTGGGAGATTTTCTACAATCTTGGACAGAAAGCATGGCGCGCTGCGGCCTGGGAAGGGCGCTGCAGCGCGGGAACCCTTCTGGAAATTCGAAATTTTGTCCTGAAAATCCTGATTTACTGTTTGGGCCATATCTTCAGTTCTACAAGTCTGTTTTGGACGATCTTACAGTCCACGCGAAGATAACGGAATTCTCTTTCATTCTAAAGTGGTCCAGATGTCCAATTACAACTGAAACGGTCCAGAAATACTGAAAAAAAGTCAGCTACGAATTTTCCTTAAAAACAGAATCAGTTTAGGAAACGTATTTTGCAGAAATTCTATTTTAACTCTATTTTTGGTATTTTCTTGCTGGGAAAGAATTATAGAGCCTATATAAACACATTCAACCCTTGTAATTTGTATTATTAGGAGTATCATTACACACCATTACATATCAATTACTTAGTTTTATTTGTATCTTTTCATACTTTGTTTTTTTCATGGTTTCATCAGATCCCATGATGATGAGAGGTTCAATTATGAACTAATCGTTGTCATGAGATTCTAACGGATTTATTTATGGAGTTTAGTATCTTGATGCTTTAAAGATCTGTGTGTGATGTATATCTTGATATCCTCGTATGGTTGTGATTCATGTGTTTAGATGCGTCATGAACATCTAATTTGTTAATCTCTTGCTAAACGAGAGTGGATCTTGAGATTTAGAACTTGTCATGCTAGCATAGGATAGGTTGATGTTTTATCAACATGATTTGTAGTATGAGATGAGAATACTTATATTGCCCTATGTGATCATTATGGATAACTTGTTCTTCAACCGTTATGTTTTCAAATTTTATAGACATATAGGGTCTAAGCATAATTGGTGTCTATTCATCTTCTATCTCTTTTATGGATGTATGTTTAGTTTGGTATTCGTATACTGACAGGTAGCGTGTACTTGTTTCGTGTTGTCCGATCAGATATCATAACCATTGCATATAGTGATTAAAGGCGTCAGATCTAAGCAAAGTATTTAATGAAGTTAGGATCCCATGGTTTCTCTTGTAAAAGTAATTCGATTTCAATTCTCGTTAGTTAGTTAATTCTTAGTTTGTTAATTTGCTTTTTAGTTAGATTTAGTTAATTAAAACCCAATTTGTTATTTGTCTTAGCAGTGAAAAATAATCATACATTGTTGCATAGGTACATCTACTGAATTAAAACCATAACCAGATCTCTTTGGGAACGAACTTGACTTCTATCTGTATTACTTATGACCATGTACGCTTGCGTGATTTAGTGCAAACAAGTTTTTAGCGCCGCTGTCGGGGATCATCGGTGTTTTATTTTTGGTTTATGTGCTTGTCAATAGTGGTCGTTAGAGTTCACTGACTCAGATTGCTTTTTCTAATCTATTCTTGTATAGTTCGTTGGTGTTTCAGGTACTTGTCAGAGAGCGTTGTGATTGAAGATGGATTTTCTAACTTACTATGGAGTTCAGCAGGTGGCTAGTGTTTGTGAGCTATGTGCTAGCGCACATGAGACGTATCAGTGCTGGAGCAACCAAGGTGGTATTCAACAGCCTCAGCAATGTGAGCAGTGTTTGGGTGTTCATGATCCCTCACAATATTGTTACTACGGAGGAGTTGATCCATATGTCACTTATGAGGAGCAACCATATTTTCAATACCATCCTCAACAGTACCAGCAAGATATTCCAGATATGTCATATGTCTTTGGTAGTGAAGAGTTTCAACATCAGCAACCTATTCCTACTTTTCAGTCAGATGAGGTTGATGATTTGAAGGAGATTAGGAAGGAGCTTAGGATGCTTATAAAGAGTCATGAGGAGTCTATCAAATCTATGGGGACACTTGCGGCTAAAGTTTTGAGAGCCTTGGAACAAGAGAATCAACAATTTATGCTAGAGGCAATTCAAGAGAATAACGATGACTTGGAGCAAGGTACTGCATGCTTTATTGAGGAAGACAAATTCCAAGGTGAGGTGAGCATTCGCAAGTCATGTGAGGAATTTGATCAAGCTAGTAAGGTGGATGATTTGGAAAGGGCACAATTCGGGACAGACACTGATGAGCTACACAAATTTCAAGAATTGGTATGTGCGTACCAAGAGGACACTAGTGAGCTGCACAAATTTCAAGAATTGGTATGTGCGTACCAAGAGGTTGATGAACATGGGAAAGATGCAGATCTTCTACTTGTCTCAGATTTTAAAGATGGAGGTAGCGCATTAGAGCCAATGGAGGAAGTTCTCTTTGAGAAACCAAAGGCTTCAGCAACTTACATTTACCATCCTCCATTATATTCAAGCGAAGCCCGCGAATGTGTGTTGTTTCACAAATTGACAGATTTTGGGTCAACAGATGAAGGCATTGGAATAAGACATATTTGTTATACGAATAGGCCAAGCGAGGAGAAGTGGCAGAAAGTGTGTCGCCGTGATGACGATGAAGTCTCACGAAGAGAGGACCAGGCAAATTATTATCATCCTTAATGGAGGCTTGGAAGTAACGTCAAGCTATTGACGTTAAAGAAGCGCTTCTTGGGAGGCAACCCAAGGTATGTTTTCTACTTTCCCTTGTATTTACTTCCATTCAATGAGGACATTGAATATTCTAAGTTTGGGGGTGGTTTGAGGGATAAGTAGTGTATATATATGTGATTGTTAGTCATTGTGTTCATGTAGGATTTCATGCTTTGCATATTAGTAGTAGTAAATTATGCATTTATGTTCGTGTTATCTACGTTTGTTTCATATAGGACATTCTGTTTCTATGTTCGTATTTCATGTGAGTTCATAATAGTTGCATTTTCACCCATGCTTGATAGGAATTTTGTGTTGTTGACGTTTTTGATTGAGAAGTGATATGCATTGTTCTTGTGCACACACATACACTATTAAGTTGAAGCTAGTAGACTTATTGAATGTTGTGAGTGATTAGAAGGACATGAATATGTGCAAGATGATTTAGTTTGCATGCTTTGAATACAAGTCGGTGCATTAGAGAGATTTTTGCTTGGGATTGAGTATGTTTTTCCACCAAGTGAGTTTTTTAGCCTTATTGCATATTTGTTGCAATTTATTCGTTTGCTTGAGTGACAACGGATTGTTTGCATTGCTAGCAGTTGTTGGAGATCTTTCTTGAAACGCATGACATTATTTGACGATAAAAATGATAAAGGCATTTAGGAATAACCGCATATTTTCCCATATTACCACACCATATTTACATAATCAATTAGTTAATCCGTTGAGCTTAATCCTATTTTTCGGTGACATACCACATTACTTGCCTAGACTTTTTCTTGTATTAGCCGTACATTAATTTGAACCCACATTGTCAAAGGTTAGTAGAGTGCTTACGAGAGTAATAAGGTGTGCAAGGAGGGGTTTATTGTTGGTCTTAATTTTGGGGGAAATATTAAAAATTGGGTTTGTTTACTTGATAGTCGGCTTGTGTAATAAAATTGTGGGATCATTGTTATTGTTTATATTATTATTTGTGTTATATTTAGCTCTCGAAGAAAAAAAAAAGAAAAAAAAAGAAAAAGAAAAGAAAAAGAAAAAAAAGAAAAAAAAATATTATGAGAGCATGTTTGTGTTTGTTGTGATCCTACTTTAGTCGACTAGTCGAGTGTTTGTTTTAATAATAGATTATGTGGGGAAAAAATAGGGTGTTGTGTATGATTTATTATGTTACTTACTAGCTTTTGACACTTCACCTGATTTGACTTATTTGACATACCTTGTCCCTAGCACCGTTACAACCCAAATAAAGACCTTTTGATGATCGTCATTGATGTATGTTGTGTTAAGAGTTAGGTTGATACCAAATGTCAAGCATGCTTATGATTTTGTTGGAATTGAGTGATACACTTACCCTTGTTCTTGAGAGAGTATTCTTTTGTGAGTGGATTGTGAGTGTTTGCTTGTTTTTGCGTATGAGATCCCGAGTTTTGTCTCAAAGATGTACTCTTGTAGGCTTAGCATGTTTACTAACTTATTCTTACACTTGACATGGACTTGCGAGAACTTATGCATGTTCATTGAGTAGACTATGTGAATACTTGCACTTTCGACACCAAGACATTGCGTATTTGCTTTGATTCTTAAGTTGATATGGCATGAGAGGATTTGAAGGTATGGTAGGATATTAGTATTAGATTAGTTGCATTTTCATATTAGTTGCATTCATGCATTGCATTGCATTGAATTTTGTGGGTACATTCGCTAAAGGCCCTCACGAGACCTTACTCGTCCACTAGGGCTGTCTAGGGGTTTAAAGGGCTTGTTGCATATGCCAAATGCAACCGTGATCACCTACGGAAGTGGTACTAGTTAGTTAGTTAGTTAGTTGTAATTGTTTATGCTTGAGGACAAGCATCAGTTTAAGTTTGGGGGTGTGATAAGTGGATTTTATATCCACTTGGAGCGTTCCATATCGGCTTAAATTGATTGTCTTGGACTCAAGTTTGTGATGGTTTTGATGTGTTTTATTTAGTTGTGCAGATTTACGAGAATGTTGATTAAGGTTGATGCTTCTATCGTTTTTGGAGAATAAACTGATTAAAATTCGGATTTTCTGGGTAGGTTACGCAGTCTACACTGTTTTGGCCATATCTGGAGTTCTAGAAATCCGTTTTCAGCGATCTTACTGTCCACGCGAAGCCAGGGAGATTTTCTACAATCTTGGACAGAAAGCATGGCGCGCTGCAGCCTGGGAAGGGCGCTGCAGCGCGGGAACCCTTCTGGAAATTCGAAATTTTGTCCTAAAAATCCTGATTTACTGTTTGGGCCATATCTTGAGTTCTACAAGTCTGTTTTGGACGATCTTACAGTCCACACGAAGATAACGGAATTCTCTTTCATTATAAAGTGGTCCAGATGTCCAATTACTACTGAAACGGTCCAGAAATACTGAAGAAAAGTCAGCTACGAATTTTCCTTAAAAACTGAATCAGTTTAGGAAACGTATTTTGCAGAAATTCTATTTTAACTCTATTTTGGGTATTTTCTTGCTAGGAAAGAATTATAGAGCCTATATAAACACATTCAACCCTTGTAATTTGTATTATTAGGAGTATCATTACACACCATTACATATCAATTACTTAGTTTTATTTGTATCTTTTCATACTTTGTTTTTTTCATGGTTTCATCAGATCCCATGATGACGAGAGGTTCAATTATGAACTAATCGTTGTCATGGGATTCTAACGGATTTATTTATGGAGTTTAGTATCTTGATGCTTTAAAGATCTGTGTGTGATGTATATCCTGATATCCTCGTATGGTTGTGATTCATGTGTTTAGATGCGTCATGAACATCTAATTTGTTAATCTCTTGCTAAACGAGAGTGGATCTTGAGATTTAGAACTTGCCATGCTAGCATAGGATAGGTTGATGTTTTATCAACATGATTTGTAGTATGAGATGAGAATACTTATATTGCCCTATGTGATCATTATGGATAACTTGTTCTTCAACCGTTATGTTTTCAAATTCTATAGACATATAGGGTCCAAGCATAATTGGTGTCTATTCATCTTCTATCTCTTTTGTGGATGTATGTTTAGTTTGGTATTCGTATACTGACAGGTAGCGTGTACTTGTTTCGTGTTGTCCGATCAGATATCATAACCATTGCATATAGTGATTAAAGGCGTCAGATCTAAGCAAAGTATTTAATGAAGTTAGGATCCCATGGTTTCTCTTGCAGAAGTAATTCGATTTCAATTCTCGTTAGTTAGTTAATTCTTAGTTTGTTAACTTGCTTTTTAGTTAGATTTAGTTAATTAAAACCCAATTTGTTATTTGTCTTAGCAGTGAAAAATAATCATACATTGTTGCATAGGTACATCTACTGAATTAAAACCATAACCAGATCTCTGTGGGAACGAACTTGACTTCTATCTGTATTACTTGTAACCACGTACGCTTGCGTGATTTAGTGCAAACAGGGTTCTCTGCTAACACGTCGCCTTCTTGGGGCTTCTTCACGATCATCATCATCAGAAGACGATTCATCAGCATAGGGACCAGAGTAGTCACGATACTCTCGATCTCGGATATGCAGGGCATGACCGCTTGATCCAGCTCCTTGAGTAGGAGGGTAGTTAGGCAGCCCATACATCGGGTTGGTATTCACGGGGAGATCCGTGGTGTGGATCTGGACCCCTTGTGGAGGGTTGTTGGGATCTACAATCAAGGGAGAAACCACCATTTGAAGGGGATTAGTCCCTGGTGTGTGGACGATCGGAGGTAGCGTACTCTCAACATGGGAAGTCGTCCCTAGGGGTTGAGAAACTTGAAATTGAATGATCATCCCGGTCGTTGGGGGCACCGGATCCGTGGTGGGCGGAGCAGAGCTAATTGGTAAAGCCTCGGTAGAGCTTGGTGCTGTTCTTCGTGTAGTTACCATGGTTGATGTCTTCTTCCCACAGACGGTGCCAAATGTTGTGGAATCTGCCTTCACAAGATGCCTACGTACTTTGATGAATATCAAAGATCAAGCCAAAAAACGTAGTTCTGAGGATGAGGGGTCAGACCCTTTATATAGGCTGAGAAGCCCTAGAATCGTAGTAGAATTAGGTGACTTGGTGGGCAAGTCACCGCCTTGAGGAAGGTTCTAGACTCCTTCCTTGTAGGAATCAGTTTCCTTGTTGAAGTAGGTGCCTTAGAGGCTAAGTCAAGCAGGAGTAATATCCTTATTTGACTCTTATTGCTGAGCTGGTTATTACCCTTAATATTAATTACGAAATTAATATTATAAATAGGGTTTGGGCCCATATAATGGGCCCCATGTTTTGACCATATTGGACCTATTTAATGCCACATTAAATGTGTCTTTAGGGCTTACTTTTAGCCCATATCAAATATATTAATGATAATTAATATATTTTAGGTATTTTTTATAAATACATAAAATATTATATCTTCCAATCAATAAATTTTTTTTCTCTCTAATTAAAACACGTTGACTTTTAATTTTAAAACATAATTTTGAAATAATTAATACATATACAAAAATATGACATCATATCTTCTAACCACTAACAAAATATAATAAAAATTCTTATACAACGAATAATATCCGTTAGATTTTTAGTTAAAAATTAGAACTGTTAGATCTAATGATTAAATATATTACATGATTAAATTTATTTACTAAATGCATACCCAAAAATATGACATTATATCTTCTAACCACTAACAAAATATAATAAAAATTTGTATACATAATATCAGTCAGATTTTTAGTTAAAAATTTGAATTGTTAGATCTAATGATTAAATATATTACATGATTAAATTTATTTACTAAAATTTCAAGGTTCAAATTTTATAAATACCTAAAATATCATGTCTTTCAATCAATAATTTCTTCTCTCTAATTAAAACACGTTGACTTTTAATTTAAAACATAATATTGCAATAATTAATACATACAAAAAAAATATGACATCATATTGATTTTAGGGTAGCAAGAGTAGTTGCATTGCATATAGTTGCATATTCATGCATATTCATATTAGTAATTTTGCATTTAGTTTTGCCATGCCATTTAGATTGCATTTAGGATGCCATGTCATATAGTTTAATTAGGATTGTAATATCATGTTGTTCATGCATTTCATGCATTTCATATGATTCCACTTGAGTGTCTGTTTCTGGCTCGATAGGTCGACGTTAATTTGAGTGTGATGACAATGAATAGAGGGTTGATTTAAGTACTTATGAAATTGACTTGCGTGTGTCGGGAACATAATCTTTTCACGGTCTCACTGTTTGCTCTTGGGCTAGATTGAGTCATACCTTGTTTGGCTGTTGAGATTTAATCACCTATTTATATCTAGAATTTTCGTTATTCCCTTGATGGCGTAGGAGCACTTAAGTATAAGTTTGGGGGAAAACAGGGATTTCATGCTAAGTGTCGTGTCGTAGTGTAATAATGGCTAGGCGTCAAATGGCTAGTAGCCGGCTCATATTTGATATGAGTAGTCTAGGAGGGTGAGATAGTGCACCCATGTGAAAAAAAAAAAGAAAAGGCAAGAAAAAGAGGCGAAAAAAAAATATAGAAAAAAAAAAATATAGAAAAGAAAAAAAGAAGAAAAGAGTTGTGAGAATAAAAAATGAGGGATTGTGAGAGTGTGTGTATGCTAATTGGCTAGGGTGAGCTCTTTAGTACTCGAGCAAGTAAGTTTGAGGGGATTTTATGCCTAGTGACCTAAGACTTTTTCGGTCTGGGATCCACTAACCTAACGCTCGCTACAAGGGTGCTATTGTATAAGCCTTTAGGGGTCTCACCCATTGCACAGTCAAAATCATGTGTGTTTTGTTTTTTTTGTGATGTTTTATGTAGTAAAGCATGAGTCCTTGTCTACCTTAAATGATGATGGCGGTGTCTTTGAGTCATGGAGTGTCTAAAGTTCATTCTGTTTATAAACATGTGATTGTTTTGGCGAAGAATTGGTTATGTCTTTGATCTAGTTTCGAGAGTATATCTAGTGAGAAATGCACACACCACGTTTCCGAGCATGTATTGTTAGTATACGGGGCCTTAGTCGAGCTCTGTTTGGAGTTGTTGCATTCTTTGAGGCGTTTGCTTGTTGAGTTGGTTTCAGATCATTTGTGTGGGATCATTGCATTAGGACATTCTTGCATAATCATGACATTAAATTCTTAGTTGCATTAATTCATCATTTTAGAGTTGAGTTTGCGTTGCTTGTCCTCAAGCAATGCAAACTCAACTCTAAAATGATGAATTAATGCAACTAAGAATTTAATGTCATGATTATGCAAGAATGTCCTAATGCAATGATCCCACACAAATGATCTGAAACCAACTCAACAAGCAAACGCCTCAAAGAATGCAACAACTCCAAACAGAGCTCGACTAAGGCCCCGTATACTAACAATACATGCTCGGAAACGTGGTGTGTGCATTTCTCACTAGATATACTCTCGAAACTAGATCAAAGACATAACCAATTCTTCGCCAAAACAATCACATGTTTATAAACAGAATGAACTTTAGACACTCCATGACTCAAAGACACCGCCATCATCATTTAAGGTAGACAAGGACTCATGCTTTACTACATAAAACATCACAAAAAAAACAAAACACACATGATTTTGACTGTGCAATGGGTGAGACCCCTAAAGGCTTATACAATAGCACCCTTGTAGCGAGCGTTAGGTTAGTGGATCCCAGACCGAAAAAGTCTTAGGTCACTAGGCATAAAATCCCCTCAAACTTACTTGCTCGAGTACTAAAGAGCTCACCCTAGCCAATTAGCATACACACACTCTCACAATCCCTCATTTTTTATTCTCACAACTCTTTTCTTCTTTTTTTCTTTTCTATATTTTTTTTTCGCCTCTTTTTCTTGCCTTTTCTTTTTTTTTTTCACATGGGTGCACTATCTCACCCTCCTAGACTACTCATATCAAATATGAGCCGGCTACTAGCCATTTGACGCCTAGCCATTATTACACTACGACACGACACTTAGCATGAAATCCCTGTTTTCCCCCAAACTTATACTTAAGTGCTCCTACGCCATCAAGGGAATAACGAAAATTCTAGATATAAATAGGTGATTAAATCTCAACAGCCAAACAAGGTATGACTCAATCTAGCCCAAGAGCAAACAGTGAGACCGTGAAAAGATTATGTTCCCGACACACGCAAGTCAATTTCATAAGTACTTAAATCAACCCTCTATTCATTGTCATCACACTCAAATTAACGTCGACCTATCGAGCCAGAAACAGACACTCAAGTGGAATCATATGAAATGCATGAAATGCATGAACAACATGATATTACAATCCTAATTAAACTATATGACATGGCATCCTAAATGCAATCTAAATGGCATGGCAAAACTAAATGCAAAATTACTAATATGAATATGCATGAATATGCAACTATATGCAATGCAACTACTCTTGCTACCCTAAAATCACCCCCAAACTTAAAAATTTCAATGCCCTCATTGAAGGTAAAATTAAAGGGTACAAGAGATACTCCCCTAGTCGTCGGCATCGTCACCCTCCTCGGGTGGTGTGTCTGGTGGTGGATAGATGTGGTGTGCTCCTGCGCAACTGTTGTTTTATTCGAAAGCAAAAAATCATGGGTTGCCTCCCACGAAGCGCCTTTCTTTAACGTCTTTAGCTAGACTTGGCCACGATTTTCATCTTGAAAATTTTCTGCACCGCATCTCTATAAGGCCATTTAATGATCTTTTTCGGAGCAACGTCATTGATGACAAGCTTCAACCTCCTTCGCTCTTCCAAAGTGCCCGTGACATTGTTCCCACACCATATTTGAATAACCAACGAATAGATGATATCCTGATTATCTGAAATCATCCATCCACTACCTGTATGCTTTTGTAAAGCCGCCAAACGTACTTCTTCCTTATCAGGCGGTAAATCTGCTGAGATAATAGTGGATAAGGTTGGAGATGTCAACCTTCTCTGCTTCTCAACAAAACCAATCGCATTGTCCACAGAAAAAATTTGCATATCTGCAGAGCGCATACTGTCACGAAAATTTGAAATAACCCTTTCAAAATTCTTGTCCGGAGGTAATTCTGCTGAGATGATGATAGAAGATGATACAAATGAACTCGAATCAAACTCCTGAGATTGAGAGGATATCAACTGTAGTTCCAAGTCAGGTGGTTCCTTGATAGAGGCTTTTGGAGGTTTGCCTTCGGCAGATAGAACTTCTAGTGACTCGAAACAATGCATCATTCCAACACTTTGCGAATTATCCTCTAACAACGTTAGATGCTCGTCTTCATTCTTCTCAGGTCCCAATTCTAGAAACATAGACTGCTCCAGTGGATCTTCATACACATTATCCTCTAATTTATCATAAACCAGAACATCCTTCATTGATATTGTTGAAGATTCTTCCACATATCCTTCATGTTCAGAATTTAATTGAGACACCTCAACAAGTTCATGGCTCTCAACTAACACAATTTCAAAATTCTTCTTCTCAACATCTTCAACATTTTCAGATTGCAAAGGATGTGGTTGTGGCTGAATATTCAGAACTGCATTTTCTGACCTTTCTTCCTTATCAGCTTCCTGTTCTGCTTCTTCCTCATCTTCGCCCTCAAACTCTCCTTTCTGAACATCGATCAAAGTCTCACCCGTGGCTAAGAATGGCTCATCAAGATTGGTAGGCATGTTATTGTCCTCCTGCTCTGCCTCTAGGTCTCTCGTGTCACTTGGAAGGGTTCCCTGAAGACTGTTTAGCAAGGTTGCTAATTGACCAATCTGATTTCCTATTGTCTGGAGAGACAATGCATTGCTTTTAGCCATCAACCTCAATTCTTCTAATTCAGCTTCTTCGGTCGACTGTTGGATAGACCAAGTCTGAAATTGCTGCTGCTGAAATTCAGGAGGTTGAAAGTGTTGATGCATTGGGGCATACTGATGCTGAAATTGCTGCCCCTGTTGCTGCTGAATTCCCCCTGGATTGTATGGCTCATCTTCAAACTGCTGATTTTGGAGCGGGTAGGATGGATATTGGAATTGCTCCATAACACTCTGATTGTAGTCCCAGCTGAAATTTGGCCGGTTTCTGTTATACTCACATTGATGAGTGTAATGTCCACCTGCACACAGCTCACAAACAATTACAAATTCCTGGTCCCAATAATCCATCAAATAAAAAGAAAAAAAATGTCCGAGTCAGTGAATTTAACCCAAATTGATGACAAGATCATAAACTAAACAAACAATGAACCGAGTCCCCGGATTTCAATTGATAACATAATTCTAGAACAACAAATAATTAAAAGAAGAGAGAAAATAAGGTTCAGAAATAACTCCCCAAAGTAGAAGAATACAAAAGTTCCAAAGATTACTCCTTGCTTGTCACTAGCTTGGAGATATTCCTTGAAATTGTTCTTGAAATCTAGATGAAAAGTGTGATAGTAGCTAAGAAAAACTAAGAACAACCATCGATAATGTTTTTTAGGTCTCTAATAATACATATAAAGATGCCCTAATAATAGGCCCAAAATCAACTTGACCCGGTACAAGGAAACTGCTCAAAAACACACATCAAGCGCCATGGCGCCTCAACCAAGCGCAGCTGCGCCTAAACCAAGCGCAACGGCTCCTCAACACGCGCAAGAGCGCTAGCAAACCCCTGGAAAACACTCCCTCGAGCGCTGCCTCCCTTGCTGAAGCGCTATAGCCCTTGAACGAGCGCCCTTGCTCCTGAATCAGCGCAACAGCGCCTGAAACAGCGCTGCAGCGCCTGGCATCGCGCAGGAGCGCCTCCACTCCCTGTCCAGAATTGTAGAGAATTCTATCCTCTTCGCGTGGGCTTTTGAATCGCCCAATTCCGATGTCTGGAACTCCAGTTATGGCCAAAACAGTGAAATATGCGCATTGTGCTCAAATTCCTGAGTTCTCATGCCCTGGACTTCCTGTAATTTCTACTTTAAACTCACAGATTACCACCATTTCTTCACCAACAACACCAATGCCACCCTACTATGCAACCTACACAAATTAGATGAAAACACATCAAACTAACACGAAACTTGAGAACTCGCAATCGTTTTAAGTACGAATGGAATGCAAATAGTGGATATAAAATCCACTTATCACATATCTTCTAACCGCTAATAAAATCTATCTATACTATATTATAAAATCCGAAACATTAAAAGTTTGGTTGGTCGGTCGGTACGGTACCTATTGATTTTACTTATTTACCCTTACTCAAATAAAATCCATCATACTAACTAATTAATTTCTTTTTTCAGTTTAAACATATTATCTTCTCTATTTTTCAATAAATAAATAATTTTCTTTTTCAGGTAAATTCAATATCTTTTATATTTTATCTAACTAAAATTTCCATCCTACTAACTAATAAATTTCCCTTTTCAGGTTAAACATATTATCTTTTCTATTTTTCAAAAACTAAATAATTTCCTTTTTCAGGTAAAATACATTATTTTTTATATTTTATCTAACTAAAATTTCTCCTTTATTAATCAATTTCCTTTTTCAGGTTAAACATATTACCTTTTCTATTTTTCAATAACTAATTAATTTCCTTCTTAGGTAAAATACAATATCTTTTACATTTTATCTAACTAAAATTTCTCCTTTTTTAAAATCTACGATCAATTTTGTATAATAAAATAACATAATTATATTATAATTATTATTAAATAATCAATTACCTTTTTGAGCCAAAATACTTTACCTTTCTCTTTTCTCTAACTAAAATCTCTCTTTTTCCAATTGTATCATGGACGGTTACCTTTTTCAAACATGTTACGTTTTTTCCTTTCTCTTACGAAAATCTCTCTTTTTCCAATTATATCACGGGCGATTCCAACAATCGCAGTTAGTATTCATATGAATAGTGATTTCGATTACTATTCATATTCTCTTCTATTTATTTTGCTGTTTTAATTCATCTCAAAAAATAATTCAAGTACCAGATTAATTTAGTTATTTTGTTATAAATAATTAATCTGTTACTTATTTAATTTTCAGAGTAAATTAATTTTTGACAATATCTTGAGATATTATGTTTATCCTTGATCGTCAATAGGCTTTGGCAATTCTTTCTGTGAATTAATGTGTTGATCCTTCTCGTATGTGCTAACACTTAGTGCACTGGTCTGGTTCACAAGTGACTAGCACTGATCTTGATCTTCACACCTTCGTTACATTCCAATTGATTAGCCTGCAGCAGTATTTTCAATTAATTTGAATACATGGAATCTTTTGGCCCTTCAACTAAATCATCTGTACATCTTATTCTGTCACTGAGGCTTGATCATGTTAATGAACTTCTTTCAGCGACTTGATCCTTGTTGATGCCTGTTCTTCAAGTTTCACGATCCCTGTATAGAGTTAATATTATTTATCTTTTATCATAGTTGAGTTATATATGTCCTCTATTACATATTACATTACATTATGCCTTATAATCTCCCCCTATTTGATTGTTAGGGTTTGACAAGCAAATTCCTAGAGGATAACTCAACCGATACAAGAAAAATGAAATACAAAGATAAATAATATTAAAGTGCATTCTGGATCATATATATACATTTTCCAGATTTCTAAAAATTAACCAAGTGCAAGACAATTGTTCCTGTAGACTGAACATATCTTCAAGTTTGCCTTTGCTTTCTTTCCACATAGCACTAATACTCCCATTAGCTTTTTCTTTCCCAAAATAAAGTTAATTCCGTGTCAACAACCTTTTCTTTGCCCTTACGCCTAGTAGATTTTTCTCGGTCATCCACCTTCTCCCCCTCAGTTGGGTTATCCTCCAGAGTAGTAGGATGTGGAGTTGGTAAATTAGATGAAGCTGTCTTCCCCAAGGAATGAATTGCATGACTAAACTGGGATGCCATGGAACTTAATTGAACCTGGAATGCATCATGTTGAATAAGTTGCAAATTTTTGATTTCTGCAATGGACTTACAGATATTTTGCAACTCTTTCTCCATTGTTTGGACCCGTGTAAGGAGTCTGCTGTATTCCTTTCTGGTTACAGGTGCATGTGGTTTAGTAGGTTGCTCACTTGTACGTTCTGCAGGTGTTTCACTCAACACTCTGTATTCACTCGGTTTAGTGGTTTGGGTTACACTTACATGTTCTATTTGTGTTTCCCTCAACTCTCCTCTAGAGCTTCCACCAATATGTGTACCTGCAAATGAAATCATCCTAGCCCCTTTTTCAGAGGTCACGGATGGTGCAATGAAAGTTCGTGAGCTTTCGTCCTCACGTGAAGTGAGTTGCCGACCACTGGTAAAGAGTGGTAAATTTCGAAAGAGATCCAGAGATTTTTCCTCTGGGAGGTTAAACTTGAATCGATTAAATGGCACAAAACCCAAGTTTCCCTCGTATGTCTGTGAAGACACTTGGTTCATAAAAGAACCTCATACTAATGGATCTTTCCGTAAAATGGAAGATTCACCAGTTGCTCCCGTCAATTCAACCTTATTTACATTTTCACTCATTGAATAAGAAAGAATTGTTTCACTAACAGTTGCCATTACCTCAGGTTTATTGGGTTTACTCCGTTTAGAATGAGGTAGAGCGGCTGATGTAACTAACTCCTTATGTGGTGCTGCTGAGGCACTATCTCCCTCAATAATGTGAATGACTGGCCATTTAAGTGACAAATGAGGTGTAGGAGTTTGTTGTGTTTGTGTTTGCATTTGTAGAATGGGCTCTTCGACCTGTGTTAAATTCGGTGGGATTTCCTGCTCTTGGTCGGGTAAGATGGCCACTGGGGGCTGTAGAAACTGTATTTCCTGTGACACAATAGGGAATACAGAGGTTGGAATAGCAGGGATTGAAATATTACCTTGTCGTATACCTGCTCTCACTGGTCGTGGTAACAACGGAAGTGGGACAGTCTTTAGATATTCAGTTAGGACTGTAGGCACATCTGTATATTTCTTTTTGCTTATGTAATTAATTACATTCGTCTTTATAGAAGAACATTCCACCTTTTGACCATTGTCCAAGCGTACCCTGTCTTCATCTTTCAAAAAATCATTTAATATCCAAAATTAATCCTCAAATTATTGGCGACCGCATACCCTATTATTTGAATAAATTCAGGTATTCGATCTTGATTTGTTCTATCTGAGGAAAAAACATGGTTAAGAGTGTGAAAGAAGAAATTCCAATACCGGGTTAGAAACATTCTAGATAGATTACCAGTATTGAAATTGCCATCTTGGTACCTTATAAAACGAAAGAACATTTCAATCTGTTCGGGTGTAGGATCAGAAACGAGATTTTCCAAAGGAAAATGAAGAATTCGATTAACATCTCGTTCAGTGACCCTAATCGACCTACCAAATAGTCGATATGTGAATGCACACCCGTCCTGTCCAGAAGTGTTAACTTCACTGCAATATAGTTCACACACTGCATCATGGTTAAGCTGCACATGTGTAAGTAAAGCATAACGAATTAATGAATGTTCATTCAGAAATTGTGTCCAAGCCCGAAATTGTTCATCCTGAATGGTTTCGATTTGCTGAATGGAAATAGGATTAACTTTAGCAATTAAAAAGCTTCCATGCAAGGCCATTTTCAAAACTTTGAGAAAATTCAAAAACAAGGGTTAGTGCGTATAACAATAATATGAAATCCGCTCTAAAAACCACCAGCTAGATTGTGAGATCTTTCCTGTCAAAGCTTGAAATATTCAGCAATTGTGTGTATATGCTCTGTATATCTGAATAATGATGATGTTAAACACAAACAAAAACGCATCATTTATAAGGTTTCAAGTATTAGTGGATTAGGTGTAATAGTGACAGGTTATGTTTGAAAAATAACACCGCTCAATAATTTCTCACATAACTACCTAATTAGCCGGAAAAAAACATCTTATCACCGAAACCTGTCGGCCGAAAAAACATCTTATCGCCGAAACCTATCAGCCTATACACATACACATATTTGATACTTCTAATTATTATGGATTTAAAAATAATCACAGAGTAAATCAAGAATTAATCCACAATAATCAGATATGCTCACAATTAAATAGACATAAAATTAACTAAATATCATTAATTGATATATGTCAATAAAATATTTATTTAATCATGCTACAATTTATTTTAATAATCAAATATCTGAACAGGTGAGATCCAATCTTGAATTGCTTCAGTCATGATATCAATTATTAAAATAAATATCGAGTACACAAGTATTACACAAAGATATAACATGCAAACCTGTTAATACTCAAGTATCACTTCAGTAGTACCAACTAATTACCAAAAATTTCTAACACTTAAACACATGGCAACTATTTAGTAGATAAAATCAAGAAAATGTACAACAACTTGCATTTGTTGACTTCCCGTTAAGAGGACAAGTTTAACATGCCAAGTTCACTAACCAACCTGTTGAATGTAGATTCATCAAGTGGTTTCGTGAAAATGTCTGCAAGTTGTTGCTCAGTGGGAATGAAGTGAAGTTCCACAGTACCATGCATAACATGTTCACGAATGAAATGATACCTTATGTCGATGTGCATGGTTCGAGAATGCTGTATTGGATTATTCAAGATTGCTATGGCACTTGTGTTGTCGCAGAATATAGGTATTTTGTTCAGCAACAGACCATAATCCATGAGTTGATTCCTTATCCACAAGATTTGTGAGCAACAACTACTAGCTGCAATTTATTCTGCCTCTGCTGTAGATGTGGCTACTGAATGCTGCTTCTTGCTGAACCAGGAAACCAATCTCCTTCCAAGGAATTGACAGCTTCCAGAAGTACTCTTGCGATCAATCTTGCAACTAGCATAATCAGAGTCTGTATAGCCAACTAGATCGAAACCCGTATCCTTAGGATACCAAATACCAAGATTTGGAGTACCCTTAAGATATCTGAAGATACGCTTCACGGCTATCAGATGTGATTCTTTAGGATCAGCTTGGAACCTCGCAAATAGGCATGTTGCGAACATTATATCTGGTCTGCTTGCAGTGAGGTAGAGTAGAGAACCTATCATCCCCCTATAGCTTGTTATGTCAACTCGTTTTCCAGATTTATCTTGATCAAGCTTAGTGGCAGTGGCCATGGGAGTCTTTGCAGGTGCTGAATCTTCAAGATGATATTTTTTTAAGAAGATCCTTGATATACTTGGATTGACAGATAAAGATACCATTTGTTCTTTGGCTTACTTTCAATCCAAGAAAGTAGTTCAGCTCTCCCATCATGCTCATCTCGTACCCACTCTGCATCAACTTAGCAAACCTTGCACAAAGTGCATCATTCGTAGAGCCAAATATAATGTCATCAACATAAACTTGCACAAGTAGAATATCATTTTTATGCTTTTTATAGAACAGAGTTTTATCTATGACACCTCTAGTAAAACCACTTTCAAGTAAGAATTCAGCAAGAGTGTCATACCATGTTCTAGGCGACTGCTTAAGACCATAGAGAGCTTTGAATAGAAGGTAGACGAAGTCCTCACATTAAGGATCAATAAAACCAGGAGGCTGTTCAACATAGACCTCTTCTTCAAGCTCACCATTCAAGAAAGCACTTTTCACATCCATCTGATATACTCTGAAGTTTGAATGTGCAGTAAATGCCAGAAACATCCTGATGGCTTCTAGTCTAGCAACTGGTGTGAAGGTCTCATCATAATCAATACCTTCTTCTTGAGTGTAGCCTTTGGCAACCGGTCTCGCCTTGTTCCTTGTAACTATTCCATTCTCGTCAATTTTATTTCTAAATACCCATCTTACATCAATTACAGATTTGTCCTTTGGTCTGGGTACCAGCTTCCAAACTTTCTGTCTTTCAAACTGATTGAGTTCCTCTTGCATTGCAATCACCCAATCTGGATCTTCCAGAGCTTCTCCAACCTTCTTAGGTTCAATTTCTGATAGAAAACCAGAATACAAGCATTCGTTCTGAGTAGCTCTTCTAGTCTGAACTCTTGAGTCAAGATCACCAATGATCAGATCAAAAGTATGATCTCGATTCCAAACAGTTTGCCTTGGTAGATAAGATCTGGATGATTCCCCATTATTAGCATTCTGACTAGTGGATCCTTCTCCTGCTCCCCCTGAGTTGTTGCTTGTCTGATCTGTAGATTCTTCAACTTGAGGACTAGAACCAGAAATAGTCTGACTTTGAGATCCTGTGTTCCCACTGCCATTACCAGAATCTGGATCATCATTATCATCATTACCATTATTATTTACATTATCAACAGCAACCTCAGGTTCAGTTTCATCATCCTAATCATCAGAAAGATTCTCAAAAGCTAGAGATTCATCATCATCTTCTTTCTGAATACTAGGAGATCTTGCATCGTCAAATCTCACATTAAGGCTTTCCACAACCTTCTGACTATCGATCACATACACCCTGTACGCCTTAGACTCCAATGAATACCCTAGGAAAATGCCTTCATATGATTTAGCATCAAACTTACCAAGATGCTCATAGCCATCTTTAAGAGCATAGCATTTTCCTTCGAACACATGAAAGTACTTCACGGATGGTTTAGTGAGGGCCATAAGCTCATATGGTGTCTTCTCATACATTTTGTTGATCAGGGTTCTATTCTGAGTATAGCAAGCTGCATTGACTGCCTCAGCCCAGAAATAGGTAGGAAGTTTAGCTTCATTCAGCATTGTTCTGGCAGCTTCAATCAGTGTTTGATTCTTCCTCTCAACCACTCCATTCTGCTGCGGAGTCCTGGGTGCTGAAAACTATCTTCAGATACCCTTCTCAGTAAACCATCTATTTAGAACTGAGTTTCTGAATTCAGTCCCTTTATCTGATCTGATTTTACGCACGGGCACTCCAGCTTCTAGCTCAATCTTCTTGATATGATCGATAATCATCTGCACTGCTTCATCCTTAGAATGCAAGAATATCACCCATGTGTATTTGGAATAGTCATCCACAATTACTAAACAGTATCGCTTCTTGGACATAGACATGACATTAACTGGACCAAACAAATCCATATGCAGAAGTTGCAGTGGTTCAGTGATGTCTGATATTGTCTTCCTTTTGTGTGATGCTCTCTTGGACTTTCCCTTTTCACATGCTGCACATAGTCCGTCAGGACAGATCTCCATCTCGGGTAATCCTCTCACAAGTTCCCTCTTGACTAGAGAATTCATAGTCTTGAAGTTAAGATGTGAAAGCTTCTTATGCCATAACCAACTATCTTCTGAAGATGCTTTACCATAGAAGCACTTGACTTCATCATTGCCAGAGTTCCAGTCAGCTACGAACAAATCACCCTTTCTCACTCCTTGCAAAGCGAGCTTCTCATCCCTCTTGTTACTGATCAGACACTTCTCCTTCTTGAACAAGACTTCATATCCTTTATCATAAAATTGACTTATGCTCAGAAGATTATGCTTTAGACCATCAACAAGAGAGACTTCTTCAACGATGACATTCCCAAATTCCAAACAACCATATCCCGTAGTGAATCCTTTGCTGTCATCTCCAAAGGTAACAACTGGGCCAACTTTCTCAACCACCTTTGATAGCAGGGCTCTATCACCGGTCATATGTCTCGAACATCCACTGTCTAGAATCCACATGACTCGCTTTTTCTTCATGCCCTGTATTCAAAGGAGATTAAGTTTTCTTTGGTACCCAAACTTGTTTGGGTCCAGAGAGCTTAGACACATTTGCATATTTAACAGATTTCTGTGCAGATTTAGCAGATTTAGCATTTGCCTTGACTGTCTCATTTTCTCTTATAGAGGCCTCAGCAGAATTGCTTCTAGGCTTGGGAGAAAAGGATTCTTTCCTAGATTTAGGTGGACTAACAGTCTTAGGTCTGTTATTTCTATCATGTTTTGTTTTCTTACTTTTATCATCATGTGAACAATTATTAACAGCAGGAGATGCATGTGTCACATTTAGAAAAGCAGTCATAAGATTAACAGTGCATGATATGCAAGCAGTTGAAGCACACTTAGAATGAACAGGCATGGCAGACATGTTATGAACTTGAGCATTAATATTATGATTATTCTTTACTTTAACATTTTTACATGCATGAGTAAGATGAGCAGCAGAGTTGCAGTTGTTACATAACTTCCTAGGACCATTTTTGCATATCCTTCCATTTCTGTTCTTCTTAGCCTTAGACTCATTTTGATCACCTAGTTCAGTTTTAAGTTTTACAAATTTGACAAACTTACTAGGTGACATTGCCTTTTCATTTCTTTGCTTTTTAATGTCCTCAACAAGTATTTCACTTCTAATTAATAAAGCATGAACATCAAAGGGCTCAGAGGTAACTTCCTTATATAGGGGACTATCTGCATTCTTAAGAACAGGTGGTGCATTACTGGATGTAGCCTTAGGTTATTCAGGATCCACCACTTGTTTCTTACATTTCTTAACATTATAGTCAAATCCAATAGCAACTCTTGGACCAGATATTTGACTATCAAACAATTCCCTAGCAAGGTTAGCTGAATTCTGAAAAGCATATAGCTTACCATCTATGTCAGCTATTTTCTCTTTAAGTTCATTCTCTGTCTCGACACTAACATGGAATTTGTTTTCTAGATACTCATTTCTTTCCTTTAGATTTTCTATATGCATATTAGTGAGTTCTAGTTCCTCATTCCTGGCTTGTTTCTTACTAAGTTCAGTTCTAGCATTTTCAGTCTCAGATTTAGCAGTTGTTATATCTTTTAAAGCATATTCTAAATCCCATCTAAGATCACTTATAGATTTGCTAGAGTCTATCACATGCTTGACACAATCATGATTACGACATTTAAATCTATCAGCCATAGAAGCAGGCATGTTTTTTACCTCATATCCGTAAGTAGGATCATAGTCTGCCATCAACGCAAGATTGCCATACTCCTCTTCATCGTCAGTGTCATCCCAGCTTTTGCCCTCAGCAATGTATGACTTGACAGGATACTTTCTCTGAGAGCTAGAGTCCCTTTTCTGAAAAATGTTATTCCTTTCATTTGCTTGCCTGGGTTCTCTGCATTCGCTGGCAAAGTGCCCCATCTTATCACAGTTGTAGCACCGAAACTTGCTACGGTCTACCATCCCTGTCTTGTTACTCTTTCCTGATTCAGACCCAGAAGATGAACTAGTTCTCTGTGATCTGCTGCTACTTCCAGAAGATCTGTACTTGGCATTTTTCCTGAATCTGATTCGGCTAAAGTTAGCTGCTAATGTAGCCATAATAGGATCCTCCAGTTGCTGCAACTCCTCAAGAGTATAATACTCACTTTCGTCACTAGGCAGATCATCATTGTCCATTTCAGCTTCAAAGAACACATCCTTCTTGTTCTGCGGTTTCACAACCTTTGTTTTAGGTTCTTTGTGGCTGGATGCAGTAAGAGCAGTTGTCTTCAATAATTCAGCATTCTTGCTGTCCACTGTTCCAGCACCATATATAATTTTCCTTTGCTCTTGCTCCATCTCATGAGTTCTTAACTTTCCATACAACTTCTCAAGAGTCATTGTAGCAAAGTCATCTCTCTCTCTGATGGATGACGCTTGATGTTCTACATGGTGTGGTAGAGCCAGCATGAATTTCCTGTTTGTCTCTCTTAGAGGATACTTCTTCCCGTGAATGCTCAACTCATTCAGTAGCTTATTGTATCTCTCGAAAACTTGAGTGATACTTTCACCAGGAAGAGATTTAAAAGCTTCGTAGTGAGACGTCAGAATATCCAGTCGATTTTCACGAACTTCATCAGTTCCCTCCATTATCATTCCAATCGTATCCCACATGTGTTTCGCACTAGTACAGTTCATAATTTGATGATTCATTTCATCATCCATGGAGTCAACTATGATTAGTCTAAGATTGGTATCCAATCCATCTTTTTCAGTTTCAGCAGCGGTATACTCCGATGGACGTTTTGGAATCATTCCTCCAACAGCTGCACTACTTTCACCATCCTCAGTAGTTTCAGGAGCAGCTTTCATTGGTTTAGACCAATTCTCAGTCAACGTCTCCATGTATCTAGGATTTGACGCTTGCATGAACAGTAACATCTTCATTTTCCACATGCTGTAATTATCACGCTTAAATGAAGAAAACCTTAATACTGCTACCTTTTTGAGTACTCATGATTCTGAATGACGAACGCGGATCTGATCTGTATGTCGATCAACAAGCTTTAATACCAATTGTTAGGTCCAAAATAATGTAGAAGGGGGGTTGAATACGTTATTTCGAAATATTTGGATTTTTGAGATGTGAAAAATAAGGTCAACAACTGAATCGAAATAACACAATCAATTCGGGAAAATATCTTTGAATTGATAAAAACCGAGGGGTGTTACAACTTCTAATCCAGTGGATTAGCTTCAAAAACCAGAACACTCCTAAGGATAGTTTAGGCACGAGGATCTTCTACCCGATACTTCCTGAAAGCGAGCTAAGCCGGCTTTCCTACTAGATGGACTGTCTAGCAGCTTACACAGAGAAGATATAAGAGAGAGAAGAGAGAGTTGTGTGTTGAGGTGTGTTTTGAAATGAAATACAACATGCCTATTTATAGATTTTAGAAAATCACTATTTGGCACTATTCCAACAACCCCCAAATACTATTCCAACAACCCCAGTTACTATTACAACAACCACAATTAATATTCCAACAACCGCAGTTACTATTCATATAAATAGTACTATTCATATGAATAGTGATTTCGGTTAATATTCATATGAATAGTGATTTCGGTACTATTTATATTCTCTTCTGTTTATTTTGCTATTTTAATTCATCTCAAAAAATAATTCAAGTACCAGATTAATTTAATTATTTTGTTATAAATAATTAATCTGTTACTTATTTAATTTTTAGAGTAAATTAATTTTTGACAATACCTTGAGATATTATGTTTATCCTTGATCGTCAATAGGCTTTGACAATTCTTTCTGTGAATTAATGTGTTGATCCTTCTCGTATGTGCTGACACTTAGTGCACTGGTCTGGTTCACAAGTGACTAGCACTGATCTTGATCTTCACACCTTCGTTACATTCCAATTGATTAGCCTGCAGGAGTATCTTCAATTAATTTGAATACATGGAATCTTTTAGCTCTTCAACTGAATCATCTGTACATCTTATTCTGTCACTGAGGCTTGATCATGTTAATGAACTTCTTTCAGCGACTTGATCCTTGTTGATGCCTGTTCTTCAAGTTTCACGATCCCTGTATAGAGTTAATATTATTTATCTTTTATCCTAGTTGAGTTATATATGTCCTCTATTACATATTACATTACATTATGCCTTACATTATATAAGTGCATACAATATCTTATTAAGAAATCAATCAAATTTGTTAAATTTTTGGTATTGTCAATTTAAATTAAATAAGATGCTTTAAGAAATCAATCAAATTTGTTAAATTTTTGGTATTATCATTTTAAATTAAATAAGATGCCGTGTACGAAGTACGTGCAAAATGCTAGTTATTTTTAAAGAGTAGTGGGTGGAGTAGTGGGTATTGAATAGTATTATTTTTATTAATTAGTGGGTATTGAATATTATTTGTAATGATTAGTGGGTGGAGTAGTGAGTATTTAATATTATTTTTAAGGAGTAGTGTGTATTGAATATTAATTTTTATGGCCAAAAATAGAAACAAGAAAAGTAATTTGAATATCATTAAAAGGAAAGTAGGAAAAGAAATATGGAACGGAGCGAGTAGTAATTTTTTTATTTTACTTACCAACAATCTTTTTTTTTTAAACCCCCACGGGGTGTCTCAGATAGTCGGACAGTGGCACTTAAGGCTTTCTGCCTTGAGGTCACGAGTTCGATTCCCTGGGCGCTCCGGGATTAAGTGGGCTACAATGTTCGGGGGTATGAGTGCGCTAGTATGCCCTCCGGATTAGTCGAGGTGCGCGTAAGCTGGCCCGGACACCGGATTATAAAAAAAAAATCTTTTTAAGGATTTAAGGATCGTGTTTACATATAATAAAAACAAGATAATTACTTTTTTAATCAATTATTTTTTCTCGAAAAGTTTATACAATTCAATAAATTGCATATTTATTTACCTTTCTTGAATTTTTTTTTATATTTTTTTCAAAAATATCCAAGTTGTAGAATTTTACTTCAAAAATACGATACAATCTTATTTGTAATCCCAAATGCAACTGTTGCAACTTTATTTACAATTGTTTGTAACTTGTGTAATTACATATACAATTTTTACCGTATTTTTACAAACAAAATTATAAAAATATAAATAATTTTAATAATTTTTCCAATTAACATAGTATGAAGTGCAATCTGATATGAATCTGATATCGAAAATGGAAGAAAAAGTAAATAATATAATTTACATTTCTATTTATGCTCTCGAATTTTTTTAAATGAATGAAGCAAGTTTAGTGAAAATTTTAAATTTTTTTCCCAAAATTTTCATTTCAAAAATAGAATGAAAGTAAAAGCAAATGGTATGATTAATTAAAAACAATTAATATTATAAATATGCCTATATTACTTGAATAATAACATTTTGAATTTAAAGATTGGATTATAACTTAACAATCCTTTTCCTCATTATTCAGGAACATGTTATAATTTGTTCTATAATTTTTAAACTCAGGATCAAGTTAATAGAAAAAATGACCAAATTACATCACTTTTAAAAATTCACTACCCAAAATACCCACATGCGGAAGACATTGCCTTTTTTGGCCACCAAATTCGCATATTTACAATGCGTAATCACTCCACACATGACCACAGTGCGCATTGTGTATAAGCAAAAGTAAAGTCAACAGCTTTTATGTCCTTTTATGTCAAAAGTAAAGTAGGGCTTCAACATCTTATACCTAAATATTAAACGGGTTGGCTAACCTGTGCCCCGAGGGTACATGTTAATGTGTATTTATTACACATCATTTATTGTTTAAAATTGTTGTTTCCCATTTAACCAATATTTAATCTTCTCTTTTTCATCACCTTCAATTATTTTATTTTATTACTCTTATTTATTTCACCCAACTAAGTATATATTATTTTTCTTTAAAAAAAAACATATCATACAAAATAAAAATATTATTTTGAAATAAAAAAGCAAGAATTTAAAAAAAATCTATTTAACTATTTTTATCAAACATAATAGATTTTATCTTAATATCTTTTATAAAATAATTACAAAATGACGTGACAACAAGAAATCTTTTTATTAATTGATATTGATGTGAATGCAGGGGAACCCTTGTATATAAAATATTTTATACATGTAAAATTTATTATGACTAATATAAATATTAAAAAAAAGTAAAAACATTAGTAATAAATAAGTAGTAGTATAACAATAAAGTGTACCAACAACAATGCACCAACAACAATGTAGAAAATAAATAGTCAAGGTAATAAATGCTTCTTAACATTTGGGGCACATGTTAGCCATTCTGAATATTAAATTATATTATAAGAAAATGGAAAAAATTCGTGTGCACAACATAGCATGCCCAGGGCCAGCACGTTTTCAACTAGAGATTGTCTAGAGGAGATTGTAAATAACTGTATACGCAAGGCACAAATGCGTGCTCTGATATTGTTTTTAAAAATAAAAAAAGGAACACGCATGGTATCAATGCGTAGCATTCTTCTTAACTACGCATGTTTAACATGCATGTATGAGGCTACTCTGGTTGGAAATGCGTAACTACTGGGTATTTTGGGTGGATCAACGCGTTGATAGATATTTGTATGATTTGAAAAGGTGGTTATTTAGGAATTTCACCCGAAGTTACTAAACCATTTTACATTACTTTGAATTATTTCCTCGTACGTTCGTTTTCGAGATATTTGTGTAAAGTTTGCCCAGATGAGCATATCTTCTGTTGTCCCTTCGATGAAAAAATTATTAATTTATCAAATATTCATTTATCGAGATTCTAGTATTCTACTATAATTGATGTTAATGAATTGTCTAATTAAATTTATGGGGGTTAATCGAATCTTAGGTAAAAAGTACAATGTGGCAAAGTAATTTATTTAATTTTATTTTCGAAATTACCTGTGGTATTGATCTAGATAAACAAATACAAAATTTTAAAACCTAATTGTAGGTTGTTAATCAAGATAGATCAAGCTAAACAGAATTTATTATGAAAAGCAACAAGCTTTTTCTCAATAATTTTTCATATAAAACGTAAAGAAGGCAATATGTAATCTAACAATCATCCCAACAATAAAGTAGATTCAAGTCTTATATTTTAATTTTAAGCTTGATTAATATACTTATTAATCAAGTTGATCATGTTTAGTAATTATCTTTGTACATACTCAAGAAGACGTTTAATTAAACTAACACGAGCTATAAGTTTATAGTCCACTTTGATCTTTTAATTATTTTTCAAAACCAGTTGGGGCTCTAATATACTCCCTCTGTCCCGGCCAATTCTTTACATGGGGATTGGGCACGGAGACCAAGGATAGTGGGTGTAATATTGTTAAAATAAATGAAGTAGTGGGTGTAATAGTGATTTTATTGTTAAAATAAGTGAAGCAGTGGGTGTAATATTGTAAAGTGTTGAAAAAGTGAAGTGAAGTAGTGGATGTAGTAATGTATTTTATTGTTAAAAGTTACTCCCTCCGTCCCACTGGGATCTTTACGTTCCTGGTGGGCACGGAGGACAAGACAATTGGATATAAAGTGGGTGTAATATTGTTAAAATAAATGAAGTAGTGGATATAATAGTGATTTTATTGTTAAAATAATTGAAGTAGTGGGTGTAATAGTGATTTTATTGTTAAAATAAGTGAAGTAGTGAGTGTAATAGTGTAAAGTATTGTTAAAATTTGGGACGGAGGGGGTACTATTTTTGGTAATGTAAAGAATTGGTGGGACGTCCCAAAAAGAAAATTGTAAAGAAATGGATGAGATAGAGGAAGTATAAAATTGGTGTTCGTGTAGATATTTAGCGTCTTAATGCTTTGTTTAGAGGTATAATTAAATTGGTAGTTTAATAAAATACAGTAGAACATCGATAATAAATTAATATTTGATAAACGAATAATCTCATCAAATTAATAAGGAGTAATTTTTTTCGGTCTTGATATAATAGAGACCATGTATTTTTGATCTAGATAAATGAATAATCTCAATTAATGAATAAAATTTTTCGATCCCGAACATATTAATTTATCGAGATTTAGCTGTAGCACCAATCAGTTTGTAAAACAAAGTGCTAACTTGAATAAACTCATAAAAAATTATCAATATTTTATCACTGATATAAAAAACAAAACTAAACCTTCCACTTCTTGAAAGGTTGAAACCAATAGTATCCTTTATCATTAGGGAAAAAAAAAAGGATAGTGTCTTTGTTAGAATATTAGAAACATTAATTAACATTTAACTACTTAAGTCAGATTTATGTTATTGAAAAATATTCTAAGTTGTCTTATTAGCCATACTTGAATGCTTGATGCTTACTGCTTACACTATACATCATGATACATCTAAATATATGTATTCAAATTTATAAATTTATGATCGATCGAATTTATATTTATCAAATACATCATGATACATTTAACCATGTGTACTTACCATCCCAAGTATCCGAATCCAGCCTAACGCATGGATATCTAGTAAAAAAAATGTGTAATAAAAAAAATTGTTATAATTTTCTTTACGAGGAAACAATTTGTAGACCAAAAAAGAGATGGTGAACTCCTAACAACCGGACCAGCATCAGAAAAAATAACAATGTTCACAAGTTTTTTATTATACGTGTAAACAGTCAACTGTTTTGTTTTTCTCCTGGTATATAACTATAGGCAGCTGGTCCCTGACAATCGATTGTCAGGGACCGGTTATTTAACAATCACCTTCTAAACCGTTGGATCGTTCTAAACCGTTGGATCAACGATCCAACGGCCCCCCTGGATTACAAAAAAAATTTCTTTTCCGCGGAAAATTTCCGAGAAACGTAAAATATTTTTTTTTTAATCTCAACCGTTGAATCGTTGATCCAACGGCTTAGAAAATGATTGTTAAATAACCGATCCCTGACAAACGATTGTCAAGGACCGGGACCCATAACTATATATGTTGAATACGTATACTTTTAGATTTGCGCTCACTAGTCACTACTCACTACTCACCAACCATCCAACAATCTTAGTGCACCATGAGCTCCATCAATTCATCATTAAATTCGTGGAGTTAATTACTCCATCCGTCCCAATTTACATGTCCTTTTTGTAAAATACATACATATTAAGAGAAAATTAGTTAGATAAAATTTTCCAACCAATACCCTTAATTAATACATTGAAAAAAAAGAATATTGTTAAGTTTGAAAAAAAATCAAATTTAGATACAATCAATGTAGGGATAGTTTTGGAAAATTACTCTTAAATTTGCATTGAAAGTAGAAAAGGGACATATAAAATGGGACAAATTCATTTTAGAAAAGGGACATGTATTTTGGGACGGAGGGAGTACTATTTATCAAAAATTAATTATTTTTGTTATTTTTCATGCACCAATAAACCTCCATCAATTCATCGGTTATTATTTATTAAATAATTAATAACTTTTCTTATCATAAATTTAAATTCATCTCTATTATTTAATAATCCCACAAATAATATCCAATAATATATTGTTGGAAAATTTTAGATTTTTTATAAGAAAAATATAATCGTATAATAAGAAAAAATATTAACTACTTTTCTCAATAACTAACCAATTTCTTTTTCAAGTAAAACACTGTTTTCTATATTTTTTATAAATAAAATTTCTCTTATTTTTAAAAACATTATAGGTAATTCTATTTAATAATATGAAACAATAATATTATAAATAATAATACCAAGTTAATTTTCTTTTTAGTTAAAACACATTAATTTTTCTATTTAATAAAATATTGTAATTACTTATAACTAATCGATTAACCTTTTCAGATAAAACGCATTATCTTTTTTATATTTTCTAATTAAAATTCTTGTTTTTTTAAAAATATAACGGACACCATATAACTATTATAATTAAATCATATACTATATTTAATTATCATTCTATGTAATACCAGATTTTTCTTTTATAAAAATTGTAATGGAGCAAAGTATGTCAAAGATATACATTGTACAGTACTTCATACGGAGTACTAGATTTTTACACTAAATATATGGAAAATGTTGTTGATTCTATGGAAAAAGTTGTGGACCCTACTAATTGATGGCCGTTGAGAGGTTCATTGATTTTCAATGTTTTGATTAATGAATGAATGCTCCGTTGATAATTGATGCCATCAATTTTCTAGCGTTGCATGTATTTTTTTGTTCTACCCCATTGATTCAGCTGCTGAATCACTTAAATACATGCTGCAGTGCATATGCTCTTAGTAAAATGATAATTCACTGGCCAACTCACAATAGAAGTCGTTTTTCAACTTTTATAACTATTTTTATCAGGTATAACCGTATAAAATATATATTTAAAATAATCTATCGCTGTAGTTGGTTTACATTTCATGCTCGACTTCGATAAATTTTGGATCGATTAATTTTGACATGTTTCGTGATAGTAATACAATATATGTTTGATGAAAGATGGTCGATAACAAACGATTATTGCAATATATCATATTTTTCGTTTATTGCAAATATGCATCGTAAAATTTTATATACGGAGTAATATGATATGTTACGATAATCAATTGTACGCCTGTACATGAACAGACCTCGTGCTTGATTACACTACTAACTTGATGCATGAGCATGACAATGCAGAACAGCAAGAAAGAGGCAACGTAATAAAATTGAGTATATTTACAAGATTTTTCCAAGATTTCATTTCGCTTTCAACAGGTAAAAGGAAAATTACAAATATAATAAAGTGAAATTCCTCATTCACTATTTGCTAACACAACATCTCTTGTACGCAACTTCAGGAAGAATCAAACATGCCAAAAGGAGAAGCAAACAGAAACAGGGCGTGGGTCTTTCATTGCTTCATGGTCTTGGCTTTTAATCGGTGGTACACATATTAATACACGCGAGATCTATTTTATTTACGATGAATGATCGATAATTAATTGATATTTCATTGTTTGGAATTTTTTCGGGAACAGTTTTGGCAGCTTTAAAACATTCATGCAAAAGTTTTCTTCTATCAACTCAAAATTACTGATTAAGGTTAACTAATATCTGATACACCATTCGATCCCTACTAGATAAAAATTTAGCTCTTTTTTTTCGATGCATCATGCATCATGTATGAAGAAATCATGTGCTTATACCAAAGTATATTTTTCTGTAAATAAACTAATGACACATTGATGCAACAAGTTCTTGACTCTTGAGGAACAACATCTAAGCTCATGAACTTGGACTTTTACCAAGTGACTGACCGATCTGCTTGCTGCTGTGAACTCCAGATGGTGGTTTCAGCTATTTATGTACTGGAGGTCGAAACAACAAAACTGTGTGGAGAAGAATTGGCTTTACATGTGATTTAGTCTATATGATCAGCTCAATCCCAGGTGAAGATCCAGAGATTGATAATTTTGTTGCGAACCAGAGAATCGCGAAGTTGGCTTGATGGCAACAGCTCTGTTTCCTCCAGATTGATCTGCATGAGTTAGAGTAAATTTACGCGAATTATTTTGGTATGGTAAATGACCAGGCATCGAATACCATTGGGAACCAGAATCTTGATCATATGGACTAAAGCTAATTTGCGGTTCTTGATCACCAAAGGCGAAATCAGGAGCATTATACGAGGTATCGTAGAACAACGGAACAGAGCCCTGGTAGCCAAAAGCAGGATTATTTTGGTAAGGTTGAAGATAATAGCTCATGCTAGCCTTCCTTGCTTGCATCTGCAACCTTTTTTTCTTCATTCTTTCCTTCTTGTGAGCATTTTGATGACCACCTAGTGCTTGAGAGTTTCCGAATTCCTTAAAACAGTATTGACACTCAAACTTCTTGCTTTCAGGATCACTTTTAGCTCCCCTGTCAATGCAGAGTTTCTCCCTTTCGGATGATAATGTTGTTGATGATGAATTAACACTTTCGTCGCGATCCGTATCTCCTGTACCCTGGACCACATTCTTGTATGGATCTACCTCGATGCCGAATAATCGAAGCTTCTTTTTCATGTAGGTTTTATCAGAGAGATCCTGATTACCTCCATCCCAAGTTGAAGACAGAGTAGAGATATCTTGCTTCATGTCTCTTAGAATGACAAAGCAATTCTTGAATGTTTATGTGTGATGTAGTGATACCATTGATCAACCACTCTTCCTTTTATATATACTAGTTTTGACAATACATTGCATCTAAATGCAGGAATAGTATCATGATCATGAACAGAAAAAACTTGATTAAAGAAATAGATAAAGAGAGATTAGTCAGATTAAGGAAGCTATCTCATGCAATATTCAATATTGGTTTAAACTTTAAATTAAATCTTTTCTTTAAAAATGCAGCAGATACAACACCTCATACTTTTCCCATCAGAGAGGATTCAGTGTGCATTACTAAAAAGGAATTCCATGATCTCTAAACACTTAAAAAATTAAAAAAAACCAGCAATTATAACACCTCTTGTGTGTTTTAAATTAAATATTCTGCCTAAAGATTTGGGAAATGTTATTATAATAATGGATTAACACAAAGTCAAAATTTGATGGGATATAATCAGCTTCAAGGGAAGGTCTCTATGCCACTGTACTTAAAAATGCTTATATGACATTACTTTGATTGACCAACTAATAGCTAGTGGATTCATGAATATCATGATAATAATATACTCCTAATGACAATTATATAAGTATCTATGGGTGATATGTCCCATCCACTACAGTATTTTAAATCATGATCATGCATATTTTTCTAATTATCAGCACTAATTGAAGTTTCCTGGTTATTATCTTTGCACCCACGTAAAATTAAGAATAATAAATTGATACACGAATGTATTCTGGTTCCTAACATACAATTGTCACAATGTTTTCTTCCAATAATAAATACAATGAAATATCCAACTTCATCTTCAACATAATAAAGGTAAGAGATCCTATTATACTCGCATAAAATGTAAATGTAAATATGTTGTAAACACGATGAAATATGTTGTAACAATTATTTGATAGCAATTCGAATATGTAAATGTATCTTGACCATATTTTAGGAATGCTTTTAAAGAAGAATTATACAAAGAGAGTAGTTGTTGAAAACAGAGGAATATATAAGAAGTGGAAACTGAGGTAAGCATATATACTTATACGGGTCTTCATAAGATCTGCACATATCTTCTTTAGGGCAGGAACACACTATTTTATACCTAAAAGCATATTTTTAAGGTGAACTAAGTCACCAGTTGATAGATATAAAAAAGATAATATAACATTTGTGTTGGACAAATGTTCTTATTTTGGTCCCACTTCATGTAGCTTTGGGGACATGTCACACACTATTAGATTGTGTTTCTATTACAATGTCTTTTATGAGATCTTCAATTGGTAGACTAATTTCACCGATAAATCTCTCATTCTCATCAATTTCCCACTTCTTTTTGTACCTCTTTTGGAGTCTATTTTAGTTTGTTGCTTTAGGAGAAGAATTCCAAGTAGGCATGCTGTCATCAAGCAATACTAATATCTTAACATGTGGAATGAGTTTAAGCTAATCAAAAGGATTGGATCATTGTGACTTGGTGGGTTGGTTAGCTTGCTTAATGTTTTTCCTCTGTTTAGAAACCTCAACATCTCTGGATAGATGAAAGGATCCCAATGTGGCCCCTGTTATCAGCCATCAAAATCTCAAAACTACCATCGCGGTGCATTTTCTTTGATCTCTATACATTGAATGAATTTCTTCTCTAAAACAGTGACGGAATCAGGATTTTATATAAAACACGGGAATAAATTAACTTTAAAACAATCGTATTTTTCCGCATTCTGTTGGGATTGGAATCAATTATTTAAAATAATTTCGTTGATTAACCGAGACTTCAACCTAGATCGTCCAGCCCCCGTAGTTCCTCCCTTGTCTCTGCACCAAGAATCCAAATCCAAGTTCTATATTGATAGGAGAAAATTATGCAAAGAATGCCAGACTTGACTAAAGAACAAGAAAATGATCACTTAATATATTACTTTTACTTATCTAAAGCATCCGTGATGGGAAAAAAACTAGTTAAAAAGACTAATGATTTTGATGTAATTGCACTGTGTTACCAAGATGTTTGTGCAGCACCTATTGGCTACTGCCAAGTTAGTCTATGTGCAGCAGCTTCTGCTTGAATACTTGCTTGCCAACTTTTCATACGTCTGCTAATGTATCCAGAATATCTGGTAAAAAAAAAAAGTCTATATCGAAACTTATCTATTTGGTCTTGCTTGTCAATTTTTAACTCCAAATTAACTTATTTGATTTCATATGACTTAGCTCTACGTTGAAAATAAGGGAACATCTAGTGACTTAAACCAAGTTTGATTTGACAAAAATTAACCATTCTTTCCACATGTAACACAAATATTTTTTGGAGAAATGCTATGTTCCCCAAATTTTTGTCCCAAATGACATGACATGTTGAATAAATGGTAACTTTCTTAATAATAATTATGACCCTGCGTGTATACATATGTACCCACAAATTAAAACTCGCCACTTGTCATGCCACGTCATTTGGTAAAATATTTGGGAATTTTTTTGGGAACCTAGCACTACTCTTTTTCGCAATTAAAAACTCGAAAGAATTCTCAGTTGAATTAATTATTAGCATAATTAGCGGCGATACTTTACTCCGATATCAGCCAGGCTGATGAATAGAGAACTGTAGAAGACTTTTCCTAGACCAAAAGAACTCCAGGTGTGCTAGAAAGTCTATGATAACACTAAGTCGGATATTCCGTGAAGGAAACGAGGAAGATATAGCTAGATTAAAAATCCAAGTCTTCATGATTAGCATGACAAATAAAAATTTCAAGTGAGAAATGTAATATACTTTGTAATTTAGTTGAACATTCAGCACATACCCTCACCTTTAACAGCATTCCATAGATCTACATAGCATGACAATCTTGAGCTTTTTGACAAAGTTTACGAATCTACAATATTGCCATTACTTTAAATATTTAAATAATATATATTTACGTACTGTAAAGGAAAAAATTGCACGCAAAGAAAATGACAGGGTTTACTATAATCAATCGTTTTTCATGGGGGATTAATATTTAAAATGAATAGGATGATTCAACTGCTTGGTTTAAGGCTAATAATAATTGCATTAGAGAATGTTAAATTTATAGCACATGTATGCAAACAAGCTATTTACCAGCTGATTTGGACCGTTATTAGCTGATTCATGATGTAAACATGAAAATGATCTAGACCTGCAGTGAATTTTTTATGCGTTCTCCACATCTATAACCTTTATTAATAAGCGAAACCCTCTTTTAAAAGGTACCTAAAGTTTGGTTCGCACTATATTTTGGTTTTACCCGTTTTTGGTTCGCACTATATTTTGGTTTCACCCCTAAAATCCTATTTTCCTTAGAATTCTATGTTGTTTTTTTTAAAAAAAATCTATAACCTTTATTAATAAGCGAAACCCTCTTTTAAAGGTACCTAAAGTTTGGTTCGCACTATATTTTGGTTTCACCTGTTTTTGGTTCGCACTATATTTTGGTTTCACCCCTAAAATCCTATTTTCCCTAGAATTCTATGTTGTTTTTTTTAAAAAATAAAATAAAAATAGAAATCCTGTTTTAATTATAATTCTTTTTTTAATTTTTATCCTATTATAATTATAAATCTTTTATTTGTAATTTTTTTAAAAAAATCATATTCCCCATAGAATACTATGTTCCTTTAAAACGAGTTAAAAATAGAGTTCTTATGATGATTATAATTCTTTTGTTTATAATTTTTTTAACTTGAAAAAACCAACGATCAAATATTACCAACAAATAGAGGGTAAAACACCAACGAATTACGTAGCCAGATCGTATAACATTTGATGAAACACTAACGAATCTATAACCTTTATTAATAAATTTCTGTTTAATGATATTTTCGTAACAAATTTGATTTCACCCTTATTTCATCACTGATTCCTACTTCCCTAAAATTCATATAATTTTTTAAAACAATTATTTGGAATTTTGTTATAATTATAATTCTTTTACTATAATATTATATATATTAGAACCAGAATCATGTATGTTATGTTTTCTTGATTGTTTAAAATATAATCTTAAATAAATAATAAATAAATCTATATCTATAACGTGTATTAATAACAAAACCCCTTTTTAATGTACTATTTTATACCAAATTTGGTTCGTACCATATTTTGGTTTCATCCCAAGACTCCTATTTTCTCTAGAATTCTATGTTATTTTATAAAATAAATAAATAAACTATATTACAATTATAATTTTTTTTTATTACAACTTAATAAAAAAAAGACTACGAATACAAATGTTAATCTACGGTGACATGCTTATCTATAAAAAACGAAATACATTTTTAATGGTACTTCGGTACCAAAAAATGGTTCCACCCATAAGATTCCTATTTCTCCAAGGATTCTATATTATTTTTTATTAAAGTAATAAATTGTTAATACTATTATAATTGTAATTTTTATTATAACTCTATTCAGTTCACAAATAACGTATTTATCATAATCATGTACATTTTAACGTATATATCGGAATCATTTAGTTTTTTTTCTCGATTTTCTTAAATAAACTTAAATAAATAATATATAAAATGACATTTATTAATAAGCAAATTCTTTTTAAATAACGTAATTTTTTATAATAAATTAGTGATCAATTTAATTAAATTTTCTCGGGCCCTTATCATCTAATATCTTATTTGTAAGTGAAATCACGTTTTAATGATACTTATTTCTAGATTTGTGTCTCCTAGAAATATTGGAATTTTGATGTAATTACAATTCTTTTTTTTTTTATAAACTATTGAGTTCCATAAATATTGTAATTTTCTTTTGTACTTTTATCCTTTTTATAGTATTTTTTAATGATAAATAAAATATTTCCTATAAAATTTAATAAAAAATGATCAATTTTAATAAATTATTTCGACCGGGCTATCATCTAGTTTCTAATAAGTTGGTAAACCTTGTCTAAAATTTTTACAGATAAACCTGCATAAATGAATACGAGATCGAAATTTTTTATTCTTATTATTCATTTATTGAAATTAAAAATATATTGTTTCTATTAAGTCGGATCCAAAAAAATTATTCATGAGATTATTTCTTTATCGATACATGTATTTCATTTTATGTGCTTAATATTAAACTTCAAACTTCAAAGCATTAATTCTTGTATATCAGAAAAAGTTTATTGTAAGATGTCCTTTTTTTTTTTCTTTCGCTTTCAGAAAAGCAGGTTTTTAGTTCTAAATATCAACAAAAGAAAGCTTATTAGATACTTATTTGGCAAGAACTTAAAATAAGTCTTTATGATGAACTTATTTTAAGATAAAAATTTCATATTTTAATAATTTTTTATACAAGTATTTAATCTATGTTTGAAATTCTATAAATCGCAAAAAAGTTAATTTTTTCAGAAAAAAGTTAGGAACCTCTAACTTTAAAATAAGTTGACTTGGAAAATAAGTTCAAAATAAATTGACTTATTAGAGATAGAGTAAGGTTTCGGATAGCCTCAAAGAAAATGACAGAATATTCAAAACAAGATTATAAATATTTTAAAATTTATTTTCATGAAATAATTGCATTAATACATTTTAATCGTCATTACATAATTTTTAAAATCAATATTTGAACCATAATTGAATATTTAAAAGGATTTATATATAATTTCCAAAAAAATTCACTGAGATTCAAAAAAAAAAATAGATTCTAAAAATTTATCATACTTTTTGTTATATTTACAAACAAACTATTATCTGTAATTAAATTTTTGGAAGCACGGTAAAGATATAAAAATATTTATAATCATTTTCAATTTTAAAAATAAATTTTTAAAGTGATTCTATGTAATTTATACTTCTCATTTTTTATGACCATTACCATTTTAGATTTCCAAAACCCAAAAATGTAAAAAGAAAATATCGATAGAGAACTTTACATCTATATATTTCTTTTGGGAATTTGTATAATATGTCCCAAATTAATAGATCATTTTACAAATATGTCCCATCATATTGATTTATTAATTATATGTCCCATTATCAGTTTTTAGGCTTTATAAAGACTAATATACCCTTTTTTTATTAATTAGTTATTATTATAAGTATACTACAATTTTAAAATTTTATTAATTGAAAAAAATATTTTGTATTTTTTTTAGTACAGGACCCTGGATGTTATTTTTTTAATTTTAACCATAAAATAAATATATTTTTTTTGTTCTTTTTCTTACACTGGCCCCGCCAGGGGCACCCTTAACCAAATAAAATATTAAAATTTATAATTTAAATTAATCAAATTATGTTCTTATGAGACATTATATTTTAAAATAAATTTGATCAAAAAGGGTATAATGGTCCTTTTCTGTTAAAATTTGAATGAAAAACTGATTTTAGGATAGATTTGAAATTTCAAATATATATAGGACATATTTACAAACCATGTTTTAAATTGGGATATATTATTAAAAAACCCATTTCTTTTTTGTAAAATTTTCAAGTTATAAACTTTACATAAAATTATATTTTTATAGGTAACAAAGCATGCAAAAAAAAAAATTTGAAATGACTCGTTGTCACAGTAGTTGTTGTTGAGGAAGTGGTGGGTTTGGAGTCGGCCTAAATCACTAGGCAGGTGACTGCTGATCCTGGGCTTTGAGGTGGGTTTGGAGTTGACCCAAATCACTAGGCAGGTGACTGCTGATCTTGGGCTTTGGAGGATCCGTAGGCTTTGAACATCCATTTCCTTAGGTTATTTTATTTATGGCCCAACAGAAATGTAGTCGAAATGTCACCTTAACAAATTAACAGTCATCGCTTCTCATTTTTCACCTCTGTTGAATGACCGAAACATTAAATTATTTATTTGACGAGATTATTCATTTATCGAGATTCTACTAGAGTGTGTCCCAAGTATAACGAAGCGCAACAATCTCCTGACATGACTTGCATGCTGCTCTTAAGGTGCATGTGTTTTCTATCTATCTTAATCTTGTTTCTTGAAGTAAATTAATGTTCTGGACCTGTAGCTACAGTGCCTCAAGTTTTTAATAATTTTTTCTTGCTCTATATCTGCAACATTTTCCCGGTACTTGGATTTGGCATCTCATTCTTTGCAATTAGGTAGATCTTGCAACTTCCATGTCAGGATTTTTACAAGGCTGATTTTACTATAAACTTAAAAATAAGATTCGGAATATGCATTTAACTCGGAAGTCTTAAATGCTAACTTTGTTATAAATATAATAAAGGTTGTTTTTGGCGTATGTTCAAGGGTCTACTTGTTATCATAAAGCTAAAGGGTTTCGGATTTTTTTTTGTTTTACTATAAAGGTAAACTGCGCACATCTAGCCTTTCTGGATGTTCAGTGAGGTATAATCGTTTACTATATGCAAGACAAATTAGTTATTTGCTGATTGAGGAGCATTAGTCATAATCAATGTCTAAATTATCTGTCAAACGACTTCAATGTTACACGGAAAGAGACACCGTAATGAGCTTAACTGAAAGTGCACATTCTGTAGGACTGGTGTATTTGCCTGCTGATGAGATGCTCAACAATGACTAGAGGAGACATATTTATTTGTCTGCAGATTGTGGACACAGTCATTCTCTCGATTGCATTCCACAATGGTACTGTATATGATAGATAAGTTTGCCTGAAGTCTAGATAATGTAATAATTTACTGGAAATTACTAGAAGTGATTACTGTTCTTACCAAATTACTCGTTTCTGTTTGCGTGTTTCTTTATTTACACTTTAAACTTAGTCAAAAACACTATGATGAATGCATATTGTCGATACTTCTAGCAAACTTTTGCAACCTGGATTATAAGTATCTCTAGTCTTTAAACTAGCATTATCAAGATTTGATTTTAGCACTTTTGGCATCATGGTTTTTACTGTGGACCAAACATATTTGTACACAGAGGCCGAAAAGTAGGAGAGGTTAGGTGTTTCCAGATAATAAAACTAAAAAGAATGTTATCAATATCTGTAATGACCTTAGCATTAAGAATAAAAATTAGAATGTCTCCTAAAGTTCCAGCTCATTGGCTTCCTCTTAGTTATATAAAATTGTTGAGTTTGAAACAAAAACTTAAAAGTAAAGCAAGTGCAGCTAAATAGAATTCATCTTAGCCTAACTTACATCCCCCTTGTTACTAATTAGGCAGATGAGATCTTAGAAGTCTTGCTAAGAATTTAGGAATAACTTAATGAATTGTGATAAGTCCTCCGAAAGGAATAAAACGATGTCTTAATCGAATTACTCGAGAGAGAATGGAATAAAATTTATTAAGCTTCTTATAAATATGTTTCTACCTCCATTTTGATGCACAAATGATAGGTCTCGAAGTTGTAACCAATCTTCATTTATCTTACCGAATTCACATCTCTGTCAAGATGGTACATATGTTACTCTCAGTAAGGTCTAGGAGAACATTTTTCTGAATGTTGCACTCAAAGTATTCCCAGAAACTTGCTGCCATTTATGAAAGAGTGATTGTGAGATGTGTCAGGAATTTTGTTCTGGTAGGAGATGCTGTTGGCCTTGAACTTATAAAATACTGTCCATCCCTAGCATTTTTGAACAGAGGTTTTGTACATTTGTTACCTATAAATTATAATTACATAGGTCTTAAAATGCATATATACATAATACTAAACGACATTAATACTAAACGAGGAGTTTGAAAAGATGAAACACCATAAAAGTTTTCCTATGATAGACATTGATAGTGCAAACTATTCAAAAGGACCAATATTCCTTCAGTTATGAAACCTTGGTTTATTCACATCATGACAGTAGACTACACTTAACATTCTTCTTCTTCAATATCCCATCAAACTAAAAGTATCCATGCAACTTGCGAGAATAATCCAGACAAACTTTTGCCTGGAAAGTATTCAAATATAGACCAAGCTATTCTATAAAAAAAAAAAAAATCATAATCTTCGATGATTTGAAAATAGATAGTTTACCTTTAAGTGTTAAATCTTAATCAACTTTACCTTATTTATTTGACAACATTTATCAAAACTCTTGTAGATGTGCATCTTATAAAACTAAAAAATTAGAACTTTACAAAAGTGAAGTTCATAGTCATCATTTTCTCTCTAGTCTCTACACTTTCAGAAGCAACAAAAAATAGAAGTAAAGCTTTTTCATCATCTGTAGGAAAGTACAAAACCATTCAAAGTTAACCCCCAAAAAATATTACATGACAAATTAAATTAAGGCAGTGCAAATATGTTGTTTTATAGAAAAGGAACCCAAATTTGCCAGACCTTTACATCACAATCTAAACTGCCACTGTATACTAAATAAGGTATACCAATAGCTGAACTATTATCAGCACTACAACTATCCACAGTTGCAGTTAGACACTTAACTGGTCTTTTGTGTCCTTCCAACACTGCCAAACAAGAATGAGTTTTTCCATATTCTTTTCGCCAAATCCTTACTGTTTTATCGGCTGATCCACTGCATACTAAATCCGATACAACAGCCAAACACAGAATGGCCTTCGTGTGCCCTCTAAGTGCACCAGCCACCACCACAGTACCATCACAGGATGTTTTCTCCCACACAATAATCGACCGATCACATGCACCGGAATACAACACAGATCCATCAGTGCTAAGGGCCAGAGCATTAACAGCTGACTTGTGTTTTTCTAGTACATCAACTAAAATGTGCTTCTTATCTCCTACCTTCTTCCTCCATACCTTGATCTTCCTATCAGCTGAACCAGTATAAACAAATCCATCGCTAGACGATACTATGGCATTTATAGCATCATCATGAGCATTCCACACAGACTCTAAACACTTGAAATCCGATGCCCTCCACACTTTAAACGTTCGATCCCACGAAGCTGAGTATATAAGAGAACCATCTTTTGACAGGGCCAGAGCTGATATCGTGTCCACGTGATGCACCCAAGTGCACCTTTTGTGTCGCCTGATTTCTACGTAGTTTTTTGCTAGAAAGAGTCTCGTAACACGATCATTAAGGGTTGGTAATGTTGCTATGCACTTGGGTTTCTTGTATGGTGTTCCATCTTCTATTTTCCATACACGGATTTTGTGATCTTGGTGAGCGCTAAACAGTTTGTCACCCAATATTACTAAGGACTTAACTGCACTCTTGCACGAGAAAACTACGTTGTCCGCTGAATTTTCATGGTTTGAAGGGCTTCGGCTCCACATGCATAATTCACCATTGGAAGAGCCACTATAGAGGTATTTTTCGGAGAGAACAAGCGAAAATACATATGAAGGGTGACCCTTTAGGGTGGATATACAGTGGTGATGGATGGTGGGAATTTCTTTCAAGCCCGAGTTTAATGATGGTACTGATGGTAAACTTGATTGAGAGGAGATGGAGCTGCTTGAGGATTCCGAATGAAGGTGGTTAGAAATAGCTGGTTCTTCATGTGGTTGTAAGGACAAAGGAGAAGGAAGAAATCCCATTTGGTGAAAGAGAATAGAAGTGTTTGTGTGTGAGCTGGTTGAGACAAGAGTATTAATATATATATATGAGGTCTGCGTGCTTTATTTAGAGTAAGATAGCAACTAAAGTAGAGAATAAATTACAAGTAGAGAAAAAAGGGAAAAGGTTGGGAGGAAGAGGCCAAGAGAAAGCTAAGTAGACAGTTGAATTAGATGAATGGGATTGGGCTGAAAAAAGAGAATTGCAACTTGGTTATTTGATGATTGTTAACAGTTGAACCCTGCTGTGGGTGCTGAAAAAAGTTTTTCTTTTGAAGTACAAGAAAATTCTAAAAATAAATACTACCTCCGTCCCATAATATATGACATGTTTACTGTTTACAAATATTTCAATGTATTTATACTCCTAGAAATTCGTGCATAAAGTGATAAGGTCTTATATTATGGGACGGAAGGAGTATCTAATTTCTTCCACCAACCTCTTTATTGTTTGAGAATATTCTGAGGTACAGACTACTGAGTCTACTCCCTGTTACTTATGGTATTTTCTATGTAAGAACATAATTATATGGTGACCTTTGTTTTAAAAGCATGTACCTTTTCGTCAAAAAAAAAAACGCATGTACCTTTGAATAACTGAGCCACAAAATATGAGCTATGAGGGTCATGGTGTTTTTGTTAGACCACTATCTCCTTTCTGAAAATCTCTTCTATAACAATACAAGACTCATATTAGTTTTTGAAATTTTAAAAAATCTTGTTCTTAATTTGAGAACAAAGTTGCATGTAGTGATTGACAATTAAATCATATACACAAATTCCGAATAATTAGCAAAAAAAAAAAAAAAATTTGAATCCTTACACCTGAGATCATGAGCAGGTGCTATGTCATGTACTGCGAACCTTTGTTTGTTTTTCGATAATATTGAACCTTTGTTTTTCGAGAACAAAGTTGCATGTAGTGATTGACAATTAAATCATATACACAAATTCCGAATAATTAGCACAAATTTTTTTTTTTTTGAATCCTTACACCTGAGATCATGAGCAGGTGCTATGTCATGTACTGCGAACCTTCGTTTGTTTTTCGATAATATTGAACCTATGCTCCAACCATATCCTTACATATAAAATCTCAAGTTTATACCTGTTCTACTAAGCTAAAAGCAAGTGCCAGTTTCCAAATGAACCCCTTCACGAGTTTGCGGTAAGGTTTGTCTCCCTGGGCTCCATCCCCATATATACTCTATTCTGTCGACTGTCTTGCATTGTTTTCTCACACATGACAGTCTCCAAGATATCAAACACTTTCAAAACTCAATTATGTAAAATTTAGGTAGGGTGAAAATGTATGTTTTTTTTCTTAAACTTCAGTTTGGTGTTACAGTTCTTGTCCAGTGTCCTTTCATATATGCAATGCATTACAGCTGCTACTTAATAAAGGAAAAAAAAAAAAGAAATGATCATGTAAAATCATACATTCATACACAAGTGTGACAACCAATATAATATCGAGAAAATGGGACATAATCCTGAACAGCTGAACTCCATGTCAAATGAATATATTGTTGCTTTGCGTGTGAAGTGTGAACTGATCAGATCTTATATTCTGTCCTAAGATGTGGACTAACAAACAATAACATCTTTGTTTGCCTGCTGGAATCCTTGAGGTTTGTGAAATGCACCTCCATAACCCACACACAGCCTCATTCTCTGTCTACGAGGTTCCATAGTATATTGTTTTTAGCTTATAATTCAAGCTAAACCTTAACTCCAGACTGAAGGTCTTTTTTTTTTTGGTCCATCGAGGTTGTTTTACAAAGTGCACGAGTCTCTTGCATCACGGTCCTGCTTAGTGCATCTACACATAATACATAGTATCTTGTCTTGACTAACTTCGAAGTAGATAGTGACTTTGCACTTAAAGGTTTATACAGATTAAAAATGACATACTCTTTTTTTGGTATTAATTGGCACCTTCTTTCAATTTTTTGATAAATATATGAACTCATGAGCACAAGCTAATGTGCATGTATTCATAATAATTTTCTCGAGCTGTGTGTGTTTTAAGGTGGAGATGAGCCCAGCATGGCAACAGGGAAAGCTAATTATGGGAGTTCTGCAGGGCCAAAGAAATCACAGAGTCTATTTACTCTCCTCTTGGAGTGACATGCAGGCGCCATGTGGGGAACCAGAAGTGTTTGGAATCTAAGGTTCTCAAGGAAATTGCAGAGTCCAAGGAAAATATGCAGCTCAGGTGGCCTTGAGACGGGCTTATGATTGAAAATAAAATTAAATAAAATACGGACACCGGTAATTGAATTCATATCTTCGACCAATATGGATAAAATTAGTAAATAAGTAGATATTCTGCCTAGGTACATGATAAAACACATGTTGTACAAAGTAATGGTATCTCAAAGTCTACACTCTTAGCTGATCATAATAGAAAGTCAAACAAAAGTTTTCAACTGTATAGTTTATCCATGCACACTAAGCTTCGCAGCGGCAGGTAATACCAACTGAAAGATGGTTGTACAAAGTATTCCAGATGTTACTCTGTACCCTGGAACATGCCGGTTTTGGGACAGGTCAGCAGAAGCAGCAGTCATGAAAGCAGTGCTTGAAGCAATTGAGCTTGGTTACAGGATGTTTGATACGGCTACTTTGTACCAAATGGAGGAAGCTCTTGGTGAAGCTAAATCTTAAGCTCTAAGTCTCGTTTTGATTACGTCTTGCGACGAAGTACGTCTTCATCACCTTTAAGCTCTGGTCACTCTGGTGCGCTAATAACCATGATGATCGGGTCCTCCCTGTCCTTCAAAAGACTCTTCAGTAATTGCGGTAAGGTTTGTCTTCCTAGGCTACATCCCCATACTCTATTCTGTCTACTGTCTTGCATTGTTCTCTCACATATGACAGTCTCCAAGATATCAAACACTTTCAACACCCAATTATGTGAACTGTGTATGTACTATTTTTTCTTTAACTTCAATTTTGTGTTACGCTTCTTGTCCTTTCATATATCCAATGCATTGCAGCTGCTAGTTGGTAAAAACAAAGAAGAAACGATCATGTAACATCATACAGACATACACAAGTGTGAACCAATATAATGTCGAGAAAATGCGGCATAACTTGAACTCCATGTCAAATGAATTTATTTGTTTGTTACTCTGCCGGTGAACTGAGATTAATATTCGAAGGAAAATGCTAGAGTTACATAAAGTTTAACAAAAACTTTCACAAAATGGTAGGTGTCTTAATTTAATTGGTTATAATACAATGAGCCCCCTGCATTCACATTAGTATCAACCAATAAAAACATTTATTAGTGGAATCCACATCATTCTGTAAATAATTCTGTGCAAATTTTCTGTGCACCTAGCACTACTCATATTCGAATACTCATTAGGGGGATACTTGTATAGGGAACTGGGTCCTAAAACAATAATTTGTTAGGAATTAAAGTTTCTTCTAAGAAAGTAACATGTGATGCAGACGGAGATCTTATATTCTGTCCTAAGACATGGACTAACAAACAGTAACATCCTCGTTTGCCTGCTGGCATCCTTGAGGTTAGTGAAATGTGTTACTCCGTAACATATATACTACTTATTATTGTTGGTTAGTTTCATTATTGTAATAGTTTTTTTTGTTAGGATAATTTTTTTGTTTAGTTTTTTGCTATATAAACGTTCTTGTATTATAATCGATCAAAAGTTTCATTATAATAAAACACTATTTTTCTTTTTTCTCACCATACTTTATCATGATATCTAAAGCTAGGTTAATTCGAACTGAAATCGACTGATTGAGAGTTTAACGTGATGTCTTCTGCATGTTGGATTAAAACATGTGTTTCTTTCTCCTCTCTTTTTCTTCAAATCGGTTGTAATGTTTTTTGCTTGGATGGTATTGAGATTGGTTTCTAATCGTGATTTTTTTCCCGAATCGGTTAATATGAGTTCTTTAATTGTTTTTATTATGGATTTAGCCACCGTTTTTTCCTCCTTCGTCATTTTCTTCCTTTTGGTAGTATTTTTTCTGCTAGTGTCGTTTTATTTTGGTTGAGACTCTCACACACACTTTCTGTTTCTCTCTCTTTGATGGCAATGGATCGTTGGTAAGATTGTTTTTTTCCTTGCTCTTCTTTTTTTCTCTTTCATTCTCGTGTTCAATGATGGGAGTAGCCCTAGGCACATCCATATACCTTCTTTTTTTCTCTTATCTTTCTCATATTCTAGGATGAGAGTAATCCTAGACACATCTATATACCTTCTTTCTAAAAGAAATAGAATCGTTCACTTCAATCGACAGAATAACCCGCTTCATTTAGATTCTTCATTATGATTATCTTCTCCATCCTGTTCCTAATCTCTGTCTTTGATATCGATGTCACCGTCATCATTTTTGCCATGATTCTCTCTTGAATCATGTTTTTGCCGTTATTAGTATGAGACAATATCTTCCGCAAATTCACCACACCCATCATCATCGTCATTATGTTGCCGCCTTATCGTCATCTTTGTTCTCATGATTTTTTTTTCTTCCATACCCATGAACTCTAGCAGATTTTTTCCCAAGATCTTTCATAGGTATTTTTTTCTGTCCCCACGACCTCTCGTAGAATTCTCATAATTTTCTTTTTTCTTGTAATCGATATCAAGTTCATTATAATAAAATACTACTTTTCTCTTTTAACTCCATACTTTATCAAAATGCACCTTAATAACCCACACACGGTCTCATTATATGTCTACGAGGTTCCATAGAGCTGTTTTAAGCTTTGCTTTGCAATACTTTCTTAGTAGTACTTTTCTTGGTTACATGATGTTTAAATACGCCTACTATTTACCTATCATAGGAAGCTCTTATGAAGCTATATCTCAATTCTCAAGCTCTTAGTCTTTGTTTGATTAATTCTCACAACGAAGTCTAACTCACCTCTAAGCTCTGGTGCACTGATAACCATGGCAATTGTGTCCTCCTTGCCCTTTGAAAGACTTTGTAGTAATACGTAGAAACCACATGTTAATGATCTCGAGGTTATGTTTGTCTTTATATTTGTCTGCAGGAACTCGAAGTTAAAGTATTTTGATCAGCATCTTAAACATTTACTAGAGTATTATTTGTTAAGTAACCAACTCAGATCTAAAACCTTAAGATTTAGAGAGAGGCCTTAACAGAATCTTATATTCTAACACTGCCCCTCACTCAAAAGCCCGCCCATTTATGGGTCGAGAGTGGATCACGGGTTTGGGGCATAACTTGCCTTCGTGTCCATATTAAATATTGAGAATTAGGGGTAGCAAAGAGTCGAACCTAAGTCCTCCCGCCAACCTGGCTCTGGTACCATGTTAAGTAACCAACTCATCTAAAATCTTAAGGTTTTGGAGAGAGAACTTACCAGGATCTTATATTCTAACATTATTTGTACCACAACTTAAGGATGTTGTTCTAGTGGACATCAAATATGTGACCCATGTTGCTTTGAGATGGCCTTTTGAGCAAAGGATTGTGACCCAGCACATAAGCCTAGGAAAAACAAGCGCTAATTCTTACAAGGACTCTTACACGAGAAATCCTCAAACAACCTTGAATCCACAAGGCAATCCTTGAATCCACAAGGGCTTCTTGAATCCACAAGAAAAATAAGAGAAAAACTCTTAGGATTTTTATAACTCAATCAATAATAATCCAATACAACTGATGATGTTTATATATGATGGGATAAAAAACCCTTATTGAAAAATAAATAAACCAAATCCAAATTAAAATAAAAATATTTATTAAAAACAAGCGTGATCATGCAGGATTAAACATGATCATACACAATCTACCCATCCTCACGTTAAAAGTCTCTATCAATATTTTCCAATTTGGCATGAACATGCCATTCAGCAGCGTGGTCATGCCATCATGCATATCATGCCTTCACTTTGCTAGTGCCCTTTTTTCGATCCATCGCAACCTCAATACCCGTTGCTAGCTGTCCTATATCAGATTATCATTGTGTTCAGGAGCTTCACCAAAGAGAGACTAAAGCAGTATCAATAAATTTTTGACTGGGAATCAAGTGATGAAGAGTACAAAAAGATTGCTGAAATCCCTCATAGCAGGGCAAACCTTTGTAAGATGTTTATTTCGAAACTAGTCCCATAAAATCACAAAGTAGTTCTTTTACTTGATAAAAACATCAAATATGTTAACCTTCCTTTCAACAATTAGTAAAATTGTAAGCTATCTGAATGAGGTGAATCAAAATTTCAAAAATGTGTGTAAGGAAAAAAAATTTCATTTGATTTGCTAGTAGTTGCGATGAAGTTTAGGAACTTTGCTAGTAGTTGCGATGAAGTTTAGGAGTGAAAATTACAAATTTACACACATCATGATCATCATTGTTTGTTCTATAGTTCAATTTTTCACTTTTTAGGGCATCTTCAATGACTATTTTAAACCAATCACTTTCTTTGTATTAATGATTTTAAGCTTTATTCTCATATTAAAAGGAATCTACTCTATTGCAAATATAGAGTTACTTGTTTTTTTTAAATCGAATAATTTATTGGTAAAAAGTCATATGACATTTATAAATATAATTAAATTCTAATTAACACATGCTAAATATGATCAAATCTACATTTTCTTCATCAAAACTACCAGGCCCGTCTTAAATTTTACAGGGCCCTGTGCTAATTATAAAATCGGACCCTTAATTTATTTAAAATTTAAATAAATTATATAAAATAGTTATATTTGAAGAGACATTAGAGGAGGTTTTGATTTTAGACGTGTGTAACTGAGGTTGAAGTCTGAATAAGTCAAGGTTTGGTGTAATTTTGCTGAAAATTAGATGGACTTATGTAACATATATAGATGGATTTTTCTGATTTAGGGGTCCTAATAATGTTGGGGCCCTGTGCTATTGGGCTCCTTGCACACCCTCCTAGACGGCCCTAAAAACTACGATCGTTGAGTAGATATTTCACTGTGATGCATCCCTCGCTTTTATCGCCGGAATACACAACCTTTTTGAAGGGACAATCCAACAATCCATAGTAGTTGTGAAAAACACGTAAATTTGATTCATCATGACGAATCCGAAAACTCAATCGTAATTGCAAGCCTATATAACCCATCAACAAAGCATAACTACGAAAAACCCACAGACCTATAATCTCGGACATAAAAACAAATAAACTCTCAGCAACAGAGAGAACAAACCCAATATTGGGTAGATAAACCCAAAAATTGGATAGAAAAACTCTCAATAAAGAGGGAGACTTATTTAACAAGAATAATAATGAAGGAAAATAATAGAAATGAGTTTTATCATCAACCATGATAGTCCCTAATCGATGAATAGTAGATATGGGGTTTCGAGAGAGAAAAAAAGGCGAATGGAGAGATAGTTTTTAAAGTATATAAAGTTGTTGTTTTGAAGCAATAAGCCACATTAATTAATGTATACACATATATAGATTCTACATTAAATTCATTTCTTTTGATAAATTGGAGCAATACTTTTTCTTTTGGAGATATAAACGAGTGATTGGAGATAAAATGGTGATATGAAATAAACAATGTAAAATTTTGAAATTAAAAATAATACAAAATAGGATTATTTTTGTGATGGCTTTAAGTTTTTCTTGTCTAATTAGGAAATTAATTTCATATTGTAATTTATTATAATTACGTATAATTATTTTGTTGAATCGTTAAGATAAATATTTTTTTAAAAATTAATGAATAACAAAATTTTGTGACACAACTTGTTATTCATTTTTTTCTCATATATTTGCAATTTTTTTTTTTTCCAGGCATATGTTTACAATTCTAATCAACTCACTTCTTATATAAAGAAATACTACTAGTATAAAAATATAGGTGCATGTTTTTTTTTATGTAATATGATAATTAATATATGAGAATAATGGTTCTGACGTTGACCTCAGGGATCCTACCTGAGGTTAGGTCATCTTCAGTATAAAATGATAGGTGGCAATTTTGTAATAATATAATATTACCTCCTGTATTTACAATAATAACCCTGCTCTTGTATGTATTTTGTTTTAACCTCAGGTACCTACCTGAGGGTGACCTCAGGTCCATCAATCACTTAATATATATTATTCATTTAAAATATAAATTAAATAGATTCAATAAAACAATGAAACAAATACTTGGTATTAAAAACGAAGTTTTAATCTCATACCATCTAGCGAATAAGGGGGTTTATATCAAAATTGCCACTCATTACGTTAAAAAATCCCACTTAGATCACCAATTTGGTAATGAGTGGCCACTTTGATATAAAGACGGCTCTAACTAATTTTGTTGTAATACCCATATTTTGCAATTATTTAACCCCATTTTAATCAAGTAATTAAAAAACAAAATTCACTTTAGACTAGAAAATGTGTGTTTGAATATTAATTTTGAAATCAAAAAATTAATTTAGAGTTAAAAAATTAATTTTTCTAAGTAATTTATACTTTCAGATCTATAGTCGTCGTTGTTGACATTGAGAGATAAAGAAATATGGGCCCTAACGATAATATTTTAGTTATTCATATAAATTATTACATCGAAATATACGTAATAAATGATTAAGAATGATTGTAAGAGATAATTTTTTTTAAATATTTCAAGATGCAAAATCTTTACACATCGATTTTCACCAACATAAATTTGTTACTGTATTACATTACAATATTTTGAATTAAAAGTTTAGCAAGTTCAATAATCTCAAACGCGAGAACATGATTATCCTCTAAATAAATTTGTAATACTAATAATTATTGATAAAGATATTTATTCAAAACTATTAAATTATAAATATTTATAACTTTATTTTATGAAAATTGGACCCCTTACAATTTTGGGTACCAAACAATCACCCACCAACCGGTATACCTTTTAAAATTTGATTTAATAAATACTTAATTATTCAATTACATAAACAATATATGAACTAAAGAGGCCCCTGATCTATCAATTTAGAGCCTGTTTGGGATAGCTTAAAGATGACCCAACACGACCTTTTCACGTACACTTAAATTTTTCAACTTAAAACTAGTTTTAGTTTAAAAAATTTAAGTAACTCTTAGGTACTTTTTTAAATTTTTTTTTTCCTCACATCAAATTTTATATATTTAAATCATTATTACATCCACTACTTCACTCCACTTTTTCAATACTTTACACTATTACACCCAATACTTTACTTATTTTAATAATAAAATCATTATTACACCCACTACTTCACTTATTTTAACAATAAAATCACTATTACACCCATTACTTCACTTATTTTAATCATAATCCTTGATCTTCGTGAAAAAACCCAACGTAAACATCCATGAGGGATGGAGGGAGTCATATTTTTTAAATTAACCCAAACGTGCTCGAACCTTTGGAATCTAAACTTTGAACCATTGGTTTTAAAGGAACTCAATTACTTGATATATAAAAATAGAAATTAGATCTCAACTCTTTTGTCTTTTAAGTTGTGTCCCAACTTTAACCTCACATTACTAATAGTTGTCACTTTCACTCTATTATTGTCTCAACATATACATTCAAGAAGTGCATCTAGTTGCTTTGGTTTCTAGCTCAGGTTTGGTTTCTTTTTGTTTTAGTTTTATAATTTATTTTAGAACATTCCAAGAAATATTGATTATTCTTGTAAATTCTTTTCTATCTTCTAATCTTATTTTTGTAACTTGTATTTAAAGTGTGAAGGTATGGAAGTATTCTGTGTTGTAGACGGGAATATGCAAACTTTGTTAAGAGAAGGTAATAGATGATACAACAAGAAATAGAAGTTTTATTAAGTGAAGCCTTGTTGCTAATACATAACGTCTTTTTAACCTTTTTTTTTTACAAGATTTTAAGATTCAAAATTTGAACGAAAAAAGAACTTTGAAAATAGTATGTGCAAGTATAATTTCTTTTTAACATAATGAAATGTGTGTAAAAGTTTAAGAGACAATTTTATTGGAAGATTTTTATGAGATGGAGGTAGGATATGTATATATGGTTATTGAAATGATGAAAAAGATGGGTATATATATATATATGATGTCTATTCGTATAGACACAGACACAATGAAGATCAATATTAATGTCTTCCTACATAACACTACATGATTATTTCCATCAAAATGTGAAGTTGACAGCCACACAGCAAAAAAAATTCCCGTTGTTCTGGAGTAATGTTTCACAAATACTCTACTCTGTGTGTCTTCATCATCATCTTATTTCCCAAAACAATTATCAAAAAATAATGTAATCAACATTAAATTCCTTTCAATGTATAACAATATCAAATTTAATCAAAGTTTGCATACATGATAAAATTAAAATAGTGTTCATTGCAATAGATACCTTCATCTGCCTCCATATTCTCCATAAAACACATAATATTAAAAACATAATCATTCATTACAACCTCTTCCTGTAACATCTTCTCTTTTTTTTATTGCTTGGGTCTCATAATATATTGGAGTTCAAGTGAGAAAGAAGCAACTATTTTGACTTCTGTAAAATTCCTTTATAATCCAAAGGATTCTGAATTTAAATTTCATGTAAGTTCTTACTCATTGATTGTTATAATTTGTTTTTGTTTTTGCTATACCAGTTTTTGCAGTACCAGTTTTGTTCTTTACTTGATGAAATAACAAGTTTTGCCTTCTTTAAGTTAATTATAAGGATGATAGATGAAACTCTACTTCTTGCTAAAGAAGAGTACGTCGACTATTATTACTATCTTCTTACCCTGAAAGTTAAGCCCATTGTGGAACCAGAAGTAGTAGATTTGAGATTTAGGCAAGGAAACGTTGTTGATGGGAATAAAGTGATATCGTTGGGTCGTTCTTTTTTTACCTCCGCCTTGTATGACTCTACTGGAAAGCTATACGAGTATCCTCCAAGTATCGGATGTTGTGAGCTTTTGACATCTGATTGTGGCATTCGTGAGGTAATCCCTTTGTTCCATTTGTTTTATGTAGGAAAGTTGACGTGGTGTCAAATTGTCATTTGCTCGTCAGTTACTTGTCATTTAGTTATTCACCTAAATGATTTATGAAAATGATATTTTTGGTTATTAATTTATTGTATCGAAGAAAACTAACATTGAAGAAGGTTGAATTGCTAAAAGGAAAAATAAGGAAGCTGGAGTTGGAGCCCATGAATCCGCTAGATGTAGAAGCGGTGCTCAAGAAAGAGGAATTTAGAAGCAACCGTGTGGTAGGCTTCGATCCCTTTATATTTATCGTATTTGAATTCAAGCCTGAGTTGTGTCCTCGTTTTCCAAAAAAAAAGGAGACTCTATCTTTAATGAATTTGCTCAAACGCCCGTTCTAGAAAGTACCCTTTTAACTTCAGAGCATACTCCCTTATTCGTTTTAATTACTTCATCAACTATATATCCTAACGTATCTTATTCTCTGCATAAATTTTACGTTATTATGACCTAAGTCTTGAGCACATATATCTTACGACAGCCGTTGTCGTTAGTGATGGTCCTCAAAGTAAAACCTAAGTTTATTGTCTATATTTTGACTATCATTTCGTGATCGTACTGTAAAGAGTAATTTTTTTACACTCCAATCATGTTGATTGCAAAACAAATTTAAGTGATTTTTTAAAAATGATACGGTAATTATAAATTTAACTATTTCATATAATATAAATCTACTAATTAATTATCAACCCATATCAAAATATAGTTATATAAAGAAGAAGAAAAAAAGTAGTAATGTGACTTGTTCAAAATCTCTACCTTTAATATTTGTGATTATTTCAAAAATTTAACATATCTAACTATTTTATGAAGATTTTTACCAAATTTTATTTAATTATTTTAAGATATAAGAGTAGGTCCAATGCTAAATGTAAAATGATTATAGCCATTGCTATAATATGACACCAAAAAGTGTTTGTTGGTGCTAAATAAGCACTTCCTCTCCAATGCTATTTGTATTTTACAACCAACAAATTTCAAATTTAAGAACATTTTATCTAATTTGTTCACTTTCATGGACTACCTTGCACTCCATCCAAGTATCCATGTATTTATCTATCTAAGAATAAAACTATGCACTCGAGTTAAATTTTTTTAATTTTGGTTCTAAATTATAGTTATAGGATTATAGCTATGCATTGGATTTGCTCTAAGGCATATAATATACATTACACAAAAGGAAAATTTGTTTTAATGAGGAGATTTTTTGAATTTTTTTACCTAATATATATGTATTTGGAAATATTTTTGGTTCTCTATTTTGATGAGGAGACTTTTTTGAAAAAAATTACCAAATATTTACGTATTTGAAAATATTTTTGGCTCTTTAGCATTTTCCAAGTAGAATATTCACATAGCTAATAAAGATTTTTAAAACTAGGATATCAAATTGTTTTTTTATATCGTTTGTGGATTTAATTTAATCAACTTCAAATTTAAATTGCATCGAAATCTAACAAAAAAATCAATTAAAATAATTATCCTACAAAAGGGGCAATATGCTTAAGACTACTTTCTCATATCGTACTAAAAAATAGGATTGATATGTTTAAAATTACTCTCATCATCATCATAAAACATGAGGAAAAAAATAATTTACGAAGAGGGCTCCTATTATAGGAGAAAAAAAATCATTCCAACTACCTATTTTTAGTCCTTTAAACCCACCCGAAAATGTGTTTAGGTGTTTTTGTCTGTATTCGTACAGCCCAACAAAAATTTAATCCAAATATTTAGGCCCCAATTACAATTCATTTGGAGGTTAAATTGTATGACAACACAAAACCAAAATCTTCAAAATATGAACTGTATGAAAGGTATGTTTTAATCATGTGCACTTGCTATATATATATATATCTGAAACATTTTTTCCCAATAACATGGATTTGGTACCTCATTCTTAGTACAGTAGGTTGATTTTGTAAGGGCATGTCTGGATATTTCTATGGTTGATTTTACTGCAAAATAGAAAAACAAGGTTTGGAATGAGTATCCATATATTTAGAGGTTGTGAATGATTGTTTAGTTATAATTATAGTAAAAGAGGTGCTCAGAGTTGTCGTATGTTCAAGTGTCTACTTGTTATCATCATGCGTTTTGGAATCAATATTTTTATGAATAATAAGTTTAAAGTGCTATGATCATGGCCTTTCCGGACCATGTTGATGCTAGAGAGACCAATTTAACCCAAGTAAAATGACAGTCACTTCTTATCTGATGGATTAAATATGCAGGAGAAATTATTTATTTTCTGATTGAGGAACACTAGTTACAATTAGCGTAAAATATGTTATGGTAAAGTTACGCAAGCGCACGTTGTCACAAGTAATATATGATTAAATCAAGTTCGTTCCCACAGAGATCTAGAATGGTGTTCAATTCAATTAATGTACCTATGCACCGATGTATGGTTTTTATCCACTGCTAAGAAAAATAACAAAATTGAATTTTTATTAACTACTAAATTAAACTAAGATGCAAATTATAAAACTAAGAATTAAATTAACTAATAAGAATAGAAATCGAGTTTCTTATGAGAATAAAAACATGGGACTCTAACTTCATTAAATACTTCCCTTAGATCTGACGCCTTTAATCACTATGTGCAATGGTTTTGATATCTGATCGGATAACACCAAACAAGTATACGCTACCTGTCAGCATACGCATACCAAACTAAACATACATCCACAAAAGAGATAGAAGATGAATAGACACCAATTATGCTTAGACCCTATATGTCTATAGAATTTGAAAACATAACGGTTGAAGAACAAGTTATCCATAATGATCACATAGGGCAGTATAAGTATTTTCATCTCACACCACGAATCATATTGACAAACAATTATGAACCTATGCTAGCATGGCAAGTTCTAAATCTCAAGATCCACTTTCACTTCACAAGAGATTAACAATTCAATTTAGATGTTAGCTACGCATCTAAAAGCATTAAGATTAACCATATGAGGATATCAGATATACACCACACACAGATCTTTAAAGCATCAAGATACTAAGTTCCATAAATAACTCCGTTAGAATCCCATGACAACGATTAGCTCATAATTGAACCGTTCATCGTCATGGGATTTGATGAAAACATGATAAATAACAAGATATGAATAAAAGAAATAATATTAAATAAACAAAGAGTTGAGAAAACAAATCTATAATCCAAAGTAACACAAAAGATGAAGTAGATCTAGATCCGTTGCTTGTCACGAGCGTTGAATCCTTCTCTCCTTTTCTCCCTTGCAGATCTAAGCTAGGTTACAATAATAAAACTATGATATTGTGTATATATATATTACAATGGTAGGATGTGTTTTTATAGGCTCTATATTTCTTGCCCAGCAAGAAAATATCTTCTATTACAATTAGAATTTAATTAAGGTGCTAAAAACTGCCCGGAATATAATTAGAACTTAAAAAGGGCAAAACAGTAATTTCCCAGCCATGCTTCTCAAAGAATACGTGCGCGATTTTATTCAGCACATTACTTGCACGTGCTTCCTATCCTAGGTTGTGGAAAATCTCTCAAGCTTCGCGTGGGCAGTAAGATCGCTGAAAACGGACTTACAGAACTCCAGATATGGCCAAAACAGTGTAAGCTGCGCAGCCTTCCCAGAAAATCCGAATTTTAATCAATTAATTCCCAAAAAATTATAGAAGCATCCATCTTAATCAACATTCTTGTAAATCTGCACAACTAAACAAAACACATCAAAACTACAAGAAACTTGAGCCCAAGACAATCAATTTAAGCCGATTTAGAATGCTCCAAGTGGATATAAAATCCACTTATCACACCCCCAAACTTAAACCGATGCTTGTCCTCAAGCATAAACAATTACAACTAACTAACTAACTAACTAGTACCACTTTCGTAGGTGATCACGGTTGCATTTGACATATGCAACAAGCCCTTTAAACCCCTAGGCAGCCCTAGTGGACGAGTAAGGTCTCGTGAGGGCCTATAGCGAATGTACCCACAAAATCCATTTAACCTAATGTAATGCAATGCATGAATGCAACTAATATGAAAATGTAATTAATCTAATCTACCATACCTTCAAATCCTCTCATGCCATATCAACTTAAGAATCAAAGTAAATACGCAATGTCTTGGTGTCGAAAGTGCAAGTATTCACATAGTTTACTCAATGAACATGCATAAGCTCTCACAAGTCCATGTCAAGTGTAAGAATAAGTTAGTAAACATGCTAAGCCTACAAGAGCACATCTTTGAGACAACACTCGGGATCTCATACGCAAGAACAAGCAAACACTCACAATCCACTCACAAAAGAATATTCACTCAAGAACAAGGGTAAGTGTATCACTCAATTCCAACAAAATCATAAACATGCTTGACATTTGGTATCAATCTAACTCTTAACACAACATACATCAATGACGATAATCAAAAGGTCTTTATTTGGGTTGTAACGGGTCTAGGGACAAGGTATGTCAAATAAGCCAAAACAGGTGAAGTGTCAAAAGCTAGTAAGTACCATAATGAATCATACACAACACCCTATTTTCCCCCCACATAATCTTTACTAAAACAAACACTCGACTAGTCGACTGAAATAGGATCTCAACAAACACAAACATGCTCTCATAATATTTTTTTCTTTCTTTCTTTCTTTTTTTTTTTTCCTTTTTTCTTTTTTTTTTCATTTTTTTTTCATTTTTTTCGAGAGTTAAATAGAACACAAACAATAATATAAACAATAACAATGATCCCACAATTTATTACATATGTCGACTATCAAGTAAACAACCCCAATTTTCAATATTTCCCCCAAAAGTATGACCAACAATAACCCCTCCTTTGCACACCTTATTACTCCCTTAAACACTCTACTAGCCTTTGACAATGTGGGTTCAAATTAATGTAAGGCCAATACAAGAAAAAGGTCTAGGCAAGTAATGTGGTATGTCACCGAAAAATAGGATTAAGCTCAACGGGTTAACTAATTGATCATGTAAATATGGTGTAGTAATATGGGAAAATATGCGGTTATTCCTAAATGCCTTTACCATTTTAATCGTCAAATAATGTCATGAGTTTCAAGAAAGACCTCAAACAACCGCTAGCAATGCAAACAATCCGTGGACACTCAAGCAAACGAATAAATTGCAATATGCAATAAGGCTCAAAAACTCACTTGGTGGAAAAACATACTCAATCCCAAGCAAAAATCTCTCTAACGCACCTACTTGTATTCAAAGCATGCAAACTAAATCATCTTGCACATATTCATGTCCTTCTAATCACTTACAACATTCAATAAATCTACTAGCTTCAACTTACTAGTGTATGTGTGTGCACAAGAACAAAGCATATCACTTCTCAATCAAAAGCGTCAACAACACAAAATTCCTATCAAGCATGGGTGCAAATGCAAACTATTATGAACTCACATGATATACAAACATAAAAACAGAATGTCCTATATGAAACAAACGTAGATAACACGAACATAAATGCATAATTTACTACTACTAATATGCAAAGCATGAAATCCTACATGAACAAATAATACAACAACAACTACTAATCCCTCAAACCAGCCCCAAACTTAAAATATTCAATGTCCGCATTGAATGGAAGTAATTACAAGGGAAAGTAGAAAACATACCTCATCATCTGAGTCCTCATCCTCCTCGAATGAATCTGGTGGAGGATATTGCGCACGAGCTCCATAGACTGGCCACCTTGCCTGAATACTACAAAACCCACAATTGACAAGAACACAAATTCGTAAAATAAGATTAGAGAAAAAGATTTACCCAATACGAATCGAAGAGGTGAACTTGCAATTAATTCCTCTTTAGAATTGAATTTATTAGAGATTTAAAAGAAAATAGAAGAGGAATTGGATTTGTATGTATAGGTGGGTATATACAAATAATAATAATAATAATAATAATAATAATAATAATAATAATAATAATAAATAATAATAAAAATAATAAAGATAATGATAATAAAGAAAATAATAATAATAATAATAATAAATAATAACTATAATAATAATAATAATAATAATAATAAATAATAAGAATAATAATAATAATAATAATAATAATATAATAATAATAATAAAATAATAATAATAATAATAATTAGAATAGAAATAGGTTTAGAATTTTTGGAGAAAAGATGGGAGGTTTTGGAATTGAAATAGGATTAGAATAGGTTTAGAATAGGGGTATAAAAAGAATTTGGGGTGAGAAAAGAATTTTTTTTTATATACAAACAGCAACAGGTCGAACCATCACTGAACAACACGCTGATTTTTTTTTTTTTTTTTCTCTCTCACGCGCCCATTGCATGCAAGTGACGCAGACTGCCCCACATGCAGACACGCAGGCGCAGCCTGCGCGTCTAAGCCGCAACCTGCCTCTACTCCAGTAACGCAGGCGCAGCCTGCGTTACTCTCCCGCAATCTGCCCTGAAACCAGTAACGCAGGTGCAACCTGCGTTACAGACCTGCAATCTGCTCAAAATTATTATTATTATTATTATTAATTTTTTTTTTCACACAACACTCAATTTTTTTTTTTTCCTACACTAATGCATGGGTTGCCTCCCACCAAGCGCTTCTTTAACGTCAATAGCTTGACGTTAATTCCTCAAATCAAGGCGGTTTCAAAAGAATAACTGAACCATCTTCAACAGAAAAACCATTCATACGAATGTTGACATCTTGATTGCTTGCTTTCCACAAATCTCTTCCATCAAACTTCCACTTGATTTTCCTACCCAACGGCCAAATCTTTTTCTTTTTCTTCTTCACACCTCTAAAGTGCTTCTCCGTCTCAACCGGCTGAACAAGAATTTCCTCTTCCTTAACATCTGCTTTCCACCTTCGCAACACGTTATCATGCCCCTCTTCAAAAATTACTAGCTCATTATTCAAAAGGACATACCTCAAATGTGGTGGAAGTTTCCCAAGCTTTACTTTCGAAAGATCACGAACCGAAGAACTGTCAATGGAATCACTGATAGGATGCTTTAGCATGCGCATTTCCGATTTTTCGCTCAATAACTAATCAAATTTCTTTCTCTGACCCGTATCAACTATATCCACACTGCAACACTCTTCATCCTCTGTCGGAAATTTCATTGCCTTGAACACATTAAAGGTGACACTCTGATCTTGCACCCTCATTGTAAGCTCTCCTTTTTGCACATCAATCAAAGTCTTTCCTGTAGCCAAGAACGGTCTTCCCAAAATTATGGGAATCTTCTTATCTTCTTCAAAATCCAAGATAACAAAATCAGCTGGGAATATGAGCTTATCAACCTTCACCAGAACATCCTCCACTATGCCTCTAGGATATGTGATAGATCGATCAGCCAACTGCAAAGAGATGTTAGTTGGCTTTGGCTCCGGTAGACCAAGTTGCTTGAAAACAGACAAGGGCATGAGATTAATACTAGCTCCCAAATCACATAAACACTTGTTGAAAGAAAGGTTGCCAATAGTGCATGGAATTGTAAAGCTTCCTGGATCCTTAAGTTTAGGAGGCAATTTCTGTTGCAACACCGCACTGCACTCCTCTGTCAATGCCACTGTTTCAAATTCTTCCAACCTTCTCTTCCGTGACAAAATATCCTTCATGAACTTAGCATATCTTGGCATCTGCTCCAACGCTTCAACAAAAGGAATGTTAATGGACAGTTTCTTGAAGACATCCATAAATTTCTGAAACTGTTTCTCTTTACTTTTCTGCAAGCGTCCAGGAAATGGCGGAGGTGGATAGATCTGATTATTCATTGAAGATTGCTCCGGAGTAAACTTTTCAACCGGTTTCTTGCTCTTCTCACCATCTAGCTGATCAGCCACTAAATCAGATTTCTCAATTTCTGGCACTGCAGATTTTTCAACCTGCTGATTCTGAACATCTTCATCTTCTTCAGTTGCTGATTTAGGATCACTCGTGACTTTTCCGGATCTCAAAGTAACTGCATTAACCTGTTCTTTGCTTTCCCTTCTGCCTGGATTAACCTCCGTATCACTAGGAAGAGTTCCTTGAGGCCTACTAAGTAAAGCACTTGCAATCTGTCCTATCTAGGTTTCCAAGACTTTCTGGCCAGCTTGTAGGTTCTTTACCGCTATCCACACCTCATCTGATTTATCATTAGATGATTGCCCCATATGAGCCTGGGGCTGTTGCTGCTGAAATCCCGGAGGTTGATAAGGTGCCCTTGGAGCATAAGGCTGCTGATAACCTTGATTGAATGGCTTTGCTTGCTGACCCTGAAATTGCTGATAGGGCTGCTGATAAGGTTGTTGAGCACCTTGATTGTTGCTCCAGCTGAAATTGGGATGATTCCTGTTGTTAAGATGATAAGTGGCTGGAACTGGTGCAGCAGGTCTCTGGAAATTACTCACGAACTGTGCTGATTCAGAAGAGATAGCACACTGATTCGTCTCATGTGCGCCCGCACATAGCTCACAAACACTAGCCACCTGCTGAACTCCATAATTTGCAAGAGAATCCACCTTCATAGCAAGAGCTTTCAACTGAGCCGTAATCATTGAAGCTGTATCTACTTCCAAAATTCCTGCTGCCCTGCCTTGAGATAGCCTTTGGGTTGGATTTTGATATTCATTAGCAGCCATCATCTCTATAAGATCATAAGCTTCATCATAGCTCTTTGCCCACAGAGCTCCACCTGATGCTGCATCTAGCAAAGGCCTAGACTGTGCTCCCAACCCATTGTAGAATCCATTAATAACCATCCAATCAGGCATGCCATGATGAGGACACTTGCGTAGCATCTCCTTGTAGCATTCCCAAGCCTCACACAAGGTCTCGCCAGATTGCTGTTGGAATTGAGTCAACTGGTTCCTTAATGCTGCAGTTTTCGCCATAGGGAAGAATTTAGTAAGGAACTTCTGAGCAAGATCTTCCCATGTAGTAATTGAACCAGGTGGCAAAGAGTGTAGCCAGCTCTTAGCCTTATCCCTCAGAGAGAATGGGAAAAGCCTCAACCTGATAGCATCATCCGTCATACCATTACATTTGAAAGTGTCGCAGATTTCGATAAAGTCCCGAACATGCATGTTGGCATCCTCCGTAGGAGCACCCCCAAACTGAACTGAATTCTGCACCATCTGAATTGTGCCCGACTTGATCTCAAAATAGTTCGCTGCAATAGCTGGCCTAATAATGCTAGACTGGATATCATTGAGTTTCGGCTGAGAATACTCCCTCAAAGCCTTAGCTGCTGCTGCATCTGCCATTGCTACTGTAGTTTTAGATTCCTCTTCCTTATTCTCCAAATTCTCTACAAAACCGTCTTCTGCCAGTTCTTCCAAACGAGCTTGTAAGCGAGTTCGCATACAAACTTAAGTACCTGAAACACCACGAATCAAACAAACTACGTAAGAATCCGAGTCAGTGAACGCTAACGACCACTGATGACAAGCACATAAACTAAAATAAAAACACCGATGATCCCCGGCAGCGGCGCCAAAAACTTGTTATGGTAAAGTTACGCAAGCGCACGTTGTCACAAGTAATATATGATTAAATCAAGTTCGTTCCCACAGAGATCTAGAATGGTGTTCAATTCAATTAATGTACCTATGCACCGATGTATGGTTTTTATCCACTGCTAAGAAAAATAACAAAATTGAATGTTTATTAACTACTAAATTAAACTAAGATGCAAATTATAAAACTAAGAATTAAATTAACTAATAAGAATAGAAATCGAGTTTCTTATGAGAATAAAAACATGGGACTCTAACTTCATTAAATACTTCCCTTAGATCTGACGCCTTTAATCACTATGTGCAATGGTTTTGATATCTGATCGGATAACACCAAACAAGTATACGCTACCTGTCAGCATACGCATACCAAACTAAACATACATCCACAAAAGAGATAGAAGATGAATAGACACCAATTATGCTTAGACCCTATATGTCTATAGAATTTGAAAACATAACGGTTGAAGAACAAGTTATCCATAATGATCACATAGGGCAGTAAAAGTATTTTCATCTCACACCACGAATCATATTGACAAACAATTATGAACCTATGCTAGCATGGCAAGTTCTAAATCTCAAGATCCACTTTCACTTCACAAGAGATTAACAATTCAATTTAGATGTTAGCTACGCATCTAAAAGCATTAAGATTAACCATACGAGGATATCAGATATACACCACACACAGATCTTTAAAGCATCAAGATACTAAGTTCCATAAATAACTCCGTTAGAATCCCATGACAACGATTAGCTCATAATTGAACCGTTCATCGTCATGGGATTTGATGAAAACATGATAAATAACAAGATATGAATAAAAGAAATAATATTAAATAAACAAAGAGTTGAGAAAACAAATCTATAATCCAAAGTAACACAAAAGATGAAGTAGATCTAGATCCGTTGCTTGTCACGAGCGTTGAATCCTTCTATCCTTTTCTCCCTTGCAGATCTAAGCTAGGTTACAATAATAAAACTATGATATTGTGTATATATATATTACAATGGTAGGATGTGTTTTTATAGGCTCTATATTTCTTGCCCAGCAAGAAAATATCTTCTATTACAATTAGAATTTAATTAAGGTGCTAAAAACTGCCCGGAATATAATTAGAACTTAAAAAGGGCAAAACAGTAATTTCCCAGCCATGCTTCTCAAAGAATACGTGCGCGATTTTATTCAGCACATTACTTGCACGTGCTTCCTATCCCAGGTTGTAGAAAATCTCTCAAGCTTCGCGTGGGCAGTAAGATCGCTGAAAACGGACTTACAGAACTCCAGATATGGCCAAAACAGTGTAAGCTACGCAGCCTTCCCAGAAAATCCGAATTTTAATCAATTAATTCCCAAAAAATTATAGAAGCATCCACCTTAATCAACATTCTTGTAAATCTGCACAACTAAACAAAACACATCAAAACTACAAGAAACTTGAGCCCAAGACAATCAATTTAAGCCGATTTAGAATGCTCCAAGTGGATATAAAATCCACTTATCAAAATATGAGTCAAAAGATTATATAATGTTACACATAGAAAGAGACACCATAATGAGCTTAATCAAAAGTGCCCTATCTTAGTGCTAAGTGAGAACTTAAAAATTCTGTAGGAAAGGTATATTTGGCTGCTGATGAGATGCTCAACGAGTAGAAAGGTATATTTGTCTGCAGTAGACATATCCATTCTCTCCATTGCAGAGTTTCTTTTAGCAGTGGTGTTGTAGATGATAGCTAAGTTTGCCTGAACACAGTGTTTTAGGTCAAGGATAATGTTTAATTAACTGGATATTACTAGTAGTGATTACTATTGATACGAAATTACTCGTTTATGTTTGTGTTTCTTTTTTTACACCTAAACCTTAGTCAAACATTATGATGAATGCATATTGTGGACATTCTAGCAAACTTTTGCAACCTGGATTAGTAGTACCTTTAGTCATTGAATAAGTATTATCAAGATTTGATATAACACTTTTTGCATCAGGGTTATCACCGTGGACCAAACATATATGTGCACGAAAAAGAAAAGTAGGAGAGATTAGGTTTTCCAGATAATGAAAGTAAACTGAACGTTGTTAATATCAGGAATGACCTTTACATTAAGAATAAAAATTAGAACGACTTCTAAAAGTTCCAGCGCAATGGCTTTTTCTTAATTTTGAAACCAATGAGTTTCAACAAAAGCATAAAAGTAAAGTAAGCGTAGCTATATAGAATTCATCTGAGGCTAACTTACATCCCCCTTGTTTATAATTAGGCAGATCAGATCTTTAGATGTCTTGCTGAAGAATACTTCATGAATAACTTAAACATATTCCTCTGAATGCGTTTCAACCTCCATTTCGATGTACAAATTATAGGTTATCAAATTATCATTAATCTTGATTTATATAATAGTTACTCAGTAAGGTCTAGGAATACATTTTTCTGCATGTTGCTTCAGAAGTAATTCTAGAAGCTTGCCAATGTTGCTTTTATTCTTAAACCTTGGCTTATCTACATCATGACAATAGACTACACCTAATATTCTTCCTCAAAATCCCTTAGAACTATAGAAAAAACTGCTGTGACAATTATCCAGAGAAACTTTCGCTTTGGTAGCATTCAAACCAAGCTATTCAACTTTCTAAAGATTCATAAACCATAATCAACGTCGTGTTTGAAAATTCTTAATCAACCTATATGCATCTCATAAAACCTCTTTCACCATCTGTAGATGTTATAACGGAAGCAAGAAAGTTTATATGCAGAAGAGAAATAGTTTATATTGATCTTGAGGATAAACAGATTTACAGAGATTTTCAGATGCCTCAGATGATTTCAAGTGCTTACATGCATTTCTTATTTATAGACACAATCTAAGGGGTTAGGTGTGGTAGGTGGTGTTAGGTGTGGTAGGTGAGAATATTCAAGCCACCATTCTAACAAATCTCCACCTTGACTTGAATCCTCTCACAAAAACAGATAACAGATCGATGTACCACCTTGACTTGAATCCTCTCAAAAAAATAGATAACAGATGTACCAGACGCATCAGATGTACCAGACGCATTATAACAGATGTACCAGACACATTATAATAATGCCAGATGTGCCAGATAACAGATCTCCACCTTGACCTAAATTTTCTAACAAAAAACAGATAATAGATGTACCAGATGTATCATAATAATGCCTGATGTACCGGATAAAAACCTCTTCTACCTCAGATTTTGCCCTCAAAAGGGTAGTCAACAACTCCGAACATTTAGCAAGTTCAAACAATGTTGAAACTTGCAATGTGGAACCGGATTTGTGAGCATATCAGCTGGGTTATCAGCAGTACCCATTTTTCTTCAGCAGACTTAGGTGCAAAAATGACGGACAAACGTGCATTTGAAGCACTAGGAGTATCTATGGGTTTTGCTGTAGACATGCCAAACCTTGATAAAATCTTCTGAATATATCCCTTCTGTGACAAGAAGAGCTTTCTTTTTCTTCTATCCCTATAAATCTCCATTCCCAGAATTTTCCGAGCCGCACCCAAATCTTTCGTTTCAAACTCAGCACTGAGGAGACCTTTCAACTTCTGAATATCAGACTTGTTCTTCACATCGAGTTGTTCAAACTCCAGATTCTGATGTGCAACTATCGCTAGTAGCACCCTGATGGAAGTGTGTATGACCAAACTGTGTTGATTTACTACTAGTACTGATGATTCTGATTCTGACTGTGGTTGTTGAACTTCTTGTTGTGGTTCACTCTCATCTTGAGTGACTTCCTGCTCCACCTGTTTCTCAACACCACCACTTTCTGAAACAATCGTAGATCTACGATTTATCAGATAACATGATGTACTAACTGCTTCCGCCAAGAATCTTCTAGTTAGTCCAGCATTAGAGAGCATGCAACTAGCTCTCTCCAGAAGTGTCTGATTCATACGCTCCGCTACACCATTATGCTGTGGTGTATCCCTGACTGTATGATGCCTAGAAATCCCTTCTCTTTCCAGAAGTGTCTGATTCATACGCTCTGCTACACCATTCTGCTGCGGTGTATCCCTGACTGTATGATGCCTAGAAATCCCTTCATTCTTACAGAACTCATCAAGCTTAGATGAGCAAAATTCCAGACCATTATCAGTTTGCAGCCTCTTAATTTTTTCCGAGGACGCGACAGCAACAGAACCTGATAACATATCAGTTTGCAGCCTCTTAATCTTCTCCGAGGACGCGACAGCAACAGAACCTGTTAACGTAGATCCTTGAAGAAGATACAAGGTACCACGTTTAACACCTTTCAAAACCACGTTAGAACCCTTGCAAACATGTAGAACTCCACCTTCACCTTGAAAACTGAAACCCTTGCTTTCTAACATACTCAAAGATATTAGAATCTTTGTCATAAGTGGAATATGCCTAACATCATTCAATGTGCAGAATTTACCATCATGTGTCCGGATTTTAATCGAGCCTATTCCAACCGCCTCACAAGCAAAACTGTTAACCATCGAAATCTTGCCACCGTCTACTCGCTCGTAGGTTGTAAACCACTCACTACGCGGACATATATGATAAGACGCTCCAGAATCAAGAATCCACACATCAGAGTGATGCGTGTCCTTAACAGCAACTAGAGCAATATCTTCTTCAGAAGTAGCATCAGCTACAACAGCAGTATCTGTCAAATTATCCTGTTGCTTCTTTTTCTTGGGACAGTAAGATTTCCAGTGTCCCTTCTCTTTACAGTAATTACAGATATCATTAGGTTTTGGACCCTTAGGAACTGATTTCTTCCCCGACTTTCCATGTCCATTACTCCAGCTAGCTACCAACCCAGCAGCATGATTATCTGCACCTGTACCAGCCGCCTTATGGCGCAGCTCTCTAGAATGAAGAGGAGATCTAACCTCCTCTAGAGAAATAGTATCTTTACCAACAATAAACGATTGCACAAAGTTCTCGTACGATAATGGTAAAGAAACTAACAGAATCAAAGCAGCATCCTCATCTTCAACTTTACCATCAATATTACGCAATTCTAATAAAATTGTGTTTAATTGATCTAAGTGATCTCGAAGAGGCATACCTTCCTGCATTCGCAGACTGAACAGACGTTGCTTCAGAAGCAACTTATTTGTTAAAGACTTTGTCATGTATAGACTTTCAAGCTTTAACCATAAACCAGACGCGGTATCCTCCTCCGCAATTTCAGTAATATTATCATCTGCAAGACACAACAGAATTGTTGAATGTGCCTTTTCTTCTAGACTGGCCATCTCAGCGCTTTCAGGATCTGTCGTCGATTTTCTTTTTAACGGCGCCTAGAGCCCCTGTTGCTTTAACAAAGCACGCATCTTGATTTGCCACAGACTGAAACTATTTCTCCCGGTAAATTTTTCGACCTTAACGCTAATACCACCAGACATCTTTCTCCCAGAATCGTATACGTGAGTAGTACCGTACACGTGAACAGTACCGTATACGTGAACAGTAACGTATGAACAGTGCCGTATACGTGAACAGTACCGTATGAACAATACCTTATACGTAAACAGTATCGTATAGGTGAACAGTACCGTATGAACTCGTCTTCTCCGGCGAGCTTGAAAAAATTCCGGTGAAAATTCTCTTTTCGAAAACACAGCAGCTACAACCAAGCTCTGATACCAGTTTGTTATAACGGAAGCAAGAAAGATTATATGGAGAAGAGAAATAGTTTATATTGATCTTGAGGATAAACAGATTTACAGAGATTTTCAGAGGCCTCAGATGATTTCAAATGCTTACATGCATTTCTTATTTATAGACACAATCTAAGGGGTTATGTAACACCCCAATCCCACATCGAGGAGATTTTGGAGTTCAGTTCAGTTTATAAGGAAAAGTACTACTACTAAGTGCACCAACAAATCATGATCTTTTGGGGGCCTGTGGTGGGCTTGTGGATTACCCAAGTTGGCGGCATTTGGGCCAGTTTGCTTTGGCTTATTTCGGATTCGGAATCGGGACTCGACCCGATTTTCGATAAAGGCTCGGGATTTGACCCCGGTCGTCACATATGCCCGATTCCGAATCCGAAATAAGCCAAAGTAAACTGGCCCAAATGCAGCCAACTTGGGTAGTCCACAAGCCCACCACAGGCCCCCAAAAGATCATGATTTGTTGGTGCACTTAGTAGTAGTACTTTACCTTATAAACTGAACTAAAGTCCCAAATCTCCTCGATGTGGGACTGGGGTGTTACAGGTTAGGTGTGGTAGGTGGTGTTAGGTGTGATAGGTGTGGTAGGTGGTGTTAGGTGAGAATATTCAAGCCACCATTCTAACAGTAGAAAAGTACAAAACCATTCAAGTTAATACACAAAAGAGGCAAGGCAAATATGTCTTTTACAGAAAAGGAACCCAAATTTGCCAGACCTTTACATCACAATCTAAGCTGCCACTGTATACTAAATAAGGAATACCAATAGCTGAACTATTATCAGCACTACAACTATCCACAGTTGCAGTTAGACACTTAACTGGTCTTTTGTGTCCTTCCAACACGGCCAAACAAGAATGAGTTTTTCCAATTTCTTTTCTCCAAATCCTTACTGTTTTATCAGCTGATCCACTGCATACTAAATCCGATACAACAGCCAAACACAGAATGGCCTTCGTGTGCCCTCTAAGTGCACCAGCCACCACCATAGTACCATCACAGGATGTTTTCTCCCACACAATAATCGACCGATCACATGCACCGGAATACAACACAGATCCATCAGTGCTAAGGGCCAGAGCATTAACAGCTGACTTGTGTTTTTCTAGTACATCAACTAAAATGTGCTTCTTATCTCCTACCTTCTTCCTCCATACCTTGATCTTCCTATCAGCTGAACCAGTATAAACAAATCCATCGTTAGACGATACTATGGCATTTATAGCATCATCATGGGCATTCCACACAGACTCTAAACACTTGAAATCCGATGCCCTCCACACTTTAAACGTTCGATCCCACGAAGCTGAGTATATAATAGAACCATCTTTTGACAGGGCCAGAGCTGATATCGTGTCCACGTGATGCACCCAAGTGCACCTTTTGTGTCGCCTGATTTCTACGTAGTTTTTTGCTAGAAAGAGTCTCGTAACACGATCATTAAGGGTTGGTAATGTTGCTATGCACTTGGGTTTCTTGTATGGTGTTCCATCTTCTATTTTCCATACACGAATTTTGTGATCTTGGTGAGCACTAAATAGGTTGTCACCCAATATTACTAAGGACTTAACTGCACTCTTGCACGAGAAAACTACGTTGTCCGCTGAATTTTCATGGTTTGAAGGGCTTCGGCTCCACATGCATAATTCACCATTGGAAGAGCCACTATAGAGGTATTTTTCGGAGAGAACAAGCGAAAATACATATGAAGGGTGACCCTTTAGGGTGGATAGACAGTGGTGATGGATGGTGGGAATTTCTTTCAAGCCCGAGTACTGATGGTAAACTTGATTGAGAGGAGATGGAGCTGCTTGAGGATTCCGAATGAAGGTGGTTAGAACTAGCTGGTTCTTCATGTGGTCTGTGTGCATTCAAGTTATCTTCATGTGGTCTATGTAGTTCAAGTATGAGCTGCCAAGTATTCAAGTTAACCAGTAGCCATGTTGTGTACATGCAAGAAATGAGGAAAACTAGTATAAAGACAATGCACTTTGCTAATTGCTCATGTGCAACAACTAATAAAGGAAAGGAAAACCAAGGAAAGAGTGGGAGTGTGAGAGATTGAAATATACTATTATTAACAGGATAAGAATACAAACGGGAACATGGATGAAAACAATGACAAGATTTAAATTTTAAAACGTGACGGACTTATAGGTGGAAATTGTGCAAATGTGGTTAGTTTGGTTATTAAGATAATAGATTTGAATTTGAATTTTTTTTTAATTTTAATTTTAAAACTAGCTAGTATCATATCCAACTTTGTTCTGGTGTTTTACAGATGACATTTTACGTTGGGTGTTCATTTACAATTTTTTGTACCCTTTTTAGTATCTATTTTTATGACGATAAGATATTATAAAGTTTTGAAAAGACGATTGTATTCTATAGAGTTTTAGAAGAATTCTATACTGGCAACAGGTTTATTAACTAAATTTTTTTTTAGCAAAAAAATATTCATTTCTGGACGTGCAAACTCACGTAACGATTTGAACCCTCTTAAAAATTTCCAAACAAATTATCTGTCAAAACTAATTCCTGAGTCATGAATAGTTGAGTTGCTTGTTTGCATAGATTACTACGTTAATCCTTAAAGTTTAATCCAAAAAAACCAGCATTTACCGAAATATCATTATGTGGCTTTTGGAATTTATTTTAACCTTAGCAGCGTGAATATGTGATACCTTCAAAAGGAAGATGCTGTCAAGCCAGTTTCATGTTCTCAAGACATTCGATTTGTTGTTTAAAACTAATTTTTATTACATTAATCAACGTAAAGGAAAATTAGATTAATTCAAAGTAAATTTACTATTCAGTATTCACACATGTACCCCCAAGTGCAAGAATCAAGAAAAAAAAAATAAAAATTAAATAAAAATTAAATCTTCTGAAGATGTAACTAATACTCTCTCCTTTCGGTGGAAAAGTAGAGAAGAGAAAAGTTCTCTCCCTTTCTTCGTCTTCTTCGTCTGCTACCTTCCCCTTCGGCGGTGGTTTATCCACCGGCCGGAGGCCATCTTTCTTGTTTTTCTCTCAATAATTTGCGTGTTTCTCCTTTTGGAGTGGTTGCTTGTCTCTCCTTTTGGAGTGTTTTTTATGTTTTTGATTAAATATGTTTGTGTCTGTTTGGAGTTGGATCTGCTGAGAATGGGTTTGCTGATGGCTTGGGGAATCTGGAAAGGTTACATCAAAGCTGGGACGGTGACGATTATTGCAAGAGTTCACCATTCACAACCAAAGATTGTTCATTATCTGTTGGTGATTTTCACTTTCGGCAAGTCTATAGCTGGTATCCGGCATGTAGATAGCTGGGGGTTTACTCATCCTTTTGGAGGTTCCCATGTTCGGTATATCTATAGCTGGTATCCGGCATGTAGATAGCTGTAGTGTCGTTCCTCTAACCTCAGTTTATACACTTGAGGCTTCTGAACACTGGGGTATCAATGGTTCTTATGTGATGTGGTCAATTGTGATACCGCTACCTTCAGGGATGTTAGCGCAGTATGGATCGCTTAGGAAGTCTTCAGATTCGTTTTTAGCTTCAAGAATTTTTAAATTCATTTTGTTAAACGATCAGAAAACAATTTATTTGTTTTTCAACCCGATCGTATTGACAGTTGGGGGTTTGTCCCGTTGTATGTTAAGTTGGTTTGATCCTCTAATATAATTATATGCATTTCGTCAAAAGAAAAAAAAATGATCTAAGAGCGTAGTAGATGCACTTTAACAGCACGGATGATCGATCATACTGTTTCATTCTCAGAAAGCGTAAATATACAAGTATACTCGAAAGCGTAAATATGTATGTTCTCTATTGCTTTTGGATTTTCATATAATTTTGTCTAAACGTGTTGTTCAGGACACGCTAGCCTGCCTGGGATTTTCTCCAGGACCGGCCAACCAGCCCCATGGTCAACACCGGCATGTAAATCTGCTAGCAAGCAGCATGACCCAGTGGCCGGGCACTTAAGCGATACGCTCAGTAATCCACGGTTACCTTTGTCAAACCTTCCACTGTCACACCAACTTGTTTTTACACAGGAGGCGGGTGAGGTTCGAACCCGTGACCCTTTGGATCACTGTAAAGCCCCGTTTCCACTGGGGCAGCTCTCACGCTCCATATAATTTTATCCTTTGCTTTCAAAAAGAAAGCAACAGTCGGCAAATCGTAAACCTTCATTTTGTGCGTAAAGTTGCTATAAGTTCGAAGTGGAGCAAGAGAGAGGCTCCCTCTTACCAATCAAGTAAAGCAGCTATAAGTTCCAAGTGGAGAAAGAGCGTGGAAGGCTCCCTCTTACCAATCAATATCTTGGGAAGCTAAACAGCTTATCTCATGTTCACAATATTGAACCTAACTATACTCATCATAGTAGTTATCACTTATTACTGACACAAATCTCTCAAGCCAAGGTACCTGACGCAGATCCTTCATGGAATCAACATACGAGTCTGTGTGGTGTGCAGGGTATATATTGGTCTGTCTGATGGTCACTCGAACTGAAACCCCCGGCAAGGAACCTCTGGATGAGTGCCAATTGTGATCTCTCTTGCTCTGAGTAGGCATGCATCCATCATCGTGGACAGAGAACCAAATGATTCCCATGCCCATTGCTCTGAGTTGCTCTGTGTGGTTCTTGATGACAAAGGAGAAGGAAGAAATCCCATTTGGTGAAAGAGAATAGAAGTGTTTGTGTGTGAGCTGGTTGAGACAAGAGTATTAATATATATGAGGTCTGTGTGCTTTATTTAGAGTAAGATATATAGCAACTAAAGTAGAGAATAAATTACAAGTAGAGAAAAAAGGGAAAAAGTTGGGAGGAAGAGGCCAAGAGAAAGCTAAGTAGATAGTTGAAATAGATGAATGGGATGGGGCTGAAAAAAGAGAATTGCAACATGGTTAATTGATTATTGTTAACAGTTGAACCCTGCTGTGGGTGCTACGAGCTACGAGGGTCATGGTGTTTTTGTTAGACCACCATCTCCTTTCTAAAAATCTCTTTTGTCACAATACAGTGATTGACAATTAACTCATACAAGACTCATATTTGTTTTTGAATTTTAGAAAATCTTGTTCTTATAGTTGAGAACAAAGTTGCATGTAGTGATTGACAATTAACTCACATGCATACACAAATTCCGAATCCTTACACCTGAGATCATGAGCAGGTGCTATGTCATGTACTGCGAACCTTGGTTTGTTTTTCGATAATATTGAACCTATGCTCCAACCATATCCTTACATATAAAATCTCAAGTTTATACCTGTTCTACTAAAGCTAAAAGCAAGTGCCAGCTTCCAAATGAACCCCTTCACGAGTTTGCAGAATATATACTCTATTCTGTCGACTGTCTTGCATTGTTTTCTCACAAATGACATTCTCCAAGATATGAAAGACTTTCAAAACTCAATTATGTAAAATTTAGGTAGGGTGAAAATGTGTATGTATTTTTTTTTTCTTCAACTTCAGTTTTGTGTTACAGTTCTTGTCCAGTGTCCTTTCATATATGCAGTGCATTACAGCTGCTACTTGATAAAGAAAAAAAAAGAAATGATCATGTAAAATCATACATTCATACACAAGTGTGACAACTAGACCTGTCAAAACAGGTGGGTCGTGTCGTTTCGTGTCGTGTACTTTCGTGTTTCGTGTACCTGAATGCTAAACCCAAACCCACCCGTTTAGGGTTCGTGTCATTTCGTGTTCGTGTACTTTCGTGTTCGTGTATGTTTCGTGTCGTGTTTCGTGTTATTTTAATTAATAATAAGAATAAAAATAAATATATAAATATATAAATATATTAAAATATTACAATTTTTGTTTATATTTTTACAAATATATATTAAAAATGTATTTTTACATAATATTTATAAATATTATTATAAATTTATGTATAATCACAAATATAAATGTTAAATGTCTAATAAAAATATTAAAATATCTAATATCTAATACCAACAAAACAAAACAGTTAATTATTTATTTATATTTATTTATTTATTTATTTATTTATTTCGTGTACTTCGTGTCGTGTCGTGTACTTGAAGGGTAAACCCAAACCCGACACTAAATCTCGGTCGTGTACTTTCGTGTTCGTGTACTTTCGTGTCGTGTACTAAAAATGCAAATCCATGACACTAAATTTTCGTGTCGTTTCGTGTCGTTTTTTCGTGTCGTGTCGAAAATTGCCGGGTCTAGTGACAACCAATATAATATCGAGAAAATGGGACATGACCTGAACTCCATGTCAAATGAATATATTGTTGCTCTGCATGTGAACTGAGATTAAAATTTGAGTACTCATAATTAGGGGGAGTGGGGAACTGGGTCCTGCAACAATAATTTGTTAGGAATTGAAGCTTCTTCTAAGAAAGTAACATGAAATGCAGGCACAGATTTTATATTCTGTCCTAAGACATGATCTAACAAACAATAACATCTTTGTTTGCCTGCTGGAATGTTTGAGGTTAGTGAATGCACCTCCGTAACCCACACACAGCCTCATTCTCTGTCTACGAGGTTCCATAGTATTGTTTTTAGCTTATAATTCATGCTAAACCTTGAACTCCAGACTGAAGGTCTTTTTTTTTTGGTCCATCGAGGTTGTTTTACAAAGTGCACGAGTCTCTTGCATCACGGTCTCTGTTGGTCCTGCTTAGTGCATCTATACATAATACATAGTCTCTTGATATATATATGAACTCATGAGCACAAGCTAATGTGCATGTATTCATAATAATTTTCTCGAGCTGTGCGTGTTTTATAAGGTGGAGATGAACTCAGCATGGCAACAGGGAAAGTAAAATTAAGTAAAATATGCAGCTCAGGTGGCCTTGATACGGGCTTATGATTGAAAATAAAATTAAGTAAAATACGAACTCCGGTAATTGAATTCATATCTTCATCCAATTTGGATAAAATTAGTAAATAAGTTGTTTTTCTGGCTTGCATAATAATTCACATGTTCTACAAAGGAATGGTATCTCAAGTCTACACTCCTAGCTGATCATGATAGAAAGTCAAATAAATAGGCTCAACTGTAAAGTTTATCCATGCACACTAAGCTTGGCAGAGGTGCCAGGCAGCGCAAGGTAATAGTAATAATACCAACTGAAAGATGGTATTATTTCTACCAAAACTTGAGGATGTTGTTCCAATGGACATCAAATCTGTGGCCCAGGTTGCTTTGAGATGGGCATCATGGGCTTATGAGCAAGAGGTTGTCATTGTGGTCAGGAGTTTCAACAAACAGACTAAAGCAGTATCAACAAATTTTTGAGTGGGAGTCGTGATGAAGAGTCCAAAAAGATTGGGCTTAAATCCCTCAGAGCAGGGCAAACATTTGTAAGATGTCCAATTTTTATAAATGTGTGCAAGGAAAAATAAAAAAAAAAAAATCATGTAGATTTGCTAGTAGTTGCGACTTGCGATCAAGTTTAGGAGTGATACAAATAAATATTTTTGAAAAATTACCAAGAATATTAAATTTCAAGTTTTTTTTTTGCAATTTTGCTATTTTATGAAATATTTGAAAAAACACGATTTACAACTAAAAACCATAAATGCAACTTCTTTTCACGTCTTCCAAAATTTAATTCAAGTTAATCTGGGTTGTAGATTTTTGGTTGCAAAATCGTATTTTTTTTAATTTTAATTTAGAAGGTATAATTTTGCAAAAAAATAAAATAAAATAATCATTTTTTGAGAAAACCTTTAATGTTTTTATTTCTCAAAATAAAATAAGTGACTCACATGTACCTTTAGCTATTAAATCAACTTTTTTAAAAATTAAATTCAAAAGTTATTTTTAATTATAGTTAGAGACTTAGAGTACGTGTTTTATTTAAAAAAAGAATAAAAAACATAAAAAATAGAAAATGGAAGAATTAATTAGAACTAAAGTTACTTTGCCAGTTGGCAGTAATTTCTACAAAGAATTTACTTTATAACAGCTAAACACGTCTGTTCTAAAAATCGGTGATTAATCACGATTAATCACCGATTAATCCTGTTCCATGGCTGATTAATAATCCAACACTGCCCGCATAATGGTAGCTTAATTTGAAAATTGGGAGGGGTTTTATTTCACTCGTTGGATTAAATGTGATGAGATCTAACCGTTAAAATATCATCTTCCTCCTCACAACCCTAAATCGCCTCTAGCTCACAGAAACCCTAATTGCCTCTCAATTTTTCTGAAATCTTAACCTAACATGGCTGTGATTTCACCATTCTCTGGCTCAACAGATCTGGGAAATCTAATCAAGGGCTCTACTGTGAAGATGAGCATCGATGATGCTTCGGTGTGGACGGGCATTGCTATCGGTTCGAAATATAACCGAACGCTCGTCCTAACCATCGCACATGAAATCATGCGTGCTGAAGAATGGATGACCGAAGCCGAAATTCAACAAAAGATTCGAGTGCAGTTTCTTGGAGATCCGATTAGCTATCCTTGTCGGGTATTGCGATACTTGCGGACTTCAAACATGCTGTTGGTTGCGGTTGATGGGAAATCAACGGAGTTTAAGTTGAAATTTCCGGCTAAGTTGGAAAACAAAGAGCTCTTGTCGGAGTCCGAGCTGCTCGGATCTCGTGGTCATCCGAAGGATGGGCAAGAATGGACTTTTATAGAATCAAGTGTAGTATCCCCAAACCTTGTCAACAATGAGCCTCATGTGATGGAGATGTTTGAGAAAGATATGCTATTTTTTGAGCATAGATCGGATATGAGAATCGGTTATTCCGGGGCACCATTGGTAAACATCGGTGGATTTCTTGTCGGTATGCAGATTGGAGGAGTTGTTGACACACACTATGTTGTCGGCGCAATTCCATTTCAGCGAGCTGCTAGAATAGAGCTGGAAAAGAATGCAAGACGAAATGTATTGGAAAGAATTCTTCGGAAGAAAGAGATCGATGAAGATACAATATCTAATGCGGCTATGACATATGGCCGCCCTGATACTCGAGTGATTAGGGTCCCGAAAGCTGGCATCAAATTCGCAATTCACGCGGAATATATGGAAAAGATGCTTCGAAGTGGGGAGCAAAACGTAAGCCTCGAGGATATGTATCTTGCTGCAGCGAATGTCGCTGGTCCCTCCACCAGGCAGCTTGCTTAGTTCAAGCTTAATTTAATGTCATTTAATCTAGTACTTTTATTATGATATTAGGAATAGTTGTAGTTGACTTTGCTTAAATCAATGTAGTAATATTCAGATTATGCTATGTAATCTCATTTGACTTGAGATAATTTTCTTTGATGTTAAGAATGTATTTCCAATCATATCATTCTTGATGCAAGTAACACTGTCTTTTTAAAGCTTATTGTCGTTTTCTAAATCAAGATTTTTATACTACCATATAGGCATATCACTCTCTCTGTTTTACACAATTGACATCAGGATGAGAAAGAGATACCAAAGACAGCAATTAAACAACATCTTGTGTTGCAGGCAGCCACAGAGTTCAGATATGGCGACAAGATTATGGTAACAACCCTACCCTTGTGGACTCTGCTAACCTATAGAAACTCAGGACTTCTGCTATTCAATCTGCAACTTATTGATCCAAATACACAATATAATCTAAATCATATCCACTATACAACTTTGCTATGAGGATTATTTATTGGCATATCTGTGCTTGACGTTACACTGTTAATCCCATTTTATATGCTGATGGATGCTTTCCAGATGTCACCTTTACAATTATATGATGGTTGGCCTTTTAGATGTATTGTTATTCATGTACCATGGGTACTGAATGTAATCAAGCCTAGTGCTTGACTGCTTGTAACTTGTAGGACAGATCACATGTTTGTTCACTTGTTTCTATATTTTTTAGTTATCAGTGTTCTATAGCTCCCGGAGATCTCTAATTCCTTTGAATGTTATATTGTCAGTTAGTTCTATTGAAACTAATCGATATTCCTGTCTCCTTTGTGTTACCAGCTAGATGCTAATCAAATTTGCAATTCACGCGGAATATATGCTAATCAGGATGAGAAAGGGATGTGTTGCAGTCAGCTACAGAGTTCAGATATGGCTACAAGATTGTGGTAATAACCAGCCTTTTCTTCCATATGTCATTCTTACAGTCTTTTGTGAATTGCATATAGTATATATTTTTAACATAAGAAAGAGCACAGTTTTGTGTTAAATTTAATTGACGGTCATGGTAATGCTGAAATATAAATGCAATTATGGGACTGGATAAGATTGGTACAGTGGTTGTGATGTGTCGTGATGAAATCCCTAAAAAGAAGGATATGAAGAATGTCATAATTGGTAGTGCAACGAGCCTTGAATCTCAATTTTGACTGACCTACATCATGATTATGCATCTCCTTCGTGTTGAAGAATTAAAGGTCGAGGATATGCTAAAAAAAAGTTTTGCTGAGTTCCATGCTCAGAAAAAGCTTCCAGAGCAGCAACAACTTTTAATGCCAAAACTAGCTCAGCCAACAAAAACCATCGAATATATAAAAGGTGAACCAGCTATTGAGGAATATTATGAATTGTACTCCGAGGCTCAGAAATATAACACTGAGATATCAGAGGTAGTTATGAAGTCCCCAGCTTCTCAACAGTATCTTGTTCCTGGAAGAGTTGTGGTGGTGAAGTCACAATCTGTACAAGATCACTTACTTGGAGTGATAGTAAAAGCACCTTCTTTGAACAGCAAACAGTACATAGTTCTAGTTATCACACCTGATTTACCACTGACACTAGATGCTCCGCTTACTAGTGGTGATCAACATAAAAACAGTGGTGATTTCCAGATATTGGTACCCAAGGCAAAACTTGGATTTGAAGACGACTACTTTTCATCTGTCTCTTCTCGAAGAGGATCAGGTGCGATCAACATAAAATTACCACACCGGGGCAACCGGCAATGCTGATTTGAATTTTTATGTATATGTAATTGCAAACTAAAGATTGACCAAGTTCGGCTTTTGGAAGATGATAGTACTCCAATATGCACTCACGGAGTGGTGGAGACTTTTGTTTCAAAGGACTACTCAGACACTGGACAATCCTCACTTGGAATTTTTGGTAACCATGGTACGAGGAGAGGCATGCTAACGCAAGAAGTAAAAGGGACTTGCAAAATATTGTTGCTCCTCAATTTGCTGGGCCGGTTCCTGAAAGAACAGAATTTGAACCATTCAGAATTATGGGGAACATGGATCAAAACCGGTGGATATCAGCAGAAAATACAGAACATTGTTCAGAGATTAGTGGTTCAGGTTCAGAGCAAATTTCTTGCAACATAAACAATTTTTCTCCTAATCCGAGTCATCAACCTGTCCAACTTTCATGGCTGTTATCTGGATCAAGATTTCTCACAGGTTTGCAAGATATACTTTCTGAACTTGCTGCCTATTATTTTGGGAATTCAGGCCGTTTAAGCTATTTTGCTAGTAGAACTGGCTCTAGGATAAATTTTCCCTGCTCTTCAAGTCAAGATGCTGAAAGAAGTTATACACCAATGGATCCTGATAGCTCTCATGATGGCAATTACCTCACTGTAAGGGGACAGGACGTGGAAACCAGAAAGAACTTGCCGGATTTACTCAAATGGAAGACATTTCCAGACTTTGAAGCTACATGGGGGGAGGTGACCACAGTTGCGCAACAATTTACAAGCTGAGTCTTTGGGCCCGGGGTAATGTCATGACCCCAAATAAGGCTCAGGATTTAATAAAATACTGCAGGGAGTCAACACAGAGAGTCAAGGGGCAAAAGAGTAAAGTTCAGGAGAAAAGCACAAAAGGGGGAGGTGGTTCGAAAAGAAGGCATCAGATGAATTATGAAATTGTTTTAGGTAGACCTGTCAAAACAGGTGGGTCGTTTCGTGTCGTGTACTTTCGTGTTTCGTGTACCTGAATGCTAAACCCAAACCCACCCGTTTAGGATTCGTGTCATTTCGTGTTCGTGTACTTTCGTGTTCGTGTACGTTTCGTGTCGTGTTTCGTGTTATTTTAATTAATAATAAGAATAAAAAAAATATATAAATATATTAAAATATTACAATTTTCGATTATATTTTTACAAATATATATTAAAAATGTATTTTTACATAGTATTTATAAATATTATTATAAATTTATGTATAATCACAAATATAAATGTTAAATGTCTAGTAAAAATATTAAAATATCTAATATCTAATACCAACAAAACAAAACAGTTAATTATTTATTTATATATATTTATTTATTTATTTATTTCGTGTACTTCGTGTCGTGTCGTGTACTTGAAGAGTAAACCCAAACCCGACACTAAATCTCGGTCGTGTACTTTCGTGTTCGTGTACTTTCGTGTCGTGTACTAAAAATGCAATTCCATGACACTAAATTTTCGTATCGTTTCGTGTCGTTTTTTCGTGTCGTGTCGAAAATTGCCGGGTCTAGTTTTAGGGTTCCTTGGAGAGCTCTGGGCCTCTCGAATGCTCAGTTTTACCCTTTCTTCTTGTCTTATTTTCAGCTTGTAAGTGAATCGAGAGTTCTTAACAACCTGATCTTGTTATTTGTCATTAGCAGTTAGTGAGTTCATTACAGGGAGCTGCGATTTCTACAAATGATGATATTGAGGTGAGCACTGCAATTTTACTTTGTTTTTAAGGTTCTGTTTAATATTTGGATGATATTCAGAGATAGAGAATTTAATGTATTCCTTAGAAAAGTGGATAATCTTCCATCTGATTAAATTGATCAACTTGAGTGCTATTTTGGAAACAATAATTTGTTTGGCAGAACAACAGAAACTGAGGTTATTTTCAGGAAAAATATAAATGAAACGCTAAGTCACTAGCATACCACTTCTTGACCCAAGTAAAAATAAATTTGTTCTTCTGTTCATTCTGCAACTTATTGATCCAAATACACGCTATAATGTAAAACCGTATATCCACTTGACAACTTTGCTATGAGGATTATATATTTGCATATCTCTGCTTGACCTTACTCTGTTAATCCCATTTGATAAGCTGGTGGATGCTTTCTAGATATCACTTTTACAATCATATGATGGTTGGCCTTTTAGATGTATTGTTATTCATGTACCATGGGTACTGAATGTTATCAAACCTAGTGCTTGACTGCTTGTAATTTGTAACACAGATCACATGTTTGTGCACTTGTTTCTATATTTTTTAGTTATCAGTGTTCTATAGCTCCCGGAGATCTCTAATTCCTTTAAATGTTATATTGTTATTTCTATTGAAACTATCGATATTCCTTTCTCCTTTCTGTTACCACTACCAGCTAGATGCTAACTCTACCTCAGTTTTGTTTTTCTTTGTATCCACACTTTCATTATTATCTTGAGGATTAATCAGCTATATGGTTGTGATCATGCATTTTCTTTCTCCAAGGCACTAGTTTCTTGCTATTTACTGTATGCGGGCTGGTAATTATGTAAACAATAATGTCTGGCATGCCTTTATTGTTGTGATTAGCAATGTTTCTAGTCTCCATGGATATAAAATTAGGTTTCTATACAGAGCAGTTTAGCTGTCAGGGGAACAGGTACACCACACGAACCTTTAAAATTGATTATGCAGGAAGTCTTTTGTGTTTAGAATGATCAGAGTAAATGTGCTCTGGACTTTTCTCTTTACACCCCCCCTTTTTCCCATGCATTATGTGCTCTACATAGAGGAACCGATAAATATGGGCTCTCACTTCTCTTTGTTAACCCATGCATCATATAGCTGAGCCCAGCACAATTATAGAAACTGTGAAGCAATCAGCAATGATATTTACCACTTCTAGAATACTATCGTGTGATATGTAAGAAGTAAGATGTTACTTAAAGTGTGGTCTTGTGTAGGATAAGCTTGCTTAATATAAATAACCACACTTCACTTACAGTGCCTGATTCTATCTAGAACTAATTTGCTACTTTATTATATCAAAATCTTTGCATGGTTTGGTAACTGATAGTCTGATACTCTGATACATCGGATTGGAGTTTCTCTCATGTAACTACATACTTCCTTGCCGTTTTTCTTGTCCTGTTCCTCACCCACTCCATTGTTTGATCAAGAGAGTGTTACAATATTAAATAACAAATAGCATATCAGGCACTGTAAGTGAAGTGTGGTTATTTATCTGCCCTACATCAATCGTAATTCTCTTTTTTTTTTTTTTTGCTAATTCTCTTTGATTGTTAAGAAGTAAAAATTGACAAATTTTGATGAATACCTGCCCTACATCTAGTGATAGGGTACCACCATCATTACTTTGCAAGTTTGTAATATTGTACTACATATAATCTCTACATTTTTAGTAATGTTTACAATAATATATAAATTTATTGTAGTACCCTTAATATACACGTTGGACATATATATAGCTAAAAGACACAAAAATCCATCTTGGCATGGGGTATCAAATGTTACGGGTCTAGTTGTAACTGTTAATGTCAGGATATTTATATCTTCGTTTTGATGTAGCACCTCATACCTGATTTCTAACTTCAAGTCTTGTCACCTTTTCAGAGTCATCTCATCGCAAATTTTAATATTATTGCGTGGTGTAATTTGTTTTTAATTTCAGAGATTGTAGATGGGACTGTATCGAATGTTGTATATATAACATAATGAGATGGTTGTTATCAGTCAAAACTACAACAAAACGAGGTTTATACCTTAGATTTATGTATGTATTAAAATGTACATTTTTGGAATGTTGAACAGTTGGGGTTTATATGCTCTTTGTGTTTAACAATTTCTGGCTGTCCAGTGCTGGAGTTTGAGAGTGGATACACTTTGAGACAGTGATGAAATGTTATAGGACAAAGTCAAATTAGATTAAGTTGACCAATTAAAGTCAATAAAAGTCAAATTAAATGAGGAATCAGTTGTTGACAGGTTTTAGCGGGAAATTCAGTTAGGAATGTGGAAGTGACTTGTATAAACTCAAGATTTGTATCATTTGTAATCAGTTAGAAGATGAATCATAATCTTTTCTTCTCATCTCCATTTCTATATTTTCTGTTCTTCTCATCTCCTTCTTTACATTTCTGTTAATTAGTCAGATCATAAAGGTAGTGACCTTTATCATGAAAGTAAGTTTGGGATTGAGCTCCTGACTTTGGATTCTGCTAATATTAATTTTTACAAGATCTCCTCCAGTCCTCCTATTCGTCTCAATGTAAGTCACTATAATCTCAATTAATTTTGTGACAGCTTTAGGAGGCTTATATTCGTTTTTTTCTCCATAAGCAATAGGCATAGTCTTAGCAGCAACTATTATAAGACTATAAGGTGTTTCCAGTAGGGGGTTGTAATTTGGCTGCTTGTTATGATCTTGTCTTCTTGCTCAAGTGTTTGCTAACTTCTTAAGTCTGTTGATACTTCTATGAACTAATGGTGTTGGTACTTTTGGAGGTATGAAGTTCTTAAAGATCTGCTGCAAATGAAATTCAAATTTTCTGCTGGAGTGCGTCTTCATTTATTTGAATTTCTTTTTGATTTTGATGTTTCAACCTTCATTCTTGTACGTCAGACTTGCGTATGGATCCTGCTACGAATCTAGTATTCTAAGGGGACCAAATACCTAATTGTAATATCTCTTTGTTTTCCCACATCTGCATTTTTGTTCTGTAGTTTCACATTTCCCGAATTTGTTTATTCTAATTATAATTCTGAAACTGTATCTAAGTAACACTGCAGACCAGACCAAAACTCATTGCTAGATCTGCTGAGGGATATTATGGACATATGGAGGGGAAGCTTAGAGAAGCAAGGATAAACCATCCGATGGGGCTTACTGGGGATGACAGAAAATATATATGTTGCAGACTCTGCCTACACTGCAATTCGTAAGATAAGTGATGCAGGTATCTCTTCAATTATTTCTTTGTGCGGACAGATTTTAATTTATATGTATATGGGCGGCTGCTTTCTATCATTTTGACCTGGAGCATTCACAGCTTGTGTTTTATTATTATGTCTGGAGTGGAGTCATCAGGATATAGTGGTTATCGCAACTGGGAACATTCCAGTTTTTAAGTAGTTGATTGACTGATGCAGGAGTTACAACAATAGCAGATTAGCAGGAGGCAAAATGGGGAGTGGGACATGTTGATGGATGAAGTGAAGATGCAATTTTTAAAGCGATTTTGATGTAGCTTACATTGGAAGCAATTGCTCCTTCCTTGTCATTTGAAAGAGGTTACAAGAAAATCCGTAAAATTTAACTGCCTTTTGACTGTGCTTATCAATATGGAAGTGATTTCCCTCTTGGTATGCTAATATATCCAACTGACTTGCATATCCATAGATATCTATTTATTTATGAGGGACAAAATACCTTCTAAGAGAAACTGGAGCACTTTTCGCTGATATGATCATTACAAATTTCTTGTGATACCATATGGATTGACTGATGCATCAATTGTATTCATAAATTCAATGATTCAGTCTTCATGTTCATGTATTAAGTTGTTTCGTTACTGAATGAGATGTTTTAATGTACTCTAGAGTGTAAAAAAAGTAGAAGCAAGCATATATAAACGTAATTTTCTCCAGGGTTTTGCAGTCAAATTTTGGTTAGTGTACCCTGTACTTCAAATTTTGGACAAATATTGTCTGCTAAATGAATGATTGAATCGGAATAAATAAAAGAATGCATTTTTGTGTGTGTGCGAGCGGACGCGAGATAACTAATTAAGAATGTTTCATATCAATTTGTTGATTAGGTAAATCATGCGACCATTGTTGCTTCTAAAGCACAGAGATAATTGTCCATCTCTAAGGATGTATAAAAAAGAATGTATATCACTTGTTTTTATATGATTTTTATGTAATTTCGATCACTTGGGAGTTCTTCAAACTTTATTAGTTGAAAAAAGAAACCAGAGCTTGTTGCTCCAAAACAACTTGAAAAGATACTCTACCGAGTAATGAAACGAAGACTCGTTCGTAAAGAGCATATATGAGTCTGGAGGTGCGCGTCCAGAATATCCCAAATGCAACCCAAGATTTATTACTTTTTGCTTAAGTTTCCTTGTATGTCTAATCTGAATCCTATGCAATTATGACCATTGCAGCAATAATGAGCACAAGAGCATTCCTCATAGAAGCATTAATTTTTTTTTAACAACTATAAAATACCCGAAAAGAGCAGAAATTACTAAAGAGGTCGAAACTACAAGGGAAGAAGTTGATGCTGGTAAGGTAATCATAGGCATATGCATAAATGAGATTATCAGCAGCCCTCAAGAAACCCAAGCCGGCATAAGATCCAGTAAGTTAAGGTCAGGGGAGTAGGAGAGGTTCCAGAAACGAGATACATGAGAATTAATACACGAGGCATTTGCTCCTTTTCTACGGACAATTATTTGTCTAAACAGATGCTGCATATAGAGCCGAGGGTACTATGTGTGTAGCTATGGAGGAGACCGTCTAGCTATGGTGGTCGTCTTGACAATTAATTATATTTTTTGAATTTTTCGGTTTCATCTTGTTCAGAGATTGATGACCAACACCACCTCTCCTTGCAGATTGTAACCATCTTCTATTTAGTAAGCGCACATACACACGCAAACACGAAAACACACAAATAAATCTGTACATGTATTCATATAATTTCCTATAATTTCAGGTGGTAAAAGGACCCAAAAGGAGGCTTTTGACTTGTGTTGGTATGTTTTTTGGCTCAACTACGTCTACGTACTTTCTTATATATGTTCTTTTTTTTTTAGATAAGCATTGGTTTTATATCATAAAGCAAGATCTACATCTTGTTGGAACCACAACATCTTACAGCATCATACATCATCTTACAGCTTCCCCATGCTTAACGAAGATTACAAACAAAACCTAGAAATGAAAACGATTACCACTAAGCTTAACATTAACTAAAGATCCTGTAAACGGTTCCTTCTTCTGCATGCTTCTGTGCATGCTTCTAGTACTATCTGTGCATGCTTGTGTTTAATTGATCAAATTACTGGTGAGCCGGCTCCCGGGGAGTTGTCCTAGGCAATGTGTCTAGATATCCAAAATTATAGGGCTACATTTTTCTCCCATATAATATATACATTATGGAATTAATGTGCCCAAGGGTGACCTCAGGTTCTACCTTGGTTAAAAAATTTACAATACAAATTTAAAGATATTTAGATAAATTAATGGAAAAAATATATATACAAAAATGTCCCTGCGGGGCCACTTATTTTATAGGTTCTTGATGTGACTCAACTTAAACCATTTTTGTGTCGTATGTAATTTAGAGTAAACTAGCTTAAAACCCGTGCGATGCATGGAATTTTTTTAAAATTATATTAAATTTTTTATTAATTTTTTTAAATACGAATTTTGGAGACTTAAATATTTAAATGAGATGATGATCATAATTATATAAATGATATCGTGATATTTCTAGAAAAGGAATGATTTTAGTTAAAAAATATAGAAGATGTGATAGGTTTTAGTTGAAAAGGTAATAAGTTATTTATTAGTAATTATAAAATTATTATTTTGTTTTATTAAATAGAATGTCCGTGATATAATTGGAAAAAGAGAGGATTTTGTTAGAGAAAATTAAAAAGGTAATATGTTTTAGGTGAAAAGGGTAATTGATTAGTTTATAATAATTATAATTTAATTATGTTATTTTACAAAATAAAATTTGTTAGGTCCGATAAGATTGTAGAAGGGGGGGTTGAATACAATCTATACCAATTTATCGAAATTTGTCCTTTAAATAAATTTTGGTTTAGACAAATTTGTGCGGAATAAATTGAAACAAATTTCAAGTTGAATATAACAATATATTAACTTGATGGGTGTTACAAAATCAGTACAGATGATTATCAAGTAATTAATAACTAATTAGAAAATTCGACATGAACTTTTCTAATTTAGTTAATAAAAATCAAGATAAGAACTAGGAAACTTAATTCGCTAGTAGTACAAGAATCACAAATAAACAAGTTCCACCAGATAAAATATTACAAAGGCTTAGAACTTGAATTTACAGAAAATAATTAAAGCTTGCTGTGTTCTTGTTTGAGAGAGAATAGCTCCTGGGTGTGTTGATAGATGATATGTTGAAGTTGTATAAAAGTGAGCCGCCTGCCTCTTTTATGTCTTCTGCCTCTTCTTTTCACTTTTTAGACTATCGGTAGATTATCAAATGACTTGCAGATTATCCAATTGTGCTGCAGACTACTGGTGTGACTATCATTGATAGACTATTAAATGATTTGTAGACTATCCATTTAATAATACAGACTATCAATTACTCTTGCAGACTATCGGAAAGACTATCTTGCAGACTATCAAATTAAATAATAAAGACTTGGCCAATTTGGTAGACTATTTGTATATAGTCATTCTAGTTCAATTAAACACCACGCGCCAATGACTTTATGTGTTAAAAACCTGGCCACCATTTTTAAATCAACAAAACCAAATAACCTGCTGCCATTTTCTTGTTTTTTTAGCCGTAGGTTTTTTAATAGCCCCGTAGAAATGCTTTTAGTCCCGCACAACTTATAATCTTTAATTAATAAATAATTATTTTAATTCAGAAATTATAAAAATAAATATCTAATATTATTAGATATTTATAAATATAATTTTCTAAATAAATAAAATATTTATTAATATAAAATTATAATTAAACTCTAAACTGCGGTTACCTTAGCGTCTGGAACCGGACTCCTTTTACTTAACAAAAAATATATCAATTCCAACCGGGGTTCCAGCTTTAAGAATATATCACTTTCCATATTCTTGTGATAATTCTATTTTCTCATAATCCGTCCAGGTGTAAGCTGCGGTCTCTTGAGGATGTGAAACCGGACTCCTTTTGCTTAGCAAAAAATACAACAATTCTAACCGGGGTTTCAGCATTAAGAATATATCATTTAGAATTTCTTTATGATAATTCTTTTTCCTCGTAGCCAGTCCACTTGATAGTAAAATCCTTGTGGTTAATTAATATAGCACTTCTGTTGCTTGCACAATGATTTTCTCTCATACCAGTCTTGATAGCTTGAACCACTAAAGTTAATGATGAACAATCACTGTTTAATGTTGACACTCGATGTACTGTCTGGTTCATGAGTGACTAACCGCAATGACTGTTCTTCATATATTGACTTTAAAATCTGGTTCCTTTTCTTTTCTCCTCTCTCTCTTTAATTCTTCTGTACTGTCTCTGTCACCTTGAAATCTCTGTCACTTCAAATGAATCCACTTCTTAACGAATACTCCACTGAGGCTTGATCAGATGACTGAGCTTCTTTCAATGTAGTAATTCCCCAAGTCTGTAGATTGACCTTGATCTTTTTCTTCTGACAGATAATACAATCTGAGATTCCTTGTGACAGTCTATATACTATTTACTAATACAATCTTGTTTAAGTTGAGTTGTATCCTCGAAATACAAATAGGCTACATCATATGCCTTTCAATCTCCCCCTATTTGTTTGTTAGACAATAACAAGCAAATACCTAGAGGATAACTCAACTAACTCACTTAAACAAGAAAAAGATTAAGCATTTAAGAGCTTAGTAAATAATACAAAAAAAATTTCTCTGGTTTAGATTTAACAATTCCAGAATCCTCAGTTGATGAAATGATAGATGATTGTTCCTCTAGCACTGAACTGATCTTCAATAGATAACTCATCTTCATTTCTGATTCTTCATATCTCTGCCTGATAATCCTTCACATCTTACATTGGCTATTATCAGCAGTTCTTGATTTACAATAACTTCCCTTTTCTGACACAGCTTTTCTCACTTAAGAAAAACAACTGTTCCTACTATGTAGAAAATGGTGAATCAATACCACTAAAACTTCTAGGAAATCTACTATTCCTCCACTTAGCCTTTATACATAGTACATTGAAAGACTAATAGAATAGTATTGTGATGTAATCTTCTCCTTATATCTCCACTTTCATCTCAACTGAAGTCCCCTTACTTTTCCATCTAAGGCTCCCCCTTAGTAACTTGACTTGCTTCTCTTCCAAAGCACAGTCTGTAAATGCTCCCCCTTTCTAACCTACTCTCATTTTTCTTGTACCCCTTTACTTCTCCCCCTTAGTTGAGGAATCCTCCAATCAACTAGTTGACAAATTAGTTGTACCAATTATAGAGTTCTTTGTTAGAAAGGAAGTTTCATTTTCTTCCTCACTGTGAGTGTGTGATAGTGTTTAGTGTACCTCACAAGTGTTTCACTCTTCTCTCCACTCATTTATGTTGAGTGTCTCACTTCTCTCTGTGTTTACACTCTTGCTCACTAGTGTATCACTCATATCACTCATAGCTCCAACATCCTTTAGTGTACCTGCAAGGAAAAATCACCCTAGCCCCTTCAAGAGAGGTCAGTGGTGGTGCAATGGGAGTTCGCAAATCCCAAATCCTCATTGGACTCGTCAGACGAATCTGAGTCATAATCTACAAGTTGCTAGTTTTCCCTTTTTAGGGTTTTCAGATTTGAATTCTGAGAAGGTAAACAATGATCTATAAATTTAGCATTGAGATCAAGGTTCCCTTCTAATGTCTGTGAAGACTTCACCTTGTTAAACTCATCAGGTAAAATCTGAATCATAGTTTACAAGTTGCCGATCCGCACCTATGTCGGATCCGTTACCCGCAGGATCCAGAGATGTTCCCTCTGGGGAGTTAGATAATGATCTTGTTGAATTTTGCATTGAGATCAATACCTTCTCTCGAGGTCTGTGAAGACTCTTGGTTCATTAAAGAACCTTTAACTTATAATCCTAACCGTAAAATGGTTGGATTACAGGTTTCCGTCAATTCATCCTTAAGTGTGTGCAATCTCACTTTGTGCATATGAAATATTTTGGTTAGTGTATAAGGTAGTGACTCTCCAACTGAATATCCCACACATCCTTATTTGCTGCATCACGTGCAGTTACTCCCTGGTGACCTCTAGTCTGATAGGTTACTTCCTTTTAGGGTGTAAGATAGAATGTGTTTGAGTTTGACTGTAGTCTGGGATAAAAGTTGTTGGGTTTACAACCTTATGACTAATCATGTGAGAAAACAAAATTCCAAATAGATGAACCTGCATCACAGAATATAAGCAATAGAGATAGAATGCATTTTTATCGGTGAACATTTTTCTAAGAAAATATTGCCTTTTATCTTAAGAGAAATGATATACAGTTGTGATTTCAAAAGATTTACAATGTAAGCAATCACAGCTGTAGACAGAAATTTTGAGTTATGGGAAAGATATAGATCTTGAGCCGGTTTTACTAAACAAAAATCCAATTAACAATAAATATTAATCAAATTAATGAATGTTAATGTTTAAACCAATACAAACAAAACTATTTTATCATGTTTTAAGTCCTGTAATATAGATACCAACTATTAGAAATTGTTAGCAATTGATAGGTATTGTCTTCCAATTGTTAGATCCTGAAAATCAAACATTAGTCCCTAAACACTTGAATTGACATATACCAATTTAATACCAACAATGGTCTTATATAAGAAATTCTGTTAACAACAACAACACAACAAATAATTAGAATTAAAACTGCAGGTTATGTGTGTGTTAATCAGAAGAACGGTAAAAGACCAAGTACAGGAACCTGTTTGTAAGTTTTGAAAGTATAGTGACAAAACTATAAAAATTAAAAACTGTGTACCTAAACTGTACAAAACTGAAACTTAGGTGTCAAATCTGCAAAATTCGAAAGTTCAGTGCAAAATCTGCAAAATTCGAAAGTTCAGTGCAAAATCTGCAAAAATCGAAAGTTCAGTGCAAAATCTGCAAAATTCGAAGGTTCAGTGCAAAATCTGCAAAATTCGAAACTTAAGTGATAAAAATAAAAAACAGAAAACAAGTGACTAATCTAAAAATATACTACATATATTTACAGAAAAAAATGGAAAAAGACTATACAAAAAATAAGAAATAATATAAATAAATAATTATATTAAATAAAAACTAAAAACAAAACATTTTTTTAATCAATCAAAATTAACTAGGTAAAAAATATATAAATACCTCGATATTACACTTTGTAAGAAGTGTCATACCGAGTGTCATAATAATACAAATCTATCATATTAACCAAAAACAACTCCTATTACACTACATATTTACGGAACATGTTTTATATACAGAACATCAAACATGAATTAAAACATAAGTTACAATAAATCATATAAAAATATATAAAAATAAAAATAAACATAGGTTATACTTTTTACAGAATTAAAACAATAATAACAGGACAAACATTACAAAACATTAAATAAAATATAACTATTTACATAAGTAGGCTTATAAACAGACACAAGACTAAAATAAAAAAACAAACACTACAAAACATGTTAAATAAGATTAATATTCAAAAATTACAATACCTGTACAAACACATTAAAGTATATACAAGAATATTTATAATAGGTTAGCAAATCCATATATTTTCTAACAAAATAACTTTCTACTAGAAAATTATTTAGAGTAAAAATATGATTTAATAAACTATCATAAACATTGCAGTTACTTTAAAATAATGAAATTTTAAACAAAAATAGTTTCCTCAAAAATTCTAACTTGAGAATTAGAGAAAAATATTTTTAGAAAAAATTTATCATTCTAAAATACAGAAACATGGAGTATAACAAGAGAATGGCTATGACAGTCCTTTTTAGAAAGATAACAAGTAAGGATTTGGAAAGAATGTCATACCATTTACTTGGTGCTTAGACCTAGGCACCAGCTTCCATGCTTCTTGTTGTTCAGGATCAGCAATTGCTTTCTCAGATTCCTTAGATTTTATACCTTGATTCTGAGAAGCCCTTCTAGTTCTTACTCCAACATCTGGATCATCAATGATTAGTTCTATTCCAAACAGACTGTGCGAGAAGGTTAGATCTTAATGAATCGCCTTGTTCTTCATTGTGATGTTGTGTTTGACTAGTTGATCCTTTGTTTACTTACCCCGAGTAATTGTCAGCTTGACTTGATGATTCTTCTCCAGTGACATGGGTATCTCCAATATTAAAATTGTTTCCACCACTATCACTTGGATAATTATCATCATTAACATTTTACATTTATGATTTCAAGGCAACTCCTCGATAACAACAATTGTTAACTCCTAACAACTGTTTGTAGGTAGACAACCTTGGTTTTATAGATAATATTTAATTACCAAAGTTGTCTTGTCTGCAATCTTAGAAATGATATTCTAAGTCCAACACACCTTGATCCATTGTATACAACATTCATTATCAAAGTGATTAGAAGCTTGCAAATAAGCATAAAAATTATTCGAAGTAACTGAACTATGGTAACTTTAGATATTACAATATCCATAGTTCTACTTAGATAATTTTCACACCTTGTATAGTAGAATGAGTGAATTTCAAAAGATAAGACAATGATTACTTAGAGTTCTAAGTAATTTCACTTAAATCAATACATCTCACAATTAGTTTGTAAATAGAATTCTAACTAAATATCATTAACTGATATAAGTCAAAACTTCAATGCAACCAATTGTTATAATCATGATATTAATCATAGTGAATTTCTGAAAATGATGCATTAATAAGTTCACTAGAATTAACATCTCGCAACTAATTGAAGACCACTAAAGATAGGTCCAAATTAGTTATGATTCAAATTTATTTTGATAAATGAGGTATAGAGCAAATACTAACTTGAATTGCTTTAGGTTCTATAACTCATATTAATCAAAATAAATAATTAAATAATTAAATACTAAATCTCTATGAGTTAGATTTTAGCATTTAAATATTTAAATTATCCTTAAATAATCACCACTCAAATATATTACAATTATACACATGGCAATCATTCAACATATAATTTTCAGCTTGAGGTCTGGATGTAAATAAGTTCACAAGTCCTTTCAATATTGACAATTGAATACTTGTAAAATCATTTAAGAATTACTTAACAGATGGGATTTACAAATCATATAGCATTAATAAAATCCCAAATTTACAAACCAATCTTGAAAAATTAATTTCATCAAGTGATTTAGCAAACATATCTGGAAGTTATTCTTTACTAAAGATATGCTCTCTCAAAAGAATTGATACCTTATGCAAGATGCTTAGCCTTGAGTGTTCCACAGAGTTGTTGAAGATGAAATTGTTTCCTTGTGTTTTCCTACTTCCGTACAACTCATTGATCTGTCTCTATGCAGCAAAACATGTCAGAACTGATGTCTCTAGGTACCATCTCCGAAGATTTGGGTCCAACTGAAGACATCTGAAAATCAATTGTAATAACTACAAGAATAGATTCTCTAGGTTCCACTTGGGACCTTGCACAATTGCATATTGAGAATATAATATGTGTGTAAGTGATCTATTAGCAATTGAATAAGATAATGAGCCGATGATTCCTCTATAGCCTGATTAGGTCCTAATTAGTAGATCTTGAACTTGTTGGATCAAATATCTTTAGGGTACCATTTCCTCAGATTTGGGTCAGCTTAAGATTTTTGACTACCAACTTGTTAGGTCCAAACTAATAGGTCAAAAGCCAGCTATAGTGGTGTGTTGGCAGAGAGTCTTGACAGGTCTAGAATCTTTTGAACAGAAACAAAAGATCCTTGACTTACTTTTATTGTCATCATTCTTTTGGCTTACTAAATCAAATCAAAAGAATTGCAACTTTACCAACATCAAAACAACAAATATCTTGATATCAATTTATAGTTAGTAGACCAACATATAATATAATTAGGATATCATTGCACGTACATATTATTTATGTTTGTGCCTAAAGATGTAGAGAGTTCTATAAATATGACACCAATTGTTAAAAGATACCAACTGTTAAAAATTGATACCAGATGTTAAATTATAGTTAGAGTGTCATACCATGTCTTCCATGCTTGCTTGAGTGATTATACCAGTTCATACTAACCTGTAGAGATCTTCAATTATCTCAATAACCAGGATTGCACTTGTTCACATTCCTCTAACATCCAGATTCTGTAGGTCCAGATGTCCATTATGATCATGAATGTACAACAGGTGCCTGATATCCTCAAGTCTTGTCACTGGTGCTTCTTGTTAGATATACTATCTTATCAGCTTGTAACCTTGCATCCAGTTTGGCTTTGTGCCTCATAAAAATGCCTTGACATCCAGTTAGACTTCTGGTTATCCTTGTACCAAATACAACCTTGTTGTTTAGTCTGGATACCAGCTTCCCTTCAATCTGCCTTTTGTACTGATTAAGATCAACTTGCATTGCAATCACTCAATCTGGATCATTCAGGGCCTTTGTAGCTTAATTAGTTTCTTCTAAAAGAAAACCAACGAAATAATCATTGGTACTTGAAGCTCTGCTAGTCTTTTACTTCCACCATTATGAACACTAAGAATTATGACAAGAATTAATTAAGTCAACATTCTTTGTCTTGGCAGACATGTTCTCATAGTGTCCTTTGATTTTCAATGTGGTGTTGAGTTGACTTGTTGATCATTCAGTTGCTCCCCCTAAGCTGTTGCTGGGTATTCATGAAGATTCTCCATGCTTCACATTGGTTGGATCTGAATAATCATCACCATTGACAGCTGGGAGCTAGAAGTTGTTGAACATCACTAAGACTTTTAATCACCTTCTGTTGATTAATAACAATCACCCTGTAGGTTGTAGACTCCATTGAGTAACCAAGGAAATTATCCTCTTGAGCATTAGCTGATTGCCAGGATGCTCACTTTCATTTATCATTGAAAAACAATTTCCTTCATAACTTGTGAGGTCTTCCTGTATTTCTCACTGATCAGGGTTCAATCATGTTAGTAGCAAACTATTGACTGCCTTAACATTAATACTCTTGAAGGTGCAGAAATCATCCAGAACACTAATAGATATCTCCTGTAATCTGATCTCCAAGTTGTCATAGTCAGTTTGCTTCCTGCAAATCTTCTAGATGTGATCAATCACCATCAGTGGTGTCTTGTCTTCAGATTGTCTGAACAACAACTTGTTTGTTGAGAGAAGCCATCAGTCATCACCACTAAAGTATATTTTTCTTTGATGTAGAACTTCTGTGTGATGCTTCTTTGACTTCCCTTTATGACATGTCTCATAATTTCATTTTTCTTTAATTCCAGATGAGGTAGTCTCCTTTACTGATTCGATTTTCGGGAAAGAATCTCTTGATTTGACATTCAGGCAAAAGAGCTTCATTTGTCATAGTTGCACTCTTGTCTGATGAATCTTTAGATTTGACATATTGACTTCACCTTAGACTGAGATTCCATGTCAAATATTGATAAGTTCTCTTTCCTTAATCCTCGAACAATAGGCTCTTCATCTTGTAAAAGATGCTTTATTACTGACAACATTCCTAGCTATTGAATAGCCATGACCCTCGGTCATACCCTTGCTGTTATCTCCAAGGGATACCACTTGGCCAAATTCCTTCACCACTCTTGACAGCAGGGCTCTATCCTCGGTCATATGCCTTGAACATCCACTGTCCAGAATCCACATAACACGATCTACCTGTTACACACCCTGCAATGCCAAAACGGTTAAACTTTCTTCGGGACCCAAGCTTGGTTGGGTCCAGAGTACTTGAAAAATTGGCCTTTGTCAGGCAAAACCACATTCTTGACCTTGACACCAATTTCATCATTAAACAATAGACATTTAACCCTATAAACAGATTTGACAATCTTTTGTTTTATCTTGGGTATCCATGTCTCTTTAGCAGCAATAGCATTCTTTTCAATGACTGGACATTTGACCTTGTAAATAGCCTTAATAAAACTTTGTTTAGGCTTTGGTACAAATGTCTCTCTCCTAACATGAGGAGGACTAGCAGTCTTTGATCTAACATTGTTGTTCCTGTTCATATGTTGTCGAGGAGTAGTCTTATCATCACATGCATGATTACCATTAAAGTAAGCAGACATGACATTAAAAGCACAAGACATACAATTGACAGCACCACATGCTTTATGAGAAGAATCAATAATAGGCATGGTATGCATGTTAGACATGTTATTGTCCTTTTTCAACCTGTTATCACCTAACCCAATTTTAGACGAACTGGTTGACTCAACAAACTTAACTGGTTTCGTAGAAACAACCTTATTAGATTTAACATTTTTGGTTGTAGGTGCCTTAACAGATTTTTCATTAAGTTGGACACTTCCACTAGCAATGTCCTCAATACGCATCTCCTCAAATCTAGAGGCTCTGCAATAGACTTCTTAAAGAGTGGATCTTCAACATCCTTAAGCACATGTGGTATTCCCCTTTCTTTAGCACTAACAGGATTAGGGGAGTTTATGCCTAACATTCCAATAGCCTCGTTGTAGCCAAACCCTATTCCTACGGTTCGGTCTACAGCTTGTTTATTGAAAAACTCTTTAGAAGTTTTAACAGAATTAAAGCAAGCAGATAATTTGACATCCTGTTCCTTTATCTTAGTTTCAAGTTCAGCAATTTTAGCAACTTGTTTTAACATGTATTCTGATATCGACTTTTCCCTGTAGTTAAGTCGAGCTATTTCTTTTATTTGCTGATCTTGATTATCATGCACTTTTTTTAGTTCTAACACTTCATTTTCAAGATTAGTGTTTAACAGATTTATTCTAGCATTTTCAGTTTGTGCATTACCCAAGGAATTACGTAAACTACGAATAAGTTCAGCATCAGTGAGTATTACCGGAGTTCTGTAATAGTCGGATGTCTCAGCATTTGCCACAAGCGCAAAATCCTCAACCACCTCTTCATCACTGTCTGAATCATCCCAGCTCCTTTCCCGAGCTACATAGGCATTGTCTGCCTTCTTTTTTTCAGATGCATACTCTCTCCTTGCATCTTGTTGAGGTTGTTGACACTCAGTTGCAAAGTGTCCCAATTCATTACATTTGAAGCATCTGATATTGCTTCTGTCTACCATCCCAGTCTCGTAGCCACCCCTTGTGCTACTTGAGGAATAACCTCCTTGCTGGAATCTATTCCATGTAGACCTGAGTCTGAAATTGGGATTTCTTCTAAATCTGATATGACTAAACTGCCTTACAACCAGTGCCATTGACTCATCCTCCAACTGCTCTAGCTCCTCTAATGAATAAAATTCTCCACAACCCTGACTTGCAGCTGTCTTCCCATATTCTGCTACAATCACCTCCTTTTCAGAGCTGTAAGGTTGAACAACCTTAGCTTCCATTTTCACCGAGGCTTCACCAACCAAAGCAGTAGAAGTGTCATCTACTCTTTCCTCATTTATTATCAAAATAGTATCCCAGATATGCTTTGCATCTTTACAATTAACAACATGATTGTGCATGATTAAATCTAGGGATTCCATCAAAATCAGCTGTAGATTCATATCCAGGGCAGCTTCCTCCTTTTCAGCAGGGGTATAATTATTAGGGTTCTTTGGATACGTCCTTTCAGCAAATTCAACAACTCCATCCACAATTACTTCCTCTTCTGTAACCATATGAATTATTGGCCCGGTTTTCAAATTAAATAATAAAGACTTGGCCAATTTGGTAGACTATTTGTATATAGTCATTCTAGTTCAATTAAACACCACGCGCCAATGACTTTATTTGTTAAAAACCTGGCCACCATTTCTAAATCAACAAAACCAAATAACCTGCTGCCATTTTCTTGTTTTTTTAGCCGTAGGTTTTTTAATAGCCCCGTAGAAATGCTTTCAGTCCCGCACAACTTATAATCTTTAATTAATAAATAATTATTTTAATTCAGAAATTATAAAAATAAATATCTAATATTATTAGATATTTATAAATATAATTTTCTAAATAAATAAAATATTTATTAATATAAAATTATAATTAAACTCTAAACTGCGGTTACCTTAGCGTCTGGAACCGGACTCCTTTTACTTAACAAAAAATATATCAATTCCAACCGGGGTTCCAGCTTTAAGAATATATCACTTTCCATATTCTTGTGATAATTCTATTTTCTCATAATCCGTCCAGGTGTAAGCTGCGGTCTCTTGAGGATGTGAAACCGGACTCCTTTTGCTTAGCAAAAAATACAACAATTCTAACCGGGGTTTCAGCATTAAGAATATATCATTTAGAATTTCTTTATGATAATTCTTTTTCCTCGTAGCCAGTCCACTTGATAGTAAAATCCTTGTGGTTAATTAATATAGCACTTCTGTTGCTTGCACAATGATTTTCTCTCATACCAGTCTTGATAGCTTGAACCACTAAAGTTAATGATGAACAATCACTATTTAATGTTGACACTCGATGTACTGTCTGGTTCATGAGTGACTAACCGCAATGACTGTTCTTCATATATTGACTTTAAAATCTGGTTCCTTTTCTTTTCTCCTCTCTCTCTTTAATTCTTCTGTACTGTCTCTGTCACCTTGAAATCTCTGTCACTTCAAATGAATCCACTTCTTAACGAATACTCCACTGAGGCTTGATCAGATGACTGAGCTTCTTTCAATGTAGTAATTCCCCAAGTCTGTAGATTGACCTTGATCTTTTTCTTCTGACAGATAATACAATCTGAGATTCCTTGTGACAGTCTATATACTATTTACTAATACAATCTTGTTTAAGTTGAGTTGTATCCTCGAAATACAAATAGGCTACATCATATGCCTTTCAAAATTGCTCGTAATGTTTTTAGAAAAGGAGAAATTAATATTGTCCGTGATATTTTTAAAGAGTAATTTTAGTTAGATAATATAGGAAAAAGATGATACGTTTTAGCTAAAAAGGATAATCGGTTAATATTAGTATTACAAAATTATTATTTAATTTTATTAAATAGAACCGTCCGTGATATAATTGGAAAAAGAGAGATTTTAATTTGAAAAAATAGAAAAGATAACGTGAAAATTAAAAGGTGACATACTTTAGCTGAAAAAGGTAATTGATTAGTTTATAGTAATTATAATTTAATTATTATTTTACTAAATAAAATTGCTGGTAGTATTTTTGGAAAATGAGAAATTAATGTTACCCGTGATATTTCTAAAAAAAGAAATTTAGTTAGAAAAATAAAAAAGATGATACGTTTTTAGCTGAAAAGGTAATCGTTAATTAATAGCATTATTATGTTATGATTTAATTTTTATTAAATAGAATCGTCCGTGATATAATTTGAAAAAGTGAGGTTTTAGTTAGAGAAAATAAAAAAGGTAACTTGTTTTGGCTGAAAAATGTGACCCGTGATATAATTGGGAAAAAAAATATTTTAGTTAGAGAAAAAGAAAAGATAAAAAATTAATTTGTTAGTTAACAATAATTATAATTTGTTTTTTAATTAAATAAAATATAAAAGATATTATATTTTACCTGAAAAAGGAAAATTCTTACTTATTAAAAAAAAAGGGTAACATGTTTAACCTGAAAAAGGAGATTGATTGGTAAAGTAAAAAATTTAGTTAAATAAAATATAAAAGAAGATTTGTAAAAGGTAACCCGTGATATAATTGGAAAAGGAGATATTTTAGTTAGAGAAAAGAGAAAATATAATTTGAATGAAAAAATTAATTAATTAATAGTAATTATAATATGCTTTTTAGTTAGATAAAATATAAAAGATATTATATTTTACCTTAAAAAGGAAACTGCTTAGTTATTAAAAAGAAAAAAAAAGTTACTTGTTTAACTTGAAAAAGAAAATTGATTAGTAAAGCAAAAATTTTAGTTAGATAAAATATAAAAAAAGATTTTATCTGTAATTAAGTAAGGGTAAATAAGTAAAATCAACGGGTACCGACCAATCAAACTTTTAATGTTTCGGCTTTTATATAATAGTATAGATAGGGTATCGTTCTAGGCAAGGATCAAGGGTTCACTTTTAACTTATATTTTGTCAAGATTTAAGATGGTTTTGTTTTATGATTTTGCCTAATATCTAAATTAACTAGTAAACAAGAAAAAGTTTATTTGTGAATAATTAGAGAAACATGTTTGAAAGCATGAATATCCACCCCTGAACCTATGACACAATCCTAAAATTCCTTGATATGTTTTGAAAGATACTTATAATGAACTTGCCATGGACCACATAGAAACAAATTTTGCTATTCGTATAATTCCATGGACCACATAGGAAGGCTAATACGAATGACACACTGATACAATTAATCACATGGACCACATATAAAGATTAATTGACTTACAGATAAATAAATCACATAACCTAATTGGATGTCCACATACCACGGTCAATTCAAGATTATCTATAAGCATTGTCACATATATAAGCACAATCAATAACACATCTCCGAAAATCAAAACTGTATAACTGTCATAAGGTTTTGGGCTTCAAAACAGCCATCCAACAATAAAGATCCAGCCAACCATGCATAACCATAGGGAAAATCGTATGATACATGAAGAGATTAAAATACAATATAAAGTGTAAAGGAAGAAGAATTATCCTTATGTTGTCGATGTCAATTCTCCAAGCATAAAGTCCTCCTTCTCCTCCTCTTGGCTATTCTCCTTTATGTCGCTATTGTTAGATTTTTAGACTACTAAAGAAGAGAGGAAAATATAGAGAACAAGGAGAACAAAAATAAGATGCATACTTGATGTGATATTCCAAATAACCAACATGTGGTTTTAAACACAAAAAACAAACTAAACTCCTAAAACCTAGCATCTATCTTATCTATTAGTTATTTAAAAAACACTTAACAAACTAATTAACAATATTTAAAAACAATTCAAATAATTTTGAATTATTCTCAACATTCCCTCTTAATTCATAATTCTAAAATTTATTGGACCATTGATGTAGTCATTTTTGTTGGAGCACTTCTCTCCACAAGCTTTTTTAGGTGCACTTCTCACCAATTTCCATATCTTGGTGCACTTCTCACCAATTTCCATATCTTGATGCACTTCTCACCAATTACATACGTTGATCAATTACATACGTTGATGCACTTCTCACCAACAACATATCATTATTTGGAGCCCTTCTCTCCAAGATGCACATAATCATCAAAAAATTCAAAACAAAAAATCTTGTTCTTCCAAAGCCACATGTGCCATGGTCTTCTTTTCTTCTTCCACAACCACCTGCCCCATGCTCTTCTTTTTCAATTTTTCTGAATATGTGATATTTAAAAATATATACTTTCATCTTGATGGCTCACCCACAAATATAACTTCACAAGCCCTTAAGATCGTAAGGCTCTGATACCACTGTTAGATTTTTAGACTACTAAAGAAGAGAGGAAAATATAGAGAACAAGGAGAACAAAAATAAGATGCATACTTGATGTGATATTCCAAATAACCAACATGTGGTTTTAAACACAAAAAACAAACCAAACTCCTAAAACCTAGCATCCATTTTATCTATTAGTTATTTAAAAAACACTTAACAAACTAATTAACAATATTTAAAAACAATTCAAATAATTTTGAATTATTCTCAACAGCTATGGATACGTGCATGATTTGTCTAATAATAATAGTCTAATACCAAAAAGTAATTTATTTTAATGTCTAAAGGAATAAAACATGGCTTTCCATAATTGAATAAATTTCTAAAAGTCAAAATTCGTAGTTGACTTTTCCTATCTGATCTTGGGCTGCTTAAAATGGAATTTAATATCTGGGCCTATCTAGGAAGGAAGAGAATCTCGTTATATTCGCGTGGGTTGTTAAATCGCTGAAATTCGATATCTAGAACTCAAGATATGGCCCAGACAATGAATCTTGCGCGTGCGGCCCAATTAATCCGAATTTAATTGTAATTTAGCTCCAATCCTTTCCAATTTAGAATTTCATGCTTCCTACAATAAAATATTATAAACTAATTATTAAAGATCCAATTAAATGTAAAATATAATTAAGATGGGAATAAAAATCATCTAAAATACATATAAATATATATTCTATCAGCTCTTTGTGTTATAACCTCAGGAGAGATTCCTAAGGACAATCTTAGGCCCCGTTTTCTCTATACATTATTTAATGTTAATAAAATTTTAGTAAAAATATTATCACACACTTATATTTTTCATTCAGTATTAATATTATTTAAAATTTTATAAAGTATAAACTCGAGTTCCAAGAAAAGTTCGGTTAATTTTGGTATTTTATTTCAAATATTAAATATTTTATGTCTTAGTTGTTTTTGATTGCTACACTTTTTTCAAATATTTTTATTAAAAAAAGCATTTTTTTTAAAGAAAGTAAGTATTTTTGCAAAAACAATTTTTAAAATTAAATTAAAAAATCTCTAAAATATTGGAGTTTAGTTTCACTTAAGACCTCTGAATCGACTATTCGACTGTGAAAATGTCCCATAAAGATTTTTTGTCAATCCAACTCTCGACCGACATGTGTCAACCCGCTATTATCGCATTAGCAACTCAAACAATCAATCTAACATACGAAATATTCGGGACCAAAATTTAGGTCTGGTTCTTAGACCAATCCAAACTAGGGTCTCCAAATTACTGGAGAAAGCCCTGACTAGTATATTATAAGCATGACATATTTAATATAGTATGTAGGGTGCCTCTAGAGAGAACCACCTTATACAAAAAAAAAACATAAATTTATCTTTTTTTGCATTAAAAATAATTATAAATCCAAATTAAGAAATAGAAAATGAAATTACACAACTTTTCTTTGAGAAATTATTAAAAATTAATGAAAATAGGAAATAATCCAAATATACCACCCCAATCTCACATCGAGGAGATTTGGGACTTCAGTTCAGTTTATAAGGCAAAGTACTACTACTAAGTGCACCATCAAATTATGATCTTTTGGGGGCCTGTGGTGGGCTTGTGGATTACCCAATTTGGTTGCATTTGGCTAGTTTACTTTGACTTATTTCGGATTCGTGATCGGAACTTGACCCGATTTTCGAAAAAGATTCAGGGATTTGACGGTTGTCTTATATGGTATTAGAGTTGACTCTCGAAAACTTGATGCGTCAAATTGTCGTAAGTGGGGGACACGAAGGCTGGTGGTATTATCTTATGATGGATAGAGGTCTGGAAGTGGGGACACGAAGCCGGTATTATCCTACGATGGTTAGGGAGAACGATCTTGGACCTATGGGATATCCGTTCAAGCTTGACGAAAATGTCAAGAGTTTAAGTGGGGGAGTTTGTAACACCCAGTCCCGATCTTTGACCTATGGGATATCCATTCAGGCTTGACGAGGACTTCGGGAGTTTAAGTGGGGGAGTTTGTAACACCCAGTCCCACATCGAGGAGATTTGAGACTTGTGGATTACCCAAGTTGGCTGCATCTGGGCTAGTAAACTTTGGCTTATTTCGGATTCGTGATTGGGACTTTACCCGATTTTTGAAAAAGATTCAGGAATTTGACCTGGGTTGTCTTACCAAAGCAATTCTACAATAGAATCAAATTTATTCAAATAATTCTCCTGTAGAATCAAATTCAAATCAAGTTTTTTGTTCAGATTGTATGTGTTAAATCCTTTATAAATTTTATATGTTAGTATTCTACATTACAATTCAAATTTTATGTTTATGTCATTAGTATGTATGGTTATTGAAATTGATTGGTAAATGTTGGATGTTGTGTAACTTGTGGAAAGATGAAAATTGGTGATCCTTTGATTTGTGAAACAGAAAAAAGGAGAAGAGTCAAAAACGTAACAAGAAGAAAAAGGCTAAGTTGAAGGCTGCTGCTCAACTCAGTAATGAGTATGACTCCGTTCTCATGGAAAACCAAAAGTTGAAAACTAAGGTAGTTTTGTTGTTAGAACTGTGCATTTAGTTTTCAACTAATAGTAATTTAACATTGTCTTATTTATTTTGATTTTCCCAAATAGGTTGAATTGCTAAAAGGGAATAAAGGAAGCTGGAGTTGGAACCCATGAATCCGCTAGATGTAGAAGTGGTAGTCAAGAAAGAGGAATTTAGCATCAACCATGTAGTAGGCTTCGATCCCTTTATCGTATTTGAAATCAAGCCTGAGTTGTGTCCTCATTTTCTAGAAAAAAGGGAGACTCTATCTTTAGATGATGGATTTGCTCAAACTCTCGTTCTAGAAAGTACTCTTTTATCTTCAGAGCCTACTACCTTCTTCATTTTAATTACTTCATCAACTATATATCCTATCGTATCTTATTCTCTGTAGAAATTTTACGTCATTATGACTTTATAACTTCTTCATTACATATTCATCGGGAGATTATGTATTCTCTTAACCAAGGTAGGTTGTTTACTCTAATTTATCATTCCTTCCTCACCTTTCAATTACATTTCCTTAATTTCACGATCTCTCGCAGATCCTTCCACCACTAGTTTCAACAATAAAGATTTGGGGGTTGTATCTTCAAGATTTCACCTTCGGTTGTAGCTGTTTCCACTTTCTTTGGTAACTAAATATCATCCTTCATTTATATCTTCTCAAGAATTACCTTCTTCTTCGTAATTTAACTATGTCATAAATAATTATGTACTTGTCAAAATTGTGTCTTGGTAAAACAATATTAACTATTTAGCATGCACTATCTCGAGGTTCTATACACATATATATATATTTTTTTTGTCACTAATAGACGTTTTTACTAAGTCATTCAATTTTTTTCTATACTTATTTCCAACAGTTGTATATTTTCTTGACTGAAAACCTACTTTTAAATTTAGGCTTGAAAAGAAAATTTGATTGCTCGGGTCTCGTAATACATTGAAGTTCAAGTGAGAAAGAAGCAACTATACTGACTTCTGCAAAACTTCTATATAATCCAAATGATTCTGAATTTGAATTTTATGTGAGTTCTTGCTAATTGATTGTTATGTTTTGTTTTTGTTTTGAGTAAAATGCACTTTAGTTACTTCATAGCAAATCATCATTTGCACTCTAATTTACAATCTTTGACTAAAGGCATTTTGCAACCCCTTATTTCAAGATATCAGATAGTTTGCATCCTACCTTCCAATTTATGCTTAAAATATTTCCCATGTTCATCTTCTTATGCATTATGTGGGTTTTTTTAATCTTTCCTTCTAATTACTTGATCTCTATAAAAATTTATTTTATTTTTATACATAAAACCACACGACCATTATAATATGACATGTATCTTTTTTACCCCATAAATGAGCTCTTAATATCTATAATCTCTTTATAGATCTTTAACTCTAAAATTTTAAGCAACCATATTACTTCATGAACCTTAATGCACAAAAATCATTAAACTAATTGTTGAAAAAAAAATTAAGAAGGTGAAGATAGAGTTTTGTGTGACGTTTGTTAAATTATGGAAGACTCGGTAGACTTGGTTGTTTTTAATGATAATTTTTTTAATATAATTATTTACCAAGTCAAAAAAAAATCTGCATAAATTTGTTTTTGTCCGAATTACCCCTGATGTTTTACGACCCCACTGCCAATTGGATGAAACTTGTTCAAGCGGGTGTAAAATATACTGAATTTTGAAGCTAAAGGATGCGAAATACCAGTAGACAAAATTAGTATACTGAAGTGCAAATGATGATATGCATGGAGATGTGAAGTACATTTTACTTTTTTGTTTTTGCTATACCAGTTTTGTTCTTTACACACTTGATTAAATAACAAGTTTTACCTTCTTTCAACTAGTTGTAATGATGGCAGATGAAACTCGTCTTCTTGCTAAAAAAGACCGTGTCGACTATTATTACAATCTTCTTACCCTGAAAGTTATGTCCATGGTTGAACCAGAAGGCAAGCAGACGTTGATGGGATGAAAGTGATATCGTTGAATTTTTCTTTTTTACCTCCACCTTGTATGATTCTATTGGAAAGCTATATGAGTATCTTCCGAAATTTGGATGTTTTGAGCTTTTGACATCTGTGACATCCGTAAGGAGGTAATCCCTTTGTTCCTTTTATTTTATTTTATGTAAGAAAGTTTATGTGGTATAAAATTGTCATAACCTCTTTAGTTACTTTTTTTTGTTATTCACCAAACTGTTATATTTTTGGGGGTTAGTTTATTGTGTCAATTTTTTAACTGGTGAAAATCAGTTAGGGTGATATGTGTAAACAAACTACTCTCTTATGATGTTTCTTATGCGAGGTATTAGTATGAAAGTGTTTGCCTATGGAAAATGTTCAAAAATGCACTCAATGTATGTGTTTTTTTAATGGATTATGCACATGCAACTTGTAGTGCTTTATTTTTAGTCTTCATATTATTGATCATATTTGAATTTAAATTAATTAATGATAATTTGCGTTGGGATTTCAACTTTGCTCAGAAATGATGATGAAAAAAAAGTACCTAACAAAAAAATTCGTGGCAAATTTAAGCTTATTTCGAAGACTTAAATTAGTTGCTTGTACATAAAATATAAAATTAATTTGTATGAATATCGAACTTTCAAATTCTTTCAATTCTTTCAATTTTTATCTTAAAATTAATTAATGATAATTGCGTTGGGATTTCAACGAAAGGTTCGCGTGTAGTTTTTGGAGATCAGATTCGTTATTTTTGTCGGGTTTTGCGATACTTGAGGACTTGTCGTTGATGGGAAATCAACATATTCCAAGTTGATGTTTCCCCTAGGTTGGTAAACAGAGAGCTTGTAACGAAGTCGGAGTTGCTTGGGTCTCGTGATCATCCCAAAGGGGGAGGAATGAACCTTTGTTGAAGGGAATGTGACAACTCCCGGAGTTGTCAATCAATGATCGGGATCCTCCAGTGTTTGGGTTGTATGAGAAAGATTTGATCTATTTTGAGCATAGGACGGATATGGTTGTTGGTTATTCCGGAGCACCGTTGGTGAACTTAGGAGGATTTGTTATTGATATGCTTATTGGAGGGATGGCTAACACACACTATGCTATGGGCACAGATCCGGCCTTTTGATGAATATGCTAAATAGAAAGAGAAAGACATTAGACAACATACAATGAACAAAATAATACAGTGACATCAAATTCGTAATTGACACGTATTATATGCAAAAAATACTTTGAAGTGGTGATCCACCATATGAGCAAAACCGAAGTCTCCAGGACAGATGAAACTCTACTTCTTGCTAAAGAAGAACACATCGATTATTATTACTATCTTCTTACCCTGAAAGTTAAGCCCATGGTGGAACCAGAAGTAGTAGATTTGAGGTTTAGACAAGAAGACGTTGTTGATGGGATGAAAGTGATATCATTGGATCGTTCTTTCTTTACCTCCGTCTTGTATGACTCTACTGGAAAGCTATATGAGCATCCTCCAAATATCGGATGTTGTGAGCTTTTGACATCTGATTGTGGCATTCGTGAGGTAATCCCTTTGTTCCATTTGTTTTATGTAGGAAAATTGACGTGATGTCAAATTGTCATTAGCTCGTCAGAGCATACTTGACTCCCTTCTTCATTTTAATTAGTTCATCAACTATATATCCTAACGTATCTTATTCTTTGTAAAAATTTTACGGTACTATGACCTAAGTCTTGAGCACATATATCTTACTATAGTCGTCGATGTCGTTAGTGATGACCCTCAAAGTAAAACCTAAGTTATTGTCTATATTTCGATCATCGTTTCGTGATCGTGAGGAGTAAAATTTTTTATACTCCAGTCTTGTTGATTGCAAAACAAATCTTTTTCGATATGAAATAAGTGATTTTTTCAACGGTAATTATAAATTTAATTATTTCATATAATATAAATCCATCCATCCATCCATTTCTATATATAATAGATAAACCCCCTGTGAAATTATAATTTTGCCCTTAGATATTAGAAAATTACATGAAGATGCCACTGTTTTCTTATTCAAAGAAAAAATTTAAGTAAATTATGTTCTTGTAGGGATTTGAACCCATATACTCTCCAAATAAACTTGTCCTTATAACCATTGAGCTACATAAGTTTTTGAGCTTGAACTAAAAAACATATTACATAAACCTGGTCTCTCCCTTTTTCTTTTTTTCCTATTAATTTACTTTTGAGTAAATATGTTAATGATAACTTATATTGTTTATAAAATTTTGTATTTTCATTATCAAAAAATCATATATGATTATCTATACAACCAATTTTATAGATTTTTGGTATCAAATTTTGATAACAGTATCATGTGTGATGTACATTTATCTTTCTTTTACTTAAATAAATGTTTCTTACGTAGATTTTATATCTTTACATAATAGTGTTTTCCTATTTATACTTGATTTGAATTAGTTAGATATTTAATACATAAAACATGGTATATAAATCTATATGATATAAATAACGTATTACAAATAATTTACCAATTTATTTATTAATTTTTTTTAAAAAAAAAATAAAATCAGAGTTAAAATTATTTTAAAATTAGATAATAATCAATGTCATATAATATGAATTGATAACATGTTTACTTGACATCTATGATAATTATCGAATTATACATGTATAAATAAAAGATAAGATTTTGAAAAATAATAGATAGTATAAAAAATGAAATTAAATAAATCAAATAGTCAATTTAAAAAGAACTTTCTTCAAAAGTAGGATCATAAATTATATATCAAATATTAGGATTACTTCATATTTACATCGATTAAAATGTGAGATAATACACTCATAGAAACTTGGGTTGAATAATAAATATTCAAAAGTTGTGATAATTATATAAAAATAGGATTATATTAAAATCCAAAGTCAATTTAATAAAGGTCGATATTTTAGAACATAGGATTTTGCGTAGCATTCAAGTAGACAAAATATTAGGATCTATCAATTATATTATACACTTCGAATCTTTTCAAATTGTATGCCTAAAAAGATAAAAGTTTAGAATATGTAATGTTTTTCGCATATTGATTATAAATCACCTCAACTACTTTCATCATTGCGTAGATAAATTTTCCGTTTCTTGTGGTACTGAGAATTTCAAAATATAACTGATATACAAATAAATATGTCATCATTGTGCGACTGACACTTAAACTAGATGCTCGAGTTTATATTTGAAGAGAAAGGATGAAATCAAGAAATTAGTTCTTCACTAACATGCGTTTACTAGATTTTTTTAGTAGAAATAGACTAATTTTGATAAAATATTGAACAATTTCACTTTAGAATTTGAATTATGTGGATGGAAAGTTTTAAGGAAAGTTAAAAAGAAACACACCTATTTTTTGAACTTTATGTTCTCTTAAATTCAGTTCTTTATTTTCTTCGGCAAAAATATTAAGACACAAAATTACTCCAAGTATAAATTATTATACACTTTCTACATGTAACATAACTTTGTACACATTCTGCAAATTAGTCAAATTGTGTTATATCATCTTAATTATTCCATAAAATTTGGAAAAGTAGTGGTTTAATGTATTTATAAACTATACCAAGTCCTTTGATTTTGTATGTAAGACATACAAATTTTTGAATACTTTTGATTATACTTACAATCTTATTATGATAGAATGACTCTAATTTTTTTAATACTTTAATTATGACTGCTATTCTTATTATTTTAATGATAGAAAGATTATCAAAATTGTGAAACAAATCTCAAAATCTAAGAATAATGTGGGTATAGCTATTGATCTTTTAAAGCAATATTTTGAGGTTTAGGACAAGAATTATATTAAGTTTAAACTTATTTTCGAATCAAATCAGGTAATTACTTCTACCTATTTTCATACAAAACTAACTATGATGAAACCTGCTTTCTGAAAGAAAGAAAAAACGTTGAGTTGAGTTTATTGCTAAGTTTTCAATGAAATTAAAGAGGCGATATTTTCCAAAAATCGTGGAAGCTATGTCGATTGTGAAACCCTTCAATTTATTAGATTTTTGAATTTAATAAATGTTAATTTTAAAAGGTGACTCCTTTTAGAATATTAAACATCTGAATAATGTAGGTGAAGATCTTTCTGTGTTGACAATATTATTGGAGAAAATAAGTTAATTAAGAAATTTACTCGAAGAGAAGGAAATAGAGTGACTTATATCTTAGCGAGATATTTAAAGAAATACATATTAAGGAATGTACTGATTTTATTTGGAAAATATTATATGATGAGTATTATTCATATTGATGGTATGTTTTTTTATCATTGCTCTAAAAGAAATATGTTATAGCCTCTACAATATATTTATATGCTACAAAACATCCTCTTTTTAGTGCTCACATGATTTATGCATAAATAAAATGATCCATAAATGAAAGTAGTGATATTATAATATGTATGAACAGAAAATGTGCAATTGTACTAAAAAAATATCCTTTAAATCGTAAAAATGCACGAATTTGTATCGATTGATAGAAGATGACCCGTGCCTCGAACAGGTTATTATGCTAGTTTATTAATTAATCATCAACCTATATCAAAATATAGTTATATAAAGGAGAAATAAATTGTAGGAATGTGACTTGTTCAAAATCTCTACCTTTTATTTTGTAATTATTTTAAAATTTTAACATATCTAACTATTTTATGAAGATTTTTTTTACCAAATTTTAATTATTTTTCTTTTAAGATATAAGGCATGTAATATACATTACACTAAAGATAAAATTGTTTTAAAGATGAGATTTTTTTGAAAAAATTTACCAAATATCTACTTATTTGGAAATATTTTTGGTTCCCTATTTTAATGAGGAGATTTTTTGAAAACATATACCAAATATCTAAGTATTTGGAAACATTTTTAGTTCTCTAACATTTTTCAAATAGAGTATTTACATAATTAACCAGTAAAGATCTAAAAAACTAGGATATCGTATTATTTTTTATACTGTTTGTGGATTTAATTCAATCAGTCAATATATATATATATATGAGTAAGTATATATATATATATAGGCCAGGATTCTAAAGAGAACACCCTTAAAAAGAGAACGAGAGAACATATCATCTAATCATAATCATTGAATCTATTAGATCTAATGGCCCCGCCAGGGGCACCCAATACAAAAAAGTCTTATAATTCTACCCTCTATCCATTCATTAGTAAAAAATATAATTTTTTTTAAAAAAAATAATAATGATGATGATGATGATGTCACATGATTTATGCATAAATAAAATGATCCATAAATGAAAGCATTGATATTATAATATGTAGGAACAGAAAATGTGCAATTGTACTAAAAAATATCCTTTAAATCGTAAAAATGCACGAATTTGTATCGATTGATAGAAGATGACCCGTGCCTCGCACAGGTTATTATGCTAGTTTATTAATTAATCATCAACCTATATCAAAATATAGTTATATAAAGGAGAAATAAATTGTAGGAATGTGACTTGTTCAAAATCTCTACCTTTTATTTTGTAATTATTTTAAAATTTTAACATATCTAACTATTTTATGAAGATTTTTTTTACCAAATTTTAATTATTTTTCTTTTAAGATATAAGGCATGTAATACACATTACACTAAAGATAAAATTGTTTTAAAGATGAGATTTTTTTGAAAAAATTTACCAAATATCTACTTATTTGGAAATATTTTTGGTTCCCTATTTTAATGAGGAGATTTTTTGAATGTCTCCTAAAAGTTCCAGATGCAATGGCTTTATCTTAATTTTGAAACCAATGAGTTTCAACAAAAGCATAAAAGTAAAGTAAGCGTAGCTATATAGAATTCATCTGAGCCTAACTTACTAATTAGGCAGATCAGATCTTTAGATGTCTTGCTGAAGAATACTTCAGGAGTAACTTAATTCATATTCGACAAGTCCTCTAAAAGGCATAAAACAATGTATTAATCGAACTACTTGAGGAGGACATGGATATAATCATCGACCTTCCTCTGAATATGTTTCAACCTCCATTTCAATGTACAAATTATAGGTTATCAAGTTATTATTAATCTTGATTTACAGTATATAATAGTTACTCAATAAGGTCTAGGAATACATTTTTCTGCATGTTGCTTCGGAAGTAATTCTAGAAGCTTGCCAATGTTGCTTTTATTCTCAAACCTTGGCTTATCTACATCATGACAATAGACTACACCTAACATTCTTCCTCAAAATCCCTTAGAACTATAGAAAAAACTGCTGTGACCAGAGAAACTTTCGCTTTGGTAGCATTCAAACCAAGTTATTCAACTTTCTAAAGATTCATAAACCATAATCAACGTCGTGTTTGAAAATTTGAGGACAGACTCTTAATCAACCTATATGCATCTCATAAAACTTCAAAATGAGAACATTGAAGAAACGAGGTTCATAGTCATCATTCTCTCTTCACTTTCAAATATAAAAAAAAAACTAAAAGCAATCCTTTTTCACCATCTATAGGTAAGTACAAAACCATTCAAGTTAATACATAAAAGAGGCAAGGCACATATGTCTTTTACAGAAAAGGAACCCAAATTTGCCAGACCTTTACATCACAATCTAAACTACCACTGTATATTAAATAAGGAATGCCAATAGCTGAACTATTATCAGAACTAGAACTATCCACAGTTGCAGTTAGACACTTAACTGGTCTTTTGTGTCCTTCCAACACTGCCAAACAAGAATAAGTTTTTCCAATTTCTTTTCTCCAAATCCTTACTGTTTTATCAGCTGATCCACTGCATACTAAATCCGATACAACCGTTAAACAGAGTATTGCGTTTGTGTGCCCTCTTAGTGCACCAGTCACCACCATATTCCCATCACTGGATGTTTTTTCCCATACAATAATAGACCGATCACATGCACCGGAATACAACACAGATCCATCAGTGCTAAGGGCCAGAGCATTAACAGCTGACTTGTGTTTTTCTAGTACATGAACTAAAATGTGCTTCTTATCTCCTTCTTTCTTCCTCCATACCTTGATCTTCCTATCAGTTGAACCAGTATAAACTAATCCATCGTTAGACGATACTATGGCATTTATAGCATCATCATGAGCGTTCCACACAGACTCTAAACACTTGAAATCTGATGTCCTCCACACTTTAAACGTTCGATCCCACGAAGCTGAGTATATAAGAGAACCATCTTTTGATAGGGCCAGAGCTGATATAGTGTCCACATGGTGCACCCAAGTGCACTTCTTGTGTCGCCTGATTTCTACGTAGTTTTTTGCTAGAAAAAGTCTAGTGACACGATCATTAAGTGTAGGTAATGTGGCTATGCATTGGTGTTTCTTGTAAGGTGTGCTGTTGTCTATTTTCCAGACACGAATTTTGTGATCTTGGTGAGCACTAAATAGTTTTTCACCCAATATTACTAGGGACTTAACTGCACTGTTGCAGGAGAAAACTACATTCTCCGCTGAATCTTCATGGTCTGAAGGGCTTCGGCTCCACATGCATAAATCACCATTGGAAGAGCCACTGTAGAGGTATTTTCCAGAGAGAACAAGCGAAAATACATATGAAGGATGACCCTTTAAGGTGAATATACAGAGGTGATGGATTTTGGAAATTTCTTTTGAGACCGCGTTTAGGGATGGAACTGATAGTAAACTTGTTTGAGAGGAGATGGAACTGCTCGAGGAATCCGAGTGAAGGTGGTTCGAAAAATCAGGTTCTTCATGTGGTTGTAAAGGCAAAGGAGAAGTAAGGAATTCCATATGGTGAAGGAGAAGATAGGTGTTTATGTATGAGCTGGTTGGGGGAAGATGGACATATGAGGACTGTCTGCTATTTTTAGAGTAAGATAGAAATTAAAGTAGAGAATAAATTAATGACAAGTTTAGCTTTGAAAAAAGGGAAAAAGTTGTAAGGAAGAGGCCAAGAAAAAGTTAAGTAGATATTGGGCTAGAAAAAGAGACTTGCAACTTGGTCATTTGATGATCATTGTAAACAGTTGAACCATGCTGTGGGTGCTGAACAAGGTTTTCAGTGGTTCAAGACTGGGGTTGATCAGGACCACCAGACAGAAAAATGAATAGCATTTGATTTCAACTTGTTGTGAAGTCTAAGAAAATTCTATTGATAGATTTCTAACATTAAGAGTTATACTGGTTTAAGAATTTGCTTGAGTAGGAAATGAGTTAAATGCTGACTTTTATTTTAAAAACGTCCTGCTAAGTTAAGAAGGTCATGATCTTCCTTTGAGACTACAATCTCCTTTCTGAAATTTTCTTTCTGCCCCAAAATAAGACTCATATTAGCATTCACATTTTAACAAATCTGGTTTTTGTAACAGAGTTGTCAGATAGTTTTTAAGGGTACTTAACATTGATTTTTGACTCAGAACCATACAGATTCCGAACCCAAGTACACCTACTAAACCAATTACACAGTATAATAAAACCAACTTTACTGCATTGATGTGAAGAATGAACAAAACAAATATTTGGAACCTCGAACATTGTTTCAAGACTGGTTAATGCAGAAATTTTCCTGCCCCAATTGACCTAATTAAAAAAGAACAAAATGAATATTTGTAGAAGCATGAAATTGAACCTCGAACCTTGTTTCGACATGAAACTATCCATATTAATACAGGTATTGAACTATACCAATTGAGCTCCTTCCCCAATGAAATTGTAGTATAAATTAAGTTAATTGTAAGTAAAAAATAGGAGGTGGGTGCATATTTGTTACTATGTCATTAGACAAACAAAAGTATTTATCTTGTGTTTCATTTCCTGTTCATTCCATATAAGTAGAGATGATCATGTAACATGATACACAAGTGTCACAACTAAATGAATTTAGTGTTAGCATTCACATTTTGGCAAATCTGGTTCTTGTAATCATGAACAGAGTTGAGAGATATAAATTTAAAGGGTACTTAACATTGTTTTTTGACTCATACCATACAGATTTCGAACCCAGTAAATGTAAGACCTACAATGTAGACCTAGTTAGTTTGAAGAAATGTAAGACCTACAATGTAGACGTAATTAAAATGAACAAAAGAAATATATGGAGAAGCGAGGAATCAAACCTCGAACCTTGTTTCTTCAAGAAACGACTTGTTTATACCGAATAAACATTTTTTTGCTCTACCAATTGAGCTACTTCCCCGATAAAATTTTAATATAAATTAAATTATAAGTAAAAAGGAAGAGGCGGGACGTGTATATTTGTCATGTCATTAAGCAAACCAAAGTATTTATCTTGTGTTTCATTTCTTGTTCATCCCATATAAGCAGTACATTGCAGCTGCTGCTTAGTTAAAAAAAAAAAAAGCAGAGGTGATCTTGTAACATGATACACAAGTGTGACAACCAAATGAATTTGTGTTAAGTACTCGACGTGTGAACTGAAAATAAAATTCGAGTACTTATTAGTGCGATAGTACTTGTATTACTGGGTCCTGCGAAAATTCGCTGGGAATTGAAGCTTCTTCTAAGAAAGTAACAAGTGATGCGGACACAGATCTTATATTCTGTCCCAAGACATGGACTAGCAAACAATTACATCCCTGTTTGCCTGCTGGAATCCTTGAGGGTTAGTGGAATGCTCCTTTATAACCCACACGCAGTCGCATTCTCTGTCTACGAGGTTCCATATTATTGTTTTTTAGCTTATTGTTCATGCTAAACATTGAAGTCAATTTTTGGTTCTTTTGATTCACTTGTTCAAATTGCGGATTTTGTGCATGAAAAAAGTCATCGCTTCATTTTTTTTTTTTTTTGATATTAATACACACGCACATACCCACCTTGTATTTGATAAGGTTCGAATTCTCGACATCCCGTAAAGGAAACAAGAAAGATACCGCTACACCAAGAATTTAGGTAAACATCCTTACACAACGGTCTTATATAATTTTATAAATTTCAAACTCTCAACCTAATGGGGACAATTTGGATGATACTGCTGGATGAAAAAATATTGGTTGCTTTGTGATTATATAGAGTCTGCAAAGTAGCAATAGTTTTTCTTTGTCTAATCGATTTCTGGGAAAATATTGTAAAGATTGTGACTCTAAGAAGCTGCAAGGCTTTTATAAATAAAATGTAATAAGATGCTGGGCCTGTATCCTGATAATTTGGGCTATTGACTGACGGGCTTGGATCTTAACTACCGTGGCTTGCACAATTGTACCATGCAAGATGGGCTTATCCTCTTGTATCATTGCAATATATATAATAAATCAACTGGAAGAAAACACTAATTTTGGAAAGCTTTAATAATTTATTTCTCGAATGAGTCGAATCATTTATTCAAAAAAAATGCTAGATACCCCGGTTCATAAATTCTTTCCCGAATGCTGATGTGACACTTATATAATTGGTAACTTTCCGATAATAATATGAGACCCCTTATATATTCATATGCGCTCACAAATTAAAATGAGCCATGTGTTATGTCACGTCATTCGGGAATATATTTGGGAAAATATTCGGGTACATATCATTGCTATTCCACCATCTGATATCTGATATCTCGGTATCTTACCATTTTTTCTAATATTAACTTAAATTTTTTCAATGAGATTAGTTAAAAGTTAAAATGGTTACCTAAAATAATATAAAATAATGATTGATTTACCAAATTTATAAGACATTGTATTCTAACACAATTGACTATATTGATCAAATTTATGTGTATAGTTCTGTTATGGTTCTTAACACTGTGTTCCAGAAACGTTTTTTGGAAATAAAAGAAAAGAAAGGTGGAAAACTTGTTCCTGAATAATTTATTTGGAAAGAAAGTTAAAGATTAGGAAAAAAATTCTTTATATATAATTGTCTCAAAAATTTTCTTCTCACTTTTGAAAAGATTTAGAGAAAAGAGAAAATTTCTCATTTTCTATTTTTTTTTCTTTTCTATCATAGATTCAGGAACGCAGTGTAAGAGTTTCAACAAATTAAATTTGATTAATGTAAAAAAGTTGATTATAATTTTAGAAGATGATTTTACATGATTGAAATTTTATAATTCATACAAATTATGTATAATATTTGATATGTAATATATTTTTATTTTAAGGATTTTTCCTATTAGAAATGCTCAAACTTGCTAAGTAAGAGGTGGTTTGCGTCATGAATTTTGAACTTGGTTAATGAAAATGAGAATGTGATTGTACAATCACATAATTCAAAAGTTATATGAATAAAATTCAATTATGCACTCTAATTTACAATAATCGAAACAATTTAAGAAGTAAATTATTAATTTCGGGTACAATAAGAGACGTATATAGGGAAAACATAAACAACCCAAGAATAATAATAGAGGAACACAAAAATGAATGGGAATGCAATGTCTAATAAAATCAAACACACTTCAAATGATATATACATACAACGAATTTAACACCTAAGCTAACCTCCTCATCAATACGTGGGGATCCATTTGTATACCCAAAAACAAAACGATGAAGAACAAAAATAAAAGAAAATTATATTTTATTTATTTACAAAATAAATAAAACTATTCCCACAACTAAACCTAACATCTGTCCCCACACTGGTCCCACAACAATAGCATGACTAGATTCTCTCTCTTTTGAACCCGGATTGGTAGATGCCACGTAACTAGGGTTGGACCCATACAACGATTGAATCCCCTCCACGTCATCATCGGCAAGTTGAACTTTCCTTTCACCGGACGGAATTGATGGAAACATAACGGCATCTTCAACGGAAGAATGCCCTAACCCTAATAAATGTCCAATCTCATGCACAACTACACTTTCCAAATCTACAGCGGAAACTGACTTTAAATCCTCACCGTTGATCACCCAATTCTCCGCACCGTCTAAATGTAACCGTCCACTTGTCGGAGAAAATGCGTGTGCTAGGGTTCCCAAAACTCCGTCAAACGGTTCTCCGTCGCCATGATCGCCGTTATAAAACCCTATTCTTATATCGGCACGTCCATTAGAATCGGTTTGTAGAAAAGTCAACGTTGTCACCGCTGACCACCGGTCAAATGCTCTACGGAACACTGATTTAACAGTGTCATCTAGTTGATTTTCGGGTGCGAAGGAATAGGTTAGCTCATTTTGTCCATAAGGCCAACGAGGTGATCCCGGGAAGTACGAATAATGAGCCACCACATGGAGTGGTGACGATTTCGACGACTTCCCGGAATTCATAGTGCTAGTGCCATTGACTATGTCAGCGACACCGCATCTAGGTCTTTGAATTAGGTTTAGTGTTTTTTCATCAAGTTCTCCGGTCGAATTCAAATTGAAGTTCCGTTGATAAGTCTTGAGAGCCGATTCCAACGAGTTATCGAAATCATTAGTAAAATTTTGGTTATCGAGATACCCGAATTGTTGGAAGTATTGCTTGAGTTTCGCTAACCCTTCTCGACTTTCCCCGGAGCGGCAACCGGTGAGATTGTGAAAGGATTCCCATGCGGCAGTTAAGTTTGCTGGCGGTGGTGGTAGAGAAGAAATATTAGGAAAAAACTTTGGAATAAAATCATTAGGGAATGCATGGATTGTGAATATCGAGGAAGATAGGGTTAGAAGAAATAATGAAGTTGTAAACAAGTTTAAAGACATGTTTAACATGTTATATGATTGTGTGCTTATGTTAATCTTTGTTTGGTTGGTAAAGTAATGGAAATGAAATATAAGTTTGGTGTTTGAGAGGTTATAAAGAAGTTGAATTCGTTGAGTTTCTTTATATGAAGGGCGGCATTTTGTAGCTTGTAAAGTTGGAAGTATCGATTAATTTGTTGGTGGACGAATGTCCTTACGTGTTGAATTTTATTAATTTGGGTCTAGAAGAAAGAAACAAGAGTTTGAATGTTTCCATGCACATTTGCGAGATGATTTTTTATACATGTGTAAAAATGAAAAAGTCAGAGATTCTGTTTCAGTACGTAGATGGTAGATGGATTACTTTTTTCGCAATCGAAGTTGTAACTTTTTTTTTTTTTGAAATACGAAGTTCTAACTTAATAACGAACATTAATTAGATTTATTATAAATTTTGTGATTTATAATTTGTGAAACTTCTTATTTGATGGTTGTAATTAGGGGTGATCGCGGTCCGGTTTGGTTCGGGTTGAAGGTCAAACCGAAACCAAACCGTATAGTAGCGGTTCTTAAAAAATTTAAACCAACCCGCAACCCGTAATCCAACAAAACCAAACCACTCGGTTCGGTTTTAATCGGTTCGGATTAGCGGATTTAAGCGGTTCGCAACATAACTTGATTAGTAAAAGTAGGAAATATAATAATATTTCTTCTTTTTAAACTTTATTTCTTACGTTTAGTAATCTTACGTTTAATTTTCTGACAATCAATTTAGTTGCAACAAATAAGGGCGGTAGAGACACAAAGTAATACAAAAATCTTACACATTAATTTTGAAGAAGAGTAATAAATCATCAATTGATATGTATGATAAGTTGATAATTGAGTAATTGATAATATTTAGCAGCAATTTAATTTGTGATTCATAAGATTAAATTATATTATGTTGTATAATCATAAATATAAAATTGAAGTATATATGTATAGAGATGCGGTTCGGATTGAAAGCGGGTTGGGTTTAGGTCAAACCGAAACCAACCCACGACCCACAGATTTTTATAATAGTTGAACCGAAACCATGAACCATATTTTGGTTTCGGTTCGGATCGGTTCAAAATCGGATCGGTTTATGCGGATTATACGGTTTAACCCGAACCGTGATCACCCCTAGTTGTAATATATATCATTAGATTTTTTTTTGAAAGAAAGTTTATTAGACATAATAATTTCAAAAAGTAAAATTCGATCGAAGTTTATTAAAATTGAATTAAATATGATTCAAATTAAATAATCTTTTGTTGTTCGTTATTTCTCTGACTTGGCTATGAACCTGCTTTATGCTCAATTATCAATACTAGCTTATAACCCGTGCAACGCACGGCTCCTTTTTTAATATCTATAATTATATTAAAATTTTAAATTTTATATGTTATTAATTTATATATCAATTTTTTGTTAAAAAATTGATATATATATAAGATTTTATACGTTCGATTTAATATTTGTATTCTATCTTGAATTCTTAAAATTTGATTTGAACGATTTTACAGTCCATGTGAAATTAACAAAATAGTGTTTAATTCATTGATGGTGTAATTATTATTTTCAAATCAAATCAACGCAGAATCAAACACAAGTTGAATTTATTCGATTTTTTGCGTTGAAAATTCTATTGAATTTTTTGTTGAATATTCAACCAAATTCTATTAGGCCTTAAAAGAATTTGAGGATTTTTTGCGTTGAAAATTCTATTCGATTTAGAAAATTTACTTATATTTAGTTGAATTTATCAAAATCATTTTCAGTATTGAATATACTTCTACTAACAACCAAATACAGGTTTTAATATTAGAAAATAACGATTTCCATCTTTTGATTTTAAGACCTAACGATCTTTTTTATTTTGGTATATAATAGAAATTTAATGTTATTTACATAATAATTAAATTGGTCTCCTTATTAAGTTTTAACTTTTTTTATTTTAGACTTTTTTAAAATCCAGGTCTAATATAACTTCTTTTAACTTATAATCTTTTTATACAATAATTATTTTTTATATAGTATAATTTTGATCGTCTATTTTTTAAAAAAAAATTATATCCAACGGTTGAGATTGTTTTGGCAACGACAAATTATCATAGTATCAAAATTTTGGATAAGATATCTTCTACAATTATTATATATAAAAAATTTTTAATTAAAATATTGAAAATCATATAGATTTTGAGATAATCTAGAAGAATTTAATACTTATAAAATTGTTTATTAAAAATACTAATTAAATTTGATGAATTAAAATATTTTAAAATATGTTAATTATGGTGTGCTAAAGGCTTCTTAGTTTCCTATATTTTAGGCGTACACAGAGCCCCAAAAGGTCACATCTACGAACATGGAACATATTAATTAAAGCTGTAGTTAAATACTTTAATACTATAGTATTTTTCTCATAATTAAGCGAGAGATTATACATTAATATTACATACTGTATTGGACTACAGGTGGGAATAGGAGGCAGGTCAATAAATACTCTTCTAGTATAGTTCTGACCTATGCTAATACCTTTTATTATTTCTCTTACTCTAATTATGTAATAGGATATAATTTGTGCTCTATTTTGAATTATTAAAATTTGATTTTGATAATTTTATAGCATGCATGAAATTAACAAAATAATGTTTAATTTAGTGATAATTTAAAAATTATTTTCCAATTAAAACTTCAATATTAATAAAATAAAATAAATAAAATTTAATTGTATCATTTTTTAATTATATCCTTTTCATATTATAATTTTTTAAAAAAAATTCAATTCTAATACGACTTTGCTAGATTATATCCTTTTTAAATTATAATTTCCTTTTTAATATGATATACACATATCATCAATAAAAGAACAGTGCACATCCTCCGAATCTATTGGCATAATGTATGTTTCTCTTCCATGACTTCTTAAAATGTTACCAACTTCAGGAGGGTGAGCCCTCGCAGAATGTTTCCCTGGTAGACAAACATATAAATCCTTCGGCTTTAGTTCATATATAGATTTTTGATAGAATAATGTAATTATAATTGTATTAGGATTTTTTTTTTCCCTTGTATTTATAGATTTTTGATAGAATAATGTAATTATTATTGTATTAGGATTTTTTTCCAATTCATTGTAGACATCTTTTTTATTTGTCTATTTTGAATTGATTTTATTTGTTTATACATATTTTATTTGTTTACTAAATTAAAGATATTTTTAAATTAAATTTAGTTCTAATGAAGAAGAAAAAAACAAATCGATGAAGAAAGGATATTATAGTAAATTAACAAAGTGAAAATTATAAATAAATATATAATGATATAATTTATAATCCAATGGATGACTTTTAATCCAATTTTTTAATCCAACGGATCATAAGCTTTTAGTAGTACAGCGACGACGACCAAAACTTTGGATAAGATCTCCCTTATGCTTATAGCTTATAACCCGTGCAATGCACGGTTCCTTTTTTTAAATTTTAAAATGATTTTACTTTTTTTAATTTTATATGTTATTAATTTACATATAAAATTATTGTTAAAAAGTTGATAATTATATCATTACTAAATTAAAAATAATTTTATGAGTTTCGCGTGGATTGTAAAATCACTCAAATCTAATTTCTAGATCTCAAGATAAATCCCAAGGAATAGTAGATATGATTTTTTTTAAATACTAATAATAAATAAATAAAATATAATTCTAATTTAACATTTTTTAATTATATCCTTTTCAAATTATAATTTTCTTTTAAAAATTCAATTTTAATACAACTCTTTCTAATTATATCCTTTTTAGAATATAATTTTTCTTTTTAAAATTCACTTCAAATGCAACATTTTCTAATTATATCCTTTTTAGATTATAATTTTCTTTTGACTTAATTGCATGAGGATGGCCTCAACTATTTTTTTTTTGCACAAAAATGGCCCAAGTATTATTTTAAGCAGATGATTGCATTCCGTCTAAATTAATCTAAAAACTGTTGTTTATTTTTATTTTTTGGCCATTTTTGTGTTTTAAAAAATATTGTTCAGCCATCATGCTGCAATTAAGTCACAAATTGAATACACTCATCTGTTTAAAAAAAATAGTTTGGCCATCACATTGTCTATTTTTATACTTGGGCCATTTTTGTGCAAAAAAAAAATAGTTGAAGCCATCCTCGTGCAATTAAGTCTTTTCTTTTTAATGCGATCTAATCTTGATTCCTTTTTAGATTATAATTTTCTTTTTAATGTGATCTAATCTTGATAGTCTATTTTTGATCTAATCTTGATTCCTTTTTAGATTATAATTTTCTTTTTAATGTGATCTATTCTTGATCGTCTATTTTTAATCCAACGGATCATATGATTTTAATAGTACAGTGACAGGGACCAAAAATCAGTGACGACGACCAAAAATTTGGATAAGATCTCCTTATGCTTATTATATACTAGCCTATAACCCGTGCGATGCACGGTTGCTTGTAAACTGTTTAATTATATTTCATTAAAAAAAAAATTTTGAATATATGTTTTTATTATATTAAAATATTTTTTGAATTTTATAAATTTCATGAAAATCAATTTTATTCTAATTACGTATTTTAATTATTACTTTCAAATACATATGTATATACAAAAATATTATATAAAAGTAGTTTTTTTTTAACATTTTAAATATTTTTATCTTAATATTTTTATTTGATTGTTTATAATTTTAATATTTGCTAATTAATTAGTAATAATATAAATTATAAAAGATAATAAAATATGATTATTGGTTTTTGATATAACTGATAGTCTTTTTTTAATATAAAACAGACCATTATATCTTTCAAAACTCCAAAATTTCGAAACGATCTTTTCTATTAATTAATTATTTTTTAACTTTTTTTGTGACAAAATTAATTTTAATGCTGATTACAAAAATTGTGCACTGTAACAGACAAACTACTTGGCGTCTTGACGACTTGTTTGCTGTAGAAAGGACTCTCGTGGGCTTTGCCGTGTGCGTGTGTTTTTTTTTTTAATATATGTTTTTATTATTAAAATATTTTTTGAATTTTATAAATTTCATGAAAATAAATGTTATTCTAATTACGCATTTTAATTATTACTTTCAAATACATATGTATATATAAAAATATTATATAAAAGTAGTTTTTTTAACATTTTAAATATTTTTATCTTAATATTTTTATTTGATTGTTTATAATTTTAATATTTGCTAATTAATTAGTAATAATATAGAGGAAAAAGAGTTTCTACTTGACACTATAGGAAACTTTTCTACAGTATCGCCTTAAATTAAATCTGGACCATAAATTAATCTAATCAAATGGCCCCGCTAGGGGCACCACACACAAATCAAATACACCCTCACACACACAATCCCACCTAAATTTCTCCATTTTTAATTTGATTTTTCCCGTCAATTAGTGAATTGTTTTTTGAAATCTGACTTCACTGTATTTTTCTCCATCTCTCAACGATCAGTTTGCATATCATATGTGCAACAAAATCGTGATTTTAAGGCGACACTGTAGAAAAATTTCCAACAGTGTCAGGTAGAAACTCTTTACCCTAATATAAATTATAAAAGATAATAAAATATGATTATTGGTTTTTGATATAACTGATAGTTTTTTTTTAATATAAAACAGACCATTATATCTTTCAAAACTTCAAAATTTCAAAACGATCTTTTCTATTAATTACTTATTTTTTAACTTTTTTGTGACAAAATTAATTTTAATGTTGATTACAAAAATTGTGCACTGTAACAGACAAACTACTTGACGTCTTTACGACTTGTTTGCTGTAGAAAGGACTCTCGTGGGCATTGCCGTGTGCGTGTGTGTTTTTTTTTTTTGAATATATGTTTTTATTATTAAAATATTTTTTGAATTTTATAAATTTCATGAAAATAAATGTTATTCTAATTACGTATTTTAATTATTACTTTCAAATACATATGTATATATAAAAATATTATATAAAAGTAGTTTTTTTTAACATTTTAAATATTTTTATCTTAATATTTTTATTTGATTGTTTATAATTTTAATATTTGCTAATTAATTACTAGTAATATAAATTATAAAAGATAATAAAATATGATTATTGGTTTTTGATATAACTGATAGTCTTTTTTTTAATATAAAACAGACCATTATATCTTTCAAAACTCCAAAATTTCGAAACGATCTTTTCTATTAATTAATTATTTTTTAACTTTTTTTGTGACAAAATTAATTTTAATGCTGATTACAAAAATTGTGCACTGTAACTGACAACTTGACGTCTTGACGACTTGTTTGCTGTAGAAAGGACTCTCGTGGGCTTTGCCGTGTGCGTGTGTGTTTTTTTTTGAATTTTATTAATAATAGAGATTTAACCAAACCAAAGAGTGATAAAAAAAGAATATTTTTGAAAGAGTGACCAAAAAAAAGTACCAAACCAAATATACCCTATTTTGCTTATAATAGTATAGTATAGATAAGGTATTAATTATTACATAACATTATTGATGAATATGAGTGGAACAGAATTTAAAAATGAAAATGCGATGCAGGGTCCGCACTGAATAGCTTAAAAAATGGCAATATATGTTTTTTTTTTGTTTTTTTGTTTGCACTAATCACACGCCAAACAGAGAGATCAATTGACTTAATCCAGAAGGCACAACAGTCAAACGCGTATAATAACAGTTTTAACTCTTTTGTGCAAACGTGATTATAATATTAGATGCTGCAAGGTACGTAGTAGTTGCTACTTGGGGAGAAAAATAAATGCTCGAGGAAAATTGAAATGTTTGCTGCTCTCTCGTAGCTCACAGGTCATAGCATAGATCATCAAGTAGACATAAATTTCAAGAAAAAATGCTACAGTTAAACTTCGATAAATGAATAAGTTTGGGATTAAAAAATTTTATTCATTAATCGAGATTATTCATTTATCGAGGTCAAAAATACACTGTCCCTATTATGTCGGGACCGGAAAAAATTATTCATTTAATAAGGTTATTCGTTTATCGAATATTTATTTATCGAGGTTTAACTGTACTAGAATTTTCAGAAATATTTTTAATTGTTGAATTTTCATCATATAATTAATTATGTTTGTTAGATTTGACTGTACTTTGCCAACCAAATTTTTTACATTGATTAATACATAAATTCTAGATAAAATGTGTATATCAATTTTATCTCAATATTTGTTTAAGATATTATTGTCAGTTACATATTAACAAATTAATAATATTGAATGCAATAAATGGATAGTAATTATGAGGAGCGGAAGTGGTGTTGGTATGCTTACATATTGTGAATTTTGTTTTACAGTTTTAGGAAAAGCAAGAAAGTGAAGGTGGCTTCCCGATGGTTTCCCAGAGAGGTAAGCAGAGTAACATGCTCTGAGCTTTGTTCTATCTCCATCTAAAACAAGTAAACAATTAATAGTCAATAACAAATAAGTAAGAGAAATCTAACTAACAACTGATAAAGAAAATAATCTAACAATTACCTTCAATTAGATTCAGATGGAAGTATGGAACGGATGCATAAAGACTTAAAGAGAGGTTTTGTTTGGTACACTACTTCGATTGTGTTGTGCGGCTAAACTAAACTGCTAAACCCTAATTTCAATATTAACCTAGTACTAGTAAATGGGCTATACATAAGTAAATGGGCTGATGCATGATGGGCTATACAATAGTAACTAATACACACTTTATATATATATATATATATAGGTCATTGTTCCATGGAAAACCATCTTATGTGGAGAACCGTGGAAAACCACTTAAAATACATTATAATTGCTTTATATATAAGGGCTCCGCAGGGGCATCTTCACAAAAAAGTCTTATAATTCTATACTCTACCTATTTATAAAAAAAATACAAAAAATTTCAAAAAATGATGACGTGGCAACATTTTTTTAAATTTTTTAAAAAGTTTTTTTAATTTTTTTTTTTTTATGAATGGATAGAGGGTAGAATTATAAGACTTTTATGTGAAGGGGCCCCGCCAGGGGCCTTATATAAAGGACTATTTTAATGCATTTTAAGTGGTTCTCCACGGTTCTCCACGTAAGATGGTTCTTCCTAGAGTGGGACTCATATATATATATAGGGGCTACTCCAATACAAACCTCCTTAAAATACAAACCTACAAACCAATCATAATCTAATATTTCAAGCTAATCTAATGACCAAACTAGGGGTACCCCAATACAAAAAATGCTTAAAATAATTGGCTCTATCCAACAAAAAAAATAAAAAAAAATAAAAAAAATAAATAAATAATCACTGTTCACGTGATGACGTGGCAGTGGATTTCACGGTGCTTCGCACCTTCTTGTACGGCGCTTCGCGCCTTTATCATTCTAAAGTTGTAAGGAATGGCAATCAATGGTAAAGGCAATAGACGATTGACGGGTGTGTCGAGAGCCTTCGGCCCTCATGACTACCTAACTCATCCGTTTACTGTCTTAAATGTTAGCATTTCCACGGCAAGATTTTTTTTTTTTTCGAATTTTTTTTTTTTTTTTTGTTGGAAAGAGCCAATTATTTTAAGCATTTTTTGTGAAGGTACCCTTGGCGGAAACCTTAGAATAGATGAAATATAATTAATTTAGTGTTGGTTTGTAGGTTTGTATTTTAAGAGTGGTTTGTATTTGAGCACTTGCCTATATATATATATATATAGGGGGCTACTCCAATACAAACCTCCTTAAAATACAAACCTACAAACCAAGCATAATCTAATATTTCAAGCTAATCTAATGACCAAACTAGGGGTACCCCAATACAAAAAATGCTTAAAATAATTGGCTCTATCCAACAAAAAAAATAAAAAAAATAAAAAAAATAAAAAAAATCACTGTTCACGTGATGACGTGGCAGTGGATTTCACTGGTTAACGGTGCTTCGCACCTTCTTGTACGGCGCTTCGCGCCTTTATCATTCTAAAGTTGTAAGGAATGGCAATCAATGGTAAAGGCAATAGACGATTGACGGGTGTGTCGAGAGCCTTCGGCCCTCATGACTACCTAACTCATCCGTTTACTGTCTTAAATGCTTCGCATTTCCACGGCAAGATTTTTTTTTTTTTTTTCAAATTTTTTTTATTTTTTTTTGTTGGATAGAGCCAATTATTTTAAGCATTTTTTGTGAAGGTACCCTTGGCGGAAACCTTAGAGTAGATGAAATATAATTAATTTAGTGTTGGTTTGTAGGTTTGTATTTTAAGAATGGTTTGTATTTGAGCACTTGCCTATATATATATATATATATATTTTTTTTTTTTGGACAGCATATATATATATATATAGGCCAAGGTTCTAAAGAGAACACCCTTAAAAAGAGAACGAGAGAACACATCATCTAACCATTGAATCTATTAAATCTAATGGCCCCGCCAGGGGCACCCAATACAAAAAAGTCTTATAATTCTAGTCTCTATCCATTCATAAAAAAAAAATAAAAAAAAAATTTAAAAAAATTTTAAAAACCTGTTATGACGTCACAATGACATCATCATCATTATTATTTTTTTTTATATATTTTTTTTAATGAATGGATAGAGGGTAAAATTATAAGACTTTTTTGTCAGAAAATTTAAACCGCAACCCGTACCGCACCGCGCGGTTTGTCAAAATTTGAAACCGCAACCGCACCACGGGCAATAAAAAACCGCGCGATGTGGTGCGGGTTGGTGCGATGCGGGCAGTTTATGCGATTTGGTGCGGTTTCTGCTCACCCCTAACTATAACATATATACGTACATATAATTTTTGCAAATCGATGTTTTTATAAATGAGATGAACCTTTTCATGAATTTAAAGAATAAAATAATTTGGGAACATTTTCGGATTTTTTTTTGCAGAATATGTAACATTATTTAATTTTAAAATTTAATATCAATATGCTGTTGGAGAATAATAGTTTTAAGTGTAATATAATCAAAATTTTAAATATATTCTTCAAAGCTAGCTTAATTGATCTGGATAGATTTTCTTTGCAACTTTAAGTTTAAACGATACAATCACTGTTAAAAAAATCAGTTAACTCAGATAAGTACTAACAAATTAAAGATCAATAAACTCGGATTTTTTTTTTTTGTCAGAATCAATAAACTCGTATTTGATTGAGTTCTTGAATAGCAAAAATTCAGATGATTACTCGTCTTTTTGAGATGAAGTTGAGTATAATCGATTTTCAAGTTCTACAATAGGTGGTTAATTTTTAACATTTTGGAACCAGAAAAATAAAATGGCCGAGTAAATTAAAAATTAAAGATGGATAATCAATGTCAAAGATCTAATAAGTGCAATAATTAAATTAATTTAGAGCCTGTTTGGCTAACACTCCTTAAAGGAGTTTTGAACTTTAAGTAGGAAACTGTGTGTTTGGCAAAGCCGGCTTAAAGCCCGCTTTAAGTTAAAAAACTGCTTTAAGTCATAAGTTCCATTTAGGTACTTTTGACTTATGACTTATAACTTATGGAGTTTTTTTTTTTTTTTTTTTTCACAATTCTTGTAAAGTTTAAATATTATGAATTTAAATTTTTTTTAAGTCAAATTTCACTTTAAGTCAAAATTATTAAACTCCCATTTAACTTTAAGTAAAATTACCCAAACACTTTCATTCAACTTAAAGTAAACAACTTCACTTTCTCCTTTAAGTTAAAAATACCTTCATTAAGTCAAAAGTAACTTATTTTAAGCAATCCCAAACACCCTCTTAGCCATTTACTTTTTTTCCCGGATCATCACTTGTTGGTATTTTAGCAACTACTTTTCTAACTAGCTTTATAATCCTTGCATGGTAAGAATTCTATGCTATGAAGAATACCCTTTTGCCGATTTAAAAGCATAAGAAATCAATCATAGATTCTTATTTTATTGCTGCTACAACAGCCAAAAAACAAATTGTCTGGTCAATAACACTGAACATACTGCCTTCTAATCAAGAACTAAAGATAGATAAAACCACCAATGTAAATTATCAATGTAGATGAAGAATTCTTTTACCTGAAATGAAGCATCTGGTTTTGCAAGTGATTCCTTGGTCTCCAGAAGAGGAAACATCTTTCTCAGAGGTGCTAAGTTTCTTTCAGCCTGGTAAAGTTTCCCTGATGCCAAATAAATTGGGGTGTTGTTGGTAAATCCCATACCCCTTAGCATCATTCCGACCTATGCTGACAAAGAAAAGATATACACGGAGATTTATTATCCACTTAACAAATGATTGTGCTAGAATCAGGAAAGTACCTATACGTATTCAAATACCTGAATCAAGTGATGACAACTAACACACTGACTCGCATAGAAGGCAACACATTTATCTGTAAAGACTTATATCCTAAATATGCCTCACCTGACAAACAATTTTTTTTAATAATGATAATTAATCCCTTGTTTTTTAGTTATTCTAATGAGACACTGAAATATATCCTGCTATGAATGTATTTTCCTATGCGTATGATTTACAGATAGTGTACACATAACTTTATACTAAAAACTGTTCAGGACGATAATGAATAAAGAACATGGAAGATGGATGATGAATTTTTATGTAAATAGTTGAAACCAATCCAATGATGTTAAAGTTAAGGTTTATATATTGTAAAGCAAGTTATAGTTTCAAGTATGATTCATTCACTAATTCCACTCTCCGGAACCTTGCTACGGCTTATTAATTGATAAAATTACTGTTCCCCTATTTTCTTCTCATTAGCAACTTATGTAATACCCTTGTGCCACATTACTTTTGTCCAAGAATTTTCCTTTTTGTGGTGCTAGAATAAAGCAATTAAAGTATCGAAATATACCAAAATATGGAGGTGCACCGATCTCTACAAATCGCAGCTTGTTTAACAAGATTTTACAATGTTTCACATATAAATTATTATTACAATACTAAATATAGAGTAAGTACCCCAACGTCAGAAAAGGTGATAACGAAGAAACGTAGCTCAGAACTAATTTAGTAGATTGCATCGGCAAGACTCATATTTGCCACTACATTCGTGTAACAGTTGGAAATGAACTAATGGAGACACAATAGGAAGAAAGGATTAAGCTTAAACATATAATATGACAAATATTCCATAATAAATATAAACAAAATGATGAGAAAAAAAAAATTGGGAAAATGATGCTAAAAAACTAACCTCCAAAGGGGTCATCATAGGGCACTTTCCATTAATTCGATTCAAACCAGGTTCAATCACACGATCTTTACGTTTGAACTTATCTCCCCAACCCTTTTCACGTATTGAGTCCATCTTTAATCTTTCGGCTATTCCTCCATCGTATACACAACATGAGAAGGCCACCATGTCCTAAAAGCAGAAATGTACAATTGAAGATATTACACTGAGACCTGAGTTATAATTACATCAAACGTGCAATAAAGCCCATTATAAAAACATCAGATGATGAATTCTACCTCCTCAAAACGAAGGTGAATTGAAACGAAATTACCACCAGAGACGGAGCTATTTTCTGTCATACGACTGACCAATTGTTTTGCGAGTTCTAAGATTGGAACCGAGAATCTTAATGCTTCTAGATATATATTAGAAACTCATACATCCTCTGCAGGACAGCAATATAGAACACTGTCTATCTTTGCAGCAACCTTTTCAGCATGAATACAAAATTTAAGTGCTAGATTGAGGTTTGCATTTTACATGCACATCCTCTTCCTTTACATTAAGTACTTACTACTAGACAAGTCAGCAACTCGCATTCAGTTTGATCAAGTATTAATTATGGAAGTGTTCTGTCATACACAAATATAGGAAACAAATTGGAAGTAATCATGAATTACCTACCTATGCATTTCTAAGATAGGCTGCACTTCCTCCAAGTAATAATTGGCAGAAGCCCAAGCTGGAACTTTAGAAATGTTATATTGCTAATGTTATTATACTTTTCCTTCAACTCCTCTGGGAGCTCCCTTACCACTTTCACATGGCCTTTAAGGGTGTTTATAAAATGTTCCTCGTCATAGATATCCGAAAATTCACTGTAAAGCATCAAATCAGCAAACCATAAAGTGTTATATTAAAATATGAGTAAACTGTAAAAGGATAGCTATATAATAGAGACTTATTGTACATAAAAAAACTGTGTCTCTAAATTTTAAATCGACATATTATATTTCAATTCTATGGTACTTCAATAAGAACAGAACTCAGCACTGATATTGCAGGGACCACTATCCTCAAATCTGAGTTCAAGCATGTAAAACCTTATTATCACGTAATGCCTAGGTGTCCAAGCATGTAAAACCTTATTATCACATAATGCCTAGGTGTCCAAGCAATTGACTAATGATAGCCTTGCCCTGACAACATGTATGCTCCTTTTAGTTGCTAAATGGCTCCTATTGCCCGTTCGAGTACTCTTGTGTTTATAATCTTTTGCTACATATTTTCAACTTCTAGTAATAAGTAATGACATAAGTAGAAACTTGTTCACTAGCCATCTCCTGTGTTTTAAATCTTGTTCACTAGGCATCTCTTGTGTTCTAAATCTTTTCCTTCTTATTTTAAATTTTAGTAAAAATTAATAAGATGAGTAGAAACTTGTTTAACTAGCCATAGACAGACGAGAGGACACGTGGACCTAAAGGAGATCAATTTCGCATAATTATCTGAAGAGGATGGTTTTTATGCCTAAGCTAGTTGTGTTAAAAAAATTTGTAGATGCACTGCTTTTTTTTTTTTACCTTTTGATGTCAGGATGATAGTTTTTGGCAGTTGGATACAGACAAATCATCTACCAAATTTTGTTTGCTACTCCCTCCGTCTCTAAATACTTTTCCCATTTGAGTTGGACACGTTTGCCAACGCACACTTTTAATCGTTAATATCTTCAATTTCGTATTAGTATTAAATATAAAAACTTCACTGTATTAAAGTACTCATAAATACGAATCCAACAAGATCACTCATGACTATATTTGGTCTTATAGATTAGACGTAAATTAGTAATTTGTCTCATGTTATGAACAGTCCCGACATATCAAACGAGAGTAGCATTATGAGACGGAGGGAGTATCATTTAAGTTCATGGGAAAGAAATAAGTGTAAAAATGTCCTCGAGAAAAAAGTACAGATTACAGAACAGGGTCTTAAGTTCACTTGCCTCGGATCCCTCCAAACATTGTGAAATTCAAAACGGGGAATAACTAATGTAGCACCCAGGAGTCCAGCGACAGCCACTGCATTGCAAATCTGAGGGGAAAAGTTTCAATTTAGAATAATCTTCAAATTCTACGTCAAAATGTCAAGTTGGTTATGTACATTATGTTATATGTAACTACAAGAGTAATGAGACACTAATATGACACAGGATATTCCACATGGTGACGGAAAATGATGATAAAACCAAAGTCTTCAATTATCGTAAAAATTTAGGCTTTTTGAAATTTAAGACCCTGAAGTTTACACAAATGCACACATAAACTTTAGTGTTCATCAAACTGAACTTTGATGTGTAACTATATTGCAGCAGACAAACCTTCTGCTAAGAATACTGGCTGGAATGACTATTGTATGGGGTCTAACAATACTACTATTGAACGGTGGTTGATATCTATTGTTATAAGATGCTTAATTCATTACAATCATATTAATTGCTGGTTGCTACTGTGTATAGTCTACATTAGCAAAGAGTTGGGGATTAAGCAGTGTACACTGTGCAGGATGATTAGCATATCAATGAACACGTGAAATCGAAGTAACTAATCTAAACTAAAGTGAACAACTTTTTGTGACGTGATTGGATGATTGGTTATATGCCAGTCAACATACCGATGAGCGTTGTTGATTAAGGCCACCATTGGCATCAACAACAATCAAGTAGCGATCTGGCTCAAGCATTCCTGGAAAGTATAACAATACACAAGGTGTTATAAGAAAAAGATATTGCCCCACAATAAAAAATCTCCTTTACTGATTTACAGAATCAGAGAACCTAAGACCATAAGGCTAAAATTTCACTCTTACAGGGATCACAGCCAACATCGCATAGTTACATTGTATTTCTCTTCATGAATGGAACTGGAGAAAATTTAAAAAAAAACAGACATTAAGACATGTACCAAGCTGGCGACGAGCAGTTGTATTCAGACAGCGTTTCTGCTCCTTTAGCTTCCTTTTGTATTTCCACACGGCAGACAACTACTACCTCCGTCCCAAAAAGAATGACCCTTTGACTTTTTCACGCATTTCAATGTGCTCGCTTGAGGTACTTGGAAATATTATTTTTTCAATTTTTTTGTTTTGTATTAAAATATAGATCCTATATTTTTATACAAAACAGAAAAATTAAAAAAATATTACGTATAAGTAGTTCAACCGAGCACATTGAAATGCGTGAAAAAGTCAGAGGGTCATTCTTTTTGGGACGGAGGGAGTACATTTTAAAAAAAAAATTAGATAAAAGAAAGAAAAAATTGCAAAAATCTTATAACTAGTTGTGTATAATTTTAAGTATTTTATGGTCAATATTGAAACACACTCCACAATAGGAAAACCCTGTTTCACTCATACTACCAAAAGTCATAAGCTTTACTACTTGTTTTCTCTTAACAACTCAGAGAATCTATTTTACACAGAACTTCAGTGATACTCTTAGTCTTGGACACTCTGGATACACAGTATTCTAATAGAAGCAATCCAGGTTTCTTGATGATCTTAAGATCATGTTGCTTAACACTCAAATTTGACTTTCTAAAGTCAACTTATTCACTATCTAACTCCAACTTGTACTTTTATTATTTTTTGTCAATTCAATAATCTACAATTACAGACTAGCTAATAATAACTACATCAAAATATTAATTGTAGTAACTTGTTTTAGAAAAACCTAATAGGATACACATGTTTAATATGAAGTTAGTTTAATAGCACAAACCCAACTAAACCATCATAATCAATAATAAAATCTCATAAATAAATCATTAAGCAAAATCTTAAGTCATAAATAGGAAAACACATTACATGAAAAACCCCAAAAAATCTAAGTTCCAAGATTCAATAATCCTACCACATACAAATTTAGCAATGCCATTTTACATTACTTGCAGTTCTGTGTAAATAAAAACAACCCAACTAAAAATAACAACAAACTATATTGTTTATTTTTTTAATTTTTATTAAAGAAAAAAAGAAAAGAACCCCCATTAATGATCAAGCAAAACACCACCAATAAAAAACCAACTTTCCCAAAAAAAAAAAAAATGTAACCAGCCAATACAACATACACACACATTAAAAAAAAGAGTGTGTGTGTAATAAAAACCAAAAGCCAACCTGAATAGCAGAAGAATTATCATCCTGAATCTGGTTAAACAGCTTCTCAAAGATCTGATGACTCTTGTAAACTGAACCAGGCAAGGTAGGAGTCCTAAAAAAAGCAGAGATGGGACCCACACAAGTGATCAAACCAGAGATATACATATGGAAACTGGAGTGGATGAAGCTGAGAGGAATGTAAAAGATCCATATGAAAACTTGTGGTTGTTCTGCTCTCCTGCTGCTGCTGAGGTGAGGCTTGAGAGTCCTTGGATATGATACCTTGACCTTTATATTACTAAAGTATTGCTTTATTTGTTATATTTTGTTATAGGTTCGTTTAAGAGATGTGATCAGCGGAAACAAAACTGCATTGAACGATGTTTTGAATTCGATACGCTATGAAAATACCGACATAATTACTTTTCGAATGCTGATGTATATGTATCAAGCCAGGTTGCAGCAGCTTGATACTGTACTGCAAAAATTAAAAATTAGTAATTTTTGCAGTACAGTATCACTAATTTTTGCAGTACAGTATCAAGCTGCTGCTGCAACCTGGCTTGATACATATACATCAGCATTCGAAAAGTAATTATGTCGGTATTTTCATAGCGTATCGAATTCAAATCATCGTTCAATGCAGTTTTGTTTCCGCTGATCACATCTCTTAAACGAACCTATAACAAAATATAACAAATAAAGCAATACTTTAGTAATATAAAGGTCAAGGTATCATATCCAAGGACTCTCAAGCCTCACCTCAACAGCAGCAGCGTCCTTGTTTGCAGCAGGAGAGCAGAACAACCACAAGTTTCCATATGGATCTTTTACATTCCTCTCAGCTTCATCCACTCCTCCAAACATAACACGCTTCAGAGCGGCACCTCAACAGCACCAGCTTTCAAAGCTTTCTCAACACCAGCTTCAATGTCATCCGTCTCCAAACTAAACACACCTCCACCAGAGACTCTTCTATTGATCAACATACGGTTCAGTATATATCTCAAACCAATGATTAAACGATACACAATCAACAGTAACGTGAAAAATAAAAGAATAAAAGAAAGAGTTAATTGCAAAAAAGTGGCCAGATTTTACACTCATTTTCAAAAAAGTGGCCAGATTTTCAATTTTGTAAAATGGTGGCCAGACTTGCCTTTTTCCTTTCAAAAAAGTGGCTGGAGATGATTTTCAGCTTATTTGGCAGGGGTAAAATGGGAAAATATGTTATTTTACTAAAAAAATAATGCTAAAAATCCCAAAAATTATCCAAAAAATTCCCAAATTAATAAGTATCACCATATGATTGGTTATATTCGTAATAATAATAATAATAATGCCCCCTCCATGCATGCACATAAATTGACTAATTAAATATTGACAACTCATATTTGTGGATTTTTTTGTGAATTGATGTGCATACATGTGGGCATTATTATTATTATGAATATAACCAATCATATGGTGACACGGGAATTTTTGTGGACAATTTTTTGGATCTCTAGCATTTTTTCCCCCATTTTACCCCTGGCAAAAAGCTGAAAATCGTCTGTAGCCACCTTTTTGAAATGAAAAAGGCAAGTCTGGCCACCATCTTGCAAAATTGAAAATCTGGCCACTTTTTTGAAAATCAGTGTAAAATCTGGCCACCACTTTGAAGTTTTCTCTAAAAGAAATAAAACGGTGACGTTTCAGGCATCTCAACGAAATAAGTACAAAATATATAGATACAGAGCAGTCGAAAAAACCGAAACGTACGCGAAATAAACCGAAAAAGCGCAACAGACAAAATAATATATAAATTCATATATCGGAAACGCAAAAAATGCAAAAATATGAGCGAGCTTACGGAGCGGAATCGGAAGGTTCATCGCTTATGTCAGTAACGATATAAGGAGTTTCACCGACTTTGATCTCCACAGAGATCATATCCTTGTAGCGATTCACCTCTTCAGCACCAAACGCAGCCTTGTAGAACAAAACGGCGTCGTTCGCCTTTGGATACTCAATGAAAATCAGAGAAAATGGAAATGTGGAGATGTTTATAGAAGCGGAACCTTGGGGTTTTTAGGGGTACAATTGGTATTTTGTTTTTAGCCCCTTTTGTTTGGTTTCTATTTCTTGATGAGTTGCCACGGGTTGAATCAAATTCAAAACATTTTTATAATTACTAACTACCGTTTTACCCATGAACGATAAAATTTATTAATAATTAATATAAACATGTTATTTTAATCATTATTTAGAAAAAAAGATAATTTAATTAGAATGTAATTAATTTAAGTACAAAATTACCAATTCGTCAATTTATACCAATTGCATTAATACTAATATTATCGAACAATTATCATAACATTCACATCCCCGCTCAAACATTCTAAGCCCCTTTTTATTGTTTTTTTCTTAATTTTGTTTTCATTTGATTTCTCTCATTTTTGAGAATTTTTCTACGATGTTTATAAGTTCTTTTACCCATATTTTAAGTTTAAGTTTATTCTATAATTCATTCAAAAAAACTGTAAGGGTCGCGATCAATTTTTCGAATACATATTAAAAATTCATAAACACTTATTTCTCATGACTATAATAAATCATTAGATTCTCTCTCAAAAAAAGGTTGCATGTTTCAGCTATATGAAAAAGTATCTCTATCGTGCAAGATCCATTAAATGAATGTAGATAAGATAAAGAAAACTTTCATCTAGTTTCCTATGTGTTCGTTCAATATCATTTTTACAAATTGTATGTTCTTTTATTAGTGAATTGATTTACTATACAAAAATAAACATTATCAATTAACCAAACATATCAAATATATCCCATTTTTAGAGTAAGATATAACTGTTAGAGTTTATGATGATTGCTCTTGGCTTATTTTATTGGCAACTTAAAATGTGTATATTCATATTGGGAGTTTGTATGTTAATTTTTTTTTATTTTTTTCTATTAGAATATGGTATATTAAATATTAGTTTTCTATTACCCATAAATAGGGATGGAAAATTAATTCGATTTGATGGTACCCAATCTAAAACCCAGAATTTTGGATATACCGAACTCGAATTTTTGGATTATTTAAATTTTAAACTCGAAATAGTTTCGATTTGGATTTGGATTTCAATTGTACCGAACCGATATCCAATCCAAAATCCGAAACCCAATCCAATATCGAAACCCGATACGTAAATAATATAATATCAAAATTTGAAATTTTTATATGTAATATTTTAGATGTAAGGCATATAATTTATTTATTTTTATTCAAATATTTCATCAGAAATAGTCAATGCTAATTTAGTAATTAGAACTTCTATTTCTCATACTAATTAGATAAGACATATAATTTAGTTTTATTAAAATATTTAAGATGTAATTTTCTTTAATTTACATAAAATTTTCATTTGTGTTGTATACGAAGAATTATTTTTTTAACATATTTTAAATTTTACTTAGTATGTCAATTCAATTCGTAAAATATGTTACATTTAACTACTTACCTAATTGTTGTAGAATAAAAAGTAAGGTGTAATTAATTACGTATTGATTGCTAGGGATTTAGAGCTTCGAGCTTTAATGGTGGCTGCTCTTGTTGTCGGGGACTAACTCGGTCCTAACAAGATGCCTACGTACCTTGATGAATATCAAGAATCAAGCCAAAACGTAGTTCTAGAGTTGCCTACGTGGCTTGATGCGCCCTCGCGGCGTAGTGGCTTGTATGTCCTTATTCGAGGATTAAGCCTAAAACGTGGTGAGTGACGTATGGAGCTATGTCCCCAAAACGTTGCGTTGATTGTGAAGGATCAGGTCCTTTTATAGGCCTCGGGGGCCTTGGAATTAGGATTTAGTGTCTTGTTGGACAAGATACCCATTTAGGGTAGACTTCTGGGTCCTTCCATGAGGAAGGCTGATTCGTATTGGACTCATATGACTTGGGGGCTACTCTTTGAAGGAATTGGTTCCCCTTTGGACTCAGTAACGGAGTCTTTTTATTAGCTGATTTATCAACTACGAATTTATTATTTAATTAGGGTTTTGGGCCTCATTAATGGGCTTTAACCTTGGACCAATCTAGGTTTATTTAATGGCACATTAAATGTGTCTTTAGGGCTTATTTTCGGCCCATATCATTTGCCCCCAACTTCTAGGAAAACTGATCAGGTTTTCATTGAAGTTATAATTGGTCCTTATCAAGACTGATGTGCTAAAAATATGACAATTAAAATCGCAAGCGCACGATCATCGTTTTAATATTTGTGATTCGATCCACAGAGACTAATATTTTCGCAATCCTTAATTTCTAATTTAGGCGAACTATAACAATTTTAGGATTTGAAGAATTTTGGATTTTACTAATTAATTCCTAAAAGAAAATTTAAACTAATTTTAAAAATCAAAATTAATTATTACTTTATTTCTAAACTAATTATTTCAAAGTGAAAGGAACAAAAACAAAATTACTCTAAAATCGAATTAAAATTAAGTTTTATTCAAAAGATTTATTTACAAAAAATTTGGACATGATACATTTGTAAAATGAGACTAGCCAAAAACCAAAATCAAAGCACCAACAACTCTAAACAAACCAATCAATCTCAATATTCGCATAAACTCGCAGAAAGCTTAAATCACATAAACAACGATTAGACAAAAATTAATCCATGAAACTCGAATTCAGCTACGAACAAATAGCAATTTCACTGTAACTTAAACAGCACAAACAGACATGAAAAAAAACTCGGAACTCAAAACAGTGATTCTCAAGTACAATTGCAGAAAATCGAACAATGACCCAGAGACAAGAAATCGAAGCTAAACAACAAACGACTTCACAATTTCAGCAAACACACAACTCGACTCTGCTGCTCCATTACTAAAACGCGAAAGCACGAATTGAGAACCAACAAAAATGCAGGAACAAATCACGACGCAGAAACAAACTGCAAAAGAACCTGACAGACACAAACGAAAATAAAGAAGATGTAGGGGACTCGCGACTCAGCAATTCTATACAACTAGCAGCAACTCGAATCGAACTTCAACAAAATCGCAATACAAAGCTTTAACAGTAAACGCATAAGAGATTAATTTGACAACCCAGAACTTGAATCAACTCGCAAAACAGGACAGAACTCGGCAGCAAAGCAGAACAATGACAACATAAAACCGAACAAACTCAGAACAACAGCAACATCAAAAATGGAACTCGGTAAACTCAGCTACGAAATGACTAGGTCGATCTAAACAACAAAGCGAACCCAATGAACTCAGCCATAATAAACTCAACCTAAACGAATTCACTACATAAACACTCCGAGTCAACTCGGCTATATACGCAAAGAACAACAGCTAAACAAATAACACGAAAAAAAGCACTCAAATCAGCGAACTCAGCACAATACAAACTGAAAATGAAGAAAAAGAAAAGGGAGAGGCTCGTTTTAGGAGGGATAAAGGGAAAGGGGATAGGCTGGGGATTGAATGTTGGTAAAATGAAATTACAACTGCTGGGTTTGTAATCTAAAACAGGGGATATGGACTTGTAAGCTGAGAAAACAGGGGAGGTGAAGTATTGCTTCGAATTAAACCAAAAATAAAACGAGACAGAAAATAAAATACTGGAGATTTGACATACGTATAAAAATGTTTACAAGAGCTACAAAGAAATTACAACTATAAATTTAGGATTGTACTAAAAACTAATGTCCTAATCTAATCTAATGGGTTTCCTTATGCAGTGCACTTCCTCATTTATAGCTTGATACATGAATCAAGTTTGCATAAAATAAAAGTCCTCCAGTGTCAAAAACTTGCTCCGTAGAAATGAACAAAACCTGCTCATTCAATTGTCAAAAACCGGTGCCTAACTTATCTTTTTAGGAAAGGGCTCCGTAGAAATGCTTTTTAACTCGCACGGCTTATAATCTTTAATTAATAATTAATTAATTTAATTCAAAAATTATAAAAATAAATATCTAATATTATTAGATATTTATAAATATAATTTTCTAATTTAAATAAAATATTTATTAATATAAATAAATTCTTAAGTCCTGAGCTGCGGTCTACTGAAGATATATCTAATCTAGTGATATTCCAAAATTTTTAAAAAAGAAAAAATTAATTTGGTTGGAGATCTTAGTAGTCAACTACTGAATTGACTAGTACTCGTAACTAGTTCTTTGTCACGGATTGTTGATTCTATTTTTAAAAAAATATATCTCGACGATCCAACCGTACAGATCTCAAGATATATCTAATTTAGTGATATTCCCAAATTTTCAAAAAATAATAAATTAATTTTTTTGGAGATCTTAATAATCAACTACCGAATTGACTAGTACTCGTAACTAGTGCTTTGTCACGGAATGTTGATTCTATTTTTTGAAAATTATTTCTCGATGATCCAACCGTACGGATCTAAAGATATATCTAATCTAGTGATATTTCCAAATTTTTAAAAAATAAAAAATTAATTTCGTTGGAGATTTTAGTAGTCAACTTTGAATTGACTAGTACTCGTAACTAGTGCTTTGTCACGGATTGTTGTTTCTATTTTTTAAAAATAACTTCTCGACGATCCAACTTTACGGATCTCAAGATATATCTAATCTAGTGATATAACCAAATTTTAAAAAAATAAAAAATAATTTGGTTGGAGATCTTAGTAGTCAACTACCGAATTGACTAGTACTCGTAACTAGTGCTTTGTCACGGATTGTTTTATTTTTTAAAAATTATTTCTCGATGATCCAACCGTACGGATCTCAAGATATATCTAATCTAGTGATATTCCCAAATTTTTAAAAAATAAAAAATTAATTTGCTTGGAGATTTTAGTAGTCAACTATTGAATTGACTAGTACTCGTAACTAGTGCTTTGTCACGGATTGTTGTTTCTATATTTTAAAAATAATTTCTCGATGATCCAACCATACGGATCTCAAGATATATCTAATCTAGTGATATTCCCAAATTTTTAAAAAATAAAAAATTAACTTGCTTGGAGATTTTAGTAGTCAACTACCGAATTGACTAGTACTCGTAACTAGTGCTTTGTCACGAATTGTTGATTATATTTTTTAAAAATTATTTATCGAAGATCCAACCGTACGGATCTCAAGATATATCTAATCTAGTGATATTCCCAAATTTTCAAAAAATAAAAAATTAATTTGGTTGGAGACCTTAGTAGTCAACTACCGAATTGACTAGTACTCGTAACTAGTTCTTTGTCACTGATTGTTGATTCTATTTTTAAAAAAAAAATCTCGACGATCCAACCGTACGGATCTCAAGATATATCTAATTTAGTGATATTCCCAAATTTTTAAAAAATAAAATATTAATTTGGTTGGAGATCTTAATAGTCAACTACCAAATTGACTAATACTCGTAACTATTGTTTTGTCACGGATTGTTGATTTTATATTTTTAAAATTATTTCTCGACGATCCAACCGTACGAATGTCAAGATATATCTAATTTAGTGATATTTCCAAATTTTCAAAAAATAAAAATATTTTTTTAAAAAATACATTTATCAAAATTTATTAAATAAGACCGAATATGTCAAAATTAGATACATCACTTATATAACGCTTCCATAAGCGCTATAGAAGTGAATGCACTCACTTAGACAGTGCTTCAATAAGCGCTATATAAGTGTAGAATTTATTAATTTATATTTGCAAATTGAATTAAAATATTATTATATACAAAATATCGTAAGCAATATTCAATGATAATAATAATATATAGCAAATCCGAAAATATAAAAATTGACAAAACTTAACAAATAAAGGTTAAGAAAATATTAATCTGTATAAAATTATTTTATCGGATATTTTTCGATTCAATTATTTTTAGTTTCCGATTTACATCGGATTCTAGTCATATTGGGTTTGGGTAAAGTTTTAATCGGATTTGATCGGTTCTGATTATAATCGGATACATGGTCATCATTGAATACAGTATTTCGGATAATTTTTGGTTAAATTTCTGGTTCGGTTAATTTTTGGATCGGGTCAAATTGATTTTCGGATCGTTATTGGATTTGATTAAATTGAACCGGTTTCGGTTCGGATTCGGATTGGGATTGTTTCGGTTTCGGATACAATTTCGGATAATCTATTTCGGATCCAATTTCGGATTCGGTTCCACATATTTCAGTTCGATTTTTCGGATCCAGATCCATTTTGCCAGGTCTACTTATGTTTAATCTATAACCTTTATTAATACTAGCCTGTTGCTTGTAAATTTTTTAAATTATATTTTATTGTAAAAATTTTAAGTTGTATGTATATTTTTATTACTAAAATATTTTTTTAACTTTTTAAATCTCATGTTCAGATATATTTTTTAATTAGGAGGAAAATAAATTATATAATATAATAAAATATTATAATACATGTTTGATAGTATTTTTGACGATAATATTTTAATTAAGAGTTAATTTCACTTTGCAACCCTTAACTTTGGACGAAACACAGTTTAATACTCATACTTTGTTTCGTGGCAGTTCGGTTCCTATACTTTAATTTTTCTTTCAGTTTGCAACCCCTAAACATAATTCCGTCAAAATACTTCCGTTAACGTTAAATGCAAGGGGTGTTTTAACGTTAACAGAAGTATTTTGACGGAATTATGCTCAGGGGTTGCAAACTGAAAGAGAAATTAAAGTATAGGATGCAAAGTATGAGTACTAAACTGTGTTTCGTCCAAAGTTAAGGGTTGCAAAGTGAAATTAACTCTTTAATGAATAATATGTAAAAAAAATAAATGTTATTGATGAGAATTGATTCTTAAACTCGAAAAAGTAAATAATATAGGACTGGGAAAAAAATTATAAAATTTTGATAGAACATAAAAATAAATAATAGAGAATAGAAAAAAAAGTTGATAAAACATTTAACCATAATTAGAATACAAGTACAGTGGCCGACAAGCTCATTAATGGAGGATACAATTGGCACGACCACCTCATTCTGTAAAAGAATTCTGTGACCATTTCTGTGCATGTAGCATTTCTCCTATTTATTATTTCCTCCGTCCCATTTTTATTATCCATCCATCAAAATCCACCTTTTATTCAATCATGTCAAATATATTTAAGTTACCAAATAATTGTATTATTTTTTCATAAAAGTTAACATGATTAACACATAATTTACCTTATTAGCTAAATATGGACAATAATTTTGGGACAAAAAAATAGGAAATAATGGATATGGACAATAATTTTGGGACAAAAAAAATAGAAAATAATGGACAATATAATTGGAACGAAGGGAGTATTTGATTTGCACGGTTAACCGTATTACTACGGAAAGTTGATTTGTCCTGCACTCGTAGGCTCGTAGCCATACTTCTCAATCTCATACGAACATACAATACATACTTGAATTTTTGTTAACGGAATAACGGGTCAAGTCCATTAAGAGCGATGTAAGTCATTTTCTAGAGTCCCGTAATGAAGTGTACTTATGAAAAGTTACCTCGTCCTACTTTTCTTGGCTAAACAAATTGGCTAAACAAATTAAAGCTAGGCATTGACAATATATGTCGTCACATGCATTAAAAAGTGGAAAAAGACTTGTACATTCAAAGATAACTAGTCGATAAAGCCGTGTTTTGCGGTGGCGTTACAATATTTTTTTAAAAAATTAATATATTTATGTTATATTATAATATTAATATTAATATTTTAATAATTAAATAATCTTATCTAATGAATCGATTTCTTGTTAAACACGATTCTTTTGATTGAGCTGCTCTCTCGTTAACACTGAAATCTCAACTTTAACATATATTATAAAGACTTATATAATAATTTTTATTCATAAAATCGAACCGTAAAAATTAAAAAATATATATATACATGACATCAGTATCAAATTCTAATAGTTAATACAATCTTTTCAAGTGAGTCATCTTCCCGTTAAATACGTTTCGAGCAGCTCTTATTTGGAACCGAAATTCTAACTTCATTATATAAAGAGAGTAAATTTCAATTTTTTTATTCTTTAAACTTTCTAATATTTTGGAGTTTTAAAAGATGAAAATACATCTTAAATTTTCTGTATATTATAGATATTCATGTATTTATTTACAGCTTCCGCATGTGAATGTCTTTTTGTTATGTTAACATATCAAAAAAAAAAAATTAAATACGAAGACTTTTCGTGACGAGAATAATATTAAATTTATGGATATATTTTTCTAATGCAAGTATAATTAATATAAAAAAGTTAAAATAAAGAATTTCTAGGAAAAAATATATATATAGTTTTAAAAAATTCGTACAAAACATCTCCACCGTCCTCATATTCTACTTCCAATAAAACATTTTATTTTATGTATTCCTTATATATTCAAACATCTTTTATACGGTCTTCTCTAATGAACCGCTTTCTCATTGAACACGGTTATTACTCTTGATCCGCTCTCTCGTTAAGACCAAAAACCTAACTTTTACATATATCACTTGTATGATAATATTTATTAATAAAAATTAAATCCTAAAAATAAATGAAGTTTATAACATCAATAAGATAATTTAATAGCTAATACAATCTTTTATAGTGAGTCGTCTTCCCGTTAAACACGTTTCGAACCGCTCTCGTTTGGGATCGAAATTCCAACTTCATTACATATTATTGATGATACTTATCTTACACAACAACTTTTTTCTTTAAAATCAAAATCTAAAAAATAGAGTGAATTCCAATTTATATTTTCTCTAGACTTTCTAAAATTTATGGAGTTTCATCCTATTTTCTTTTTATATTATAGATACTCCTGTATTTATTTAAGATTCCTCAACATGAGAATGTTCTTTTATTATTTTAACACATCAATTCTTATCTTTTTAAATATGATGACTTTTTTTATGATAATAGTATTGGATTTATGTATAAATTTTCCTAATAGAAGTATAATTAACTAATATTAAAAGTATAATTTAAGAAGATCGTACTTTCTATAAAATATTTAATTATATGTCTGCTCCATATATTCAAACACCTTTTACTACTAATAAAACTTTTATTTATATGTTTTTTCTATAAAATTGAATTTATGTTCTACTTCTAAGAGAACTTTTAATCATATGCCTTACAAATACTTATTCTACTTTCAATAGAACTTCTAATCATATAATTTAAGAAGATCGTACTTTCTATAAAATATTTAATTATGTGTCTGTTCTATCTATTCAAACACCTATTCTACTTCTAATAGAACTATTATTTATATGTTTTTTCTATAAATTTGAACTCTTTCTCTATAAATTCGAACTCCTATTCTACTTCCAATAAAACTTTTAATCTTTTGATCATGTGCCTTATAAATACTTATTCTACTTCCAATAGAACTTCTAATCATATGTATTCTCTATAAATTCGAAGTCTTCTTTTCCATAAATTCGAACACCTATTCTACTTCTAATATGTTAAATGATATGTTTATATTTATTAATGTTTAAAATTCAAAAATTCTAGAAAAATAGAAAAATAGAATGAGATGATCTTAGAGCGCCATCTAAACTCCCGCATATCCTCCTTTATATATATATACTAGTCGACTAAGCCGCGCTTCGCAGCGGCCTTATAACATTTTTTTTAAATTTAAAATAAAGATTATTTAAGAAAAAATTGACAAAAATACATGTTTAATATCAATATACATTGGTGAACAAAGTATTGTATAAATTAAATATCCATAGATAATCATATGCATCATTCATATATTTTCTATACCAATTTTGTCTCACAATTTTTTAGACCGACATCCGTTGTATATATTATAAAAAATGATTATAATTTTTTAAAATAATTTAAATAAAGATTATTTAAGAAATAAATCGACAAAACAATTTCTATAATATCAATATAAATTGGTGAACATAATATTGTATAAATTAAATATACATAGATAATGAGATAAATTACTCATATATTTTTCTATTACAATTTTGTTTCACGATTTTTTAGGCCGACACCCATTGTATGTATTATAAAAATACTAAGCGTACAATCATAAAAAATTAAATACTAAAATGTTCTTTAACTTTGATTTACCGATTTTGCCTCAATTTTTTTCAATTTTTTTATAAAAATTATCTAAGAAATAAATCGACAAAAATATATCTATGATATCAATATAAATTTGTGAACAAAATATTGTATAAATTAAAAATATTTAGATAATGAGATAAATTAATCACATAATTTTCTATAACGATTTTGTCTCACGATTTTTTAGGCCAACACCCGTTTGTATTTATTATAAAATAACAATAACAAAAATTTAAATACCAAATTCTCTTTGACTTTGATTAACCGATTTTGCCTCACAATTTTTTAGACCGACACCCGTTGTATATATTATAAAAATACTAAACGTATACAATAATTATAATTTAAATACTAAAATTTTTTTTGACTTTGATTTCGGTTTGCACGCCAGTAAAATTTTCTTAAGATTCAATTAGAAGAATTAGAATTTGCTTTTTATATTCTAATTATAATATAATTTAAAATCGAGAGAATTGCTTTAATAACATCAAACCGTTTAGGAGAATGATATATTGCCTCTCTGTAGGTGTAAAAAGTTTGGTACGATGTAATTACTAATAATTGACAAATTTGTACCACAAGGAAGATCTGCAAGCTTGTATATAAACTCATCATCCGGGTAAGTATAGCAAGTTACTCATCATTAACACCGATCATGACATGTATTATGTTAAACAATCATAACCACATGTTGCGTGTAGATCGAAGCAAATCCAGTATAAGCTATAAATGTCAGTGACATTGAATTATGAATATAAAATATATATAGTTAGACGGGGTTTTGAGATGTGAATTTTGCGTTGGTGATTTATATAGATATACTAAGGGCCTGGTATCCAAGCAAGTTCTTGATTGCAAGCTATAGGTATATGCCAATGTGTGACGCCCCCAAATCTGAGGTCAAAGATTCAGGTCGTCACATCATCATCCAACCATATCATACCTGTATTAACTTTACAACTCAACAATACATCCATCCATACCTCAATCTTACACACAATCAAGTTAGAGCCTCAGAAACGATAATCAAAAGTAACACTAAATATTACAATTCATCTGTACAATCCAGAGTCTTACGCAATTCCACTTATGCAACTACACTTGAAGACAAGTCTTACTATTACAATTGAAAACCTATCAGACTATTCTGTAGTATTTATCAGGGACTAAATCATCTCCGGGTAATTCTTCTACTCCTCTTCTGCTGGTGCGGAGTTAATCGACCAAATTCTTCCCTTTCTGAAAAGTTTTTATAAAGCAAGAATGAGCTACATAATGCTCAGCAAGTTCACTATTTTGTAAAATAATAATGTGGTTTATTTCGAAAACATTCCCAACTGTATGGGTATATATCTCAGATTTCAAAACATAATTGGACAATGTATGTGCCCGAGTTTGAATAAAACATCTATACTCACTAAGGAGCTTTAGGATAACATATGAACCCCTTATAAGGTTCCCATTTCAATATATCTCAAGTTTGAAAATATATACATATGAGTATATCATTTTCGGCAAAACACTCTACGATTAACATACTCTACAGGGAATACATCATTGCAAACCTCTTTCCTTCCATTAGCTTAGAAGGTTTCTCATACAAAAATATTTCATTCTTTGAAACAATTGCAAGAGTGCACTAACACTTGCCAATCTTTATAGAAAATCTCGCAGTTCTAGATACTGCACGATGTCAATATTTTCTCATCAAAAACCACACTATCGGCAACTCGGCACTTAGGCCCAAGAAGCAGTGTTTGAGTATTTTTCCAAAGTGGAGGATGGGACTGGAAGAAAACATAAAAACCTGACAAGGATTGACGATGATCAGTCGCCACATCCAAGTCCAATAATCCGCGGGTCTTCTCTACTAGTAGAAGGATAGAAACTACATCCGTAACTACCCTTGGGTGAAAACTACATCCGTAATCACCCTCGATGAAAACTACATCCGTAATCATCCTTCGGCAACACTTGGGCCGGAATAATAATTGATGGACCGCCTGGCTCACGGCCGCTTACACATCCCGGGAATCGTTCGTCAACGATTCCCACACCTGCCAGAGTCCCCTTTTTCTTTTCTTTTCAAAAATCATTTTGATAGAAAATTCGAGTAGTTGAAGTTCGACCTCAGTCGACCGATAATTCTTGAAAAATGTACAAGAAGCAAAACCTGACCGGGGGTTTTCGAAAATGTTTTGGGTGGGAAAGAGTTCGAGTTTGAAAACGCTAAAGGTATCTTGGATTAGTTTTGTCTTTAAAATAATGAACGATAATTAATAAATAATATTTTGAGATTTAATATAAACAATTAATAAAATAATTATTTAATTAAAATAAGCTTTTAATCCAAGATAGATATTTTTGAGTATTTTTAACAACGTAAAAATAATAATTACTTAGGTATACGATACTTCCCGAATGACCTTTCGGGTTTTCACAATTTAATTACGATATAATAATATACCGCTCCCCGGTCAATAGTATATACGGACCGCTACGACCTCTATTGCTAGAGTCGTTGTCCGAAGAAAACGTTTCATTCTAAGTTCAAGGGGTGCAAACATATATGTACTTATACATCTCAATTTCATCGATACTTTGATAAACATAGACATTTGATACGATTGAAAACTACAAACACAACAGTGAAAGTCCTTGTATATGTAAGTTTTGAAAAGTAAACTTGCCTTAGTTTGGTTGGGGTGGTCGAGCGTGCGGAGTGGAACGATCTATACATAAGCAATAACCGTTCGTTAGTACCTTAACAATACCTCTTTAATTACGGGGTTTTAGGGGTACAAAATTAACTTAAGGACTTCGTCTTATGACACTCTAGCCCCACTATAGGTTCATGTCATCACTCGATTACGCTCGTCACTTATTCGACTTAATTTAGTTACCACATTCGAATCATAACCATTACCCCTAGAATTATAATCCACTTAATGACTTTTTCCCTTGCGCGAAGTTTACTCTAGCATTTTTATAAATTGAAAAATTTATATTTTAATCCAATTCTTTTTGGGTAGCCTTCCCCACTGCATTTACTAACTTCTCTAATTTTTCCATGATCCCTCGTAAATTTTTAGGGGTTTAAACAAGGTTCACAAGGGGGTCACTTAGTGCAGTCCGGAATCCAGGAACACAATTCACTTCTCCGGCCATAACTTAAAATCTATACATCACCTAGTCATGAACTTTACATTTCCAGAAACTACATTCAATTATCTTTCCAACAATATATGGTAGGACCTCAGGGGACAACATTTGGGGGTTCAAAACCGTGTTACAAGACAGGTCAATGCTCCTGGAAAAACTCAGCAAGCACATACTACTTGGATCAACCATTTTTCACAATTCCACAACACAACCAACACTTAATACACTTAGTTCATGGTTCATAACACTCATGGAGATATATATGTTATCCATAATCATAAAAGTCACAATCTCAACATCAAAACTCAAGATCCATGTCATCCAATACTTATACAACCAAGATTAGCTCACAAATACATGGATCTACTACCAAACATTATAAATACTACATAACCAAGAGGGTTTATGATTTTTATACCTTCTTGAGCACCTAGGAGCCTTGTACAAGCTTTACACAACTTAATAACACCTTGAATGGTCTCCTACAACCCTTACAATCCAAGATCTAAAAGAAAATCAAACATGGTTACTATTCACCCAATCTTTAACAATTTGTAACTTGAATTTGGGTAGATGAAATGGCTTGAAATTACTAACATACCTTGTCTAGATGATGGAGATGGCCTAGGATTTATGTTATGATTTATGAGTGATGGAAAAGGGGGAAGAAGAATTTTTCTTCTTCACTTCTCTTCTTGGCCGAGAGCAAGAAAAAGGGGGGGGGGGGAGTGTTTGTGTTTTTGATTTTTGTGTTGTGTGGTTGAATAATGCATAAAGTAGTAGTTGGGTGTTACATATTAGTGTAAGTATATGCATGGTACAAGCCTAGGTATGGTTCCTTGTACTTCTTGTCTCCTCTTTTTGAAAAGCAAAGTAACTAGTTACTATTCCTCTTCCATTTGGTTAACTAGTTTGCTTATTTCCTAACTACTTGGTTGCATGGGACTTGCATGCAATACTACTCCTTGTATCATCATCCTTCCACCAATGCTTGTCATTTAATCTTAATTCGTATCGTATCTTAATTAATCTCTCGTAATAATATTTTGTCGCGTAGAGATTTCCCCTATAATTCCTTAAGTACTTAATTGTGTAAATTCCTCGAATGTCCATAATTCCTTGTCATAATCCTTAATAAATCTTTTAACACTCTAATCATTCTCAAATCCCAAGTTTTATAAATCTTACTAACAATAAGACTCTTGCTTTCAACAACCTTCCCTTTATCTCATATAGTGAATGCAACAACATAGTTTCTCAGACAATCAATTCCATTAAACAACAGGGATGACTAGAAAGGCTCCAAATTGACATTGCCACATGATATTAAATAAAAGAAAATATTGCAAAAATTATGGTTCTTACAGCCTCCCCTCCTTAAAAGGATTCCGTCCCGGAATCAGGTTGAAAATAGTTGGGGGTGCTTTTCACGCATCGCGCTCTCTAGTTCCCATGTTGATTCTTCGACATTCTGGTTCCTCCCCAAAACTCTCACTAGTTTGACAATCTTGTTCCTCCGCACCTGTTCCTTTCTATCCATGATTTCTACGGGTTGCTCCACATATGTTAAGTCTGATTGCAGATCCACTTGGTCATATTCTATCACGTGTCGGAAGTCGGCAAGGTAGGGTCGTAGCATGGACACATGGAACACATTATGCACTTGCTGCAGGCTCGGGGGTAAAGCCAATTCATAGGCTGACTTTCCAACTCGTCTCAAGATCTCAAAAGGTCCAATAAATCTTGGGCTTAGTTTCCCCTTCTTATCAAATCTCATCAATCCCTTCCACGGTGATACCTTTAACATCACAAACTCTCCTACCTCATATTCTTTGTCCTTGCGGGTCTGGTCCGCATACTTCTTCTGTCTGTCTTGGTCCGCATACCAGTCGTCCTCTTATGAGTTCGATAGTTTCTCTTGTCTGTTGGACCAGTTCAGGCCCTAAAATCTTCCGCTCTCCAACTTCTTCCCAACACAAGGGAGACCGACATCTTCGTCCGTACAAAGCTTCATATGGGGGCATTCCTATACTCGCATGGTAACTGTTGTTGTAGGAAAATTCGATCAACGGCAAGTGGTCATCCCAACTTCCCTTAAAATCGATGGCACATAATCTCAACATGTCCTCTATGGTCTGGATGGTTCTCTCGCTCCGTCCGTCTGATTGGGGGTGGTATGCAGTACTCATGTCTAGCTTGGTCCCCACACGATCCTGAAAACTCCTCCAGAACCTGGAGTTGAACCTTGGATCTCTACCAGATACAATGCTCACAGGAACCCCATGCCTTACCACGATCTCCTTAGATATCTCATGAAATTTGACCATCCGAAATGATGGGTTTCGTAAAAAAAAAAACTAATGACTTTTACATACACTCGTCTACATCTTAGAGAAGTGATATCAATTCGAAATCTTTATTTAATAATTCGTACATATCATGATTGCAAAAATTTCTCATCCACCCATAAAATTACTATTCATCCAGGTTTCGAATATTCACGAAAATTAGGGTTATTGCAGTCTCCTCTCCTAAAAGGATTCTATCTTAAGAACCTAAGGAAGACAGTTGTGGATACAATTCCAACTTTACCCTTTCCAACTCTCAAGTTGACACTTCAACCCTTTTGTTCTCTCACCTTGGTCTCACCAACGCTTTAATGTTGTTCCTCAACGCATACTCTCCTCGACCTGTATTCCTTATCGGTTGTTCTATGATTGAAAATTTCCATCCCACTACTTACACGTTCCTCTTCTACCTTGTTCATAGTATCCGTGTTGAGTTCTTGTATCGTTGGCCCGTGAATACTTTGTGGTCGTGTTTTGTAATCCGAGACAACGTCAATACGCACGGTATTCCTCATATTCCTTCGCTTGATTAGCAGGCATGTGTTGCCTCCCGTCAACCATTACCACTTGCTATGGATACTGTATAGTCTTCGATATACGTCGAACCAGTTCAGCTACTCACTAGTACAGACTGGACCTATAGCGTCGGTCAAATGGACCTATAGCGTCGGTCAAATGGCGTAGTATATGCAGGCGACGCTATAGGTATGGGCCTATATCGTCGGTTAAAATGGCGACGCTGAAGCATACTTTAGGCGTCGGTCATTTAAAATGACCGACGCTATAGGTTAATTTTTTTTTTTTTTAAAAAAAAGCCTATAGCGTCGCCCTTTCAAATGACCGACGCTATAGGTATAGCTTATAGCGTCGCCCTTTCAAATGACCGACGCTATAGATATAGCTTATAGCGTCGCCTTTTCAAATGACCGACACTATAGGTTTTTTTTTAAAAAAAATCCTATAGCATCGCCCTTCCAAATGACCGACGCTATAGGTCAATTTTTTTTTAAAAAAAATAATTTCAGAATTGGAATTTCACCATTAATATAATATAAAACAATTACAATTATTCCATGCCAACAAACATCACATTTATAATCCACCAATGTAACAAAAACAAATACACAATTAAATCCACCAATGAAACAAAAGAATCAATTTTCAATATTTCCTTTTAATTCAAAACAAATACACAATTACATCCACCAATGTAAAAACAATTATATTTCCTTTAGACGTGGCTTTCTTTTGTTCAGTAGTGCATGTAGAGGGTGCTTCTACCTTTGAAGGAGCTTCTGGTGTAGCAGAGGGCAACCAAAATGCTTTCATTGTTCTTAGTGCTTCCTCTCCAAATAATGTTGCCTTCACACTATTGGCCCCATGGAACCCATTCTTATCTCTGTTATAATTCTTATCACTGTATTGGTGTAATGCACCATGGTTTTGCTGATCAAATGCATCAAGCTCTCTAGCATTCTGCAATGCCAACTTCTCTTCTTTGTCCTTCTTTACCATGTTTTTGCTGCATAGCATGAGCTGCTGTTTTCCTGCATGGTAATGACAACATAATCTTCAGCAAACATTCATAAAAACAAAGATGCAATTGTTTATTACCCAATAACCAAGTTACTATATTCTGAAGCCTGCTTCTATTTTAACCGACAGACACAAGCTTAGCAACTAAATACCAGGATAACTAAATTCCATATATAATTGTATATGTTCGTGAATCAGCAATGCAGAGAAATGCATCTATTGTTCTATATTTTCAGTTATAAAATATTTTTTAAGTACTGAAATAAAAAGCTTCTGCAGCTTGGATTTCAGACTAGTGGTATACTATTCCTAGCAGCCTCAATATTTTCAGTGATTGCTAATATACTAGCATACAAGTCACTATTTGAAATTTCTATCTAAACTTCTATGGCTTAAGAGATGGCTTTCTCTGAACATGCACATCTGTCAATTTTTTTAATGTGGTTTTTCTGCTATCAGTTTTCAATTTCTATCAAAACCTGCATGTAACCTGGTACGGTGTAATCCTTTATCCCTAGAGAAATACATGACCAAATATGAAGAATAATAGTTGAATTGACCCAATTAGGTGAAACATGGCTCAATTAATACAGGGCTCAATATTAGTTGAATATGAAGAATAATAGTTTGGTAATCTAGTCCAATACAGGGCTCAATGCTCCTGATTACAAGCAGCATTGTAGCAGTTGCTATTACAGACGGAAGGTAACACATGAACTGACAATCTGCAAGCAGCATACATGCATATACAAATCAGTGACCAGATTGTTAGATTAAATTTGTGCATTTTCAAGATTTTTATGTCAACCAAGAATTTTTATAATCTTACCAGCAATGATAGAGAGTAGAAGAGAGTCACATCCCTTGAGAAATTCCCAACAAATGTGGGTATTTAGACCAAGCCTCCTAGTGAAATAATCAAGAAATGAAAATGCTGTCACAGGATTCATCTTCCACTTGAGAGTTGACAACACCAAAACCTCCATTCTCTGAATCGTTTTCGCCTCGAACACATATGGAGGCTCCTCTACCTTCACAACCACAAATCATAAACTACACAATCATCGACACATTTATGAAACAATGAACAAAACCAAACATACTCAGAGCGAGCGTTTAGTAAGTAAAAATGTAGGCAGATTTTAACTCTAGTTATTACAAAACTAGTCCTACAAAAACTGTTTCCGTACATACAGAGGCATTTTTCACAACTCAAATACAAAACCCTTAATACAACTATTATTCTTAATATTACCCTTAACAAAACAAATCACAACTCAAATACAAAACCCTTAATGAAAATCCCTAATCAGTCAAATACAAAAAAAATTACCAATCGAAACCCATATATATTAAATATGATTTACCTAAATTAAAGCCCTAATTGAAAGCCCCACAATTAGAAAGCCCTAAATATTACCTGCAAAATCAAAAAATAAATAAATTAAAAGTGAGTCAAGAGTATATAATCGGAGAGCAGAAGATGTGTATTCAATTACCAATTGAAGCTATAGAGGTTGCAATCGATTTTATAAAACCGCAAATCGATGTTTTTTTTTTTGCTAAATAGTTGCAAATCGATGTTGTAAATCGATTAATCATCGATTAATCGAGTGGAGACGGGGAAACAGAGAGAGCCACTAATCGATTGTGCCCTAATGGATTGGGGTGAAAGAGTGGGAAGTGAGGCAGTGAGAGACGAGAGAGATGAGTGACTCAGTGAGGGAGCGGTGAATGTGTTAGAATACAAATTGGGTTAAAATATTTGGTACTAAAATTGAAAGCCCGCCTATGATAAAAAATTGAAAGCCCGCCTATTTTTTCAGTCAACTATTTAAAGAATATACAGGCACATATTGACCAAACCAAAATTGTACACATTTTTGCAACATTTTTCTGTAAAAATTTAATAATTAAATATTTTTATTTTTATTAAAAAATTACACGAAATGAAGGTACACGGACACGAAATGAAACGAATCCTTACAGAGTCGGTTTTGGATTTGACATTACGTACACGAAATATGAAAGTACACGATACATCACACAAATAGTGAGTATGTCTAATTTGGTGTGTATGAATTTATTTGCAAAAATTTGAATTTTTCCTTTTTTATTTAATTTTTTGATTTATTTGACAAACTAGTTAAAAATGGGGAAAAAAATTAAAAAAATGGAAAATTGGTGAAAGTATGTTAAAATTCATCAAACAAATAGTGAGTATGACTAATTTGTTGTTTTTGAATTTATTTCCAAAAATTGGCGTTTTTCCTATTTTTATTTAATTTTTTTATTTCTTTTACAAACTAGGTAAAAAGGGGGAAAAAATAAAAAAATGGAAAATTAGTGAAAGTAGGCTAAAATTGATCATACAAATTGTCAGTATCACTACTTTGGTGTGTATGAATTAATTTTCAAAAATGGGCATTTTTCCTATTTTTATTTAATTTTTTGATTTCTTTTACAAACTAGTTAAAAATGGGGGAAAAATAAAAAATGGAAAATTAGTGAAAGTAGGGTAAAATTAATCATACAAATTGTTAGTATGACTACTTTGGTGTGTATGAATTCATTTTCAAAAATTGACATTTTTCCTATTTTTATTTAATTTTTTTATTTCTTTTACAAACTAGTTAAAAGTGGGGAAAAAATAAAAAAAAATGTCAAATTAGTGAAAGTAGGGTAAAATTGATCATACAAATTGTTAGTATCACTACTTTGGTGTGTATGAATTTATTTTCAAAAATTGGCATTTTTCCTAATTTTATTTAATTTTTAGATTTTTTTTTAAAAAAAATTAACCTATAGCGACGCCCTTTTGAGGGGCGATGCTATAAGCTATACCTATAGCGTCGGCATTTTAGAGGGCGACGCTATAGGTATAGCCTATAGCATCGCCCCTTAAAAGGGCGACGCTATAGGTATACCTATAGCGTCGGCATTTTAAGGGCGACGCTATAGGTATACCTATAGCGTCGCCCTTTTAAGGGGCGACGCTATAGGCTGTACCTATAGCGTCGGTTGATTCAAACAACCGACGCTAAAGCTTCTGTCAGAAGTCCTATAGCGTCGGTTATTGAAAACAACCGACGCAATAGGTCCAAAACCGACGCTATAGGTCAATAACCGACGCTATAGGTGGCGACGCTATAGGTGTGTTCTGTACTAGTGACTATGTCCCTCGTTCAATGACTTCTTCGTAACGCAAGAGAAGCGAAACTTCTTCTTTCGCAGTGCGCTCTACAGGAGACGTCCTTACGTTTGCATGGCGATGATCGTGATAACAACATTCATTTCATGGATAAGTTTTTATTCTCGACTGCCCCGTGAAACCTAAGGCACGACACTAAATATAAATTCGATCGTCTGGACAATTCTTCTTCCCTGTCCGTCAGCCACAGATCAAATTTGTACCTACGCTTAATCTCTTGTTAAATATACATGAAAGCACCTCCAGCCTTCGAGATTTAACCTTAAGTCTCGATCTGACGTAATCGCTGCAGAAGTTTTACATTGCACCACCATCTCTTCCGTTTATATGAATCGATAATCTTCTAAACGGAAAGTCTCTCGTAGGTAAATCACTTAGTCCAGCAATTATAAATCAACTAGGTCCATCTCTTGGCTCGGTTTTCGGCGACCTACTTATGAAATTCATTATAATTCTGTCCACGTTCAAGATTTTCCACAGGCGGAATTAATCCAGTAGATCTCTATCCTTCTGCTTTTGACATGGCGCGTTTGTACTTAATAGTTTGCCAATACCATTCTTCATATCCGTTTGCCAAACATTCTCTTAATTCTCTATACATCTTTGTCCTTTCCCATAATTTAGTCATTTTCCTCTAACATTATTCTTTATGGTATATACTCTATTTTCTTGGTCAATACTGACTGAATTCCAATTTCAAATAACACCTTCTATAGGTATCGGCCACCACACTGGCCTTCCCTAGGTAATAACAAATTTCTCCATTATACTCCCTGCTCCCTTTCGTCACCTTCTCTTTCTTATGTTTAGTTCTACTATGAAGATATACTTATGGCACTTGTGGAGAAATTTTCACACTTTTCTCATAAGGTTAACGTCTCAGTTCTATGCGTGAACGCCATCATGACTAATCCCAGACTCACGGTTAGTATATCCTATCCCGTAACCTTTATGTTGTTTAGAAGTATAGGCTATCATCCCCTTTCTACTGCATCAGCACACCTCTTAAACTCTTGAAAGACGCATCATCGTGACTCTCAAAGTCCTCTTTTCATCATCAAGTATAGCTAACAACGAGGTTGTTGCTAATATCTCATTTCATTCCAAAACTTTGTTCATTAATCCATAAAGGCTTCTGACTCATTAGTCCACTCAACGATACTACCACAATTTTATAACGTTTATATTAGTGTGAAATGCCAGCTTTGGCACAGTATAGAGGTCGATCTTGAGTTGGTGAATCCCGCCTTACAACCTTATCTTTGAAAAACAACTACGCATTCTAACTGGTCAACAATTCCTACATCTCCGGCTAGGGGTTTCGATTCTCAATGGTATATGTAAGATGTCATACGCTCGTCCTCTTTCACAACTGGCGCCAATCAGCCTGAGGCCTGCATGCTGCTGCGATTCCCAATAAACTCGATTAGGTGGTAATCTCGAAGGATCATTGGCATATATCCATGCATCCATTTGCTATTAGGGGCCTTTTAAACTTTATGTCTCTCTATGTGCATCAATCCCTTTAAGCTAAGTAAAGCTTCACATTCTTGCCACGATATTTCTTCCTTTCTGGTCCATCTCACTTCCATGTTAGTTTCCTCTAAGGATATGTCTTACATCGCAATCGATTTGCATTTCTTGGATCAGGAAAAGGCTTGGTAACCCCAGAATTCATTAATATAACATCCTGACAACGGTTGGTAGGAGCGTACTCCCAACCACCTCATCATTTCTTATAACCTTCCTCACACTAATATTAAAGGTCCTTGTGGTATGCCCCGACATGTTATTCCTACCTTAAATAATTACTCGGCATAACGCTCTGGCTGCACAATTACAAAATTTGGTTTTTTTTTTTTTGATCTCATATTGGTGCAACGGTTCAAAATTGTACCTCTCGTTCACCTTAGAGTAATCACTTTTGAAAGGAATGATTTTAAAATAACAAATTCCAATAGATAATTTCAATAAGAATTCCACATTGGATGTTCCAAGAATGTTGATGGTTCCAAATACTAGGAGTCTCGATTTTCGGAGATGTAAGGATGGACAAAAAGAATACAACAAGGTTTATTCCTTCATGTCCTGAAAATTTGGTAATGTGATATCATAGAGAATGTCGCACGAGGGCAATGATTGTTGGATACAAAAGTCATAAAGACGGTCTTCATACAATTCTTACATCTGGGGAATACTTTTCCTCTTGAAAAATAGAGGATCTAAAAAGTCCCATTGACAAAGGTCAACCGATCGAAAGAAATTCTACTATGTGACGATAAAAATGAAGCAGTTTATCATTCAAGTAATCTATGGTTTCAAATGAATCTTCATTATATGAATGAAAGAACAGAATATTCAAGTGACATAAAATCTGATACAAAGATGGGTAGAATTCAAGTTGAGTGGACGACCTCACTAGGTCTCAATCAAGTCATTCGTCAAAACTTTCATCATCATACTTTACCACATGCAAAATGCATTGCGGAATTGCTGAATGAATTAAATTGGGAGTCGGACCAGTGAAACAATGACTAGTCCTTTTCAAGAAACACTAGCAACTAGCTAGACAAAATTTGCTATTTCGCCTGTTTGAGACATCACCACTAGCTAGGACAATTAGCTAGGTGTTCTTCACAACATTACAATTTTGACTAGTTAGAACAATCAAATAGTCATTCATATTAACATATCGACTAGCCAGTTTCAATTGGCTAGAACGGAATTTCAACATCGTAGCCACTGAAGAAACTTTAGGCTACTCGGACAACTAATGGAAATAAGAAGTTATTAAGTTTGAAAAAAAAAAAATTATAAAATATGAAGAGAATGTTCTAGGTATCGGAACAATCGATAACCTCTCATCAAATATTACTTATCAGTGAAACGGTCCACCCAAGGGTGCCTCCGTACACATGCTTTATCAGATCTTACAGTAGAATGAAATTCAGAATACTAGTATCAAAATGATATCCTTACTATGATTTCAATGTACGACGCACAATCTCATTTTGAATAGAAGAAAGGATTCATGAGGAATATCTGGATGTTAGATCATCCCTGTTCTCAACAAGTTGATAAATATTTATGGGCTCGACTGAAGAGTGCAAGTATGAATGAAGTAGTCAAATATCAATATTCGTTTAGGAATATTCATTGATTAATTAAGGAAACAATTGTTGAACATTCCTTGGATAATTGAAAGGAAGTGTAAATAGTCCTGAGCAGAACGAAATAATTATAAACTTCAAATAGAATACTCGGGGATCAAATAAGATACTTTGGATGAGTCCTGGTTTAGAGAAAGTATATCATTGGTGGTTATTCCACAAGTTTGAAGTAGAAAGCTAGAAGGATTACCTGATATAAACTAATCGAGGTAACATGGTTAATGAAAAGTTTAAAATGAAGTAGTGCACCAGCCGGTAGTTACCAAAATAAGTTAATAATCATTCGTGCATCTCATTATCACCCCTATGAGGGTAACTCCATCTCTTCATCTTCGTAATACAAGACACCAACTAGTATGTCTCTCAATCATCATCTTAAAGTCATTTATCGAGTTGGGGTTTCACAAATATATCTGTCATTTCCGTGCTTTATCTTGAAGACCAAACTTCTCATCATTTCGGGGACACCTGCTAAGTCCATAGGGTCCTACTTCATGCCTTCCGACATGAATCATAAGTGGCCAGTTCCCTCTGGGAACAGATCAAAGAGATCTCTCAGGGATCTCGGTGCAGTCCATAGGTTCAGTGGCGGGTGTGTGTATGTGAACATATACCAAAAATATTGAGGTCTACAATACATATATGCGTAGTCCCTGCTAACATCTCTATCAAAGGATCCCACTCTAGACCCGTTGGTCTTTTCTTTTGGTAGACTCTGAGATCACTGTATCGCTCGTTGCAACCATATTCAACTTCTCTTGAGTCCCTTTGTTAATCCCACTTGTTTGTTCTCTAAGTTAAACTACCATGCTCTAGCGTCCGAATCATGCGTGGAATTATCTAGCACGCTCGTCTTATGATAACATTCTCGTATAACACATGTAAAATTCGCCATCAAGGGTAATGAAATCCACAACGGCATAGTAACCACCTTTCAGGTAAACCCGTTACTTATCAAAAATCGGGCCTTATAGCCAAAGTAAAAGACTTTCATTATTCCAAGTACTAAGTACCCTTAATTATGCAGGGATGTCTAAACTTCTTGATTCTTAAAATGCCGCCTCCTAAACTGTGAAGGACTATGGCCACAAAATTTTATGCCAACCAAGTCATCCGATCATATTGGAAATATCCCTCTACCTCAGCTACTCTTGAGGTTTCGCTCCGCTTCCTATATCAATACCTCTGATACGTCATGTACGACTCCCAACTCTCTACTCATCATTCTGAGGGTCTCTAAGGATTCTATCGATCCTAGGGTAATACCTCAAGTAAACATTCCAATCAACTCCACTCACCGGTACCTCTTCCGGTTATCCAATAGTAACTTACTATGATCTCTTACGTCATTCTCCTACTTAGACTTAACTCTCATCACTCTCGTTTCTGAGTACTGTAACCTGTCTCTGATACCATTTCTGTGACGCCCCCAAATCTGAGGTCAAAGATTCAGGTCGTCACATCATCATCCAACCATATCATACCTGTATTAACTTTACAACTCAACAATACATCCATCCATACCTCAATCTTACACACAATCAAGTTAGAGCCTCAGAAATGATAATCAAAAGTAACACTAAATATTACAATTCATCTGTACAATCCAGAGTCTTACGCAATTCCACTTATACAACTACACTTGAAGACAAGTCTTACTATTACAGTTGAAAACCTATCAGACTATTCTGTAGTATTTATCAGGGACTAAATCATCTCCGGGTAATTCTTCTACTCCTCTTCTGCTGGTGCGGAGTTAATCGACCAAATTCTTCCCTTTCTGAAAAGTTTTTATAAAGCAAGAATGAGCTACATAATGCTCAGCAAGTTCACTATTTTGTAAAATAATAATGTGGTTTATTTCGAAAACATTCCCAACTGTATGGGTATATATCTCAGATTTCAAAACATAATTGGACAATGTATGTGCCCGAGTTTGAATAAAACATCTATACTCACTAAGGAGCTTTAGGATAACATATGAACCCCTTATAAGGTTCCCATTTCAATATATCTCAATTTTGAAAATATATACATATGAGTATATCATTTTCGGCAAAACACTCTACGATTAACATACTGTACAGGGAATACATCATTGCAAACCTCTTTCCTTCCATTAGCTTAGAAGGTTTCTCATACAAAAACATTTCATTCTTTGAAACAATTGCAAGAGTGCACTAACACTTGCCAATCTTTATAGAAAATCTCGCAGTTCTAGATACTGCACGATGTCAATATTTTCTCATAAAAAACCACACTATCGGCAACTCGACACTTAGGTCCAAGAAGCAGTGTTTGAGTATTTTTCCAAAGTGGAGGATGGGACTGGAAGAAAACATAAAAACCTAACAAGGATTGACGATGATCAGTCGCCACATCCAAGTCCAATAATCCGCGGGTCTTCTCTACTAGTAGAAGGATAGAAACTACATCCGTAACTACCCTTGGGTGAAAACTACATCCGTAATCACCCTCGATGAAAACTACATCCGTAATCATCCTTCGGCAACACCTGGGCCGGAATAATAATTGATGGACCGCCTGGCTCACGGCCGCTTACACATCCCGGGAATCGTTCGTCAACGATTCCCACACCTGCCAGGGTCCCCTTTTTCTTTTCTTTTCAAAAATCATTTTGATAGAAAATTCGAGTAGTTGAAGTTCGACCTCAGTCGACCGATAATTCTTGAAAAACGTACAAGAAGCAAAACCTGACCGGGGGTTTTCGAAAATGTTTTGGGTGGGAAAGAGTTCGAGTTTGAAAACGCTAAAGGTATCTTGGATTAGTTTTGTCTTTAAAATAATGAACGATAATTAATAAATAATATTTTGAGATTTAATATAAACAATTAATAAAATAATTATTTAATTAAAATAAGCTTTTAATCCAAGATAGATATTTTTGAGTATTTTTAACAACGTAAAAATAATAATTACTTAGGTATACGATACTTCCCGAATGACCTTTCGGGTTTTCACAATTTAATTACGATATAATAATATACCGCTCCCCGGTCAATAGTATATACGGACCGCTACGACCTCTATTGCTAGAGTCGTTGTCCAAAGAAAACGTTTCATTCTAAGTTCAAGGGGTGCAAACATATATGTACTTATACATCTCAATTTCATCGATACTTTGATAAACATAGACATTTGATACGATTGAAAACTACAAACACAACAGTGAAAGTCCTTGTATATGTAAGTTTTGAAAAGTAAACTTGCCTTGGTTTGGTTGGGGTGGTCGAGCGTGCGGAGTGGAACGATCTATACATAAGCAATAACCGTTCGTTAGTACCTTAACAATACCTCTTTAATTACGGGGTTTTAGGGGTACAAAATTAACTTAAGGACTTCGTCTTATGACACTCTAGCCCCACTATAGGTTCATGTCATCACTCGATTACGCTCGTCACTTATTCGACTTAATTTAGTTACCACATTCGAATCATAACCATTACCCCTAGAATTATAATCCACTTAATGACTTTTTCCCTTGCGCGAAGTTTACTCTAGCATTTTTATAAAATTGAAAAATTCATATTTTAATCCAATTCTTTTTGGGTAGCCTTCCCCACTGCATTTACTAACTTCTCTAATTTTTCCATGATCCCTCATAAATTTTTAGGGGTTTAAACAAGGTTCACAAGGGGGTCACTTAGTGCAGTCCGGAATCCAGGAACACAATTCACTTCTCCGGCCATAACTTAAAATCTATACATCACCTAGTCATGAACTTTACATTTCCAGAAACTACATTCAATTATCTTTCCAACAATATATGGTAGGACCTCAGGGGACAACATTTGGGGGTTCAAAACCGTGTTACAAGACAGGTGAATGCTCCTGGAAAAACTCAGCAAGCACATACTACTTGGATCAACCATTTTTCACAATTCCACAACACAACCAACACTTAATACACTTAGTTCATGGTTCATAACAATCATGGAGATATATATGTTATCCATAATCATAAAAGTCACAATCTCAACATCAAAACTCAAGATCCATGTCATCCAATACTTATACAACCAAGATTAGCTCACAAATACATGGATCTACTACCAAACATTATAAATACTACATAACCAAGAGGGTTTGTGATTTTTATACCTTCTTGAGCACCTAGGAGCCTTGTACAAGCTTTACACAACTTAATAACACCTTGAATGGTCTCCTACAACCCTTACAATCCAAGATCTAAAAGAAAATCAAACATGGTTACTATTCACCCAATCTTTAACAATTTGTAACTTGAATTTGGGTGGATGAAATGGCTTGAAATTACTAACATACCTTGTCTAGATGATGGAGATGGCCTAGGATTTATTTTATGATTTATGAGTGATGGAAAAGGGGGAAGAAGAATTTTTCTTCTTCACTTCTATTCTTGGCCGAGAGCAAGAAAAAGGGGGGGGGGGAGTGTTTGTGTTTTTGATTTTTGTGTTGTGTGGTTGAATAATGCATAAAGTAGTAGTTGGGTGTTACATATTAGTGTAAGTATATGCATGGTACAAGCCTAGGTATGGTTCCTTGTACTTCTTGTCTCCTCTTTTTGAAAAGCAAAGTAACTAGTTACTATTCCTCTTCCATTTGGTTAACTAGTTTGCTTATTTCCTAACTACTTGGTTGCATGGGACTTGCATGCAATACTACTCCTTGTATCATCATCCTTCCACCAATGCTTGTCATTTAATCTTAATTCGTATCGTATCTTAATTAATCTCTCGTAATAATATTTTGTCGCGTAGAGATTTCCCCTATAATTCCTTAAGTACTTAATTGTGTAAATTCCTCGAATGTCCATAATTCCTTGTCATAATCCTTAATAAATCTTTTAACACTCTAATCATTCTCAAATCCCAAGTTTTATAAATCTTACTAACAATAAGACTCTTGCTTTCAACAACCTTCCCTTTATCTCATATAGTGAATGCAACAACATAGTTTCTCAGACAATCAATTCCATTAAACAACAGGGATGACTAGAAAGGCTCCAAATTGACATTGCCACATGATATTAAATAAAAGAAAATATTGCAAAAATTAGGGTTCTTACACAATGGGAAAATAAAAAAAAAAGAAAAATGTGAAGAAAAAAGGAAGTCATTATACCTTAACCTCGATAATCGATGCTGTAAAATAAGAGACTGAATGTAGACTCCATAGCATACTGATCTTGCATATCAAAACTTTCAAAAATATGTGATTCTGAAGCTGAGAAACACAGAAAAAAGAATATAAAGTAGAAAACATTATAAATACAAAAAAGATAGATATTGATTGATTGATGTGGACAAAACTTTCCAGGAATAAATACAAAATACTGTTTAAATACTGTTTAATATCTCCTTAAAAATTTTATACTTTGTTTGTTGACTATAGGTGTTTTTAAACTACCTAAATCTTGTCGAAATTTCTCTATGATACTACGTATAAATTATTGTACTATAATAATACCTCATCCGTACCTAAATTTTTTTCCTGTTTGCTGAATTTCACGAGTTTTAAGATAGTGAGGAATGAATATTATTTTTTTATGGAGTAGTGGATATTGAATATTGTTTTTAAGGAGTAGTGAGTATTGAATATTGTTTTTTTGAAGTAGTGAGTGGAGTAGTGAATATTGAATATTATTTTTAAGGAGTAGTGGGTGGAATATTGGGTATTGAATATTGTTTTTTTGGAGTAGTGAGTGTTGAATATTATTTGTAATGATTAGTGGGTATTGAATATTTTTTTTAAGAAGTAATGGGTGGAGTAGTGGATATTGAATATTATTTTTTATGGACAAATATAGAAAAGAGAAAAGTATTTTGAATATCCTTAAAAGTAAAGTAGGAAAAGAAATATGAGACAGAGGGAGTATAAATTACTGTCCTAAACTTCTATGTAAGTAGATTACTCGGGTTTTTTTTTATAAAAAATTTGCTATATAGGTTGGTGGTAGGTGCATTTTTTAAAAATTTATTTATGCTCTATACTATATTATTATAAGCGAAATAAGGTATAATTGGTTGGTTGGTTAGTCGGTTAACATCTTCCCAAAAAGTTTGTTAACACTTTCCAAAAATGAAAAAATAAATTAAAATGCATATAAAATTTTTTTTCACAAAAAGTAAACCACAAATTTTACTTAATAACAAACTCTTTTAATTACACTCCAATCTATACTATCTATACTATATTATTATAAACGAAACAAGGTATAATTGGTTTGTTCGTTAGTCGGTTAATACTTAACACCATCCCAAAATGTTTGTTAACACTTTCCAAAAATGAAAATATAAATTGAATTTTAAATTCGTGAGAGTAGTTTATAAAATAATATATATGTTTAATAGAGATAGGTTGTTGGTGGGATTCGAACTTGGAACCTATAAGAGTATTTCAAATATTAGAAAAGAAATATTCTTTTAGCATTAGATCCAACGGTTCTTATTTATTTATCTTAAGCTTTTAAGTAAATAATTTGGTTAAACAACTGTTCTGTATGTGTTTTAAGGTGGAAATGAACCCAGCATGGCAACAAGGGAAGCTAAGGGAGTTCTGCAAGGCCAACGGAATCACGATTTCTATCTACTCTCCTCTTGGAGGAACCAAAAGTGTATTGGATTTAAAGGTTCTTAAGGAAATTGCAGAGTCCAAAGGAAAATCTGTAGCTCAGGTGGCCTTGATATGGGCTTATGAGCAAGGAGTTGTTATTGTAACCAAGAGCTTCAACAAAGGCAGACTACAGCAGAATCTTGATATCTTCGACTGGAAGTTGAGCGACGAAGATATTAAGAAGATTGCTGTGATCCCACAGGTCAGGGCAAATGAACAAATGGGTACATCTCCGAAATTGGTCACATTAAGTCAGTTGAGGAGCTCTGGGATGGAGAAATGTGAGCTGTTTTCCCCTCATAAAGTTGTAGTAGCAAACCTATATGAAATTGTATTTCTTTTTCAGAACTTGTAAACTATCTTTCTTTAGTAAATAAACTCTCCTGGTCTGCTGGTCAGCTGATCTAGAGTTAAACTTAACAAATATCTTCGGAATGAGGCTATCTGTTTTTCATATATTCTTTTGCTTTTGTTAGTGCTACTTTGTTTAAATATATAGATAATCTATAGTTGTTCTCTCTGAATTCAATATCAAAAATTTGCAGGTGAAGGGACATAATATGTTATAATTTAGAAATTGGAGTTTTTTTAAATCAACCACATTTTCATATTAAATTTTCAGAAGACTATGAGAAACAGACGTCAGTACGCCATAAGTGAGCATACACAACCCCCAAATAAAGTTGCAAAAGACCTGAAAAGCGTTGCGTAAGGCCTTACGCAACACTAGAGGGGAGTTGCCAATATTGAAGTTGCGTAAGACCCCTAATGCAACGTTGCGTAAGACGTAGATACACTCAATTTTTAAAATATTCGAAGGCTGATATACATGTCTATCACCTATATGTGATCACTCACACCGACGAACACAACTATATTGATCAAATGCACCAGAATTGTTATGCATGCTGGCCAGTAATGTGGATGCTTCGATTGATGCACCGAGTTACCGTGAGAATCATGATAAGATACGGAAGTATATAAATTTTCAATTAACATTCACAATTTAAATACAATCAATATTGTATAATTTTCTTTTACACATGAACAATTTACATGTGGGGACTAACTCGATTAAATTGAACCAATCCAACCTTATATTATCATTGTTTCATTATATTATGTTAGATTAAATTAATATTCTAACTACACAATTTCTTATATTATTACTAATCAATTAATCATGCATGTATTAATCATGCATGTATGTTATGAGACGTGCGTCGGCGTTTAAGAACGTTAATTAGTTATATTTAATATTTTATAAATTTTAATTATAAAAATTATATTGCCATTGTAATTTGGTATGAAAAAAGTAAGAGACTTTTTTGGAGTTGATGAAGTTGATAATATGTTAGAGGATTTTCATTTTGTTTGTATGATTAATTTTAAACGACTTTGTGTTTATTGAGATTCCAATGATTTTTAAATTCGTTTTAATTGGAGATAGATTTTTTTTTTAATTAGAATTTTCCATTAATGAAGGTTGGTAATACTTCTAGGAGAACCTAGAAGCCCAGCCGACCCTTACAGGGGAAAATACGGGAAACAACAGAAACAGAACAACACAAAAAGAAGCCTAACGACTCCATGAAGAGAAAACTGCTGGAGAAATGAAGAAAATACCAGGAGAGACAAAAGACTGGCAAGTACAATTGGCTAGTAGTGGAAAGAGTGTTACCGAGATCCTCCACCATTAATAGAGTCTTGATCCTGGGCTGTTTCCTTAGCTCGAACCTGTTGAACACCCGCTGAAACGAAACCAATAACAAATCCCTAGGCATCGGTGTGGGAATATGAGATGTCAAGAGTTGAGGGATTGGGGCCCAAAGCCCATGTCCAAGTCGAGCTTCTCCTGAAGATGCCCAAACGGAACGGTGGTGTAGTACATAGCATCCTAGTTGTTGAGTCCTACTGCTGCTAGATAATGAGCAGTACGATTAGCAGTTTCCGCCACATACTTGACCACATTCTCCAATTCCAGGTTGTGTCCTAGTAACTACTTGATCTGCTCCACAATCCAAAGGCACGTCCTATCTCCCCTACCGTCCTTGCGAGTGACTTCAAAGTATGGATTGAAATTGTCAGTCTCCAGCATAACAATCTCACAATTTTCAATTCTTGCTTGGTTAAGTCCCATATGTAGCGCCCACAGTTGGGTGGCTAGGGGTGAAAGCCCTCTCATTGTCCCAGTGAGCGCTTTCACCATGTGACCTCTATGGTCTCTAATGACGATAGAGAATAATTACATGTATATATTTATTATAAAATTTAATATAAAATTATTATAATATTTGAGTACCATTTTGAACATGTGTCCATGAATTTAAATTTAATATTACATATTAAAAAGTTCTTATAAATGCTCAAAAAAATTAATCAAATGAATAAATACAGGTGTTAGATCACTCTAAGAAATATGAAGCATGACTTACAAAATATTTTTGTTTTTCATGCAACCAAATTTATCAACAAGTTAAGTCAATTACACCTCTTATCACATTTACATTTTGCATTCTTTTTCATCATATAAACAAAGTTATCAACAAACTAAGCAATCACGTCTCTCGTAATGCCATTGATAGCAAAAATGTTCTTTTACTTATCCATTGTTGAACTTTACAAATGTTTATCGCCATTGACAACAAAAATGTTACTTTTACTTATCCATTGTTGAACTTTACAAATGTTTATCAATATTGGATTTCAAAAGCATTTTTTTATGCAACAAAATAGGTGTCGTCAATATCTTCGAAAATATTATTATTAATACTTAAGAGTTTAACTGAAACATGTTTTCTTTCTTTTAATTCTTTTTTCTATAATTCTTTAACATTCAAATTTAATTAGATTTTACACAAGTTTCAATTCATCGATCATATAAACTTTCAAATAATAAAACTCAACGAATAATAATATTATATATACGATTTTTAAAATATTTTCATGTCACACATAACACGATTTTGTTACCTAGTAATTTAATTAATTTAGGTCACTTGTTTTTTTTGCTAGATGATTTAGTTCATTTTGTAGATACTTATATTTTTTTTTGACAGAAAGCTGGAATTTTATTAAGAATTCAAATCCGAAGCAATACAATTTTGAATCGAAATAGGAACATCATTCCTATCAAAAGTACGACCTGAATGACAATATGATTCCCTTGCTAATTGATGGGCAACCATATTAGCCCTGACACCACACTATCCAGCATCCCTTTCATTCTGTTGGCCATAACTTTAGTAACAATCTTCATAAGCACATTACAGAGGGCTATGGGTCTAAGGTCCCCTACTGTTAGACCCTTAAGAGATTTTCATGCCCTAGTGTTGGGTGTAGAGGCGAAGGCGTGCCGGAGGTTCGCGATTCTGTCTTGGGCATGAACACTAGGCAAAGTCAAAAGTGGGGCTTGACATAGAAACTAAGGCATTGAGATGAAGTGGGCATTTGAGGCACTTACACGAATTGGGCTTGTCTAAGGCATGAAGCATTCAACCAGGCACAGACATAGAGAATGTGGGCTTGAGCAGAGGCACACTTGGGCTTAGGAGAGTCATGCAGCATGGCGCAAGGGGAAGAGAGGCAAAGCACGGGCCTGGCCATCCCAAAGCATGGGGCCTCCATGACACACATGTGACATGGGAGAAGAGTCTTCTAGTTCAAATACAGTGAGGCAAAGCTGGGTCAGGATTCTATAGTTGGGCAAGGGTTGAAGCAGGATGCAAATGAGACTTGGGCCAAGGTGTAAGGTGTAAATGGGCTTATCAGATTTGGGATAAGACCATATCTTTGGAGATCATTCCAGAAGAATCAATTAAGGATTGCAATCATCTGCAAGAAGGGAAAGTCTATCAGAATCAGAGATATGATCATGGTGGATCTTCTATGGAAGGAAAGACAATCAAGAAGATTGAGGATATCTTGAAGATCTCAGGCAAAGATGGAAAGTATGGTTGGGCTTAGACTAGCCCAAAGCCCGTAAAGCTGCCTATATAAGGAGGAGCTTCTTCATTCTCATTCATTCATTCAGATACACAGAAAACAGTTGTAGAGAGAGTGAGAGCATATACAGAGAGAGCTAGCATTGTAGTTAGGCTTTCTTGTATTCTAGCAGTTAGTGGGTAGTTGTGCCGACGTGTGGGCAGCAGGCCTAGATTGTTAGTCCTTTTTGTTGGAGTAATAAAAAGGTTGGGGATTCCCGTAACTCTGTCTTCGTTTATCTTGTGGTTATCACTAACCTTCCTTGCAGGCACAAAGGTTAGTTGCGCATTGCTGGCCAGACTCTTGGTTGGGGAGTTGGCGCATCACTAGGCGACAAGTTTGTGAAAAATTTCGCGCTTCTGCACGCCTAAGTGTCAGTTGGCATCAGAGCTTGATTGGTGTTTTTAGAGCACAATCGGTGAAAGATTATTATGGCTGGTCCTACAGTTGCTACTCTCAGTGAGAAGGTTGCTAGGCTTGAGGAGTTGATTGGCATACTAGAGTCGACCGATGTTCAACCATTGCAGACTCGATGTGAGAACATGAAGGCTGATCTTGATCATATCAGGCTGATCTTGGAGAATCACATGCGTGAGTCTGAAGAGAAGATTGTTCAGTTGGAGACTTCTAGTGCAGAGCTCTACGAAGAAGTGACAATCCTAAGGAAGGCGGTGGCTGTTGGTGGTAGTACCTCGAGTGATGGGGCAAGAAAGTTCAAAGTGCCAGACCCAAAGACGTTTGAGGGAGGGCGTGATGCCAAGGCATTGGAGAATTTTTTGTGGGACATGGAGCAATACTTCAAAGCATCTCGTATTGGAGAGGTGGAGCAGGTGACTGTGGCCAGTATGTTCCTTGCGGGTGATGCTAAGTTGTGGTGGCGTACTCGCATGGAGGATGTTGATGGCACAGGGAAACCCGGTATTCAGACATGGGAGGCCATGAAGAAGGAGCTTAGGGAGCAATTCTTGCCCAATAATGCCGCGTGGATGGCTAGGGAGAAATTAAAGTACTTAAAGCAGACAGGTTCTGTGCGAGAGTATGTGAAGGCATTCACTTCTAATTTGTTGGACATCCGTGACATGGCAGAAGTGGACAGGTTGTTCAACTTCATTTCTGGGTTAAAGCCATGGGCACAGGCTGAGCTGAGGAGACAGAATGTCAAGGACCTAACAGCAGCTATTGTAGCGGCAGATAGCTTGGTGGACTTTGCAACAAGTTCTAATAGCAAGGGGAAACAAACCCAAGGGGCTAAAGAGAAGGGGCAGAAGTTCAAAGGCAAGAAAAAGGTCCAAGATGAGGAATCTAGCAAAGCCAAGAATGGTGGTGGGCAAACAAAGAAGCAGCTGAAGTGCTTTATTTGTGATGGTCCTCACATGATGAAAGATTGTCCAAAGAAGGAGAAGCTGAATACTATGATCGTGTCAGAGGTAGAGGAACCAGGGAGGGTGAATCCGCTCAGAATGGTCAATGCACTACAGACAAAGGAGGCGGTGAAGTCATCTAGTTTGTTGTATGTGCAGGTTGAGATAAATGGTCATGAGGTGATGGCTATGATAGATACGGGAGCTACCAATAATTTTGTGGCTGACAGGAGTGTGGAATCTCTTGGCTTGGTTTTGGGAGAAAGCACCAGCCGCGTGAAAGCGGTAAATTCTGAAGCACAAGGGATCAACTGAGGCAGAGCTTAGAATGGAACCGTGGACTGGAAAGGTAACTCTCTTGGCTGTTCCTTTAGATGATTTCGATCTTATATTGGGGATGGACTTCTTAAGGAAAGCTAAGGCATCGGTGATGCCACATCTTGGTGGGGTGATGATTGGAGAGGAAAGCAACCCTTGCTTTGTGAAGGGTGTGTTTGATCGTGACTTGGGCAAGAAAGGGGAGGGAATGTTGTCAGCTATACAGGTTGAAGCTGGGCTGAAGCATGGTGAAGTGACTTATCTAGCGGTTCTTGTGGAGGAAAAGCCTGATCAGTTAGAGATACCGATGCTGTAGTTCCTACTCTCAAGGAGTTTGAAGATGTCATGCCCCCAGAGTTGCCTAAGAAATTGCCGCCAATAAGGGATGTGGATCACAAGATTGAACTTGAGCCGGGTGCACGGGCACCGTCTCAAGCCCCCGACCGTATGGGACCGATGGAGTTGGCTGAACTAAGAAAGCAGTTGGACGAGTTGTAGGAGAGCGGGTTCATTCAACCGTCTAAAGCTCCTTATGGTGCACCAGTCTTGTTTCAAAAGAAGGCCGATGGGTCATTGCGGATGTGTATAGACTATCGGGCCTTGAACAAGGTAACTATTAAAAATAAGTACCCTGTTCCAAATATTGTTGAGCTGTTTGACAGGCTCTCGAGAGCTAAGTACTTCACGAAGCTGGATCTGAGGTCGGGATATTGGCAAGTCAGAATTGCTGCAGGGGATGAGCCTAAGACCGCATGTGTAACGAGGTACGGGTCTTACGAGTTTCTAGTTCTGCCATTTGGGTTAACAAATGCACCTGCAACGTTCTGTAATTTGATGAATGATGTGCTATATGAGTACCTAGACCGTTTTGTGGTGGTGTACTTAGATGATATTGTGATCTATAGTGATAGTCTTGAAGCTCACTTAGAACACTTAAAGTGCATTTTCACTAAACTGCGAGAACATAGTCTTTATGTCAAAAGGGAGAAGTGTGAGTTCTGCAGGGAGGAGATCCATTTCCTAGGGCATGTGATAAGCCAAGGAATGGTGAAGATGGACAAGAGGAAAGTCGAGGCCATCATTGATTGGCCTGCCCCAACGAAGGTAGCTGAGTTGAGATCTTTCCTTGGTCTTGCTAACTATTATCGCAAGTTTATACAGGGATACTCGAAGAAAGTAAATGTCTTGACAAATTTGCTAAAGAAGGATCATGGTTGGGAATGGAATGATGAGTGTGAAGCGGCGTTTGAGGAGCTGAAAATTGCAGTTGCTTCAGAGCCCGTGCTCAAACTTCCAGATTTTGGGGTGCCATTTGAAGTGCACACTGATGCTTCTGATCGTGCAATTGGTGGAGTGTTGGTTCAGTTGGGACATCTGGTGGCATATAAAAGTCGAAAGCTAAAAGATGCTGAACAGAGGTACAGTACTCATGAAAAAGAGATGACTGCAGTGGTTCATTGTCTGGAGGTGTGGAGGCATTACTTGCTGGGTGCGGAGTTCGTGGTTTGCACAGACAACGTGGCAAACACTTATTTCAAGACTCAGAAGAAGCTGACTCCAAAGCAAGCCCGTTGGCAGGAATTTCTGGCTGAATTCGATTTTGTATGGCTGCATAAGCCGGGGGCACAAAACCAGGTAGCCGATGCTCTAAGTAGAAAGGTGCAAGAGGCTGTGGCATCCATGACAGTGGTGGACACTGAGTTCCTAGAGGAGATCAAAAAGCAGTCAATGATAGATGCTGTGTATGGTAAACTTGTGGAGGAAGTGAAGATAGGGGTGGTTCGCAAGTATTGGTTGGAGGATGGGTTGCTATATTGTAAAGGCAGTAGACTTTATGTTCCACATGGGGGAACTCTCCGGCAGCGAATCTTGAAAGAGTCTCATGATGCTAAATGGGCAGGACATCCGGGGGTAGCGAGGATGCTAGCATTGCTGAGTAGATCCTACTATTGGCCGAAGATGATGGATGACGTTGAGGCATATGTCAAGTCGTGCTTGGTGTGCCAACTTGACAAGACTGAAAGGAAGAAGGAAGCTGGACTTCTACAACCTTTACCTATTCCAGATAGACCGTGGCAGTCAGTATCTATGGATTTTATTCTTGGGTTGCCTCAGGTGGAGGGAAAGGGGTCAATCTTTGTGGTGGTTGATCGGTTTTCGAAGTATGTTGTGTTCATTCCTGCGCCGAAGGTGTGTACAGCAGAGACAGCAGCTAGCCTATTCTTTCAGCATATGGTGAAACATTTTGGGTTACCAGAGGATATCATTAGTGATCGTGATAGCAGGTTCACAGGGCGGTTCTGGACGGCATTGTTTGGGTTTTTGGGAAGTGAGTTGAAGTTCTCTACTGCAAATCATCCCCAAACAGATGGTCAGACGGAGCGGATGAATCAGCTACTGGAGGAGTATCTCAGGCACTATGTTTCAGCTAGTCAGAAAAATTGGCTAGAGTTGATGGATGTAGCACAGTTCTGCTACAACTTACAACAGTCGTCGGTGACTAGCAAGAGCCCCTTCGAGGTGATTTTTGGGTTTCAGCCGAGAACCCCAAACGAAGTGGCAATTCAGAAATCAGGTGGTGCTTGTCCCGCAGCCTACAGGTATGCGTTTGGTAGACAGGAGATGGTCGATGAAGCCAAAGCTAGTCTGGAGAAAGCTGTGTGGAGGATGAAGAAGTACACTGATAGAAAGCGTCGTCCCTTAGAATTTGAGGTTGGCGACCAGGTGTTGTTGAAATTGACACCACAGATCTGGAAGAAGATAAAGTCCAGAAAAATTCACAAGGGGTTAGTTCAGAAGTATGACGGGCCCTTTGAGATAGTGAAGAAAGTAGGCAATGTAGCTTACCGGTTGAAGTTGCCCGATAGGTTGAAGATACATCCTACTTTTCATGTGAGTTTCTTGAAGCCATTCCAACCAGACTTACTGCTTGATGGGAGGAAACAGAAGAAAAGAGCACCTCCCGTGGTCAAGGTACAGTTTGAGAAGAAGATAAAGAAGATTCTGGATCATAATACTCAAGGGATGAGTAAAAATAACAGAAGGACTGATTATCTGATTCAGTGGGAAGGCGAGGAAGAAGCTGATGCTACTTGGGAAAAAGGTGTGACCTTGTGGCAATTTGAAGATCAAATTCGGGAATATTGGGATCGCCCCTCGATGAGGACATCGATCTCTTTTAGTGGGGGTGGTTTGTTAGACCCTTAAGAGATTTTCATGCCCTAGTGTTGGGTGTAGAGGCGAAGGCGTGCCGGAGGTTCGCGATTCTGTCTTGGGCATGAACACTAGGTAAAGTCAAGTGTGGGGCTTGACATAGAAACTAAGGCATTGAGATGAAGTGGGCATTTGAGGCACTTACACGGATTGGGCTTGTCTAAGGCATGAAGCATTCAACCAGGCACAGACATAGAGAATGTGGGCTTGAGTAGAGGCACACTTGGGCTTAGGAGAGTCATGCAGCATGGCGCAAGGGGAAGAGAGGCAAAGCACGGGCCTGGCCATCCCAAAGCATGGGGCCTCCATGACACACATGTGACATGGGAGAAGAGTCTTCTAGTTCAAATACAGTGAGGCAAAGCTGGGTCAGGATTCTATAGTTGGGCAAGGGTTGAAGCAGGATGCAAATGAGACTTGGGCCAAGGTGTAAGGTGTAAATGGGCTTATCAGATTTGGGATAAGACCATATCTTTGGAGATCATTCCAGAAGAATAAATTAAGGATTGCAATCATCTGTAAGAAGGGAAAGTCTATCAGAATCAGAGATATGATCATGGTGGATCTTCTATGGAAGGAAAGACAATCAAGAAGATTGAGGATATCTTGAAGATCTAAGGCAAAGATGGAAAGTAGGGTTGGGCTTAGCCTAGCCCAAAGCCCGTAAAGCTACCTATATAAGGAAGAGCTTCTTCATTCTCATTCATTCATTCAGATACACAGAAAACAGTTGTAGAGAGAGTGAGAGCATATACAGAGAGAGCTAGCATTGTAGTTAGGCTTTCTTGTATTCTAGCAGTTAGTGGGTAGCTGTGCCGACGTGTGGGCAGCAGGCCTAGATTGTTAGTCCTTTTTGTTGGAGTAATAAAAAGGTTGGGGATTTCCGTAACTCTGTCTTCGTTTATCTTGTGGTTATCACTAACCTTCCTTACAGGCACAAAGGTTAGTTGCGCATTGCTGGCCAGACTCTTGGTTGGGGAGTTGGCGCATCACTAGGCGACAAGTTTGTGAAAAATTTCGCGCTTCCGCACGCCTACGTGACACCTACCACTGTAGGGTTTTTCTTCTTCGGAATCAAAACGATATTCGTATCATTAAGCCCATGTAACACCTCCCCTGTATCAAAAAAAGATTTAACCAACTTAACAATGTCCTCCCCAACTATGTGCCAATGTTTTTGAAAGAAGGCCGGGGTCATACCATCAGGCCCTGGTGCCTTATCTGGGTACATTTGAAATAAAGCAACTTTCACTTCTTCCCACGTGACTTCAGTCTGCAATTCTCTGTTCTGTTCCTGTGAAACTGTTTGAGGTACACAATCAACTACCTCTTCATAATCCACTTGACCTGCTGTAAATAACTCTTTATAAAATGATTCGATAACAGTCTGTAACCCACTTTGCCAGTCACACCATTCTCCCGATTCATCTTTAAGCTTGACAATACGATTTGTTCTTCTTCTTCTTTTGTTACAGGCTGCATGGAAATATTTCGTATTCTTGTCAGAGTTGCTTAGAACGTTGACGCCAGAAAATCTCTTTTTGGTCAAGAATAAAAAATAATTTATGCTTTGCATCCTTGCACTCTTTTACTGACTGTGCATCCCGTCTTCTTCGGAGATATCTCAATTTCTGATGGCAATCTCTGATCCTTTTATTAATACAGCCCGTAATTTCCTTTCCCCAAATACCTAGATGGTCCGCACAAAGTTGAATCTTCTGTTGAATGTCTGACGATGGATTAGATTCCCAACTATCTCGAATAATAGTACTACATAACGGTTCTGTCAACCAAGCATTTTCGAACCGAAATCGATTTCTCCTTTCCCCTGAGACACGACTGGTTATATCGAGAAAAATTGCACTATGATCAGAGGGAGAGCCCTCTAAATTGTACAATTTTGCATAAGAAAACAGATCCAACCAGTTATTAGTTGCCATGGCACGATCCAACCGAATCTCCAACCAAGCATCCGTACCTCGCCCTCTTTCTCACGTGAATTGATGACCATTTAGCTCTATATCATGTAGACCAACCTCCTCCAATGTATCATTAAAACCATCTAGTAGCCATTGAGGATATAGCATTCCACATTTTTTGTCTAATTGTGACGAAATATTATTCATGTCCCCTATAATGCACCACGGAAGATTAGCGTCTCTAGACAAATTTCTCAAAAGATCCCAAGTTCTCCTCCTTTGACTCCTATTAGGCTCTCCATAAAAACCCGTGAGCCGCCATGGCTGCACATCTGGCCTCGAGATAACTACATCTATGTGATTACTCGACATACTCAGCAAACTGATTTCATCTTGGTCTTTCCACAGTAAAGTTAGACCCCCACTACGCCCCTGTGCCTCCACCACCAGCATACCTTGAAATCCTGTACGAGACCTCAACCATTCCATCTTCTTCGTACTGCTTAACGTCTCACAAAGAAACACCAAATCAGGCCGTTGTTGACGTATAACGTCTTTAAGGAACTGAAGCTTCCAAGGAGGCCCCATGCCTTGGCAATTCCAGCTTAGAATATTCATAATGATAGGCGAGCACCCCCATGAGTACTCGCCAATAATCCATTTTTTGACACATCATTTTCTTCTGAGACACCATGTTGATCATCTGTTTCCAATTCTTCTCTTGGGTCCATCAGAACATCCCTTACCTGGCCCTCATTACTATTGAGGCCTAACCCATTTCCTGTCTTCCGTTTTTTTAATTCGATCTTTGTAAAATCTTGAGTATTTAAATGCTCCGCAATTGGTGTTAAAATTGTTGAGGTATTACCATAATCCTTTCCCGCCTCTGCATTTGCATTTTGAAATTTACCTCCCACATTTCCTCCCTGATTAACAACCACCAAACTACCAGGAGTAATTATCGGATCTAGATTACCATCATCCCTCCCGTTGCTCCCCCCTGTTCCTCCATCGTTGACCTAGAGCCACCGCCTCCACCCTCAGTTCGCAGCCACTTAGCTCCTATAGGCTTCACTTGTCTCTTGAATATCGCTCTCATCCAAGGATCATACAGTTTAACAATGTCGCCTTCTGGATGCTCAAACAGTTTGCTACAAAATCTTTCTGAGTGCCCCATAATACCACAAATAAAACAGAACATCGGAACATTTTCATACTTAAAGTTCACCCAAAACCATTCATCACCAACCATCTTGATTTTCATCCGACGTTTTAGAGGTGAATTTAAATTTATAGCCACCCGAATTCTCATATACTCCCTCCATACATCCATGAAATTACTTGAGCAACACTCAACATAACGACCAATGTAGTTACCAATACCTCTTAATATTGCATCAGACATGAATCCAACTTTCAGATCGTACACCTGTACCCACAGTTCCATGGTATTAAGATCAACACATCTTGGATTTTCTCCCTCCTTGAGCCTAGTCATAACCAATGCACGCCTGTTGAACGACCATGGACAACCCTCCATCACCCTTCTGACATCAATTTCATGATAAAATTGAAATAAGTAAAGGTTTGCATCAATTTCTTTCATGTATACCCCTTTACCCGGCTTCCATAACGTAGCCATTGTATGTTGCAGCGCCATGAAATCCACCCTTCCCTCTGTGATAAACCTGCCCACAACACATAACTTGGGATTGAACCCATGAATTTGATTATCATCAGCGTTTAATGTTGACCTCTCTATGACAAAGCCACCTTCCTCCTCATCCTCCAACGTAATATCATTCATAGACTGTATGAATTTATTTGGTAGTGCCATGTTAACAGAGTCGAAAAGCAGACAGAACAAATCAAACCAATAATTTACTAGAACTTAACGGACCATGTCAGATGACAAGACTTTTTAATAAGGATGAGGACTTCGACTTGGTAAAATGTAGGATCCACTGGATAAATCACGGGATACTTATATTTTAGTAACTAGGAGTACTACTTTTATGGCCTGCAGGTTATTTACATTTGTTGTCCAAAGTAAAAAAAGAATGTCAGTTTTTTGGGTAGGTAATCAAATCAAAATGACCCATGAACAAAGCCCATGGGAGACGGCAATTCGGCCCACCAATTTTTGCAAGACACTACATGACCCAGGGGATGATTGAAGTGAATAAGAAAAGTTGAATCCATGTTTTCTTCAAAGCTGTCAACTTGTTACGTTCGATATTTTTATACACAATTAAATTTTGATTAATAAATATTCCATAAACAGATAACTTCGTTAAATGTTTAATTTTTTCGGATCCAAACAGATAAACGTAGAATGTTCTTACCTTCGACGTTGAACTTTTATTTTCCAAATTTTAATTTTTTATCATTATGAGATGTATTCCCTCCTTCCTTTTCATTTTTTTTTACCAATTTTTAAATTTTTATATAAATAAAGAAAATTTTAAAAATAGCCTCAATCACCGTAAAAAATATTGTGAAAAAAGAGCAGGAGGGGTGTATCAAAAAATGTTTGACATATTCAACGAAAAAAATAAATAAATAAGAAAAATGAAAATTATAATTGGTTGGTCCTTGATCCGTTACAATTTTTTTATGATATATTCACGGTTCACCATCACCATTTCTATCGTGGAACATGTCGATCATATTCATGCATGAATAAGTGGAGATTATTTTTTAATTATTAACTTTTAATTTTATTTTATTTTATTTAAATTGCAGGCTGCAGTACGGTCCTTTATTCAACCCTATCGTCGGGTTTGAAGATCATATATTATGGTTCTTCGAATATATTCCTGTCATATTTTATTTTTTCTTGGCGAGTAGTGCTACAGGTACCAAAATGGGTAACAAAATTGGATACCAAATGACATGGCAACATATACTTGACATTTTAAAATATTTTGATTGGATGGCCCTGGCGGGCCCATTTTAATTATAACCAATTAAAACAAAGGCACATCATTTGGGAACAATTTTTGATACCTAATTTTAGTACTCTACCATTTTTCTTTTCTTGGCATATGTTTCTCTGGAGTGTTCAAACTCCGTAAACTGATATCATCAATGACGTTCATTAATGACTAATGATTAAACTGATTACGTCCATTTTACGTTCCTTTCCTTTTAATTTTTTAGTTGTAAAGACCAATTTTTCACTTAATATTAAAATTATTTAATTATTGTTTTTGAAACTGAAAATTATATTGTAACATAGATTATATGTACTTTTTAAGGATATTATTTATATATTTAAAATATAATATATACAAATTTTCATTGGTCAATTTAACCAATAAAAAAAAATGTATTTTGTGTATTTTGGGACGAAGAGAGGACATTAGTACGAATGTTGACTTGAAAAAGAAAAATCACCAATACAACCAGGCAATTCAATTATGGTTGGCTGACTGGCTAGCTGCTGCATATTTTACTGGATTGATTAACATGCTACATGTATATAAAATTATAAATGCATGTGATCTAGTAGCTCCAAAAGAAAACAAAAACCCGAAGAAGAAAATAAAAAAGAAAATTAAGAAACAGAGAGATGGGAATTTCAGAAGTTGCATTGAACAATGGGAAGAAAATGCCAGTACTGGGACTGGGCACAGCTGATTTTCCTCCTCCACCAGCAGAAGTTGTGATAAAAGCAATTCTAGAGGCAATTGAGCTTGGCTACAGAATGTTTGACACTGCTGCTTTCTATCAAACAGAGCAAGCACTTGGTGAAGCCATATCACAAGCTCTTGATCTTGGCTTGATTAAGTCTCGCGACGAACTCTTTATTGTTTCAAAGCTCTGGTGCACTGATAACCATGGTGATCGTGTCCTCCCCGCCCTTCGAAAGACTCTGCAGTAATTAACAAGCTCTCAATTATACTTTTTTTTTTTGGTATGTAGATTTTTTAGTTTGTTTAAATTAATTGATTTTTCTTTAATTGTTGTGCAGGAATTTGAAGTTGGAGTATCTTGATCAGTATCTTATACACTGGCCAGTGAGCATAAAGTCCGATGCAGTCCTTTTTCCACCAAGCCCTGCAGATGTTGTTCCAATGGACATAAAAGCTGTTTGGACAGCCATGGAAGAGTGCCAAACACTTGGCCTTGCAAAATCGATCGGTGTCAGCAATTTCTCTTGCAAGAAGCTTGCTGACATTCTGGCTTTTGCTAAGATTCCTCCCGCAATCAATCAAGTAAGTTGGAATCTTTGAATTGAACTTCTATGAAGTACATTTTTTGTCAGTCAAAGGTAGTTATACAAAGTGCAGAAGTCTCCCGCATCACGGTAGTTATAATACTGTTTTCGGATCTGTGTGTGTTTTAAGGTGGAGATGAACCCAGCATGGCAACAAGGGAAGCTAAGGGAGTTCTGCAAGGCCAACGGAATCACGATATCTATCTACTCTCCTCTTGGAGCAGCAGGAGCCATATGGGGAACCAAAAGTGTATTGGATTCAAAGGTTCTTAAGGAAATTGCAGAGTCCAAAGGAAAATCTGTAGCTCAGGTGGCCTTGAGATGGGCTTATGAGCAAGGAGTTGTTATTGTAACCAAGAGCTTCAACAAAGGCAGACTACAGCAGAATCTTGATATTTTCGACTGGAAGTTGAGCGACGAGGATATTAAGAAGATTGCTGCGATCCCACAGGTCAGGGCAAATGAAGGAAATGGGTTCATCTCCGAAACTGGTCACATTAAGTCAGTTGAGGAGCTCTGGGATGGAGAAATTTGAGCTGCTTTGCCCTCACAAAGTTGTAGTAGCAAATCTATATGAAATTGTTGTAAACTTTCTTTCTTTAGTAAATAAACTCTCCTGGTCAGCTCATCTGGAGTTAAATTTAACAAATATCTTCGAAATGAGGCTATCTGTTTTTCATATATGCTTTTGCTTTTGTTGGTGTTACTTTGTCTAAGTATTTAGATAATCTATAGTTCTACTACCTGAATTCAATATCAAAAATTTGGAGGTGAAGGGACATAATATGTTAAAATTTTTAAATTGGAGTTTTATTAAATCAACCATATTTTCATATTAAATTTCCAAAATACTATAAGAAACAGACGTAGATACGCTCAATTTTTAAAATATTCGAAGGCTGATATACATGTCTATCACCTGTATGTGATCACTCATACAGACAAACACAACTATATTGATCAAATGCACCAGAATTGTTATGCATGCTTGCCAGTAATGTGGATGCTTCGATTTATATTGCCAGGACGGCTAATTCTAGTGTTGTTCCGGGTTCCCCCTTCTTAGTAATACATGATATGTGGAGTAATATGTAAGTCCGTAAGAGAATTCTCTGCCAATAACATCAACTGGTCCAAGTCCAACCCAAAAAAATGTGTAATTGAAAAATGTTGAATTGTTGGAAATATCTTTAGTACAAACAAGTGATCTTAAACATCACTCATGACATCAGATGAGGTCCTGGTCCTGGTCTTATAATTTGCATGTTAGTGCTAGCTAGCTGCTCTTGTTTGGTCAATTCCTCAACCATTTTTTGGCTCAACTACGTCTACGTACTTTCTTATATACTAACTTTCTTATATACTTCGTACTAACTTATAAGCCGTTGCACAATTATTTTTCTAATATTTATTATATTATTTATTTGTTATTAGTTTACACTAGCCGATAACCCGTGCGAAGCACGGATTGTGATAAATTATCTTAAATTCCTAATTTTTAATTTTTTTAAATGAATAAAATCTTGAACCACCAAGTTGTATATAATACTATATTCTCGACTTTTATTTCGATTGTTAGTTAATAGACTCCTAGTATATAACTTCAATAATAAATTAAATTAATATTTAATTTTATTATTTTAATTAATTAAATTTATATAACTTATCTCTGATAATATAAGAATAGTTATATTATTAATTGTATTTATTATTAATCTATTATAGATATATTTTAAATATTAATTAATGGAGCCCTAAGTCCTATATTCTTGACTTTTATTTCAATTTTTAGTTAATAGACTCCTATTATATAATTTTATGATTAAATTAAATTAATATTTAATATTATGATTTTAATTAATTAATATTTAGAGGCATACCGCGATATACATTGATTAATTAATTAATTGGCATACCGTATTTTAGTTTAGAGAGGACTTGTTTCATTAGTAGTTTTTATTTTTATAGGTCTTCTATACACTTAAAAAACAGTTTTTAAAGTAAGATTAAATAGTAAAATAAGTTATTATTAATCAATTAATTAATTGGCATACCGTGCATACCACAGTATACATGACATACCATTCAAAGGGGGTTTCTGCTTCTTAAATTCCTAATTTTTAACCTTTTTAAATGAATAAAATCTTGAACCACCAAGTTGTATATAATACTATATGCTCTACTTTTATTTCGATTGTTAGTTAATAGGCTCCAAGTATATAACTTCAATAATAAATTAAATTAATATTTAACTTAAAAAACAGTTTTAAAGTAAGAACAAATAGTAAAATAAATTTTTATTAATTAATTAATTAATTAATTAATTTGCATACCGTGTAAGAACAAATAGTAAAATAAGTTATTATTAATTAATTAATTAATTAATTAATTAATTGGCATACCGTGCATACCACGGTATACATGGCATACCATTCAAAGGGGGTTTCTGCTTTTAATAAAGAGTATAGATATCAAACTGTTGTTATGAAATTGATTTATATATAAAATTTTACACGTTCAATTTATTATGTGTTTTATCTTGAATTCTTAAAACTTGATTTAGATGATTTTACAGTCTACGTGAAATTAACAAAATAATCTTTAATTTAATGATGATTTAACAATTTTCTCCAATTAAAACTACCAACAATCAAAAGAGAGATGAAATTGACGATTTTTTATATTGAAAATTCTATTCTATTTAGGAAATGTACTTATATTTTGTTTTGATTATCAAAATAACCTTCTTATTATCTATTTGAAGATAGTTGTACTAACAACCAAATAGTTTTAATAATAAGTGTAGGAGGGATTTTGTCTAAAACTTTGGAAGTTGGTAATCTGGTCCCAAATACGATAAAATAAATAAGAACTGTAAGATCTAAAAATTAGATTAAAAAACGTTGGATCTAGCATAAAAAATATTAAATATTTAATATGTAAACTAAAAAGTGTATTTATATTAAATACGAAAAAGTGATTGTCAATTATTTAAATCATATATAATTAGGTTTTTTAATATTGAATAGGATTATTAATGTAGGTATTCTACACTAAATAGGATTAATGTAAAAAATCGTAATTATATTTTCTCTTGAGATTCTAAGTGCTTCATTTGGATAATAATTGTTTAATCATCACTAAATTAAAGATAATTTTATGAGTTTCGCGTGGACAGTAAAATCATCCAAATCTGATTTCTTTATCTCGAGATAGAGCCTAAATAGTAAATATGAACCTTTTTTAATATTAATAAATAAATAAATAAATAAAATTCAGTTCTACTACAATCTTTTATATCATTTTCAGATTATAACTTCTATTTAAAATTCAATTCTATTACAACTTTTTTAGTTATATCCATTTAGATTATAATTTTCTTTTTAATATGATATAATCTTGATCGTCTATTTTCAAAAATATTATATTCGACGGTTGAGATTATTTTGACGATAGACCAAACCAAAATTATGGATAAGATCTCTATTAAGCTTATTATATTATAATATATATATATATATATATATATATATATATATATATATATATATATATATATATATATATATATATATATATAAGGATCAAGGGGGAGTTGTCCTAGGCATTGTGTCTACGGGCTCCAAAATTATAGGGGCCACATTTTCCTCCTCAAATGTATATATTAAAAGTTAATAAAATTTTAGTAAAAATATTATCACATTCTTTTATTTTCATTCAATATAAATATTACTTAAAATTTTATATAGTATAAACTCGAGTTCCAGAAAAATTCGATGAATTTTGGTATTTTATTCCAAATGTTAAATATTTTATATCTTAGTTGTTTTTGATTGCTATACTTTTTTAAAATATTTTTATTAAGAAAAGCATTTTTAAAAGAAAATTATCATTTTTGAAAAAACAAATTTTAAAATTAAATTAAAAAATCTCTAAAATATTGTAGTTTAATTTCACTTACGATCTCTGAATCGACTATTCGATCGTGAAAAAGTCCCATAAATTTTTTTTATCAATCAAACTCCCGGCCGACATGCGTCAACCCGCTATTATCGCATTAGCAACTCAAACAATCAATCTAACATTCGAAATATTCTATTTCGGAACCAAAATTTATGTCTGGTTCCTAGACCAATCCGAACTAGGACCTCCGAATTACTAGAGACGGTCCTGACTAGTATATAAGCATGACATATTTAATATAGTATGTAGGGTGACACTTGTTAACACAAAATCATGCAAGCGTACGTGGTCCCAAGTAATACAGATATAAGTCAAGTTCGTTCCCACAGAGATCTTGGTTTTTAATTCAGTTTAATACCTATGTAACAACGTATGGTTTTAATTCACTGCTAAGACAAGTAACAAATTGGGATTTTTAATTATCTAAATTAAACTAAGACGCAAATTATAAAACTAAGACTTAAATTAACTAATAAGAATAGAAATCGAATTACTTATGAGAATAAAAACATGGGACTCTAACTTCATTATCTACTTCGCTTAGAGTTGATGCCTTTAGTCAATGCACGTGATGGTTTTGATATCTGATCAGACAACACGAAATAAGTAAACGCTACTTCTCAGTATACGAGTACCAAACTAAACATACATATCCACAAAAGAGATAGAAGATGAATAGACACCAATTATGCTTAGACCCTATATCTCTATAAGATTTGAAAACATAACGGTTGAAGAACAAGTAGTCTATTAAGATCACATAGGGCAACATAATATCTCTATTGATGCTACAAATCATGATGTTAAAACATCAACCTATCCTATGCTAGCATGGCAAGTTCTAAATCTCAAGATCCATTCTCGCTTCACAAGAGATTAACAATTCAATTTAGATGTTAGCTACGCATCTAAAAGCATTAAGATTAACCATACGAGGATATCAAGAATTCACCACACGTAATCTTTAAAGCAATCAAACTACTAAGCTACATAGATAACTCCGTTAGAATCCCATGACAACGATTAGCTCATAATTGAACCGTTCATCGTCATGAGATTTGATGAAAACATGATAAATAACAAGATATGAAAGAAAGAAACAATAATATTATTAAAACGAGGAGTTGAGAAAACAAATCTATAATCCAGAATAACACAAAGGATGAAGTAGATCTAGATCTGTTGCTTGTCACGAGCGTTGAATCCTTCTCTCCTTTTCTCCCTTGCAGATCTAAGCTATGTTACAATAATAAAACTATTGATCCAAATTACAATGCTAGGATGTGTTTAAATAGGCTCTAGATTTCTTGCCCAGCAAGAATTTATCTTCTATTACAATTAGAATTTAATTAAAGTTTTCTTGCAAAAAAAAAGAATTTAATTAAAGTTCTAAAAACTGCCCAAAATACAATTAGAACTTGAAAAGAGCAAAACAGTAATTTCCCTGCTCCCAACATTCTGTTTGTCGTGCTTCCTGCTCTCACCACATGCAACCTGCACACTCTGGTTAATTCTGCATTTAACAATTAAACTATTGACTCTTTTTTTTTCTTTTTTTTCTTCTTCTTTTTTTTTTTGATTTTTTTTTTTTTTTTTTTTTTGCAATCTGGAATGAGCCTTTCTCATTTCCAACCCTAGACTACTCATATAAATATGAACTGGCTACTAGCCAATTGACACCTAGCCATTATTCAACAAATATTAACAACTAGCATGAAATCCCTTGTTTCCCCCAAACTTAGACTTTAGTGCTCCTACGCCATCAAGGGAATAACGAAAATTCTAAATATAATCAAGTGATTAAATCTCAAAACTCCAAACAAGCATAACCTCAACCTAGCCCAAAAGCACCCAATGAGTTGTGTAAAAATTTTGTTCCTGTAACATGCAAGTCAATTCCTAGGAACTATAAATCAGCCCTCTACTCATCATCACCACACTCAATTAAATATCTACCATTCAATCAGAATCAGCTCGTCCTAAGGGATCATGAATTATGCATGCCATGAAAATGCAACTAACATGAACTCACATGGTATACGATAGTAAAACAGAATGTCCTATATGAAACAAACATAGATAATACGAACAAAACAATCATGCATAATTTAAAACTACTAATATTCCAAGCATGAAATCCTACATGAACAAATAATACAACAACAACTACTAATCCCTCAAACCACCCCCAAACTTAAAATATTCAATGTCCGCATTGAATGGAAGTAAATACAAGGGATAGCAGAAAACATACCTACTCGGCCTCGTCCTCGGATGAATCTGGTGGAGGATAGTGCGTACGAGCTCCATAGACTGGCCACCGTGTCTGAATACTACAAAACCCCTAATTGACAAGAACACAAATTCGTAATAAAAATAAGATTAGAGAAAAAGATTTACCCAATACGAATCAAAGAGGTGAACTTGCAATTAATTCCTCTTTAGAATTAAATTTTTAGAGATTTATATAAATAGAAGAGGAATTGAATTTGTATGTATTGGTATATATATAATGGAGTGATAGGATAAAATAAAAATTTTAATGTGAAAAGGAAAAATTTGAGTGGGTATGAATTTTGATGTAAGATAGAAATAGGATTTAGGGATTAAAAATAATAATAATAATAAGAATAATAATACTAATACTAATAATAATAATAATAATAATAAATATGAATTAGAATAGAAATAGGTTTAGAGATTTTGAAGGAGAGATGGGGGTTTTGAAACTGAAATAGGAAAAGAATTAGATAGAATGGGGGTATAAATAGAATGGGAGGTGAAAATAATTTTTTTTTTATAATAACAGCTGAACATCACACGGACAACACTCCAAGAGAAGCAACCTGCTCGCTGAAAAAACTGCTCAACAATGAACCACGCACAGCCCGCGCGCGTCTGTACCACTCGCGCACACATCAGACACGCAAGGGCAGCCTGCGTGACAGCCGCGCAAGCTGCTTAACATACAGTAACGCAGGAGCAGCCTGCGTGACAGCCGCGCAAGCTGCTTAACATACAGTAACGCAGGAGCAGCCTGCGTTACAGACCCGCAATATGCGCTGAAAGCAGAAACGCAGGCGCAGACTGCGTTACATACTCAAAATTTCGATTTTTTTTTTTTGAAAAAAAACACTCAATTTTTTTTCCTATACTAATGCGGGTTGCCTCCCACGAAGCGCTCCTTTAACGTCAATAGCTTGACGTTACTTCCAAGCCTCCATTAAGGATGATAATAGTTTGCCTGGTCCTCTCTTCGCGAAACTTCATCGTCATCACGGCGGCACACTTTCTGCCCCTTCTCCTCGCTTGGCCTATTCATGTAACAACTCTGTCCTATTCTAATGCCTTCATCTGTTGACCCAAAATCTGTCAATTTGTAGAACAACACACACTCGCGGGCTTCGCTGGAAAATAATGGAGGAGGGTAAATGTAAGAACTTCCTCCATTGGCTCTAATGCGCTACCTCCATCTTTAAACTCTGAGACAAGTAGAAGACCTGCATCTTTCCCATGTTCATCAGCCTCTTGGTACTCACATACCAATTCTTGAAATTTGTGTAGCTCACCAGTGTCTGTCTCAAATAGTGCCCCTTCCAAATCATCCACCATGCTAGCATGATCAAATTCCTCACATGGCTTGTGAACACTCACCTCACCTTGGAATTTGTCTTCCTCAATTATACATGCAGTACCTTGCTCCAAGTCACCGTTACTCTCTGGAATTGCCTCTAATATGAATTGTTGTTTCTCTTGTTCCAAGGCACTCAAAGCTCGAGCAACTAGTATCTCCAAAGATTTGAGAGACTCCTCATTACTCTTTTCAAGCATCCTAAGCTCCTCCATAGTTACAACCTCATCTGACTGAAAATTAGGAGTAGGTTGCTGATGTTGAAACTCTTCACTACCAAAGAAATATGACATATTTGGAACATCTTGCTGGTACTGTTGAGGATGGTATTGAAAATATGGTTGCTCCTCATAAGTGACGTATGGATCAACTCCTTCGTAGTAACAATATTGCGAGGGATCATGAACGCCCAAACCGCTCACATTGCTGAGGCTGTTGAATACCACCTTGGTTGCTCCAGCACTGATACGTCTCATGTGCGCCCGCACATAGCTCACAAACACTAGCCACCTGCTGAACTCCATAGTAAGTTAGAAAATCCATCTTCAATGTCAACGCTCTCTGACAAGTACCTGAAACACCAACGAACTATACAAGAATAGATGAGAAAAAGCAATCCGAGTCAGTGAACTCTAACGACCACTATTGACAAGCACATAAACCAAAAATAAAATACCGATGATCCCCGGCGCCAAAAACTTGTTAACACAAAATCACGCAAGCGTACGTGGTCACAAGTAATACAGATATAAGTCAAGTTCGTTCCCACAGAGATCTTGGTTTTTAATTCAGTTTATTACCTATGCAACAACGTATGGTTTTAATTCACTGCTAAGACAAGTAACAAATTGGGATTTTTAATTATCTAAATTAAACTAAGACGTAAATTATAAAACTAAGACTTAAATTAACTAATAAGAATAGAAATCGAATTACTTATGAGAATAAAAACATGGGACTCTAACTTCATTATCTACTTCACTTAGAGTTGATGCCTTTAGTCAATGCACGTGATGGTTTTGATATCTGATCAGACAACACGAAATAAGTAAACGCTACTTCTCAGTATACGAGTACCAAACTAAACATACATCCACAAAAGAGATAGAAGATGAATAGACACCAATTATGCTTAGACCCTATATCTCTATAAGATTTGAAAACATAACGGTTGAAGAACAAGTTGTCTATTAAGATCACATAGGACCGCATAATATCTCTATTGATGCTACAAATCATGATGTTAAAACATCAACCTATCCTATGCTAGCATGACAAGTTCTAAATCTCAAGATCCACTCTAGCTTCACAAGAGATTAATAATTCAATTTAGATGTTAGCTACGCATCTAAAAGCATTAAGATTAACCATACGAGGATATCAAGAATTCACCACACGTAATCTTTAAAGCAATCAAACTACTAAGCTACATAGATAACTCCGTTAGAATCCCATGACAACGATTAGCTCATAATTGAACCGTTCATCGTCATGGGATTTGATGAAAACATGATAAATAACAAGATATGAAAGAAAGAAACAATAATATTATTAAAACGAGGAGTTGAGAAAACAAATCTATAATCCAGAATAACACAAAGGATGAAGTAGATCTAGATCCGTTGCTTGTCACGAGCGTTGAATCCTTCTCTCCTTTTCTCCCTTGCAGATCTAAGCTATGTTACAATAATAAAACTATTGATCCAAATTACAATGCTAGGATGTGTTTAAATAGGCTTTAGATTTCTTACCCATCAAGAATTTATCTTCTATTACAATTAGAATTTAATTAAAGTTCTAAAAATTGCCCAAAATACAATTAGAACTTGAAAAGGGCAAAACAGTAATTTCCATGCTCCCAATATTCTGTTTGTCGTGTTTCCTGCTCTCACCACATGCAACCTGAACGTGCAACACCTGTTCCATATTGTAGAAAATCTCCCAAGCTTCGCGTGGGCAGTAAGTTCGCTGAAAACGGACTTCTAGAACTCCAGATATGGCCAAAACAGTGTAGACTGCGCAACCTTCCCGGAAAATCCACTTATCAACACTCTAGAGAGAACCACCTTATACTAAAAAATACATAAATTTATCTATTTTTGCATTAAAAAAAATTATAAATCTAAATTAAGAAATAAAAATGAAATTTCACAACTTTTCTTTTTGAGAAATTATTAAAAATTAATGAAAATATGAAATAATCTAAATATACCACCCTAGTCACACATCGAGGAGATTTGAGACTTCAGTTTAGTTTATAAGGCAAAGTACTACTACTAAGTACACCAACAAATCATGATCTTTTGGGGGTTGTGCTAGACTTGTGGATTACCAAAGTTAGCTGTATTTGGATCAGTTTACTTTGGCTTATTTCAGATTCATGATCAGAACTTGACCTGATTTTTGAAAAAGATTCAGGGATTTGACCCTTAGAGCTGACTCTCGAAAACTTGATGCGTCAAGTTACCGAAAGTGAGGACACAATGGCTGGTGTTATTATCCTATGATGGACAGAGGTCCGGAAGTGGGACACGAAGCCAACCGGTATAATCCCACGATGGCTAGGGAGAACGATCTTGGACCTATGAAATATCCATTCAGGCCTAACGAGGACGTCAAAAGTTTAAGTGGGGGAGTTTGTAACACCTAGTCCCACATCAAGGAGATTTGGGACTTCAATTCAATTTATAAGGCAAAGCACTACTACTAAGTGCACCAACAAATGATGATTTTTTGGGGGCTGGGGGCTTGTGAATTATCCAAGTTGGTTGCATTTGGGTTAATAAACTTTGGCTTATTTCGGATCCATGATCAGGACTTGACCAAATTTTCGAAAAAGATTCGGGAATTTGACTTGGGTTGGCTTACCAAAAATATCATAAAATATTTTCTTTTCAATTATGTCAAAAATATCATAAAATTTTGTAGTAAAAAATTAGAAAAAATAATTGTGAAAGGATTCTGAAGTATAATACTTTTCCAAAAATATATTTAATTTTATTAACATTACTCATATATTAAATATCATAAAATATTTGACATGGTCAACGGACAACAAAAGATCTTGATTTCATTTTTGAGTTAATTGCAAAAAAGTGGCCAGATTTTACACTCATTTTCAAAAAAAATTCCAAACTTTCAATTTTCCAAATTGGTGGTCAAACTTGTCTTTTTCCGCTCAAAAAAGTGGCTGGAGACGATTTTCAACTTATTTGGCAGGGGTAAAATGGGAAAATATGTTATTTTACAAAAAAAATTGCTAAAAATCCCAAAAATCCCCAAATTAATATGTGTCACCATATGATTGGTTATATTCGTAATAATAATAATAATGCCCCCATGCATGCACATAAATTGACTAATTAAATCTTGACAACTAATATTTGTGAATTTTTTGGTGAATTGATGTGCATACATGGAGGCATTATTATTATTATTACGAATATAACCAATCATATGGTGACACATATTAATTTAGGAATTTTTGTGGACAATTTTTGAGATTTCTAGCATTTTTTCCCATTTTACCTCAGCCAAAAAACTGAAAATCGACTGCAACCACCTTTTTTAAAGGAAAAAAATAAGTCCAGCCACCATTTTGCAAAATTGAAAGTCTGATAACTTTTTTGAAAATGAGTGTAAAATATGGCCACCACTTTGAAGTTTAGTCTTCATTTTTCTTTGAATTAACGTTGGTTTCTTGTATAGTTTTATATTACACGCATTCGTGGCTCCCATTTATTTACATTTTTTCTGAATAATTCTTTCATTTTTTTACATTATGAAAGTAGTAAAATGTTATCATATAAAAATTAATCATTTCTACTATTTTTCTCCACTATACCCATTTTATAAATTAAATATTGATTAATTCTATCATTTTACTTAATTTTTTTATTTTACATTTTCACACTAATTTACATTTTTTTTAACTCCGTGCCCAACCCGAATATAAGAAATTGGGTAATTATATATTTTGATGACGACATACTACCTTCACTAAGAAGTCACGTTTATTTGTTTCAGATTGCCTTCAGCCATTATACTATTTACTTCACAATTTATTTGCATGCTTGGCTTTCACGAAAGAAGTAAGAAGCATGTATGTATAGGAATGTTAATGGTGTGATTCGGTACAAATTCTAAAAAAATAAGTAGCATGCATGTATTTATACAAATTGTAATAGACTGGTTTGGTACATATTGTAATATTCGTCATTTGCATTGTATTTTAAAATTTGTTACTTACAGTTGCATACTGAGAAGACGAAGTCCTATTGTTTCAATATTGAGAAAATGTATATTCACAAATGTCAAAATTACAGAGTGAAATGTAATGTACAGGATCTGATCTCTACCTCTCGCAACTATCTAATATATACAAAAACTTCTAACTAACTTTCCCGCTAAATGTAACTAACTCTTCTAAGACTACACTTTACTTGCTTTGACTTTGACTTATTAAAATAAAATACTTATTTATCTCAATATCCCCTCCTCAAGCTGAACTTGGTGGATGAACAACAAGACCTAGCTTGGAAGCCAAAAATTGTAGTTTAGTTGCAGGTAGAGATTTTGTAAGCAGATCAGCCAGTTGAAGATAGGATTGAACATGATAAATCTTGAGAAAATTTGAAGTAACATAGTCTCGAATGAAATGACAATCTACACAAAGATGTTTAGTCCTTTCCTGAAAAACCTGATTTTCAGCAATGTATTGAGCAGCAGTATTATCACAGAATAGATTAACTGGTAAAGGAACATCAATATGCAGATCTGCTAATAAACCATGGAGCCAGATAATTTCACTTGTAGTATAACTCATGCTTCGATATTCTGCTTCACAAGTACTCTTAGAAGTTGTCTTTTGCTTCTTTGTCTTCCAAGAAATCAAAGAATTACCAAGAAAAACTGCATAACCAGATAATGATTTTGCAGAAAAGACACAAGAACCCCAGTCTGAATCACAATATCCTTGTAAAAACAACTCATTCTGGGCAGGATAAAACAATCCCATATTAATAGTACCTTTAAGATACTTGAGAACATGTAAAGCAGCCTGATAATGAGTAATAGCAGGAGAATTAAGAAATTGACTTAATTGCTGTACTGAATAAGATATGTCTGGTCTTGTCATGTTGAGATATAACAATTTTCCAACAATCCTTCTATAGCATTCAGGATCAGATAATAAGGGACCATCTGTAGTACTAAGATGCAAATTGCTTGGAAAAGGAGTTGAAACAGGAGTACAAGATTCCAAACCTGTATCCTTTAACAAATCCAGAATATACTTTCTCTGATTCAAGAGAATACCACTAAAATTTCTGGTAACCTCAATTCCTAAAAAATATGATAAAGATCCCAGATCCTTAATAGTAAAGGCTTGATGAAGAGAATCCTTGACAGTTTTAATATATGATACAGAGTTACCCGTTATCAGTAAATCATCTACATAAGCCACAACAGCTGTAAAACTTCCATTATGTTCAGACTTAATGAACAAAGAGTAATCCTGTGTTGACTGAACAAAACCCATATCCAACAAATGTTTACTCAATTCGACATTCCACTGTCTAGCAGCTTGTCTTAAACCATAGATGGACCTTCTAAGTCTACAAACCATTCCTGGTGGAGCATCATAACCTGGAGGAGGTTGCATATACAATTCTTCCTCAACATATCCATGAAGAAAAGCATTGTTAATATCCAATTGATGAATAGGCCAATCCTTAGCAGCAGCAATAGCTACCATTACTCTAACAGTGGTAAAACGAGCTACAGGACTGAAAGTATATTTAAAATCCTTCCTTTTAATCTGTTTATCACCCCTAGCAACCAACATTGCTTTACACTTATTTAAGGAACCATCAGGATTAAACTTAGCTTTATAAACCCATTTACATGGAATAGCTATTTTACCAGGTGGCAAAGATACCAAATCCCATGTATTATTTTTATCAAGAGCTGCCAATTCAACTTTCATTGCATCAACCCACCTTTGATCTGTCTGAGCTTGAGAGTAAGAAGTAGGCTCATGAACAGATAAAACTCTATCAAGGGTTGCTAAATAAGCAGTACCAAAAGATGTGAGTTGTAAATCAGTATAAACATTGAGAGCTGATGATCTAACTGGTTTAGAAACAATGTAGTCATTATATTTTGTAGGAATATTTACAGTTCTAGATGATTTTCTCAAAGGAACAGGAACAAGAGCCCTGTCATTAGAGTTAGGTGGAGAATCATCATGACTAGTATCATGGCTAATTGAATTATCATGATTAGCATGAGTAGATATATCAGAATTATCAGAATCTGATGGAAAGTTTTGATTATCAGTAGGATTCTGATTCAAAATATATTAGAATGATGAAGAGTATCAGTTGTAAAATCCAACTGCAATAGAACAGAATCAGAAGGAAGAGGAACAGATGACTGTTTAAATGGGAAAATGTGTTCTTTAAAAAGAACATCTCTACTAATCACAATTTTGTGATTGTCTAAATCATATAATTTGTAAGCTTTTTGAGCATAAGGATAACCTAAAAAGACACATCTAAGAGCTCTTGGTGCCAACTTATCAAAAGTTTTAATAGCTGGATAACACAGACATCCAATAACCCTCAAAACAGAATAATCTGGAGACTTATTCATCAAGATTTGATAAGGAGTTTTCCATGATAAAACAGAACTAGGCATAATGTTGATCAAATAAGTAGAAGCTAACACACAATCACCCCAGAATTTGAAAGGAAAATTAGCATGTAACCTAAGAGCTCTAGCAGTCTCTAACAAATGCCTATGTTTTCTTTCCACTCGACCATTTTGCTGAGGATTACCTACCACAGTTCTCTGATGAATTATGCCTTTTGAAATGAAAAGATTTGTGCAAAATTCCTGAACAATTTCAGTACCATTATCACTTCTGATGATCTTAACCGTAGTCTTAAACTGATTCTCAACATAAGACAGAAAACCAGCAATAACACTTGGAACTTGAGTTTTTGTATGAATCAAATATGTCCAAGTAACTCTTGAGTGATCATCCAAAATTGTAAGAAAATAAGTTGCACCAGACAAAGAAGGAATCTTATAAGGACCCCATAAATCTATGTGCACTAATTCAAAACATGTGGAAGCTAAAGAAAGTGATGCAGAAAATGGAAATTTATGATGTTTAGCTAAAACACAAGCTTCACAATTAAATTCTGAAACAGAAGTATTTGGTTTAAAACCAGATAAATGTTGAAATTTAGTTACAGACATATGCCCAAATCTGGCATGAAAAGTATCAAAAGAAACAACACAACTGTTACATTGTTGAACAGAAGATTGTAAACAATCAGAAGAAACCAAAGAAGCAGAAGAAATACAATGTTTAACTACAGGAAAAGAAGAAGAAGATGCATCTGACAAGAGCTTATATAAACCCCCATGTCTAATGCCATTTGCTTTGATGATATTAGTTGAAAGGTCCTGGAAAGAACAGGAATGTGAATGAAATTTAGCAAACAAACAATGTTGATCAACTAGTCGAGCAACAGAAAGCAAATTATGCTTGAATTCAGGGATATAAAAAACATTGGATAAGGTAATCTGTGAATTCAAAATCATAGAACCAACAGTATGAACCAATTTGATGCTACCATCAGGTAAAGCAATTTGTAAAGGAATATCAAGATTATGATGACTAGAGAAAACATCTAAAGAAATTGCCATATGATCACTTGCCCCAGTATCAACTATCCAGACATGTTTATCATTATTAGACTGTGCACAATTAGCATTAAAAACTGAAACAATACCTGCAAAGTTGATTGCAGATGCAGAATCAGAAGAATAAGCTTGATGCTGAGATGTATTCATGAATTTGAGGAAATCCTTATACGAAGCTGCAGTATTATCATCAGTAGTCACTTGAAGATCTTGATCAAGAGGTGAATTCAAAGAAGAATTAGCTTCTTGAACATTAGCAACAAATTTCGAACCAACATTCCTTACTGATGTAGTAGAAACTTTGCCTTTATACCAATCTGGATAACCAACTAGCTTAAAACATTGATCCTTCAAGTGTCCTTTTGACTTACAAAAATCACAAAACCTGTCAAGCTTAATCCTCCTAGAATCCTTCTTCTGAGACCAGTTCTGATTAGACTTAGGATAAACATTATTATGAACACTCAACAAAGCACTCATCTCTATAGATTGAGAGTTAATCAAGGAATTCTACCTTTCTATCTGTTGAATCATATGATAAACCTTGTTAACAGAAGGCAAAGGATCCATACTGAGTATATTAATCTTTGCTTGATCATAAGATTTGTTTAGACCAGCAACAAATTGAATCAACTTCTTGAGTTGATCAGCATCAGCAAGCTTCTTAATAAATCCACATGTACATTTAAGCAAGAATCCACAAGAGCAATCAGGCAATGGATCAAGAACTTGCAACTGATCCCAAACTTTCTTCAGCTTATTATAATACTCAACCACAGAATCCTCATTCTGAACAACAGACATCAAAGACTTATGAATCTCATAAAGTTGAGGAGCATTAGAATGACCATACCGTTCTTGAATCTCCAACCACAAAGATCTAGCAGATGGAGTGAAAATGAAACTTTCAGCAATGGACTTATCAATAGAGTAAAGTATCCATCCTGTAACCATGTAATCATTTCGTATCCATTTTTGCAAATCTGGAGAATCATCAGCAGGCCTAGACAAAGAACCATCAATAAAACCTATTTTGTTCTTAGCACCTAGAGCCAATTGCACGCTACGACTCCAATTCACATAGTTATTTACATTAAACAGAATCTGACCTAGCTGTGCATTCGAGTTATCATTCGAAGATAGAAAATACGGATCATTATAGTTGATCGTAGAATTCATTTGTGAAGAAGATGTTGAAGCAGCCATAGATGTTTGATAAAATGCGTAAAAGAAACAAACAAAACGAAGATGATAACAAATCAAAAACGCAGATAACGAATCTGATATTGATATAGATCGCAAAAAAACAAGATGATACGAATCTGAAATTGATACAGATCGAATAAAAAAATAAGATAATTGCAAGAAATCTGATATTGATGCAGATTCTCACGAAACAAGAAAGAAAACAAAGCTTCAAACCAAAGTAACAAAGCTTCAAAACAGAGTTTTAATGGCGGAAACTAAGAATCCTTCGCTCTGATACCATGAGAAGACGAAGTCCTATTGTTTCAATATTGAGAAAATGTATATTCACAAATGTCAAAATTACAGAGTGAAATGTAATGTACAGGATCTGATCTCTACCTCTCTCAACTATCTAATATATACAAAAACTTCTAACTAACTTTCCCGCTAAATGTAACTAACTCTTCTAAGACTACACTTTACTTGCTTTGACTTTGACTTATTAAAATAAAATACTTATTTATCTCAATACATACATATTAATAATTGTATAAATTATTGTAGGATTTCACTAAGGTATTCAACCCTCATCTCTCGTCGGTTTTGAGATCTTAGAGCAACTCCAACAGGGGCGGAACCAGCCCATGGCTGGGGTGGGCTGCGGCCCGGGTGACTTCAAAAATAGCAAAAAATTTTGTATGTAACAACAGTCCAAAAATAGTGGCATCCCGGGTAAAAAAAAAAAGACAGCCCAATTATACTACTAATACTCTCTGTTTACCAAGTAAAAACACCTGGCCCATATACACTGCAACACTTATTTGACAAAACAAAAAGCATTGCAAATAAACCGTAACAAGTTAGAGAGTCAGAGTTTGAGAGAGTATTCAAAAAAAAAGAATAAGATAAAACTAAATTTAAATTAGAGTCTCAGTTTAGGCTGCCGCCTGCCGTGCTACACCTGCTGGTCTCTTCCAAGTTCCAACGGAGTCCCTAATTTGAACGAATTTGCTGTTAATTTCAACCAATTTGCACCTAAAAATGTAAGTATTATTCTTAACCCTAAATCCCTAATTTGAATTATTTTCATTTTTCTTGTTTCTTGATTAATGATTATGATTTGAAAGATTTGCTTTTTATAATTAATTTGTTATGTACTTGTGTTCAGCATTATGTAAATTTGTATGTGTTGAACTTTGGTGGAAATTTGGGTAGCATTATATTAACTGATTTTTTTTTCAGTTTGTTAATTTGTTAGGGCATAACAATTGAACAAGTATAAAAAATTAGTAACAATACAATTATACAAAGTGTTTATGCATTCACTTGTTTATGCAGGAAGTAGTATTATATTTGCATATTTCATTAATTAATTATATTTTTGTTAATTAAATTCTGTAAATTTTGTTGCAGGAGTCAAGATAAAAAGAGGAAGACATTGCACTCATATTTTATGCTTATCAACATTGAGAGGGAGTTTCCTGAAGGTATTGATATAGATGAAGTGATAGATGAATTTTATGCTCAAAAGAATCGTCGAGTACAACTCAAATGATGTAAGTAAATCTTTTTTATTTTAGTTGTAAACTAGTACTCACAAATGGTGTGACGTGGTTGCTGACATAATTTTGACAAAAAATGAAAAATAAATAAAATAGATTGACGATAGATATGCACGCACAATTGACTACTCATTCAGACAAAGAACAAATAAAACGACAACGGGAGTGCAATTTGGAGGAGAAAAACCCTACATCGAAGAGCAATATTCGATCATTTGTTCGTGTGTTTCGTCCTCAAAACGATTAAATATAGCAAAAATCTAGCTTAATGCCACCTGGACAACATTTTCCGTTAAATAATTTTAAGGAGTTAATGTCAGTGACCAAGTTGATATCATTAACACACTTGAGTGAGTCGATTGAGACCCCGTGGAGATCAGTGACCAATTTGATATCATTGAACGACTTTAGTGATGAGTTTGATAATTAACCCGATTTTATATTTGCTAATTTGCTTATTTATTCTTTTTATTAAGTTGGCGAAAAAAATTAGTCCAGCCCAGGTAGATATAAAATCCTGGGTCTGCCCCTGAACTCCAAGAGCCTCCTTAATTACATGTTTCTTATAAATATTATAAAATATTAATATCTTAATGATTTAAGACATTATAAGGGATATCAATTCCAACAACACTACTTACATACCTTCCTTATTAATATTGTAATATTAAAACATGTTGTGCCCAAAATCTCCATGGGCTAGATTTAGGCCCAATAAGCTATAGGGTCCAATCCATACGAGGCAGAAAGTAGATCCATTACAAGATATGAAGACTAGACATGAAGAAATGAGCACTCGCTGAGTAGACAGTCAAGAAGCTACAAGTATTATGAGGTTCCTGATGAACCGGAAGCTGAGTAGATTACGAATGGACCAGGTTCCTCCCTGCAGAAAAGTTCAAGACAGCCTAGCAGCAGTAGTGAAGACAGCAAGAGCATATGGGAACCACAAAGAGGCTCCCCAAACTAATATATTTGTTATTTGTGCAGGTACAAGTACATATAATGAGGTCCCTAAGCAATATGTCCCGAAATAAGGAGGTTCCTGAGAAACAGGTTCCTAGACAGAGGTTCCTGAGAACCAGGTTCCGAAATACAGGTTCCTGAGCACCAGGTTCCTGAGACATAGGTTCCTGAGCACCAGGTTCCTGAGCGTAGCCAATCAGAAAGAGACCGAATTATTATTGGAGTGTAATTCTAGGGCGCAGTTGATCCTAGAATGCCTCTAATAGACATGAGAATTATAGTAGGGTGCGAACTCGAGTTCTACTCTACTTAGCCAACTAGTTCGTGAAAGGCTCTAAAGGAATCTGAGTCCTACACGAATTAGACAACCGAATACAGCTGGTCAAGCAGAATCAGCTTCGCATTAGAACTACGTGAGCTTGATCCCTATATAAACAAGGGTACGTAGGCACCTTGGGAGGAGGGACACAGATCTCGCTAATGGAACCTGCGATGATTCTCGTAACCTCTCAAGCTCAGCTCACCCCCACCATCAAATCACACCCAAATCACCAAAAAAACAGCCAATTACATGTGTTACACTTGTAAATTCCAGTGGGCCTCCGAAAATCACGTTGATTACGAAAATCCTCCATCAACATTGGCGCTAGAAGGAGGGGATTGATTCCTTGTTCGTTTGTGGAGGACAAACGATATATATTAAGCAAATATAGATATGATGCTTCTGGTCGTTGCCGTTGTATCCAAGCAGAACGTATCGATGATTTACTATGTTCCAGGGATGTAGACAATAGCATAACAGAGATGGTAGCAGCCGTGTATAACAGTAGACCAAGAATCTTTAATCAGCAATCAAGTTCGTTATCAAACGAAGACTAGTGGTGAAGACGACATCAAAAATAGATTGAATGTTTGTCCGACGATGTTTATACAGGTGTTAACAATTTGACAGAAAACATAAGTAACCATCGGAAGAGACGATAGATATAAAGAGACATAACCAATGGTGGACGTGATGACTGATGATAAGATGCGGACAACCTCTGTAATTTATTAAAGAAGCCGGGCAATTTTGTTATGAACCCTGGGTGGTGACATGTAGCAGCGGTGTATTAACAGCAGTCCAGGATTCTTGAATTAATAGTCATGCTTGCTATCAAAACGAAGAGAGGTGGTGAGTATTAATACGACATAAGAATGTGGGTCGAACAATATTAATCTGACGTTGTATGTATATGGGTGCTGAAGGTTTTGACCCTGATCAGTAGAATCAGCAACATTGGCTTTTAGCTATACATACGATTATGTGGAGTCGTTACGTCAACTAGCAATCATGTTTCAAGAAAGATCCACAGAACATGTACGTGTGCTTCTTGGAGGGTTTGATAATAGAGAAGGGACATTGAAGCAACACGATGGCATCAAGATTCAAGGTTCAGCTTTTATACTAGCAGCTTTTGCGTTCCAGGGCTTTATATATCCGTGTATGTGTGTACGGAGGTGGAAAAGCCACAATGGAGCCATAGTACCGTGTCGAGGTTTAAGAAAAAAAAAAGAAACAAACTCATAAACCACAGTGAAAGATTTATCTCTATGATGACAATAGCTTCGTGAAGGCTGGAGGAGTCTGGGCATTAACTCGGCAACTCGCAGTAGCACAGGTGGTGCAACGAAGAAATTGAGGAGCTGAAAATTTGATGTACATCAACGATTATAAAAAAATCAGGAGATGGAGTCATAAGTTAGTGCCAAGATTAAGGGCAATAGATCTCATGGGTAATGACAGTGGAGGTAATATGTGATAAAATTGATGTATGAATGCTAAATAGCTATAGTAAACCTCCGTATGGACAGTTAGCTGGGTACAAACCGTGACAGAACACCGAGGGTACCTAGGTGGCATGAATATGAGACAATAGCATGCTATGAAAACCAGCGAGATTGAGAAAAAGGTGGAGCTTTTACGGACTTCCCAACAGCAACGTTCACTGTTTAGAGAAGAGCATCAAACAGAGAGCAAGCTGAAAGATTTATAACAAAAACCTGGTGGTGGCTATGATAGTATGATAGCATCACAATAGAAGATGTTGGCTACGATTGATTAAAATCACAAGGAAGACGAAGAAGGACGTTGGTAGCACATGTTAACCTTTGGAGGTCTGATCTTAGTTAAAAAAAAAGGGTGTTAAAGCTTCGAGAGTGAGGTTATAAAGAACAATAAGGGTTACCAGAGATAGTGATAAACAGCGGCGAGAAGTTTCAATAGCAGTATTAACCCCGAAGACTCATATATGTGTGGAACATAATTAAGCACTGGTGGCCGTAATGACGTAATACAAACAGCCTTTGTAATTTAAAGAAGAAGCAAGAGCAAGGCAGGCGATTTTATTATGTACCAGACAGGGGTGATAACGTAGACAATAGTGGTTGATCCTCGACGGTCCATACAAGAAAACGCAGTATATGAGCCAAACGATAGCTTTACAACCATTTTCAAGGATAAAGATGAAGTTTTGGTAATGCTTCGGTAGTGGCTGTTGTAATATCGCCATTACAGGTTCCATAATTCAGGGCTACATGGGGGACCATTAAAAACTATATACATATATATATATATATGGAGATAAAAGAAGAACAACATGTTTAATGTTTTCGTTTATGTGGTGTTCAAATTGTAACGTCCAGAAACAAAGAACGCCAGAATCAGTGTATGATGAAGAAATATAACCTGGACAAAGGAAGCACTGAGACTATAGAAACGCAGAGAAGTGCGGAGATGTGACGATTTGTACATATACAATCTGGGCAACCATTGCAGGACATCAAAAGTTCATATTCTGAAAGTAAAACAGCGGTTGTGATCAAGAGCTTCCATAGATATTAGGGACACACCGGTGATACTAGCGCATCTTGCGGATTAACCAATGATGAAAAGCAAACAATGAAAGAAGTAGTGGGAACGACACAATGCCGGTGATGTTGTTGTTTGCTAGTGATGATAGTCTGATGGAAAGCACGGCCGAAAAGGACTTACATGAGTCTCGAAGAGATCGTACATGCAGTGATAAAAAAGAAAAATGACGGTAATACAGGCTGAGGGAACCGTAGTGTTAAGTTTTAAAGACTGAATAAATATAAAAGAAAAAGAGGTCCAGAGGAAGCTTAAATGATGCACCAGTGGTACGCTGAAAGTTTATTGTGGATGTAAAGAACGAACTTGATCTTGCAGCTACAGTGAATTAGCAGGTTAAAAATAAAAACATACGGAAACTCTGCGTGAACGTGGAAAAGGCTATATGCATGGACATGGCAAGGAGATAGGATAGAAACAGTATGGACAATGCAGGGACAAATGCAATATTTAAACAAAGTCATCTCCTGAAAACACATAGCTAAATTTGTGTAGGTAGATTTAAGTTAAAGATAGCTGGCCAGCCAGATAAGGTGAAAGTAATAAGGAAGCAGTATTAGTCGAGTACATGTGACAATGCAGCCAAGGAAATTCGTGAAGTGTAGCAGTGAAGCTTTAATTCAAGAACTTTACTTTTGGCAGAGTTGCATGCCTTGTAGCCAACTGAAAGAGAATTAAGAACATGGATTATAACGCAAGGTGGTACTCACTGCTTCACCAGTGGTGTCAGGCTGGATATAACAGAAAGGAAGCTGAGGATGGTTTGTCTGCATGTGAAAGATGCTTGAGAAAAGGAGACCAATGCAGAAAATCGAAATTCTTAGGCTGCAGATTCTGAGCCAACTTTACAGAATAAACTGCTTTGATCTGGAAGGTTGTAGATGCAGTATGATATACCGTTGGAAAGTGGTCAAGCTGTCCAGAATGACACATTTCCAAGTGAAAAGTTTACATAAGGGTATTAAAGCACTGATAAGAAGAACGAGGATGAAGCATGATAGCAGCCATTTGAAGTAAATTGTTGAAAAGGGTACTGAGAATAATTTCGATATGTGAGCTGCCCCGGTAGTTTGGGATAGAAGTCAAGCATTTTAAAAAGCACTGAGGTTAGTCAGTTACTTTAAAAGAAAAAAAATCAAGAATGATCCGTGTGACGATCAAAGAAGCAGTAGCTATGGCCACGAAAAAGAGAATTGAAGAAGTCAAGATGTGATAGTACAGAAAATGGAGTACACATTCAGATTCAATCAGGAGCAGCACCTTGAGCTAAGTTTTCTGCTATCTTTTTTATTATTTAATTCTGCAAATAGGTATACATTTTATGCCATGCATGCATTAAAGTGTTTAATTGAATATAGAAAATTCATACAAGAAATTTATGCTAGAGAGCTTATATAATGAAAATAAACATAAGAAACCATGATATTGCTAACTAGCTAGTTCTAGATTGGAAATTAGAATAATTGGTGATATGAATTATGAAATTTCTAGGAATCTTAATTCGTAGGGATATTACGAATTGAAAGATCGATTTAGATTACTTTGAGTACCTCAAAAGAGAAGTTAGTAAATAGATAGTTAAAATGACTAGCATGCATCTTACAGAGATAGAAGCTAGAAATAGAAGTGACGAATTAAGTATAGCAGCAAATCCCTGAAGCAGCATAGTAAGAGACTTCATTTGATTATCATGCTAATAAAAAAAAAGTAGGCAAGTCATTAAAAAGAAATTAGATTTAATATTCTACATATATGACTTAAATCAAATATTTGCATGAGACATACATAATAAAATGCATGTGCATATTATGTGCCCAGTTATCATGTCAATAATATTCATTAGTGTGCATTAATTATGTCATGAATATATATATTGTTGCCTTGTATATATGCTTGCAAAATTGAGATATCGTGCAGGATTGCTCGCTAAACATTACAAAACTAAAGTGAGAAGCTTCAGTCAATTCAGTGACCTGCTGGAAATACTTTGCAAATAGTCTCTCTCAACATCTCTTGTTTCTTACAATGAGTTAGCTCGCGTAAGCTTAGAGGTGTTGTATTGGGATATTTGTATTTGATATAGAGATTCGCTCTCAGCACGTGTCGTAAGAGGTTGAAGAAGATCGAGAGAAAGATGTCAATGCAAGGTGATTCAGAATGAAAATAAGAATGGAAAAAGACCTACTGGCAGGAGGTTCCCGGAACCAGAGGTCTCCCCCCGTACACAAGAATTTTTCTGATAAAAAAAAGAGGTCTCAAGAAGAATATACCTCACTCATGAAGTCATATGACAAAGAAGAAATTAGAGGAAAAGTTGAAGCTATAAGCAAGAATGGCACGAAGAAATCACAGTATCGATCGAAGCGTTGAAGAAGATTTAGCATGGTTTGAAGAAGAGATTAGATATAGCTGAAGATTTTGATGAAGAGTAGATGCAAGAATCTGTTTTTGACAAGAGTAATTTTGATGAGGATAAGCAGTTCAGGTCCCCCAATAGGTAGAAGGGAACCTCTTGAAAATCAAAAAGAAATGAAGCTCAAATTGAAGAAAGCGCGCATTACTCAACTTCATAGAGGAATGTTCAGCAACTTGTTAGAGAGCAATTGATATGATGATTAGAACTGGTATTAGCAAGATCAGAAAAGTTGATATTTGTTATGATGAGAGAAATTGAGCACTTTACCTCAAGGTTAATGAAGAATTATGGAGCTTCCAGAATATAGTTCTCCACCGAAGACAAGCTTCCCTGAAGAACTGGGGGGTAGTATAACTACTATTGCAAAAAATTGAGGATTTCAGTTTTTTAAGAATTCAGGTCTAGGAACCTCATGATCAGGTTTGAGAACCTCATATCTCAGATTTGGTTCAGAAACCTTGCGGATTGAGTTGGTCTAGTACCTTGAAGAGCAACATGCTTGCATCATGAACAAGTCAATGAGTTTTCAAAGCTTAACGGAGGCTTCCACTTCACAGCAGATCAATCTAGAGAAAGATCCAGGTGATACCTCTCCATTTATGCTTACATATTCGTAGAAACCTCCCAGGTACGCGCAACAAACTCTTGCTATACATAAAGCATCTATGCTGTTGAGATCTTACATGTGATAAAGCTATGATTAGGTCTTGATTATGTTTCTAGATGTTAGAATACACATTTACCTGCAGCTCGCAGGTTCCTTGATATTTACCTACATTTAGTAGATTCCTTGCTATTTATTTGCACCTTGCAGTTTCCTTAATGATTACGTACAGATCGCGAGTTCCTTGATATATACCTATAGCTTCCAGGTTTAGTTATATTTACTCATATGGAAATTCTGGTAACAGCTTCCAGATTTAGTTGTTTTGCTAGCATCTAGTGGATTATTTGCTATTTTCTTGTAACTAACATGTTGCATGATCATTCATATATGCATGAAGATTGTATGTGACAGCTTCCAGGATAATTGGTATTGGTTAGAAGCCAGTTGTAGAGAGCTTTAGATTAGCAGCTTCCGGCTAGAAGTTCCTAGCCAGCCGACACTTGAGTAGAAGAAAGTGTACATACAACAAGAATTCTTAGGGATTCACCTTGTGCCCGGATTCACTTGGTGCCCCTAGCATTTAAGACGATTTAACTTGCACCCTATGGATTCTCTAAGTGCCCTTCTCAGGACTCACCTAGAGCTCAATTAGATTCGCCTTATTATATATCTGTAGTTAACAGATCTTATGTTGTTCACCTGTAATTTCAGGTTCATTTATACCGGAAGCTCACAGCAATAACTTCCAAGTTTACCTGTAGCCAACAGGTTCATATGAAGAGATTCCGGTGCACATACCGCGAGAGCTTTCTATCCATAAAGGATCACATAATATCCAATTGGATTCACGTAAGTCTTTACCAGGTTAGCATTCTGATTAGACAACATGACATTTCTTTTATGCAAGCATTGATGATAGTAGAAGAAGATCTATTTTGCTTATAATGAGGTTAGTCTTCCTTATTTTTAGAATGACGATGATGATTATAGCTTCCTTATTGTTCTTTTACGTAACAGTAATTACCCAAAAGAACTGGGGGGTAGTATTCCTACTTAGACAATGATATGCATGTTTGATTAGCTATTTCACATGCCAATTTGAAACTTTTTAAGTGCTAGTTTTAGTACTTGTATTGTGGAACAGGTTACCCTGACTAACAAGTTCCTGTAGCATTGATAGTATTTACAGGTTACCTTGACTAACAGGTTCCTGTAGCATTGACAGTATTTGCAGGTTACCTTGACTAACAGGTTCCTGTAGTTTTGACAGTATTCACGAAGTATGAGTATGAATTGACAGAATGTGCAGACTACGATTGATTGATCAGAATTAGCTTGTAGACAGATTGTGTTGAGAATTGAATTAAGCCTCAGGCAGCTTCCTGAGCAAGAGTTAAGTCTCAGGCAGCTTCCTGAGCAAGTATTAAGCCTCGGGCAGCTTCCCGAGCAAGCATTGAATTAAGCCTCAGGCAGCTTCCTGAGCAAGAGTTAAGTCTCAGGCAGCTTCCTGAGCAAGTATTAAGCCTCGGGCAGCTTCCCGAGCAAGCATTGAATTAAGCCTCAGGCAGCTTCCTGAGCAAGAGTTAAGTCTCAGGCAGCTTCCTGAGCAAGTATTAAGCCTCGGGCAGCTTCCCGAGCAAGCATTGAATTAAGCCTCAGGCAGCTTCCTGAGCAAGAGTTAAGTCTCAGGCAGCTTCCTGAGCAAGTATTAAGCCTCGGGCAGCTTCCCGAGCAAGCATTGAATTAAGCCTCAGGCAGCTTCCTGGGCAAGAGTTAAGTCTCAGGCAGCTTCCTGAGCAAGTATTAAGCCTCGGGCAGCTTCCCGAGCAAGCATTGAATTAAGCCTCAGGCAGCTTCCTGAGCAAGAGTTAAGTCTCAGGCAGCTTCCTGAGCATGAATTAAGCCTTGGGTAGCTTCCCGAGCACGCATCGAGAAAAAGTCCCAGATAGCTTCCTGGGCATCGAGAGAAGTCCCAGGTATCTTCCTGGGCATTGAGCAAAGTCCCAGGTAGCTTCCTGGGCATTGAGCAAAGTCCCAGGTAGCTTCCTGGGCATTGAGCAAAGTCCCAGGTAGCTTCCTGGGCATTGAGCAAAGTCCCAGGTAGCTTCCTGGGCACGAGAAAAGCCTCAGGTAGCTTCCTGAGTAAATGTGATTGAAAAGCCTCAGTTGACTGAGCACGACATTGTTGCCAAAAGCCTCAAGTTTCTTGAGCATGTGAATTAAAGTCCTGACAAGAGGCACCTAAAGTCCTGACAAAAGGCATCTAAAGTCCTGACAAAAGGCACCTTAAAGAGAAGCCTAATAAGCTCTCCCTCATGTGGAACCGCCTTTGGCACATGGGAAGAAGGGATAAAATCCTTAGCATTTACCTTCATAAGATGTCTAGCCTGGCACATGGAGAAGAGGAATCTGTGTGGACTCCCAGAACGGCACACAGGTTCCTAGAATCGCCTCGAGGCACAAAAAGGAACCAACATGCCTCGAGGCATGTTGGGACCTAGAGAATTGGATTGGGAACCAAGCAGGTTACCTTTCCAAGAGAAAAAAGGAACCAACATGCCTCGAGGCATGTTGGGACCTAGAGATTAGGATTGGGAGCCAAGCAGGCAACCTTTCCAAAAGTTGACCCGAATTGAACAAGAAATTTTTTACTAACATTAACTAGTTTCTGTTTTATGTTCTTTGCTTTGCAGGATTAAGTAGTCATCAACAGCTATTCACAAGGAACCTGGTCTAGTTATTCAGCAATGAAAAGTTAAGAAGTTATCAAGAAAGATTATGGTTTAGATTATGGTTCTGAAAACAGTACTCGAAGTATGAAGACAAGAGGTTCTAAGTTTACAAAGGTTTGAAAGTTCCAAGTAGAGCGAGCAGCCGAGGTTTCTGGGAAGCTATTTAGATGGTTCAAGAGGTTCCAGGGTTGTTTCATCCTACGAATAATGAACATTCTTGGGGTTATAAGCAAGCTTCCAATGTATTCTATGAAAGCATTGGATGAGAAATCAGTTCATACAAGTCAGTTCGGAAGAAGAAAGAAGTATTGCCTGAACAATTAGAGAGTATTTACGACGAGTTTTGCAGTCTGATGATAATGATCTACGAGAAGACGGCTTCAGAAAAGTTTCCAGGTTAGTTTTCAGCAGGATTCTTTGATTTTTGATCTGAGGATTTAATTTGGAATCTGCATACAGAAGCGTAGTGTATCCTGTTTCTTACGACGAGTTAGCTCATGTAAGCTTGGATGCACGATGTGAAAATTATGCATTTTTCCCAAAAGAAGTAAATAAAGGTTGAACCTCTTAATTGGAAGCTGTTGAGGTGCCACTCGCTTTTCGAGACTTCTAGATATACAAAAGACATGTGAAGACATTGAAGACAAAGATCACCTAAGAAGATACAAGAGTAAGCAGAAGTATGATAATATCCCGAAACCTCAGAAGTGTCCTTGGAGAGATTTTGCAAAGTTATTAGAAGAATGTACAGAGAATGACTAGCAGTTTAAGAGTGAAGATTTGTCAGAAGAATGAGTTTCGAAGAAGAAGAATAGAACATGTTCCTCACCAAGAAAGAAGCTGATCAATACTATGTTTACTAGAACATTATGTGTCCTGTTTCTTACGCCGAGTGAGCTCATGTAAGCTTGGATACGTGTTGTTGAAGTAATACATTTTAAGAGAAGTGATAAAGCATTGAACCCCATATCAGAAAGTTGAATAGGTTCCTTTCGCATTACATGACTTCAAGGAACCGGGGGGTACTTGTTGTGCCCAAAATCTCCATGGGCTAGATTTAGGCCCAATAAGCTATAGGGTCCAATCCATACGAGCCAGAAAGTAGATCCATTACAAGATATGAAGACTAGACATGAAGAAATGAGCACTCGCTGAGTAGACAGTCAAGAAGCTACAAGTATTATGAGGTTCCTGATGAACCGGAAGCTGAGTAGATTACGAATGGACCAGGTTCCTCCCTGCAGAAAAGTTCAAGACAGCCTAGCAGCAGTAGTGAAGACAGCAAGAGCATATGGGAACCACAAAGAGGCTCCCCAAACTAATATATTTGTTATTTGTGCAGGTACAAGTACATATAATGAGGTCCCTAAGCAATATGTCCCGAAATAAGGAGGTTCCTGAGAAACAGGTTCCTAGACAGAGGTTCCTGAGAACCAGGTTCCGAAATACAGGTTCCTGAGCACCAGGTTCCTGAGACATAGGTTCCTGAGCACCAGGTTCCTGAGCGTAGCCAATCAGAAAGAGACCGAATTATTATTGGAGTGTAATTCTAGGGCGCAGTTGATCCTAGAATGCCTCTAATAGACATGAGAATTATAGTAGGGTGCGAACTCGAGTTCTACTCTACTTAGCCAACTAGTTCGTGAAAGGCTCTAAAGGAATCTGAGTCCTACACGAATTAGACAACCGAATACAGCTGGTCAAGCAGAATCAGCTTCGCATTAGAACTACGTGAGCTTGATCCCTATATAAACAAGGGTACGTAGGCACCTTGGGAGGAGGGACACAGATCTCGCTAATGGAACCTGCGATGATTCTCGTAACCTCTCAAGCTCAGCTCACCCCCACCATCAAATCACACCCAAATCACCAAAAAAACAGCCAATTACATGTGTTACACTTGTAAATTCCAGTGGGCCTCCGAAAATCACGTTGATTACGAAAATCCTCCATCAACAAAACATAAGAGATGAAAGAGAAATAATTAGAAATGAAGATTGTAGTTGGAGGGAAGTGAATATTTTATTCACAAAAATAAGATAATAAGATAAGGAACATATAGAGACTCCTTACAAATAAGGGAGAAAGTGATGTCCTTAAAATTTTAAGGAATATATAGGAAGTCTCTTGGAGCACTTCTTTCATTTAAATTCCTTATTTTTAGTTATAACTTATAAAGAGACTTATAAATACTCCCTCCGGTCCAATATATAAGGCATTTGACTTTTTTGCACGTAACTTTAGGTGCTTTGAATACATAGTTAAAATTATTATTTTTTAAAATTTCTTTTTCTAAATAAAAATTAAAATATTATATTTTTATTCAAAAAAAGAAAAATTAAAAAAAAATATTTTAGCTATGTAGTCAAAGCACCTAAAATTACGTGCAGAAAAGTCAAATGACTTACATAATGGACCGGAGAGAGTAATTTGTTGGAGTTCCTCTTATATTTGGTTCTTCGATTATATTCGTGAATATCTATCTAGAGTGTTGACCAAGAATCCAAAAGAAGACAAATAGTCAAACCACAGTACATGGTGATATCATCAATGACGTTCATATAATTAATTATTCCATCCGGTGCATTATATAAGGCATTTGACTTTTCTGCACGTAATTTTAGGTATTTTGACTACATAGTTAAAATTATTATTTTTTAAAATTTCTTTTTCTAAATAAAAATTAAAGTATCATATTTTTATTCAAAAAAGGAAAAATTGAAAAATAATAATTTTAGCTATATAGTCAAAACACCTAAAATTACGTGCAGAAAAGTCAAATGCCTGGACCAGAGGGAGTAATTAATTAAATTTAAGTTGGTAAGATATTTTTCTGAAACGATTCATGTTCAAGTTGACTTATCGATTCTGGACATGATTGGTGTGCGTCGACCAAGACAAAATACGTTTCTAGAAATTATTCCCTCCGTTCTTAAAAATGTTTCCTGTTTACTTTACTTTGAACACATTTGCAATGCACATTTTTAATCGTTAATATCTTTAATTTCATATTAATATTAAATATAAAAACTTCACTGTATTAAAATACTAATAAATACGAATCCAACAAGATCACTCATGACTATATTTTATCTTATAAATTATGCGTAAATTACTAGTCAATCGCTTATAATGAATAGTCCCTAAAATAAAAACCGGAATGATTTTTAGGAACAGAGGGAGTAGAATTTTTGAAAATGTATAAAATTGTTTTATCAAAATCTAAGAATATGAATCTGTTTCCTTCAAATATATTTTTTCCGTTATTCTCATGTTATGAAATAGGCAAGAATGTTAAAAAAATGTGTAAAATAATAAAAAATGTAAAAAAAAAAGTGAATAAAATGATGAGATCAATTAATATTTAATATATAAAATGAATAATGTAATTATTTTTTTATTATAAATTTTCCTAGTTGTAAAATTTTTAGAATATAAAGAATTGAAAATATCTGGATCCAATAGTGGGCATAGTCGCATACTATTGTACATGCATCTATACTATATTATAATAAGCAAAAGGGGGTATAATTTGTAGTTGGTTAACCCCTTTTTTGGTTATCTCCACTTTTGGTTATCCCTCATTTATCACCGTTAGATCAGCAACTCAAATAGATCATGACCGTTAGATATAATAATACTAAAAGTTGTTATATGCAGAGGTACAAGGTTCGATTGCTACCAACAACATATTAATTTATATTTAATACTAAAAATTATTATATACAAAGATGTAAGTTTCGAATTTTTTCAATAACATGTTATAATTAATATTTATAACATTATATTATACTATAAATAAATTATAAAATATTAAAAGTAACCCGTACTTTGCACGGGCTATAACCTAGTGTAATTAAGTCCATTTTATAAGTATAAACGTGTAAAAGTTCGTGTGAGACACGGACCTGTATAGTTATTTAAATCTTTTTTTTTATAAATTTGTATATATATTAAAATAATTTTGTAACCATAAATATGGTAATGATAATTTTTTGATTTTATCTTATATTTATTTAGTAATTTTTTAATATGGCATTGCTATGAACCAAATATTTTATAATCGGAATACATTTCTTAAAATTCGGCTAAATATTTATATAATAATAACATTAATTTTTTTAATTGGTAAAGTAAAAATTTAGATTTTGATGGCATGAAATTTATCGAATTGAAAAATTAAATGTAATATAAATACTCATTTTAGTATAATTTTGAGCTCGTTTGCAATTTTCATCCTTTTACTGATTTTCCATTAATTTTGACCATTATCGTTAGTTAAAATGAGGACATTTTAGTCATTTATTATCATATTAAACAATAAGTTTTTAAAAGAAAAAAGAATAAAATTTAAAAATAGGAAAAAAATGAAAAAAAACATGTAACATATTTTAAAAGAGAAAAAGGACCCTGAGATATATCTCATGGAACTTTTCCTAAGATACATGCTAAATATCCTTTAAATCTTACTGGGCCCGCAGGGCTAATTAAAAATCTTTGAATCTACTAAAATACCCACCCCATTTTTATATATAAAAACTAAGTATCTCAGGAAATTTACCTGTATATCTCAGACTCCCTACTCTCATTTTAAAATATCTTAAATTTGTAATATATTTTAAAATGAATTGCAATATCCCATAATTTTTTGAGAAAATGACCTAAATAACTCAAAATGGGTACCCATGTGCCCAAAATAACAATTGTCGGAAGAACATTCCATTTTAACCACTTGACTTCGCATAAGCCATATGCGTATATGATTTTTTTTTTTTTGCTTTCCGTGCTGAACATGCAGCTCTCTATAACAACATTTTATTCTCATTATTATCACATATACATACATATATACATACAAACACAAATTATCACATATACATACATAAATACATACAAACACACATAACATATCATTCACCTCAAAACCCTAATCTATCAATCCATGGAAGACGACGACGAGCTCAACGATTTGTACACCGACGTTCTCACGTCGTTCGTCAATTCGTCATCTTTTCTGATTCAAACCGCCATCGCGATCGATGCCGGTCGTAAAGAGATCGTTTCCGAAGCTCCGATTGTGAAAAGATTGGATTTTGAAAAGTGTGAATCAAAAACTAGGGTTTTGGATGGTGAAAGTGAGGAAAGGAAGTTTGAAGATCCGAATTTGATTGATGAATCTCAAATTAATGTAATTGAAGGTTAGGGATAGTGATGATGAATTACAAATTGTGTTGATTGATAATAATGATGATACTTTGGTTTCTTGATGAGGGCCGCGCAGTGGGGCAATGCATGGTTGAAATACAAATATAAAAAAGCTGTTGGTCACGCTTCGCGCATATGCGTACCAAATTCAGTTTACGCATTCTTTGAATGCGTGGTCTAGGCGATCCAAGTGCGTAGTCGACTGAAACTGAATATTACGCACCGCGCATATGCTGTAACAGCCCGACTTTTCGGACTATTAATTCTAATTACGAAACCTAAACAAAACGAATTCTTTATTCAAATAATCCAAATATTCCAAAAGTCAAATGCAGCGGTCAAACTCAAATAATTCAATAACATAAAATCGGAGACGCAGCTCCACAAATCCAATATTCAATATCTATAAAGTATTGAAAATTTATTCAATAATGTGATAAGTCTTTTCCAATAATAACATCTAAATCAAGTAGCACGAAATCCACATAGTTCAAATCCTTTATCTTAAGAAGCTTCCAAAAGTCCGAACCTGAAACATATTAAAACAATGAGCTGCGAAGCCCAGCAAGTGACTATCGCCCAACGGCTCAAAATTATATTTTTAAAAGAGAACAGAATTTCTATAACTTTAAATCAGTACAAAATTCAAAACAATAAAATCACATTTTATTCCCACAGTTCTAAATTACGGTCACACTAAACCAGTGACACGGTTCTATGTTCGATGGGGCCAGTTTACGTATTTAAGTGTTCCGGAACGTGCGTAAACTAGTATAAATAATAAATGCATGTGCTCTAGCAAAAAAAATAGAAGAAGAAATTAAAGAACACAGAAACTAAAAGATGGGAATCACAGAAGTCACATTGAACAATGGGGTGAAAATGCCAGTACTGGGACTGGGCACAGCTGATTTTCCTCCTCCACCAGCAGAAGTTGTGACAAAAGCAATTCTTGAAGCAATTGAGCTTGGCTACAGAATGTTTGACACTGCTGCTTTGTACCAAACAGAGCAAGCACTTGGTGAAGCTATATCACAAGCTCTTGATCTTGGCTTGATCAAGTCTCGCGACGAAGTCTTTATTGTTTCTAAGCTCTATTGCAATGATAATCATGCCGATCGTGTCCTCCCTGCCCTCAGGAAGACTCTACAGTAATACACAGAAACCACTTGTTTGTTCACATTTGATAAATTTATTGCCATATCTTGATTAATTGATTCCTTTTTTCTTTTTCTTTTTTTGGTTGTGCAGGAATTTGAAGTTGGAGTATCTTGATCAGTATCTTATACACTGGCCAGTGAGCATAAAGCCCGACGCAGTCCTTTTTCCACCAAACCCTGCAGATGTTGTTCCGATGGACATAAAAGCTGTTTGGACAGCCATGGAAGATTGCCAAACACTTGGCCTTGCAAAATCCATCGGTGTCAGCAATTTCTCTTGCAAGAAGCTTGCTGACATTCTGGCTTTTGCTAAGATTCCTCCCGCAATCAATCAAGTAAGTTGGAATCTTTGAATTGAACTTCTATAAAGTACATTTTTTGTCAGTCATAGGCAGTTATACAAAGTGCAGAAGTCTCCCGCATCACGGTGTCTGTTGGTCCTCCCTCGTAAGTGTGCCTATTAATTAAAATCTTGCCTCCACAAATTTCGAAGCAGTTGCTTTAATTTGCACCTAAAGGTTTATACAGATCATAATTGACATACATATTTCTATTAATTGGCACCTACATAATACATTTGATTTTATGGATAGATACATGAACTCAAAAGCACATGCTTAAGTCCATGTATTCATAATATTGTTTTCGGATCTGTGTGTGTTTTAAGGTGGAGATGAACCCAGTATGGCAACAAGGGAAGCTAAGGGAGTTCTGCAAGGCCAACGGAATCACGATTTCTATCTACTCTCCTCTTGGAGCAGCAGGAGCCATATGGGGAACCAAAAGTGTATTGGATTCAAAGGTTCTTAAGGAAATTGCGGAGTCCAAAGGAAAATCTGTAGCTCAGGTGGCCTTGAGATGGGCTTATGAGCAAGGAGTTGTTATTGTAACCAAGAGCTTCAACAAAGGCAGACTACAGCAGAATCTTGATATCTTCGACTGGAAGTTGAGCGACGAAGATATTAAGAAGATTGCTGCGATCCCACAGGTGAGGGCAAATGAAGGAAATAGGTACATCTCCGAAACTGGTCACATTAAGTCAGTTGAGGAGCTCTGGGATGGAGAAATGTGAGCTGTTTTCTGTTCACAAAGTTGTAGTAGCAAATCTATATGAAATTGAATTCAGTATCAAAAATTTGGAGGTGAAGGGACATAATATGTTAAAAATTTTAAATTGGAGTTTTATTAAATCAACCATATTTTCATATTAAATTGGAGTATAAGAAACAGACGTAGATACGCTCAATTTTTAAAATATTCGAAGGCTGATATATATGTTTGTCACCTGTGTCAGCATGCATATTCTAATAATATGTAAATATTTAGTGTCCTTATTTAGCTTGGTAAATATTCCATTCTGTCATTGTATAACTGTAGAGATTCTGTGTATCTCAATTACGTTAATCATGCTGTAATCACTGGTATGGACTGGTATATATTGCTAATGATATGACAGCTTCCGTAAGGAAGCTATTTGGCCTGTTCTATCATGGTAATCAGAGCCTAACCCTAGCCACCAATATATTTTTTTCTCCCCTTCCACATCTCCAATACTTCTGCTCATGGCTAACGACACTGAAACTTCTGAAACCTCTAAACAGACTCCCAAAACTGCTATCTCATCTGTCTATCACCCAGCCTTGAATGTTACTAACATCCGCAACCTTGTACCCCTCATTCTCGATGTTGAAAAAGTCCAATACAACTTCTGGGCTACCTTGTTTCGCAACACTGCTCGCGCATACAATGTGCTCGACCACATAGATGCCAAGATCAAACGGCCGGCTGATGTCGATGATGAATTGTGGCTCCGTCTCGATGCTATTGTCCTTCAATGGCTTTATGGTACAATATCTACTGATCTCCTCTACACAATCTTGGATGAAAATGCGACAGCACTGGTGGCTTGGGAAGCCTTGCGTGATCACTTTCAGGATAACAAAAGCACCAGGACAGTGCATCTTGAAAACCAATTTGGTTCCACCCAACTGGATTCTTTCCCCTCTCTGGCAGCTTACTGTCAAGCCCTTAAGTCCAATGCTGACCAACTTTCAAGTATTGGTCATCCAGTCTCCGATGAACGACTTGTCCTGCAACTAGTAGCCGGACTTAATGAAGACTATATTGATCAAATGCACCAGAATTGTTATGCATGCTTGCCAGTAATGTGGATGCTTCGATTTATATTGCCAGGATGGCTAATTCTAGTGTTGTTCCGGGTTGCCCCTTCTAGCCATGGAAGAGTGCCAAACACTTGGCCTTACAAAATCGATTGGTGTCAGTAATTTCACTTGCAAGAAGCTTGCTGATATTTTGGCTTTCGCTAAGATTCCTCCAGCGATTAATCAAGTAAGTTTAAACTTCAAAGACTATACAACAATAAGTGGTCAGTTTTGTCCTTGATCTTGTCTCTCTACCATACCCTTCCGCTTCAGTAATTGTGCACTTAATAGATTAGCGTAATCAGAAAATTATAACTGTGTGGCCTAATTTAAAAACTAGCATTCCCTGTATAATAGATGTTATTATAGATGTTATTGTTTTTGTCGTAGTAGAGCCTACAACCCTACTAGCGCCTCTATACCCCCGTCCTCGACGACTTCATATCGTATAGTCTGTATTACTATTGAAAATACCAAGGGAAAAAATGCTCACAAACAGAAGGCACACTCTTGCACTTTAGTCTTCCTGATCTATTTGTGTTCATAGGTGGAGATGAATCCAACATGGCAACAACGGAAGCTGAGAGAGTTCTGTCAGGCAAACGGAATCAAGATAGCTGCTTATTCTCCACTTGGAGCAGCAGGAGCCTTCTGGGGAACCAAAGGAGTGCTTGAATCTGAGGTTCTAATGGAAATTGCAAAGTCGAAAGGAAAATCTGTAGCTCAGGTTGCTTTGAGATGGGCTTATGAGCAAGGGGTTGTCATCGTGTTCAGGAGCTTCAACAAGGAGAGACTAAAGCAGTATCTACAAATTTTTGACTGGGACTTGAGTGATGGAGAGTCAAAAAAGATTGCTGAAATCCCTCAGAGCAGGGCAAATCTTTGTAAGATGTTTATCTTCGAAACTGGTCCTGTAAAGTCACTTGAGGAGCTCTGGGATGGAGAAGTATAATAAGTTTTTTTAAGTACATCTATTTCTGGTACTTCAAGAATATCAAATTATTTGTAACCTTTTCTTCAATCATTAGTAAATTTGAACCCCGCAATGAGATTCCTTTAAGGCCTCTGCAACTTCTTCCGTCTCTTGGCTCAAAAATTGTAAGCTGTTGCCATTTATAGTCTGCCAAGTCTAGCTAAGTGATTTATACCTTATAATTGTATACTGAAATTTATACTTTAGAATGACCGAATGATAATTTTCTATGATATTTAACAATATTTTTCAAAAGGCCAACGAGTTTGTGGATGCAGACAAGGTGGAAATATAGGTCTCGTTTGAGAAATCTTATTTCTCAGAAATAAGCTACTTATTTTGAAAAAAATACATATATATGTACTTTTTTCTGAAATAAGTAACTTATTTTTGCAAGATAACGAATATTAAACTCCTCGTACACATTTTTTTCTAAAAAAAGAATGTAAATATGAATTTTTTTCCGGAATAAGTAACTTATAAGTTATTTATAAGGGGGCCAGACGGTGCCGTAATGTGATTATGTGACACATGTCAGTCATTCTACATGTCTACATGGCCTCCGTCATCACGTTTGAAACGTTCATCTAGTGTGGATCTTCTTTCCAACATGTCTCGAAAGAATGTGGATCTTCTTTCCAAGTCAATATGTCTAGAAAGCCAGGTGGATAATTGTATGATTGATCAAAGAAGAAGAGGTTCAAGGCCTACATAATTTAAAAAATTGGAGATAAGACATAAGAGACAGAATAATAACACTAGTCTTAAGCAAAGATGTTAACAACAAATGTCAGAGTGTCTGTGTCTTCTTTTTTTAATTAAATTTGTCAATGATTCTAGTAGCCAATAACGTGACATTATTTCTCACTGTTTTTAACTTGAGAGCAGGTGATATTATAATGAAAAAGTCAGACAACGAAAGAGTTAAGCTTCTGTATAAATTATATCCTACATGCTGAGGTTGTCCAGAGGTGCGAAGGCAAGTAATACAAACTCACAGATGGGTCTGCAAAGCATTCCAGAAGTTACTCTGAGCTCCGGCAATGCAAAAAGTATGCCTGTTTTGGGACTGGGCACATCCACAGCTCCCCTTCCGAAACCAGAAGTAGTCATAAAAACTGTGCTTGAAGCAATTGAGCTTGGTTATAGGATGTTTGATACTGCTTCTATTTACGGAACAGAGGAACCTCTTGGTAAAGCTATATCTCAAGCTCTTACTCTCGGCTTAATCAGGTCTCGCGATGATCTTTTCATTACCTCAAAGCTCTGGCTCACTGATAACCACGGGGATCGTGTCCTCCCCGCCCTACAGAAGACTTTAGAGTAACATACACAACTCGTTTATTTACATTTTGTAGAACATAAATTTTGTTTCACTTTGCTCAAGAAAATATCGGAGTTCCTTATTGTTCTTGTTAATTGTTGTGCAGGAATATGAAGTTGGAATATATTGATCAGTATCTTATTCATTTTCCAGCGAGCCTAAAGCATGGGGCAAAACCTTATCCACCAAATCCCGATGATGTTGGTCTTATGGACATCAAATCAGTTTGGACAGCTATGGAAGAGTGCCAAACACTTGGCCTGGCTAAAACAATTGGTGTTAGTAACTTCTCTTGCAAAAAACTTTCTGATATTCTGGCTTTTGCGAAGATTCCTCCAGCAGTCAATCAAGTAAGTCCAAATGCACAGGCTAAAGCTAAACAATATCAAGTGGTCATTTTCATCATTGAGCTTGTTCGTTGTCTCTTTACCATGCCATCCTTGATTATTTGTGTTACATCATAGTTTGCATAGCTATTTTAATTATATATGACCTAGCTTAACCTCTTAGCATAGCGAAAAGCTTATGTTTCCCCATATTTTAAAATAAATAAACATGTTAGGTTGAATATTGGCATGAGGGGCTTTGTAGTGTTCCACTCTTTAGTACTGGCTTTTGAGTGAGAGAGAGTGTTTAAGATAAACAATGATGCAGCAAAGTCTCTCTACTTGCAACTCAAATATTGTACAGGAGTTGGTAACCTATCACTATTAAAAAGACAAAAAGAAACATACGGCCAATAACACATGGTTGTCATCTTGCCCTTTCGTCTTCCTGATCTATGTATGTTCAAAGGTGGAAATGAACCCAGCATGGCAACAAGGCAAGCTGAAGGAGTTTTGTAAGGCAAATGGAATCATGATTGCCGCTTATTCTCCTCTTGGAGCAGCAGGAGCCTTTTGGGGAACCAAAGAAGTGTTGGAATCTGAGGTTCTAATGGAAATTGCCAAGTCGAAAGGAAAATCTGTAGCTCAGGTGGCTTTAAGATGGGCTTATGAGCAAGGGGTTGTCATTGTAATGAAGAGCTTCAATAAAGAGAGACTGAAGCAGAATCTTGAAATTTTTGACTGGAAATTGAGCGATATAGAGTCCAAGAAGATTGCTGAAATCCCGCAGAGAAGGGCAAATCTTTGTAAGATGTATATCTCTGATACAGGTCCTATCAAGTCACTTGAGGACATCTGGGACGGAGAACTCTAAGATGATAATCACATGGATGTAATACGGCATGGCCACAAATGAGTAACATTTTTTTTTTAAAGGAAGGTGGTGATGATCTCTGATCCTCAATGTGTCACTTCTGTTTTCTTGTAGTGCTTCATATATCATCTTTTCCTCATTTATTATGCTAGATGAGCTAAATGATTCATGTGGTCGACCAAAACTAGTTTCATGATGATTTTTACCCAGATCCTGAGTCTTTGTTTGGTGCAACAGGAATCACTTCTTCTATTTTGTCTGAACTTTATGAACTTCAATAATTCAGCAACATACATTACTGGCCAATGTAAATTTTACTTGATACAACTTTTTTACAACCATGTCTATAATGCAGCAGTAACTATTTCTGTGATTATACTGTAAAATTCTCCAGATTTATATAAACCAGCAGTTTAAAACATATTTAAGCAATAAGAATATAGCAAGTATCAAGAATCTACCAAGGCATATAGTTTCCTGTACGTTGACCAACCAAATGGAGGATTGTGGTCACTCCATTAGAGAGTGGTGCACCTCTAATAAATTTCGTTTATCACTTTCTCCAACCCCGTCTTCATTTGAATTACAATTTGTAAATGTTGTATTAGGGAGATAATATTAGGGGAGTAGTGTTAGAGGTACCAAATTAGGTACCAAATTTTGTTACAAAATGACATGACACTAACTACTTGTCATTTTGAAATGTTTTAATTGGTTGGTCCTGACGGGCCCATTATAATTATAGCCAATCAAATCAATATCATGTCATTTGGTAATAATTTTTGGTACCCTAATTTGGTACCTCTAGCATTTTTCATATTAGGGAGATGACCAATCTATTAAATCATTCGCTCAAGTTGTCAAACGAGATCCCGTTTTTATTTGGGTATTCTCCCTTGCTATCCGCGCTTCGCCGCAGGCTTATAACTTATATTTTTTTTAATTTTAAATAAATTAATTAGAAAAAAATCGACAAATATATATATATATATATATATATATATATATATATATATATATATATATCAATATGGATTGGTGAACATAATATTGTATAAATTAAATATATATATATATAGATAATAAAATGTATTATTCACATATTTTTTATACCGATTTCGTCTCATAATATTTTAGGCCGATACCCGTTGTATATATTATAAAAAAACGTACACACTAATTATAGTGAGATTTTCATAGGATTCAATTAGAATTGAGTGATAGTTTTGTAAAAAAAAAAGGTAAGAACTTCCTTTTATATCCTAACTATAATATAATTTAGAGTTGAGACTTATTTTAATAACATCAATATTTTAAGGGTGATTACTTTTAGTACCAATTTTTGCATTGATTGGATATTTTAGTTTGAAAATTAAGATAAATTAGAAAATTAGATAAATAGCTTTTGAGTTTTTAAAAAATCTATAAAAATATATCTATAATATCAATATAGATTGGTATTTAGAAAATTAGATAAATAGCTTTCGACTGATTTTAAAGCTTCACCAAACACTGGGGGAATGTTTTTAAAAAATATAAAATATCTATAAATAAATATTAAGACACAATATTTAAAATATGCAACTAAACAAACTATATACTTATTTGTTATGTTGATTTTTTTTTATCATATTTTCTTAGGCCGACACCCGTTGTAATAAATCATATAAGACACGTTTTTCGACGGTCTTGTAATACTTTTTATAATTTTTTAAAATATAGACTATTTATGAAAGATATTAAAAAGAAAATATCTATAAATAAATTATAGAACACAATATTTATAAATTTTTATATGTTGATTATTCACCGAAAGAGTTTTAATGATCAAAAGAAAATATTTAGACCTACTTCAGATCAAAGATCTTTTTATTTTATGACATGAACTTTGCAGAACTCGAATACTTAAAAAGTTCATCAGGAGTTCGTCAAAAAAAAAAAAGTTCATCAGGAGACAATTTCTTCCGAACCTATGTTTAAGCCACCACTATGGTCGTCATGTTCTAATCCTATGAAGCAAAAGTTGAAAAATACAACAAATTAATATGATTAAATTAAAGATTAGTACTAATTAGAGATCATACATAAACATGTAGCATCACAAAGTTTACGAAAAGAAATTCTTTAAGCATGAATGGAAAGAGGACCAAAACAAAGTATTCCAAAAAAAAAAAAAAGGCATAATAAAATCTCTGAATTTTTTTTTTTTGAAAAACCAGACAATACATTAATAAAAGAGAAGGTAAAGCCTGGAGTACAGAGAGCATTACAAGACTTTTACCAGAGACGGCAAAAACCAGAGACATTGAAAATCTAACAATTAAAGACCTAAACATGAGGTACAGAGAAGGGCAAAACAACGAATGTGCAGCAAGCAAATTCCAGGCACAAGCTAATCTTGAGAGACACGAGTCATAAAAATGAAGTCCCCAACAAGAGAGTTGTGTCGTCCATCCACCAAGAACAAAACCATGACTCTAACCTCAAAAAATTCCAATACCGGTCAAGAAGTTTGCACAGAAAACAAACACCACAAGAAACTCCAAAGAGGTTGCACTCTCGACCATCCACCTTGGAAGCAACAGATCTACAAGAGTAATACTTCTTTGCACTAGTCAATAAGACCCAGCATGATTTCTTGAAATCAGACCAGCACATCTAAACTCTCCATAGATCGAATAAACAAGCTAAGATTATAGAGTAATCAACACGCAAAACTCAGCCTACACAGCAGAAACAAATCCTCGGACAGAAATTAGACATCACAGCAACAATCAGCAACACAAGAACTCAGCCTTACACCAAACTCGGAAAACTCACAAGCTTAGAGACTCACAGAACATAGACTCAGTGATAATCCACACAAAACTCAGCATAAACTCTAGCAAAACAAGACCCGGCCTTCATCTCGGAAACAATACAACTCGACATCAAGCAATCAACAGAAAATGCATATAGCTATACACAGAACTCGGAAAATCAACGGAACAGTACTGCGAACTCAACTTCTAATAACCTACAGCAACGACCAAATGGACTCAATGAACAACGAAAAGAAAAGGGAAGGGGGAGAGTACTGGGACTGTTGATTCGAAGAGGAGGAGAAACAAGGAGCATAGGGGGATGATGTATGGATTGAATCGAAGTAGTAGAGTAGAGAAACGAACTGGAAAAACAAGCCCAGAAATAAACTCATCTCTAGCCAGATTGAAACCCAGCAAGTCACCAAAGAAACAAAGAAAAAAATTTGACTAGTAAAACTATGTAAGGAGTTGATTTAGTGAATCACTTCTTCCAGTTCTGGAGCAGTAGAGATAAGGACAACTAGGGAGCATATAACAGGGTTGCAATAGCCTGCTAAAATTGTGAGCTAAGAAGCAGTAGAGGAATGGCCCCTAACCAAGACCATCACAAAAGAATCTGGCAGTTATCATACCCACACAGCTAGAAGATTCTGCTTATGTAACCCTTTTGAAGCTAGATCGTCCGCCTCCCTATTAAGTTCCCTTGGAACAAAATCTAAAAGAATAGAATCTTGCAGAATAGACTTAAGATTACGATCCTTGACCAAAATCTGTTTGCCTTTCATAGACCCTGCCTTGCAAATGTTAATTGCTTCTCTTGAATCTGAGCACACTACCAGTTTCAATGAGGAAAAAAAACCTCCTAACCAAAGATCGACAATGTGAACAATAGCTGACACTTCGGCCTCAGTGCTATTAGAAGCTAAACATGGTCCAGAGAATACATAATACAAAGATCCATTCTTGTCTTTAATATTGCCTCCTACTCCTCCACTAAAAAAACCTGCTGAGTTTGGACCCCAAGCCCCGTCTACTGCGCACACCAAATCATATTGCATGCGTTTATAATTCCAATAAGACTCAGAGAGGTTATGATGGTGTATAGAAATCGATCCCTGAGGATTAACTCTCCAAAGAGCATCCAAACTAAAATTAATAAGATTGGAAGCAGCACCCCATTTATTAACTCTAGTAAAAATGAGAAATTCCATCGTTTCTTTTCTGATTCTAGTCTTCTTGAAAGCACATTCATTTCTAGCTAGCCAGATAGTCCAACATGTAGCAGCCACCACTATAATCCAAATTCTTCGAGATTGTTTGTTTTTTTGAATATTGCAAACATTCAGGAGAGAAAAAGAATGGATAGAAGTGAGATGATTTGACACACTCCACCATTTGCCTACGTAATCCCAGGCCCATCTCGCAAGTAAACAATCCCAAAACAAGTGTTGAAGAGACTCCTCGCCGACTCTACACCAAGAACACTGCAGATCTAAATTAGAATTTTGAAGTCTATGACTAAGAAGAAGCATCGTAGGGAGGCTATTAGTCTGCATCTTCCACAGAAAAATCCTAATTTTTGGAGGAACCTTGGCACTCCAAATGATGCTCCAAATTTTATTATGAAAATGATGCGGTTGAGGGCCTTGTTGCAAGATTGCATTGCAATCTCTAGTGTTGAATGACCCCTTGTTTAGAAGCCAAATGAGTCTATCCTTATTAGGCGAGAGAGAAATGGTAGAAGTGATTCTTGAAAGAGCTTCAAGATCTTCCTCATCCCTACTGAACAGGCTCCTACTCCAAAGGGCTGAGCTAGAATCGGATGTTGAAAGCCATAGAGATAGGAAATCCTTCACCGTAGAATAACGTAGATTTGATATGCGGTATAACCTCGGGAAAAGGTACATGATTGGGCCATCTGAGTGCCAATTATCTTCTCAGAAGAAAACTAGCTCTCCATTTTCCACTAACCACTTAAAGTTCCTTCGGCTTACTAGGGCATTCAAAGCAGAATTAGAACTAACTTTAACTATACTTTGGATAGGGTAAGAGGATTCTTTTTTAATTAACAATTTGCCCAAGTCTAAGTTAAAACGTGCTCCATATATACTTGATAACACTTTATTCCACCAAGCTGATCTTTCTGAGTAGCTACGCCAAAACCATTTGGCCAACATGATTAGATTTCTGGACTTTAGAGGAACCAGGCCTAGGCCTCCCATGTGCTTAGGAGAGCAAATTTTCTTCCAGCTAACCAAATGCATTTTGTTAACCTGAATATTATCCACTTTCCTCTGACCCCACAGAAACTGTCTCTTTAATTTCTCCAGCAGGAGAATAATAGTAGATGGGATTTGAAAAAGAGAGAACCAATAGATCGGCATGCTGTCTATTGCTGCTTTAAGAAGAGTTAATCTTCCAACCATGGATATGGAATCCGTTTTCCAGTTTTGCAATTTGTTTTCCACCCTCGAAATTAAAGGATTCCAGTAAGAGATGGATTTAGGAGAGAGTCCTATATCAACTCCCAGGTATTTAAGATTCCCTCGACCCACTGGACAACCAAGGTAGGAGGCCCACTGATTGATTGACTCCAAATCATCACCAAATCCAAAGAGGCTGCTTTTTTGGAAATTTAATTTGAGGCCTGAAATCAGTTGGAAGAATTGCAATACTCGCTTAAAACCTTGCACTGAAGAGAGATCATTTTCTATGAAGAGGATCACATCGTCTGCAAATTGAAGATGTGAAAGTTCCATGTTTGAGTTAGGAAGAATAACCCCTTTACAAATTCCTAATGCAGTGGCTCTGTCTATCAACTTCGCGAGAACTTCCCCGATAAGATTGAATAAAAGAGGGGATAAAGGATCCCCTTGCCTGAGTCCTCTCCCTGGGGAAAATTCATCCGTAGGGCTCCCGTTAACCAAGATTGAGATTCTAGAGGAATTAAGAATTGCATGCATCCATGATATCCATCTCCCATCAAAGTTCATACAGTCTAAGACATGTAATAGGAAGCTCCAATTAACCGAGTCAAAGGCTTTCTCGAAATCAATTTTCATGATAAGACCTCTTGATTTTTTTGATTTCAATGCCGCGTAGACCTCACTCGTAATGCAGTCAGTTATTTGACGGCCCTGTATGAAAGCTGTTTGAGTCTCTGACACTAACCAATTCATTACTCTTTTTAACCTTAAGGCAAGCACCTTTGTAAGCAGTTTCATCAAGGCATTCATAAGACTGATAGGCCTAAAGTCAGAAGTGGCCAGAGGCACTTTGGTTTTCGGAATTAGAGCAATGAAGGAGGAATTGAGCCCATTCGGAATATAGCCAAATTCATGAAACTTGGAGAAGAAGTCCATTACCTCTGACTTGATAAAAGGCCATAGTTTTTTAAGGACTCCTGAATTTAAGCCGTCCGGTCCCGGGGCTTTAGAAGATTCTGTGGCAAATAAGGCACTTTCTATCTCTTCCAGAGAGAATTTACTCACTAACTCAGACCTCACCAAGGTAGGCAGTTTATTTACAAGGTCAGGACCTAAACGGAATATGTTGTCCTCAGCTACTTTCCTAAAGAAAGAGCTAAAGTGCCTAAAGAATTCCGCTTTGATCGCAGGTGGATCGACACACCAATAGCTACCAATTTGTAGGCCAACAATCTGATCACACCTGTGCCTTCTAAGAATGGCTTCATGAAAGAACTTAGTGTTTTTTTCTCCTTCAAGTTGCCACTGCAACCTGGATTTCTGGAACAGCATCCTTGCCTTAGTTCTATACAAGTCATCTAATTTTTCTTTGATTACCGCCTTTGTATTGCAATCTGCCCCGGATTGATCAGCTAAGGATTGCACCTCTTCTAGCGCCTTAACGTGGAGATCTAAGTCTCTAAACGAGGAGAACTGCCACTTCTTGGTAAAATTCTTAATGAGCTTGAATTTAGAGTGGATATTGCAATCCTTCGACTTCTTCCAAATTGACCCTAATTGATCCACCAGGTCAGAGTCATCAAGCCAGCAATTGAAGAATTTGAAAGGAGTAGGACCCCAATTTTGTTGTGTGCATTTAATAGTAAGCGGTCTGTGATCTGAATTACGCCTTGCCAACGCAACCGAAGACCAACTACCCATTAGAGCCCATTCCTCATTAAGTAAGGCTCTATCCAGTTTACTCTGTTTTCCATTAGGGCCAAACCAAGTGAATCTAGAGTTTAATAATGGAGCTTCTACTAAGGCATTTGCTTGAATAAAGTCACCAAACATGTCCGCGTCCATATCTTGATGCTAATGATCACTTTAAATATAAGATGAACAAATAAAAATTTGAATACAAAGACGGAATATGAGTTGGAGTTCATGATACGTAAAAGTTTAAAAAGATATGTACAATATTAAGATTTGAAGACGAACTTAATCAATTAATCGAAACGATCATGAATGAAAATTCCATACCGAAAATTCCTTACAAACCTAGTGTCGGACGATGATTTGATCAACCAAATTCATAATAGAAACTCAATACTATTAGCCTGCACAATGAAAAAAATAGAATGACATATCATATAAAATCTATACTATTATATAAAAGCCGAAACATTAAAAATTTAGTTGGTCGGTTGGTCGGTACCTGTTGATTTTACTTATTTACCCTCACTTAAAGATACATATTATTTTATTTAATTATCATTACTTAATTATTTATAGTTACAAATCTATACTATTATATAAATTCTAGAACATTAAAAGTTTTGTTACCTATTTTTTGGTACCAGTTTTTTGGTACTTCGTGAATTTACTTATTTACCCTTTATTAAAAAAAATAAATATATGATATTTATACTTTTAAAACACCTATAATAAATAATAACATAATATAATTAATGGTAAGTACTCGATTGCCTTTTTTCACATGTACTTTTAATTGAATATATTACCTTTTATAAACACCTAAAAACATCAATGTATCTTCTAATTATTAATATTTCTTTTCGAATTAAAACACGTTACCTTTTTAATTTAAAACTAATCTTCATTAATATGGTACCAGTTTTTTTGTACTTCGTGAATTTACTTATTTACTCTTTATTAAAAAGAAAAATAAATATATGATATTTATACTTTTAAAACACCTATAATAAATAATAACATAATATAATTAATGGTAAGTAGTCGATTGCCTTTTTTCATATTTACTTTTAATTGAATATATTACCTTTTATAAACACCTAAAAACATCAATTCATCTTCCAATTATTAATATTTCCTTTCGAATTAAAACACGTTACCTTTTTAATTTAAAACTAATTTTACAATCATTAATATATACTCGAAAATAGCACACCATATTTTTCAATTGTTAATAAAATCTATCTATTCTATTATATTAAAGCCGAAACATTAAAAGTTTGGTTGGTTGGTTGGTTGGTTGGTTGGTACCTATTGAATTTACCTAATTACCCTTACTTAACTATTAACTAAATACATAATTTCCTTTTTCATATTAAACATATTACCTTTTCTATTTGTCACTAACTAATTAATTTCCCTTTTCAGGTAAAGCACAATATCTTTATTATTTTATCTAACTAAAATTTCTCCTTTCTTATAAACACTACAAGCAATTTTGAAAATAACATAATTATATTATAATTACTATTAACCAATCAATTACCTTTTTTAGCCAAAACATGTTACCTTTTCTCTGTTCTATAACTAAAATATCTCTTTAACTAAAATATTTTTTTTTTAAGTTTGGTTGGTTGGTTGGTACCTATTGAATTTACCTAATTACCCTTACTTAACTATTAACTAAATACATAATTTCCTTTTTCATATTAAACATATTACCTTTTCTATTTGTCACTAACTAATTAATTTCCCTTTTCAGGTAAAGCACAATATCTTTATTATTTTATCTAACTAAAATTTCTCCTTTCTTATAAACACTACAAGCAATTTTGAAAATAACATAATTATATTATAATTACTATTAACCAATCAATTACCTTTTTTAGCCAAAACATGTTACATTTTCTCTATTCTATAACTAAAATATTTCTTTAACTAAAATATTTTTTTTTTACAAATATAACACGGGGTTCTATTTAATAAATAATAATATTATAATACTAATAATTATCAATTACCCTTTTCAACTAAAACATATCATCTTTTCCCTATTTTATAATTCAAATTCATTTTTTCTAGAAATATCACGGGCAACATTAATTTCTCAATATCTAAAAACACTACGAACAATTTAATTTAGTGAAATAACATAAATTTAATTATAATTACTATAAACTAATTAATTACCTTTTCCACCTAAAACATGTTTTTTTTTTAATTTTCTCTAACTAACACCTCACTTTTTTCAGTTAAATCACGGCATTCTAAATTATAATTTTATAAGTACTTATAATTAAACGATTACCTTTTTGAATACCTTTTTCACCTAAAACGTATCATATTTTCCATATTTTATAATTCAAATTCCTTCATGGGCAACATTAATTTCTCACAATCTAAAGACATTACGAACAATTTAATTTAGTGAAATAACATAAATTAAATTATGATTATTATAAACTAATCAATTAGCTTTTTCACCTAAAACATGTCATCTTTTTTAATTTTCACATTACATTTTCTATTTTCTCTAAATAAAATCAATCTTTTTTCAATTATATCACGGACGGTTCTATTTAATAAAATAAAATAACAATATTATAATGTTAATAATTAACCGATTAAGTTTAAGCTAAAATTTATCATCTTTTCTATATTTTCTAACTAAAATATCTCTATTCTTTAAAATATCACGGGCAACACTAATTTTTCCTTTTCTTAAAACTTTACGAGCAATTTTATTTAGAAAAATAACATAATTGAATTATAATTACTATAAACTAATCAATTACCTTTTTCACCTAAAACATGTTTCCTTTTTAATTTTCTATAACTAACACCTCACTTTTTTCAGTTAAATCATAGCATTCTATTTAATAAAATAAAATTATAATTTTATAAGTACTTATAATTAACCGATTACCTTTTTGAACTAAGATGTATTATCTTTTCAATATTTTCTAACTAAAATCCCTCTTTTCATAGAAATATAACGGATAACATTTATAAATTTTTTTTTGATAATTAACATTTATATAATTATTATCAAATCATCTCATTTAAAAATTTAAACCTCCAAAATTCATATTTTTAAAAAAGTAAATCGAATTAATAAAGCATATCATATAATATTAAAAGAAATCCGTGCATCGCACGGGTTTTAAGCTTACTATTATATAAAAGCCGAAACATTAAAAGTTTTGGTACCTGTTTTTTGGTTCTTAGTGAATTTACTTATTTACCATTCATTAAAAAAAATATTTAATATCTATACTATTAAAATAGTAATATAAATTATAACATAAAATAATTAATGGTAATTACTAATTAGTCGAATGCCTTTTTTCACATTTAGTTTTAGTTGAAGATATTACATTTTATAAACACCTAAAAAATTAATCGTATCATATCTTCCAATCATTAATATTTCCTTTCGAATTAAAACACGTTACCTTTTTGTTTTATAAGGAAACATTAGTATAATTCTTCATTAAAAAGAAAAATATATTCGATATTTATACTATTAAAACAGATAAAATAAATAATAACATAAAATAATTAATGTTAATTAGTCGATTGCCTTTTTCGCATTTACTTTAATCGAAGATATTACCTTTTATAAACAACTGAAAACATCAATCGTATCATATCTTTCAATCATTAATATTTCCTTTCGTATTAAAACACATTACCTTTTTGATTTAAAACTAATATTATCACACCATATTTTTCAATTATTTAATAAAATATATTAAAAATCCCTATACGTTATTTATAACAAGGAAACATTAGTATAATTCGTAAACATGAGTATATTAAATTATATTGAATTAAAATTAAAAAGTCATTAAAAATAATGATTACATAATTGTAATATTGAATAAAATTTATAAAATAATAAAATAAACACCATATCAATAAATTTTATTTATAACATAATAAAATTTTATTATAATTTTATAAATTTATATCTTCCAATCAGTAATATTTTCTCCTAATTTAAACACTTTGACTTTTAATTTAAAACATAATCTTGCAATAATTAATATATACCCAAAAATATTACACTATATCTTCTAATCACTAACAAAATATAATAGAAATCCGTATACTACGAATAATGACCGTTAGATTTTTAGTAAAAAATCAGAATCGTTAGATATAAAGATTAGATATATTATATGATTAAATTAATTTACTAAAATTTCAAGGTTTGAATTCCATCAACTACATATTTATTTTAAAATTTTATAATATAAGTTTTAAGCTATGCATATCATTAATTAATTTTTTATTAAATAATTTAAGTTAAAATTAAAATAAAATATTAATTATTATTATTTAAAAATGTAATGGTAACATAAAATAAAATTTATTGTATATCAAAAGAAATCCGTGCATCGCACGGGTTATAAGCTAGTACTATTATATAAAAGCCGAAACATTAAAAGTTTGGTTGGTTGGTTGGTTGGTCGGTACGGTACCTGTTGATTTTACTTATTTACCCTTACTCAATTACAGATGTACTAACTAATTAATTTCCTTAACATATTATCTTTTCTATTTTTCAAGAACTAAATAATTTCATTTTTCAGGTAAAATACAATATCCTTTTATATTTTATCTAACTAAATTTTCTCCTTTATTAATCAATTTCCTTTTTCATGTTAAACATATTATCTTCTATATTTTTCAATAACTAAATAATTTTCCTTTCCAGGTAAAATAGAATATTTTTCACATTTTATTTAACTAAAATTTCTTTTCTTTTTTAAAATAGTACAAGCAATTTTGTTTAATAAAATAACATAACTATATTATAATTACTATTAACTAATCAATTACTTTTTTCACCCAAAATACGTTACCTTTTCTTTTTTCTCTAAATAACGTCTCTCTTTTTCCAATTATATCATGGACGGTTACCTTTTTCAGCCAAAGCACATTAACGTTTTTCTTTTCTCTTACTAAAACCTCACTTTTTCCAATTATATCACATATGTTTCTGTTTAATAAAAATAAATAATAATATTATAATACTAATAATTAACCGATTATCTTTTTAGCTAAAACGTATCATATTTTCTATTTTTCTAATTAAATTCCCTTTTTTCTAGAAATATCCCGGGCAACATTAATTTCTCATTTTCTAAAAATTATGTACAATTTTATTTAGTAAAATGACATAAATAAATTATAATTATATAAGCTAATCAATTACCTTTTTCACATAAATCATGTCATCTTTTTAATTTTATATAATCTCTCTTTTTCCAATTATATCAAGTACGGTTCTATTTAATAAAATAAACTAATAATATTTTAATATTAATAATTAACCGATTACTTTTTTCAGCTAAAATGTATCATCTTTTCTATATATTTTTAACTAAAATCCTTCTTTTAATAGAAATATCACGGACAATATTAATTTCCCATTTTCTAAAAATATTACTTGAAATTATATTTAGTAAAATAAGATAATTAAATTATAATTATTATAAACTAATCAATTACCTTTTCATCTAGAACATGTTTCCTTTTTAATTTTCTCTAACTAAATCCTATATTTTTCTAATCATATCACGGGCATTCTATTTATTAAAATAAAATAATAATTTTATAATTACCAATAATTAACCGATTACCTTTTTCAACTAAAACCTATCATCTTTTCTATATATTCTATCATCTCATATAGAAATGTAAGCCTCCAAAATTCATGTTTTAAAAAATTAATTTAAATAAATGAAAAAATTTATATAATATTAAAAAAAACCATGCATCGCACGGGTTTTAAACTAGTATATTAAAAGTATGCATACGTTGTTTATAATAAAGAAACATTAGCATAATCCGTAAACATGAGTATATTAAAATTATATTAAATTAAAATTAATTAATAATTATATAATACCCGAAATATTAAAAATTTTGGTACCTATTTTTTGGTATATGTTTTTTGGTATTTCGTGAATTTACTTATTTACCCTTCATTATAAAGAAAAATATATATAATATCTATACTATTAAAACACCCAAAATAAATAATAACATAATACAATTAAAGGTAATTAGTCGATTGCCTTTTTCACATTTACTTTTAGTTGAAGATATTATCTTTTATAAACACCTAAAAAGCTCAATCATATTGTTTGCACTAAAATTACGCAAGCGTATGTGGTCACAAGTAATACAGATAGAAGTCAAGTTCGTTCCCACAGAGATCTGGTTATGGTTTCAATTCAGTTCATGCACCTATGCAACAATGTATGGTTATTAATCACTGCTAAGACAAATAACAAGATTTAGGTTTTAATTAACTAAAATTAACTAAGGAAGTAAATTAACAAACTAAGAATTAACTAACTAACAAGAATTGAAATCGAATTACTTCTGCAAGAGAAACCATGGAATCCTAACTTCATTAAATACTTTTCTTAGATCTGACGCCATTAATCACTATATGCAATGGTTATGATATCTGATCGGACAACACGAAACAAGTACACGCTACCTCTCAGTATACGTATACCAAACTAAACATACATCCACAAAAGAGATAGAAGATGAATAGACACCAATTATGCTTAGACCCTATATGTCTATAGAATTTGAAAGCATAACGGTTGAAGAACAAGTTATTCATAATGATCACATAGGGTAATATAAGTATTCTCATCTCATACTACGAATCATGTTGATAAACAATCATGAACCTATGCTAGCATGACAAGTTCTAAATCTCAAGATCCACTTTCACTTCACAAGAGATTAACAAATTAGATGTTCATGACGCATCTATCAATTAAGCATAACCATACGAGGATATCAGATATACATCACACACAGATCTTTAAAGCATCAAGATACTAAAGCTCCATAAATAAATCCGTTAGAATCCCATGACAACGATTAGTTCATAATTGAACCTCTCGTCATCATGGGATCTTATGAAACCATGATAAAAACAAAGTATGAAAAAATACAAATAAATCTAAGTAATTGATATGTAATAGTTCTACTCCTAATGATCTATATCTATGTATATATATCTATTACAATGGTAGGATGTGTTTAAATAGGCTCTAAAAGTCTTGCCCAGTAAGAAAATACCAAAACAGAATTATAGTAGAATTTCTGCAAGATACGTTTCCTAAACTTATTATGTTTTTTAATGGAAATTCGTAGCTGACTTTTCTTCTGTTTTCCAGAGCCGTTCCAGACGTAATTGGACCTCTGGACCACCTTAGAATGATAGAGAATCTCGTTATCTTCACGTGGACTGCTTACGGGCCTCAAACGGACTTCTAGAACTCAAGATATGGCCAAAACAGTGTAGACTGCGCAAGCCCTTCTCAGAAATCCGAATTTTAATCAATTAATTCCCCAAAAATTATAGAAGCATCCACCTTAGTCAACATTCTCGTAAATCTGCACAACTAAGCAAAACACATCAAAACTACCACAAACTTGAGTCCAAGACAATCAATTTAAGCCGATATGGAACGATCCAAATGGATATAAATCCAATTATCACACCCCCAAACTTAAACCGATGCTTGTCCTCAAGCATAAAGAATTACAACTAACTAACTAACTAGTACCACTTCCGTAGGTGATCACAGTTGCATTTGGCATATGCAACAAGCCCTTTAAACCCCTAGGCAGCCCTAGTGGACGAGTAAGGTCTCGTGAGGGCCTATAGCGAATGTACCCACAAAATCCATTTAACCTAATGCAATGCAATGCATGAATGCAACTAAATGGAAATGCAATTAATCTAATACTAATATCCTACCATACCTTCAAATCCTCTCATGCCATATCAACTTAAGAATCAAAGTAAATACGCAATGTCTTGGTGTCGAAAGTGCAAGTATTCACATAGTCTACTCAATGAACATGCATAAGTTATCACAAGTCCATGTCAAATGTAAGAATAAATTAGTAAACATGCTAAACCTACAAGAGTACATCTTTGAGACAAAACTCGGGATCTCATACGCAAAAATAAGCAAACACTCACAATCCACTCACAAAAGAATATTCACTCAAGTACAAGGGTAAGTGTATCACTCAATTCCAACAAAATCATAAGCATGCTTGACATTTGGTATCAACCTAACTCTAACACAACATACATCAATGACGATAATCAAAAGGTCTTTATTTGGGTTGTAACGGGGCTAGGGACAAGGTATGTCAAATAAGCCAAAACAGGTGAAGTGTCAAAAGCTAGTAAGTACCATAATAAATCATACACAACACCCTATTTCCCCCTCACATAACTTTTACTAAAAACAAACACTCGACTAGTCGACTAAAGTAGGATCACAACAACACAAACATGCTCTCATAATATTTTATTTTTTTTCTTTTTTTTTTCTTTTTTTTTCTTCGAGAGCTAAATATAACACAAACAATAATATACACAATAACAATGATCCCATGAATTTATTACACATGTCGACTATCAAGTAAACAACCAAACCCAATTTTCAATATTTCCCCCAAAAGTAAGACCAACAATAAACCCCTCCTTGCACACCTTATTACTCCCTTAAGCACTCTACTAGCCTTTGACAATATGGGTTCAAATTAATGTAAGGCCAATACAAGAAAAAGGTCTAGGCAAGTAATGTGGTATGTCACCGAAAAAATAGGATTAAACTCAACGGGTTAACTAATTGATCATGTAAATATGGTGTGGTAATATGGGAAAATATGTGGTTATTCCTAAGTGCCTTTATCATTTTAAACGCCAAATAATGTCATGCGTTTCAAGAAAGACCTCAAACAACTGCTAGCAATGCAACAATCCGTGGACACTCAAGCAAACGAATAAATTGCAACAAATATATGCAATAGGCTCAAAAGCTCACTTGGTGAAAAAACATACTCAATCCCAAGCAAAAAAATCTCTCTAATGCCCCTACTTGTATTCAAAGCCTGCAAACTAAATTATCTTGCACATATTCATGTCCTTCTAATCACTCACAACATTCAATAAGTCTACTAGCTTCAACTTACTAGTGTATGTGTATGCACAAGAACAAAGCATATCACTTCTCAATCAAAAGCGCAACAACACAAAATTCCTATCAAGCATGGGTGCAAATGCATCTATTATGAACTCACATGGTATACGAACATAAAAACAGAATGTCCTATATGAAACAAACGTAGATAACACGAACATAAATGCATAAATGAATTACACTAAACATGCAAAATATGATTTCCGACATGGACACAATAACTACTACAAATATCCCCCACAATCACCCCCAAACTTGAAATATTCAATGTTCGCATTGAATGGAAAGTAATACAAGGGATAGTAGAAAACATACCTAAATAAAAATGCCGAAAAGCGTGGGTTGCCTCCCACGAAGCGCTTCTTTAACGTCAATAGCTTGACGTTACTTCCAAGCCTCCATTAAGGATGATAATAGTTTCCCTGATCATCTCTTCGCGAGACTTCATCGTCATCACGGCGGCACACCTTCTTCCCCTTCTCCTCGCTTGGCCTATTCGTATAACAACTATGTCCAACTCCAATGCCTTCATCCGTTGACCCAAAATATGTCAATTTGTAGAATAACACACATTCACGGGCTTCGCTTGAATGTAATGGGGGAGGGTAAATGTAAGTTTCTGAAGCCTTTGGTTCCTCAAAGAGAACTTCCTCCATTGGCTCTAATGCGCTACCTCCATCTTTATACTCTGAGACAAGTAGAAGACCTGCATCTTTCCCATGTTCTTCATCCTCTTGGTTCGCACATACCAATTCTTGAAATTTGCGTAGCTCATCAGTGTCCTCTTGATACGCACATACCAATTCTTGAAATTTGCGTAGCTCATAAGTGTCTGTCTCAAATTGTGCCCTTTCCAAATCATCCACCTCACTAGCTTGATCAAATTCCTCACATGGCTTGAGAACACTCTCCTCCTCGATCTTGGAATTTGTCTTCTTCAATTATGCATGCAGTACCTTGCTCCAAGTCATCGTTATTTTCTGGAAGTGCTTCTGGTATGAATTTTTGTTTCTCTTGTTCCAAGGCACTCACAGCTCGAGCAACTAGTATCTCCAAAGATTTGAGAGACTCCTCATTACTCTTCACAAGCATCCTAATCTCCTCCCTAGTAGGAACTTCATCTGACTGAAAAGTAGGAGTAGGTTGCTGATGTTGAAAACCTTCACTACCAAAGAAATATGACATATCCGGAACATCTTGCTGGTATTGTTGAGGATGGTATTGAAAATATGGTTGTTCCTCATAACTGACATATGGATCAACTCCTTCGTAGTAACAATATTGTGAGGGATCATGAATGCCAAAACACCGCTCACATTGATAAGGCATGGATGTACTCGAATATGCCCACCATGGCAACTCCTGACCTGCCATCTTCAAACACTCAAGTACCTGAACACACCAAACTAAACAAAATAGATAAGAAAAACAAATCTGAGTCAGTGAACTCTAACGACCACTATTGACAAGCACATAAACTAAAAATAAAACACCGATGATCCCCGGCAGCGGCGCCAAAAACTTGTTTGCACTAAAATTACGCAAGCGTACGTGGTCACAAGTAATACAGATAGAAGTCAAGTTCGTTCCCACAGAGATCTGGTTATGGTTTCAATTCAGTTCATGCACCTATGCAACAATGTATGGTTATTAATCACTGCTAAGACAAATAACAAGATTTAGGTTTTAATTAACTAAAATTAACTAAGGAAGTAAATTAACAAACTAAGAATAATTAACTAACAAGAATTGAAATCGAATTACTTCTGCAAGAGAAACCATGGAATCCTAACTTCATTAAATACTTTGCTTAGATCTGACGCCTTTAATCACTATACGCAATGGTTATGATATCTGATCGGACAACACGAAACAAGTACACGCTACCTCTCAGTATACGTATACCAAACTAAACATACATCCATAAAAGAGATAGAAGATGAATAGACACCAATTATGCTTAGACCCTATATGTCTATAGAATTTGAAAACATAACGGTTGAAGAACAAGTTATCCATAATGATCACATAGGGCAATATAAGTATTCTCATCTCATACTACGAATCATGTTGATAAACAATCATGAACCTATGCTAGCATGGCAAGTTCTAAATCTCAAGATCCACTTTCACTTCACAAGAGATTAACAAATTAGATGTTCATGATGCATCTATCAATTAAGCATAACCATACGAGGATATCAGATATACATCACACACAGATCTTTAAAGCATCAAGATACTAAAGCTCCATAAATAAATCCGTTAGAATCCCATGACAACGATTAGTTCATAATTGAACCTCTCGTCATCATGGGATCTGATGAAACCATGATAAAAACAAAGTATGAAAAAAATACAAATAAATCTAAGTAATTGATATGTAATAGTTCTACTCCTAATGATCTATATCTATGTATATATATCTATTACAATGGTAGGATGTGTTTAAATAGGCTCTAAAAGTCTTGCCCAGCAAGAAAATACCAAAAAAGAATTATAGTAGAATTTCTGCAAGATACGTTTCCTAAACTGATTCTGTTTTTTAAGGGAAATTCGTAGCTGATTTTTCTTCTGTTTTACAGAGCCGTTCCAGACGTAATTGGACCTCTGGACCACCTTAGAATGATAGAGAATCTATTTATCTTCGCGTGGACTGCTTACGGGCCTCAAACGGACTTCTAGAACTCAAGATATGGCCAAAACAGTGTAGACTGCGCAAGCCCTTCTCAGAAATCTGAATTTTAATCAATTAATTCTCCAAAAATTATAAAAGCATCCACCTTAGTCAACATTCTCGTAAGTCTGCACAACTAAGCAAAATACATCAAAACTACCACAAACTTGAGTCCAAGACAATCAATTTAAGCCGATATAGAACGATCCAAGTGGATATAAATCCAATGATCACATATCATATTTTCCAATCAATTCATATCTTGCAATAATTAATATATACCCAAAAATATCACACCATATCATATAATCAGTAACAAAATATAATAGAAATTCGTATTACGAATAATGACCATTAAATTTTTAGTCAAAAATCAGAATCATTAGATCTAATTATTAAATATATCATATGATTAAATTAATTTACTAAAATTTCAAGTTTCAAATTTTATCAACGCCATATTTATTTTAAAATTTTATAATATAAGTTTTAACAAAATAATATAATCAATAACAAAATATAATAGAAATTCGTATTACGAATAATGACCATTAAATTTTTAGTAAAAAATCAGAATCATTAGATCTAATGATTAAATATATTATATGATTAAATTAATTTACTAAAATTTTAAGTTTCAAATTTTATCAACGCCAAAGTTTTTTAAAATTTTATAATATAATTTTTAAACCATGCATATCATTAATTAAATTTATGTTAAATTATTAAAATTAAAATTAAAATTAAATATTTTAAATAATGATTATATAAAAATATAATTATAATATAAAATAAAATTTATTACATATCAACAAAAATCCGTGCATAGCATGGGTTATAAGCTAGTATATTTAAAAAACATAAAACATGTATTATATTTTGTGAGGGTAATGATGGTTTATATAGGACTAGGGGGGAGCAAACCCCGGTTCGGTTCGGTTTTCGGGTAAAACCGGAACCGGAACCGCATATCTTCGGTTTTAAAAATCGACAACCGGAACCGCAACCGAATCATCGGTTTCGGTTTCGGTTTTAAAATCCCGGTTTCGGTTTTTATCGGTTCGGTTTCGGTTTTAAAACCGATTAAAATAAAAACAAGAAAGTATTACAAATTAATTAAAAAATTAGTTCTAACACAAAAACATAAATCGTCCAAATGTATTCATACAACAATTTTTAAAACTTGAAACAATAAAAAAAATTGCAGATGTCCATTGTCCAGTGCAGGCAAAAGAGCACAGACTATAACTTCTTAAGTGTAATTTCTGTTGGCACTAACATCAGTGCAGGTAAAAATGTTTCTATTGCAAATCCAAACATTGAAAGTGGTCAAGATAATGTAGTTTATGTATATGCAGGTAGATGGTTGATAAAAAGACACCATAAGAAATGGTAGCATATGGACTAGATGTAATAATAACTCCAAGATATGGACAATGGGATTAGACTACAATTATATTTAATGATCTTGCCCAATACTTTTTAGCCTTACATTTCAAGGAATAAGCTTTGAAAAAGAACAATGTGTGTATATTTTAAAAATAATTATAAAAAATATAAATATTTATTTATATAAATAATCGGTTCGGTTTCGGTTTTTTTCGGTTCGGTTTCCACCTAAAACCGGAACCGAAATATTAGAACGGTTCGGTTTTTCAATTTTCGGTTTCGGTTTCGGTTTTTTTCGGTTTCGGTTTTTTTCGGTTCGGTTTTCCCCGGTTTCGGTTCGGTTTCGGTTTGATTTCGGTTTTTTGCTCACCCCTATATAGGACTATAAAATAACATTATAGAAATCGATTAGATTTATAATTATAATTCTTAAAATTCGAAGCTTGATAAGAAAAGTACATAATTATTAACTTTCCTATATATTCGAATATAAATAAGGAAGTTTTGATTTTAATTATTTAAAATAGAGGAGTTCTAGAAAAATAGATAAATAGGATGAGTCGATAAAGCCGTGCTTCGCGGCGACATCACAATTTTTTTAAAAAAAGTCAATATATATTTACGTTATATTATATTATTAATATTAAATTAATAGTTATATAATCCTTTTTAATGAACCGATTTCTTGTTAAACATGATTTTTTCGATTGAGCCACTATCTCGTTAAAACCGAAATCTCAACTTCAACGTATATTATATAGACTTATTTTATAATTTTTATCCATAAAAATCGAGCTCTAAAAATAAAAATAAAAACTTATGACATTAGTATCAAATTCTAGTAACTAATACAATTTTTTCTAGTGAGTCGTCTTCCCGTTAAAACATGTTTCGAGCTGTTATTATTTGGAACCGAAATTCTAACTTTATTATATATTATTGATGACACTTATCTAATAAAATTTTTTTTTTCTCGCTCTCTCGTTAAAATCAAAAGCATAACTTTTACATATATTACTTGTATAACAATATTTATTCATAAAAATCGAACCATAAGAATGAAATAATTTATAACGTTAATATCAAATTCTGATAGCTAATACAATCTTTTCTAGTGAGCCGTCTTCCCGTTAAACACGTTTCGAGTCGCTCTCGTTTGGGATCGAAATTCCAACTTAATTACATATTATTGAGATACTTATCTTATACAACTTTTTTCCCTTAAAATCTAAACTAAAAATAGAGTGAATTCCAATTTTTATTTTCTCCAAGAGTTCTAAAATTTATGGAGTTTAAAAAAAATCATCTTATTTTCTCTTATATTATAGATATTCCTTTATTTAGTTAGGGTTCCCGCATGAGAATTTTCTTTTATTATGTTAACATGTCAGTTCTTTTCTTTTTAAATACGGAAGATTTTTTTTTTTTATGAGATTAGTATTGGATTTATGAAAAAAAATTCTAATAGAAGTATAAATAACTTGTATAAAAAATAGATAATTTTAGATTATTGTAAAAAATGTAACCATCGTCCTTGTATTCTATTTCAATAAAAGTTTTAATTATATGTCTGCTATATATATTCAAACATCTATTCAACTTCCAATAAAACTTGTAATAATATGTTTTTTCTATAAATTCGAATTGAAATTTTTTTCTAATAGAAGTATAAATAACTTGTATAAAAAATATATATTTTAGAATATTGTTAAAAATGTCACCATCGTCTTGTATTCTACTTCCAATAAATTTTTTAATTATATGTCTCCTGTATATATTCAAACACTATTCAATTTCAAATAGAACTTATAATTATATGTTTTTTCTATAAATTCAAACTCTTATTCTCTATAAATTCGAACTCCTATTCTACATTCAATAGAACTTTTAATCATATGCTTTATAAATACGTATTATACTTTCAACAGAACTTCTAATTATATGTCTTTCCTATAAATTTGAATTGTTCTCATCTATAAATTCGAACACATATTCTAATTCTAATATGTTAAACGATGTTTTTATATTTATTAATGTTTATTCGAACTCCTATTTTACTTCTAATAGAACTTTTTATCATATATATGCCTTATAACTAAATACTTATTCTACTTCCAATGGAAATTCTAATTATATGTTTTCTCTATAAATTCGAACACATATTATACTTCTAATATATTAAAATATTTTTTATATTTATTAGTGATTAAAAATCCTAAAATTTTAAAAATCAGAAAAATAAATTGAGACAATATTAGAGCGCCACCTAAACTTCCGCGTATCCTCAACTCAAATAAATTTACATAATCAAATTGAATGACAATGCAATTTCATATTTACACTTTTACCATGTTTCGTCGTGATGAGTACTGCAAAAATAATATTAGAAAGAGCGCATAAATATACTCTACAACTTAAATTCAATACTTTACGTAAGAATAGGTACCAAGATAGTAAAAATAGAATAAAAATGCGCAAAATTTAAGAATATCATATATCATAATTTAATTATTTTTTTATTTGTTCACGATTTGAATTAGTCTCTACCCTGACCATTGGATCATGCAAAAATCTAACCTTGTATACGATTTTGTGTGCATAAAATATGATTGATAATGCATCTTGGCCTTTCCATTCAACTTGATTGGTATCGTCAACTAAGAAAAGAAATCTCACCAACCGGATAATCACAAATTACAATCGCCACTAATTATAAAAGTCATTATAACAAATCAGGCACGCTGACGTGTTGTTCTTCTAAGGTGGAAATCGTTTTATATAGTTTTTATGATTTAGAAGATTAACGAACTTGAACTCTTCTATAATATAAATTTGAACAGCTATTCTAATTCTAATAAGTTAAATAATATTTTAATTGTTAATATTTTAAAATCTAAAATTTTAAGAAAATTAGAAAATAGAATGAGATTATCTTAGAGCGCCACCTAAACTCACGCGTATCCTCCTTTATATATAGATATTGATGATTTGAAGTCAAAAGACCCTCACAATCCATAAAAATGGCCCTTTGTATTACACAAAAACGCAATTTAATATTGGTTTCTTAAAAACACATTGTCGGTGTGGCGTTTTTGAACTTTTATTTTCCAAAATGTGAATTTTTTTTTAAAAAAAGGAGAAATTACCTAAAAAAAATTAAAAAAAAATGAGAAACGCATCTTCAACACGCATGATTTAAAAAACAAAGTTTAGAAAATTACTCCCCAAAAACAAAAACGCCACACGTCATTGGATTTCTTTGTGATAATAAGGACCATTTTTCCCGTTTGTAATATTTAGGGCATTTTACCTTTAAATTGTGATAAAATGGGTCTTTTCTCTTCTTATTTTAGTAGGTCATCCTCAACTAAAACTCTAAAAATATTTAAATGAAATTCATGACGATATTGATGACTAAAATAAATTATATAATATGATAATTATTACATTTTATGGAAAGTAAATACTATACATAATTTTTTGAGCAAAACAGTTTGAAATTTAAGAAATGAATTTAACAAATTTTAAAGAACTATCTTCGTAGCCCGTGCAAAGCACGAGCATATTCTAGATTTACCAAAATTATTTCATTAAAGAATCAATACACTGTGATAAAAAAAAAATTAAAAAAAATGGTTCTGCTATATAATAATAAAAAAATAGATGGTTCTCCACGGTTCTCTATGTAAGATGATTCTTTCTAGAGTGCTACTCATTTATTAAAAGAGGAAAAGTGTACTTTGTATAATCCTCTTTTACTCATAACATCATTTGTAATATTATATTTTAAAATCGAGCAATTAAAATATAAATAATTATATTTATTATATTTGTTGCATTTCATTATTTTGGATCTGCACGGGCATGCTCTAGATTACAAATATTTATGAATTATTCGTAATTACGTAGGATTGGATTGCTGATATCTTCGATTATTCATATCTTCGCAGCAATTGTTATGAGTAAATAGAATTTATGCAATACCCGATCGTGACATGCAAATTATAATTCTGGTTAAATTAAATTTGTTTTATATTTTACGTTATGTTTTGTTTTGTTAAAGCAAACTTGAACGATATGTAATAAATTGGTCAATGTTAAGATCAAAACCGTACTTCGAAATATAAATATATAGAGTTAACATGGATGGATACAGAGATACATACAAGTATTAATTACATAATAATAAATGGATATTAGTTCATATTATTTATTATTATGTAATAAATATGTTAGTGTTGCAATACCTAAATAGCCCCGGAAATATAACATAGATATAATTAGTAGGGGTAAATATGACTTTTTATATGAATAAATTTGCTTATGAACCCTCCCATTTGCTCTATTATATATATATATATATATATATATATATATATATATATATATATATATATATATATATAGGCTTTTGCTCATATACAAACCAATCCTTAAATACAAACTACAAACTAACACTAAATTAATTATATTTCATCTATTCTAAGTTTCCCGCCAAGGGTACCTTCACGAAAGATACTTAAAATGATTGGCTCTATCCAACAAAAAAAAAAAATCCCTGCCGTGGAAATGCGAAGCATTTAAAACAGTAAACGGATGAGTTAGGTAGTCATGAGGGCCGAAGGCCCTCGACACACCCGTCAATCGTCTATTGCCTTTACCATTGATTGCCATTCCTTACAACTTTATAATGATAAAGGCGCGAAGCGCCGTACAAGAAGGTGCGAAGCACCGTTAACCAGTGAAATCCACTGCCACGTCATCACGTGAACAGTGATTTTTTTATTTTTATTTTTTTTTGTTGGATAGAGCCAATTATTTTAAGCATTTTTTGTATTGGGGTACCCCTAGTTTGGTCATTAGATTAGCTTGAAATATTAGATTAGTGTTTAGTTTTTAGTTTGTAGTTAATTTTAGTTTGTAGTGGAGTAAGACCCTATATATATATAGGTCACTGCTCCATACAGAACACCCTTATATAACAAACAATAAAGAACACCTTAGATCTAATAGTTCCAATGGCCCCGCCAGGGGCCACCCAATACAAAAAGTTATTATTTTTTTGGGTAAAAGGTCACTTTGCCTACTGTACTATCTAAAATTTCCACTTAGACTACTGTACTATCGAAGTGGTCATTGTACTTTGCTTTTTTTCTCTTTTCCCCATCGCCGTCAGTCAAGAATTGACTCTGTCAGTTTGACTGTTAAAATGCTGACTGTGATAAAAATCATAATTTTTTGAATTTTTTATAATTTTTTTAAAGTTTTTAATAATTTTTGATAAAAAATTATAAGAGAAAAAAAAGAAAGTACAATGACCCCTTCGATAGTACAGTAGGCTAAGTGGAAATTTTTATATAGTACAGTAGGCAAAGTGACCTTTTCCCCTTATTTTTTTAGGCTCTATCCATCACAAAAAAAAAAACTGTTCATGATGACGTCAGCAACTCTATACATATATATATGTTATATTGTTTTGTGCGTTTACGTATTAAAGATGTGATTGATGAGTTTTACGATAGTTAATGTTAATACAAGTTTGTATTACTTATATACGCATGAAGGTTTTTTTTGTATTGGGATATTTTTTATAATATTTAATTCGTAAATAATTACAGTAGATCTAAAATGATTATTAAGATATGGTATATGTTAGTGAATATTATAGTACATTATAACATATCCACAGATATTTATATATGTATGTATTTATGTTTGTACATGTGTATGTATGTATAAATATGCATATTAATTATACAGTAATTAATATATTACAAATAATGAAATATTAATAGATTATACAACATAAATGTATGTATATATGTATGTATGTATGTATGCTATATAGTATGTATGTATATATGTATATAATATTATATTACATTATTTTATATCCACAGAAATTTATATATGTATGTATTTATGTTTGTACATGTGTATGTATGTATAAATATGCATATTAAATATACAACAATTAATAAATTACAAAAAATGAAATATTAATAAATTATACAACATAAATGTATGTATATATTATATGTATATATGTATGTTTGCATCCATGTATGTATGTACGTACGTATGCATGTATAATTAATAATTATGTTGTATGTATATATGTATGTATGTACGTACGTATGCATGTATAATTAATAATTATACATTAATGTATAATTATCTACAAATATACATTATAATTAATAATTATACATTATCTGAGTTAAGCCAACTGAGATTTATCTACAAATTAATATATATAAACAAAAATATATAGTATGTATGTATGTAATAGCCTCCTAAGTACGTACTTAGGGCATTTTTCTCTTATATTACATAATAAAATAGCATTTAGTGATATTATTATTTAATCATTATTAAATTATTTCATTATTAATTTATCATTATTATGATATATTAATATTTTTTATAAAATAATATTTTGAAGTACCGTGTGCGTAGCACGAGCTATAAGCTAGTATATTATAAATTAATTATAAATTGATGCATAACCATACCTCAAGTTGGTATGTTTAGTTAATATTTTTAGTTTTATTTTGACCCATGGACTATCCATTTATAGGTTTAGTATCATTTTTTGGTTTGTATAAGATCCATCTACAGATTTGACCCACTTTTAAATACAGAAAGTTAACATGTAAACATTATTATGATATATTAATATTTTTTATAAAATAATATTTTGAAGTACCGTGTGCGTAACACGAGCTATAAGCTAGTATATTATAAATTAATTATAAATTGCTGCATAACCCATACCTCAGGTTTGGTATCCATATTTTGGTTTAGTTAATATTTTTAGTTTTATTTTGACCCATGGACTATCCACTTTTAGGTGTATCATTTTTTGGTTTGTAAAAGATCCATCTACATATTTGACCAATTTTTAAATACAGAAATTCAACATGCAAATTTAAATGCCATTTGTAATATTTATGTTAAGCTCATAATAAAAAATTGAATTAATCTTTTAATTTTGGTAACTTCATTAATGTAAATTATCGCATAATCTATACAATAAAATATCTAATTGAATTAATTCGGTAAATGCATTTGTTGTAACATATAAAAGTAACATTTTATTAATTTATATTATTTCTTTCACAATTTTATTGTTTGAATATAAATATATAATTATATGAATTATTTAATTTACCATTATTATTATTATATATTATTATTTTTGTAAAATTATTTTTAAAATACCGTGTGCGTAGCACGGGCTATAATCTAGTATTATAAATTATTGGATAACCCATACCTTAGGTTCGGTATCCATATTTAGGTTTGAATTAAATTTTTTAATTCTCTTTAGATCCATGGATTATCCATATTTTTGCTTTGATATCCAATTTTGGTTTGTAGAAGATCCATATGACTATTTGACCCATTTTTTATTCTGGAAAGTTTGTATACCAAATTTAAATATCATTAATGCAATTTATATTATCTATGGTAAGTTTATTAATATAGATTTGAATTAATCTTTAAATTTTAGTAACTTAATTAATGCAAATGATCTCATAGCATATATAATAAATATAATAAATATTATTAATTTAAATAATCTCATAATATGTATAACAAATATAATAAAATATATACTTTAAAGTAATTTTGAAATAAATTTATTACAATATATAAAGAAATGTACTTATTATATTAATTTTTTTCATAACTAAATTATTTAATATTTAAATATTAAATTATACAATTTATTATAATTATTAATAAAATTTTAAAATACCTATATGCGTAGCACTGGGTGAAGGCCCATTCTGCCGATATTTTAAAAATCATGGCCTGATTTGCCGATCTGCGCGACCTGTGGCCTTTTCTGCCGACCAGACACGCATCTGGGAGTTGCCTGTATCGGTCACGCATTTAACAGATGCGTGTCTTTTGTTTACTGAAATTTCAGCTTCACATGCGTGTCTCGGATACGCATTCTAAGAATACGTATCATGGGACACGCATGTGAAAAATGCGTGTCTTACGTCATTCTTCTCTTCCCAGAACGGCGACGACAAGGCGATTCCGGCAATTGATTTGTTTCTCTTCGTTCATCCATATCACAAACATTCCAAGTACGTTATGTATACCGATAGAATCACAATTTCATTCTCTACATATATACACCAATTCTATTACGTTTCGTTTGCCGAATTTTAACTTCCCAATTTGAACCTTACTTCGCCGATTCCGAGATCCAACGAGCTCGACCACGCCCCTGCGGGGCCGGAGGAGAGAAACGGAGATAGGGATGATGAAAAGCACCAGTTGCCTGTCCTATGGTGGTATTGTGGTGGCTGGTAGATTGTTTGAGAGAGAGATCGGAAGGATGGACGACGGGGAAGAGCTCTTGAGCTCTGAGAGAGACGACGAGGAAACCACGACTTCTGGCGTCTACAGTGACACGAGATACGCATTCCCCAAATGCGTATCTCGTGGGTAGATCGGGCCAAAATCCCGCCAATCAGTATTTCGGGCCATTGGTTCTGAAATGTAGGTATTTTGGGCAATTTCTCCGTAGCACTGGCTATAACCTACTCCCTCTGTCCCTCCCATTTCTTTACATTTCTGTTTCACTGCTCGACACGCATTTTAAGGCTCCTAAAAAGTATAATTCCATAACTTATTTTTTAAATTTTATTTTTTTTATAAAAATAGAACAATTCTATTTTTATACAAAAAATGAAAATTTAAAAAATAAGTTATGAAACTATCCGCAAATTGCACCTTAAAATCCGTGCCAGAATTACGTCCCCCAAGGTAAAGAACCAAGGGGGACAGAGGGAGTAGTATTTTAGAGAAAATGAAACACGATGAGATAACATAAACATATCCCGTACTAAATTTTTTCAAAATCCAATTTGACATATGACAGTATCTGATTTTTATACATCTCTATATAAAACTATCTTTAAATCGTCGGTATATATCTATTATCTATTATATATCTAATACACCAACAGGTTTCCCTGAGCAAATTTATTCACAGGCTCGGACCCTCCGAACCTCACTCCAAACCTAACTCAAAATATTGTTATTCAAGGGGTTCGAACCCATGATCTTGCAGAACTAAATTCAACAACATAACCAGTTGAGCTATGTGAGCATTTGAGTTTATATTAAAAATCATTAGCTACATACATAAATATTTGTATAATCAATAATTATACATACATAAACACATACATACGTGCATACATAACTATTAATTATACATACACATACATAAATAATTAACATGCATATGTACATACACTCACACACATATAAATAGATACATACATACACTATATACATAATTATTAATTATACATACACATATATAAATAATTATACATGCATATGTACATACATATGTACATAATACATATGTATGTACAAACATACATACATACATATGTACAAACATAAATACATATTAATTATATATATATGTACATATATTAATTAATATATATAATAAATACAAATTATATATATTAATTATTATATTAATAATTATATATATGTACATATGTATAATCTATTAATATTTCATTACTTGTAATCTATTAATTGTTGTATAATTAATATGCATATTTATATATACATACACATGTACAAACATAAATACATACATATATTAATTTATGTGGATATATAATAATATATTATAATATTACATACATACATACATACATACATACATACATACTATATAACATACATACATACATACATGCAAACATACATACATACTATATAACATACATACATACATACATACATACATACATACATACATGCAAACACACATACATACATTTATATTGTATAATCTATTAATATTTCATTATTTGTAATATATTAATTGTTGTATAATTAATATGCATATTTATACATACATACATATGTACAAACATAAATACATACATATATAAATTTCTGTGGATATGTAATAATATACTATATATATATATTAGTACATATATGGCAGATTTGTAATTATATAGTGAAGTCGTGCAATTAGAATAGTACATCTAGCTAGTATATTTACAATAAAAATCCATTATATTTCACGTAACTTAGGTTAGTACGTACCTAATATAATAAGTACATTTAAGAATTAATTTAGTCAAACTTTTGTTATATATAGTATGCATTAATTTGATTACTAAAATTGAAAGATTAATTAAAATTTTTGTTAATAAACCTACCAAAAATATAATAAACATTAATGGAATTTAAAATTAATATACAAAATTTTCATAACTGAACATGGGTCAAATAATAATATGGATCCTATACAAAGCTAAAATGGATACCATACCTATAAAGTGGATAATCCATGGATCAAAATAAAGTTGAAAATCTTTTTCGAACCTAAATATGGATACCGAACCTAAGGAACGGGCTATCCACTAATTTATAATATATATATATATATATATATATATATATATATATATATATATATAGGGTCTTGTTCTAATAGAAACTAACTTAGAATAGAAACTAGAAACTAAACCTAAATTAAATATTTCAAGCTAATCTAATGACCAAATTAGGGGTACCCCAATACAAAAAACGTTTAAAATTATTGGCTCTATTCAACAAAAAACAAAGTAAAAAAAAAATTTTAAAAAAAAGTTACTGTTCACGTGATGACGTGGCATGTGAACAGTAACTTTTTTTCTTATTTTTTAAAATTTTTTGTTATATTTTTGTTGAATAGAGCCAAGAATTTTATAAGTTTTTTGTGAAGGTGCCCATAGCGGGGCCATTAAAATAAATGAAATATAATTTATTTAGTGTAGGTTTCTAGTTTCTATTATAAGGTTGGTGGTTTCTATTTGAACGCTAGCCTATATATATATATATATATATATATATATATAGAGTTGCACTCCATACAGAACACTTTAAATAAAGAACAATAAAGAACAGGCATCATCACCGTTAATTTGTTGGACGTCCAAGATTAAAAGATTAAAACATATACCCTGAGTTGTTCATAACCAAAGATAACAGTCACGACTCCCGAGAAAACACGCCGGTATACAAAGTTCGCATAGGATAATTGCAATCGTAATTGAAGATTCTAAGCCCATAATTGAAAAATCGAGGCCTAAATTGAAGGTTCAAAGATCAGAATCATACAAACCAAGCAGAAAGCAACGAATCCAAGAAGAAATCGAAGCATAAATTAAAGAATCCAAGCTCATAATCGAAAACGGAGTTAATTCCTTCAATATTTAGCGTGGAATTGTCGGAAAAATAGTAAAAAACTTGAAGAGTCGTTCAGAATCATTCAAAACTGTGCGAAATCGTTGAGGTAATGATTTAAAAAGTTTAATTTTATGATTTTGTGTATAATATCTACATGATACTTGCGATTGGCGATTCTATCAAAATTTTGTGTATAAGAAATTTACAAGTGATTCTCTATGAGATTCTCCAATATACGCATGATATTTGTTTTTATTAAACCAGACGATGAATATTTGTTTAAAGTGTTTTTTCTAGGGTGCGAGTGATTCTCTGTTAATTTTACAAGTGATTCTATGTTTCTGTTAGATTTTAAATTAGATGATTTTCTATTTAAAGCATTTCTCAATTTGTAACAAATTTGATTTTATAAATTTATTTCATTTTGATGCTATTTTCAATGAGATGCTATTTTAGATTCTATGGTAAAAATGATTCAATGAGATGCTATATATACTAGATTATATGGTAAATATGATTCAATGAGATGCTATATTAGGTGCTGACACATTCTTGGAGGTAATAATATTTGTATTTAGATTATATTTGTATTTGGATTAATTTGCTCATGCTCTAAATTAACATTCCTAAGATTCTATGTTTAATCATGTGTGTGAGTGTAAGTTAGTTGTATAAAGTCTAATCGTTGATACATATTAGATTCTACATGAGTTTCACTTTATTATCCCCACTAGTTAAGTTACTTTAGATTCTACATCAATGTTAGATTCTACTTATCTGTCTAACAATTGCTTATATGAACTTTATTATAGTTAAGTTTACATTCCATGTTAATTAGATGTTGTGTTAGATTCTATTAGTTTTAACTTTTCATTCTCTAGCTATTTATCTGAAATTCTGTGTTAAATTCTTAGAACCTGATTACCAATTCTCCCTGATGTACAACCATAGAAGCCAGCTTTGTAAGGATACAAATCAGTTAGAGCCTATCAAGTCCAGTTTTACTGGTACTTTCTACACAAAATATTAGAGAATTCAACTCCGAAATCAATATTTTTCAGTAAGCTGACTCTTAGTTTCACTTGAAACAACTAATTAAACAGGGAGATGGAGGGACGGAGGGAGGGGAGAGGTAACTCGCACACACCAACCACCCAATCAAAAACAACCACCTAAGGTGGCACATGGAGTGTCACACCTAAAGTGGTGTAGAATATTTGGACTCCACTAATTTAGCTAAAAGTTAATGTTGATAATAATATCAGTGTGCACCTTAGTTGACTTCCAACTTGAGCTACATTTAATATCGATCTGATAAAGAGATAAAGCTAGTTCAATTAAACATAAAAAATTAAAAACTAGTAAATGAAGTAGACAATAAATCTAGAAACTTTTGTTACGAAAAGTTGAGCATAAGTATAGAATAATATCATTATATATATACAGTAGAAACTAAAGAGTTGATGCCAATCTGTGAAATTTGGTCTTGTCTTAACTAAGACTGATGGTTTTAATCAAGCAACAATGGCTAAAGATAGCTCAACAAATTTGAGGTGAGTTTCAGTTGTTATAAAAGGGAATACCTGGTCAAGATTGTTTGGTTATTTTTTTTGTCCAATGAAATTGTCTATTCATTTCTCTGACCAGATTGAAGTTGGCTTCTGACTCATCAAGAGACCTGGAGGATTCAGCAAAATGGGATCCCGAAGTGAGAATTTACTTAAAAGAACATTAGATTCATATTGTAATTCAAAAAGTGGTAAGTTTATTAAAATAACTTGCTCTCTTTTATTGGTTTGCCTTGTCAGGAGGGAATACCTGAAGAAGAAGAATACGAATCTGATAATGAACCTTATGTGTTTGTGGGGTCTGTAGTTAAAGGTAACAAATTTTTAGCTAAACTATTATACCAATTTTTAGAAAAGTAAAGCCTAAACTAGATGGTGTTTCTATGTTTGATTCTGTGATAGTTTCTATAACTATGTTTACATATGTAGTTATGGGGACATGTGTAGTATGTTGTTTTGTGAAAAGAGATTATACATTGCATTGTATGTTATAGTTGATTATTTTGATTGTATGGAAACAAGTGTAATTGATTGGTGCCCCTGCGGGGCCTTCTAACAGATGACATGATGATATTGAGCTATATGTCAGCTTCTGTGTCATTTGAGTGGGTGACTTTTCGATTTATTTTTACATGTCTATTGGAATTTACACAAGTGGCTAAGGTTCTGTATTTGTGCTTGGATTGGAAGTAGATATCCACTAAGGGTTTGATATTAAGCTACTGTGCTTATTTTGAAAATGTAATAGGAAGTTCCAAGGAAAGAACGGTCATTTACAACAAGAACCTTTTTCTTTTTCCTAATTTGTTACTATCAGGAATGTAGATGAGATTTTTACTAATGAATCGTATCCTTTTAAGGTTACTTGTGTATTCATATTGGGATAATTATATGTGTAACAGGATCTAGGTGGTCGGCTTCTTACTATGAATAAGGCTGCTCCTAGAGGCTCACCACCTGAGAGTTTTTACACCATCTTTCAGAGTATATGTCGGTAACCTGCCATGGGAAGTGGATAGTAGTCGCCTAGAGCAAGTGTTTAGTGAACACGGTAAGGTAAGTGTTTTACCCAGAAAATTTTCATGTAAATTTAACTTTAAAAAATTATTTAATCAAACACCACTTGACAGGTTTTGAAGGGAGATGATGTTTATCTGATGATAATTGCCAGAGGAACTCCTGGATTTTCTGGTGCAGATCTGGCAAATTTGGTCAATGTTGCAGCTCTGAAGGCTACCATGGATGGTTCTAAAGCAGTCCATGGCTGATTTAGAATTTTCCAAGGACAAGATCTTGATGGGCAGTGAGCGGAAGTCCGCAGTTATATCAAATGAATCACGAAAGATGATAGCTTTCCATGAGGGTGGCCATGCGTTGGTTGCAATCCATACTGATGGGGCTCTTCCGGTACTCAAGGAAACCATAGTTCCACTAGGTACGGCTCTTGGCATGGTTTCTCAGTTACCAGATAAAGACAAGACTAGTATATCCCGTAAGCAGATGTTGGCTCGGCTTAATGTTTGAATGGGTGGACGAGTTGCTGAATAGATCATATTTGGTGAAAATGAAGTCACGTCAGGTGTATCTTCTGACCTCAAACAAGCAACTAATCTTGCCAGAACAATAATAACGAAATTTGGAATGAGCAAACAAGTAGGGGTTGTTACTCACAATTATGATGACAATGAAAAAAGCATGAGCAATAAGACTAGACTCCTCATTGAGGAGGAAGTCAGAGAATTATTAGAGACCGCATACAATAATGCAAAAACCATTCTCACCACTCATGAGAAGGAGCTCCATGCACTTGCTAATGTGTTACTCGAGCACGAGATGCGTAGTGGAAGTCAGATTAAGGCCCTGCTTGCAAAGTTAAATTCTGACCAGCATCAGCAACAGAAAATAGTTGCACCCTAGAGTAATTCGAAGTCCACATCAACTCCCCCATTATGAGCCTCAGCTGCAAATTCTGCAGCCACCGCAGCTTCTGCAACAGCTTCAGCGGCTGCAGCAGTGCCGCAACTGCTGCAGCCAATGCAGCCAAGGGAAAGGGAGTTGCTCCTGCTTAGCATAAGATAATGGAATGACATCTGTGCATATATATTTTTTTTCTTAACCAGCAATTTGTTTTTTTCAAGAAGACACTAGTTTGATGTGTGGTGCCGCTCAGGTCCTATTCGTGTACAATGTGAGCTTGGAGGTGGACACAAGCTGTTGAAGAGTTACAGCAAAGATATGCATGTTTTAGTAAGGTAGAATTATGTATTCAGTGGATAGCATTATTGTCCTCATTTCAATAATCCATTCTGCTAACAATAATTACACCTGTTGTAAGTTTTATAGTCTTGTAAACCTTTTTGATAGTTTAATCTTCAATTTTTTTTTTTTCTGAATTTACTGTTTTTAATAGCCATTTTTTTCCAGAACTTGGGAATGTAAGCTATGGTCAGGTGAGTACAGATGATTCTCTTATTTAAAATTAAAATGATATACAAGTGTCCGTTGGAGATCAAGAATAGACTGACAGAGACAAGTCCGATTCTTCTGCAGATGTTTTCTTCAAAGATATCCATATATAAGACCCCCTCGATCCACTTAATTCTTTGTGCAACTTTTGATTTTATTGATTAATATTTTACCGATTGCTTGTAATGTAGATTATGTAACACTCTACAATCATCTTGAAAGAAAGGACTTGCATCCAGTTTCTGTTTTATATTGGAAGAGTAGTAACAAATTGATGTACAAACAATTTAGCTATAACTGATGCATACATATGTACTTAATTTTTATGGATTAATCTTTTATAACTTGAGTGGATATGGGTATTTTGATAATCTTTGTAGTCAATTTAGCTCTCATTTTAGTCTCCCTATACAGGAGCTATTTTTCCAAACTGGCAAGTGTGGCACAACTTTTTTTTTTTGACAACAGTGTGGCACAACTTATAGAACTTTGTTCTATCAGAAATGCCAAATAGACGAAAAAACATTACAAATTATCAAAAATCAGTACACACCAAACTCATTACAACCACAAAACAAGCTTAATGTTAGGGTACAAGCAATCAAGCATCATCTATTGCTATACAATTGTAAATCTTTACAAACATAAATTACTATGATTATAAAACACTGTAAAAAAAAGAAGACAATACTACATAAAACTAGCTGCACACATCAGTTACATTCCTCTCAAGATCAAAACAAAAATATTAGATCAGTGAGTGAGGTGCTGCCTTTGTTGCATCAGATCAGACATGAAATGCTACCTCCCATGAATCAGACTAGACATCCTTCTTCTATGTCGATGAAGTGCGACCACTGGATATCTCGATAACTAAAGCATTAATTTCTACAGTTACTTCAGTACCTGAAGCAGTAGTCTCTCCATAGTGGGATTTCTTATTGGTATTTTAGATGTTCGAGGTGTTAACACAACTTCTTTAAAGACAACGTCTTGACTTTTGGGAATCCTTGAGGATCTGAGTTAGCTTGCTGTTTCTGCAAACAAAAACTATAGCCTTATCAGCATAAGAAAATAGCAGTACCACAGAAGCCATTGAGAAATGTTGAGCTTGGTAATAACAGAAGATAGTATGCATGTAAAGTTAATGAGTACACACACATAAACCACAAGCCAATAAGCCATTACTCCCTTTAAAAGGGAAACGATAGAAATACTATGCATTGAAATGTACATATTATATTTAGTTATAGATTTTCAGTAGGTTAATAACTAACCTATACGGAATATGACCTCTCTTTCTCCTAAGGGCTGCAATAACATCACCCAAAGCAGAAACAGAGAGATTAATAGACCTTCCCTCATCCAATGGTTGTCCAGTGGCTCCTGTTTTCAGTAATCGCTCACTACCTCCAAGATCAACCATCCACAATTTGCTAATCTTTGGTTTCCCTCCCGACTCATCCCCCTGTCGATAGATGGTGATCCTTGTCAAGCTACATCCATAAAAGAACTTATTAAAAAATCAACTGGAGTGCCAAGTTGATCAATTAATTAATGTAAAATAATAGTACTATATAACGAGAACCCACCAATGTGATCTACTAGATGCCTCATTTACATTAGTCCACGAAGTAGATCTAACTCGCTTCCCTTTAGTATACACCAAACTGCTTTTGCAAAATCAGAGATTTGCACCTCTGAGAGACCTTCAATCTCAACTGAACCTTTTATATCAGTTCGTATATTAAGATTGGTGTAGTAGAATTAGCAGACGACATTATTATATGCAGAACTAGAATCATTTGTATATCTTCGGGGTACAAACTTGACTAAGATTTAATTACCATCTTGACACAGAAGAAGCTCTGGTTGGTTTTGGAGCAAGCAAGTCCCTGACACTTCCCAAGTAAACTTCCAACATACTAATTGAAAACACGACTGTTGATGTACTATCTAAAAAAGCTCTGGGAACAATGCCCAACATCGATAGATGGTTAGTAGTCTAGTGTAAATTATAGCTTGATAGTATAAAGAGTATAGAATCCAATATAGAATCAAAAATGACAAAACTTTAATAAATGATAAAAAAAATCACGGACAAACTAAACCAAATTCTTAAAATAGAGCAATAGAATCCAGTGTAGAATCATATGTAAAATTCAGAAAAATCCGCAGAAAAAACAAAACCAAAGGGAACACATCTACTAGTGTAGAGAGTGTAGAATCTAATACAGAATCAAAACAACAAAACTTTAATAAGTGGTTAAAAAAACATGTAGTACCTAAACAGAACTCTAAAAACAGAGAATGTAAAATCCAGTGTAAAATCAAACTATGAACTATTCAGAAAATCCACACAAAATAACAAAGCCACATGAACACGGCTGCTAGTACAAACAACACAGAATGTAGAATCAAACTATGAACTATTTAGATAATCAGCATAAATAAAAAAACCACATGAACACAACTGCTAGTATAGAGAGTACAGAATCTAATGTAGAATCAAAGTATGAACTATTTAGAAAATCCGCACAAATAATAAAACCACAGATGCTCATTAAATAATATTTTAATGAGCATAAAATCTTATATCCAAAACTTATGCGGAAAACTTATAAAAATTGAAATAACATAGAACATATATGCTAGTATAAAAAATATAGAGTCTAATATACAATCAAAATGACAGAACTTTAATAAATGAAAAAGAATCATGGACAAATTAAACAAAATTGTTGAAACAGAGCATGTAGAATCCAGTGTAAAATCAAACTATGTAGAATTCAGAAATTACGAAGGGAAAAACAAAACCAAAACGAGCGCAGCTGCTAGTAGAGGGAGTATAGAATCTAACACAGAATCAAAATAACAAAATTTTAATAAGTGATTAAAAAGTATGGAGTAACTAAACAAAAATATGAAAAATAGAGAATGCAAATTCCAGTGTAAAATTAAACTATGAACTATTTAGAAAAATCGCACAAATAACATAAACCAAATGAACACGGCTGATAATACAGAGAGCACAAAAATCTAATGTAGAATCAAACCGTGAACAATTTAGAAAATTCGTACAAATAACAAAACCACATGAACACAGCTGCTAGTACAGTACGGGAAGTACAGAATCTAAAGTAGAATCATAATATGAACTATTTAGAAAATCTGCAAAAATAACAAAATCGCAGGGAACACAACTGCTAGTGTAGAGATTATAGAATCTAAAATAGAATCAAAACTATAAAAAATTTAGAAATCTTCACAGAAACGAAGAAACATGGAACACAGATGTTTGTGTATGTTAAATAAGATAAAACTATGACAAAGTGAAGATAAACTTTACACATACAAAGAAAGTACGAGCCTGATTGGAATTCAACGGAATTAGAAGCATTCAATCCGCAACCAACATAATTTGAAGATGATGCTAATCATAATACGACAGAGATTGATTGTACAAAAAAGATACAGGGCAGAGAGCGCGAGAGAAAGAGAGAGATTAGTTCGAACGAGAGATAGAGAGAGATACGGAATATTTGTTCACAGTTCAATAACTGTTAAAATTAATAATTATTAAACTGTAGCCGTTAGATTAGATGAATAATGAATGGTCCAGATCTTTTCCAAGTGTTCTTTATTGTTCTTTATTTAAGGGTGTTCTTTATGGAGCAAAGGCCTATATATATACATATATATATATATATATATATATGTCAAGGTTCTAAAGAGAACATGCTTAAAAAGAGAACGAGAGAACATCTCAAAAAAATTAATTTAAAAATTGTGAAAAATTATAAATGTTCTTAGATGCATTTTATGATTCTCAAATTTCAATAATTTTTTGGGAAAAAAATATTTATGAGAATTTTGTTTTTTTAATCTCTTTTAGAATCTCACAAATTTTTAATAATCTCTTTTAGAATCTCACAAATTTTGAAGAATCTCCTTTAGAATCTCGCAAATAGTTTTTTACACATATTTGTTGTTGATAATTGTGTTTTTTAGAATTGTATTAATGATATAAACATATTTATAACTTTTTTGAATTTTAAAAATTAATATTTTATGTTGTTCTCTCGTTCTCTTTTTAAGCATGTTCTCTCTAGAGCCTTACTCATGTAGGCTGGCGGATCAAAATAGGTCGGGTTGGATTGAAATTTTTTAAAATAATTTTTCTATTAATTTGAATTTTTATTACAATTTTTAACCGTTTTGAAATCTTGTTAGAAAGTTCAAAATTTTACCTAATATATCATTCAATCTTATTAAAGTTAAGAAAGGATATAAGTAAATTCTGTTTTGATTGGAATTTTTTGAGAAAAGTCACGAAAGCTTTGAATTTTTTATCTAACAAATTTAAATTTATCCGATCGAGATTAAATATGAATTCTTTTTTTTTTTTGAAAACAAATACGACTTTTAATCAACAAACCAAATTCTATATCGTATGAATTCTTTTTAAATCGGACCAAATTTTTGTAAAAAACATTCTAGACTTGCGAGCCGAATCGAAATGGCCCATCTCCTCGGGTTCGGATTCTTTACTATATATAAATCGGGAGATATAGAAAAAGACTAGGGTTTGATTAAGACTTAAAAAGGTACGTTTTGATTTCAAAATTAATCACGCATACACATTTAATTACGTAAATAATTGATTGTTCTGTATGTGAATAATTGTGTATTTAGATTGCTCGGTAGGTGATAATCACAAGTTTGATTGATCAATCGATCGATTTTTTTACAAGCTTGTATAATGTCTTTATTAATTTGAATTGATAGACTTCTGTTTGTGTTTGTTTGAATTTAGATACTTTTTGGTTTTAGTTAGGTTATAATTATTGGTTGAGTTATATTTGTGTGTTTTTTTCTTTTTTGTAGGATGGCTGAAATTAAGATTACCACGACAACACAACCTAGGTCGAAGAAGACACAGACACAGCCAAGGTGTGTACGAATGATGCTTCCCATAACCATCACATGCAAGACATGTAGACGAAGTATCTATGAGGGCACCAAGTTCAGTGCTCACAAACAAATTGCCTCCGGAATCCAGGTATTCAGGTACTATTTTAGGTGCCCCTGTTGTAATGCCGAGATTTCTATCAAAGCAAATCAACAGAATTTAGAGCTCATTGTGGAGTCTGGTGCATACCAAACTTTGCCTGTTCAAGCTCATGAGGTGACAATCTAAACTCTTATTGAAGACTTGAGGGATGTAAAGAAATCTCTCGACAACATGTCTCGACATTGTAATACAAAATTTTTAAGATATCCATGCACCTAAATTAGCCAGTTTTTGTGTGTGTGCTTCGCTATCAATAATGGCACATTATAATGTCAATCACCATGATCAAATTGCACTATCTCTCATCACTATAGACTATAGTTTCTCTCGTGTTGTGGTCAATAATGCGTAATATGCCATGTTATATGTACATATATACATAATCCATTTCATCCTGTATATAGTATTAATGCAGAAGTTGATGCATACTGTAGTCATGTAAATATGCCATGTTATTATGGACCCGTTTGGGAAATCTTATTTTTCAGAAATAAGTTACTTATTCTGGAAAAAAGTTAGGAAATATGTACTTTTTTCTGAAATAAGTAACTTATTTTTGCAAGATAAGGAATATTAAATTCTCGATACACATTTTTCACTAAACAAAAGTATGTAAATACGAATTTTTTTCCGAAATAAGTAACTTATAAGTTGATGCTCAGATTTGCCAAACAACCCCTATATGTACATATATACATAGAGTAGTGCTAGAGACCCCAAAATAAGGTACAAAAAATTGTCACCAAATGACATGGCATGGTGATGTGGCAGTATGGGTTATTTTGATTGGTTTTGTTGGTGTGAATATAGGGGGCCCATTTATTATTATAGCAAATCAGAATCTGCCATGTATTTTTGGGGAAAATTTTGGGAACCAATTTTGGTGTCCCTAGCATTATTCATATACATAATCCATTTCATCCTGTATATAGTATTAATGCAGAAGTCACTACAAAAAATTTGAGTTTTGACAAAGGAAAAATCCATTGGTAAGTTAAGCAATCCGTTGGTAAGTGGTAACAGTATTTGCCAACGGAATGCCAATGAAAAATAACGGTTGAGATAACTGTCATCGGGAAGTCATTGTCAACGGATTTAAATTTCATTACTAAATTTACTAACGGAATACCAACAAACTACTAAAGAACTCCTGTTTTAGAATTGACCAATATGGTGACGGAATATTCGGTTGGTATTGGTAGCAACAGTTTCCCAACGAACATCCGTTGGCAATTACTAACGTAATTATCTGTTAGTAAAACTTAGCAACAATTTCATAACGGATTATCTGTTGCTAAAGGTACCAACAAAGTCGTAACAGAATAATCGGTTGGTAAGTTTATCAACAATTTTTTTCCAGGCAATATATGTTGGTATAAAATGTTTAGACAAGTGCAAGATTTCTTTTTTCTCAAACCTGTATATTTAAACATAATAATAAAATCCAAAAGATGACTATCTTAATTAATAGCCAACATTTCATTAGAATAATATAGTAATTGTCATAATACTTCACTACCACAGTGTCATAATACATCATAGTCCAAGTCAAAAGTGCAACATTAACATACCAACTTAATTACTAATTGTCGCCATTCTCACTACTATCTGAATCATTAGTAGCGGGCTGAGTGTTTCGGACTGAATTAGCCTCGATAATCATGGCTAGTTGACTTTCCATTGCTTTCACCGGATCCTTCATCTCAGTCAGTTATTGTTGCAACTTTTGATTTTCTTCATTGGCTAAGGAAAGGATGAAGTGCATGGCATCACCTCAGAACCCTTTTCTTTTTGTCAACCCCTACAACCGCTTCGAGAAACAATGCATTCCTATCCACGGGCTGCCCATTTTTATCACACTGCTCATGAAACTTTACAAACGCTTCCTGTATGCAAAAATAATTAACAATTAACCAAGAAGAAGAACTTTTCACATATGTGATGCTTACTCAAAATCAATGTCAACCACTTACTAGACCAGAAGACACCGGAAAACTTAAAAGAACATGATCACAAACTAATCAGGAAAGCAAAAAGAATTACTTGAAATTAGCAATAATTATTATGAAAAGTACAATTGACACAATGTGGTGTAGGAGATACGATGGTTAATTTAGGAGCATTCAGATTTGGAAATCAATATACAGGACAGTCCTAAATCCCATTACTTATGTTTCTCACTATTTCTTTTTTGGGCACTCGTATTTGTTAAGGGCTGCCTTAATAAGTAAATATTCACCTAACAAAATTCCCTCCTAAAAAGGACCATGAATTGACAATTTAGCATAACTTACTGTTCACAGTAGTATGCTAGTATTATAATTCAAAACTCATTATAATTACAAGTACTTTTTTTTTATAAGCAGAATTAATATTAGAAAAGCCGTAGAGAGGCACTTACAAAATCTAGCTAAAAGCTAGGAAAACTACTAGTCCAAAAACAAGAACTAGAGACAGCTTAAAAGAACCAGCTGGATAAGGCTACCTAACCATTGAGAAAACACTAAATAGAGTCTAAGCCAATACTTTATCGTCCATCTAAAACTGTTACTCCCTCATACCATCAACAACATTCGAGGGACCATCTACTTCATAAGAAGTCAACGGATAAGCAAACTGAGGACAACACTCTTGACTGCATATACGACATAGACTTGCATCTTCTTTTAGAATACCTTTGCCTTTATCTTGATATGTATGAGACAAAGGAGCCTGCTGAACCTCTGGAGGTGATGGTTCATTAATCACCACACCCCTGCCAAGCTGGGAGGGCAGAGCATTAGCAGTGCCAGCAAATGGATCAAAAACAGAACCTACAAATGGATCGAAACCAGCATGCGGTTGTTGGATGGACCAAGGGAAGCTGTTCCGGTACTGACCGAGATGGGGCTCCCAGGAAAATACATTAGAATGTTCAACCACTTGATGGGTCTGTATCCCCTCCCCCAATCCAAAATTAGGAAGAATGTTGAAGGCTGAAATGTGAGGCCCCAAACCATTGTCCAAATCAAGGATTTCTGCAAAGCGACCAAAGGGGGTTGGCACTTCCACCAGATCCGAGCAGGTGCGAAAACCATGCTCAGCTAAATAAGCAGGTGCACTGTTTCGAGTAGCAAAAACCGAATATAGTCTGCATTTTCTTTGGCGAACCGTGTCGCTCCTAAACTTATTGAACTCAGCATACAAGATGTTTATCTGTTGAACTGCAGCTACCAGCCCCTCTTCCTCTAACTCCTCCTGGTCTTGATCTAGTATCAAGTTAAAAGCAGCTACATTATCACACTCAATACGAGCATGAGAGACCCCTTTCACGAAAGCTAGTTTCATGGCCAAGTGCACATCCCATACTTGTGATTCCAAACCAGACATTCCCCATAGATAATGACCGTCATGATCTCTTGCCACGATTCCAATTCCATTAAGGTTGCCATTTGCCATAGGAACTGAAACCCTATTGGTTTTGATGATGACACAATGCAGCAAGTTTGATTTTGATGATCATACATAGGAAGCAAGCTGGGTATTTGTTCTGGACTAATATTGTTTTGCAGGTTCATTATTCATATCAATTCATAGCAAAACACAGGGCAACTCAGCTAGCTGGCAGGGCAACTCAGCTAGCTGACAGGGCAACACAGCAAGCTGGCAGACTGTCCAGAATATGTTCAGAAAGGGAAGTTCGACTATATATATTTCAATTAGTCTTCAAATACAAAAGTGTTCTGAACGTTTATACATGATATATATTTATATATATATATGTAAAACACTCTTCATGATAAAAGTTTTTCTAAATCTTTGAATGCTTTAAAAGTCAACATATGTGCCTAATTTTCAAGCATGCTTTTTTAATTTTCAAACATGCTATTTTAAAGTCAAATATTCTTTTGTTTTCCAACTCCACCAGTTGTTGTCTTGTAGAGATTGTCAAAAGAAAATGCTTGCTCACATTGTCAAACTCTTTGTTCTTCATTTCTTCATAAACGGCTCTCTTCAAAGACTAACACACATTCTCATCTCTCTCTCTACATTGAATATATTTTCTGAATAAGAATCATTATATCTTCTGATTAATGTCAAACATGCAGGTGAAATTTAGAAGAGCAATTAATTTGAACAAAGCAAAATGTGAGAAGTAACCTTCAAGACCGTTGCAAGATTGTTCAAGAAATATAGCTCCTATACTTCACTATAAAGGCTTGCATATTTCTCCTCTGAAGAGATCACGAACCTACAAGCAATATTCAAAGAGACAAGAAACAACTCAGCACTTCTACTTCAAAAGAGCTCGTGTATTATATCATATATACAGATTTTAGAGAGTTCAAATCTTTTGAGTTGTAATTACTTTTATCCACTGTATTGTTCAACTTGTAAAGTTGGTAGCTACTGGATTGTCAATTTAGTGGAACTAGGGTTTGAGGAACAGTAGGCTAGAGAAGTTAATACTTGGTGTAGTATTGAACTTAGAGAGCTGTGTTCAGGAAACAGGTGTTCCAGCTAGCTGCAGTCAGTAACTGGGAGTTTAAGGGAGATATATTATTGTATCGTGTGGTTGGGTTATTTGAGATCAATAATATATTCTCTTACCAAGTTGGTAAGGGACTAGGACGTAGACCATAGAAGATTAGGGGTCGAACCTAGCTAAAATTCTTGGTGTTCTTTACTTACTGCACCTTTTATCTTTCTGCATTGCATATCACAGCTAGCTGCCTATTCATTAATCTGTTGCATTTGGTTAACTCAGCTAGCTGCCTATCGTACCCAGCTAACTGTCAGTTAAATTTTTATTAAGTCATTGTTAGTCATAACACCTATTCACCCCCCCTTTAGGTGTGTATTTTCATTTGGTATCAGAGCTTTGGTATACTAATATTTCTGTAACAGGAAAAGTATCGATCAAATGGCTAACAATTATCTCGAAGCTAAGTCGGATTATAGGGCACCTCTTCTCACTGGCTCGGAAAACTACAATTGGTGGAAATGCAGAATGGAGACTTATTTATCCAAGAAACCACTGGTTCTAAGAGTTGTGCAAAAAGGAGACTTCGAATTTCTTGATGACAAGAACAATCCAAAAGATGTTGATGATCTCACTCCCGAGGAAGTTATCAAATATGGTTATAATGGAGAAGCTAGAAACTCTATCATGAATGCATTAGACCAAGCTGAATATGACAAAGTATCTTCTCTAAAGACAGCAAAAGAAATGTGGGATGCTTTGGAATCGTATCATGAAGGTTCAAAGACTTTACGAAAAGTTAAACTTAGCAAATTGATGAATGACTTCGGAAATTTCAAGCTCAAGAATGGTGAAACAATCAAGGAAAGCCAAGCAAGATTTCAAGTCACTATTAACACTCTAAAGAGACTTGGAAAATCCATTCCCCAAGAAGAAATAAACATGAAAATTCTAAGTGTAGTTCCATTTATTTTTGAAGCAAAAGTCACTGCATTGGAATCATGTCCCACCATTGATTCTATGGATCATTTAGCTGTGTTTGCCGAATTAGAGCAGTTTGAAAGCAAAATCAATAACAGCAAGATGGAATCAGTCAAAGCTCCTGCTGAAAAATTGAAGAATTTAGCTTTACCCTCCAGTGGCAGCAAGCTGGGTTCGGAGTCAGAATCCGAATCTGATGAAGAATTGGCTTCCTTGTCTAGGAAAATAAAGAAGATGCTGGACATGAGGAACAAGCTAAAGAAGGAGAAAGGTAGAACTTCAGGAACAAAGAAAGATGTCAAAGAGGAAGCATGTTTTGAATGTGGAAAGAAAGGTCACTACAAAAGAGACTGCTACAAGCTGAAAAATAAGCAGAAGCAGCTAGCTGCCTCCAAGGACAAAAAGAAAGCTAAGGCTCTTTTGACATGGAGTGATGATGAAGAATCAGATTTTGAAAATGAATCAAGTGATGAGATGATGAACTTAGCTCTTGTTGGTCTAGATGAAGAGAATGATGCTCAAGGAATCATTCAAGATGGCCTTGTAGATAGTGATGTCTCGGATTCGGATGACAACAATAGTGAGGTAAACTATTTTTCTGATATTTATTCTCATTCTTCTATATTAGATGAACTAACCTTGCAGGATCATAGTAATGTATCCATTGAGGAGTTCGAAGAGTTAAAATATGAGAATAATAAGCTTAAGAAGAAGAATATTCAACTTAAGAAGATCATATCCTAGTTGATGGATGAGAAGATTCCTGATAGAAATCATGCTCAAAATCTTACTGATCTTAAGGCTGAGATATCCCAGCTTGAAGGAATAAACAAAGTGCTTATCAAGAGAAATGATACCCTCATGAAGGAACTCAGCGAGCTGAGATCAGAAATAGATGCCCAAAATGCATGTTTAGAGGCATTTAGCCCAAGGGAATCATGCTCAATGGAAGTATCTCAACAAGCTGAAAGAATCAAAGAATTGGAAAAAGAAATCAAGAATCTCCAGAAAGGAATGGGAAAGTTTGTTCAAGGAGAAGATTCACTCAAGACAATGATGAAATATGCAAAGGTTCCAATCGAAAGAGAAGGAGTTGGATTGGCTTCTACATCACGTCTAGAGTATGATGGCAAGCATGGAATTCCTTATGACTATGCCATGCCATGGAGAATCTGCCATAAATGTGGAAATAAAGGTCATTTGGCAAATCATTGCAAAGTTCAGAATGCTAACCCAGCTAGCTGGAACAGACAGACATCTCACAGGCAGCTAGCTGACAGAATATCTGGAACAAGAAATACAGCTTCTAAAGTGGTCCAAATGTGGATCAAGAAAACTGATTTAAATGTTTTATATGTTCTATCAACTAACCATTCTGGACCCAAGCAAATATGGGTACCAAAATGATGAGTTGTTTTGTAGGTATGTCTTGTTGTCCAGGTAAGATCAAAACAATGGAGTTGTGGATAGAAAGAACAGGTCCTTGTAGGAAATAGCTTGGACATTGCTGCAAGAGAGCAAGCTGCCAAGAAGTTTCTGGGCAGAAGTAGCTAACACAGCTAGCTACGTTCTTAACAGTGTACTAATCAGGCCTATACTCAATAAGACTCCTTATGAACTGCTAAAGAATAAAAAGCCAAACATAGGCTACTTCAAGGTATTTGGATCCAGGTGTTTTGTACTTAAATCTATTGATAGAGATGGTAAATTTGATGCTAAATCTTATGAGGCAATATTTTTATGTTATTCTTTAACAAGTCGTTCATATAGAGTTTATAATATCTCTAAACGTACTGTTGAAGAGTCAATTGATGTTTCATTTCAAGAGTCTAATGTTGATCTGTCAAGAGATGAGGAAGAAATTGCAGGTTCAGATGATGCCAGCGAGCTGCCTAGGTCAAATACAGCAACTCAGCGAGCTGCCAATGAAATAGACTCAGAAAATGCTACAACACAGCTAGCTGAAGAAGAAACTGAATCAAAGTCAGCTAATGATAATCAAGCTGAAATCTCTCCTCCAGTAGATGAAATATGTGATAAGATGTCTAAGCTCACCTTGGAAGATTCTAGAGGTCAGAGATCATAAGAAAAGATGCCAATTTATAATGGGGATGAATCCTCTCCACCATCTAAGGGAATTAGAGCAAATGAAGAAGTTATGGCTCATCATCATTTTCCAAAGTCAACAAGGACAGTAAAAGACCATCCTCCAGAGTTGATTATTGGTGATAAATCAGAAAGCATTGTATGGAAGTGTGGTACACTTACTTGAATTTTTATATTAAATGATTGCATGTGGATATCCTTTTTTTTTTTATGAATAAGGGGGAGAAAATTCAGGATTAAAAGTATGTGTGATTTAGGGGGAGTTGATACATATTCTTATAACTCTTTACTTCACGCACCTTGCTAGGATCATATGGTTTAATGTGATGCCATGCGATCATGCTTATTATGCTTAACTACTTGTATAGGTTGCTAATCTTTTTACAGGAGAAGCATAAATTCAGGGGGAGTATTTAACTCCTGAATATTGGTGTGTAATCATCAAAAAGGGGGAGATTGAAACCCTATTGGTTTTGATGATGACACAATGCAGCAAGTTTGATTTTGATGATCATACATAGGAAGCAAGCTGGGTATTTGTTCTGGACTAATATTGTTTTGCAGGTTCATTATTCATATCAATTCATAGCAAAACACAGGGCAACTCAGCTAGCTGGCAGGGCAACTCAGCTAGCTGACAGGGCAACACAGCAAGCTGGCAGACTGTCCAGAATATGTTCAGAAAGGGAAGTTCGACTATATATATTTCAATTAGTCTTCAAATACAAAAGTGGTCTGAACGTTTATACATGATATATATTTATATATATATATATGTAAAACACTCTTCATGATAAAAGTTTTTCTAAATCTTTGAATGCTTTAAAAGTCAACATATGTGCCTAATTTTCAAGCATGCTTTTTTAATTTTCAAACGTGCTATTTTAAAGTCAAATATTCTTTTGTTTTCCAACTCCACCAGTTGTTGTCTTGTAGAGATTGTCAAAAGAAAATGCTTGCTCACATTGTCAAACTCTTTGTTCTTCATTTCTTCATAAACGGCTCTCTTCAAAGACTAACACACATTCTCATCTCTCTCTCTCTCTACATTGAATATATTTTCTGAATAAGAATCATTATATCTTCTGATTAATGTCAAACATGCAGGTGAAATTTAGAAGAGCAATTAATTTGAACAAAGCAAAATGTGAGAAGTAACCTTCAAGACCGTTGCAAGATTGTTCAAGAAATATAGCTCCTATACTTCACTATAAAGGCTTGCATATTTCTCCTCTGAAGAGATCACGAACCTACAAGCAATATTCAAAGAGACAAGAAACAACTCAGCACTTCTACTTCAAAAGAGCTCGTGTATTATATCATATATACAGATTTTAGAGAGTTCAAATCTTTTGAGTTGTAATTACTTTTATCCACTGTATTGTTCAACTTGTAAAGTTGGTAGCTACTGGATTGTCAAGTTAGTGGAACTAGGGTTTGAGGAACAGTAGGCTAGAGAAGTTAATACTTGGTGTAGTATTGAACTTAGAGAGCCGTGTTCAGGAAACAGGTGTTCCAGCTAGCTGCAGTCAGTAACTGGGAGTTTAAGGGAGATATATTATTGTATCGTGTGGTTGGGTTATTTGAGATCAATAATATATTCTCTTACCAAGTTGGTAAGGGACTAGGACGTAGACCATAGAAGATTAGGGGTCGAACCTAGCTAAAATTCTTGGTGTTCTTTACTTACTGCACCTTTTATCTTTCTGCATTGCATATCACAGCTAGCTGCCTATTCATTAATCTGTTGCATTTGGTTAACTCAGCTAGCTGCCTATCGTACCCAGCTAACTGCCAGTTAAATTTTTATTAAGTCATTGTTATTCATAACACCTATTCACCCCCCATTTAGGTGTGTATTTTCAGGAACATCGTCAAAAACCCCATGAACATTAATCTTGACGGCATTTTCTGGCGGAGGGAACCAAAGATTGTTCATAATGGAGAGAAGATAAACCAGAAATGAGATATGCAGGGCTGAATAGATGTGAGTCAAGCTGATTATATAGCAGAGCAAGTAGCATAGATGTGGCCATATGAAATGATTAAACGGCCGCCAGTTGCAAAGCAAGCGGCTAGATTGACAAGAAAACGTGTTGAAGATGGTAACAGATTTCTTGGAAATATTTACACTCTTTCTATGGAAATAGTGAAAAAGGATACTACACTTTATTAGATCCATGCTCCAATCAAATTAGCCCTTACTGTTCCCCCTTTTGCTAACTGATCCGCTTCAATATTAAACTCTCTAGACACGTGAAGAAAGAAGATGTCTGTAGTTGGTGGGAAAAGGGATTGCAAGTCTCCATATAACCAGCCTTTTGTAAAAAGCTGCAATGCCTCTAGTGAATCTGAGCAAAGTAAAATCTTGGAATGGCCTAAATGTACATCTTGCAAAGTATGCATTGGATACTCAAGAGCTTTGATTTCTGCTTGAAGAGCATTGTCCACCTGTACAGGGCCTGAAAAAATGAATTTCAGTTCTCCTAAACTGTCCTTTATAACTCCTCCAATGCCTGCAGTAGATACAGCAGATGCATTTTGAATAAAAGATCCATCTACAGTACAAACTAAATCATATTTGGCATAAAGATTTTTCTAAAACTCCAGTCTGGCTTCAATTGCATTTAATCTTAATGCTCCTGCAGGATTGAGTTCCATAGATTTCTGAACTTCTGACTGATTAAATTTACTGCTTCAAACCATGTAAATGCTCGAATTTTGATTAATCTAAGACACTCCTCTTTTTTTAATTTTGTGCCTCTAAATGTAAACTCATTTCGTCCTAACCAAATCGTCCAGAGAACAATTGAGACAAGCATGCGCCATGCCTTAGCATCAAAAAGCTTGTTGTTGCAGGTCATAATATTCCTGAGTGAGAATGTAGTGTTGACACTGGAGGGAACACAGCAACCGCTCCAATTAGTAAGAAACTGCCAACTCCAATTTGCTAACTCACAATGAAGAAATAGATGGTCGATAGATTCATGTGGAAAACCACACCATTTGCAACTAGGTGATAAGTGAAGTCTAGAACTCAAGAAATCATTTAGAGGCAGAATCTTATGCTCGACTTTCCATAAGAAAATAAGAACCTTCGGTGGAATTTTAATACGCCAAAGAATCTTCCAAAAATCAGAATGATTTGAGTCTGAAACTAAAGAGAAATAGCACTCCCTAGAGGTGAAGATGTCATTATTATGGAGCCACACAAGCTTATCCTTTGCATTATCGAGTAACTCTATTTGATCCAAATAATAACCAAGCGAATGCTGCTCTAATTCTTCCCATGCTCTGAGATTTCGTTTCCATAACTGAATGTGATTGGAAGCATCAGAGAACCAGTGGTCATTAAAAGATCTAATGCTGGAGAATTTGAGCAAAGAAAGCTCGTACAATCTTGGGAACTACTCCTTCAATGGTCTAGTACCACACCAAAAATCTTCCCAGAAAAGAATCCTATGACCTTACCCTATTCTCCATCTAAAAAAATGATTTATGCGCCCAATGGCAATAGTGGACTTACCTGACTCAATAATACTTCTAAGTATAAAAGAAGAAGCATTATTATCAAGTAAGTCTGGAAGCCTTAATGAGAAATCCTTTCCATAGTTATGTTGAAGAAGTATATTCCAATATTTATTTCTTTCTTCTCTGCATCTCCACCATCACTTGAATAAAAGAGCAGAATTGCGATCCTTCAGAGATGTCACACCCAGACCACCACATTCTTTTGGCTTGCATATTTTCTCCTAACTGAGCAGATGAAGCTTTGGAGTCTCTCTATCCAAATGTGTATTCACACCCCAGAAAAAACGTCTACGTAAAATTTCTATATGTCTCTCTATGGATTTAGGCATGATAAATAAGCTGAGCCAGTATGTGGGCATACTGTCCAAGGCTGCCTGAAGTAATACCACCTTGCCAGCTTGATTAATCCATCTGCTTTTCCATATTGCTAGTTTCTTTTTAATCTTGGCCAACAATGGATCCCATAATTTGACAAACTTAGGTGACGAACTGATATCAGCTCCTAAGTAGTTGATTGCATTACCCCCCACTTTACAGCCTAGTAAAGATGCCAAATAACTAACAGAATCTGCATTCTCTTGGAAGCCAAACAAAAAGCTTTTCTGGAAGTTCACCTTTAAGCCAGTAAGAACCTGGAAGCTCTGCAAAACACTTTTTACACCTTCTATAGAGGCTGCATCATTATTCAAAAAGATGACGGTGTCATCAGCGTATTGCAGATGTGAGATAGTGAACCCATCCGAGCCTAGAGACACCCCTTAAAAATGCATACTTCTTCAGCCTTTAACAACATTAAGTGCAACACTTCAGCAACGAGATTAAATAGGAGAGGGGAGAGCGGATCACCTTGACGTAAACCACGTTTGGGTGAGAATTCTTGTGTGGGAGACCCATTTACTAAGACAGAAACTCTAGACGAGTGAAAAATAGACGAAAGCCAATCAATCCATTTCTTCTGGAAATTCATTTTGATCAAGAGTTGAAACAAGAAAGTCCAGCTTACTGTATCGAACGCTTTCTCGAAGTCTAGTTTCAATACTACTCCTCTACTCTTCTTGCTTTTAATACTGCTAACCACCTCACTAGCCAATAAAATACTATCAGTAATATTTCTGCCTTGCATGAAACCAGATTGTTGTTCCCCAACTAGCTTGGATAGAACTCTCTTTAGCCTCTCCGCCATGATTTTAGTGACTAACTTCATGCATGAGTTAATAAGGCTAATTGGCCAAAAATCGGTGACCTTCGTAGGATTAGAAGTCTTGGGTATGAGGGTTAAAAAAGATGAATTTAATCCCTTAGGAATACAAGCTGAAATATGAAATTCTGAGATGAAGGAGAAGATATCCGATTTCATAAAAGACCACAATTTGTTTAGAGACCCCATTGACATCCCATCCGGACCTGGGGCTTTATCGGAAGGGCTGATTTTGAGAGCCTCATCTAACTCCAGCATGGAAAACTTCCTCACAAGAGAATCCGACTCAGCCTGAGATAGTGATGGAACCATTAGATTACCAAGGGTAAGGCAGCTAGGAGATGACTTATCCATAGAGTAAGAGTGGAAGTGATTATAAAATGCTTCTTTGATCAAAGCAGGGGACGAAACCCAAATATCATTCCAGAAAATACCAAGAATTTGGTTCTTCTTCCACTTGTATTTAACTGTATTATGGAAAAACTTGGTGTTCTTATCCCCATCTAGCTGCCATTTTAATCTGGCCTTCTGCTTTAGCATCTTTGCTCTCATTGCGTACTGATTCTCAAGCCTAACTTTGATCACAGCCTTAGTTTCATCTGAAAGGCCTAATTCATCCGCACTGAATTGTTCCTTCTCCAAATCCTTGATGTTTTGATCAACATTACCATTAACTTGACTGTTCCAGTGTTTGATCAAATATCTTATCTTCTTGATTTTTTGATGGATGTTCATTGGACCCAGCTCCAGCCAAGCCTTTGAGAGGGAATTAGTTAGGTTAACATCCTCTAACCAACAATCAAAAACTTTGAATGGCTTTACACCCCAATTGGTGCAGTTAGCTGACAGTAATAAGGCTCTGTGATCAGAGTTTTTTCTGTCCAGTACTTGAACTATCCAATCACTCTGCTCAAACCAACTCCAATTAACTAGTGATCTGTCCAGCTTGCTTTGTTTTCCATCCCTCCCACACCAAGAGAAGTTAGAATTAAGAAACTTGATATCCAACAGCTCATTTTCCTCGATGAAATCATTGAACACCACTGAGTCTGAATCTCTATACTGGCAATTGACTCTTTCAGAATTGTCTCTAACACTGTTAAAATCCCCAATAATGCAAACCATATCTTCTGAACTATTCTGAAGATGAGAACTAAGTAATCTCCAAAGCACAATTTTGTCAAGTGTCTCCTGGGGAGCATAGACATTAAAGAGAATAAAGCTCTTACCATTTGGAACTAACATACCTTTTATTGCCAGCCAATTTCGCCCATGCTCAAAATTAGACACCGAGATGATAGCAGGATCCCAAAAAGTAATGATCCCACCTGATAATCCTTCTGCAGCTACATCCACCCAACATGATTCGTCGTAGACTCCTATTGATCTTTTTGCAGCTCCAGAAAAGGCTTGGCACATTGATTCTTGCAGACAAACCACCCCAGGTTTAAAACTTCTAACAAAATTTTGCACGTTACCTCTATGGAGATCAGATGCTAAACCTCTTACGTTCTAACTAAACACAGATAACCAGTCCATAATAACAAAACACCAGTGATGTAAAGTTAGAAGTAGAGAGATCAATTATTCAATCTCCTACTAATGTTAGCCAACGCCTCGTCTCGACTACCAACAAATGATAGTCCCATGAGTAGGCTCGATTCCAAAACTTTTGTTGCTTCTACAGTGGGATTAGGCTTCGGAATTCTGGAGGAAGAAAAATGTCTCGACCTCTTGGGCAATTGGAAGGCCTTCACTATTGTTTTAGGAAACTTCCTGGGTCTACCTCTTTTTTTGAACACTTTGAGTTTGTCAAAGTTTTGCAAGACCGATCCTAAAGAATTACCAGACTTGGACACCGAATTAGAAGTGAGAGAGGTGGATTTAATGTCCCCACCTGTACTCAAAGATAAATGAGAAAAATCTGATGTATCTCTCACTTTCCAAGCTGTGGTTGACACATGATTCATCGCTTTTTCCTCCGGTATGTTAGCTAGTGAGTAAGGTTTAGATGAGTTAGAGATTACCGAGGAAACATCATTGTCATCCTCATCCTGCCTATGTTGTTCATCAGGCCCTGCTGTATGGACAGGTTATTCAGGGTCCCTCCCAGAGTCATCACAACAATCTTCATCACAATAATCTTCACTAGAAACCTCATGGCACACTTTGCTAAAATCTTCACGGCAATCACCACTTGAATCCTCCCAGTAATCGTTACTAACTGCTGCTATCAACGATTGATTCTCAATCTCTTTAATATTGATCTCAAGTACCTTATTATCAAGGTGTACCTTAAGTCTAGCATCCAATCTCTCCTTCCTTGCAGTGCTTAATCCAATAATCGGATTTTTGAAGAAGAAGTCCGCATCCAACATATCAGAGGTACCTACTATGGAGCCCTAATCCTTAGTGAGCTCCACAAAAGTTTTAAGGCACCAAGTATCGATTGGCAGGCCAATTATTTCAACCCAAGCTGTACGTTAGATAAAAAGTACCTCGGGATTTAACAGATAGCAATTAAGAAAGCCCAGACCCAGATGGTCCAAATCCAAATTGGTAAAATCTTGGTTATCAAGGAATGTAAGCAAAAACTTACATTTGGATAGACCTTTAACCTTAATATTATCATAACGTAAAGCATCCAGTTGATTCATTACCTCTATGACTGTGCTAGGTTCCAGAGTCTCTACGACGACACTCATTTTCAATTCCTCAACCATTTTTTTATTTTGGTAAATCGACATGCTAGGATCTTTCTTCGATTGCTGAGAAAAAGAATTCGAAGTCCGCACGGGGATTCTCTCCTTTTTGGGTGGTGAAGGGGGTTTGGCTTTTATCCCTGTAGCCACTTTGGAAGACTCAGTTCTAACATGATTTTTTTTAGTGCAAAGTCCAATCGTAAGGAGTTCCCATCATAATGCTTCCCTGCCATTGAGTGAATCAGGTCGGCTGCCTCACGCTCAGATTGTAGCTTTATAAAGCCAAATCTCCTTCCAAACTTGTCAGTTTTTTTTGGTAGGATGATGTCTTTTACCCTACAAGCCTTTTTGAAAAAAGACCACATGTCTTTAACCTGAGCATTCAAAGGGAGGTTTGAGACAAACACCAAATTCTTAGCCCTTTTGCCCTTGACCTTGTCGTACGACTGAGATTTTTTGCTGGGCAACCCAGGGGAAGTCTTTGAGCTGTTCGAAAGAAGGGCTGCCTTGAAAGATTTACTAGGAATTGGTACAACCTTGCTAGATTGGTTACTAGGAATTGGTACAGCCTTGCTAGATGGGGGGTTATTCGAGATAATAACCTGAGGCTCATTATAAGACCTGGCCAAGCTCCTGGAGTGAATTTGGTAAAGTGCTCTATTGATGAAGAAGTCCTCCCCCTTCAATGCCTCATCAAGAATCCACTTGTCAACAAGGTCCCCCTTCTCCTTAATAAACTCCAATTCAATAACCGCCTTACGAGATGTATGCCCATACCTGTTAGAGCCTTTCTTATCCTTTCGTCTCCGAACTACCATCCAGTCTTGATCCTTATAACCTTGCTGATCCTTGTTGATTGTCTGAGGCTTTAGCGATTTGAGATCCCTAGCCACCTTGATTAACCCGTAATGAATTTGATTCAGTGCCATGCGTATACCTTCATTATCGTGTGCCTGAACCATTTTAATAACATTTAGGTGTATCATATGCTTCTTGCTTAAGATGAAATCGATCAAATCATCCTCTTCTTCCTTTGCTCTTTTTTCATATTCCTCTCCCTTTGAGATTGAGGTTCCTAGCCTTCTCCCACCAGCCATTATTCGTGAGAACCAGTGTATTTGACAGAGGGCTTCCTCATCACCAGAGATCCCTAGATCTAATAGTTGTGGGTCCACTTCTTTCTTAAGAAAATTGATTCTTCCCCAAGCTAAATCCAAAAGATCGTCTCTACCCTTAGCCAATGCATCCGTTAACTCCTTGTCCAACAAAAACCAATACTTCATTGCTCCTTGAATAGCTTCCCACTTAGCATCCTCGTCACTAACCTCACCCTTTGATTTAACCGTTGAGAATTTGAAATTTGAAATCTCTCTTTTCTCTCTCTTCTCTCTGGCCATGTTTACATCTACATAAGCGCCTAGGTTACATGGATTAATTTACAGCGCCTATAATTACAATTACTTGCATTACTGAAGAGGAATGAAATGCATCAATAATATTCTCTAACATATGCATGATAAAATTCTACAAAGAGTTTGCCATAAGGATCACAAAGATGATACTTCCATCTACAAAGACTAGTAATTCATCATTACAACATATTCCCTTTTAAGAAGTTCCGGTATAGGAGCTACAGCCTACAAGTACCAAAATTTCATATGCATTTACAATATTCACAAACGAGCCACAGCGGCAAGGATCCAATACAAAGTTGGAACTTGAAAGTTTCCCAGGTCACTACCCTTAACGGGCAAAGAGTTTTTTATGTAAACCACGGAGATACAAACTGAATGTATATATAATTACAGAACCACATACCTCGCACTGTAGATAATAACAGATGACGATTTCGGGGATGGTGGAAAAGAAAGCCCAATAACTTCTCCTGGGAATTCTTAGTATCTCTGAGGCATAAGAAACGTGTGTCGCATAGACCATTCTCCCAACTGTTTGGCATCCAGCTGTAACAGATGCGCCATCTAACCTTGATATGAACCAGTGCTGCCTGTACAAGTTCAAATATATTAAGTAAATCTAAGTGGATTGCAATAAGCATATTAGGTAAAATTTTTATACTTGAAAGATAAAATAATATACACTATTTGTAACATTAATGGAACTTTTCAGAGACTGGTACGTTCTATGTAGTTAAAAGACTCGAAGTTAAGTACTAGAATAAGAATAATAGGAAAAATGCAAAACAAGGATTAAGGTATGAGTGGGAAGACAACTTTGGCAGTAAAACTTCAAAATAGGGCAGTTTAAACTTTTAAATAACCAATTTGCAACTAATAGAGAATTACCTTGAATACACTGACTGAATGATAACTAGCCTCCTGTAACGAGCTGGGATCCTCTGTCCCCTTCCTCCGTGTCTCCTTTGTGTCCCCTGTTGTTTTTAATACAAAAAAAACTCTTGTGGAGCCCATTTTTATTATTTATTAAAATGGGCCCCGCAGGGGCACTCTTTTTGTATTAAAAAGAGCAGGGGACACGAAGGAAGGGGACAGAAGATCCAGACCCTCCTGTAACCAAATGAGTGCAGCAAGCTTGACACTTTATTTAAGCAGGAGAACTCCTTAAACTCCGTGTCATTCTCATGTAAAGCTGTCAAACATACAAAGTAGATATCATATTGTCACCAACTACGGAAGACAGAATTCAACAGAGACAATATGACTGGATATACATATGCGTCAACACCGAGTATGAAACGCATAATCGGATAATCCAAATAGAAACTATTTAAAAGAAGTAATACCGCAATATTCTTCACTTACCATGACCAACTTTGTTGATAGATAATTGTTTTGGTTGCTTTAAGTTACAATCATCATCAAAACCTTTTTCTGTAAAAGATCGAATCATACAAAATCAAAATAATATAAATATAAATAACTAAAGCCTAATCTTGTCCAGTGCCTGAGAGTAACGAACAAATCGAATAAATGGGGCATTAGATAGATATTATTACTAATTGAAGAGCTAATCGAGTAGAGAGAAGAGCCAATCAAGCAGAGCAAATAGCAAATCGAACAAATCGAGTTAGGGCTTCGAGCTGTTCTTCGCGAGCTGCTAATTAGGGCTTCGAATTAGGTGATATGTTCTTGGAGAGCTGCTAATCAGGGCTTCGAGCAAAGAGAGATGTTCTTGTGTGGGAGTAATTTTTGTGTTTTTGATTTAGGGTTCTTGAGCAAGGGAGAGGTTTTTGTGTTTTTGAGAGCGGGTTACCAAGGGGGGGGGGGTTAATTGTGTTTTTGATTGTTTTGAGAGAAAAGGGGAAGTGAAATTTCAATTAAGGGGGGAAGTGAAATGAAGAGAGGGAATGAAATATTGATTCGGTGGCAAAATGAAATTTGGAAAAGGGAAGCTAAAGAGTATTTTCAGCAAGGGTTATCAAGATAGTTGCTAATCTTGTCACATCATTTCATCAACTAATTTTTTATTTTATCATTCTTTCATATCAACTTTGGTAACATTTATTTGAAAATACTTTAATAGTTAGCAACCTCTAAATGTTGTCTATGTGGTCCCATATTCACATTCTAAAAAACTCATAAATTATAATAAGTATTGGGAAAAAATATTTTTTGTACTTATGTACTCCGTATGTGTTTTAACCATTTAGGGAAGTTGCCAAAAGTTGGTAACATTGGTTGGCAATCTTTGAACAACTTATCAACTCCAATAGGTAGGCAACCAAGAGTGACATGCCACGTCAACAACGTTGGCAACCTCTTAGCAACATTTATTGGAGATGCTCTAATATTGGAGGGAAATAAGAATCTAAAGTTAACTTTAGATAATTTCCTAAAGTTACTAAACTAAAATCAAGTATTTGTACATGTTATTTAAAAGGGCCCCGCAGGGGCATTAATAATTTTGCTTATGTGTCTTCATTTCATAGGTTAACTTTAGATTATTTTCCTAAAGGTGCCTTTAGATTCCCCTTACCCAATATTGGATGTCTATGAATAAATATAAATTTGCAAAATATTTGTTATTCTATTTCCTATTATATATTTATTTTATTGATACGTAAAAATAATTAAAAAGTAAATAAATAAATTTCATTTGGTAATTTAACAGTGTCAGTACATTGACTAGTAATCTAACTAGTATTCCTGATCGTGTTACGATATTTTAAAAAAATTCAAAAATTTCAATTCTGACTTATGTATGTCAAGATCCACCTTTTTTAATGTTATTCCAAAAAATTGTAAAAAAAATAAATTTATTTGATTTGGTAATTTAACAGTCAATTAGTTTTGTCCTTAATTCGTGTTTCTATTTTTTAAAAAATATTTCTCGATATCTAACCGTACGGATGTCAAGATATATCTAATATAATGATATTACCAAATTTTCAAAAAAATCAAAAATTAATTTGGTTAGAGATCATAGTAGAATACTACTTTATTGACTAGTACTCGTAACTAGTGCTTTGTCACAGATTGTTGTTTATATTTTTTAAAAATATTTCTCGATGATCCAACCGTACGGATGTCAAAATATATCTAATATAATGATATTCCCAAATTTTCAAAAAATAAAAAATTAATTTGATTGGAGATCTTAGTATAACACTACTACATTTACTGATACTCGTATTTAGTGCTTTGTCACTAATTGCTCTTTCTATTTTTTTAAAAACTATTTCTAGACGATCCAACCGTACGGATGTCAAGATATATCTAATATAATGATATTCCCAAATTTCAAAATATAAAAAATTAATTTGATTGAAGATCTTAGTAGAATACTACTGTATTGACTAGTACTCGTAACTAGTGCTTTGTTACGAATTGTTGTTTATATTTTGTTAAAAATATTTCTCGACAATCCAACCGTACGGATGACAAGATATATCTAATATAATGATATTCCCAAATTTTCAAAAAATATAAAATTAATTTGGTTGGAAATCTTAGTAGAACACTATTGTATTGACTCGTACTCATAACTAGTTCTTTGTCACTGATTGTTGTTTCTATTTTTTGAAAATATTTCTTGACGATCTAACCGTACGGATGTCAAGATATATCTAATATAGTGATATTCCCAAATTTTTAAAAAATAAAAATTAATTTGGTTGGAGATCTTAGTAGAACACTACTACATTGACTAGTATTCGTAACTAGTGCTTTTGTCACGGATTATTTTTTAAAAATATTTATCGTCCAACCGTACGGATGTCAAGATATATCTTATATAATGATATTCCCAAATTTTTAAAAAATAAAAAATTAATGTGGTTGGAGATTTAATCATTTTTGTAAATACTTAACTAAATTACCAATGGCTTGCCAACAGATTACCAACGGAATATATCAATCGGTTGGCAATCTGATGGAAATAAATTTTAACTTATTACTAAGGGATTAACAACAGATATAATTTTAACCGATCTACAATTGCAATGGATTCGTAACGGAATGAAAAATAAATAATCTACGTTTGTAACGGAATAGTAACGGAATATATAATAACGGACTACCAACAAATTACCAACAGAACTACCATTTTCCGTTAGTAAGGGATTGAGAAATCGTTGTTATTCCATTACTAATATGAAGGTAATTATATTTACCAATGGAAAATTTCGTTGGTAAGTATTTGTTAGTGATCCGTTGGGAATTTGTTGGTATAGCACTGACCTCCTCATTCGTTGCCAATTCGTTGGTAAATGCCAATGGAAACATTTTTGTTTGCAGATTTCGTTGGCAGAAATGGGTTTTCTTATAGTGAGTTGATGTATACTGTAGTCATGTACTTTTGCTTTGTAGATAGATAAATACTTTATTGTTTCTGCCATTCTATAATGAGTCATGCTGTCCTTTAATTGTTCCGTACGTCCAAGGTGGAACTACTCAATTCAACTTTGCACCGAATCATAAAATATGAGCTCCAGAAAAATTCAGAGATCGACATTGATAAATGCAATTGACAACAAAATTCAAGTCCTTGAGATGTAAAATCCAAACTTAAGTAATGAACGCAATGTCCTAGGTCCAGTTATAATTCGTGTATTTTTAACTGCTGGTCAACTTAGTACCATTAGGTAAATCATAAATGTCGTATGGTTGAAGGTTTATCACTTTATTTTTTGTGATGTATGTGTCTTGACAACTAGGAAGCAATCATTTGTCTCATTTGTTTCTTACCTGACATTCAATATCGCGTGAGGAAACTAAGCACAATTTAACTTGTGTCTAAAACTATTGTCCGTCATAATTTATGCTAGGACATTGATAATTGTAAAAATAGCAAAATAGCAACTCATGTCCAGTAGTTGGGAAGAATGTTAGAGGACTTAAATTAGTTAAATATGAAGAATGAAAAGATAAATGATTTTATATTTTAGTGGTTAGCAATCGAGACTTTAAATCTGTCACTATGGTTTATTTCTTGTCATGTTTCCGAGCGCCCTTATTTATGCGGGCAAAATATCCCAAATAATTAACCTTAGAATTGTCCTACATCACATTGACACATTGTGATCTTCTTTGGATGTGTATAAGTGTCATGTTGGATGTCACATTGTGATCTTTATGATCTTTAGGGCGTAGCCTTTTTTCTGTGTAAATATAGTACAAGATGTTTTCCTTATTTTCAGCTTTAAGTTCAAGCTATTTACGTACCTTTATTGCAGTCAAGTTGCTTTGTATTTTTTTTTAAATTTTTTGCTAGTTGATTTCTGTACCTTTTAATCCACCTGGACAACATTGACAGAGTCTCTGTGTACGTAGTATAGTACCCCTAACCATACCATTTCAAATAGATGCAAGTGCCATTCAAACTTAAATCCAATTTCCAATAGAATAGCGGGATGTTCTTATCACACAGCTGTAGATCTCATATCTCATAATAGTAGGGGTCTCACATGAGCACTTGCCGCTTTATTAATTTGATTTGATATACTCCTATATATTTGTCTTAATTTGAATATACATACTCTTTGTGTTATGCTGAATTTATTTACGGTGCTAGTGCTTTTGTTACTCGATATGGAGATGACTACAAGAGAACAAAAGGATGAAATTAGCGGTGCTTGAAAAATTTTCGAAAGGAGAATGGACCGAGATACTAATACGCCTTCCTGTGAAATCAGTTTTGCGGTTCAGGTGTGCTTCCAAATTATTTTTATCCATAATGTCATCCCCTCAATTTTCTAGGGAACATTTAGATTGTGCAATCAAAAGGGCCAATAATACTGATGTCACTCTCATAGCACGCATAAATGAACATGATGAAGATGATCATACAATTACCCTATTCCGGCTTGGTTCTGGTACCGTTACTTCTAATCTTAAGCTTCCTTACTCCCTAGGTTAGTTTCATTGTAATCCCGATCCTATTCTTGTTGGTTCCGGCTTGGTTATTGTACCGTTACTTCTAATCTTAAGTTTCCTTACTCCATATGTTAGTTTCATTGTAATCCCGACCCTATTCTTGTTGGTTCCGATTGCAGTATTGCATGTGTTTTTTGTCGATATCCCCAATTACCCTGCCCTCAAACTCATTCCCCCGCCTACTATAGATCGTGAACGCAGAAAAATGGCTTTAGGTTTTGGTTATAATGAAATGGACGATTTTTCAGAAAGATGAAAATGAATGCTTGGCATAAGATTGACCCCGATCCCTTAACTTATATTCCCGATGACTTCACTCTTGAATGTCTCCATGGATATTTGTTAGCCACACAATGTTGTACAATGTTGTAATGGGTTGATGGTTTTTAATATTCACATAGAGGTCTTTACCTTTAATATTCAACTCCTCCACTGGAGCGGATTCTCCTCACCCGTGTTTTCGTGCTCACTTTGATGACTATAAGGGTTCTGTTGGTGCTGTTATGAGTATTTTCATTGACATTGATTTGGAAAGACATATGGATAATCAAGTTAGGTTATGGACATTAGATAATGAGGTCATCCATGTTTTTTTACCGATGCACAAAGAATTTTTTTGTTATGAATGAATAAGATATTGAAGAATTGTACATACGTAAAATCATAATTATTGATATGCCTTTTTCCACATAGAAAAATAATATTTTATTACGATAAAAGTAGAAGTGATGTGGATGTTGGAGTTAATCTCAAAGAATCTTTTAAATAAGTTAACATTTGATTTGATTATGATTTGTAATATTTGATTTGATTTGATCGGATGTTTGTTTTCTTAATTTTAGGATCGTGGAATAAGTCATGGGTTGTTAGAGTTTGTTTAGGAAAGTAGTGTGTGTCGTGTTCTGTTTTCTAGCTTGTAATTTCCTTGTATTGCATTATATATTGTGAAGTATTTGCAGTAATAAAATAAGAAGAAGAGAATACAATGTAATGTTTTAATTTCTGTTTCTTCACATGTACATACACATATAGATATAGGATGTATAACTTTTCCTAATCATATTTTTTGACGTGTATAAATGTCATGTTGATTCTATGAACAAGGATACAATTTTGTTCCAACGTTATTCCCAATGGGATATACAGCTGAGGAGTGAAGCATGTAATATAATCTATACTCTTTATTAAAAGCAGAAATCCTCTTTTAATGGTATGCCATGTATACGGTGGTATGTCACTAAATATTAAATTAATTTAATAATATTCTATATTAATTTAATTTATTAGTGAAGTTAGATATGATGAGTCTATTAACTAAAAATCGAGAATATAGTATTATATACAACTTAAGACTCCTTTAATTAATAAAGTTATATAAATTCAATTAATTAAAATAAAATTATTAAATGTTAATTTAATTTAATAGTGAAATTTTATACTACGAGTCTTTTAACTAACAATCGAAATAAAAATCGAGAACATAGTATTATATACAATTTCAGGCTCCATTAATTAATATTTAAAAAGTGTCTATAATAGATTAATAATAAATGCAATTAATAATATAGCTACTCTAGATCTCTATGCTTTTATGATGGTTTAATTTAATTAATTAATTTAATAATATTCTATATTAATTTATTTTATTAGTGAAGTTAGATAGTAGGAGTCTATTAATTAAAAATCAAGAATATAATATTATATACAACTTAGGACTTCATTAATTAATGAAGTTATATAAATTTAATTAATTAAAATAATATTATTAAATATTAATTTAATTTAATAGTAAAATTTTATACTACGAGTCTTTTAACTAATAATCAAAATAAAAATCGAGAACATATATAGTATTATATACAACTTCAGACTCCATTAATTAATATTTAAAAAGTGTCTATAATAGACTAATAATAAATGCAATTAATAATATAGCAACTCTTATATTACAGAACCTCTATACTTTTATGATGGTTAACATATTTTATACTGAATTATAAATATTGGATCATGTTCCTTGCTAATTCCTTAAATGGAGAAACTAAGAATTCTTATATAAATAATAATATGATTATTATATATAGATCATGGGCAAAGTTGTCCAAAAATACAAGATGTATAATTTAGAGACAATTCATATTTGATTGACAAATGTTTTGAACTATTGATTTAAAAGTAATTCAATGACTAATAATGGTTATTCAGTTTTATTTTAGTGTTTACTTCTCTCTTGATACAGTACCTATAAATATTATTAATAATTAAATTGTGGTCAACTGAAACTTGGATTTTTTAAAAAAATATTAATATCGAAATAAGTAATTGTCACTAAATTATTTAATCGAAAGAATATAATAAATAGTTTTATTTAAAAAATTTAAGATAATTGATCGCTTCAGATGAGTTATCGGCTAGTAGTATTAATATAAAAGCAAAGTATGATTTGAAAATTTGAGGGAAATATTTACATTGCCGTGCTTGTGCCTTCCATAACTGATAACTCTGCTAATCAATCTAATTCTAGGGTATATAATATTATTCTATAGCTTTGAGTTTGTTGGTAATTAGCAACTTAGATTTTCCTCCAATGTATTACGGTATCTGTTTGACTTGATTAGAGATGATTTTACTGTCACTTAAAAAGATTCTATAATGCCATATTGCATCTAAAAGTTAAAGAGGCCGATAACCGGAACTCGTATGCAAGCAACCAAACCTTGTTAAAATACATAACGTCAGATTCCGTAGCTAGTAGATAATTTTGCAGGAGTAGATATAGTAGTTTAATTTCTCCATATTTTGATATCCATTGACTGTGTTATTGCTTAAGTTTAAAGTTGTTGAAGAACTGCAAGGCATGTCTCTGCATTATAATACAAAATTTACAATATGCCTATGCACCGAATTTTTTTGCCAGGTAGTGTGTATGCTTTCACTATCAATAATGTAAAATTATTACAAGAAAGAGTAAAATTCTGGGTTCTTGCACTAAATTGTGTCGATGAAGTAGAATTTGTATTTTGGTTAGTATAATAGCACTAGCACTGTAATTTATAAGATACCCAAGACGTCGATGTTTCCTTGCCAAAATAACCACAATTTGGCCTCATCAAGCTGGTGCGTAAAGAATACTCTGGCTTCATTCGAGCTATCTGAAATTTTTTACAAAAATTACAGATGGTAGAGTTATGAATTGGAGATAATATTAGGGAGATACGCGATCTTAAACATAACCCATGTGGTGGCCAAAGGAGATGCTGGTCTTATTTTAGTTGGCAATTCCTCATGCAACTGAAAGTTATTTACATAAACAAAAGATAACCATGTTTATATGACCAACTCTCCAAAAACCGCAAGTGTTCGGCAAATCTCATCATAAAACATCTTTCATTTCTGGCAATATGAACTTGTATGTTCTTCACCTGGCCAACAAATCACAGAGAGATATAAATTTTTCACCCATTGAGCTTCATTGTGTCACTAATACGTTTCTGTAATCGATAAATTTCAAATTTTTTGGAGTTACTAGTCTTGCTTTGATTGGTCGTGCGATGAAGCCCTCATCACCACTAAGCTCTATTGCATTTATAAATTTGGTGACTGTGTCCTCCCTCCTCCCTACCCTTCTGAAGACTCTACAGCGATATAAACACCTCTGGTTTATTTACATATTTGAAATTTAAGCTCTTCTTTCACTTAGCCGTTTCTTGTTGTACATGAATATGAAGTTGGAGTATCTTGATAAGTATCTTATACATTTTCTGATTGGTATCAAATGGTATGAAAGAGTGCCAGACACTTGGCCTTACAGAACCAATCAAGTTCAAGTCCACAGACTAAACAACATCAAGTGATCACATATTAATAATTTAAAATTAATTTACTAAACTTTCGGAAGAATTTTTTAACAACAAATTGATAAATTTTTTACATACTCTAGTCTGTTTTTTTGTAAAATAATTGGAGTGGTACATGTTTGACTTTACTATTATATCTAGAAAAACTAATCCTTGCCAAAGATTCCTGGGAGGTGATACCAACAGAAAGATGGCTCTACCAAGTATTCCAGGAGTCACTCTGAGTTCCGGCAATGCGAAAAATATGCCAGTTTTGGGACTGGGCACATTAGCTGGTCCCTCTCCAACAACAGAAGATGTCAGAAAAGCAGTGCTTGAAGCAATTGAGCTTGGTTATACAATGTTTGATACTGCTACCCTTTATGGAACAGAGGAAGCTCTAGGTGAAGCCATATCGCAAGCTATTAGTCTTGGCTTGATTAAGTCTCGCGATGATCTCTTCATCACCTCTAAGTTGTGGTGCACTGATAATCATTCGGATCGTGTCCTCCCTGCCCTTAAAAAGACTCTGCAGTAATACACACACCACTCATTTCACTAAGCTGATGAAAATCTCGGAGTTCATTTTAATTTGTGTATTGTTGTGCAGGAATTTGAAGTTGGAGTATCTTGATCAGTATCTTATACATTTTCCGGTAAGCATGAAGCCCGGGGCAAAGCCTTTTCCAGAAAATACTCAAGATGTTGTTCTGATGGACATCAAATCTGTTTGGACGGCAATGGAAGAGTGCCAAACACTAGGCCTTACAAAATCAATTGGTGTCAGCAATTTCTCTTGCAAGAAGCTTGCTGATATTCTGGCTTTCGCCAAGATTCCTCCAGCAATCAATCAAGTATGTTCAATTTCACCAACTAAATAATATTAAGTGGTCAGTTTCATCCTTGAGGTTGTCTCTTTAGTCTTCAACATACATTCCTCTTTAGTAATTCGGAACTTTAACATATCGTAATCTGTATAACTGTTAAAAATACAAATGGAAATTTGTAAGATGAGCACAAACACAAGGCACAAAAATTTGTGAATTGCTCTTTCTGATTATGTTAACAGGTGGAGATGAACCCGTTATGGCAACAAGAGAAGCTGATGAAATTCTGTCGGGCAAACGGAATCATGATAGCTGCTTATTCTCCTCTTGGAGCAGCAGGAGCCAGTTGGGGAACCAAAGGAGTCTTGGAGTCTGAGGTTCTAATAGGAATTGCAAAGTCGAAAGGAAAATCTGTAGCTCAAGTGGCTTTAAGATGGGCTTATGAGCAAGGGATTGTCATTGTGTGTAAGAGTTTCAACAAAGAGAGACTAAAGCAGAATCTCAAAATTTTTGACTGGGAGTTGAGTGCTGAAGATTCCAAGAAGATTGCCGATATACCCCAGTGCAGTGCAAACATTGGGAAAATATTTGTCTCTGAAACTGGTCCTATCAAGTCAGTTGAGGAGCTTTGGGATGGAGAACTTTAAGATGATTGTAACATGAATGTAATAAGTCATCACTGCCATTATGTCACTTATGTTTTTGTTTGATGCATGGAAGGGGATGATAATCAAAGTTGTCTCTGTTTCAACACTGTGGATATTCATTTATATTGTAAATTTGTAATCTCCTTCCTAGTCCAACAGATCTACGGCTTATTTAGCAAGTCGAAGTCGACTTGCTAAATAAGCCATAAAATTCTGCTGCCTCCCAAAAGAGGACGGGGTCAAGAACTCCTATGGAGCTTTTCGCATGTTGGCCTTATCATTGTTCGTTCAATGCAACTGGAACTATGCTTTTACATTTTTTCTCTAAAAGATTCTAAATAGTCGCATAATTATATTCTTCAAAATTTCCAGGCTAAATTTCGAGTGAGATAGAGTCCACCTCAATATTCTTCAAAATTATATTATTTACATGCATTTCAAAAGATCGAGTTGAACTTGAGCAGTGTCGAAGAAGTAATCGACATTGTCCGCAGCTTGATTTATTTCGATTTATATAATTTAAGCCGGTTCAGAGCGAATTGTATTCGTACGAGATTAACGTAGATAGAATCATGCTTCAACTCCTACGCGGATCGATACAAAACATAAAAAATATGACTTCTTTGGCACACATAAATAATGAAGTAAAAATTTGAGAGCGTCATGACACTAATTTCGGCTGAGTTTTTAGAATAACTTATTGTTGGAAAGTAGAATATGTCTCACCACCCCTTAAATAGAGAGAAAAAAAAGTTACAGCCGGGTTAAAAACCATAGCTTACCAATGGTTTATTTCTGGTTTGTTTAGAAAATATTATTTTTCAGAAATAAGTTACTTATTATGAAAAAAAAGTTAGAAAATAGGTACTTTTTTTTTTTGAAATAAATAACTTATTTTTGCAAAATAACGAATATTAAACTCCCCACACACATTTTTCTCTAAAAAAATATGTAAATACGATTTTTTTTTCCGAAATAAGTAACTTATAAATTCAAACTTAAATTTGCCAAACGGGCACTTCATCAGTTTAAATTTGTGAAACAAAGTTAGTTATTTCAGAAAAAAATACAATACATTTTTTTAAATAAGTAATGAGAAATAAGATTTCCCAAACGGGATCACTATAAGCTATTAAGTATTTTAAATAAGTATTTTTTTTCTACCATTAGATTAGTTTACAGTGAAAAATGTTAAGAAAATGAAAAGTTAGTTTTATTAAAGTTCTCAAATGTTACGTACTTTATGTTTTAATATGATATTGCACACTAATAAATTAATTGGATGCTCATAACCTATTTTTGAATAACTAAATTTATATAATTTTTTATTCTAATAAATTTTTAATGTGAACGAAAATCAAATACAAAATAATAAAACTTTAATTATATTATCTGATCACGTTCAGTGGACGGCTACATTTATTTGAACTAGATCTTACCACCACGTTGTTTGCGAAAACTTTTAGGAACAATTTTGATTCCTAATATTACACATTAGTGCCAATGTCACATCCTGAAATGTCATTAAGGAGAAATTTTTAAAAGCATTTTAGTTTTAAGCATTATTACACTTTAGCTTTATATATTTTCTTCTCTTTTCTACTGTGGTAGTGCTTTGAATAACGAAAAACAATATGTAAATAAAGTATTTGTCAAGTTTTTTTGTTAATTTCGATGATGATAATAGTAAAAAAGGTTAATGAATTTCCTTTTAACAAAATGCATGAATAGAGTATTGTTGTAAAAATATTTAGACATGTCAATTATATACATTTCAAGAAATTCTAAAATTGTTTTCAAAATTATAAAGATGATAACAAAAAATGAAAATGCTAAAGATCCTAAAATTATTTTAAAAAATTGATATGTCACATGATGACTAATTTAATAATAATATGAGACCCTCTAACAACAAATGAAATTCCACGAGATTATTAGAGGCTCTTACAATTTTAAGAGCCTACTCCCTCTCCTCTATTCATTCACTTGCACATGTTTCAATTCAAATTTTTATAAAAATAATTTGAAATATTAATAATATATAATTTAGAGTCTAGATAAAAAGTATTATTAAAGTTGATACAAAAATTTATATTCTAATTTATTAAAAACTGTATTATTTATAATATATTTAATAACCAATTGGAACACTCTTGAATATGCTATAAGTACATAATGTTAAGCATCAGTACTGAAATGATACGATCTACTTAATACTTTTATTAGAGCAAGTTTAATGTATTGTTATTTTTGGTTAACACTCTCTATAGTTATTTCACATTTAGCATTGGACTTATTGTTGTTATACTATCAATATTTTGGAAATTATGAGCACATATAATTTTTCAAATTTTAAATTTTGAAAAGGTAAAAAGAATCACGTGTCCAATTTCGTGATGCACAAATGCATTGTGGGTGTTTGAGATATATTAAAATAAGAAATTTTTACCTTAAAAATATAAATGTATAAGTGCAAGAATAGTTATAAGTTATATAGGTGTTTGGATAAATTTACTTATAAATTGATGAAATATTTTTAAAATTAAATTAAAAAAATATTACTTAACACAATAATATCAAACAAGTATTTTAAATTAAAAATACATCTAAAAACACTAATATAAAAATATTAATTATTAAATAAGTAAAGAAATCAAACAAAAAATATAAGTTGGCATGAAAGTACGTGAATTTATCCAACATTATATCCTTACTAGCGTTGTACCCGTGCTACGGTATAATTAATTAATTAATTAATATGAACATATTATTTTAATCATAATTTAGAAAAAAAAAATATTTCATTAAAATTTAAGTATAAAATAATCTTCAATTTATACGAATTGCATTAATATCAATATTATAAAACAGTTATAATAACATTCACATCACCGCTCAAACATACTAAGCCCCTCTTAATTATTTTTTCTTAATTTTATTTTTTATTTTATTTCTCTCATTTTTGAGAATCTTTCAACCAAGTTCATAAGTTTTTTTACCTATATTTTAAGTTTTGTTCTTTGAAAAATTTAGTATATTTAAAATAATTTTTTTATATAATCACTATTTACAATATTTCATTTTAATTTAAAATAAATTTAATTAATGATATGCATGGTTTAAAACTTATATTGTAAAATTTTAAAATAAATATGTCGTTGATCCAATTCGAACCTTGAAATTTTAGTAAATTAATTTAATCGTATTGCATATTTAATCATTAAATCTAACGTTTCTGACTTTTTAATAAAAATCTAACTGTCATTATTCGTAGTATACGTATTTTTATTATATTTTGTTAGTGATTAAAAGACATGGTGTGATATTTTTGGATATATATTAATTATTGCAAGATTATGTTTTAAATTATTGTGTTTTGATTAGAAAAGAAATATTATTGATTGAAAGATATGATATTTTAGGTGTTTATAAAAAGTAATATCATCAATTAAAAGTAAACATTTTTAATTAAAAAAATAATTGGTTAATTATCATTAATTATATTATTTAATTATTTATTTTAATAAATAGGATGACCATGCCGAAAACCGAACCGACAAACTTTCACTACTCGTGCGATGCACGGATTTCTTTTATTATGTTATAAATTTTATTTAATATTACAATTATGTTTTTATATAATCAATATTTCTTTAAAAAAAATAGTCTTAATTTAATATACCCATGTTTACAGATAATACTAATGTTTCCTTATTATAAATAACGTATACAGATTTTTAATATATTTTATTAATAATTGAAAAATATGATATGATATTTTCGAGTATATATTAGTTTTAACAAAAAGGTAACGTGTTTTAATTCGAAAGGAAATATTAATGATTGGAAGATGTGATATGATTTGTTTTTAGGTGTTTATTAAAGGTAATATCTTCAACTAAAAGTAAATGTGAAAAATATAATCGACTAATCACCATTAATTATATCATGGTATTATTTATTTTAGGTGTTTTAATATATATTTTTCTTTATAATGAAGGGTAAATAAGTAAATTCACGAAATACCAAAAACAGGTACAAAAAAACAGGTACCAAAACTTTTAATGTTTCGGATTTTATATAATAGTATAGATTTAAATGTGCAGTACATCGGGTTTCTATAATTTTTTATTATATTAAAACATTCAAAATATTTGCATGAGTCCTGATCAATTTTTCGAATATATATGAAAAATTCATAAACACTTATTTCTAACTACTGTTATAAATTATTAGATTCTCTCTCAGCGATATGAGAAAGGATCATTATTGTGCAAAATCCATTAAACGAATGTAGTTATGGTAAAGAAAAACTTTCATCTAATATAATTTCATATGTGTGTATTCAATATCATTTTTACAAATTTTATGTTCTTTAATTAGTGAAGTGATTTAATAAAGAAAAATAAACATTATCAATTAACCAAACAAATCCAATATATCTCATTCTTTGAGTAATATATGACTGTTAGAGTTTATGATTATAATTTGAAACTATTTTATGTAATATATTAGATGTAAGACATATAATTTATTTATTTTTATTCAAATATTTCATTAGAAATAATCAATACGAATTTTGTAATTAGGACTTCAATTTCTCAATCTCAAATTTTATTGATATATTTAAGATGAGATTTTCTTTATTTTACATAGATTTTTCATTTATGTTGTATACAAAGAATTTTTTCTAACATATATTAAATTTTACTTAGTATGTTAAATCGTATAATATGTTATATTTGATTATTTTTATTCAATTTAATTTTTAATTATTGTAGAGATAAAATTAATATTATTTGTGTGTAGCAATAATTCTAATTTGGTTACATTATTACTAATTTTGGATACAAAAAGAAATCAACCTAATCCAAAATCCGACGAATTTGGTTTTGGATATTTAGCTTTGAATTTGGATTTATTTTTAAAACTCAAAAATATTTGGAATGGGTTTGAATTTTACAAAATTTGGATCAAACCCTACCCGTTGTCAACCCTATGCGTAATATAAGATATTTGAAAATGAGTATCAACCTATCTTCTATCTTTTTTCTATTTGACTAACATGTTAAAATAGAAAACTGTATATCAACTAATAATACTTTTATTGAGTCTATAATGAATTTCATTTTTTGAATTGATAATTTATACAACAAATAATGTCTAATACTATTTGAGAGTCTATTCAGTATCTTGAATAATTCAAATATATTGTCAAGTTAATTTGTTTTTCCCATTAATTCTTGCAAAAATAAAAAATAATTATAAGTAAATGTTAATGAAAATTGGTTTAAAATTTATTTTTTAATGTTTTAAAGGGTTAAATTATGTTTTTTTATATAATTGATTAATTTAGAAGTATATGTAACTTAAATTTTGATTGTGTATTTGAAATAGTGTATTAAATATTTTTTTATTTTTAAAATATTTAATTTAATAAGAATAGATTTATTCAAATTTGTTTGTACCTTATTATTGTAGATCGATTATCTGAAATATTAAAATATTATATTTTATAATATAGATAAAGTAGATTCATGCATAAAAAAATAATATATTTCTATTAATATCAATTAATATATACGCAATTTTGGAAAATGACTCTATACATAAAAGGTGCGTAAAGAACAGATATGCTAGTATATAATAATATAATGAAAATTAGTTAATAAGTATTAATGAAATTAATCTGTAATTACTAATACATGACTATATATTATAGTATAATTGTAGTTGATATTTATGAAAATTAGCTCATAATATCTAATAGTATAGTCGTGATTGACTTTAAATTAAAACATTGATAAGTTAGTAAATATTTTATCACTTAAAAAAATGTAATTTATACATGTACTAAATAAAATAAATTTTATATTTCAATTTTTTTTAGGTAACCGCGATGAGTAAATTAGGATGAGAATGATATAATAAATTAAAATTTTGTGGTAAATTCTAATTTGCTCTTATATATATTTATGAAAATTAATTCGTAATATATAATAATGCAATTATGATTAATTGTAAATCAAAAGAGTGGGAAATTCATATTGCAAAATCACTTATTATTATATATTTGTATAATCTTTATTAATTTTAATTTAAAACATTAATTTGTTATAAAAAAATTTGACATTATAAAAATATGTAATATATGGATATGCTAAATCAATTCATTACTATATTTAAATTATAATTGTTAACTAACCGTGATTAGTATAATATGATAAGAATGGTTTTAGTGTATTAATCCTAAAATAATTCATAATTTTTTAATTGGTTAAGTGCAACTAACTATATACCTGGGTAGAGTAGGTTTTATAGTATAGGTTCCATGTTGGTTGATTTATTACCATAGTTAGCGTACCATAGTTAGCGTAATTCCATAAATATATAGTTGTTAATTAATAAAAGTGAAAATAAATTATATGAGAAATTTGTTATCGATTATTTTTTTAATTAAAAGTATATATAATATTTAAGTATGTTAAATTAAATAGTTATTATATTTTAATTAGAATTGTTAACTAAATGTTGTATGACATTTTACTGATTAATTAATTACCTACAAAAAAATATGATTTATAAGAAAATTCAAAATTTTGATTATTTTTTGTAGATGTCATATGCCTTTTTATTGATAAATTAATTATTTATCAGAAAAATAGTGAATTACAAGAATTTTTTCGCTTAGTTGACCAATTTGCTCTGAAAACATTAACTAAGAATATTCATTGACTTTGTAATGAATTTTATTTTTTGATTGGTAATATATACACCAAATAATGTCTAATACTATTTGAGTATATTTAATATTTTGAATAATTCAAATATATTGCACGTTAAAACAAGTTACCTTCAAATATATTTAGTATTCAAATATATTTAGTATTTACCTTCTATCTAATTAAAACGACTTAATTGCAGGAAAGTGGCCTGAACTATTTTTTTTTTGCACGAAAATGACCGAAGTATGGAAACAAGCACTTTAATGGCTGAACAATTTTTTTTAAAGCACCTGATTGCATTCCGTGAACTAGTATTAACAGACGTTAAAACTGAAGGGTAAAGACGTCATATTACTTTTCTACGGCTATGTTTATACACCCGGTCGGTATATCTATCCCCAAACTCCAACGTGATCAGAACAAAACTCGGCAACTATTGAACTTTAAAACAAGAAAACGTAACTCACAATTCAGCATAAAAACCAAAACAAAACATTAAACGAAGAACGACTCGTCAAGAACAAACAGCAGCTCAAAACTCGAATCCTGGTGACAAAACGCGATTAACAGCAGCAAGGCAAACTCACAGCAACAATTTGAGACTTAACAAAATTCGGAAACAAAATTCAACAGCAAAAAGAACGAACAAGCAGCAACAAAAATACAAACAGGACTGCAAAGCAACAATAATTTTACACAGCAGGCAACACAAATTCGCTGCAAACCGGAGAACAATACAAACTCAGCGAACAGCGGTAAAATAACAATACGCAGACTCCTTCGAACTCGGACACAAACCCATCACTACAGCCATTAAATTGTGAACTGAGGAACGGACTGCTTAAATCAGTAATTTCAAACAGAAAATTTATTCAAAAGAAGAGGGGTTTTGTATGCGGGTTTTAAACGAGAACAGAGGAAGCTGGGGTTGTATTTGTGTAAGGATCGAAGAAGCAAAAACTGATAGATGAACTGGGTATTAGCAGCGAAGGGAAAGAAAGGAAGGGGTTGCTGGGTTTTGTGGTTTTCGTGGGGAGAGAGAGAGAGAGAGAGAGAGAGAGAGAGAGAGAGAATGATGAGGCTGGGTCGTAGGAATTGAAGAAGGAAAGGGGGAATGATGTGTTTGTTTTGAAGAAAATAAGATGAAGAAATCAAGAAAACAAGCTGGGTTTAATTTGTGCCCGTAGAAAAGCTGTAGAAAAGTAATATGACGTCTTTACCCTTCAGTTTTAACGTCTGTTAATACTAGTTCACGGAATGCAATCCGGTACTTTAAAAAAAATTGTTCAGCCATTAAAGTGCTTGTTTCCATACTTCGGCCATTTTCGTGCAAAAAAAAAATAGTTCAGACCACTTTCCTGCAATTAAGTCAATTAAAACACGTTAACTTTTACTTTAAAACTAATCTTGCAATCATTAGATATCCAAAAATATTGCACCATATCTTTTAACCATTAATAAACACCTAAAAACATGAATCGTACCATTGATCATCAATATTTCTTTTCTAATTAAAATACTTTACCTTTTAATTTAAAAAAAAATCTTCTAATCATTAATGATAATTAGTTTATTGCCTTTTTCATTTAAACGGTGTTTACTTCTAATTAAAGATATTATCCTTTATAAACACCTAAAATATCGTATCTTCCAATCACTAATATTTTTTTTCTAATTAAAACACGTTACCTTCTAATTTAAAACAAAATCTTCTAATCATCAATATATACCCAAAATATCAAGCCATATCTTACCATCAATAATTAAATATATATTAACAATTCCTAACAATGAATAATGACTATTAGATATTTAGTAATAAATAAGAACCGCTATACTTGATTATTAAAAAAATTTACTAAAAATTTAAGTTTTGAATTCCGTCAACGACATATTTAATTTAAAATTGCATAATATAAGTTTTAAAATATGCACATCATTAATTTAATTTACATCAATTATTTTAATTTAAATTAAAATAATTATTAAAAATAATGGTTATATATAAAAATATAATTATAACATAAAAAATTATGGGATATTCCAAATGGTACTACTATACAATTGGCTTTTCCATTTGGTACCATCCAACATTTTTGGCTTCATCCATTTTATACCATTCTGTCAAGCAACCGTTAGTCAGACGTTAGATTATTTTTAATGGTACCACTATACAACTGATTTTTTCATATGGTACCATTCAATATTTTTGACTTCTACGTGATACCATTTTTCTCTCACTTAGGTCAAATTTTCCTTTGAATTTCACAATTTATCTACACATTTTACTCTGTAATAAGTCATTGATTCTCTCACTTTTTTTGACCAGCATCCAAGTCATTAATTAGTCTCGTATTATTGCGTATCCAATTGTCTTATCATAATAAACTATGTAGTTCAAATTACTTAGCTTCTTTCAACGCTTACAGATCCGAACACACATTATATATGTATATGTTCATACGGGTTGATTCTATATATTATATATGAATTTAATATTTTGAACTATTGATCAAAGTTTATTATGATTGGACAATTGGATTCGAGTCTAATGAATGACTTGATTGTTTATCAGAAATAGTAATAGTTAGAGAATCAATGACTTATTACAGACAAAGCATATAGATAAGTTGTGAAAATTCCAAGAATAAATTGATTTTAGTGAGAGAAAAATTCCAAGAATTACAGTGGTACTACTTGGAAGTCAAAAATGTTGGATGATACCAAATAGAAAAGCCAATTATACAGTGATAACATTTGAAATATCCCTAAAATTATTGCAAGCCCGTACATGTGGAGAGGGATGATAAGTACGGCGTCGTTCTGTTACACGTGTTTTCGGGTTTTACTTTCGGGTCATCTTTTTTAACCCGTTAGGATAAACTTTGGAAAATATATATTGCTAAATTCTCTAATTTACGAAAATGCTTATTCCAATTAGCTTTATAATTTTATTGTTTGAAATAAGTAATTTTTTTGTTTAGGGAAAGAAATAATTAAATATTGTATATATTATGAGTTTGTACTTTGTTTATTATCATAATTAGCGTAATTCCGTAAATATATAGTTGTTATTTTAATATATAAGCATGTTAAATTAAATAGTTATTATATTTTAATTAGAATTGTTAACTAACTACAGTTAGTAAAGTGGGTATAGAAAGATAAATAAGGAAATTTTTTAATATGATATGATTGGTCTAAAATTTAGGATTGAAATCTGATTGGTTCTAAAATAATTCCTCGTTTTTGATTGGTTAACCACATGGTGTGGTAAACTCAGTTATTATAATAAAGGATTTGAAATATATAATTGTATATCATGATTGATTTCAAATTAAAATAGTGATTTTTCAGTAATTCTTCTATTCAAAAAAATATGTATTTATGGATATGTAAATATTAAAAAATGTGTATTTATGGATATGTCTAATAAAATCATTATTGTATTTAAATTAGAATTGTTAACTAAACATGGTTAATGAGGTAGGGTGTGATTGTAAATAAGGAAAACTCTTAATATAACTTGATTGGTCTAAAATTTAGGAATTAGCTCTGATTGGTTCTAAAATAATTCATAGTTTTCTGATTGGTTAACTGAACATTGGTAGACTCAGGTATTATAATAAAGGAAGGATATATAATAAGAATTTTATCCATAATTTTGGTTGTTGTACTACCAAAATAATCTCAACTGTTAAATCTAATATTTTTAAAAATAGATGATCAAGATTATATCATATTAAAAGAAAAAATAAAACAAATTAAGTTTCGAAATCAATGGAATACAAAATTAAAAAAAATAATCAATAAATTTCAAATTATATTATTTTAAATTCACTCTAATATTGATATTATTTAAATATCCATAATTTTACTATTTACATTCCATCATGCTGTAAATGTTTATGTAATTTAAATATGAAAATGAAGTTTAAAGAATAATACTTGGAATTGATTTATCATTTTCCTATAAAATTTTCAATTATCCAAATAATAAGCGTTCAAATTGATTTGATTCTCATTTATCTAATTTTTTCTAAAATTGATATTATTTATTAAATTTTTTAATTATATTTGAAAATGAAAATATTTAGAAAACATAAAAAATAAGGTGGTGTGGTGAACCACCAAGCGGGAGTCGGGACAACTTTAAAGCGGTGCCCTATCTATCACAATCTTAAAGCGTCGGTCCAAAATATCATTCCAAGACATAGTTTTAAACTGTGTTTTGTTTTTTTTTGTTAACGTTTTTTTTTTTTTGATGAAAGGTGTTAATTCAATATATAAAAGCCATACAGCATCTACAAGAATGATCGAACCGATCAAACATAGAACAAGATGACATGCTCGTCTTCATAATCAAAATGAGACAAATAAGCAGATGTCTGAAAAAAATGATATGTCTATAGATACTCGCTCTACGCTCCATATCTTCGCCAAAATCCGTTTGAGCTAACGACCACAAATGAAGTTCCGACCAAGCTCTTATCGTTGAATCCGAACCAACTCTCACAAAATAAGGAGAGAAATCCACACCTCTCACCAAGGAGAGAAAAACCACACCTCTCACCAAGGAGAGAAATCAAACTAAACTTACAACGAAAATTGAAATTACACAATAAAATCAAACTAAAACAAGTCTTAGATCTAGAAAACGGAACCCCAAAAGCTAGAGAAACCAGACCCCTCTTAAGACCGAAGATCCACCAAAAATCTGGGAAGAAATCGAGGATCCACCACAAATCGGCGAAGAACAATCCGGAAACTCCAAGGATTCAGATCTAAGAAAAGGAAGGCAGCAAATAATTCTCACAAGGAGAACTAATTATTGAAGAAAACAAGAACAAAAAAGCAAGAAAATTGGACCTCCGATCGGTGGAGGAGCCACCGCCGGAGGAAAAATAGAAGCAGAGGGGTTGTTTTACAGAAGAGGGGTTGTTTTAATTGTTAACGTTAGAACATTTTTTTTTTCTTTTTTCTTGTTTGAAAACGCAAGATGAGAGTTTGTTTTTGACAGTAAACGCCACTTTATGTGGCGTTTCATGCAAACATTAATTAAAAGTAATTAAAATATATACGATTTATTCGTTGTTTTGAATATTTCTAAAACCCAAAATGCAAATATTGAATCCCAAAAATTAATTGTTGAATCCCTTAATTTAATTAAAATTGTATTTTGAATATTTAAAAAATTGAATCCAGCGTCCTGATTTTTAAACGCTAACGCGTTTAAAAATCAGGATAAGTTAGGGTTTTGAGTCTAGGGTTTAGGGTTGTAAACAACCCTAAACCCTAAGTTTGTATACGGTTTATTCGTCGTTCTAAATATTTCTAAAATCCAAAATGGAAACGTTGAACCCTTAAAGTTAATTGTTGAACCCCTAAATTTAATTAAAATTATATTTTTAAAATTTAAAAATTTTAATAAAAAAAAGAATCCAATTTAGAAAATCAAAAAAAATATAATTGTAATTTTAATAAATATATATTTAAAAATATAAAAAAACAAAATCACCCAAACGCCACATAATGTGGCGTTACCCCAAACAATCGCCAGTCTCAGTCCACCGGTCTCCATTCCACCAGTCTCCAACGCCATTCATCAAAAGGAAGGAAACACACTTTAATAACTTGTTTTGCAGGAGACGCTATTTAATAAATTGTTTTGTATCTAATCTATCTTGCGTTTTAGACCTTTTTTTCTAAAAAAATAATAATAAAACAGCAGGAACACTAAACGCAATAGCGTTTCTAATAATAATAAAAAAAAAATCTTAAAACGCTACACGATACTTTGTTTTGAAATGATATTTGGGGCCAATATTTTGAATTGTGATATTTTGGACCAATTACTTTAGAATTGTGATATTGGGGGCCTTTATTCCTTTGAAGCTAACTCAGGCTCTATAACTCATAAACAATATAGGGTGTTTGGGGTTATTTTCCAAAAATAAGGATTTATTTTAAGAAATAAGCTATCCAAAAATAAGGATTTATTTTAAGAAATAAACTATGATTCCTAGTTTTTTTCTAAAAAACTTTTTTTTTTTTTACAATTTATGGAATCTTAAACTGCCCTGTTATGTTATGAAAAATAAAAATCAAACTAAGTAATCAACATTATTCGAAGCTTGATTTATCTCGATTTATATAATTTAAGATTTTAAGTCGGTTCAGAGCGAACCCATCCTTCCACCGATAATTTATTGTTCGAAAGTAGAATATATGTCGACCACCTCTTAAAAAGAGAGAAAAACAATATTGCCGGGTCAAAAACGATCTCTTACCAATGATTTGTTTAATGCATGGGATTAATGCATGTTTAATTTCCTGATCTTGAACATCATCAGTGATGTCGAACAAGGCCATGGGCTCTTCTATATTATTTCTTTTTTAACTTAGATGTGTACCAGTCCTCGTCTCTTCTATATTATTTCTTTCTTTACAAGTTTCCTGTCAAGAGATGTAGCAAAATCAAAACCAAATTCTTTTTATGTGCATGTCTATATATAGTCCTTCTGATCGTTTAAAACAATGAAACAAATATACTAAGTTGGCTAGAAATATCAAGTAAAAGATGGCTATTCCAGAAGTTTCTTTGACCTCCGGAAATGCGAAAGCTATGCCAGTGCTGGGACTAGGATTAGGAGCTTCTGATCCAACACCAGAATTTATAACTAGTGCGATAAAAGCAGTTGTTGAAGCGATTGAGCTTGGTTACAGGATGTTTGATACTGCTTCTTTTTACCAAACAGAAGAAGCTCTTGGTGAAGCTATATCTCAAGCTGTTAGTCTTGGTTTGATAAAGTCTCGCGATGAAGTCTTCATCACCTCTAAGCTCTGGTGCACTGATAACCATGGTGATCGTGTCCTCCCTGCCCTTCGAAAGAGTCTGAAGTAACACACTCGCACACCATTCATATAATTTTATTTTTTTGACAAAGATCTTATTTAATTTTAATCTCTGAGTTCATTTATTCTTATTCATTGTTCGACAGGGTTATGAAGTTGGACTATCTTGATCAGTATCTTATACATTTTCCATTGAGCATGAAGGCTGGATCAAACCCTTTTCAGCTGAACCCTGAGGATTTTGTTGCAATGGATATCAAATCTGTTTGGACAGCTATGGAAGAGTGCCAAACACTTGGCCTTACAAAATCGATTGGTGTCAGTAATTTCAGTTGCAAGAAGCTTGCTGATATTCTGGCTTTTACCAAGATTCCTCCTGCAATCAATCAAGTAAGTTTGAATTCACAAGCTACACCCTTCCTTTTCAGTAATTGTGTACTCCATATAGTAGTTTGCACTACTATCGAAAATACAAAATATGGGCATAAATACAACATATATACGATCATGCACGTAAATGTTCCTAATGTAGTCATGTATATAGGTGGAAATGAACCCAGCATGGCAACAGGGAAAACTGAGGGAGTTCTGTCAGGCAAATGGAATCAAGATAGCTGCTTATTCTCCTCTAGGAGCAGCTGGAGCTTTCTGGGGAACCAAAGGAGTGTTGGAATCTGAGGTTCTGATGGAGATTGCAAAGTCGAAAGGGAAGTCTGTAGCACAGATTGCATTGAGATGGGCTTATGAGCAAGGGGTTGTCATTGTGCTGAAGAGCTTCAACAAAGAGAGACTAAAGCAGAATCTAGAAATTTTTGGGTGGGAGTTGAGCGATGAAGAGTTGCAGAAGATTGCTGAAATTCCGCAAAAGAGGGCCAACCTTGGGCAATGGTTTATCTCTGAAACTGGACCTTTCAAGTCATTTGAGGAGCTCTGGGATGGAGAACTTTAAGATGATTATTACATAAATATTATAGTACATGTAAACCATCTGCAAATAAGGCACAGTCGCCAAATGTCTTCCTGTTGTTATTGATGCTAGTGTATCATATATTTTCTTTATGTAATTTGAAGTTGCCCAATTAGCCAACTGGTTTGTGTGGCCTAGAAAAACTAGTTTGAGGATGACTTTTGCCTGATTTCATGATATCCTATAAACTGTTTTGCATGTTGGCCTCTTCTTTGTATAATGCAACTGAGCCTCTTGTTTACATGACGAATGTACAGAATACATGATTAGGACATCTTTACAGCCTCAAAATTGATTGTTCAATGCAGCAGAACTGATCGAGTAATTCTACACTGAAACATTCCAGAATTCAACATGTTAAAGAACTAAGCCTAATTTTCATCTATGCCTTTATGAATGGCTTACAAGTTGAATTTTAAGTTACAAGCTGCTTAAGATCTATGCTTGATATATATCATTTCCAGCACTATTTGTGCACACAACAATCAACTCAATGACCAAATAATTGAAACAATTATCCAAACCAAAAGAACAACTAAATGAACCAACACAACACATATATTAACCAACATAAGTACCAATTATTCTTACATAGTTAATCAACCAAAACAAACCAAAGTACTAGGCACCGGTTGCCAAATATAAAGTACATTAATAAAAATATCAAGTACTTCACTAGTTAGCTTCTAAACTGGCCATTCCAAAGTCCAAACTGCTGCTAATTACTGAGAGCCTCCAAGTTGTACTCAGGAAAGGAATATGTAGCATGAAGCTTCAAGACAAAGCCACTATTCTTCTGCCATTCTTGGTGCGATTCCTTCTTATAATAACCTACAACAAGATATCATTGTTCCACAAAAAGTTAAATAACATTAGTTATCCACAACAATTTTGACGGGTTATGCTCGTTAAAAATGAATAGTAAGCAATGCTAGATACATTCGGATCTAAAAACACAAAACCTCGAGCCATACTAAAAATTTATGCGTAAAATACTTTTCTTACTACACAATGTTATCAAAGTATATTGTATGAACAATTGAACATCATTTACAAAGATGATAAAAAAGGAGCACAAAGGCTTATGAGGATAAAACTATTCAACGAATCAATGTTACTATATCGATCATAAAACCATAGTTATTAAATCGTCGAGATATCGATATCTCGACGATATATCGTCATCTCGCTCTGGCATGTGGACGAAATATCCCGAAATATCGATATCTCGTCGATATATCGACGAAATATCTATATTTCGGTCCACAACCGAAATGGAGCGATATGACGAGTTAATAACTATGCATAAAACACCAAACACTTTTTCTATAAGAAAAGTTATATTTAGCACTTGATGTTCTATATTAATTCTTGAAAACGCAGGTTGCTTGGTGATTAAATGTGATTTCATGAAGAATACATATACAAGAAGTAATAGTCGATTTCGTCAATAGTGACTAGTTAGTTAATTCGGGTTCAATACACATCCTACATCTTAACAAGTAATAACATAAAGAACAATGGTGTTGGGTTATAATAAAAGCTTACCAAGGGAGTCTGAAAGTGTCCTTCCACCCTTGTTTGTTGCAGTTCAAGATTATTTTGTGCAACCTTGCAAGTTGCAATGACTTCTGCAAAGCTTGGTCTTGAATCATATTGTGGATTCCAGCATTGCTCAATTAATCTACATGTACAACAAAAATAAAGCTCATTTCAGATAATGGGAAACAATTTGACAGTAAGGAGATGAAAGAATTTTGTGAGAATCTGGGGATAAAAAAGAGTTTTTCAGCTGTAAGCCATCCCCAAACAAATGGGCAAACTGAGGCCATCAACAAAATCATTAAGCATACTTTAAAGGCTAAGTTAGAGGAAAGTAAAGGCAACTGGCCTGAGGAGTTACCAAGGGCCTTGTGGTCATACAACACGACCCCAAGGACCACTACTGGGGAAACCCCATTTTCTTTGACTTATGGTTGCGAGGCCATGATCCCAGTGGAAGTAGGCTCAGGGTCGTTTAGGAGGGAACACTACAACCCCGATACGAATGAAGTAAATCATAGACTTTATCTGGACATGATAGAAGAAACTAGAAGCGAGGCCCAACTACGCCTCGCAGCTTATCAACAGCGAACAGCAAGGTACTACAATGGGAAAGTACGAGCACGACCCCTACAGACAGGTGACCTAGTGCTCAGAAGGGTCATGCCTAACACTAAGGTCCCGGGTCATGGAGTTTTTGGTGCTAATTGGGAAGGTCCTTACAAAATCTATGCTACTATGACAGAAGGAACCTATTATCTCAAGGATATGAAAGACAAGAAAGTTCCGCGAGCTTGGAATGCGGAACACTTGCGTAAATACTATCAGTGAGGGCCTCGCCCTTGGCAGTCTCTATCTATTTAGCATGAATAAATTCATACAAAATACTGGGGGGTAGTGATCATATAGACACCTTCCCTTTATGATGTGATGATTTTTTGGGCTTCGCCCCACGTTTCTGTTATTGGGCCTCGCCCCCACTCTTCATTTTACGGGCCTCGCCCCGCTTATTAAAAAGAATTGGGCCTCGCCCCTATCAATAAAACCGGGCCTCGCCCCATTTACTTGCATATGAGTTCGCTTACTTTATGAAGTTGATTCTTATATTGCGTATAAAATAGACTTGCTTGTTAGCATTTACGTTTTAAAATCCAAGCCATCTCAACGATGCAGGGATCATATCTTATGAAATATTTGGGCTTTGCCCCTACTTTATCAATTGCAGGGTCATGCACCTACCCTAAGAAAAAAAGGAATTCACAGACTAGCAATTGCGAGGATAAAGCAACAATAATTCACATTATAAGGGTCGCAATGCGATCCCAAAAAAGTTCAAAAGTTATCGGATAAAATAATATTACATCTTGCGAGGTATTCAAAGGGTACCCGCATCCCTAGTTCAAGAATTCAAAGACATCAATGTAAAGGGGGTTCAAGCAGCCTTGTCTTGGCGAGTTTTGGCTGTCTCCTCTGCGAGCCGCGCCTCCTCAGGGATCCTCGCCTCCACAGCGACCCTGGATTCTTCTTCGAGCCTCGCTTCCTCAGCATCCTCTTCAGCTATTTGCTTCTTGAGGGTCTCGGCGAAGTCAGCATTCCCAGGCCCAAGTTGATCCCAATCAAAATCTGGGATCGTTCGGATGAATTCTTTCATGAAAGTAACTTGGCCTTTGGCGAGGAATATGCTTTCAGCATTGTCCAGGGAAGCTTGAGCGGCAGTCAGATCGTTCTTCAGCTTTGCGATCTCCTCCTCTTTCTTCTTCAGGGTCGCCTCGCTTGTTTGCTGCAAATCTTTAAAAGATTTTTCAAACTCATTTCTTTCCCGGCGGGCATTTTTGAGCTCTGTGCGGAGATTAGCAGTGTCGTGAGAGAGTTGCTTTTTGAAGGTTTCCTCCAAGGATCGCTTGTCTTCCGCCTTTTGGAACTCAAGAACCTTGGCCTTGTTCTCCAGCCTCATAAAATCCCTGGTGTGAGCAGATTGGCGAATGAAGGCTTCGGCTAAGCACTTTGTTATCGCAGCCGCATTCTCTTCAGGGGTCGCTGCCGACCACCAGTGGGAAGTTTCAGCCTCTTTAGCATATTTGGTCCCCAGAGAAGCGAAGAGATGCTGTCCAGCGGTCCCAGGAACAATTCCAGAAGGAGGTCGAACAAGTCCATCCTTCTGTTCTTCTGTTCTGGGCCTCTTCAATGAAGCTTGATCAGGAGAGTTCTGGGCAGCATCGCTAGCAATGATGGGCTGAGTTGTAGGATCGCTAACCACTTTCAGCGGAGCTGTGGATTTGGTGGGAGGAGTTTTCAAACTCGAGTTTCTCTTGGCTGCTGCACCTTTCTTGCCTTTCGGCTGAAGGAATGGAGGAACTGGGCCGCTTTGATTCGACATACCTAAACAGTGAGACAAAGGACAAGTTAATAAACAGTTCAATCAAATATATGCGAGGACAAGTATGATACAGTTGCACAAATAAAATAAGTAATGCGATCCTAAAGTCCTATGGCTATTAGGTATACCCTCATCTACTATCTCCACGTGAGAAGACGAGGCCTCTTCTTGCGCTTTTCTTTTTCGCGAAGACCGCCTCGCGGTAGAAGGCCCCGCTTCGGGAGAAGATCCTACACCTTCCTTAAGAAACCCACAGTCGATAAGGTTCTCTAAGGATAGGAGGGTTCGAATATTTCTTTCTGCGGGGGTGGATTTAGTTAACACTTCATCAGCACGGCGCTTTTCTTCGCCCTTTAGAACGGTGCGAACTGGACCAACTGCGATGCCAAAGGAGTTGTTAAATTCGAATATTTTAAAAAAATAATAATGAAGTTCGTTATTTGAAGAGATGTCTCACCAGGCAAGTAGTTGAAACTTGTCTTCACCCTGGGGACCTCGTGAACATACAGAAAGGGTTCCTTCCATGAGCCAGCATTGCTAATTCCTCCAGGCAAGAGATTCTTTTTGTTGAAATCAGGCCATACGGAGAAATAAACGTAGCCAAAATCTTTTTCTCCGCATCGCTTGAGTTGGAGAAAGTAACCCATAGTTTTCGCGTCCATGGGTGGGTATCCCAGCTTGTGGTAAAGGATGTAGAGGGCAATCATGGATCTGTACCCATTGGTGCTGATTTGGATGGGTGCGAGGTAGTATGACTCGCAGACATCTCGAATAAAAGGGTGAAGGGGCGAGGAAACACCAATCTTCATCAGGGGCACCGTCAAAACCATCCTCGGTACCCTGCCACCATTCTCCTCATGATTAAAGCGGTAGCATCGCATTTTCTTCTTGGGTAGGATAATTTTACCCTCGGGACGGAACTTCTCAACCCCTTCTCTGATTGTTCTCTCAGTGAGGGTAGAAGACATGTCGCGACAAGCGAGTATGCGAGGCTTGCCTGGTTTAATCTTCGAGCCCGGCTCGATATCTTCAGGGCGAGGCCCATCAACGTATATAACCCCTTCAAGTTCTGGTTGAGGAGTTGGTACATATGGTGTAGGAGATGCTTCAGGGATGTAGTTGTAGTCTTTAAAATTGACAACCCTGGACACCTCATCGAAACCACCATCATCTGAGGATGGTTCTTCATAATCATCGTCATCAGAGTTAGCTTCGTTGTCTGCACCTCCTTCGATGTCGTAATAGGCTTCGCCTAATGAATCTACTGGAGAGTCACTAATGGTTATGGGAGAGATGGGTTTGGTTGGAGGTAAGTTTCTGAGAATTTGCACCACTTGCGAGCTGAAGGCTTCTCCTTTCTTCATGAGAGCCTCTATCTCTTGTTGGTCCTGTGTTCTTTCAAGTTGGGGCTCGCTCTGTGCCGGGAGTATATCTAAGGATTGATCTCGTGAGCTCGATGGACGTTTGGATCGCCATTTGTTTAAGGGCACTTCCCTGGTATATTCTTCATGTGACCACAGAGGGTCAAAGTATAGTTTGAAGGAGCTTTCGCTTGTACTTGTTGCTTTTGCGATGTTAGTAGCAGCCTCGCTGCTAATTCGTATGTTTGGAATAGAAGGTGTCTTTGAACTGTCAGTCGACATCTGCAAAAGAGGTTGAGTAATTCAGTGTGTGCCCTTACAGAAAACAAAGGGGGATAAAGGGAGAAAAGAATAAATAAATAGAGAGGTTCTATGTGTTCCTAGGAATCGCGTCAGGATCTATGAAGGGAACGTTTCTACACTTCTAAGGGAAGGATCGCAGATCTATCTCAACGAGGTGGGATCGCTACTTGAAATTAACGTGATAGGGTCGCGACTAAAAATGGTGGCATCGCATACGATTAAAGCTATCTAAACATGCAATTGAAATGAAGAACAATTATTTAAATGCAAGAAGAAAGGAAAGACTTACTTTTTCTTGATGAAGATTGAAGAAAATTGGAAGAAGGTTGGGATCGCTTGAGAGATTCTTTGCGTTTGATCTGGGAGCAAACTGGCAGCACTTTGACAAGGTGTTTGTGAGAATGAAAAAAGGAAATGATAGTGACAGGGTATATATAGCCCTCAGGAGAGAGAAAGGTGTGGGACACGTGTTGCAATCTCAGCCATTGGACACATATCTCAAGACACAACAGCTGTCAAAACCTTTTAGATTCTTGGGGTCGCGACTACTCCAACGGTTATATCTATTCTTGGGATCGCTTCGTGGTGACAATTAATGATTCTTGAGTCCATGTCGCATCTCTAATGGCAACCTGGACTCGGGGGGTAGTTGTTATGCCCAAATCTGGCATAATAGCTAAATTGATTTAATTAGCTAAATTGATGGTTTATAGTCTATGATGGGCCTAGAGGATGAAGATTGGGTCACTAAAGCCCATTATTGGAATCAGCCCAACGTGCCTTGGCAAAGGGATCGCTACAGGGTTGCGCCTCGCAACACAGAGCCTCGCTGGCGATGCCCATCAAGGGATCGCTTCGCTTGTGCATCACATTTATCACTTACAGCAAGATCATTCTCTTCTCTGGAAGGCTCATAGCGAGGCCTCCATGAGGTCGCTTGGGCAGACTGGGATCGCTTCGCATGGCCAGGCCTTCTTGAGGTCGCATGCAAGGGCCCTGATGGATCTTTTGTTGAATAAGTCTATCCGTTCAAGGTCATGGGCTTCTACAGCTGGATCATGAATTAAGGATAAGATTGGTGACTCATTGCCATGTCAGCCCTAGATACATGGGCTTGGACCTTGGCTTATCTCTTAAAACCCTAGCCCGTCTAGGTAACTTGTGGCCCAAGAACTACGTCAGGCTTGATCCCTATAAATAGGGTACGTAGGCACCTTGATACGATATGACAAACAGTTTACCTGAAATCATCTATCAAGCCCAGCCACATTCATACACACAAACCCTAATCACTCTTCTTCTTATAAGCAAAATATCCGTATTTTGCTCCACCAATCCAGCAAACCTCCGCAAACATTGTTATACCAATTTCTCCCTATAACACTTGTATATACCTTTTTTGCGTACCAAGATTTAAATCAGTATAATCAAACAATGACATATTTCTACTCAAAATCATGGTTTTTCTTTAAGAAGTATAATTGTCATAAATGTGACAGCCCGGAAACCCGGTGCCACTAAATAACAGTATAAATAAAATAATTAAAGGCACTCTCACAAATTAGGATCGTTTCCATGTTATGGCACCAAAACAAGACTACTAAAACGAAGATATTACAAGCCCAGATGTTATTAGAATAACCTCCATAAGAAGTTATGCCAATAACCAAATATTACATAGATTTTAGACTACACTCAGTTTTACAACACATATTTGTTACAACTAGTCCAGGAGATTATTCACTACTAGTCTATCCTTGCTTTCCTACCTGCACTGGCATCTGGAAATGGAAACGAGCGGTAGGTATAGCTACTCTCTTATGGGCGGTATGACGAACTCGGGCCATCTTCAGTCTTTACTGAAAGCTAGGTTAGAAAATATTAGCAAGGGTGAGCCAAAAAATGCTCAGCAAGTATATATACTAGCATTCATGCCCGTGCTTCGCACACGGGTCTTATTTTTTTTTATTTTTTTAATTTATTAATTAAACAATGCAAATTGTTTTAATCAATTTTAACGGCGCATATTTCCGTTACCTCCGTTTAATTTAAATCAATATCCTTACTTGAGTTTGCCAAACGGACACATATTCGTTTTCAATTTTAATTATGAACCAATTTTTAACGGTGCATTAATTGAAATTCCATATCCTTGATGAATTTATAAGCAACTTGGATTCTGGTAAAATAGTTTTCTTGGTACGAAACGGAATACAATGGAACGTTGAGATAAAATCATGTGCTGAATGTTTTGTTTGTTTGATGATAAATTCATCGATGTTTATAATATTACAGGAAAATGATTTAAAAATATTTTTTAATATAGAGAAAAAAATTGTGCCATATGTGCCAAATGTCTGCACTTTGCCCGCGCTACGCGAGCTACATATACTTGTATTATTTTTATTATTTTTATGAAATTAATTAATTACTTCATGAATTAATATAACAAAAAAATTGAAGTTTATTCTTTTCTTTTGATTAATAACTTATGGAAATATATATTCATTTTTTTAATAATCATTAATTTTTTACTTTTTAATTTAATCAAACTGATTTGAAATGTTCCTTATTTTCAAAATTTATTTAGATAAAGATTTTTTTTTTATATTAATTATAAGATTAATCAAATTTCAAACAAAACACTTGATATTAAAAGCAAAAAACATCATATTACAGGTATCTCAATATCATAATGAAAACTCATATAATGGTAAAATGCAATTTATTGATGACATATTACAAAAAATTGTTCAAAGGAAACTCAAGGCAAAAACTTAATAGTAGTCTAGACTTTTAACCAACATTTATTCATCTTAACAAAATGGTAAATTGCAGAAACATGCTTCAATAAGAAATAAATATCGAACACCATAGATCATACAACTTGCTGCAAGCTCGATCAATGCGTGAACATGTATCATTTCTTCATACTTCCCATGGACTATTAGCAAACCTACAAAACCATCATGATATATACTTTGAAAAATGGATTGTCCAAACTTTGATAAAGATGGAATTATGTTTTCTCGCAAAAAATATTATTAATACCTTTCCCTCATGATAGAGACAGACTCATGTTCATGGTTAAAATAGAACTTCGTAGCTTGAGTAGTGATGCACTTGACTATGGCTGAATATATAATATGAAATTTTTTAGAGTACGTGGGATATAGGACAACTAACACAACATTTACTATTGTCTAACAAAGATATGATCAAACTAACCCTTATATTGATAAACTCTAACACTTGTTATTATAGCAACTCTGGGAAGTTCTTGCTCTGCTTCAAACAGTTGCTCAACTGTTGGTATCATATCTCCAAAAACATTCACTGGGAATGAATTTCTGTACATGCATAAATGTCGTTGAGTAAATTAAATTTTTACTTGTATACAATCCAACAAAAATATTAAAATTGCATAAAAATTTAATCCACCTCCCATCAGTCAACACCAAATTCAGTAGTTGCAGATTGCCATTCCGTGTAGGTATGACCCGAATCTCATCACGATGCTGTATGACTCCAATGATATCTGTAGTTAAAGTCATTTGACATATTAGGATTCAGATACACAATGATGTAATATATATTAAAATCTTAATAAGTGACACCAGAAAAATTACCAATAGTAGTTGGAGGAGGATAATTTGTTACATGTGAATCTACATAAGAGTGTAAATCATCCAAATGAACAAATTCAAATTTGTTACTTGGAATGTTCAAGTCGTTGCCAAGAATTCTTTCAACGGATGTGTGATTAGAAAACCTGAGTTGAATTTGAGAAGATACTGGCCTCAGAAATCCAATAGCTTGGCTGGTGTGAAAGTTTGAAATTTCATAAATTCCTCCTTCTACAATATTTTGTCCAAGCAAATTCCATGTTTCAGGTCTTACAATTGCATGAACATGATGATCCTGCGAATTAGGTTAAAGTAAACATTAATCGACTGAATAATAACACAACCTTAAACAGAATATATGAAATAGGAAAAGATTCTTACAGCATTATCAAGCAGAATCAGATTGAATCGAGTGACAACTCCACCAACATTAGTAGACCACACTCTTGTAACACGAACTCTCACCCTCCAGTTCGTCCTTGTTGTGTCAAGTGATGAAAGTGTATCGAACATTGCTGTTTTAAAGTAAAAGCAAATAAACGGTTAGAGTGTAAGACACAATAATCGTAAAGACCATAACATGGAACAGAGTCCAGAATTGATTGGAAATTTGTAGACTAACCTAATTGGTTTTCCACAGCTTAAAACTTTATATGTTGTGGTTTGACAAATGAGGTACTCGATCTTCATCTATTTATACAAAACCTTAGTTAATGTAGGAAAGGATAAGTGTATCAAATTACAAATCACTGGCTAAAAATACGTTGTCATATCAATTATAATCGTCAATCATCCATATCTTATAAGTAAAGAGATATGGTTTACGACATAAATCTACTGGATTGCTGATCCACTAAGTCATGAGATAAATTAGAGAAATTTAGGATTATGATTGAGTAATCAGCTTAATATAAATCAACTATTTGATTCATATAAAATAGATGATAATAAAACATAAGATTGGTTGTTACGATTTTCCTAAAATCAAGGTTCTCCAGTTTTTCCATTTCTGTTAGTTCTGATATGTACAACAGGAGTCGGAAACATGTGACTTTAAAATATGCTAATTTGTTATGGTTTCCTTTTTGCTTAGGCATGCCTCTATTGTGGATTGTTTCACTTGTGTAAAATTAGTGATCAACAAAATGTAACATTTAACAGTAGAATCAGACAGAGGTTACCTTAAAATAGTCTGATATTCTATATGGGTTCAATCTCTATCTTCATTAACTTTGCTCAATCGCAGAGATCTCAATATCTTGTTTATGCTGCAACTGTATGTTCCTATATCATACAGTTGAGATTCATTAATTTAAGATTCATTTTGATTTACTATATCAATATTTTAATATTATATTTGAGCGTTAAGATTATATTTGAGCGTTAACCATATATATGCTGATATGCAATATAATAAAGTGTAACACGTACTGCTTCTCTACATTCATAACAAAGAAAACATAAATTTTTCCAAACAATCACAAATATATCGTATAAACGGAAATTAACCGTAATGGAAATTATTAATCAACAGATACATATAACTTCACTTGAAATGTCTCAAACGCAAAGAGAATTCTGGTAGAACAGTACTATTCCAAACTGAATGAAATTATAAACTTGCACAGGCTAAAAATATTGTCTTCACAAAGTGACTTATTTAAAACTTATAACAAAAACTGCAACAATGAATAAAAGGACTTCTGAATGCGTTGATCATCCTTGCACTCCAAATATCATTTCTCCTGCAAAATTTTGGTTCTGTCAGTATTTGCTTATGATTATGGTAAAAAATTACCAATTTTGAAGATTGCTACTATGTGTTGGTATTTGATTATGATTATGTGTAGCTTTTTACCACTTTTATCTTCTTGTTGACTGATTTTGCAGATCCTGGTGTCTTTGAAATCTCAACAGCATCATCAAGTGACTACAACAAAACAATGAATGAAGTTAGTACATTTTAGTAATATCAATAAAATATATAATCAAAGTAATAGTATACTAACTTCTGTTAGATCAATAGATGGAATCTCTGGGTGATAGGAAGATTCCGTAATCGAAGTGTCTGGTGTAGAAGTTTCATAAATATCCTCTGCATTGATTAGGAATATAGCATCCTCTTTAGTTCCTTTAATTACTTCAATAATAGTTGTAACTTCTTTCCCAATGATACTTGTAAGCAAAGCAGGTCTAACTCTTGCAACTCTATCCTCCTTTTTAGAAAAATGACATAGTTCGAATCAGATAGTACAATCACCATAATTCATATACTTATGATATAAATGTGAGATATTCAATATTAACAGAATGAATAGTATGTGAAAACATTACTTTTGGCTGAGACTGGTATAAATTTGATGCACTACATCCAATCAATCGCTTAACAACGCGGTCCATGAGGAACATAGTACAGTTGATTGTAAAGTCTACTGCAGAGACCTTAACGCAAAACCTGCAACAATGTAGTTTAACATGTTTAGTTTGTAAGGCATATTAACAATACTTAAATGAAATCAAAGGTGGATGGTAATTAACTGGAGACCTTTTCTCCGCAAGAGGCATGTTGCGAGTACACTTGTTACACTTGAATCTCCTTTCAATCAACTCTACCACCTGGTGACATTTACTACATGTGTCCAGGTACCAATCACTACAATCTTCTAACTTAGCAATGGTGAAAGTGCAATATATCTTCTTCTGCACTTGTAAAATATTATTTCCAAATATTAGACATTCTAAAGTTTTTAATTAAGCCTATATTGGCGTAGAGAATTTATAGTAGACATCACCTCTACTTTCTCAGAAATGTTTTCATTCAGTTCCTGCAATGATAGTTTCTCAAAAGGAGTAACTATTGTCAAGGCATAGCTAAGCTCATCAACATTTTTAGTTGCCTTGTAACCATCATCTTCAAGGCTGAGACAAAAAATTAAATTAAATTAATTAGTACATGAATAGTATCTGATTACAACTACTTATAAAATTAATCACATTCCAAAAATTATCAAAAAGTATATTTTCAAATTATATACCGCTGTCTCATCTCGATGACCGACTCATCATTCAAGTTGAAATAAACTTTTGAGGATGGTAATGTGCTAATTTGAACAGAATCTGACATAAAACAATGTATACGTGATAAAAAATTATGATCAAAATATATCGCATTAATTAAATATAAAATAATGAATTTTGACGTAACGGCTATAAATATTTTTAGAGTACATACTCTTAAACGTAGCCATCTTCGTACTTGAGAGGATTACAATAATAGCTTTCTCAGCATCATGCTTATAGTATTCATCATTGCATGATATAGCCAAATCTCCCCAAATGCCAACTCTATGACGATAACTACATATTATAAATATATAACATTAAAAACATTAAGTTACGAAATACGAATTGTGAAACATGTAAGCTTAATAAAACGTATCAAAAAATTTCATTAACCTTCCATCGCATAGTTTGAATCTAACAATGTCTCTCTCACCAAACTTTGTGGATATCTTCCTGACTCTTTCATAGTCCTCCACAACTCCAATAAGATCTAGAATTTAAAAGAAAAAATATCAGAAATTGTATATTCAAACACATCTCTTGCAGCTCTATATGACTATGGATGGAATAATGAAATAAAATATAAGTAACCTATCGCAAATTCTGGATTTTCATTTTCCTCCAAACGATTTGCTTCAACTTCCACATCACCTAGATCCAAGAATTCAAATTTATAGGCAGGTATAATCTTCTCATCAACGCAGGCTTCGAAAGTAGTTGCATTAGTAAATCTTATGCAAATATTAGTTGAAACTGGCTTCAAGTTGCCAACAGCATCACGCACGATAAAGGTCTGAACTATATAAACACATCCTTCTTTGACATCCTTGCCAATAACTTTCCACACATCAGCATAAGCAAATGAATGGATATGGGAATTCTACACGTACAAAATAATAAAAAGGTTTAAGTAATTAATGATACAATCTGCATTAGTATGTTCCGAAAATGTAATGAACAAATAACTTACATCATCATCTAAAAGAATGAGATTGAATCCTTTAGTTGTGCCACTATCAGATGATACGGTTGGCCACATTCTGGTTACTCTGACTTTAATCCTCCAATCAGTACCTGCTTTTTCCAGATTCTGAATATGGTGGAAAGAATACAAATATCATAGCGCCAATCTTTAGAGAATTGCATATGATTAATTTAACATCCGAACAATAAATCAAAAAACATAGAGTAATTATCTTATTATACATGAATAATAAAATTTAACAGAGTCGATCGACTCGATTTAAGATCTTTTGAATTGTTTGTAGATTAAAAACAGAATAATTCTCTTATTATACAGGAATAATAAAAACCAACACTTAAATTTATCGAATCAAATTTGCTTTGTTCTTGGATTGTCTTCTTTTGAACGTCTTTATTTTTTGTTTGATGCATCCCAAAAAAGAATCTTCACGGTATCACATCTGCATATCTATAAAAATCAAAGAATTAATATTTCTATATTAGATGTTATAATGCTAAGCAATTAAGTTAATTTTTCATCAGAAATATCTGGATATTACAAAGTTCTAATAATGTCAAAAGTTGTGGAATATATGTTATAATTTGATTTACCTTTGCCTCATAGCATCGGCTTCCTCCATATCTGGATTCACATATATCCTTGAACATGGCAAGGTGACGATTGAAGGAGAATCTGAAACATGTCAAATATATATTACTTAATTAGAAATTAGTTTTTAATATTTTAAATTAGGCATCTATGATTTTAAATATTCTAAAAACTCACACATAAACATGTGTAGCCTGACACTTGAAAAAATAAGAACCATTGGTTGTTGAAGAGCCATTTCAAACATTTGATTTGTACTTGCTATCATATCTTCCCATACAGAAACTCTAATGGAGCACCATCCATCGGTTAAATTAAAAGAATATACCTGTTTTTCACCAGTTCGAGTAATTATTGTTTTCACCTGCCCAGGATTTTCAACAACTCCTATAACATCTACAAAACATAATATGACTAAAGGTCAAAAGAATATTTGGACTATGGAATCCTGTCGTGACAATGTATAGTAAAATTTTACCTATTGTGTAAATAGGAACTTGATCTATAGCATAACCACGTGCCATTTCGTATACATCAGCCAAATTAAGAAGATCAAATTTATGTAATGGTATACTCTGGTCATCTCCAACAATCTGTTGGACATTAGTATGATTACTAAAGTCAATGCACTTAGCTGACGACACAGGTCTCATACTTCCAGTTGCATCATGGATGATAAAGTTACTTATATCATATATGTTTCCTTCTAAAATAGTCGGTCCAAATAAATTCCAAATGTTCGGAGAAACTCGTGCATGAACACGCTCATTCTGAAAAGATGGAAGGCCATTTGATTTAGTCAGAGAGATTAAAAAATAATACCATTATGTTTAAAATTTATTCTTACATTTGAATCGAGAAGAATGAGATTGTGTTTCAATATCCCATTTCCAACTGACGAAATAGTTGGCCAGATCCTCATTACACGGACCTTAACTCTCCAATTGGTCCTCGTGCTATCAAGCGAAGCAAGTGAATCAAACATACCTATAAGATTATTTATAATTATAAAGGTACAATAATAAGGTTACATGATGCAAACTAAAAAAATAGTAAATGAACATCGAGGGAAGAGGTTTAGTTAATGCATTAGTATTACCTCTGAATGAGCTTTGCTTCTTCTGAATGATATGTGATTAGGACTACTACAAAAAACGACATGATCTATATATCATCTGATAAGGTCAATCAAGCATGTGTTTAGGGATGATATTTGAAGATTATTTAAAAGGATAGTAATATGTACACTTAATGATTAATTATTAAGATCAATTATCTTGATGATTATATCAATGATTAGTAATATGTACACTTAATGATTAATTATTAAGATCAATTATCTTGATTTCTATAGCATCTGAATTATTTAATTAGTTGATTACAGTATTACAATTTACTTAGTTTGTATGACACATTTATACAGTTGAAAGATATTTTTGGTATTTGTATGATTGGACTATTTTAATTGTACAATGCATATATTATAAGAGTGAAGTGTCAAACTGACTTTTACATTTAGTCCAAAAACCAAGATTTTAAATTTTAAAAATTTATCTTTTATACTCAATTTACCACATAAGGAACTTAAAACATTGAACAGACCATTGCCAGTTTATTGGATTATCCAGATCATGGTCAAATATGTCTTAATACTCATAATAAGACATGTGTAAAAATATGAAGAATAGGATACATGAAATGTCTGTTTCATATGTAACATATTGCTATTCTAATGTAGACATCGGCAAATTATAAAAAACTTCTTCGTACACCACATTAGCAGTAACGTTGGTTGAACCACCATTGTCATTGCATATCAGTATGTGCAATCCAGCGGGAGATGTAACTCTAGAAACAGCAACATATAAATCAATCTTTAGCGCCAATAAATCAATCCAAATTTGAATAATTTTGATTAAAAAAATATATCTAATCACGATTATGATTTTATCATTAATGTGAATGATATGATCATGTAAATAGGGTATATAAATTTAGATAATTGTAATTAATTAAATATATTGTATCAGGTCTAATACATTTACAAATTCATCATCATCACTGTACATTATAAAATGAATTAATACTATTTTTTGGTAAATAATTATTTAGTCATGGTTTTGTTTTAAAACAGTAAAAATAGAACTATACTTTGCGATAATACTTATACATTCCTTTTAAACTTGGAACAACAAATGTCATACTTGGATTAAAATTTTCATTACAGTAGCATAAGATTCGTAAATGACAAAAAAATCAACATATTTTTTTAAATTCAATATATTTTAGTAATGCTTGAATTATTATTTGATTTTATTTATTTTATTTTAGTAATGCTTGAAAACTTTAATTTCTATATAATTAAAATGAATAAATCAACATTATGCCAACATCTTTGCTCCAAGATCCATCTTTAACAAATAAAAGTTACAACTACATTTTAGAATCAACAAAAAAAACTTGAAAGCGTAAATTGTATGACATAATTACATACATAATAGAATATAGAAATCGCTACATGCCAAGACGTTCATGTTGGAATAATTTATTTGTCCAAATTACAAATTTGGATTTATTCAGAATGTTCAATGCAAAAAATTAAAAAATTACGCGAATACCACAAAACAAAATTATTTAAGTAAACCATAAAATATTATAACGTGGATTATCTTTCACATTCCATGAATGTGAAAGTATTGATATTCTTGATCTACCAGCCTCTGCCTAATCCTTGCAATAGATCGATACTCAATATTAATAAATAATCTTGATTATACAAAATTCATATTTCAATATTCACAATAAGAAATTTAATTTAATTTATTGTTTTTAAAATAATATCAAAAAATATAAAAATTCCAAAAATATCAACATAGGCATATAAATTCCACATATACATCAAGTAAAATGTATATGTACAAAAAGTATAGAAGTTTACTCACAAAACTTATTCTAATTAAAAAAAATTGATAAACCATTAAATTAAGTCGTGGAAGTAATATAACCCACCCACCAATATCTTTGTTTGTTAAAAATACTGTACATCAAACATATATATGCCATGATCATAAGAATTAATAATGGATTAGTGGAGAACATGTCATAGAACGTGGAAGTTAAAAAACAAACCAATAACTTTGCATGTTAATCAAACATCTATAAATTCAAAGGGGGATACTCATCATTGTTTCATAAGGTTTGTTCATTACTTAGAATCAAAAGAAATGAGTTCAAGATCAGCAAAAAGGAGAAGGTACTCAAGCATCAAGTCATTGTTGGTGAATGACTTGAATAATATCAATCTGACTTCTGCAGATCTAAACGAAGATATTCGTTTAGCAAATGAAGATTTCGGTTTGTTTTTCAAGAGCATGGAGGATAGGCAGACGGAACTATTTGCTCGAACCATTGGAATTGAAGAAAAATACATGTACATATATATGTCTTAATTGTATCATCATGCTTGTGTTTTCTGCATTATAACAATGATCGTATGGTTTTAAAATATAGGAACATAACGGAAGTGGTGACAGGAAACCAACATGTATCGACTGGTCAATCTTCACAGCAAGAAGTTCAAGTGGACAATGCTTATGTAGGAAGAGAACGCAGATTTGTAGAAGATACAAATGTATCTCTTGTTGGGCATGTGAAACAGTTTCGACTGCTTGTGGAAGAGATGTTATCAGGATTTAAGAAATTTGAAGCACATTGGACACAAAAGCTAAATGACTGGTTAACTAAAGCTGGTGAAGTGGAGGAACAGCGTGCAGAAATGAGCGCTGGACTTGTGGATTTCACACGTAATATATAGTTCTGTTATGAGTCTTAATCTTAATCTATCAATATGCATTGGTACTAATTAAGATTTCTATATTGTCTGAACCTTAATGTTTAGTTATTCATTTAAGTCTTAGGGAGATTGGTGTAATATTCCTAATTTGTGTACTATTGCTGAAGTACAAACGTTTTCTGTTTTATCCTATGTTCCTATAATTTACCATTGTCCTCTGTTGTTGGATTTTGTATGAATAGCTTAATATGGAAATAAGTATAGTAGATTTTGAAACCTTATTTCAAAATGCACCAGGAGCATTAATAAATATAAAACACAAAGCTACCAGGAGCATGAGCAAGCCACATTATGTGAAGTTCAACAGGATAAGACAAAGTGTTGTGGAATTTGATGAATTAAGATCAATCTCTCTATACGCATTTGGACAGAATAAAATATTTGCTGATTTTAGTAAATGGTAGTTTTCTGTTGGAGATGGCAAGGTGGAGTACATTTGTACTTCTTTGGACATTGGTGACATATTGATAAAGATAGCAGAACAATATGTTGTACATTCCTCAAATGATCCTATTTAGACCTTTTTTTAAATCCCTTATCTGTTTATATCCTATGTTCCTATAATTTACCATTGTCATCTTTTGTTGAATCTTCTATGTATACCTTAATTTGGAAAAAAAGTAAAGTACATTTTGAAACCTTATTTCTAAATGCACATATAGCATTAATCAATAGAAAAAACAAAGATACCAGGAGCAGGAGCAAGGCACATTGTGTGAAGTTCAACAGGATAAGACAAAGTGGTGGGGAATTTGATTTGCCTGATCAATCTCTCTATACGAATCTGGCCATTTGCACTATCATATACAATCCCAGATTACATCACATTGATCGTATATTTCACAGAAACAACATGCAACAATATTTCACAGAAACTTAACACATATATATTGACAGACTTAATGAAATCATTCATATTTGACAGTAATCAGAAATTTTGAGCAAATGAATTAGAGTCAATAGAACATGCATACATTAAACAGAATGTTAAATAATTCATCAAACCATCAGTTAGACAACATACAGAATTACATTATAATGTTTAATCAGCAACAGCAGAAAGGAGAATCTTGAACAACAGGATCTGCACTTTGCAATAAGCACAATTGGTGTTCCACATATGTGCCATTGCCAAGCGTCTCCCATATCCTTGACTGCTATGAGAGGTACTACTTTCAACAGTTTCATCGCATAGTGAGTTCCACAACTCATCTTCAAGAGGATGACCTTTGAGTTGATACATTGGTTGTTTGTTTCTTGCATTTGGACAAAACTTGTAAATCGGCAAAAGATAGTCCCTCTCAAACAAAAAAGAGTACATTTCTTCGAGAAACTTAATAAGTTCTATTATCCTAGATCTCAAATATGTCTGATTAAGCAGTGCATACATCTCTTGAACACTCTCATCTCTATGAAAAGTTCTATTTATTGTTTTAAAAAAAATGAAACAAAAGGAGGAAGGAAAATGATCACCTGATAAAGAGGACAGAATATAAAGATGATGTGGAACATTCTGATTAAAAAATAAGCACCGAATGGAATTGTAATAGAGAGCTTGTTCCACGTTATGCCTAACAGCAAAAGTGATAAAACCATGAAACTGGTCCCGTGTAACCTCTATATTATGGTTATGGAACTGGTACAAAGAGTCCCAGTCAAGCCTTTCAAGAACACGCTTGATTCTTGGAGTAGTTTGCTTAGTGACCCATGCCATAAGAGACTTAACAAAGCTGTTGAAATCTCCTACATCTATTATGATGAATGAAAATAGTAAGGCAAGGATATCAGAACGAAGATTCTGAAGCATTTTGATTAGAGATTTAGAAGATTGATAGTCTAAAAGATTAGAGTTGAAAAGTGAAACTGAAAGAGCAAAGCACTGTAAACTATGTATTGGAGAATGGGAGAAGATGGAGTAAATGGTTGTGTTTTGTCTCCAGCATAGTTGCATGCAAAAAGACTATTGATATTCTAAAACCTTTTTTATCCCTTTAATGTCAGGTAATAATGTAATGTATATTTTTATTTAACGTGTGTAGATGTTTAACTTGGAAATCTAAAATTAATAATGACTTGGATTCTCTATAATTTTAATCAATTAGATTCAATGTATTGTGTGCAATGAAATAAACTTAAATTTTACTAATGTAAATATATTATTTGTAATTTTCTTCTTACGTTATATTACTATATATATGGAATTTATATGGAGTTTGTCTATATCACATTTATTTCGGTACAATTCTGCTCGTATTTCTTTTTATAATTTTTCCAAATATACCATAACCTCGATTGCTCATAAATTTCTTCATTTTTTTCTTAATATTAATATAATCTTTGTATTTTTTATAATATTAATAAACTTTTTTTTAAAAGATTAGTTTACATACAAATATAAAAAAAAGTTATATTAATTTTATTAGTAACAAACATTGATTTTAGTTTCTAACATGTAATAATTCTTTGTATAAACTTATGTGATTTTTGACAATAAATTCGATTCAATAATTTAGTAGTAACACATCATAAAAATATAGATAAGTATGCTTTGACATTCTATTAGTTTGAAGTATGACTTGCGTATATAATTAATTGTGATTTTTGACAATAAAGGCAATGATATTTAAATTAAATAATTTTATAAGAATTGTCAACATAGTTATATTTATATTATAGGTTAACAAATTAAACAAAGATAAATCATGATTTTAATTCTAAATATAATTTTCTAACGAAGTAAAAATTTTATTTGCTAATCAATATAAATTCTTCAATATAGTAACATTTTCAATATAGTAAAAATTTTCTAATGTGAAATAAATTTTATTTCAATATAGTAACATAACTTTATAAATATTTTTTTATTTAAATTCTTCAAATGACAAAGAAAAATAAATTTATTTACAATCACATTTTAAACATAAATAATTTTAAAAATTTTTAAACTCAAATATTACTAAATTTGGAAATTGGTGTATCAATATGTAGTGCAACATATACCTCCAAACATTAAGATTGTTAACCGATATTGGAAAAAAGGAGATGGTGTGATCTTTAGGAAATAAAACCAATATCCTTAATGGAGTTAGCCGAGCGTACACATATCCGTTTTTATTTTTTATTATTCATCAAATTTTAACAATGTATTTTAACAATGAATTACCCGACCAATTTGTGATGGTTTATTTTACTTATTCTAAAAGGGAGGAATTTGTCAAATTGCTTCCAACATTAAAAAAGTAAAAACATCAAATGTTCGATAAATAATACTGATTAGGGATAAAATCCTAATTATTTATAAAATAGAACATGTGTGGAAATCATCACTGCTGGTTATCCTTCCAAGAATAGTAGTTGCATGATCATGGAGCAAATATATTAGGCTCATATGCTTGATCAAGTAACCTGTAAAGAAAACCAAAAAAAAATAAATTGAAATGTTTTTAAATGCAATAAATAATATGTAAATTTTCAATTTTGTTGATATGTATAGTATAACATATACCGTTGCCTCATAACTCGAACATCTTCATAATCAATATTGATGTAAATTTTTGACCAATTTGAAGTACTTACTTGAAGGGAACCTACATATTAATTCAATAAATATTTTGTGTCATTGTACTCGAAAATATAAAACAAATAGTAACATTAGATATGTGTGATGCAAAACGTATTACCATGAAATATACGTGGCCTCATAGATGTTAAAACCACAATAGGAGCCACGTCAAAGTTTCCTTGAAATAGTGAAGCAAATACCTCTGTATGCTCGTCCCATGCTATAATTTTAATTACATTGCTATAAAAGGACATGAAAAGTATCAGTATAAGACATGGCTCATCACGCAAACCTAACATTCCTATAGAAATTCATTACCTTCCATCATATAACTCAAATCGAAGAAAAATTCTGTCTACCCAGGAGGTTTTAACATGTTTAACTGGTTCAATGTTTTGAGCAGCTCCAACAATGTCTAGTTTGACAACATATTTCAAAATAGAGTTATATGGAACTAAAAGAACAAAATATGATTAAAAAAGAAAAATATAAACAAAACCAAACAATACCTATGGCATACAAAGGAGACAAAGTATTTGAAAAAGATGCTGCAATATCATGAATTTCAGGAAATGGTTGAATCTCAAATTTATGCCTCGGAATAGTCCCAGTAGGTATTGCAAAATTGAGAATCCTGGTGAAGGTAGTGAAAACTACAACCTTATCAGAAGATACAGGCCTCATGCGTCCTAATGGTTCTCTAACTATGAAATTTTGTATTTCATAAGTATTTCCTTCAAGAATGGTATTTCCGATATCAAGCCACACAACTGGATAAACAAATGCAATAACATGGTAATCCTGTAATCACAAAAGAGATAACGACACTTAACAATAAGATGACTAACAAATGTCAAACATTAAATTGCATCATAATTATATGTAATACAATACCTCAGAGTCCAGCAATATAAGATTAAAACCGATAAAGTGTTGGTTGGATCCAAACGAAGGCCACATGCGAGTGATACGTACACGGATAATCCAATCTGTTCTAGAATTATTAACTAATGCCAGTTTTTGCTCCATGTCTGCACATGTAAACTGATTGTAGCTTAATCTCTAAAAATTAAACAAAATGAATGAAACTGTATTTATTTTAATACCTTAGATGAAAAGAAAATGTTAAAATATTTGTCAATGAACTGATACATGAGAAGGTATTTATATGTACATGTTGATAAGTTTAGATTAGCATAACATTAGGACAATATTAACGTTAACATAATCGAAATTATAATCATGGTGAATGCAATCTTATAGTTTGTTAGGATTACACATAAAGAATCATACTGGGATATCTCATTATTGATTAGATAGAATATTTTGTTAGGATTACCATCAGACTTTATTTGATAGATTAGTATCTAATGATTTCGAAATTAAGATTACACAAACTGGCATATGAAGCTTCCTAATATATTGTGTGACAGCAAAGAAATCTTTTTGTGTTGCCAATTTGTTAATTTTTCTGGTCATGTAATTATAATTGCAGATTTGTTGCCAGCAATCCTGATTTCTTATTGCTGATATAGTTCTTTGATCATGATAGTAAAGTTTGGAAAATGGGCAAGTTTTGGAATTTATATGTGTAGATGTGGTATAGGTATAGGTATTGTCATTTGCACCAAATATCTGACTTTGATGTTAAGGCTATAGATAAGGCTATAGATATTGTCCATTGCATCGAATGAATGGCGCTGCAGTTTACTTCACAAATTTTTATCTTATTAACACGGGATGATCATGCAAACTTGAAGCAAGATCATGGAACTCTTCTAACAACCAAAGTGATGTTGTAATATCAAGTTTTTTCATGATAGCTCAGTTCCATCAGCATGTCCATGTTTTCTGGATTGATAATGCAATCCGATAAGCATGACCATGTTGTTGTTGGTTTAAGAGACTGTTTTAAATCCCAATATTAACATGATCATGCTGTTGTCCTAAGCATTATCATCTTCTTTTGCAATTTTGTTTATTTTTTTATTTATGTAATCATAGCCACTTTATAAATGGAATCATGTTTATGATTTTAAAATTGTAGGAACAACCTTAAAATTTATTGAATTGTAATCAGGTAATTCCTGAATCATTCACCAAGAGTATTCATGGAAAAAACAAACTTATCAAAGAAAACCATCAACATAATAAGTATTAAATAGCAAAACCGTTGAACAAATTATTCAATTAAAATGCATAAATTCCAAATACTAAATCTTTGATCCAAGCTCTTAAATCAGTCATGGTAGGTATCTTTTCCCAGCAAAACATAATACTCATTTTTCCTGGAAAATGAAAAAATAAATTAATCCTTTTATTCATGAATAGTTAGCTAATAAAGATGCATTTAACTTATTATTGATTGGAAAGTATTAGGCATCAAATTACCACTTTTATTTTCTTGGATGTTGAATGCCTGGTCTCTGGTGTGTCCTGTCCATCCGACAAATGTATCACATTTGGCTGAACGAAAATTGTAACAAAAAAGTTGAGGATATTAATCAGCATGTCAAGAATCTTGAAAGGTCTTAATGTTTCAAATAAAACGAAATTCAAGAATAAATTCCTGTGGATAACTTACATCCAATGAAGTTGAAGTAGAATAAACCGAGGTTGTTGCTCCGGACATTGCAGAACTTGAAGTATTCGTGTCCAGTACATCAACAGCATAATACAGTCTACTCTTTGAAACAATATTATCTTTAGAAATTTCTAATTTTAATTTGAGATCTTTCCCGACCAGAGCTTTGATTTGAGGAGGAAACCCATCAGTTTTAGTCTGTATATGGATATATAATGTATTATTGTTATATGTGTCAATAGAATTTAGAGAAATAGGAATGTTATCCATGACAACTGTTTGTGCGTTTAGAAATATACCTTGATCATGGTTGCTTGCAATTTAGTTGCAGAAGTTCCAATCATTCTTCTGCCAGCACGATCTTTTAAAATGAAGTTGTATGCTTCTGTGGAATCCTCGCCTAGTATCACTATCCTGTACCTGGTTTTGAATGGTAAAGGATATGATTTTATTGTTGTCAAAGATGCAACATACAGTGAGATGGTTAAAAAAATCATATGAAGCTAATAATTTTTAAAGCAAGTAGCAGTAACCTCTTCTCAGACACGGGAATGGGGTTATTGCAAGTATTACAAAAAATACTTCCCTCCTTTTTCTCTATCTCTGTTTCGCAGGTTCCGCAAGTTTCATGCCACCAACTATTATTTTCTTCCACACTGATCACTTTTACCTCACAAATGACATTTTTCTAGGAAGAGTTGAAACATCACAGAGATTGTGAGAATTGTGTATTAAAAATGATTTAACCTATATCATCAAAACAATATTTATAAATTCAAGAACCTTTATATAATCAGCATCTTTTATATCACTTAATTCATTCAATGTCATTGTTTCGATGACAGGAGCAGGAATTTTTGCAATTGGAGTTGCAAAATCATTGTCACCAGCGATATAGCCTTCATCAGCAAGCCTATTTACAATCAATGATAAGTCCATATACATTATCAATGCTGAACTGGAATTAAATAATTAACAGTAATAGAGGTATCCCAAATTTAGTTATGGGATAGTGTATAATACTGACCTCTGACGCATTGCAATTACAGCATCAATATCCAAATTCAAATAAATTTTAGACGATGGCAATGTGTTCACTTGGACAATACCTGAAGAAATAATCCATTATCACATACTCATGAAAAAAATGATTTAGCATAACAATTACATGCTTATCTTAATAACAAATCTTACTCTTATATATTTTCGGCTTTGTACTTGTAACAATCACAATTGTAGGCTGTTCTTCAATTTGATTGTATGCTGCATCTGTTTTCACAGCAAGATCACCCCAAACGCTCACAGTGCTAGAATTCCTGCATAGGTGTAAACATGCATCTGTATCTTATTCGGTGAATTTGCTAACTATGATTAAAAGATGGATGTTTTCCTAAGTTTTTAATGAACACAACCTATTATCACAATGCTGAAAAACCTTCACATTCTACGATAGAGATGTAACATAGTATAAAAATACATATTATTTAATCACCTTCCGTCGGTGATTCTGAATTTCACAATATGCTTTTCTCCATTTACTGTATTGATCAGCCTCACATTTTCAAAATCTTCGAGTGCGCCGATGATATCTGTTAGAAATATAATAAAAAGATATAAGCTGTAAATTAGCATATTGAACACAACAACAAAAAATAATTAAATCTAATAGTACGAAAATAATTGACAATTACCAGTTGAAAATTCTGGACTCTCCGGGTTGGAGTAGGAACTTGCTAAGTCGAATAGATGACCCAAATCAACAAATTCGAATTTATGAGTTGGTATCATAAAGTCATCCACAGTTAACTTTTCGACATAGGTTTTTTGGTTAAAATTGATCAATATCTTTGATGACACCGGCCTCACAGTTCCTGTAGCTTTTTTGGTATAAAAGTTTGAAATTGAATAAAGGCCTCCTTCAACTATTTCTACTTTCTTAGAAAGAGAGATCCAGTTATCCGCATAAACAAACGCTTGTACGTGACAATTCTATAAGAATTAGGTTTTTTGTTAATATACAACAAAATTGTAATAAGATACTGGTAACTAAATGGTAAAGTGAATCAATAATTTCCTCGTATGAAACATGGTAGCATAATTAAATTTATTTATCATATAACAGGAATTGCATAATAAACCAGATGTATATAGCATTAATGATTCAAGACTATGAATGAACTTACATCCTCATCCAGCAAAATAAGATTGTACCCTTTTAGAGTCTCGGTTCCCTTGGAACTTGAAATGGATGGCCACATTCTGGAAATACGCACCCTAACATTCCAAGTTGTTCGTGTAGTGTCGAGTTCTTTAAGCATATCGTAGGTAGTCATGTTTCTGAGGAAGCAAAAGAAAAAAGTTCTATCAAGTTAAACCTTATGCTATTGTTCTGCACATATATGAAGATAAATAACACAATCAGTGGAGAATAGTAAGGTAATTAAATAAGACTGAACATGTACACCTTGGTATTATAATGGCAGAGATTGTAATCGTTGATGGTTGTGCATAATTGAAACCTATGTCGTGCTGTTATATAGGTATTACAAATTACAAATTAGTGTAATTTTCGTATTAATTTTGTATATAAAGTATGGATTATAGAATCATAACCAATCATATCAATTTAACAGTAATTCAGGAATAGATTGGCATATAGATTTCCTAAGAAGCAGAGCATATCAATCAGTTAGAAATCAGGATTTGGCATAACTAATCATATCACTAATCATAACTAATCATAGTATTATTTGGACATAGAAACTCTTTTTGTGTTGGACTTAGAAACCTAAAGGAAGCTATACAAAAACAACATTACTAAGATCAAAATTACTAAGATCAAAATAGGTCAATTAGGTTATAAAATTATCATGTATTTTGATATGAAATTTAAGGCTTTTTCGATTTTTTTTTAAAAAAAAACCTTAAAACCATAAGACTAAAATAATTATAGGATAAAATAGGAAAACATCATAATACTGTAACATCATAAAAATGTTGCAGAAAATCCATTTAAGCATCCCAGAAATTAATAAAAGCAAAAATCCACGTTCTACCAACCAATAAAATAACAACAATCATTTTGATATGATTGTTATAGTTCTGAATAAACAATTAAATCCTAAAACATGTAGGAAATTGTGTTTACAAATCCAACACAAATATCAAGTCATAAACGACGGACAACAAATGAAAGCACATGGTCGCCCTCCCTCATTACAAAACGTAGTTTGTCATTGAGAACAAACTTGTTTTCCTTTACAAACTTATCCCAGCCTTTCGAGAATCTTGGTTTTCCGCCTGAAAAAACAATTCCAACCTTCCACATTCTTTGTTCCATTTTCAGGTACACATGCTTGACTTGATCCCATGTATGGTTCTCAAGAGTTATCCAAGGTGGAATGTACTGTGAAATATAAAAAGAAAAGAGTAACTTATACGAATAAACAGATGACATTGATGCCTCAATATTATAAGCTGTAAGACATTGTAATTACCAGTCCGTGAGAATTCATATCAAAATTTGAGCTAAGCAAAATAGCTTCAAAGCTTGTCCGAAAGTCATCCGCTGCTTCTGTTGCTATGACATTGCCTGCAGCAGAATGAGACTTGAGAACCATAAATTTTCGGGAGATTGATTGAATTCAATCCAACTTTTGTGATAAAACTATTAATAAACATACCTGTAAGGGAGGCCCGAGGAGGAAGAATCTTTTCAACTCCTTTCCTGGATAATATACTAACAGAAAATTCAGTCTTATCTAAAAGCTCGAAAAGAAGAGTATCTCCAATTTTCCAGTACTTGGCCTGTAGGATCACTTGCATACCAACAAACTTTTTCTTAGTTGCCAAAAATGAGAACTGAAATTTTTCTCCGTTCTTCAAAGTTAGATAATTTTTCTTTTTGAGCATGTGTCGAAACCGATCAGCAAACACTGGAGGAATATCCTAATCAATTGATAAGAAAGTTACAATTTATAAGATACATTAATCTGGAAAATGTAATAATTGAAAAATATTATACAGTGGCAACTTAAGCACTTACAATCTCAGCTGATTCTCTATGCTTTTCGACAGTATAAACAATAAATTTCTTCCCAATTCCATTAATATTGTCTGTGATAACATAAACATATGTTAACATCAGTTATCCAATTTACTATTTTCTTTAATAAAAGGTAATTTAATATGAACAGTTGCCTATGTTGTGTTACGTACCTTCCGCATAAACAGGACCTAGTCGAAACCTGTTGGCTGATGGATAATCTATTTCCATACCAGTATCATCAAGTATAAATACAGTAAATATCCCAGCACCATTGTAGTAGAACAATGCATGGACACCGGAATCAGATCGAAAATCATTATAAAACGGAGCCAAGTTGTTAAGCTCATTCCTATCCTTATGAAACAGAACATTGTATTGGTATCCATTTCTATTAATTATCAGAGTGACTTGATGTGGTACATGTTCTGCACATTCTCTAACAAAGCCGGAAGGCAATTTCTACATAAACCAAAGAATGTTATATCAATTAGATGGTGTGTACATTAATCGCGTCATATTATATTATTCTGGTACTTTTGTTTTATATACGATCATGAACAATATTTAGGTTATTACCATTGACGTCCTTGCAAGATCTCTGGGAAACAGGCAAACCATGAATGATGGGTGTGTGTGTTCCTGATAATGATTCATTGCAAAAAAAACTTAGAATAAGGCTTATACAAATAAGGGTCTGTACCAATTAACTACTTTCTAAAGGCATAGAATAAGGGTTATATTTAAGATGTAACATATTTCAATTTTGTGCAAATGTGTAGTTATCTATGTAAATGGTAATTCAAGTAGTTGATTCATGTGTAGTAAACAATCAGTAGGGAAATCGGGTCTGTAGTAATTAACTACTTTCTAAAGACATAGAATAAGGGTTATATTTAAGATGTAACATATTTCAATTTTGTGCAAATGTGTAGTTATCTATGCGAATGGTAGTTCAAGTAGTTCATGTTTGTGAGGTAAATCATGTGTAGTATGGTAGTTCATGTGTTGAGTAGAATGAAAGCAAAATATACAAAGACATAGTAAACAATCGAAGATGGACGACATAGTAAAATAGAACAATACTGATAGTTTCAAATGATTTACCTCCATTGTTGATCAGGAAACGATTAGTGAAAAACACAGCCGGATTAGGGAAGACAGAGAAGGATTTAGGGATTTAGGGAATTAGGGATTTAGTGTTGTATCAAGACGCGTTTATTTTTTATGTGTACAGTAAAACCTCGACAAATTAATACTCGATAAATTAATAACCCACTATAAATTAATATTTTTAAAATAATATTTTGGTCCCTACATAGTAGTGATAGTGTAAATTTAACCTAGATTAATTAATAATCTCACTAAATTAATAAAATTTGCCGGTTCCGATAATATTGATTTATAGAGGTTTTTTTACTGTATATTGATTAATAAGTCATGACAAAGCCCATTAAAAAAACATAAGAAGGAAATATAATTCCTAAACTACTAAAAAATTTAATTTATTATGATTATAAGTTTAATATACACATATTAACAAATATTTAATTACAAAATAAAATAAAATAAATTAAATTACAAAATAAATAACTTTGTCAAGAATATCTTTAATCGATTGATATGGATTTATAAAATAATAATATAATTAATTTTATAATTCATTAACTGTAAAATATTGATAATTTTAATTTTATAATTCATTAACTGTAGAATATCATTAAAATAATATTAATTTATTGAGTTTATACTGTAACGATAAAATTATTTGGCCAGGATTAGGGAAGAAAGAGCAAAATTTACGTATTTAGGACTTATATAGCAGAAAAGTGAATGAAGACACGAAATGTTTTTAACAACACTAAATAAGGATTTATTAATAAGTAATGATTATGTGCACAATGTTAAACTCTATTGCAATACACTGTTACTGAATTGCTATTCAACACTTATGAACAATCTTAATGATTATGTGCACAATGTTTAACTCTATTGCAATACACTGTTACTGAATAACAATGTTCCACTTTACATTTGAACATTGCTAAATTTTAAATGTTTTAAATTTTAATGTTATTTGCTTATGTCGTTATGATGGAATAACATAAATAGAAACATATTATTCATTCTTTCACTAATCAAGTAAGAGTACGGAAACCAAACATTGTTTTTAAAATTACACACTTCCATAAAATGGATTTATTACAACGTATTTAAATTAAAAAACAAAAATCATAGAAATCTTCTCAGAAATTGTGATACTCCTATAGCATGCTTTCCGTAAGATTACTATTCTCCAACAATCACGCCGCCTATCCTTGGTTGAGAATCCTATTTCAGCATATTAAAACATGGAAACAGGTTATTAGAATAAATTAATAACAATTAAAGAATAATGTTAACAATAAATAAATAAATAGTGTAGATATATAATACTTAATTTTGGGATATCATAATACCTTTCCCTCATACTAATAACAGCATCGTGTGCAAGGTTAATATAAATCCTAGAAGACTGGATGTAGGTTAATTCCATGAAACCTGTTAAAGTAAGTTTTAGGAACATGTTTTGTTAAAAGCTATAAAGTGAGAAATAACATGAATTCATTTGGTACAGAAAAGAATATTACAACGAAACATAGTAATCTTGCAACTTGCAAAAATAATGATAGCAGGTGTTTCAACATTGCCTTGGAGAACTGGTTCTAACTGAGCAATCTGTGCATCCCATAGTGACACTTTGATAGAACGCCTAAATAAATTATTATATAGATAACAATTTACTTAGTTTGTATGACACATTTATACAGTTGAAAGATATTTTTGGTATTTGTATGATTGGACTATTTTAATTGTACAATGCATATATTATAAGAGTCAAGTGTCAAACTGACTTTTACATTTAGTCCAAAAACCAAGATTTTAAATTTTAAAAATTTATCTTTTATACTCAATTTACCACATAAGGAACTTAAAACATTGAACAGACCATTGCCAGTTTATTGGATTATCCAGATCATGGTCAAATATGTCTTAATACTCATAATAAGACATGTGTAAAAATATGAAGAATAGGATACATGAAATGTCTGTTTCATATGTAACATATTGCTATTCTAATGTAGACATCGGCAAATTATAAAAAACTTCTTCGTACACCACATTAGCAGTAACGTTGGTTGAACCACCATTGTCATTGCATATCAGTATGTGCAATCCAGCGGGAGATGTAACTCTAGAAACAGCAACATATAGTTGACCGTGAGAGAAAACAGACCTTGGAAGATATAAGCCAACTTCATCTAGAGACTGGCCCTGACTTTTGTTAATGGTCATTGCGAAACACATCTGCACAGGAAATTGTATTCGCTTGAATTCAAACGGCCATTTTGTATCAGTTGGAACCATTTCAATTCTTGGAATGATGTGCATGGACCCAACCTGTGAACCACACAAAATTTCACAAAGAATGCTATTTTTAAGACATTTGCGGACAATCATTCTGGTGCCATTGCAAAGACCCAGAATTTGATTGAGATTCCTCATCAACATTACGACGCTTCCTATTTTCAACTTCAATTCATGTTTTGGAAGGCAAGGCATATTAATAGAATTTAGATACTCAACCGGGAATGCAGTACTGAAATCATTTTGTCCAGCAAAATCATCAGCAAGGGAATCTTGACTGTAGTATGTATGGGTATCTCCCGGTATTAGATCAACGACATAATCATTGACATCACCAACTTCTGCATTAGTGGGTGCAAGAATTGATCTTTGTCTCAAGTATGAAGGATTTGTCATATTTTTAACAAAATCTGGATAAATAACATCAACAATATCCTTAATGAAAAAATTGGAAGACTTGATTAAGAAATTATCAGGAATTACGACTTCAGGATCATGTGTCAAATCATCAGAATTAAGAGTAGGTAAATTACCATTACCCACATCAAGAACCCATTGGCTAAAATCAGCTATTTGTTTATTCTCAGCATCAGATTTTCCAGAAGTTAAACGCATGTTTTGTTGCAATAAGAATACCTGGCAATGATTCCAAATCTTTGAACTGTTCAATGATGCAGAAACAACTTTAGCTCTTGGTGCTTTGGGAATAACTGGCAAAATTTGTCTAAAATCTCCTCCAAAAACCACAGATATGCCACCAAATGGACGCCTTGCTCTATCTGGATCAATTGCAGACATAATGTCTCTCAAACAACGATCTACACTTTCAAAACCATGTTTGTGTTGCATAGGAGCCTCATCCCAAATTATCAAACTGGTCTTATGCATCAACTCTGCAATGTCCGTTCCATGTTTTACACCAGCGGTGGAATACTGGTCTAAGTTTAACGGAATGTGAAATCTAGAATGTGCGGTTCTACCGCCAGGGAGTAATGTGGCAGCAATCCCAGAAGAAGCTACTGGTAGGACAATTTTACCTTCGCTGCGCAAGCCACAACATAGTGTTCGCCAGAGGAAAGTTTTACCACACCCACCACTACCATAAACAAAAAAGATACCACCTTTTCCTGAATGAACACTGTCAACAACAGCTCGGTATACACCCAACTGTTCTTTATTTAAATTTGGAAAAAGTTGTTCATGCTGTTTCTTCATCTCTTCCTTATCATATCCATATTCCTCAGCAAGTAGTCTATTTTCAGTATTTGCAAGAATTACCTCCTCAGGGAATGGCAATGTGGAATAATTTTTCAAAGACTTTCCAACATCATTGAGTAACTTCTCAACCTCTGAAACACAAAAGTTTACATATTAAATAAAATATTATATTTTTAATTATTATGCAATCGTGGGAATAATATAAAATATAAAATTCAATTATGCACTAATCTTATCTATAAAATTTAATTTTCTTCAAGGCATACTCAATCTAGGTTTAATAATAATTGCATGTTCATCAATATTGCCTTCTATTAAATATTATAAAAGTTAAAAGTACAAACCTGACAGAGTAAGATTATGTAATTCAAACTCAGTTAGTTGACGCCTTTTGTAGAGAATATCCTCTGACATACTTTTCCAATGTGATTGCCACAATCTCAAAGGATCAGCAACGTTGTTGTTGGTCAAAATATATACAAATAATTCTCTGAGCTGCCTTGGCATTGAGCTTTGAGCATTCTCTGATAAAGCTACATGCCACTGCTTATCATCAGCAAGTATACCAAGTGCGTCACATGCTTCTTTAAAGGTGTTATAAGTATTACCATCCACAGTACGAAGGTCTTGATAAGACGTTGCTCCCTTCACATGCATCAATAACATGCGCAAGTAAAAAGTCTCACCGGCTGAAGCGTGTATGTCAATTACCCGGCCTACAACATTTCCTTTCTCTCTTAACTTCCATCTTCCTTGGTCCTGCTTCCAAGTGAAATGTGTGGGAAATTCCATGTATGTATAATTCCTGGCTTGAGGCATGTTTCTGTTGGCTTCAAACCAACCTTCTAATTTGCTGTTTTTGTCCTTAGCCTTTTGAGCAACTTTTTGGAGATTCTGGGTTGGTTTGAATGTAACATTCTTGTGATCTGGACAATGAACAGGTAACCTTTCTACTGTTGGCCATCTGTAATGAATATCAAATCCAAAAAGCCTCCAACATGCTTCAACAGCGCACACATACCTTCCATCCAGATATTGTTTAATTTCATTATGATTCTTTTTCTTTCTGCTATTTACAAAATTGTTGCTGGATTGGTCCTTCTTCTTCAACAACATAGTGGCAGTATCATGTCCCTTTAAACAATATTTGAATAAATATTTCAATGATCTGCTGCTGTTACAAACCTCTAAGTTGATGTGACAGTGGAAACGAATCAATAAGTCTCTATTATAAGGAACAACATATTGATTGTCCAAATCAACACCTTTCCTCTTTACAATATTATTCTGCTTTCTCCTCACATATTGTGGAAAACCACTTTCATCAAAAAATGTCTGTGGATTGTACCTGAAGAATTAGAAATCTTTATTAAAGCCGAACTTACATGTTTAAAGTACTAAAATATCCATCAAATTCCTATGAAAACTTACCTTTTTGGAAAACATCTGATACATTTCCCTTTTACCATGCATGGAGACGTCTTGCAAAGGTTGCCACACGGACCATGGATCATAAAATTTTGAACCAAATGATACCCAATAGGGTCTTTATTTTCATCTGGTATTTCAGCCGAAATTAACTCATCAATTTGGTCCTTTCGTTTAGGACGGTCATTTGGATGCAGCCATATCAACATGTGTGTATGTGGAAGACCTCGTTTTTGAAATTCAATCACGTGCATCACTAATGAATAAAAATAATTGAAAATAAATAAATTTGTCCTATAAATTTAATAAATGTATCAGAGGAAAAGGGTTTACGATTTACAATGTAAATGTATTACCTCCAATACATTTTCCAAAGTAATCTTTATTCTTGATCAAATCAATTAATTGATCCAACTTCAACTTGAAAACCCTTGCAATGATTTCTGGAGCATTAACTACATCTTTTCCTGGAATATTCTCAAGCATGGACAGAATCTCAGGCCATTGGGTATTACACGTCATTGTTAGAAACAATGACGGGTGACCAATACTTCGACATATAGCAAGAGAGTCCTTGAAATATTGATTCATGTAACGTTGAGAACCTGTAAATGTAGCAGGGAGAATAACATTTTGTCCAATGCTGGAAGGATCTGTATCACCTCTTCTTATGCGATCACGAATATTAACATACAAATCAGAACGTATGATATGCTGATGCGTACTAATCCAATCTAACCTGTACTGTTCTACTGCAGCAAAGGCATCTACTACAAATTGCTGCCAAAGTCGACCACCAAGATGAAGAGTCATGCCTGCACAAATTTAGGACAACAAATAGTTATACTTTTTTTAAGGTAGAAATGTGTGAGCAGTTTCTTGGCAATATATTAGAGTAATAATGTTGGAAAAAATACGAATATATTGAATGTGGAATTTTACAGTTAGATTAGAAATTCTACCTTCACCAGGACGTATCATTAGTTTGTAGGCATAATATTCCCTCATGGAAACTGTTGTTCTGTGGTTTGTCTCATCTGGATGTTCATCATTGGGAATGTGGGATGACACCTTTTCTGGTTTGCAGATTCTTTCTATTTCTGGATGAAAACCCTCATCCCCATATGGAAAAAGCAGAGGATATTGTAGAGACATATATTGGGAACATGTCTCATATATTCTCTTAAAATAACGTTGTTTTGTCTCTACTACAATATCCCTGAAGGGTGAACATTCATCAGCATCACCAACAATTAGCGCAGCAACATCATTGGCTTCTATAATGTGATTAGTTCTGCCTGATGCTGATCTTGAATGAATCAACTGCAATTTAAATTCATCAGCTTCGTCAAGATTAAAACGGTCTCGAGCCATTCGAAATCCCTGTGCCAACTTATTGTGCTCATCAAGCATTTGAAGAAGACCATTAACAATTTCTGGATCCAACTGATCAGATCCGTTGACAGCATTAATGCGATTATGAACCTCATTCTCCGTGTCATAAATATAAAGCTGTGAAAACTTAGGAGTTTCTCCTTCAATGGGTTTTAGAGTTCCCATTAAATGGTGATTCTGACCAAATAATTTAAAACAGTATGGTCCTGATCCATTGTTAACAGACCTATCAATTTTACCGCCAAGTGAGGTAAACTGGAACATTGAATTGTATGCTCTTATGTTATCCATGTAATGCTTATGTTTAGCTCCACCGGCTATTAAAGATGCCAAGAATGCAGGAGGTTGTTTATCTTTATCGAGTTTAACTTGGCCATCTCTACAACAAATTGAAAAAGTAGGTAGACTCTTCTTTGCATATTTGTTATTGCGTTCCTCATTCCACATGATTGCGTTGCACTTGTTGCATTTTTTTTTTGGTGGACCAAGGTTCATATATCCTCTCCACAAATCTGTCCAGCAAATTTTATAATTTTTTTTTTACTAAAGCCTACTCAAAATGTAAAATACATAATCAAACTGCTAAAGTTACCTGGCTTAGATTTGATGTTATCGTCCACATCTTCATTAACGTATGCTCCTCTAGTGTCTAGAAAAAATGACAATGAATGTTTGTTATTTAGACATGATGTAACTGTTACATCATTTCAATACAATTTGAAATGAATTAAATTGATTTATAACTTGGTACATACCGTCTTGATCTTTATCCATATCCGAAGAATCTGCAATGTAACAGTGCGGTTAGAAGTATATTTGTATTTGTATAATCCATATTTTAATATGCAAATACTACATTAATACAATTTAAAGTATACCTTCGTCACTATGGTCTGTGTGATCATTATGTACATTGTCTATGTTGTTCAGCATCTCTGGATGTATACTATGATCTGAATTTTTTCGACAATAGTTTATATTAGCTATTTTGTTCATCAATCAAAAGCTCCTTCTAAAATTGTGGTTTCCTTAAAATACTTCTTTCTCAACAAAACCTTTAATCTTTGTATTGCATACATCCGCTTTGTTGAAGGACTCCATCAAATTCTTTCCACTTCCACTTGGTTTTGCTTTATACCACTCTGTAAATACATGATTGAAAATTGTCGAAATAAAATATCTTTGTAATATAATTATTACAGCAAACATCTACAATACCTGGCATACGCACACCAATATGATTCAAATCTGGAACCAAAACAGTGATGTCATCATTTTTTTTCCCGGTTGATTGCGATTCAACTGATTTACGACCATTATGATTCATGTGAATAGGGAGGACTTTTTTGCTTTGTTGGCTGTCTATCAGGTTAATCGATTTCCCTTTATTTTTTAATTTACCTGTTAAAAATCAAGGATTCAAATGAGTGTAACAAATGCAATTATATGGACTTTGTTACTATGCAAATGAAGTACTTCATTTGGTTTAAACCCCATTAGTAAACGTTTGAAAAATAAAATATAAATATAAATCACAATGCTGTTGCATAACATAAACTAAATGAAAACTATAAAATCAAGGCTCACCTTGCCAAGATGAACAATTTGCTTCTTTGACAGGTACTGATGATTGGACTATTTTCTTAGGAGATATCCTAGATGCCGGTAACTGGAAAGGTTTAAGATTGACGTTTGTATTTACTCGGGCATTTACGTTAATTTGAGACAAAGGGACTCGATGGGTTAATCCTGCATAAAATCAAAATTAGAATGATATATGCATTATGAACCATATGTGGAAAATTTGCAAAATTAGTATATCAAAAGCATACCAGAAAAATTGTGAGAATTAAGCCTTCTTTGAGATGGCGTGAAACTGTTAGATGGGTTATCATCACATCCAGAATTATTTGCAGCTGAATTACCTCTTCTTGTCGAGGAGGTTTGTTCTGTCAAACCTGTAAAAACCTCATCTGTATTGATTAGGAGCAATCCACATGTTTAAACTTTGAAATTATAACAAAATATTAAGAACTCACTTGATTGCTTTTGTGATGGTGTGAATTCATGGGCATGTTCTTTTGTAATATGAGGGTGATTTGTCGAATGTATTATAGATGCTGGTAAATGGAAATGATTAAAAGTGGATGCATCTGGATTTGTTTGGTTTATATTAGTATCGCTATAGAAATATTGTTGAGGTAAACCTGATTGGGGATAAAGGAAAACATGTGTTTAATAACCAAAATAACATGAATAAATATTACAAAAAATGATGTTAAAATACAAATTGTTCCAACAATAAAGCACCGTCATTATAAAGTCCAGTTCCTGGAAGTTGTTGTGTCAAACCTGTCAAAAGATGATAAGGATTGTTTAGAAACAATCACATTAATTTTGATAGCAACTAAAATTAAGCATGACAATCCAAAGATTAAAACAATGCATCTTTGCCAGGTGAACAATGTTGGATTTCCATACCAGACAAATTAACGGAATCAAGCCTTCTCTGTGATGGCGTGAGAATGCTAGCTGGGTTGGATCCACAGTGAGTTTTTTTTGAAGTTGAATTGTAATTTATTGTCGAGGATGTTTGCTGTGTCAAACCTGTCAAAACATCATATGTATTGTTTAGGAACAATCCACATATTTGAAGTATAAAATTACAAATATTTGTAATTTACCTGACTGATTTTGTGATGGTGTGAATACGTTGGCAGGTTCTATAGTAATGTGAGGATGAATACTGGAATGTATTATAGATGCTGGTAAATTGAATCGATTAACAGCGGAAGCAGGTGGATTTTTCTGGTTAAAATTAGTATCCCTCAAGGAAGATGGTTGAGTTAAACCTGAAGGGTGATAAAAGAAAAAACGTGTTTTAAAAACAGATTTACATGAATAATTCTTACAAAAAACGTGAAGAACAAACAAACTTGACAATGAACACAATACCAGAATTAGCAAGATTTGGATGTATGTTCTCGTTCATGTTGGCATTGATTTTGGGAGCAAGAATGCAACGTTCATCATCATTGTTGGAACATCTGCCACGCCTTCTCTGGTCTAATATTCAATAAATCAAACTCTATGATGAATACAAATACATATGACACAAAAATAGTAGATTATATGAACTTACTACTACGTAAAGAAGAAGGAGAAGTCGTTCCTAGAGGTGCTCTTTTTCGACCTGTTAAATTCACAGTTCAAAATTATAGATTTACAAACCATAATAGATAACAATAACTGTGTTACCTCCGTTTTCCATTAGCAGATGATGGGTGTCGATGAAGATCAATGTTTTAGCCGTTGATAATCTGTAATTTACGTCGATGAACAAATAACCCTTATAATTAACATGACTAATTCGTACAAAAGAACATGATAAACAAAGCATATATCAAAGATGAAGATCAATCCGCTGATAATCTATAACTTACGTCGATGAAGATTCAAAATTGTAACAAATTGCCACAAAGAAAGGAATGATTTGGTGGCACAATATGTGAAAATGGCAGAGATAAGGTCTGGGATTGAAGGAGAAATTCAAACGTATAACAACTTGCCATATAAAAATGAATGAATTAAAGATCTGAATTTGATTGATTGGGTTGTATTATATGGATCCGGGTCAAATAATATCCATCATATGTGTTTGTAGTGTAAAATATAATAGGAGATGAGATGGGTAATATCCATGATCCAATGGGTAATAAAGTTGGGTAGGAAAACATGGATCCGGGTCAAGTATTGTGAAAAAAACAAAGGAAAACCCATTGGATAGTATCCATGGAATATGGGCATATTTTGGAATTAAGATATATAGATGAGATAGAAAAATTTTAAGCTGGAAATAAACAATTTCAAATCTTTTTCGATTCCATCACAAAACCAATCAATCTCTGCAAATGTTTCAAAATTTTTAATATGGGATTTCAAATGACGCTACGGACTATAGCCGATGATCAGTCGCGGAATAGTCCCGGACAGAGTACAAAGCAAAGTCCTACAAATTTTATGGATCCAAGACACACTTTAGCCAAATAATAATAAGGGGACTTGCGTCTAGGTCAAAACATTTTGTTATGGAAATCCAACACAACTTTATTTAGCAATAAAACTCCTTTTCAGGGTTTGAGGGATATCAAGTGTATTATAAAAAATTTCGCTGTTAAACAGGCATTTATATGAATGTAAGCAAAGATATTCAACGATACAAATGATGTCAAGATAATACTCCCTCCGTCCCTCTTTAATTGGCACATTTGCAAAAAAAAAAGTCCCTAAATAGTTGTCACATTCCTTGTTCCACTACATATTTTTACCAATTTTTCCATATATACCCCTTTATTTCTAATATCAATGTTTGACTTTATATTTAATATACACACTCATAACTCTTCATTTAATGTTAAGATTAAGGGCAAACATGTAAACAAATTACATAATTAATTCTTTCTTAATATGTGTGTTTTTTGCAAATGTGCCAACTAAAAAGGGACGGAGGGAGTAATCAACAGTATTAATTTGGCAACAGATATTAATCAAATAATTACTCGTGAATTTACGAGTTGAGAGATATCAAGAAAATATCACTTGAACAATAAGTGAATGATAGTAGCACTTGGCTGGTATGAAGCTTTAACTACAACAGTTGCTTTTCTAATCGTCTAAGTCTACGATACTTCCTGGTCAAACCTTACTACTTGATCCGTCTAATTTCTAAAAACGAAGAACAATAAGACATTCGGTCATGAAAAAATAATTAATCTTATAATTCTAGTATTACTATTACCTATTTAACTACCCCTCGTATTTTACATCACAATATTACAATAGTATTTCCTTATCATCGAATAATCCGTTGACCAACACCACACAAGATACGAATTTAAATTCTTTTGGCAAAATATTTCGTCATCTATTGACAATGTAGGTTGAAAATTCTAAAGTCGACTCGCTCTATTATTAGAAATATTTTTGGTTCAATTTAAACGACTTAAAATCATTTTTAGAAGCAAATTGAATAATTAAATCGAATTAAAATAATCAATTCCGATTAACAACTAATTAATAAAATTAACTAATTAATAGATAATTGATCAATTAAATTAATTACATTATTAACCCAAATAGATTAAGGTTAACTGTATTTAATCACATTTTTTCAATCCTAAATAATAATTTTAATCCAATTAATCATAATTAAAAATAATTAATAATGAATTAAAAGAATTAACCAATTAATAATTAAATTAATTGATTAATTAAATTAATACAATCATTAACTAAAATTAATTACAATTAATTAAATTAAAATTTTCTGATTTTATAAAGATTTTTAAGTTTTTAGAAGGAAAAAAAAAAGTTTTTTTTAAAAAAATTTGAATTTTAATAAAAATTTATTCAAAAACAGTTTTATGAAATCGGGTGTTCAGTTTATAGGATCAAATTCCCAAACTCAAGAACATCTACCGGAAAATGAAAAACATCACCGGATTTTTCCAAAATCCGGTGACCTCCCCAGATTCCGGCGATCCTCGCAACTCCGACCAGTGCCAAAACAGTCCCCATTCTCACACCCACACATACCACTTTCGTCTATTATTATTCCTGCTAGGTTTTAACAGTCTAAACATTACCATACATCAACAAAACAAACCAAAATCTGGAAATCCGATCATAACAATCCATTTTCCGGCGAACACAAAATCAACCCAGAAAAATCAACTAAAATATGATTTCATGTCTACATCCAACGATCTATACATACATAATACCGGAAACAGCCGGATATCCAAAATCATTTTCCGGCGAGTCAAAATTTTCCGACGAAATCAAAAATTTATCCAAAAACTGTTAACTAAGCATGAACCAACTCAAAATCACACAACTTGTTCGACTACGACTATACAATCACTAAATTCGAATACAATCAAAACGTTCAAGAGAAGAACGAATCGAAAATTTACCCTTAAGGGCGATGGATGATTTATCGGAGAGAAAGAAAGGATGGGCTGGACTTGGTGTTTCTGTTGTTCACGCCTCGGAAGGATGCCGAACGGCTGGCAAAAAGGCGGTGGTGGAACGGCGACGGGGAGAGGGGAAAGAAAGAGAGCAGGGGAGGGTGGAGAGGATAACGGGGAAGAGAGAGATGTGAGAGAGATAAGAATGAGGGAGAGAGAGTCGTGGAGAGATAAGGGTCGGAAAAAAAAGAGTTATACGGAGTATACAAGAAGCCAGGATAATTACAACAATAAAGACATAAATTATAATCCCCAAAATATTTAAACGGGTAAAATTTTATAAATCCTTGATTCGATAAATATTTGAAATAATCATTTATAATTCTTAAAATAATTTAAAATAATATAAAAATAAAACATATATTTTTTAGAAATATTCTCAACAATTAAAATAAATAAAATTTACAAACCACTAATTAAAATAAATAAAATTTCTAATACAAACGAAGCATAATTTTGGGTTCCGAGATATTGAAATGTTTTAAATAGATAATATCAAGAAACAATCAACTTGTTAAAATATTTAAATACCCGCAGGTTCAATAAACGAACACAATATCTCTTCAATAACAATTAATCCTCTAGGACCACAAAATCATATATTAATTATACAGAACACATATTTATAAAATTAAGGATAAACACGTCAAACTAGAATATTATAGAATTCTTATTATTCACAATCACATGAACATTACACTTCAAAATTCCCGATCCTTACAATAAATATGGCTTACTCTATTAGATCCGCAGGATAAGACTTTGATTTATGCTTAGGCCTTTCGCCTACACACATCAGTCTTACAACTTCTGGAGATTTGGGGTGAAATGGTTGAACTCCCTCCACCGTCTGAATTATGTAACAACCAAATGTGAAATTGACATTATTATTTCAATTTTCATTTGCGTGTCGTATATTCTTACAGAAATATTTAAAAATTTACAAAAAATAGTTGGGAACTTTTCTAAAGCACTTCACGAGGATTTGCAACTGCCATAGGAGGTTTTCTGATTTTCTAGGAACAAGAAAAATACATTCAACATTAAATTTAAAGCAAATAAACTTTTTGATGCTATAGAGGAACTGAAAGTGTACCGGAGTTTTAGCTCCGCGTGCCCTCAAGATAATGTAAACTTCGAAATTGCCATAGTATTTGGCATCAGCTGCTGCCTGTCATGAAAAATAAGCAAAATAAGTCCATGACAAATAGACAAGTCAAAGAATTACAGGGACAATATCTAATTAATTGTAATATTCAGCAGTTGTAGTAAAATAATGTCCATGATTTAGTAAATGCTAATAAGACTCTAACATTATTTATATATTTATTTAATGGATCAATTAATTAATTTTCCAGATCTTCCTTCTATCCAAGAGCATCATAACAGAAGAATGTGTTGGAAATATTTACTAAAACAGCAACATAGAGGCAGTTATATATCGTATTTAACAAGCCAAGGCCAAGCAAACAATTAACGAAACAAAACACGAAGGAAAAAAGCATGCATATCAGTAACTATAAAATCGAAGGAAGAACATAAGACATACCAGTAGCCACAGCAAAATCAGTATGTTAAACGAGTAGGAAAAAACCAACAGCTGAGTTGTCAGGATTTGCTAGAAAGCCTGACTGCTCTTGAAGAGATAATTGCCCCCACTTACACTGTGTCAGGACTTGGCAATATTCTTCCAGAATAAAACAGCTCCGAGTTTAGATGGTCACAGTAACCAGAAAAACTCAACTTCGACTAACACCTCAGTCGCCAGAAAAACCTACGAACTGTATATAAAGGGAGGGCAGAGTGTGTAGAGAGAATAACAGAGAATGTATGGTGTGGTGCGTAGTGTGTACAAAATGAGTAGCTTAGCTCTCTATTTATAGGAGAGGCCAAACGTAACTGATACCACCCAATCAATTTTGTAACTGCCGATTTACATTTAATAAAATGAAACGGCTGATTTAATAAAATCAAAACGTCTGATTTAATAAATCGTAACTGTTACGTTTATATTTATCCACACATATTTTAATTATACGAATATATATATATATAATATATACATTATCAAATTCTGTTAAGGACTCAACATCAGGAACTGATCAATCAGGATTTTAGTCCGTCAGGATCTGATGTACGTCCATCAGTATTTGATCATCAGGATCTGGTACCGTCAGGACTTAAGGTCCATCAGTATTTGATCAAGACATCAGGATCTGGTAGTACTCAGTATTAGATGTCTAACCAGTTCCTGATTTATTCCAAGTACTGACCTGCTCCCAAACCAGTTCCTGATTTATTCCAAGTACTGACCTGCTCCCAATCAATATATATATATATTTATTCTAACTAAAATATATTTAAACACAGAAATAAAATTCCTCGCCCAGGTCGCCTCGCGTACGCGAGACGCCGAGACATTCGCCCTTCGACCAAGCCGACCTGACCCGAGTCGAGTCGTGACGAGGCGGGCGGCGGCGGCGCGCGCGCGTGTGTGTGTGTGTGGAGCACACAGTAACACCATGCACCATCATACACCTTAGTAGTTGTACATTACCCATGTGTGTGATTCTATATAAAGCCAACAACCCCCTTTATTCATTACAATGTGGGACAAATACACATTCTCATTTTTCAAGCTCTTTCAAGCTACCAATTTCAACTCTATTTCTCTATGGATTCCACTAAGAAAATTACTTAGACCCACATATGAAAATTTAAGTCCTCATAGCAAGGAACAATTTCCAATCGTTAAAATCCGGAATTAACATCAAGAACATAAAATACTTATGCTCTAAAAACTCCATTTTCTAACAATCCCCCACAAATCCATACAGAAATGCTTCAGGTTTCTCATCATGACTTGTTTTTCAGAGTAGGTACCCTTCCGGGTTTGAACCCTCCTAAGTCCTCTACTTCGATGACTACCGGATTCAGATGGAATGTTTCACCTTGAATCTTAATCCGTTTGATGTAATCATGTTCCATAGACGACGACAAGTCAAAGGCTATGGTGCCAATCTACGGCTTTGAGACATTAATGGTCTTGTCTCGATCCTGTTCATCGAATGCTTTAAGGAATAACCCTTTCCTCTAATTGCGACCACACAATTACATTCGCTTAGCTGGGCATCTCCAGAGATGTACTGCAATCATCTCGTCAAATGACTTGACCCCATTCAGAGTTACAATAACTCTTGCTATCTAGCAGTATCAGTACCTTCTAGGTTTTCAGGGGATAGACTCAGATACAACAGTATCATCTAATGTAGCAAAGGTACTACCAATTCATCCTTACAGCTTGTTATTACCACATTGAATACACTTCAAGGGATCTCCTCTCATGTGTATTGGGTTCCCACTGATGATGAACTATGATGGGTTGACAGCCCCATCCCCAACCTTGACTTAAGGACCACTGCAGGTTCCAGTCCTTTAGTTAAAGGATCAGCTATATTATTCTGAGTTCCTATGAACTCTACAGCAATAATCCTATCAGACACTAAACCCCTAATAAACTTTAGTCTAACTTGGATGTGCCTCTTTGTTTTAGAATTATACTTTTTACTGCTAATCTTGTCGATAGTTGTTCTACCATCACAATGAATAGCAAGCGCAGGAAGCGGTCTGCTTACTACAGGTATCGCGGACATAAGTCCATGTAACCATTCAGCCTCCGTCCTTGTGGCATCAAGCGCACACAACTCAGCCTCAAATGTAGACCGAGTTACTAAAGTCTGTTTGGTCGACTTCCAGGATATTGCTCCCCCTGCTAAGGTGAACAAGTATCCCGTCACTCCATTGGAACCAGACTTCTTAGCTATCCAACTTGCATCACTGTACCCCTCAAGTACACCAGGAAATCTCCTATTGTGTAAACTTAGGTACATTGTACCTTTCAGATATCTAAGTACTCTATCAAGAGCATCCCAATGAGTTCTATTTGGACAGCTTGTATATCTAGCCAACTTAGACACAGAGTATGAAATATCTGGTCTAGTACAATTAGCAAGATACTGCAAACTCCCTATAATCTGAGAATACCTTAACTGAGACACATGTACTCCTAAAGTATTCTTAACAAGGGCAACTTTAGGATCATAGGGTGTACTAGCAATTCTACACTGTGAATAACCATATTTCTCAAGTATAGATTTCTCTATATAATGAGACTGAGATAAAGTTATTCCCTCAGCTGACTGAGTCAGCTTGAGACCAAGAATCACACTCGCCTCACCCATATCCTTCATTTCAAAATACCTTTTTAAGAAAGCTTTTGTCTCGTTAATTATCTCAAGATTGGTTCCAAACAATAGTATGTCATCAACATATAGGCACATGATGACACACTCACTACCTTTAACTTTAGTGTAGACACACTTATCACTTTCATTAATATCATAACTGAAAGGCAATATAGTTTCATCAAACTTTTTATGCCAATCCCTAGGAGCTTGTTTCAAGCCATAGATGGATTTGATCAACTTACATACTTTCCTTTCGTTACCAGATGCAACAAATCCCTCAGGCTGATCCATATAAATCTCTTCTTCAAGTTCACCATGAAGAAAAGCTGTCTTTACATCCATTTGATGGATGATAAGACCATGTACGGAAGCCAATGCTACAAGCATTCAGATTGTTGTCATCCTAGCTACAGGAGAGTATGTATCAAAGTAATCAATACCCTCCATTTGCTTAAAACCCTTAGCTACCATTCTAGCTTTGTACTTATCTATTGATCCGTTAGGGTTCAACTTCCTCTTAAAGATCCATCTGCACCCGATAGTAGAACACCCAGGAGGGAGATCAACTAACTCCCATGTTCCGTTAGAAACAATAGAGTCAATTTCACTCTTTACAGCGCCCTTCCAGTGCCTAGACTCTGAAGAATCCATAGCTTGTCGGAAAGTTAAAGGTTCGTCCTCGACATTGTAAGTGATAAAATCACTTCCAAAATCCTTGACTACCTTTGCACGCTTACTCCTTCATGGTTCCTCTACCTCCTTAGGAGTAGAGCTACTACTAGGTTCCACCCCCACATTTGTCATCTTTTCCACATGATCAGGAATAGAACTTGATGTGTGAGTAGGATCTTCAGTAGAAGTATCTTGAGGCATACCAGTCTTCATAGGGTAAACATCCTCAAAGAATGTAGCATCACGAAACTCAACTATCGTGTTTGCCACTATACCATCTATGTCAGATTTTAATACTAAAAATCTCATAGTTGTAGTGGTTTCAAGATAGCCCAGAAAGATACAGTCAACAGTCTTTGGACCCAGTTTCTTTCTCTTGTATTCAGGGACAAGTACCTTAGCAAGGCACCCCCACACACGAAGATACTTAAGACTAGTCTTCTTGCTCTTCCATAACTCATAGGGTGTCTTATCCATGTGTTTCAGAGGAACTCTATTCAGAATATGGCAAGCCGTATTCAGAGCTTCTCCCCACATGTATTTAAGCAACCCAGAATTAATAAGCATACTGTTAATCATATCTTTAAATGTTCTGTTCTTTCGCTCAGCAACCCCATTAGACTCAGGTGTGTATGGTGGGGTAACTTCATGAACTATACCATTGCTTGCACAAAATTCATTAAAAGCGTTACTCATATACTCACCACCTCTATCAGATCTCAACCTCTTAAGTACCTTGCTAGTTTGTTTTTCTACTTCAGTTTTATATATAATGAATTTACTAAGTGCTTCATCCTTATGTCTAAGTAAATAAACATAATAGTATCTACTACTATCATCTATAAAGGTAATGAAGTATCTAAAATGGTCCTTAGTCAACACACCACCAAATTCACAAATATCAGTGTGTACTAAATCTAACAAGTCTGAATCCCTAACAATATTATGAAAAGGTTTCCTTATTTGTTTAGCAGACACACATACTTGACATTTAGAATTCTTTTCTATAGTGTGTTTTGGAATCAACTCTAAGTTCATCATATTTTTAAGAGCACCAAAATTTAAGTGACCAAGTCTAGCATGCCATAAAGTTGAAGATTCAACACAGTTAACAGAAGGAGTAATTTTATTTAAAGCACCCAAAATGGGCTCAGAATTTATTACAAATAAACCATTTGACAAGTAACCCTTGCCAAAGAAAGTACCAGTACGAATAAGAACTACTTTATTACATTTGAGAGAGACTTCAAAACCATTAGATACTAAACAGCTTCCACTTATTATATTTCTACGCATGTTGGGAACATGATGCACTCTCGTCAGAGATAGAATACGACCCGAAGGAAACTTCAAGTCCACGTTTCCTATTCCATATACTTGAGCGGCACTTGCGTTCCCTATCGTCACTGTCAAGCTATGACTCTGTTGATAAGATACAAATAAACTAATGTCAGCACAAATATGCACATTAGCTCCAGTATCAATCAACCATTCATTTGACAGATAAGTGGAAAATAGTACAGGGTTGTAGGTAACATACCGGTCTTCGTTGGTTTTAGAAGCCAAAGCCTCGCCAACAACCATGTTAGCTACAGGCCCACTTGAGGTTCCAAGCACAGCATTCGCTTGAGCTACCCCCTCGGCTTTCTTTGCTTTCTTTGTAGGGCAGTCCTTACTCCAGTGCCCAACCTGCCCACAAGACCAACATGGTTTGTTTGCCTTTGGTTTCTTGGCCTTATCCTTGTCATTCTTAGGTTTATTACTATTACCCTTCTTAGAGACAGCCTTCCTTTTCTGTCCTACAGTTGCTACGTTTACCTTCGAACTTCCATGCTCAATTGGCATCACATGTCCCTGTTTGGACTTGTGTTGTTCTTGCACCGAGATGTCTAGCATAAGGTTGGTCCAGGTGATCTCTCCTTTCTGTCTTTTCAGGGAGAGAGAGAACTCTTCCCAAGACTTTGGAAGCTTTTCAATCACACTCATCACCTTAAACTTTTCGGGGAGGTCCATTCCAGACTCCTTCAAAGCATGCACTATCATCTCGAATTCATGCACTTGCTCAGTCATGGACTTATTGTCCACCAGCTTGAAATCAAGGAACCTAGCCACAGAATACTTTTCCAGACCTTGTGAGTCAGTATTATGTGTCTGGTCCAGCTTCTCCCATAAGAGTTTTGCGGTGTAGGCATCAGAGGAGTACACATCAAACAATGTGTTGGTTAGAGCAGCCAGAATTGCTGCCCTAGCAACCCCATCCTTCTCAGCCCACTTCGCATAACTCTTAACTGATTCAGCCTTCTCTTGATCTACAACCGGCTTCTCATATTCCACAACAGGCCATAGACCCTTCACAGTCAACCACAACTTCATCCTTTTCTGCCAACGAGAAAAGCCAACGCCCCCATTGAATTTCTCAGGCAAGCCAGTTAATTCAACGGGTTGTGGAAAACTGTAAGTGGTCCAATCAATGACCCCAGCAGATGCAATGGAACTACCACTAGCAGGAATCTCACTATCGTTAACCATTATGCTAAATACTATATAACAAATTATCTCTTCAAGAATGTTGGAAATATTTACTAAAACAGCAACATAGAGGCAGTTATATATCGTATTTAACAAGCCAAGGCCAAGCAAACAATTAACGAAACAAAACACGAAGGAAAAAAGCATGCATATCAGTAACTGTAAAATCGAAGGAAGAACAGAAGACATACCAGTAGCCACAGAAAAATCAGTATGTTAAACGAGTAGGAAAAAACCAACACCTGATTCGTCAGGATTTGCTAGAAAGCCTGACTGCTCTTGAAGAGATAATTGCCCCCACTTACACTGTGTCAGGACTTGGCAATATTCTTCCAGGATAAAACAGCTCCGAGTTTAGATGGTCACAGTAACCAGAAAAACTCAACTTCGACTAACACCTCAGTCGCCAGAAAAACCTACGAACTGTATATAGAGGGAGGGCAGAGTGTGTAGAGAGAATAACAGAGAATGTATGGTGTGGTGCGTAGTGTGTGCAAAATCAGTAGCTTAGCTCTCTATTTATAGGAGAGGCCAAACGTAACTGATACCACCCAATCAATTTTGTAACTGCCGATTTACATTTAATAAAATGAAACGGCTGATTTAATAAAATCAAAACGTCTGATTTAATAAATCGTAACTGTTACGTTTATATTTATCCACACATATTTTAATTATACGAATATATATATAATATATACATTATCAAATTCTGTTAAGGACTCAACATCAGGAACTGATCAATCAGGATTTTAGTCCGTCAGGATCTGATGTACGTCCATCAGTATTTGATCATCAGGATCTGGTACCGTCAGGACTTAAGGTCCATCAGTATTTGATCAAGACATCAGGATCTGGTAGTACCTTCAGGATTTCATCAGGACTTGGCCCATCAGTATTAGATGTCTAACATGTTCCTGATTTATTCCAAGTACTGACCTGCTCCCAATCAATATATATATATATATATATATATATATATATATATATATATATATATATATATATATATTTATTCTAATTAAAATATATTTAAACACAGAAATAAAATCCCTCGCCCAGGTCGCCTCGCGTACGCGAGACGCCGAGACATTCGCCCTTCGACCGAGCCGACCTGACCCGAGTCGAGTCGAGTCGTGACGTGTCGTGGCGAGGCGGCGGCGGCGCGCGCGCGTGTGTGTGTGGAGCACACAGTAACACCATGCACCATCATACACCTTAGTAGTTGTACACTACCCATGTGTGTGATTCTATATAAAGCCAACAACCCCCTTTATTCATTTCAATGTGGGACAAATACACATTCTCATTTTTTAAGCTCTTTCAAGCTACCAATTTCAACTCTATTTCTCTATGGATTCCACTAAGAAAATTATTTAGACCCACATATGAAAATTTAAGTCCTCATAGCAAGGAACAATTTCCAATCGTATTCATATTCGGCATGCTTATAATTCGGGCCGGGCCGAGCCCGACCCCGATTCTGAAATTCTCGATTCGTACCCGGCTCGTGCGGACCGATCTTTATTTATTTTATTTTTTTTCAAACTATTTTATTTTTATTATTAGTATTTTAGCTTAGTATATAAAAGGTTTTGAAAATTAATTTTGTAAATGTAATAAAGAGGACGGTACCTCATATAAATTTTATTAATTAAAAATATTTTACAAATTCTAAAAAAACGAAACAAAAAATATGTCCAAACATGCGATGATTGTCTCGAACTAGAACCACCTACAAAAATTTACAAAAAGAATAAACTAGAAATGAAATAAAAAAGTTCAAAGCAAAATCTAAAAAATGTAAATGTAACAAAAATGTACAAATTTTTTACCGAATGAAAGAATATATAAATTTATTTTGAACAAAAAAAAATAAAAAAAAAATAAAAATAGACATGGATGCTTGATCAATCATAAATCTATATTTTTTTTAAAGAAATAAAAATATACATGAATGCATGTACACGTTTTGACTTTTTGTGTGTTAATGTAACAAGTCCGGTTCCGTGCCATCATGTCGGGCCGTGCCGTGCCCCTGTTCCGGGCCGGTCCCAGTTCTTTCAATACTGATTCGTAACCGTACTGTTGTACTGTGGCGGGTCGGTCCGGGCTTGAACCGGACCGGTACCATAGCGAATTGAACGAATTTTTCGATGAACCGGTCCCGAGCGGGCCGGTTCGAACCGCCCTACTGGACAGCTCTACCCGTGATTTCCAGACTGCTCAAGATAATAGTAAACTAAAAAAAACTACGGAAAAGAAAACATGTATTATACAATACAAGCATGACATCAGAACTGAAAAAAGAAAGACATGATTTCTAATAAAGAGTTTTTTTTTCTAAAATCACTGACGTGGGCTATGTGCTAGATAATGATATTTCAACCTTAAAATTAGCAGAAAAAGAGGTTTGCTAGATAATGATGTTTCAACCTTTAAATTAGCAGAAAAAAGTTTTATTTAGACCCTCAACAGTTTGTAATATATATAGCTTGTAAAATGTAATTCATTAATGCCAGTTTTCAGATTTGCAATTTAGCATTAAGGTGCCAACCCACTAGCTATCAGGTCAAAGTCCAACTATGGTTATGCCAAAGTGAAAGGAATGAACCAACAATAATAACAACTGTTCTTTAAAAGAAAACTAGTGATCTTCTATGGCTTATAGAATCATAGGTGCGGAATGAATTTGTTTTATCGGTCATATCTCTAACAGCGTTAGGAAGCAAACAGAACATTGTTGATGAAAAACGAGATCCAAGGCAATCCGAAAAAGAAAAGGTAATGTGACCAGGCCAGAATAGGGGGAGCCCTCTTCATTGGCCCTCCTTCCCGGTGGTACAAGGGGAAGAACCTACATAAAAAAAATACAATACAACGTACATGATTAAGCAGTATCAACTAAAAAAGATGTCAAATTTAAGAAGACAACACTAGAGTGTGTAAAGCATGAGGCTGAAGTAGTAGTAATTGGGACAATATGAGAAAAGGGTAGTGAAAACATAGACAGTTGATGGGAATTAAAAGAGGGTTTATAGTATTGGAAATAATCCATCAGCCAACAACAATCTTGAGTCTACAAAAAGGAGAGCTAAGGTTTGGAGTGATAAGGTTGAAAATTGGAGTGACAAGGTGGTAGACCAAGATATGGCTGGAAAGTAGAAGACGCGTGAAGAGTAATAATAAATCACATTGAAATCATATCACAGCAGATTGGAAAGTCAAGCTCATTGAAATAATACCACAGCAGATTGGAAAGTCAGGCTTTGCCACTAATTTAGGCACTCATTACGGTTGAACAATAATTTCTATGTTTACACAGCTACCTTGTAAATCTTCAACTATACAAGAAAGATAATGTAATAGCTCTCTTCTCACGTTTTCAGTTGAGAAGCTTCTCACATATATTGTTCAAGTTGATACTCCTTAAGTTTTGATGATCACAAACAGTAAGCTATTTGTCCTTTTAGTAGATATAAAACAGCATGCTATTTGTATATGTACTAACTTGGTTTTGCAGGATACTCTAGCTTACTGATTGTATAATCAGTCTGTCTAACAGCAAGCCAATTGGTGTTACAAAAGTGACAGTTTGGCAAGCCATTTGTACACATTCTCACAAACAGCAAGCTATTTCCAACTGTTCAGAATTCCTGTAGATAAAGATCAACTATACATATCTATGCTCTCAGGAAACTTGGTTGATGATATGAAAGGGCAAAGACTCAAACAGCAAGCCAAATGCATGGACAAACAGCAAGCTTTTTCACAAACAGCAAGCTGTTTGTGTCTGCCAGAATTAAAGAACCTTTCGGTTCTTCAAAGAGCATCAAGTGTGAATGATGTTAGAAACGTGTAAGGGCCCTCTGAATATTGTTTAACATGCCAACACTCATATTCTATACATATTGGGAGACAAATTTATTCCTTGTCTTAAAATAAGAAAAGTAAGATCTACTTTTCATACCCACCATACCTCCACTCAAAGACAACACATGGGACTCATCATAGCAAATATTCTCTCCATGTTTTTGACTCTATACACGCTCCATATCTTCTGATTTTGCAGATTATTCAAGCTCCTCCACTTCTTGATATCAAAACATCTCTAACGGCCTCATTCTATTTTCATACCGTTGGAGCATCTTGAAGCTTGATTTTAAATATTCTTGTTTACCTATATAAGGGCTGGTCTATCTCAGTTCTTAGCATCTATCATTGAATATCTATCAAGTGCAGAAACAAGAAACTATACACAACCACCAAGCTTACATTGCAAAATCTTTCTAAACCTTTCAAACCCCTATATACACGTATATATATATATTCAGAGGGTTCATAGGTTGAGTTGTATTTATTCAAATCATTGTATTGTTCAAGTTGTAATTGATTTGCTGTTGTACAAGGTTGGCTTAAGGTTTTGGGTGGGTCGAACTAGGCTAGAGAAGGATACTTGGGAAGTATTGCTTAGAGAGTTAGTTCAACACAGCAAACAGCAAGCCATTTGTAAACAGCAGGGTGTAAGGGAGATATATTGTTGGATCTTGTAATCGGTTTTATAGTTGATCAATAATATATTCTCTTACCAAGTTTGGTAAGGGACCAGGACGTAGACCATAGGGGATTAGGGGTCGAACCTGGCTAAAAGATTGTGTGTCTCTTGTACTTACTGTTTATATTCTTTCTGCATTGCATTTTTGATACAAACAGCGTGCTGTTTGTGAACTGTGTTATTACAAACAGCAAGCTGTTTTCAGTTATTTTCAAAACAGGTCATAAATAAGCATTGTTAGCCATAAACACCTATTCACCCCCCCTCTAGGTGTTGTTTTCAATTGGTATCAGAGCGAGGTATACTAACAATTCTGTAACAGGAAAGTATCGATCATGGCCGAGCATTATCTTGAAGCAAAAGCCGATTATAGAGCTCCTCTCCTCACTGGATCAGAAAATTACAACTGGTGGAAATGTAGAATGGAAACATTCTTATCCAAGAGGCCACTGGTGTTAAGAGTTGTAAAGAAAGGAGATTATCAATTCTTGGATGAAAAGAATCAACCAAAAGATGTAGATGATCTCACTATGGAAGAGATTATCAAATGTGGTTATAATGGAGAAGCTAGAAATTCTATAATGAATGCTCTAGATCAAGCTGAGTATGATAAAGTCTCTTCTCTAAAGACGGCAAAAGAAATGTGGGATGCCTTGGAAACTTATCATGAAGGCTCTACAACCTTGAGAAAAGTGAAGCTTAGCAAATTAATGAATGATTTCGGAAACTTCAAGCTCAAAGATGATGAGACTATCAAAGAAGGTCAAGCAAGATTTCAAGTCACTATAAACTCATTAAAGAGACTTGGAAAAGATATTCCACAAGATGAAATTAACATGAAAGTGTTAAGTGCGGTACCATTTATCTATGAAGCTAAGGTCACGGCCTTGGAATCGTCCTCAACAATCGACACCATGGATCACCTAGCTGTTTTTGCTGAGCTAGAACAGTTTGAAAGTAAGATAAACAAAAGTCAGATTGAAGGTGTTCAGGTTCCTGTAGCCAAAATGAAGAATTTGGCTCTTCATTCTACAAACAGCAAGCTGTTTGAATCTGATGAAGAATCTGACGAAGAAATGGCACTCATCTCACAAAAGATCAAGAGGCTGATTGAAAAGAAAAATAGAATGAAAAGGGAAAGAGGTGATTTCTCCAAAAAGAAAGCCAAGGAGCAAACTTGTTTCGAATGTGGCAAGCCAGGCCATTTTAAGAAGGACTGTTTTAAGCTAAAGTCCAAACAGCAAGCTGCTTTCAAAGATAAGAGAAAATCAAAGGCCTTACTGACTTGGAGTGATGATGATTCAGACTCTAGTGATGACTCAAGTGAAGACATGGTGAATTTGGCTCTTGTAGGTCTAAATGATGAAGAAAGCTCACTAGGATCCATAAAGGAAGACTTTGTGGATAGTGATTATTCGAATTCAGAAGATGATGCAAGTGAGGTAAACTCAATTAATTCTGATTTACCTTCATCTCATAATATGCTAGAAGAACTAACCATGCAGGTACCAAATCATGTGTCCATAATTGAGTTTATGGAACTAAAGAATAAGAATAGCAAGCTGGAAAAGAACAACAATCAGTTAAAGAAGATTATTGCTGAGTTAATGACTGAGAAGAATTCAGAAACAAACCATAATGATCTCATTACTGATTTAAAGGAGAAACTAGTTCAATTCGAAGGAGTCAACAAAGTGATTCTTCAAAGAAATGAGGCTCTCATGAAAGAACTTAGAAGATTAAAGTCAGAGATTGAAGAAAAGAATGAATGTATACAATCATTCAAGCACAAAGAGTCCAGCCAAGCCGAATCCTCAAAAACTGCTGAGAAGAGAAAACAGCAAGCTGAACTTGTCAAACAGCAAGCTGAATTGATTTCTCTTCTAGAAAAAGAAGTCAAAGACCTTCAGAAAGGGATGGAAACATTTGTTCAAGGTGAAGACAGCTTAAAGACAATGATGAAGAAGGCAAATGTCCCTTTGGTTAGAGAAGGAGTTGGCATGAAATCAAATAATAATCTTGGTGCACTCAAATATGATGGAAGAAATGGCATACCATACAACTATGCCATGCCATGGAAGATATGCAACAAGTGTGGAGGAAAAGGCCATCTGGAAAAACATTGTGTGATTCAAATAAGCCCTAAAGGGAAAACAGCTTACCAGAAGAGGCCAGTCAGAAGACAAACAGCACGCTGGAATGCTCCTGACAGAAGACAAACAGCATACCAACAGTCACCAAAAGTGATCCAAAAGTGGATCAAGAAAGCTGATTTAAATGTGTTATATATTCTTGCTACTAACCAATCTGGACCCAAACCTATATGGGTACCAAAACATTAAGTTGGTGTTTGTTTGTTTTGTAGATATGTCTTGCCGCCAAAATAAAGTCGAAACAATGGATTTTGGATAGTGGTTGCACTAGACATATGTGTGGAGACAAGTCTCAGTTCATAAGTCTCAACATGAAGAAAGGTGGAAGAGTTACAATTGGTAGTAGTAAGACTCTTCGAATTCTTGGTATTGGTTCTATTGGTAATAGTAATATTTCGATTGATAAAGTTCAATATGTCAAAGGTCTTTCATATAATTTACTTAGTGTCACTCAATTATTTGATGATGGACATTTTGTTAAGTTTGGCATAGATAAATCAGTTATTACTATTGGTGCTAACAAAATCCCCCTAGTTGCTAGAAGGGAAGGAAATATATATGTATTAGACTTCGAAATGCAGGAAACAGCATGCTGTTTGGCTGCAATCGACAATGATCCATATATTTGGCATAGGAGGTTGGGACATGCACACATGGACCTGCTTAATAAATTATCAAGCAAGAATCTGGTAAGAGGGCTACCAAAACTGAAATATTCTAAGGTTGAAGTATGTTCGGCATGCCAATTGGGTAAGCAAATTCGAAGTACTCACAAAGCAAAGAAAATGGTATCCACTTCTAAACCTTTAGAGCTACTGCATCTAGATCTTTTTGGTCCAGAGTCTTATAAGAGTATTGGAGGTAAACAATACGGTTTTGTAATTGTAGATGATTATTCTAGATTTACTTGGGTATTATTTCTTCGTACTAAAAATTGTGCTTTTAAGGAGTTTGAGAAACTGATTAAACTACTTGAGAACAAGCTTGATACAAGACTTGTAGGTATAAGAAGTGATAGAGGAGGTGAATTTATCAATGAGAACTTTATTGCATATTGTGAAGAAAGAGGAATCTCCCATGAATTTTCTGCTCCAAGGACTCCACAACAAAATGGAGTGGTGGAAAGGAAGAATAGGTCACTTCAAGAAACAGCAAGGACTCTACTGCAAGAAAGCAAGCTGCCTAGAAGTTTTTGGGCCGAAGCTGTGAATACAGCATGCTATTTGTTGAATCGAATCATAATCAGGCCTATGTTGGACAAAACTCCTTATCAATTGTTAAGAAACAAGAAGCCAAATATCAGTTACTTCAAGATTTTTGGTTCTAAGTGTTTTGTTCTCAAAACAATTGGTAAAGATGGTAAATTCGATGCTAAATCCTATGAGGCTATATTTCTTGGTTATTCTTTAACAAGTAGAGCTTATAGAGTTTATAATGTTAATAAACATATTGTTGAAGAATCTATTGATGTTACTTTTCAAGAACCTAACAATGATCTACCAAGAGATGAGGAAGGATTTGCAGGTGAAGAAGAAAATGTGCAACCTCAAATCACTGACAACCAGCAAGCTGGAAGTGCAAATCAGCAAGCTGGAAGTGCTAATCAGCAAGCTGGAAGTGCAAATCAGCAAGGTGGAAGTTCAAATAAGCAAGCTGAAGATGAAAGTAACACTGAAAGTCAGCAAGCCAAAGAGGATGCAGACTCTGACAAACAGCAAGCTGGAAGTTCAAAACAGCAAGCTGAAGTGGAAGATACAATCACAAAAATAGCAAAAATGACTTTGGAAGGTCCTAGAGGCTCTAGGGCTGCTGAAAAATTGCCTCTATATGATGGAGAAGAACAACCACCACCATAAAAAATGAGAAAGACAACTCATGAAGAAATAGCTCAACATTCTTTACCAAGGGCAACAAGAACGGTCAAGAATCATCCACCAGAGTTGGTCATTGGGGATATTACTGATGGAATTACTACAAGAAGAGGGAAAGCGAATTATTGTGCTCATGCAGCCTTCCTAGCTCAAGAAGAACCCAAAAATATCAATGAAGCATTAGAAGATGAGAATTGGATCATGGCTATGCAAGAAGAATTAAATCAGTTTGAAAGATGTGAAGTTTGGGAACTTGTTAAGCCACCAGAAGATGCTTCAATCATTGGAACAAAATGGGTGTTTAAGAACAAAGTTGATGAATTTGGCACCGTTACTCGAAATAAAGCAAGGCTTGTGGCTCAAGGATATAATCAACAAGAAGGCATTGACTTTGATCAAACTTATGCTCCTGTTGCTCGTTTGGAATCAATAAGGATGCTTCTTGCCTATGCATGTTTCAAGAAATTCAAGCTATATCAAATGGACGTAAAGAGCGCATTCCTAAATGGCTTGCTAGAAGAGGAAGTTTATGTCAAACAGCCTCCTGGATTCGAACATGAACAGTATCCAGACTATGTTTTCAAGCTAAAGAAGGCTCTTTATGGTTTAAAGCAGGCTCCAAGGGCTTGGTACAAAAGGCTTAGTAAGTTTCTTATCAAAAATGGATTTATTCGAGGTAAAATCGATCCCACATTATTTATTAAGCAAGATGGTAAAGACATTCTTATTGTTCAAATATATGTGGATGATATTATTTTTGGAGCTACTAATGAATCTATGTGCAAGTGGTTTTCCAAGTGTATGCATAGTGAGTTCGAAATGAGCATGATGGGTGAGCTCAATTATTTCTTGGGTCTTCAAATCAAGCAATCTAAGGATGGAATTTTTATACATCAATCCAAGTACACAAAGAATCTACTCAAGAGATTCGGTTATGAAGATGTTAAATCAAAATCAACACCTATGATCCAAAACAGCAAGCTGTTTGCAGATGAAAGTGGTAAGGCTGTTGATATTAAAAGATATCGAGGTATGATTGGAAGTTTACTATATTTAACTGCTTCTAGACCTGACATAATGTATAGTGTATGTGTTTGTGCAAGGTTTCAATCAAACCCTAAAGAGTCTCACTTAAATGCTATTAAAAGAATATTTCGATATTTAAGTGGTACCATTTCTCTTGGTTTGTTCTATCCTATCACAAATACTTTTGATCTTGTTGGGTATAGTGATGCAGATTATGCAGGTTGTCTAGTTGATAGAAAGAGTACTAGTGGTGTTTGTACATTCCTTGGACAAAGCCTAGTTTCTTGGCAATGCAAGAAACAAACTTCGGTTGCTTTATCCACTGCAGAAGGGGAATATCTAGCAGCAGGAAGCTGTTGTTCTCAGCTACTATGGATGATTCAAACCCTAAGGGACTTTGATATCAAATGTAGAAAGGTTCCAATAAACTGTGACAACACTAGCACCATTAGCATTTCTAAAAATCCGGTGAATCACTCAAGAACGAAGCATATTGATGTTCGACACCATTTCTTGAGAGATAATGTTGCTAAGGGCAAGATAGAGTTGCTCTTTGTTCCAACTGAATTCCAACTAGCTGATATTTTCACAAAGCCTCTTGCAGAAGAAAGATTTTCAGTTATTCGAATGCAACTTGGTATGTGCTCTATGTAAATCAGCACGCTGGAAGGTAATTTCTTAAGATTTTTAGTTTTTTGATGGATTAAGGGGGAGAACTTTTAGGAGAATGGCAGAATGACACTTTAGGAGAATGGCTTCTAATTATTCTGAACATGCATGTTTTAACATATGATCTTTATGATCTTTAGTGTTATATTTCTTATATGTTAGATCATCGTTTTATATCTAATTTTGAGATGCAGGGATTTAGGGGGAGTTATTCTAATTCTCCTAAATTAGTTGTAATCATCAAAAAGGGGGAGATTGATACTCCTTAAGTTTTGATGATCACAAACAGTAAGCTATTTGTCCTTTTAGTAGATATAAAACAGCATGCTATTTGTATATGTACTAACTTGGTTTTGCAGGATACTCTAGCTTACTGATTGTATAATCAGTCTGTCTAACAGCAAGCCAATTGGTGTTACAAAAGTGACAGTTTGGCAAGCCATTTGTACACATTCTCACAAACAGCAAGCTATTTCCAACTGTTCAGAATTCCTGTAGATAAAGATCAACTATACATATCTATGCTCTCAGGAAACTTGGTTGATGATATGAAAGGGCAAAGACTCAAACAGCAAGCCAAATGCATGGACAAACAGCAAGCTTTTTCACAAACAGCAAGCTGTTTGTGTCTGCCAGAATTAAAGAACCTTTCGGTTCTTCAAAGAGCATCAAGTGTGAATGATGTTAGAAACGTGTAAGGGCCCTCTGAATATTGTTTAACATGCCAACACTCATATTCTATACATATTGGGAGACAAATTTATTCCTTGTCTTAAAATAAGAAAAGTAAGATCTACTTTTCATACCCACCATACCTCCACTCAAAGACAACACATGGGACTCATCATAGCAAATATTCTCTCCATGTTTTTGACTCTATACACGCTCCATATCTTCTGATTTTGCAGATTATTCAAGCTCCTCCACTTCTTGATATCAAAACATCTCTAACGGCCTCATTCTATTTTCATACCGTTGGAGCATCTTGAAGCTTGATTTTAAATATTCTTGTTTACCTATATAAGGGCTGGTCTATCTCAGTTCTTAGCATCTATCATTGAATATCTATCAAGTGCAGAAACAAGAAACTATACACAACCACCAAGCTTACATTGCAAAATCTTTCTAAACCTTTCAAACCCCTATATACACGTATATATATATATTCAGAGGGTTCATAGGTTGAGTTGTATTTATTCAAATCATTGTATTGTTCAAGTTGTAATTGATTTGCTGTTGTACAAGGTTGGCTTAAGGTTTTGGGTGGGTCGAACTAGGCTAGAGAAGGATACTTGGGAAGTATTGCTTAGAGAGTTAGTTCAACACAGCAAACAGCAAGCCATTTGTAAACAGCAGGGTGTAAGGGAGATATATTGTTGGATCTTGTAATCGGTTTTATAGTTGATCAATAATATATTCTCTTACCAAGTTTGGTAAGGGACCAGGACGTAGACCATAGGGGATTAGGGGTCGAACCTGGCTAAAAGATTGTGTGTCTCTTGTACTTACTGTTTATATTCTTTCTGCATTGCATTTTTGATACAAACAGCGTGCTGTTTGTGAACTGTGTTATTACAAACAGCAAGCTGTTTTCAGTTATTTTCAAAACAGGTCATAAATAAGCATTGTTAGCCATAAACACCTATTCACCCCCCCTCTAGGTGTTGTTTTCAATTGGTATCAGAGCGAGGTATACTAACAATTCTGTAACAGGAAAGTATCGATCATGGCCGAGCATTATCTTGAAGCAAAAGCCGATTATAGAGCTCCTCTCCTCACTGGATCAGAAAATTACAACTGGTGGAAATGTAGAATGGAAACATTCTTATCCAAGAGGCCACTGGTGTTAAGAGTTGTAAAGAAAGGAGATTATCAATTCTTGGATGAAAAGAATCAACCAAAAGATGTAGATGATCTCACTATGGAAGAGATTATCAAATGTGGTTATAATGGAGAAGCTAGAAATTCTATAATGAATGCTCTAGATCAAGCTGAGTATGATAAAGTCTCTTCTCTAAAGACGGCAAAAGAAATGTGGGATGCCTTGGAAACTTATCATGAAGGCTCTACAACCTTGAGAAAAGTGAAGCTTAGCAAATTAATGAATGATTTCGGAAACTTCAAGCTCAAAGATGATGAGACTATCAAAGAAGGTCAAGCAAGATTTCAAGTCACTATAAACTCATTAAAGAGACTTGGAAAAGATATTCCACAAGATGAAATTAACATGAAAGTGTTAAGTGCGGTACCATTTATCTATGAAGCTAAGGTCACGGCCTTGGAATCGTCCTCAACAATCGACACCATGGATCACCTAGCTGTTTTTGCTGAGCTAGAACAGTTTGAAAGTAAGATAAACAAAAGTCAGATTGAAGGTGTTCAGGTTCCTGTAGCCAAAATGAAGAATTTGGCTCTTCATTCTACAAACAGCAAGCTGTTTGAATCTGATGAAGAATCTGACGAAGAAATGGCACTCATCTCACAAAAGATCAAGAGGCTGATTGAAAAGAAAAATAGAATGAAAAGGGAAAGAGGTGATTTCTCCAAAAAGAAAGCCAAGGAGCAAACTTGTTTCGAATGTGGCAAGCCAGGCCATTTTAAGAAGGACTGTTTTAAGCTAAAGTCCAAACAGCAAGCTGCTTTCAAAGATAAGAGAAAATCAAAGGCCTTACTGACTTGGAGTGATGATGATTCAGACTCTAGTGATGACTCAAGTGAAGACATGGTGAATTTGGCTCTTGTAGGTCTAAATGATGAAGAAAGCTCACTAGGATCCATAAAGGAAGACTTTGTGGATAGTGATTATTCGAATTCAGAAGATGATGCAAGTGAGGTAAACTCAATTAATTCTGATTTACCTTCATCTCATAATATGCTAGAAGAACTAACCATGCAGGTACCAAATCATGTGTCCATAATTGAGTTTATGGAACTAAAGAATAAGAATAGCAAGCTGGAAAAGAACAACAATCAGTTAAAGAAGATTATTGCTGAGTTAATGACTGAGAAGAATTCAGAAACAAACCATAATGATCTCATTACTGATTTAAAGGAGAAACTAGTTCAATTCGAAGGAGTCAACAAAGTGATTCTTCAAAGAAATGAGGCTCTCATGAAAGAACTTAGAAGATTAAAGTCAGAGATTGAAGAAAAGAATGAATGTATACAATCATTCAAGCACAAAGAGTCCAGCCAAGCCGAATCCTCAAAAACTGCTGAGAAGAGAAAACAGCAAGCTGAACTTGTCAAACAGCAAGCTGAATTGATTTCTCTTCTAGAAAAAGAAGTCAAAGACCTTCAGAAAGGGATGGAAACATTTGTTCAAGGTGAAGACAGCTTAAAGACAATGATGAAGAAGGCAAATGTCCCTTTGGTTAGAGAAGGAGTTGGCATGAAATCAAATAATAATCTTGGTGCACTCAAATATGATGGAAGAAATGGCATACCATACAACTATGCCATGCCATGGAAGATATGCAACAAGTGTGGAGGAAAAGGCCATCTGGAAAAACATTGTGTGATTCAAATAAGCCCTAAAGGGAAAACAGCTTACCAGAAGAGGCCAGTCAGAAGACAAACAGCACGCTGGAATGCTCCTGACAGAAGACAAACAGCATACCAACAGTCACCAAAAGTGATCCAAAAGTGGATCAAGAAAGCTGATTTAAATGTGTTATATATTCTTGCTACTAACCAATCTGGACCCAAACCTATATGGGTACCAAAACATTAAGTTGGTGTTTGTTTGTTTTGTAGATATGTCTTGCCGCCAAAATAAAGTCGAAACAATGGATTTTGGATAGTGGTTGCACTAGACATATGTGTGGAGACAAGTCTCAGTTCATAAGTCTCAACATGAAGAAAGGTGGAAGAGTTACAATTGGTAGTAGTAAGACTCTTCGAATTCTTGGTATTGGTTCTATTGGTAATAGTAATATTTCGATTGATAAAGTTCAATATGTCAAAGGTCTTTCATATAATTTACTTAGTGTCACTCAATTATTTGATGATGGACATTTTGTTAAGTTTGGCATAGATAAATCAGTTATTACTATTGGTGCTAACAAAATCCCCCTAGTTGCTAGAAGGGAAGGAAATATATATGTATTAGACTTCGAAATGCAGGAAACAGCATGCTGTTTGGCTGCAATCGACAATGATCCATATATTTGGCATAGGAGGTTGGGACATGCACACATGGACCTGCTTAATAAATTATCAAGCAAGAATCTGGTAAGAGGGCTACCAAAACTGAAATATTCTAAGGTTGAAGTATGTTCGGCATGCCAATTGGGTAAGCAAATTCGAAGTACTCACAAAGCAAAGAAAATGGTATCCACTTCTAAACCTTTAGAGCTACTGCATCTAGATCTTTTTGGTCCAGAGTCTTATAAGAGTATTGGAGGTAAACAATACGGTTTTGTAATTGTAGATGATTATTCTAGATTTACTTGGGTATTATTTCTTCGTACTAAAAATTGTGCTTTTAAGGAGTTTGAGAAACTGATTAAACTACTTGAGAACAAGCTTGATACAAGACTTGTAGGTATAAGAAGTGATAGAGGAGGTGAATTTATCAATGAGAACTTTATTGCATATTGTGAAGAAAGAGGAATCTCCCATGAATTTTCTGCTCCAAGGACTCCACAACAAAATGGAGTGGTGGAAAGGAAGAATAGGTCACTTCAAGAAACAGCAAGGACTCTACTGCAAGAAAGCAAGCTGCCTAGAAGTTTTTGGGCCGAAGCTGTGAATACAGCATGCTATTTGTTGAATCGAATCATAATCAGGCCTATGTTGGACAAAACTCCTTATCAATTGTTAAGAAACAAGAAGCCAAATATCAGTTACTTCAAGATTTTTGGTTCTAAGTGTTTTGTTCTCAAAACAATTGGTAAAGATGGTAAATTCGATGCTAAATCCTATGAGGCTATATTTCTTGGTTATTCTTTAACAAGTAGAGCTTATAGAGTTTATAATGTTAATAAACATATTGTTGAAGAATCTATTGATGTTACTTTTCAAGAACCTAACAATGATCTACCAAGAGATGAGGAAGGATTTGCAGGTGAAGAAGAAAATGTGCAACCTCAAATCACTGACAACCAGCAAGCTGGAAGTGCAAATCAGCAAGCTGGAAGTGCTAATCAGCAAGCTGGAAGTGCAAATCAGCAAGGTGGAAGTTCAAATAAGCAAGCTGAAGATGAAAGTAACACTGAAAGTCAGCAAGCCAAAGAGGATGCAGACTCTGACAAACAGCAAGCTGGAAGTTCAAAACAGCAAGCTGAAGTGGAAGATACAATCACAAAAATAGCAAAAATGACTTTGGAAGGTCCTAGAGGCTCTAGGGCTGCTGAAAAATTGCCTCTATATGATGGAGAAGAACAACCACCACCATCAAAAATGAGAAAGACAACTCATGAAGAAATAGCTCAACATTCTTTACCAAGGGCAACAAGAACGGTCAAGAATCATCCACCAGAGTTGGTCATTGGGGATATTACTGATGGAATTACTACAAGAAGAGGGAAAGCGAATTATTGTGCTCATGCAGCCTTCCTAGCTCAAGAAGAACCCAAAAATATCAATGAAGCATTAGAAGATGAGAATTGGATCATGGCTATGCAAGAAGAATTAAATCAGTTTGAAAGATGTGAAGTTTGGGAACTTGTTAAGCCACCAGAAGATGCTTCAATCATTGGAACAAAATGGGTGTTTAAGAACAAAGTTGATGAATTTGGCACCGTTACTCGAAATAAAGCAAGGCTTGTGGCTCAAGGATATAATCAACAAGAAGGCATTGACTTTGATCAAACTTATGCTCCTGTTGCTCGTTTGGAATCAATAAGGATGCTTCTTGCCTATGCATGTTTCAAGAAATTCAAGCTATATCAAATGGACGTAAAGAGCGCATTCCTAAATGGCTTGCTAGAAGAGGAAGTTTATGTCAAACAGCCTCCTGGATTCGAACATGAACAGTATCCAGACTATGTTTTCAAGCTAAAGAAGGCTCTTTATGGTTTAAAGCAGGCTCCAAGGGCTTGGTACAAAAGGCTTAGTAAGTTTCTTATCAAAAATGGATTTATTCGAGGTAAAATCGATCCCACATTATTTATTAAGCAAGATGGTAAAGACATTCTTATTGTTCAAATATATGTGGATGATATTATTTTTGGAGCTACTAATGAATCTATGTGCAAGTGGTTTTCCAAGTGTATGCATAGTGAGTTCGAAATGAGCATGATGGGTGAGCTCAATTATTTCTTGGGTCTTCAAATCAAGCAATCTAAGGATGGAATTTTTATACATCAATCCAAGTACACAAAGAATCTACTCAAGAGATTCGGTTATGAAGATGTTAAATCAAAATCAACACCTATGATCCAAAACAGCAAGCTGTTTGCAGATGAAAGTGGTAAGGCTGTTGATATTAAAAGATATCGAGGTATGATTGGAAGTTTACTATATTTAACTGCTTCTAGACCTGACATAATGTATAGTGTATGTGTTTGTGCAAGGTTTCAATCAAACCCTAAAGAGTCTCACTTAAATGCTATTAAAAGAATATTTCGATATTTAAGTGGTACCATTTCTCTTGGTTTGTTCTATCCTATCACAAATACTTTTGATCTTGTTGGGTATAGTGATGCAGATTATGCAGGTTGTCTAGTTGATAGAAAGAGTACTAGTGGTGTTTGTACATTCCTTGGACAAAGCCTAGTTTCTTGGCAATGCAAGAAACAAACTTCGGTTGCTTTATCCACTGCAGAAGGGGAATATCTAGCAGCAGGAAGCTGTTGTTCTCAGCTACTATGGATGATTCAAACCCTAAGGGACTTTGATATCAAATGTAGAAAGGTTCCAATAAACTGTGACAACACTAGCACCATTAGCATTTCTAAAAATCCGGTGAATCACTCAAGAACGAAGCATATTGATGTTCGACACCATTTCTTGAGAGATAATGTTGCTAAGGGCAAGATAGAGTTGCTCTTTGTTCCAACTGAATTCCAACTAGCTGATATTTTCACAAAGCCTCTTGCAGAAGAAAGATTTTCAGTTATTCGAATGCAACTTGGTATGTGCTCTATGTAAATCAGCACGCTGGAAGGTAATTTCTTAAGATTTTTAGTTTTTTGATGGATTAAGGGGGAGAACTTTTAGGAGAATGGCAGAATGACACTTTAGGAGAATGGCTTCTAATTATTCTGAACATGCATGTTTTAACATATGATCTTTAGTGTTATATTTCTTATATGTTAGATCATCGTTTTATATCTAATTTTGAGATGCAGGGATTTAGGGGGAGTTATTCTAATTCTCCTAAATTAGTTGTAATCATCAAAAAGGGGGAGATTGATACTCCTTAAGTTTTGATGATCACAAACAGTAAGCTATTTGTCCTTTTAGTAGATATAAAACAGCATGCTATTTGTATATGTACTAACTTGGTTTTGCAGGATACTCTAGCTTACTGATTGTATAATCAGTCTGTCTAACAACAAGCCAATTGGTGTTACAAAAGTGACAGTTTGGCAAGCCATTTGTACACATTCTCACAAACAGCAAGCTATTTCCAACTGTTCAGAATTCCTGTAGATAAAGATCAACTATACATATCTATGCTCTCAGGAAACTTGGTTGATGATATGAAAGGGCAAAGACTCAAACAGCAAGCCAAATGCATGGACAAACAGCAAGCTTTTTCACAAACAGCAAGCTGTTTGTGTCTGCCAGAATTAAAGAACCTTTCGGTTCTTCAAAGAGCATCAAGTGTGAATGATGTTAGAAACGTGTAAGGGCCCTCTGAATATTGTTTAACATGCCAACACTCATATTCTATACATATTGGGAGACAAATTTATTCCTTGTCTTAAAATAAGAAAAGTAAGATCTACTTTTCATACCCACCATACCTCCACTCAAAGACAACACATGGGACTCATCATAGCAAATATTCTCTCCATGTTTTTGACTCTATACACGCTCCATATCTTCTGATTTTGCAGATTATTCAAGCTCCTCCACTTCTTGATATCAAAACATCTCTAACGGCCTCATTCTATTTTCATACCGTTGGAGCATCTTGAAGCTTGATTTTAAATATTCTTGTTTACCTATATAAGGGCTGGTCTATCTCAGTTCTTAGCATCTATCATTGAATATCTATCAAGTGCAGAAACAAGAAACTATACACAACCACCAAGCTTACATTGCAAAATCTTTCTAAACCTTTCAAACCCCTATATACACGTATATATATATATTCAGAGGGTTCATAGGTTGAGTTGTATTTATTCAAATCATTGTATTGTTCAAGTTGTAATTGATTTGCTGTTGTACAAGGTTGGCTTAAGGTTTTGGGTGGGTCGAACTAGGCTAGAGAAGGATACTTGGGAAGTATTGCTTAGAGAGTTAGTTCAACACAGCAAACAGCAAGCCATTTGTAAACAGCAGGGTGTAAGGGAGATATATTGTTGGATCTTGTAATCGGTTTTATAGTTGATCAATAATATATTCTCTTACCAAGTTTGGTAAGGGACCAGGACGTAGACCATAGGGGATTAGGGGTCGAACCTGGCTAAAAGATTGTGTGTCTCTTGTACTTACTGTTTATATTCTTTCTGCATTGCATTTTTGATACAAACAGCGTGCTGTTTGTGAACTGTGTTATTACAAACAGCAAGCTGTTTTCAGTTATTTTCAAAACAGGTCATAAATAAGCATTGTTAGCCATAAACACCTATTCACCCCCCCTCTAGGTGTTGTTTTCAATTGGTATCAGAGCGAGGTATACTAACAATTCTGTAACAGGAAAGTATCGATCATGGCCGAGCATTATCTTGAAGCAAAAGCCGATTATAGAGCTCCTCTCCTCACTGGATCAGAAAATTACAACTGGTGGAAATGTAGAATGGAAACATTCTTATCCAAGAGGCCACTGGTGTTAAGAGTTGTAAAGAAAGGAGATTATCAATTCTTGGATGAAAAGAATCAACCAAAAGATGTAGATGATCTCACTATGGAAGAGATTATCAAATGTGGTTATAATGGAGAAGCTAGAAATTCTATAATGAATGCTCTAGATCAAGCTGAGTATGATAAAGTCTCTTCTCTAAAGACGGCAAAAGAAATGTGGGATGCCTTGGAAACTTATCATGAAGGCTCTACAACCTTGAGAAAAGTGAAGCTTAGCAAATTAATGAATGATTTCGGAAACTTCAAGCTCAAAGATGATGAGACTATCAAAGAAGGTCAAGCAAGATTTCAAGTCACTATAAACTCATTAAAGAGACTTGGAAAAGATATTCCACAAGATGAAATTAACATGAAAGTGTTAAGTGCGGTACCATTTATCTATGAAGCTAAGGTCACGGCCTTGGAATCGTCCTCAACAATCGACACCATGGATCACCTAGCTGTTTTTGCTGAGCTAGAACAGTTTGAAAGTAAGATAAACAAAAGTCAGATTGAAGGTGTTCAGGTTCCTGTAGCCAAAATGAAGAATTTGGCTCTTCATTCTACAAACAGCAAGCTGTTTGAATCTGATGAAGAATCTGACGAAGAAATGGCACTCATCTCACAAAAGATCAAGAGGCTGATTGAAAAGAAAAATAGAATGAAAAGGGAAAGAGGTGATTTCTCCAAAAAGAAAGCCAAGGAGCAAACTTGTTTCGAATGTGGCAAGCCAGGCCATTTTAAGAAGGACTGTTTTAAGCTAAAGTCCAAACAGCAAGCTGCTTTCAAAGATAAGAGAAAATCAAAGGCCTTACTGACTTGGAGTGATGATGATTCAGACTCTAGTGATGACTCAAGTGAAGACATGGTGAATTTGGCTCTTGTAGGTCTAAATGATGAAGAAAGCTCACTAGGATCCATAAAGGAAGACTTTGTGGATAGTGATTATTCGAATTCAGAAGATGATGCAAGTGAGGTAAACTCAATTAATTCTGATTTACCTTCATCTCATAATATGCTAGAAGAACTAACCATGCAGGTACCAAATCATGTGTCCATAATTGAGTTTATGGAACTAAAGAATAAGAATAGCAAGCTGGAAAAGAACAACAATCAGTTAAAGAAGATTATTGCTGAGTTAATGACTGAGAAGAATTCAGAAACAAACCATAATGATCTCATTACTGATTTAAAGGAGAAACTAGTTCAATTCGAAGGAGTCAACAAAGTGATTCTTCAAAGAAATGAGGCTCTCATGAAAGAACTTAGAAGATTAAAGTCAGAGATTGAAGAAAAGAATGAATGTATACAATCATTCAAGCACAAAGAGTCCAGCCAAGCCGAATCCTCAAAAACTGCTGAGAAGAGAAAACAGCAAGCTGAACTTGTCAAACAGCAAGCTGAATTGATTTCTCTTCTAGAAAAAGAAGTCAAAGACCTTCAGAAAGGGATGGAAACATTTGTTCAAGGTGAAGACAGCTTAAAGACAATGATGAAGAAGGCAAATGTCCCTTTGGTTAGAGAAGGAGTTGGCATGAAATCAAATAATAATCTTGGTGCACTCAAATATGATGGAAGAAATGGCATACCATACAACTATGCCATGCCATGGAAGATATGCAACAAGTGTGGAGGAAAAGGCCATCTGGAAAAACATTGTGTGATTCAAATAAGCCCTAAAGGGAAAACAGCTTACCAGAAGAGGCCAGTCAGAAGACAAACAGCACGCTGGAATGCTCCTGACAGAAGACAAACAGCATACCAACAGTCACCAAAAGTGATCCAAAAGTGGATCAAGAAAGCTGATTTAAATGTGTTATATATTCTTGCTACTAACCAATCTGGACCCAAACCTATATGGGTACCAAAACATTAAGTTGGTGTTTGTTTGTTTTGTAGATATGTCTTGCCGCCAAAATAAAGTCGAAACAATGGATTTTGGATAGTGGTTGCACTAGACATATGTGTGGAGACAAGTCTCAGTTCATAAGTCTCAACATGAAGAAAGGTGGAAGAGTTACAATTGGTAGTAGTAAGACTCTTCGAATTCTTGGTATTGGTTCTATTGGTAATAGTAATATTTCGATTGATAAAGTTCAATATGTCAAAGGTCTTTCATATAATTTACTTAGTGTCACTCAATTATTTGATGATGGACATTTTGTTAAGTTTGGCATAGATAAATCAGTTATTACTATTGGTGCTAACAAAATCCCCCTAGTTGCTAGAAGGGAAGGAAATATATATGTATTAGACTTCGAAATGCAGGAAACAGCATGCTGTTTGGCTGCAATCGACAATGATCCATATATTTGGCATAGGAGGTTGGGACATGCACACATGGACCTGCTTAATAAATTATCAAGCAAGAATCTGGTAAGAGGGCTACCAAAACTGAAATATTCTAAGGTTGAAGTATGTTCGGCATGCCAACTGGGTAAGCAAATTCGAAGTACTCACAAAGCAAAGAAAATGGTATCCACTTCTAAACCTTTAGAGCTACTGCATCTAGATCTTTTTGGTCCAGAGTCTTATAAGAGTATTGGAGGTAAACAATACGGTTTTGTAATTGTAGATGATTATTCTAGATTTACTTGGGTATTATTTCTTCGTACTAAAAATTGTGCTTTTAAGGAGTTTGAGAAACTGATTAAACTACTTGAGAACAAGCTTGATACAAGACTTGTAGGTATAAGAAGTGATAGAGGAGGTGAATTTATCAATGAGAACTTTATTGCATATTGTGAAGAAAGAGGAATCTCCCATGAATTTTCTGCTCCAAGGACTCCACAACAAAATGGAGTGGTGGAAAGGAAGAATAGGTCACTTCAAGAAACAGCAAGGACTCTACTGCAAGAAAGCAAGCTGCCTAGAAGTTTTTGGGCCGAAGCTGTGAATACAGCATGCTATTTGTTGAATCGAATCATAATCAGGCCTATGTTGGACAAAACTCCTTATCAATTGTTAAGAAACAAGAAGCCAAATATCAGTTACTTCAAGATTTTTGGTTCTAAGTGTTTTGTTCTCAAAACAATTGGTAAAGATGGTAAATTCGATGCTAAATCCTATGAGGCTATATTTCTTGGTTATTCTTTAACAAGTAGAGCTTATAGAGTTTATAATGTTAATAAACATATTGTTGAAGAATCTATTGATGTTACTTTTCAAGAACCTAACAATGATCTACCAAGAGATGAGGAAGGATTTGCAGGTGAAGAAGAAAATGTGCAACCTCAAATCACTGACAACCAGCAAGCTGGAAGTGCAAATCAGCAAGCTGGAAGTGCTAATCAGCAAGCTGGAAGTGCAAATCAGCAAGGTGGAAGTTCAAATAAGCAAGCTGAAGATGAAAGTAACACTGAAAGTCAGCAAGCCAAAGAGGATGCAGACTCTGACAAACAGCAAGCTGGAAGTTCAAAACAGCAAGCTGAAGTGGAAGATACAATCACAAAAATAGCAAAAATGACTTTGGAAGGTCCTAGAGGCTCTAGGGCTGCTGAAAAATTGCCTCTATATGATGGAGAAGAACAACCACCACCATCAAAAATGAGAAAGACAACTCATGAAGAAATAGCTCAACATTCTTTACCAAGGGCAACAAGAACGGTCAAGAATCATCCACCAGAGTTGGTCATTGGGGATATTACTGATGGAATTACTACAAGAAGAGGGAAAGCAAATTATTGTGCTCATGCAGCCTTCCTAGCTCAAGAAGAACCCAAAAATATCAATGAAGCATTAGAAGATGAGAATTGGATCATGGCTATGCAAGAAGAATTAAATCAGTTTGAAAGATGTGAAGTTTGGGAACTTGTTAAGCCACCAGAAGATGCTTCAATCATTGGAACAAAATGGGTGTTTAAGAACAAAGTTGATGAATTTGGCACCGTTACTCGAAATAAAGCAAGGCTTGTGGCTCAAGGATATAATCAACAAGAAGGCATTGACTTTGATCAAACTTATGCTCCTGTTGCTCGTTTGGAATCAATAAGGATGCTTCTTGCCTATGCATGTTTCAAGAAATTCAAGCTATATCAAATGGACGTAAAGAGCGCATTCCTAAATGGCTTGCTAGAAGAGGAAGTTTATGTCAAACAGCCTCCTGGATTCGAACATGAACAGTATCCAGACTATGTTTTCAAGCTAAAGAAGGCTCTTTATGGTTTAAAGCAGGCTCCAAGGGCTTGGTACAAAAGGCTTAGTAAGTTTCTTATCAAAAATGGATTTATTCGAGGTAAAATCGATCCCACATTATTTATTAAGCAAGATGGTAAAGACATTCTTATTGTTCAAATATATGTGGATGATATTATTTTTGGAGCTACTAATGAATCTATGTGCAAGTGGTTTTCCAAGTGTATGCATAGTGAGTTCGAAATGAGCATGATGGGTGAGCTCAATTATTTCTTGGGTCTTCAAATCAAGCAATCTAAGGATGGAATTTTTATACATCAATCCAAGTACACAAAGAATCTACTCAAGAGATTCGGTTATGAAGATGTTAAATCAAAATCAACACCTATGATCCAAAACAGCAAGCTGTTTGCAGATGAAAGTGGTAAGGCTGTTGATATTAAAAGATATCGAGGTATGATTGGAAGTTTACTATATTTAACTGCTTCTAGACCTGACATAATGTATAGTGTATGTGTTTGTGCAAGGTTTCAATCAAACCCTAAAGAGTCTCACTTAAATGCTATTAAAAGAATATTTCGATATTTAAGTGGTACCATTTCTCTTGGTTTGTTCTATCCTATCACAAATACTTTTGATCTTGTTGGGTATAGTGATGCAGATTATGCAGGTTGTCTAGTTGATAGAAAGAGTACTAGTGGTGTTTGTACATTCCTTGGACAAAGCCTAGTTTCTTGGCAATGCAAGAAACAAACTTCGGTTGCTTTATCCACTGCAGAAGGGGAATATCTAGCAGCAGGAAGCTGTTGTTCTCAGCTACTATGGATGATTCAAACCCTAAGGGACTTTGATATCAAATGTAGAAAGGTTCCAATAAACTGTGACAACACTAGCACCATTAGCATTTCTAAAAATCCGGTGAATCACTCAAGAACGAAGCATATTGATGTTCGACACCATTTCTTGAGAGATAATGTTGCTAAGGGCAAGATAGAGTTGCTCTTTGTTCCAACTGAATTCCAACTAGCTGATATTTTCACAAAGCCTCTTGCAGAAGAAAGATTTTCAGTTATTCGAATGCAACTTGGTATGTGCTCTATGTAAATCAGCACGCTGGAAGGTAATTTCTTAAGATTTTTAGTTTTTTGATGGATTAAGGGGGAGAACTTTTAGGAGAATGGCAGAATGACACTTTAGGAGAATGGCTTCTAATTATTCTGAACATGCATGTTTTAACATATGATCTTTAGTGTTATATTTCTTATATGTTAGATCATCGTTTTATATCTAATTTTGAGATGCAGGGATTTAGGGGGAGTTATTCTAATTCTCCTAAATTAGTTGTAATCATCAAAAAGGGGGAGATTGATACTCCTTAAGTTTTGATGATCACAAACAGTAAGCTATTTGTCCTTTTAGTAGATATAAAACAGCATGCTATTTGTATATGTACTAACTTGGTTTTGCAGGATACTCTAGCTTACTGATTGTATAATCAGTCTGTCTAACAGCAAGCCAATTGGTGTTACAAAAGTGACAGTTTGGCAAGCCATTTGTACACATTCTCACAAACAGCAAGCTATTTCCAACTGTTCAGAATTCCTGTAGATAAAGATCAACTATACATATCTATGCTCTCAGGAAACTTGGTTGATGATATGAAAGGGCAAAGACTCAAACAGCAAGCCAAATGCATGGACAAACAGCAAGCTTTTTCACAAACAGCAAGCTGTTTGTGTCTGCCAGAATTAAAGAACCTTTCGGTTCTTCAAAGAGCATCAAGTGTGAATGATGTTAGAAACGTGTAAGGGCCCTCTGAATATTGTTTAACATGCCAACACTCATATTCTATACATATTGGGAGACAAATTTATTCCTTGTCTTAAAATAAGAAAAGTAAGATCTACTTTTCATACCCACCATACCTCCACTCAAAGACAACACATGGGACTCATCATAGCAAATATTCTCTCCATGTTTTTGACTCTATACACGCTCCATATCTTCTGATTTTGCAGATTATTCAAGCTCCTCCACTTCTTGATATCAAAACATCTCTAACGGCCTCATTCTATTTTCATACCGTTGGAGCATCTTGAAGCTTGATTTTAAATATTCTTGTTTACCTATATAAGGGCTGGTCTATCTCAGTTCTTAGCATCTATCATTGAATATCTATCAAGTGCAGAAACAAGAAACTATACACAACCACCAAGCTTACATTGCAAAATCTTTCTAAACCTTTCAAACCCCTATATACACGTATATATATATATTCAGAGGGTTCATAGGTTGAGTTGTATTTATTCAAATCATTGTATTGTTCAAGTTGTAATTGATTTGCTGTTGTACAAGGTTGGCTTAAGGTTTTGGGTGGGTCGAACTAGGCTAGAGAAGGATACTTGGGAAGTATTGCTTAGAGAGTTAGTTCAACACAGCAAACAGCAAGCCATTTGTAAACAGCAGGGTGTAAGGGAGATATATTGTTGGATCTTGTAATCGGTTTTATAGTTGATCAATAATATATTCTCTTACCAAGTTTGGTAAGGGACCAGGACGTAGACCATAGGGGATTAGGGGTCGAACCTGGCTAAAAGATTGTGTGTCTCTTGTACTTACTGTTTATATTCTTTCTGCATTGCATTTTTGATACAAACAGCGTGCTGTTTGTGAACTGTGTTATTACAAACAGCAAGCTGTTTTCAGTTATTTTCAAAACAGGTCATAAATAAGCATTGTTAGCCATAAACACCTATTCACCCCCCCTCTAGGTGTTGTTTTCAATTGGTATCAGAGCGAGGTATACTAACAATTCTGTAACAGGAAAGTATCGATCATGGCCGAGCATTATCTTGAAGCAAAAGCCGATTATAGAGCTCCTCTCCTCACTGGATCAGAAAATTACAACTGGTGGAAATGTAGAATGGAAACATTCTTATCCAAGAGGCCACTGGTGTTAAGAGTTGTAAAGAAAGGAGATTATCAATTCTTGGATGAAAAGAATCAACCAAAAGATGTAGATGATCTCACTATGGAAGAGATTATCAAATGTGGTTATAATGGAGAAGCTAGAAATTCTATAATGAATGCTCTAGATCAAGCTGAGTATGATAAAGTCTCTTCTCTAAAGACGGCAAAAGAAATGTGGGATGCCTTGGAAACTTATCATGAAGGCTCTACAACCTTGAGAAAAGTGAAGCTTAGCAAATTAATGAATGATTTCGGAAACTTCAAGCTCAAAGATGATGAGACTATCAAAGAAGGTCAAGCAAGATTTCAAGTCACTATAAACTCATTAAAGAGACTTGGAAAAGATATTCCACAAGATGAAATTAACATGAAAGTGTTAAGTGCGGTACCATTTATCTATGAAGCTAAGGTCACGGCCTTGGAATCGTCCTCAACAATCGACACCATGGATCACCTAGCTGTTTTTGCTGAGCTAGAACAGTTTGAAAGTAAGATAAACAAAAGTCAGATTCGGAAGAAGATCGCCTCATTCGCGGTTTGATTATCGGAACACTTTCGGAAGAAGGCTTAAGCTTAGTTATTGGCCTGGAATCATCACACTTAGTTTGGAATGCTTTAAAAGAAGCATATGCCCAAGACTCACAAGAACGAGAGTTTACTCTCCGACGACAACTCCCATACCACAAAAAGGAACCAAACCAATCTTTGGCAGAACATTTGAGAAAATTTAAGACTATATGTGATAGTCTCGCAGCCATAGGAAACCCAGTACCTGACAAAGCAAAGGCTTACTCCTTACTTGCAAATTTAGGACCAAAATATGAATCATTCACAACCACTATGCTTAAACCTTCCATGCCATCATACTCTGAAGTTGTATCACTCCTTCAAGGTTTCGAACAAAGAAGCTCATGGATTGAGGCACCCAATTCTGTCTCATATGCATTTTATGGACAACGCAACCAAGGCCAGCAACAACAAAATTATAATTCTCACAAAAATCGTAACAACCATTTCACATCAAAAGGATGAGGTTTTCAAGCTACTAATAACAACTTTCAATTCCCAAATTTTGCAGGTAATAATACAGGAATGTAGCAAGAAAGCAACAGTCGTACTCCACGACCACCACCACCTGGTAAACGCCGAATGACCACTACAGAGAGAGAGAGATGTACAAAAATGAATACTGTCAACTTTGTGGCAGGCAAGGACACATTGCCAAAATATGCTGGACTTTGCCAAACAATTCAATAAACAATGATGAACTTCCTCAAGCACTTGCAGCGCTCACTATGGACACATCAATTCCAGATACAGAATGGACAACCGACACCGGAGCTTCAAATCACATGACTGCAAATTCAGGTATGCTGTCTAATCTTAGAAAGTATGTTGATCATGATTCTGTTTTCATAGGCGATGGGTCTCCATTAAAGATTGATGCTATTGGAGATACATTAGTCTCTGATGGTAAGAATAATTTAATGTTACGAGATGTATTATTCGTGCCACAACTGACAAGGAATTTACTTTCAGTTAGTCAATTGACTACTCAACATCCTTTTAATTGTGAATTTACTAATGATCTATTTTGTATTAATGAACGAGCAATGAGCCGAATTCTTCTAACAGGACGGCGTAGAGGAGATCTTTATGTTTTACCTAAGACAAAGGAGGCTCACATCTCAAATAGACAAATTTTTGGCACAAAAATCTTATGGCACCAACGTCTTGGACATCCACAAAGCAATGCCATCAAGATTTTAAAAAATAAGAATTTAGTTAGTGTCAAACAAAATAAAGAAGTTGTTAAACTTTGCGAAAGTTGTCAGCTAGGCAAGCTTAGCAAGTTACTTTTTAATTCCTCTACTTCTGTTAGTCTTGATATTTTTGAAAAAGTTCATTATGACATTTGGGGACCAGCCCCTGTTTTATCTCTTGGAAAGTTCCGTTTTTATGCATGTTTTGTGGATGATTATTCTCATTATATGTGGCTGATTCCTCTTCGTGCTAAATCTGAACTTGTTGATGTTTATTTGGCATTTGAGGCCTATGTACAACGCCAATTTAATAGAAAAATCAGAATCTTTCACACAGATGGCGGAGGAGAGTTTGTAAATAAAAGGCTTGAATCTCATTTTCAGCAACAAGGGATCATTCATCAACTTTCATGCCCTCACACTCCAGAATAGACTGGCATTGTTGAGCGTCGACACCGTACTATTAGAGAACTTGGAATGACAATGATTTTTCACAATGGTGTACCAAAATTTCTCTGGATTGAGGCCTTTACTACAGCAACTTTTTTGATTAACCGTTTGCCATCATCTTCAATAAATTTTGATACTCCATATCATCGTTTAGTTGGCTCTCATCCTAATTATTCTATTTTACGAGTTTTCGGATCCAGATGTTACCCATATACTTGGAATACAAAGAAAAATAAATTTGATGCTAAAACTATTCCTTGTATCATTGCAGGTTACAGTAATCAACATAAAGGGTATCGTTGTTTTGATCCTACATCCCACAGGATGTTTGTTTCTAGACATGTGGTGTTTGATGAAAATAATCTTCCATGTAAGAAGGATGCAAACTCACCATCTTCACCAAGTTACTTATCAAATTTTTTGGATCTTCCATTGCCCGCTACTACATGCTTCGGTTCTGATCCAGACTTAGATGTTCACACACATATTCCATTATCGGGTGATACTTCGATCACAAATACAACTCCTGACCAAATAGATGAAGTGGTTCCAGTGATTCATTTCTCAGATTCTGATCACAACATACATGTGCCAGTATCATCGAACCATCACACAGACGAGGCATCTCCTTCTTCTGTAAATGATGACATAATGGAAAATGAAATCACCCATATCTCCCTCATTAAGTTCTAATTCTCCACCATCTGTTGAACAGGTTCAGATTGCGCCTTGCACTATCACTACCAGATCTCAGCATGGAATATACAAACCAAATCCACGGTATGCTTTACTCCTTGAGCGTGATAATATTCCTAATGAACCCCGAAGTGTAAAAGCAGCTCTACAACATGACGGTTGGAGACAAGCGATGCTTGAAGAACTTGATGCATTACAAAAGAAAGAGACGTGGATTTTGGTCCCCCGTGAATCACATATGAATGTTGTTGGGTCCAAATGGGTTTTTAAAACTAAGTTGAATGCAAATGGTACTCTGGACAGACTTAAAGCCAGGTTAGTCGCAAAAGGATATCATCAAATTGATGGTATAGATTATACCGAAACTTTTTCTCCGATTATTAAACCAGGTACAATTCGACTAGTTCTTACCCTTGCCCTTGTTAATAATTGGGAAATTAAACAGCTTGATATTAAAAATGCCTTTTTGCACCGTACCTTAAATGAAGATATCTTTATGCAACAACCTCCTGGTATGTTTGATCTTAATTTCCCTAATCACGTTAAATTATTGAAAGCAATTTATGGTCTTAGACAAGCATCCCGGACTTGGTTTGATCGATTTAGTACCTTTTTAATAAAACATGGTTTCTTTTGTAGTTTGGCAGATCCATCTCTTTTTATTTTGCACTCCTCACTTGGCACATTGATATTACTTTTATACGTTGATGACATGCTTTTAACAGGGTCCAACTCCACATAACTTGATGGTTTTATCAAACTCTTGCAGTCTGAATTCGCTATGAAGGACCTTGGTCCTGTAAATCATTTCCTTGGCATTGAAATTCAGCGAAATAATAATAATCTTCATTTGTCTCAAGCTCAGTATGCTTACTCAATTCTGGAAAAAGCACAAATGTTGGATTGCAAGCCAATGAATACACCAATGGAATCTAAGACAAAAGGACTAAATGATGACACTCCTCTTGGAGATCCTTCATTTTATCGCAGCATTGTTGGCGCCCTGCAATATTTAGCCCTCACAAGGCCAGACCTTACATTCTCTGTCAATTATGTGTCTCAATTTATGCAATTACCATCAGCTTCAAACATGAAAATGGTTCAACGTATTTTGAGATATGTTAAAGGCTCAATTTCTCTTGGATTGCATTTAACCGGTGATACTACACTTGATCTTTGTGGATTCTCTGATGCTGATTGGGCAGGTTGTCCTACCTCAAGAAGATCAACAACTGGATTTTGTACTTTCCTCGGACGAAATATCATTTCCTGGTGTGCCAAGAAACAACCAACGGTCTCTCGATCAAGTACGGAAGCTGAATATCGTGCTATGGCCAACACAGCTGCTGAACTAACTTGGCTCACATATCTCTTGCGTGATCTTCGTGTTTTCCAAGCACAGCCTCCAATTATTTTCTGTGACAATTTAAGTGCATTATATATGACTATTAATCCTGTTTTTCATGCCCGCAGTAAACATATTGAGCTAGATTACCATTTTGTTCGTGAAAGGGTCTCAATGGGGCATCTATTACTCGACATGTTTCTTCTACTTCACAAATCGCGGATGTCTTTACTAAACCCATGTGCAAAGCTTCGTTAAGTTATTTTCAACACAAACTCTGCCTGCAACTTCAGCATCGTTTGCGGGAAGGTATTGGAAATAATCCATCAGCCAACAACAATCTTGAGTCTACAAAAAGGAGAGATAAGGTTTGGAGTGATAAGGTTGAAAATTGGAGTGACAAGGTGGTAGACCAAGATATGGCTGGAAAGTAGAAGACGCGTGAAGAGTAATAATAAATCACATTGAAATCATATCACAGCAGATTGGAAAGTCAAGCTCATTGAAATAATACCACAGCAGATTGGAAAGTCAGGCTTTGCCACTAATTTAGGCACTTATTACGGCTGAACAATAATTTCTATGTTTACCCAGCTACCTTGTAAATCTTCAACTATATAAGAAAGATAATGTAATAGCTCTCTTCTCACGTTTTCAGTTGAGAAGCTTCTCACATATATTGTTCAAGTTATTATATTTTCTTTATATAGAATAGAAAGCGATAGAATAGGAGAGCTGCCCCTGCATGCCAAAGCGAGCAACCAGCTTGATGAAGCCAATCAAGGAAGCAAAAAGCCTGTTCCAGTGAGTGGGCTTGTGGTACAATCAATATGATGATTTTCTTGAAAAATTGTTCCTGTAAACAAAATAAAAAGAAACAAAATTAAAAAACTAGGGCATCGATCTAATTAACCCTCGATTTGAAACTAATAAATTGAAATAGTTCGATTTAAAGCTTACCCAATTCGATTTAGAGCTGTAGTTTCGAGGTTTCGATTTGATAACTAATTAACCTCTGAAATTGATACTAATGAACCAACATACTCAACTCTAATAACTGTGCCCATAGTTGCAGAAGAACAACAAAATCCCAACTACGCCCACAGTTCTCAGAGTTGTCTAGTCGATTCCCCTTGTTTAAAGTATTTTTCTTATGGAGCCGTTGCTAATTTTTCTTGTAACACAGTTCCTATAGATTAGAGCGGGCAATCGGATCGTATCGTGTACTTTCGTGTCATGTACTTTTGTGTTTCGTGTACTTGAAGGTGAAACCCGTATCCACCCGAAACAGGATTCGTGTACTTGAATATGAAACCCGTATCCACCCGAAATGAATTCGTGTACTTTCGTGTCGTGTTTCGTGTATATATTATATAAAAATAAAAATAAAATTTAGTTAAAATTTATTAGTAAATATTATATTCATATGAAATATACATTAAATATTTTACATTTCCATATATAAATATAAATACAACTCTATAAAAACTTGTAAATATGTATATTTTTGTGTAAAATATATATCCTTATAAAAAAATATTAATATATACATAAAATCTATAAGTAGTAAATTATTAACATCTTTATTTCGTGTACTTTCGTGTACTTTCGTGTACCCAAAATGAAAACCCATATCCGACACTAAATCTATCGTGTAATTTCGTGTTCGTGTACTTTCGTGTTTCGTGTACTAAAAATCAAAACCCATATCCGTATTTTTTCGTGTCGTGTTCACGTGTCGTGTACCAAATTGCCGGGTCTACTTTAGATCACAATGCTTACCAAGGAAAAAATTAAAAATCATAATTTGATTGCATGTCGATAGCCTAGTAGATAGTTCTCCCCTTCAAGTAATCCAATAACTCTCATCTCCTGCTCGTAGTCCCGTGAATTTTAGCCTCTTGGATACTCTTTACTCCCAGTAATAAGAGGTTGAAGGGTTTAAGTTTCAGTAAATTGACCATTTTCAGAAAGTAAAAAAACATTTTTCACATTTGCATACATAATATAGATGGTTTCTCGATGTCTAGACTCCTAGTTGATCATATAAGAAAATCAAACAAAGAAAAAGTTTAACTCACAAATTAATCCATAAATACTAGGCTTAGACAAAGGTGAGTGGCAAGTAATACCAACTCAAGATGACTCTACAAAGTATTCCAGATGTTACTCTAAGCTAAAGCAATGCAAAATCTATGCCAGTTGGGACTAGGCACATGAGCCGATCCTTCTCCAGCACCAGAAGCAGTGATTAAAGCAGTGCTTGAAGCGATTGAACTTGGTTATAGGATGTTTGATACTGCTTCCGCTTACGAAACAGAGGAAAATAATCAAACCAAAGACATGCTTCAGAGGGTGAAGGTGAACATGATCAAAACAGGGGCTAAAGGCAGTCACCTCAGTCATGAGCCTCTTATTTAAAGCTTCATTCCACATATTTACAACATACGTTGGCTACTTCCTTGTCCACATCGACATGACAGAAGTTATCCGTAAGAATACAATTCTTAGTTCTTATTATAAATGATTTTGCAAGGGATATAGTGAAAAAGGGAACTTCAAACACAAGAAATCAAACTTCATATAGTAGAAATAATTACAAACTCCTGGAAACTCTTAAGCAGTAAGCTTGAGGCCAATAGTTATTTCTAAAGGAGCATGTCTGAGTCAGGGACGGATCAAGGAAGGAGCACGGGGGACACTAAACCCCTGGAATTCATTTATTTTGCTGTTTACAAAAATATGAGCAAATGCCCTCAGTTAAGGAATCTGCCTGTGTGTGTGACAAAGTAACATACGAGTCCGGAGACTGTAGTGCAGGTGGCCTTAGGCGGCCTAGCCATTGTGAGCAAGAGCTTCATAAAAAAGACAGAGGCCGGCATTAATCGATATAGTTTTTTTTAATGTATAATTTAGAACATACTTTCAAATATGGAAATAGTTTTTCTAAATTTATATTCAATTTTTTTCGTACTTTTTTCAAAGTCAAGTAATGTAGGAAGCAAATATGGAAATAGTTTTTCTAAATTCAAGTTTCTAATTTCAAATCGGGTTAGAATTTAAAAAATATGTAAGCACTACTAAAAAAATTGTAATATTTAACATGCGTTGCTAATGCAACCGATGTAAAAAATCATAATAACATCACTTTTTTTAAAACCGATGTCTTGCATCAATTCAAACATCCCTTCATTTATCAATGGATGTCTAAACCTTTGTATACATAGACTTCTTTTATTTTATTTTATTTTTTTAATTATTTTGTTTTTCCCTCACCCTTAGAGCATCTCCAATGTCAATATTTATAATGGTTGGCTAAAAAATTTTAAATTACGAAATAATTAAATTTTTACTTAAGGGTGACAACTAAAACTCCAATGGACATAGCTATAATGAAATTGTGTATATTTTTGTTAAGGGGTTATGTTGGTTCAACAAATATATGCAACCAAGTATGCTTGTCTATAATTTTTGTCTATAATTTTTGCTAAGAGTAATTATGCATGGGAGTATACTTTTTTACATAATCTCTATTTCATGCCACCTAAGATAATATTGCTAAGAATTTTTTTCTTAGCCAATTTTTTTTATTTCCCCCTCATTTCTAATCTCTCTCTCAGACAAAAAAAACTAAAAACTAAAAATCTCTCTCTCACCTCTGTCTCTCTCGCGACTCTCATTACTCTCCCGACTCTCTCTCTGGAATCTCTGCTCGAAATCACGGAGTTTGGACTCTCTCCTGTCTCACTTTGTTTAGAAACCAAGTCCATCGAAGCTCAGTTCGAAGAAGCTCGAAAGCTCAATTGATTTGTTTGAAGCTTGAAAGCTTGAATTGGTAAGTGTTTAAGCTGTAGTTGTATGTATATTAATCATTTCAAAGCATGCATTTAGTTTTAAATTGGGGGTTGTTACAAATCAAAACCCTAATTTTTAAAATTGGGGGTTTTGTTAATGGCACAGACTATAAGCTGCGATAGCTGCGATAGCATATTGTTAATGCGATAGCTAGAGAGAAGAGAACTTCGCGGCCACGAAGACGATGTATCATCCTCTCTCCCTCCCTCCCCCCTCCCCTCTCTCCCTCTCCCTCTCCCTCTCCCTCTCCCTCTCTCTCTCTCTCCCTCTCCCTCTCTCTCTCCCTCTCCCCCCCTTTCTCTCTCTCTCCCCCCCCCTCTCTCTCTCTCTCTCTCCCTCCCCTCCTCTCTCTCTCCCTGCCCCTCTCTCTCCAAATGCGCACACAGACACATTGAATTATATCTTAATCATAATCATAATTCTATTGTACTTGTGTTAGTGAAGTGTTTCACAGTTTTAATCTAGGTGCTTATATACGTGTTCATTTGATTATCTCAATTGTATAGTCTTAATTGCGTTTCGAATTATAGTAGCTTATAGGTCACTAGTGAGTTGATTTTTTATGAACTTTTATGAAATTGAATTGTAGTATTGTAGTCATGATTCATTTTGTTAAGGTCACTGGTAAGTTGGTTAGTTACAAATTTGTGAGGAATTGTTTATTGAAAGTTATTATTAATAGTTTTGCAATTTATGATACGAGATTGTGCTTCGTAATTAGTTTGATAAAAGAAGATGCATTGTTTAGATCTTAATTTTAATTTATATTTCTTATTAATGTAGTGTAAGGTACATAATTAAATAGTATTTTAAAGTTAAATTCTGATTTATATTGTTGGATTACTTGTTACTAAGTTGTAAATGATCTACTTGAATGTGATGTTAGGTACATAATGCGATTGACTATATTGGTTTGATGCAAGTTGTTTGATTGCGAAATTTTATAATGTTAGCTAAAAGCCTAAAAGATCTTATGTTTCAGTCCTTGGTATGCTTTGACGCAATAATGGCAAGTTGATTAATTTATAGTGCTGAATGTATATGATTTTGTGAAAACTTATCATATGTATTAAAACCATTCATTAGCTTTGTGAAGAGCTCTTAAGAATATTGGAGCCTGATCCAATTTTGAGGGAAATATAAAAGCCCTTAACAATTTTGGAGCACCGTTCAATTTTTAGATTTGTTCCGGGCTTTTGCATGTTTTATTTATTTTTCTTAATTTTTTCTTTGAATTCAAACGAATTTTGTACTTTTATTTTTAGTGCACAGGTACTTGTGTCAAGATGCTGACCAAGAGAAGACAAAATCAAATTCTAATTTTCTACTTACATGAGCTTGTATGTGAGTGTGACATCCATGGTATCATAATGTTTAGACACCTACCCGTTCTTAAAAGAAAGTAAACAAAGGAAAGGTTTAAGTTCACACAAATATTCTATCCATACACCAGCAGGTAATACCAACTGAAAAATGGCTCTACAAAGCATTCCAGAGGTTGTTCTGAGCTCCAGCAACGCGAAAGCCATGCCGGTTTTGGGTCTAGGCACAGGTGACTATCCCCATCCAGCACGTGAAGTAGTCGTAAAAGCAGTGCTTGAAGCAATTGAGCTTGGTTACAGGATGTATGATACTGCTTCCTCTTACGAAACAGAGGAAGCTCTTGGTGAAGCTATATCTCAAGCACTTAATCTTGGTTTAATAAAGTCACGTGATAACGTCTTCATCACCTCTAAGATCTGGTGCACTAATAATCATGGCGATCGTGTCCTCCCTGCCCTTAGAAAGACTCTGCAGTAATATTGATGCCCTACTCATTCATTTTTATTTTAAAGAATAAGGATATTAGGTCATCTTGTTGATGAAAATCTTATATTTCGATGTTTTTATTGTTTGTTGTTTACAGGAACATGAAGTTGGAATATCTTGATCAGTATCTCATACACTGGCCAGTGAGCCTCAAGCCTGGAGCAGACATTTTTCATCTAAAGCCAGAAGATGTTGTTCCAATGGAGATCAAATCTGTCTGGACAGCCATGGAAGAGTGCCAAACACTTGGCCTTACAAAGTCAATTGGTGTCAGTAATTTCACTTGCAAGAAGCTTGCTGATATTCTAGATTTTGCCAAGATTCCTCCAGCAATCAACCAAGTAAGTTTAAATTTATGTGGTGGTCAGTGTCGACCTTCAGCTTGTCTCTTTGCCATACCATTGTATATAGTAATTGTGAACTTTCTACCATAATTTGTATAACTATGGAATAACAAAAAGAGAGGTCATATTGGGACAGACACAAGGTACAATCTTGCACATTAGTCTTCCTAATGTATTTATGTTTAAAGGTGGAGATGAACCCAGTCTGGCAACAAGAAAAGCTGAAGGAGTTCTGCCAGGCAAATAGAATCAAGATAGCTGCTTACTCTCCTCTTGGAGCAGCAGGAGCACATTGGGGAACCAAAGAAGTATTGGAATCTGAGGTTTTAATGGAAATTGCCAAGTCGAAAGGAAAATCTGTAGCTCAAGTGGCTTTGAGATGGGCTTATGAGCAAGGGGTTGTCATTGTGATGAAGAGCTTCAACAAAGAGAGACTAAAGCAGAACCTTGAAATTTTTGGCTGGGAGTTGAGCGATGAAGAGTCCAAGAAGATTGCCGAAATTCCCCAGCGCAGAGCAAACCTTGGGAAAAAATTTGTCACCGAAACTGGTCCTATCAAGTCAGTTGAGGAGCTTTGGGATGGAGAACTTTAAGATGATTGTAACATGAATGTAATAAGTCATCACTGCCATTCTGTCACTCCTGTTTTTGTTTGATGCCATGGAAGGGGATGATAATCAAAGTTGTCTCTGTTTCAACACTGTGGATAATCATTTATATTGTAATCTCCTTCGTAGTCCAACAGATCTATGGTGCTCCTTGATCCTCGATATGTCGCTTCTGTTTTTAGCTAGTGCTTGTGTTACATGGATAATCTTCTTCGTAATTTCGACTTGCTAAATAAGCCATAAAATTCTGCTGCTTCCCAAAAGAGGATGGGGGTCCAGAACTCCTATGGGGCTTTTCGCATGTTGGCCTTATCATTGTTCGTTCAATGCAACTGGAACTATCCTTTTACATTTTTTCTGTAAAAGATTCTAAATAGTCACATAATTATATCTCTGCTGATATTCCGACCCTAAATTCTTTCTTACCAAGTGAGGAAACTATAGGAAAACTGGAATCAAGTGTCCAATTTCGTCAGAGAAGAGTCCAAGAAGATTAAGAGTCAAGAAGATTGCTGCAATCCTACAGAGCAGGGCATACCTTGGGAAAATGTTTTATCTCTGAAACTGGTGTTATTAATTCAGTTGAGGAGCTGTGGGATGGAGAACTTTAAAGTGATTACTAAATGGACATTATAGTATGTTTACACCTTCTTGAATAAGGCTTATCCACTAATATGCGGTCTTTGCTAATGCTAGTGCTTCATATATCTTATTCTGGCGAATAGGAGCTGATTCACTCCACTGTTCTACCATATTACCAAACATGTCTTGTTGTGTTTAATTACATTTGAGCACTTGTGCATCCCACATTTGTGGTTTCTTCTTTGAAGTATTTTTTTACTATGTGAAATCCGCATATCAAAACGTCATATTCCATAGCGAGTAGATGCTTCCGCTGGAGCATAATCTATTTTCCGTTTAAAAAATGTTTTCCTTACTTTCCGCATTCAGTTCAAGCTATTTCTGTACCTATTTTCAGCGAAGTTATTGCTGTGCCCATTTTTTTTTGCTAATTTTTTCTGTACCTTAAATATGAGCATATGCCCTCAAACATTTGAAGTCTAAGGAATCCGCCTCTGTGTCTGAAAAAGTAACGTACGAGTCTGTAGACTGCTGCAGGTGGCCTTGAGCGGGCTTCCGAGTTCCAAGCCATTGTGAGCAACAGCTTCACAAAAGAGAAACAAAGACAGCTTCTATCTAGAACGATAAATTTTTAATATTTTCTTATTTTCGGTTCCACCATTTATTTATATTTAATAAATGTTTGGATTTTTCCCGTGCTTTCTAAAAAAATTGAAATTATACATAGAGTAAATTTGGAAATTATTTCTTCAAATTCAAGTTTTTTTTTTTGGGTATGTTCCGAACTCTTGCATATCTGATTTTTTTTTTTCTCATATTGATTCGACGAATATCTAAATCCTTTATTTTTTGCATCCCTGTGCCAGCCAACTAATTGTGTGCAAAATGCTGATCAAGAGAAGAGTAGACAAAATCAGATTCTAATTTTCAACTTGCGTACTGTCTGTGTGAGTGACATCCATGGTATCATAAAGTCTAGACACCTACCCGTTCTTAAAAGAAAGTAAACAAAGGAAAGGTTTAAGTTCACACAAATATTCTATCCATACACCAGCAGGTAATACCAACTAAAAAATGGCTCTACAAAGCATTCCAGAGGTTGTTCTGAGCTCCAGCAACGCGAAAGCCATGCCAGTTTTGGGTCTAGGCACAGGTGAGTATCCCCGTCCAGCGCGTGAAGTAGTCGTAAAAGCAGTGCTTGAAGCAATTGAGCTTGGTTACAGGATGTTTGATACTGCTTCTGCTTACAAAACAGAGGAAGCTCTTGGTGAAGCTATCTCTCAAGCACTTAATATTGGTTTAATAAAGTCTCGTGATGAGGTCTTCATCACCTCTAAGATCTGGTGCAGTGATAATCATGGCGATCGTGTCCTCCCTGCCCTTCAAAAGACTTTGCAGTAAGTTGATGCCCTACTAATTCATTTTCATTTTAAAGAATAAAGACAGTAGGTCACTTTTTCGATGAAAATCTTAGATTTCGATATTTTCCTTGTTCGTTGTTTACAGGAACATGAAGTTGGAGTATCTTGATCAGTATCTTATACATTGGCCAGTGAACCTCAAGCCTGGAGCAGACACTTTTCATCTAAACCAAGAAGATGTTGTTCCAATGGACATCAAATCTGTCTGGACAGCCATGGAAGAGTGCCAAACACTTGGCCTTACAAAGTCAATTGGTGTCAGTAATTTCACTTGCAAGAAGCTTGCTGATATTCTTGATTTTGCCAAGATTCCTCCAGCAGTCAACCAAGTAAGTTTAAATTAACGTGGTGGTCAGTTTCGACCTTCAGCTTGTCTCTTTGCCATGCCATTGTATATAGTAATTGTAAATTTTTTACCATAATTTGTATAACTATGGAATAACAAAAAGAGAGGTCGTACTGGGACAGACACAAGGTACAATCTTGCACTTTCGTCTTCCTAATGTATTTATGTTTAAAGGTGGAGATGAACCCAGTCTGGCAACAAGAAAAGCTGAGAGAGTTCTGTCATAGAAATGGGATCATGATTGCTGCTTATTCCCCTCTTGGAGCAGGAGGAGCAGTCTGGGGAACCAAAGGAGTCTTGGAATCTCCGGTTTTGATGGAAATTGCAAAGTCGAAAGGAAAATCTGTTGCTCAGGTGGCTTTGAGATGGGCTTTTGAGCAAGGGGTTATCATTGTAATGAAGAGCTTCAACAAAGAGAGACTAGAGCAGAATCTTAAAATTTTTGACTGGGAGTTGAGCGATGAAGACTTAAAGAAGATTGCTAAAATTCCGCAGAGCAGGGCATGCCTTGGGAAGATGTTTATCTTTGAAACTGGACCTATTAAGTCTCTTGAGGAGCTCTGGGATGGAGAACTTTAAGATGATTCACACATGGATTCAAAAACATATGCAAACCTTCTGGAATAAGGAATTGCTGCAATTACGTCTTCCCTGTTTTTGCTAATGCTAATGTTTCAGATATCTTCTTTGTCATTAATAGTTGCTGAATAAGCCAGAATCAGGATAGATTTATGCATACATGTATTATTTCATTTGTATGAATAAAATATTGAATTCTCGTCTAAATGCGAGTTAGTTGTAAGATAAAAATGACAAACAAACAAGAACGAGATGGCTAGTGTTCACCGGCAAAATGTTATCACTATAATTACTTAGTTAAGCCACATGTGTGTATCAGGTATAAATACGAAATGTAGATGGCTGCGAATAGCATTCCAAGCCTGTTATTTAGAGCTTTGTTTCACATATTTTTACCATGATGGATTGATGGCTGCATTCCTATCCACATAGGGCAACATATGATTCTTGAGCAACATAGTGTAGGCCAAAGGGGAGGGGGACTTGAAAGTTGAAACACAAGAACTAATACTTGATAAAAGCACACAGTCTCCCTGATGCAAATGAAGGACTCCTGCAAACCTTTGAGCAGGAAGCTCTAGAACAGACCTCTGGTTATTTTCACAGCACATTGCTGACAGTAACAAATGATCAGCCGTTAATCAAATTTATGTAAACTTATTGTAGGTAGTTACATCGCACAAGCACTCATACAATGTCCTAAGGCTTAAGTTCTCCAAAAGTTGGTGTAATTTAGTCATCTCAAATAAACAGAAGTAGGTGCAGAAAATCAGGATTAGGCAGGATTTTTTTTTTTTACTAGAAATAACTAAAATTTCCGTTTAGCTCTACTAGTTACTACATCACGTCTAGTCGATTAATCGCAAAAAGATATTATCATCCCCTATTGATTTTGAGAATACTGTGCATAGGTTGGTGCTTTTAGTAGACATAGCTGCTTGTTGATTTTATAGAAATAATAAATCAAAAACTTTCTATATATGAAAAATGTACTTAACATCACTGGATGAATCTGTATTGCAGCCTTGCTGGTGGCCATGATCATAACTTTGCTTAATGCTTAATTAGTGCTTAACAACGTGTCTAGATATAATTAATGGGCATAATATAAATCGGAATACAATTTTTGCTCACCGGTGACGTTAATAAATTTTCCTATATATTTTTTTGGTCAATACCTCTGGTTTAAACAATTTTTCTCATGGCGTCAGTGCTGATGTTTTTGCTTAAAGTCAAACCCTCCAAGAGATAAAAGTCAAGACGACTAATCAAAGGTTTTTTTAACTTGCATGTAAATGTTAGCAATATATGTGTCATGTGTGTGACCATCAATGGTATAATTACCAGACCTCTGATCAGAAAAGAAAATAAAGCTAAAACGTGTTTATTTTTATTGTAAATTTGATTATACTAACTAAGAGATGGCTCCAAAAAGTATTCCAGCAGTTACTTTGAACTCCGTCGATGCGAAACCTATGCCAGTTTTGGGACTGGGCACAGGTGGTTATCCCCCTGCACCACCAGAAGTAGTCATAAAAGCGGTGCTCGAAGCAATCGAGCTTGGTTATAGGATGTTTGATACTGCTTCTTTTTACCAAACAGAGGAAGCTGTTGGTGAAGCTATATCTCAAGCAATTAGTCTTGGTTTGATTAAGTCTCGCGATGAAGTCTTCCTCACCTCTAAGTTCTGGTGCACTGATAATCATGGGGATCGTATCCTCCCCGCCCTCAAAAAGACGTTGCAGTAATATAAATTGACTGCTCCTCATTTTCGATTTAAAGAACAAGAAAATTTTATGTCAATTTGTTGAAATCTTGGAATTTAATTTTATAATCTTTTTGTTTACAGGAATATGAAGTTGGAGTATCTTGATCAGTATCTTATACATTGGCCAGTGAGCCTGAAGCCTGACGCAAACACTTTTCAACTAAAGCCAGAAGATGTTGTTCCAATGGACATCAAATCTGTTTGGACAGCCGTGGAAGTGTGCCAAACACTTGGCCTTACAAAATCGATCGGTGTCAGTAATTTCTCTTGCAAGAAGCTTGCTGATATTCTGACTTTCGCTAAGATTCCTCCAGCAATCAATCAGGTAAGTTTAAATTCACAAACTAAACAATATTAAGTGGCTGGTTCCATCCTCGAGGTTGTCTCTTTATTGTACCCTTTCTCCTGAGTAATTGTTCATATCATACTTAAAAGAAAAAGAACAAACATACGGGAACAAACACATCGTACAATCTTGCACTCAAGTATTCTAGAATCCTGATCTAATTATGTTTAAAGGTGGAGATGAACCCAGCATGGCAACAAGGGAAGTTGAAGGAGTTCTGTCAGTCAAAGGGAATCAAGATAGCTGCGTTTTCTCCTCTCGGAGCAGCAGGAGCCTTTTGGGGAACCAAAGGAGTATTGGAATCTGAGGTTTTAAATGAAATTGCAAAGTCTAAAGGAAAATCTGTAGCCCAGGTGGCTTTGAGATGGGCTTATGAACAAGGAGTTGTCGTGGTGATGAAGAGCTTCAACAAAGACAGACTTAAGCAGAATCAAGAAATTTTTGACTGGGAACTGAGCGCTGAAGAGTCCAAGAAAATTGCTGAGATCCCACAGATCAGGGCAAACCGTGGGGAGTTGTTTTTCTTTGAAACTGGCCCTATTAAGTCAGTGGAGGAGCTCTGGGATGGAGAACTTTAAGATGATCATTACATTGAAGTAATAGTATATGAAAATTTTCTGGAATAAGTGATAACACTGTCACTCACAGTGATCTGTTTCAGTGTCCTCTGGTGTCACTCAGTAAAATTAGTGTGTAGAAAAGGTTGAGAACTTTGTATACATTTTAATAACTATATGTAATTTTCAAGGTCTCCTAGTGCAGGGATCGATAAGAGCTGTCCATAGCTGAAAACTTATAAAAAGTAAGAAGCAAAAAGAGTTTATTATCAGGTTCTGTTATTCTTATTCTTATTTTGCTTCCATTAATTCTGCTACATTTGGTATTGATAATATATACTACTAATTTCGATTGAAATAGATGTATAAGTATAAAACTGGCCTATTCTTTATTAAGCTTCAAAGAAAACTGAAAACTGAAAACTGTAGGAGTAAAATAAAACAGCAAAGATTAATTCATAACCTGAATGGAACTTCTTGATAGCTGCGAGCTCTATTTAGAGATGGGGTGAAATTAGGCTCTCGACATAAGTATCCACCACAATGCCAAGACGATAATGGCAGTGAAACAAATTCTTGAATGTGTTGTCTTTAGAATTGTATAGTTCTATTCCTGAGCCCGAATTCAAAATTATATCACCATTCATAGAAATGGAGACCGGCTGTAGAGACTGATCCAGGTCTAGTAGTCTAGCCGGATACTCGATGGTGAACAATTTTGTCCAAGGTTCTTCTACACCACATTCCTTCATTACCCAGAAATCAGCATAGGTACGAAATTGACCAAGTATTGAAAGGCTTTTATCGAAAGTGCCCAAGGTCCATATCCATGCATCTTGTGTACATTTTGGCTGTAAAACTTCTCGATACGTCTCGGTGGTTATATCAAGTGAAACAATAATCTTCCGTACTGGACTTAACTGCATGTTGGATCTTTTAAAAACCCAGTGGATACCATTATTTGCGAAAACCCCACGGTCACAATCTAGCATTTCCCTAATAGGAAGGTTTCCAATCATTCTCCAAGAATCAGATTTTGAGCTATAAACCGACACTTTATATTTAAAGTCAAGACGACCACCAGAAAAGTTAGCAAATACTTTAAGATCATCGTTCGCTTCATCATAGCAAAACCCGTAAACTGCATCATGGCGATCATCACTAATCATAGCAAGTTTGGGTAGGGTTCTTGATTTTCTAGTGCACGGGTTCCACAACAGTACATTAAGATCACCATTAGACGTTAACGTTAGAGTTTCCAAACAGACCAACCCATGACAATAATCTACTACAGCACCGAATGTAGCAAATGATCTTTTCACAGGATAATCACGCGCAATAGCCTCAGTTATGCGCTTGCTATGCAGAGAATATAGCGAAAAACTCCTAAGCATTTTGAGATTCGATTCGAGGAGATGATGGTGAGTAGCGAGGGTCATTAGTTGATACGGAGAGATGAGTTTCAACGAAATCACGACTAGATATAAGAGATAACCATGACTTACAAACCAAGCTTAATCGTAAAAGATCCCTTACTGAAAACTTTGAGAGCATGTCGTAGATGATTTCGTTTGGAAGCCATGCAATTATGTCGTAACTTTTATCTTCTGAAAGGCTAGGTTTTATGTTTGTTATATTAGCCATAGAATCTTAGGTCTCTCTTTCGAGGAAGAAAAAAAATCTGCCCAATGCGTACTCAAAAGTCAAAACTCGGTACCTAGTCCAAAAGTTAGGGAGATGTTAGTATATATTAGTCCCTCCGTCCCAATGAATTATATACGTGACTCCTGATACATAACTTATTTTTATAATTTTCTTTTTATATAAAAATAGAACAATTCTATTTTCACATATGTATACACGATAGTATATATCTAGGTTTTTTTATCGTTAGTTAATTAGTCATGTTCATCTCTTCTGTCGCAAGCGACTACTACTTTAACGATTAATTACAAATATTATTGATTTACAAAGAAACACCTTCATCGGTTTGTGTTCTTGATGTGATGATCGTAAAAACTCTAAATAAATGTATGGGTAATACAAGGAATGAAAAAAAAAAAGAAAGGAAGAGTGGAGTAAGGATGGGTCCTAAGTTTGCTTAGGTTGATTGGGTATACATAAATAAAACAGTGCAGTTTGACATGATATAAATATCATGAGGTTAATTTGATATTCCGTTTTTCTATGTATCTATACTATTATATAAATTCCGAAACATTGAAAGTTTTGGTACCTGTTTTTTGGTACTTCGTGAATTTACTTATGTACCCTTCATTATAAAGAAAAATATATATTAAAACACCTAAAATAAATTTTAACATAATATAATTAATGGTAATTAGTCGATTGTCTTTTTCATATTTACTTTTAGTTGAAGATGTTACCTTTTATCATATCTTCCAATTTAAAACTAATCTTACAATCATTAATATACACCAGAAAATATCATACAATATTTTTCAATTATTAATAAAATATATTAAAATAAATCTTAACATAATATAATTAATGGTAATTAGTCGATTGCCTTTTTCATATTTACTTTTAGTTATATTGAGAATTCTAAGATTGGATTCCCTTTTAGTTTAAAATATTACCCTTTATAAACAACTAAAAACATAAATCATACCTTATCTTTCTATCATTAATATTTTTATCTAATTAAAACATGTTACCTTCCATTTAATTAAAACACAACACGTTACCTTTTATTTTAAAGCTAATAATGCAATCATTAATACATATATCCAAAAATATTGCACCATATCTTTCAACCATTAATAAATACCTAAAAACATGAATCATACCATAATTTTCAATCATTAATATTTTTTTTTCTAATTAAGTATCATTGTGTATAATAAAAAAACATAAGTATAATCATTAAACATGAATATATCAAATTATTTTAAATTAAAATTAAAAAAAATATTGAAAATAATGTTTATATAAAATATAATATAAATTTCAATAAAATTTATGATATAATAAAAGAAACCCGTGCATCACAGGGTTACAAGCTTATATATCTATACATTTATATAAAATCTACATAAAATCCGAAATATTACATTAAAAGTTTTGGTACCTGTTTTTTGGTACTTCGTGAATTTACTTATTTACCTTTCATTATAAAGAAAAATAAATACACCTAAAATAAATAACAACATAATATAATTAATGGTAATTAGTAATGATAACATAATATAATTAATGCTAATTAGTCGATTGCCTTTTTCACATTTATTTTTAGTTGTAGATATTACCTTTTATAAACACCTAAAAACATAAATCGTAAATATCTTTCGATCATTAATATTTCCTTTGGAATTAAAATATGTTACCTTTTCAATTTAAAACAAATCTTATAATCATTAAAATATACCTGAAAATATCGCACCATAATTTTCAAGAAAAATATCACCTAAAATAAATAATAACATGATATAATTAAGATATAATTAATGGTAATTAGTCGATTGTCTTTTTCATATTTACTTTTAGTTGAAGATATTACCTTTTACAAACACCTAAAAAGATCAATTGTATCATATCTTTCAATCACTAATATTTCCTTTCTCATTAAAACACGTCACCTTTTAATTTAATCACGACTACCTTTTTCATATTTACTTTTAGCTGATATTACCTTTTATAAACACCTAAAAACACCAAAAGTACCATATCTTCCAATCATCAATATTTCTTTTCTAATTAAATACATTACCTTTTAATTTAAAACATAATTTTGCAATCATTAATGTATACCCAAAAATATTATACTATATTACCGTTAGATTTTTATTAATTAATAAGAGCCGTTATATGTAATTATAAGATATATTTCTTGATATTATTACATTACTAAAAATTCAAGTTTCGAATCCCATCAAAAATATATTTAACTTAAAATTTTATAATATAAATTTTAAATCATGCATATCATTAATTAAATTTATATTTAATTAACATTAAAATATTTTTATAAATAATGATTGTATAAAAACATAATTATAACATAAAATAAAATTTATAATATATCAAAAGAAATCCGTGCATCGCACGGGTTATAAGCTAGTTTTATAAATTTATCAATGATCAGTTCATTTAAATTAATAGATCTAGTCCAAATTTATTAATGATACTAAAAAGATAATTAGGTTAATAAATCACGGTGAAGTATTTATTATACTGTATAGATTAATTTATCCTTTATTTACTTTTATTTTATACAAAAAATTAGTTCAATTATTACAAATTTAGTATTATAAATTATCATCATGTTTTTATTTTTAATTATAAGATGATACAACTGGCTGAACAAGACATTAGATCCTCAAAATATGCTTTGCAGTTCGAGATATTATTTTATTACGTTCTAAGAATTTGAGGTACCAATCTCAAAACTAAAATAATAAAATGATATATAGATACAAATTACATAAAGATGAGTGAAGCAAATCAAATCACTAGGAATATTTAATTCACATTATCAAAAACATTTATTTATTTCATCTGATAATTAATATTATTAATTTTTAAATGTATAAATAGCACAAATCACATCGCACCACACCGCATTTTCATGTACGTTTTTTGCGGTTTTTGCGTTATGTGACGAGGTTACGGTTTGAAAATTTGTAATTTGGTTTGTGGTTTGAAGAAAAAATCAAACCGCCCGCACCGCGAACACCCCTATCCCCATCTATACTAATATATTAAAATCGAAAGATTGAAAGTTTGTCGGTTTGGTTTTCGGTTTGGTTATCATAATTATTAAAATAAATAATAACATAATATAATTAATGGTAACTAACCGATTGTCTTTTTCATATTTTAGTTAAAGATATTACCTTTTATGAATATTTAAAAACATCAATCGTACCATTTCTTAATAATAGCATAATATAATTAATGATAATTAACCAATTATTTTTTTCACACTTACTTTAGTTAAAGATATTACCTTTTTTTACAAACACCTAAAAACATCGATCATACCATTTATTTCGATCATTAATATTTTTTTTCTAATTTAAAAACACGTTACCTTTTTTTATTTAAAACTAATCTTACAATCATTAATATTTACCCGAAAATATTAAACCACTTTTATAAACATCTAAAATATTGTATCTTTCAATCAATAATAGTTTTTCTAATTAAAACAGGTTAACTTTTGATTTAAAACATAATCTTGTAATAATTAATATATACCCAAAAATATCTCACCAAAGTGGTGTCTGAGGAGGGTAGATGTACGCGGAGCATGCCCCTATACAATAAATACAAGTACAAATACACACCCAGGGGTCGAAGCCTTGACCTCCTACAACGGAGACAAGGGTTCAACCCACTGTACCAACATGTTGTTGGCTGTATACAACGAATAATGATCGTTAAATTTTTAGTAAAAAATCAGAACCATTAGATCTAATGATTATATATATCATAAGATTATTTAATTTACTAAAATTTCAAGGTTCGAATTTCGTCAACGACATATTTATTTTAAATTTTATAATATAAGGTTTAAAACATGCATATCATTAATTAAATTTATATTAAATTATTTAAATTAAAATGAAAATAAATTATTGAAAATAATGATAGTATAAAAATATGATTATAAAATAAAATAAAATAAACAAAAAAATCCGTGCATCACACGAATTATAAGCTAGTTTATATATATATAGCGAAATGAACATAAAATTAAAAATCCCATAAACTTATTTCTGCAACAAATTATTTAGCTAGAGAGAACAATGAATTAGTGATCGTGTCTGTAACTAAACATTTTGTAACTACACATTTGTTGACTCTGTCTTACTTCGTTACATTATTGTATATTCATACGCAGGCGACTCATGTTGATCCCACCACCCAGGATTTCTTAGCCATCCAATATTCTTGTTGTTCCAGTCACAATAGCTAACCCGAGGCCAACTAAAAAAAGGAAATCAAATGTTATAAAATTATTGGGTGAGTGCCCTTTCTACCCACTATTTTACTTTCTCTCACCAAAATACCCAGATTTGGGAAGTACCGCCCAAAATACCCACGGGATACGCCTTTGGGGTAGGAGTATCCTGGGATACGCCTCCAGGGTTGGAGTATCCAAAGGATACGTTCCTGAGTCTCGTGAAATTGCTGCAGGATACGCTACTACATAAAACGCATCTCCTGATACGCCTGATGAAACCGCGCATCTGACGTCAGAGATGACGTGAGATACGCTGTTTCAACAAGCGTATCAGGGGATGCGCTGGTTGAACCAGCGTGTCTTCCATCGTCTCCGTCAATCCCAGAGCTGCCGTTTAGGGCGATTCCGGCTGGTTTTTTCTTCGTCTCCGTTCGTCTACTACACGAATTTTCGAACCACATAGCATACATCGTTCGAATCGCAATTGCAAGCTCTACAAGACCATACCAGTTTTATAGCCTATGTTTATCCAGATTTGATTCGCCCAAAAATGGCGATTTCATCAAGTCTAAGATTCCGACGAGCTCATAGAGCCCTTGCGGGGCCTTATCCGTCAAAATCGGTTGGGGAAAAAGGAAGAGGATGATTTGCTGTTTGTTTTGATGTGTTCAAAAGTGGTGGAGGTTGTGTAGGGAGAGAGATCGACGGAGACGCCGAAAATCGCCCCAGTCGCCGGCAATGGAGCTCTCAGTTTTCCGGAGATAATTTGCAAATTCTGGCACGCTACAGTGTTCGGGTCGCGCCGTTCCAAACGGCGTGACCCGTGGGTATTTTGGGCGGTATTTTCAGATCTGGGTATTTTGGTCAATGGGTAGGGGAAAATTAGGCATTTTGGTCATTCTTTCAAATAAAATTTGTAGATTAGCGAAAAATATAGATATAAAATTTGTGTGCTAGGCCAAAAGTGAAAAACTGTAACATGCCCTTTGGCAAATCTTAATATTAGCTTATAAGTTACTTATTTTGGAAAAAATTTCGTATTTACATTTTTTTTTTTGAAAAAAAAAGTGTACGTGGAGTTTAGTATTCGTTATCTTGCAAAAATAAGTTACTTATTTAAGAAAAAAATAAATATTTCCTAACTTTTTTTCAAAATAAGTAACTTATTTCTGAAAAATAAAATTTCCCAAACTGGCTAAGTTCAGGAAAAAAAAAAAAAACAACAATCATCAACCCAAACATAGTTACTGTGTAGATTACCTATTATTAAACCTCTTGTCATCAACCGAAACTCTGTCAGCCACAACGCTAATTTTATCAGTACGACGATCAAATGGATTAATGACAACCTGATGCAAATTAAATCATATCATTATCACCTATTTGCTAACTAGTAGATTAAAACTCAAAGAAGAAATGAGTACAAGTACATGAATTTTATACTCACCGTCAAACATTGTTGGTTTGAATCACCACAGGCAGTCACTACTCGCGATGTCTCAGACAATAATTGGGAATACTGGCAAAGAAAAAGAAAAGCCTATTGAACAAAGATATCCAAGCTTAACACTGTAGAAACCAAAGGTGGTTACATAACATGAACTCAAATAAAACTGAAAAAAATTATTGAAATGCCTAGGACAGCCCCCCCCATGTTAAGTCAAATTAAGGGGTCAAAGGGTCAAAGGCTGAAATAATTCAGTGTTAAGACTGTAATAATTGTCAAATTTCAAAAGATGAATGAATAGGTCTCTCTCAACACACACTGCTCAACCATGAGATAATTATTGCAGAGATTAGTGCGATTTATCGTGCCCTCAAATCAACTGAAGGACAGCTTATAGCATTCAAGTTGACTTGGCTTTAGAATTTTAGGATTATGTTGCCATATTCCAGAGTCATGATTAGTATATGAAGATCACTAGTACCGTTACAAGAACACACAGCTAAAAATTGTTGGATATTTTAGTGTAATTGGATTGGCTAGTTGATCAATGTAATCGTAATGTTACATCGAACAAGTCGGGAGAATGCGGAGTGCATGCTCTGTTCGAGTTCGTTATGATTTCAGAATTATTGCTTATGAGACATGTCTATTGGCATCAAACACATCTGTTAGAATGAGATGTGTCTATTGGAAAAGACACACCTTGAGGTGTGTCTATTGACATTGGACATGACTGTTGGAAATGAGATGTGTCTTTTGCCAAAAGACACATCTTGAGGTGTGTCTATTGGCAAAAGACACATCTGTTGACATCTATAAATAGGTGTGGCATTGATCATTTTACACATAGGTTCATTCTGAAATACACAGCAAAATACATTCTCTCTTCTTGCAGAATTTCTAACTTTATCCGATTGAATTATTTAGGTGAACCACAAATAACTTCAATCTGAAAGTGTTCACACGACTTCAGAAAAATCCAAGTATTAATCACCCAATTCCCCAACAAAAATGACCAGCCAAAATGAGTAATCTTAAATTCAACAGAATTTGGTTGAATTAATTCAGGTCAACTTCACTAGTACCGTTACAAGAACACACAGCTAAAAATGACCAGCCAAAATGAGTAATCTTAAATTCAACAGAATTTGGTTGAATTAATTCAGGTCAACTTTGAAAATCAGCTAGCCAAACTTAACTCGACCGTATTTGGTTGAATTTAAAGTTGATCGTTTTTGTGTGGTCATTTGTAGCTTTTAAATTGATCAAATCCGGTCATTTTTTATATATACTAGTCAAAAAGTATCTATATTCCACTGCTCTATCATTTTCGGCCAAACTATTAACAAGAAGAAATATTGCGGTCGAAATTATATAACCACATAAGGTGGAACTTAGCTAAATTCAACCAAGTTTTGGTGGTCAATTTAGCTGGTTTTCTTGTAGTGTACTTTGGAAAGTTCAAGTAAAATTATCCTATAATATAAAGAAGATTCAATGAAAAAATGCTTAACGTTCATGCTGAAAGAATGATAATCTATATATAAATTCAAATACAATGGTAAACTGGTATGATATGCAATGTGTCCCTCCATTACTTTTGTTCACATGGCACCACACCATATATCACTTGACATCAGTGTCAACCAAATTTAGAGAACTCATATCAACAGAAGCCAAGAGCAAGGCTGGAAGCTATTCTTGATGATTTAGTGCCAAGTCAAATTGATATATTTTGCCTATTCTGACAAATTTATTTAGTTATAAAGGTTAAAGAATAAACAGTCCATGGAGCAAGGAGAACATAACTTTCTTCTTAATTTTGCTACCTACGCTGAAAGAAACGTGGATGATAGACTACAATTAGATCATCACCCATTTCAGAGCAAGTATAGTAATACTTCCCCGCTTTCTCAATTCTTTGTATGATCAGGAAGTGGCACACAAATCAAAAGGAGAAAATAAGGAAAACACGATAAATATATACCCCTTAAAATTAATTTTCACCCTCCTCGTTCCAGGCGTCCCATCCCCCACCAGTAATACCTTCATCCCCTACCCAAACCCACAAACACATCCAGAGCCACCGTAGCCCTTCCATTCCCCTCTATATATTACAAAGCTAGCTCTTACCTTTGCTGCACCTTCTCCTTCATATATTACTGTCTCTATTCACGCTCATATTCAAACCACTCAAACGTTTAGCTCTGGTGCCGCAAATTTTGATTTACTACTGAAGAAACTTGAGTTTTTCAGAAACAAACTTAAAAAACACCCCGAAAACACACGTAAGGCAATTTTTGGCTAGGAGTTGAAAATCAAGGGAGAGACCTCCCAAGAAAATGAATAAATATGTATACACTCAAACTGGAATAAGGTTTAGCCCAAACAGTACGCCCAATCAAAATTTTCTGACATTAATTTACTCCCCCAAACTCCTCCCTGCTAAATACCACCTGAATTAGCGGGTACAAAAACTCTGTTTCCACTGGTTCACTTATGTCACATGCCAATTTTAACACCTTTCTCTTTCTTGCCAACTCTTTTTTACAATTATTCAAATTCAACCATATCTAAAATAATTTCCCTCATGCTTTTTGGTGTTGGGGTTGGCAGTGGTTTAGGTGTTCTTGATAAACATTTTGTGTCTGTCATCCTTTTTCATTTTACTTTCAGCTAAGCTAAAAGAATTTACATATTCAACAAAAAAAGCATTCTGTGCGCTGACCAGATAACTTCCAAATTTCTTCTCATAACTTTTTAATATAGTTTGGTACTAGTGCTAGAGCATCTCAGTTTGAGATTTACTTCATTACTTGATGTTCTTCACTGTATAAATCTGCTCAGGAATCAAGGGAAAAAAGGAAGAGAATGAAATATATCCCTATATGTTGTCTGTTCATAAGAATCTGCCTATTCTTGTGTGTTGCTACCTCAACTTACATTACATGCAATGATAGCCAAAAACTAACTTAACTTGAATCATAAGTGGCCTATACTTAAAGTCATCAGAATTAACGTGATTTTAATGACACTGCTTACACATGGCATACCTGCTTGGCAGATCGTATCGGAATTCCATTACATGTAGCAACTAAGTCGCCAGGACGTACATCATTTTTGTCAGCAATTGATCCTTCATACACCTGATTATCAATCATTTCATTTTAGTACATCAATTTTGTTATTAATGAATCTGCAAAATTTCAGTAAAATCTAACACAAAATGTTATTCAAGACATTCAACTATACTAGTATTACCTTATGCTTCAACTTTCACACAACAGTTTGCTGTGTGTTGTTTGAGGTGTGTATCAGACGACTTCTCAATAGTCAACAGTTTTTGGTATATTCAGACAACACGTTTTGCCGGTTGTCTGAAGCAAAAATCCTTGTAGCACTATCCGTTATTTTAGTTCAACTTAAATTTTTTTACTTCAGAGCATCTCTTACCCCTTCTTGTAGAACTCTATCATTTTACCTTAGGCCTTACTGTCTTTCCCTTGAGAGGTTAAGGCACGAGGCAACATGAGTCATGTGCTTTTTGGTCTAGGCTGGGCGGCTTTCATGAGGTGTGCCCAGCCACACAACTACTTTTTGCCAACAATTTTTTTTATCAAAGGCGCCACCATTCAACGAGGCATGGCAGATATCCCTAATCCTCATGAGTACCTTAAGCATGGCTATCTAAAAGTTAAGAAAAAGAACGTACAAAGTATGTTCAACTGTAAAGCAAGGGTTAGGGCGGAGGGCAAGATTCGCAAAACCTTTCCTCTATTCAAGAGAGAATAGAGAGGTTGTTTCCATTAAAGACCCTGCTGCTATTACCGCATAAGGATTCAAACTCATAATACATCATTGGAGAGATACCACGAAGCTATCCCGTAGAGGTAGACCCATGATCTCTTATAACTTTCTCCTAACAATAAGAAACCCGCCTCAAGCAATTCACTCTATAGATCTTCCTTGTTTCTATTGCTATAATGGTAACTGATTTAACTAGAATATAAAACAAAGGTAGTACATCTTTGAACAGTGTCAAGATTAAAAGTAGAACAATTTTTTTAAAAAAATATTACAATAGATTACCTTTTTGACAACAACATATGACCCTTCAACCGGAATATTATATCCTTCCCATATACGATAAGATAATTGATCCACATCAACCACACTCATTCCCAACCAAGGGCGCACAACTCTATTGCGTTATGAAAAATCAAGTATACAATATTTAGGAACCAAGTGAATAATACTTGAAATCATGTCAAACAAATAAGATCCCGATAAATGAAATGAAACATGAAATCTTAGCCAAAACCTTCTCAAAACCATGTTTAATTGCTAACTTGTAAATGTGTAAAATACCAAAAGACAAAATGAACCACCTCACATGAGAGACAGGACAAATAAAAACAAAAAAATTGCATAATAAATAATAACATGAAATAAGAGAATCACTAAAGAAGCCCACCATAGGCAACAATGAATAAGAGAATCACTAAGGAAGCCCACCATGGACAACAATGATAGTATTTAACATATATATTAGAAGTGTCATACCCAAAGGATCTCCACATCTCTAGGCATGATAAGATAATCGGTGTAGGAAGTGGATGTGTATCATTAAAGTTAATACCAATCACATTTCCGGTATCGGTAATAAGTGGTCCACCTTCACAAATCTGATAAAACACATTTGGTCAATTGTTCACCGGAAAGAGTAGAGAGGCTAAAATTACCGAATAAATTAAAGTCAACTGCAAATAGGTTAATGTAAATAAAGTAATATACGTTTCTACCAACAAAATCAAAACAAAGCCAAGATGTGCCTCAAACATAGTATAACAGATCAAGAACACATCCAATCATTGGAAATACATAATTGAAGCTTTTGCTAAAAGCAAGTTCAGGCTCAAGGGAAAATAACAGAAGAAAATTGAAATTTTTAGCTCCCGAAAGGATTTGAAATCATCATCTTCGTACATATATGCATAAAATATATTCCAAGGTAATCCTTGGGAATATGATTAAATTTCTCGCACCACAATGACTTTTCTGGTGCTAATTGCAAGAAGAAGATAGAATTTCGAGATGACAAAACTAAACAATTTCACCAGCAAAAGTCTAAAATGACAAAGACTGTAAAGGTGATCATGGTGAACAACCATAATTCATACCATGCTACGTATGACAATCATCCGCTTGTCAACTTGGGATGCTGCTTGCAACTAGGCAAAGGAATATTACAAGAATTATTTAGTGATTTTATTTTAAGCTTCGCAAAATTTAAAAGCTAACAGTTATTTTATTTTTAAAAAAGAAAATTAAGTTTTAACCTGCTAATTATTTATAGCTGAACACAAAACATGATATGGATAATAAAAATGAAGCACAAAAAGATACATGCCTACATGTGTATTCCTCAAGATAAAACAAATACATATAGCACATTCCCAATTGAACTAGCTTTTAATGCAAAGCAAGCACGTCAATATTACCACTGGAAACATATAGGAATTGTACTAGCTTTTGATATTGTTTTGGATAAAGGGATTTCCCATGACAGATGCCACTCGATCCTAACTGATTCTCGTTATTTGAAGCATTGACATTATAAACTAAGCCTCAAACCATATGATCTTTAAAATGATTTAGGTGATAACCAAGTGCGTAGACAAAGTAAAGCTAATGACACATTTACCTCATATACTTTCGTACATATATAAGACAAAAAAGAAACAAAGAGAATACCTTAGAGAAGCCGCAAGTAGACCTCAAAAGTTCTTCACAACCAAAATTTGGGTACTCGAGATATAGTTCTCCGGTTTTATCAAACAAAAGGCACGAACCAAAAGAACGACCCAAAGCAATGACATTCATCCCGTCAACAATGTCTGCTTGCCTACTTCTCAAATCTAAAACTTTAGGTTCTAGCGTGGACTTGACTTTAAAAGTAAGAAGGTTGTGATGATAGTCCACATAGTCTTCTTTAGCAAGAAACAATGTTCCATCTGCCATTCTTACAATTATCTGGAATCAATTGAAACTTGTTAATTTTAGTTTGATAAAATCAGTACAAGAGAGAAACAAGGACAAAACATTATAAACAATTATTAAGAACTAACGTGAAATTCTAAACTGGAAGCCTTTAGACTCCAAAGGAGTTTCGCAGAAGTCAATACAGTTGCCTCATTCTCACTAGGATTCCAATCTATAATGAGACCTGAACAATCAATTTTCCTCTCTACGCCTACAAATGAAATTAGGTTTCCAGTCAAATCAATTCATTACAACTATATATTCATTATAGAAGCAGGAACAAAAAAATTGATGGCTTAGTAAATTTTGCTAGTACATCTACAACTATTCTAGAGATACATAATGATAGTTGGTTACCATAAATTGAAGAAACGGATACAACTGAAGGTGTAATCTTCAAACCTGACGAGTAGAGAGATTGTAACACCACAACAAAACATGTGGAGACTTTATTTAGTATATGAGGTAAAAATACAACTAAATTCACCAACAAACCATGATTTTTTAGAAAAACTTTTTGATCTTATGAACAAATCACATAAGAAAATTTACTTTCTATAAACTCAGTTTTTAGATCAAAAGTAACTTACGGAAGAGGTTTTTAATCTAGTATTTATTAAAACATTGTGTTGTTGTAGGCAAAATAATACAAAACGCATTTAACAAAAAAAATAAATAATACCAAACGGACTCTATTATGATGTCTTAATGGAAAAATACCTATTCAATTTATATAAATTAGATAATTATCAAGTAATATAGTTTAAGATTCAAAAAAATATATTTAAATTTTAACTTTTTAAAATTAAAATTATTAAAAAAATTAACTACTTTATTAAAAAATAAAAACTTGTTTTTTTATTTCCATAATATGATCCACTATTTTACAATAATAATGATCATGTAACTCAAATGACAAATTAGAAAAAACTATAGCCACATCATTGGACTGTAAATTTATTTGTCATATAAATATTGCATTAATCTCACTACTACAAAGGGGCTAAATTCAACTGCTAAAATTCTGTTGATTTAGCTAATTTCAACAGGATCCCGTTACTTTTAACATAAATTCAACGGAAACCTTCCTGTTGTATATAAGCTTGTTGAAATTAACATTTCGGTTGAATTTGTTTCGTTGAAATTGAACCTCGGTCAAGCCGCATAGGACATGACATTGACCATAAAATCGACGGGATATTGTTGATTTTAACTTCCGTTGAATTTATTCTGTTGAATTTAACCCTTTTTTCCAGCAGTGTCTTGCAAGATAGTATATTTATGTTTAATATTAGATAATATGTTATTCTATAAATGTTCGTATTAAGAATTTTTTGTGTATTCTCTTATCATCTTCATTTTCTCTAACGACATTCATGTATTAACGATTAAAAAATGCATAGTCAAATCACTATAATTTCAATAAATAAATTTATGCACAATTATATGCAACACCTATTATTTTATGAATTTTATTTATCTAAATATCCATCATAAATGTTCAATTCAACCTGAAATAAAGAGAGCAGACGATGTTTCATCAGCCTCTTTGGAATCAATGTGTTAATTTTCTAAATAGAGCCGACCGAAAATCTGTATCACAGAAACCCGTAAACTTGGTAATTATGGATTGACAAAATTAATTTCATTGATAATTTTGTTGCAAAATTCATAATTAATGTATGAACAAAAAAACCGTATGTATATGTAACCAAAAGATGTAAAATCGCACAAATTTATTTCTTTTTGAACTAATTTTGTAATTGGAAAGAATAAAGAAGGATAAATATCTTCTAGAGACTAGAGTGGACAATGAAGGATTGATATTCATTCATTCACTAAACATATGTTCACTTTGTAAAGGCTGGGAAAAATGTAGGCTGCAAAGTCCCTACCCTTCAAAATGTAAAGGCCGCAGAGTCCCTGCATAATGTCCTGGCACAGTGCTGCCCCCAAAACACAGAGGGCTGGTCCCTGGATTAATTTCTTAGGGATCCCTTTTTTTTCCATTCACTAGCTGTGACTCGAGGCCAACTAGGAGCAAAAACGAAAACAAATGTTACAACAAAAGTTTAAAAGAACAAAAGAGTAATCAGAGTATATATACTAGTCTAGGATATATAGCACCACTTCCTAGTATGATTCCCAGCTTTTCCAATTCGTCTCCAAATAAAGAGACTAGGGAAGAAATATACAAATAGCAATAGTTCTAGTGGTACGTTCTTGTAAATCATTAAGTTAGAGTTATAGTGGATTACCATTCATTAAACCTCTTGTCATCAACCGAAACTTTGTCAGCCTCAATGCTAATATTATCGGTATGACGATCATATGGTTTTGTGACAACCTGATGCATATCCAGTTGTATCATTATCACCTGTGTGCTAAAAGGAAAAACTCAAAGAAGTCCGATTACGATTACAGAATTATGATAACTCACCGTGAAACTTTGTCCACCCGAATTACCACAAGTCATTGCTTGCGATGTCTCAGACAATAATTGGTAATACTGCAAGGATATATACAAACATATTTATAACCAAATATCCAATCTTAAAACTGCACAAATCCAACAATAATAATTAATTTAATAAAAATTCAAAATTTAAGGGGTGAAATGCTGGGAGCAGTTCCATGTTAAGTCAATTTAAAAGGAAGAGAATGAAACACATCCCCACATATTTTTTTTATAAGAATCTGCAATACTTTTATTAAATTACAACTCACATAACATGCAATGACCTAAAATTTCGCAGGAATGAAAATTATTTTAAAATTACACGTAGCATACCAGCTTGGTATTGAAATCCTTACCTGCTTGGCAGATTGTATCGAAATTCCATTACAAGTAGCAACTAAGTCGCCAGAACGTACATCATTTCTATCAGCAAGTGATCCTTTAGATACCTGATCATGAAAAAATACAATTGTACTATATAATAGCAATTCTGCAAAAAATTTGGAAAAATTTAACACTTTATTTGCATTGAGAATATGCATCTCTCTGGTCTAACTCATAAAACTTTATTATTTAGATAAATTCATGCCTCACTCCAAATTTCCTCCCTTGAGGCGTTAAAGCACAAGGCAACATGGGACATGTGCCTTTTAAGTTATCTTGGTCATGGCTGCGTGGTTGGAAGGAGGCACAACCAGCTATACAACATTTTGTTTCACTGAAATTTCTCCTTTTTATCAAGTGCACCAGACTTCAATATAGGGTGGAAGTAATCCTTATGGCCTCAAGTGAATTTAGCCTTATATTACATACATCTCTTGCAATTACAGTGTAAATACCCAACAGGGGTTGTCCCCTCTTAATTAGTTCTCCTTGTTTTCTAATGCTATAGTGACTACAACCGAGTTTAACTTGAATATTTAACAGATGTAATTACATCTTCAAGCAATATAAAAATCAAAATAAAACTAAAATATGCTAATAATAACTAATAAGGCATTAGGATGCCTCACCTCTTTGACAACAACATATGACCCTGTAGGGGATATATTTAATTTTTCCCATATTTGATAAGATAATTGATCCACATCAACCACGCTCATTCCAAACCAAGGCCGTACAACGGTCCTGCATTGTGAGAAAGTAATTAAATTCAAACGAAACTAGAAACCAGATGGAATATGATTAAAAAAAAGGCATTTACAATAATGACAGAATTGGGCTATAGAACTGAGGTCATTGTCTCAGCCAGAACCTTCTCAAACCCAAGTTTAATTTCCAACTTAGAGAGCAACATATATACCAAGAACCCAAGTAATCAGCTCGTCTTTGAGTAAGAATTTTCAAGGGGGACTAACGAAAACTTATAAATTTTGGGTAAAATAATAGAAGGATCGAGAAAGGAGAAATATTGGATAAACCATTTTGGTAGACGCCATAGACAAACATTAATGGTAAAATTGACATACAAAAAGTGTCATACCTAAATGACTTCCACATCTCCAAGCATGTTAGAATAACAGTAGTAGGAAGTGGATGACCAGAATTCAAGTTAATCCCAACTACATATCCGGTATCGGTGACAAGTGGTCCACCTTCGCAATCCTGATTAAAAAACCCTTTGGTCAAATACTAACTGGAAAAAGAATGGCTAAAGCCTAATTATCATGTAAAAGTCAACTACGGATATGCTAATATGCCTAAAATAATGTAAATTTATACTAATAAATAAGTCTCTACGCATTGCAATAACCATGCATTGAGTTTGGGGATGATGTTTGCTGCTAAGCATATATGTAGTTACATAGAAATTTTACTAATTAATCATTTGTGGAGTAGATTAATTAAATTTATAAGCAAATAAAAAGATATCATTCTGATATCTCTAAAGTAATATAGTTGCTGACTTATAATGGCAAATTAATGACAAAACATGTCAGAATTAGGAGACTAAAATCAAGCACTATGAGCTACATACCGTACGTAGTCCTTCAAATTAAAAGAATTACATATAGCACCCATTTAGATATTTTCCGGACTTCTCTATATTATGTAGTGCTACCAAAAGGAACGATAAATATACTAGCTTCTAGTCTCACCCGTGGTCTTCGTGATTAATTAAATACAGTCTGCACAATGAGCGCTTGACTTGTTAAACATATCACTTTCAGCTGAAAGCAGTAGTTTGTTCAGGTAAAAAATCAATGTCGGCCCTAATCAATTGATTCTCATTTTTCATCACTTCAACCATTGAACTTATAAACTAACTCCCAAAGAATATGTCCTCAAAAATCATTTAGGTAATATCTAATAACAACGTTAATGACTATTTCACTAATTCACTCCACATATCTTTTTCTATATAAGAAAAATGGAAGAAATAAAATACCACAGTGGTCCGGAGAGTAGACCTCAAAATCTCATTACAGCCACAATGTGGGAATTCCAGGTATAGTTTTCCACTGAAATCAAGCAAGGAGAGGGTATCAAAGTTACGCCCCAAAGCAGTGACATTCATCCCTTCAACAATGTCTGCTTGTTTGGATCTCAAATCTAATACTTTCAGTTCTACCGTGGAATTAACTTTCAGGGTAAGAAGATTGTGATAATAGTCCACATAGTCTTCTTTAGCAAGAAGCAATGTTCCATCTGTCAACCTTACAATTAGCTGGAAGGAAGTAACACTTGTTAACTTCAAATGTAAAAATTATTAAACTGAAGCAAGTTAAACAAAAGGTAAGAATCATTCAAAAAGAACTTAACGTGAAATTCCAAAGTGGAATTCTTTTCATTCCAAAGCAGTTTTGCAGAAGTCAATATGGTTGCCTCGTTCTCACTTGAGTTCCAATCTATTACAAGACCCGAACAATCAATTTTCCTTTCTACACCTAAAATAGAAATAAAGTTTCTCATCAAATTTTATTACAATTAATGCTTTCAGGTATAGCAGTAAAAAAAGCAAATGGTTTAGTAAATTAGTTTTGAGATAGTCATGGTTATATAATATATATATTGGTTACCGAGAAAAGAAGAAACGGATACAATCGAAGGTGTGATCTTGGAATAGACACCCCACAAATGTATGTTATTGACACTAGCATCGTCATTCTTAATATCTGTGACTAGAAAATCATATGTAAGATTAAAATTTGATCAAATGAAAAAACCAAAATGAATGATGACGTAAAGTACCACAATCTAGTAAAAGCTACCTCGAGTAGACAAATGCGAGACTATATTTACACAAGGTTTAGCATCAACATAGTAATCCAAAATTTCTGCACAAAATTACAGTATATAGTCATATATGACATTTTATTGATGATTGAAGAACATATGTAGAAACAGATGAAGAGGCAAGAAACAATGTAAGAGAAAATGTAACTCTTGTATTGCTATGTGAAGCTTGTTTATTACAATCTCTGAAGTCCTATATATAAGCATAACTATACGTAAGTGATTACATCAGGTACTGGTACTGTAGATCGTAGACTTACTGTAGATCGTAGACTTAATATAACATTGACATTTACATTTCAACACCCCCCCTCAAACTTAAGATGGTTGAAAAACCAACTTGAGTTTGCAATTACGAAATAAACCAGGAGGAAGGGATTTCGTGAAAATATCTGCAACATTATTTGCACTAGAGATAGCATGAAGACGAACTGTTCCTTTTTCAACCTGTTGACGGGTGAAATGACAATCAATCTCTATATGTTTAGTGCGTTCATGAAAGACATCATTGTGAGCAATGTCCCTGGCACTTTTGCTATCACAGTAGATAATAGTGGCTGGAGAATGAGTTACAGTCATTTCTTCAAGTAGCCATCGTAGCCAAATTAATTCCTGCGTGGTGTCAGCCAGAGCTCGATATTCTGACTCGGCACTGGATTTTGAGGCAAGGGATTGTTTCTTACTACGCCAAGAGATAAGAGAGTCACCCAAAAAGAAACAAAATCCTGTAGTGGAACATCTGGTAGTGGGATCACCACCCCAATCAGCATCAGAATAGGCATGTAACTCAAGTGATGAGTTGTATGCATAATGTAATCCATGAAAGATGGTGCCTTTGACATAACGAAGTATGTGAAGGACAGCTGTATAGTGAGGAGTGCGAGGAGCTGACATAAATTGACTAACAATGTGAACGGCATGAGCAATGTCAGGACGAGTGACAGTAAGGTAGATCAGACTTCCTACCAACTGACGATACAATGTAGGGTTGTCAAGTAGGTCACCATCTTTGGAGTTAAGTTTGACCCCATATTCCAAAGGTGTAGGTGTGATCTTAGTGTCGCTAATTCCAGATTTCAACAAAAGATCAGATGCATACTTGACTTGAGAAAGGGTGTAACCAGTAGGTACAGAAGAAACCTCAAGACCCAAGAAGTAGCTTAAAGAACCAAGATCTTTCATTTCAAATTGCTGACTGAGAAACTGTTTGAGTTCAGAGATAGCTGCACTATCATCTCCGGTGATAATCATATCATCTACATAGAGGAGGAGAAGAACAATTCCTCGATTTGTCCGTCGAATGAAGAGAGCATGATCATATGGACTAGAAGAAAATCCTAGCTCACTAATGACTTTGCTAAATTTCTCGAACCAAGCTCGAGGTGCTTGTTTTAGGCCATAAAGTGCCTTGTTAAGCTTGAGCACTTGACCTGGAGAGAGATCAAAACCGGGAGGAGGTTTGAGATAAACTTCTTCATCTAAGTCTCCATTAAGGAAAGCATTTTTGACATCCATTTGCCACATATCCCACTGTTTTGATGCTCCAACAGCGAGTAAACTTCGAACCGAAGTAAGACGAGCAACTGGTGCAAAAGTCTCCTCATAATCAATGCCATATTCCTGGGTAAAGCCTCTAGCAACTAGACGAGCTTTATATCTCTCAATAGAGCCATCAGCATTTGTCTTAATTTTATAGATCCATCGACAACCCACAGCTGTTTTGCCAGGAGGCAAGGTAACAACATCCCAAGTGTGATTTTTGTCTAATGCCTGAAGTTCTTCTGCCATAGCCTCCTGCCAAAGAGGGTTAACACTTGCCTCTCTATATGTTTGAGGCTCGTGCAATGATTCTATAGTAGAATATACATGATAATCAGTAAGACGGACAGAAGGTTTTCTTACCCGAGTAGATCGATGAGCATGTTCATCTGAAAAAGATGGTGGAGTGGGAGAGACATCAGTAGAATCCTCAGACTGAACTTCTGTTGGAGGAACATTCGTAGCTGGGGATGGTTGTATGAGCTCAATTGGAGAATTTGTAGGAACTGTGTTAGAAGATGTTGACGAGTCGACATAGTCATCACTGGGATATAGATCAACAAAAGGATCTGTAAAGTGAGAGATGCCAGAAGAAGTGTCGATTTTAAAATCTGACATAGATGAGAACATTTTGTGTTCCCAAAATGTCACATTACGAGAGACTCGAAGTCGTTGAGAGATAGGATCCCAACAACGGTATCCTTTTTGACCACTACCATACCCAATAAAACAACAAAGACGGGCACGAGGTTCTAATTTTGTTCTTTCATGTGGAGGAAGAAGAACAAAACATGCTGAACCGAAAACCTTAAGGGTATCATATGAAGGTGGTTTTGCATGCAATTTTTCATAAGGAGACACATTATCTATGACTGGAGAAGGAATCATGTTTATTGTATGAACAGCAGTTAATGCAGCTTCCCCCCAAAAGAATTCCGGACAAGAAGAAGAAATGAGAAGAGCTCGAATTGTATCAAGAATGTGTCTATGTTTGCGTTCGGCACGACCATTTTGTTGTGATGTGTAAGGACAAGAACTTTGTGCAAGTGTACCATAAGATGCCAAAAATTTTGTAAGTTCTGATTCTTTGTATTCTTTAGCATTGTCGGCACGAAAAAGTTTGATTTTCTTTTTGAATTGAGTATCAATCATAGTGACAAAGTTTTTATATGTTTCTCCTAATTCAGATCGATTTTTCAAAATGTATATCCAAGTATATCGAGAGAAATCATCAACAAATATCACATAGTACCTAGACCCCCCCATAGTTGGAGTTGGAGAGGGACCCCAAATATCAGAGTGTATAAGATCAAAAGTAGCTGATGATTTTTCATAATGAATAGGAAATGGAAGTACATGTTGCTTTGCCAGTTTACATGATACACAATCAATAGTGTCTGCATTTACGCTACCTAGATGGCCACTAGAAACTAGAGTACGTAAACGAGAAGATGAAGGATGGCCTAACCGAGAATGCCAAATGCTGGTTGTAGATGAAACAGAACCAACTAGATTAGTGGATGGAGATATTGGTGTAGGAAGATGAAGGGAAGTGAGCTCAAACAACCTTCCGCATCTACGTCCTGTCCCAAGAGTTTGTCCTGTCTGAGGATCCTGTATATGACAACCAGAAGAGGTAAACATAATGTTAAGACCGAGATCACATAATTGGCCAATGGAAACAAGATTAAGTGAGAGATTAGGAACAAAATATGTGTTAGGAAGAGAAAGATCTTCTGTGGATATAGTTCCAATGTGTCCCACTTTCATTGTAGAGCCATCAGCAGTTTGAATATTTGGAAGGCATAAACTCTGTGTTTTTGTGGTAAATATAGATGGATCATTGGTCATGTGATTGCAACATGCAGAATCAAAATACCAAGAAGTACCTGAAGTGACAGAGAATGCAGTGGAAGGAGAGCTGGTTTTAAATAAAACCTGTCGAAGCAAAGCTTCAAGCTCGCCTGTGGATGTATTTGGTGCAGTTTCTGATGTGGATTCAGAGGTTGCAGCAACGGAAGACTGGGAGAATTTATTTGGACGAAAAGATGGCCTTTTCTTGCAGAATTGCATTGAGTAGTGACCCTTTTGGTGGCAATGCTGGCATGTGTGGTTGCGAAGATCTGCACAATCCTTAGTTACATGTCCATTTTGACGACAAAACCTACAAAAAGGTTTGTCATAAGTGGGTACCGGAGGTACTGCTAGGACGGAATCATTCGCAGGACTGATTTTGCCAATCCCGAGTCGAGTTTCCTCGGAAATGAGTTCAGTTAAGGCACTTTCCAAAGAGGGTAGCGGAACACGGTGGAGAAGAGCAGCTCTAACAGGTTCAAAATTCTGAGTGAGAGCCATTAAAAACTGGATGAGCCGTTGTTGATCACGATACGCCTGATAGAGTGTGGCATCCTCTGTGTGTAACCACTTAGGTTCAGACAAAGTTAGCTGATCCCAAAATGGTTGTATTTGGGAAAGAAAATCTGTTACTGGTTGACCGGGCACTTGCTTCTGTTTACTTAAGGAATTCAGAATCTGATATTGGTGAGAAAGATCAGATGTTGTGTACCGAGATGCCAATAAATCCCAAATTTCTTTTGCCGTTTCGAAATTTCCGAATTGCAAATTAATTTTAGAAACAGAAGAGTTTCTAAAAAATGTGATAGCTTGATGATTTTTGACATCCCATTCCTCAATGCGATCTTTGAACTTTGATTCTTCTTCATCTTTTCCTTTAGTCGGAATAGTAAAATCCCCATTTACATAGCGCCAAATTCTTTTTCCTTTGAGAAAACTTTTCATAGCTTGAGACCAAGCTAAATAGTTCGTGCCATTCAAAATGGTTTGAATCGGCGAACTATTATCGTTATTCATGATAAGTTTTGGGTTCAAGGATAAAAGATGTAAATTGAACTTGTAAGGAGTGGATTGTGTATATTTAAAAGATCAAGGCTCTATTTAGAGGATAAGTAAAAACCGGGGTACTAGATTTGGATAAGGACCAGAGGTTTTACACTATTGGGCTCAACACAAAATATTCGGCCCAAAAGAAAGATAGTGGGTTGTTTGATCTTTTTAATTGAATAGCCCAAGTCTTGTACAGGCTTGCACTTACACAGCAGAGGAAAAACACAAAACAACGCATACAAGACCCAGTAATATATTTATACGTATAACTGATGAAGATATATGGAATAAATTAAGAAGGATGGGTGAGATTTTGGGTTACCAGTGAGTTATAGACTGATGATATCTAAAGAGCGCTTCGGAAAAGAAGGTGGCCAAACGAGAGCTTCGGTTGCCGGACTTGAATTTAAACGAGGTTGATACGGGTGAGTTCAGCAACTTGGTGTGTAAATTCGGGTGAAGCTCGTTGATGAGTGAGGCTGGGTTAATTTGGTTTGATGTATATTGTGGTTGGGTTGAACACTTAATTTGGAAGTGTTGAGTAACTTACTGGGTTGACACACAATGTGTTTGTGTTAATGTTACAAAGAGCTGGCTCGTCGGAAAAGATGGCTTCGCCGGAAACAGAGAGCTGGTTCGTCGGAAAAGATGGCTTCGCCGGAAACAGAGGAGGTCAGGAGCTTAAATCTCTGATACCATGTAGAAACAGATGAAGAGGCAAGAAACAATGTAAGAGAAAATGTAACTCTTGTATTGCTATGTGAAGCTTGTTTATTACAATCTCTGAAGTCCTATATATAAGCATAACTATACGTAAGTGATTACATCAGGTACTGGTACTGTAGATCGTAGACTTACTGTAGATCGTAGACTTAATATAACATTGACATTTACATTTCAACAATAACAAATATTACCAACTTATAAATTATAATATTTAAAGACGTGAAATGCGATTTACTAACTTTTTAAATTAGGAGACTGATCGAATCTAGCATCTAATGATCTGGTCTCCCTTCCATCAGGAAATCGAAGACATAGTTCAGGAGGAGGGGAGTAGGAGGGAGAGGTGCGGTAGGTGGGGTAGTAGGTGATGCTGGGGGAGTAGCCTGGGCTGCCGGGGGAGTAGCTGGGGACGGTGGGGTTGTAGACGAGGCTGCTGGGCGAGTAGGAGGGGGCGCCGGAGACGTAGGTGGGATTGCTGGGGAAGTAGCTGGGGGCGGTGGGGTAGTAGGGGGGACTGCTGGGGTCCATAACTTAAACCTGCAGTTTAATTGATATAGCCACAACGACTAATGAATAACCACTCAAAACATACATACACAACCGCAACAAGCCACTATTAATTAATTAATTGATTATTCAACAAAACATACATACATGTTACACAGATTAATTAAGCTGATAAAATACCTGAAAACAATGCAGCAAAGGGAAGATCGGAGTTTAAGACGGTGCCGTGACGATTACTACTTTTCTTACCTACGTTGTTAACCTAGCTTGGGTATATAAGAGAAAAAATAATTATTTTTTAATATTTTAATAATAATAATAATAATATTATTATTATTTATGTTTTTATTTAACTTTATGGTTTATATTATTATTATTATTATTATTATAACAGTTTTAGTTTTAGCAAATAATCAACTTCGAATTTTTTGTTTACACTTCATTTAAGTAAGCTTAATTTTCATTTTCACATATTAAATATGTCGACTACATCTTAAATTTTTCATATTACAAGTTTATATATAATTTCTTTTACATGATTTTAATTCAAATAATATTTTTTGTACGAAATACAAAATTTTGATAAACATTCATATTAAATTACATTTTTAAATCAATTTTACTCAGTGTTGTAAAAAGCGGAAAGCGGTTCTAAGCGGTGGGAGGACCTTCTAGCGCCTAGGCGGGTTAGGCGGGTGCCTAGGCGGATTTCTAAGCGGGACGTTAAGCGGATTGTGAATATATACATATATATTTTTTAATTATTTAATTATATATTTAGAGGTTATGAATTATACAAGTTTAAATTTTAATACATATATTCATTTATAATATGAAATTTGAAAAATAATTAAAGAAAAAATAAATAAATAAAAATATTTAAAATATATATATTTTTAAGGTTCAAAATTTGGTCAACCCGCCTAATTCCGGTCAAATCCGCTTAATTCCGCTTAATCCCCGCTTAATTACAAAAAATGCTTAAAAGTCCGATTAGTAGAAAATCGAGTCGGTTAGCCGGTTTTTTCCGCCTTGGCGACCGCTTAGCCCGCTTTTTAGAACAGAGATTTTACTATTAATCATTTTTCATAAAAAAACAAAAGTTAATTTTTACTTTAACACACGAAGAAAAAACTTTTCCTCACTTTTAATCATAGTATACACAGTCATTGGTAGCTGATAAATTTAATAAAATTATGCTTTCAAGATATTTATCATATCTCTCTCAAATAAATGTGTTTATTCTTTAAGCAATTAAAAATTATTTTTTTTTTTGCTAAATTAAGTATATTATAAAAGAAAAGAGTAGGGGTTAACCCTTGCTCTAAGCCAAGGAAAGAGGGAGCCGATTACAGGAGAAACCAACTAAGCAACCTAAACTAGAGAATAGAAGGAAGCATCTTGACAAACTACCAATTTCAAATATAGATCCACCTATACAAATCTAGGTTTGCACGTTTAAGGAACCAAGTCGAGTGGAGAAGCCTAGTCTTGAGATCTAATATAATGCCATGGAGCAGCTTATGAGGACCAAACCCACCCAAGTCATGCACCCTCGCGTTTCTTTCTCTCCAAAGATGATAAGAGAAAATCTGTGCAGCTAGTAGACCAACGATACGCAAAATGTGGTCAGAGATATCTCCCAAGGAAGCCAGAATCTCTAACCATGTAAGGCCCTGGAAGTTAACCTTTAGGAACCCAGCCAATTTTGAAAGAATGTAGCTGCTGTAAGGGCACGTAGTAAATAAGTGAGAATGAGTTTCAATTCCCCCTACACAGAAACTGCAGAACTGGGAGACGTCCAAGCCGAAACCAAAGAGTCTATGCATGGTTGGCAGCCGGCCATGGCATAACGTCCACTCATGGTAGGCATAGCGAAGAACACGGAGCTTGTGCCAAACGTAATTACTCCACTCAACTGTAGGAGATGATGTACGAAGGGACTCCCAAATGTGCAAAGTTTTTACCTTGTGAAGAGGCACGCCGTTCCAGAGAATAGAATCTGATGTGGTAAGATCAAATCGCGGGAAATCGAACTGTTGAAGCCAACGAGCCAGCCCCGGATGCAGGTGATGAATCCTACTAGAAGGTTGGGGCAGGACCCATGATCCCGTATTAATAAGAGAATATACAGAATCATCACAGTTTGAATTAGCTTGGCCAATGATGGAATCGTAGTTGTTTATAGCTAAACAGTTAGAGTCCCACCAGGGGTCGAACCAAAGCGATATACCCCTACCGTTCCCAATTTTAAATGAGATAAGTTGACTAGCCAGAGAACGAGCCTTAAGAACATTTCGAAGGATCCAAGAACAGTCTGTGGGCATTTGCATATTCCAGAAATACTGTTTTTTTAAGACAGTATTATTGACCCAAAGAGGCCACAGAGCTTTGCTTTTCCGAACAATTCTGCAAAGATGGTTTAGCATCTGCGCTTGATTCCAGTCCTTAGAGTTTTTGATACCCAGACCACCTTCTTTGATAGGTAAACAAATTGTGTGCCAACTGATTTTCGCTCCCCCTTTAGAGCTGGCATCACCCTTCCAAAGAAACCGCGTAAATATGGTTTGTAATCTGTTATGCACTGAAACAGGAAGAACGAAGTGGTTTGTCCAAAAGGATTGAACAGCAAAGAGGACGGATCTTATAAGTTGAACACGCCCAGCCATAGAGAGGAGTAATGAGGTCCAGCAAGAGATCCTACTAGTGATCCTGTCCAGTAGTGGAATGCAGTCGTTGTGGCTCAACCTCGAGGATATTAAAGGAACCCCTAGGAACCTAACTGGAAGAGCTCCATGAGCTATACCAAACGAAGAATCAAACCACCTAACAAAATTAACATCACAATTTCCAAAGAAAACAATGCTCTTTGCAATGCTTGGACTCAACCCACTTGCAGCAGAGAAGCGAGCGACACAGTTCATAAGATGTGAAACAGATTGAGTGTCTCCCTTAGAGAACAATAGCACATCATCAGCATAAAGAAGATGGGTAAGCTTTAGATCATTACACTTCCAGTGATAATTAAAGTCAGATGGAGCCTTTGATAACATAGCAGAGAAGATAGTCATAGCAATCGAGAATAGATAGGGAGATATGGGATCTCCTTGCCGAAGGCCCTTCCGACCTTCAAAAAACCCACACAATGAGCCATTAACCTTGACAGAAAAGGTGGTGGTAGAGATACACATGAGGATCCATTTAATGAATTTATCCGGGAACCTTAATTTCTTTAAAGCACCTAGGATAAAATTCCAGTCTAAAGAGTCGAACGCCTTGTGAAGGTCAAGTTTCAAGGCACACTTGGGCACTCCACTATCCCTGTGATAACCTCTAAATAATTCCTGAGCCATTAGAATGTTGTCTGAAATATTGCGCCCCGGAATAAAGGCTGATTGGGAAACGTCAATAATGCTGGGCATGACTATTTTTAGGCGAGAAGCAAGAATTTTCGCAATGCATTTGTAAGGGACCGAGCACAAAGAGATAGGATGGAAGTCTGACATAGTAGACGGTGTGGGAACTTTGGGAACCAAAGCAATACTTGTGGCATTTATCATCTTGATCAAGGGGTCCGAAACAAAGAAGCTTTTAACCGCGTCACAGAAGGAGTCACCCACTATATCCCAGCAAGCCAAGAAGAATTCTTTTGTAAATCCGTCCGGCCCTGGCGCCTTATTGGATTTCATACCTTTTAAGGTTGTCAAGACGAGATCAGTAGTAACCGGAGCCTCGAGTAACAAGGCTTGAGCAGTAGTGATGGACGCACAGTCAATGCTATCAAAATCACATGGTACTAGGACATTAGAGGTACCCAGGGTAGAAGAGAAAAAATCGACTGCCACTTGAGAAACACTTTTATGACCAGAGACCATAATCCCATCTTTATTCTGAATAGCAAGAAGCTTGTTAACATTCTAATTCGCCTTGGTTTTGTTGAAGAATAATTTGTTGTTTCCATCCCCCTCAGATAGCCATTTAACTCGCGATTTCTGCATTAAAAAACGCTCCTCCACGATCAGAGCATCTTCAAGATGACGACAAGCTTGATGTTCTAAGTGAAGAAGACTGTGATTATCACCATCCAAGTTTAGTTTATCTTGAACATCAGCCAGAGTAGCACGAGCCAAGACAACGTTATTGTGGACGTCCCCATGTTTTTTGTTGAGACCTGTAAGAGCTTGTTTAACTTCTTTGAGTTTCCGAGCTAGAATAGCCATTGGATCTCCAAACCATTGACTCTCCCATGCTTTAGAAACGACTTCCATAAACCCATCAATTTCAGTCATGAAGTTAAAAAACTGAAAAGGTTTGTAGATTTTCTCAAGTTGCATTGGAACGGAACAAACCAGAGGACAATGGTCCATGAGGCCCCTATTTTTAACCGTAACCAAAGATTCGCTGAAGACGTTAAACCAATTCTTGTTTCCCAGCATCCGGTCCAGACGTTTTTCAATAAGGGCAATTCTTTTATTAGTCCAAGTGTATAAACATCCCACAGTTTTGATATGGCCCAGACCAGAGTTCGAAACACAATCGAGGAAGGATTGCATATCAGGTCTCCAATGCTCTCGACCCCCTTTCACTTCATTGATGGACAGAACACAATTAAAGTCACCATTGATGCACCAAGGCACATCAATTGACCTACAAAGGCACTCAATATCCTTCCAAAGAGTCTCTCTTTGGTAAGGTTTATTCAAAGCATAAACAAACGTAATGCAAAAGGAAATTTGACTCTCCTTCAGAGCAAGCTTTTCAAGTTCAAGACACTAATCATGGCAGAAGAGGTGGAAGAGGATCATTTCGTGATCGAGGACAAGGAAGAGGAAAAGTGCCAAGTGAAAATTCAAGCTCATATCAAAGAGGAAGAGGAAGAGCTCGTGGAGGTTACAATGGAAGAGGAAGAGGTAATTCTTTTAATTTTCAATGCCATTATTGTCATAAAAATGGACATATGAAAAAAGATTGCTACAAAAGGATTAATGATGAAAAAGATGAATCAAATTTTTTACATGAAAATATTGAGGAGAAAGATGAAAGTATGCTTCTTGTTAGTAATGTTCAAGAAGAATCTCTTGAAGATGTTTGGTATATCGATAGTGGTTGTAGTAACCACATGACCGGAAATAAAAACTGCTTTGTGAATTTTGATGAAAGTATCCAACGAGAAGTCAAGACGGGTGACAACAAAAGGCTCATTGTCAAAGGTTGTGGTGATATTCCAATCCGAACAAAGCAAGGTACAAACTACATCTCAAATGTTTATTATGTACCCGATCTTAAACATAATCTTTTAAGTGTTGGGCAACTTACAAGAAAGGGACATCATGTGAATTTTAAAGATGATTTTTGTGTGATCAAAGATAAAAATGGTGTTCTTGTTGCAAGAGTCAAGATGACATCAACTAAAATGTTTCCATTGAAAATTCAAAGTGAGTCTCTTCCATGTTTTGCTAATATTGTGAATGACAAGTCTTGGCTTTGGCATCTTCGATATAATCACTTGAGTTTTAGCACTCTATCAAAGATTTGTAAAGGTCATATGGTGAGAGACATCCCAAATATTCAAAAGCAAGATCAAGTATGTGAAGATTGCATTTTTGGCAAGCACCATCGAGATCCATTTCCAAAAGAGAAGGCATGGCGAGCTAAAAAACCATTGGAATTTGTACATTCGGATTTGTGTGGACCTATGCGCACAAACTCTATTGGAGGTAGTTGCTATTTCCTCACTTTTATTGATGATTATAGTCGCAAGATGTGGATTTATTTTCTCAAAGAAAAATCTCAAGTATTTGAAACATTTAAAGTTTTTAAAGCATATGTGGAGAAAGAAAGTGGTCATTCTTTAAAGACACTACGATCTGATTGTGGTGGTGAATATATGTCCCAAGAATTTGGAAGTTTTTTGAAGAAGCATGGCATTCGTCATCAGCTAACGGTTCGCTCAACCCCTCAACAAAATGGGGTGGCCGAGAGGAAAAACCGAATAATCATGGAGCTTGTTCGAAGTATGTTGAAAACAAAAGTATTGCCTAAGATTTTTTGGGCCAAAGCGGTTGCTTGTGCATGCTATGTTCTCAATCGTGCACCTACTAAAAGTGTACAAGGGAAGACTCCACAAGAAGCTTGGAGTCGTAAGAAGCCATGTGTCTCTCATTTTAGAATTTTTGGAAGCATTTGTTACTCTCATGTGCCCGATGAAAAGAGAGGCAAACTTGATGATAAATCTGAAAAATGCATCTTTGTTGGTTATAATGAAGCTTCCAAGGCATACAAATTATACAATCCCATTACAAAGAAGACCATAATTAGTCGTGATGTAATTTTCAATGAGGAGGCTTCATGGGAATGGAAGAATGAAAAAGAAAGTTCAAGTATCTTTCTTGATGATGATGCATTTGATCCAGTTGAAGAAGAAGGCGCCACTCCACCTACTCCACCATCCAATTCTCCTTTAAGCTCATCATCATCTTCAAGTTCCAAATTACCACCTAAAAAGACAAGAACTATAGTGGATCTTTATGGAGCAACAAGAAGAATATTGGAAGAAGAATTTGTTGATTTTGCTTTATATGCAAATGTGAATCCGATTGATTTTGAAGAAGCCGCTAAGGAAGATAAATGGAGGCAAGCCATGAATCAAGAAATTGATGCAATTGAAAGAAATAAAACATGGGAATTAGTTGAAGCTCCTAAAGCAAAGAAACCTATTGGAGTTAAATGGGTTTATAAGACAAAGTTGAATGCCCAAGGTGAAGTTGAAAAATACAAGGCCCGATTAGTGGTGAAAGGTTACAGGCAAAAATATGGTGTTGATTATAAGGAAGTATTTGCTCCGGTAGCACGACTTGAAACAATCCGCTTGATCCTCTCTTTAGCCGCTCAAAATAAATGGCAAGTTCATCAAATGGATGTCAAATCGGCTTTCTTGAATGGAGAATTACAAGAAGAGGTCTATGTTGAGCAACCCCCGGGCTATGTAAAAGAAAATGAAGAGAATAAGGTCTATCGATTAAAGAAGGCTTTGTATGGATTAAAGCAAGCTCCTCGTGCATGGTATAGTCGCATAAATGATTATTTTTTAAAGATGGGATTCAAGAGGTGTCCATTTGAGCATACACTTTACATCAAAGAGAACAAAGGTAAAATTCTTATCATTGGCTTGTATGTGGATGATTTGATTTTTACAGGAAATAGTCATGATAATATTGAAGAATTCAAGAAGAGTATGATGCATGAGTTTGAAATGACCGATTTGGGATTACAACATTATTTTCTCGGCATAGAAGTAAAGCAAGATGAGAGTGGCATTTTTATCTCTCAAGAAAAGTATGTAAAAGATTTGATGAAGAAGTTTCGAATGGAAGATGCAAAAGCAAGTAGTACTCCTGTTGAAGTTGGATTGAAACTGAGCAAGGATGACAATTCTAAATATGTTGATCCAACATATTATAGAAGTCTTGTTGGGAGCTTGATGTACTTGACCGCCACTCGACCAGACATTACATATGGTGTCAGCTTGATCAGTAGATTCATGGAGAAACCAAAGAAGACACATTGGGAAGCCGGGAAAAGAATCTTAAGGTATGTTCGTGGAACACTTGGAGACGGAATTTATTATCAAAAGGTGAATGACACTAAGTTAGTCGGATATTGCGACAGTGATTGGGCCGGAAGTGTTGATGATAGTAAAAGTACTTCAGGTAATGTTTTCTTTCTTGGCTCGAGTGCAATCACATGGATGTCGAAGAAACAACAAGTCGTGGCTCTCTCAACGGCAGAGGCAGAATATATTTCTTTATGTTGTCAAGCTTTGTGGATTACATGGGTGTTAGAAGACCTCAAGCATGTCGTGAAAGAAAGTCCAGTAATATATTGTGATAGTAAGTCTGCTATAGCACTCACGGAGAATCCAGTATTCCATGGGAAGAGCAAGCATATCAGAATCAAGTATCATTTCATTAGAGACTTGGTTGAGAAGGGAGAAGTAGAGATCAAGCATTGCAAGACAGAAGACCAAGTTGCAGATATTTTTACAAAACCTCTAAGGCCGGATATCTTTAAAGAATTGGAAAAGAAGCTTGGCATGTGTGAAAATTTAGCTTAAGGGGGGATGTTAAAATCAATAAGCTAAATTCTCTAGAATAAAATGTAGTAGGTTTTGAATAAAATGTGGTAGGTGTTGAATGTTGAATAATTTGTGGTAGGTTGCCTAAATTGTGATGTAATCAATGATGTAAAATGCTTGAGATGTAGCCTAGGTTGAGAGTTTGCATGTAATATCATATCAAAAAATTCAGAGAATTCTTAATAAAAGAGTGAGTTTTGAGAGTTTGGGAGAAATAATTTTCTTTCTCCATCTCTACTTTCAAGCCATCAAGAACACTATCTGCAGTACAGATAATAAAAAATGGACTAAGCAATTACCAGATTAAATTCAATATATATCTGCACGGGTAGCTAAGAATTCCTATCCTCTTGTTTGTTTGGGTGCAGATGGTGTTCTATATGGTATGGGTTTAATCCTGTCTAGCTAACAATGCACAAGCCAAGTCATTTTAGCCAGCAATTTGAGGTGAAATCGTGTACTTTTTTTTAAAGTAGGTGAAATCATTTACTTAAAGCCTGAACCGACTCAGAAATATAATTTTCATAACTAACATCAACACAAACAGAAAATGAAAATAAGCAATTACCAGAATCAAGTTTTATGTCCGTACGTGCAGCCTCCACTCTGTTTAAGCGTGCAGCTGGCATTCCATCTGGTGTGGCTTCATTCAACCTAACCCATGTCTGAACATGCAAGGGACAAGTCATTCCCGGTAGGAAATCCTTGAGTGGAAAGCGTAAGTCATTCCCGGTAGTAATATAATATAAGAACTCTCATTACTCATTTTTCTAAAGTTGTTAACAAAATGATAAGAACAGTCTTTCATTTTTATACTAATTGGTTCTGCCTTTTGTAATAGTGATGACAAAAGTAACCTATCTTAATTCCAATTTTTCTAAAAACTTAACCCCTATGAATAAAAAGATTGTTGTAGAAGCATAACTGTTGATAATGGCATACCCATACTTTCTAAAGCTTCATTCCTGAATCAGCAGCAGCAACACTAAAAGACACCCAAAAAATACGTCAAAATTATATAAAACCTAATAGTCAACCTGGAAAAATGTTAAATAAAAGCTCACAATCTCTCAATCTATCTCTTTTGCAACTGCAGGTTTATTTAATATGAATTAATATTTATAAAAAAAAATTACCAACAATATTCTCTTCTCAACTTTACAGCGCATATGTGATTCTAGTAATTATCCATCCATAAATCTAGACAGGCTTTCTTCTTCCTCGCTTATACTTTACCTAAGACAACGTACAAGACAGGCACTACAAAGTCAAAGCTTCCTTATGTACCAAATGAATAAGAAAGTACACCCCAGATATGCTTCCATACGTAACAAATGGATAAAAGTACGCCTAGATATGAAACGAAATTTAAATTGAATCTGGACGCATGAGTATATACTAACATATATAAACATATAGATCCACCTGAGTGCCTTCCTATAAGCAAAAGTAATGTAAACGTATTTTGCTCTATAAGCAAAAGTAACCTAAACGTATTTTCCTTATATATGCTTACTGTGAATAAAAGTATTCTAAATAATTTGATTGTGCAATCACAACAAAAGTAATGTAAACGTATTTTGCTCTATAAGCAAGTATTAATTCAAATTAAACCATATATGAGAAGCACAAATCAGCTTTAAAAACATAACTAAATAAACTTAAAAGCACCTGTAACTGTTACATTTTCAGTCTCATCATCATTGAGATATTAATTTAGATGTTTTCCTGATGAAAAAAAAAACTAGATAACACTAATGTAAGAGCACCCACAATGGGTGCCCAACTCCTGCATAGAGACCCGTGAAATGGAATGGCCACACATAATTCTCTCTTTTTGCATTGGATGGCAAGGGAAAAACTGGTCATGGCCACCAAAGTGGGCATGCCCGTTTGGTTTACTTTTTATTTTTAATACTTACTTTATGCGGTCAATAACAAAATAAGTGTATAGCCTATCAAATAAAAATAGTATAATAAGAATAAATTAGGTCCTACAATATGTGGTAATTGGCCTATACATTGGATGAAACAAGCCAGTTTTTTCATTTGCCCAATTTGAGATGACGAGGCATATAATGGGGTCCAAAAACAAAGGGAAATGGGCACTACGATGCTCTAAGAGCCTATAAAATGTCAAAAGACAATCATTTCCTAATTGGATAGGCATTTAACAATAATATCTTGCTAATACACATACACTTGGCTAGTTGTATAGCCCAAGAAACGTTCTTCATCTAGCAACAAACAACATTGAGCTAAATGAATTAGGCCACAAGACTAAATTTAGACACTGAACCCAAATAATTGTTTCGATGCAATTTAACTTGCACAAATACCACCCAAAAAACTGTATTTTAAGATCAACGTAAGCATGTGTGTGGGCAATCACAACAAAGAAGTTAATAAATCATCATTCTGATGCAAATTAACTCGCACAAATATAACCAAAAAACTGTATTTAAGATCAACGTAAGCATGTTTGTGTGCAATCACATAAGTCTATATCTGTATATAAAAATGCTGGGAGAAGGAATTTTAAATTACCTGCGACTTGAAACGTCATTATGAAATTAAGCCAACGACCAAAAATATTGATATTGTCGCCTTTAGTTATCACGTTTCAGATAAACATATATGTAGCACCGGGCGAGGGCAGAAGAGGCGTTTGTAGCCATAGTCTTTTGGTAGATGGGTAAAAATTGATCTTAGGATCATGAAGGGTAATATCTTAAAGCTGAATAAATTTGCTCATTGGAAAAGTGATGTTCTAAATATTTAAAGTAGATATTAAAAAAGATCGACAATTAATTATTATATCTAATAGTTTGACATCAACTAAATTTGGATAAAGATAAATGTACACAATTATATGCAATTAATTTTTAGCTGAAAATCAGGCCAAAAACAATACATATAAATTTTATTTCGTCAGTGATAATGGTAAATCCCTTTCAAAACTCATAATTAATGTGTGAACATAAAATCCCACAAACTTATTTCTTCAACTAATTTTACAACTAGAGAAAACAATGAATTAGAGACATGTCTTTCACTAAGCATTTGTTCACTCTGTCTTACTTTAGAATCTTCTTCTAGGCTGGGGAATATGTAGGCTGCGTCGGCTGATATCCATGATATTGATCCCGCTGCCCAGGATTTCTTAGCAATCCCTTTTTGTTGTTCCATTCATCAGCTATAACTTCAGGACAACTAAGAGCAATGATGAAAAAAAATGTTACAACAAATTTAGAATTGTGCTAAGGGACAAAAGCGAAAAAATAATCTAAAATTGACATAATGGTAATTTGGTTGCATCTCACTCTCATACTATCATTACTAAACACATCTACAATGCAAGACTTGAGTATGACATTATGTGATTTTAAAAAACAATGCTAAAGATAATAACAAATTAGTGAAAGCATGTTCTGTTCGACCAAAATATGTTCAAAAATTGTCCACACAAAACAAATTTTAAATCATTTTAGATAACATAAGTTGTGGCACAACAACACAAGTTAAATAGAAATTAAAGAGGAATAAGCCGAGCTACAAGAAAAATTCCCGCAGCTACCAGTAGCAGCATGCATAAGAGCTGATATAGGAGTAGTGTGACAACCCGGGTCAAATCCCGAGCCTTTTTCGAAAATCAGGTCGAGTCCCGATTCCAAATCCGAAATAAGCCAAAGCATACTGGCCCAAATGCAGCCAACTTGGGTAGTCCACAAGCCCACCACAGGCCCCCAAAAGATCATGATTTGTTGGTGCACTTAGTAGTATTCCTTTGCCTTATAAACTGAACTGAAGTCCCAAATCTCCTCGATGTGGGACTGGGGTGTTACAAACTCCCCCACTTAAACTCCTGACGTCCTCGTCAGGCTTGAACGGATATCCCATAGGTTCCGGATCGTTCCTCTCTAGCCATTGTGGGATAATACCGGCTGGCTTCGTGTCCCCACCTCTGGACCTCTATCCATTGTGGGATAATACCACCAGCCTTCGTGTCCCCACCTCCGGCAACTTGACGAATCAAGCTTTCGAGAGTCGGCTCTGATACCATATGTGACAACCCGGGTCAAATCCCGAGCCTTTTTCGAAAATCAGGTCGAGTCCCGATTCCAAATCCGAAATAAGCCAAAGCATACTGGCCCAAATGCAACCAACTTGGGTAGTCCACAAGCCCACCACAGGCCCCCAAAAGATCATGATTTGTTGGTGCACTTAGTAGTATTCCTTTGCCTTATAAACTGAACTGAAGTCCCAAATCTCCTCGATGTGGGACTGGGGTGTTACAAGTAGGCCCCTCCATGGCATCCGGTAACCATACATTAAGGGGAAAATGGCATTTCAAAAAAAAAAAAAAAAAAGGGGAAAATGGAAATTGTACAGACACTACTACAAATTTAAACTTAGGAGTTACTGCTTGCATAGCGCTTTTTCAGAAGTGCTGTGTAAGTGGACCTCTTAGATAGCGCTTTCATCAAAAACGCTATTCAAGGAATTATGCACGTGAATAAAAATAAATAGAAATAAAAATAAAAATTCTTACATAGCGTTTTTCCAATAAACGCTATGCTAGTTTAAATGCCCATAGCGTTTCTAGAAGCGCTATTGTAGCTACCATTTTTCAAGTACTTTTTATTTATTTTTTATTCGTTATTAACCTCTACTATAGCGTTTTGAGAAGGGCTCTTGAAGTTAACAACGCTATCTAAGAGATTTGCACTTAGAGAGCTGCAAAAAAAACGCTATCGAAGTGATTTGCACTTGCATAGCGGCGGCTTCTACAGCGCTCAAAAGCGCTATGTAAGGCTTAAAAAGAGCGCTATGCAAGTGCGATTTTGTAGTAGTGAGATTTAACAACCGCACCAGCAAATAATAGAATGGCACAGAAAGTAACAAATGCAAGAGAATAAGATTAGTTTAGGATAGCACAACTTCCTAGCACGATTCCTTTTCCACTTCGTATCCATTTAAGAAGACCAGGGAAGAAACACACGGATAGTGATGATAATGGTTCTTACAAAACATTAAGTAATAGTAGATTACCAATCATTAAACCTCTTGTCATCGACCGAAACTTTGTCAGCCTCAATGCTAATATTATCAGTACGGCGATCAAATGGTTTTATGACAACCTGATGCATATTCAATTGAATCATTATCACCTGAATGCTGAAAGGAAAAACTCAAAGAACTAAAGAAGACCAATTACAATTACAGAATTATTATACTCACTGTGAAACTTTGTTCACCCAAATCACCACATGTCATAGCTTGCGATGTCTCAGACAATAATCGGTAGTACTGCCAAGAGTTAAAAAAAAGCATATTGTCATATTGATGACCAAATATTCAATCCTATAGGTGCACAAACACAATAATAATTTATACAAAATTTCAAGAAAATCCCATATTATAAGGAATAAAATGCTTAGAAAAGTACTTTGTCGTCAAGTCATATTAAGGGGTCAAAGGCTGAGAGCAATATCATATAAGACAGTGATATTAGGTAAAAATCATACAAAACCCCTCTATCTATACTTATCTCTACAATCTTGAGATAATGATGAATCTTCATGGTTAATCATATCTCAGTTTTTGCTGGAGGTTACGACTTACGAGTCTGTTCACAGCAATCTAGTGTAGCACCTACGAGAACTAGTGTGTATATTAACAACACTAGAAAAAATTTCTACTAGGGGAGAGCACGGATCGGATCGGTGCGGTTTTAGGGTAAAACCAAAATCGAACTCTTCGGCTTTCAAAATTAAAAGCCGAAACCGACGGTTCGGTTTCGGTTTCAAAATTATTGGTTTGGTTACAATCGGTTCGATTTTGGTTATAAAACCGCATCACATAAAAAAGACAAAACAAACACACTTGAGTTTCAATTTCAAAGTTCTCAGTTCGGTTACAATCGGTTCGGTTTCGGTTATAAAACTACATCACATAAAAATGACAAAATAAACACACTTGGCTGAAATGTCGTATAATTTAAGATTACATCCACGAAATCAATGGCAGATCCAGAACTTTTTATGCCTGAGAGCAATATACTTATAAAAGCAAGTTATGTCATGAATCATAGAGTCCGTTGTCACCATTACAATTTTTTTGCCATTTTTAGTCTATTTTTGTACATTCTTGACATGTACGTGATAAAATTTAGTACTCAGACAATTAAATCTCCAACTTCTGATCATATAACTACAATTAAAATGAAAAATAACTGATCAAGTTATGATATAATTACTAACATTTATATCATCAATTTTTTAATAAAAAATCGTAAATTTTTGTTTCTCTGAGGGCACATATCCCTGTAGGCCTCTACATAGATCCGTCCTTGCGTGAAATTCATCTAATTTCACGAAATAAATATACATAGTTTTAATAATAAACATACCAAGAGGGTCATTTTTGACTTGTATCAATATCACACCTATCTGCTAGGAGCATAATATACAAATTCAACATATATACAAGTACTGATAAAAACATTTAATTAGTAGAAATATCTTGAAGGATTGCTGGGAGTAACTTTTAAAACAATGAGCAGCCCCTTGACAATTCAACTGAAGGCAACTTAAAGAGGGGCGAGGGCAGTTGTTTGGACAACTGAGTGCTAGAAAAATTGATTAGGCTTGCGATTGAGTTAATACAGCAGACAATTTAAACAACAGGTTTGACAAGAAGGCTTCAACAGTACAAATTGTAAATGCCTATATATTTGTTGCATGGCTTCCTTTTAACCCCTTCTCTGCTACTATCCGTATAAACCAGCTTGTAAAATGATCAATCAGCTAATGAATGAAAATCAATTTACTATCAAGCCTTCCACCTGAAGTAAAAAAATCACCAGAAACCACGAATCCAAGTACATGGAACAACCCTTTGCAGAAGCATAAAGAAAGAATCACCAATATTTTGTAGATGTAATCGACATCTTAGTCTCTAAGAAAATCCAATTTCGGTCTTCCTTTACAAATATCTCTCTGCCTCTCCCCTATCCCCGCCCCACCCCCGGAAAGAAGCTCTTGGTATATCATCAGCAGTTCTAGGTACATAATATAAATATATTCACCTGAATTACTGATATTACACTATTTAGACCGTGACTTGGAGTTATGTTGTTACTTGGAGGCGGGATAAATCTAGGAATACTACTAAAATGTTTGTTCAAGTTAGCAAATCCTAAAATGTTTTGAAAATTATAAAATAAGATGACAATCAAGCTCAAGATTGATAATTTATACTAGTTAAAACACTATGGCAAGACTTGGTATCTGACACATGTCTCCATTACTATATCAGGTTCACATGGTGCCACATCATCTTATACTTCCCATCAGCCAAATTTGAAAAGCTCACATTGTCAAAAGCTAAGGCTAGAACTCCCATAATTCAGTGCCAAGTCAATTTGTATATAATGCTTATTCTGCCCAAATTCAGTTTAAAAAGGTAAACGAATAACCAAACTATGGAGCACAGCATAAGCTTACTTTCTTCTTCATTTACCACCTGAGCTGAACAATATGTTGAGTAACTCCAAAAAGACCTACAGTACTCTTTGTGCAGAATCTAATAGTATAATACTTCTTCTATCTCTCAAATCTTCTAAAATGAGGAGTGGCACGCAAACCAGGTGAAGAAATAAGGAAAAAAGATACATATACTTCTAAAATTAAATAAATATTCAGCCACCTTCCAATCCCCTCATTCCCCACCAATACCACCCTCATGCCAAACCCAACCCATGACCACCATCACAACTTTCATCCAGCTGGTAACCCCTTACATATAGTTACAATCACTCTTTTTAGAAGCTATATATATGTCCATCATGGCCGCACCTTCTCTTTCCTCTGATTATGTCTTTTATTCGCACTCAATACTCAAATCAGCCAAACCTTTGATTAGTTTCGTAAAGAAAATTTCAACTTACTCTACGCGCGATAAGTTTTGGGTCAATGTTCGATTCTGCGGTATGTTAGTTTTAGGTCAAACTAAAAAAACCCTCGATTATGGTAACTCTTGGGTTAGGTGTTGATGGTAAACATTTGTGTTTATCGCATTATTTGTCATTATTCTTTCACCTATTCTAGTAAAAGGGTTGTATATGGTATTCAACAATGAGCCTATCGAAACAAATATTGTCAAGTCAAGCTTCTTTTGATAACTTTTTTATTGATTGGTACTACCTTCATTCCTTGGCGTTCTTTGCTGTTTAAATTTGAACAAGATTTGAGGCAGAATGGAGAATAGAACATATCCCACATATTGTCCTTATTTAACAATCTTTCATATTCTTTTTAGGTTACAACTCTAACTACATGCCATGACCTAAAATTTCCTAGGAAAAAAAGATGCATCCTAAATCATTAACAGCTTACACACAATTTCAACTTCAAATTTCTACATGTACCATACCAGCTTGGTATATTGAATTCCTTACCTGCTTTGCAGAATGTATCGGAATTCCATTACAAGTAGCAACTATGTCACCAGAGCAAACATCACTTTTATCAGCAACTGATCCTTTAGATACCTGATCATCATTTAGTTTATTTCAGCACATATATACAGTTGTGCTAATAGTAAATCTGCATAAAATTGAGCAAAAATTAACACTTTATGGAATTCAAGATATGCAACTAAATTAAACTAGTATTAGCTTCTCTTTCCTAAACTAGTATTGGCTTCGCTTTACTATGTTCTACCCACTTTATGTTCTTATCCATTTATCTGCGTTCTACTTGCTATCTTTTTATTCTTATCACCTCCTAACCCACATAATAGAACTTTTTGTTTATATTTATGCCTCACTCTCCATTTCTCTCCCTTGAGGACTTTAAGCACAAAGCAACATGGGACATGTGCCTTTTTTATTTTGGTCATGGTTGCGCGGTTGTGATGAGGCGCACCAAGGTATACAACATTTTTTCACTGAAGCATTTTATAGCCATACTTCAACGAAGCATGGAAACAATCAACAACAATAACAATAATACTCCTCAAAGCATTAGAAAGCCTCACCTCTTTGACAACAACATATGACCCTGCAGGGGATATATTTAATTGTTCCCATACTTGATAAGATAATTGATCCACATCAACCACGGTCATTCCAAGCCAAGGCCGCAAAACGGTCCTGCATTAAAAAAACGCAAATCCAAAATAATTTTGGAACCACATGGATAGTGAAAGAAATAATTTACAATAATGACAAAAATAGGCTACAAATATGAGGTCACTGTGTCAGCAAAAACATTTCTCAGACACGAGTTCAACCTCCACATCAGAGACCTACATACCAAGAAATCCAAGTAACCAGCTCACCTATAAGTAAGAAACTTTCTGAGGGGTACTAACATAAACTTGTTAATTCATGCATAATAATAAAACAAAGAAGTAGAAACATTGAATAAACCTTTTTTGTAGACCCTATAGGCAACAATGACAAGAATGACATATAAGAAAGTGTCATACCCATATGACTTCCACATGTCCAAGCACGACAGGATTGCAGCACTAGGAAGTGGATGATTAAAATTTAAGTTAATCCCTACCACATATCCAGCATCCGTAATCAGTGGTCCACCTTCGCAATTCTGATGAAAAAAACCTTTGGTCAAATGCTCATCGGAAAAAGAGAGGCTAAAATTAACATATAAAAATCAATTAAGAATATACTAATGTGACTAATACAGTATAAAAAAAATACATATATACCAATAAAATCAAGCCAGCCAAGATTGCATCCCAGACATATTTACAAGATATCTAAAGGATAAAGCTTTAAGCAATATATGATAAAAGTTGGTGAAATAACATCGTCACTCAAAATGAAACTACATTAAGACAATTGCTCCTTACACAACAAGACCCAGAAAGCATTCTAGGCATTCTTTAGTTAAATACATATATGCTAAAATTTGCCGTACAATTGTTTATGGTGCTATCACATGGAAAAAAAATATGATTTGGAATGATAAAATGGAACATGTTCACCAAGACAGGTAACAAATGAAAACACATGCAAAAGTGATCATATATCGAACCACTGCTATCATGTAGGATATCATGCAGGACCAAGCTATCAATGAAAATAACTATTCAAGTTAAGAACTAATTAATCCCCAAAATAAATCTCTTAGATAATTATTTAGGTAATAAAGAATTTTTTCTATTTAAGACAATAAAAAATTGAAAAAAGAGAGTACCTCAGTGGCAGAACAAGTAGACCTCAAACGCTCATCACAACCAAAATATGGGTATTCCACATGTAGTTCTCCACTATAATCAAGCAAGAAGCGGGTATCAAAGTTACGACCCAAAGTAATGACATTCATCCCTTCAATAATGTCTGCTTGCCTGGATCTCAAATCTAATACTTTTAGTTCTACAGTGGACTTAACTTTCAGAGTAAGAAGATTGTGATAATAGTCCACGTAATCTTCTTTAGCAAGAAACAGTGTTCCATCTACCATTCTTACAATTAGCTGGAAGAAAGCAACACTTGTTAACTTCAAATGTATAATAACTAGTAAAACAGAAGCAAAGACAAAACGTAATAATTATTCTAAAATGAACTAACGTGAAATTCCAAAGTGGAATCCTTTGGTCTCCAAAGGAGTTTTGAAGAAGTCAATATGGTTGCCTCGTTTTCACTTGGATTCCAATCTATAATAAGACCCGAACAATCGATTTTCCTTTCCACGCCTAAAATATAAATCAAGTTCCTCATCAAAATAACAACTCTAACTATAAGCAAACTAGTATTAGAAAGATTAACAAATTTTAATTATAGAACCTCCTCTAAATTCTAAAATTTAGCTAGCATAAAAACTGTTACAGATAATGATAGTTGGTTACCAGAAAAAGAAGAAACGGACACAACTGAAGGAGTAATCTTGGAATAGACACCCCACAATTTCTTTTTGTCAACACTAGTATCGACATGCTTGGAATCTAAGTAAAAGATCATGAGATTAAAATCCAAATAATTAAAAACAATGAATGATGACGGAAAGTATAATCTAGTGAATGTTACCTTCAGTAGACATTTGTGGGACGATATCTAGAGAAGGTCTAGCATCAACATAGTAATCGAAAATTTCTGCACATAATTGCAAGAGTTAAAATATGTTGCTAATGATGATTGAAGTTCACATACTAATAATAATACGAATAACTTAAATTTTGTAAAGACGTATGTGATTTACTAACTTTTTAATGTAGGAGATTGATCGAATCGAGCATCAAGTGATCTGGTCTTCTTTTCTTCAGGAAACCGAAGACGTAGTTGATCAGGAGGAGGGGAGTAGGAGTGGCTGATGGGCGAGTATACGTAGGGGCGGCTGGGCGTGTAGGAGGGGCTGCTGAGCGGGTAGGAGGGGATGGTGGGGGAGTAGGAGGGGCTGCCGGGCGAGTAGGAGGGGATGGTGGGGGAGTAGGAGGGGCTGCTGGGCGAATAGGAGTGGACGGTGGGCGAGTAGGAGGGGCCGCCGGGCGAGTAGGAGGGAAAATCCGAGTTCATAATTACTTGACCTGCTTCATAAAATCGAAACTCACAAGTCACGGCTGGTGAATAAATCACGCAAATGCGCCATTACTTTTCTTAGCAATACACAGATCGATTTGATTGATAAGGTACCTGAAAACAATGCTGAAGAGATCGTCGGAGTTGAAGGCAGTGACGTGACAGTTACTACTTTGCCTACGTTGGTTAACCTAGGCACGGTTATACAAAGTACTATAATACAAAGTACTATAATTTATCAATATTCATATTTGATCGTCAATAATCCAATTTATATTCCAATTTTAAATAGCATTTATATTATTCATTGGTTATTAATAAAAATTTGATCTAATTTTTAAATTTTAATCAATTCAATAATATAAATTATTTCTTTACATATATGCGGGTTTTTTTATATGTTCCAAATTTCAATTTTAATAGCTTATAACCCGTGTTATCCTATTTCAAAAAAAAAAAAACCCGTGTTACCCGTGTAACTTTAATTTTAATTTTAATAATATAAATATTAACTTATAACCTGTATAATGCACGGTTTTTTTTAGTATTTATAATTATAAAAATAATATTATCAAACAAATTTTATTTTCTTTTAAACAAATCTTTAATGTTTATATATTAATTAAAATTTATTTATATTGAATTTGATTTTTATCAGATAAATTTAAATTTTTTAATGAAAAAAATAAAGAAACCTTAAATTTGAAAGACTCAGAGAAAAAAAAACAAATTTCAGTATAAATATATAAAAAATTATTACTTATTAGATTTAACTCGGTCAATTTATTATTTTTATCCTATCTTAGTTCTAAAATTAAATCATATTCAAACGAATTTACAGATCACGCAAAATTCAAGAAATCATCTTTAATTTAATAATAGTTTAATAATTATTGTCTAACTGAAAGTACTCGGAAATTGAAGTGAAAATAAAATTACAAATTTTTCATTAAGAATTATATGCAATTTTGAAAACCTACTTATATTTGGTTTAGATCATTAATATTTATTTTTTTAATATTTATATATAATCCTATTATCAATCAACTAAACTTACTTTCGAATATTAAATCAAATCCTATTAAATTTAGAAGAAATAAATTTTTTTAATATTATATCAAACGGATCACATCTATCTATCTTAAAATTCAACGGTTCATTCTTTTGGGATCGTATTACAAAAAACTGGATAAGATCACATTCCGCTTATTATATACTAACTTTATACCTGTGACTTTATAAATTATTAAAATTATTTTTTTAAAATTTTTGAATGGTAAGTTTTTAAATTTATAAATGAAAATTTATCATTATATTTTGATTTGAATCGTATAGATTTTTAATGATAATAAAAGTTAAAAATATGCATTTTCTTTTACACGTATTCATTTCAATTTATGTTAAATCATATTTTGGATATTTATGTTTTTAAAATCAAGAAAAAAAATTGTGATTATCTGTTAGTCATTCATAATTTTCCTAAATTTAACTTTTATAATTTTAGTTTAATATTGTTTGTGTCATATCAACAATTTGTTAGACAAATTTTTTAAAAATTTCAAATATGTTCTCGATAGTAAAAAAATTTCATCTATATTTTTAATATTTTCATATTAGTTATAGATGCATTTATTTTTAATTATAATACGTTTACTTTTCTAATTTCATTCAATTTTCTATGATCTTATTTTTCCTAAAATTATTGTATTTTGCGATTTAAGTTTGGTAATTTTTGAATAATTGAAATTATTGATATTTATTAATATATAAAACTTGCTTTGGTATTTTAAATATTACTTTTTTTAAAAAGGTATTCTCAATTTATGAAATTATTTTATATTGAAAACTTTTTTAACTAGTAGCACGTATCCTAAAGACCACACGAATTATATTATACAATAAATTAATTGTTTTAGTAATTTATTTATTAAATAAAAAAAAATTAATTCAATATTTACTGAAAATTTATGATTTTCAATTATATTATTCAATATATTAAATGTTTTAGTAATTTAATTTTTTGTTATAAGCATGTATATTTGATATGATTATTTTATTAATATTTAGTTGTAATTTTTTAATTATGTTGTATATTTAATTTGTAATTTTTTTAAATTATGTTAATAACAACTATAATTTTAGATCTATTTAACTGCTATTTTAAATTTAATTAAAAATTTTAGATCATTTATAATGAAATGGCAAATTTTATTTATTATTATTTTATAATAAAAATTTCATATACATTTGAAGTTTGTTTTAAATTTATCAATACCTTTTATCAAAAAAAATTATTTCAACACCTATTTAATAACATAAGGAATGAAACTGTGCATCGCACGAGCATTAAAAGTTTTTCAGTTCCTTTTCGACAAGATTATCCTAATTATTAAAATAAATTATAAAATAATATGATTAATGATAATTAGCCAATTGTCTTTTTAATTAAAAGACGTTTAATTTTAGTTGATGATATTACCTTTTATAAACATTTAAAATATCGTTTTAAGTAATATTATTTTAATTGAAACACGTTAACTTTTAATTTAAAACATAATACTGCAATAATTAAGTCGAGCCCATAACATCATATTGAGTTGAAACCCAAAACTTTTTTTCTTTATGCCCTTTTTATTTGACTTCTTCAATATCCAAAAAAAATATCACAAAAATTAGGAAATTTATATAAACTATCTCAAATTAATGATATGTTTTACAAATATAACTCTTTTTATTCAATAATCATAAATATTTTCTATATTTAATTTTTAATTCTTATATAACTCATACACATATAATTAAGTTATAAATATAAATATCTATCTAATTATTATAATGTATTGTATAGATAAGTTTAGTTTTAAAAATCACCATCAAATATGTTAGGTATGTTAACTTCCCTTTAACTCATGATGCTCCGCTCTTAAAATTTTTTGTGTGCCAAATCAATAAAAGTACCCCTTTACTAATGATAATAAATAAATAACAAATATTCTAAATAATAAATTATTTATTAATTTTTATTTTTCTATCATTTTTTGAAACAAATTCACTAATAAATATATTTGTAATCATTATTTTTAAGAAAAAATATTTTAAAAACAGTTTATTAATTCATTAAATGTATTCATTTTGACATTGTTGTCTTATACATAATTTAAATAATTTATTAATTTATTCTAACGTTTAGAAATTTTACAAATACAGAAACTAATATTTTACATGTATTTGAATGTTAAAATTTTAAAATAATTAAATAATGCAACATTTGCTCAAAATTATAATTCTCAATATTTTTAACTTCTTTCTTGTTTTTACTTCTTTTAAATTTAAGAATTAAAATTATACATACAATTTTAATTTTTCATTCAAAATATACATAGAAACATACATAATTTATGTATTAATAAAAGTGTGCCCTATGGAGAAGCCATGTCACAATCAACAAATTATTGAAGTTAATGTTCAAGAAAATAGGAAATGCAAAGTAAATGAATGGTTTGATTGATTTGAATTGCTGCTTTTGAATAAAGCGAAAAAATAGGTTGTGATTTTTTATTAGAAAGATTGTAATTTTGAACTTTGTTAAATTTAGGATATACTAGCTTAAATTCGTGCGATATACGGATTTCTTTAATATTATATGAGTTTTTCAATAATTTGAATATCTTTTTTATGATATGAATTTTGCAAGTTAAATTTTTAAATGATATGATTTAATAATAATAATTATATATATATATATATATATATATATATATAATATTGGTCATATTATTTCTAAAAAATGAAAAAAATAAATAAAATATATAGATAAGATGATACGTTTTAGCTAAAAAAAGTAATTAGTTAATTATTATGATATTATTGAATACAATTATTCATAATACTTATAAAAAAGAAGAGATTTTAGTTAGAGAAAATATAAAAGGTAATGTGTTTTAGCTGAAAAAAGTAATTTATTAGTTATTACTCCCTCCGTCTCTCAAAGCTTTTCTCGTTTGCTTAAAAACACGGGTTTTAAGATAGTGGGTAATGAATATTTTTTTTATGGAGTAGTAGGTATTGAATATTATTTTTAATAAGTAGTGGGTATTGAATATTGTTTTTAAGAAGTAGTGGGTGAAGTAGTGTGTATTGAATATTATTTTTAAGGAGTAGTGGGTGGAATAGTGGGTATTGAATATTATTTGTAAAAAGTATTGGGTGGAATAGTGGTTATTGAATATTGTTTTAAGGAGTAGAGGGTATGAAATATTGTTATTTTATGGCTTAAAATAGAAAGAAAAAAAGTTTTTTGAATGATCTGAAATAGTAAACCAGGAAAAGTTTAAAGAGACGGAGGAAGTAGTAATCATAATAATATTATTTTATTTTATTTGTTAGTTAGAAATAAAGAAAAATTACCTTTTAGCTGAAAAAGGTAATCAATTAGTTATTAGTAATTATAATTTTATTTGTTTATTTCATTAAATAAAATATAGAAAATATTTCTAGAAAAAGAGGGATTTTAGTTGAAAAAGGTAATTGGTTAATTATTAATATTATAATATTATTATTTTATTCTATTAAATAGAACCGTCAATGATATAATTGGAAAAAAAGATATTTTAGTTTGAAAAAATAAAAAAGGTAACGTGGAAATTAAAAAAGTGACATGCTTTAGGTGAAAATGGTAATTGATTAGTTTATAGTAATTATAATTTAATTGTTATTTTACTAAAAAAAAATTGCTCGTAGTGTTTTTAGAAATGAGAAATTAATGTTACCCATGATATTATTAGAAAAAATAAAGAAATTTAATTAGAAAAAATGAAAAATGATACATTATAGCTGAAAATGTAATCGATTAATTATTAGCAATATAATATTATAATTTTATTTTTATTAAATAAATCGTCCGTGATATAATTGGAAAAAGAGAGGTTTTAGTTAGAGAAAATAATGTTTTGCCCGAAAAAGGTAACCATCGATATAATTGGAAAAAGAAATATTATAGTTAGAGAAATGAGAAAAGGTAACGTGTTTTGGTTGACAAAGTTAATTGATTAGTTAATAATAATTATAATATACTTTTTAGTTTGATAAATATAGAAGATATTATATTTTACCTAAAATTGAAATTACTTAGTATTGAAAAATAGAAAAGATAATATGTGAAAAATGAAATTGATTAGTAAAGGAGAAATAAGGAAATTACTTAGTATTGAAAAATAGAAAAGGTAATATGTTTAACTTGAAAAAGGAAATTGATTAGTATAGGAGAAATTTTAGTCATTTAATTGGAAAAGGAGAGGTTTTAGTTAGAGAAAATAGTGGTTTGCCCGAAAAAGGTAACTATTGATATAATTGGAAAAAGAAATATTATAGTTAGAGAAATGAGAAAAGGTAATGGCCGACAAAAGGTAATTGATTAGTTAATAATAATTATAATATAATTATGTTATTTTTATTAAACAAAATTGCTCATAATGTTTATAAGAAAGGTGAAATTTTAGTTAAATACAATATAAAAGATATTGTGTTTTACCTAAAAAAAGGAAAATTAATTAGTTACTGAGAAATAGAAAAGGTAATATGTTTAATCTAAAAAAGAAAATTAATTAGTTTTTTTTAGAAGCAAGCAAATAGATAGATTAAAAGGGCCTAGCCCAAGCATTACAACACCCAATCAAAAGCTTAGAATCCTAGACATACCCATACTCAACAAAATAATCGGCCCAACCCACTAGAAACCCAATAACTTAAACAAGACAAAGAAACAGAACATAAAAACATAGTAAATAAAACGATTCATTTTCCAGACTTTAGAACATCTCATCCAAAGCTTCTATAGCTTCTTCTTCAACTGCCACCTCTGCTTGAAGGTCACCTTCCAGAATCTCTTCAAACTGCTCACCTCTCGGACCTAAACCCATATCGTTTTTCCCAAATATCCCGAATCCTTCCAAAAGGCGCTTCAATAATAACCAATCGAGTCCAGGTGTGAGCACCATGATGAGCAAGAAACCTAAATTAATGCTATGCACCAAAATAATTCTCTGTATCTTAAAATTCCCTCTATATGACATGGGCTTGAAGCCCACTCTTTAAAACCTCAAAACATAACTGCCCTATAGCCCAAATACCCATTACCTCCTTATTCTTGCTATTTACCCAATTACCTTTAGCACCACGAAGCCAACATTTTAACTCTTGAAACACCATCCTTTGCTAGTTGAGCTGCCCTATTGTTAAAATTCCTCGACACAAATTTGACGTCAATATTAAGATCAGATAACAATATTCTCAACTGATTGTTCCCCATCCAATGTTTTTTCCCTTCAACTATTAATACTGATGCTTTCTTGACTAGTTCTTCACAATCTGAATATACCGTGCATTTCAGCTTGCACCAGACACTTTTCCAAAGGGAGAGGAGTAGAAAAAGTAAGGCATTTTCTTCTGCTTCAAAAGCACTAGCTGAATTAGATGGACCTGAGAACATGAACACCAGATTTCCATCCCCATCCTTTAGCAATCCACCTATACCTGCATTTTGGACCTCCCTATTGTTGGCTTTAAAAGAACCATCAATAAAACCCATAAGGTCTGATTTGATATCTATCAGCTTTCTCGAAGTATTGTTAAAATTTTTTAGGATGATTCCTGCAGGGTTTACTTTCCAAATATTGTCATCTTCCTCTTCACAAAGCCCCATGGCTTCACACCATTTCATTGTTCTATGTTTAATCAAAAAATTTAGGACTTGACTATCGACTTTTACTCCTTTGAATACTTCTTCATTTCTACAAAGCCATAAAGACCAAAGAATAGAGACAATTGCTAGGCTCCAACCCATTTGAATAACTTTACTTCTAAACCAACTCATCCAACTCCAAATATCTTCTAAAATAAGACTTGAGACATCCACATTGAAGCCCCACCATCTAAACAGGTGATTCCATGCCTCTCTTGCAATTCTACAACTCCAAAAAATGTGTACATGATTTTCAATTTCTTGATTACATCTGCCACACAGCAAATTTATATTCAAATGATTCATTCTTGACTTCAGAAAATCTTTTGATGGTATTACAGAATTCTCAAATTTCCATAGAAATATCAACACATTTGGAGGAGCTTTTATACTCCAAATTCTTCTCCATCTGGAATTAGCCACCTCATTAAAATTTGTTATAAACCAAGTCCCCCTCTTGGTGGTATATGGCAAATCTGTGAATAGAATAAATTTTATCTGTAATTAAGTAAGTGTTAATTGATTAGTTAATAGTAATTATAATATATTTTTTAGTTAGATAAATATAGAAGATATTATATTTTACCTAAAATTGAAATTACTTAGTATTGAAAAATAGAAATGGTAATATGTGAAAAATGAAATTGATTAGTAAAGGAGAAATAAGGAAATTACTTAGTATTGAAAAATAGAAAAGGTAATATGTTTGACTTAAAAAAGGAAATTGATTAGTAAAGGAGAAATTTTAGTCAGATAAAATATAAAAGATATAAATTAATTAATTAGTAGGATGAATTTTATCTGTAATTAAGTAAGGGTAAATAAGTAAAATCAATAGATACCATATTTTATCTATAATTAAGTAAGGGTAAATAAGTAAAATCAACAGGTACCATACCGACCAACCAAACTTTTAATGTTTCGACTTTTATATAATAGTATTGATTTTTGTTTCACTCATGGATAAGGATTTTGTTTTATTAAGGTTTATGATGGATTTTTTTTTTTGCTAAATCCTACATTTTAAAATACTTAAATTGTTACTCCATATATTTATTGTCCACAAAGATTAAGACTTGAGTTATATGTGTCGTTTAAATATTTAAACGTGAGTAAATTACATAGTGGTGGCTATATTTTACACCAATTTTCAAAATAGTGGCCAAATTTTTAGATTCTCAAAAGAGTGGCAAACTTTTCTTTCCGCCTTCCAAAAGAGTGGCTGCCGTCAACTTCCGTTAAATTTTCACAGTTAACTAATATATTTAAAGAATAAATTACAAAATGGTGGTCATACTTTACAATGATTTTCAAATAGTGGCTATTTAATGATTTTCACCGTTAACTATTTTGAAAATCATTGTAAAGTTTGGCCACCATTTTGGAATTTACTATTTAAATATATTAGTTAACGGTGAAAATTTAACGGAAGTTGACGGCAGCCATTCTTTTGAAAGGCGGAAAGAAAACTTGGCCACTCTTTTGCGAATCTGAAAATTTGGCCATTATTTTGAAAATTGGTGTAAAATACAGCCATCACTATGTAATTTACTCTTTAAACGTTATGAATTTAATCATAGTTAATTTAAAAATTGTAAATATTTTGAAAATAGAGTATGTTAATAAATTTAATTACAAATGGGATATAATTTGAAAAATAAATAAAAATCAATATAATTTTTTTAAAAAAAAACTTAAAAGATTGATATCAACTCCTAAATTTTAGTTTAGCATCTTTTAGGAAGGGTGGAGAGAGAGAGTAGCAGCTACGGTTTTTGTTATAAAAATTATTAATAATGATAAATAAAAAGGTTGATACACTTAAAATTGTATATTGTTTTTAATAAAAGGGTGGTTTTTTGAATTTTGTCTTCTTGAATTAAAGTAATAGTATCAATTCACATATCTTAACCTAAGAGCATATATTGAATTTACTTGGTTGGTTGACTAAATAACTTGGTAGAAAGATCTACACAAAGAAAGATATTTGTTAACGAGAAATAAGAAAAAATAAAAGGAGGGTTTCATTTTGTTTGGGAGAATTTACACCCTACTCTTAGTTTTGTTTTGTAACATCTCAATATTGTCTAAGACATATAATTATATATTTACATAACTTGGATAGATAGTAATATTTCATATAATTATTATATTTTTTCTTTTCGCGTATTTCATTTTATTTCGTGTACACGAAAAAAATTATGTAATTTAGTGTCATTTGGTGTTTAAATTTTGGGTACATGATTTAATATCATGTCATTTTCGTTCAAGACCCTTAAGTACATGACATGAATGTACAAAACGATTTGTCAGGTCTACATAAGCTTTTTCTTCTTATATATGGAGGACAAATATACTCACTATTAAAGAAAAATGAATTTCATGTTATTTAACCCAAAATCTGAATTATAAGAACACATATATAACAATGTGATTATGTGTTTATATATTACATACTTGATTTCAATTTTATGGACATTAGCTTATTTTCACAAGTTAGTCAAATTAAAAAAAGATATATATATAGGTGATACTCATTTTCATATGTCTTATTTTAAGAATAAAAGAAAACTAAAATTTATTATTCCATATTTTACTATAAAGAATAAAATAACCAAAATACAAACTTCCAAACTGAAAATGCACATTTTAAGTTGTCTTTACAAATAAGCAAAGAGCAATAACCATAAAATCTAACAATTATATGTTACTCCAAGAGCGCGATATATATTGAATTTGTTTGGTTAGTTGATAAATTTTTTTTATAGTTAATCAATTCATTAATAAAAGGACATATAATTTCTAAAAATGATATTTAACAATCACATAGCAAAGAAGATTATATTAAAGTTTCTATTGTTATAACTACGTTCGTTTTATATATATTGCACGGTACATATCTTTTCTCATATCGCTGAAACATGCAACCTTTTTTTATAGACACTCTAATGATTTATTGGAGTCGTGATGATTAAGTTTCTACACATTTTTAATATTTAATCAAAAAATTAACCACGATCATATAAATATTTTCAATAAATTAATATAATAAATACTCTAAGGATTCAATATTTAGTAAATATACCGAATTCTCAAAATATGAGTGAAAAATTTGTTAACATGATACGTAGAAATATACTCTAACAAAGAACAAAATTAAATGACAGCTAAATTTTAAAAAAGACAATAAAAATGGATGTTGAACTTTTCAACGGGGGTTGTATTTGTTTGATTTTTGGTTAATAATATTAATATTAATTCAATTGGTATGAATTCGCGGATAAATAATTTTAGAGAAAAAGGTTCTTGAGATTACCTCAGGAACTTTACCTGAGGCACTAGTGTATTTTCATATAAAATACTAATGGCATTTTTGTAAATGCATACAATCTTCTGTAATTACAATAATGTCCTTCTATATTTGTATGTAATTTTTTTTAATCTCAGGAAAAGTTATCTGAGGTGTGACAGCCCCAAATCCGGGGTCATGAATTTGGGCCATCATGAACCAACTTCCATTCAAATTCAATATCTCTTGGGTTTTTTTTTTTTTTTTATAATTAATAATTATGCAATTGACCCCACAGTAATATACACACACACACCAGTCATATGCTCAGAGAACAACATTCACCATAATAAGAGTTTAGAATTTAAAAAGTTATTACAACCCAGAATCATACTTCAGTACATTGTTGAGTGATGCTTCTACAAGAAGCATTTCAACAACCAAATTTATTACAATCTTTCAAACTTACACACTTAATATACATAAGCTCACTAAACCCCTTGCGCTGGTCGTCTACCTCGGGGACTGATGCTAACGAACTCTCAGTAGGTCGCCTTTCCCTTCGAAAGTCGAGAAAGCGTAATTGTACCAAATTTGAGGTTATAGTTATCATACTTTAACATGTTTAAAAGCCACGAAATTTTGGGATATGGTAGTAGTGTGGTCAAAGAACTAATACCAGTTGACCTTGCATTAAAATTCGAATTCTAAAATTTATAAGAAATTTTACAGTCGAGTGTGGTTGTTAGGGGAAATGGTAAAAACCCCTGAAACTTCGATTGAGCTTATAAATGGTTAAGTTCTTGAACCTTTGGGATAATAATGACACATTAAACATATGTTGAAGTGTAAAGGGTTTTGTTATACAAGAGGATAGTGAGTAAGAGATGTAGTGTTCTAATGACGGTCCTTTTTGTGTTTATAGAAATTCCGGAGGAGGAACCAGCCCCACTGTCAGGATACAGAAATCGAGGCAAGATCCTTCTATCCCTACTTTAAAAATTATTTATCTTCGGAATAATAATGATATCATGGAATATATTTATGTATATGTGATGCTTTTGTTGCTATATTGCAAAGAATATATTTTCTTGATTGTGGGAAGTTAAAGAGAGATGAATATGTTTTCTGAAATATGAATATAGAGATGATTATGAATGGAGCGAATATGCTCTAGGGTAAAAGAAATATGAAAGAGAATGGTATCAGTTGTTATCTAGGGTTATATGATTTATAATGCTATATCATAAACATTCTTTTAGTGTATGTTATATACATATATTTTATAGAAGTAATGTGCGAGAATGGAAATGAGATAAGTGAATGATATATGGAAATGTGAAATGGTGTTGATAAATTGAATAATGATCTTATAAAAAGGGGGATTAGCAACAAACTTGCATAAGAGGCTATGTCAGGGCTGTGTGCGACATAGTCTAGTATTCATGATTCGGCACGAAGATGCCAAGGGAGGATGTTAGCAGGTGCCTTCCTCCAGGAGGATGTTAGCAGGTGCCTTCCTCCAGGGATGATGTTAGCAGGTGCCTTCATTCCTTCTACTAGTAGTAAACAGAGAGCGGATACGGTCAGGCGACTGATCATCGTCCTACGTATCTGGCGCCAGTATAGATTCCCAAAACTTGAAAGAGAATTGAAAATGGTTTTCAGATTTCTATAACTGAAAACAGAAAGATGGTATGAAATGATGAAATTATTGATATAGATGAAGAGAAACTGATTTTATATTAATTTATAAAATTACTGTACAGGAGGGAAATGAGAAGATGATAGTGAGGGATTTATTCAAGTATTTATGTTATTTTAAAATACTATACCAAAAGGGTATATTGATTGTTATAATATTTAAGAAGAGAAACTGATACTGTATTACATTAGATTTCTTTCTTATAATAGTAAGTGGATGATGTATTATTAAATAAAAGTTTTATTCTTTCTTAAAGTTTATAAATTGGTTACATTTTAAATTCTAGCTTTCAATGTTATCTTGCTGAGCTATTATAGCTCACTCTTGCTACTTATCTATATACAGCTAGGTATGCCAATACTACGCAGAACGCCCCGCAAGAGGGTAAGGGAAAGGCGACCTACTGAGAGTTCGTTAGCATCAGTCCCCGAGGTAGACGACCAGCGCAAGGGGTTTAGTGAGCTTATGTATATTAAGTGTGTAAGTTTGAAAGATTGTAATAAATTTGGTTGTTGAAATGCTTCTTGTAGAAGCATCACTCAACAATGTACTGAAGTATGATTCTGGGTTGTAATAACTTTTTAAATTCTAAACTCTTATTATGGTGAATGTTGTTCTCTGAGCATATGACTGGTGTGTGTGTGTATATTACTGTGGGGTCAATTGTATAAGTATTTATAAAAAAAAAAAAAAAACCCAAGAGATATTGAATTTGAATGGAAGTTGGTTCATGATGGCCCAAATTCATGACCCCGGATTTGGGGCTGTCACATGAGGTTACCTCAGGAACCTTAATCTCATAATTTTATACTTAAGTTAATTAAAATTCCAATAAAATTATATATTTTTCTAAATAAAAATTAACATAATATATTTATATTAATTTAATTATACAATTTATCGGTCGGTGCGTAGTACGGGTAGAACGCTAGTTATCTATATATTATCTATATATTCTTAATGAGCACTAGTGAAGACTCACCTTTTTTATACTATTTGGGCATTTTAGTCCATTCACTTAACCGGTTATTTTAAAATAACCAATGGGTCGACCCGTTTAACTAATTTTTTCCTATTTTTTAATTCCTAAACTACAATTTATACATTAAAATATTCCAAATTTACAACAAATTAAACAATCAGCTAACAACTTACTCAAATCACAGATCCTTTTTTCACGTCATCAAGAATTCAAAATTCTAAAAACTACGATCTAACCATGGCAATTTCACTTTCGGAGGAACTGCATCTTACCTACGTTTTTTTCTGATCATCTCTATCAATTGAATTTTCATTCGCTTCTTCTCTTTCACTTTTACTCTACGTATCAATACATTGCTTTGTATATATATGTTTATATGTGTGGGTAATTAATTTTTTGTGCAAATATATATTATTGGATGTTCAGATTAGTGGGTAATTGATTATATTGTTTGAATTTACAGGATACGAAGCGATGATGAATCTTATCGGAGTTTTCTATCGAATAATGGGTAATTAATTTTTTTGTGCAAATATATATAATTGGTACGTTCTCCTTTTTTGCTTTTGTTCTACAGGTTAATACATGTTTTGTGTATATATGTTTATATATGTGTGTAATTGTCGAGTAAGTATGTACTTTGGATAATTGGATTATTTTGTTGTTATAACATTTTTAACAGTTGAGGCGTTGATTATATCACCAAAATGGGATCCATCAAGATATATCACGGGCGAATCCAGGTACATACTTGAACATAATTAAAATCACGGGATAATCCATCAAGGTACATATTTGAACATAGTTGTTAACATATTTTTACTATTTGTATTTGTGGTATATGTTTGGGTATGTTTTTTTGACAAAAATTATACCAATATTGATGTTATATCTTTGTAATGATAGTTTGTCAATTGATTTTGTTTGGCTTGAGGATGTGGAAGAGAATGTTGCTCTTTTTTCATCAATACAGTAGTAATTTCATATACCAAAACTCTCACTTTTAAGTTTTTCCTTTACTTTTCTTGGTAGTTTGTAATTTCTCACTTTTTCATTCCTTCTATGCATATGAAACGTTATGGATGGTTATATACAAGTTTTTGTAATCATATATGTTAGTAAATTGGTTAGCATCTTTTGCAGAGGAGTCAGTGTCACTCATGTATCATAGCGGAACAATTTGGAGGCTGGTTCATTGACGGGTAATTAATTGTATTTTTGAGGTTAGAGTTTCTCTGAAACTCAAGTGAGAAGGTATTATGAATTGTGCAAGCCTTAGAGATCCTCATTTGCTTTATATTGAATTGCTCTTTTTTTCCCTGCTTATGTTGGCTGAGGTGCATTTAGAAGATTTAATAGGCAGTTGCTCATGTTGATTTAAGCGTACTTACGAGAACTGCAGATGTAGCTACTAAGATTGTCATGGGTTGCTGCTCGGTCATGGTGTGTTCCACTACGATAAAGCACATAATAGACATGCTTATTCTATAGTATTAGAGGTACTGTTTCTTTCTTAATTTAGCAATATTGAATTATTTATTCAAAAATTTTAAGGGCACTAAAGAATGGTTTCAAGGTACTAGAGTATTTAGAGTTAAAAAGTGATCGACATGACAATCTTGGACAACATTGCAAGTGACTTGACAGACATTTGTTACACATTAAGTCATATAGTTTTAAATAATGAAGACTAATTGTCCAGACTAAATTCTTATTGTTCAATACTATAATGTAATAGATGTTGAGTTCTAATCGTTTCATAATTATAGTGGCCAAGAAGTTTTCTCGATTTTACTAAGTTATTTATATCTATTATTATTCGATAATACCACTAGATGTTAGCAGTTGGAGCTTATGATGGTCATGAGTGTAATGCTATTGCAAGAGTGACTCAAAAACCAATCAATTGCTGCCTAAAATTTTACACGAATTATAGCCAAAATATAAGAAGAATACAATATACATTTACTTTGTTATTTTTTTGCCAGCAGAAAGCGCACGTCTTCATTGTGTTGCATATGGCCGAAATGCAGTGTTGCCAAGTATGATTTTTTAGTTTGTGTTATAATTATTTTATCCACTATTGTTAGACGTACATGATCTTTTGCAGCATTATAGATATAAGGTGGGAGCCAGTCTGATGGTAGTAATTGCGAACGGGTATGCATTCTAGCTATACTTATTACCCTTTCTTTTCTAAGCAAGTTGAAATTTTCCATAGGCACGGGTTACTAATAACCTAGGAAAGAATAATTTCAGAAATAATAATAGAGAAAACATGTTTCTTGATGCAAGTCTGGTATAAACTTTATGGAAAGCAGTTAGTTAGCCTTTAGTTTAGTTTATGGGATTCTTTATTTGTTAAGTATACGGTATTGAACCGAAAAAAGAGTCGAGTTAGTGATACAGATTATATAAGCTTTTTTTATATCATTCAGTAAATTCTTAGAACTTCCCAGTAAATTAGCTTTTTTTATATCATCCACTTTTTGACGATATGTTCTCAACCTGATTATTTGCAAGGAGACAAGATTAGGAGGTGTGACAACTGAAACAAGTGGATAGGTTTGGGTTTTACTTTTTGTACAGAAAATTAATTAATATGTAATTGTTGTTATCGCATTTCAAAGTTGAAATTTGTGATTGATTATATGTATATCTTAGTTTTAAATCTCTGACCATTCTTTGCCCGATCGTTATTTTCCTCTTTCCTCATATTTTTTCCATAAGTATTGCCTATTTTTTTTTTATCACTTTTTGATGTTTATTATTTGTGCTTACTTATATTGTTTGATTTTACAGGATATGAACGAGGATAGAGGATATCAGAATTTTTTTAAGCAAATGCGAATTTCAGTATATACAAACAAGTGTGAGAGCATGTATATTCCTATGCATTGATAAATGTGTAATGTGTGATATGTTTATATACACGTCATTGATAATTTGTTATTATTTTTCCATTTATATCTGACTAGGCCGAAACTATAAGCTAATGCAACATCTCGAATTGTCATTATATTTTGACTTACAGTGACCTGAATGAACAGAAGATACCACGTTTACAAGTTCTTTAAGTGCCAGAGAGCTCAGATGCTATGATATTTAAGAATGCGAAATTCAATATTGGTATGGTCTTATTGCATGTTCTTCCATTTTTTATTTTTGTTAAATTCGTACAACTGTAAGTGAAATAATTTCTCAAAGACATGCAACAATGATTCTATCCAGTAACAGAAAATGTATATATGTCTGACTTCATTATTTTTTTTAATTTTTAGATATTATTGGAGTTGTTGAGGACTATGAAGAGGTGAAGAAAATACAAACCAAGTTTTGCGAGAGAGATATCGTTAGATTCAAAATTTGTGATGGGAGGTTATAAAGATATTTTTATTTATTGTTCAATAGCAATTATATATGTCTTAGTGCCATTGTAATTTGTCATTAAATAAGAATACTGCTGAATTTGCATTTGTATATTTATAGTATCCGCCATAAAGTTGGTGTTTGGGGAGACCTTGCAGTAGCAACCCATAAAGAATATATAAACCTTGGTACTGATGAAGATATTATTGTTATCCTCACGAGTACAAAAATGAGTATATATAAGAGTATGTTTTTTCTAACTAGGAATCATTCTTTATTATCACTGCAGAAACAAATTTACTGCACATTTAACACTGTAAATCTGTCAGCTTAAAGTCTTCATGGTTGCAAAGAGGTTTAAGTGTGACAAATGTAGTCGCAGCATGCTTCTTGCAGATAAAAGGTTCTCACACAAAAATAACATATAACATTTAAAATTGTCGCTATTATAGAAATTAGAATTTAAGCATTTTAACCTTTCAGCAGGTTTTGTATTAAGGTTAATGCAGAAGATCCTACATTCAGTTGTACTATTGTCCTAATAGATCGTGTTGTCAAATGGTTGATAGGAATCAATGCTTCAAAATTGTACCAGGATTAGACAAAAGTGAGATATCTGATTTTAATGTTTTATCTAGAATGATTTTTTCTCCTGCTACACCTTTATATTACAGCTCTACAAATAGAAACTCATAATATAATTACTAATTCCACAAGGATGAGAGGGCTGCTAGAGTGTTTCCTGCTTTTCTTGATAACATGCCGGGTAAAGAGATTACTGCTATTACTGAAGTGATAAAAGGAAAAAAAGATGAAGATGGGTTCCTGATTTATGCTAAAGATATTCTACGATTTGTCTGCGCCAACCAAATCAACCATTGAATCTTCTCCTGATCCTCAATATCCATCTATTGATCTTACGGAAGTTAGTTTTCTATTCTTTTTTTTGTTGTCCCTCTCTTTTAACAGCTAATAATATGAATCATTTATGTTGTAAAGTCCACAGATAATGCTGAGACAGTAAAGACGTCGGGTTTTGCTAAATCAGTAAACAGAAAAATCAAAATGGTAATTCATCAAGGGAAAACAAATTCACATAATGCAACCAGTTACAATAAAGAGCATCATAGAGTTATTTTTCTATATGTGTGTAATTGTTGTGTAAGCATGTACTTTGGATGATTGGATTAGTGTTTAATATTGTGTTGTTATCATATTCTTAACAGTTGAGGCGCTGATTATGTCACCAAAATGGAATCCACCAAGATATATCATGGGCTAATCCAGGTACATACTTGAACATAGTATTGTTGTTATTCTTAATATTGTTGTTATTTTTTAAATTATGGTGATTGGAATGGAAGCTCTGGATACAATGTTTACGAGGTCCTCAAGTGCCTAGAGCTCAGATGCTATGATATTTGGGAATGCGAAATTCAATACGGATATAGACTTATTGCAAGTTCTTCCATTTGTTAATTGTATATTACATATGTTTATTCTTTTGAATTCGGTTTTTTTGTTTGTTTGTTTGTTTCTATCTTGATATAGACCCGTTGTGTTAAATTGTTTTCTACCTCCAACCAACTACAGGAACATGTATTGCAAGGGAAGTTTTCAGTTCTTGCTAGGAACTTGAACGGTCTTTGCAAAATCTGACAAGTAATGTACCTATTGCTATGATATATGATTTTGTCGCTAACATGTTCAGACTCACATGTATGTTCTACCAACTATATCTAATACGTCAATTCCTTTAGATTTTATGATTCTCCGATGGACAACTTAGAAAATAATGAAGACTAATTGTCCAGACTAATTTCTTATTGTTAAATACTATAATGTAATAGATGTTGAGTTCTGATCATTTCATAATTATAGTGGCCAAGAAGTTTTCTCGATTCTACTAAGTTATTTATATCTATTATTCTTCGATGATACCACTAGAACAATTGGAGATTATAGGTGATATCGATGAATACATTATGATGGTCATAAGTGTAATGCTATTGCAAGAATGACACAAAAACCAATCAATTGTTGCCTAAAATTTTACATGAATTACAGCCAAAATATAAGAAGAATATAGTATACAATTACTTTGTTATTTTTTTGCCAGCAAGAAGCGCACGCCTTCACTATGCTGCATATGGCCAAAATGCAGTGTTGCCAAGTTTGATTTTTTAGTTTTTGTTTATAATTATTTTATTCACTATTGTTGGATGTACATGATCTTTTGCAGCATTATATAAGGTGCAAAGGGAGCCAGACTGATGGTAGTAATTGCGAACGGGTATGCATTCTAGCTATACTCACTATCCATTCTTTTCTAAGCAATTTGCAATTTTCCACAGACACGGGTTACTTATAACCTAGGAAAGAATAATTTCAGAAATAACAATAGAAAAAACAAGTTTCTTGATGCAAGTCTGATATAAAATTTATGGAAAGCAGTTAGCTAGCCTTTAGCTCTTCAGTTTATGGGATTCTTTATTTGTTTAGTAACGGTATTGAACCGAAAAATGAGCCGAATTAGTGATACAGATTATATCAGCTTTTTATATCATTCGGGAAATTCTTAGAACTTCCCAGATTTTTCAAAACCTTTCACCGGCTACAAGCATATACACCAGCACCTGTGGTTGTAGATGTTCTTAAATAGTTATTATTTTATAATGTCATATACTCCGTAAGCACTTTTTGACGATATGTTCTCGAACTGATTATTTGCAAGGAGACAAGATTAGGAGGTGTGACAACAGGAACAAGTGGATAGTTTATGTTCTCCCGCCCCATTTTAACTACTTTATTTGTTAGCATATTTTTTATGAGATTGTCGCAGTTCGTGCCTATTAGTAGCTACTACTTTCAGGTGTAGTCATACGTTGTTTCTTTCTATCATGTTTAATGTATAGCTTTTATAGAAATCTGCAAACAATGGTTCATAGACTTTTGTTAGTTCTACCAGCATACCCTCAAAGCCGATGCACGACGCACAAATAATCTGTTGAAACAACTTTATGGACCAGATATTTTTCCTTAGCATTATTGTGTTCAATTGTTTTCAACCTTCAACCAACTACAAGAACATGTATTGCAAGGGAAGTTGTCAGAGATCTTTTGCAGCATTATAGATATAAGGTGCAAAGGGATCCAGTCTGATGGTAGTTATTGCGAACAGGTATGCATTCTAGCTATATTCACTACCCATTCTTTTCTAAGCAATTTTCAATTTTCCACATACATGGGTTACGTATAACCTAGGAAAGAATAATTTCAGAAATAACAATAGAGAAAACAAGTTTCTTGATGCAAGTCTGATATAAAATTTATGGAAAGCAGTTAGCTAGCCTTTAGCTCTTCAGTTTATGGGATTCTTTATTTGTTAAGTATACGGTATTGAACCGAAAAAAGAGTCGAGTTAGTGATGCAGATTATATCAGTTTTTTGATTTACACCTAAGTAAGCAAGTATTTAAAATCTATGGTGACAAATGATATTGAATATGAAAATCTTTTTGCGGGGTTTATGTTGATTGTTCATATAAACAAGTATTTAAAATCTAAAGTGACAAATGATATTGAATATGAAAATGTGTGTAATAAAGACATTATTTCTAGAGGACTGAAGAGGGATAGGTGGCTATAGGTGTGGCTGAATTATTTCTGGGAAAGTGCACCAATAGACGAGGCCCAACACCGGTCATCAAACTATATAACTCCGGTATTAAACTTTACTGCAGAGGCTATCATACTATATATAGCTGATATTTTAATTAGATTTTAGAGCTAGGTAATTCATAATACCTTCTCACTTGAGTTTCAGAGAAACTCTAACCTCAAAAATACAATTAATTACCCGTCAATGAACCAGCCTCCAAATTGTTCCACTATGATACATGAGTGACACTGACTCCTCTGCAAAAGATGCTAACCAATTTACTAACATATATGATTACAAAAACTTGTATATAACCATCCATAACGTTTCATATGCATAGAAGGAATGAAAAAGTGAGAAATTACAAACTACCAAGAAAAGTAAAGGAAAAACTTAAAAGTGAGAGTTTTGGTATATGAAATTACTACTGTATTGATGAAAAAAGAGCAACATTCTCTTCCACATCCTCAAGCCAAACAAAATCAATTGACAAACTATCATTACAAAGATATAACATCAATATTGGTATAATTTTTGTCAAAAAAACATACCCAAACATATACCACAAATACAAATAGTAAAAATATGTTAACAACTATGTTCAAATATGTACCTTGATGGATTATCCCGTGATTTTAATTATGTTCAAGTATGTACCTGGATTCGCCCGTGATATATCTTGATGGATCCCATTTTGGTGATATAATCAACGCCTCAACTGTTAAAAATGTTATAACAACAAAATAATCCAATTATCCAAAGTACATACTTACTCGACAATTACACACATATATAAACATATATACACAAAACATGTATTAACCTGTAGAACAAAAGCAAAAAAGGAGAACGTACCAATTATATATATTTGCACAAAAAATTAATTACCCATTATTCAATAGAAAACTCCGATAAGATTCATCATCGCTTCGTATCCTGTAAATTCAAACAATATAATCAATATAACCAATTATATATATTTGCACAAAAAATTAATTACCCATTATTCGATAGAAATGGGATGGATGAGCAAGTTAATCTAATTCTTTGTGCCACTTATGGAGTAAATAAAGTAATTTTCAAATTCCCTCCACAATTTTTAAATGGATCAAATTAAAAAATTGTAAATGATATTTTCAATTAACTTTATTTAATCAAAAATATTTCAGATTACTCGATTCCGGATCAAATTATATATTTTACTCTACTAATGTGTCATATTTGATTTTTCTTCGTTATCTCATTATAATGAATCATCAATTTTTGTTTTAGAAAATAGAAACCATTAATCAAAGTACACAACTTTTTACTTTTGATATTATATTATATATGCCATCCACTTTTATTTAATATTATATTATAATAGCCATCCATTTTATTAACCACTTTATTTAAAAATGCATTTGTAAATATTATATAAGAAATCAAGACACTGTTAATATTAAACTGATTTCGAATTATGATAAAAACAGACCACAAAGGCTTTGAAAGCCGATAATTAAAAAAAAATCATTTCCTACTTTTTCAAACTGTAATATTATGTTCTCTAACTTGGCATAAAAAATTTAAATATGCAAGTGTTCCCTCCTGAACACAAAATTACAATAAAAATAAAATAATAATTTTATAAAAATTATTATAAAAATTTAAGAGCAAATATTTGAAATTGTTATAAATAATAATTTATAAATAATATATAAATAATTTATAAATAATTGTTATAAATATTTGTAATATTATAAAAATTTAAGAGCAAATATTTGAAATTGTTATAAATAATAATTTTAGCATGCTTATATGAATTAAATTGTAAGTAAAAATAAATAAGATTTTAAATATTTATAATTAAAATGATTTCATATGGAGTGAAAACTTGCAAAATTTGAATTATTTAATAATTTACTAATAATGTAATCAAATAATTTTTTTCTAAATCTATTTCTCAATAATTTAATTTACAAATAATTAAAGTTTCGCTATCTATAATAATTTTCATAAAATAAAATGTAAGAATAATAATAATATTAAAAATAAAATGCGAGACGGCGCCGTGAGGCGACCTTGAGTAAACTATTGTTACATAATTAAATGATTTCATATGGAGTGAAAATTTGCAAAATTTGAAATATCAAATAATTTAATAATAATATAACCAAATAATTTTTTTCTTCTATTTCTCAATAATTTTATTTAAACATAATTAAAGTTTCGCTCCAATATTTATAATAATTTTCATAAAACAAAATGTAAGATGGTGACTTCGAGTTACAATTTATGTATGCAGATATTTTTCTGTTAAACATATAAGCTCATGTAGGTCGGATACCAGAACAAAACAACTCTCACAAGGATAAAGAAAAATTGGGTAGAAAAAATCCACGAATGTACTAAAACTCTAAATATTTAAATTTTTTATCCCATGATAATAATAATTTTGTATATAATAAAATGCAAGACGGTGCCGTGAGGCGACGTCGAGTAAATTTTTGTTACATAATTAAATGATTTCATATTGAGTGAAAACTTGCAAATTTTGAAGTATTTAATAATTTACTAATAATTTAATCAAATAATATTTTTTCTAAATCTATTTCTCAATAATTTAATTTAAACATAATTAAACTTTCGCTCCAATATCTATAATAATTATCATAAAATAAAATGTAAAATGGTGACTTTGAGTTACAATTTATGTATGCCGAGATTTCTCTGTTAAATATATAAGCTCTTGCATATTCGGATACAAGAACAAACACACTCTCATAAGAATAAAACTCTCACAAAAATAAAGAAAAAAACCACGAAGTTACTAAAATTCTAAATAATTTAATTTTTTATCCTATGATAATAATAATATTAAATAATAAAATGCGAGACGGCGCCGTGAGGCGACGTTGAGTAAACTTTTGTTACATAATTAAATGATTTCATATGGAGTGAAAATTTACAAAATTTGAAATATCGAATAATTTAATAATAATACAACCAAATAATTTTTTCCTTCTATTTCTCAATAATTTTATTTAAACATAATTAAAGTTTCGCTCCAATATCTATAATAATTTTCATAAAATAAAATGTAAGATGGTGACTTCAAGTTACAATTTATGTATGCAGAGATTTTTCTATTAAATATATAAGCTCCTGTAGGTCGGATACCAGAACAAAACAACTCTCACAAGGATAAAGAAAAATTTGGTAGAAAAAAATCCACGAAGGTGCTGAAACTCTAAATATTTAAATTTTTTATCCCATGATAATAATAATTTTGTATATAATAAAATGCAAGACGGTGCCGTGAGGCGACGTCGAGTAAATTTTTGTTACATAATTAAATGATTTCATATTGAGTGAAAATTTGCAAAATTTGAAGTATTTAATAATTTACTAATAATATAATCAAATAATATTTTTTCTAAATCTATTTCTCAATAATTTAATTTAAACATAATTAAAGTTTTGCTCCAATATCTATAATAATTTTCATAAAATAAAATGTAATGATTGACTGATTACTAATTCGATTTCAGAGTGTGATGATGATCGACTATAGTGGTGAAGAGGTTTTTCTTCTCAGAGTTGAGTGATACGGCATGCAACAGCAAATTTGGGAATTCTCGGGCCTAAGTAATGGAATTACAATATACTACAATATATTTATATTGATAACTGTGTCTATCAGACATAAATTAGTTGGACAATAATGTAACTTTATTTATACAACAATCTAGGTAATTTTAAAATGGTACATATATATATATATATATATATATATGTATATATATATGTAAATTATCATATACTATTTATAGATTTAAATCTTGATAAATTAATACGATTAGGACCGGAAAATTTGATTCATTACTCATGGATTATTCATAGTTGCGAGGTTTAAAATACACTGTCTCTATTATGTCAGGATTGAAAAAATTATTCATTTGACTAAGTAATTCATTCATCGAAGTTCTATTGTACTTATTATTATTAATGATAGCTTAATAAAATTTCAGATAATATTAATTTAGCATCTATAACATGATAGATGCACAGTTTTGTCCCGTTATAAGTAACTTATAAGATAGTTTTTTCTGGAAAAAGAAATCATATTTACATATTTTTTTAAAAAAATAATGTGTGTAGGGAGTTTAACATTTGTTATCTTAAAAAAAATAAGTTACTTATTTCATAAAAAAATACATATTTACGTACATTTTTCAGAATAAATAACTTATTTATGAGTAATTAGATTTTCCAAAGGAGTCGAGATGCATTAGCTATGGTATATGTGCGTAGTCATTTTTCTTTAACGCTTAATTTATCGACAGGATCCTATTAGATGTTACGTCAAATCGAAAGTATAAATTAAAACTAAAAATGGTTGTAATGGATTTTGTTATGAGATTTTTTTTAATGGTTAATGGTTAGTGCTTAATATAGTAATATATACAGTTCTAAATCAATTAAAATTAAAATTAATTATTTATATATTAATATAATTAATATAATATATAAAATTTAATAAAAATTAGTGAGAAAGTTAGCATGCGAAGCGCGGGCAAATTTCCCTAGTATATATAATACACCAACACATGATAAACTTTTTAATGCATTTGAAATGACTAATTTGTCCCCATATTTAATATTTTTTTAAAAAAATTGTTGTTTTTGGGGATCGAACTTGAGTCTATCAAGTAAATCATACATTCTCCTACCACTTCACCACATTACCACACGTGTTTCAAAATCATTAATACTTTATATATAATAAGCATAAGGGAGATCTTATCCAAATTTTTGGTCGTCGTCTGGTCTTCATCATTGTACTATCAAAATCATATGATCCGTTGGATTAAAAATAGACGATCAAGATTAGATCACATAAAAAGAAAATTATAATCTAAAAAGGAATCAAAATTAGATCGCATTAAAAAGAAAATTATAATCTAAAAAGGATATAATTAGAAAATGTTGCATTTGAAGTGAATTTTAAAAAGAAAAAATATTTTCTAAAAAGGATATAATTAGAAAGGGTTGTATTAAAATTGAATTTTTAAAAGAAAATTATAATCTGAAAAGGATATAATTAAAAAAGGTTAAATTAGAATTATATTTTATTTATTTTTTATTAGTATTTAAAAAAAATCATATCTACTACTCTTTGGGTGTTATCTTGAGATCTAAAAATTAGATTTGGGTGATTTTACAATCCACGCGAAACTCATAAAATTATTTTTAATTTAGTAATTATATAATAATTATTATTCAAATGGAAAAACTAAGAATCTCAAGAAAAATATGATTACGAGTTTTTACATTAATTATATTTAACGTAAAATTCCTACATTGATAATGCTATTCAATGTAGAAAACTTAATTATATATGATTTAAATCATTGACATATATATTTTCGTATTACAATATAAATACACTTTTTAGTTTATAACATATTAAAATTTAAATATTTTTTATGCTAGATCCAACGGTTTTCATATATTTATTTTAAGATATTTGTCGTATAGATGTCCAGACTACCGATTATCAAAGTTTTGGACAAAATCCCTCTTACACTTATTATTAAAATTGTATTTGGTTGTTAGTAGAACCATCTTCAAATAATTATAAGGGTATTTTGATAATCAAAACGAATTATAAGTAGAATTCATAAATCAAATAAAATTTTCAACGTAAAAAATCGTCAATTTTTTCTCTTTTTTCCTTCTACGTAGATTTAATTAGAAAAAATTTATTAAACCATCACCAAATTAAAGATATTTTGTTAATTTCACGTGGGCCGTAATTGTCCAAATTAAATTTTAAGAATTCAAGATAGAATACAAATATTAAATCGAGCGTGTAAAACTTATATATATCAATTTTCAATAAAAATTTGTTATGTAAATTAATAACTTATAAAATTAAAATATATATATAATGTAATTAAAGATATTAAAAAAGGAGTCGTGCGTTGCACGGGTTCTAAGCTATTTATATATAATAAGCATAATAGAGATCTTATCCATAATTTTCGTCACTGTACTACCAAAATAATCTCAACCGTGGAATCTGTTTTTTAAAAAATAGACGATCAAGATTATATCATATTAAAAGAGAAAATTAAAATCTAAAAAGGATATGATTAGAAAATGTTGCCTTATAAGTGAATTTTAAAAATAAAATTATAATTTAAAAACGATATAATTAGAAAAGGTTGCACTGGAACTGAATTTTTAAAAAAATTATAATTTGAAAAAGGATATAATTAAAAAAAGTTGCATTAGAATTAAATTTTATTTATTTTTTATTATTAAAAAATATTCATATTTACTATTTGGGCTCTATCTTGAGATCTATAAATCAGATTTGGATGATTTTACAATTCACGCGAAACTTATAGAATTATCTTTAATTTATTGATGATTTAATAATTATTATTCAAATGGAAACACCAACGGTTTTCATCTATTTATTTTAAGATTCAACGGTTCTTATTTATTTTGACCATACTACCAATTATCAAAGTTTTTGACAAAATCTCTCATACACTTATTATTAATATTGTATTTTATTATTAGTAGAACTATCTTCAAATAATAACAAGGGTATTTTGAAAATCAAAACGAATTATAAGTAAAATTCATAAATCGAATAGAATTTTCAATGTAAAAAAGCGCCAATTTCTTTTCTTATTTGTTTCTGAGTAGGTTTAATCGGAAAATAATTGTTAAACTATCACTAAATTAAAGATTTTTTTTGTTAATTTCACGTGGGCTGTAAAATCTTTCAAATCAAATTTTAATAATTCAAGGTAGAGTACAAATATTAAATCGAAAGTGTAAAATCTTATGTATTATCAACTTTTTAAGAATAATTTTATATGTAAATTAATAACATATAAAATTAAAAGAAGTAAAATTATTTTAAATTTTAAAAAAGGAACCGTGCATTACACGGGTTATAAACTAGTACACCTAATATGTGAATGTCGTTTTACAGTAGTACATTTTTTTAACTTCAATATATATAAAAATAACTATAGAGCTAAATTAAACTTAGGTTATATCTTTAAATTGCACATGTTAATAATAGTTGAACACAATATTATGTGGCAGATATATAAACGTGTAGGCATTTTAGTCAATTCATATATATATATATATATATATATATATATATATGCACTAATTTTAGTTTATTACTATATATACTAGCCAATTCATTTTATATACAATTTTTATGCTTTTGCATGTAAACGTGCACCAACTATATTACTTGTACTTTGGGTTGTAAACGAACCGAGTCAAGTCGAATTTTAGTTTGTCCAGTTTGAGTACGAATTCGAATTTTTTCTTAACAAGTCGAGCCAAACTCGATTACCTTATCGATCAATTTATGTTGTTTGAACTCTATTTCTTAAACAAACGAGTTGAGTTAGAGTTGTTTACGGACATTTTGACGAGTTGAGTTCGAGTTTGTCAATATTCTTTTTTCATTTAACGCTTCTTTTTCACTATTCAGTACATTTTCATGTTTAATTTTATGGATGATGAGGGATTATATGATCAGTCGTTGATCTATGATCTACATATTATTATATATTTGTATTATTGTATTGTAATATATTATTCATGTTAATGATATAATATTTTTTTATGTATATAGCTTATCGAGTCGAGTTCGAGTCGCATTTAACGATTTAAGTCGAGTTCGAGTCGCGTTTAATGATTTGAGTCGAGTTCGAGTCGAATATTCATAAACTCGGATCGTCTCGAACAATTTATCGAACATAATTTTTTGTTCGAACTCGAACTCAATTTCTATCAAGTCGAGTCGAGTCGAGTCGAATCGAGCTTAACGAGTCGAGTCAATCTTAACGAGTAGTTTGGTTCGTTTACAGCCCTACTTGTACTTATTTAATAAGTACAAATCACACAAATTAAAAAATGTAATATTTACTCACTAAGTTAAATTAGAAATCCACAAATTAGTAACGTATTACATAAAAATCAATCTACTTATATTTAATATACCTGAAACACTGTACAATATTTATCATGAATAAATAATACATAAACAATCAAGAATGTTATAATTACATGTTGCACAAAAAAAATCTAGAAATTGACCCGTGGCTCGCACGGGTTATTATGACAATTATTAGGGTTATTATGACAATTATTATATCTAATAGTTTGACATCAACTAAATTTGGATAAAGATAAATGTACCCAATATGCAATTAATTTTTAGCTGAAAATCAAGCCAAAAACAATACAAAAAAATTTTATTTCCTCAGTGATAATGGTAAATCCCTTTCAAAACTCATAATTAATGTATGAACATAAAATCCCACAAACTTATTTCTACAACTAATTTCACAACTAGAGAAAACAATAAATTAGAGACATGTCTTTGATTTTGACTAAGCATTTCTTCACGCTGTCTAACTTAAATTTATATCTTCTTCTTCTAGAATGGGGAATATGTAGGCTGCGTCGGCTGATATCTATGATATTGATCCCGCTGCCCAGGATTTCTTAGCGATCCCTTTTTGTTGTTCCATTCATCAGCTATAACTTCAGGACAACTAACAGCAGTGATGAAAACAAATGTTACAACAAATTTAGAATTGTGCTATAAGGGACAAAAGCGAAAAAAAAATTCTAAATTTGACAGAATAGTAATTTGGACGTTGGTCTCTTTCATACTATCATTGCTAAACACATCTACAATTCAAGACTTGGGGTATCACATTATGTGATTTTAAAAAAACAATGCTAAAGGTAATAACAAATTAGTGAAAGCATGCTCTGTTCGACCAAAATATGTTCAAAAAATGTCCCCACAAAACAAATTTGTGGTTCTTACAAAACACATCTACAATGCAAGACCAGGGAAGAAACACACGGATAGTGATGATAATGGTTCCACTACAACACATCAGGCTTTTTTTGACAGAACACTAAATCCGTCATTTTTGACGGATTCCATCCGTCCATTATAGTCTTGTCTAAAGGTTCTTTTTTTGTCACAAGTTCGAAATTTTGCATTAAATCCGTCAAAAGATGGTCATCACAAATGCCCAGAATTGTTGTAGTGTTCTTACAAAACATTAAGTAATAGTAGATTACCATTCATTAAACCTCTTGTCATCGACCGAAAGTTTGTCAGCCTCAATGTTAATATTATCAGTACGGCGATCATATGGTTTTATGACAACCTGATGCATATTCAATTGAATCATTATCACCTGAATGCTGAAAGGAAAAACTCAAAGAACTAAAGAAGACTAATTACAATTACAGAATTATTATACTCACTGTGAAACTTTGTTCACCCAAATCACCACATGTCATTGCTTGCGATGTCTCAGACAATAATCGGTAATACTGCCAAGAGTAAAAAAAAAAAAAAAAAAAAAAAGGCATATTGTCATATTGATGACCAAATATTCAACCTTAGGTGAACAAACACAATAATAGTTTATACAAAATTTCAAGAAAATCCCATATTGTAAGGAATAAAATGCTTAGAAAAGCCGATCCATAGTACTGGGATTTTCTAATCTTTTGTATGATAGTACTTTTCTAACCATTTTATTCCTTATAATATTTATCTTAAAACCGTCTCACTTCAAGTGGCTTATTTGACTTTTCAATGGTCAAACTTATTCAACTTAGACTGATAATTAAAATTTATATATTTGTAATTTTTAAAATTCGGAAAATACATTTTAAAGTAAATTAATTATATTTTTCAGTGATATGTATTTAGCAATTATTTTTAATTATATGATATATGTAAATTTCAATCAAAGTTCAAAAAATTTGACCATTGAAAGGTTACATGAGCGACTTGAAGTGGGACAGGAGAGTATAATACTTCTATCTCTCAAATCTTGTAAAATGAGGAGTGGCATGCAAACCAGGTGAAGAAATAAGGAAAAACGATACATATATATACTTCTAAAATTAAATAAATGTTCAGTCACCTTCCAATCCCCTCTCATTCCCCACCAATACCACCGTCACAACTTTCATCCAACCCTCATCCCAAACCCAACCCATGACCACCGTCACAACTTTCATCCAGCCGGTACCCACTTACATAGTTACATTCACTTATTTAGAAGCTATATATATGTCCATCATGTGGCCACACCTTCTCTTTCTCTGATTATGTCTTTTCTTCACACTCAATACTCAAACCCAGCCAAACCTTTAGTTTTTTTGGGCCAAATTTAGATTCTGCGGTCTGTTAGGTTTAGGTCAAACTAAAATTAAAAATAACCCTCGATTATGGTAAATATTGGAGTAAGTAGGGTTAGGTGTTGATGGTAAACATTTGTGTTTATCGCATTATTTGTCATTATTCTTTCACCGATCTAGTAAAAGGGTTATATATGGTATTTAACAATGAGCCTATCGAAACAAATATTGTCAAGTCGATCAAGCTTCTTGTCATTAACTTTTTATAATTTATTGGTACTACCTTCTCCTTGACGTTCTAATTTGCTGTTTAAATTTGAACCAGATTTGAGGCAGAATGGAGAATGGAACATATCTCACATATTGTCCTTATTTAACAATCTTTCATATTCTTTTTAGGTTACAACTCTAACTACATGCGATGACCTAAAATTTCCTAGGAAAAAAAGTTGCATCCTAAATCATTAATAGCTTACACACAATTTCACCAGAATGGCAATTTCAAATTTCTACATGTACCATACCAGCTTGGTATATTGAATTCCTTACCTGCTTTGCAGAACGTATCGGAATTCCATTACAAGTAGCAACTATGTCACCAGAGCAAACATCACTTTTATTAGCAACTGATCCTTTAGATACCTGATCATCATTTAGTTTATTTCAGAACATATATACAGTTGTGCTAATAGTAAATCTGCATAAAATTGAGCAAAAATTAACACTTTATGGAATTCAAGGTATGCAACTAAACTAGTATTAGCTTCTCTTTACCAAAGTACTACTATTGGCTTTGCTTTACTATGTTCTACCCACTTTATGTTCTTATCCATTTATCTGCGTTCTGCTTGCTATCTTTTTATTCTTATCACCTCCTAACCCACATAATAGAACTTTTTGTTTATATTTTTGCCTCACTCTCCATTTCTCTCCCTTGAGGACTTTAAGCACAAAGCAACATTGGACATGCATGTGCCTTTTTTATTTAATTTGGTCATGGTTGCGCGGTTGTGATGAGGCGCACTCAGGTATACAACATTTTTTCACTGAAGCATTTTATAGCCATACTTCAACCAAGTGTGGAAACAATCAACAACAACAACAATAACAATAATGCTCCTCAAAGCGTTAGAAAGCCTCACCTCTTTGACAACAACATATGACCCTGCAGGGGATATATTTAGTTGTTCCCATACTTGATAAGATAATTGATCCACATTAACCACGGTCATTCCAAGCCAAGGCCGCACAACGGTCCTGCAATAAATTTGGAACCACATGGAGAGTGAAAGAAATCATTTACAATAATGACAAAAATATGCTACAAATATATCAGGTCACTGTGTCTGCAAAAACATTTCTCAGACACAGGTTCAACCTCCACATCAGAGACCTACATACCAAGAAACCCAAGTAACCAGCTGACCTATAAGTAAGAACTTTTTGAGGGGTACTAACATAAACTTGTTAATTCATGCATAATAGTAATAAAACAAAGAAGTAGAAACACTGAATAATCCTTTTTTGTAGACCCTATAGGCAACAATGACAAGAATGAAATATAGGAGTGTCATACCCATATGACTTCCACATGTCCAAGCACGACAGGATTGCAGCAGTAGGTAGTGGATGATTAAAATTTAAGTTAATCCCAACCACATATCCCGCATCCGTAATCAGTGGTCCACCTTCGCAATTCTGATGAAAAAACATTTGGTCAAATGTTCATCGGAAAAAACACTTGGACAAACGGACGTTAGTCAATGCTAACGTGGCAGTGATGTGGCATGATGTGGCAGTGACGTGGCATGACTGCCATGTCAGCATTGACTAACGTCCGTTTGATCAAATTCGGACGGAAGGATGCGAATCAGAAAAGTAAAAAGTTTAGGAATCGCAATGTTAGAAAAAATAGTTCAGGGACCTAGACAATAAAAGGCATATAGTTCAGGAATCTTTGAATTAATTTTCCCAAAAATCAATTAAGAATATACTAATGTGACTAATACACGTATAAATATCTACTAATAAAATACATATATACCAATAAAATCAAGCCAGCCAAGATTGCATCCCAGACATATTTATAAGGAATAATAAAGCTTTGAGCAATATATGATAAAAGTTGGTGAAATAACATCGTCACTCAAAATGAAACTACATTAAGACAATTGCTCCTTACACAACAAGAGCCAGAAATCATTCTAGGCATTCTTTAGTTAAATACATATATGCTAAAATTTTCCGTACAATTATTTATATATGGTGCTATCACATGGAAAAAAAAATATGATTTGGAATGACAAAATGGAACATGTTCACCAAGCTCAGGTAACAAATGAAAAAACATGCAAAAGTGATCATATAGCGAACCACTATATATCTTGTACGATATCATGCAGGACCAAGCTATCAATGAAAATAACCATTCAAGTTAAGAACTAATCCGCAAAATAAATCTCTTAAATAATTATTTAGGTAATTAAGAATTTGTTCTATTTAAGACAATAAAAAATTGAAAAAAGAGAATACCTCAGTGGCAGAACAAGTAGACCTCAAACGCTCATCACAACCAAAATATGGGTATTCCACATGTAGTTCTCCACTATAATCAAGCAAGAAGCGGGTATCAAAGTTACGACCCAAAGTAATGACATTCATCCCTTCAATAATGTCTGCTTGCATGGATCTCAAAGCTAATACTTTTAGTGCTACAGTGGACTTAACTTTCAAAGTAAGAAGATTGTGATAATAGTCCACATAATCTTCTTTAGCAAGAAACAATGTTCCATCTACCATTCTTACAATTAGCTGGAAGAAAGTAAAACTTGTTAACTTCAAATGTATAATAACTAGTAAAACAAAACATAATAATTATTCAAAAATGAACTAACGTGAAATTCCAAAGTGGAATCCTTTGGTCTCCAAAGGAGATTTGCAGAAGTCAATATGGTTGCCTCGTTTTCACTTGGATTCCAATCTATAATAAGACCCGAACAATCGATTTTCCTTTCCACACCTAAAATATAAATCAAGTTCCTCATCTAATGAAGAATATGGTGCAATGAAAGGTGGTGAAGCTGGAGGCTATAAATATAAGAAGGAATGAAGAGCTGTTGCTTTAGTTACTTAAATAAATTAGTAGATGGCACTCCTGTAGGGACTTATGTGGACCTTGTGTCATTTATTGTTATTGTCATTTCTAGTTTTGTCCTAGGTTAGTTGTTATGATCGTGCTTAAAAGATCAGTAGTGTAGCTGTGTGGTCCTATGTGTATTTTGGCTGATAATGAACCTCAAACAGCTTCACATCCTCTCTGTTTTCTCTCATTGTGCTAAGTTATCTTGCTCTATTCAACTCTAACTATAAGCAAACTAGTATTAGAAAGATTAACAAATTTTATAGAAAATTTCTGCACATAATTGCAAGAGTTAAAATATGTTGCTAATGATGATTGAAGTTCACATACTAATAATAATACGATTAACTTAAATTTTGTAAAGACGTATGTGATTTACTAACTTTTTAATGTAGGAGATTGATCGAATCGAGCATCAAGTGATCTGGTCTCCTTTTCTTCAGGAAACCGAAGACGTAGTTCAGGAGGAGGGGAGTAGGAGTGGCTGATGGGCGAGTATACGTAGGGGCGGCTGGGCGTGTAGGAGGGGCTGCTGAGCGGGTAGGAGGGGATGGTGGGGGAGTAGGAGGGGCTGCCGGGCGAGTAGGAGGGGATGGTGGGGGAGTAGGAGGGGCTGCTGGGCGAATAGGAGTGGACGGTGGGCGAGTAGGAGGGGCCGCCGGGCGAGTAGGAGGGAAAATCCGAGTTCATAATTACTTGACCTGCTTCATAAAATCGAAACTCACAAGTCACGGCTGGTGAATAAATCACGCAAATGCGCCATTACTTTTCTTAGCAATACACAGATCGATTTGATTGATAAGGTACCTGAAAACAATGCTGAAGAGATCGTCGGAGTTGAAGGCAGTGCCGTGACAATTACTACTTTGCCTACGTTGGTTAACCTAGGCACGGTTATACAAAGTACTATAATTTATCAATATACATATTTGATCGTCAATAATCCAATTTATATTCCAATTTTAAATAGCATTTATAATATTCATTGGTTATTAATAAAAATTTGATCTAATTTTTAAATTTTAATCAATTCAATAATATAAATTATTTCTTTACATACATGCGGGTTTTTTTATATGTTACAAATTTCAATTTTAATAGCTTATAACCCGTGTTACCCGTGTAATTTTAATTTTAATTTTAATAATATAAATATTAACTTATAACCTGTATAATGCACGGTTTTTTTAGTATTTATAATTATAAAAATAATATTATCAAACAAATTTTCTTTTCTTTTAAACAAATCTTTAATGTTTATATATTAATTAAAATTTATTTATATTGAATTTGATTTTTATCAGATCAATTTAAATATTTTATTGAAAAAAATAAAGAAACCTTAAATTTGAAAGACTCAGAGAAAAAAAACAAATTTGAGTATAAATATATAAAAAAATTATTACTTATTAGATTTAACTCGGTCAATTTATTATTTTTATCCTATCTTAGTTCTAAAATTAAAACATTTTCAAACGAATTTACAGATCACGCAAAAAGTCAAGAAATCATCTTTTATTTAATAATATGTTAGATATAATTGATGTGATTTAATGTCAGTGTTTAAGTGTTACAGGGAAAAAGAGTTTAACTTGTTAATGAAAGCAGTCGTAGCAGAGTTTGAGTATACGCTGACAGCTGGAAGCGCAAACGCTGATAGAAGGAAGCGTAAACACTGCTGGTTGACAGAAGGAAGCGCAAACACTGCTGGTTGGGAGCATGACAGAGTTTGCTAAAGTCTGTCTACTGGAAGCGTCTACAAGTCAACAGAGATTGGAGATTAATTTAAGATAAACATGAAAACAATATCTTTGAAGATTGGATAGCTGTCAAAGAGATTGAGTTGACTTAGAAGACGTGTAGCAATCGTAATTGATATCAATTGTATAGCTTAATTATAGAAGAATCAATTAACGATTGTATGTAGCTGTATATCTTATAAATACAGTTAGGTTAACCCTAGAAGGGTAATCATCGTGAACGAATATCATTCATTGTAACCTAAGCAGCTCTCTGTGATATTTTACATCACTGAGAGAGGAATTATTAATTCCAAACAGTTTTAAGTACTAAAACGTGTGTTCTTGTTATTCTCTCATAACAATACTTGATTATATATTGTGTATTCGGCCTAACAAGTGGTATCAGAGCCAATCTGTTATCTTATTACAGTTTAAGATCCAAACACAATTGTAATCAATGGCAGAGATACCTCCTCCATCAGGTTCTGAGAAAGCTCCTACTACTGTTAGTAGGTATGAGACGATTAGGGTTCCTATACTTAAGCCATCAGAGTATGCAATCTGGAAGGTGAAGATGACCATGTTTCTGGAGGCTACAGATCCAGAATATCTTGATATAATTTATGAAGGTCCTCATAAACCTACAAAGTTAACTGATGCTGTTGCTGGTGAGGAATCAAAGGTGATTCCAAAGGAAAAGAAAGATCTAACTGCTGAGGATCTTTCATCTATTGCTAAGGATGCAAAAGTAAGACATTTACTTTACAGTGCTTTAGACAATGTTATGTCTAACAAGGTGATTAACTGCACAAATGCAAAGGAAATTTGGGATGCACTTGAGGTTAGGTGTCAAGGAACTGCTGCAATCAAGAAGAATATAAGGAACATACTCACACAGGAGTATGAGCATTTTGAGGCAAAGTCTAAAGAAACCATGACAGAAACATTTGACAGATTCTGTAAACTGATCAATGATCTGTCATTGGTTAACAAAGAGTATGATTTAGAAGACTCAAATCTCAAGTTTCTTCTCTCTCTACCTGAAAAGTGGGATGTGAAAACAGCCACTATAAGAGATAACTATGATCTTGCTGATACTGAGATAGATGAAATCTATGGACTGCTCAAGACTCATGAGTTAGAAATGGAGCAGAGAAACAGGAGATCAAGCAAGAAGTCAAAATCTGTTGCTCTGAAAGTTGAAGAAAAACCTTCAAAGAAAGAAGCATCAAGGAAGAAGGCAAAAGGAAAAGCCTTGGTCATTCATTCAGAAAGTGAGTCATCAAACACTGATATTGACTCAAACACAGATGAATCATCTGATTCTGAAGATGATGAGGAGATGATGCAAATGGCTGCATTGATGGTAAAGACCTTCAAGAAGATGGGGTTCAAGAACTTCAAGAAGGGAAAGAGATTCTCCAAGAATGACTCAAAGTCTGTCAAGAAAAATTTCAGCAAATCTGAGAGAAAGGACTCCAAATCTGGGAAGAAAGATAAGTCTGAGATTCAATGCTACAAGTGTAAGGAGATGGGTCACTATGCTCCTGAGTGCAAGAAGGGTAAAACTGAAAAGGCACTCTACACCAAAGGCAGAGACTGGGCAGACACCTCAGATTCAGATGAGGAAGTGAACTATGCACTCATGGCCTCTACTCAGAATGAAGACTCTGAACTTAAGGTACCCCCAACTACCTATGCTTATAATACTGATAATATAACTGAACTGAGAATTTATCTTAAAGCATTACATATCAGTTATAGGGATCAGACTTTAGAGAATGAGAGAATCAAGAATGAGTGTTCACAACTCAAAGAAAGAAATAAACTTGTTGAAGAACAACTTGAAAACATGAATAAAATTCAGAAAGAAAGAGATGATGCTGTTTTTCTAGAACAGGAATTGCTAGGTAAGTATAAGCAATTGGAATCTGAAATGGAGGGTGCAAAGAACATTATTAAAACATGGACTGATTCTGGAAAAGATACTCATGAGGTTTTTCAAGATGACACTGTTGGTTTAGGGTACTGTGAGGAAGATGAGCTTAGATTTCTAAATCATGTGAAAGTTAGGCAAACTCTTCCAACTAGAAAATTTGTTCATGGTATAGTTAAAACTGAACATGGAGCTGTTGAAAATGAGCCAGTAAAAACCTGTGTCAAACAGGTTAACATTGGTTCAATGACAGATAAACAACTTAAGCAAAAGCTTAAAGAAATAAAATCTATCAATAAACAGGAAATAGGAAAAACAGAAATGGAAAGGTAGGCATTACATCAGGAAATAGGCCAATGCTTGCTACATTTGCACCTAGAAAAACTTGTCATAACTGTGGTAGCACTAATCATCTTGCTAGTTTCTGCAGGAAGAACAAAGACATTAATTCTTTACCCTCCAAATCTGGAGTGAAAAAGAATATTGTCAAACCTAGACCACAAACTCTGTGCAAACATTGTGGAAGTACTTGGCACTCAATTTATACTTGCAAGAATTATCATGCTATTTATCATAATTACTATGAACTGAAACCTAATTTGAAATGGGTTAAAGTTAATCCTGCAGGTGCTAAGACTGAAAATGTTAGCTTAAACTCTGATAATGATAAATCCGCTGATAAATCCGCTGCAAAAGCTAACAGATTCAATAAGGCAAAAGGATCCAAGCAAGTCTGGATCCTTAAAACTAACAATCAGTGATTGTTTGTGATTGCAGGGCACAAGGGAAAGTACCCTAGTCGTGGACAGTGGATGTTCAGGACACATGACTGGAAATAAAGCCATGCTATCAGAGTATATGGAGAAGGCTGGCCCAAAGGTTTCCTATGGAGATGGCAACGTAGGACATACTCTGGGATATGGCAATATTAATCTTGGAAGTGTCATCATCACAAATGTAGCTCTGGTTCCAGGACTCAAGCATGATCTGTTATCTGTGAGTCAAATCTGTGACAGAGGATATCATGTAGATTTTCAGCCAGAATACTGTCAAGTCATCAGTAAATCTATAGGGAAAGTTGCTCTAGTTGGAAACAGACACAATAATATCTATGAAATAAAATTGTCAACAAACTCTGATGGCAAAGCAGTGTGTCTGTCAACAAGGATGTCCAGTGAAGAGAGTTGGAAGTGGCATAAGAAACTCTCTCATTTAAATCTAAACAACATCAATGAGCTAATATAGAATGATCTTGTGAGAGGACTGCCAAAGTCTTTGTTGAATACAGAAGGCCTGTGTGATTCTTGTCAAAAGGCCAAACAGAGAAAAGCCTCTTTCAAAAGCAAGTCTGAATCTTCAATTGTTGATCCTTATCATCTTCTACATGTTGATCTTTTTGGACCAGTGAATGTTATGTCTCTTGGAAAGAAGAAATATGCTCTAGTCATTGTTGATGAATACACCAGGTACACTTGGGTGTATTTTCTAGCAAAGAAGGATGAAACTGCATTAACTCTGGAAGAACATATAATGCAGTTGGACAAAAGGGTCAAAGAATCAAGTGAAGATTATCAGAAGTGACAATGGAACTGAATTCAGGAATTCAACAATGGAAGAATTTTGCAAGAACAAAGGAATTAAACAAGAGTTTTCTACACCTGGAACTCCACAACAGAATGGTGTAGTTGAAAGGAAGAACAGAACTTTAATAGAAGCTGCCAGAACTATGCTTGATGAAGCAAAATTACCAACCTATTTCTGGGCAGAAGCTGTTCAAACTGCTTGTTTTACTCAGAATGCCACTCTGATCGATAAGCATGGAAAAACACCATATGAGATGGTGAGAGAAAAGAAGCCAAACCTGAAATATTTTCATATTTTCGGGTGCAAATGTTTTGTGCTGAAAACTCATCCTGAACAGTTGACCAAATGTTGAGTATTGAACACGGTAAAAGAATACAGAGGGGGGGGGGGTGAATGGATTCTTGAACTTTTCTTGGATTGAGTCTGTGTAGCAGATAAGTGCCTGTGTGTGCAGAAATTAAGGTGCGGATAAATAAACAACACAAGACACAATATCACTTTAATCTAATGTATATTAGATAAAGGTTGCTACAATCTGTGAATACAAATGGTAGTATTCTCAGCTTCGTTTTTCTCAGAGTGATATAGCTTACAGTGTATGAAAAACTTGACTCACAAAAGTTACTAAGTTATGAAGTGAGGCTGTGTCCTTATAGAACATGGATACAGCCTGCTTACTACAAATAAGGTAGCTAAAACACATTACTTTCTAGTCTGTCTATCCTTTTTGAGTAAGTGTCCAAACGGTTACAGATTTGACTTTGCAAAGCCTGTTTAGATCCACTTCTTTAGCTCCTTGTCTCTTCTATATCTCTCCAAGCTTCCTTGTAGGCTTTCCAGAGCACGTTACAGGTTGTGGTCCATAAAGTGCATTGGCTTGTTGCAGGTTTCTGACTTGTACAATTTCATCAGTATTTTGTCTCCAAGAATGTATTCGAGAAGTGACTAAGTAAGTGATTCGAGAACTAGAATTGACTTGATCGATAACTCTGAGTTCTCGAATACTGTTATAGTGACATATCGAACCACTTCTCGAATAGCTCTTTTCCATCAGGATTCCTTGAGTTGTCGAATAGAGCATTTGACTTATCGAATCCTCGAGTTGTCGAATAGCTTTCTGAGTCTTTGAGATATCGAATGGAACTTTGACTTGTTGACTCTTTGAGAACTCGAATACCATCTTGACTTGTTGACTTCTTGAGTTCTCGAATAGAGTAGTAGACATATCGAATCCCTGAGATATCGAATGAGATATCGAACAGTGTATTCAGAGATATCGAATAGTGTCTTGAGATATCGAATCTCTGACTTCTCGAATGCTGGACTTCTCGAATAGACAAATATACTTCTCGAATTGGTACTTAGGCAAATTCTTCATTTCTTCAAATCCCAACTGTGATTATTTGGCAGTCTTTAACTCCTTGCTTGAGGCATGAACCATGGAACTTCTTTCAAGCATTATTCTAGACTCTATTTGTACAGTTACACAACTAGGATTTGATGCCTATTACAAGTACAATACAAACAGAAACTCTACAACTAGAGGTTCCCTTAGTTAAGAGGTCATGTAAGTAATGCAAAGCATTACAAACAATTAGGCTTGTTATTAGATGTATACAGGCATGCCTCTGTAACTAACAATCTCCCCCAAATTGTGAGTGAGACCCTTAGTCACAATTTCATGTCTGATAACAAGCCTAACATACATTAAAGATAAAACTTTTAAAAGTACAGGTATGTGATTTGATTGAACACATAAATGAAATTACAAGATAAATACTTCTTACAGTATGATGAGGTACTAGCCGTTTTCTTTTGATTGCATCTCCATTGCCTTGGCTTGTAGATCATCATATGCTTTCTGTTTCCTTTCTTTCTCCTTTCTTGCAATCTCATCTACTGCTCTCATGATTTCTGTCAAAGCATCCAATTCTTCAATCATAATAGAGTTTTTGAAATCTTCAAGCACTGGCTTCAGAATGTTGGCAGGATAGTGACTGAGTAGGTTCATTCTTATATTGACATTGCCTCCATTTCTCCTCCTATACTTCACCACATAGGGATCAAACTGAACTCTACACAATCCCTTTGCCCTTAGCTTTTCTGCTTCAATCTCCAGTCTATCAATTTCTTTCTCCCTTTCTAACCATTTCTCATAGCAGCCCTTCCTTATCTTCTCAGCATATTCTTTCTTCATTTTCACAAAGTCAATCAATTCCAGCTTCCATACTTTCTCCACCTTGTCTTTAGAATTCAGCAATGCAATGATTCTTTCTATCTCAAACAATTTACCCCAATGTTGACAACCCCCTTGTTTGAATTTCATTTCTTTCCCATCAGTGTACTTGATTACAAGGTGGTCATCCACAATTGCAGCATAGCATATCTTTTGAGCTCTTAGAAATAGCAGTTGCTCTTCATCAAAGTCTTCATCAAGTGGCTGGAGCTTTAATCCTGGAATGATTGTTAGGGCTCTAGATTTGGATAGCTTCACTCTCCTTGCAGCATGTTTAAATTTTATCCTCTTGACATGGTTGCTTGGCAGAAATCTTTGACCTTGGTTGGTAGACCATAGTAGTATTCCATTAACAGATTGCTTTCTGAAACATACGCATGGTTTCTTGACTTGAATCTTCTTCTTTTCTTGAGATGGTAAGACAGTTGCAGAAGCCATAGATGTAGATTTTGCTAGGTCACTACTAACAGTATTCACCCTAGACTTAGAGTCTTGTGTTGTGGTGAGATTACTGCTAGCATTGCCTAAGGCTTGCTGTCTTCCACTCTTTCTCACATATGTTTTACCCTGGTCATCATCATCCTTTTCATCCTTGTCCCCCTTTTTCTTCTTATCTTCATCACCCTTATCTCTCCTGTGATGTCTTCTCCTCCCATCACCTTTGTCTTCAGAATCATCATCCTTATTTCTCCTAGGTTGAGCCATCTCTGGAATTTCACCAGTTGCAATATAGGTTCTGAGGATATGCAGTGCCTCAATTTCTTCAGCATTTCTGGCTCCAACCTTCTTCTGTAATTGATCAATGATAGCAATGATCAGTCTGTGATTTCTGGAGGTGAGATCATGAGGAATGACCAATTGCTTGATATCTTCAATTCTGGTACCAGACTGATAAATAATTGTCCATGGCTTCTTGATCACTTCTGGTAGCCTTGTAGGTTGACCATTCCTTAAATCATCAAACAGACTCTTGCTGTTCTCATTTTTCTTCTCAATGATCTCAAGTATGGCATCTATCTCTGAGTGCTTTAGGTCTTGTAGAGTCTGGTATGTTAGATGCCATATCTTTAGTTTGGAAACCATCACTATCTCCTTGACCCATATATTGTTGACTTTCTTGGGGATGACAGTGATGTAGTCTATCTGCTTCTTCACCTCCCTCAGGTAAAACTGAGTGTCACCAACCTGTTCCCTTATGGCTTTCAGAAACTCCAAGAAGGCTTTATCATGATAGTCATTGGAGTTAGCAACTTTTGTAGCTTGGCCTCAGTAACAACTTTGACTTCTACAGGCTTGGCACTCTCAGATATAGAGATTGGAGGTTTGTCAGATGGCATACTCCCTGCAACCACTGTGGTAGTTATGGATTGCTTTTGTCCTCCAGGAGTAGTGATGTGCACAGTTGGTAAGGTGAAAACTGGCAAGATAGATGGAGGCTCATCTACTTTGGCTTTTCCCTTGCCAGGCACATTTGCTAGAGACTTAGAAGCCCTTTGTTGACCACCCTCTTTGATTATTATGCCTTTCTCTCCCTTTGTCTCCCCCTTTGAATTTGAGTTCCTAGCCTTCTTCTCCCCCTTAGGCTTGTTGTCAGGCACAGAGGCTGTAGAAATGTCCTTTGGGAGTGAAGATTCATCAGGTAGAGGGAGACCCATATGCTTCATCATTGCAGCTAACATGGATTGTTGATGCAGAAGGACCTCAGCTGTGGTGGATGCTTGAGTGTCCAACTGATCATTTAGCAAAGCAACCTTTTCTGTGAGATGAGCATTGGTCTTGGTGAGAGTAGCTACCTCCTGCTCAAGAGTGTTGACCTTAGTGAATAACTCATTGGCCTTGAAGCCAGATAAAGATTGATCCTGCAGCCTCTTCACTTCATATTTAGACAATTCATGCACAGGGACATCAGTCACTAGTCTATCTCCATAAAGATTTTTGAACATTATCCTCAGCATGGCATTGGCATCTGTAGTCTGGTCAGATAGATTCTGAAATTTATGCCCCAGACCTGTGACAGCATCTTTTAGCACAGCCAGCCCATTGTCCACCTGAGTGCATGTAGAGTTGCAGTGTTTGATGTCCTTGAACACACTGTCCAATTGAGGAAATTTAGCATCAAAGGCCCTCTTGACTTCTGCTACTGAAGTGGCTGTCTTATCACACACCCTGTTGACTTCAGTTTTGACTCCCTTGCCAAGATAGTGTGCAGCCTTGAGGAAACCCTTGTAGGAGTCATTTACAGCTTCATACACTTCACCAGGTGATAGGGATTTTGCATTGGAGCCCAGTGAAGTGATGTATTCCTCCCTGAGATACTGAAGTGCTTTATCGAGAGTAATATCATATTTTCCTTGCAACCAGGCATCTATGTTGCCATCTCTCTCAGCATCATCAATGATCTTTGACTTCTGCACTTCCACATCATCCCTATGGCATAACAGAATAGCCTCATAGTCTGGATTGGGCATGTCTGCAGTGAGAAGGTGCTGAGCAATCTTTGTGAACTCAGGAATCTGATCCACAATTAAGCTTTGAAGTGCTTCAACCGTCAATTGTTGTGGAACAGACCCTGATCCTGAAGCACTGTCATGTTGCACAGGCTTCAGCCATGTTGACATGAAGTCAGAGCTAGAGCTAGGCAAGCTAGTCTCCTCAGTTACAGATGCAACTTCTGTAACCGAATGGATTGACTCTACTACTGGTGTCACCACAGAAGTGGGATGAATTACACCAGCAGTTGACACAGGCACAGAGTCTCTAGTAAAAACTAGGGGAACCTCTGTGTTTGTGATGGTGTCATTAGGATATGCCTCAGCATGCATTCCCTCACCATCTAAATGTGGGTTCTGAGTGGTGAACAAAGTGTCATGCACTAAGTCACTTGAAATTATTGGCTCATCAAGCGAAAAGGATTCTTGATGATCAATACCTTGCATCTCAGTTGTCTGAGTTGCAGGTTCCAAAGAAATTTCAGAGTTAGATTCTGGAAGAGAAGTGTGTTTTAGAGTAGATTTTTGCAACTCCCCCTGAGAGATAGAGGGAGTTTCAAAAGTGATGTGCTCTCCACTCAGTGTTGTGCCAGCCTTATCACTCCCATGTGCTGACTCTATACAAGAGGGTGCATTGGGGAGAATGCTTGATTCTATAGGTGCACCCTGTTGAGAGGATACACCTAGTGAGCTGTGTGCCCCTGATCTTACAACTTCAGCCATTTGTGTGACTGAAGAGGTGGTCTTAGTTTTCTTCTTCTTTGTTCTGTGTAAGGGTGACTCAGGTTCCTCACTTCTTTGTAGTGTGTGTGAGAATTGTGACTGATACAACCATCAATGAACTGTCTTCTTAAATTAAAACAACTAGTCATAACATTCATATTGCATGGCATACAGTCAAATTTATCACAGAAGGGTGCATCTCTATGTCTTAGAGGCACAGAACAATCATAGAAAGGTTTAGACACACTACCAACAGGTTTCTTGCATGCATGAGTTAGATGGTTGGTACTGAAACAGTTCTGACAAGTTTTCCTAGGGGCATTAGGCATATAAGCATAGTTGTTATCCTTGTTAATCCCTAACTTGCCATTTCTGTTCTGTTTCTTTTTAGTCACTTCCTTTTCTGATTCACTCTTCCCAGCTGATACAAACTTAACAAACTTCTTAGGTCTTGGCCTATCAACTACTGGCTTCTTGGTCTTTGACTTGGCACTCTCACCCTTAGAGGATGCTTGCTGTTCACTAGATTGTGCCTCATCCTCATCATTCAACATTTACTTGATGAGTAAGGCATCCTCATCAATTTCAAATGTTGATTCCTTAAAAATTGGATTTTCAGTTTTTCTCAAAATGTGAGGCACTTTCTCATGAACAGCTGTGTCCTCTTCGATGACAGCATAGCCTTTCCTTTGTTTGAGAGAGTCATAGTCAAGTCCAATAGCTGCTTTAGGTTTAGCTTCAATTTTCTCACAGTAGGATTGCACTAAACCAGATGATCTCTTGAAAGTTTTAAGTTTGAATTCATTCTCAGCTAATTCATCCCTAAGAGCCTTCTCTACTTGACTAGCACATAGAACCTTGTTCTCCAGATATTCAACTTCTTTCTTAAGGTTTTCTACTTGCATAGCAGTTAGCTCAAGTTCCTCATTCTTTTTGGTTAATACTTCAATTCTAGTAGACAGTTTAGCAATCTCCTCATTAGCAGCAGTCATACTAGTATGAATATTAAACATTTCAACAGATAATTGTTCAATCATGGATTTGTATTCAGAAACAGACATGTCTATAGTAGTGAGAGATGGTACCTGAGAATCAGATGAAGATGAGTCATCCTTGGAGTTGGCCATCAAGGCATAATTGCAGAATTCTTGTTCCTCTTCATCACTCTCAGAATCATCCCAACACTTCCCTTCAGCTATGTAGGCCTTACCATGTGTCTGCTTTTTCAGAAGGGCCTCATACTTAGCTTCTAGCTCAAGATAATCTCTATCCTTCTTCTTAGGCTTCTTGCATTCACTGGCAAAATGCCCTAGGTCATTGCATCTATAACACCTTACAGATGACCTATCCACATAACCGGTTTTGAACTTATTTCTGTTTGGTTTCACAGGTGCCTTGTTCTTGTTGGCTGAATGGTTTTGAGTTTTGGGTTTGAAGGGTTGATTTCTTTTAAATCTGATGTTTGGAAATTTTCTGGCCATGAAAGCATATGAAGTATTTTCCATCCCATCAAGTTCTTCCAGAGTGTAAAACTCCTCTTCTTCTTCCTCCTTTTCCTCAACAGGTTCACTCACCCCAGCTTCAGTTTCTTCATCATCTGCCACCTCCTCTATCCTTAGTTGGCTTGTAGATGCTTCTAGGTCCAGGATGGATTTGTTGACAATCAAGGCACATGATGTGTTTATCATCCTACCTTGGTTTGCTTGGATAGCCCTCTTCTGAAGCAACTCAAGTTCATGAGTCTTTAGGACTCCATAGAGTACATCATAGGTGACTTTGTTCAAATCTCTCTCTCTTAGGGAAATGACTCTTTGCTCCAGATGATTTGGTGAAGACAACAGAAATTTCATATTTAACTCCTTGGTGCTGTAAACCTTTCCATTCATCTGCAACTCAGTAACTAGCTTGTGAAACCTTTCAAACATCTCAGTGATGCTTTCCTTGGGCTGTGCCATGAAAGCTTCATACTGTGTGACCAGTATCTGTTTCCTGTTTTCTTTAACCTCATCAGTCCCTTCACACAACACCTCAATGTGATCCCACATCTCTTTAGCAGACGTGCATGATGCAATGTTTGCAAACATTGACATATCCATGGAATCAATGATGAGCAACATGAGGTGGCTGTCAAGAGCAACCTTCTCCCTTTCTGACTCTGTCCACTTTGATGGATCCTTGGCCTCATAAGCTCTAGGGATTGTTATGGTTCCAACAGTCTTCTCTGGTATCTCTTGTTGTGGAACAAAAGGACCATTCTTGAGAATCTCAGGATACAAGGGATGAGAGGCTTTGATGAACAACATCATCTTTATCTTCCAGAGGTTGAAGTTTTCTTTATCAAACTTAGGGACCTTCACCGCTCCTGTAGTCTTTGGTGTATTCGAACTCATGATCGTTTCTCTGTTTTTGAATAAACAGCCCTCTCTGATACCACTTGTTGAGTATTGAACACGGTAAAAGAATACAGAGAGGGGGTGAATGGATTCTTGAACTTTTCTTGGATTGAGTCTGTGTAGCAGATAAGTGCCTGTATGTGCAGAAATTAAGGTGCGGATAAATAAACAACACAAGACACAATATCACTTTAATCTAATGTATATTAGATAAAGGTTGCTACAATCTGTGAATACAAATGGTAGTATTCTCAGCTTCGTTTTTCTCAGAGTGATATAGCTTACAGTGTATGAAAAACTTGACTCACAAAAGTTACTAAGTTATGAAGTGAGGCTGTGTCCTTATAGAACATGGATACAGCCTGCTTACTACAAATAAGGTAGCTAAAACACATTACTTTCTAGTCTGTCTATCCTTTTTGAGTAAGTGTCCAAACGGTTACAGATTTGACTTTGCAAAGCCTGTTTAGATCCACTTCTTTAGCTCCTTGTCTCTTCTATATCTCTCCAAGCTTCCTTGTAGGCTTTCCAGAGCACGTTACAGGTTGTGGTCCATAAAGTGCATTGGCTTGTTGCAGGTTTCTGACTTGTACAATTTCATCAGTATTTTGTCTCCAAGAATGTATTCGAGAAGTGACTAAGTAAGTGATTCGAGAACTAGAATTGACTTGATTGATAACTCTGAGTTCTCGAATACTGTTATAGTGACATATCGAACCACTTCTCGAATAGCTCTTTTCCATCAGGATTCCTTGAGTTGTCGAATAGAGCATTTGACTTATCGAATCCTCGAGTTGTCGAATAGCTTTCTGAGTCTTTGAGATATCGAATGGAACTTTGACTTGTTGACTCTTTGAGAACTCGAATACCATCTTGACTTGTTGACTTCTTGAGTTCTCGAATAGAGTAGTAGACATATCGAATCCCTGAGATATCGAATGAGATATCGAACAGTGTATTCAGAGATATCGAATAGTGTCTTGAGATATCGAATCTCTGACTTCTCGAATGCTGGACTTCTCGAATAGACAAATATACTTCTCGAATTGGTACTTAGGCAAATTCTTCATTTCTTCAAATCCCAACTGTGATTATTTGGCAGTCTTTAACTCCTTGCTTGAGGCATGAACCATGGAACTTCTTTCAAGCATTATTCTAGACTCTATTTGTACAGTTACACAACTAGGATTTGATGCCTATTACAAGTACAATACAAACAGAAACTCTACAACTAGAGGTTCCCTTAGTTAAGAGGTCATGTAAGTAATGCAAAGCATTACAAACAATTAGGCTTGTTATTAGATGTATACAGGCATGCCTCTGTAACTAACACCAAATTTGACCTGAAGGTAGATGAAGGAATTTTTGTTGGCTATCCACTGTCAACAAAGGCATTCAGAGTTTATAATCTGAGAACAAAAGTGATCATGGAATCAATTCATGTGTCATTTGATGACAAGAAAATAACTGGACTTGAAGATGTGAGTGAACATGATCAACTGCACTTTGAAAATGAAGATTTATTCTCAGATGAAATAAACTCTGATGAGGCTGATCTGATAAACTCTGTTGAGCTAAACTCTGAACCTCTACTGGTAAATACTGAAGATACTTGTCAGTCAGAAACAAGAAAAGAACCAGTTGAGGGGGAGCATGGAGAATCACATCAAAGTGGTAACTCAAATTCTGATTGTGACTCAGCTGAAACTTTTGAATCAAATTCTGACAGTTCAAACTCTGAGCAGTCACATTCAGAGGGAGCCTCAGAGAATGAAGAAAGACACCAAGGAAATCAGGAGAACATAGATCGAGGGGGAGGATCAAACTCTGAGAGAAGCCATTTACCTTCAGCTAGGAAATGGACCAAATCTCATACACCGGATTAGATTATTGGTGATCCAGATGCAAGAGTCAGAACAAGAAGTGCAACAACAAATGAATGTCTATTTCATGCATTCTTGTCACAAACTGAGCCAAAGAAGGTTGAAGAAGCTCTTAAAGATGCTGACTGGATAACAGTAATGCAAGAAGAGTTAAATGAATTTGAAAGAAATGAAGTGTGGACACTAGTACCAAGACCCAAGAATAGGTCTATTGTTGGTACTAAATGGGTTTTCAGAAACAAAACTGATAGTGAAGGGGTTGTTACAAGAAACAAAGCCAGACTTGTGGCAAAAGGCTATTCACAGCAAGAGGGAATAGATTATGATGAGACTTTTGCTCCAGTTGCCAAGTTGGAGGCAATAAGGATGTTTCTTGCTTATGCTTCTCACAAGAAATTCAAGGTGTTTCAAATGGATGTGAAAAGTGCTTTTCTGAATGGAAAACTTGAAGAAGAAGTGTTTGTTGAACAACCACCTGGTTTTGTAGATCAAAAATATCCAGGCCATGTCTACATGCTAGACAAGGCACTCTATGGACTTAAGCAGGCACCAAGAGCATGGTATGAAACTCTGGCTCAATTTCTTTTAGAAAGTGGGTTCAACAGAGGTACAATTGATAAAACTCTATTTTATTTCAAATCTGGAAGTGACTTGCTTTTAGTTCAGATATATGTTGATGACATTATTTTTGGATCTACTAATGATAAACTCTGTAAGAAGTTTGCCAAGCTCATGCAGTCCAGGTATCAAATGAGCATGATGGGAGAGCTTAATTATTTTCTAGGCTTACAGGTGAAGCAAACAGATGATGGTATCTTTATCAATCAAACAAAATATACCAGAAATCTTCTTAAGAAATTTGGCATGCTTGACTGTTCATCTGCAACAACTCCCATGGCAACTGCAACTAAATTGGACAAAGATACAGGGTCATCAGTAGATATGACAAGCTACAGAGGAATGATTGGCTCTCTACTCTATTTAACAGCAAGTAGACCTGATATCATGTATGCAACATGTTTGTGTGCAAGATTTCAGGCAGATCCAAGAGAACCACATTTAACAGCTGTGAAGAGGATTTTTAAGTATCTCAAGGGCACTATAACTTTAGGGTTGTGGTACCCAAAAAAGAATCAGATTTCAAACTACTTGGCTATTCTGATGCAGACTTTGCAGGCTGTAAAATTGACAGAAAAAGCACCAGTGGAAGTTGTCAATTTCTTGGTGACAGACTTGTTTCTTGGTATAGCAAGAAACAGAAATCAATATCCACATCTACAGCTGAAGCAGAGTATATTGCTGCTGGTAGCTGTTGTGCACAGATACTATGGATGAAAAATCAATTGCTGGATTATGGATTGAGGTATAGCAAAATACCTATTTTCTGTGATAATCAGAGTGCTATTGCAATGACAGGTAATCCAGTACAACACTCAATGACCAAGCACATCAGCATAAGGTATCACTTTATCAGAGAGCATGTAGAGGAAGGCAACATTGAGCTCCACTTTGTGTCTACAGAACAACAACTTGCAGATGTCTTCACCAAGCCTTTGAGTGAAGCAACATTTACAAGGCTGGTCAATGAACTAGGAATGGTCTCTGGTTTTGACTAAAAATGTTGGTTAGACTCAAAATTTTTCTTATAAAATATGTTGCTCATTTTTTTGTGAATTGTTAAGTGCTATGTGAACTTTGTTGATTAAACTCTGTTATGTATACTCTGTTAACATGTCTTTGTTTAAACAATGTTAAACTCTGTCAGCATGTTTGTATGTCATACACTGTTAATATGTTTGATAAACTCTGTGAATTCTGAATTGATTTTTATCTGGATGAAAACACCAATGAAGAAATATGTATGAAGTATGATTCTCAGTAATTAAATCAAGATTCTTTCTTAGTCACTGTGATCTAATCAGAAATTATGTAGTAAGTTAACACAGCATGATTCTATTTCATATTTATAGCATCTCTTAGTTTATTTGGTCCTAAACTCTGAGTCTATGAATACTATGTGCATTGCCTCTCATGAATAAATTCTGATATTGATGAACTCTAAACTCTGATAGTGACACTCTGTTCACAAGACATATACATGGTTCTTGATGATTCCTGTTTGTACTTGTGAAAATTACAAAACTTGAGGTGTGTCATTGTTGATTTTGGTGAGTTCAATTCATGTCTGCACCCTGTGAGAATTTGAGCCAAATAAGTGATTGATACATTTTATATCAATCAAATTTTATTGTTGTGTGATGTTCATCAGTGAGTATGTTGCTCTAGAACTTGTTTTAAACCATTTTAAGACTACATGATATGTGTGTGCATGAAAATGATAAAGGCACTAGGATTCACCACATTTCTCCAAACACTGTTCATACATTCCACCCTTAGTAAACCCTTTGAGCCTCATTAATTGCTCCTTTTTAAACTCTGATGTATTAAGAGCGGTTATATTCTTTTGGAAATTCAAGAGCAAGCAGGTGAGAGTTTCTCTACAAAGGAAAGTTTACTCAGTGAATATATATACATAAAAAAAAGGAAAATGTATATATACTGATCATTTTTGTACATCTATGTACTAAAAGTGCAACTGAACATCTTGCTCTAATACATTGTTCAGTTAGCAATTTTTTCTATTATTTTCTTCTTATTTGTTTGTTTTTCAAACAAATTACACCTTGAATAAAGTCTTTTTGATTTGTGCATATATGTACTCAAAGTAGTGTAGATTTGGTGGCCAATCAAGCATATGGTAGTATCTGCTTTTACTGATTGAACTTGAGTGTAAACACTTCACCCAAACACTTGTGTGCTTTGAGAGTTTGTGAATTTATCAAATCCCTGGCATGTTACTCACTGAATGATGCTTTGATATTTAGCTCTTGATCTTTTTATCTATAAAGACTGTGTGCTTACTTGGATAATCATGGACATCAAAGGGAATAGAGGTATTCAGATTTCTGTATTTAAAGTACTACAGAGTTTAGCATTCATCATATAATCAGTGTTTACTATGAGAGTTTGTGCATTCAGTGTTTATTGATTTGCTTTATGGATTTTATGAAATATTAGATGCTATAAAAATTGATTTAGTAACCTCTGCTACACACACACATATATTCACAACTGTGCAATTTTTGAAAGGGTTTCAGTGATAAAGTTGGATAATTGACAAACACTGTTGAATTGTGTTCCGTACTCTAAGGTAAATTTTCATTAAGATAATTTGATAATTTTGGAGTAAATGGAGTGTTTGACAATTGTTAATGAGTGTAAATGTGTTAAAGTGTATTGATAATAGGAAAGACAGCAGTAATTATTGGTATTTTACTGCGCATGATTAAGTGCTTCGCTGGATGGTTGACACGTGTCCCACTCACTCATTATTGTGTTCCACTCACACATTATTCTAGGAATGGTTGAGTGTCTAGCTTCACAAACGATTGGGTTTTAATATCTTAATTACAACTCTAATTGCTTTTGCACTCTCTCTTTCACATCTACTCATATTCACTTTACAAAGCCACAGAGTTATTTTGTGTCTTTCACTTTGGCATTTTCGCAAACACCTTTAAATCACATCAATTTTACTTGCTCTTTTCTTGATCTAATGGCAACTAAACCTTTTACCACTCTTGGTCTTCGATTTGTCCCTAACAATTTTGCAGCTCTACTTGAGAATGACCGTGCACCAGAAGCGTTTCATCTTATACAGAACTTTCTCCGTGACTCTGAGATTGGGCAAGCGTTGATTGAACCAGCTGTTCTCTCTGCATCTCAAATTGCCACTTTCTGGCAAAACTCTAAGTATGTGGCTGGAGGAGAGAATGGGACTCCGACTATAATCTTCACTTATGATGAAGAAGAGTTTGTGATTACTCCACAAACTGTCAGAGAAACCATGGGGTTCGATGCTCACACCTCATATGCTATTGTTTCGGAACAGAACTTGCGAGAAATGTTAACAGAGATTGGGTACATGGAATCTCTTGCAAAGCTGGGCAGTGTGAGAAGGCCAAATCTTCGTAAGGAATGGAACTTTTTCTTTGATTGCATCACAAGAACTTTCCAGAAGAAGGTCACCAACTGGGATGCCATTCCTATGGATAGTCTGCAAATTGGGTATTCTCTACTCTATGGCAGTAATTTTGATTTTGGTCGATATGTGTTAATGAATTTAGGTGATAAACTGTCAGAGTCTACTACAGTATATTTTGCTAGGTTTTGTCAACTTTTATTCAATGCCTGTGTATCTGGGTTAGAAATTGATGCAGCTGATGTGATCCAACCTTTTAGAGTCAATAAGAGAATATTCTCCGATATGACTAATAAGGATGTTGGTAAAGATTTACCTGCTTTTGTTTTGCCACTGGCCCTGCAAAACTTTCTCAACCAACCCCAAGATTCCCAATCACCACAAAATGCACCACAACAAACACAACCAGAACCACAACAAATGCCTGAACCATTAGTCACTGACCATACTGAAACCATACACTCTAATCCTATACCATCACCTGAGCCAACACCCACAAACACTGTACCTACAACATCACATCAACCACAATCTGAACCAATCATTGAACCTATAAACTCTGAACCAATAAACTCTGAGCCAGTCACTACTACTCAACCTCAACCAAAATCTAGATCAAAAAGGCAAATACATACTGCACAGAATACAAGGCATTCGAAGGCAAAACAGACATCTACTGGAGCTATTTACACCAGGAGAGTCATTCAAAGGGCAAATAGGCCTTCATCACCACCAGTTGAAGACAGATCTAGTGAAGAAGAAGAGGTGATTGAAGTGCCTCAAGCAAAAAGGAGGAGGTTGATTCTTACAGACTCTGATGATGAGCAAGTTATTGAAGCTCTAGAGGCTATCTCTAAAGAGATTCCTGCTGTTGAGACAGAGGTTATAATAGAACCTACTCTAGAAGAAACAGATGTCAGAATTGATGAACCAGTAATTGCTGAGGTTCAGACTAATAAAGATGACAGAGATGCATTCCCTGCAATTGATGAATTTGATGAAACTTTCATTCCATTTGCTTTTGAAGTTGAAGAATCTATTCCAACACCTATGGCTGCTACAAACTCTGTTGATACTGGTGTTGCAGATGAGCCTACTGTTGTGCTAGAAGACACAGAGGTTGCATCTCACACAGAGTTATTCTCTGATGCACATCATGTTTCTGATCATGGTGAGGAGATTGATCAACCAGCAAAGGTTATTTCTTCAGAGCATGCACAAGGTGATAAAGGAAAACAAGTTGCTCAAGAAACAGTTGCTGATTTAAATGAAGAAATTGCCTCAGTTACACATACTGATGAGTCAGATGGTGATTCTTTTGAAGACATGAGTACAAGAGCTGAAAATGACAAATTTCAAACTGATGGACAGAAAACAGGGGAGAAACCAGACTTTGCTGGACCTTCTGTTCGAGAAATTGATGATAATTATTTGACCAAGCAAATTGCAGATTGGTACAAATCAGATTGTATTTTTCCTCCTGGCAGAGCAGCTACCTTTCTCAAGGCAAATTCTTCAAAGATTTCAAATCCTGATATTTTCACTTGTCTACAAGGAACAGTGATTCATGTAATATCCGCGAATTTTCGAATATTTTTTTCCTACTCGATATTTAAATTTTAATTAAGAGCGATGCATTAGTATATTTTAATTACCGCATTTTTGGTAAAATTTCGAAATTTTATATATTCATATGTAAGTAAATATTATATTATTTAATTATATTTATTTGGTATTTATTAAAATTAGGAAATTTAGGAAAAATAAGATTTTAATTTTGGATCGAATTTATTTTAGGAAACGAAATTAGAGTTTCGTTTTAATGAACCAACAGGGGAGAAACAAGATGATTGAGGAGACAACACTAATTATGGGCTTAACTTTCACTAAGCACGCCTAAATTGCAGCACTTATGTTTGTCCCCCATTTTTTTGTTTCTTTTTATTTAATAACCGAATGGCACTGACTGGTCTCATCATTATTAGAAGCAGGGTGTACATTTTTATTGTATAAAACTAAGACCTCAATTCTTTCTTTTCATATCTCTTGTTCCTTGCAAAAACACTTGACCATATACATTATATACACGAACAGAGTACAAAACCATCAGGTAGATTATCTCATTAATTTCTGGTTTTTTTTCTTTTCTTTTACGATTCGTTTGGTTAGTGATTGTATTGTTCAGTTCTTGTGTGTTCCGATTGGTTTTGGTTATTGAGTCTTATCGGAGTTAAAAGGGGAGGAGATTGTGGTGTTATCGGAGAGAAGGAGGGGAGTCGATTGTATGGTTTTGATGAGTGTTGCTGTGTATGTGAATCGGAGGGAAGGATGGAGTTTTGTGTGGGGTGTTGATATGGTGTTGTTGTTGTCACCGGAGAGATAAACGAAGAGAGGGGAGGCGGAGCCAGAGAGACAGGGAGAGAGATAGAGAGATTGATAGGGAGAAAGATGGGTCGTTGTTGGAGTATGGTTGGAATAAGGGGTTGTCGATGTTGGTTGACTGGAGAAAGAAGCCACCACCGAGTGGTGGTGGTGGTGGCTGTTAACGGAGAATAGAGAGACGACGAGGGGGACAGGGAGAGATTGAGAGAGGGTCGGAGAAACAGAGATTCAAGGAGCGAGAGAGAGATGTTGAGTTCGAGAAAGAGAGGAATGGTGAGAGGTTGAGATCGGAGAAAAGGGGGAGAGGGAGACGAGAGCGGACGGAGAGATTGTGAGAGGAAGAAGGCGAGAGAGAGATTTAGACGGAGAGAGAGATGACTACGGGGAGAGATTGGGAGAGAGAGAGAGAGAGAGGTTGTTGATGGTGGAGGTCGATCGAAGAGATTTGTCGGAGAGGAAAGTGCAGGGGAGAGAGTTGGGCGGTGGCGTGGTGGCGAGTGGGCCCAAGCGCCACTGTTGTTGAGTGGGGTCCACTTGGGTCGATGCAGTGTGGTTTTGTTTAATTTAGGGTATTAAAAAGAAAAATGATTGGATCTAATAATAATAAAATTGAGATTTATTTAGATTGTAAATATGATTGATTTGGGTTAATTAGTTTTGTTTTAGTATTAATAATAAATAAATTAGAGAATAAATATTTTGATTGGATTGAAAAGAATAAAAGAGGTTTAATTAGTTTCATTAAAACTGGAAGATTATTTAATGTGGTGAGGAATAAATAATTTAATAAAAATGGAATAATTGATTAATTAATTAAATAGAAATATTTTGTGATTATTCGGACATAATTTAGAGACTTAATGATTCATTGATAAAAGAGGTATTTAAAATGATGAGGGTATTAAAGTGGAATAATTATTATGGTTTTAAATTGAGTAAATACGATTAATTGTGTTTTGAGGATTTATTTATTTAATTCGAGGATTAACTGTTGTCTTGAGGATTTATTTATTTAATTCGAGGATTAATTGTTGTCTTGAGAAATTATTTAATTAATTTGAGGATTAATTATTGTCTCGAGGATTTATTTATTTAAATTAAGGATTAAGTGTTGTCTCGAGGATTAATTGGTTAATTATGTTTCTTTTATCGTGGAATAAGATAATTGTTTGAGGATTATTTGTTGATTTAGTTTTTATATAGGATGTCAATGGTATTATTTTAGATGATTGACATTTGGCATTTTCGGATTATTTTGATGAACCAGATCGGACTAGATTATTTTAGAAGCTAAAAATCGGACTATTATTAAATTATTTGTGAGATTTAAAAATGGAAAAGGTTTCGCGTAAAAATGTTGAGTTTTGGAATTATTTGAGGAACCATTTTGGGATAGGTTTCGGATGAGTTAGGAGACTCGTTTGGAAAAGTTTAAAGAACGAAAGTTGTAGATATGCAAAGGTACTATATAAAGGTGAATAGAAGTTGATTGAAAGGTGATCAGAAGTTGAGTTAATAATAGCTGAACTAGGCCGAGAAGGTGAAATGCCGGAGAACTAGAGACGTGGAGCAAGTTGGAGTATCATGCCGCAGAACCAGGCAAGTTTATTTATGTATACTCTATCGTTCAGAGTATCTGTATTTTTCAATATATGAAATATGTTGAATAGATTTAAATCCATAATTGCAAGTTTACTAATTCGTACTCCATCGTTCGGAGTATTTATATTTTTAAATATGCTGATTAAGTTTTCGCTATACAAAAATCAAATATTCTTTTTAGTGGTTTATATCAGATTTTATTCATGCAATCTACATACATATATATTATTATACGAGTTGTTGATATTATTATACGAGGTGTTGAAATTATTATACGAGGTGTTGAAATTATTATACGAGGTGTTGAAATTATTATATGAGGTGTTGAAATTTATTTCATGAGCTTGTCCGTATTGTTGGGACTTTTATTGAAATACTTCATTCGTATTCGTAGAAGAGATTATAAAGATATATTTAATTATATTTTCATACTACAGAATATTTATATTTAAGAGTGGGGTTATATATATTTATATACATATGGTAAGTTGTGATTTATTGCTTCAAAAAACAAAAGTGACCGGAGTAACGCACCGACCCAAATGGTTACATATAAAGGGTGAAGGGCCGAGAAAGACGGCTCATCCTTCTGAGGAGTTTTATTTGGGTTGTTCGAGACGTCGACCATCCTTTCTATCGATAGAATTGAGGCGTGACAATGGATTGATCATCCATTACTTGAGTAGGCGTTATGAGCAGAAATCCAATCTTTGACATCCTAACGGTTAACCGATGCCTTTGTGGTTCTGTTAACTAGAGGGTTGATCTGAGCAGTTGGTAAATTTTATTTATTCAAATCAATTGAACAGTTCTGAGGAGTATTTTTGAGTTATATGAGGAGTATTTTGAGAAGTTATTGAGATGTATTTATTCTTTCATATGAGTAGTATTTTGAGAAGTTATTAAGATATATTTATTCTTTCATACGAGTAGTATTTTGAGAAGTTATTGAGATATATTTATTCTCTCATATGAGTAGTATTTCGAGATTTATAAAAAATTTCCGAGTTGATCTCTTTTCAAAAGTATATATATTATAAAGTGGTGAAAACCGTATTTTTGTCGAGTTATTGATGTATTATATGATATCTATATATACTTGCTGGGCATTCTTTGGCTCATACTTGCTATTTAAATATTATAAAACAGAGACGATCAGAGCTGGCTCTAGTGTGGCAAACCGTGATTAAGGAAAGGGGAAGACAACTGATTCAGCATTTAACCTTATAGCATCTGAGGAGAGTGCAGGTTGGAAAGGTGTTGGTATAATGTTTTATTATCTAGTACTTTAGAGTTGTAATAGTATTTCAGAGATTCTGGGAAGTGAACTTGAGATGTAATATCTTTTGGAATTATTGAGTGCTTGTTCTAAGTCTATAACCCGTGGAGTAAAAGATGGTGTTTATTATGAATATTGTTGTATATTATATTGTGAGCATGTAATCGAATATTCCGCGAGAGATGTGACGACCTGGATTCCTGTAGGGGATTTGGGGGCGTTACAATTCAAGTCAAGTCTTTAAATCACAGGTTTGATGAAAATCAGAAAGCACTTATTGATCTTAGAACAGAGGTTGCTACTCATGAGGAGAAATCTCAAAGAGCTAATTCTAAGCTATTTCAACAATTTTCCAAAGCTCGGGAGGCTCTTAATGACAGATTGAGCAAAGTTGAACAGAATCAGCTTTTGCTGACTGAAAAGGTTGACTCTATTGCAAATTCCCTTGAGTTAATCACCTCTATTCTGATTCCAGATGGTGATGATGTCAAAAAGGGGGAGAGAATTGCTAGAACTAAGTGCAAGCAAACTCAAACTCTGTCAAAGAAGGATCATCTCGATGAAGAAGGTGCAAATTCTGATAAGGGGTTAAGAATTGCAAATCCTAGACATGGACATGGAAGGTCTACAAGATCAAAATCAAGTTCAGTAGCAACTACAAATCTTCAGAGTACTTCTACTTCAAGACAAAAGGATTTGTCATTCACTGACAATCCACAAACAGATGAAGAGCTAGCTGCTAAGATTTTTCGTGAGGAAAATGCTGAGGCTACACTTGAAGATATACATGCTGAAGAAAAGTTGTTGCAAGAAGAGCATTTGAAGGCATTGAAGTCTGGAAAAGGGAAGAAGACTGTCAAAGCTTCAATGCCTCCAAGAAAAGGAATTGTAATTAAAGAAAATCTATCTGGTATTCAAGAAGAGGAAGAAGAAGAAGAAGGAAAGTTGGTAAGAAAATCTTCTCTTGATGCAAAATTGAAATTGAAAGGGGTGATGGGTGAAGAAAGCAAGGGTAAAAAGGTAGATACAACCTCTGTTGCTACACAAGTTGTAAGTGATTCTTTAAAGACTCAAAGCAAACCTTTACCTGGGTTTTCTAGACCAAAGATTCCAGTTCAAGCACAAACAGAAGGGATTGGTGGTTATCAACATAACATTGCTTGTTCAGGAAAGCCTCCAGGCAGGATTACTTCTGGATTGGGTTCAAAAAGAGATTTGAGAGTTAGTAATAGTCCAAGAGATCCCTCAACACTTATCTCTCCTGGTTCTGGTATTATTCAAGAGAATCTGGACAAATTGGATTCAGTTCAACTAGTTCACCAAAAGAGCTTAGATATTCACTTCCTATTGTATTTCATTGCAGATGGAACAGTGTATAGAGTGAATCAAGATGCTATTAAGCTCAAGTTGTTTGAAGAACTTCAGTATGTTCTACATATATTCAGGGTCAGAAATCGACGAACAGAACTTATTGCTAATTCTATAAGAGAATATATGCTGAGAGCCAAAGCCTTTACTGGATCGAAGACTACTGAAGAGTATGTGCCTAAATACAGAGATTGGAATGGAAACCTTGTTGAGATGAAGAAGGGAACTGCTAAATTAAAGACTGATCTGGGTGTTACAGTTCTTGATTTTAATTCTCAATCAGAAGAAGTGAAATTCATAAGACTGGGAAATGAGATGAGGAGAAATAAAATCTACGATCTAAGAGCTGCTATTTATCAGACTGATGAAAGTGATCCAGAGTTAAGAGAGATCAAAGAAGTCATGGAAAGAGAACTTGAAAATGCAGAGAGAAGACTGTTGATAGATTATCTCAGAACAACACCAGATCTTGAGGAGGCTAGGTAGACAGAATTTGTAAGTAATTTGAATTTTATGTAGATTTTGTTAAGTCAAGATTAAACTCTGATTAAATGTTAAACACTGTGATTTTATTTGTTTGTTTTGACATCATCAATTACTGTGAACTTGTACATTTTTATTAATGAACAAGTTGGGGGAGATTGTTAGATATAATTGATGTGATTTAATGTCAGTGTTTAAGTGTTACAGGGAAAAAGAGTTTAACTTGTTAATGAAAGCAGTCGTAGCAGAGTTTGAGTATACGTTGACAGCTGGAAGCGCAAACGCTGACAGAAGGAAGCGCAAACACTGCTGGTTGACAGAAGGAAGCGCAAACACTGCTGGTTGGGAGCATGACAGAGTTTGCTAAAGTCTGTCTACTGGAAGCGTCTACAAGTCAACAGAGATTGGAGATTAATTTAAGATAAACATGGAAGCAATATCTTTGAAGATTGGATAGCTGTCAAAGAGATTGAGTTGACTTAGAAGACGTGTAGCAATCGTAATTGATATCAATTTTATAGCTTAATTATAGAAGAATCAATTAACGATTGTATGTAGCTGTACATCTTATAAATACAGTTAGGTTAACCCTAGAAGGGTAATCATCGTGAACGAATATCATTCATTGTAACCTAAGCAGCTCTCTGTGATATTTTACATCACTGAGAGAGGAATTATTAATTCCAAACAGTTTTAAGTACTAAAACGTGTGTTCTTGTTATTCTCTCATAACAATACTTGATTATATATTGCGTATTCGGCCTAACAAGTGGTATCAGAGCCAATCTGTTATCTTATTACAGATAACATGATTAATGATAATTAGCCAATTGACTTTTTAATTAAAAGACGTTTAATTTTAGTTGATGATATTGCTTTTTATAAACATTTAAAATATCGTTTTTTAAGTAATATTTTTCTAATTGAAACACGTTAACTTTTAATTTAAAACATAATACTGCAATAATTAATATATACCCAAAAAAAAATTCACCATATCTTCTAAGCACTAACAAAATATAATAGAAGTCCATATACAGTATAACGAATAACAGAATCGTTAGATCTAATGAGTAGATATATTATATGATTAAATTAATTTACTAAAATTTTAAGGTTCGAATTCCTTCAATGACATGTTTTTTTTTAATTTATAAAATAAGTTTAAGTTTTTAGCATGTTTTTTCTTAACTAGCTTATAACCCGTGCAACGCACGGCTCCTTTTTTAATATCTATAATTATATTAAAATTTTAAATTTTATATGTTATTAATTTATATAAAAATTGATATATATATGATTTTATACGTTCGATTTAATATTTGTATTCTATCTTGAATTCTTAAAATTTGATTTGAACGATTTTACAGTCCATGTGAAATTAACAAAATAATGTTTAATTCATTGATGGTGTAATTATTATTTTCAAATCAAATCAACGCAGAATCAAACACAAGTTGAATTTATTCGATTTTTTGCGTTAAAAATTCTATTGAAATTTTTGTTGAATATTCAACCAAATTCTATTAGGCCTTAAAAGAATTTGACGATTTTTTGCGTTGAAAATTCTATTCGGTTTAGAAAATTTACTTATATTTAGTTGAATTTATCAAAATCATTTTCAGTATTGAATATACTTCTACTAACTGAAGGAATTTACGGACGAGCGGAAGCGCGGTATAACAATTATTCCGTAAAAACCATGTATCGTGCATATAGAAAAGCATATAAAAATTAGAGAGCGGAGGAATCGAAACCTTACCTTGAAAAATCGAAGCTTTATAATCTATGGTTGCTAGCAGTTGCTTCTCAGAGTGTGAAGCACTCTACCGGTATCCACCAAGAATAATCTTCGATGAAGCTTTTTATAAAACAAGCTTTTATAAAAATGGAGTTTTAATCCTTTTGAGAGAGAGAGAGAGAGAGAGAGAGATGAAGAAGATGGAGTGGTGGCAACTAGGTTTTCACAAAAACCAAAAGTGTGCTAAGCACCTCTCATCTCTTTCTATTTATAGGGCACATGTAGGTTTTTATTATAATTAATATATCACATATATTATTATATAAATCCCACAAAATGTTTAAATAATAATTAAACTATTTTAATCATTATTAAAAAACAACTTGCTCTCTCAAACTACCTTCATCAATAAATTAATCTTTTTATGGTGTGACCCTGTAGGTTCAATATTAAGCCGGTAGTAGAAATAAATAATAATAAACTTTTTATTTGTTATTTATATGAATTCTAAAATTCATTAAATATAATTAACTGATTAATTATATTTATTCTACATCGTGAGTGATGCTTCTCAACATATCGCGACTATCCGGATAACATGAATTCACTGCTTAGAATACCAAGAACCTGTCAGTGCTAGTTACCGTACAATCAATTCCTTCTACCCTACAATATCCCGATTAAATACAAGGCATGGATCTCGTGTCAAGCCTATCAAATTTAATCATATGATTTCTTATTCATAATGCAAAGTTCATATTAATGCAAATTAGAAACTTCTTTCTAATTTCATACACTCTGGCCAGAGATTCCGGAACTAGCATCATAAGAATAGCATAGGATATTCTCTTCTTTACTAGAAGGGGTAGATCCTTTATTGACCGTTAACTATCTCCATACACAAATCCCTATGCCCAGAATAGACCTAATGGATGTCCTTGAGACTAAGGACTAAACCAAAGCACAGTTCATTATATACAAGATTACTCTAACGATCTCAAGTCTAAGGACACTTGTACAACTATCACTTAGTGAACAACTATCGACACGTGAGTAAACTCCATTAGTTGTTCAACTTATCGAGTCATGTTCAGTGAACTTATTCCCTAATAAGCACCTACATACTAGCTATAGTGTCACCACACAAATGCCTATGAGAACAGACATCCTCCTGAAAGGAGCAAGCATAGTATGTACCAATCTTTGCGGATTCACTAACTTCCAATTAGTTATCCTATGATCAGGAACTGTTTAAGTCTAGAGTTATCATCTTCTAGATCTCACTATTATAATCTCATTATAATTCTAGAAGCTTTACTTTAAACCATGGAATATCTTATTTAAAACACTTTAAATAGATAAAGCCCGTAATAAAAACAAATAAGTCTTTCATTAATATTAATGAAATCAAATAAGAGTACAAGAAAATTCTTCCTAAATCATCATACATGATTGGATTTTAGGACAAACTCTTTCAATCTCCCACTTGTACTAAAGCCAATCATTCTAGTATCTAATACTCATTGACTCATTATGACGATCGAAGTGAATCTTAGATCGCGGCTTAGTGAGTGGGTCTGCTATGTTGTTATGTGTGTCAACTCTCTCAATGTTGACATCTCTACTTTCAATGATCTCCCTAATCAAAATAAAGTGCCACAAAACAATTTTGCAACGTCACTTGCATCTATAAACTCTGCTTCCGCTGTTGAGTCAGCCGTTGTAGGCTGTTTGGAACTCTTCCAATTAATCGCTCCACCCTTCAGAGTAAACACGTACCCTAACATGGATTTGCTATCATCACTTTCTGACTGAAAACTAGAGTCAGTATAACCCTCTATTTTCAACTCAGATCCACCAAAAACAAGAAAAATATCCTTAGTCCTTCGCAAGTACTTAAGGATTTTCTTCACTACTTTCCAGTGGTCTTCACCTGGATCGGACTGATATCTGCTCGTCAAACTAATTGAATGAGCAACATCAAGCTTAGTACATAACATCGCGTACATGATAGATCCTATTGCTGAAGCATAAGGAATCTTACTCATACGCTCTCTTTCCTCAAGTGTCTTAGACATCTTCTCGGAAAGGGATACTCCATGGCTCATCGGTATGAGACCTCTCTTGGAGTTTTCCATGCTAAACCTTTTTAGCACTTTCTCGATGTATGTACCTTGGGTAAGACCTATCATTCTTCTCGATCTATCTCTATAGATCTTCATACCGAGAATGTAGGATGCTTCTCCCAAGTCCTTCACAGTAAAGTTCTTTGATAGCCACACTTTGACTGATTGCAGCATCGGTATATCATTTCCTATAAGAAGTATGTCATCCACATACAACACAAGAAATGTTACCGCGCTCCACTAACCTTCTTGTAGACACATGGTTCATCTATGTTTTTGATAAAATCAAACTCTTTGATTGTCTCATCAAAATGGATGTTCCATTTACGAGAAGCTTGCTTCAATCCATATATGGATCGCAAGCAAAATCCGAATTGATTTGAGTAGGGCTACATGCAAAAAGTTTCATCAAAGTCAATCCATTGCCTTTGTCTGAATCCTTTTGCCATGAGCCTAGCCTTGTAGGTCTCCACCTTGCCATCTACTCCAATCTTTCTCTTGTATACTCTTTAGCACCCAATAAGTCTAACATCCTCAGGTGCTTCAACCAAGGTCCATACTTGGTTGGTATACATAGAATCCATTTCGGATTTCATGGCACTCTGCCATTTCTCTGAGTCAATACTACGCCACATAAGGTTGTTTAGTTTGAACAAGTGTTTCCTCTTGAACCGTAGTAGTTTGTGTTTCATGAACTTCTTTAAGTTCAATCTTGCTCCCACTGTTCCCTTCAAGGATAAACTATTTTCCTAAGAAGGTAGCATGTCTGGAGATAAACACCCTATGATCGGTGTAAAAGTGACACCCTAAAATCTCTTTAGGATATCCCACAAAACTACATTTTACGGATCGAGATTCCAGCTTATCCGGGTCAACTTTCTTGACATAATCTAGACATCCCCAAATCTTAACGTGTTTAAGACTCAGTTTCCTTTCTTTCCATATCACATATGGAGTTTGAGGAACAGATTTGGAAAACACCTTATTCAGTAAATATGCTGAGGTTTCCAATTCATAACCCTAAAGTGATACTGGAAGATCTGCATAGCTCATCGTGGATCGAACCATGTCTAACAAAGTTCAATTTCTCTTTTCAGATACTCCACTCAACTATGGAGTGTCCGGATGAGTCCACTGGGAGACTATACTATTTTCTTTGAGATAATCTAGAAACACACCACTCAAGTATTCATCTCCTCGATCTGATCGAAGAGCTCTAATACTATGTTTGGTTTATTTCTCTACTTCATAACTGTATTCTTTAAACTTTTCAAAGGCTTCAGATTTGTATTTCATCAAATACATATATCTGAATCTAGATCATTTATCTATGAAAGTCACGAAGTATTAAAATCCTGCCATGGCTTGCGTAGACATTTGTCCACATACATCTATGTGTACCAATACCAGCAACTCTCTAACGCTCTCTCCATGTCCACTAAATGGAGATTTGGTCATTTTACCCAATAGACAAGACATGCATGTAGGATATGATTCAAAATCAAAGGGTTCCAATAACCTTCCTTTATGCAATGTCCGAAGTCTATTTTCACTAATATGACCAAGTCTATAGTGCCATAAGTAGGTAGGATTTTCATCATCCCCTTTTTTTTCTTTTATTATTATGTTCAATATAAAGTAAAACATATTCTATGTCACATACATACAGACCGTTATTTAAAGTTCCACTACCATAAAGAACATTATCTCTGAGGATTGGATGTTTAATATTCTGAATAATAAACGAAAATCCATCCAAGTCTAACATTGGAATAGAAATAATATTCCTCACATTCGAGGGAACAAAATAACAATTATTTAAAATAATAGTCTTGCCCGTAGGCATATGTAAATCAAATGACCTTACAGCTACGGCAGCAACTCTTGCTCCATTACCCATCCATAGAATCGCCTTCTCTTCCCCAAGAGCTCTACTTTTCCTTAGTCCTCGCAACGAATTGAAAATGTGAGAACCATAAGTAGTATCTAATACCTAAGTAGAAGTTTGATTTAGTGACATGTTTACTTCAATCATGAACATACCTGAACCTGAAGCGACAGTCTCACTACCCTTCTTCTTATTCAACTCTGCAATGTAAACCTTGCAGTTCCTCTTCCAGTGCCTCGTCTTGTTACATTGAAAACAAATAGCATATCCTAGCTTCTTAGCCCTTGAGAACTTTTTCTCAAGCTTCGAAGCCAGTCAGCATAGTTGGGATCAGTCAATATGTGAGCATCTAGTATGCTACGGAGTGATTGTGCAGAAGACCTAGTGTATATATCTATATATATTAAGTCTGCAAATGATATACACATAACAACACTTAGCAAATAATCAATTTCATTATTAAAACACTATATGAATCGGGTCTTTATTCATAAGTGGCTCCCACTAGTTTATCTAATTTATACAACCCCCTAAGTGAATAAATAAGCATTCAAAATGCTAGTGGGAATAGGGATCCTACATTCCATCACACAACCCCGGCTGTGGCACGAAACGCCATGTGATGTTCAATAGGCAGACAACTCTTGTCAATTACATCTCATGTTATTCCCTAATAAAACTTTAGCCTCTTGAATAATTGAGTCACGGCTGTGGCACGACAAACTCAATATTCTAAGTCAAGTCTAACCCAACATTCTGTACAATTGAATCAGTCTCCAATAGCCCACGGCTGTGGCACGTAACGACCATTAGATTCTAATTCATTGTACACATCTCTATGTAATAGACAAGTATTTCTTATTTCGAAATCAAAGCCCTCGGCTGTGGCACGAAACGACAGTGATTCAAAAATGAGAACTACTTTCTACCATGTTGGAAGGCTATGACCGACACAAGCCCGTTGTGTCATTGGCCAATTACTACTTGATATTTATAAAAGAGGTTTTTTTTAAGGTCACGAAACATTTTCGTATAAACCTATAAGTCTAACGTGTTTTAAGTTTGATAGATAATCTAAATCTATAACAAAACACGAAAAATCTCAATATTATTAGTCAAGTCAAATCCAACATTTTGTACAATTAAATTAGATTCCAATAGCCCACGGCTGTAGCACGTAACGACCACTAAAATCTAATTTTGTACACATCTAATGTAACAGACAAGTATTTTCATGTTGATCGGTAACAAAGTCCTCGGCTGTAGCACGAAACGACAATGCACCGAAAACAAGAAATACTTTCTGTCATGTTGGAAGACCATAACCGACACAAAACTTTTTGTGCCTATGGCCGATTACAACTTGACATATATAATACATAGATCTCATCTTCTTTGTTATTAACTAATAATTAAAACTCTTTTAATCATTAATTCTATTTCTAAACTCTTTAGAAAATTAATCTCTCCCTTAATATAATTTCATAAATTAAATAAATAATTAATAATATTAAGATCACATCTTAATTATTTTATAATAAATTAAATCTCATTTAATCAATTAATAAAATTGCTAACTAATTATTATTTCATAAATAAATAATTATCAGCCATTATTAATTAACTAATATTATTTAACAATCATAATCATATTATAAAGAGATTCTTTTCTTCAAGTAAATATTTCAAATCAATAATCGATAATAAGATGATTCCCAGATCGGGGGGAGCATTGTCAAGAGGCGTCACTTAATACCCCTTTCTTACAGATCAAAATCTGTTTTTGACAGAATCATCCTTTCTCTCAATATTGAAAATTCATATTTAATTACGTGTTTCACAAACACAAGAATCTCATGATTGTAATCATAATATTATTATTAAGGCAAGAAACGATTCCTATTCTAGATTTTCTAGAGCACGCCTTATATTGATTTAAGTTCACCTAAATCTACCATCGCATGGTAAACATAGGCATATATCTCATATATAAAACATAAACAAACATGTAAGCATGCAATAAATATCATGTCATACAATGATATAAAGATGTATGGATTTATTATAGCATTTAAAAGCAATTAAAACAATTAATACATGCTTTAAAACACTTCCGGGAATATAAAAAATTCAAATATTTTTATATAAAAAATATTTGACCACTCCATTAGATCCGTCTCGGAAAAACGAATCCAACGATATATCGCACGCCCAAAACGGAGTTACGAAACTCCCAGAAAATCAAATTTAATGTGGGCAGAAGGTCTGTAACGCACGTCATAAATGCGCTACACTGTGTAACGCATTTACGGAATGCGTTACAACAGTTTAAGGCCATTAAATGCTGTAACGCATGACGATCATGCGCGACTGACCCTGTCACGCATTTCCCAAATGCGCGACCCCCTAATTCCCGTCTGTACTACACGCGCCAGCAGTAGCTTCAACAGTTTTTTTTTTTATTAAACTGCCGTTTGTACGTTTTTGTTGTCAGACATCAGGTGTTTGTAACTGTTGTGTTTCCTTTATTGCCAAAATCAAAACTGCCCAATACTATTATTGTAATAACTTTCATTAATATTATTGAAGGAAAATACGGATGAGCGGAAGCGTGAAATAACATTTTATTTCATAAAATCCATATATCGCACATATAGAAAATTGTAAAAATGATATGGAATCGAAATCATACCTTGAAAAAAAACGAAGCTTTATAAAATGGTGTTTTAGCAGTTGCTCCTCAGAGTGTGAAGCACTCTACTGGTATCCACCAAGATTAATTCTTCGACGAAGCTTTTTATAAAACTATGCTTTTATAAAAATGGAGGTTTGAGAGAGAGAGAGGGAGATGAAGAAGATGAGGGAGGCAACTAGGTTTTTCACAAAAACAAAAAGTGTGTAAACTCATTCTCATCTCATTCTATTTATAGGGCTCATGTAGGGTTTCCATAATTAATATATCATTATATATTAATATATAAATCCTACACTTTATCTTATAAAATGTTTAAATAATAATTAAAACAATTTTAATCATTATTAAAACAACTTGCTCTCTCAAAATACCTTCATCAATAAATTAATCTTTTTATGGTGTGACCCTGTAGGTTCAATATTAAGCCGGTAGTAGAAATAAATAATAATAAACCTTTTATTTATTATTTATATGAATTCTAAAATTCATTAAATATAATTAACTGATTAATTATATTTATTCTACATCGTGAGTGATGCTTCTCAACATATCGTGACTATCCGGATAATATGAATTCACTGCTTAGAACACCAAGAACCTGTCAGTGCTAGTTACCGTACAATCAATTCCTTCTACCCTGCAATATCCCGATTAAATACAAGGCATGGAACTCGTGTCAAGCCTATCAAATTTAATCATATGATTCTTATTCATAATGCAAAGTTCATATTAATGCAAATTAGAAACTCCTTTCTAATTTCATACACTCTGGCCAGAGATTCCAGAACTCGCATACTAAGAATAACATAGGATATTCACTTCCTTACTGGAAGGGGTAGATCCTTTATTGATCGTTAACTATCTCCATACACAAATCCCTATGCCCAGAATAGACCTAATGGATGTCCTTGAGACTAAGGACTAAACCAAAGCATAGTTCATTATATACAAGATTACTCTAACGATCTCAAGTCTAAGGACACTTGTACAACTATCACTCAGTGAACAACTATCGACACGTGAGTAAACTCCATTAGTTGTTCAACTTATCGAGTCATGTTCAGTGAACTTATTCCTTAATAAGCACCTACATACTAGCTATAGTGTCACCACACAAATGCCTATGAGAACAGACATCCTCCTGAAAGGAGCAAGCATAGTATGTACCAATCTTTGCGGATTCACTAACTTCCAATTTGTTATCCTATGATCAGGAACTGTTTAGGTCTAGAGTTATCATCTTCTAGATCTCACTATTATAATCTCATTATAATTCTAGAAGCTTTACTTTAAACCATGGAATATCTTATTTAAAACACTTTAAATAGATAAAGCCCGTAATAAAAACAAATAAGTCTTTTATTAATGTTAATGAAATCAAATAAGAGTACAAGAAAGTTCTTCCTAAATCATCATGCATGATTGGATTTTAGGACAAACTCTTTCAATCTCCCACTTGTACTAAAGCCAATCACTCTGGTATCTAATACCTATTCACTCATTATGACGATCGAAGTGAATCTGAGATTGCGGCTTAGTGAGTGGGTCTGCTATGTTGTTATGTGTGTCAACTCTCTCAATGTTGACATCTTTACTTTCAATGATTTCCCTAATCAAAAGAAAGCACCACAAAACAGTTTTGCAGCGTCACTTGTATCTATGAACTCTGCTTCCGCTATTGAGTCAACCGTTGTTGGCTGTTTGGAACTCTTCCAACTAATCGCTCCACCCTTTAGAGTAAACACGTACCCTAACATGGATTTGCTATCATCACTTTCTGATTGAAAACTAGAGTAGGTATAACCCTTCTATTTTTCAACTCAGATCCACCAAAAACAAGAAAAATATCCTTAGTCCTTCGCAAGTACTTAAGGATGTTCTTCACTACTTTCCAGTGGTCTTCACCTGGATCCGACTGATATCTGCTTGTCACACTAATTGAATAAGCAACATCAGGCCTAGTACACAACATCGCGTACATGATAGATCCTATTGCTGAAGCATAAGGAATCTTACTCATACGCTCTCTTTCCTCAAGTGTCTCATGAGACATCTTCTTGGAAAAGGGATACTCCACGGCTCATCGGTATGAGACATATCATGGAGTTTTCATGCTAAACCTTTTAAGCACTTTCTCGATGTATGTACCTTGGGTAAGACCAATCATTCTTCTCGATCTATCTCTATAGATCTTCATACCAAGAATCTAGGATGTCTCTCCCAAGTCCTTCATAGTGAAGTTCTTTGATAGCCACACTTTGACTGATTGCAGCATCGGTATATCATTTCCTATAAGAAGTATGTCATCCACATACAATACAAGAAATGTTACCGCGCTCCCACTAACCTTCTTGTAAACACATGGTTCATCTATGTTTTTGATAAAATCAAACTCTTTGATTGTCTCATCAAAATGGATGTTCCATCTACGAGAAGCTTGCTTCAATCCATATATGGATCGCAAGCAAAATCCGAATTGATTTGAGTAGGGCTACATGCAAAAAGTTTCATCAAAGTCAATCCATTGCCTTTGTCTGAATCCTTTTGCCATGAGCCTAGCCTTGTAGGTCTCCACCTTGCCATCTACTCCAATCTTTCTCTTGTATACTCTTTAGCACCCAATAAGTCTAACATCCTCAGGTGCTTCAACCAAGGTCCATACTTGGTTGGTATACATAGAATCCATTTCGGATTTCATGGCACTCTGCCATTTCTCTGAGTCAATACTACGCCACATAAGGTTGTTTAGTTTGAACAAGTGTTTCCTCTTGAACCGTAGTAGTTTGTGTTTCATGAACTTCTTTAAGTTCAATCTTGCTCCCACTGTTCCCTTCAAGGATAAACTATTTTCCTAAGAAGGTAGCATGTCTGGAGATAAACACCCTATGATCGGTGTAAAAGTGACACCCTAAAATCTCTTTAGGATATCCCACAAAACTACATTTTACGGATCAAGATTCCAGTTTATCCGGGTCAACTTTCTTGACATAATCTAGACATCCCCAAATCTTAACGTGTTTAAGACTCAGTTTCCTTTCTTTCCATATCACATATGGAGTTTGAGGAACAGATTTGGAAAACACCTTATTCAGTAAATATGCTGAGGTTTCCAATTCATAACCCTAAAGTGATACTGGAAGATCTGCATAGCAAATCGTGGATCGAACCATGTCTAACAAAGTTCAATTTCTCTTTTCAGATACTCCACTCAACTATGGAGTGTCCGGATGAGTCCACTGGGAGACTATACTATTTTCTTTGAGATAATCTAGAAACACACCACTCAAGTATTCATCTCCTCGATCTGATCGAAGAGCTCTAATACTATGTTTGGTTTATTTCTCTACTTCATAACTGTATTCTTTAAACTTTTCAAAGGCTTCAGATTTGTATTTCATCAAATACATATATCTGAATCTAGATCATTTATCTATGAAAGTCACGAAGTATTAAAATCCTGCCATGGCTTGCGTAGACATTTGTCCACATACATCTATGTGTACCAATACCAGCAACTCTCTAACGCTCTCTCCATGTCCACTAAATGGAGATTTGGTCATTTTACCCAATAGACAAGACATGCATGTAGGATATGATTCAAAATCAAAGGGTTCCAATAACCTTCCTTTATGCAATGTCCGAAGTCTATTTTCACTAATATGACCAAGTCTGTAGTGCCATAAGTAGGTAGGATTTTCATCATCCCCTTTTTTTTCTTTTATTATTATGTTCAATATAAAGTAAAACATATTCTATGTCACATACATACAGACCGTTATTTAAAGTTCCACTACCATAAAGAACATTATCTCTGAGGATTGGATGTTTAATATTCTGAATAATAAACGAAAATCCATCCAAGTCTAACATTGGAATAGAAATAATATTCCTCACATTCGAGGGAACAAAATAACAATTATTTAAAATAATAGTCTTGCCCGTAGGCATATGTAAATCAAATGACCTTACAGCTACGGCAGCAACTCTTGCTCCATTACCCATAGAATCACCTCCTCTTCCCAAGAGCCCTACTTCTCCTTAGTTCTTGCAACGAATTGCAAATGTGAGAACCAAGGCGGTATCTAATACCTAAGTAGAAGTTCGATTTAGTGACATGTTTACTTCAATCATGAACATACCTGAACCTGAAGCGACAGTCTCACTACCCTTCTTCTTATTCAACTCTGCAATGTAAACCTTGCAGTTCCTCTTCCAGTGCCTCGTCTTGTTACATTGAAAACAAATAGCATATCCTAGCTTCTTAGCCCTTGAGAACTTTTTCTCAAGCTTTGAAGCCAGTCAGTATGGTTGGGACCAGTCAATATGTGAGCATCTAGTATGCTACGGAGTGATTGTGCAGAAGACCTAGTGTATATATCTATATATATTAAGTCTGCAAATGATATACACATAACAACACTTAGCAAATAATCAATTTCATTATTAAAACACTATATGAATCGGGTCTTTATTCATAAGTGGCTCCCACTAGTTTATCTAATTTATACAACCCCCTAAGTGAATAAATAAGCATTCAAAATGCTAGTGGGAATAGGGATCCTACATTCCATCACACAACCCCGGCTGTGGCACGAAACGCCATGTGATGTTCAATAGGCAGACAACTCTTGTCAATTACATCTCATGTTATTCCCTAATAAAACTTTAGCCTCTTGAATAATTGAGTCACGGCTGTGGCACGACAAACTCAATATTCTAAGTCAAGTCTAACCCAACATTCTGTACAATTGAATCAGTCTCCAATAGCCCACGGCTGTGGCACGTAACGACCATTAGATTCTAATTCATTGTACACATCTCTATGTAATAGACAAGTATTTCTTATTTCGAAATCAAAGCCCTCGGCTGTGGCACGAAACGACAGTGATTCAAAAATGAGAACTACTTTCTACCATGTTGGAAGGCTATGACCGACACAAGCCCGTTGTGTCATTGGCCAATTACTACTTGATATTTATAAAAGAGGTTTTTTTTAAGGTCACGAAACATTTTCGTATAAACCTATAAGTCTAACGTGTTTTAAGTTTGATAGATAATCTAAATCTATAACAAAACACGAAAAATCTCAATATTATTAGTCAAGTCAAATCCAACATTTTGTACAATTAAATTAGATTCCAATAGCCCACGGCTGTAGCACGTAACGACCACTAAAATCTAATTTTGTACACATCTAATGTAACAGACAAGTATTTTCATGTTGATCGGTAACAAAGTCCTCGGCTGTAGCACGAAACGACAATGCACCGAAAACAAGAAATACTTTCTGTCATGTTGGAAGACCATAACCGACACAAAACTTTTTGTGCCTATGGCCGATTACAACTTGACATATATAATACATAGATCTCATCTTCTTTGTTATTAACTAATAATTAAAACTCTTTTAATCATTAATTCTATTTCTAAACTCTTTAGAAAATTAATCTCTCCCTTAATATAATTTCATAAATTAAATAAATAATTAATAATATTAAGATCACATCTTAATTATTTTATAATAAATTAAATCTCATTTAATCAATTAATAAAATTGCTAACTAATTATTATTTCATAAATAAATAATTATCAGCCATTATTAATTAACTAATATTATTTAACAATCATAATCATATTATAAAGAGATTCTTTTCTTCAAGTAAATATTTCAAATCAATAATCGATAATAAGATGATTCCCAGATCGGGGGGAGCATTGTCAAGAGGCGTCACTTAATACCCCTTTCTTACAGATCAAAATCTGTTTTTGACAGAATCATCCTTTCTCTCAATATTGAAAATTCATATTTAATCTAGACATAATCTAGATTAAAGACTATCCGGATAACATGAATTCACTGCTTAGAATACCAAGAACCTGTCAGTGCTAGTTACCGTACAATCAATTCCTTCTACCCTACAATATCCCGATTAAATACAAGGCATGGATCTTGTGTCAAGCCTATCAAATTTAATCATATGATTTCTTATTCATAATGCAAAGTTCATATTAATGCAAATTAGAAACTCATTTCTAATTTCATACACTCTGGCCAGAGATTCCAGAACTCGCATACTAAGAATAACATAGGATATTCACTTCCTTACTGGAAGGGGTAGATCCTTTATTTATCGTTACTATCTCCATACACAAATCCCTATGCCCAGAATAGACCTAATGGATGTCCTTGTGACTAAGGACTAAACCAATAGGTTCAATATTAAGCCGGTAGTAGAAATAAATAATAATAAACCTTTTATTTATTATTTATATGAATTCTAAAATTCATTAAATATAATTAACTGATTAATTATATTTATTCTACATCGTGAGTGATGCTTCTCAACATATCGCGACTAATGGAGCAAGATGCGGCTAGTGTCCACAATACTGAAAGAGTTTGTCCTAAAATCCAATCATGCATGATGATTTAGGAAGAACTTTCTTGTACTCTTATTTGATTTCATTAACATTAATAAAAGACTTATTTGTTTTTATTACGGGCTTTATCTATTTAAAGTGTTTTAAATAAGATATTCCATGGTTTAAAGTAAAGCTTCTAGAATTATAATGAGATTATAATAGTGAGATCTAGAAGATGATAACTCTAGACCTAAACAGTTCCTGATCATAGGATAACTAATTGGAAGTTAGTGAATCCGCAAAGATTGGTACATACTATGCTTGCTCCTTTCAGGAGGATGTCTGTTCTCATAGGCATTTGTGTGGTGACACTATAGCTAGTATGTAGGTGCTTATTAAGGAATAAGTTCACTGAACATGACTCGATAAGTTGAACAACTAATGGAGTTTACTCACGTGTCGATAGTTGTTCACTGAGTGATAGTTGTACAAGTGTCCTTAGACTTGAGATCGTTAGAGTAATCTTGTATATAATGAACTATGCTTTGGTTTAGTCCTTAGTCTCAAGGACATCCATTAGGTCTATTCTGGGCATAGGGATTTGTGTATGGAGATAGTTAACGATCAATAAAGGATCTACCCCTTCCAGTAAGGAAGTGAATATCCTATGTTATTCTTAGTATGCGAGTTCTGGAATCTCTGGCCAGAGTGTATGAAATTAGAAAGGAGTTTCTAATTTGCATTAATATGAACTTTGCATTATGAATAAGAATCATATGATTAAATTTGATAGGCTTGACACGAGTTCCATGCCTTGTATTTAATCGGGATATTGCAGGGTAGAAGGAATTGATTGTACGGTAACTAGCACTGACAGGTTCTTGGTGTTCTAAGCAGTGAATTCATATTATCCGGATAGTCGCGATATGTTGAGAAGCATCACTCACGATGTAGAATAAATATAATTAATCAGTTAATTATATTTAATGAATTTTAGAATTCATATAAATAATAAATAAAAGGTTTATTATTATTTATTTCTACTACCGGCTTAATATTGAACCTACAGGGTCACACCATAAAAAGATTAATTTATTGATGAAGGTATTTTGAGAGAGCAAGTTGTTTTAATAATGATTAAAATTGTTTTAATTATTATTTAAACATTTTATAAGATAAAGTGTAGGATTTATATATTAATATATAATGATATATTAATTATGAAAACCCTACATGAGCCCTATAAATAGAATGAGATGAGAATGAGTTTACACACTTTTTGTTTTTGTGAAAAACCTAGTTGCCTCCCTCATCTTCTTCATCTCCCTCTCTCTCTCTCAAACCTCCATTTTTATAAAAGCTTAGTTTTATAAAAAGCTTCGTCGAAGAATTAATCTTGGTGGATACCAGTAGAGTGCTTCACACTCTGAGGAGCAACTGCTAAAACACCATTTTGTAAAGCTTCGTTTTTTTCAAGGTATGATTTCGATTCCATATCATTTTTACAATTTTCTATATGTGCGATATATGGATTTTATGAAATAAAATGTTATTTCACGCTTCCGCTCATCCGTATTTTCCTTCAATGGCATCAGAGCTAGGTTGTTGCATATAGAGAATCATGTAAAAATTTTAGATTTTTTGATGCATGTATGGATTTATTATGATTTGTGCAAGATTATTTAGATTTAATTATGAATTAATTCCAAATATTATTTGCATGAGATTTTGACCATTGATCTGGGTTCTACAAGTGTTGTAGATCATCTAGGTATTTTTTTTCATATTTTTGTGATGTGTAGATTATTTGTTATGAATTTTTAAAAATTGTTTTAATTAAAATTCATATAATAATCATGCATGTGAAATTTATGAATTAAAATTTTGCACAAGGACCCCATAGCTTCCTGGTTATTTTTGCTACTGGATGATTTTAGAAATCATGTTGTTTTGATTTTTTATTAATTTATTAATTAAATGTTAATTAATTTATTAATATAAAATTAAAATAATAATATTAATGAAAGTTATTACAATAATAGTATTGGGCAGTTTTGATTTTGGCAATAAAGGAAACACAACAGTTACAAACACCTGATGTCTGACAACAAAAACGTACAAACGGCAGTTTAATAAAAAAAAAAAAACTGTTGAAGCTGCTGCTGGCGCGTGTAGTACAGACGGGAATTAGGGGGTCGCGCATTTGGGAAATGCGTGACAGCATTTAATGGCCTTAAACTGTTGTAACGCATTCCGTAAATGCGTTACACAGTGTAGCGCATTTATGACGTGCGTTACAGACCTTCTGCCCACATTAAATTTGATTTTCTGGGAGTTTCGTAACTCCGTTTTGGGCGTGCGATATATCGTTGGATTCGTTTTTCCGAGACGGATCTAATGGAGTGGTCAAATATTTTTTATATAAAATTTTTTGAATTTTTTATATTCCCGGAAGTGTTTTAAAGCATGTATTAATTGTTTTAATTGCTTTTAAATGCTATAATAAATCCATACATCTTTATATCATTGTATGACATGATATTTCTTGCATGCTTACATGTTTGTTTATGTTTTATATATGAGATATATGCCTATGTTTACCATGCGATGGTAGATTTAGGTGAACTTAAATCAATATAAGGCGTGCTCTAGAAAATCTAGAATAGGAATCGTTTCTTGCCTTAATAATAATATTATGATTACAATCATGAGATTCTTGTGTTTGTGAAACATGTAATTAAATATGAATTTTCAATATTGAGAGAAAGGATGATTCTGTCAAAAACAGATTTTGATCTGTAAGAAAGGGGTATTAAGTGACGCCTCTTGACAATGCTCCCCCCGATCTGGGAATCATCTTATTATCGATTATTGATTTGAAATATTTACTTGAAGAAAAGAATCTCTTTATAATATGATTATGATTGTTAAATAATATTAGTTAATTAATAATGGCTGATAATTATTTATTTATGAAATAATAATTAGTTAGCAATTTTATTAATTGATTAAATGAGATTTAATTTATTATAAAATAATTAAGATGTGATCTTAATATTATTAATTATTTATTTAATTTAAGAAATTATATTAAGGGAGAGATTAATTTTCTAAAGAGTTTAGAAATAGAATTAATGATTAAAAGAGTTTTAATTATTAGTTAATAACAAAGAAGATGAGATCTATGTATTATATATGTCAAGTTGTAATCGGCCATAGGCACAAAAAGTTTTGTGTCGGTTATGGTCTTCCAACATGACAGAAAGTATTTCTTGTTTTCGGTGCATTGTCGTTTCGTGCTACAGCCGAGGACTTTGTTACCGATCAACATGAAAATACTTGTCTGTTACATTAGATGTGTACAAAATTAGATTTTAGTGGTCGTTACGTGCTACAGCCGTGGGCTATTGGAATCTAATTTAATTGTACAAAATGTTGGATTTGACTTGACTAATAATATTGAGATTTTTCGTGTTTTGTTATAGATTTAGATTATCTATCAAACTTAAAACACGTTAGACTTATAGGTTTATACGAAAATGTTTCGTGACCTTAAAAAAAAACCTCTTTTATAAATATCAAGTAGTAATTGGCCAATGACACAACGGGCTTGTGTCGGTCATAGCCTTCCAACATGGTAGAAAGTAGTTCTCATTTTTGAATCACTGTCGTTTCGTGCCACAGCCGAGGGCTTTGATTTCGAAATAAGAAATACTTGTCTATTACATAGAGATGTGTACAATGAATTAGAATCTAATGGTCGTTACGTGCCACAGCCGTCGGCTATTGGAGACTGATTCAATTGTACAGAATGTTGGGTTAGACTTGACTTAGAATATTGAGTTTGTCGTGCCACAGCCGTGACTCAATTATTCAAGAGGCTAAAGTTTTATTAGGGAATAACATGAGATGTAATTGACAAGAGTTGTCTGCCTATTGAACATCACATGGCGTTTCGTGCCACAGTCGGGGTTGTGTGATGGAATGTAGGATCCCTATTCCCACTAGCATTTTGAATGCTTATTTATTCACTTAGGGGGTTGTATAAATTAGATAAACTAGTGGGAGCCACTTATGAATAAAGACCCGATTCATATAGTGTTTTAATAATGAAATTGATTATTTGCTAAGTGTTGTTATGTGTATATCATTTGCAGACTTAATATATATAGATATATACACTAGGTCTTCTGCACAATCACTCCGTAGCATACTAGATGCTCACATATTGACTGGTCCCAACCATACTGACTGGCTTCAAAGCTTGAGAAAAAGTTCTCAAGGGCTAAGAAGCTAGGATATGCTATTTGTTTTCAATGTAACAAGACGAGGCACTGGAAGAGGAACTGCAAGGTTTACATTGCAGAGTTGAATAAGAAGAAGGGTAGTGAGACTGTCGCTTCAGGTTCAGGTATGTTCATGATTGAAGTAAACATGTCACTAAATCGAACTTCTACTTAGGTATTAGATACCGCCTTGGTTCTCACATTTGCAATTCGTTGCAAGAACTAAGGAGAAGTAGGGCTCTTGGGAAGAGGAGGTGATTCTATGGGTAATGGAGCAAGAGTTGCTGCCGTAGCTGTAAGGTCATTTGATTTACATATGCCTACGGGCAAGACTATTATTTTAAATAATTGTTATTTTGTTCCCTCGAATGTGAGGAATATTATTTCTATTCCAATGTTAGACTTGGATGGATTTTCGTTTATTATTCAGAATATTAAACATCCAATCCTCAGAGATAATGTTCTTTATGGTAGTGGAACTTTAAATAACGGTCTGTATGTATGTGACATAGAATATGTTTTACTTTATATTGAACATAATAATAAAAGAAAAAAAAAAGGGGATGATGAAAATCCTACCTACTTATGGCACTACAGACTTGGTCATATTAGTGAAAATAGACTTCGGACATTGCATAAAGGAAGGTTATTGGAACCCTTTGATTTTGAATCATATCCTACATGCATGTCTTGTCTATTGGGTAAAATGACCAAATCTCCATTTAGTGGACATGGAGAGAGCGTTAGAGAGTTGCTGGTATTGGTACACATAGATGTATGTGGACAAATGTCTACGCAAGCCATGGCAGGATTTTAATACTTCGTGACTTTCATAGATAAATGATCTAGATTCAGATATATGTATTTGATGAAATACAAATCTGAAGCCTTTGAAAAGTTTAAAGAATACAGTTATGAAGTAGAGAAATAAACCAAACATAGTATTAGAGCTCTTCGATCAGATCGAGGAGATGAATACTTGAGTGGTGTGTTTCTAGATTATCTCAAAGAAAATAGTATAGTCTCCCAGTGGACTCATCCGGACACTCCATAGTTGAGTGGAGTATCTGAAAAGAGAAATTGAACTTTGTTAGACATGGTTCGATCCACGATTTGCTATGCAGATCTTCCAGTATCACTTTAGGGTTATGAATTGGAAACCTCAGCATATTTACTGAATAAGGTGTTTTCCAAATCTGTTCCTCAAACTCCATATGTGATATGGAAAGAAAGGAAACTGAGTCTTAAACACGTTAAGATTTGGGGATGTCTAGATTATGTCAAGAAAGTTGACCCGGATAAGCTGGAATCTCGATCCGTAAAATGTAGTTTTGTGGGATATCCTAAAGAGATTTTAGGGTGTCACTTTTACACCGATCATAGGGTGTTTATCTCCAGACATGCTACCTTCTTAGGAAAATAGTTTATCCTTGAAGGGAACAGTGGGAGCAAGATTGAACTTAAAGAAGTTCATGAAACACAAACTACTACGGTTCAAGAGGAAACACTTGTTCAAACTAAACAACCTTATGTGGCGTAGTATTGACTCAGAGAAATGGCAGAGTGCCATGAAATCCGAAATGGATTCTATGTATACCAACCAAGTATGGACCTTGGTTGAAGCACCTGAGGATGTTAGACTTATTGGGTGCTAAAGAGTATACAAGAGAAAGATTGGAGTAGATGGCAAGGTGGAGACCTACAAGGCTAGGCTCATGGCAAAAGGATTCAGACAAAGGCAATGGATTGACTTTGATGAAACTTTTTGCATGTAGCCCTACTCAAATCAATTCGGATTTTGCTTGCGATCCATATATGGATTGAAGCAAGCTTCTCGTAGATGGAACATCCATTTTGATGAGACAATCAAAGAGTTTGATTTTATCAAAAACATAGATGAACCATGTGTTTACAAGAAGGTTAGTGGGAGCGCGGTAACATTTCTTGTATTGTATGTGGATGACATACTTCTTATAGGAAATGATATACCGATGCTGCAATCAGTCAAAGTGTGGCTATCAAAGAACTTCACTATGAAGGACTTGGGAGAGACATCCTAGATTCTTGGTATGAAGATCTATAGAGATAGATCGAGAAGAATGATTGGTCTTACCCAAGGTACATACATCGAGAAAGTGCTTAAAAGGTTTAGCATGAAAACTCCACGATATGTCTCATACCGATGAGCCGTGGAGTATCCCTTTTCCAAGAAGATGTCTCATGAGACACTTGAGGAAAGAGAGCGTATGAGTAAGATTCCTTATGCTTCAGCAATAGGATCTATCATGTACGCGATGTTGTGTACTAGGCCTGATGTTGCTTATTCAATTAGTGTGACAAGCAGATATCAGTCGGATCCAGGTGAAGACCACTGGAAAGTAGTGAAGAACATCCTTAAGTACTTGCGAAGGACTAAGGATATTTTTCTTGTTTTTGGTGGATCTGAGTTGAAAAATAGAAGGGTTATACCTACTCTAGTTTTCAATCAGAAAGTGATGATAGCAAATCCATGTTAGGGTACGTGTTTACTCTAAAGGGTGGAGCGATTAGTTGGAAGAGTTCCAAACAGCCAACAACGGTTGACTCAATAGCGGAAGCAGAGTTCATAGATACAAGTGACGCTGCAAAACTGTTTTGTGGTGCTTTCTTTTGATTAGGGAAATCATTGAAAGTAAAGATGTCAACATTGAGAGAGTTGACACACATAACAACATAGCAGACCCACTCACTAAGCCGCAATCTCAGATTCACTTCGATCGTCATAATGAGTGAATAGGTATTAGATACCAGAGTGATTGGCTTTAGTACAAGTGGGAGATTGAAAGAGTTTGTCCTAAAATCCAATCATGCATGATGATTTAGGAAGAACTTTCTTGTACTCTTATTTGATTTCATTAACATTAATAAAAGACTTATTTGTTTTTATTACGGGCTTTATCTATTTAAAGTGTTTTAAATAAGATATTCCATGGTTTAAAGTAAAGCTTCTAGAATTATAATGAGATTATAATAGTGAGATCTAGAAGATGATAACTCTAGACCTAAACAGTTCCTGATCATAGGATAACTAATTGGAAGTTAGTGAATCCGCAAAGATTGGTACATACTATGCTTGCTCCTTTCAGGAAGATGTCTGTTCTCATAGGCATTTGTGTGGTGACACTATAGCCAGTATGTAGGTGCTTATTAAGGAATAAGTTCACTGAACATGACTCGATAAGTTGAACAACTAATGGAGTTTACTCACGTGTCGATAGTTGTTCACTGAGTGATAGTTGTACAAGTGTCCTTAGACTTGAGATCGTTAGAGTAATCTTGTATATAATGAACTATGCTTTGGTTTAGTCCTTAGTCTCAAGGACATCCATTAGGTCTATTCTGGGCATAGGGATTTGTGTATGGAGATAGTTAACGATCAATAAAGGATCTACCCCTTCCAGTAAGGAAGTGAATATCCTATGTTATTCTTAGTATGCGAGTTCTGGAATCTCTGGCCAGAGTGTATGAAATTAGAAAGGAGTTTCTAATTTGCATTAATATGAACTTTGCATTATGAATAAGAATCATATGATTAAATTTGATAGGCTTGACACGAGTTCCATGCCTTGTATTTAATCGGGATATTGCAGGGTAGAAGGAATTGATTGTACGGTAACTAGCACTGACAGGTTCTTGGTGTTCTAAGCAGTGAATTCATATTATCCGGATAGTCGCGATATGTTGAGAAGCATCACTCACGATGTAGAATAAATATAATTAATCAGTTAATTATATTTAATGAATTTTAGAATTCATATAAATAATAAATAAAAGGTTTATTATTATTTATTTCTACTACCGGCTTAATATTGAACCTACAGGGTCACACCATAAAAAGATTAATTTATTGATGAAGGTATTTTGAGAGAGCAAGTTGTTTTAATAATGATTAAAATTGTTTTAATTATTATTTAAACATTTTATAAGATAAAGTGTAGGATTTATATATTAATATATAATGATATATTAATTATGAAAACCCTACATGAGCCCTATAAATAGAATGAGATGAGAATGAGTTTACACACTTTTTGTTTTTGTGAAAAACCTAGTTGCCTCCCTCATCTTCTTCATCTCCCTCTCTCTCTCTCAAACCTCCATTTTTATAAAAGCTTAGTTTTATAAAAAGCTTCGTCGAAGAATTAATCTTGGTGGATACCAGTAGAGTGCTTCACACTCTGAGGAGCAACTGCTAAAACACCATTTTGTAAAGCTTCGTTTTTTTTCAAGGTATGATTTCGATTCCATATCATTTTTACAATTTTCTATATGTGCGATATATGGATTTTATGAAATAAAATGTTATTTCACGCTTCCGCTCATCCGTATTTTCCTTCACGTGACACTATAGCCAGTATGTAGGTGCTTATTAAGGAATAAGTTCACTGAACATGACTCGATAAGTTGAACAACTAATGGAGTTTACTCACGTGTCGATAGTTGTTCACTGAGTGATAGTTGTACAAGTGTCCTTAGACTTGAGATCGTTAGAGTAATCTTGTATATAATGAACTATGCTTTGGTTTAGTCCTTAGTCTCAAGGACATCCATTAGGTCTATTCTGGGCATAGGGATTTGTGTATGGAGATAGTTAACGATCAATAAAGGATCTACCCCTTCCAGTAAGGAAGTGAATATCCTATGTTATTCTTAGTATGCGAGTTCTGGAATCTCTGGCCAGAGTGTATGAAATTAGAAAGGAGTTTCTAATTTGCATTAATATGAACTTTGCATTATGAATAAGAATCATATGATTAAATTTGATAGGCTTGACACGAGTTCCATGCCTTGTATTTAATCGGGATATTGCAGGGTAGAAGGAATTGATTGTACGGTAACTAGCACTGACAGGTTCTTGGTGTTCTAAGCAGTGAATTCATATTATCCGGATAGTCGCGATATGTTGAGAAGCATCACTCACGATGTAGAATAAATATAATTAATCAGTTAATTATATTTAATGAATTTTAGAATTCATATAAATAATAAATAAAAGGTTTATTATTATTTATTTCTACTACCGGCTTAATATTGAACCTACAGGGTCACACCATAAAAAGATTAATTTATTGATGAAGGTATTTTGAGAGAGCAAGTTGTTTTAATAATGATTAAAATTGTTTTAATTATTATTTAAACATTTTATAAGATAAAGTGTAGGACATTGAAGGAATTTACGGACGAGCGGAAGCGCGGTATAACAATTATTCCGTAAAAACCATGTATCGCACATATAGAAAATCATATAAAAATGAAATAGCGGAGGAATCGAAACCTTACCTTGAAAAATCGAAGCTTTATAATCTATGGTTTTGATGGTTGCTAGCAGTTGCTCCTCAGAGTGTGAAGCACTCTACCGGTATCCACCAAGATTAATTCTTCGACGAAGCTTTTTATAAAACTAAGCTTTTATAAAAATGGAGGTTTGATCTTTTTGAGAGAGAGAGAGAGAGAGATGAAGGTGGAGGCTACTAGGGTTTTCACAAAACCAAAAAGTGTATAACTCATTCTCATCTCATTCTATTTATAGGGCTTATGTAGGGTTTTCATAATTAATATATCATTATATATTAATATATAAATCCTACACTTTATCTTATAAAATGTTAAATAATAATTAAAACAATTTTAATCATTATTAAAACAACTTGCTCTCTCAAAATACCTTCATCAATAAATTAATCTTTTCATGGTGTGACCCTGTAGGTTCAAATTAAGCCGGTAGTAGAAATAAATAATAATAAACTTTTTATTTATTATTTATATGAATTCTAAAATTCATTAAATATAATTAACTGATTAATTATATTTATTCTACATCGTGAGTGATGCTTCTCAACATATCGCGACTATCCGGATAACATGAATTCACTGCTTAGAATACCAAGAACCTGTCAGTGCTAGTTACCGTACAATCAATTCCTTCTACCCTACAATATCCCGATTAAATACAAGGCATGGATCTTGTGTCAAGCCTATCAAATTTAATCATATGATTTCTTATTCATAATGCAAAGTTCATATTAATGCAAATTAGAAACTCATTTCTAATTTCATACACTCTGGCCAGAGATTCCGGAACTCGCATACTAAGAATAACATAGGAGATTCACTTCCTTACTGGAAGGGGTAGATCCTTTATTGATCGTTAACTATCTCCATACACAAATCCCTATGCCCAGAATAGACCTAATGGATGTCCTTGAGACTAAGGACTAAACCAAAGCATAGTTCATTATATACAAGATTACTCTAACGATCTCAAGTCTAAGGACACTTGTACAACTATCACTCAGTGAACAACTATCGACGCGTGAGTAAACTCCATTAGTTGTTCAACTTATCGAGTCATGTTCAGTGAACTTATTCCTTAATAAGCACCTACATACTAGCTATAGTGTCACCACACAAATGCTTATGAGAACAGACATCCTCCTGAAAGGAGCAAGCATAGTATGTACCAATCTTTGCGGATTCACTAACTTCCAATTAGTTATCCTATGATCAGGAACTGTTTAGGTCTAGAGTTATCATCTTCTAGATCTCACTATTATAATCTCATTATAATTCTAGAAGCTTTACTTTAAACCATGGAATATCTTATTTAAAACACTTTAAATAGATAAAGCCCGTAATAAAAACAAATAAGTCTTTTATTAATGTTAATGAAATCAAATAAGAGTACAAGAAAGTTCTTCCTAAATCATCATGCATGATTGGATTTTAGGACAAACTCTTTCAATCTCCCACTTGTACTAAAGCCAATCACTCTGGTATCTAATACCCATTCACTCATTATGACGATCGAAGTGAATCTGAGATTTCGGCTTAGTGAGTGGGTCTGCTATGTTGTTATGTGTGTCAACTCTCTCAATGTTGACATCTCTACTTTCAATGATCTCCCTAATCAAAAGAAAATGCCACAAAACAATTTTGCAACGTCACTTGCATCTATAAACTTTGCTTCCGCTGTTGAGTCAACCGTTGTAGGCTGTTTGGAACTCTTCCAACTAATCGCTCCACCCTTCAAAGTAAACACGTACCCTAACATGGATTTGCTATCATCACTTTCTGATTGAAAACTAGAGTAGGTATAACCCTTCTATTTTTCAACTCAGATCCACCAAAAACAAGAAAAATATCCTTAGTCCTTCGCAAGTACTTAAGGATGTTCTTCACTTCTTTCCAGTGGTCTTCACTGGATCCGACTGATATTTGCTTGTCACACTAATTGAATAAGCAACATCAGGCCTAGTACACAACATCGCGTACATGATAGATCCTATTGCTGAAGCATAAGGAATCTTACTCATACGCTCTCTTTCCTCAAGTGTCTCATGAGACATCTTCTTAGAAAAGGGATACTCCACGGCTCATCGGTATGAGACATATCGTGGAGTTTTCATGCTAAACCTTTTAAGCACTTTCTCGATGTATGTACCTTGGGTAAGACCAATCATTCTTCTCGATCTATCTCTATAGATCTTCATACCAAGAATCTAGGATGTTTCTCCCAAGTCCTTCATAGTGAAGTTCTTTGATAGCCACACTTTGACTGATTGCAGCATCGGTATATCATTTCCTATAAGAAGTATGTCATCCACATACAATACAAGAAATGTTACCGCGCTCCCACTAACCTTCTTGTAAACACATGGTTCATCTATGTTTTTTGATAAAATCAAACTCTTTGATTGTCTCATCAAAATGGATGTTCCATCTACGAGAAGCTTGCTTCAATCCATATATGGATCGCAAGCAAAATCCGAATTGATTTGAGTAGGGCTACATGCAAAAAGTTTCATCAAAGTCAATCCTTTGCCTTTGTCTGAATCATTTTGCCATGAGCCTAGCCTTGTAGGTCTCCACCTAACCATCTACTCCAATCTTTCTCTTGTATACCTTTTATCACCCAATAAGTCTAACATCCTCAGGTGCTTCAACCAAGGTCCATACTTGGTTGGCATACATAGAATCCATTTCAAATTTCATGGCACTCTGCCATTTCTCAGAGTCAACACTATGTCACATAAGGTTGTTTAGTTTGAACAGGAGTTTCCTTTTGAACCGTAGTAGTTTGTGTTTTATGAACTTCTTTAAGTTCAATCTTGCTCCCACTGTTCCCTTCAAGGATAAACTATTTTTCTAAGAAGGTAGCATGTCTGGAGAGAAACACCCTATGATCGGTGTAACAGTAATACCCTAAAATCTCTTTAGGATATCCCACAAACCTACATTTTACGGATCGAGATTCCTGCTTATCATAGTCAACTTTCTTGACATAAGCTGGACATCCCCAAATCTTAACGTGTTTAAGACTCGGTTTCCTTTCTTTCTATATCTCATATGGAGTTTGAGGAACAGATTTGGAAAGCACCTTATTCAGTAAATATGCCGAGGTTTCCAATTCATAACCCTAAAGTGATACTGGAAGATCTGCATAGCTCATCGTGGATCGAACCTTGTCTAACAAAGTTCAATTTCTCCTTTCAGATACTCCACTCAACTATGGAGTGTCCGGATGAGTCCACTGGGAGACTATACTATTTTCTTTGAGATAATCTAGAAACACACCACTCAAGTATTCATCTCCTCGATCTGATCGAAGAGCTCTAATACTATGTTTGGTTTATTTCTCTACTTCATAACTGTATTCTTTGAACTTTTCAAAGGCTTCAGATTTGTATTTCATCAAATACATATATCTAAATCTAGATCAATTATCTATGAAAGTCACGAAGTATTAAAATCCTGCCATGGCTTGCGTAGACATTTGTCCACATACATCTATGTGTACCAATACCAGCAACTCTCTAGCGCTCTCTCCATGTCCACTAAATGGAGATTTGGTCATTTTACCCAATAGACAAGACATGCATGTAGGATATGATTCAAAATCAAAGGGTTCCAGTAACCTTCCGTTCTGCAATGTCCGAAGTCTATTTTCACTAATATGACCAAGTCTGTAGTGCCATAAGTAGGTAGGATTTTCATCATCCTTTTTTTTTTCTTTTTTTTTTTCTTTTTTTTTTTTAATATGAAGTAAAACATATTCTATGTCACATACATACAGACCATTATTTAAAGTTCCACTACCATAAAGAACATTATCTCTGAGGATTGGATGTTGAATATTCTGAATAATAAACGAAAATCCATCCAAGTCTAACATTGGAATAGAAATAATATTCCTCACATTCGAGGGAACAAAATAACAATTATTTAAAATAATAGTCTTGCCCGTAGGCATATGTAAATCAAACGACCCTACAGTTATGGCAGCAACTCTTGCTCCATTACCCATAGAATCACCTCCTCTTCCCAAGAGCCCTACTTCTCCTTAGTCCTCGCAACGAATTGCAAATGTGAGAACCATAAGTAGTATCTAATACCTAAGTAGAAGTTTGATTTAGTGACATGTTTACTTCAATCATAAACATATCTGAATCAGAAACGGTAGTCTTACTAGCCTTCTTCATGTTCAGTTCTGCAAGGTAAACCTTACAGTTCCTCTTCCAGTGCCTCACCTTGTTACAGTGAAAACAAACAGCATATCCCAGCTTCTTAGCCCTTGAGAACTTTTCTCAAGCTTCGAAGCCAGTCAGCATAGTTGGGACCAGTCAATATGTGAGCATCTAGTATGCTACGAAGTGATTATGCAGAAGACCTAGTGTATATATCTATATATATTAAGTCTGCAAATGATATACACATAACAACACTTAGCAAATATTCAATTTCATTGTTAAAACACTATATGAATCGGGTCTTTATTCATAAGTGGCTCCCACTAGTTTATCTAATTTATACAACCCCCTAAGTGAATAAATAAGCATTCAAAATGCTAGTGGGAATAGGGATCCTACATTCCATCACACAACCCCGGCTGTGGCACGAAACGCCATGTGATGTTCAATAGGCAGACAACTCTTGTCAATTACATCTCATGTTATTCCCTAATAAAACTTTAGCCTCTTGAATAATTGAGTCACGGCTGTGGCACGACAAACTCAATATTCTAAGTCAAGTCTAACCCAACATTCTGTACAATTGAATCAGTCTCCAATAGCCCACGGCTGTGGCACGTAACGACCATTAGATTCTAATTCATTGTACACATCTCTATGTAATAGACAAGTATTTCTTATTTCGAAATCAAAGCCCTCGGCTGTGGCACGAAACGACAGTGATTCAAAAATGAGAACTACTTTCTACCATGTTGTAAGGCTATGACCGACACAAGCCCGTTGTGTCATTGGCCAATTACTACTTGATATTTATAAAAGAGGTTTTTTTTTAAGGTCACGAAACATTTTCGTATAAACCTATAAGTCTAACGTGTTTTAAGTTTAATAGATAATCTAAATCTATAACAAAAACATGAAAAATCAATATTATTAGTCAAGTCAAATCCAACATTTTGTACAATTAAATTAGATTCCAATAGCCCACGGCTGTAGCACGTAACGACCACTAAAATCTAATTTTGTACACATCTAATGAAACAGACAAGTATTTTCATGTTGATCGGTAACAAAGTCCTCGGCTGTAGCACGAAACGACAATGCACCGAAAACAAGAAATACTTTCTGTCATGTTGGAAGACCATAACCGACACAAAACTTTTTGTTCCTATGGCGGATTACAACTTGACATATATAATACATAGATCTCATCTTCTCTGTTATTAACCAATAATTAAAACTCTTTTAATTATTAATTCTATTTCTAAACTCTTTAGAAAATTAATCTCTCCCTTAATATAATTTCATAAATTAAATAACTAATTAATAATATTAAGATCACATCTTAATTATTTTATAATAAATTAAATCTCATTTAATCAATTAATAAAATTGCCAACTAATTATTATTTCATAAATAAATAATTATCAGCTATTATTAATTAACTAATATTATTTAACAATCATAATCATATTATAAAGAGATTCTTTTCTTCAATTAAATATTTCAAATCAATAATCGATAATAAGATGATTCCCAGATCGGGGGGAGCATTGTCAAGAGGCGTCACTTAATACCCCTTTCTTACAGATCAAAATCTGTTTTTGACAGAATCATCCTTTCTCTCAATATTGAAAATTTATATTTAATTACGTGTTTCAAAAACACAAAAATCTCATGATTGTATTCATAATATTATTATTAAGGCAAGAAGCGATTCCTATTTCTAGATTTTCTAGCGCACGCCTCATTTTGATTTAAGTTCACCTAGATCTATCATCGCATGGTAAACTTAGGCATATATCTCATATATAAACATAAATAAACATGTATGCATGCAAGTAATATCATGTCACACATTGATATAATGATGTATGGATTTATTATAGTATTTAAAAGCAATTTAAAACAATTAAATCATGCTTTAAAACACTTCCGGGAATATAAAAAGTTCAAAACTTTTATATAAAAAATATTTGACCACTCCATTAGACCCGTCTCGGAAAAACGAATCCAACGATATATCGCACGCCCAAAACGGAGTTACGAAACTCCCAAAAAATCAAATTTAATGTGGGCAGAAGGGCTGTAACGCATTTCATAAATGCGCATTTCATCCGTATTTCTATTCCACTTACTCTAATGAACTTTGTTTAATATGAAGTAAAACATATTCTATGTCACATACATACAAACCATTATTTAAAGTTCCACTACCATAAAGAACATTATCTCTGAGGATTTGATGTTTAATATTCTGAATAATAAATGAAAATCCATCCAAGTCTAACATTGGAATAGAAATAATATTCCTCACAATCGAGGGAACCAAAATAACAATTATTTAAAATAATAGTCTTGCCCGTAGGCATATGTAAATCAAATGACCCTACAGTTATGGCAGCAACTCTTGCTCCATTGCCCATCCATAGAATCGCCTTCTCTTCCCCAAGAGCTCTACTTTTCCTTAGTCCTCGCAACGAATTGCAAATGTGAGAACCATAAGTAGTATCTAATACCTAAGTAGAAGTTTGATTTAGTGACATGTTTACTTCAATCATAAACATATCTGAATCAGAAACGGTAGTCTTACTAGCCTTCTTCACGTTCAGTTCTGCAAGGTAAACCTTACAGTTCCTCTTCCAGTGCCTCACCTTGTTACAGTGAAAACAAACAGCATATCCCAGCTTCTTAGCCCTTGAGAACTTTTCTCAAGCTTCGAAGCCAGTCAGTATGGTTGGGACCAGTCAATATGTGAGCATCTAGTATGCTACGGAGTGATTGTGCAGAAGACCTAGTGTATATATCTATATATGTTAAGTCTGCAAATGATATACACATAACAACACTAAGCAAATATTCAATTTCATTATTAAAACACTATATGAATCGGGTCTTTATTCATAAGTGGCTCCCACTAGTTTATCTAATTTATACAACCCCCTAAGTGAATAAATAAGCATTCAAAATGCTAGTGGGAATAGGGATCCTACATTCCATCACACAACCCCGGCTGTGGCACGAAACGCCATGTGATGTTCAATAGGCAGACAACTCTTGTCAATTACATCTCATGTTATTCCCTAATAAAACTTTAGCCTCTTGAATAATTGAGTCACGGCTGTGGCACGACAAACTCAATATTCTAAGTCAAGTCTAACCCAACATTCTGTACAATTGAATCAGTCTCCAATAGCCCACGGCTGTGGCACGTAACGACCATTAGATTCTAATTCATTGTACACATCTCTATGTAATAGACAAGTATTTCTTATTTCGAAATCAAAGCCCTCGGCTGTGGCACGAAACGACAGTGATTCAAAAATGAGAACTACTTTCTACCATGTTGGAAGGCTATGACCGACACAAGCCCGTTGTGTCATTGGCCAATTACTACTTGATATTTATAAAAGAGGTTTTTTTTTTTTAAGGTCACGAAACATTTTCGTATAAACCTATAAGTCTAACGTGTTTTAAGTTTAATAGATAATCTAAATCTATAACAAAAACACGAAAAATCTCAATATTATTAGTCAAGTCAAATCCAACATTTTGTACAATTAAATTAGATTCCAATAGCCCACGGCTGTAGCACGTAACGACCACTAAAATCTAATTTTGTACACATCTAATGTAACAGACAAGTATTTTCATGTTGATCGGTAACAAAGTCCTCGGCTGTAGCACGAAACGACAATGCACCGAAAACAAGAAATACTTTCTGTCATGTTGGAAGACCATAACCGACACAAAACTTTTTGTTCCTATGGCGGATTACAACTTGACATATATAATACATAGATCTCATCTTCTCTGTTATTAACCAATAATTAAAACTCTTTTAATTATTAATTCTATTTCTAAACTCTTTAGAAAATTAATCTCTCCCTTAATATAATTTCATAAATTAAATAACTAATTAATAATATTAAGATCACATCTTAATTATTTTATAATAAATTAAATCTCATTTAATCAATTAATAAAATTGCCAACTAATTATTATTTCATAAATAAATAATTATCAGCTATTATTAATTAACTAATATTATTTAACAATCATAATCATATTATAAAGAAATTCTCTTTTCTGAATTAAATATTTCAAATCAATAATCGATAATCGGATGATTCCCAGATCGGGGGGAGCATTGTCAAGAGGCGTCACTTAATACCCTTTTCTTACAGATCAAAATCTGTTTTTGACAGAATCATCCTTTCTCTCAATATTGAAAATTCATATTTAATCATGTGTTTCACAAACACAAGAATTTCATGATTGTATTTATAATATTAATATTAAGGTAAGAAACGATTCCTATTTCTAGATTTTCTAGCGCACGCCTTATTTTGATTTAAGTTCATTGAAAGTAGAGATGTCAACATTGAGAGAGTTGACACACATAACAACATAGCAGACCCACTCACTAAGCCGCAATCTAAGATTCACTTCGATCGTCATAATGAGTCAATGAGTATTAGATACTAGAATGATTGGCTTTAGTACAAGTGGGAGATTGAAAGAGTTTGTCCTAAAATCCAATCATGTATGATGATTTAGGAAGAATTTTCTTGTACTCTTATTTGATTTCATTAATATTAATGAAAGACTTATTTGTTTTTATTACGGGCTTTATCTATTTAAAGTGTTTTAAATAAGATATTCCATGGTTTAAAGTAAAGCTTCTAGAATTATAATGAGATTATAATAGTGAGATCTAGAAGATGATAACTCTAGACTTAAACAGTTCCCGATCATAGGATAACTAATCGGAAGTTAGTAAATCCGCAAAGATTGGTACATACTATGCTTGCTCCTTTAAGGAGGATGTCTGTTCTCATAGGCATTTGTGTGGCGACACTATAGCTAGTATGTAGGTGCTTATTAGGGAATAAGTTCACTGAACATGACTCGATAAGTTGAACAACTAATGGAGTTTACTCACGTGTCGATAGTTGTTCACTAAGTGATAGTTGTACAAGTGTCCTTAGACTTGAGATCGTTAGAGTAATCTTGTATATAATGAACTGTGCTTTGGTTTAGTCCTTAGTCTCAAGGACATCCATTAGGTCTATTCTGGGCATAGGGATTTGTGTATGGAGATAGTTAACGGTCAATAAAGGATCTACCCCTTCTAGTAAAGAAGAGAATATCCTATGCTATTCTTATGATGCTAGTTCCGGAATCTCTGGCCAGAGTGTATGAAATTAGAAAGAAGTTTCTAATTTGCATTAATATGAACTTTGCATTATGAATAAGAAATCATATGATTAAATTTGATAGGCTTGACACGAGATCCATGCCTTGTATTTAATCGGGATATTGTAGGGTAGAAGGAATTGATTGTACGGTAACTAGCACTGACAGGTTCTTGGTATTCTAAGCAGTGAATTCATGTTATCCGGATAGTCGCGATATGTTGAGAAGCATCACTCACGATGTAGAATAAATATAATTAATCAGTTAATTATATTTAATGAATTTTAGAATTCATATAAATAACAAATAAAAAGTTTATTATTATTTATTTCTACTACCGGCTTAATATTGAACCTACAGGGTCACACCATAAAAAGATTAATTTATTGATGAAGGTAGTTTGAGAGAGCAAGTTGTTTTTTAATAATGATTAAAATAGTTTAATTATTATTTAAACATTTTGTGGGATTTATATAATAATATATGTGATATATTAATTATAATAAAAACCTACATGTGCCCTATAAATAGAAAGAGATGAGAGGTGCTTAGCACACTTTTGGTTTTTGTGAAAACCTAGTTGCCACCACTCCATCTTCTTCATCTCTCTCTCTCTCTCTCTCTCTCAAAAGGATTAAAACTCCATTTTTATAAAAGCTTGTTTTATAAAAAGCTTCATCGAAGATTATTCTTGGTGGATACCGGTAGAGTGCTTCACACTCTGAGAAGCAACTGCTAGCAACCATAGATTATAAAGCTTCGATTTTTCAAGGTAAGGTTTCGATTCCTCCGCTCTCTAATTTTTATATGCTTTTCTATATGCACGATACATGGTTTTTAAGGAATAATTGTTATACCGCGCTTCCGCTCGTCCGTAAATTCCTTCAAGTTGAAGCTTTACTACCCAAAACAAAAACTGCCGAATCGTTTAATAATCTTTATTATTATTACAATTTTAATATTAAAAAATTAATTAACAATTAACTAATTAATTAATAAAAAAAAAACGTAAGGACATGATTTCTTAAAATCAACAGCAGAAAATGACTAGGTAACTAGGGGTCTTTGTGCAAATTTTAATTTCATATTTTTCACATGCATGATTATTATATGAATTTTAATTAAAACAATTTTAAAAAATTCATAACAAATAATCTACACATCACAAAATTATGAAAAAATATCTAGACGATCCATAACAATTATAGAACCCAGATCAATGGTCAAAACTTCATGCAAATATTATTTTGAATTAATTCATAATTAAATCCAAATAAACTTGCAAAAATCATAATAAATCCATACATGCATAAAAAAATCTAAAATTTTTTATGTGAATCTCTATATGCAGAACCTAGCTCTGATACCATTGAAGGAAAATACGGATGAGCGGAAGCGTGAAATAACATTTTATTTCATAAAATCCATATATCGCACATATAGAAAATTGTAAAAATGATATGGAATCGAAATCATACCTTGAAAAAAACGAAGCTTTACAAAATGGTGTTTTAGCAGTTGCTCCTCAGAGTGTGAAGCACTCTACTGGTATCCACCAAGATTAATTCTTCGACGAAGCTTTTTATAAAACTAAGCTTTTATAAAAATGGAGGTTTGAGAGAGAGAGAGGGAGATGAAGAAGATGAGGGAGGCAACTAGGTTTTTCACAAAAACAAAAAGTGTGTAAACTCATTCTCATCTCATTCTATTTATAGGGCTCATGTAGGGTTTTCATAATTAATATATCATTATATATTAATATATAAATCCTACACTTTATCTTATAAAATGTTTAAATAATAATTAAAACAATTTTAATCATTATTAAAACAACTTGCTCTCTCAAAATACCTTCATCAATAAATTAATCTTTTTATGGTGTGACCCTGTAGGTTCAATATTAAGCCGGTAGTAGAAATAAATAATAATAAACCTTTTATTTATTATTTATATGAATTCTAAAATTCATTAAATATAATTAACTGATTAATTATATTTATTCTACATCGTGAGTGATGCTTCTCAACATATCGCGACTATCCGGATAATATGAATTCACTGCTTAGAACACCAAGAACCTGTCAGTGCTAGTTACCGTACAATCAATTCCTTCTATCCCGATTAAATACAAGGCATGGAACTCGTGTCAAGCCTATCAAATTTAATCATATGATTTCTTATTCATAATGCAAAGTTCATATTAATGCAAATTAGAAACTTCTTTCTAATTTCATACACTCTGGCCAGAGATTCCGGAACTAGCATCATAAGAATAGCATAGGATATTCTCTTCTTTACTAGAAGGGGTAGATCCTTTATTGACCGTTAACTATCTCCATACACAAATCCCTATGCCCAGAATAGACCTAATGGATGTCCTTGAGACTAAGGACTAAACCAAAGCACAGTTCATTATATACAAGATTACTCTAACGATCTCAAGTCTAAGGACACTTGTACAACTATCACTTAGTGAACAACTATCGACACGTGAGTAAACTCCATTAGTTGTTCAACTTATCGAGTCATGTTCAGTGAACTTATTCCCTAATAAGCACCTACATACTAGCTATAGTGTCGCCACACAAATGCCTATGAGAACAGACATCCTCCTTAAAGGAGCAAGCATAGTATGTACCAATCTTTGCGGATTTACTAACTTCCGATTAGTTATCCTATGATCGGGAACTGTTTAAGTCTAGAGTTATCATCTTCTAGATCTCACTATTATAATCTCATTATAATTCTAGAAGCTTTACTTTAAACCATGGAATATCTTATTTAAAACACTTTAAATAGATAAAGCCCGTAATAAAAACAAATAAGTCTTTCATTAATATTAATGAAATCAAATAAGAGTACAAGAAAATTCTTCCTAAATCATCATACATGATTGGATTTTAGGACAAACTCTTTCAATCTCCCACTTGTACTAAAGCCAATCATTCTAGTATCTAATACTCATTGACTCATTATGACGATCGAAGTGAATCTTAGATTGCGGCTTAGTGAGTGGGTCTGCTATGTTGTTATGTGTGTCAACTCTCTCAATGTTGACATCTCTACTTTCAATGATCTCCCTAATCAAAATAAAGTGCCACAAAACAATTTTGCAACGTCACTTGCATCTATAAACTCTGCTTCCGCTGTTGAGTCAGCCGTTGTAGGCTGTTTGGAACTCTTCCAATTAATCGCTCCACCCTTCAGAGTAAACACGTACCCTAACATGGATTTGCTATCATCACTTTCTGACTGAAAACTAGAGTCAGTATAACCCTCTATTTTCAACTCAGATCCACCAAAAACAAGAAAAATATCCTTAGTCCTTCGCAAGTACTTAAGGATTTTCTTCACTACTTTCCAGTGGTCTTCACCTGGATCGGACTGATATCTGCTCGTCAAACTAATTGAATGAGCAACATCAAGCTTAGTACATAACATCGCGTACATGATAGATCCTATTGCTGAAGCATAAGGAATCTTACTCATACGCTCTCTTTCCTCAAGTGTCTTAGACATCTTCTCGGAAAGGGATACTCCATGGCTCATCGGTATGAGACCTCTCTTGGAGTTTTCCATGCTAAACCTTTTTAGCACTTTCTCGATGTATGTACCTTAGGTAAGACCTATCACTCTTCTCGATCTATCTCTATAGATCTTCATACCGAGAATGTAGGATGCTTCTCCCAAGTCCTTCACAGTAAAGTTCTTTGATAGCCACACTTTGACTGATATCAACTTTGCATTATGAATAAGAAATCATATGATTAAATTTGATAGGCTTGACACAAGATCCATGCCTTGTATTTAATCGGGATATTGTAGGGTAGAAGGAATTGATTGTACGGTAACTAGCACTGACAGGTTCTTGGTATTCTAAGCAGTGAATTCATGTTATCCGGATAGTCGCGATATGTTGAGAAGCATCACTCACGATGTAGAATAAATATAATTAATCAGTTAATTATATTTAATGAATTTTAGAATTCATATAAATAATAAATAAAAAGTTTATTATTATTTATTTCTACTACCGGCTTAATTTGAACCTACAGGGTCACACCATAAAAAGATTAATTTATTGATGAAGGTATTTTGAGAGAGCAAGTTGTTTTAATAATGATTAAAATTGTTTTAATTATTATTTAACATTTTATAAGATAAAGTGTAGGATTTATATATTAATATATAATGATATATTAATTATGAAAACCCTACATAAGCCCTATAAATAGAATGAGATGAGAATGAGTTATACACTTTTTGGTTTTGTGAAAACCCTAGTAGCCTCCACCTTCATCTCTCTCTCTCTCTCTCTCAAAAAGATCAAACCTCCATTTTTATAAAAGCTTAGTTTTATAAAAAGCTTCGTCGAAGAATTAATCTTGGTGGATACCGGTAGAGTGCTTCACACTCTGAGGAGCAACTGCTAGCAACCATCAAAACCATAGATTATAAAGCTTCGATTTTTCAAGGTAAGGTTTCGATTCCTCCGCTATTTCATTTTTATATGATTTTCTATATGTGCGATACATGGTTTTTACGGAATAATTGTTATACCGCGCTTCCGCTCGTCCGTAAATTCCTTCAATGGCATCAGAGCTAGGTTGTTGCATATAGAGAATCATGTAAAAATTTTAGATTTTTTGATGCATGTATGGATTTATTATGATTTGTGCAAGATTATTTAGATTTAATTATGAATTAATTCCAAATATTATTTGCATGAGATTTTGACCATTGATCTGGGTTCTACAAGTGTTGTAGATCATCTAGGTATTTTTTTTTCATATTTTTGTGATGTGTAGATTATTTGTTATGAATTTTTAAAAATTGTTTTAATTAAAATTCATATAATAATCATGCATGTGAAATTTATGAATTAAAATTTTGCACAAGGACCCCATAGCTTCCTGGTTATTTTTGCTACTGGATGATTTTAGAAATCATGTTGTTTTGATTTTTTATTAATTTATTAATTAAATGTTAATTAATTTATTAATATAAAATTAAAATAATAATATTAATGAAAGTTATTACAATAATAGTATTGGGCAGTTTTGATTTTGGCAATAAAGGAAACACAACAGTTACAAACACCTGATGTCTGACAACAAAAACGTACAAACGGCAGTTTAATAATAAAAAAAAAACTGTTGAAGCTGCTGCTGGCGCGTGTAGTACAGACGGGAATTAGGGGGTCGCGCATTTGGGAAATGCGTGACAGGGTCAGTCGCGCATGATCGTCATGCGTTACAGCATTTAATGGCCTTAAACTGTTGTAACGCATTCCGTAAATGCGTTACACAGTGTAGCGCATTTATGACGTGCGTTACAGCCCTTCTTCGATGAAGCTTTTTATAAAGCTTGAAGCTTTATAAAAATGGAGGTTTGAGAGAGAGAGAGAGAGATGAAGAAGATGAGGGAGGCAACTAGGTTTTTCACAAAAACCAAAAGTGTGTTTAAAACTCTTCTCATCTCATTCTATTTATAGGGCTCAAGTAGGGTTTTTCATAATTAATATATCATTATATATTAATATATAAATCCTACACTTTGTCTTATAAAATGTTAAATAATAATTAAAACAATTTTAATCATTTATTAAAACAACTTGCTCTCTCAAAATACCTTCATCAATAAATTAATCTTTTTATGGTGTGACCCTGTAGGTTCAATATTAAGCCGGTAGTAGAAATAAATAATAATAAACTTTTTATTTGTTATTTATATGAATTCTAAAATTCATTAAATATAATTAACTGATTAATTATATTTATTCTACATCGTGAGTGATGCTTCTCAACATATCGCGACTATCCGGATAATATGAATTCACTGCTTAGAATACGAAGAACCTGTCAGTGACTAGTTACAGTACAATCAATTCCTTCTACCCTACAATATCCCGATTAAATACAAGGCACGGAACTCGTGTCAAGCCTATCAGATTTAATCATATGATTTCTTATTCATAATGCAAAGTTCATATTAATGCAAATTAGAAACTCCTTTCTAATTTCATTCACTCTGGCCAGAGATTCCAGAACTCGCATAGTAAGAATAACATAGGATATTCACTTCCTATACTGGAAGGGGTAGATCCTCTATTGACGTTAACTATCTCCATACACAAATCCCTATGCCCAGAATAGACCTAATGTATGTCCTTGAGACTAAGGACTAAACCAAAGCACAGTTCATTATATACAAGATAACTTTAACGATCTCAAGTCTAAGGACACTTGTACAACTATCACTCAGTGAACAACTATCGACACGTGAGTAAACTCCATTAGTTGTTCAACTTATCGAGTCATGTTCAGTGAACTTATTCCCTAATAAGCACCTACATACTAGCTATAGTGTCACCACACAAATGCCTATGAGAACAGACATCCTCCTGAAAGGAGCAAGCATAGTATGTACCAATCTTTGCGGATTCACTAACTTCCGATTAGTTATCCTATGATCAGGAACTGTTTAAGTCTAGAGTTATCATCTTCTAGATCTCACTATTATAATCTCATTATAATTCTAGAAGCTTTACTTTAAACCATGGAATATCTTATTTAAAACAGTTTAAATAGATAAAGCCCGTAATAAAACCAAAACAAGTATTTTATTAATATTAATGAAATCAAATAAGAATACAAGAAAGTTCTTCCTAACTCATCATACATGATTGGATTTAGGACAAACACTTTCAATCTCCCACTTGTACTAAAGCCAATTACCCTGGTATCTAATACCCATCTTTTCTTTATGACGATCAAAGTGAATCTGAGACAATGACTTTGTGAGTGGGTCTGCTACGTTGTTATGTGTGTCAACTCTCTCAACCTTGACATCTCCTCTTTCAATGATTTCCCTAATCAAATGAAAGCGCCGCAAAACATGTTTGGAATTTTTATGAGACCTAGGTTCCTTGGCTTGTGTTATTGCTGCGTTGTTATCACAATACAACACAATAGGCTCTTCAATGCTAGGAACAACTCCCAACTCAGAAACAAATTTCCTCATCCAAACGGCTTCTTTTGCAGCCTCACTTGCAGCTATATACTCTGCTTCCGCTGTGGAGTCAGCCGTTGTAGACTGTTTGGAACTCTTCCAACTAATCGCACCACCATTAAGAGTAAACACGTACCCTGACATAGATTTGCTATCATCACTTTCTGATTGAAAACTAGAGTCAGTATAACCCTCTATTTTCAACTCAGATCCACCAAAAACAAGAAAAATATCCTTAGTCCTTCGCAAGTACTTAAGGATGTTCTTCACTGCTTTCCAGTGGTCTTCACCTGGATCAGACTGATATCTGCTCGTCACACTAATTGAATAAGCAACATCAGGCCTAGTACATAACATCGCGTACATGATAGATCCTATTGCTGAAGCATAAGGAATCTTACTCATACGCTCTCTTTCCTCAAGTGTCTTAGACATCTTCTCGGAAAGGGATACTCCATGGCTCATCGGTATGAGACCTCTCTTGGAGTTTTCCATGCTAAACCTTTTTAGCACTTTCTCGATGTATGTACCTTGGGTAAGACCTATCATTCTTCTCGATCTATATCTATAGATCTTCATACCGAGAATGTAGGATGCTTCTCCCAAGTCCTTCACAGTAAAGTTCTTTGATAGCCACACTTTGACTGATTGCAGCATCGGTATGTCATTTCCTATACGAAGTATGTCATCCACATACAACACAAGAAATGTTACCGCGCTCCACTAACCTTCTTGTAGACACATGGTTCATCTATGTTTTTGATAAAATCAAACTCTTTGATTGTCTCATCAAAATGGATGTTCCATCTACGAGAAGCTTGCTTCAATCCATATATGGATCGCAAGCAAAATCTGAATTGATTTGAGTAGGGCTACATGCAAAAAGTTTCATCAAAGTCAATCCTTTGCCTTTGTCTGAATCATTTTGCCATGAGCCTAGCCTTGTAGGTCTCCACCTACAAGGCTAGGCTCATGGCAACAATGGTTTTATGAGCCTAGCCTTGTAGGTCTCCACCTACAACACGTGAATAAGTCTTTCATTACTTGTTTTTAATATATAATATAATTGGAATGTACCAATCCGCAAAGATTGGTACATACTATGCTTGCTCCTTTCAGGAGGATGTCTGTTCTCATAGGCATTTGTGTGGTGACACTATAGCTAGTATGTAGGTGCTTATTAAGGAATAAGTTCACTGAACATGACTCGATAAGTTGAACAACTAATGGAGTTTACTCACGTGTCGATAGTTGTTCACTGAGTGATAGTTGTACAAGTGTCCTTAGACTTGAGATCGTTAGAGTAATCTTGTATATAATGAACTATGCTTTGGTTTAGTCCTTAGTCTCAAGGACATCCATTAGGTCTATTCTGGGCATAGGGATTTGTGTATGGAGATAGTTAACGATCAATAAAGGATCTACCCCTTCCAGTAAGGAAGTGAATATCCTATGTTATTCTTAGTATGCGAGTTCTGGAATCTCTGGCCAGAGTGTATGAAATTAGAAAGGAGTTTCTAATTTGCATTAATATGAACTTTGCATTATGAATAAGAATCATATGATTAAATTTGATAGGCTTGACACGAGTTCCATGCCTTGTATTTAATCGGGATATTGCAGGGTAGAAGGAATTGATTGTACGGTAACTAGCACTGACAGGTTCTTGGTGTTCTAAGCAGTGAATTCATATTATCCGGATAGTCGCGATATGTTGAGAAGCATCACTCACGATGTAGAATAAATATAATTAATCAGTTAATTATATTTAATGAATTTTAGAATTCATATAAATAATAAATAAAAGGTTTATTATTATTTATTTCTACTACCGGCTTAATATTGAACCTACAGGGTCACACCATAAAAAGATTAATTTATTGATGAAGGTATTTTGAGAGAGCAAGTTGTTTTAATAATGATTAAAATTGTTTTAATTATTATTTAAACATTTTATAAGATAAAGTGTAGGATTTATATATTAATATATAATGATATATTAATTATGAAAACCCTACATGAGCCCTATAAATAGAATGAGATGAGAATGAGTTTACACACTTTTTGTTTTTGTGAAAAACCTAGTTGCCTCCCTCATCTTCTTCATCTCCCTCTCTCTCTCAAACCTCCATTTTTATAAAAGCTTAGTTTTATAAAAAGCTTCGTCGAAGAATTAATCTTGGTGGATACCAGTAGAGTGCTTCACACTCTGAGGAGCAACTGCTAAAACACCATTTTGTAAAGCTTCGTTTTTTTCAAGGTATGATTTCGATTCCATATCATTTTTACAATTTTCTATATGTGCGATATATGGATTTTATGAAATAAAATGTTATTTCACGCTTCCGCTCATCCGTATTTTCCTTCAATGGTGGATACCGGTAGAGTGCTTCACACTCTGAGAAGCAACTGCTAGCAACCATAGATTATAAAGCTTCGATTTTTCAAGGTAAGGTTTCGATTCCTCCGCTCTCTAATTTTTATATGCTTTTCTATATGCACGATACATGGTTTTTACGGAATAATTGTTATACCGCGCTTCCGCTCGTCCGTAAATTCCTTCACTAACAACCAAATACAGGTTTTAGTATTAGAAAATAACGATTTCCATCTTTTGATTTTAAGACCTAACGATCTTTTTTATTTTGGTATATAATAGAAATTTAATGTTATTTACATAATAATTAAATTGGTCTCCTTATTAAGTTTTAACTTTTTTTTTATTTTATACTTTTTTAAAATCCAGGTCTAATATAACTTCTTTTAACTTATAATCTTTTTATACAATAATTATTTTTTATATAGTATAATTTTGATCGTCTATTTTAAAAAAAAATTATATCCAACGGTTGAGATTGTTTTGGCAACGACAAACTATCATAGTATCAAAATTTTGGATAAGATATCTTCTACAATTATTATATATAAAAATTTTTTAATTAAAATATTAAAAATCATATAGATTTTGAGATAATCTAGAAGAATTTAATACTTATAAAATTGTTTATTAAAAATACTAATTAAATTTGATGAATTAAAATATTTTAAAAAATATTAATTATGGTGTGCTAAAAGCTTCTTAGTTTCCTATCTTTTAGGCGTACACAGAGCCCCAAAAGGTCACATCTACGAACATGGAACATATTAATTAAAGCTGGAGTTAAATACTTTAATACTATAATAATTTTTTCATAATTAAGCGAGAGATTATACATTAATATTACATACTGTATTGGACTACAGGTGGGAATAGGAGGCAGGTCAATAAATACTCTTCTAGTATAGTTCTGACCTATGCTAATACCTATTATTATTTCTCTTACTCTTATTATATAATAGGATATAATTTGTGCTCTATTTTGAATTATTAAAATTTGATTTTGATAATTTTATAGCACGCATGAAATTAACAAAATAATTTTTAATTTAGTGATAATTTAAAAATTATTTTCCAATTAAAACTTTAATATTAATAAAATAAAATAAATAAAATTTAATTGTATCATTTTTTAATTATATCATTTTCATATTATAATTTTTTTAAAAAAATTCAATTCTAATACGACTTTGCTAGATTATATCATTTTTAAATTATAATTTCATTTTTAATATGATATACACATATCATCAACAAAAGAACAGTGCACATCCTCCGAATCTATTGGCATAATGTATGTTTCTCTTCCATGGTTTCTTAAAATGTTACCGACTTAGGAGGGTGAGCCCTCGCAGAATGTTTCCCAGGTAGACAAACATATAAATCCTTCGGCTTTAGTTCATATATAGATTTTTGATAGAATAATGTAATTATAATTGTATTAGGATTTTTTTCCCTTGTATTTATAGATTTTTGATAGAATAATGTAATTATTATTGTATTAGGATTTTTTTCCAATTCATTGTAGACATCTTTTTTATTTGTCTATTTGTAATTGATTTTATTTGTTTATACGTATTTTATTTGTTTACTAAATTAAAGATATTTTTAAATTAAATTTAGTTCTAATGATGAAGAAAAAAACAAATCGATGAAGAAAGGGTATTATATTATAGTAAATTAACAAAGTGAAAATTAAAAATAAATATATAAGGATATAATTTACAATCCAATGGATGACTTTTAATCCAATTTTTTAATCCAAAGGATCATAAGCTTTTGGTAGTACAGCGACGACGACCAATGTGACAGCCCCAAATCCGGGGTCATGAATTTGGGCCATCACGGACCAACTTCCATTCAAAATCAATATCTCTTGGGTTTTTTTTTTTATAATTAATACTTATGCAATTGACCCCACAATAATACACACACACACCAGTCATATGCTCAGAGAACAACATTCACCATAATAAAAGTTTAGAGTTAGAAAGTTATTACAAACCCAGAATCATACTTAAGTACATTGTTGAGTGATGCTTCTACAAGAAGCATTTCAACAACCAAATTTATTACAACCTTACACACTTAATGTACATAAGATCACTAAACCCCTTGCGCTGGTCGTCTACCTCGGGGATTGATGCTAACGAGCTCTCAGAAGGTCGCCTTCCCCCTACCCTCTTGCGGGGCGTTCTGCGTAGTATTGGCATACCTAGCTGTATATAGATAAGTAGCAAGAGTGAGCTATAATAGCTCAGCAAGATATTATTATAACTAGAGTTTAAAAAATGTGACCAAGTATACATGTATATTCATATGTAAATGGTAAGCAATTATAAACTTTAAGGAAGAATCAAAACTCTTATTTAATAATACATCATCCACTTACTATTATAAGAAAGAAATCTAGAATAATACAGTATCAGTTTCTCTTCTTAAATAATATAACAATCAATATAATCTTTCAGTGTAATATCTCAGGATAATATGAATACTTACTTAAATCTCTTACTATCATCATCTCATTTCCTTCTTATGTAACAATTTTTATAAATTAATATAAAATCAGTTTCTCTTCATCTATAACAATAATTCCATCATTCATATCATTTTCCCTTTCCAGTATACCAATCTGACTTTATCATTTATTCTTTATTCACATATTGTAGGGGTTTTCACTGTTGCCGAATACGTGAGGCACGATGATCAGTCGCCCTCCGTATCCGTCCCTTTTTACTACCGGTAGAAGGAGGAAGGTCTACCACTACATCCCCCTGGAGGAAGGTCTACCACTACATCCTCCTTCGGCAACTCTTGGGCCGATTTAAAATATTGATTGCTGGACTGTGCAGCACACAGCCTCTTACGCTTTTTATTGATTGATTGCTGGACTGTGCAGCACACAGCCTCTTACGCTTTTTATTGCTATTCCCCTTTTTATAAGATCATTATTCAATTTATCAACACCATTTCACATTTCCATATGTCATTCACTTATCTCATTTCCATTCTCGCACATTACTTCTATAAAATATATGTATATAACATACACTAAAAAGAATGTTTATAATATAGCATTATAAACCATATAACCCTAGATAACAACTGATACCATTCTCTTTCATATCTCTTTTACCCTAGAGCATATTCGCTCCATTCGTAGTCATCTCTATATTCATATTTCAGAAAACATATTCATCTCTCTTTAACTTCCCACAATCAAGAAAATATATTCTTTGCAATATAGCAACAAAAGCATCACATATACATAAATATATGTCATGATATCATTATTTTCCGAAGATAAATAATTTTTAAAGTAGGGATAGAAGGATCTTGCCTCGGTTTCTGTATCCTGACAGTATGGCTGGTTCCTCCTCCGAAATTTCTATAAACACAAAAGGACCGTCATTAGAATACCACATCTCTTACTCACTACCCTCTCGTATAACAACACCCTTTACACTTCAACATATGTTTAACGTATTATTATTATCCCAAAGGTTCAAGAACTTAACCATTTATAAGCTCAATCGAAGTTTCAGGGGTTTTCACCATTTCCCCTAACGACCACCCTTAACTGTAAAAATCCCCATGAATTATAGATTTCGACTTTTACTACAAGGTCAACTGGTAATGTCTCTTTGACTACCCTACCATATTATCCCAAAGTTTCATAATTTTTAAAAATGTCTAAGTAGGTTGATCATAGCCTCAAAGTTGATACAATTACGGTTTCTCGGTTTTCGAACACCTTTCACTAAAACTGACTTTTCTCCTAAACCGTTCATCAGATTTTAACGCACCTTATATCAAAACGATCTATGAACTAAGCTCTATCATCTCATGGTCCCTTAGTGTGCTGGACAGTAACCTACCGTGTGTGCACAGTTGCTAAACACAGGGCAGATTTCGTTCTAACGAAAATCGGACATTATAACTGCTGTAATTTCATACTTTCCAAAATTTCACCACTCCAAAACCATCATCAAACACCATAATCATCACCTACACCATGTGGTCTTCATTACCAGCCATGGTTACAATTCCAAACACCTCCATATTCAACTTTAAATCACTTACAAACACTTATAACATCATAAACATAACCATTATACCCCTTAATCACTAAACATAACAATATCCATCATAAACACAAAAGGGCAAGGGTTGTTATACCTCTTTGAAGCTTGAAGAACACTTAATAATCCTTAATAATCCTTGGGCACACCTTGAACAACCTTGAATTAGCTTGGATTAACTAAAGGAGCCATTAAAACAAAGTTAAAAATTCGAAGTTACTATTCACTCAGCTGAAAGAATCGCAAAAACGAAGGTCTTACCTACGTTTTCTGGAGGAGGCTTCTAAATGAAAGTTGTAGAGCATCTCATGGGCTTTCCAAAAACCTAAAGAGCACGAAATTCGGCTGAGAAACGAAGGAGTTATGCTCGATTTACCAACCTGCTATCTTTTTGGCCGAAAATGATGATAATGGATGGGGGAGAGTTTCTTGCTTTTATTTTGATCTTATCTCATCTTACTCTTGCTTAATCTAGAGTGTTATGGAAGCTTGGAAAGATATTTTGTGGTTAACACCTTGCAAAGTTACTAATTTACCCTTAAAAACAAGTTAATGGCTAATGACACCACTTTGATGATTCAATAAATCCCATTTTGATTTCCTACTTATAATGCTAATAATCTTGAATAACATAATGTGGTATGTATCCTTGTTATATCACTAATCTTGGTTGCTTGGTTTCCATACTCGTCTAATTGTGGTTCGTCTCGAATATACCTCATTATCTCAGTGGTTCTGAAATCATTTAACATTCCAAATTCCTTTGGTATTCTCTTAACTTAAAAATCCCCTGGTTTAATCTAAATTCTCTAATCCCTCAATATATAATTCTTATAATATTTCCATGCCCCTTAAGATCCAATAGAAGCTCTTTGGAAGTCAAAATCCTCAAAAATCCATATTTAGGAATTTCTGAAATCCATCGTCATTTCGAGTCACTTAATTTCAGTGTACATTACTAGTATGGTTTCTGTTTATTCATTTTCTGTTTCCATTGCAGAGTACCTACATACCATTTCTCTAAATCCTCAAAATTACTATTCATGGGATCACTATAGTATTGCTAGAGTTAGGGTTATTACATCATTCCCCCCTTAAAAGGATTCCGTCCCGGAATCACGTTGAAAATGTCCATAGATACCTTTTTCATCCACATCTTCTAACTTCTATACCACTTTCTCCATCCTTTTTCCTTCATAGTATCTCTATCTTGTTTGCGCAAAAATACACCATCATAAACTTGCTTGTCATTCATCAACATGCCATTTAGCTTATCAATAGTAGTGCTTTTCATTATCTTCCCTTACTAATCTCTTCCTGTACTTAATCGTTCTATTTTATCTCCTCATTCTCCTCCCTTTTTACTAGTACCTCGGCCACCACTTTGGCCTTTCCTTACATGGTAGTGTATCTCACTATGGTTTATCTGTATTTTGATCTCTATCATGACATAAAATATGAACACTTCAATCTTGTTATATCCTGTCTCTGTAAAATCCTCCAGAAATCTGACTAGAATAAGATTCCTTGAAACAATTGTAAGAAAATACTATCTATAATATATATTTCCTGTTCGTATCTAATCAAGTTTGTGCTTTTCTCAAAATACTTATTCTCCGTTGCATAGAATTTCCTGGCCCCTAACAGATACTGATTTTCCTTATCTAGATTGTCAACCTACCTACACTATTCATTGACCAAGTCGATCCCTAACCAAACATTTATACTTACATGTGTAAATAATTAAAGAAAATATTTCACCTGCATCTGTATCCGGCTTTTTCAATGCTTCTCCTAAAGTTATGTTGTACACTCTGGCAGTAGGTTTATTTGAAACAGTCATACTTTGTCCCGGCGCAGATGACCCACCGGAACGGCAATCTCTAGCAAAGTGTCCTAGTTTCCCACATTGATAACACTTGATATCAATCTTGTCAGTTGATGTGCACTGATTATAATAGTGTCCTTTCTGTCCGCACTTAAAGCAAGTTACTTTCGACCTCCTACACACTCCCGTATGCTTCCTACCACACGTGTTACAGTCTGGAAATGGTGTTCGAGATTGATTAGACTGAAAGGTTCCTGTGGATCTACCACCCTGATTCACCGTCTCACTAACAGTCTTGTTACTCCCTATCTTTCCCACAAACTGAGATTTTTGTCCCTTACCAACCTTGTTAAAGTAACTTTCTTCGCTTGAACCTCCTTTCTGACCCTCACATCTCCTTTTCTTACTTTCTCGCCCCATCTGATTTTGTTCGTTATAAGCATTTTCATTCTGTCTATTTCGTCTTCCTTCATCTCTCTCATTTTCCTTTGCATTTGCTCTATTATTACGCTTAGGCGGCATGATTCTGTATATAACAATATTCTTCTTTAATCACCCAATTTAGGGTATAATATACATCATTCTCATATACACAATTATATCACTAGTTAACTCATTTATATACCATAATATTCTCAACTCAACTTTATCAATTAAGCGTATCACCTTTAGCACAATAACCTTTTCATTTAAGTCAATCACCTTATATACATCAATATTCTTGAATCTCAACATTTAATATCAAAATACGATAAAATTAGGCAAAATACATAAACTTCATTAATTATCCCCACTTCCTTTGTTTATCCTCATTCTAACTTTTCCCTCAAAATACACCTTACTCTCAATAGTAAATCTCAATTATACCTTAAAATTTCTCATATTATTTTATCTCACTAGTCCTCAAATATACCCATTTCTTCTCACGAAATTCCTCCCTCTTTTATATCGAAACGCTTCTAACTCTAATTATCTCTTATTGAAATTTCCCTTGAAATCTCGAGTTTCCTCGTATAATCACGTATACTCTAAACCTTGCTTCCATTATCCCATCCATTACTGAAATCTTCTATATTCGAAACAATTGATAGAATTTAAGAAACTTTGAATTGAAACGAACCCAGAAACAAGCAAGGGTCCCACAATAATTTATAAAATTAAGAGTTTTAAATAACTTTTATTTGAAACAAAAGGATATTTGAGAAATCAATATGATGGAAGAACCCGTACGTCACACAAGTGAGGGCGTCCCCTCCGACTTTCTATCACACAGATAGATTGTCCCCATGTATACATATAGGGCTATTCCTCTTAGTTGGAGTAAGAAATATAGAGGTAAATTTAAATCACGATGATAAACACCATTTTTCGAAAATAATCTTAGAGTAATATTTTGACTAAGATAGATTAAATACAATTTTGAAACACCTTCCAAAGGTACCAAAATATTTTGAAAAGATACCGACCCTTAATGAATAAGAGGTGCCAGATCACAACTGAATTTACCCACCAGTAGAGGAAAATTTGAAACTCAATAACATAATTTAGCAGGGATTTAGAAAATTTAAGAATAGGTACCGTTAATAGCCTCTGCCCAATTTAAAATCCCAAATAATGGAAGGTTTTCCTCAAATACCATATATATCTAAGTCTGCGTACTCTCCAAAATTTCTTAAATTTGGCACTTATCCTTTAGCCTTAAACTATCGTCTTATATTCCTAGTTATCGTCATTTACCTAGTCTTGACTTGGCTCGATACTTTCTGCCTTTATCCATAATAGAACACAACCCTCTAATCGATATACTTACGTAATATTGATCGTCTTAGCCTGACACTGCTCCGGTATCAAGGACCCTTCAATTTATACTTCTAAATTGTATATTCTAACATACCACACATACTCACAATATTTTCTAACGTACACTTCCTGTTACCTCAATTATTCCCTTTTCTCATATCAGTCCCATGTGCTACATAAACTTGACACTTTTGGCATAATAACCTTTATTAGCAATAATCTATAAAATCATAATCACTACTTAGAATAAACGCTTCGTTCGATAAACCCCCCTTGAACTCGATGGAAGTTCACAATTTTATATTATAACTAATACATTTATTATTATCACTCTTGTTCCTGAGCATTATGACTCTTAGCTCTGATACCAAACTGTGACAGCCCCAAATCCGGGGTCATGAATTTGGGCCATCACGGACCAACTTCCATTCAAAATCAATATCTCTTGGGTTTTTTTTTTTTATAATTAATACTTATGCAATTGACCCCACAATAATACACACACACACCAGTCATATGCTCAGAGAACAACATTCACCATAATAAAAGTTTAGAGTTAGAAAGTTATTACAAACCCAGAATCATACTTAAGTACATTGTTGAGTGATGCTTCTACAAGAAGCATTTCAACAACCAAATTTATTACAACCTTACACACTTAATGTACATAAGATCACTAAACCCCTTGCGCTGGTCGTCTACCTCGGGGATTGATGCTAACGAGCTCTCAGAAGGTCGCCTTCCCCCTACCCTCTTGCGGGGCATTCTGCGTAGTATTGGCATACCTAGCTGTATATAGATAAGTAGCAAGAGTGAGCTATAATAGCTCAGCAAGATATTATTATAACTAGAGTTTAAAAAATGTGACCAAGTATACATGTATATTCATATGTAAATGGTAAGCAATTATAAACTTTAAGGAAGAATCAAAACTCTTATTTAATAATACATCATCCACTTACTATTATAAGAAAGAAATCTAGAATAATACAGTATCAGTTTCTCTTCTTAAATAATATAACAATCAATATAATCTTTCAGTGTAATATCTCAGGATAATATGAATACTTACTTAAATCTCTTACTATCATCATCTCATTTCCTTCTTATGTAACAATTTTTATAAATTAATATAAAATCAGTTTCTCTTCATCTATAACAATAATTCCATCATTCATATCATTTTCCCTTTCCAGTATACCAATCTGACTTTATCATTTATTCTTTATTCACATATTGTAGGGGTTTTCACTGTTGCCGAATACGTGAGGCACGATGATCAGTCGCCCTCCGTATCCGTCCCTTTTTACTACCGGTAGAAGGAGGAAGGTCTACCACTACATCCCCCTGGAGGAAGGTCTACCACTACATCCTCCTTCGGCAACTCTTGGGCCGATTTAAAATATTGATTGTTGGACTGTGCAGCACACAGCCTCTTACGCTTTTTATTGATTGATTGCTGGACTGTGCAGCACACAGCCTCTTACGCTTTTTATTGCTATTCCCCTTTTTATAAGATCATTATTCAATTTATCAACACCATTTCACATTTCCATATGTCATTCACTTATCTCATTTCCATTCTCGCACATTACTTCTATAAAATATATGTATATAACATACACTAAAAAGAATGTTTATAATATAGCATTATAAACCATATAACCCTAGATAACAACTGATACCATTCTCTTTCATATCTCTTTTACCCTAGAGCATATTCGCTCCATTCGTAGTCATCTCTATATTCATATTTCAGAAAACATATTCATCTCTCTTTAACTTCCCACAATCAAGAAAATATATTCTTTGCAATATAGCAACAAAAGCATCACATATACATAAATATATGTCATGATATCATTATTTTCCGAAGATAAATAATTTTTAAAGTAGGGATAGAAGGATCTTGCCTCGGTTTCTGTATCCTGACAGTATGGCTGGTTCCTCCTCCGAAATTTCTATAAACACAAAAGGACCGTCATTAGAATACCACATCTCTTACTCACTACCCTCTCGTATAACAACACCCTTTACACTTCAACATATGTTTAACGTATTATTATTATCCCAAAGGTTCAAGAACTTAACCATTTATAAGCTCAATCGAAGTTTCAGGGGTTTTCACCATTTCCCCTAACGACCACCCTTAACTGTAAAAATCCCCATGAATTATAGATTTCGACTTTTACTACAAGGTCAACTGGTAATGTCTCTTTGACTACCCTACCATATTATCCCAAAGTTTCATAATTTTTAAAAATGTCTAAGTAGGTTGATCATAGCCTCAAAGTTGATACAATTACGGTTTCTCGGTTTTCGAACACCTTTCACTAAAACTGACTTTTCTCCTAAACCGTTCATCAGATTTTAACGCACCTTATATCAAAACGATCTATGAACTAAGCTCTATCATCTCATGGTCCCTTAGTGTGCTGGACAGTAACCTACCGTGTGTGCACAGTTGCTAAACACAGGGTAGATTTCGTTCTAACGAAAATCGGACATTATAACTGCTGTAATTTCATACTTTCCAAAATTTCACCACTCTAAAACCATCATCAAACACCATAATCATCACCTACACCATGTGGTCTTCATTACCAGCCATGGTTACAATTCCAAACACCTCCATATTCAACTTTAAATCACTTACAAACACTTATAACATCATAAACATAACCATTATACCCCTTAATCACTAAACATAACAATATCCATCATAAACACAAAAGGGCAAGGGTTGTTATACCTCTTTGAAGCTTGAAGAACACTTAATAATCCTTAATAATCCTTGGGCACACCTTGAACAACCTTGAATTAGCTTGGATTAACTAAAGGAGCCATTAAAACAAAGTTAAAAATTCGAAGTTACTATTCACTCAGCTGAAAGAATCGCAAAAACGAAGGTCTTACCTACGTTTTCTGGAGGAGGCTTCTAAATGAAAGTTGTAGAGCATCTCATGGGCTTTCCAAAAAGCTAAAGAACACGAAATTCGGCTGAGAAACGAAGGAGTTATGCTCGATTTACCAACCTGCTATCTTTTTGGCCGAAAATGATGATAATGGATGGGGGAGAGTTTCTTGCTTTTATTTTGATCTTATCTCATCTTACTCTTGCTTAATCTAGAGTGTTATGGAAGCTTGGAAAGATATTTTGTGGTTAACACCTTGCAAAGTTACTAATTTACCCTTAAAAACAAGTTAATGGCTAATGACACCACTTTGATGATTCAATAAATCCCATTTTGATTTCCTACTTATAATGCTAATAATCTTGAATAACATAATGTGGTATGTATCCTTGTTATATCACTAATCTTGGTTGCTTGGTTTCCATACTCGTCTAATTGTGGTTCGTCTCGAATATACCTCATTATCTCAGTGGTTCTGAAATCATTTAACATTCCAAATTCCTTTGGTATTCTCTTAACTTAAAAATCCCCTGGTTTAATCTAAATTCTCTAATCCCTCAATATATAATTCTTATAATATTTCCATGCCCCTTAAGATCCAATAGAAGCTCTTTGGAAGTCAAAATCCTCAAAAATCCATATTTAGGAATTTCTGAAATCCATCGTCATTTCGAGTCACTTAATTTCAGTGTACATTACTAGTATGGTTTCTGTTTATTCATTTTCTGTTTCCATTGCAGAGTACCTACATACCATTTCTCTAAATCCTCAAAATTACTATTCATGGGATCACTGTAGTATTGCTAGAGTTAGGGTTATTACAACCAAAACTTTGGATAAGATCTCCCTTACGCTTATAGCTTATAACCCGTGCAATGCACGGTTCCTTTTTTAAATTTTAAAATAATTTTACTTTTTTAATTTTATATGTTATTAATTTACATATAAAATTATTGTTAAAAAGTTGATAATTATATCATTACTAAATTAAAAATAATTTTATGAGTTTCGCGTGGATTGTAAAATCACCAAAATCTAATTTCTAGATCTCAAGATAAAGCCCAAGGAGTAGTAGATATGATTTTTTTTAAATACTAATAAAAAAATAAATATAATATAATTCTAATTTAACCTTTTTTAATTATATCCTTTTCAAATTATAATTTTCTTTTAAAAATTCAATTTTAATACAACCCTTTCTAATTATATCCTTTTTAGAATATAATTTTTCTTTTTAAAATTCACTTCAAATGCAACATTTTCTAATTATATCTTTTTTAGATTATAATTTTTTTTTTAATGCGATCTAATTTTGATTCCTTTTTAGATTATAATTTTCTTTTTAATGTGATCTAATCTTGATCGTCTATTTTTGATCTAATCTTGATTCCTTTTTAGATTATAATTTTCTTTTTAATGTGATCTAATCTTGATCGTCTATTTTTAATCCAACGGATCATATGATTTTGATAGTACAGTGACGACGACCAAAAATCAGTGACGACGACTAAAAATTTGGATAAGATCTCCCTTATGCTTATTATATATAAGGTATTAATATTTTGACTTATAATCAGTATTAACAAATCTAGTGATAAGCGAGTATCGAACTTAGAACCTACAAATCGATTACAGTTAAGCTCAACCAATTGAGCTAGTTAGTTATATACTTATATATAAGAAGTGATTGCTTCAAGTTATTGGATGACCAAGCCATCGAAATTAATTTCTTATGCCAATAGATATAATTAAACATGTAACAAGTAATACATCATACCAACATCATATAACTCGAATTCAGCATCCAACTTTTTGTTAGGTTAGGGAACTTACATAATTCGAGATTCAAAAACAATCAATGCAGGTGTAACGCCCCCAAATCCACCCTGACAGGGGACCCGGGTCGTCACATTGTCTCAATATCCTGCAGCACACGATAACGCAATAATAAAATAAAATATTTATTTCAACGGAACATAAATGTCCCACTCCGCAGTTCCAAGATCGTCTCACAAAATAATACAATCCAACTTATTTCATCTCTGGATAATATCTTACATAAGTTCATAAAAATAGAAAATAAAGGTTCCAGCGGGATATTCTAATTCTTGTCAGCATAGTCTGAAGCTTTTCCCTTTCCTCTGGATTCCAGGCTGGACGTCTCGCATCTTTCCATCTCGACAGCTGAACAAAATGTTTTAAAGCAAGAATGAGCAACTATAGTGCTCAACAAGTTCTTTCATTGCTCGGGGTATAAATATAATAATATTTACCGAAAGAAATACTCAAAATTTTAATATAGGATATCACAATCTGAATTGGCTCAAACTCATCTCGAAAATAGCATACTTGAAAGACTCAATACTCAACTCGAAACAGAATACTCGAAAGAATCAATACTCTTCTCGAAACAGAATACTTGAAAAAACTCAATACTCATCTCGAAACAGAATACTTGAAAAACTCAATACTCATCTCGAAACAGAATACTCGAAAGACTCATTTGATATAACTCTGATAACTCTCATGATTTAAGAACAACTGGTCTTCCACCTCACGGTATCTCGGTGGGGCGATCAACTATCCAACCGAGAATACCGCCTCCAATGACACCGCACTTCGCCTGATCACGGCTACAATACGATATCAACAATATAATATATGTATGAATGCTAGCATCATAATGGTTATCAATTCAACCAAGGCAACAAATGCCTAATTATTCTCGGTCCGTAAAACGGTACACGAGTCTCTCTTTCTCTATAAGGGGCCTCTTGCCCAAAATTGACCAGTAGAATACAGAATTCCCGAATATTTGGGGTACAGATAACTTGAAATAATTCTTCCAGAAAATATTTACAAATCTGGCGGACTGCCAGTCTGACTTGATTTTACCACCAATCTGAACAATAGACTGATGTAAATTCTCAATAATAATAATTTATCGGTTGACATGAACAAAATGCCAAACCTTGACAATAAAATCAACTATCTCGAAATTATGAGAATAGTCTTAAAATTGAAGTAATTGGGAGTCGTACTGAACAAATAGTACTTTTCAATATTTATAATACTCAACATTGATGAACGTTTAAATAGAATATTTTTCACTTAATCGACGAATAAAAATCTCTAACAATTATAATTTTTAAACTCTTATCGGTTAATTCGAACGAGGAACTAACTAAAAGATAATCAATAAATAACGGTTGAGTTTGTACAATAAATTCAATCGAAAAGAATGAATTCAACTATCTCAGACGAATGAGATTAGTTTCACTGAATCAAAATAACAGTCGTCCTGAATTAATGAGATCGACCCGATAGCAACTAAATTATTTTTACGCTTATAGGGATTATAATTCTCAAATTAACAGCATAATAATATTTAACGAGAAATAATGCTCAAAAGAAATTATTGCATCATACGGAGCAACATATAAATCTCAACATATAATACCTCGAAAATAATTAAGGAATTAAATAACACGAACAGAAATTCACAGTTTCCAAAGGTTAGGGTAGGAATGAACTTGCCTCGATCTCGAAGTGCAAATGAATACAGATAAAATATACTCTACCCGTGAACTTGGCGTCGATTTACGTCTCGGGAATTATTCTCTAAAAATGGCAACCAGAAATACGTGAGCGATTCTTCAGAATAAAATATTCCCGATCCGATAATATAATAATAATATAATATCTCATAAAAATCTCTGGAATAAATAACGGAAATTAATTCCGGAATAAATAAATATCTCTTCGAACACAGGAATTAAATCTGGAGAATATATCCTATTTTTAATATCTGGAAATTTAAATTCTTACTCAAAATGAAAAATTCAAACATCCATTTTTATTCAATTTAAATCCAAAGTAATTATCCTCATTTTAAAAATAATTCATCAAAGAATTCCACTTTTAATAAACCTCACAAATCCTAATTTATTAATAAAATATAAATCTCTAAATTAAATCTGACTCGATCCGGTTAATTAAAATAACCGGAAAATATTAAAAATAGTTTTCCAGAATAAAATCATATATTATTCTAATTATTCACAAATATACCCCTTTTATTAACAATATATTAAATCTCTAAATTGTTTTCAAAATCACATAATAATACTTATTTAATTAATAAATTAATAAATTCTAAATTACATCTAAAATTCTAAATAATCCTATTTAATTAATTAGACAATTAAATCATTTTAATAAATTATTATTTACCAACTAATTTAAATATCGATCCAAATAATTGAATCTCGATTTTTAACGAATTATCACTAATAAAAAAAACTGTATCGATTTTATTATTATATTACAGTTAACATGATGTGGGCCCCACCTACCGTGTGGGTCCCACCTGAACCCCGCTTCTCTCTTGCAACTCTCTCTGAACAACAATCTCTCTGCATCTCTCTCGTTCTATCTCTCTCTCTCTCAATCTCTCCCCAACTGTCTCTCTCTGATAACAATCAAACAACAATCTCTCCCCGTTTTCTCCCTGCCTCCCTCACCGTCTCTCCCTCTCTCTCGCATTCAACCTTCTTCGACAACAACCATCAACTCCCCTCTTCCTCCTCCTTCGACTACACTAAACAACACCACCAATCCACCATCACAGCGACCACAACCAACACCCTGTTAGAAAATGGAAAGTTTGAGGCATATTTATAATATGTTCTTGATGTAATTTCCAGAAACTAACAAGTGGAGGTTGTTCCTTGTAATGAGGACTTAAACTTTCATGTTTGGATCTAAGACATTTTCTTAGTGGAATCCATAGATAAATTGAGTTGAAAGAAGGAGATTTGAAATCAGGTTGCAGATGGAAATCATGGCCATGATATATATATTTCATGATCATGAAGAGGCATCAAAAGAGATGGGATATTCAGAAATGTTTCATGCCCATGAGAAAGTTTTCATGTCCATGAATGTATACTTGGTTGGTCAGAAACGTTTCATGCCCATGAGGAAGTTTTCATGCCCATTATGTGCAACTGATTTTAAATTAGATATTGATTTATTTTAACAGGTTTCAGATTTATTTGTTACAATAGTACTGGAAATTTGGGTCAGTATTTGGATCAAATCCTGATGGAAATTTGGATCAGTACTTGGAGTAAAATCCTGATGGACTTGGTCAGACATCAGATACTGATGGGCTAAATCCTGATGGATATCAGTTCCTGACAAAGCACTGAATCCTGATCCTGATGGACACCAAATCCTGATGTTACTGATGACCAAATCCTGATGCTTATGTAACTGAAAAATAAATACTGATGCAGTTAATGCAATTAAATCAGAATATTTACTTTCTTTTTATGGAGTATCAGTTACGTTTTATTCTTGGTATTATATATATACAGAATAGAATAGAACGTTGTATGAGATACGATACATCCTAAGGAGAGAAAACCCTCGTATAGTCTTCTTTCTCTCTGCTCTCTCAACACATACAGAAGAGATACATAATTCTCAGGCGAACTGAGGTGCTAGTCGCTGTTGATCTCTCCGCTTCTGTGACCGGTTTGATCTGTGCTGTTTTATCCTGGAAGTGATATTGCTGCAACCCAACACAGCGTAAGTGGGGCAATAATCTCTTCAAGAACAGTCAAGTCCTCTCGAAGGGTTTGGCGACTCAGCTGTTTATTCTCTTATCAGTTTTTGCTAAAAGCTTCTGTAAGAGATAAGTCTTTCTTGTTTCTCTCGTTAATTACAGTCTCTGATTATATCTTGTTTATGCCTTCGTGACTTGTTTCGTTATTTGGTTAATTGCCTGTTCTTGTTTTAATATATATCACTGCCTCATTGTTGCTGTAGTTGTAATATACCCAACAATCTTGAAGAGATTAATTTGTGTTATATATTGTTAATTAACAAGATGGTTAACGAAACGGAAACTCCTGTTGTTGAGACTGGCTCTGGGTCTACTGTTACTGTACCTACCATTGATTGGACTACGTACCGTTTCCCACAACCTATCGATATGTCAGGTATGCCTGATAAATTCGGTGGGGGTGTTGGTTTTTCTCGTTGGCAGAAAAAGATGAAACTGTGGTTAACGATAAAGGGTCTATGGCCGGTGGTGCAGTATGAGAAACCAGTTGTGGTTAAGGAGAAAGCTGAAACTGTTAAGGCTTATACCATGTGGGAGGAAAAGGATGGGGTGGCTAGGGCTGCAATTCTGGCAGCTTTAGCGAACACTCTATTCGATGTTTATTCATCTGACTCTTACACTGCTAAGCTCTTATGGGAGAAGCTTGACCAAACACATAATACTGACTCGCAAGGGTTGGAAAAGTATTTTGTGGCTAGGTTCCTTGACTTTAAACTGGTGGATACTAAATCCATGACTGAGCAAGTGCATGAGTTTGAGATGTTAGTTCATGCTTTGAAGGAGTCTGGCATGGACTTACCTGAAAAGTTTCAGGTTATGTCTGTGATTGAAAAGCTCCCTAAGTCTTGGGAAGAGTTTGCACTCTCCCTGAAAAGACAGAAAGGAGAGATCACTTGGACAAACCTGATGTTGGACATCTCTGTGCAGGAGCAACACAAGTCCAAGCAAGGACATGTGATGCCTACTGAACATGCTGGGAGTTCGAAGGTGAATGTAGTGACTGTAGGACAGAAAAGAAAGTCTGTCACTAAGAAGGAAAACCCTAAGTCTAAAGACAAGAACAAGGCTAAGAAACCAAAGGCAAACAAACCATGTTGGTCTTGTGGACAGGTTGGTCATTGGAGCAAGGACTGTCCTGAAAAGAAAGCTAAGAAACCTGTTGTGGGAGCACAAGCTAACACTGTGCTTGGAACCACTGGTGGGTCTATGGTTAACATGGTTGTTGGTGAGGCTGTTGCTTCTGAAACTGACAACGGGTATGTGACCTACAACCCTGTACTTCTTTCTACTTATTCGTCTCATGAATGGTTGATTGATACTGGAGCTAATGTACATATTTGTACTGAGATTACTCTATTTGTATCTTATCAACAGACTCATGGAATGACTGTGACGATGGGGAATGCTAGTGCAGCTCAAGTACTTGGAATAGGAAACGTGGACCTGAAGTTCGCTTCTGGGCGTGTTCTATCCCTCACTAGAGTGCACCATGTTCCTGATATTCGTAGAAATATAATAAGTGGAAGTTGTTTAGTTAAGAATGGTTTTGAAGTTTCTTTGAAATGTAATAAAGTAGTTATTACAAATACTGGTGTATTTTTTGGCAAAGGTTACTTGTCGGATGGATTATTTTTAATAAATGTTGAGCCTGTTTTGGGCAGTTTTATTAATAATAATGTTGGTCCTTCTGTTAATTGTGTTGAATCATCTGATTTGTGGCACGCACGTCTTGGTCACTTGAATTTTGGTGCTCTAAAGAATATGATGAACTTAGAGTTGATTCCAAAACATGCCATTGATAAGAAATCTAAATGTCAAGTATGTGTGACTGCTAAACAAACTAGGAAACCCTTTCATAATGTGGTTAGGGATTCGAATGTGTTAGATTTAGTGCACACAGACATATGTGAATTTGGTGGTGTTTTGACCAAGGAACATAATAGATATTTCATTACCTTTATAGATGATTGTAGTAGATATTGTTATGTTTATTTGCTTAAACATAAAGATGAAGCACTAGATAAATTCATTATGTTCAAAACTGAAGCTGAAACACAAACTGGTAAAGTACTTAAACGTTTGAGATCAGATAGAGGTGGTGAGTATACGAGTAACTCGTTTAATGAATTTTACAAGAGCAATGGTATAGTTCATGAAGTAACTCCACCATACACACCTGAGTCTAATGGGGTGGCAGAACGAAAGAACAGAACCTTTAAAGATATGATCAATAGTATGTTGATTAATTCTGGGTTGCCTAAGTACATGTGGGGAGAAGCTCTGAATACGGCTTGCCATATTCTGAATAGAGTTCCTCTGAAACATATGGACAAGACACCTTATGAATTATGGACAGAGAAAAGGACTAGTTTAAAATATCTTCGAGTGTGGGGGTGCCTTGCAAAGGTACTTGTCCCTGAACACAAGAGAAAGAAACTAGGACCGAAAACTGTTGACTGCATCTTTCTGGGCTATAGGGAAACCACTACAGCTATGAGATTTTTAGTGTTAAAATCTGACATAGATGGAATAGTGGCTAATTCCATAGTTGAATTTCGTGATGCAACATTCTTTGAGAATGTGTTCCCTATGAAGACTGGTATACCTCAGGGTATTCCTGATGATGATCCCACTCACACATCGAGGTCCATTCCTGATCATGTGGAAAGGATGACAAATGTGGGGGTAGATCCTGATAGTAGCTCTATTCCTGATGAAGTAGAGGAACCTAGAAGGAGTAAGCGTGCTAAGGTAGTCAAGGATTTTGGAAGTGACTTTATCACTTACAATATCGAGGATGAACCTTTAACTTTTCGACAGGCCATGGATTCTTCAGAGTCTAGGTACTGGAAAGGTGCTGTAAAAAGTGAAATTGACTCTATTGTTTCTAACGGAACATGGGAGTTGGTTGATCTACCTCCTGGGTGTTCTACTATAGGATGTAAATGGGTGTTCAAAAGGAAGATGAATCCTGATGGCTCAATAGATAAGTATAAGGCTAGGCTGGTAGCTAAGGGCTTTAAGCAAAAGGAAGGCATTGATTACTTTGACACATACTCTCCAGTTGCTAGAATGACAACAATCCGAATGCTTATAGCATTGGCTTCTGTACATGGTCTTATCATCCATCAAATGGATGTAAAGACAGCTTTTCTACATGGTGAACTTGAAGAAGAGATTTATATGGATCAGCCTGAGGGATTTGTTGCCTCTGGTAATGAAAGGAAAGTATGTAAGTTAATCAAGTCTATATATGGCTTAAAACAAGCTCCAAAAGACTGGCATAAAAAGTTTGATGAAACTGTTTTAGAATCAGAATTTGTAGTTAATGAAAGTGACAAGTGTGTCTATTACATGGTTAAAGGAAATGAATGTATTATTGTGTGCCTGTATGTGGATGATATTTTGTTGTTTGGAACCAATATTGAGATTATTAACGAGACAAAAAGGTTCTTGAAAAGGCATTTTGAAATGAAGGATATGGGAGAGGCTAGTGTGATTCTTGGTATCAAGTTGACTCAGTCAACTGATGGAATAACCTTGACACAATCTCATTATATAGAGAAATCTATACTTGAGAAGTATGGTTATTCAAATTGTAGAATCGCTAGTACTCCATATGATCCTAAAATTGCCCTTGTCAAGAATAGTTCAGGAGTTCCTATGTCTCAGTTAAGGTATTCTCAGATTATTGGGAGTTTGCAGTATCTTGCTAATGGTACTAGGCCAGATATTTCATATTCAGTGTCTAAGTTAGCAAGATATACAAGCTGTCCAAACAAGACTCATTGGGATGCTCTTGACAGAGTGATTAGATATCTGAAAGGCACCATATATCTTGGTTTGCATTACAGGAGGTTTCCTGGAGTGCTAGAGGGATATAGTGATGCAAGTTGGATAGCTAAAAAGTCTGGTTCCAATGGAGTGACTGGATACATGTTTACCCTAGCAGGTGGAGCAGTATCTTGGAAGTCTTCTAGACAGACTGTTATAACTCGGTCTACCTTTGAGGCTGAGTTGTGTGCATTAGATGCCACGGGGACTGAGGCTGAATGGTTACATGGACTCATGTCAATGTTACCTGTAGTAAGTCGTCCACTTCCTGCTTTTGCTGTTCATTGTGATAGCCGTACAACTATCGATAAGATAAACAGCAAGAAGTACAATGTGAAAACAAAGAGACATATCCAAGTTAGACTGAAGTCTATAAGGGGTCTAATGTCTGAAAGGATTATTGCTGTTGAGTTTATTGGAACTCAAGAAAACCTAGCTGATCCTTTGACTAAAGGGCTTGAGCATGCTGTAGTCCTTAAGTCTAGGTTGGGGATGGGACTGATAGCCCATTGTAATTCATCTACAGCGGGAACCCAATACACATGAGAGGAGATCCCTCGAAAGTGTATTCAATGTGGTAATAACAAGTTGTAAGGGTGAATTGGTTGTACCTTTAACTACATAGATTGATACTCTCGTATCTGGAGTCTATCCCCTGTAAACCTATAAGGTACTGTAACTGCCAGAATAGCAAGAGTTATTTGAACTCTGAATGGGGTCAAGTCATTTGACGAGATGCTAGCAGTACATCTCTGGAGATGCCCAGCTAAGCGAATGTAATTGTGTGGTCGCAATTAGAGGAAAGGGTTATTCCTTGAAACATTCGACGAACAGGATCGAGACATGACCATTAACGTCTCAAAGCCGTAGATTGGCACCATAGCCTTTGACTTGTCGTCGTCTATGGAGTGTGGTTACACCAAACGGATAAAGATTCAAGGTGAAACATTCCATCTGAATCCGGTAGCCATCGAAGTAGAGGACTTAGGAGGGTTCAAACCCGGAAGGGTACCTACTCTGAAAAACAAGTCATGATGAGGATAGATATGTATTTGAATTTCTGTATGGATTCGTGGGGGATTGTTAGAAAATGGAAAGTTTGAGGCATATTTATAATATGTTCTTGATGTAATTTCCAGAAACTAACAAGTGGAGGTTGTTCCTTATAATGAGGACTTAAACTTTCATGTTTGGATCTAAGACATTTTCTTAGTGGAATCCATAGATAAATTGAGTTGAAAGAAGGAGATTTGAAATCAGGTTGCAGATGGAAATCATGGCCATGATATATATATTTCATGATCATGAAGAGGCATCAAAAGAGATGGGATATTCAGAAATGTTTCATGCCCATGAGAAAGTTTTCATGTCCATGAATGTATACTTGGTTGGTCAGAAACGTTTCATGCCCATGAGGAAGTTTTCATGCCCATTATGTGCAACTGATTTTAAATTAGATATTGATTTATTTTAACAGGTTTCAGATTTATTTGTTACAATAGTACTGGAAATTTGGGTCAGTATTTGGATCAAATCCTGATGGAAATTTGGATCAGTACTTGGAGTAAAATCCTGATGGACTTGGTCAGACATCAGATACTGATGGGCTAAATCCTGATGGATATCAGTTCCTGACAAAGCACTGAATCCTGATCCTGATGGACACCAAATCCTGATGTTACTGATGACCAAATCCTGATGCTTATGTAACTGAAAAATAAATACTGATGCAGTTAATGCAATTAAATCAGAATATTTACTTTCCTTTTATGGAGTATCAGTTACGTTTTATTCTTGGTATTATATATATATATATACAGAATAGAATAGAACGTTGTATGAGATACGATACATCCTAAGGAGAGAAAACCCTCGTAGTCTTCTTTCTCTCTGCTCTCTCAACACATACAGAAGAGATACATAATTCTCAGGCGAACTGAGGTGCTAGTCGCTGTTGATCTCTCCGTTTCTGTGACCGGTTTGATCTGTGCTGTTTTATCCTGGAAGTGATATTGCTGCAACCCAACACAATACAGCGTAAGTGGGGCAATAATCTCTTCAAGAACAATCAAGTCCTCTCGAAGGGTTTGGCGACTCAGCTGTTTATTCTCTTATCAGTTTTTGCTAAAAGCTTCTGTAAGAGATAAGTCTTTCTTGTTTCTCTCGTTAATTACAGTCTCTGATTATATCTTGTTTATGCCTTCGTGACTTGTTTCGTTATTTGGTTAATTGCCTGTTCTTGTTTTAATATATATCACTGCCTCATTGTTGCTGTAGTTGTAATATACCCAACACACCCATCATCTCATCTCTCCCTCTCCGCCTCTCGATTTCTATCTCTCTCAACCCAATCTCTCTCTCGATCTCCCTCTTTTCTCCCTCACTCTCCGACCATATCTTCTCTCCGTCGCCTCTTCTCTCTATCTCTTTATCCTCACTCGTCTCTCTCCCTCCTCTTCTTCTCTTCTCTCCGCTTCAATCTCCCACTCAACCAACACCACCACCGCAACGGTGGTGGTCGTATGCAACTATAATTACTCGGGAAAAACAAACTAGCCACGAAACTGACTTACAACATAAACATCGAATTGAAAATAAAACGGAAGCTAAGTGAAATAACTACCTGTGTTCTGTTTTGGTTCGAACTCTGTTTTTATGTAATATGATTAGTCGAGTTTTGTAATGTTAAGGGGACAATAGAATGGTATCTTGCAGGAAAAAGAAACATGGGCTTGTTTGTAATCGGTTGGTATAAAATATATGGTCGAGTTTTTAGAATTTAGAAAAGAAGTAATCGGAGCTCTCAGCTTTGTTCTTGTTTGCATACCAATGTATGGTCGAGAGTTTTGACTCAAAAGAAAGAAGGGGTCAGTTTTTTTTTCTTGAAAACAATATGACTGGTATAACTGATATAGATAGAGACGATGCCGCTTAAGTCAAAAGGCATGGGCTAAGAAAAAGAAAACATTCCGCGTTTTCTGAAAAGTAAGCCCGTGTTTTCTGGAAAAAAATAAAGATGTTGTCTCATTGTCTCCTCTTCTGTCTTAAAAAAATCTGATTAGGTAAAACAGTAATATTTATCTCGTTTCTGCCTTGCTCGCCAGTTAACATGAAATTCTAATTTCGCTACTTAAAATAATTTCGACCTAAAACTAAAATTCTATTTTCCTAAATTTCATAATTTTAATAAATACCAACTTAATATAATTATATATATATAATATAATATTTTCTTAAGGATATTTACCAAGAATACTAGATTTAAAGTTTCTTTTTGCAAAAATACCACCTTCCTTAATAAATTGCAATTTTACCTAAACATAGTTTCAAATTGCAAAAATACTAGGCCCATTCCTCCTCCCTCCTTCCTAGCCCAACCCACTCCCCCTCCCACCCTCCCTCCCTCCAGCCCACAGTCGACTGCAGTACTTTTTTTTTTTTCTTTTTTTTTTTTTAAAGATGGGGGCTATTTTGGTGGATTTTTGTTTGCAACCACATTCAATCAAATTCAACTAAATTCAACTAAATGCAACCAAATGCAACTTTTTTTAAATTTTTTTTTTTTTTTTTTTTTTTTTTTTTTTTAAGATGGGGGCTATTTTGGTGGATTTTTGTTTGCAACCACATTCAATCAAATTCAACTAAATTCAACTAAATGCAACCAAATGCAACTTTTTTAAAAAAAGGTGGGGTGATTTTGGTGGATTTGGGTTGCAAGGCCCCGCCAGGGGCAATATTCAACTAAATGATTTTGGGTTCCAAGGCCCCGCCAGGGGCAATATTCAACCAAATCAACTATTTTCAACTGTTTTCAAATATTTTCAACTAGTTGCAACCATTTTCAACTACTTTCAACTAGTTGCAACTACATATTATTGGTTTGAGTGATTTTGGTTTCCAAGGCCCCGCCAGGGGCAATATTCAACCAAATCAACTATTTTCAACTGTTTTCAACTGAATGCAACTATTTTCAACTACTTTCAACTAGTTACAACTAGTTGCAACTATTTTCAACTAGTTGCAACTATTTTCAACTACTTTCAACTAGTTACAACTAGTTGCAACTACATATTATTGGTTTGGGTGATTTTGGTGGATTTGGGTTGCAAGGCCCCGCAAGGGCATATTCAACTGAATGCAACTGAAATCAGAAATATATATATATATATATATATATATATATATATATATATATATATATATATATATATATATAATAGAGTTCAAAAATGAGGTCGAAAATGACAACTGACAAATGGAACTTGAAATCAGAAATTTAGTTGCATTCAGTTGCAATTAGTTGCAAATTTAGTTGAATATGCCCCTGCGGGGCCAGGAAACCTAAATCCACCAAAATATCACCCTTCTTAAATATATATATATATATATATATATATATATATATATATATATATATTAGAGTTCAAAAATGAGGTCGAAAATGACAACTGACAAATGGAACTTGAAATCAGAAATTTAGTTGCATTCAGTTGCAATTAGTTGCAAATTTAGTTGAATATGCCCCTGCGGGGCCAGGAAACCTAAATCCACCAAAATATCACCCTTCTTAAATATATATATATATATATATATATATATATATATATATATATATATATATATATTAGAGTTCAAAAATGAGGTCGAAAATGACAACTGACAAATGGAACTTGAAATCAGAAATTTAGTTGCATTCAGTTGCAATTAGTTGCAAATTTAGTTGAATATGCCCCTGCGGGGCCAGGAAACCTAAATCCACCAAAATATCACCCTTCTTAAATATATATATATATATATATATATATATATATATATTAGAGTTCAAAAATGAGGTCGAAAATGACAACTGACAAATGGAACTTGAAATCAGAAATTTAGTTGCATCCAGTTGCAAATTTAGTTGAATATGCCCCTGCGGGGCCAGGAAACCTAAATCCACCAAAATAGCCACCACCTTAAAAAAAAAAAAAAAAAAAAAAAAAAAAAAAAAAAAAAAAGGAAAAAAAGTCGGCTGCGTGTGTTATCAGGGGGAGGAGAGAGAAATTGGGGGAGGGGGAGAATTAGGGTTAGTATTTTTGCAATTTGAAACTTAGTTTAGTAAAATTGCAAATAGTCTTTCTTAACAAAAGTAAATGTGCAAAAATTTACTTTTTCTTATTTATTTTTCAAAAGAGCCCAATAATTAAATCTGATTATTTTTCATCATATTTAAATAATATTTAATTAATTAAATTAATTGATTATTATTAATTAACCAATCAATTTAAATTAATTAAGATATTAGCTAAATAGATTTAAAATAATCAAATAAAATAAATTTCGAATTGAAAATAATTTATTAAAATTTTAAAACTATTTTTCGAAATTAAAAATAATTTTTCGAAATTTAAAAATGATTTTTTTGAATTTCTGAAAATAAAATTCGAATTTATAATAAAATTTGGAAAATAATTTTCCAAAATCATTTTCAGAATTTGGTTTTCAGATTTTGAAGATCAAATGGGCACTGTTCATCACCACCTTCACTGTTCTTCGTATGAATGCTTCGAAGAACACCACCTCCAACAATGGAGGTTTCCCAGATTCCGGTCACCGGAAAAACATTCCGGCAACCTCCGGCAACCCTTAAAACGCACAGTTTGCTACGTTTTTAAGTACGAAATCACTCCAAATCGTCTCATAAACACAACCTTACCATTCAATCAACCCCAGAATCGACCGAACTAAAAATCCGGCCAAAAACCGAACAATCCGGCGACCTTCAAAAATTAAAACCGGTGAACTCGAAATCGGTCACCAAATCAAACGTTCTATATACCAAATCGAAGCTTAGGAGTTAAATGACTCATATCTAACATCAAGAACATCAAAAAAAATCATCCAAGAACCCAGAAAATCGAAATCAAAGTTCACCCCCACAAAAACTCGATTTCATATCTAGGACATGAAAAATCAAATAAAAATCATCATAAAATTGCTGGGATCATAAGCAATCTATGCATACTAACCACATCAACAACAAATCACTAAACAATCCACACCAAATTAAACAAGTTCGAAAATTAAAATAAAAAAAACAAATTTTCGAACAAATTAATTTTGGTTATGAACACCTACATAAACATGTAGTAGAGATCAAGAGCTTCAGTTTGGTTACCCATATGAACGATTTGGATGCCGGAATCACTGTCAAAAGTGTGTTTGATCTCCAAGAACACCAAGAACAAATATTAGAGAATTTCCAGAAAATAAATCAAAAAGTCTGATTTTCTAATTCTTTTAATAAATAAAAATAATCTGCTGCTATTTATACTCATCTGAAAATTAATACTCCAAAAATATTTTTAGCCCCTAATTAAAATTATTAAGCCTTAAAAATAATTTTTATGGGATAAAAATGTAAAATTTTTATTTTAAAACAAATATAATATAAATGTCAAAATTTCCCAAACATTACGAATATTACAAAAATTACAAAATAATACATTTTTGAACATCCCATTAATTTCGAAAAATAGTTTTATGAAAAACAGGGTCTCGAATTCAATACAGGGGCTGGGTCCGAAAATTAAAATGCGAAATAACTGTATTCTAAAAATATAAAAATTACAGAAAAATAGAATAAAATAATCTATGCTACACAGAAGTCACATAACACGTATGGGATAATTTCCCTATTTTATAAAAATCAAAACGCGTTTAAATGCATTAAAAATAAACTAACACACATTAAAATCAACTAAAAATATATTTTAATATAATAAATTACACGTAATTTTTCGGGTCGTTACAACTGATGCTGTCTCCACAATAATCTCTATCACTTTAAATGAATCCACTTGCTTTAATGTTGAACTGGGGCATGATCAGTTAACTGAATCTTCTTCCAGTGTAGGACATCAAAACTACAGATTGACTTTCTTCTTTCTTCTGACATATAGTACTTTGAGAGATTCTTGAGATAGTGACCATTAATTACTAGAGCCGGCAATTTGGTACTGTTAGGTCCAAATGTGTTGTAGAGGGGGGGTGAATACAACTTTTCGAATATGAGAAGCAATAAATACGATGCAATAAATGAACACGCAGATTCAAGGAATATATTTCTTATATATAACTTGAAATGGTTGCTACAACATTCATTACAAAGTATAACAGAAGTTCAGAGAGAAGTGAATGATACTAAGCTCTGTGAATGCACTCTCTCTCTTTTTCTTGTGTTTTCCTCAACTATTGCTCTCTAACATAAAACATCACACAAGTACTTCTATTTATACTACATGTAATCTATGTCCTGTAGTCTTCAAAGACTAAGATATACGTGGCCCAATGATGTCCACATAAATCTTGCCTTATCTTGAAAGCTTGGAAATCTGCCAATCAGAAGATGCCATGTGTCATGTTGAAGCTGCACTCTAAGTAGAACTTCTACTTGAGAATTTCTACTTAGCCATCTCGAATTTCTAAGTAGAACTTCTACTTAGAAATATTCTACTTGGTCATCTAGAATATTTAGTACTTAGAAAATATTCTGGTCTTCAACTTGAAACTTCAATGCACATCATGAACTTGTGATATCTTCATGTCTTCTTTATTCTTCAGCAAGTTCTTGAACATGGATCTTTATTACTGACATAAACTTGCTATCAATGTCCTGACACTTGATGCACTGGTCTGGTTCATAAGTGACTAGTCTTGATAGTGTTTCTGCTTCTTGAATAAATTACCATATTCACTTAGTAACGTGGCTTTCCAAAGTTTGCTTTCCTTCTTGTTCACTTGAAATCAATTGGTCTTGTTGATACTGATAGTTATGATCTTGATTCTCGATTTCTCAAATCACTGAGGCATGAACAACTTTGACTTGAACTTCTCTCAATGATTTCTTCTTGGCTTGATCATAGTTAACATGTTCAATTGTATCAATTACCTTGTCTTCATTTAGTGTTGATTCCTTGTGACTTCTTGTTCTTGATTGTCTTCTAGTTAAGTATCTTTTCCTTTAATTGAGTTACATTAGTTATAGTGTTACAAGTTTACACACTCTGCCTTTCAATCTCCCCCTATTTGATTGTCTAACAATGACATTCAAATTAATGAAGGATAACTCAACTAAACAATGAGACGAGAAAAGATAATTAACATTACATTCTTGAATAATATACAATTGAAAAGTACTTGAAAACAATACAAAGAACTTAAACTAGAATCAGAATTCGAACCTCGAATTAAAGATCATTTGAATGATTCCTATCACCTGGATTATTTCATATCTTTTAGTCAAACTTATATCACCTTATTGGATTCACTCTAAGGTGAATTTTCCTCAAGTGAGTTAAAGCAACCGAAAGACATGAAGTTTTTCCAACTTCAAGTTCACACCACTCTGGCCTTTAACCCTAATTCCTTTTCCTCTTCCTAGCTTCAGCAGCTTGGTCTTTCTCTTCTTTCTGCCTTCTTCGCTTCTCCTTCTGCTGCTGTTCTTTCTTGTACACTGGATCGTGAAGCTGCTCCCACCTAGCATTCAACAGACTTACAGCTTCCATTTCTAGAGGATTCTTGGGCTCTGGGTGAGGATGTTTGAAAAGCCTTCTGAGTTTGTCCACCTCCTGAGTAGTCCTGATCTTTGGAATGTCCTCAAAGTTCTTCATTATAAGCTTAGGTTTCCAATGAGCTTTATCAGCTTTAAACTGACAATAGATCATTTTGGGATAGCCCTTGACACGGTTAGTATTGTGGACATTAGCCGCATCTTTCTCCATTCGCTTCTTTTCCACTACTACTTCAGACAGGTAACTCATGAGTCTCTGCTTTTCTTCCACATACTTATCTTCCACTTCGCCCCATTTGAACACATATAATACTCTCTCCAGAAATGCAGCATGTTGAGTCTGCAGCAGCCATTTTCTACTCATATGCAAGAGTGTTTGATTCTGGTCTGCATCTATGAATACTAAAGCATCAGCCGTATCATTAACAAAAGCGTGTATCCAGTATACACTATCTCTTCCTGGAACGCCAACTGACTCCCTTATCTCTCCTTGTTCCAGTGCTCCAGAAGGAAGAGTCAGAGCTTCATCTACACTCTTCATTGCTTGAAGAATATTCCATTTTTTTCTATTAGCTCTGGCTCAATCTTCACGTTGTCGAGAGGGTTTGGAGCAATGATATCACACTTCCACACCTCATTGCTCTTCTTGAATATGACTCTTTCAATGATCTTCACTGATTTTTCTTTAAGCTCAGAAGCGAACCCCTTACTCATCATTTGTCTACAGATGGCTTTAAGAGATTCCACTGAAAATTCCATTAAATCCTTTTCCTCCATGCTAACCCTCTTCATTTTCCTGTCAACTACCATCCGGACAACATTAGGATATGCTGAAAATTCTGGACCCTTGTCCTCTGCTAGCTGCATTAACTGATCCCTATACAGAATGCTTAGCTTCTCAGATTGAGAGTATTGAATTTTTGTTGCTAGCAAGAACAACTCTGACGCAGATCTTCTCGTTATGAATTGGTCATCCACATATAGGAAAGACATTGGGACTCCTTCTACCAAAGACAATATAACCTGCCACTCCTTAAGCGTTGCATTGTATCCAACCCTGACTTTAGAAATTAATCTCTTCAATGCACTTATATAGTCCGCAGTCATTGGATTCTGCAAATTCAGGTTGTAGAACAGATCATCTGCCTCCTTGTTATGAACTCCTTTTACACAGGGTCCCATAAATATCTTCCTTGCTTCATCCCACTTCTGCCCTAACCTTCTTTTGTCCAGATCAACTTGAGGATCAGCTAGCCTTGCAAGCTCATGATCGTATTGCTTCCCTTGTAGCTCCACTTTCTTTTCTAGAAACACAGCACGTTCTTGCATCATCTTCATTTTAAGGAACTCAGCTTGTTCCAAGGCTAACTGTTGAGACTTAAGGGTTTCCTCATCAACAGTAACTTCTTCAGGCATTCCGAAAGACATCCCAGCACCTCCACCTTGATCCTTCAAAGATCTCTTTATAGCATGTTCCAAAGGTACGTCTTCCATATCAGAATCTGAGTCATGTGCCTTCTGTACTGTTTCCTGATGACTCAGGTCAACGAATGATTCATCTTGCTCAACCATTATTGCCTTACCCTTTCTCTTCCTCAGAGCCTCTTCATCAACAGACGGCTCAATTTCTATTTCCTTGACAAGATCAGCACGTTCTTCAATTTCTTTGATATGAACTGCCTGCTGTCTCGTCTCCTTTCCACTCTCCCCCTTAGGTGAGTTATCCTGAACTCCACCTTGGTCTTCAGATCCACCAGCTGCATAAGAACCTCCAAAACCAGAACCAGAGACTCCTGCTCCACTAGCACCACCTGCACCAGCATCGGAGGGAGGTTGTTAAGGCTCGAAACACTTCGGGGGCACAAAACTTCTGATTGCGAACATAACTCTACTGATCTCCACAGCCATTGTATGCATTGAAGTCTCCATTTCTCCCATCCTCTCATTCAGAGTGCTTCCCAAGACACCACCAGCATGGCCCAAGTCATTGACCTTGTTTGTCAAAGCATCAAACGTTGTAGCTTGACTTGCCATTCTTGCTGCGCAGTCATCAAGAGCCCTTTGATTGTTTCCAATGTTAATCCCTAACTGCCCCATCGTCTGCCCAAACTGCTTCATCTGATTTTCCATAGAAGTCATACGTGTATCAAGATTTTCAATGTTAAGGGACGGTGTTTGGTTTAGGTGACCTCGCTCTAATACTCGTTCTGTTAGTATTTGGCGCTCGGTTTCGGGCCTTAAAAATGAAGGTCCCTCTCTCCCTAACCTCTCACACACACTCCCTGTCTCACGCTCGTGTATGTCTTCAATGAGTGATCCAAAATATGAAGCAGTACCTGCAGAAACTGGATAAGCAATATAATTGGCAGTTATGGGATCAATTTCTGTTGTTTCCTGAGTTGGAATCTCAGGCTGAGAGGCTACAAAGTGTTCTTGTACAGCATCAGAACCGATCCTCTTTGCAGCATCAGTACGTACCGGTGAAGGTACGGCTGAAGGTCTTAAAACTTCATGTCCTTTTGAAGCAACAGTATCTCCAAAAGGTACATCATCCTCACCAAAATCCCTATGTGCAGATTGTTCAAGGGGAGAACCACTCTCGTGAGGTGGAGTGATTGCGTGTGACACACTAGGGTTTGACTGATGTTTAGAAGTAGCAGCAAGAGAAAATTTGGCTTTCTTTCGAGTAAGAGGCTGCTCTTCGGGGTCACTCTCCTCATCATATCCTACATCTACATATGCTGGCTTTCTGGATTCCGGTGACAGGGGTGAACGAGAATAAGAATGTTTGACAGACTCAGAAATATAGCTCTCACCCTGGGATAGATCCTGCGGGCTAGCAGTCTATTGGGTTCCGGAATCAGATACATAGGAAGAGGAATGAGTAGTATGCAGAGAGAGATTACCTGATTCATTACCTTGTTCGTCATCGCTTTGCTCATCAGGAATCCCTTCAAATGCCTCAGCATGAGCAGACGGATTCTGAGCATATGATGAAACTTGCGATGATTCCGCCAAAGTGGTAACTCCTTCATCATATGTAAGCCACGTTTGTATGGTATCAGGAATTGACATCGGTTTTCCGTGATGTTTATCCTGATTAGCAATTGTTGAAAGTGACTTAGTGCCCATCCCTAGTGGTGTAGATGTTGGGCTTCTGGCAAATCCCTGTCTAACAGCAAGAGCATCCTTCGGTATTAAATCATTAATCAGCATTTGTAGGAACCGAGGAAACTAGTAGACAACATCTGTTGTGTTGAGGTCTCTGCTTGCAGGAGATCCCATTACAGCCACTATCTCAGAGAGAACTATGCGTCCATAATTTATATCCAGTTCTCTTGCTAGGGCAATTCCAAAGGTTTGCATGGGAATTGGAATTTGATGAAAATCTTTTTCGCGTGCCCGAAAACATTTTGTGATAGCCTCGAAAAAGTAATTCCATTCCACATGAAAGAATTGTTTTTGGATGTTTCCAGTGATCCGGCCATTCGGAGTATAACATCCTATTTCTTCAAAGAATCTGAGGCGTTCTGCAGCTGTAGGTTCTGGATCATAAGTATCTTTTATCGGGAATTCCAGAACCCTGTTGACAATTTCTTCAGTCACCTCATATTCCTGACCCGCTAAGGTAAACCTGAAACCATAGGGGGTTGTTTTGCTCCCAAAAGTAACCGCACTAGTCCATAATTGCTGTAAAGCATCATGGACTAGTGTAGGTTTAGCAGTAAAAGCATGGCTAGCTTTGGAGTACAAATTGAGAAATTGTATCCAAAACTTAAAGCGCGGGAGTTGATCACCAATTTCCGTAGAAATATTATAAAAATTGTTTTTAGCAAGTGAAAATTGGTGAACCATTTTAATTAAAATGTTTTTCCTTTTAAAAAAAATTGAAATTTAATTTGAATTTTCGAAAAACAATTAATTAAAGAATTATCAGTTATAGCCCTTTTAATTTAACTAGAAGACCAAAAGGCACTCTTGAGAAATTAAACTACGGGTTATAGACAATAATCACTGAGAGGTGAATAACAACAACCAATTAACGGAATCTGCAATGAAGATGTATATACGTGTGTGTATACCAGTGAAGTTATGTGTGAATACACCAGTGAAATCGTGTGTGTATATGCGTGTGTATATATCGAGGAAGATGAACAGATACACAAACACACAAACTCAGATATTAATAATCACTCAGATAATGGCAGTCTAAAATCGGGCATTAATTCGAGATCTGTATGAGTTCAATCACAAAAATCACGAATCAGTGGTTGTAACTTTGAAATCGCCTATTTGTATGTGGAGGCTGCTGTAAAAATGAATTAGGTAAAAGTGAATGAAAGCATCGAGTTAGAGATGTATATATAGGCATGAATGTGAAATGACAGAAATGCCCCTGTTAAAAAGAGTGAAAAACATTAAGTACATACAGGGAACACTTAAGTCGAACTCTATCTCGAACTTCTTAAGTCGAATTCTATCTCGAAATTTATCAAGTCGAACTTCGAGATGAATTTCGAGATAGGTTAACTCGAACAAACACTTTTAACTATTTATGCAGCAAAACCACCAGGGAAACCTATCTCAAAATTTCAAGCTGAAATTCGAGATAAGTTTCGAGTTAGAAGTTAACTCGAAAAATCCCCTTAACCAACTGAGAACTCTATCTCGAACATCAAGTCGAAATTCGAGTTGAGTTTCGAGATAGAGACTAACTCGAAGTTATTAACTAAGTCGAAGTTATTCTCTCAGACTTGATCTTTTCAAAAAATATCCCCAGTAAGATAGACATTATCTGGAATATTTTGAAGAAAGAAATAGGCACACTAGTAACTCGAATTCGAATTTCGAGATGAATTTCGAGATAGAGACTAACTTGAAATTCTTCCCAGACTTAGAATTTTCAAAACTTCACTCTGGAAGCTCAAATCGAAATCCAAGTAGAATTTCGAGATGAGTTTCGAGATAGAGACTAACTCAAAATTTTGAAGATACTTAGAATAATTTGACAATTCTTCTTGAAAAACTCAACACTTAATATTGCCAAATTAATATAAATATCAATTCAAGGATTTTAATATATGACATAATTAAAACATTCCTTGATAATTCTAAGGCCTCTAATTACATGAAAAACACAGGTAAATTCATCTAAAAATCATGCAAAATTTAGAATATTATGAATTTAACTCCCCCTATGATCATGCAATCTAATAAGCATAAATTCAAAGATTTGTGCTATAAAAGACACTTAAAACACAATGAATTCATGTAAAATGACACTATATGCACCCTATAACAATCATTAATTAGGCATTTTAAAGTCTAAGCACATAATGATTAAGTAGCTTGCATATACAAACATAAACATGGATTTTACAGATAGAAGGCTTTACTAACTTGTGTTAAGCATTCCCAATTCACCAACCAATCTATTGAATGTTACTTCATCAAGAGGTTTGGTGAATATATCTGCAACTTGTTGCATTGTGGGCACGAAATGTAGCTCCACAGTCCCCTCCTCGACATGTTCTCTTATGAAGTGATACCTGATGTCGATGTGCTTGGTTCTTGAGTGATCTACAGGATTGTTGGTTATGGCAATGGCACTTGTGTTGTCACACATAATTGGAATTTTCTTGTGCTCCATGCCATAATCCTTCAATTGGTTCCTCATCCACAGTATTTGAGCTACACAGCTTCCAGCAGCAATGTACTCAGCTTCAGCAGTAGAAGTAGATACTGTATGTTGCTTTTTACTTTGCCAGGACACCAATCTTCTGCCAAGAAATTGACAAGCACCAGATGTGCTTTTCCTATCAATCCTGCAACCTGCATAGTCTGAATCTGTATAGCCAATTAGATTAAAACCTGTATCTCTTGGGTACCAAATCCCTTGATTTGGTGTGCCCTTGAGATACCTAAAAATTCTTTTGACGGCTATGAGATGTGATTCTCTAGGATCCGCTTGGAATCTTGCACATAAACAAGTCGTGAACATTATATCGGGTCTACTTGCAGTTAAATAGAGAAGTGAGCCAATCATACCTCGATAGCTTGTGATGTCAACTGGTTTACCTGATTTGTCTTCATCAAGCTTCGTGGCTGTTGCCATGGGAGTCTTAGCTGCTGATGCATCTTCTAGACTATACTTCTTGAGTAAATCTCTGACGTACTTGGATTGACAGATAAAGATACCATCTTTTTTCTGACTGATCTGTAATCCAAGGAAGAAGGACAGCTCTCCCATCATGCTCATCTCGTATTTCTCTTGCATTAGCTTAGCAAATTTCTCGCACAAGCGCTCATTAGATGACCCGAAGATAATATCGTCCACATAGACTTGAACAAGTATTAAATCATTCTTCACATTTTTATAGAACAATGTTTTGTCAATTACTCCCCTAGTAAAGCCACTTTCAATTAAGAATAAGGATAGGGTTTCATACCAACATCTTGGGGATTGCCTGAGGCCATAGACAGATTTGAAGAGAAGATACACAAAATCTACAAGTTCTGGATCAATGAAGCCAGGCGGCTGTTCCAGATACACCTCTTCTTCTAACTCTCCGTTCAGGAAGGCACTTTTCACGTCCATCTGAAAAACCTTGAAGTTCTTATGTGCTGCAAATGCCAAGAACATCCTGACTGCCTCAAGTCTTGCAACCGGTGCATAGGTCTCATCATAATCAATTCCTTCTCGCTGAGAATAACCTTTTGCAACCAAACGAGCCTTGTTTCGAGTTACAAGTCCGTTTTCATCCATTTTATTTCTGAATACCCACCTAGCTCCAATTACTGATTTGTTCTTTGGTCGGGGTACCAGTTTCCAAACTTTCTGCCTTTCAAACTGATTGAGTTCCTCTTGCATTGCAATCACCCAATCAGCATCACCAAGAGCTTCTTCTATTTCTTTAGGTTCAAGCTTGGATAAGAACCCAGAATATAAGCAAATATTAGCCAGTTCAGCTCTTGCAGTTCTTCTAGTAGACACACCAGCATCTGGATCACCAATAATTAATTCAAACGGATGGTCTCTATTCCATACCCGTTCTCTTGGAAATTGTCTTGATGATTCAGCTTGACTTTCTGAGTTGTGGTGCTGACTACTTTGATTATTTTCACTAACTCCCCCTGAGTTAGTGCCAGCTCCTACAAAACTAGAGTCAACTCGACTCGAGCCTTGAACAGTAGTCCTTGAGCTGCTATTTACTCCCCTTGAGTTGTTGTCGGTTCGTACTGAAGAAGTCTCTCCTGATCTTGTAGAATTAGCTTGTTCACTAGACTCAGGTTCTTCACGTACACTTGGAACATTTAATGGGACAACCAACTCAGGTTCATCTTCAAGTTCTTCTAAGTCCAGATTCTGAAATTTTAGGGACTCAGGTTCACTAGAATCTCTTAAAATTGATGGGAGTTTGGTATCGTCGAATCTGACGTTGTAGCTTTTAGTCACTTTTCGATCATTCACTAAGAACACCCTATAAGCTGCCACCACATCTGTGGAGTAACCAACAAAGATTCCTTCACGAGCTTTTGCTGCAAACTTGCCTAGATTTTCATCATCTATAAGTACATAGCATTTTGCTCCAAAGACATGAAAGTATTTGATTGTTGGTCTTCTGCCATTCATTAGCTCACATGGTGTCTTTTCTTTATCTTTTATGATCAAGGATCGATTTTGAGTGTAACACACGGTACTCACTGCTTCTGCCCAGAAGTATAGAGGAAGTTTCGAATCATACAACAAAGTTCTTGCTGCTTCAACCAATGTTCTATTCTTCCTTTCAACTACTCCATTTTGCTGTGGAGTTCTCGGGGCTGAATACTGACGACGTATTCCCTTAGATACACAGAAGTCATTCAGCATTGCGTTTTTGAATTCAGTGCCATTATCTGATCTAATCGTCTTCACAGTAAGTGTTGAAACATTCTCAATTTGAGTGATGTGATCAATGATTAGGAAAGGTACTTCGTCTTTCGTCATTGCGAACAATACCCATGTATACTTGGAAAAATCATCCACGATTACCAATGCATATCTTTTCCTAGACAAAGATAGGACATTCACTGGGCCGAACAAATCCATATGAAGAAGTTGCAGAGGCTCAGTAATACTAGAAATTTCTTTGCTTTTATGCGATGCTCGCTTCGACTTTCCCATTTCACAAGCTTCACAGAGTCCTTTCGGAGCGAACTCCATTTGAGGTAGATCTCTCACCAATTCTCGCCTCGCGAGGGCATTCATCATTTTGAAGTTTAAGTGAGATAACTTTTTGTGCCATAACCAGCTTTCATCATCCGAGGCTTTGCTGTAGAAACAGGTGACCTCATTCTGATTTGCTGAATCCATGTCTGCAACAAAAAGATCTGCCTTTCGAACTCCTCTCAAAGCCAGTGAGCCTTCCTTGATGTGAGTGATTGATACACCTTTCTTGTTGAAGACAATTTCGTAACCTTTGTCACAGAATTGACTGATACTCAACAAATTGTGCTTTAATCCCTCAACATAGGAAATATCTTCAATGATGACATTGCCAGTTTTCAGTTTGCCATATCCCTTTGTCACACCTATGCTATCATCTCCAAAGGTAACATAAGGGCCAGCTTTCATAACCAACTCTGTAAGCAGGGACTTGTTTCCAGTCATATGCCTCGATGCTCCACTGTCTAGCACCCATATAACTTTATTTCTATTCTGCTTAACGCCCTGCAATGACAGATTGGTTAGACATTCTTCGGAACCCAACTTTGATTGGGTCCGGCTTTTTGATAAGATCGAGAATCAACAGATTTAACAACAGGAGATGCACTTTTCTTAACATTACTAGAGCTTTCGACTTTCTCCTTTCCTTTCTCAGACTTGACATGTTTGTCAGTCCTAGGAGAAGGTTTGTCACTCCTAACTTTAGGAGGACTGACAGTCTTGGCTCTCACATGCTTTTTCTTGATGTTTGAACTAGCAGCAGTATTTGAGCATGACTGGCTAGATGCATTCATTAAATTCACAAAAGTTTGCATGATATTAAAAGTGCATGGCATACAATTAGGTTGACCACACTGTGCATGATTCGGATGCAGATTATTCATTGTATGTGTGGCAGGCATGGCATGTGCAGCAGGAACATTTATGATAGCTTTACATGCATAAGAAAGATGTTCAGTAGATTTGCAGTGATAACATGCTTTCTTTATCCGTTCAGCCTTAACCTCTTTTATGCCTTTCTTCCCTTGTTGTTTAAGGGCCTTAGCTCCTATTCCTGGTCTAGATTCATCTCTAGGGAAATTGATTTTAACTTGTTTGATAGGAGTTATAGGTTGTGCTTTCTGGCGATCTTCCATCTCAATCTCATATCTAGCTATCAATTCAGTCTCTTCTTCTTCTATTCTAGGAACAAGGTGTTTGTAGATGGGTTTGACAGAAGATTTAAAAATGCTAGGAATTTCATTTTTAAGGTCACTGGAACTAGTGTCGATAGGTCTCTTCCCTTCTTTCTTAGAAAGGTTAGAATAGTCAAGTCCTACACCTACTCCAGTTATCTTCTTAAATATGTCATTATCTACATACACTTTACTAGCAGCTAGTTTGTAAGCTTCGCATTTAGTTTCTAACTCAGCTAGTTTGTCCCTAAGACATGCTTCTACTTCTTCCTTAAGTACGAGCTTGTGTTCCAAAGATTTAATAAAATCTCTTAGGGAAGTATCTACAGTGCAAGCAGCCTCTAACTCTTCCACTTTTGCCTCAAGCATTCTGCTTTTGGCGACAAGTGTTTTCTGTTCCTTTTGAGAAGTGTCTAGGCTTTTGCACAACATATAGATCTCTTCGCTAAGAGCCCCGTTCTGTTCCTTATAATCATCAATGGACATTTCTACTTTAAGGGTTAGAACTGGTACCTCTGGTTCCTCTGATGTCTCAGCCATGAGGGCAATGTTTGCTACATGAGTAACATCTTCCTCATCTGAATCATCCCAAGTTCTTCCTTCTGTTACTAATAAAGCTCTTTTTCCATGTCTTTCCTTCACCAGCGATTCATACTTGCTTTTGAGGGCTTCATAGGTCTCTTTTGGATAAGTCTGTTTAGGCTTTTTGCAGTCCGTAGCAAAGTGTCCAGCTTCTCCACAGTTATAGCATTTGAACTTCATTTTGAAATCCAAAGGAGATTTGTAGCTGGTATTCTTGCCTTTACCTTGGTAGCCTGACGAACTACCACCACCCCTAGCAGCCCGATAGTAAGATGAAGAATTTCTCTGTGGTCGGTTGCTCTTTCTGAATCTCATGTTGCTGAACTTCCTTGCCATGTATGCCACGACACTATCGTCCATGTTGTCCAACTCTTCTTGGGTGAAGTAGTCATCATCACTGTTAGATGTGCACTCGTCATCATTATCAACTTGATGTGGTGCAAGTGATGATTTAGACTTTGCTGCAACCATTGCCTTCTTAGACTCTTCCTCATCAGCAACTAATCCTGATGCAGTTTCTTTTCCTTTTGAATCATTGTCCCATGCTTGATCTTGAAGTGTCTCCAGCTCATAGGTCTTTAGTATTCCATAATATTCTTCCAGAGAAGTTGTATGCAAATCTCTGGTTTCTCTGATTGCGTAGACCCTATGTTCAATGCTCTTTGGCTGGTTCCTCAGATATCTCGTATTGGTCTCAACCATGGGGAGAGTAACACCTCTCAGATTCAAATCCAATACCAATTGACTGAATCTTAGATAGACGTCTATTATGCCTTCTCCTTTTCTTATTCTGAAGGTGTCATACTCCATCTTGAGTATAAGTGTCTTGTTGCTTCTAACCTCTGCAGATCCTTCCATGACAACTTCTATCTTGTCCCAAATCTTCTTTGCTGTAGTCAGACCTTTGACTATGTTGAACATTTCATGATCAAGGGATTCCATCAAGGTTTGTCGTACGGAAGTATCATAAGCTATTTGCTCCTTGTCGGCATCTGAAAAATCCGCTGCCTTTTTAGGCTCGGACCGAGATGGTATAACCTCGCCTCCTTCCGTACGTGCAGGAATAGCCACCATTGGAACAAATTTACCCTTGTCAAGGACTTCCAGATATTCAAGGTTAACTGTCTCCAAGTAGAGTCTCATTCTGAAAACCCATTCTTCATAGTGATCTCGGTTGAACATTGGGATCTTGAATGTATTTTTAGGAGCCATTTCAATTCTGGTCACTAAAAAGTTTTTAAGTACCCAAGACTAGGCTATGTAGAATATATATGTAGAACTTCTGCCTAAGTCGAAATTTCTCTAAGTAGAAATTTTGCTCAAGTCGAACTTCACCAAGTAGAAATTGTCTAAGTCGAAATTCTATGTAGAAAATCTCAAGTAGAAATTATATGTAGAACTTTTGTCCTTAGAATAAATTTTCTGCAGATTACTTTAATATTGAATAAACAATATTATCTCTTTAACACCTTTTTGACTTTGATGCTTTACTCACCTAACCCACCTAACCCACGTGCTAGGTACTGAGTATGTCTTGTTACACTTTCGGCCGTGAATAATGCAAATCAAAAGTCCAAAAACACCTTTTTATTCTTTTACTATTTATCTGTTTGAAAAGGAGATCAAAAAGTTGTTGGGTTGTCTTCTTTGATAAGAACAGATGATGAACACTCAAGAACACCAAATATCAACGAACCCAGATTAATTCACAAAAATTAATTAAAATACACCCAAGCTAAATAATCACACCTGGAGTATTTAAATAATTTTTCGGATGAGTTTTCACTACCAACGAATTAAAGCACACTTTTCGAGAAAATGAAAAGTAGATCTAGAAAATGAAAACTCATTCTTCTACCAAACACAAGGATCTATGTTTTGTATGTTAAACATCCGCTCTGATACCAATTGTTAGGTCCAAATGTGTTGTAGAGGGGGGGGGGGGTGAATACAACTTTTCGAATATGAGAAGCAATAAATATGATGCAATAAATGAACACGCAGATTCAAGGAATATATTTCTTATATATAACTTGAAATGGTTGCTACAACATTCATTACAAAGTATAACAGAAGTTCAGAGAGAAGTGAATGATACTAAGCTCTGTGAATGCACTCTCTCTCTTTTTCTTGTGTTTTCCTCAACTATTGCTCTCTAACATAAAACATCACACAAGTACTTCTATTTATACTACATGTAATCTATGTCCTGTAGTCTTCAAAGACTAAGATATACGTGGCCCAATGATGTCCACATAAATCTTGTCTTATCTTGAAAGCTTGGAAATCTGCCAATCAGAAGATGCCATGTGTCATGTTGAAGCTGCACTCTAAGTAGAACTTCTACTTGAGAATTTCTACTTAGCCATCTCAAATTTCTAAGTAGAACTTCTACTTAGAAATATTCTACTTGGTCATCTAGAATATTTAGTACTTAGAAAATATTCTGGTCTTCAACTTGAAACTTCAATGCACATCTTGAACTTGTGATATCTTCATGTCTTCTTTATTCTTCAGCAAGTTCTTGAACATGGATCTTTATTACTGACATAAACTTGCTATCAATGTCCTGACACTTGATGCACTTGTCTGGTTCATAAGTGACTAGTCTTGATAGTGTTTCTGCTTCTTGAATAAATTACCATATTCACTTAGTAACGTGGCTTTCCAAAGTTTGCTTTCCTTCTTGTTCACTTGAAATCAATTGGTCTTGTTGATACTGATAGTTATGATCTTGATTCTCGATTTCTCAAATCACTGAGGCATGAACAACTTTGACTTGAACTTCTCTCAATGATTTCTTCTTGGCTTGATCATAGTTAACATGTTCAATTGTATCAATTACCTTGTCTTCATTTAGTGTTGATTCCTTGTGACTTCTTGTTCTTGATTGTCTTCTGGTTAAGTATCTTTTCCTTTAATTGAGTTACATTAGTTATAGTGTTACAAGTTTACATACTCTGCCTTTCAGGTACACGATACGAAAACATGACACGAAAATTACGGGTTTGGGTTGACCTTTACGGTACACGAACACGAAAGTACACGAACACGAAATTACACGGATGAATTTAGTGTCGGTTTTGGGTTTACCATTGGGTACACGACACGAAACGAAAATACACGAAATAAATAAATATTTAAATAATTTTATTCAAATTATATGAATACATTTTTTAAAATAATATTATATACATAATTTTTACATAAGATAAATACAAAATAGTTTCAAGTTTTAGTTTTACAAGACTTGAGCATACTTGATTCTTTATGACATAGTGACTTAAGACTCGACTAGTAAAAATTTAATATTTAAGTTTTTTTATTTTTATTCAAAAATTACACGAAACACGACACGAAATGTACACAAAATAAAGGTACACGAACACGAAACGAAACGAATCCTTAATGGGTCGGTTTTGGATTTGACATTACGTACATGAAATACGAAAGTACACGACACGAAAGTACACGAAACGAACGAATTGCCAGGTCTATTAATTACTTATTAAAATCTAATTTAAGTTGAGTTGTATCCTTGAACTACAAATAGGCTGAGTCAAATGCCTTTCAATCTCCCCCTATTTGTTTGTTAACAATTAACAAGCAAATTCCTAGAGAATAACTCAACTATCTCAACTTAAACTAGTAAATGATAAAACTGTAATTGCAAAGTAAATAATGAAAACGGTTCTGGTTTATATTTAACATTTCCAGATTCAAACATAAAAGATAAATACAAGATAGATGATCCCCTAGACTGATCATATTTCACATTAACCTATCTTGCTCTATCTAGCTCTAAAGATATTACATGTAGAGCTGTTCTTCATTTCTGACTGTCTTCCTTCATTATTTCTCCTTCTTTTGGTTCATCCAAGTCTGGAAGCATCTTGTGCAATTCTGCATCGACAACTAATTCTCTTCTGGATGATGACACAGGATGAACTAGTGGTGCTCCAACTAGTGATGTTCCAAGTGGTATTCCCAGTTTCTTTCTCAATTCACCTTGGAAAATCTTGTACTTCTTCATATTGTCTTGAGCATAAGATTGAAGATGATCTGTAGCTTAAATTTTCTTCCGAGATGAAAACCCATGATTTCGAAGAGCATATTCAACATGCACCAAGTGTCTGACATGATGTGCATGTAACTCACTTGTCTGAAGATTAACAGTGTGAATGATTTCTCCTATAAGAACTTTAACTTGAGGAGGGTCATCTATTATTTCAGGACCAGCTCTTTCAGCGAAATCTAGAAATTTTTCATGAAGTAGTACGCCAAGCTCATAAGATGTTTTGACTTTTGGTCTCAGCACCCAAAGCTCTGAAAGAGATCTCTCATAGAAGAACTGAAGAGATACTTTCTGTGATCCAAGCTTTTGACAATGAATAAAGATTAGCAGCACGTCCTTCGAATCACTTGCACAATTTATGCTTACAATTTCTGACTTCAAAGCTTTTAGATAATTGTTATGATTAGGATTCTTCTCTTTAAATCTTTCAAACATGTCACCTAGCTAGCCGACGATCATCATAGTCAGAAGTTTGTGGTGAGTCTATTATTCTTTGAGCACGTTCCCATTTATCACCACTCTTGTACCTGATGTACATCCTCCTTGCTTCAAGCTTTTGAGCATGTTGCTTTTGTAGAGCTTCCTTTTCAGCCTTTTGAAGCTTTTCATTATGAGCTATCTGTTCTAGTGTTTTCTTGAGTCTTTCTTCTCTCATTGCCAGATTAGCTTCATTCCGTTCAAGTTCTTTATTAGCCTCAAAATTCATCCTTTGTATATCAGCAGGATCAGGAACTACAGTCTCTTCATCATCCCAAAAACTGATATCTGGTTCACCAAACTCTTCACCATCATCAGAAAACTCCAAATCAGCAAAAATATCAACGTTATCAGGTTCACCTGTATAGTAGTAACCTTCTATAGTGTCATCCTTCTGTGCTGCTTGAGCTTTCTTCCCTTTGTCACCTTTATCATTCTTCTGAGTTTTATCTTCAAAAACTCCCCCTCTTGACTTGTCTCCAGCATCACTAGCACTAGCTCCCCCTTTTGACTTCTCCCCCTTAGTTGAGGAATCCTCTACAGATTTATCAAATGCACCACCTTCAGGGTCTTGCTCATCACCATCTCCACCTTTTCCTTCAAAGAATTCTACCTCTTCTGCTGTGGGTGTGATAGTTCGGCTAATCATGTTATATAAGTGTTTTAGCCCCTTACCTTGATGTGCATTCTGGGTTTCAATCCGATTAAGACGATCTTCAGTAGATAACTGATTTTCACGCACTTCTGTTTGAATGTCTTCAACTTTGTTGGAAAGAGCCGTGATAATTCTGTCTTGGGTAACTGTAATGTCTGAGGAGTCAGAGATTATCTGTTGTTGAGAGCGTTCAAGAGTGTTGATCTTGGTGTTGAATGCAGTCTTCATGATTTGGATATCATGCTTTACTCCCACAAGCTGACTATTGACAGAGGTGGATGAAGAAGACGGTCCATCCACTTGTGCTCGAAGTAAATTTGCTTCAGCTTTAGATGCTTCAAGTTCCTTTTCTAGAGCTTTAATCTTTTCTTCCAATGAACGAGTGTATGTGTCAGTGTGTGCACTCACCTGAATATCACGCGGAGTTGTACTCATCTCACGTGCATGTGTTTCACTCAATTTAGAGGTGATCCTCACATCACTCCTCACAATATCTTTAGCTATTCCAGAAGGTGTACCTGCAGGTAAAATCACCCTAGCCTCCTCTTGGAAGGTCAGTGGTGGTGCAATGGGAGTTCGCGAATCCCTTTCCTCAGTTATTTCTGTCATCTCATTTGGAATTGATGTCTGAATTACTTCAGTGACAGAAAAACCAAGTTGCCTTCCACTTTCTCCAGTTGAAACTGCGAGTGGAAACTCCCTTAAGGGATCCAGGTATGTTCCACCTGGGAGGGGAGATGATGATTCTATTATTAGTGGCTCAGAATCAAAATTTCCCTCGTAAGCCTGTGAAGGCTCCTCTACCGTATATATGGTAGGCACTGTTTCAGTTTCTATGTGCTCTCCTCGCTGAGTGTCCCTATCTTCATCCATTTCTACATGTTCACCCATTATTAGTAATAATAGTGGGGTTGTGCTTGACACATTACAGGATGCCATGGCCGACTGGCGAATTTCAATGGACACATCCTGTTGAGAGAATGGTTCCAGTAACTGTTCATTTGCCATTTCAAAGTCCATAACCTTTTGGGAGGATATGGATGAGATTACAGTTGCCTCGGTTTGATTTCTACTCTTCTTTAGTAGAGACAGAGCTGTGGGATCACTCAATTCTTCATTACTTCTCTTATTACTTCTAGGCCGCAATTTTATACTGTAATGGAATAATGTAGTTGCTTTTGACTTTGTGTTTGGCTCTATGACCTTGGTTAGAGATTTTGGTTCTATAATCCCTTGGTCAGTCCTATCAACCACTTCGGTTCCAGAAGAATGAGATAGAGATTGAGAAGAAGTTTCAAGGTTTGAAAGCAATACCTGGTCAGCAGATGTTACATTATCTCCAGCTGTAGTGAGTTGATCTTCTTGAGATTCAACTACTTGTTCAGGTACATTTGGCTTTGGAACAGGTTGAGGTTGCTCAATAGCAATTTCCAGTGGTTCAATGACTGGTTCTGGTTGCTCAGGAGCAGGTTCAGGCATCACTGGAAGATGTATGAAAGTAGACATGTACTGAGTTATAAGAACTGGTACATTGTTATAAGCATTTTGTTGTGAGACAGTTCTTGTGTGAAATCTTTTGTGAAAAGAACTTGAATCTGCAGCTTCCTCATCAACAAATGAATTCTGTATCACTTCAGGGACCAAATGATTAAAGATAAGAGTGAAAAACCTGGGATAATACAGTGAAACTTTTGAACCATTAGTAAAACTCTTCTTAGCATTTATGATTCTTCTGAACATGTTCTTCCAAAGAATTTTACCTATATCAATCCTTCGATTGTAAGCAACTGAATAACCAATATACTGAATCAGAGAAGGTATATTTGAAAAAGAAGTTTGAGCACAGTTAGCAAAAACTCTAATTAAAGTGTCAAATACTAAATACCATTCAGCTACCAACCATTTTTCGGCAAGTTACTCAATTTCAACTGGCCCTGATAATTAATGCTAGTGAAAAACTGAGTCAGTTCATTATTTGAAGGTTTAGCAACAAATTCAGCAGTAGGAAAATTCAACACTGTCTTAAGCACTGATTCATCAACCCTGTACTGAGATTCCCCAACTGTGAATGTGAAGGAATTAGTCGCTTGAGAGATAATAGCTGTAGTGCACATTAGACGTAGAGGCTCAATTTTCATTGGAGCGTCAAGAGATAAAGCACTGCTGATGAATGGTTGTTCGTTCAAGAAACGAATCCAAGGTTTAAATTGTTCAACCAAACATTCTTCCGGATCATAAAATTCAACCAAGTTGTGCTTAACCAGTTCGAAATTAACAGCCATTTTAATCCATATTTTAAGCTTTTGAAAATCTTTGATTTTAGCAAAATATCCAATTAAACTGAATTAATCCGAATTAATAATTATTTAAAAATTCGAAAAATTCCAAAGTTCTTCAAAAATTCTGAAAATCTCAGGATATGATTTGGATATACACACAAACACGTATGTATTTTTAGTTTTCTAAGAATCAAAGCCAATATCTGGAAATTTCAGATCGAAATTTTCAATTTTCGAAAAACAAAGTCACCAAGAACTCGACCAAATCGTGATTTTGAACGGTTAAAACAGAGTTTTTTATGCAAGAAATCAATGGGTGTTCTTAGTTTGTGATTTGGTTGAAATTTCGAGTCGAAAATCCGGCAGCAATTCGACTCAAGAAGGCGTGTATATTGTGTGTATATGTATCGAAATAGTACTCTGTGACTTAACACGAGAGTGATAATTTGAGAAATAATGTGACTAGAGATAATATAGACTGTGTATACATGACCATCTATACTATTACCGACTATCTATACTATTTCTCACATTATTCCTACATTATTTCTAATAACTTATACTATTACCGGCAGTTTATACTATTGTCGCACTCTATACTATTAATCACATTAATTCTATATTATTACTAAGAACTTGTACTATTACCGACACACTATACTATTTCTAAGAATTATTATATTATTACCGAAAACTATATTATTACTCACACATCAAACTATTACCGACTTACCTATATTATTACTACTAATAATTATGTACTATTTCTAATAAACTAGCTATTACTGACCCTCTAAACTATTTACAAAATTAACAGATTATTTCTAAGATCTGTACTATTACTGACGGAAGCAAAAAGTAAATTATTTACAGAAAAACACACTATTTCCTATAATCTATATTATTACTAATATACATACTATTACAAATTATCACAATCAGACTTAGACAGATCAAAAATATGTATAGATAATACACTTAGTACATTACAATATTTAACTAGGATGATCATAGGTTGTCCCTTAAACGGAAACGAAACAATAATAACAGAAGAACAAACACTACAAAGAAAATATATACACACATTTTTTTTTTAATTTTTTTAATTTTTATTATTATTATTATTATTTTAAATGACTATTAGAACAAACAATACCAAGATTAAAAGAAGTAAATAGAAACATATTAAGATAATAATCATAATGATTTGAGAATTAACAAAAAAACAATGTAAGTTGATTAAATAATTATACAAGTGATTCTAACAATAAATATTAACAAAGTAATCACTTATAAATTATTAAAGAGCAAACCTCAGATATTAACTAGTTTAATTACTAGGACTATTTAACATACCCAATTCACCAACAATTCTGGTGAATGTGGATTCGTCAAGAGACTTAGTAAAAATATCTGCTGTTTGTTCTTCCGTGGGTACAAAATGTAACTCCACGGTACCATTCATGACATGCTCTCGAATAAAATGATACATGATGTCAATGTGCTTGGTTCTCGTATGCTGCACAGGATTGTTTGAAATAGCTATGGCACTTGTATTGTCATACAAGATAGGAATATTGTTAAGTACAATGCCATAATCCCTTAACTGATTCCTAATCCACAATATCTGAGCACAACAGCTTCCAGCAGCTATATATTCAGCTTCAGCTGTGGAGTTGGAAACTGTTTGCTATTTCTTGCTGTACCAGGAAACCAATCTACCACCTAGGAATTGACAACTCCCAGAGGTGCTTTTCCTATCTACAACACTTCCTGCATAATCTGAATCTGTATATCCAACAAGATTAAAACCAGAATCTTTAGGGTACCAGATGCCTAAGTTAGGCGTACCCTTAAGATATCTTAAGATTCTTTTAACAGCAATGAGGTGAACATCTCTAGGATCCGATTGGAACCTTTCACACAAACATGTAGCATGCATAATATCCGGTCTACTTGCAGTGAGATAAAGTAATGAACCTATCATGCCTCTGTAGCTTGTGATATCTACCTTGGCAGAATTTTCACATGCTCCAAATTTGACAGCTGTTGATGATGGTGTTCTTGTTGAAGATGAGTCCTCCATTTGATATTTCTTGAGGAGCTCTCTAACATACTTGGATTGACAGATAAATATCCCATCTGTCCTCTGACTTACTTGCAATCCAAGAAAGAACTTCAACTCACCCATCATGCTCATTGCAAATTTACTCTGCATTAACTTAGAAAATTTCTTGCAAAGAAGATCATTAGTAGACCCAAATATTATATCATCCACATAAATTTGAACTAATATAGTATCATTCTTATGTTTCTTTGTAAAGAGAGTTTTGTCTATGACACCTCTAATAAAACCATTTTAAAGTAAGAATTCAGAGAGAGTGTCATACCATTTCCTTGGTGCTTGCTTAAGACCATAGATAGCCTTGAAGAGAAATTAGACATAATCCAATAGATCTGGATCTTCAAAACCAGGGGGCTATTCTACATATACCTCTTCATCTAGCTTACCATTCAGAAAAGCACTCTTGACATCCATTTGATAAACCTTAAAGTTTGAGAATGCTGCGAATGCTAAGAATATTCTGATAGCCTCAAGTCTTGCCACTGGAGCGTAGGTTTCATCATAATCAATGCCTTCAGCTTGTGAATAACCCTTTGCTACCAGTCTTGCTTTATTTCTCGTCACTATGCCATCTTCATCAAGTTTGTTTCTGAATACCCACCTAGTGCCAACCACAGTTCTGTTTGTAGGTCTGGGTACCAGCTTCTATACTTCTTGTTGTTTAAATTGATTGAGTTCATCTTGCATAGCAATCACCCAATCAGGATCAGAAAGAGCTTCCTCAGTTTTCTTAGGTTCCATTTCAGATAGAAACCCTGAATAGTTACATTGATTTTGAGTAGCACTTCTAGTTTTGACACCAACATCTGGATCACCAATAATCAGCTCAAAAGGATGAGCTCTATTCCAAACAGTCTGTCTGGGAAGATTAGATCTTGATGATTCGCCTTGTTCTTCATTGTGATGTTGTGTATGACTAGTTGATCCTTCATTATCTCCCCCTGAGTTGTTGCCAGGTTGACTAGATGAATGTTCAGGAGTGTCGGGTGTATCTCCAGTATTATCATTGTTTTCACCACCATTATCCTGATCATCATCATTATTATCATTGTTGTCATTAGCATCAGCAAAAACATCAGGTGGATTGTCATCATCTGAATCTGGATCTGTCATGTCACTGAAAGATAGCTTTTCAGATGAATCTTCAGTTTGGATACTTGGGAGCTTAGTGTAATCAAATGTTACATTGATACTTTCAATCATCTTCTGCTGATCAATTACATACACCCATATAAGCTCTTCTTGTATAACCAACGAAAATTGCTTCATGTGCTTTGGCCTCGAATTTTCCACCTTGATCATCTCCTTCTTTAAGCACAAAACATTTTGCTCCAAATACATGAAAGTATTTGAGTGTTGGTTTCTTTTCATTCATAGCTTCATAAGGTGTCTTCATCAAGTCTTTGTTGATAAGAGTTCGATTCTGGGTGTAGCACGCAGTGTTGACAGCTTCAGCCCAAAAATACAATGGAAGCCTTGATTCACTTAGCATAGTACGTGCAGCTTCAATCAAGGTTCTATTCTTTCTTTCCACTACCCCATTTTGCTGAGGAGTTCTTGGAGCTGAATATTGTCTTGTTATACCCTTTTCAGTGCAGAAATCATTTAGAACTGCATTCTTGAATTCAGTTCCATTATCTGACCTTATAGCTCTTACTGGATAAGTAGAATCCAGCTCAATCAACTTGATGTGATCAATCACCAGTTGTGGAGTCTCATCTTTAGAATTAAGAAACAGAACCCATGTATATTTTGAAAAATCATCAACAATCACAAGAGCATATCTTTTCTTTGATATTGACATCACATTCACTGGACCAAACAAATCCATGTGAAGTAGTTGTAATGGTTCAGTTATTGAAGATATGTTGGTGCTCCTGTGAGTTGCCCTTTTTAACTTGCCTTTTTGACAAGCATCACACAGTCCTTCCGGAGTGAATTCCATGGAAGGTAAATCTCTCACCAACTCTCTCTTGACCAGAGAATTCATTGTTTTGAAATTTAGGTGAGAAAGTTTCTTGTGCCATAGCCAGCTTTCATCTGTGGATGCTTTAGAATAGAAACAGTTGATTTCTTCAGTGCTTCCAGTGTTCATATTGGCTACATACAAGTTACCTTTTCTAACTCCTGTTAGATGTGGCTTTTCATGTCTCTTGTGTGAAATTAGACAATTCTTTTTGTTGAAATAAACTTCATATCCTTTATCACAGAATCGACTGACACTGAGCAAATTGTGCTCAAGTCCTTTCACAAAAGAGACTTCATCAATGATAACATTTCCAGCTTCAAGTCTGCCATATCCATCAGTTCTACCTTTGCTGTTATCTCCAAAGGTAACTACTGGGCCGACCTTCTCCACCACATTTGCAGCAGGGTTCTATCACCAGTCATATGCCTTGAACATCCACTGTCCAAGATCCAGATCACTCGTTCAACCTGCTCAACACCCTGCAATAACAAACGAATTAAACATTCTTCGGAACCCAAATTTGATTGGGTCCAGAATACTTAAAGAATTGGCCTTTGTCAGGCAAAACAACATTTTTCACCTTAACACCAATTTTACCATTAGTCAACAAACATTTTACCCTATAAACAGATTTGACAATCTTTTGTTCCATTTTGGGTATCCATGTTTGTTTAGCAGCAATAACATTTTTTTCATTGACTGGACATTTGACCTTGTAGATAGCCTTAGTAAAACTTTGTTTAGGCTTAGGTACAAATGTCTCTCTCCTAACATTAGGAGGACTAGTAGTCTTTGATCTAACATTTGTGTTTCTGTTCATATGTTGTCGAGGGGCAGTCCTATCAGCACATGCATGATTACAATTAAAGTAAGCAGACATGACATTAAAAGCACAAGACATCACTACGCCATAAACGCACAAATGCAACGCCATGTTTACTGTTGCTTTAGGCCAAAAAAGCATTGCGTTAGACCAAATGCAACACCAGGGGCCGTTGCATCCGCCACCGTCCTGTTAGACCCCCTAAGGCAACGCTTTTTGGCATCTAAAGCAACATCAATAAGCGTTGCATCTGACATATAATGCAACACCAGAGCATGCAAATGCAACACCAAAAAGGCGTTGCATTTGACATTAGATAAAATTACAATTCCACGTCAATAAGTGGGTCCCACTAGCTTGCCACGTCAGCAACAGTCCAGTTGGCATGCCACGTCAGCAACAGTCCAGCTGGCATGCCACATCAGCATGTGGGGCCCACTTGCCATGTCAGCATGTGGGGCCCACGTGCCATGTCAACGATGGGGCCTGGCATGCCACGTCAGCAGTGGGTCCCACGTGCACGTCAGTACAGGGGTCCCACGTGCCACATCAGCAGTGGGTCCCACGTGCCACGTCAACACAGGGTCCACAGCTATGTAATGCAACGCTTTTATCTGATTTTTAAAACACTAGTATCTCATCAAAGGCAACACTATATTTACCAAATGCAACACTAAAATATCTAATGAAACAGTAGAAATGCAACACAAGAAATATCAAACGCAACGCTTTAATTCAAATTTCAACAATATTCTGTTTCTTACATAAAGAAACCCATCAAAATACATTCAAAGGCATTCAAAGCCATCCAAAACATTCAACCAACCACCACCAAATAGTTACAATCATCCACACCAACATCATACTAATACCTAATAAAACCATTACTAATACATCCAAAAGGAATCCAACATAATTCTAAACCAACAAGCACATACGATTAAGTCTAAATTTTAATAGTACGAAACCATTACAAAATTACGTAATCATATTGTTATTCGATGCCGCCTTGAGTCATATAAGTACCGTTGTCATCATCATAGTTGAAAGCTCCTGGATAAAAAACAATGGTTAAATTGAATGAATGAAATGTCAAATGAATGAATCAAGAATTGAGACTACTTTGCGATGTTGTGTGAGATTTATGCATCTCGAACTGATACAATATATCTGTGTATGTGTGTGTGTCCAAGATTTGTTGCTATGAATTAAAACAGAACAAGAATCACAATGACATTATTAGTTCCATACACAGTTTCAAACGAAGTAACATTTTCTGGTGATTTCTGTTCTGCTCAAAGATTAGGTGCAGTAGTACTGTGCTTAAAAAATCTAGAATAGAATATGCCAACCCCCTACACGGGAGTAACGATTCTTAAAGGCCTAGCAAACTGAGTGTTCTGAGTATAGTTAGGTAAAATTGTAAAGTTGAAGTTACACACTGAGGATTTTTCTAGTCATAGTCGACAGAAAATATATAAATCAGTTATGTTTAAAAAGTTAAGCGTACTGGTACATACTAGCTCCATGACAAGGAAAAAAGTACCAATTTACGATTTATGGGGTCAATAGAGCATCTGATAACTCTAATACCAACACCAGTAGCTATTACATTGACAAGAAAACAAATATTTAGTATTGTAATAAGTAGTTACCTCGCTGGCAGCATTCTTTATTGTAATCAGATTACGCTTTTAAGTCATCAACCTAAAATATGACAAGTCTTTAATCATAAACTGCTGCAAGTAGCAATATTAAATCAAACAACAGACAAACAATTGCTTTTTTACCTGACTAGACTAGAGAAAGTAATTTTGAATGCAAATACTCGTAATTTAGATTCAACTCATGGGACCTTCATCAACTCCAAGGAAAACTGAAACACTCATCCAAATAATTATTCAGAGAACATTAAAAAAATATTGCATGTCCTCAAATAAATGCTTGATCAATGAAAAGACAGACCTGTTCACACTTTTCGAGCATTTCTTTTTCTCCTCTGTAATTCTGAACACAGAGCAGGAGCACTAATAAACTAATGAATAATTAATTTTAAGCTACAAAGGTCTATCACATTGGTACAAGTATTCTGTTAGTTGAATTCTGATGACATGCTACATACAGCTTAGCAGCCCCAAATTTATATATGTAGTGAGGTGACAATTTTCACCTCTGTAAGATACATACCAATATTCCCTGCATGTAAATTATCCAGAGCTTCAAAGCTGCATACCGTGATCTGCAACTAGCCACCTGCATGAATTTTCCGCAAAAAACGCAAGCTTCTCGTATGGATTTAATCCTGTGACTCTGAGGCCTTCAAAAAAATCCAAGATTTCCTCCTCCTGCTGCAGTTTTCAATATTGAACATGTATTCAATTAAATTTGGTGTTTGCTTTTTCTGTAAAGCATTGCAGTAACAATCATGTGTTAGGTCAATTCAATTTTACACAGGCAGAGAGGAAAATTGACAAATGAAGTTTAAAAGGGGATGAATTACAGACAATAGCCTTAGATCATTATAGTATTCTAAATCTAACACAATTCTTAAGACATGTACTAGTTAAAAAAATTGGAAGGAAAATAGTAATCGTCATCATTCTGTATAATCAAGTACCAAGTCAAGAATGTCAACCCAGTTACATTACATAAATCATACTTCCTCATGTGTGTGCTACCAATAAACCATCCACAAAGTGATACAATATATAACTGATGTATACATTTGAAAAAACGCCACGTGAAACATTTAATATCATGATTATACAATTTCCCCCACAGGGTAGTTTTTCAAAAAAAATCCTCAGAAGCGATAAGAAGATATATATATACAAATGGGTAATGTTGCTTAAGTTGAAAGCATAAAAACATCTTACTTAATTAGTTACTCAAGGCTACTGAAATCTAACACACACCGTAGATAATTTTGGTATAGAGACAATCATTTGCATTATCACTTCATGATTATTACGCAAATTTGACCTGCTTATAAGTCATGTTTGTTGGAGGATCGTGGTATGGATCCACCAATGCAACTTTATCACCATATTTCTGTGCTGAAGATCTCCATATGTCCGGAATGGCTTTCCATTCAGATGACAAAACATTATCTTTTGACAGTAATGCACTTTCTAGAAAAGGCGAACACCTTCTAAGTTGAACTTCCTCTGCCTAAAAATAGTAAACCAATTAGCCAATAAATAATGAGAAAATATGTTGGCTGCTCACAATTAGCATCATATCACACAAATACAATTTTGCTAAAGTGAATAACATTAGACAGTATAATTCCTCACTTTTAATTATGTGTAATATCTTACAAAATAAGACAACTGGGCTTACAGTGAGGTAAATGGGACCAAAAGACTTGAATGAAACAAAACTTTACCAAACAATATGCTAGATTAGGAAGGTGGTACTCGAAAATCAGCTTTGCAAATGATAATAAAAGTAATTAAACCAAATAAAAAGATATAGTGTATGAAATTGGAACTAAAAAGAAGTCGCAACATACCAAGACTTTTTCAACAAATAAAAAGATATATGTGTATGAAAAAATTAAAAGACCACACTTCCAACAAGATGATAGGCTACGGAATGGCGTGGTGCTGTTATATGTGTGTGTGTGTGTGTGTGTGTGTGTGTGTGTGTATGTAAAAATGCCTTAAACCAATGATAGTCCTCCCTAGAATTCCGAATAGCATTGAGCGACCTGCTAGTACAGCCATCTTGAACTAATCAAGCATCAAAATCCTTTGACCTGAAAAATACCCAAATCGTAGAAACTAGGGCTTGAATGGATTTGAGATTTGTGAATTAAATCGGAGACATAACTCTATAGAAATTGAAGAATAGAAATTGAAGTATAGGATGATTGTCGAGAGAGATAGAGAACGAGATTGAGAGAGAGGGATGATTGTCGAGAGATAGAATGAGTAGAGAGGGAGGCCGTGAGCGAGAATGAATGTTTTTGGGGGGAAGTTAGAATTTTTTTAGGGTAAGAGTGCGCCCAAATAATTTGTAAAGGGGGGAAATCATCCGCCTAAATTTTAACATAGCAACCCGTGTTATCTTTTCAATATTGTTTCTGAGGCAAGTTGTAGAGGCATATCCAGGGATAATCTCTGTAGATAAGAATCATATAACTCTGATTAGTTCTATCTAAATCAGGAATAGCTACTCTTACATCACATAAACTATATAGTCGACTTGAACATTATTTCTAAATATTTATTACCATATACACATGTACATTACATAAAGTAGATGATGGGCTGAACCTCTAAAATTTGCAATGGATCCAGAGAATCTCCATGATTGTGAAGAAGTCGAACAGCAGCTCTAAACATGGGCTCTTTGCCATCTTTTGGATTACGATACATGTCAAGCAACCTAGGTAGTACATAGACCACCAACAGTAAGTAAAGATTCAAACTTTTCTCAAAGGAAGAGATAAATTGAGAGAGGAACGAACTGCATATAGGCATCTGGTCTACCAATTTCAGCACAATATTGCTTGGCAGCTTCACTATCCTCCAGTTTCCTGACAGAAAAATGATTCAATGTAATGCCCACATAATATCAATTTTCCCTTTTTCAATGTGCAAAAGACAGATTTAATTAATTACTATTATCCATCCTCTACTCTGTAGCTATTTTATGGGCATTTTCAATAAATAATCTCTTTATTTATTTTAGTCATTTTATTATTTGCAGCAATGACTTCTTCTGTAAGAGAATGCCCATGAAAAAGATATTATTGATACAATTAGAATGACATTAAAGACAAGAAATTCAAATTGTCCCATAATGAAAACTATAACCAAAAGTAAAAAGGGTATGCAATTTAAAGAGGCTCATACAAACTATGTTAATATCCAATGAAATTCAATCGCAAAGAAATTCAAATAAATCAATAGAATATGCTTATCAATAGGTTTATCAAACAGCACATTATGCTTGTCAATTAATATCACCAACTAATCTTAATTTGCTTATCTTAAAGGAGAACTGAAGAAGATAAGAGAATTATGATTTACCATGATGCGCCCATATCAACTGGGCAGCCAAATGAGTAGTCAGTATGAATGCTTCCACCAAGTCTATCTCGATTCCAATAACATCACCTATTCAAGACAGAAATCACTGATCAATAACATGTAAAAGGAAAAGCTTATGCCATCCTGAACAAAAACCTATACATTACTACCTATACTGAAGGAAGTGAGCTACAATGTCTTTCGAAATGAGAAGACAAACTACCTGTACATTACAATAAATAAATAAATAAATAACCCTTGACTACCTCGTGGAGCATCTATTTAAAGAATAAGGAGACATCAAGTTAAAGAATTAGTGGGTTCTAAGTATAACATTTTCGGTACAGAGCTAGGCAGAAAAATTCATCAAATCTTTTACCTATATAGAGCCACAACAAACAAAGGAAGTATATGAAGATTAATAATAATATTATCATTCTTCCCGTGGCCCTGATTCTTAGATTAGGCACATCGCTAACATGTTTGTCACAGAGTAAAAGTAAAACCTAAGTCAATGGCCTCTGCTTTCCATTTTACAATACAGCATAACAAATTTAAAAAATCTTACCTCTTGAAAATCTGAATCTTCAACAACACAAGGACCAGAAGATCAAATCTACACATAACAAGACTAACAATAACATCCAGTGCAAATTAGAGGAAATAGAGATAACAAATTAAAATGATAGAGATAGAAAGAGAGAGAGGTGGGAGAGAGGGACAAGCAGAGGGAGAGAAACATGAAAATAACAACAAATTAAAGCAAACAAACTTCAATGTATAAATCCCCAATTGAATCAGACCCAATTGAAACCTAATTGGATCGGACCCAATTGAACCGAACAATATAAACCCCAAATCCATGCGTTTGAGAGTGAGCGGCCGATGGGAGATGTGTTTGAGAATGTATGAACGGAGTGATTTGTGGTGGGTGATGTGTTTGGGTGATGTGTTTGTGTGAACACAGTATATGGCTGATGGTGTTTTGTTTGATTTTTTCACCAAATAGAACACGCTCCAATTTTGTCGCTCCTCACTTGGCCAAAAAATTTCGTTTCCCGCATTAGCAAAAGAATAGACCTGGACTTTCCAACCTGCATAAGCTATATATAATTTTTAATTATTTTTTAATTTAATTATGTGGTCAATTTAAAATTTAGTACAAAAATCTTATTTTTGTATATCTATTAAAATTCAGTTCAATAAAGAATTTTTAATTTTGTAAACTTAGAATTAAATCATTTTTCTAGAATTTTATTCATTTCTTGTAAAATACTTTTTTATTCAAACAAAAACTTTTTTTATTATGGCTTACTCTTTCAAATTATTAAAAAATATTTCACTTTCATAAAAATGACATTATCAACTCTAATAACAAATCATTAATTTGGAGAAATAAAATTACAACTGCCACGTCAGCATTTATTAAAAATTTAAAAATACCTAATGCAACGCTTTTAAACAGAAAATGCAACACCTCTTTCACCTAATGCAACGCTTCTGCCACGTCAGCCAATGACACGTCAGCAAATGTGGGTCCCACATTTGCCACGTCAGCAAATGTGGGCCCCACACTTGCCACGTCATCAAATGCCACGTCAGCACGTGTGGACCCCACTGCTGCCACATCAGCATTTTTTTAAAATAAAAAATATCTAATGCAACGCCTGCTGCTAGTGTTGCATTATGTGAAACACCGTGGATCAAATGCAACACTAAATTATATGTAATGCAACACCAGTTCAAGTTCTGTTTCGTTAGACCCAAAATTTCATACCTAACGAAACACTTTCACTGAAACACTTTCTAAAAGCGTTGCATATGAGCATTTATGGCGTAGTGCATACAATTGACAACACCACATGCTTTATGATTAGAATCAATGATAGGCATGGTATTCATGTTAGACATGTTATTATTCTGCTCCAACTTGTTATCACCTAACTCAATTTTAGATGAACTGGGAACAAACTTCACTGGTTTCATAGAAACAACCTTATTAGATTTAACATTTTTGGTTGTAGGTGCCTTAAGAGATTTTTCATTATCAATGACTATGCCATTAGCACTGTCCTCATTTCTCATTTCTTCTTGAATCACAATAGAATACATATTTGGTGGTTCAGCAACAAAGGTTTTAAACATAGGTTTTTCAACATCTTTGAGTACATATGGTATACCTCTTTCTTTAGCAGGAATGGGATTAGCAGAATGATTGCTCAAAGAACCAATAGCTTTTTTGTAACCAAACCCTATTCCTACAGTTCGTTCTACAGCTTGTTTGTTGAAGTGCTCTTTAGAAACTTTAACAGAATTATAACAAGCTCTAATCTGTGTTTCAAGTTCTCTAATCCTGGTTTCTTGTTCAGCAATCCTATTAACTTGTTTTACCATGTATTCTCCTAGCGACTTTTCTTTGTAGTTAAGTCGAGCTATTTCCTGTATATGCTTATCTTGATTAACATGCACCTTTTTTAATTCTAACACTTCATTTTCAAGTTTAGTGTTTAATAGAGTTATTCTTTCAATTTGTTTCTGTGCATTACCCATGGAATTATATAAGCTATGAATCAACTCAGCGTCAGTAAGAATTACCGGTGTAGTATAACGAGTTGATGTTTCAGCATTTGCCACCAGCACAAAGTTTCTATATTCTTCGTCTTCGCTATCTGTGTCATCCCAGATTTTACCAGCAGCTACATAAGCTCTTCCGGTTTTCTTCTTTTCAGAAGCATAGTCCTTTTTCTGTGCTTGCTTGGGTTTCTGACATTCAGTAGCAAAGTGTCTCCCAACTCATTACAGTTGAAGCAACGAATCTTGCTTCTATCAACTGTTCCAGTTTTGTAACCTCCCCTGTTACTAGAGGATGAAGAACCTCCTCTCTGGAATATGTTATTTGACTTAAACCTGAACTTGGGATTTCTTCTGAATCTGAAGTTACTGAATTGTCTCACCATCATCGCCATAGATTCATCTTCTAATTGATCCAGCTCTTCTAGTGAATAAAATTCTCCATCATCCTGAGTAGCTGGTGTCTAGCCGTGTTCCACTTCAGTTTGTTCCTTGTTGAAGCTGTTAGGTTGAACAACTTTAGCTTCCACTTCCTTAGGAACCTCAACTACTAGAGCTGTAGAAGAACTTGCCACTCTGCCTTTGCCAGAGAACTCCTTCTGCTGTACTTGTTCTAGTTCATACGTTTTCAGAACACCAAACAGCCTTTCAAGAGCAATCTTATTTAAATCTCTAGATTCTCTGATGGCAGTTATTCTATGCTCTAAGTGAGTAGGCATAGTCAGTAAAAATTTCATGTTGATCTCCTTCTGGGTATATTGCTTGCCATGAACTTGCAAGTTGTTGATTATTTTGTTATACCTTTCGAACACTTCCTGAATGCCTTCATTGGGGCCAGCTCTAAAGTGTTCATATTCAGAGGTCAAAATTTGAAGTCTGTTTTCCCTGACTTCATCAGTTCCTTCATTAATAGTCTTAATAGTTTCCCAGATGTGCTTAGCAGTTTTACAATTCATCACATGGCTATACATTACAGCATCCAGGGAAACTATTAGAATGAGTCTCAGATTTTTGTCCAATCCAGCATCCTCCTTTTCATCATCAAAATATAGCTTAGGATCCTTTTCATAGGTTCTAGCAGGTGTTGTAATAACTCCATCAGTAACAGTTTGTTCTTCATGAACCATAGGAATTTTTGGTACATTTTTCAAAACCCACAAATATTTTGGATTTGTAACATCAAGAAACAACTCCATTTTATTTTTCCACATATCATAATTATCCTTATTAAATATGGGAATCTTAACAATGGTTTTTGATGACATGATGAATTTTTAAGTGAGTTAAAAATTTGAGCTTGATTTTTGATTGAGTAAAAATAGGATCTTAATTTGTGTATCAATCAATAGGCTCTGATACCAATTATTAGGTCCAATAAGATTGTAGAAGGGGGGGGTTGAATACAATCTATATCATTTTCTCGAAATGTGTTCTTTAAATAAAATTTATCTTGAACAAATTTGTGCAGAATAATATAACACAGATTTCAAGTTGAATATAACAATATATTAACTTGATGGGTGTTACAAAATCAGTCCAGATGATTATCAAGTAATTAATAACTAATTAGAAAATTCGACATGAACTTTTCTAATTTAGTTAATAAAAATCAAGATATCAAGTTATGAACTAGGAAACTTAATTCGCTAGTATCAAGAGTATCACAAATAAACAAGTTCTGATGGATCAAATATTACAAAGAGCTTGAACTTAATTTTCTGTGAAAATTAAAGCTTGAGCAGTTGTGTGTAGAAGATGAGAGAGTTTGATGCTTTTGTTCTCTTTTTATTTCTTCTGTATGTCTTCTGTAAGTTGTGTCCGTCTGTCTCTTTTATAGGAAACTAAGCTTCACTTTCTGCACACTGCTGATTAAAACGTTCGGTGATAGTATAACCTGGCTAGCGATAGTTAAACTCATTCCCTTGTAATAGTATGGATTATACTCAGAAATAATATACATTTACTTAAGAAATAGTACACTTAAAACGTTGGTAATAGTATAATTACCTCGATAATAGTATAACTATAACTCAGAAACAGTATAACTAAATCGGTGATAGTATACAGTTGGTGATAGTATAAATTCGGTGAAAGTATAGTATACTATTACTAGTTCAGTAATAGTATCTATAATATTCCAAAAATAGTATACCATAAATTCCAGAAATAGTATAACTGAATTTCCAGAAATAGTTCAACTGAAATTCAAAAATAGTATAACCAAAATTCTCCGAAATAGTATAATCCATATATTATTACTGATCGGATAAATCAATGATTAATTAACTTAATTAATTAATTAAATAAATTAATTCTAACTGAATTAATTTGTTTAATTAAGTTAATAATATAGTTAATTAATAATTGACTTACTCCTTATGAATCACTATAAACTTTGAGAAACTTCCACTGGATAATTGTTGACGCTCGATGTACTGTCTGGTTCATGAACGACTAACTCCAATATCTGTTCATTAATTTGACTCTCAGTTGTGATCCACATACTTTCTCATCACTCTTTAATACTCCTATATTGATGCTGTTTCCACAATAATCTCTGTCACTTTAAATGAATCCACTTGCTTTAATGTTGAACTGGGGCATGATTAGTTAACTGAATCTTCTTCCAGTGCAGGACATCAAAACTATATATTGACTTTCTTCTTTCTTCTGACATATAGTACTTTGAGATATTCCTGAGACAGTGACCATTAATTACTTATTATAATCTAATTTAAGTTGAGTTGTATCCTCGAACTACAAATAGGCTGAGTCATATGCCTTTCAGGCGACGCTATAGGTATACCTATAGCGTCGTTCATTCAAAGACGACGCTATAGATTTACCTATAACGTCGCCCCTTAGCGTCGATTAATGCAAATAACCGACGCCAAATCTTCTGACAGAAGTCATTAAGTGTCGGTTAATGAAAATAACCGACGCAATAGGTCTATAACCGATGTTGTAGGTCAATAACCGACGCTAAAGGTGGCGACGCTATAGGTTCAGTCTGCACTAGTGAGAAATGGGAGGGGCAGAGGGAGTAGAACAGGTAACTTTTACTTCAAAAATGAAATTGCTTAGTTATTGAAAAAATATAAAAGGTAACATATTCTACGTAGAAAAGGAATTGATTAGTTAGTTATAATTATATATATTTTTTCATTTCTTTCCATATTTTGTCTTTAATATGATAGTTTAGAGAGATATAAATATAAGTAAGGGTATTTAGATAAAAATTTACTAATATATAAATGTTATGCCAAAAAATCAGCCTCGCCTTACCTGGAGGCGTCGCCCTTTGATTGGTTGGAGGGGGACGACCCGATCCACAATCCATGAACAAGGAGAAGGGATATGTCAACTGGGACTAACCCATATTACATGAGATGTCGTCATCTTCCTTAAATGACCTCGCCCTCGGGTCGTCGTCCTCTTCCTTAAAAGACCTCGCCCTCGGGTCGTCGTCCTCTTCTCTAAACGACCTCGCCCTCGGGTCGTCGTCCTCTTCCTTAAATGACCACGCCCTCGGGTCATCGTCCTCTTCCTTAAGCGGCATCGCCCTCGGGTTTCGTCTGATGAGGAGACATCTCCATTACTAAGGAGGAAGACACGTGGCCTTATTTGGAGGCATCGCCCTCAAGGATCGGAGAAATATGACAGTTTATATAAAGGAAAAAATCTCAGAATTACATTCTTAATGGGACTAGCCCACATTCATGAAGGGCGTAGCCCCTCTTTGAGGTGTCGCCCAAAGAAAACAAGCAAGGAGGTAACTACTATATTTCAGTAAGGAAGATGGAATCGGCCTCGCCCACTCAATAAGGGTGTCGCCCTTTAAGGGAATCATCATTCAGAAAGAAGACTTGCCTTTCAGCCCTGACAAGCCTCTCACTTTTTATGAAGGCCTCCCCTCCAAAGGGGCCTCACCCTCTCGGGCATCATAATGGGGGAATTTCCCCAATACAGTTACATGGAGGATACTAAAGACTTTGGATCATAACCCAAGTCATCTATTATCTCAGCTATGGAGAAGGACTAGGCCTCATCCAGGCTAGCAGACATTTCCCTGCTAGGGAGGTTGAAAGGCGTCGCCCCTTGGCAATCTCAGGGCTAGCCCTTTGACTAGCTATTCTTTCTGCATGGTTAGTCAAGACGAGGATCTCGCCCTTAAAAGGGACCTCGCCCTCGCATCACTGGAAAAGGGAATCTCCCATAAATAACCTTATATGAAGATAAGGGGTCTTACCCTCTATTGATGAAAGGGGAATTTCCACAAGAATTTAAAAGGAAGATATGGCTTTGCCTAGGCTATCAGGAATTTCCCCATTGAGGAATCGCCCCTTAGTGATCCCGAGGGCTAGCCCTATAACTAGTTACTCTCACTTGGTGGCTAAAGGTGGGCATTGACTCCGACAATCTCGGGTCAATGACTCAACCGCCACGCTCCAAGAAAATAGTTGGGCTAGAAAGCCCATGATGATTCCACTAATGGCGGTGGCCCAATCCGAGGGACTTCCCTAAATAAGGAAACATAACCCATGTTAGTGACTTGTTCCCCAAGAACTACGTTTGGCTTGATCCCTATATATAGGGTACGTAGGCACATTATATGTTATGATGCAACCCTTGCGAAAAAGAGAGAATTCAAAATTCGATCTAAATTGCAATAACTCTCACATACAATCTCAGCCATCCCCAAATCTAAAACCCTAACCCTAAACGTCCTACACCGTTCGCCGTCATCAACCACCACCACAATTCCAGCAACCCTCCCCGAATTTGTTTTCCCAAATTTCTCCGTTAACAATTGGCGCTGGAAGGAGGGGCTTTTGACATCACAGGAGGAAGGATGTCACAGTCAAATCAAGAACATGTTGATGATCGCCGTGTGAAGGAAGTTAGGACCACGGAAAACCTATCCCTGCCACATCCGACGAACTCAGATCTGATAGATGCTATGCCTAGGATTCTCGACAAACGGGCGACCCCTCAAATTGAGGGAGATCCCCTGTCCTAATAAGTAACGCCGAGATTTAGAACAAAATCACTTTATGGGAAATGCTAACACTCAAATGGGGGCTAGGCTGGATGCGATGGATAGGAAAAAATAGTTTCTTACTGGATCTCGCTCGAATCATGATGGACGTTGCCGACACTTGGAGAGGGAGGATCTAAGGGAGAGTCATCATAACTAGGAGAGGAGCTATCAAACACACGAAGGAAATCAGCGTGTCGAAAAAGAATCTGCCATAAACCAAAGGGAATAGTTCTCACAGGGAGGTAATGTGCTTCCTGTCTTTGTTCAATTTTCTCTTAATTTATTTTCGTAAAGGTCTAGGGGGTAGTGTATGTACCACTCCTTAGCCAGGATTTATATTTATAAATAAAGCATGCTTGTTTTTCTTCGAAGATTTTTGATGGAATATGTGAAAAGACGACCTCCTCTAAGGAGGGTCTTCATGGAATATGTGAAAAGACGATCTCCTCTAAGGAGAGTCTTAGTGAAAATGAATCGAACTTCGGAAAATCCACCTCCTGTGAGGAGGGATATTTCTGGAATGGGGAACGACCTCCTTTGATGAAGGTATCCCAAATTATTAAAGTCCTTGCAAAAATCGTACTTCCGGGGGAGATGTCCGTACTTCTGGCGCCTCATCAAGGCACGAACTTCGGAAAATCCACCTCCTGTGAGGAGGGATATTTCTGGAATGGGGAACGACCTCCTTTGAGGAGGGTATCCCAAATTATCAAATCCTTGCAAAAACCGTACTTCTGGGGGGGATGTCCGTACTTCCGGCTCCTCATCAAGGTTCGAGCTTCGGAAAATCCACCTCCTGTGAGGAGGGTATTTCTGAACTAAAAAATGATCTCCTTTGAGGAAAGTATAATAAAATTATAAAATTCTGAGGAAAATGACCCCCTTGGAGGGGGATGCCTTGAGAAGACATGGTAGATATAACCTTATTCTATTGGAAGATATTTACTAGGATTCATTTTGAATATGCTTTAATATATGGGTGAGGTTCCCATAGAGAGGCAAGGTCTGTTGAAAGATGGTCTGTTGAAACAAATTTGCAAAAGAGTCAAAGCTCGACCATAGCCTTCTTCTCTGTTTCAATCGTCAGTCGAAGCTCTTCCTTAGCAACAGTGATAATCTCAGCGTTGTCAGACGGGAATTGCAGCATGTAACCAGGAGTAGAAGGGGCGAAGCATGCAGACCAGTCATAATTGGGATCGGCTGCCAAGAAATTGGGGGGTAGTCTACCTGGAAGCGTCACCTTTTGTTAGAAATATGAAGACTTTTAAGTGCAGGGAGATAGACAACATTATTCTATGGTAGGTGACGTCTTCTCGAAGGTTTACACTTTTGAAGAATAAGGCTCCAGTAGGAAGGGCCTCTTGCGTAGTTTCATTTGAAAGGCCTTTAGGGGTAATTTTGCTTAGAAGATCCTTCAGGGTGATATTTTCTTTGAAGACCCTCAGGGGATGATGCTATTTTGTAAGTTGTCCCGCGTCAAAATTAAATCGAAGGAGTATCAACGGTCAATTTGAGATTCTGAAGAAATAACAGATATTGAAGATTGTTTACACACTTCTGGAGCAACCTCGCCCTCTTCTGAAGCGACCTCGCCCTCTTATGGCCTAGTTTAGAATGTGTGTTAGAATTGATATTCGAAGAATATAATGAGATATACAAGATGATGGCTCGTGCCTCTTTATCAACTAAAGGTCTCTCCCATTTTCAAACGACGTCTCCCATTTCAACGACGTCGCCTACGTGTAACCAAGGTCAAGAAATCAACATTGGAAGATTCATTTTTTGGGCAAGACTATATCTCCAACAACATCGCCTATTGGTGGCATCAGCGTCGCCCTCACAAAAGGCCTCGCCTATATGTACCTCAGTATTGGGAAGTTCCTGAATCACTTTGAAGAACTTTAGATGGAATATTTATTCTGGAGCAACACCAACACCAAATCATTATGGAGTATAATTGAGAAGAAGTGACACCCTAGGTCAAGGCTCACCTTGGGATTTTTCTGAAGATCGGGACTTAGTTTCTTATACAAACAATTGTTGCAAGAAACAGGGGGGGTAGTTGTTATGCCAAAAAATCAGCCTCGCCTTACCTGGAGGCGTCGCCCTTTGATTGGTTGGAGGGGGACGACCCGATCCACAATCCATGAACAAGGAGAAGGGATATGTCAACTGGGCCTAGCCCATATTTACATGAGATGTCGCCATCTTCCTTAAACGACCTCGCCCTCGGGTCGTCGTCCTCTTCCTTAAACGACCTCGCCCTCGGGTCATCGTCCTTTTCCTTAAACGACCTTGCCCTCGGGTCGTCGTCCTCTTCCTTAAATGACCTTGCCCTCTGGTCGTCGTCCTCTTCCTTAAGCGGCATCGCCCTCGGGTTTCGTCTGATGAGGAGACATCCCCATTACTAACGAGGAAGTCCCGTGGCCTTATTTGGAGGCATCGCCCTCAAGGATCGGAGAAATATGACAGTTTATATAAAGGAAGAAATCTTAGAAGTACATTCTTAATGGACCTAGCCCACATTCATGAGAGGCGTAGCCCCTCTTTGAGGTGTCGCCCGTAGAAAACAAGCAAGGAGGTAACTACTATATTTCAGTAAGGAAGATGGAATCGGCCTCGCCCACTCAATAAGGGTGTCGCCCTTTAAGGGAATCATCATTCAGAGCAGAAGACTTGCCTTTCAACCCTGACAAGCCTCTCACTTTTTATGAAGGCCTCCCCTCCAAAGGGGCCTCACCCTCTCGGGCATCAGAATGGGGGAATCTCCCCAATACAGTTACATGGAGGATACTAAAGACTTTGGATCATAACCCAAGTCATCTATTATCTCAACTATGGAGAAGGACTAGGCCTCATCCAGACTAGCAGACATTTCCCTGCTAGAGAGGTTGAAAGGCGTCGCCCCTTGGCAATCTCAGGGCTAGCCCTCTGACTAGCTATTCTTTCTCTGTGGTTAGTCAGGACGAGGATCTAGCCCTTAAAAGGGACCTCGCCCTCGCATCACTGGAAAAGGGAATCTCCCATAAATAACCTTATATGAAGATAAGGGGTCTCGCCCTCTATTGATGAAAGGGGAATTTCCCCAAGAAATGAAAAAGGAAGATATGGCTTTGCCTAGGCTATCAGGAATTTCCCCATTGAGGAGTCGCCCCTTAGTGATCCCGAGGGCTAGCCCTATAACTAGTTATTCTCCCTTGGTGGCTCAAGGTGGGCATTGACTCCGACAATCTCGGGTCAATGACTTAACCGCCATGCTCCGAGAAAATAGTTGGGCTAGAAAGCCCATGATGATTCCACTAATGGCGGTGGCCCAATCCGAGGGACTTCCCTAAGTAAGGAAACCTAGCCCATGTCAGTGACTTGTTCCCCAAGAACTACGTTTGGCTTGATCCCTATATATAGGGTACGTAGGCACATTTTATGTCATGATGCAACCCTTGCGAGAAAGAGAGAATTCAAAATTCAATCTAAATTGCAATAACTCTCATATACAATCTCAGCCATCCCCAAATCTAAAACCCTAACCCTAAACGTCCTACACCGTTCGCCGTCATCAACCACCACCACAATTCCAGCAACCCTCCCTGAATTTGTTTTCCCAAATTCCTCCGTTAACAATAAATAAAGATAATTAGTAAAAACACGAAGTACAAAAAAATAAGTATAAAAACTTTTAATGTTTCGGTTATTATAATATATATAATGTAGATAGATGTTTTATAAATATTTATTACTAAGTAAATATTCAATACGTACATACGCCAAACCTAATTATATAGAGAATCGTAGCACACCACCTTTTTTTAATTAAAAAAAACAACTTAAAAAAATCAAAAAATAAATTTTGCACGCTTTAACGTCACCACCGCCATGTCATCATTGATGACGTGGCACTACCACGTCATCACCGTGACGTCATCAATACTGACATGGTAGTGCCACATCATCACCACCACGTCATCAATGTTGACGTGGCATTGACTCGTTATCAATGATTGCTGACGTGGTACTGCCACGTCATCATTGATACGTGATAGTGTTGACGTGGCCACGTCATCATTTGATTCTACCACATAATCAGAAAATTGGTCTTTCTATTTTATAAAACCAAAAAAATTGGTCATTTTCTTTTATAGAACCTAAAATTAAAACCTTTTTTTGAATAATTAGGCTTAAACGCATTACAAAGTGAGTATCGAATAAAAAATTTGATTTTATTAGGGATCACTTGGCTCTCTCTGTTTTCTCCGCATGAGAGTCGACTCCCCATCACCATAGCCGCCGCCTCTTTTCTTCATAACAGCTTCGTTTCTCCCATCAATCCATCCTCCAATTCTCTTCCCAATCATCTAATCCCCCCTCTTTTGTTTTTGTTCCACTCTTTTTCAATAAAAATCGAACCAAAGCTGAACATCTAGAATTTATTTCTCAGATCTATATTGGTTTTGAGTCCGACTTTGCAAATAAAAAATACCTTTAGATTCAAATTCTCCTCCTAATTAACATCATACCAAAATTTGGTGTCATTCCGAGGTCTTTAAATTTTTGGTTTTAGTCTTGCTTTTTTGGCATTAGTCTCGCCTTTTGGCCTGTGTTACCTTTTTTATTGAGATGTTATGGTATGTTTTGTTTTTTATGTTGGTATGTGTTTTGTTCCTGGCTACTATGAAAATGATTCATGTGGTTTTGTGAGAGATCTGTAATTCGTGCATTGGATTTGGGCAGGTGTCGGATATTGCAAGAGCTTACTTTTCAAAACTAAAATTTGTTCATCTTATGAGATCTTTCACTTTCGGCATGTCTATAGCTTATTTTCGGCATGTAGATAGTTGTGATGTTTCTGAACATTGGACTACATGTGGTGCGTATGTGAAGGTCATTTGTGATATTATTGGTTCAAGGATTGGTGCAGGATTGATTGATCGAAAAGCCATTTTAATCTTTTTAAATTCAAAGAATTTCGAAATTCATGATGTTAAACAGTCTGAAAACATAAGCGCCAATGTGTTTAGATCGTTTATTTGTTTCCATTCAGATTGTAGTGTCAGTTCAGGGGTTTGTCCTGGTTGTGATTTGAGTTGATGAAAATTTATAAAATTCCTTTGTTTGTCAAAAAAACTTTGATTTTATTATAGATACAGAAATTTATTGGTTTGCTGCGCGCGGTTCTCTATATAAAAAGTTCTCCTTGTAGTAACACTCTTTACATATTCGATGTGACTTGTGAGTAAATTTCAAGCCAAACTTATCATTTAAGCTTTTGTCAGTATTTAGTAGAATTGTGCGAAAAAAAAAGCTACAGAATTAAACATAAATTTTAAAAAAATTGCCAAATGACACATGTCTTCTTCTAACTAGCATTTTACCCGTGCTACGCACCGAAGGTACAATTCTAAAAAATATTAAATAAATACCAAAAATATATATAAGTATCAAAAATTAAAATTTTTACATTTAATTATTGAGATTGTAATGTTGATCTCTACTATTTCATCGATTTTTTATCTACTAATTTAGTTTGTTAATTATGATGTATTTAAATATTTAATATTTTTATTATATAATTTAAGAAATAAAGTAATATAAAAGAATTACATACACAAACTTCGATCCGATCCGGACTTTTTTTGGGTTTGGATCGGACATGACGGAAAATAAGATTTTTTTATTTGAAGGACCGGAGACCGGATTGCTTATTTACAACCCGGTCCAGTATTATTTTCCGATATAGATGTTGTTTAGCCCTAACTACACTACACATAAATTACTTCTAATAACTTGGTTTCTTGTTCAATTTTTACTTTGTTAATTTCATAAAAAAAGTCTCGTTGGAATTTAAAAAAAGTCTCAAAAGCATCAAAAGCTTGTTTATAATTTTTTTTCTCGCACAATGGATAAATTTTATTACGAATAATAAAAAAAATTGATTGAGTGAGTGATATAATAAATCTTAAGTCATAAGTTTAGAAGCATTTAAACCCATGACAAATGAATATTTACATTTAAAGTCAAGTAAAATTGAAATTTCATCGTATTGAAGTAACTCGTTGCTAGTGACCTTAACACAATATTAACCGAGCAATTCTGTTATATATAAATGTAACTTCCTGATATAATGTATCTTTAAAACCGTAAAGATCTTATAAGAAGTACATATAGTTAGTTAATTTTCTATCATAATATGTAGGATATAAACATGTTTGTTATGTCACTAATAGAGACTATAATAATAGATTTTAATTAAATAAAAAAGTTATATATATTTATTCAGTAATTTTCAAATTATTCTCAAGAAAAAATTGTGCTCGACCATAAAGGTCAAAAAAAATGTTACAAATACTGTTAACGATACAGGTCAAACGACCATACTTATAATATATTTTCTTACTTTTTCGAATACGAATGCGGCAACAAAAGTTTGTAGCCATACACCATAAAGTACTTTATTGAGAGTACATATCCCATTAATAACATAGTGTTGTTTGCTTGTTTGCGTATGTTCTGGTGACCTACCAATAAAGTAAAGTGAACAATTTAGTTTCCAAAAACTTAAAAAAAAAATCACCTTATATTCTATGATAGGCAATAACAGTCAATAACTATGCCATGGAATTCATTCATTTTTAGGATCCACCAACCATTATGTAAATTCATAAAATATAAGAAAGTACTAAAATTGAACATCTTTTGAGGGAGTATGCAGTTGTAAAGTTTATTCTCTTAGTAGGTTATATAATTTCGTGACTTGAGCTTATAGAATACCTATGTTAAAGTTGATTACCAAAGTACAAAAAAGATTTGGAGAATACAGATAGGTGGTTTTTATAATTACTCTAACAACAAAAAATTGTGACATATTAATATATATTTAACACACGAACAAAAATATTTATAAAAGTATTACTAAGTGGAGAAAAGTTATATGCTTTAATTTGGAACATGCATGTGTGTGTGAATAAGTCTGTAGGTATTTTTGTTAGTAAGAAAATCAAAAGTAGATACATAAAGTGATTAACTCTTATAAAAAAACAACATCTTTCATAAACATTAACTTTTCTCAATCTAATAATTTAAATTGCCATATAAAAACACTTCGTAGATATACAACTACGATAGTCATACTTAGTTTGAGGAAGGAATAAGGATGCTCACGGGGGTGTGATATAATCTCAAAAACGTAGATAGACTATTTTTTTTGTAATAGATTTGTCTGTTAGTCTCACAACATACCATAAACAAATTTACAATGATAAAATTTCAACTTATTTTAATTTATGAAATTGACGCATATATTTCATATACATCAATTTGATTAGCTTGTAAAAGATGAAAGTGAAAAAGGTTAGAAGCGAAGAAAAAGATGAGACATAAAAAGATATAAAATTTATAAATTAAGCAAATGTATCTTTGAAATTAATATTTTATTTACACATGTATCACATCAAATATATATATATATATATATATTTAATTAATTGTACATATAATTTAATATTATATCTATTTCGAACTTATTAAGTAAGTGTCTTTACATTTTTGGATTTCATTTAATTAATGGTAAATCACAAATTAAATTAAGGAAAGATATTTAAAATGCTAATAATGAAAAAAATGGTTGGTTCTTATTTGAAAGACAATTATAAAATGTTTATTTAACTATTAGTAATTAATTGACTTTACACTCTTGGATTTTTTAACTAATAGAAAACCACAAAACAAATTTAAGGACAAATAATCAAAATGATAATTATAGAAAGACGAATGACTTTGATTTTAAGTGATATTTATATTAAAAAATGGTTCAAAATAAATGACAATGAATGGTTTTAAGATTGTTTCCGTACCTTTTGTCATTGATTCGTGTTGTAAATTCAAGATGCCTTCTGAATGGTTATGACCATTCATGATATACCTTTGAATATTAAGTTGGTGAAATAGCAATACACACACACACACACACACACACACATATATATATATATGTATAAATATAAATAATATTAAAGTTATTAGCAATTAAGTTAATGAAGGAAATAGATTTTTTATTGATGTATCGAAAAAAACTATTGAATACATTTTTATTGAATGTGACATGTGTATTTTTCTCAAGAATCGACTTCCAAGGGTCTAAAAAAATTCTGTTTCAGAGGAATAGAGAAACTGATCTTATATGGACGTTGATCCCTTCCAGAATAACCATATAAGAAAAACTACATCGTACTTTTAAATGTATGAACAATGATATAATATATATTTTAGTGATGAAGATAAGTTATGAATGATAACATTGGCAACCCAACATTGTAAAAAAAAATATTTATCTATAGGCACTCCTAATAATGTAAACAAATCGGTGTAATATATATATATATATATGATAAGGATTGATGCCTACAATTCAGTAAGTCGGAGAATTATTGAAGCTGACCACTAAAGTAATGTTGGGAGGATTTGGATAATTGAATGACATTCATTATATAGCTTAAGGAAGAAATCTTCAGATTTCTTTTCGGTGATTGATAAGTGGATTTTATATCCACTATACCTTCCGTTTGGACTTTAATCGTTTGCAAGTTCTCAAGTTTCGTTGTCATTTAATATGTTTTTATGTAATTTGTGTAGGTCGTGTCGTTGAAGACATGTTAGGCTAAAACAAGATTATGGTGGTATGAATTTAATTTTAAGATGGTGCAAGAAAACCAGAGCAAGGAAAGCAGCAGGTAGCTTAGGCATTCCAGGAAATGTTGGGGGCCATGGCACAGTGTTGGGCGCCGTTGCGCGCACAGGGTGAAAACAAAATGTTGTCCAGGAGCTTTTGGGCGCTCTTGCGCGTGCTAGGGGCGCTGTTGCGCTAGGGAGGAAGGCGCCATGGCGCTTGCAAGAGGCGCTATAGCGCGCGCGCGAGGGTGATTCCAGGAGGCTGCGAGCGCTGTTGCGCGTATTTGGAGCGCAGTTGCGCGAGTGGAGGCCTGTTCGAGGCGCTGTGGCGCAGTTGAGGAGCGCCGTTGCCCTTGGTTTAGGCGCTCTTGCGCGTAGCTTAGGTGCCGTGACGCTTTGGTGTGGTTTTTGTTATTTTTTGTTGCCTTGTTCCGGGTCAATTGTTTTGGGCCTATTTTTAGGGCATCTTTATATGTAATATCTAGACCTTAAAAACATTATCGATCGTTGTTCTTAGTTTTTTTTCTTAGCTACTATCAACACTTTTCATCTAGTTTTCAAGAATATTTTCAAGGAAATTCTCCAAGCTAGTGACAAGCAAGGATTATTCTTTGGAACCTTTGCACTCTTCTATTTTGGGGATTTAATTCTAAACCTTATTTCTTCTTCTATATTTTTACTTGTTTATTTTAGAATTATGTTTTCCATAGAACCCATGATGGCAATTAGGTCAATTATGGGCTAATTTGTTATCATGGGATTTTAATGGATTTTGCTATGGATTCTAGAAATTGAGTGTTAATTATGCCTTGGTGTGTGATTGAATGTATTGATTGCCTAGTATGTTTATGCTTATTCGTTATAAGTGAGTCGCGAACACTTGTAATTGTTTGTTTAATCCTAGTGAATGCGAAAGTGGATCTAGGGTTTAGAACAATTCATGCTAGCATAGGTTTTTGCATGTGAAGAACATGTATTAATTTGTGATGTAATTCTAACCGTCTTGCATCGACTATGTGGTTTAATGGGTGCTTGATTCTCAACCGGTATGTGTTCAATTGCTATAGACATATAGGGACTACACATATTTGGTGACTACTTGACTTCTATCAATTGTGGATGATCAGTAGGATGGTATATGCACAACGAAAGTTGGTGTGTATCAGTTTAGTGCATCTAATCAGTAATCAACTCGGTCACATGCTAGGCTAAAGGGCATAAGATTCTAGATGAAGTAGTAAATGAGATTGAAATCCCATGTTTGTTTATTATAAAGTTAAAGTTAAGTTATTCCCTCGTAATTGGCTTAGTTGGTAATTAATCAATAGTTAAATCAAACCAATATTGTGATTGTCTTAGCAGTGAGTGTAAATCATAAGCTGGTGCATAAGTGAACATAACGAACAATTTGAGTCTCTGTGGGAACGAATCCTATTTACTCTATATTACTTGTTGACCACGTTCTCTTGCGTGAATAAGTGCGAACAGTGATACATTGCATTTAAAACATAAGAGATAGGGTACTTTTCGGTGATATATCGCATTAGTTGTGTTTGCCAATTGATTTTCACAAGGGATATAAGAAATTTTAGACGTGCCTACTAGAGAAATGACAAGTATGCATTGTTTCAGAACCTCGATCTTCTGTTGCTATCTATTATATTTGCTTAACCAGATCAGAGTTTAAAGAACTTTAATCATTGCAGTAGAAGACGAACAAGATGAAGAACAAACTGTACATTTTTCTCATTCAATATCGAAAATGTATCATTTACAGAGAAGTCATATTTACAACACTAACTCTCTATTCTGTATTATATATATATATATATATATATAGGCTCATGCTCGAGGGAGAACCTTGTTAACTTTGAGAACTGAGAGACCGCATCTAAATCCATTGATTTGATTTTGATCTAATGGCTTAGAATTCACAACTATTAATTTAAAAGAAATTAACAACTCCTCCATTTTTACATAAAAGGACAATTATGTCATTCAATAATTTGGAAGAATCCTCCGTCAGATATGATGTCTAATTGTTGATCAATTATCTTGTTTCCTTTAATTTTCTTATACCAATTTGATTCCTATTCTCGCTATTAATTAATAAAAAAATTTGACTTCTTCCTTGATCTACTCTATGCACTATCAATCTTTTTATAAAAGGTAATAAATTAAAATAAATTTCATATGCCACTACCATATTTAGAAAAGGAAACAAATCAAACCATTATATCAATGTTATAAATAGAAACCTACAATCAAATTTGAATTTAAACTAATGAAATCTTTCTTTTTTTCTTTCTAAATAACACTTAAAAAAATCTTATTTTTGAAAAAGTACATTAATACAACACGGGGTAAAAAATCCAAAAAATCCAAATAGATTTTGAAATGATAAAAGATCTATATTTTTAAGATAAATAATTTCATTTTTATAAAAAAATGAGATTCTTTCTAATACAATTTTATTACAATAGAAGTAGGAGAACACACTTAGACCAACACTTTAAAAAATATATGTTACTTATCTTCTATTTTTTGCAATTTAAAATATATGTTACTTCTTTTTTTTTTTTTAAAGATTCCATAAAATGTTTTTAGTAATAAGAAATGATTCTTTGAAATGTAAATTAAAAAAAATATGTGATGAGAAACTTGATAAAAATGCAAAAACCAACGAAAATTATAAAAATAACAATGGGAATAATGTTTTTTGCGATTTGCTATGTTAATTCGAAATTCTTTAATGGAATTCTATTATTTTTATGGAATTTTTATTATTGTAAATTGATATAATGATTTGAAACACATAAGAGAATCTTGATGTATTAGATGATATTTTAATATGTAACTTAATTTTAAAAAAATGTATAATTTTCGTTTTTTGAAAAATGTATTAAAATATTATGTCCCCCACCAAGATTCTTTTAGGTGTTTTGTTAATTATTTTAAAATTTTAGTATTATTCTATTAAATATTTATATTAATTTTTAAAAGCTTTTGAGATTCTTCAAAGTATTATAATATTTCTATTTAAAAAATATATTTTTAAGTTTTGAGATTTTTTCAAATTATAGTTTAATTTTTTTTAAAACATGTAAGAGAATCTTGTAACAAGATATATCTAAATGTAACATGTAGTAATTTTAGAAGAAATGTATATTTTTTTTAAAAAAATAAGAAATATATAAAAATATTGTAATACACCAAGAATCTCTTAGATGTTTTGGTTAATTACTTTGAAATCGTAATACTTCTTTATTAGATATTTATATTAAAATTCTATTAAATATTTTATTAATATAAAATAAGTTTTGAATATAGTTATGTATAGGTACAACACTATAAATTTACCCCACTAAGATTCTTGTAGGTGTTTTATTAATTATTTTAAAATTGTAGTGTTATTTTATTAAATATATAAATTAATTTTTTTAAATTTTTGAGATTCTTCAAAGTATTATAGTATTTATATTTAGAATAATATTTTTAATTTTTGAGATTTTTTTCAATTAGAATTTTATTTGTTTTAAAACGAGAATTTGGTGTGTTACATAATATTTTTAAGTTTTGACATTTTTTTAAATTATAGTTTAACTATTTTTTTGAAACACGTAAGAGAATGGTGTGTCACAAAATATATCTAAATGTAACATAATTTTAGATGAAATGTATTTTTTTTTAAAAAAAATAAGAAATATATAAAAATATTGTAATACACTAAGATTCTCTTAGGTGTTTTACTTTGAAATCGTAATACTGCTCTATTAGATATTTATATTAAATTTCTATTAATACTTTATTAATATAAAATAAGTTTTGAATAGAATTTTGAATATATTGTTATAACCCAACAAGCGAATATAAAAAATTATTAAATAAATTAAATATACAAAAATTGTGCGAAATACTTAATAAGTTTCATGTTGTAAAAATGACACAAAACTGTTACTATAAATAATTAACATCGTTTGAATAAAACACTTAAGAGAATAAATTGATATAGTAATTTAAAACACGTAAGAGAATCTTAATGCATTTTATAATATTTCTACATGTAGCTTAATTTTAAAAGAAATGTATTAATTTTCTTTGGAAAAAATAAGTATATTAAAATATTATTAATTACACCAAGATTCTCTTAAGTATTTTTTAGTTTGTTTAGATTTTATTGATTAGGATCACATTCATTGATTGGGAACACGTAAAAAAATCTTGTATTACATAATATTTTTATATCTACCTTAAATTAAAAAAAAATTGTGTCATTATTTTAAAGAAAAATATAGAACTATTTTGTAATATCGAGATTTTTTTAAGTGTTTTGTTAGTTATTTGAAATAATAATATTACTTATCAAATATTTACATTAAGATTCTTTTAAATATTTTATTGATCTAAAATAAGTTTCGAATATAGTTATGTACAAGTTTAACATTATAAATAATTCATGGAATATTTAAGAATATTTTTTGGCATTATAATTCAATTTTTTTATAGCTTGCATTTTATAATAATTCTCGAAAAAATCTCAAAAGGATAATAAAAGAAAATAAATTGATACATTTAGATGATAATTTATATGTAACTTAATTTTAAAAGAAATAATTGGTTTTCTTAAAATAAATATATAAAAATATTATGTAATACACCAACATTAATCTCTTAGGTGCTTTGTTTATTATTTTAAAATTGTAATATAATTTAATTAGATATTTACATTTAAATTCTACTAAAATATTTTATTGGTATAAAATAATTTTCGGTATATGTACAAGTAGAGCACTATAAATAATTTATCCAATATTTAAAAAATATAATGTAATATTTTTCCAAATTAAAATTCAATTTTTATAGCATGTCTTTTAAAACAATCTTAAAGAAATCTAAAAAATAATAATAAAAGTAAATAAATTGATATATTGATTTGAAACACGTAAAAGAATCTTGATGCATTTTATAATATTTCTACATGTAGCTTAATTTTAAAAAAAATGTTTAAATTTTCTTTTGAAAAAATAAGTGTATAAAAATATTATTAATTTCACCAAGATTCTTTTAGGTATTTATTAGTTTTATTTATATTTTATTGATTGGGAACACGTAAAAGAATTTTGGTGTGTTACATAATATTTTTATATGTAACTTAAATTTAAAAAAAATTACATATTATTTTTGAAAGATTCTGTTAGATTCTCTTAAATTCTTTTAAAATATTATTAATTACACCAAGATTCTTTTAGGTGTTTTGTGTAAATTATTCTCTTTGATTCTCTTAATTTTTAATAAATTTTTTACTTAACTTTTCGGACATTCTTTAAGGTGTTTTAAAGAATACAAGATATTAATTTTATTACATTCTAAAGTTTAAGATTCTTTAAGATGTCTTGAAGATTCTGTAAAGTGTTTTACTATCATTGTGAGATTTCGTTAAAGTGCATGTTTTAATATCATTTTGAAATTTTCTAAAATATTTTAACATTCTAATACTATTTTCTAATATCATTTTAAGATTTTCTTAAGTATTTTAATTTTTTTTAAATGTTTCAAAAATTCTCTAAAGTGTTTTAGATAAATTAAAATTAAAATTATTAACTTAAAAAAAAATCATATATAATATTTAGTAAAAAATCAATAAAAAACACCTCCACAAAAATTTGTAAGAACATCTAATAGAATTTTAAAATGTTACATAGTGAATGGCTATCTAAAATCTCACAATATTAATAAAAAGAGAATCCACGATGACTACTACTAGAACACCATATCATAAATTTTTACGACTGCGCTTTACCATAGCAAACTGTGCTTTAAAAAGCTCCCGCTTGCCGATTCCATAGTTGTCCGTTGTCAAAGTCGCAGGTGACTTTTACTTTTGTCTATGGTTTTGCAAGTTCATCTCGTAGTCTGATTCCAACAACATGAAATGACCGATAAGCCTCGTAGAATTCTTTGGTTGTAATAAATCTGTAAGACTCATCTCTATGTAACCAGTAGTGCTTCTGATCTTTCTTTGATGTCACCTGCATATTTTATAAAACTTCCAATCAGAAAATATCATGCTTATATTTCATATACAACTTTAACAAGTGGCACAAGGTTATGATCAGCACAGATCTCTTACCTCTTGCAAGAAGTCTGCCACACCTTTTCTCTATGGGCACTTGAAGCCCATACTCTCAAAAAATTCAAGCACATTCTCACGGGGACCTTGATACATAATATATCCATCAGATAGGAGAATAATATTATCAAATAAATCATATGTTTCAAGGGATGGCTGGAGTAGAGATATTAGAGCAGTTCCTTGGAGAATATGAACAATATGCCAAAACGATTTCACTATTTGATAAGTTGTAAAACTATCCAAGCCGAAAGATATTTCATCCATAAAAAAGGGCCCTAGCTGGTCTAACTAACTTCTCGCCTGTAATTAATCAGATTACTTGTAATTCTCCCACATATATTTAAAAAGAAAAATGTAATATAACTTAGTACTAGAGCTACAAAGTTATTAACCGGTTGTAACACGCTTTCTTTGTCCTCCAGATATACCCATGTCATTTGGTCTCCTACCATAGTATCTGCACATATATCAAGGCCTAAAACCTGCCAGAAACAGGAGCATACATTTATACATTTTAGTAACTATGAGATGGTGCCAATGCTTTTTTGTTAGTTGTATTACCTTCAAAACATATTCAGTTCTCTTGCCTTTTGTTGCAACAGCCTAAAGGAAACAACAACATATGATTATGAAAGAATGGATTTTCTACAATAGTAATATAAAGATAAAAAATAAGTGCATCCAAATCTATATTTGTGCAAGGAAACCATCATATTATCCTGAAGTAATAACAGTGAAACGCCTAACACCAATTTCTGTTTGAACCAAATTTGCCTAGTTGAAATTAGGCATCAAACACCTCTTACATATAGGCAATTTGTTTTAAATTTTCTAATTTCTAATTAGGATCAGTATTGATTCCAGAATTCAATGATTATCTTTGTACATTTTATCGTTGTCCTGAAAGAGGTCCGCTTCGTAGTTTATATAAATTTAACAACTCGTTTCCATATTGATGAATCATCGGGGAAGATGGGATATATACGATCAGGTGTCTATAAAACCAAACGTTCTTGCTTCTCCGATAGCACCATATTACATATACTCTATAGAAGAGATTACACGTTACATCTGACACAAGAATATAAATCCGAGCCCTTATCATAGCTAAAATAATTCTGAACCACTATTAGTCTACATGAAATCAATCTTTCTTATTCAAATTACCATCTCCACAACAAACTTTTATAGACATACAATTCAAAGCATAAAAAAAAATAATACAGATCGCATAAGGTAACCACCAAGTCGGCAAAAAAAGAGCTACCAAGAGTTTAAACAGCATGACAGGCATAAATTTGATTACAATGATAACAAATCACACCATCCCGATTCTACACAAAAAAACCAATGATAAATCTTGAAGAACAGAATTTCACATCATGATCTCTTATAACAGATTTTGTAGGAATTTTTTCAATAACAGAATCTCTAAGCGAACTTTCATCAAACATATAATAATCAAAATTGATAAAAAAAGAAAAAGAAGTTGTCTCTAAACTCTTTACGAAAAAACTAACCTTTTTTCGCTATTTTCCAGATTGTTCTTTAAACAAATCTTACCCGTAAAAAAACAAAGTTTAGATTATAACAACAGTTCAAGAACTCCATTCATATTTTGATATAGAACACTTTACAACACTCTACAGAATCGAGAACATACATATAGTATTTTATTTCCATGTTTATAAAGGATCATGATTGTTGTCTATCAAAAATAATTAACGTAGTTTCCTTATATAATAAATTTGTCAAAGATTATCTTTGTTGATATTGAATTGTTAGTAACCCAAATCTTCAAAAAAATAACAAAAATGCCATTATCTTTGATTAGCTAATATTACTAATAATCAATGGTTCTAGATTGGATCTCTAGGTTCTCTTGATAGGGAGGTTCTCCCTTGAACTCTAATATATATATATATATATACATGTACTGAGCTAACTAAGCTAACAAAAGTTAGTTACAATTAGGGATGGCAACGGGTCGGGTCGGGTCGGGTTTTTCAATATCCAGATCCAGACCCGATTTTTTTGACTGGACCCGGACCCGACCCGGACCCGAAAAATATCCGAAAATTAAGACTCGGACCCGGATCCAACGGATTTCGGATCGGATTGGATTTTACCCGAAACCCGAATGTTTGGATTTTACCCGAGACCCGAACTACTAATAAAATTATAATTAAAAGAAAAATTGATTATTTGACTATTAATTGTAAATATTAATAATAAAATGATATAATAATTAATAATTAAAATTAAGTGCATGTAAATATTAATAATGAAATGATACAATAATTAGTGAAATGTATGTAAATTATGTATCATGGTTATAGAATTAAGTAAGATATTAATATATTTAATAATTCATTATATATATATATATCGGGTTTTTAATCGGGTTTCGGGTTTGGATCGGGTTTGGATCGAATTTCGGGTTTCGGGTCGGGTCTCGGATCGGGATACCTAAGATCCAAATCCAGATCCAAACTTTTTCGGGTCCAAAAATAAGATCCAGATCCAAATCCAAAAAATCGGGTTTGGGTAGACCCAAACGGATCGGATCGGATCGGGTATCCATCGGGTCGGGTATTTTTGCCATCCCTAGTTACAATTTCTTCTAGAACCTACTGCCAGCATGGCACATTCAGTTAAATAAATGACAGCTCAGAACAAGCTGCTTTGCTGAGATGGCTGAGATGAATTAACCAATACCCCCCTCAAGGTGGGAGATGAAGAAGCCTAAGAGGAGAAAGGCTGAAGCATTCCCAGCTTGGATAAAAGTTCTTTGAAATGTGGAGAAGGCAAGACCTTTGTAAGAATGTCAGCCAGCTGATGTTTAGTAGGCAAATAGGATAATTGTAATAAACCTTCAAGAACCTTGTCACGAGTAAAGTGGCAATCAAGTTCTATATGCTTGGTTCGCTCATGGAAGACAGGGTTTTTAGCAATATAGAGAGCTGATTGGTTATCATAATGTAGAGTAATAGGCTTTAAATTTGTGACACTAAATTCCTCAAGTAAACGAACCAGCCATGTTACTTCAGAAGCAGCAGATGCCATAGCACGGTATTCAGCTTCTGAAGATGAACGAGAAACGGTAGATTGCTTTTTAGATTTCCAGGAGATAGGTGAATTACCAAAGAGCATGATATAGCCAGTGATGGATTTACGAGAATCTACACAGGAGGCCCAGTCAGAATCAGAAAATGCTTGAAGAGTAAGTGTGTCTGAGGCTTTTAACAGGATTCCTTGGCCAATAGAATGAGCCACATATCGCAATGTATGACACAAAGCTTCAAAGTGAGGAACACGAGGTGTCTGCATATATTGGCTTAACGTTTGTACTGCATAAGACAAATCTGGACGTGTGTTGGTGAGATAATTGAGTTTTCCAACAAGTGAACGATAATGTTCAGGCTGAGGATACAAACTACCACAGTCTGCTGAAAGTTTAAGATTGAGTGGGAGTGGAGTGACAGCAGATTTGGTAAGATCAATACCACATTCTTTAATAATGTCACCAGTGAATTTTTTTTGACTAAGAATGATACCATCTGTCATATAGCCAACTTCAATACCAAGAAAGTAATGTAGGATTCCCAAATCTTTTATGGTAAAAACATGATGTAAATGAGATTTTAAAGCATCAATCTCAGAATTATTATCTCCAGTGACAATAATATCGTCTACATAAATGGCAACAATAGTGATGGTAGACACAGATCGTTTGATAAAAATGCTATAGTCATTTTTGGACAGAACATAACCAAGAGATATCAGTTCACTAACAAGTTTTTCAAACCATGTACGAGAAGCTTGTTTTAAACCGTATAACGATTTCTTTAAGCGACAGACTTGATTTGGTTTATGTGGAATACCTGGTGGAACTTTCATGTATACTTCTTCAGTAAGATCACCATGAAGAAAGGCGTTGTTTACATCAAGCTGAAATAGAGGCCACTTTCTGCTAGCTGCTAAGGCAATCAAACAACGAACTGAGCTCATTTTGACAACGAGAAAAAACGTCTCCTCATAATCAATTCCATGTTGTTGTGTAAAAGCTTTTGCGACTAAACGAGCTTTGCAGCGTCAAGAGTTCCATCAGCATTTAATTTTGTTTTGAAAACCCATTTACATGCAATCGCTTTCTTGCCATCAGGTAAATCAACTAAATCCCATGTTTTATTGTCATCAAGAGCTTGTAATTCTTTTTGCATAGCTTCAATCCATAATGGTTGTTTAGAAGCTTCGAAGTATGAAGTAGGTTCAACAAGAGACTCATTGTGAGCTAAATTTTTTTTATGATAGTCTGCCATAGCTTCATATTTAACCAAGTTACACCAGTGAGGACTATGAGTAAAAGAGGCTAAGTTACAGTGATATGAATGTAGATAAGCTGGTGTTTTCTTAGGCCTGGTAGATTGGCGTACTGGTAAGATATCAGTATGAACAGAATCTGTTTGAGCAGGGTGAGGCTGAGAGAAATGTGAATTTTGAGATGAATATGAAAATTGTGATGAGTCTGAGGATGATATATGTGAAGTTTGAGGTGAAGTATGTTCAACAGAAGAATGTCTGTTAACTAAGTCATCATCAAAATGAGAAGCATGAATAGGAGTTGTGATTTTAGGCAAGAAAATGCTGGAGACATAGTTTTGCTTAGATGAAAACTGTTGTGAAATCATATGATAAGGAAAGTGATGTTCGTGAAAAATGACATCCCTGGAAATAAGAATCTCAGAAGTAGCTAAATCAAGTACTTTATATGCTTTCTGATTAGGTGGATATCCAACAAAAACGCAGGGTTTTGCTCGAGGTGAAAATTTGTGCCTGTGAAGCTTAAGTGTAGAAACAAAACACAAACAGCCAAAGACACGAAGATTATCTAAAGATGGTTGAGTTTTGTAGAGTTTAAAATAAGGTGTAAGGTTCTCAATACTCTTAAGAGACATACGATTTATGAGATGAGTAGCACAAAGAATGGACTCACCCCAGAAATGAGCTGGAAGATTGGATTGAAAATGTAAAGCTCGAGCAGTTTCCAGTAAGTGTCGATGCTTTCGCTCGACAACCCCGTTTTGCTGAGGGGTATAGCTGCAACTAGTGTGATGAGAAATGCCTTTAGATTGTAGAAAAACCTTGAGATTTCCCTCAGTAAATTCCTTTGCATTGTCTGAACGAATTGTTAAAACTTTGTAAAAAATTGATTTTCAGCATAAGAAATAAACGATGTCAAAAACAGCAGCAACATCAGATTTATATTTGATCAAACGAACCCAAGTATAACGACTAAAGTCATCAACAATTGTGACAAATTGAGTACAATTGTTATGGTTTCTGACCTTGTAAGGTCCCCATACATCTACATGTAACATTTCAAAACTAGCACTAGTCTTAATAGAACTATGAGGAAATGAGACTCTTGTTTGCTTTGCCTTTGGAAAAATCTGACAAATGGAATTTGCAGCAACTTCATCAACAAAACAAGAGTGCTTGAGCACTTTGAGTTAAGGAAATGAAATGTGACCCAGCCTTAGGTGCCAAAGTTTAGATTCTTCTGAAATACTAAGACAAACTTGAGAATTGTAGAATTGAGAAGATGTTTCCACTTGAGGAGTAACCTTGTATAAGCCAGTGTTCAGTTCACCAAGAAGAAGTGGTGGGTGTTTCTGATAATGGTCCTGAAGATGACATTGTGTAGCAGAAAAAATGATGTTAGATTCCAAATCTTTACACAATTTGTGAATTGAAATCAGTCTGTATTGAAATGCTGGAACATGTAAAACATTAGTTAAAGTAATTTTATCATTTAAAATTACTGTTCCAACATTTGCAACTTTTATTTGACTTTCATTTGGTATGGTTATGGAACAATTAGAAAACTCAGTGACTGGACTTATAGCAGAAAAATCTTCTATAAAAGGACTGATATGGTCAGTTGCTCCACTGTCCAATAACCACTCCCTAGCAAGAGAAGACATCAGACAAACTTTACCTGCAAGGAGGGCATGTCCTGTAAAAGAACATTGATCCTTTTCTAGTGTTTGTTTATCAAGCAACTCAATCAACTGATTATACTGTTCAACTGAGATAGAAGGTGTCATTGGTTGAATTGGTTCTGTAGAATCAACAGCAACAGCAGAATTATTCTGGGAAAAAGCTGCAACTCTTCTGTCTTTATTACTCTTGAATCCAGGTGGAAAGCCATGAATCTTGAAGCAACGGTCAATGCTATGACCATTCATTTTACAATGAGTACAGTAGTAGGAGTTTGCTGGCTTCCTGTTATAGGTGGTCTGAGATTTCTAAAATTTACCACAGTTCTGCTGAAATTTAGTATTAGAACCATCATGAAACCTTCTTCTGTCAACAACAAAAGCCATGTTCTCATTTGAATTTGCTTGCTGAGAAATATTCTTGTGATTCTCTTCTTGAGCTACCAATCTATAAGCCTGAGAAATATCAATCAAAGGAGTCATCATTAAAATGTTGCCCCTTATAGCAGAGAAATTGTCATTCAACTTCATCAAGAACTGGAGTACACGTTGATCTTGTTGCATCTTTTGAATTCGAGTTGTCAAGCTGCAAGTGCATTTTTCACAAGAACAAACAGGTAATGGATTAACATCATCCAAACTATCCCAAATCGTTTTCAATTTGGTGTAAAACTCAGAAACAGTGAGTTGGCCTTGATGAAGATCAGCTAACTTTTGTTCCAGTGATGAAATTTGAGGCATAGAGGCATAACCAAACCTATCCTCAAGATCTTTCCAGATAGCTCGAGCTGTTTTCAAAAATAGAACACTCCTAGCAATATTTTCATCAAGATTAAACAAGATCCAGGAAATAACTAAGTCGTTGCATCGTTCCCAAGCCTTGTAATCAGCAGATGATGAATCAGGCATACTTATAGTTCCATTAACAAATCCTAGTTTATTCTTAGCAGATAGAGTAAGCATCATGCTTCGTTTCTAGTTATTAAATCCTTCTCCATTGAATTTGACAGAGACAAGTTGATTAGTGCTGGAATCAGAAGGATGTATGTAGTAGATACTAGAAGCATCTTGATTTGAAGAAGACGTTGTTGTCATTGTTTTGTTCAGAGAGATTTGTAGAGAGATTTGTATGGAGAGAAATATATGTATCTCAGAGAGATTTATCAAAAGAATTTGACGAAAAAACTGATGATGATCAGAAAGAAGACAATGATCAATCAAGAAAATACAGAAATCGTACGAAATGCACAAATTGTACACAACTTTCACAGATTAGTAACAAACTTTTATAGATCAACTACGAAAACATACAAATTGATCACAGATCTCAAATTATGAGGCCGTAAAACAAATCAATCAGACGCAAATCTTCAGAGATTGATCAAACATAAAGTGATCAAGAACAGAAAATTGATTAAAGAAGAAAAGATCGAAAACACCTGAAACAGATGATGATTGATGATTGACAAAGACGAAGATCAACGACAACAAAATTCGCAAACCAGCTCTAATACCATATTATCTTTGCTTAACCAGATCAGAGTTTACAGAACTTTAATCATTGCAGTAGAAGACGAACAAGATGAAGAACAAACTGTACATTGTTCTCATTCAATATCGAAAATGTATCATTTACAGAGAAGTCATATTTACAACACTAACTCTCTATTCTGTATTCTCTCTATATATAATTCAATATTGAAAATGTATCATTTACAGAGAAGTCATATTTACAACACTAACTCTCTATTCTGTATTCTCTCTATATATATACATGTACTGAGCTAACTAAGCTAACAGTAGTTAGTTACAATTTCTTCTAGAACCTGTTATGCCCAAAATTCGGTTCGGGTATTTTAAGATGAATTCGGGCCAAATACGGGTTCAATTTGGGGAATTCTAGGATTAATTAGGGTTTTGGCAGAAAATGGAGAAGTCAGGACGCGCCCTCTCTTTCTCTACAAAGAGGGCGCGCCCTAAATACTAAAACATGACAAAGACTTATATTTACGTTTATTTTCCAAGAAGTCGCTGAATCAATCTCTCCTGGGATTCTACTCAGGTTGGGATTCTACTCAAGTTGGGATTCTACTCAGGTTGGGATTCTACTCAAGTTAGGATTCTACTCAAGTTGGGATTCTACTCAAGCTAGGATTCTAGAAGTTGAAGAATTCCCTCATGTCGTATCTCAGGAGGGGGATGTCCATCGCAGAAGGCCTTCAGGGGTTTGCCTGGATATAAGGACCCTTCGGTGGAAAGATGGGGACTTTTTGGTGTGTGCTTTGGGAGCTCTGTTCCTGTAGCCAATGGGCGCGCCCTCATTGGGGAACTTTGGAGTAATCCTGCACTTTGCACCCAAAAGCTCTGGATCACCTGTCCTGCTATCTGGTGGGTGCTTCTCATTCGGGGGACAGGGATGCGTTCTGCACTTGGGGTAAACCACGGCTATACCTGCATCCTTGAAATCAAGAAATAGCTGGTAACGGATAGGACTAGTCCTCGACGGGGGAAGTTTCCTTATCCGTGAAGTCTTGAGATCCTGGATGAGCCTTGGGCCTTTGTGGTTAGGCCTCATAGTAGAACATTCCGGAAGCTGGTCGGTTATCCAAGCCCATTTGGGTTTCTTGCTCTCCAAGAACTACGTCTGGCTTGATCCCTATAAATACAAGGGTACGTAGGCCGATTGAGGGGTTGGAAGTCGAGAGCTCTGAATAGCCGACACTAACCCTATCAATCTCAGCCACCAATTACACACAGCAACCACATGCCACCACTCTTTTCGGCAAAGAACCGCCGTTGTAGATCTTGTTTCCGGTAACGTACCTCGAATTTTGTTGTTACCAAATTCCTCCGTCAACAAATTGGCGCTAGAAGGAGGGCAGCCAGTCAAGATCTTCATCTTAGGAGGAAAAGATGTCACATAATCAGCGTGGGGGTTTTCATGAAAAGGAGGATTACGTTCGGAAGATAGCTTGGGGCAACCAAGCTCGTCACGAAGCTTCTGTTCCTCCGCACCACCATGGAACTCCAGCCATCACCGGCGGACAGCCGCCCGTTCCTATCAGTACGGCGGCATCAATGGAGCAATTCTATCGTATGGAAGATGCCATAAATAAATTCGGGGTAAGATTGAGTTCTGTGGAGGAAGTGCAAGAAAATAGGAGAAAATCTCGGAGTATCCCACAAAATCATCGCCGAACAGGGCGCCCTCCAAGTTATGAAGGTTCTCGAAGAGGTTATTGGATCCTCAAGAAAGGTGCGCCTAGATAAGAGAGGGCGCGCCTAGACAAGAGAGGGCGCGCCCTCACCCTCACTTGTCTAGGCGCACCTCTAGTAAAAATCGACGTGATGAAGAAAAAGTGATTCTAAAGATAATTTTAATGGTACTACTGCAAAAAGATGGCTTCGAGTATGTTCAAAGGTGGTGGTTTCTAAAGAATCCCCGAGTTAAAGATGGTGAAGAAGAATACCCAAGAACCTTCAGGGCGCGCCCTAAATGTGGTAGCCAAGGCTCAGATGATTTCCAACTTCTAGGAAAATTCGATGGTTGAACACGTCCTCATCTCCAGGATGCATTCTCTAGAGAGAGCGGCTCCTTACCGACTTGGTGAAATCCAACGAATTAAGGAGAACCTCGCTGCTAGGAGTAGAGACTTTGCAAGCTTGAAGAAACGCCTAGGAATAAGGCTCGGGAGTGAGGCCCCGTGATCCACAGTGCGCGCCCGCTGTTGATATCAGGTCTGGGCCCCTTGGACATGAGTGAGCCCTTCCACGGAGTGATAGTCCACAGCGCGCCCCCTGTTGATAACAGGTCGCGGCCCCTTGGATTCGAACAAACCTCATAATAAAGAGGGCTCGCCGTCAGCATCTCTTATCAAGGGCGCACTACCAGGACGTGCTATAGGGAACACCCATGGAAGATGATATAGGAGAGAGCTGCAAATGGTGAGTTTTGCTAATTCAAGCAGAACAGGCCTCAGAAGATTATTATAAAGCTCGCCTTCCCCTGACTGGGCGCGCCTCCAGGTAATATACAACCTCTATATTATTTTGCTCTATATATTTATTGCATTTATAAAGTTAGAGGGGTTTACCTGATGAAAAGGCCCCCAGGGGTTTGCCTGATGAGAAGGCCTCCAGGGGTTTACCTGATGAGAAGGCCTCCAGGGGTTTACCTGATGAGAAGGCCTACAGGGGTTTGCCTGGCCAAGAGAACGGAGAACACTTGGAATCGAGGCCCCGTGATCCACAGTGAGTGCCCCCTGATTACAGGTCGAGGCCCCTTGGACATGAGCGAGCCCTTCCTCAAGGTCGTGATCCACAGCGCGTGCCCCCTAATTATAGGTTGAGGCCCCTTGGACATGAGAGAGCCTGCTTTGAAGATCTCATTGGAATGTAATGAAGCCGAAGATGTAAGAATGACATTGTCTGGCCTAATCATCAAAGTGAGGAATAGCCCTCGACGTATTGCTGAGGGCGCGCTCTCAAGAAACGCCCTACACTTGTTCCCTTGATTTCTCGTAGTGCAACTAGTGGAAGAGAGGGTGAGAATCCTCAACCTCAGGGAAATGCTCTATATCAAGACTTAGCTTCAAGGAAATGCAAGTCAGGAAAATCCTCTAACATAGGACGCGCCCTCAAGGAACTTTCTTATCAGAGGACCTTTCTGGTTAGGGCGCGCCCTCAAAGAAAGATGCAAATTCTCAAGCGGACTCCAATATCTATGAGGATAATTTACTGCTTGGACTCCAGAAGGAAAGAAGCTATTGAGTTGCGGCCCCACGAACCATAGTGTGTGCCCCCTGATCATCAGGTTGAGGCCCCAAGGTCATGAGTGAGCCCCTCTACACAAGAATGACTTTCATCCGGACTAGAAGAGACTTTGTTATTGCCCTCGTCCACATAGGGCGCGCCCTAAGCAACAGGGCGCGTCCTCAGCAACTCCAACGGCTCTCTCTTAAAAATTCCCCTCTTGGGATGCCTCGTTAAGAGATGATTCTTTAAGGAATGATATTCTGATGCTGGGGGGTAGTGCTGATGCACCTCCCTAGCCCTACATGTACATGTATTTTAGAACAATTTATGTGAACAGCGGAATACCCCCACGGGGATGCCTCTTCGTGAGATGCCTTTCACAGGATGCCTCCTTGCGAGATGCCTCTTAGTGAGATGCCCTTTATTGGATGCCTCCTAGTGAGATGCCTCTTCGTGAGATGCTCTTCATAGGATGCCTCCTAGTGAGATGCCTCATTTTGAGATGCCCCATCATGGGATGAGATTTGAAGTTGCCCGTGACCAGAGAATGCACTCTTTCTACCAGAAGTTGATTGAAGTAGAGCAATGCATAAGTAGTAGACTAGAAGGTAAATTAATTTACCTCCTAGTCTAGGGGTAGTCCATGTACACTTTCCCTAGTCTTAGTTAAGTTGTGAAATTTTAAAATTTTTGAAGAATGCTCACGTACATATAGGGTGCGCCCATTAGGGTGAATCTGCACAATCCTTTATAATAGAGGATGCGCCCTCGACAATTAGTCGGGATATGGATTTCTTTTATGCAGTATGAAAAGTAAATAATGTCTGCAAGATGGAGTGATAAACTAGCATGGAAATTCAACAATTTAGTGGGAAAATGCTTACAGGCTACATACATGCATAAATGAAGGAGAAACAGAAACTATTGTCAGATTCTCTATATGCAATTTTCCATACAAAAGAAAGACGAAACCTCTAGAAGATTTTTGAAGGTTGGATGCGCCTGGTTTAATTGAAGAAAGGAATAACCCTCAGGCGTGCCCTTAAATTAAAATAATAAAAATATCGGGCGCGTTCAGTTTGGATGAAATTTAAGATAAAGCAAAAAGGATATGATGAACATTCATGCACACATGTATGGTAATGGTATATGTGAATAGATTTAATGGGTATCTCAGTTTTGCTTGAATAGAGAAAAGTGAGGTTAGTGATTATGGGACCACGCATAAATTAATAAGGAGGTGAAGCGTGAAAAGAAGATAAAATGATGGTCACAAGAAAACTATTCAAATGCTGGATTCACATGGATTAAGAAGAAGTGTATGAGAATTGGTAAAATATGTTATTTGCAAAGTAGGCGGGACCTACAAGCTCATAAAAAAGAATTGGTAAAGAATTGGTCTGCGTCTACTCAATAAGTTGAGTTATTATTTTTTAAAGAATGGAGGGACTCAGCAAAAGATGGGGGTACATGCAATTAAAAATAAAAGAGCAGAAGTCAAGTCATAAACAAGAAAGTATTTTAATGAAGTTGGTGTTGCTTCCTTAAAAAGTTTGTTAGGCGCGCCTTAAAAACAAAAATAAATCTTGTTTATTGGCAAGGATGAATAAAGGAGTCTAAAGAGTTTGCTGTAGAGCTTTTTGATGCACTGACCCGGAGGAGGAATATAACATGGGAATTGATCAATAAAGCAGAGAATAGAGACAGAGAGATTAACAGAGGACGAATATCCCAAAAATAAGCAGATGAATATAAAGCACTGATTATGGAAGAGTTTAGACCCGGACAACGATGGTTACATCATAATTGAAAACTTGGAGATGCATTTGTTACAAGTTTCAAGCCAACTTGTAAGAGGAGGTGAAAGCAAACTTTTAAGCCAAATGCTGAGCCAAAAGCTAAAGCCCACACATGATCATAATATAGTCCAGGGAAGTCTTAGAGATTTCAAGTACCTTTTATTAGATAATTGGCAAAGAGCTTATTGGGTGTTGGCGTTACGAAAAAGAAGTGATTGCATGGTTTGTTACATGTGGTCATATGCGAAGTGATTGGTTTGTTATTGAAGGGCACGTCTATTTAAAAATCAAGACGGTGGTTATGTTAGTGATGCAACTGCTTCTATCAAGGCGCGCCCTCGAAAAAAAAAAAAAGCCTCTGCCTATACTACTCATACTATATAAATGAGGAGGACGTGTCCTTTATTATCAAGAGGAGCAGTACACATGCATACTTGGATTTCTCAACGAGGAAAATTTTAAAAAGAATAAAGTGAAGAAGAAGCTTATGGGTTCAGTCGTGAAGAAAGAGCGCGCCTTTACAACAAAATATGTAAACGCAGGTTACTTCATTTTATAGTGATCATGGAACAAGAAACACCAGCTGCTGTACTGCTTACATGGCGAGATGCGAATTAATGAAATCATGTATACAACAATAAAGAAAAAGAAAGGTGTTTATAGAGACTGTGTCTAAATTAAAGACAAAGCCTAGTAAATTTTCTACTGCTTAAGGTGCGCGTACAAAGAAGAGCCATTTCGAGAAAAAGGACGCGTTCTTGGAGTTTTAATTTTGCTGCAAGTATCGAGTTAAAAAGACCCAGCGAAGTTAAAGGAAAAGAGAAGTGTAGTATGGATGGAGGTGCAGCCTGTGTGACAAAGTATATATACACATCTTGAAGCATGCAGCATGCATGGCCAGACATTTGTTCAAAAATAAAGAAGAAAATATGTGAGCTGGTGAAGGTCAACGTGTGCTAACAAAAAAAAATGAAGGAAAAATACTGGTCGATGATAAGAAAATATAAGAGAAAGAGCACGATGCAGAGTATAAAAAATGCTTGTACTTGATTAGAGTATATACATGCATTTGTTTATACATGGTGCAATGAAAGAAAAACCAGCAAGAGGTTAAAAACAAGAAAAGACGAGACGAAGGTTGGTGGGCTGATTTAATTTATAATAAAAGAAACAAGCAGTGTGTAAGTCTTCAAGCAATTAGATAGAACAACGAGATCAGGTTAAAAAAATAAATAAATAAAAAACTGTGATAATAATAATGGGTGAAGACGAGAGTTTCAATTTGGTTCAAAGGAAGATCAGAGATATTTACAAAATATGTAATATTTTAATTGTGGTTGATGTTATCACTGTAGCAAAAGGGCGCATCTTTTTAAATATTGAACGAGCTCAAGACAAGGTGGTGGCTTTGTTTCTCTATTTCACATGCAGAGATTGAGGATGTGTTAATTGCTATACACACATATATGAAACCAAGAAATTTGGTGTGAAGGAGTTGTGACGGGGCCTGCATGTACATTAATTAATAAATGAATAGAAGTATGCATGCAGCATGAACTAGTATGGAAGAATGGAGGTTGGAAATATATTATATGTGCAATTTATAAAAGAGTAGTGCTAGGGACCCCAAATTGAGTCCCCAAAAAAGTCCCCAAATGACATGGCATGGGTGACTTGGCAAATTGGGCAATTTTAATTGGGGAGATTAATGTGAATCCAAGGGGCCCATTATGATATGACCAATTAAAAGAAGACACATGGAATTTGGGAATTTTTTTGGGATCTAATTTGGGGTCTTTAGCATTTTCCTTTATAAAATATAAGATGATGGTAACATATGGGACCGCATTCCTTCAAGTAAATAAGGAAAAATGAAGTAAAATTCATCCTTCCTTTTCCTTTGCCTTTATACGTGAATTGGTGGAGATTGAAATGATAAGTTAGATTAATGATGGGGTCCACCATTAAATGAATCAAGAAAAATAATAAGACTTGCACATGCATAATGAAGGTTACGGGAGTATATGAGTGAAAGTGAATTTATTATCATGGGATTTAATATTCTCATTCAAGATGACACACTTGCTTTCAAGAAAAGGTGTATGAATATCGGTTTTTTGTGTTGAATTTTTTTTTTTTTTGACGAAAAGCATATAATTATATTACTGGATCAAATAACAGCGGGACAAACCCCCGACTGTCAACACGATCAGGGAAAAAAACAAATAAATTGTTTTCTGATCGTTCAACAAGATGAACATAAAAGTTCTTGAAACTAAAAACAAATTCGAAAACATCTTAAGTGATCCAAACTGCGCCAAAATTCCTGAAGACAGCGATATCACAATTGACCACATAACATAAGAACCGTTGATACCCCAGAGTTCAGAATCCTCACTCCAGCTATCTACATGCCGGATACCAGCTATAGACATGCCGAACAAGGAAACCCCCAAAGGATAAGTAACACCCCAGCTATCTACATGCCGGACACCAGCTATAGACATGCCGAAAGTGGAAACCTCCAAAAAATGATGAACCATCTTTGGTTGTGAGTGGTGAGCTTTTGCAATAATCTTCACCGTCCTAATTTCGATGCAATCTTTCCAGATCCCCCAAGACATCAACAAAGTTATTCTCAGTAGATCCAACCACGAATAATTGATTTATTAATGATCTTGGGCCCGCAAGGTCATTATGGATCAATTCAATTCTCAAAAGCTGTTAATGGAAGCATGAACGTGGCTTGATGCGAAAAATTATATAGGAAGTAAAATGCTGAAATGTGGTTGTTGCTGGTATTATATTTATACCTGTGAAGATGGGAATAAATAATTGAAGCATCAAAGTTTTCGACAGCTAGGCGCGTCCTTGAGAGAAATAATAAATAGTTAGAATGAAGATTGATATCAAGTGGAAAAATAATTAAAAAGAAAATGGAGTAAGAGTATGCAGCTTCAGTCGTGAGCGCTTCAATATCTGCAGTGGACGGGCAACAAATATTACAGGGCGCGCCCTATTTGTTTACAAAGTAAAAATCAAATATGTGGACCTGGACTGATTCCTTATTGGAAGATGATGAGGACTTTGTTCTTAGCCAAGTTCCAAGCAACAGTGAAGTATGCTTCTTCTATTACAACTCTGGCCAACATCAAGTAGAAAGAAGGAGAAAGTCTTCAATCTTACTTCAAAAGATTCAATGCAGAATCTGCTTTGCTTAAAGGGTTTCAGCTATGTTGGTTGATATTTTTGCACAGGCTGAATCTTTTAAGATAGTGGAGCAATCCTTGTCAGAAAATCAGAAGACAGAAGCTCAGGGAACGCTAAGGGGAAGATTACAAGTCCTGTATATCGTACCGGAATCGGCGCTAACGGAGTGAATGCAACTAGTGTTGGAAGAGAATGGGGAACTCCAGATAGGTATTCTTATGATCGAGGGACATATAATTACACTCCGTTGGCGGCTTCGATTGAACACATGAGTACCAAGAGTCGACAGGTCACAATACTCATGAATGCCCTCAGCATTAAAGGTGAAAAGATCAAGGGAAGAAGAATGTTATTGGAAGACTTGGTGAATGCCCTTGTCGAGGAAGACTTCCCTCTCAAAGATGATGTGCCCTCCAAGGATGGTGCCATGATTGAAGACCCTCGAAATCTTGATTTTGATATTGATCCAAGAGTGCCTCAACCGGTGGAAAATACAGATTCGACAGAAGACACAATCTCAATTTTGGTGTATGTTGGAGATTCAAGTAAAATTTTGAAGATCGGTTCTTAGTAGAATTCTAAGTAGAGAGAGCTATAGCGTTGAAGGAAGATCGAGGTGGACAAAATATTAAACGTTGGATTGTTTAAAGAATCCTACTACCAAAGTGATTGATCAGTTAGTAGATATAACAGCAGGGCATGTTCTCTTGAGTTTCAAGAACGTTTGTTCGGGTTATATTCAGATTCCCATGTACGCGAGCATACTTCTTTCATTACAGATAGAGGATTATACCGCTACATTGGAATGCCTTTTGGCTTGATTAATGCGAAAGGAACTTGAGAAGACCATAGAAGTGTATGTGGATGATAGCTGAAGGGGTCCGTACGCCTTAATATCATAAGGCGCACCCTCTGAAATATATATATATATATATATATATATATATATATATTTAGCTTTAGTGTGAGCCCTGTAAGAGGCTTACACTTGTGCATAATATCTTTTGTTTCTTACGCCGAGTTAGCTCATGTAAGCTTAGAGATGTTGTGCATTTGTGTTATTCCTCTACGAAGAAGCCAAAATTCGAGATGGATGCAAAAGCTTAGAGATATGGATTGAAGAATTTAAGGACGCGTCCTCCGCATAGAATCTTGAAGACAAGAAGAATAAGGACGCGCCCTGAAGAAGAAAAGCTACAAAAATTTTGGTGTTCTTTAAGATTGAAATTCCATGCTTCATCTTTGATTTTGCATGGAATTGGGGGTAGTTGTTATGCCCAAAATTCGGTTCGGGTATTTTAAGATGAATTCGGGCCAAATACGGGTTCAATTTGGGGAATTCTAGGATTAATTAGGGTTTTGGCAGAAAATGGAGAAGTCAGGACGCGTCCTCTCTTTCTCTACAAAGAGGGCGCGCCCTAAATACTAAAACATGACAAAGACTTATATTTACGTTTATTTTCCAAGAAGTCGCTGAAGCAATCTCTCCTGGGATTCTACTCAGGTTGGGATTCTACTCAAGTTGGGATTCTACTCAGGTTGGGATTCTACTCAAGTTAGGATTCTACTCAAGTTGGGATTCTACTCAAGCTAGGATTCTAGAAGTTGAAGAATTCCCTCCTGTCGTATCTGTTAGGAATATGTTGTAGTTGATGATAACTTAACATTCAAGCAAAATTGTATAAGTCAAGTTTTGTAACTGTCAACGGATAAGACCTTATAACTCTATTCTTTGACAGGTAGCTCATCAACGGATGAGGTTTTGTAGCATACTGCAATATCTCTATTTATCAGTTGATAGTGTTTTTATTCAGAGTCATGTTGACCATCAATGGATAGGCAGAATAGGGTAGCCAATTGTAAATAAGCTATGCTATGTAATTCTGTCTAAGTGAAAGTGTATCAACGGATAAGAACAGGGCTCTATCAACGGATACAACTCAAATCTACTCGATCAACGGATACAGCTCAAACTACCATCAACGGATAATTGTGCACAACATCAACGGATAATCATTGTCACTTTATCCTATGCTAGCTGGGAATTAGCAGTTGATAGGGACAGGTTTGACTGACAGATCACATGGGTTGATAGTAGGTATAAAAAGCAGTATGGCAGCCATACTTTGGAAACACAGAAGAAAGAAGCATTCCATTTACACAGTACATACAAGAAAGGTGCAGGGGACATATCTGTTCACAAGGACAATCTTTCGGCTACATGTGGATTTGGAGTGGAGTAGCAAGTCAACTAGAATTAGATTAATATTATCTTATTCCTGTAGTACTTGTAAACTTGGGATATATAACCAAGTGTAGCAACTCTTTAGAGAGTGAGAAAACATACATATTTGCTTAGGGTTTCTTGAATATCTTTAGAAGCAAAGAGTTGTAAACACAGAAGCTGTGTACATTTGTATCACAGGGTTTTCTTCAAATAAAAGTCTAAGGTGGTACATTTAACCACCTGATTTTTTATGTGGTTGTGAACTATTTCTATTCAGCAATTATTTCTTTATAGATTTCTGTGGTTTTTATCAGAAATTTATAACTATCAAGAATTGTATTCAACCCCCCCTTCTACAATTATACAAGTGTGTAATCTGGGAATAACAATTGGTATCAGAGCAAGCTTCTAATATATTTGAAGTTTAAAGATCAACACACTTCCAACATGTCTAAGAAGGATTACGGAGTGAAGATACCGGTTCTTGATAGGGAAAATTACTTTCACTGGAAAGTAAAAATGCGTCTACATCTCATGTCTATTGATGTAGGTTTTGTAGATTGCATTGAGAAAGGTCCTCATGTTCCAATGAAGGTTGCTTCAAGAGTTGGTCTTGCTGCAGATGCACCAGACACGTACATCCCAAAACCTGTTTCTGAGTGGAGTACTGAGGATGTTGCAGAAGTTCATAAAGATAAAAAGACCATGAATATTCTGTTTAATGGTTTAGAAACAGACATGGTTGACAATGTTATCAACTGTACTACCGCCAAGGAAGGATGGGACATTGTTCAAACCCTTTGTGAAGGTACAGAACAGGTAAGGGAAAACAAGATGCAGCTACTGATCCAACAGTATGAGCACTTCCATTTCAAGAATGGAGAGACATTGAATGACACATTTAGTAGATTTCAAAAGCTACTGAATGGCTTGAAACTGTATGGAAGAATCTACCAAGTGAAAGATTCTAATCTCAAATTTCTGAGATCACTGCCCAAAGAGTGGAAGCCTATGACTGTTTCTCTAAGAAACACTCAAGAGTACAAGTCATTTACTCTTGAAAGGCTCTATGGAACTTTAAAGACATATGAACTAGAAATGGAGCAGGATGAAGAAATTGAGAAGGCCCAAAAGAAAAGTGGGTCAGTTGCACTTGTTACCAACTTGGAGCAGAAGGAGGAGAAGAGGACTGAAGCTGCTAAATCTACACCAAACAGGGAGGTTTGTGAAGGTAGAGCAGAATCAAGCAAAAGCAAGGAAAAGGTGTCTGAAGAAATGAGTGTCCTACAGCAGGATGATTGGATGAGATAGATGAGCATTTAGCCTTTCTATCTAGGAGATTCTCTAAGCTAAAATTCAGAAGAAACTCTGGGGTGGCCAAGCCATTTAACAAGGATTTTTCTACAAGCAATTATGTGGATAAATCCAAAATTAAATGCTACAATTGTGGAATTGCTGGTCATATGATAAGTGAATGCAGGAAGCCTAGATCTGAGAACAAGGGAAAGCCAACTGAAACTGTTGACTACAAGAAGAAATATTTTGATCTTCTCAGACAGAAAGGAAAGGCATTCATGACCCAAGAGTATGACTGGGCTGCTGATGGAAATCATTCTGATGATGATGCTGAGTTTGTCAACCTTGCATTAATGGCTGATTCTGAGCAGGAAGCAAGTTCAGCTAGCAATCAGGTATATTCTACTAATCTCTCTGATCTCACTAAAGAGGAATGCAATAGTGTTATAGATGAAATGTCTACTGAACTATATCACTTGAGTGTTACTCTTAAATCACTTACTAAAGAGAACAATAGGATTAAAGAAACTAATCAGTTCTTAAGTGATAGAAATGCAGTTCTAGAAGTTCAATTTCTAGAATTTGAGAAAATGAGAGTTGATTGCAATAATGCTAAAAATGAACTTGAAGCTGTGTTAAAAAGAGAACTAATTTTAAGAGACCAGCTTGAAAAAGAACAAGGGATAATTGCTAAATTTCAAAGTTGTAGGAATATTTCTCAAAACATAATAGAAGTCCAGGGAATAGAATCATTTGTGAGGGATACCTGGACTCAGAAGAAAAAGGAGCTAGAACCTTGCCTTGAGGATCTAGAGACTATTTGTGAATCAACGGATAGTGATCATCCGTTGACAGATGAACCATCAACGGATGAGAGGTATCCGTCGACTAACAAAAAGTCTGTTAGTAAGAAGGAACTCAAGAAACTGAATAATCAGTATGGTCCAGTAGCCAAGAACTTTGTTTCTGGTGAAAGTAGCCAAGCCAAATCAAGTGAGAAGGCTAAGGCAGGTGATTTACCTAACAAAAAGGCTGTTGGTAAGTCAGTTAATGAAAAGGTAGAGACTGAGGGTAAAAAGAAAAAGAACAGAAATGGTAAGATAGGCATTAACAAGAAAAACAATTATTCTCCTGACAAGTTTGCTCCTAGGAAAACTTGTGGTAATTGCAATAGTGTCAATCACCTATCTTCTAATTGCAAGTCTGTTAAAAGGACTCCTGTTCATGTACCTCAATCTATGCCAAGTATGCCTGCAATGCCTGGTTTGTATCAGAATGCTAGTTTTTCAAATCCATATGTGAACATGCCATATGTGCCTAATCCTTATTTTCAATCTGTGAATATGCCACAAATGTCATGGAGCATTCCTAGCATGGATAATATGTATGCCAATTTTTCACAAATGCATGCATCAAATATTTATGCAAATGAGCATCTGTCAAAACCTATCACTCAAGCATCTACACCCAAAGTGAAGATTGCAAAGAGTGTAAAACCAAAGGCTAACAAGAAAGGACCCAAGGAAACTTGGGTACCAAAATCAACTTGATTTGTATTTTGGATTGTGTGCAGGGAAATAAGAGGAATCTATGGTACCTAGACAGTGGATGTTCTAGGCATATGACAGGAGATTCAACCCTGCTCACAGAGTTCAAGGAGGAAGCTGGCCCTAGAATTACCTTTGGAGATGACAGCAAAGGATATACTAAGGGATATGGCTTGATTACAAAGGACAATGTCATCATTGAAGAAGTGGTTTTAGTTGAAGGTTTGAAGCACAATTTGCTGAGTGTCAGTCAGATTTGTGACAAAGACTATGAAGTAAAGTTCACTAAAGAAGCCTGTGTTGTTTCTACCAAGGAAAACAACAATGTGGTTCTGACAGGCTTTAGAAAAGGAAATGTTTACATAGCTGATTTCAACTCAGTATGCTCAGAATCCATTACTTGTCTCTTCAGCAAAGCAAGCAAGGATGAGAGCTGGCTATGGCATAAAAAGCTGTCTCATTTGAATTTTAAAGTAATGAATGATTTGGTAAGAAAGGATCTTGCTAGAGGAATCCCTCAATTGGAGTTCATCAAAGATGGACTGTATGATGCCTACCAATTAGGGAAGCAAAAGAAATCATCCTTCAAGAGCAAGACAGAGTCATCCATTGTTAAGCCTCTTCAATTGCTGCATATGGACTTATTTGGTCCAGTAAATGTAATGTCTATTTCAAAGAAGAAATATTGCTTGGTGATTGTGGATGATTTTTCTAAGTTTTCATGGACCTTCTTTCTGCACTCCAAAGATTGTGCAAGTGAAATCATCATCAATCATCTCAGACTAGTAAACAATGGTTCTGAAGTAAAAGTACAAAGAATCAGGAGTGACAATGGCACTGAATTCAAAAATTCCACAATGAAGATTTTCTGTGAAGAGAATGGAATTGTCCATGAGTTTTCTGCTGCTAGAACACCTCAACAAAATGGGGTTGTTGAAAGGAAAAACAGAACTCTCATTGAAGCAGCTAGAACAATGTTAAGTGAATCAAGATTGCCAACATATTTCTGGGCTGAAGCTGTCAGTACTGCCTGCTTCACTCAGAATATTTCCTTGATCAATCAAGCTAGAGGAATGACTCCTTATCAGTTATTTACCAACAAGAAACCAACGTTAGCATTTCTTCATGTCTTTGGATGTAAGTGTTTTGTGCTAAGAAATCATGGAGATAACTTAGGCAAATTTGAAGCAAAGGCAGATGAAGCTATCTTTGTTGGATATGCAGCAGGGAAAGCCTATAGAGTCTACAATCTAAGAACCAACATTGTTATGGAATCTGTACATGTTGTGTTTGATGATCAAAAGATTCTAGGTCTAAATGATGAAGGCTTCCATGAAAAGTTGAGATTTGAGAATGAGGTAGAAGGAAGAATGTACATTGATGATGATGAGGAAAATGAAGATCATGGCCTTGGAAATTCACCCAGAGTTGTTGGTCCAACTAGAAGTGATGCTAACACTGGAAATGAAGCATCCGTTGACAGTCATACTAGATCATCAGATGCATCCGTTGACAGGCATTCTCATGTATCCGTCGACAGGCAAAATGGAGCATCCGTTGATAGACAAAATGATGCATCTGTTGACAGTCAACTTCATAACTCCTCAAGGACAACAAACTCAGGGGGAGTTTCTCAAAGTCAAAACTCAATGGTCAATCAACAAGATCATGCTCACATAGATGAAGCAACCTCATCTAGATCAAACCTTCCACCATCAAGAAAATGGACCAGAGATCATCCTTTTGAGTTAATCATTGGTGACTCAAACTCAAGAGTCCAAACTAGGAGGGCCACACAAGAAGAATGCCTATACAGTAGTTTCCTGTCTCAAGAGGAACCTAAGAAAGTGGAGGATGCCCTTCTAGATCCAGATTGGGTCTTAGCAATGCAAGAAGAGCTAAACCAATTTGAGAGAAATAAAGTATGGAAGCTTGTGCCCAAACCTGATGATAGAGGTATCATAGGTACCAAATGGGTTCTCAAGAATAAGACTGATGAAAATGGCATAATTGTGAGGAATAAAGCTAGATTAGTGGCAAAGGGCTATTCTCAAGAAGAAGGAATAGATTTTGATGAAACTTTTGCTCCAGTGGCAAGACTTGAGGCCATCAGAATTTTCCTAGCCTATGCAGCACATGCCAACTTCAAAGTCTATCAGATGGATGTTAAAAGTGCCTTTCTAAATGGGGAACTGGAAGAAGAGGTATATGTCCATCAACCTCCTCGCTTTGAAGATCCAGAATTTCCAGATTATGTATATCTTCTCTTGAAAGCACTTTATGGTTTGAAGCAAGCACCAAGAGCCTGGTATGACACTTTATCTCAATTTCTTTTGGAGAATCACTTCACTAGAGGTACAGTAGATAAAACCTTATTTCATAGAAATGTCAATGGTTCTTCAATACTTGTTCAAATCTATGTAGATGATATTATTTTTGGGTCTACAGATGAGAAGCTTTGCAAAAGGTTTGCCAAACTTATGCAAAGTAGGTATGAAATGAGCATGATGGGTGAATTAACTTACTTTCTTGGTTTACAAGTAAAGCAAGTTAATGAGGGAATTTTCATAAGTCAAACAAAATATATTTATGATCTCTTAAAGAAATTTGACTTAATGGATTGTGCCTCTGCAAAAACACCTATGGCCACTGCAACTAAGCTTGAGCTGAATACTAAGGAAAAATCTGTGGACATCTCAAGTTATAGAGGCATGGTAGGCTCACTTCTATATCTAACAGCTAGTAGACCTGATATAATGTTTTCCACATGTCTTTGTGCTAGATTTCAAGCTGACCCTAGAGAGTCTCACTTGATTGCTATTAAGAGAATTTTCAGGTATCTCAAGGGAACACCAAACCTTGGCATTTGGTACCCAAGAGATTCTGGCTTTGATCTAATTGGCTATTCAGATGCAGACTATGCAGGTTGCAGAATTGATAGGAAAAGTACTACAGGCTCCTGTCAATTTCTAGGGAACAGGCTTGTGTCATGGTTCAGTAAGAAACAAAACTCAGTCTCCACTTCTACAGCCGAAGCTGAGTACATTGCAGCTGGAAGTTGTTGTGCACAGATTCTTTGGATGAAAAATTAACTTATTGACTATGGTCTAAAAGTTTAGAAGATTCCAATTTTCTGTGACAACACTAGTGCTATTGCCATCACAGAGAATCCAGTGCAACATTCGAGAACCAAGCATATTGACATCAAATACCACTTCATTAGAGAGCATGTGATGAATGGTACAGTAGAAATGCACTTTGTGCCAAGTGAAATGCAGCTTGCAGATATCTTCACCAAGCCTCTTGATGAATCTTCATTCACAAGGTTGGTAGGTGAACTAGGTATGCTTAATTTTTCATAATTCCTAGTGGTATCTAATCATACTGTATTGCAGCTAGAAATGTGTTTTGATTTACTTGAGAATTAAAAACTCTCAGAATAACTCTTAGCAGAAATTTTGTTTAAGGCAAAATTTGCTTATCAACGGATATCCTTTTATCCGTTGGTAGTATAAACACATTACTAGATTTTCGTATGTCAACGGATAACAGGTTGTCCACGTCATCGATGGATAAACTGTTTTCTCAACCGTCCAATCTTTATCCGTTGATATACATATTTCTCTTTATAGCCGTTAGTAAACGTGTATAATTAGTCACGGCTGTACTTCTTTTCTTTTCATTTATTATCTGACAGTTACTTTTGTCCAATGGGGTAATTACTTTTAATTATTTCATTTTTAATTCTTGGAAAATATAAAAGGCTGTTTTGTGCCCTCACATCTCACCTTTATTCATTTTCAAGAATCTCATTAGTTAACTGCATCTTCTTCACTAAATCTCTCTCTGCAACAAAAGTTCAAACACTTCAATGGCGCCTATTGTTAAGATGATGTCTTCCACCGGGTTTACCTATGAGAAGAACAATTTCGCGGCCTTTGTTGATACAGTGAACGCTCCAGAAGCATATCACACCATGATGAATTTCGTGAAGAAATGCAAACTGTCATATGCTATGACTGCCACCACTCCTCTAATCCATGAGGTAATCGAAGAGGTGTGGGCATCTGCTGAGTACAATGGCACAGACGGTACACTTGCTTTTTCTTTGAAGGGTAAAAATTATGTAGTTAATTCTGATGTGTTAACTGCTTGTTTAAAATTGCCTGAGAATAACTGTCTGAATGTACCCAGTAATGCTGAAATTGTTACCATGCTTAATTCCATGAATTATACCCTTAGTACTGAGAACTTAGGGAAAATTGTTAGGAAAGGTATGGTTAAAGAATGGAGTTATCTTTGTGATGCCTTCATTAAAACTTTTTCTGGCAAGATTAATAACTTTGATGCTGTTACCAATTCCATGCTAGTTATGCTATGTATGCTTTTGACTGATAAATTCTATAATTTTGGCACACTAGTCATGTATGAGATAGCAGCTAAATTAGGTAAAAAGGAAACTAGGAGCAAGAATGTTTATTTTACTAGATTTTTTATGCTCCTAGCACTGCATGTATCTGAGAATGAGCTATCCATTGCTAACCCGGATAGCAAGTTCAATTGTTTTGTTCAGGAGAAGAGAGTCTTAAGTGATTTGATTCGAATGAACCTAAATGCAGAAGTACAATTGGTATATCTACCAATTGTTCAGGTAACTATTTCCAACCCTGAAACTCCTATCTCCAACCCCCAAATTTCTTTGCCTTCTAGTGTCACAATGGAGTCTGTGGCTGTGACCAAACAGGCTCCTACCAAAGTGACCAAATCCAGAGTTCCAAAACCACAATCTAAAAGACAAACCTCAGGTGTCTCTCAAAAGGCACCTGTTGCAAAAACTACCAAAACTCTTGAGGGGAGTGTGAAGGTGGTAGTGAGTGGTGAGGGACAGGGTGAACATCAAAGAAACCCTAAGGATAAGGAAGGTGAGGCTGGTGCAACCAACATTTCAGTCTCTCAAAAGACTGTTAATGAACCTACAAGCCAAATTCTAGTTACATCCTCTCAACAGGGTGTGACTACTAATTTAAGTTCCACTCCAGGAACACTGCACAAAAGGGGAAGAGACACAGATAACTCTCACTCAAAAACCTATGGTAGAAGAGTAAAATCCAAAACCATTGGGGAATCACAGGGTGCACACACTGTACAGCAAACTGTACCTTCTCAAATTCAGTTTGATGTGACTTCAATAAATGTGGAGTCACAGCCCCTTGATCTTAACCTTCAAATCGATACATATTTTGATCCACCATCACCAACTCCATCTCTGGATGTGGAGAGAAAAACAATGAGAGGCTGCCTTGTGAGCAGGCAAAAGGAGAGAAAAACAATGTGAGGCTGACCATTTCTTCCGGTCAAGCAAAAGGAGAGCTAGAGAGTTCCACCTTAGTAGGTGAAGGTGAGGGTGTGAGAGGTGTGAGCCAGGGGGAGCCCCTGATGCAAGAAAAGAGAGATGAGAGGAGAGAAGGGACTACAGGAGAAATAAGGCAGGAAGAATCAGCCATTGCAAGTGAGTTAATGGAGGTTAATGAAGCTTCCAAAGAGATGGAATTTAGACAAGAATATCAGTCAATTATTGACTCCATCTCTTTGGATCCTGAAACCTTTACACATCCTGTTTCTGCCTATCAAGTCATGGCACAACAGGGCAATGTGGAGGCAGAGAAGGCAATGCACCTAGTGCACACCTCAGAATCTCTTCAAAGAGCAAAAGAAGCTTTACAAACCCTGTCTCCAAGTGCTGGAAGTGAAGAGTTTGGCAGTGATGACAGTCAAAGTTCAGATGGTGAAGAAATGAATGAGGATGAAACTCCAGGATGGATGTTTTCCAATGCCACTGAACTTGGAAATCTCAATGTGGAAATCATGAAGCAATATCACTCTGCTAAGGCTGAGCACCAAACTGCAGAACCACAGAGAAAGACTGTTCTTGAGCAAGTTATGGCCTCCCTGAAATTACAAAAGATGCAATCTGTTATTCAAAGAACACAACAGGAGGAGGTCAAGTCTGCAATTAGAAATATGAAAATAGCACTAGATGCCAGGATTGAGGCACTAGCTCCTACTACCACTCAGAAGGTGCTTTCTAGCAAACTTCTCAAAGAAGATAGCCTGGCTAAGTCTGTTCAGCTTCTTTCGTCAAGAGTGGATACTATGGAATCTCAAATGCACACTATCATTGCCAATCAATCAAAACAGACTCAACTACTGGAAATGCTACTTGCAGCTTCAACCCCAACCCTTGATGCTAACAAAAAGGGGGAGAAAATGGGAACAAGCACAGAAGAGGCTGCAACATCTACTGGCCAATTTCAAGCTACCAGTAGAGAGATAGCACAGATTGAGGGGGAGCAACAGCCAATTGTAGTGGTCAATCCAACAGAGTTTGAGATAAAGGCTTCCCCTGTGAAGAAACAAGTGGCTTTGCATGAGATTCAAAGCTTAGAAGAAATCTCAGATGGTGAAAGGCAAGCCAGAATAGAAGCTTTGGAAAAGTTCAACAAGGAGACTAATGAAAGAATCCTAAAGGCAGAGAGGATGATCAATGAATCAATTGCATCATCTCTGTTCCTTAATGCTCAATCTTCTGCTCCAACAATATCAACCACAATCATGAAGGTGCTCACTTCAAGGGTTGTGGCTCCTACATTCTATGATGCTGAGCCATCATTTGTCAAAGAATTTGAACCTGCCATCAAAACTAGAGCCTACTCACCACCAAAGGAAAATGGGAAGAACAAGCTTCAATTGGACTACCCATTTCCCAAGAATGATGAAGAAAAGCTAATGGGAAAAACAATCATAGAGTTCAAAGTACAGACAAATAAGAGTGTAAGAGATTGGATGGCTGTAATCATGAGGAATGGAAAAGTATTAAATATATCCAACAGCCATCCTAGATTTGTGGAAGCTAAAAGAGAAGAAGTCTCCAGAATCCAAAGGGAAGCCCATCCAAGTACAGAAAATCAATATGAAAACTCAGATGAGAAGCAAGCCAGGCTGGCTCAAGAGTTAATGGATGAGGTAGAAGTTGAAATGAAGGAACCTGAGGAAGTTCCCAAATTCAAACCTAAAAGAAGGAAAGCTAAAACCAAGAGGGTTCTTTCTCCAGAACCCTCTCCAGAAAAAGAAACCATTGGCTCATCAGTACCTATGTCTGCAACAGTAATCGACCCAATTGTAAACTTTCATGGTGACCCCATAAGGCCTAAAGAGGAACCAATGAATTTTGATTCAATTGAAGTTCCTTCATTCTTGCTGAATCCAAAACAGAAGAAAAGGGCTCCAAAGAAGCAACTTTCAAAGGGACCAGTTCAAGTTGCTAGGGTACCTGCTATTGTCAAACAACCAATCTTGGAAAACAAAGAAGACTTTATCTATCAGGCAGAAATTGAAGAATACTCTGGCATGAATCTATATTTGGATGAATTGTCAGAAGTAAGAGGAATTGACAAGTACAAGAATCAGCCTGAGAGATTAGTGTTTGTCTACAAGGGAGGAAGTCAGAGGACATGGCCATTACAGAAGGTTCTTGGAGAGAATTATCATACACTGACCAAAGTGTTCTCAGCATTCAAGAGACACACAGGGTTCTCTGAGACTGCCAGAAGGGAGATAATCAGCAGAATAGAAGAAATAAGGAGAGAATGGAACTCACCCTCAAGTCTACCAAAGAAAATGAAGATCCCATATAATGGACAGAAAATCCACATTCAACCCTTTTGGATGATGGAGTTCAGGGATGAAGAGGGCACTAGGAGATTCTTCAGGTTAGAAGACCAACTGTCGAAGGCTAGTTCTGATTACCTAAGATGGTTACAACTAAAGCTAAATCCAAAAGTTGTTGAAGAAGATACCTTCTATAGGCAACTTCAAGTGCAAATTGAGTCCAACTCTGCCAAGGAAGGAAAGTCAAGGGTGCAGCCAACCAGAGAGAGGAAACATCATTAATCTGCTCAATCTAAAGGAGCACATCTCTGATAAGTTTCTTAAAGCTTTCTGTTTTTAATTTTTGTAGCTTAATACAATGTTTGCATACTGTAGTGTGTATATATCTTTAGGAATGTTTTGTTATCATCAAGGTTCTGAATTTATGCTTTATTGCCATCAAGTATAAATTGGGGGAGATTGTTAGGAATATGTTGTAGTTGATGATAACTTAACATTCAAGCAAAATTGTATAAGTCAAGTTTTGTAACTGTCAACGGATAAGACCTTATAACTCTATTCTTTGACAGGTAGCTCATCAACGGATGAGGTTTTGTAGCATACTGCAATATCTCTATTTATCAGTTGATAGTGTTTTTATTCAGAGTCATGTTGACCATCAATGGATAGGCAGAATAGGGTAGCCAATTGTAAATAAGCTATGCTATGTAATTATGTCTAAGTGAAAGTGTATCAACGGATAAGAACAGGGCTCTATCAACGGATACAACTCAAATCTACTCGATCAACGGATACAGCTCAAACTACCATCAACGGATAATTGTGCACAACATCAACGGATAATCATTGTCACTTTATCCTATGCTAGCTGGGAATTAGCAGTTGATAGGGACAGGTTTGACTGACAGATCACATGGGTTGATAGTAGGTATAAAAAGCAGTATGGCAGCCATACTTTGGAAACACAGAAGAAAGAAGCATTCCATTTACACAGTACATACAAGAAAGGTGCAGGGGACATATCTGTTCACAAGGACAACCTTTTGGCTACATGTGGATTTGGAGTGGAGTAGCAAGTCAACTAGAATTAGATTAATATTATCTTATTCCTGTAGTACTTGTAAACTTGGGATATATAACCAAGTGTAGCAACTCTTTAGAGAGTGAGAAAACATACATATTTGCTTAGGGTTTCTTGAATATCTTTAGAAGCAAAGAGTTGTAAACACAGAAGCTGTGTACATTTATATCACAGGGTTTTCTTCAAATAAAAGTCTCAGGTGGTACATTTAACCACCTGATTTTTTATGTGGTTGTGAACTATTTCTATTCAGCAATTATTTCTTTATAGATTTCTGTGGTTTTTATCAGAAATTTATAACTATCAAGAATTGTATTCAACCCCCCCTTCTACAATTATACAAGTGTGTAATCTGGGAATAACAGTATCTCAGGAGGGGGATGTCCGTCGCATAAGGCCTCCAGGGGTTTGCCTGGATATAAGGACCCTTCTTAGACACTAAGGGCGCGCCCTAAGGTGGAAAGATGGGGACTTTTTGGTGTGTGCTTTGGGAGCTCTGTTCCTGTAGCCAATGGGCGCGCCCTCATTGGGGAACTTTGGAGTAATCCTGCACTTTGCACCCAAAAGCTCTGGATCACCTGTCCTGCTATCTGGTGGGTGCTTCTCATTCGGGGGACAGGGATGCGTTCTGCACTTGGGGTAAACCACGGCTATACCTGCATCCTTGAAATCAAGAAATAGCTGGTAACGGATAGGACTAGTCCTCGACGGGGGAAGTTTCCTTATCCGTGAAGTCTTGAGATCCTGGATGAGCCTTGGACCTTTGTGGTTAGGCCTCATAATAGAACATTCCGGAAGCTGGTCCGTTATCCAAGCCCATTTGGGTTTCTTGCTCTCCAAGAACTACGTCTGGCTTGATCCCTATAAATACAAGGTACGTAGGCCGATTGAGGGGTTGGAAGTCGAGAGCTCTGAATAGCCGCCACTAACCCTATCAATCTCAGCCACCAATTACACACAGCAACCACACGTCACCACTCTTTTTGGCAAAAAACCACCGCTGTAGATCTTGTTTCCGGCAACATACCTCGAATTTTGTTGTTACCAAATTCCTCCGTCAACAGAACCTACTGCCTGCATGGCACATTCAGTTAAATAAATGACAGCTCAGAACAAGCTGCTTTGCTGAGATGGCTGAGATGAATTAACCAATACTATATTCAAGTTTTCTTTCTTTAGTTGTGTTCATGATTTGATTTGTTGCAACAACTGGGAAGACTTTATAAACTAATTCTCTTCTCTAATTAATTTTCATGTTCATCATGTTCACTACGTATAAAAAAAAATCCCCTGTTTTGCTAAACCTAGCCTTATTACCACATTTTTTCCAAAACTTTGTCCAAAAATGCCTCATGGAACCAGCTTTTAAAAATATATTACACATGTCAGCCAAAGGGGTGACATGGGATGGGGATTAGAAAGTAAAGGATATTTAGGGCCCTTTTGGGAAATCTTATTTTTCAAAAATAAGTTACTTATTCTGGAAAAAAGTTAGGAAATATGTATTTTTTTCTGAAATAAGTAACTTATTTTTGCAAGATAACGAATATTAAACTCCCCATACATATTTTTCTCTAAAAAAAATTATGTAAATATGAAATTTTTTCCGAAATAAGTAACTTATAAGTTGACCTAACGATTTGCCAAACGGGGCCTTAATCTGGTAAACGTTACCGTTTGATTTCATATGATTATGGCATGGATTTAACGGATAAAACTCCGTGTACTTTATGGCTACAATACATTGGAAATCAATAAAATATCAAATATCGTTTCAGCTTCAATCTGCGTACAATGTTTCCCTGTAAAATGATACCCTGTTCCCTTTGTTTAACCCCGCCAGAGCTCGTCCTCATCCCCTACTCATGGCCAGTTTATTTTTCTTCTCTACTTTATTTTGTGTACTTATTCTAGAACTAGGAAATAACTCAAAACTCACTGTTCAGGTGTAGATTTTCTTCTTACTCAGAAAATCATAAGTACGTATTAACAAATTGAAAATTAAATAGAACGGAAAGTATAATTGACAATAATGAGACCTAAAAATGAACTTTTCTTGTATACTACTTTCTAACAGATTTCACCTATGTACAGCTGTTATCTTCCCCTGCCACAAAAACATGAAAATTACATAACAATATTGTCATTACCTTAATCACTCCAACTGCTCTTTGACGAATCTGACATGAAGTTTACTGGCAATACAGGGAACTTAACAGAATTTTTATAAGCAGTGGAATTTGATGTCGGTACAGTTTTCCTCTTTTGCATATTTCTTGTTATGTCAATACAGACCTGATCAACCATTGCAAGAAAATCTTTAATTAAAATGAATAGTAGAAGTGGTTGCGCCCAGGCTCCTGCTTGATAACTTTCTGTTGTTCTCTTGACAAGCTCCATAATCCTTGTGAATTCTTTCCTTAATACTCTTAATTCTCCATCACTCGCGTCCAGGAAGCTTTTCATCTTTTTGATGAAACCTTCTCCTCCACCACTTACTGCACATTCTCCAACAATTTTTCTTATTTCTGCAACATCATCAGACAGAGTTGAACAAGCTTTATTCAAGACATCATAGTCTAGTGTTGCAGCTTTTTTTGCATTAGAGAATTGAGAGCTAATGCCACCTACAATTGGCAAGCCAAGCATTATGTATTCGTTTTCCATGTCCTTTACAGGCATAGATTTTTCCAACATCTGACCACTAGAATTTCTAATGGTTCTGCTGCTGCCGTTCAAGCTGTGGCTCTTATTGATCACACAACGTTTCCCTTCTGCTCGGACTACCTCTTCCACAACAAAGTGAAGCAATGTAGTGTTTCCATCTGTACTTTTGACATCAGAGAGTTTTTGTAGAGAAGTTAAGTTGAAAGCTTGCACATTTTCTCGTGAAGTTCCTGCATTCATTTGATTTCCAGCCTTCAGAACAGCTTCAATAAGTTTCGGTAATAGTCCACGAGTTCTCAGCTCTTCGCAACCAGATTCAAGTGTTTGTAAATTTTGTTTGAGGTAGAGAACCTCAGAATTATAATTTGATATAAACAACATAGCATTAAATCGAGTGAATGCAGATGGAACGGCCTTAAGGACATGATAGAGGAATGACTCAGCATCAGCAAGTCTTGTGTGATCATCATCAAATGCAAGAATATCTGACTCTTCTTCTGTAGTAGGGGCTATTCTGTTGAGCTTTTCAAGAATGTCTACATTTAACTCTCGGCCTTCAATTAGAGCATCGACTAATTCTCTGCGTGAAACAGATAGAGACTGGATTATAATTGATATGTCTTGGGACTTTCTGGGATCAAGAATGAAAATCTTAGAGGGTGGACCTCTTCTTTCCCCTTTTGGACTTGACATATTACCAGCTTTTTTAGGAGATTTTCGATTAGTTGCCACTGATCCAAAAAGAGCTTCCATAAGGTCACCATCAACCCTGAATTTAATTGTATATGAAAGAAAAATTAAGAAGCATGTCAGATAAAAACTAACAAAGTGCTTGTACCTCAGAAAGAAAATTTTCTTACCTTAAAGATTCACCATTGACTTCGTCCCAAACTAGAGTTTCCTTTGGTAATAATGGAGCGGGTGGTACTGGCAGTGCTGACGATGAAACAGCTGCAGTAGGCAGCAGTAGTAGAGGAGAACGTGAAGTTGGTAGTGGAGATGGCGACGAAAGTTGAACTGATGACTCTTGTTTTACGACAGGTTTATTTTGGCCTTCGTCTACATCCCCTGACCGAATATGAAAAGAAAAAGATTTGCCTCTAAGAAAAGGAGTTTCTTGGACTGAAGGCTTCGAAACATTGATGTTTTCCCTTTCGGTACTAATCACGTTTTTCTCCTCTTCCGTATCATAACTCTCATCTTTATTAAACGCTTCATTTTTCTCCCCTTCCAAATCTCTCAAATACCACACATCCAAACCTTCCTCATCAACAATTACCCCCTTCAGATCTTCATCATGCACTCGCACAAATTTATCACCTCTATGCGGCTCAATGGAGTGAATATTCTTAAAACTAGCATTAGCAACAACATGATTTCTCTTCTGACGCGCGTACCTCAGCACAAAAACGAAAAACAATGCAGATATAAAAACAGTACTTGCTGCTGTTGCAACAACTGCTCTCATAACAGACTTATTCGACGAAGATCGCGTTCCCGGAGAAGATGGTGGCTGGATATTAGGAATATCAGGTGTTGGGGCAATAGGAGGAAGCTCAAATAGATAAAATGTTTCGATATTTTGAGCATTGGATTGACAAGAACATTGTGGTAAAGTAAAAATTTTGTAGCAAATAATAAAAATGTAAAGAATAAAAGTGCACGATTGTAGCTTATTCATATTCATGGAACTTCCAATGGAACTGATGTATAAAGATTTTGTTTGGAATTTGTTATGTCTGTCATTAATTTAGGCATGCCTGATTAGATACTCTCTTGGGTTTGGTCTTTTTCTGACAAAATCAATAGAAGTAGGTAGGTACTTGTATATGGTTGCTTAATCTGTATCCCAACCTTTTGAGTTTTTCTTTCCGTACATAGTTGATTTGGTAATGTTTCTAAAATAAAAATGAAATAGATTGACTTATATAAATGATTGATTAATTAAATCCCTGCTGGCTGACGTAACTAACTGTGTGTACCTTTGTATAAACCAGTTTTGAAAGACTTGGTGAATCTTGGATCCATTAAGAACCATTCTATACATTGGGTTATCTTAATTAATTAAATGCTTATTTTTAAAAGTATAGTAGCGGAAAAAGTAATTAAATTAATGATAATTCACATATCCGTCAAGTACAGAAGAGTTTATCTAGTTGTGTACTTGTGTTAATCAAATGATCACTTGCAAAATAAGTTATTTCCGCATGCAAGTGTATAAGATATACAGGCAATAAATTGCATCGCAAATACTAGTTGAATAGCAAATTCAATTTTACGAAATACAAATTTTGCTAAACTTGACATGTTCTTGTTCATAACTTTCTGAACTCTCTTAAGAAACTCAACAACATTGAAAGCAAAAAATTCAAATGTATCAAAAACAAATGGCATAAATTTGTGTTGGTTATTTCTACATGCCTGATCATGTTTATGTATTTTTGCCTTTGTCGCCTTAGTTGTCGCCTGATCAACCGTGAAAATCCAGACCATTTTCAAATGTTTTATGCATTTTTGTCTTTGTCGCCTTAGTAGTTGCCTGATCAACCGTGAAAATTCCATTTTCAAATCTGCTTAAAGGGGAAACTTCGGTGAGAACAACACAATTATGTTTTCCATCATTCCTACTGTAAGCCAATACGTAAGCCAATACATTCGCTGGTCTAAAAGTTGATCTAGTTTCACCCCGACCGGTGACGGACACCTCCTTTTTAATCGAAGTCCATAAGACATCATACACCACGTCTCTTAGCAAATCATGTCTATATTTGAAATCTAGTTACTCCGTATTTCTAACAGTGAGCTGCGTGATCCCAAAATACGTCTATACTAGAACACCCGATCCGTTCGGGTTTCGGATTTTCGGATCGGAGGTCCGACCCGTTTAACTAAAAAAAAAGGAAAAATATGCAAAATTATAAAATTGACATATTCATATTTAAAAATTCATAAATTCATTTGATTTGGTAATTTAACGGTCAATTAGTATTTTGATTAGTACTTTGATTTGTATTCAAATTTTTAGATGTTAATCGAAAAGTCTATATATATTTTTTATAAATTTTATATTATATATGATAAATAAAATATATGTAATATATACTAAATGATAAATATAGTATATTATATTGTCAAATGTCAGAAGATCTACGGTGAGTAAACGATCTACAGTGCCAACTGATGTAATTGATTACGTAGAGTTAGGCAATATATAGTCTATATATAGACTTATTCATCTCCTGTAATAACTACCAGAATATATACAATGTAGTCCTAAGGATATTTCAGTTTTATTATATTCCGCACATAGCTTATATATTCTAACATGGTATCAGAGCGGGTACGTAATCAGGTAGAGAGAAGAAATTTATCATCTGAAGCATCAAGTTTCTCAAGAGAAAATTCTGCCCAGTTGTATAAATTCAAGCAATCTGAGAAACAGAGACCCGGTAGTGTTCTTATAAGAAATCGGAAAAACAAAACACAACAAAGTGAAAGTACAAAGTCACCACAGTACAGAACACTGAAGGACGACCTACCAGCAAAATTCTGACCCGCAGAAGATCAGTGACGCGCGCTCACGCGCCACCAGGCGTGCTGCAGTCCACCTCCACGCGCTACACGCGCCGACGCGTGGGAACGCCCTGGTACTTTTTCCGACGAAACGCCAGTTGAACTTCTTGCTCGGTTTTTCATTCCGAATTGATTCAAGGTATAACTTCTTGAATCTAAGAACTTCAGTTTCTGTTGTGGTTTAACCATCTGCTGTGTTTATTCGGGGGAGAGAATTGAAAGAAAACAAGACGGCTGTATGTATATAAATATATACACAGTAACTTTGCCTGTTAAGGGTTTTTTGGCCGACAGGAACTGTACCAGTGAGAGATTGATATGCTTTTGGCGTTGGGTAATAAGAAGGAATAATTTGAAGGGGGATAAGTGATGGATGGATGAGATAGAAAGATGTTTGTTAACGTGATTGGTGGTAATCCAATTATTGCTCTCCCACAAAAAGCAGAAAAAGCAAAAGCATTCTTTAAAAAAAAAAGGAGGGGAAGATGCTAAAGAAAAAAAAATGTTGTCGACCATAATGTTGGTAGCAATAAAAAAAAAGAAAATAAAGATAAAGAAAAACAAAAGAAGAAAGAAAATAAGAAAAAGATAAAAAGAAAAAAAAGTGATTATGTGATTATAGATCCGGAAAAAAATTATTTTGCATTTATTTTCTTAAGGGAAAGTAGTGCAAATATTTTAAAAAAAAATATTTGGATCTTTTGGAGATGTATCACTTTGATTTAAGAGTTTGCCCCGGTTATAGATTTATTGTATAGTATTCAAGTGGTTGTTGATATTACGGTATCTCTCCAATTTTTTACGATGCTGCAAATTAAATAGTTCAGGGGGCGTTATTCCGACGAAGCAGCAGAAGTAGTGTATATAAAGATGTACACACAGTTCACTGCCACAAATGGAAAAGCAAGCAGCAAAAGTAGTGTATATACAGACATACACACAGTTCACTGCTATATCTTGTTAATACTGAGTGATCACAAAGTCGAATCTCAGTTTCTTCAAAATAATCAGTTCAAGGACTGATTGGTGGCCATCCACCCTTGTGCTGAAAAGCAGCACTTTCTATTTTTGACATGGCCTAAAATATATCATGTGGTCGAAAATCCGAGTCCCGATATCCCAAAATTCTCAGATAATTAATCCAAAGATAGGTCAATCCCAAGATGGGCAATCTCAAGATGGATCTTTAACTCCAAGATGAGTAAATCTCAAGATGGGTCAATCCTAAGATGGGTCTCCAATTCCTAAAGATGGGTCTAGTTGGAAGCTTAGGTTATGCACAAGTGCTTCTAAGTGTTCCACTCTTCAATCCCAATATAGGTATTTCATCCCAATATGGGATTTCGAGTGAGGGGGCGTGTCAAATGTCAGAAGATCTACAGTGAGTAAACGATCTACAGTGCCAACTGATGTAATTGATTACGTAGAGTTAGGCAATATATAGTCTATATATAGACTTATTCATCTCCTGTAATAACTACCAGAATATATACAATGTAGTCCTAAGGATATTTCAGTTTTATTATATTCCGCACATAGCTTATATATTCTAACATATATATTATATAATACATATAAATAATAAATATAAGATATATTATATATATATATATATATAATATAGTATAGATATGTAGATATATTTTTTATATTATATATTATATATAATAAATATATTATATATAATATATAAAAAATATTTAATATATAAATATATTCGGATCAGATCGTTAACGGATCGGATCATGCTAAATCCATACCCGCTCCTTATCGGATCGGATTATTATCGGATCGGATCCTTACCGGATCGGATATTTTTTTGAAAGATCCATACCCGCTAAATTCGGATTGGATCGGATCGGATCGGATCGAATTCTTGATCCATTGACAGGCCTAGTCTATACGACTTACACACAAGGGACTTTATTTCATTATTTTTGTGTTTATATCATCTTTCTACTTAATCAAAAATTAATAAATACTAGCCGATAACCCGTGCGAAGCACGGATTGTTATAAATTGTCTTAAATTTCTAATTTTTAACTTTTTTAATTGAATAAAATCTTGAACCACCAAGTTATATATAATACTATATTCTCGACTTTTATTTCGATTGTTAGTTAATAAACTCCTAGTATATAACTTCAATAATACATTAAATTAATATTTAATTTTATTATTTTAATTAATTAAATTTATATAACTTATCTCTGGTAATATAAGAATAGCTATTCTGATTATGTGGTAGATCTCTCCCTGCATCACGGCTTCCAGGGGAATATTAGGCGGTTGGTTATAGGAGTTGGTTCTAACTGTTAGATCTTTATGGGATACCTGCTTGCATTATTATGCTCAGTTGTCAAATGTAATAAGCTTTGGTTTGTTATCTTCAGTCGTTGTATCCCAATTTCAAGGCTCTGCCTTTTATTTATAAAAATTTCTGGCTTATCAAAAAAAAAAATATAAGAATAGTTATATTATTAATTGTATTTATTATTAATCTGTTATAGAAATATTTTAAATATTAATTAATGGAGCCCTAAGTTCTATATTCTCGACTTTTATTTCAATTTTTAGTTATTATTAATTAATTAATTGCCATAGCGTGCATACCGTGGTATACATGGCATACCATTTAAAGGGGGTTTCTGCTTTTAATAAAGAGTATAGATTAATGAATGATACGGGGGGTGTTTGGGGAAACTTTTTTCCAGAATAAGTCAACTTATTTTAAGACTTTGTGCCCGTTTGGTAAATCGGTGATTGAACTTATAAGTTATTTATTTTGGAAAAAATTTCGTATTTACATACATTTTTTTAAAAAAGAATGTGTATGGGAAGTTTAATATTCGTAATCTTGCAAAAATAAGTTACTTATTTCAGAAAAAAGTACATATTTTCTAACTTTTTTCCAAAATAAGTAACTTATTTCTGAAAAATAAGATTTCCCAAACGGGCCTAAAGATATTCATAACTTTTTTCTTAAAAATTTTAACTTTTTTTTTTTTGTAATTTATAGAATCTCAAACGTACAACAAATATTTGTATAAATTTTTTTTTATCAAAATATGAAATTGTTATCTAAAAATAAGTCCTTAAAAACTTAAAACAAGGTAAGCCAAAGCTAAAATAGTTTAATTCGGAGATGTAGGCTTTATTTGGGACTACTTTTAAAAAATTATCGTAAAAAAGTGTTGGTAAAATAAGTGTGCGTCATTGAATTTTTTTGATAATTGTTTGATTATATTTTTGGTATATGTGCATTTTTTAGTATAATATAAAAAATAAAATATTTTCGATAAGTACAATTTCCACAACTAAAAGTAGCTTTAGGCAAAAGTTGTTTTCGAAATTTTTCAAACAATATTTTACATATTTTTCAGAAATTAATGTAAAACAAAACTGTGTCCTAACTCCTAATCCTGTAATTAATTGCTAAAAATAAAAGGATAAACTGAATGTCTATTTGACTTCTAATTTTATTTTTCTTCCTTTTCCTTCAGAGATTCTTCCAAGGACTCCATCTTTCTCTTGCTTTCCGCATCCCCACCATCACTAATAGGTCTTATAACTTCTACAGCTCCCCTCATTTGTTCCATGTCCAATTCTAAACGCCGTTTGTCGTCTTCGAGTTTCTTCTGTAGCTCAATAATTAGTCCGTAAAGTTAGTGCTTCTCTTTCTGTCATTTAAATCAATTATATGCACTAGAACTTGATTGGAAGATGCTAGATACATACACAGTTACACTTTTTCGAAATTTAATTCACTTATGAGCTTCTGCCCAACTTCATCATAGTTTCTTCAGCCTTCTTTTGTTCTATGATTGCTTTCTCATTCTACAAATTTGAGAGGGCTTAATTATCAAGTTGGTCACCAAACTGAAAACGGTATCAAACAGGTCATTAAAGACGGTTATATGTACATTATGTTAAATAACTTACTTTTTTCGGACGAAAAATATTAATATTAATGTTGATCATATAGATTGTTGATCATAAAATTCAAAAAATAAGCAATAATATTAATATTTTTCGTCCGAAAAAAGTAAGTTATTTAACATAATGTACATATAACTGACTTTAAGGACCTGTTTGAGACCGTTTTAAGTTTGGTGACCAACTTGATATTTTAAGCTCACTTTAGTGACTAACTTGATAATTAACCCAATTTGAGAGTATGTACTTAGCTAAAAAAAAAAATACATTAGAACATATATTAGAAGTTCAAATGAGAAGTAATGACTGTTAATTAAAAGAAGTCTAGTATACCAACTGAACTAGCACAAGCAATTTAAGACATTCAAACCGTACTAACTGATGCCAACAACATGTTGGTGCAGTGGGTGGAACCCTTGTCTCCTTTGTAGGAGATCAAGGGTTCGATCCCTGGGTGTGTGTGAGTTTAGTTTGTATTAGTTTCCTTTCTTTGTATTTGTATTTGTATTTGTATTTGTATTTGTATTTGGCCGGGGGTCCTTCGGAAACAGCCTCCCTATTGTATAGGGGCATGGTCTGCGTACAACTACCCTCCTCAGACACCACTTTGAGTGGTATTATAACTGAGTAAGCTAAGTTTTTTTAAACCATACTAACTTAGTTAATAATTGAATAAAATGGTACATTATTTTTCTCGTTTTACGCTTGGTTTGCATTTATCTTGATTGTGCAGATTTTATGAAGATTTTCGTGATTTGCTTATTAATTGGAGAATATTTGCATTAAAGTCAAGATAGTGTGATACATCGTCACGAGTTAGCAGAATCGTAGTGAATGAAGTAAGATATCGTCTCAAATGGGAATGTTAAGCAAACGCTTTGCCACGAAAATTATTGTAGATAAATAACAAATCTTTGTAATTAATGCTCATTTGTAAAGTTTTAGTATAAATAGACCCCCTTGGCTCATTGTATATATCTTTAACTTCTACTACACCTCTCACTTCTTATCTCTTACACATCTCTCTTGTAGCATAGTTTCTTTCTTAGTGTAGTTTAGTTTTCTCTTTTGTACTCAAGTTCTTATCAATAAGAGGTCAAGTCGTCTCTGGTATGAGTTCTTATTTTACTTATATTGTGATTGTTTCGATGATACTTGGCTAGAATCCCTGTATAAGGGGCGGATGTAATTGGCTGATATACATGGATTTCATTGGTGTATGTGCTTTATTGTGATGTATTTGTTTAACTGATTATCTCCAATATCATATCTATGTGAGCAATTTCATACAAGCTACACAAGTAGGGTTGGGAGTTCGTATAGTTAGGATCCATACGATTTTTTAGAATTAATTTAATTAGTGACGTTTATGCAAAATTAATTTTGTGACTTTTGAATGTAATTTGATTTAGAATTATTGGTTGTCTTTATTCCGAATACATATGAGTTAATTGTCATTAAAAATAAATATTTTAAACACTGTGATTCTCATATTCACCCAATGAAATTTGTCCTTTAGATATTTCTATCATTAGTGCTAGTTCAATTGTTTTTTTTTTCTAAATTAATATTATGATAAAGAAGAAAATATACAGGGATGAACCCTTGCTCTTAGCTAAAGCAAAAAGAGAAGTTGTCTACAACCAATCTATCATTAGCAATAGATTGGAGGTAGAAAGAACAGGAAAGAAAAGAAAACACTCTAAGCAAGAATCAAAGGAAAATCCACCTATATAGCTCTAAATTTGCATGTTTAATAAACCATTCTGTGTTAATAAGCTTCGCCCTGGATCAGTTTATTCGGACCAAATGCCCCTCTATCATGCAATCTAGCGTTTCTTTCCCTCCAAAGGTGATACGAGTAGATCTGAACAGCAAGGAGAGCTATGTTCCTGTGAATGTGGTTGGAAATGTTGCCCAGGAATAGAAGAACCTCTACCCAGTTCGACCCAACAATATCAAACTTAATAACGCCAGCTAGTTTATCTAAAATGAAGCTGCTGTAAGGACAAGAGATAAATAGGTGAGAGTCTGTTTCAATCCCCCCTACACAAAGGTGACAAAACTGTATCACATCTAACCCAAAAGTGGCTAGTCTGTGAGTGGTTGGAAGCCTGCCATGGCATAAAATCCATTCGAGATGAGCAAAGCGCATGATCCTAAACCTGTTCCAAACAAGCTTATACCAAGTAACTTGAGGAGAGGATATTCGAATGGATTTCCAAATAGCTCGAGCTTTGATCTTATGAAGAGGCATGCCATCCCATAAGATCACGTCTGAACACCTGAGATCGAAGCTTGGATAATCAAAGTTTTGAGTCCAATGCACCAAACGAGGATGTTGGTGGTGAAGTCTGGAAGACGCTGCAGGAAGAGCCCATGACCCAGTGGTGAGAATATTATGCACAGTGGCCTCACTCGAGCTCCCAGTTTGAGCAATAATGCGATCATAATTACTATCAGCCAAGCAGATGTTGTACCAACATGGATCAAACCAAAGAGATGTCCCACGACCGTTACCAATTCTGAAAGAGATAAATTATCGAGCCACAGAGCGGAGTTTAAGAACATTTCTAAATATCCAAGAACAATCATTCGGCATTTGCATAGTCCAAAATTTCCATTTCTTTAACACCGTTTTATTGACCCATTGAGACCACAGAGCCGAACTCTTACAAACTACCTTACATAGATGAGTAAGAATCTGAGCTTGGTTCCATTCTTTTGTGTTTTTGAAGCCTAGACCTCCCTCTTCATACGGCAAGCAAACAGAATCCCAACTAATCTTTGCACCCCCTTTAGAATTAACATCCCATTTCCACATAAACCTTGTGAAGATAGTTTGAAGTTTACTATGCACCGAAGCTGGAAGAACGAAATGATTAGTCCAATACGCTTGCACTACGAATAAAACCGACTTGATAAGTAACACTCTACCAGCCAAAGATAGAATAGCAGAAGTCCAATAAGAAATCCTAGCCGTTATTTTGTCCAGAAGAGGCATGTAGTCGTTATGTCTGAGCATCGAAGAAATTAGGGGAACACCTAAGAAACGGATAGGTAACCCTCCATGAGCAAGACCATAAGTAGCGACAACCCATCTAGTAAAGTCTTCTGAGCAGTTTCCAAATTAAGCAGTGCTTTTGACGATGCTTGGACATAACCCCCTAGCATTGGAGAAGCGAGAGACACAGTCCATAAGATGCTTGATAGAAGCAATGTCTCCATTAGAAAACAACAAGACATCATCAGCATAAAAGAGATGATTCAGTTTCATATCCTTGCATTTCCAGTGAAATCTAAAATTTTCTGGAATTTGAGCAAGCATAGATGACAAAACATTCATAGCAACTGCAAATAAATAAGGAGAAATAGGGTCCCCTTGACGCAGCCCCTTTCTACCTTTGAAAAACCACATAAAGATCCATTTACCTTGAAAGAGTACGAGGGCGTTGATATGCATAAAAGGATCCACCTCAAAAATTTTGGAGGGAAATTTAATTTCCGAAGAGCACCCATGATAAAGTCCCAGTGAATTGAATCAAAAGCTTTATGCAGGTCAAGCTTTAGAGCACATTTAGATATACCTGTGTCACAATGGTAACCTCGAAATAGCTTTTGTGCCATAAGAATGTTGTCAGAGATACTTCGTCCCGGTATAAACGCTGACTGTGAAATATCAATAATACTAGGCATAACCAGCTTCAGACGAGAGGCAATAATCTTAGCAATACACTTATATGGGATGGAGCATAAAGATATAGGACGAAAATCTCGCATGGTGGAAGGAGTAGGTACCTTAGGAATTAGAGCAATGCTTGTGGCGTTTAAAGATTTATGTAACGAATCATTTGAGAAGAAACTTTTTACAGCCTCACAAAAGGTGTGTCCCATAATTTCCCAAGAAGCCAAGTAGAACTCAACCGTGAAACCATCTGGTCCCGGAGACTTATTTTTTTTCATGGCCTTCAGAGTTGCCAAAATTAAATCATCAGAGACTGGTGCTTCAAGAGTTAAAGCCTGGGTAGAAGTAACTTGATTACAAACAAAGCTATCAAAGTCACAAGGTTCCAGGTCTGATTGAGTGCCCAGAGTTGAAGAAAAGAATTTAACAGCCTTTGTAGATACGTTTTTTTGACCAGAAACCAAGACCCCATCGTCATTCTCAATGGCTAATATCTTATTGACATTCTAGTTCGCCTTTATCCTATTAAAGAAGTAAGCATTGTTGCCATCCCCACATGTAAGCCACCTAACCCTCGATTTTTGAAGAAGGAAACGCTCTTCTTCTAATAAGGCGACCTGCATCTTATTGCATTCTTCCTTTTCTAACTGAAGCAAGTTAGGATTTTCAGAATCATTAGCCAGCTGATTCTGCACTTGAGACAGGGCATCACGGGCCATAGTAACGTTGTTACACACGTTACCATGGTTTTTATTTAGAACCACCAAAACACCTTTTACTTCTTTTAATTTTCTAACCAGGATGGCCATGGGATCCCCATACCATTGATTTCCCCAAATTCTGGAAACAGTTGGCAAAAATTCAGCAAGCCCAGTCATGTAGTTATGAAATTGAAAAGGTTTGGAGACCTTTTCTAGCTGCATTGGAACTGAGCAAATTAAGGGGCAGTGATCCATGATTCCATTATTTTTCACCGTTAAAAAAGCTTCAGTGAAAAGATTGAACCAATCCTTATTGACTAACATACGATTGTTTGTTAGTCCAAGTGTAGAGAGGCCCAACCGTTTTGATATGACCCAAAGCCGCATTAGAGACACAATCAAGGAAAGCTTGCATACCATGAGTCCACTGCTCACGACCTCCTTTCACCTCATTCAACGCCAGAATACAGTTGAAATCTCCATTTATACACCAAGGCATTTTAATAGAGTGACCTAAACTTTCAATGTCTCTCCACAAAGACTCTCTCTCTCATGGGTTTGATTCAGGGCGTAAACAAATGTAACACAAAACGTGATCTGCTTTTCTAGAAACGTTACAAAACATGTGACATGTTGAGAAGATTTGACATGAGCATGAACCGACCAGATAGAGGGATCCCATTCAACCCACACACGACCTTAATCATGATTCTCGTAGTTAAAAATCCACTTCCATTTTTTGTTAATACGTCTTGAAATATCATCAGAGTTCTGAATTCGAACCTTCGTTTCCACTAAGCCCATCAGAGAGATATGGTTAGAAGAAATAAAATTTTTCACTTCTTGTTGATGAGGACTTTTATTGATCCCTCTCACATTCCAGACTGCGAAATTCATGATTAATGTTTTAATATCGTTGGCGTACCTGCCAACCTGGAGCTTTTTCTGTTAGTAACTCTAGTGACTTTAGTGAAGCCATCCTCATCTATGACTGCTGTAGGACCAGTTGAATTTGGACCAATATCCACAATGAGGGATATAGAATCTCTATCTCTGATTGTAACTGGAGATTTAACTTTGTTTTTTTCTTTCCTGGGGAATTTACAATTGGCAACATAAGTTGTTCTTCACTAATCTCATTTAGAGCTTCAAACCCGTTCTTAGTAACAAGAGGGGCAAAAGTTTCAACCATAAGGCCATCTGCATCTTCCTGTAAAGTAGATTCTGTCGATGCCTTCCACATTACCAATTCATTCGAACACCCTGTTGCTTCTGGCAACCTGTCAAATTCCTCTAAATTATCTTCATTTACTTCTTGTTGTTTAAACTCACCCTCTTCAAAGTCCTCGTCCCCTTTTTTTATTTCATTAATGATCTCATCTTCATCCATAACCACGTCACATCCACAAAACTTCCCAATAGTATAAGGGACCAGCTCCATATTTTGTAGATACTCCATTTTATTAGAGGCAGGTTGTTATCCTAATGCCCGTCTTCCGTTTCTTTGTTACTCTGTCTGGGTTATTGAAGCATCTAGCAAGCGAGTGACCAATAGCTTTACATAAACTGCAAGAGTAAGGCAGTTGTGGGTATTGAATCTCGACCCTTTCTTGTTCTTCAACACGATTTTTATTTAACACAGTTACCCACACGTAATCTGGCCTTGGAGCAGAGTAAGCCAGCTCCACTTGAATATTAGCATATTTCAAGGGTTCAAATTTAGCCGTGGCATCATCGTAGTTCAATTGTTTTTGTTAATTAGAAACTTAATTCGCGTTCTCTGTGGTTCGACACGTACTTACGTACTTGCCTTTGTATTCACATACATCCGTGCACTTGCAATTTTTATTGTTTAAAGGATTTTTCCTACAACACTCACCATTGGCCAGTAGAAAACAAAAAACAAACAAATCCAGACAAGAAGCTGGACATGATTATAGATAGTAACAAATAGATATTATTAACGCCTCCAGCTTATCTTTCTCTCTCCCTCCCTTCTAACCCCAGCTAGCCTCCATTAAAGATTTTGAGGGGGCTTCCATCGGTGAAAAGCCCAATTCCTTTTCATTTTTTCTTGCTTTCATATCTTATTTCCTTCAATAAACCTCCCAATTTATTTGGGTTTCAATAAGTTCCTAATTTATTTGGGTTATGTTAGTCTCTTTTTGTGAGAGTTGAGTTTTTGTTTTAATTGGGTTTTGGTGCTTTCGATGGTCGAGGTTATAGATCGGCAAAATTTTCATGATTTTGATTCAAAGATGAAAGTTCATATAGGATCACATCTATGGTTGATAGCTCAAACAAGATTGGATACAGATGGAGGTCACAACAAAGCGATCGGTACATATAAATCTCCAGATGGATGCGATGAGGTGGGTACTTGTAAATATATCATCTTCAACAAAACATGTGATTATATCTCGAAGAATGGATTAATCAACTATTGTTTCTGTTTACGTTTGATTCGACTCGACTATTTTTATAGATGCCGTATGACTTATAATTAATGAATTAACTTTTACTCAAAAAAAAAAATATAGATAGTAACGTCTTTTAAACCGCATAAACAACAAAATTAGGATCTGAAGGGGATAGTAATGTTTTCAGTTTTCACTAACAATAACAATTTTTACTGTATAAAAACCATCAGCAAATTACAATAAGAACCCACAAAAAGCGTACAAATTCCTCTAAATTTAAGCTGAACCTACTCTACTTTTCACTTTTGATCATTCAACGAGGACAATAAGGAGCCAAAGGCACATTTAAAACGTGAGGGGCACTGTAGATCCTTAACATAAATTTTAGCTGCAATTTGTGACACGATATCATCACCGGAACCATCATAGCGTTTTAATGTCATAGTGCCAATAGCCCGATACTCCAAATCATTGGAAGAATTTTCATGACAGGAACCATCAGCAGGAAATACATCAATACAACTACGTTTATTCGCGTCTCTCTGTATCTGTAGTGTCTGACTAAAATTATTACGCATCGGTGTCACATAAATTACGTGCCACTCTGTTTTAAAGGACTCGTTGGAACACTGATTTCCATTATTACTCTGTATCTTTATTGAATAGCAATCAGCTAATATCTGTATCGTTTGCCTTTTCCTAGCGGATATCTTATAGAGACCCTCCATCTTTATGTTATATACATCATCACAATAGCATGCCATGATGACTTGATAATGAGATTTTTGTTTTTATAAGTTTCCCGTTTTACGGAAAAATTCAATAAACAAGCAGGTGAAAGAATTTTAGACGAAAAAAAGAAAAGCAAACTGATGTGTTTATGAAGATCAAAAGAAAGATACGTTCTTTGTAATATTGTTAGGTGCGACTAATGCACCTCTGCAGCAGAATGATATTAAGCAGACTTTATGAGTTTGATGCACTTCTTTGTCAGAATTTGTGCTATATGATGATATTATGAGTTTAATGCATTATTTAGATCTGTGCTGAATCAGTCCGAGAATGAAGTTAGCCGTATGTTTCTTAATCTGATAAGTGCTATTTTGGGTGGAAAAGGATTAAGAACTTGGAGCATTACAAGCTGAGATCAAGGAGCTTAAGCATTTCACAATGAACGAGATATTTCTTCCTTCTAATCTGTTCCTTTTTAAAATGTATTTATCTTCTTAATTTTTGAGGTATTAATATATCCCATATATTTTAAAAGTTGGTTTCAAATTATATCCCATTTGTAATTAAATTTATTAATATACTCTATTTTCAAAACATTTACAATTTTTAAATTAACTATGATTAAATTCATAACGTTTAAAGAGTAAATTACATAGTGAAGGCTGTATTTTACACCAATTTTCAAAATAATGGCCAAATTTTCAGATTCGCAAAAGAGTGGCCAAGTTTTCTTTCCGCCTTTCAAAAGAATGGCTGCCGTCAACTTCCGTTAAATTTTCACCGTTAACTAATATATTTAAATAGTAAATTCCAAAATGGTGGCCAAACTTTACAATGATTTTCAAAATAGTTAACGGTGAAAATCATTAAATAGCCACTATTTTGAAAATCATTGTAAAGTATGGCCACCATTTTGTAATTTATTCTTTAAATATATTAGTTAACTGTGAAAATTTAACGGAAGTTGACGGCAGCCACTCTTTTGAAATGCGGAAAGAAAAGTTGGCCACTCTTTTGAGAATCTAAAAATTTGGCCACTATTTTGAAAATTGGTGTAAAAAATAGCCATCACTATGTAATTTACTCACGTTTAAATATTTAAACGACACATATAACTCCAGTCTTAATCTTTGTGGACAATAAATATATGGAGTAACAATATAAGTATTTTAAAATGTAGGATTTAGCAAAAAAAAATTCCATCATAAACCTTAATAAAACAAAATCCTTATCCATGAGTGAAACAAAAATCAATACTATTATATAAAAGTCGAAACATTAAAAGTTTGGTTGGTCGGTATGGTACCTATTGATTTTAATTATTTACCCTTACTTAATTATAGATAAAATATGGTATCTATTGATTTTACTTATTTACCCTTACTTAATTATAGATAAAATTCATCCTACTAATTAATTAATTTATATCTTTTATATTTTATCTGACTAAAATTTCTCCTTTACTAATCAATTTCCTTTTTTAAGTCAAACATATTACCTTTTTCTATTTTTCAATACTAAGTAATTTCCTTATTTCTCCTTTACTAATCAATTTCATTTTTCACATATTACCTTTTCTATTTTTCAATACTAAGTAATTTCAATTTTAGGTAAAATATAATATCTTCTATATTTATCTAACTAAAAAATATATTATAATTACTATTAACTAATCAATTAACACTTACTTAATTACAGATAAAATTTATTCTATTCACAGATTTGCCATATACCACCAAGAGGGGGACTTGGTTTATAGCAAATTTTAATGAGGTGGCTAATTCCAGATGGAGAAGAATTTGGAGTATAAAAGCTCCTCCAAATGTGTTGATCTTTCTATGAAAATTTGAGAATTCTGTAATACCATCGAAAGTCTTTCTGAAGTCAAGAATGAATCATTTGAATATAAATTTGATGTGTGGCAGATGTAATCAAGAAATTGAAAATCATGTACACATTTTTTGGAGTTGTAGAATTGCAAGAGAGGCATGGAATCACCTGTTTAGATGGTGGGGCTTCAATGTGGATGTCTAAAGTCTTATTTTAGAAGATATTTGGAGTTGGATGAGTTGGTTTAGAAGTAAAGTTATTCAAATAGGTTGGAGCCTAGCAATTGTCTCTACTCTTTGATCTTTATGGCTTTGTAGAAATGAAGAAGTATTCAAAGGAGTAAAAATCGATAGTCAAGTCCTAAATTTTCTGATTAAACATAGAACAATGAAATGGTGTGAAGCCATGGGGCTATGTAAAGAGGAAGATGACAGTATTTGGAAAATAAACCTTGCAGGAATCATCCTAAAGAATTTTAACAATACTTCGAGAAAGCTGAAAGATATCAAATCAGACCTTGTGGGTTTTATTGATGGTTCTTTTCAAGCCAACAATAGGGAGGTCCAAAATGCAGGTATAGGTGGATTGCTAAAGGATGGGGATGGAAATCTGGTGTTCATGTTCTCAGGTCCATCTAATTCAGCTAGTGCTTTTGAAGCAGAAGAAAATGCCTTACTTTTTCTACTCCTCTTCCTTTGGAAAAGTGTCTGGTGCAAGCTGAAATGCACGGTATATTCAGATTGTGAAGAACTAGTCAAGAAAGCATCATTATTAATAGTTGAAGGGAAAAAACATTGGATGGGGAACAATCAGTTGAGAATATTGTTATCTGATCTTAATATTGACGTCAAATTTGTGTCGAGGAATTTCAACAATAGGGCAGATCAACTAGCAAAGGATGGTGTTTCAAAAGTTAAAATGTTGGCTTCGTGGTGCTAAAGGTAATTGGGTAAATAGCAAGAATAAGGAGGTAATGGCATTGGGCTATAGGGCAGTTATGTTTTGAGGTTTTAAGGAGTGGGCTTCAAGCCCATGTCATATAGAGGGAATTTTAAGATACAGAGAATTATTTTGGTGCATAGCATTAATTTAGGTTTCTTGCTCATCATGGTGCTCACACCTGGACTCGATTGGTTATTATTGAAGCGCCTTTTGGAAGGATTCGGGAAATTTGGGCAAACGATATGGGTTTAGGTCTGAGAGGTGAGCAGTTTGAAGAGATTCTGGAAGGTGACCTTCAAGCAGAGGTGGTAGTTGAAGAAGAAGCTATAGAAGCTTTGGATGAGATGTTCTAAAGTCTGGAAAATGAATCGTTTTTTTTACTATGTTTTTATGTTCTGTTTCTTTGTCTTGTTTAAGTTATTGGGTTTCTAGTGGGTTGGGCCGATTATTTTGTTGAGTATGGGTATGTGTAGGATTCTAAGCTTTTGATTGGGTGTTGTAATGCTTGGGCTAGGCCCTTTTAATCTATCTATTTGCTTGCTTCTCAAAAAAAAAACTAATTAATTTTCTTTTTTAGATTAAACATATTACCTTTTCTATTTCTCAGTAACTAATTAATTTTCCTTTTTAGGTAAAACACAATATCTTTTATATTGTATTTAACTAAAATTTCTCCTTTCTTATAAACATTATGAGAAATTTTGTTTAATAAAAATAACATAATTATATTATAATTATTATTAACTAATCAATTACCTTTTGTCGGCCATTACCTTTTCTCATTTCTCAAACTATAATATTTCTTTTTCCAATTATATCAATGGTTACCTTTTTCGGGCAAAACACTATTTTATCTAACTAAAACCTCTCTTTTTCCAATTATATGACTAAAATTTCTCCTTTAATAATCAATTTCCTTTTTCAAGTTAAACATATTACCTTTTCTATTTTTCAATACTAAGTAATTTCCTTATTTCTCCTTTACTAATCAATTTCATTTTTCACATATTATCTTTTCTATTTTTCAATACTAAAAAATTTCAATTTTAGGTAAAATACAATATCTTCTATATTTATCTAACTAAAAAGTATATTATAATTATTATTAACTAATCAATTAACTTTGTCAGCCAAAACACGTTACCTTTTCTCATTTCTCTAACTATAATATTTTTTTTCAAATTATATCGATGGTTACCTTTTTCGGCCAAAACATTATTTTCTCTTACTAAAACCTCTCTTTTTCCAATTATATCACAGACGATTTTATTTAATAAAAATAAAATAATAATATTATATTGCTAATAATTAATCGATTACATTTTCAGCTATAATGTATCATTTTTAATTTTTTCTAATTAAATTTCTTTATGTTTTCTAATAATATCACGGGTAACATTAATTTCTCATTTCTTAAAACACTACGAGCAATTTTTTTTAGTAAAACAACAATTAAATTGTAATTACTATAAACTAATCAATTACCATTTTCACCTAAAGCATGTCTCTTTTTTAATTTCCACGTTACCTTTTTTATTTTTTCAAACTAAAATATCTTTTTTCCAATTATATCATTGACGATTCTATTTAATAGAATAAAATAATAATATTATAATATTAATAATTAACCAATTACCTTTTTCAACTTAAACGTATAATTTTTTCAATATTTTCTAACTAAAATCCCTCTTTTTCTAGAAATATTTTCTATATTTTATTTAATGAAATAAACAAATAAAATTATAATTACTAATAACTAATTGATTACCTTTTTCAGCTAAAAGGTAATTTTTTAATTATTTCTAACTAAAAAATAAAATAAAATAATGTTATTATGATTACTACTTCCTCCGTCTCTTAAAACTTTTCCTGTTTACTATGGGTCATTCAAAAAACTTTTCCTCTTTCTATTTTATGCCATAAAATAACAATATTTCATATCCACTACTCCTTAAAACAATACGGAGTATTCAATAACCACTATTCCACCCACTACTTTTTACAAATAATATTCAATACCCACTATTCCACCCACTACTCCTTAAAAATAATATTTAATACCCACTACTCCACCCACTACTTCTTAAAAACAATATTCAATACCCACTACTTATTAAAAATAATATTCAATACCTACTATTCCATAAAAAAATAATATTCATTACCCACTATCTTAAAACCTATGTTTTTAAGCAAACGAGAAAAGCTTTGAGAGACGGAATAAGTAATAACTAATAAATTACTTTTTTCAGCTAAAACACATTACCTTTTATATTTTCTCTAACTAAAATCTCTTCTTTTTTATAAGTATCATGAATAATTGTATTCAATAATATCATAATAATTAACTAATTACCTTTTTTAGCTAAAACGTATCATCTTATCTATATATATTATCTATTTTTTTTTTTCATTTTTTAGAAATAATATGACCAATATATATAATTATTATCAAATCATATCATTTAAAAATTTAACTTGCAAATTCATATCATAAAAAAATATTCAAATTATTGAAAAACTCATATAATATTAAAGAAATCCGTATATCGCACGGATTTAAGATAGTATATCCTAAATTTAACAAAATTCAAAATTACAATCTTTCTAATAAAATATCACAACCTATTTTTTCGCTTTATTCAAAAGCAGCAATTCAAATCAATCAAACCATTCATTTACTTTGCACTTCCTATTTTCTTGAACATTAACTTCAATAATTTGTTGATTGTGACATGGCTTCTCCATAGCGCACACTTTTATTAATACATAAATTATGTATGTTTCTATGTATATTCTGAATGAAAAATTAAAATTGTATGTATAATTTTAATTCTTAAATTTAAAAGAAGTAAAAACAAGAAAGAAGTTAAAAATATTGAGAATTATAATTTTGAGAAAATGTTGCATTATTTTATTATTTTAAAATTTTAACATTCAGATACATGTAAATATTAGTTTCTGTATTTGTAAAATTTCTAAACGTTAGAATAAATTAATAAATTGTTTAAATTATGTATAAGACAACAATGTCAAAATGAATACATTTAATGAATTACTAAACTGTTTTTAAAATATTTTTTCTTAAAAATATTGATTACAAATATATTTATTAGTGAATTTGTTTCAAAAAATGATAGAAAAATAAATATTAATAAATAATTTATTATTTAGAATATTTGTTATTTATTTATTATCATTAATAATGGGGTACTTTCATTGATTTGGCACACACAAAATTTTAAGAGCGGAGCATCATGAGTTAAAGGGGAGTTAACATACATAACATATTTGATGGTGATTTTTAAAACTAAACTTATCTATACAATACATTATAATAATTAGATAGATATTTATATTTATAACTTAATTATATGTGTATGAGTTATATAAGAATTAAAAATTAAATAAAGAACATATTTATGATTATTGAATAAAAAAAAGTTATATTTGTAAAACATATCATTAATTTGAGATAGTTTATATAAATTTCCTAATTTTTGTGATTTTTTTTGGACATTGAAGCACAAGTCAAATAAAAAGGGCATAAAGAAAAAAAGTTTTGGGTTTCAACCCAATATGAAGGTATGGGCTCGGGTGGTCCAAGATATATATTGGTAAGATAATAATTGTATGTGTAGACAATTATTATATATGGTATGTCTTGATCACAAAGTTTGGAAATTATGTGCAAAGAATTAGAAAGATTGTATAACAAGTATGGTAAGACTTGTAGAACGACAAGTATGGTAAATCTTGGTGGCTAAGTTTTGGGTGGCTATATGTATATACATAGTCATATTGTATTTGTTTGAAGAGGTAAAACCTTAAGAGATGTAGTCTTAAGTATTGTTTGGGTGATGCTTGAGCATTGTTGGCTCAAGTATCAGGGGTTTGGAACATCATTAAGGTGGTATTGTTTTGATGTATTATTGATTACTGTTTGAATTAATAATACGAGTTGGGGCGTGGCCGCGTGGGTGTTTCCATGTCAAATATTGTGTTTTTTCTTGTTTTGCTTTTACTTATTGTTGATAGAAGTAGAAGTAGTTGTGATCGCGCTTTGATGAATCTTGTCAACTAATCGATTAGTTGTGAGTGTGCCCTGCTGTAATATCCGCGAATTTTGGAATAACTTTTCCTACTCGATATTTTAGAGGGCTGCGTTAGTATATTTTAATTAGCGCGGTTTTGGTAATTTTTTTTTAAAATAAAATTATATATTCATATTTAAGAAAAGGGCTCTTTTGAAAAATAAATAAGAAAAAGTAAATTTTTGCACATTTACTTTTGTTAAGAAAGACTATTTGCAATTTTACTAAACTAAGTTTCAAATTGCAAAAATACTAACCCTAATTCTCCCCCTCCCCCAATTTCTCTCTCCTCCCCCCTGATAACACACGCAGCCGACTTTGTGTACTTTTTTTTTTTTTTTTTTATTTTTTTTTTTTTATTTTTTTTTAAGGTGGTGGCTATTTTGGTGGATTTAGGTTTCCTGGCCCCGCAGGGGCATATTCAACTAAATTTGCAACTGGATGCAACTAAATTTCTGATTTCAAGTTCCATTTGTCAGTTGTCATTTTCGACCTCATTTTTGAACTCTAATATATATATATATATATATATATATATATATATATATATATATATATTTAAGAAGGGTGATATTTTGGTGGATTTAGGTTTCCTGGCCCCGCAGGGGCATATTCAACTAAATTTGCAACTAATTGCAACTGAATGCAACTAAATTTCTGATTTCAAGTTCCATTTGTCAGTTGTCATTTTCGACCTCATTTTTGAACTCTAATATATATATATATATATATATATATATATATTTAAGAAGGGTGATATTTTGGTGGATTTAGGTTTCCTGGCCCCGCAGGGGCATATTCAACTAAATTTGCAACTAATTGCAACTGAATGCAACTAAATTTCTGATTTCAAGTTCCATTTGTCAGTTGTCATTTTCGACCTCATTTTTGAACTCTAATATATATATATATATATATATATATATATATATATATTTAAGAAGGGTGATATTTTGGTGGATTTAGGTTTCCTGGCCCCGCAGGGGCATATTCAACTAAATTTGCAACTAATTGCAACTGAATGCAACTAAATTTCTGATTTCAAGTTCCATTTGTCAGTTGTCATTTTCGACCTCATTTTTGAACTCTAATATATATATATATATATATATATATATATATATATATATATATATAAATAATAGAGTTCAAAAATGAGATCGAAAATGACAAATGAAAAATGGAACTTGAAATCAGCAACTTAATTTCTGATTTCAGTTGCATTCAGTTGAATATGCCCCTGCGGGGCCTTGCAACCCAAATCCACCAAAATCACCCAAACCAATAATATGTAGTTGCAACTAGTTGTAACTAGTTGAAAGTAGTTGAAAATAGTTGCAACTAGTTGAAAATAGTTGCAACTAGTTGTAACTAGTTGAAAGTAGTTGAAAATAGTTGCATTCAGTTGAAAACAGTTGAAAATAGTTGATTTGGTTGAATATTGCCCCTGGCGGGGCCTTGGAAACCAAAATCACTCAAACCAATAATATGTAGTTGCAACTAGTTGAAAGTAGTTGAAAATGGTTGCAACTAGTTGAAAATATTTGAAAACAGTTGAAAATAGTTGATTTGATTGAATATTGCCCCTGGCGGGGCCTTGGAACCCAAAATCATTTAGTTGAATATTGCCCCTGGCGGGGCCTTGCAACCCAAATCCACCAAAATCACCCCACCTTTTTTTAAAAAAGTTGCATTTGGTTGCATTTAGTTGAATTTAGTTGAATTTGATTGAATGTGGTTGCAAACAAAAATCCACCAAAATAGCCCCCATCTTAAAAAAAAAAAAAAAAAAAAAGAAAAAAAAAAAAATTTAAAAAAAGTTGCATTTGGTTGCATTTAGTTGAATTTAGTTGAATTTGATTGAATGTGGTTGCAAACAAAAATCCACCAAAATAGCCCCCATCTTAAAAAAAAAAAAAAAAAAAAAAAAAAAAAAAAAAAAAAAAAAAAAAAAAAAGAGAGTACTGCAGTCGACTGTGGGCTGGAGGGAGGGAGGGTGGGAGGGGGAGTGGGTTGGGCTAGGAAGGAGGGAGGAGGAATGGGCCTAGTATTTTTGCAATTTGAAACTATGTTTAGGTAAAATTGCAATTTATTAAGGAAGGTGGTATTTTTGCAAAAAGAAACTTTAAATCTAGTATTCTTGGTAAATATCCTTAATTATTTTGGAAATAAAATAATTTATTTATTTTATAAATATTATTTTACCTTTAATATTTACCTTTTTAATTATTTAAAATGAAATAAAATGGTTTTAAAATTCTAAAAATAATCCGGGAGCGGTAAAAATAGTTTTAAAATTCTAAAATTATTTATAAACCCGGATTAGATAATTATAAAAATATTTTGGGGATCCAATAATTACCCAGAGGGTTTATTAATGATCTTTTTTTTTATTCGGAAAGGGTTATTTAAATCATTTAAAATTCTTTTAATTATTCTAAAAATACTTTTAAATATTATAATAATAATTTGAGTGCTCTTTTAATGGTGATTCGTATCCGCGCTATGTGTTGATTGATTACGTGACAAGTATTTATGTATTTGATTTGAGGATTAATGATGTATCTCCAGGATTAATTATTGTTTCGAGGAATAATCGTGTCTTGAGGATTAATTGATTATCATGTTTCTTTATCGAAGAATAAGATAAATGTTTTGAGGATTATCTATCGATTAAGTTGATTAATAAATAATTAATTTGAATATTCAATTAATTTAATTATTAATTGAATTATTCTTATTAATTGCGTATTAATTAAACCGTTTGTCCGTTTTCAACGAGAAAAGTATTTCTGGAATTAGAAAAATGACCAGGTTCTTATAAAAATAGTTTTAAGTTACAATTCAACTTTTAAATTTGGATCGACTTTTTACCAAACCTTTTTATTGAGTCGGTTAAATCCGATAATTAGGGTTTGACTCGTTTTCTGTTTTAAAAATATTAGATAAAATCTTTTTATGATCTGATCAACGTGCTATGTGATTATGTGATCTACTTATTGAGTCTCTTTACGTGCAATGTGAATTATTAAGGTATTAAGTATCGAGGGTTATGATATAATTCGAGTTTTGCCCGATATATATTTAATTGGTGATTAATTGTTTATATGATTTATGTTATAAGATGTCGCTAAGAGTAGACGATGTTTTCATTAAATTACTGACTAGGATTGTCAAAGTTATATTTCTTTTTGAGGACGAAGTGTTTGTTTCGAGGGTTAAGTGTTATATTTATATTTCTATTTCTTTATCGAGGATTAGAATAAATCTTTCAAGGATTAATTGTTGAATATTGACTTAGGTTTGTCAGCGGAGATAAGTAAATGTTTAATAAAGGAGATTGGAGATGGATGAAATATTCCTTGTGGGTTATGAATAAGGTTAGAGATGGATGCGGTATTGTTTGTGGATTGTAATGAAGAAGGTTGAGATGAAGTATTGTTTGTGGAATTGCTGGTTTACTTGCGAGGTGTTTTAACACCGGGAAAATGCCTATATTCAAAGGGGACATTTCCAATTATTTTCTTCTGGCAGAGATATTGGTAAGCATGGTTAATACTAGAGCGGGCAATCGGATCGTGTCGTGTACTTTCGTGTCGTGTTCACGTGTCGTGTACCAAATTGCCAGGTCTAGTTAATACGTTCGAATTGAGTTTATAATCGTTTACAAAATGTCAGAATTGTCGTCCGGAGGCTGAGGTACTATCTTATGTTTGACTATAGAAGTAGACGCGCGGGCTCGATGTCAACGAATCAGACTCGTGGCAATCGCAAGAGCGTCAAACCAGCGAATGATCAACAGAGGACATGATGACGTGAGATAGAAGAAGATAGTTGTATTACTTCGGCGCTACGTAATAACAAAGGACCAGAGGCAAGTATTTTCTTGATCATCTTAAACACTGTTTTTTTTATGTTTCATTGATTCATATCATGACGAATAGCTATTGTTCAGAGCTATTTGTGATTCTTAAATGTTTTTGTGCGAACACAATTGCTTGATATTGGTATCCTTGATGTGGGGAAATGGTTTAAGATAAACTCTTCATATCCTTATTATCGTAGTAAATAGTAAGGATGTGAACTGTATGTGAAACTAAGCATTTCCTGTTGAATTCGGAAATTGCTCTATTGGATTGGAAAATGGTAAAGCGTAGGAGGCCATGATTGCTATCATGGTCCAGCAATATTTATGGTAAAGCGTAGGAGGCCATGATTGCTATCATGGTCCAGCAATATTTATTGGAAAGCGTAGGAGGCCATGGTTGCTACCATGGTCCAGCAATATTTAAGGAGGATATGGTAACCATTCCATCTTCCTATAGGCTAACATTACTTGCCTATTTTGGGTACCCCAGAAATCCGGACTATACACACACGGAAAAAAAGAGAATACCGGTGGAGTATAGAGGGTCCCATTGCCTTAGAACCTGATCAGGGGGCAATGGTGTTTCAGTTATATATATATCCAATCCATATCGCCCGAATGGCTATTATATATTGTGAATTGGCAGATGATTCATTTTTATGACATGCCAAATGATTTCAGTTATGATTTGAATTATATCACAGTGTTGATTCAGTTGCTTTATAAATTGTTTTACATTTCAGTTGATTTTATGCCCCACTTACCCTGGTTTTATATCAAAATTTTTATACGCTTGCTGAGCATTTCTTTCGCTCATACTTGCTGTTGTAAATTCTAACATTTCAGTAAGGTAGTTTGGCGAGACGTATCCGCACAACTCAGAAAGATAAGAAGCGTGATGCTATTTCGAAGATGACTTGGCTCAGGATGTCTGGATTTAGTGTAAGATCTATTTTATATATTTGAGTTATAATATTTATTATTATTATGTGATGGTCTAGTTGCCTGACGTACTTCTTATCGAAGTTACACCAGTGGTTTAAGATTTGATCAAAGAATGTTGAGAAGAAATGCTTTTTATCTAATGGAATTTGGATTCTTGTTTCTAGCCCTATAACCTTAAAAGATCTTGGTATGTTGGGGTCACAGATGTTATATTTCCAGTGTTGGACAATCACAAGTGGATGATTATTATTAAACAGATGTTTTATTTTGAGGATTTTTGCGTGACAACCAAATCTTCTGACCCCGGATTTGGGGGGTGTCACAGTTGGTATCAGAGCTGAGGTTATAGTAAACTAGAAACGAGAGTGTGTAGGAGTGTGTATAGCTAAGTAAGGAACGTCAGAGCTCATGTAGAGTTCGTGTTGGACTATTGGATATAGTACCAATTAGTAAGTTAAGATTGGAGTACTCGTTTAAGATAGTTTTGCTGAATTGGATAGATCGCCTGGCGAATGGAGATGTCTACTGTGGAATCTTCAGAGATTATTACGAGTTGACGATGACATACGATATCGATATTCTTAAAACGTGGAAAGGAAGAAGCTTAAAATCGAATGACGAGCTATCGAAGGAAACTAACAAAAAAGGCATAAGTAGAGGCCTTGGCAATACCTTTCTTTTCTATGAATTATTTTGATATTCCTCCTAAAGAGACATTCGTTAAAAGATATATTTGCTCTTCTAAATTGTGACATTTTGACGCTTGTGTTCAACCTCCATTTTTGATTTCAATTGATTCAGAGGTTATTATGAAACCTACTTTCACATTTCTGAGGTTTTCAACTTTTTGTTTTCTCCAATTGTGGATAATTTTATTTGCAATATAGTACCACTCGTTCGGTACTTTCTTTCTGGTTCTTCTTTTTGGAAAATAACACCTTTGGAATTCCTTTCATATTTCTCTAATCCTACTGAGACGAACAACCCTATTTATAGGGGACACCAGGTATATCTGTCTGTGTGATAGAAGTTGGATGGGACGCCATCACTGGTGTGTTGTGTATTACAAGAAGGCTGATCACCTTTAATTGTAAATGTCGGAGCTAAGACACACAACGTCGGGTTCATGTGATCATATTGATCTCTCGGTTATTCTCTTATTTCAAATCAGGTTGCTTTAAAATTCATAAAATTCATAACCACAATTGTGGAACATTTGCTATGATATGGAATCTGTTCTCTTCAAAATTCCATAATCCTTGTTATCTCTACTGAATTTCAAAGGTATGCCAATCAGGTCAGAATGAGTTAATTTTGCTGAAAGAAATTAGATTAGTGGTAGAATTACCGACCGCAGCGGATCACGTTAACGGTTTCAAAGATATTATGTTAATGGTAAGTTGGTCGAGCCATATTTGAAGCGAATAATGATGGGTGGTAAGACTCCAGTGATAACTGTATCAGATAGAGACCCTAAAGTGAATTGAGATTTTGGAGAAGTTGTTTACGAAAGGAACACTATCCCCAGTTTTGTAAAGCAAGTGTTGATGATGAGGAGTTAAGGAACCCCATTAATTGCTCTAGCTGATTCCGAGGACGGAATCCTTATAAGGGGGGAAGAATGTAACGACCCGAAAAATTACGTGTAATTTATTATATTAAAATATATTTTTAGTTGATTTTAATGTGTGTTAGTTTATTTTTAATGCATTTAAACGCGTTTTGATTTTTACAAAATAGGGAAATTATCCCATACGTGTTATGTGACTTCTGTGTAGCATAGATTATTTTATTCTATTTTTCTGTAATTTTTATATTTTTAGAATACAGTTATTTCGCATTTTAATTTTCGGACCCAGCCCCTGTATTGAATTCGAGACCCTGTTTTTCATAAAACTATTTTTCGAAATTAATGGGATGTTCAAAAATGTATTATTTTGTAATTTTTGTAATATTCGTAATGTTTGGGAAATTTTGACATTTATATTATATTTGTTTTAAAATAAAAATTTTACATTTTTATCCCATAAAAATTATTTTTAAGGCTTAATAATTTTAATTAGGGGCTAAAAATATTTTTAGAGTATTAATTTTCAGATGAGTATAAATAGCAGCAGATTATTTTTATTTATTAAAAGAATTAGAAAATCAGACTTTTTGATTTATTTTCTGGAAATTCTCTAATATTTGTTCTTGGTGTTCTTGGAGATCAAACACACTTTTGACAGTGATTCCGGCATCCAAATCGTTCATATGGGTAACCAAACTGAAGCTCTTGATCTCTACTACATGTTTATGTAGGTGTTCATAACCAAAATTAATTTGTTCGAAAATTTGTTTTTTTTATTTTAATTTTCGAACTTGTTTAATTTGGTGTGGATTGTTTAGTGATTTGTTGTTGATGTGGTTAGTATGCATAGATTGCTTATGATCCCAGCAATTTTATGATGATTTTTATTTGATTTTTCATGTCCTAGATATGAAATCGAGTTTTTGTGGGGGTGAACTTTGATTTCGATTTTCTGGGTTCTTGGATGATTTTTTTTGATGTTCTTGATGTTAGATATGAGTCATTTAACTCCTAAGCTTCGATTTGGTATATAGAACGTTTGATTTGGTGACCGATTTCGAGTTCACCGGTTTTAATTTTTGAAGGTCGCCGGATTGTTCGGTTTTTGGCCGGATTTTTAGTTCGGTCGATTCTGGGGTTGATTGAATGGTAAGGTTGTGTTTATGAGACGATTTGGAGTGATTTCGTACTTAAAAACGTAGCAAACTGTGCGTTTTAAGGGTTGCCGGAGGTTGCCGGAATGTTTTTCCGGTGACCGGAATCTGGGAAACCTCCATTGTTGGAGGTGGTGTTCTTCGAAGCATTCATACGAAGAACAGTGAAGGTGGTGATGAACAGTGCCCATTTGATCTTCAAAATCTGAAAACCAAATTCTGAAAATGATTTTGGAAAATTATTTTCCAAATTTTATTATAAATTCGAATTTTATTTTCAGAAATTCAAAAAAATCATTTTTAAATTTCGAAAAATTATTTTTAATTTCGAAAAATAGTTTTAAAATTTTAATAAATTATTTTCAATTCGAAATTTATTTTATTTGATTATTTTAAATCTATTTAGCTAATATCTTAATTAATTTAAATTGATTGGTTAATTAATAATAATCAATTAATTTAATTAATTAAATATTATTTAAATATGATGAAAAATAATCAGATTTAATTATTTTGGAAATAAAATAATTTATTTATTTTATAAATATTATTTTACCTTTAATATTTACCTTTTTAATTATTTAAAATGAAATAAAATGGTTTTAAAATTCTAAAAATAATCCGGGAGCGGTAAAAATAGTTTTAAAATTCTAAAATTATTTATAAACCCGGATTAGATAATTATAAAAATATTTTGGGGATCCAATAATTACCCAGAGGGTTTATTAATGATCTTTTTTTTTATTCGGAAAGGGTTATTTAAATCATTTAAAATTCTTTTAATTATTCTAAAAATACTTTTAAATATTATAATAATAATTTGAGTGCTCTTTTAATGGTGATTCGTATCCGCGCTATGTGTTGATTGATTACGTGACAAGTATTTATGTATTTGATTTGAGGATTAATGATGTATCTCCAGGATTAATTATTGTTTCGAGGAATAATCGTGTCTTGAGGATTAATTGATTATCATGTTTCTTTATCGAAGAATAAGATAAATGTTTTGAGGATTATCTATCGATTAAGTTGATTAATAAATAATTAATTTGAATATTCAATTAATTTAATTATTAATTGAATTATTCTTATTAATTGCGTATTAATTAAACCGTTTGTCCGTTTTCAACGAGAAAAGTATTTCTGGAATTAGAAAAATGACCAGGTTCTTATAAAAATAGTTTTAAGTTACAATTCAACTTTTAAATTTGGATCGACTTTTTACCAAACCTTTTTATTGAGTCGGTTAAATCCGATAATTAGGGTTTGACTCGTTTTCTGTTTTAAAAATATTAGATAAAATCTTTTTATGATCTGATCAACGTGCTATGTGATTATGTGATCTACTTATTGAGTCTCTTTACGTGCAATGTGAATTATTAAGGTATTAAGTATCGAGGGTTATGATATAATTCGAGTTTTGCCCGATATATATTTAATTGGTGATTAATTGTTTATATGATTTATGTTATAAGATGTCGCTAAGAGTAGACGATGTTTTCATTAAATTACTGACTAGGATTGTCAAAGTTATATTTCTTTTTGAGGACGAAGTGTTTGTTTCGAGGGTTAAGTGTTATATTTATATTTCTATTTCTTTATCGAGGATTAGAATAAATCTTTCAAGGATTAATTGTTGAATATTGACTTAGGTTTGTCAGCGGAGATAAGTAAATGTTTAATAAAGGAGATTGGAGATGGATGAAATATTCCTTGTGGGTTATGAATAAGGTTAGAGATGGATGCGGTATTGTTTGTGGATTGTAATGAAGAAGGTTGAGATGAAGTATTGTTTGTGGAATTGCTGGTTTACTTGCGAGGTGTTTTAACACCGGGAAAATGCCTATATTCAAAGGGGACATTTCCAATTATTTTCTTCTGGCAGAGATATTGGTAAGCATGGTTAATACTAGAGCGGGCAATCGGATCGTGTCGTGTACTTTCGTGTCGTGTTCACGTGTCGTGTACCAAATTGCCAGGTCTAGTTAATACGTTCGAATTGAGTTTATAATCATTTACAAAATGTCAGAATTGTCGTCCGGAGGCTGAGGTACTATCTTATGTTTGACTATAGAAGTAGACGCGCGGGCTCGATGTCAACGAATCAGACTCGTGGCAATCGCAAGAGCGTCAAACCAGCGAATGATCAACAGAGGACATGATGACGTGAGATAGAAGAAGATAGTTGTATTACTTCGGCGCTACGTAATAACAAAGGACCAGAGGCAAGTATTTTCTTGATCATCTTAAACACTGTTTTTTTTATGTTTCATTGATTCATATCATGACGAATAGCTATTGTTCAGAGCTATTTGTGATTCTTAAATGTTTTTGTGCGAACACAATTGCTTGATATTGGTATCCTTGATGTGGGGAAATGGTTTAAGATAAACTCTTCATATCCTTATTATCGTAGTAAATAGTAAGGATGTGAACTGTATGTGAAACTAAGCATTTCCTGTTGAATTCGGAAATTGCTCTATTGGATTGGAAAATGGTAAAGCGTAGGAGGCCATGATTGCTATCATGGTCCAGCAATATTTATGGTAAAGCGTAGGAGGCCATAATTGCTATCATGGTCCAGCAATATTTATTGGAAAGCGTAGGAGGCCATGGTTGCTACCATGGTCCAGCAATATTTAAGGAGGATATGGTAACCATTCCATCTTCCTATAGGCTAACATTATTTGCCTATTTTGGGTACCCCAGAAATCCGGACTATACACACACGGAAAAAAAGAGAATACCGGTGGAGTATAGAGGGTCCCATTGCCTTAGAACCTGATCAGGGGGCAATGGTGTTTCAGTTATATATATATCCAATCCATATCGCCCGAATGGCTATTATATATTGTGAATTGGCAGATGATTCATTTTTATGACATGCCAAATGATTTCAGTTATGATTTGAATTATATCACAGTGTTGATTCAGTTGCTTTATAAATTGTTTTACATTTCAGTTGATTTTATGCCCCACTTACCCTGGTTTTATATCAAAATTTTTATACGCTTGCTGAGCATTTCTTTCGCTCATACTTGCTGTTGTAAATTCTAACATTTCAGTAAGGTAGTTTGGCGAGACGTATCCGCACAACTCAGAAAGATAAGAAGCGTGATGCTATTTCGAAGATGACTTGGCTCAGGATGTCTGGATTTAGTGTAAGATCTATTTTATATATTTGAGTTATAATATTTATTATTATTATGTGATGGTCTAGTTGCCTGACGTACTTCTTATCGAAGTTACACCAGTGGTTTAAGATTTGATCAAAGAATGTTGAGAAGAAATGCTTTTTATCTAATGGAATTTGGATTCTTGTTTCTAGCCCTATAACCTTAAAAGATCTTGGTATGTTGGGGTCACAGATGTTATATTTCCAGTGTTGGACAATCACAAGTGGATGATTATTATTAAACAGATGTTTTATTTTGAGGATTTTTGCGTGACAACCAAATCTTCTGACCCCGGATTTGGGGGGTGTCACATCAGTACAGGAGTATTAAAGAGTGATGAGAAAGTATGTGGATCACAACTGAGAGTCAAATTGATGAACAGATATTGGAGTTAGTCGTTCATGAACCAGACAGTACATCGAGCGTCAATAATTATCCAGTGGAAGTTTCTCAAAGTTTACAGTGATTCATAAGGAGTAAGTCAATTATTAATTAACTATATTATTAACTTAATTAAACAAATTAATTCAGTTAGAATTAATTTATTTAATTAATTAATTAAGTTAATTAATCATTGATTTATCCAATCAGTAATAATATATGGATTATACTATTTCGGAGAATTTTGGTTATACTATTTCTGAATTTCAGTTGAACTATTTCTGGAAATTCAGTTATACTATTTCTGGAATTTATGGTATACTATTTCTGGAATATTATAGATACTATTACTGAACTAGTAATAGTATACTATACTATCACCGACTGTATACTATCACCGATTTAGTTATACTATTTCTGAGTTATAGTTATACTATTACCGAGGTAATTATACTATTACCAACGTTTTAAGTGTACTATTTCTTAAGTAAATGTATATTATTTCTGAGTATAATCCATACTATTACAAGGGAATGAGTTTAACTATCGCTAGCAAGGTTATATTATCACCGAACGTTTTAATCAGCAGTGTGCAGAAAGTGAAGCTTAGTTCCTATAAAAGAGACAGACGGACACAACTTACAGAAGACATACAGAAGAAATAAAAAGAGAACAAAAGCATCAAACTCTCTCATCTTCTACACACAACTGCTCAAGCTTTAATTTTCACAGAAAATTAAGTTCAAGCTCTTTGTAATATTTGATCCATCAGAACTTGTTTAATCGTGATACTCTTGATACTAGCGAATTAAGTTTCCTAGTTCATAACTTGATATCTTGATTTTTATTAACTAAATTAGAAAAGTTCATGTCGAATTTTCTAATTAGTTATTAATTACTTGATAATCATCTGGACTGATTTTGTAACACCCATCAAGTTAATATATTGTTATATTCAACTTGAAATTTGTGTTATATTATTCCGCACAAATTTGTTCAAGATAAATTTTATTTAAAGAACAAATTTCGAGAAAATGATATAGATTGTATTCAACCCCCCCTTCTACAATCTTATTGGACCTAACATCGCCTTTTTAAGTGGCGACGCTATAAGTTATACCAATAACGTCCCCTACATATACTACGCCAAACAACCGACGCTATAGGTCAATTTAACCAACGCTATAGGTCTTTTTTGTACTAGTGTCTTAACATAAAAAACTACGTGTCTGACCCGCATTTTAAGGTGCATTGTAAGGATAGTTTTATAACTTATTTTTGATATTTTAGTTGAAAAATATAATTGATTGGTCAATAGTAAATATTATATAATATTTTTATTTTATTAAATAAAATACTTCGTAATGTTTTAAGAAAAGGAGAAACTTTAATTAAATAAAATACAAAAAATATCGTATTTTACCTAAAAAAAGGAGATTTAATTAGTTATTAAAAAATAGGAAAGATGATATAATTAACTAGGAAAAAAATTAATTAGTTATGAAAAAAGAAATTGATTAGTTATTAAGATGGATTGTAAAAAAAATAATAAGTACCTTACCGACTCACCAACCAAATTTTTAATGTTTTGGTTATTATAATATAGTATATTAAGTATAGTTTTGATTTGTATATATTAAAACCTCGTTAAATTAATACTCGATAAATTAATAATCTCTCTAAGTTAATAATTTTTCTCGGTCCCAACTTGGGACAGTTCAAAAAATGATCAATTTCGATAATATAATAAGATACTAGTTTTTTTAAAAAAAAAACACTATATAAATATATGGTACCAATAATATTATAAATTAATAATTCCTTTATAATCATAAAAATATATGTATTGTCCTTTTGTAAAATATTGGAAATTAATTTTCTTTATGTCAAAAATTCTCTAAAAATTAACAATTATTAATTTATCGATTAATTAATACCTCTCTAAATTAATAGAATTATCCGGTCCCAACTATATTAATTTATAGAGGTTTTACAGTACAATGAAAATTATTTTTATTACTCCCTCCGTCTCATTATACATGTCCCTTTTCAATTTTGACGGGTCAAATTGACTAAAGTTTGACTATAATTTATATGTATTACATAATTAAGAAAAATAAAAAAAATTATATCAATAAAAGTACACGTAATCTATTTTAAAATGTAACTTTCGATTTTTAAAAATAATAATCGAATAATTTCTAATTTCTAGTCAAAGATTGATATATTTGACCATTAAAAAGTCAAAAGGGACGTGTAATTTGGGACGTGTAATTGTTCTAAACGGGATTTCCTGGGTATGTTTGGTTTAGTTTGGTTTGGTTTTGGAGTAGTATTTTAAATGGAGAAAATGGATTTTTTTGTCACTAAACTATTAACCTTTTTAGAAACTTACCACTCAACTATAGATTTTTCATTTTTACTCACTAACGTTAGGTCCAGTTTTCTTTTAGTCACTAAACTTAATTTCAGATTTTGTTTTACTCACTAAACTTAGGTTCGGATTTGATTATTAGCATTATGTTAATTTTTTTACTCACTAACCTTAGATTCGGGGTGAAAAGTCAATTGAACCTTTAATACTTAAAAATGATGCGTTATATATGACAAATTATTAAACTTTAATACTTATAAGTGATGTATTAAATTTTATATTGAAAATAAATCGATTGAATGTAATAAGATAATGTTTGCATTAAACTTTATCTTGAAAATCAATCGATAAATTTTAATAAGATAAAGTATGCATTAAATCTTATCTCGAAAATAAATCGATAAAGTTTAATAAGATAAAATTATCCTCTCAAATGATTTATCTTTACAGTTAAACCTCGATAAATGAATAGGCTTGGGACCGAAAATTTTTATTCATTAATCGAGGTCAAAAATACACTGTCTCTATTATGTTGGGACCACAAAAAAATATTCATTTAACAAGGTTATTTAACGAATATTCATTTATCGATATTTTACTCTATCTTCAAAATCATAATAAGATAAAATTTAATAAGATATAGGAAGATACAATTAAATTTGAAAGGGATGTTAGAGTGAACAAGTCGATTGCAACTTTAATACTTGAAAATAATGCATTAGAGAGCAAAACTGACCACTTAATACATCATTAAGTTAGACTTTATCTTATTAAATTTTATTGATTTATTTTCAAGATAGAGTTTAATCCAAATTTTATCTTATTAAATTTAATCGATTTATTTTTAAAATAAAATTTAATGCATCATTTTCAATTATTAAAGTTTAATAAAGTGTACACTGGTTCACTCTGAATATAAGGTTAGTAAGTAAAAAAATTAACATAATGTTAATAATCAATTTCAAACCTAAGTTTAGTGAGTAAAACAAAATCTGAATATAAGTTTAGTGACTAAAATAAAACCGGACCTAACGACAGTGAGTAAAAAAGAAAAAATCATAGTTGAATGGTAAGTTTCTAAAAAGGTGAATAATTCAGTAACAAAAAAATCAATTTTCCCCAAAAAAAAAGGAAAAAGAAGACCAATTTAGGGATACCAATATTAAAATAAAGAAATAAATCTTGAATAAAAGATTTAGAATCCCCACCCACCCTTTTGTATCTACTACTATTTGTGATACAGGGGGAGAGGAGAGAAATTGAAAAACGAAAATGATGATGAAGAACAAGGCTCTCGTCACTTGTCTGAGAACGATTTCACCTCCATTTCTTGCACATTCAGCTCAACTTCCAAAAGGTATTCCTTGTTCTTCTCCTCTTGAGTTGTTTGGATTTCATTCACATTTACTTTTGTTTTCCACTAAACCTAACCCTAATTACAAACCCCAGTTTCCTTATTCCTCTAATCCCACTCATGCTCGCCTTCAACATTTACTCCTTGAAAAATCCAGGGTTGGTTTCGATAAACTCGACGACGCTCTTGTTGTGTTCGATAAAATGCTCAAAATGAAACCTCTGCTTCCTGTTATTAACTTCGCTCAACTTTTAGCTGCCCTTGTCAAAATGAAAGAGCACTCCGTAGCTGTCTCCATCTTTAGGGATATGTGTGTTAATGGCATCCCTGTTAATATTTTTACCATAAATACTGTCATTAACTGTTTTTGTCATTTGAATCGTCTCGATTATGCCTTTTCTTTACTGGCTGGAATCATCAAGCGCGGTTTTGTACCAACTGTGGTTACCTATACCACTCTCATCAGGGGACTCATTTCCCAAGATAACCCTGCGGAGGCTCAGCTTTTGTTTACAAACCTCATTAGATACAAAGTTATTCAACCCGATGTTGTTACCTACAACACCATTATTGATGGCCTCTGCAAGAGAGGTCAGGCTTCTACGGCTGTTACATTGTTCAGATATATGGAGAAGAAAGGTTGCAAGCCCGATACTGTAACTTATAACACAATTATCGATTGTTTGTGTAAATTTAGATTAGTCGATCAGGCATTGGGTCTTCTCCACGAAATGACTAAGAAAGGCATAACACCAAATGTTATAACCTATAACTCATTAATCCAAGGCCTGTGTGACTTTAGTCGATGGCAGGATGTGAATCAGTTGTTAAGAGAGATGGATACTAGCAACATCTCTGCAGATGTTTATACTTTCAATATTTTGGTTGATGCATATGGAAAAGAAGGCATGATTAAAGACGCAGAGGACGTGATAGAAATCATGATTCAAAGAGGCCATTATCCTGATGTAGTCACTTACAATTCACTCATAGATGGATACTGCTTGCGGGGAGAAGTTGATGAAGCATTAGCTGTGCTCGAAATTATGAAGAGAAGGGGAATAGTGCCCAACATTCGTACTTATAATATTTTAATCAATGGTTATTGTAAGAAGTTAAAAGTAGATAGAGCAATAGATCTCTTTCAACAATTGCCCTGTGAAGGTTTGTCACCGACTATTGAGACTTACAATACTATTTTGCAAGGTTATTTTCTTACGGGCAGACATGTGGATGCACAGAGATTGTTTAAGGAGAAGATGATGCTTAACAAATATCTTAAGCTAAATATTGTGACATGCAATACCATGTTAGATGGACTTTTTAGGAACCGATGCATGGATGAAGCAATGTCTTTTTTTAATCTGGTGCAAAGCAATGGACTTCCTCCTCATATTCACACGTACAATATCCTGATTGACGGATTGTGCAAGAATGGAAATTTTGGAAAGGCAATAAAATTTTTTGACAGCCTTCCTTCAAAAGATTTGCGACCTGATGTGAAGACATACACCATGATGATTCAAGGATTTTGTCAAGAAGGTTTACTCGACAAAGCAAATGAACTATTTGTGGGAATGGAAGCCAATGATTGCATGCCGAATGATGTTACCTACAACACACTTATCCGTGGTTGCTTTCACCATAAGAAGTACAATGAAGCAAGTGTACTCATAGATCAGATGCGTGCCCGTGACTTCTCAGAAGATGCATCTACCACCTCCATATTACTGGACTTGCTTGTATCGAAAGAACAGGATCCTGCTATTATTGCATTGCGTAAGAAGTTCAAGTACCTGACATAGTTACTTAGAGGTTAGATGTTTTATGTTATAAGACGTCTCAGTTTGTTAATTGTCTGTTTAAAATTTGCTGTCTTTTAATCAGATGTCTTTACCACCTCATGATACTTGTGCGTTGAATTTCAAACGCCCTTTTTTACGTTATTAATATAGTTACTCTAGTTCAGTTGCTTTTTTCTTATACGTAATCAGTTTGTACTACTTTGGATCGATTTCTTCATTTTTGGAGACTATTAAGCTCACCCTCTCTTTGGTTATTGTTAAAGTTTCAGGATAATTGGAAGTTCCGTGAATATCTATAAGCATTAGTTCCATTGGAAGTTTCACAAAATCTTTATGCATTAGTTCCATTGGAAGTTCCATGAATATGAATAAGCTACAATCTTGTACTTTAATTCTTTACATTTTTATTATTTGCTACAAAAATTTTACTTTACCACAATGTTCTTGTCAATCCAATGCTCAAAATATCGAAAAAATATCGAAACAATTTATCCATTTGAGCTTCCACCTACTGCCCCAACACCAGATATTCCTAATATCCAGCCACCGTCTTCTCCGGAACCACGATCTTTATCGAATAAGTCTGTTATGAAAGCAGTGGTTGCAACAGCAGCAAGTACTGTTTTTATATCTGCATTGTTTTCCATTTTTGTGCTGAGGTACGCGCGTCAGAAGAGAAATCATGTTGTTGCTAATGCTAGTTTTAAGAATATTCACTCCATTGAGCCGCATAGAGGTGATAAATTTGTGCGAGTTCATGAAGATCTGAAGGGGGGTAATTGTTGATGAGGCAGGTTTGGATGTGTGGTATTTGAGAGATTTGGAAGGGGAGAAAAATGAAGCGTTTAATAAAGATGAGAGTTATGATATAGAAGAGGAGAAAACCGTGATTAGTAGCGAAAGGGAAAACATCCATGTTTCGAAGCCTTCAGTCCAAGAAACTCCTTTTCTTAGAGGTAAGTCTTTTTCTTTTCATATCCGGTCTAGGGGTGTTGACGAAGGCCATATTAAACCTGTGGTAAAACAAGAGTCATCAGTTCAACTATCCTCGCCATCTCCACTACCAACTTCAGGTTCTCCTCCACTGCTGCTTTCTCCTCCACTGCTGCTTACTGCAGATGTTTGATCGTCAGCACTGTCACCAAAGGAAACTCTGATTTGGGACGAAGTCGATGGTGATTCTTTAAGGTAATGAAAATTTTTTATTCTGAGGTACAAGCACTTTGTTAGTTTTTATCTAACATGCTTCTTGATTTTTCTTTCATATACAATTAAATTCAGGGTTGATGGTGACCTTATGGAAGCTCTTTTTGGATCAGTGGCGACTAATCGAAAATCTCCTAAAAAGTTTGGTAAATTGTCCAGTCCAAAAGGGGAAAGAGAGGTCCACCCTCTAAGATTTTCATTCTTGATGCCAGAAAGTCCCAAGACATATCAATTATAATCCAATCTCTATCTGTTTCATGTGGAGAATAGTCGATGCTCTAATTGAAGGCCGAGAGTTAAATGTAGACATTCTTGTAAAGCTCAACAGAATAGCCCCTACTACAGAAGAAGAGTCAGATATTCTTGCATTTGATGATGATCACACAAGACTTGCTGATGCTGAGTCATTCCTCTATCATGTCCTTAAGGCCGTTCCATCTGTATTCACTCGATTTAATGCTATGTTGTTTCGATCAAATTATAAGTCTGAGGTTCTCTACCTCAAACAAAATTTACAAACACTTTAATCTGGTTGCAAAGAGCTGAGAACTCGTGGACTATTACCGAAACTTATTGAAGCTGTTCTGAAGGCTGGAAATCAAATGAATGCAGGAACTTCACGAGAAAACGTGCAAGCTTTCAACTTAACTTCTCTACAAAAACTCTCTGATGTCAAAAGTACAGATGGAAACACTACATTGCTTCACTTTGTTGTGGAAGAGGTAGTCCGAGCAGAAGGGAAACGTTGTGTGATCAATAAGAGCCACAGCTTGAACAGCAGCAGCAGAACCATCAGCAATTCTGGTGGTCAGATGTTGGAAAAATCTATGTCTGTAAAGGACATGGAAAATGAATACATAATGCTTGGCTTGCCAATTGTAGGTGGCATTAGTTCTCAATTCTCTAATGCAAAAAAAGCTGCAACCACTAGACTATGATGTCTTGAAGAAAGCTTGTTCAACTCTGTCTGATGATGTTGCAGAAATACGAAAACTTGTTGGAGAATGTGCAGTAAGTGGAATGGAAGGTTTCATCAAAAAGATGAAAAGCTTCCTAGACGCGAGTGACGGAGAATTAAGAGTGGTAGGGAAACAGTTCACGAGTATAATGGAGCTTGTCAAAAGAACAACAGAATATTATCAAGTAGGAGCTTCAAAGGATATATGGGAGCAACCACTTCTACTATTCGTTATAATTAAAGATTTTCTTGCAATGGTTGATCAGGTCTGTAGTGACATAACAAGAAATATGCAGAAGAGGAAAACTGTACCGACATCAAATTCCACTGCTTAGAAAAATTCTGTAAAGTTCCCTTTATTGCCAGCAAACTTCATGTTGTCAGGTACGTCAAAGAGCAGTTCGAGTGATTAAGGTAATGACAATGTTGTTATGTTATTTTCAAGGTTTTGTGGCAGGGGAAGATAACAGCTGTACATAGGTGAAATCTGTTAGAAAGTAGTATACAAGAAGAGTTCATTTTTACGTCTCATTATTGTTAATTATACTTTCTGTTCTATTTCATTTTCAATTAGTTAATACATACTTATGATTTTCTCTGAGTAAGAAGTAAATCTACACCTGTACAGTGAGGTATAAGTTATTCCCTTGTTCAAGACTCAAGAGCAAGTACACAAATTAGAGTAGAGAAGAAAAATAAACCGGCCATGAGTAGGGGATGAGGACGAGCTCTGGCTGGGTTAAATAAAGGGAACAGGGTATCATTTTACAGGGAAACATTGTACGCAGACTGTAGCTCTTACGATATTTGATATTTTATTGATTTCCAATGTATTGTAGCCTTAAAGTACACGGAGTTTTATCCGTTAAATCTCCATGCCATAATCATATGAAATCAAACGGTAACGTTTACCAGATCAAATATCCTTTACTTTCTAATCCCCATCCCATGTCACCCCTTTGGCTGACATGTATAATATATTTTCAGCTCAACTTCCAAAAGGTATTCCTTGTTCTTCTCCTGTTGCGTTGTTTGGATTTCTTTCACATTTACTTTTGTTTTCCACTAAGCCTAACCCTAATTACAAACCCATTTTCCTTATTCCTCTAATCCCACTCATGCTCGCCTTCAACATTTACTCCTTGAAAAATCCAGGGTTGGTTTTGATAAACTCGACGACGCACTTGTTGTGTTCGATAAAATGCTCAAAATGAAACCTCTGCTTCCTGTTATTAACTTTAGCTCAACTGTTAGCTGCCCTTGTCAAAATGAAAGAGCACTCCGTAGCTGTCTCCATCTTTAGGGATATGTGTGTTAATGGCGTCCCTGTTGATATTTTTACCTTTACCACTGCCATTAACTGTTTTTGTCATTAACTCATAGATGGATACTGCTTGCGGGGAGAAGTTGATGAAGCATTAGTTGTGCTCGAAATCATGAAGAGAAAGGGAATAGTGCCCAACATTCGTACTTATAGTATTTTAATCAATGGTTATTGTAAGAAGTTGAAAGTGGATAGAGCAATAGATCTCTTTCAACAATTGCTACATGAAGGTTTGTCACCAACTATTGAGACTTACAGTACTATTTTGCAAGGCTTTTTTCATACCGGCAGACATGTTGAAGCACGGAGATTTTTTAAGGAGAAGATGATGCTGGACAAAGGTCTTAAGCTAGATAAAGTAACATGTGGTATCTTGTTGCACGGTCTTTGCCAGAACCATTATGTTGTTGAAGCACTATCCTTTTTTCAAACGCTATTTAAACAAATAGCCTATTTAAACACATTAATCTGTAGTTTGAGAATTGTGCAATTCTCTCTGTTTGCAAATTAGGTAGTTCTTTTATCATTTTTGTACTAGATTTTCTATTTTTTACTAATTATAAAATTGGTGTTTAGGATTACAAAGTCAGATCAGTGTGTAAAACTTCAATCTTATTAAAATTGTCTATCATATTCTTTAGATGATCATTGGGGCAATTGCGATGATCAATTTACTATCGAGTATATTGGCGAAAAAGGAGCAAAGATAGCTTTAATGGAACAACTTGTAGGTAGTCAGCCTCCCTTTTGTCATTCTTTTCCCAACTACATCTTTCTGTTAGCACATAAATTTTTTACTGGTATGTTGTTTTAAGTTCTTGGCCTATATTTTGAAAGCCTCCTCTTAATCTATTGTACATACTCATTGACTTCACCTTATAAAGGTTCTATAATTCTTTTCATATTGAATACATATAAAGTAAACATGAGAACAAAATTGTCATGGAATTGCTTGTCCTTAAATTTAGTTGTCAAATTTACGCTAAATCCTTATGTTGAAACACGTGTGAACTTCCTTTTTACTTTGATAATGTATGTCTGATGCTATAGTATCTTTGATGATTACTAAATATTTACCATTAACTTTCTGTATATTCAATGCATTAAGACTAAAAGTAGACATGCCCACATGATTTGTCTATTAGGTAAGTAAATCTCACTTTTTGGTGTTCGAGTTTCAAAATTTGTGCTCAGTGACTATGTTATGTAAATCTTGAGCCTCCATTATGATCTTTGTGTGTTATTATGCCACCTATAAATTTATGTAAAGACGTCTGTTCATGGCAGTATTTACTGGCAGTGACAACGATTATCGGCTTTTGAAAGCAATTTTTTGGTCATTCTCTCTACTTTAGAACTGCTGCTATTATGATAATGTTATTTAAACTGCAGACAGAAGTAAGAATTTTGGCGAAATTGTTTATCAGTTAGTGATTTATCTCAAAGTGAAGCTCATTTAGAATTTTTTAAAACAGGCAAGTGCATGATGAGAAATCAGAGGCTCTATCATCTCAGATACAAGTATACAAACTTGATCAAGTGCAATATCAGCAAGATCTTTTGACTTGACCGCTTGTGATTAGAGCTGACACTAATATTCTGCAATATCTGCACTTGGTGCTATACGTGATCACTCCAAATGGCATGGAGGAATTGGGGAGATGTATTGTTGATTCTGAAGGTACCATTTTGAGATCAGAGAGAACTCGAAGGGAATGTAGCCATAGGATTCTAGATCAGTTGGCAACTGCAACTTATAACAAAGTCCTACTGATGGAGACCAGTAAACACCCATTCTCCTTCAAGGTCATTGCAAGGTCTTGACAACTTGTTCTTGAAGCTTATAAAATACATAAGGGATCCATATTATGGCAACATGTTATAGGGGTAAATATGTTGCATTGTTTGTTTTTTGCCCACTTAATTTTTGAAGTATATGCCAATGACTACCTGTAAGTTTGTAACTCGTGTAACTCATGAGTTATATCCTACTATCAACACACGGAAACCAAAAAAATCTATTAGCATATAACTCATAATTTATTTACACATAGAGCATGCCCGTGCCTTGCACGAGCTATAAAGCTAGTTGTGTCATAAAGGTCAACACACGTATCGTGATTTTATTTAATTTTTCTTGATTCAATCGATATCATGTGCTGCTGCAAGCTCTCCCTGTTGCACCTTCTCTGCTTCATAGTTTTTTCCTTTGCGCACAGCTCCTCCTTATGATCAACTTGTAATTTTTTTTATTTCTATTCTGCAGTCTTTTCCTCGCTGCAGTCCCTTCTTTGTGTGATTGCCTTCCAACTCTTTCTGATTTTGCAAATTTAGATGTCATGTTTGGTATTTGTTCAATATATTTCACCCTAAATTTTTCTCCTGTTTCTTGTTTGTACTCTTTTTTCTGTTGCTCTGAGTATCAAACTTCTCAGAAAGAAAGTGTAATCAAATAATACGCCTTCCATATCGGTTTTCATGTCATTTTTTGTTCTTTTTTTTCTTTTTTGATGGACGTCATTTGTCTTCTTCTACTAAATCATTCTGTTTTTCTTTTTGGACTGATCTCTTTATGAGTTTTTTTTCGTCGTAGGCTTTAGTGCTCCTCACCAACAGAATACATTATTAAACACATGCTCCTCTTACAAATCTTACGTACACAGCGACGGAACCAGGATTTTATAAATATTCCATGGGATAAATTACTTTGATGTGTGTATTGACTGAGATTTGATTCAGTATACTTAATAACTTCTCAAGATCAGCCGAGACTAAAATAAATTTTTAACACTAAGCCTTGGAGGTCTGTCGGGACTTCAGCCTCCTAGCCCCCTACCCTAGTACCACCAATGATCTTATAGGTATACGATGATGAGCATAAAGAACACTGCATGCAAATCCATATTTGTATACTTCACTACAACATTGCGTGTTAAATTTTTAGATTTAAAGCTAATATAATGCCACCAAAAAAAGTTGAAAGAAATCTTGAAGATTTCTTCTTGAAAACCACATAAACATAAGTTCAAGTACATAGACCATTTAAGCAAGAAGTGAAATCAACAAAGTCGAATATATATTTAATTTGCTAATTGCTGCAAGCTCCAGTACAGAAATGGGGTAAAACTGAAAAAGGGCTCTTGACATTAGAATCCACATAACTACGATATTCAAAGCTGTGAAACAAAGTCTTGAATGTGCAATTGATGTCTACAACGCCATCATATATCACCAACCAGAGAGATGCAGAGCGGTTTTAGTTACTTGCAAATGATATCGGAAAGTGACATCATGTTTGGGGAGGAGTTATATATAACATAGTAGTTGTGACAGAATCAACTAGTGAACCTTCTTGTTGCCTGGAGATGTTTAGCAAGCAAGAGGAGGTGGAACTAGGCTCTCAACATAATAAGTACACACATCAAGTGTATCCGAATAACAGTTGTGTAACAGATCCTTGTATCTGTTATCCCTGGAATTGTATAGAACAATGGTTGAATCAACATTCAGTATAATATCACCATTCACAGAAATGCAAATCGGTTTTAGATGTGAGCATCGTGTTAGTGTATGCACATAGGGGATGGTAAACAATTTTGCCCAAGACTTTTCCGATCCACATTCCTTCAATGCCCAAAAATCAGCATGGTATTCCAATTTATAAAGTATGGAAAGGCTTTCGCCAAAAGTACCCAAACTCCAATCATATGCACCTTCCACATAGTTTGGCTGCAGAAGTTCTCGATATGTATGCGCTTTTATATCAAGAGAAACAATCATCTCCGATTTTTGATGATTAAACTTCACATCGGATGTTCCAACAACCCAGTACATAGCTCCATTGACATAGTAACCCTCTGACAAAACTTCCGCAAAAGGAAATTCTTCGATCATTCTCCAATCATTCGATTTTAAACTATAAACCAATGCTTCATATTCATAAGGACGACAACCAGAGATAACAAATACTTTAAAATCATCCTCCGATTCATCGTAGCAAAACCCATACCTCGTACATGCATTATTAGAAACTTTTTTAAGTTTGGGTAGTGTTCGTGATTGAAGAGTTGTTGGGTTCCACAACACCACATAGTAATTATCATTACAGTGATACACTAAACAAACCAATCCATTACAATAACCGACAAATCTATCGCTATCATCAGGATAATCAAGCTGGATAGTGTCAGGGAAAGGCTCATTAAGCAGGGAATATAAAGAATAGCCCTCGAAAACTAAATGCTGATCGAGATCATCACTCTTTCGGCTTAAAAGGAGACGATGCTGAGTAAAGTGAGGGTCATTAGTTAATTTGGAGGAACGAGTTTTATTAAAATCGGGACTCGAAAGCAGAGACAACCATGACTTACAAACTAACATTAATCGAACAAGATCCTTTGCGGTAAGCCTGATAAAAAGTATATCATAGACAAGATCTTCCGGAAGTCGTCGTGAAAGTATGTCGTAGAGGTTAGGGTTCGTGAAAGTAACCGTCCCTGCCGTCTCCGTGCAACATAAATCAATATCCATCAGATCCATCATCTTAGGTACTTCTCAGAGAAGAACTACAGGTATATATGCGTAGCGTGATACACAAGTTACAACCCTCAGTCAAAACAGGTTTGATACGGTTTTGGTTTGATACGGTTTTAGATGATTTGGTTAATTAACGTAGCTTTAAGCTCCGTACTAGAACTAATCTATTTTTGGTGAACAATTTTTTTCTCCCCTCATTGACAACCCCCCACCCCTTTAAATATTGGTGACTGCATCCGAAATCCGAAATTGATTAGCTGATGAATTAAAACTGAGATTCAAAACCAAATCGAAAATTGCAAGTGCAATTCTACACAAATTAGAATTGAGTTGGGCTGGGTGTGGCCTATTTGTACATGACAAAAAACAAATTTAACTTACAATTGTTTAACTAGCCCATATGCAACTTGTTTAAGATGAATCGTCTGTTTTTACGTGTTATTCAACTGGGCCAACAATGATTCATTTTATTGTTTAACTGGGCCAGAATCCCGGTTTCCTGGTGCACAGATTGCATCTCTTGCTGGCCTGGCCCATCACTATACATAATTTTGCAGAAGGCAAATCAGAGTAATGGTAAAAATGTACTGTAAGAGCATCTCCAATGGGAGAGACCTCTTATGTAAATTTTGAAATTAACTATCATAAATAAGAATTATAAAGAATGTGTAAAAAAATTTGCATTCCAATGGGACAAAACCCTTGTCTATAATTATAGCTATATTTATCGAACCTGTAGTGAATTGCCACATCACTTATTTCTATATTAAAATTATATATTCCATTAATAACAACTTGAAATATTAATAACATACCATTTTTAAAGTATAGTCAATCATTATAGCCAATACTCTCGGAACACAAAGTCTTACAGGTTCGACAAATTTTACATAATCAATATTTTATGTAAATTTTACATAATCAATATTTTATGTAATTTAGCCACTCATTTTTAGCTAATGCCATTGAAGATGCTCTAACAATTAGAAAGAATCTCTGTGGGTAATCTATCTATCTATCTATCTATACTATTATATAAAAGTTGAAACATTAAAAGTTTGGTTGATTGGTAATTTTACTTATTTGCCCTTAACTAATAAAACACATTATTTTACTTAATTATCCTTACTTAATTATTATTTATAATAATATAATAAATAGTTATTAGCCGATTGCCTTTTTAACATTTACTTTTAATTGAAGCAATTACCATTTATAAACATCTAAAATTGTACCATATCTTACAAACGCTAATATTTGTTTTCTAACTAAAACATGTTACCTTTAAATTTAAAAATAATATTGCAATCATTAATATAAACCCAAAAATATCACACCACATCTTACAATCATTAATAAAATATAATAAAAATCTATATACATTGTTAATAATAAGAAAAGATGAGAATAATCCTTGAACATGAGTATATTAAATTATATTAAAAGTAAAAAAATTATTAAAAATAATGATTATACAAACCTAATTATATTATTAAATAAAATTTATAACATATCAAAAGAAAGGTACCAGTTGATTTTACTTATTTATCCTTAACTAATAAAACATGTTATTTTGCTTGGTTGTTTGGTTCAACTATTTAAAATAATAGTGACCGTTAGATATTTAGTTGATAGATAATAATCGTTAGATCTAATAATAATGAATATTCTATATTTAAATCCCGGTTCGAATCTTGTCAACAACGAATTTACATTAAGTTTTTATATTATTAGTTCTAAACAATACATGTGATTTATTAAATAATTTTAAAAAGTTAAATTAATTCCATAATAAATTTAAAAACTATATTTTGTTTAATCATATAATTTTTAAAATATTTAAAAGTAACTCGTGCTTTGCACGGGCTATAAGCTAGTCTTATTTTAAATTTGGATTGACCAATAAAATGAAAATTATTAGTTCCATTTCTAATGTATTAACACTTTATTTTATTTTATTATTTTATTCAAATTTTGAATGCTCTGATGGCGAATAAAAATCGAACTCTAAATTAATTTGAAGAACGAGAGTAATCTATCTCGATTTTTTAACTATTGTACTTTTTTAGTGTGATAATAATATAAAGGAAAATGTTAGACACCTACAAAAATTTCCAAATTTTTTTCCAAATTCTTATGTGTGACTGTGTGAGATATGATTGGTAAATTTCCTAACTATAGGACTTCACGTGCATATACACATGAATCACAAATTAAAATATGCTCATGCCACATCATTCAATAAAAAAAAATGAAACCAATAAAAAAAAAACGAAACCTACTCAATTATAATACCACTCAAAGTGGTGTCTGAAAAGGATAGATGTACGCAGACCATGCCCCTATATAATATGGAGTCTGTTTCCGAAGGACCACCGGCCAAGTACAGAATTACAAATACATAAAGGAAACCTAATACAAACGCAGGAGTTGAACCCCTGAACTCCTTCGAAGAAGGTCAGTGATTCAACCACTTCACCAACATGTTGTTAGCTACACATCATTCAATAACAAATTGGGAATAAATCCGGGAACAAATTTGAAATACGTAATTCTGAAAAAATTGGAGAAAAGTCATGAACGAGTAGTCAAGCAAAGAAGCCATATTTAACATGAGTAAAATGAGCCATTGTCTTTATTTTTCCTATTTTACTTTGTTTTTCACTCTTCGAAGTTCGAATGATAATATGTTTGGAAGATTTGCATGTTTTGGGAGAAGGCAACTTACCTTAAAATGTACTCCCTCCGTCCCAGTTTTATTGTCCATTTACCAAAAATCAACATTTTATTCAATTAAATTAAATAAACTGAGAATTCCCTAAAATAGTATTTAATTTCCAAAATTGTCCTCTATTTATATGGTTTAATTTAAATAGTTGGGGGTAGAAAAGGAATTAAGGTTACAAATTTACCATAAATATCAAATGTGGACAATTTTTATGGGACAAGTAATAATGGAAATTGTGGACAATAAAACTGGGACGGAGGGAGTATATAAATTCTTGACTAAATTGCACTTTGGTGGCTTGTACTATTTTTTTTTTACACGTTAGTTGTTACGGAGTATTGTTTTATACTCAGCATTTGCATGGCCACACAAATGTTTTTAAAGCAAAAAAAGGGCTCCACACAATACAGCTTGACGGTGTTAACGGAAGGTGAGGGCATTTTGGGCAGTTTGCATTCATAAATATGCATCTTGTCCATACATATGCATTTTTAATCTTTTAAAATTCATATAAAATCATTAGAATTGATTTTAATCATGAGACCTTTTGCATTATCATCTTAGTGATATTGTTGAGTTATAAAAATTAGTGTGGATATTTAATTGTATGATTTGGTATTTTTAAATGATTTAAAAGGCATTAGTTCTTTTAAAGAGCTTTTATTTCGAAAATTCGTATAAAATTCATTTTTGATCCAAATATTATTTTAAAAATATGGGGATGCTTCTAATTTTATGATCTTTATTTTAAAAATTTTTACGAAATATTTGTATTCATGTCACGTTTTTTAACAAAATAATGAAAATTAAAAACTCCGTATATACACGAAGGCTCAAATTTCACAAAGAATCACTCTAATATTATAACCTTAAAACTATTTAATATATAATTATATAATTTTCGGAACGTTATACTTCTTTTATAATTGTAAACAATTATTTTTGGCATAATAATTTTTTAAAACATATTATAATGATGAAATACAAATTGAGATACGTGAAAATTAATTTATTGTTCAAACAAATTTATGTATTTTAGAAAAGAAATTATTGTATACTCATAAGTACATCATACTCTATAATTTATAAAAAAAATTGTGTACTACATCAAAATTAAAAATTATCGTATATTGTAATGGAACGAATAAATCTCAATTGTTAATTATACATAATCTGTAATCTATATCGTATATTGTAGGTTTTATTGGCACGAGTTAGATAAATCCATCATAGCCGCCTGCCTAATTTTGACAAATGATGTATATTACTTCAGCTAGGCGTGCAATTTTAAATGATGACTATTTTATAATTCTGAAAAACTGATTTTAAACCACCATTAAATCGACATAAAATAGGAAATGGGGAGAAAATATTTCGTAAATTTTTTTAAAATAAAGATCATAAAATTAGAAGCATCCCCATATTTTTAAAATAATATTTGGATCAAAAATGAATTTTATACGAATTTTCGAAATAAAAGCTCTTTAAAAGAAGTAATGCCTTTTAAATCATTTAAAAATACCAAATCATACAATTAAATATCCACACTAATTTTTATAACTCAACAATATCACTAAGATGATAATGCAAAAGGTCTCATGATTAAAATCAATTCTAATGATTTTATATGAATTTTAAAAGATTAAAAATGCATATGTACGGACAAGATGCATATTTATGAATTAAACAATGCAAACTGCCCAAAATGCCCTCACTTTCCATTAACACCGTCAAGCTGTATTGTGCGGAGCCCTTTTTTTGCTTTAAAAACATTTATATGGCCATGCAAATGCTGAGTAAAAAACAATAGCAACTAACATGCAAAAAAAAATAGTACAAGCCACCAAAGTGCAATTTAGTCTAAATTCTTTACTTAAAAACAAATGTATACCCTGTTTGTAAAGAGATAGAATTTGTATCTATCTTCACATTAGATATGTAGATTGCTGGAAATTCAAAATTTCATGGTACATGACAGATACCAGTCGTAACCTTCTTATCTTGTTCATTGCCTAATATTCCATCGTTCTACCCACATGTAATGAACCACCAAATTAGGAAATACTAGCTGTATATTAGTCAATTTCGAGACTCTTCAAATTTTTGTTTGATCCGTTGATGGTAAATTGGTAATTCCGGAATCGAAAATCGAAAATTTTCACCAATTTCCCGAATGTTGTAACATAGAATGAGTATGATACCAACATTTTTGCAATTTTTTCATAATCGATAGGATAGTTCATATAATGTTTATCTTTCGTAATTCGTATTTTTAATTCTGGATTCAATTATCGATCAAGTAAAAAATTATTGAAGAGTGAATACAACTTTATAAGATCATAAGATTTACTAAAATCCAGAAATCATGCAGTACACGGTGTGCTTCAGATTATTTAGCCTGCCAACAAAAAATGAAAATTATACTCCACTAATGCACGCATTTGTCAAAAATTATTACCTTGCCAGCTTCAATTATTAAAAACTCGATGATCAATCGGGTCTGGATCCTCTATCCCCTTCGTATCTCCTTTGTGTTCCCTGCTCTTTTTAATATAAAAAGAGTGCCCCTGCGAGACCCATTTTAATAAATAATAAAAATGGACTCCACAAGAACATTTTTTTTGTATTAAAAACAACCGGGGACACAAAGGAGACACGGAGGAAGGGGACAGAGGATCCCAGCTCCAATCATTTGGCTTATCAATTTTGTAATTAAGCACATTAAATTACAATTAGATCATGATCTTGCAAATTAATACGGAGTAGTACAAACTTTTAATTTTAATAAAACCAACCGAACTGAACTAAAGCATATCACGGGACCACGCCAGAGCAGAGGACAACTGGTCACATGCCATGTTCAGTTCTACTGATAACATTTCTCTACGCCTCTTCTGATTGAGTGGTTATCAATTTACTTCATATATTCCTTTCACAAGTCCATTTTTATAGGAATTAGTAAAAAAAAAAAGTCCATTTTTATAGGAGTGTTAATAAAAGAAATATGTAATGACGGAATCACGTCGGAATTAATTTATGCTTCGATTCAAACTAGTTTTTTCAAATTTTCTTAATGTCACCTTATATTTAAAATTATTTCAAATGTAACATATGTAAATTTCAATCCATATACATGCATTCTTTGTATATATGAATTATAAAGTGTTTCCCTGAGAATATAAAAAGCTATCTGAACTTCCGAAGAACTCCAAAGTTCTGGAAGCAGGTAAAAAAGTACATAAGCACAAAGAAAGTGATAATAAAGGTGATTAAACATCCAATAAAGGTAATTAATCTTCTAAGCTAAGGAACAAAAATAGAAATTTCTACTCCTTAATTTAATATTGGTGTCCACTTTTTTTTTCTTTTTTTTTTTGACAAACAAGGAATTATATTAATTTGCAACGAACAAATCACAGCCAAGACAAAACCCTGAGCTGAAAAATACAATCTGGAAAGAAACAAATAAACGAACTAACCAAGTAGTCGTTTAATTAGCCATTCATAGTATATTGACCTTGCTTTAAAACACTGTCATCAAAATCATCATAACTTAGTTCAAGTGCTCAACTAATACAGCACTGAAGTTCACATTTAAAAGTTTACCAACAACCAAAACATTGTCCTTTTTTCATTGGTCTACTGAGACAGATAATATGGTGATTCGATACCAATAATAACAATCAAGATGATAATAGAAAGAACTTCTTTCGAATTTAAAAATTTGTCAACATATTACTGGCAGTAGTAAGCAAATAATTGGTGCATTGAACAGCATAAAAACCAATTATAATCATGATTAACAACATTAATCCATCTCATAAAAATATATGATTAAAAAAATCAATTATAATCTGTACACAGCTATCAAAGAATGTCTGAATAACCATGTTACCCAAAAATTAAAAATTCATCGAATCAAATAAAATAATTAGAATACCCAATAAAATTCGAACTCAATCCCAAAGGTTGATGATCATGAACACTTCTTATCCGTTGATTTATCTTGTACAAATCATAAGGCTTCCACAAATAATCCAACGGACACGGTCGATTCTCATCTAATCTTACCCAAGGCTTGCCCTTACCAGACCAATGCAACAAACTTACTGGGCCTGGATGCAATGATCTACAACTCCCTCTCACATTATCTCCACCAAGCCCATGTTGGTTCCATTTATGATCAATGGGCTCAATGTTACCGCCGAACACGAGTAAAAACGGCGGTAACGAACCCAACTCGTAAATCCTTTGGGTCTTTTGTAAATCCATCCATTTTTCAATTTGGGCCTTGTAATCACCTTCTCTCCATTTCTTCAAGTCCATTACCATCACACCCGTGTTGAAATAACACGGTTTTTTCGACCCGAAAGTCCGGGTCAGGGTCGGGTCGGACCAGAAAGTGTCGGTGAAGTATTTAGTAAAGTTGGCGTGACAATACTCGGGCGCACCTATAACTCGTGACTCAGTGAGTTGAGTATTCCAAAGCTTTGTTATATCATCGACCAACACAATATCCGAGTCAAGATAAATGACTCGGTCAATCCCCGAGTCAAGAATATCACCCAAATAATTCCTAGCGTAATTCAACGGGTTCTCCAAGGCCTGACGAATGGATGACGAAATCAAATTTATGACAATATCTTCTCGAAAAATATAAATCTTGAAGGCGAGTGAAGGGAACGTGGACCGGACGAGTTGACTCAGTACTCTCGGACTCGCCGAGTCAAACTCGGCCGAGATGAAGTGAAAGAAGACATTCTCGGGACAGGATGCATGGCGTAGAACGGAATGAACGGCTGCGATTGTGCCACGCAAGTACTCCGAGTCTAGAGTCATTGCCACGTGTACGTACGAGATTCTGCAGTGCACACCATTACGATACTCGGGCGCTTCATTGAATCCGAACCCTGAAGACAAACTCTTCTTGTCAGATGTCGGAAACGCACGAATCCCAAGACATATCAACGGCGACCAAAGTAAACATATCAAGAACACAACTACTCTTACTTGAGACATTTTAAGTGAATGTGTATCGGCCTGGTTGGTCGTTGTTTTTGTAAAATATCGAAAAATAAAAATCTCTCTTATCTCTCTTATTGCATTATCAAGAAGAGTGCTTCTTGAATCTTGATATCAATATATATCTCTCTATATTACTAGCTAGTAACTAATATATTTTTAGTGTGTGTTTCTCTCCGGGAGAGATTATGGGCTCTCTCACTAGGTGTATGTGAGAGAGATTGGGAGAGAAAGAGAAGAGGGGAGAATATATACAGGGTAGATGTGAATATGTGTATATAATGTAAGTAATGTACAGCGAAGGAAACATTAGATACTCTGTACTCTGTAAAAATGTTAATGCTCTTGTTGCTATTATTATCTACTTTTACGCGCTTGGGTGTGCGTGTGTTGTCGACTTGGATTTATGCTGTAATCCAGGGGTTTTATTTTGGTAATGTAAAATTGGATGGTAATTAATCTTGGGTTTTACTTTGATGAGGCGATGTAAATGTGAATTTGGTCCAACATTTTTGTGGAATGGAATGTGGAATGGAATTTTTATAGAGATGATGTAAATGTGAATTTGGTCCAAAATTTTTGTGGAATGGAATTTTTATAGAATAATGACATCACAATTATTATAATAATAATAATAATAATACAATTTTTGTATTTTAATCGAATCTTGTATCTTTTTTTGTTAATCGAGTTGGATTGTAATCATGTGATTTAAACGGACGTATTTATATTGTACATTGTTCTGCAACATCCGATAATAATGATAAGTATTTGAATTTTCGAAACTATTATAATCACGTGATCTAACCGATCATAGTTTATATTATTGTTCTGCAACAACCGATAACAATGATAAATATTTGAATTTTCGAAACTATATCACAAATTTTGGTGTTACATGATAGTTTTTTTTTTTTTTTTTAACATTGCACTTGTCATTATAAATGTTTGGTGGCAATAGAATCGCTTATTGCGCAAGATAGAAGAAAATTCTTGGCTTGGAAGTTTGTTGATGCCATTGCCAACTTTAGTTGGTTACGCTCCTTGTTGTCTTATTCCATGTTCACATTCAATGATATCTACCGATTATATTAAATTTGATTTAATTTGTAATATTTAAATACTCATTTTTAAAAGATATCTTCCTTTAAAAAAATTATGGAGTTAATCTTGATATACTCAAATAAATAGTGAAATAAGATAAAGGTGATTTGTTAATTCGAAATTCGAATCTAGAATTCAAAGAAGTTTGTGAGAAAATTAGCATTACTTAGAGCATCTCCAATGGTATTGACTAAAATGGTTGGTTAAAAAAGTATATAAATTAATGATTATGTAAAATTTGTTGAATATGTAAGGAATTATACTTCAATGGAGTTGGCTATTGGCTATATTTTAAAAATAGTATGTTATAAATATTTCAGTTGTTAAATATAGAATATATTTTTTCAAATATGGTAATAGATTATGTTGAGTTTTCTTACAGATCTCTAGCGATTCGACAAATATAGCCAATATGTAGGGATTATCAATTTTAGATAACAGGAATGTACCATTGGAGATTTAATTATTTTACATATTCTTAAAAATATTTAATTATGGTATGTAATACACACTTTTAGCTAAGGGTTTTCAATGATTGGAGATGCTCTTATATACTTATATTCTTGATCTATAATTTAATCGTGACCTGTCAACGTCAAACTTTCCAAATAATTGGAATGCTTTGTTAGTTATTACTGTACCATCGATAGTTTGTTTGATTGTTAATTTCTTTAATTACACTGTTAATTGGTCAATATTAACGGGAATTTAGTTAATTACGTCACAAAATTGCAACTCGTGACATTTCACCGCTGTGGATATGTAAAGTTCAAATCATATCACGGCATGCCCGCCGTACTCCACCTAAAACAAAAAAGATAATATATCTAGGTCGCCTCTTCTCAATAATTGTTACTTGTATAATTGTTCTCGAATAATTTGCTAGCTAATATATAATCGTAGTTCCCCTAAAATATATTTTCTTTAATCGTAAATGTTAAAGTCTTCGAAAACAGCTATATAACTCGGATGTTGATAATTTCTGTAATATGCAGTGGAAACAAACACATTAACAAGGTAAAGAACAGTTATGTTTGATGGAGAAAACTCCTTTTCTTATATTGATAACAAACTCATAACAAACTGTATATACAAAGTACAGAGATAACAACTTAGCTTAGAGACTACATTGTGTATTAACTGATTGTTACAACTGAATGAGCAAGTGTTTATTTATAGACTAAACAAAGTTGCCAGGTGGTGCCAGCACATGACAGCTTGGACCAGCACATGACAGCTTGGACATTCTCTTGATGATGTGGAGGAGGTATATCCTCAATATCCCCCCTCAAGTGGAAGGTGGGAATGCAATGAACAGCTTGCACTTGAAGCTTGAAAAGAACAGGATGAAGATCTAGGTTTAGAAGCTATCAGAGTTTAGCTTTCAGGGTTTAGCCATTCAGAGTTTAGCAGCAAACAGATTTACATGACAGCACCTGGATTCTTCACAGAACAACACAGCTGGACTTGGCACATGTCTGAGCTTCTTGACTACACTCAAAATGACCAGGATATGATCAGGATTGTGAGCAGGATGACTAATCAGTACTCATCAACAAGGCAGTCAACCAGGCAGAATCAACAAGGCAGTCATGACAGTTGAGCAAGACAGCAGCACAGAGTTTATTCACATATTTTAACACAAACAAGCTCACATGGAGCATCAATATGGCCTGCACCAGAGAGCACACATGGGCCAACAAAGTGCAGCAGCAACAATCCAGCACATGACATTATTTTTCCAGATTCAGAAGTGCAGAAAGTCAAGCAGCAACAACAAACTCTGGAAACCAGAATTTAGAAACTCACAATAGAGTTTAGAATTTAGAAATCCACAAGGATTTAGAAGGCTGTCAATGCAGCAATCTCAGAGAAATTTGTTGCTAAGATATGGTCAACAATCAGAACCAAATTAGAACCTACAATGAGGCTTAGAACTCACCAATGGAGCTTAGAAATTATGACCTCGCAGAGCCACATCTTGACTCGAACGGCCATATCAGAAAAATGATTACAAAGTAATCATCAAGTTCAGAATTCAGTTTAGGAACCTAACAAAGTAGGCTTAGAACTCACTAAGGAGTTTAGAATCAGAACAACATTTCAGAGAAACAATTTTTTTTTCCAGAGAAACATGAGTGCGACATATTGTCGAACACACGACAACAATGATAAACAATAGATGATTGTATGAACATGAACAAACGCAGAAGAAAATGCAGAGATGAACTAATAACAAAACAATTCGTTTTTGTTTTCTATAAGATTTATGAACAGAGATTGAGTCAGGAATTTCGCCAAACACTTCGTATACAATTACAAAGTGATCAAGAATGTGTCTAGATTTTCAAATAAGAACCGATTTCAGAAGATTTTGAAGCGAGAATAAAAAAACGAAACAGATTTCAGGAAGAAATCGAAGAATTCAATCGATTTCAGATCAAACAATCAGAATTTCAGTGAAAGAACCGAAACAAATAACTATTCTGAACAATTGATTAAAAGAAATGTGTAAACGATACACAATATGTAGAAAAATGTTCAGAAAAACCTGTTATGAACACAGAAGAAACGAAGAAGATGACAATGGAGATTGTACAATAAACGCGGAAGATCAGGACGTCGGAGAGATGATCGGAGAGATGATCAAGTCGATCACCTAATCACCGGAGACGTAAACCGGCTCTGATACCATGATAATTTCTGTAATATGCAGTGGAAACAAACACATTAACAAGGTAAAGAACAGTTATGTTTGGTGGAGAAAACTCCTTTTCTTATATTGATAACAAACTCATAACAAACTGTATATACAAAGTACAGAGATAACAACTTAGCTTAGAGACTACATTGTGTATTAACTGATTGTTACAACTGAATGAGCAAGTGTTTATTTATAGACTAAACAAAGTTGCCAGGTGGTGCCAGCACATGACAGCTTGGACAATTTTGTGGAGGTCACAAGTTCGAACCCCACCACCCCCAATATTCTCAATTTAATTTGGCACTAAGGTATTGCTCCAAATATGGGCTCCTAGTGACCACTCTTACCCCATAGTGGGCTGTTACCCCATAGTGGGCTTGCGAGTGAGGGGAAATGTTAAATATATATGAGTATAAGATCCTTGAAAGGGCCTTTCCCAACACCTTAAGGTTTTGGGGAAAATGGTTTCTAACAGATGTCCATCAACTCTTTAGTTCTATCTTGTACGATGATTTGAAAGTTTAATAATATGCTCTCTTTTTTGACAAAAAAAAAAGAGTCTTCGAAAATATAAAATTGATCAATCGATCATTAACACCTTACTCCCTCCGTTTCTAAAAACGTTTCATGTTTACTTTAGACACGTTTGTCAACGCACACTTTTAATCGTTAATATCTTTAATTTCGTATTAGTATTAAATATAAAAACTTCACTATATTAAAGTACTAACAAATACGAAGCCAACAAGATATTATATTTTATCTTATAAATTATGCATAAATTAGTAGTCAATCACTTATAATATACAGTGTTCCAAGTCAAAATCAGAAACGTATTATGAAACAGAGGGAGTATTTGGTTTGGGTTGTCCTCAAATACCGATAAATCCGATACAACTTATTTATTGTTCGAATTTTTAACAATTTTGCAGATTCAATTTGATTTCTTACGTTTTATTTATGGTTGGCGGTCACCTGATCGTTACGAGTAAACCGTATCATACCATATATTCAGGGGCGGAGGGACAGGTGTGCCCAGGCATGCCCATTATTAAAAAAAAAAAAAAAAAAATTGTGTCTATCTCTATTATTGTGTCCAACTGTCCCGTGTCATTTTTTCTAAACAAAAGAGTAAAGCTGACGCTTGCGAAACAAAAGAGGCTAAACAAAACCTAATTTCACTCCTTCTCCAAGATCTCCATCTACGACTTTCATCATCTCCATTCTTGGCTTAGCAACATCTGTGATTCCTTAATTTTCTGTGAGTAATTCTTTACAGTTCCTTAATTTTCTTTTTAGATTACTCATGTCATGTATCATGTATGTATAATTATGTAGTAATTATGTAGTGATTTACTGATGTTTGTTAATTTATATTTGGTATTTTATTTTGATTAGAATGAAGAGAGTAAATGATCAAGAGATTTCTAGCTTCTTTCTTAAAAAGACACAAAAAAAATTGGGAGACACTTCTACTCTTAATTCTCCTAAAGATGGAACTTCAATTAGTAGTGAAAGATTGAGCGCAAATGATATAATGACTCTTGCAAGAGATCCTGGAAAAAGAAAAAAGATAAATGATTTTCATCCCGGTGATAGAGATATAGTCAGGAAAGAATATGCTCAAAAGGGACATTGTCAGCCAAAAAACCATGAGTTTCCTATAACAATTATTAGTGGAAAGAAGCGTCGCTTTGTTCTTGGTTGGTACGAAAAGCATAAATCTTGAAACTAGTGTTGCTTCTTCCTGTAGCTACGTCAACGGTAGAAAGATCTTTTTCTGGCATGACCATTGTAAAAGATAAATTGCGTAATAGTATGGGAGATCAACTCTTGAATGATTGTCTAGTTACATTTTTAGAGAAAGACTTATTTTTGAAGGTTAGTTTGAATGATATTATCGATCGATTTCAAAATATGAGAACTCGACGCGAACAATTGTACTGACTTCTAAAATATGTAATAAAATTTTATTTTTGTAATGTTTTCTTAGTGATGATTTTTAATTTGTGTACTACCAGAATTTGGATTCTGTATCCGCCCCTGCATATATTATAGAAAGTTTGTAGGGTATGTAAAGAGATGAGACGTTCCTGTTTTCATATCAAATATCCTCCCATACATGTATCGTCGAAATTTTTTGCGATACGTGTTTTCACCGATGTTTGCGCCTGACTGCGCCTGACTAGTCCATTTAGTTATTTCTACTTGGGGAAAACTATCATAAACTTACAAAACATTTTTTGGGGGAAGAATAAGGAAGTGCATGACAGTGAAGCAAATGAAAATTGAACAATGATCTGGGCTCGATTACTTTTATGGTATACTACTGAATTGAGCTTTCAAATATGGTACACTTGAACGTAAAGTTTCATTTCTGGTATAGCTTAGAAAATTTAATAGAAAACGCCACTTGTAGTGGCGTTTTCTATTGAATTTCATTTCAACAGAAAACGCCACTTCTAGTGGCGGTTTCTATTAGATTTAAATTTTTTATTTTTCCCGCACTTAGAATAATTTTGTAACCACAAAATGAACTTTGTAGTAGTCATTTTATATGGATTAGAAAATATATATGTAAGTAGAATTTATTCATTTTTTTTGTTTCGTATTCAAGTATTGACATTATACTTTGGTATAATACGAAAATCTCCAAAAAGTATTATGTCTAACTAGCTTCTTTTTTGGGACGAACATGGCAACTCAACATCAAATTGTTGAAAATTTTTTCGAGTAGGCATGTTTAGGGGAATAAAAAATATACTTGTACATGTTTTTTTTACTTTGTTTTTATTCTATATTCAAGTATTGACGTTGTACTTTGGTATAATATGAAAATCTCCAAAAATTATTATGTGTAATTATCTTATTTTTTAGTCCGAGCATGGCAACTCAACATCAAAATGTTGAAAATTCTTTCGAGTAGGCATGTTTAGGGGAATAAAAAATATACTTGTACAAGTTTTTTTTACGTTGTTTTTGTTCCATATTCAAGTATTGACGTTGTACTTTTGCGTAAATCAAAATTTAGGCAAAAGTAATTTCTGTAATTACGTTAAATGTTCATCCGAATATGGCAACTTCACATCAAATTCTTAAAAAAAACCTTTGTGGGGTTACGTTGAGGGGCATAAAAAACATATTAGAAAACATTCAATTACTTTAAATAAGCATAGTACATCATACAAGTACTTCAATTAGAAAACAGAAAATTGAAGCATCATACAATTAGATTTAATTGAAAATAGAAATTAGAAGATAAGCATACATTGACACGAGAACCACAATACATCTTCTTAAAATTCACTGAGATCAACAGCATAATTCTCATCCTCAGCTTCCTCAATTTCCCTTGCAATTTGACGTTCCTTTGCAGCTTCAGCTTCTATTGCAATTTCACGTTCCTTTGCAGCTCGAGCTTCCATTTCCATTTTAAATTTAACTTGTTGTGCAGCAAATTCAAAATGTTTTGCAAGTTTAGCGTCCTCAACCTGCACATCGTATGCCTTTGTGTTTTTCCTGGTTCGTTTGATTTCGGTTTTACTAGTTTGTGGTTTTTTGCCCTTATCCATCTTATGCTATTGTCTTGAAGAAAGTAAATTGAAGAGGAAACTAGTAAGTTGCGTTTCTGATTAAGCAGCAAATTGGGTTTTATAGCCAATTTCAGATTATTATTTTACTTTTTTGTTGATGAAAAAAGACCTCAATAATTTAAACAAGCGTTATTGTGAAGTGACTAGAGCACTTTGCGTACAAGCAACAGAAGACGTGACTACTCAAATTTAGTGGCCTGCATGATAATAATTAGGAATTTCTGAAATCAACTTTACTTTTTAAGAAATCAGCTTTATTTTACTATGCCTGCAATCAACTTTACTTTTTCATAAATCAGCTTTATTTTACTATGCCTGAAATAAGCTTTACTTTTTCAGAAATCAGCTTTATTTCACTACAGGCTAAGCATGCAGTCCTTTCTCAGAGTGCTTTTTTTCAATAATGCATGGTAAATTTAAGTGTTTGCTGCTGTGCATTCACATGATTTTGTAGTTCATTCAATTGTATTTTGACAGTACTGTTGAGTCACGGGCTAGTTGAACACCAATCAATAATTTATCCCTTGATTCCCAGCTATAAAACGGCATAGTGGTGAGGCTTGTTCACCCATCCACTGCAATCTAATTTACAAATTCATACGCAATTCAACATGTCCAACATTCCCGATTTGAATCTTTGTTTTTGTGATAAGTTGTGCGTTCAACGCACATGGCCCTATGGAAGAAATGCGGGAAGGAGCTATTTCAATTGTCCAAATGGAGGCAACGGATGTGGGTACATTCGTTGGCTTCATGAACCATTAGAGGAGCGTGCTGCGCGTGATTTTGAGAAATTGGAAATGCAACGAGTCAGAGAACTAACTCGCCATATGTGTGAATCAACTGATGAAAATGATAATGAAGGCGAGTACTCCGTGAAGGAGGATGGGATTGAGCAGAAGGATGGGATTGAGCCTAATAATCCCTTTGGTGGCCTCGATGAATCAACTGATGAGAATAAGAATGAGTTCGAGGACTCCGTGCAGGAAGATGCGGAAGATGATGATGATGATGATAATGAAGATGAAGATTAATTTCTTCGGCTATGATTAAATGTGGTTGTTTTTAGTTTCCCCTAAAGAATGTCCTCTACGGATATTCATTTGTATTTGTTGTTTTCATGTTGTGTGATGTTATGGAATGTAATGTTTTAATTAATTACGTAGTTTTGTTGCACACTATAACATCATCATAATAGAAGAATACACAGTACAAATACATAATCGAAAAATGCACACTACAAATACATAATAGAAAAAGTAAAAACTTAAATAATTGAGTAGTACTTAATTAAATTTCTTCGTCGGACATGTAATCATCAGAGATGTAACATGGATTTTGTTGAAGACGTTGTTCCTCAACGTCTGTTAGCTCTCTCCCACTTGTACGAACGGAGTCTTTGGCAAGTTGATAGATGTAGTGACGAGTTCTACGTAACAACATTCGGTTGTTCTCAATTCGTATATGTTTGACAGCTCGAATGACTTTACGCTTATAATCATTCCACCCCGATGATTCACCAGTACGCGGAAACATGTTGAGGGAATGACGAATAGGGACCCTTGCACCCATAGCAATTAGGTCATTTCGCAAACGTTCCGATTCTTCACGCCGATATGCCCATTCTCGACGAACGCCTGCAAAATATTCCACTGGATCACTTTGTCTTAGACGCCTGTAGTCATCATTTCTTTCTCCGAGCAACCAATTGCGATTTGTAGAGGATGACATATTTCTTAACTTCTACTTGGTAAATTAATTTGCACTAAACCTATCTGCAAGGTCAAGTATATATATATATATACATATACAACCCACTTGCAAGTAGGGTTTTCAGGGTGGGGTTCTCATGTTTTATTGATCCTGCTTGTACTGAAAATTCAACTCAGCTTTGTAGGATAAAGTAATGAAATGACCATTCAACTTTTTCATTTTTTGTAGCTGTGTCCGTATACTACACTTAATTTCAGTCTTGAAGTGACAAACCAACTTTTTCAGAAATGGTAGCTGTCTAGTTTTTTTTTAAATTTTTTACACTTCAAGAAATCACACTAATTTGGCTATAAATTGGAATGTTTTCATGTGATGACTCTGTATCTAAAAAGTTCGTCATGTCTAATTCAAGAAACTCTTCATCTTCGGTTAGAAACCCTTACAGACATAGTTCAAGCACTTTCAACTACTTAGGTGAACATGGAACTGTAAGGTGTAACTGCAATCTACCAGCTCCTTGTCAAGAAGCAGGAAAGAAGGTACTCTTGACCCAGGAAGGAGGTTCTTCGGATGCAGCCAATACAAGGTATGTACAACATCACTTTCTGCAAATTTTGTTGTTGCCAAAATGTATTGATTTTTGTTTAATGTGTTTTTAGGATCCTACAAGAAGATGTAACTTCTTTAAGTGGGCCGATCCATCGTACACCGAAAGAGCAAGAGAAGTGATAAAAGAGTTGAAGCTAAGACTGAATAGAAAGGACGATGACCTGCACAATGCTTGGATGGTGGACGAAGAAATTGGTTTGCTTCAAAATGAGGTTGAAGTAACAAAAAATTTGTTGAAGAAGTCGGAGAAGGAAAACATGACATTAAAGAAGCTTTTGGTTTGTGCTGTACTAGTAATCATGCTTATTTCGTTATGGAAGTAGTGTAATTTCATCAGGAATTTATTAGTATTTGTTCCATGTAACGTTGGTTATTAAGCATGTTGAACTACGTTGATGTAATTTTCTTTGACTAATGGAACTAAGTCATTTTAAGACCAATGTTAAAGCATTACAATTAAACCAAATAAATTAAAACATTAAACACATTTGTTTGAGCAACACATTAAACCAAATAAAGACAATTGTTTAAACAAATAACTTAGAAAACATTCGATTGCATTAAATTAAACATAAAGCCGAATACTTATTGTGAAGACTCACTTCCTCGGCTCCCACAACACATGGCAACCTGTGTGACACCTTCTCCCCTTGCCCTTCACATTTCTTGGTGGTTGTTGCCTAAGATGGGGCTCCTCGTTAGGCTCTTCCTCGCTACTGGATGAAGCACGTACAGGTGCAAACTCTCCAAACCCCGGACCCTTCTGGTTGATGAAATCAAGTCTTCAAGTGCCTGCCCCCATTTTACTTAATGCGTGTAGTTTGTTTATCCACATTTCATTTGGTGTTAACTGTTTTGTGTGATTTTATTTTATTTTTCCATGTACTTTGGCTCGTAATAGTTGTATTTGTGTGTTTCTTATCAATTTTATTTCAGTTATTAAAACATGGTTGTTTTTTTTATGTAGAGGCCTATATGATTTTGTGTTTCAAACATAACAAATGCCAACAATTATGAAATCATATCAATTGCAGAAATTAACACACTTCCAATGAAAAAATTACAATAGTCTACTCCTCGTCGGACATGTCGCAGTCCGATTGATTTTCAGGACTTATGCTCCACTGATGATATTGTCTAGCTTGTAGGATGTCTCCGTCCTCTGCACACATCCTCGCATCTTCTGCTAGGCTGTATCGTCGTACGCGCAAACACATTCGATTTTCCTCCTCTCGTGCACGAAATAGCGCGGTTTCCAATTGTCGAGGAGTGTTACGTGGCATGGATTTAGCGCGCTGTTTTACTACTCGTAGCCCATACTCTCGACATTGGTCAACACAAATGTCAAGAGTTCGTGCACGCCATTCCCACTCCCTCCGCATTGTTGCTACTGACAGAGTTGAGTAACGATGATTAGGGTTCAACGAGTAAGTAAATTCATCTTCACACACCCAACTCCTACCCATAGCTCTAAAAATATCACCAGGAGTATAAGTCATTTTGTGATTGGCTGATAAATATTTTGGTTACATATTTATAATGAAACGGACTATTGTTTTCCACTTGCATTATTATCCAGCACTTGCATTATTTCAGCTACCACTGACAACCCACAGGAACATGAAATTTAAATTTGTATGCATTATTATCCAGCACTTGCATTATGTCCACAGGACCACATCATCTACTCACATAGTGAATAATCTCGTGCATGTACAGTAATCTGCAACAAACACTAAAAAGTGTTGGAAAGATAAAATTGAGTGATCACATCTTGCCTTCACTGTGTTATCATTTTACCATTGCTATTTCAAACTTCCCGTGAATGCACAGCAAGAAAACAACAAGAATCTTTGCAGACCTGAAAACCCATTGTAAAAAGATCACTGAAATTTCTTGTCGAATTAAAAACAAGGATGCTAGTCTGTAAAAAGCTGTGAGGTCCCGTCAACAGTAACATAATTACAACAATCTCGTGAATGTACAGTAACAATCTCGTGAATGTACAGTAACAATCTCGTGAATGTACAAATTCCTCTATAAATACGTTCTTCTTTGTCATTCATAAACACAACTTACTGCTTTCCTCTCAAATAACTTTTAAACCAATTTTTTTTCAAGGCACTTGCATAAAATGGATAGGAGGAAGGGGAGGGGGAAAGTGTCAGAAACAAGTTTCTATGACGACATGGAGAAGAAGAAAGAAGCAGAGCAAGAGAAGGGGAGGGCTGCCATTATACGGTCTGGTGAGCAGTCCTTGTTCATAAAAAAAATGAAAATTTTTAAGAGCAGGGAGGAGAGAAAGGGAAAAGACTGGGTCAAAACTAAGGACGAGATGTTTAACTTCGACTTCTATAATGATGATTTTGCGACTGAGTTTTGTGATGGTCGTAAAAAGCTAGATGCAGATTTGAAATGGAAGAAGATTTCTGATGAGGAATGGTACACTCAAGTGGAACAGCTGGCTAATCGGATGCACAAAAAATACGAGGATTTGTTGGACGCTGAGGAGGCGGAAATGGCAAACTATGTTGAAGAATATGAAGCAAGGGAACGTCAATTTCCTCCAACAAATTGAGGAATGTAGAGACGAGAATTAGGCAGTTGGCCTAATTCAAATTTAAGAACTTGTTGTTGTTTTTTATCTATGCTTTTAAATTCCTATGTTTGCATTTTAATTTAAGTGTGCTTCATCTCCTGTACTTTCATTTCAATAAAAATTTTATGTCGGAAATTGGGAAATTTTGTCATTTTCGAGCCTAAAAAAACATGATTACGCATTTTAATACATTAATGTTTTTCAGCTTACACCAAAGTAGAACATTAATACTTTAATACGGGAAAAAAATAAAAAAAACAAAAACACGTAAAAATTTGTTTTTTATGTCCCTTAACATGACTCCACGAAGGAATGGTTAGGAATCGGATGTGGAGTTACCATGTTCGGACCAAAAAATAACATAGATAGACATAATAATTTTAGAAAATTTTCGTGTTGTACCAAAGTGCAAAGTTAATTTTTTAATACGGATCAGAAAAAACGAAATAAACTTTATTTGCAAGTACATTTTCCAAGTTATATAAAATGCATATTAGAAAGAACATTTTTACTTACAAAAATATTCTAAGTGCTGGGAAAAAGGAGGGGAAATCACTTCAATAGAAACCGCCAGTACAAGTGGCGTTTTCTGTTGAAATGAAATTCAACAGAAACCGCCACTTCTAGTGGCGTTTTCTATTAAAGTTTCTAAACTATACCAGAAATGAAACTTTACGTTCAAGTATACCATATTTGAAAGCTCAATTATGTACTATAACAGAAAAGTAAGCAAGCCCAATGATCTGTGTTATTGCAGCATCTGCTTCTGGCATTCCGCAGAATCTGGCTGTTTATTTGACTTTAATAGTGTCACAAAGGAAGTTAATAATGCTACTGTAAATATTGGTTTCTGGAAATGGGTGATGTGCTCTTTAAATTCAGCTGAAATGTGAAGGCTTTAAATTAAAGTTCATTAACATTAATTTTATGTTTTATGATAAGGTTACTTGTACACCTATCCTTCATAAATATCCCTAATAAAGACAGGTGGTTGTATAAGTAAACTTGAATACTACTCCCTCCGTCTCTTAAAACATTTCCTGTTTACTAAATCGGGACATTCAAAATACACTTCTCCTTTCTATTTTAAGCCTAATAAAAATATTATTCAATCCTTCCACTACTCTTAAAAACTGTGTCGGTCAAATTTTAAAACGAAAAATAAAAAAACAAACAGACCAAAATATCTTATCTTCTCCGTTCTTTTTTCTTCTTATCTCTTCAACCACAAACTTTCACCCACCGTGATTCAACCTAATTAACCCCACAATCTTTGATTCACACGCTTAAAATCAACCGTTAATTTGACTGATAATCACAATCTTCAGTCTAAACTATGGATTCGCATACGGGGTTTACGGATTCCGACGATGATGAGGTTACGGGTTCTTACGAGTGTTCCGATGCCGACCACTGTGACAAAGGGTTTGAGTGTGACGGAGATCATACCTACAGCCTTGAATACATTCGATCGAGAAGAGAACGAGATGAAGCATCTGAAGACAAATCGGAGAGTACGGTGGACAAATCGGAGATGAAGCATGCGGTTGTAATTGATGCTTATGAGGGTGACGACGATGCCGGTGACGACGATGCCGGTGACGACGATGTCGGTGACGACGATTCCGGTGACGTCGATACAGTAGACCTGCTCAATCGAATACGCCGATACGCCGATACAGATTCCGGTGACGATGAAGCTAACAATGATTCTGACGACTCTTCCTCCTAATTCTGTATGTATCCCTTTTCCTAGTTTATGTGGTCTTAATTCACTTAATTGATGTGTTTGTTAGTTTTATTGTTTACTTCTGTTGTCAATTCAGTGCTCTTACTTGTTGTACTTGTTTTGGCGAGTCTTGAATGTGAATATCTTGAACTGTGAATATCTTGAACTGTGAATGGTAGAAACTGTGAATGTTAATATGATAAAAGTATGTTAATATGATAAAAGTATATTGAACAATTCTGATTCAAATGAATGTATACTCAAAACTGTGATGCCATCTGTCTTGTATTAAGTGACAATGTGTATTCTTCATTATTCAGCAGAATTAATTTTTCATTATGTATCTGGATTGAGTTGTTGAGATTAGTGTTTTTGTTTATTAAGGCTTCCTGTATTTTCACCCTCCCCTGGGAGCTTTAGTTTTATTAAAGGACTGGTTTTGGTCATACGCAGAAAGGAAAAATAAAATAGAGCTTAAGAATCAAAATTAATCGATTCATTATCTGAATCATGAAGGTCCTTACTTATCTTTTTAAGATTCATTATATGATTTTCAGTATATTAGATTTTTTAAGTAAATGGATGTGAAGATTAAGGATTTGAAAGCATGGCCTTGTTTGGGGTGGGGAAGGGGGGATAGCTTATAAGAATAAGCTTCAAGGCTGTCCTGTTTCCCATCTGTAGGCAACATTTTCGATGCTGATTCTAATTTGTTGATTTCCTGTGATAAACACATGACATAGTGTGGCTCTTTCTTGATCCTTGGAGGTCTAGCCTCTTAACTGATAAGAATCAGCATCTAAGCTGGTCTTTTTTTCATATCTTTAAGAATTACTTTTCATATTGATTCTAATTTAAGAGCTTAATGCAAAATTACATGATTCACTTGTAATGAATACGAAACTTAATCAGCTTCAATACAGAGTACAACTAAACTTTGACTGATTAGATCTTCTGATTATACAAGATCAGTTGCATTGTTGTTCCATGACGCTGACTGATGAGAAATAGAACTATGAATCATGAAGTTACATGCTTCAAAAGCCTCTTCCACCATTAAGAAGAACCACTCCTGCCCTACTTACACCCTGAACTAGTTTTGGTCTAGAATTGTTTACACAATACAGCAAGCAACATAGTTTAAAGATGCATTTTATAATGACTAATAACTAGAGCTGTATATAACATGTGATCACTGAGTCCATACGAGTCCATATGTTGCTGAAAAACAGAAATATTTACATTCATATATTTACATTCGGTCATGTGAAATGTTTTGAATACATGTATTGCATTTGAACATACATGCCCCTAAAAACAGCCCACATTGGTTGATTCATACATGTGCATTTCAGCCTTCTTGTGGTCCATGTACTAAATTCCATGCTTCAAACACAGCCCACATTGGGGCTGTAACTTGAACTGGAAGTTGCCCTGCTGCTGCTAACTTTTTCTTGTTGACATGGGGTACTAGATAGTCGTTTGAACCCTTCACCTTGAGAATTTCATTCATTACATATTGATAGGATAACCATACATTTGCTAGTGTTCTTGGCTCTAACTCATAGAATGCTTCATTCACTGCATCCATCATACCATCAACATCCTTTGGCATCTTCTTGTGCATTAATGACTGAATGCTTCTAAAAAACCCTAAGTCTAAAATGTTTAAGTCTGGGCTGTTTGGTGGCTGTTGAACAAGAATGAACGTAAAGTCCCCTTGTTTATGCACTTGTTGCCATTCATGATCATCTTGAGTGATATGAGTCCTAGCATTGTCTTGTTGAATAAATATTACCTTTGGACCTTCAATTGGTGGCCATTTTTGAATGATTGCCGGTACTATCTCATTAATAAGCATGCTTCTTGTTTCTCTTTTGCCAACTGATTCAACAATCTTAGTAATCATTGTACCCTTAGCTCTATTTTTTGAACCCCTCCGTGCTGCTTCTTGATATGTGAATGGGAATATGCCCAACTTGCCATCAAATGTGCATTCATCTTGTGCATTAAACCTGGGCCTTGCAATAGCAGCTGTAAACATCACCTTTGGTATGAATTTACTTGACTTGGCTGACCTATATTTGCCTCTTTCATTTTTTTCCAAGTACACTCTTTGTGCTTTCTTACTTAGGTAAAACCACTTCTCGTCTATATGCACAAAATCAAACATAGGCATATATTGTCTCTTTGTTTCCGCTGTATCTCCCATGAGGAGGTTTAGAATCCATTCCATCCTTTGTACAATGTTTATATCTTTTAATGCAGGATGTAATGGATTGGTGTGAGGTTTGATGAGGCCCCTCTTTATCATTCGGCCACATGTACTTGTTGATACCTGCAACTTAACAGCCAAGTCTCGTATGCATGCTCTGTCACCCATATTAATATCCGTAACTGCATTAGGTAGCAACTGTATTCTTTTCCTGCCCGAATTATGACCATTTGTTGCCATGTTGTACCTCTGATTTAGTGCCTTCTGTTTGTTTGCTAGGCTCCAAATGCTACTAATTGTTCTTCTTGTAACCTTGTACTTCTTGGCTAAATCTGTAATTGCACCAGAGTATGGTTTTCCTTGAGTTTTTGTTGACTGATTGCTTAGCAGGAAATGTAGTATTTCTAATCTTGCATCAGGGCTCAACTTTGGTCTTTTTTTGTGTTGTTGATTACTTGTGTGTTGTTCTTGTGTATGCAGGTATGGGGGTTGATTTAAATCAAAAGGGTGGATAAGATTGGTGTCTTGAATATCTCCAGCTGGTTCATTGAGATCAAAAGGGAAAGAGGCTCCATGATTCATGTCTGCCACTCACCTGTGTTGTTACTTGCTGCAACTGTTTCTTCTACCTGCAACTGTTTTTTTCCCTGTGCTTGTATATAAAGTTTGTAATGAAGTGATTACTGTAATGTAGATACACTTTTGTATATAGATTTTGAAAATTAGGCGGAAAGATTAGTGTACTTGGATGAATGTGATTGGTTGTTTTAATTTGATGTTACTGAATTGGGGGGAAAGTTTTACTAAATGGGGGGGGGAAAGTTTAAGTGATTTCCCTCTAAAAGCAGTAAAGCACACATCCAATCATTGTTAAACATTGTTTAATGTATTTCTTAAAACCTGTGTTTTGAAGCAAATGGGAAATGTAAAAAGAGACAGAGGGAGTACAAAGTACTGCCAGGTGGAAGTCAAATTAAAGAAATTATAAAGTAGTAGTAATGACATAGACGGCTTGCTGAGGTGTTAATTGATGTCTTTTTTATGCATATAAAGCAATTTGTTAATTAATTCTTTCAAGCATGATAGCCAATATTTTTTTCCCCACCAATTTGTGTAGTTGTATCTAGGGATGGCAACGGGTTGGATCGGGTTGGATATCTGTGATATCCAAATCCAAACCCGAATCCTTAATCCAAATCCAAACCCGATCCAAATCCAAATGGATTTGGAAATTCAAAATCCAAACCCGATCCACCGGGTTTGGATCGGGTTCGGGTTTTATCCAAACCCGAAATTTTTAATTCTTTGTAAAAAAGTAGTAATATTTTTTTAAGCTAAATTTCATAAAAATTAAAATTACAATAGCAAATAAATATCTAGATTTCAGAGACATGAAAATAAATAAGTCCAAGTTACATCACTAATAATATTTAAAGATATAAAAATTAAAATACAATTGCAAATAAATATCCACATAAATATTCAGAGACAGAGTGTAGACTAGAAGACTAGCAGTAACACATCATGTGTATCAAAATTGTCTGAATAGCACAGCATGTGTATCAAAATTGCCTGAACAAAATTACATATTGTAACTAAGTAACGAGTATTTATTTTTAAGGAATAAATTATAATATATATTATAATTTATATATGTATATATATCGGGTTTTTTTCGGGTTTCGGGTTTGGATCGGGTTTGGATCGGGTTTTCGGGTTTCGGGTTTGGATCGGGTTGGATATAGCTAATATCCAAATCCAAATCCAAACTCTTTCGGGTTTAAAAATCAAATCCAAATCCAAATCCAAATCCAAAAAATCGGGTTCGGTATGATCCAATCGGATCGAATTGGATCGGGTATCCGTCGGATCGGTTTTTTTTGCCATCCCTAGTTGTATCCCTCATCTTGATAGATTGATGTTATAAAATTTATGTTGTTAAATTGAATGATTGACAAAAAAATTGAATATTCGATACAAAAATTGATTCATCAAGCACTGGTCGACCAAAATTGTACTTTAATGATGTAGATAGACAAGATGAAAATAAATTTGCAAAACAAGAGAACACTAAAACAACTACTACAGTTCTTGTTAAATAATACTTCCTCCATCTCAAAATATTTTTCCCATTTGAGTTGGACATGTTTATCAACGCACACTTTTAATCGTTAATATCTTCAAAAAAAATTTTTGTGAAAAATTTATATCTTCAATTTTGTATTAGTATTAAATATAAAAAATTCATTATATTAAAGTACTAACAAATATGAATCCAACAAGATCACGCATAACTATATTTGGTCTTATAAACTGGTTCTAAATTAATAATTTATCTCATGTAATGAACAGAACCGACATTTCAAATGAGAAACTTATTTTGAGACGGAGGGAGTATATGTTATATTATAAGATCATGTTGGGTCTTTTCTTGACACCTTAAAATTTTAGATGAGTTAGTTTTTAACATGGTATCAAAACTCGGATTAGGAGGGGTCTCATGTTCAGTCCCTCCATCCCATTTATTTAATTCATTATTTGTTGTCCGTCTCCTTCATGTCTTCATTATCTGTTTGTCGTTAGGGATGAGCGTCGGGTCACTTCGGGGTCGGGGAGTGCAATCCCCGCCCCCGATCCCCGAATCACTACCCGCTCCCCGAACCCGCCCCGATCCCCGAACGGGGAATATTTTGCTCCCCGATCCCCGCCCCGAACGGGGAACGGGGATCCCCGCGGGGAATCGGGGATTTTTTTTTTTATTAAAAAAATAAATTTTCTAACAAATTCTATAAAAATAATAAATTGCTAAATTATGATATATAATATGTATTTCAAATTCAATAACCTATTTTAAAAAATATTTTGAATTAATTTTTATTTGTATTAAAAAATATTATTAAATTACTATAATTAAATTAAATTTTACTATTAAACTTTTGAATATGTGGAATGAATTAAATAAATTTAAGCACCTATAATATACATAAATATTTTTAATTATAATAATTTAATTATATATATATATATATTAAAAATAAAAACGGGGATCGGGGCGGGGTCGGGGCGGGGATCCCCTAATCCCCGACCCCGCCCCGATCCCCGAATTATTTTTAAAATATTCCCCGCTCCCCGCCCCGAACCCGAAAAATTCCCCGAATCCCCGACCCGAACGGGGCGGGGATCGGATCGGGGTCGAGCGGGGCGGGTGAAATGCCCATCCCTATTTGTCGTATCACAGCTTAAAATTTTAGATGAGTTGGTTTCTTAACCCTACTTACTATTTATTTCTAAGAATTAATTAAAAAAATTTCAAAAAACAAAGAATGAATTAAAATTAATATTTTATTTTTTTTTATTTTAAAAAATAGAAAAGTTTAAAAAGTGTGTGTGGTCTGTGTGTGGTGGGTCCGGGGATCAGTCCATTAGTGAAATGGCAGCTGTAATGCCAGCTGTGTAGTAATGTAAATACTGACTGACGTCGACGTCTATGAGTTGGCTGGTCGTCAAATCGTCAATGACTTGGTTGCCACGTGACCTGACCACGTGCTCCCTTTTTCCCCAACACAATTTGCAGCTCTTTTTTTGGATTCTTGCATAATTTTATTTAATTTTATTTTTTGCTTAACCTCCACAAAAGAGACTAGAACCATAGTGCTGCATGTGTTTTTTTCTCATGAATAATAGGAGTATGTGCTTTAGTTATTACTAGCTTAAAACCCATGCGATTCACGGATCTCTTTTAATATTATATAACTTTTTTATTAATTTGAATTACTTTTTTTAAAATATGAAATTTGGAAGCTTAAATTTTAAAATGAGATGATTTGATAATAATTATAAAAATGTTATCCGTAATATTTCTAGGAAAATAGGGATTTCAGTTAGAAAATATTGAAAAGATGATAAATTTTAGTTGAAAAAGGTAATCGGTTAATTATAAGTACTTATAAAATTATTATTTAATTTTATTAAAAGAATGTCATGATTTAATTGGAAAAAGGGAGGTCTTAGTTAGAAAAAATTAAAAAGGAAACATGTTTTAGGTGAAAAAGGTAATTGATTAGTTTATAGTAATTATAATTCAATTATATTAATTTACTAAATAAAATTGCTCGTAATGTTTTAAAAAAAGGAAAAATTAATGTCGCCAGTGATATTTTTAGAAAAGAAGGTTTTTAGTTAGAAAATATTAAAACGATGATACATTTTAGCTGAAAAACTTATTCGATTAATCATTAATATTATAATATTGTTATTTATTTTATTAAATATAACTGCTCGTGATATAATTGAAAAAAGACAGATTTTAGTTAGAAAAAATAGAAAAGGTAATGTGAAAATTAAAAAAGATGACATGTTTTAGGTGAAAAAGGTAATTGATTAGTTTATAGTAATTGTAATTTAATTTATGTTATTTTACTAAATTAAATTAAATTAATAAATTAAATTGCCCGTGTATTTCTAGAAAAAAGGAATTTATGTATGAAATATGGAAAAGATGATACGTTTTAACTGAAAAAGGTAATCGATTATTATTAGTATTATAATATTATTATTTAATTTATTAAATAGAACCACCCGTGATATAATTGGGAAAAAAAATATTTTAGTTACAACATATAGAAAAGGTAACATGTTTTGGCTGAAAAAGGTAATTGATTAGTTAGTAGTAATTATAATATAATTACGTTATTTTATTAAACAAAATTGCTCGTAATGTTTATAAGAAAGGAGAAATTTTAGTTTGATACAATATAAAAGATTTTGTGTTTTACTTGAAAAGGGAAATTAATTAGTTAGTGAGAAATAGAAAATGTAATATGTTTAATCTAAAAAAGGAAATTAATTAGTTAATAGGATGGATTTTATCTATAATTAAGTAAGGGTAATTAAGTAAAATCAACAGGTGTTGAGTATTGAACACAAAGAAAGAATACAGAGGGGGGGTGAATGGATTCTTGAACCTTTCGTGCCTTGAGTCTGTGTAGCAAACAAGTATTGTGTGTGCAGAGATGTAGATGCGGATAAAGAACAACAAAGAACACAATATCACTTTAATCTAATGTATTATTAGATAAAGGTTGCTACAATCTGTGAATACAAATGATAGTATTCTCAGCTTCGTTTTTCTCAGAGAGATATAGCTTACAGTGTATGAAAAACTTGACTCACACTAAGTTACTAAGTTATGAAGTGAGGCTGTGTCCTTATAGAACATGGATACAGCCTACTTACTGCAAATAAGATAGCTAAACAAATTACTTTCTAGTCTGTCTATCCTTTTTGAGTAAGTGTCCAAACGGTTACAGATTTAACTTTGCAAAGCCTATTTAGATCCACTTCTTTAGCTCCTTGTCTCTTCTATATCTCTCCAAGCTTCCTTGTAGGCTTTCCAGAGCACGTTACAGATTGCGGTCCATAAAGTGCATTGGCTTGTTGCAGGTTTCTGACTTGTACAATTTCTTCAGTATTTTGTCTCCAAGAATGTATTCTAGAAGTGACTAAGTAAGTGATTCGAGAACTAGAATTGACTTGATCGATAACTCTGAGTTCTCGAACACTGTTATATTGACATATCGAATTACTTCTCGAATAGCTCTTTTTCATCAGGATTCCTTGAGTTGTCGAATAGAACGTTTGACTTATCGAATCCTCGAGATATCGAATAGCTTTCTGAGTCCTTGAGATATCGAATGGAACTTTGACTTGTTGACTCCTTGAGAACTCGAATACTACTTTTGACTTGCTGACTTCTTGAGTTCTCGAACAGAGTAATAGACATATCGAATCTCTGAGATATCGAATGAGATATCGAACAGTGTATTCAGAGATATCGAATAGTGTCTTGAGATATCGAATCCCTGACTTCTCGAATGCTGGACTTCTCGAATAGACAAATAGACTTCTCGAATTGGTACTTAGGAAAATTCCTCATTTCTTCAAATCCAAACTGTGATTATTTGACAGTCTTTAACTCCTTGCTTGAGGCATGAACCTTGGAACTTCTTTCAAGCATTATTCTAGACTCTATAAGTACAATTACACAACTAGGATTTGATGCCTACTACAAGTACAATACAAACAGAAACTCTACAACTAGAGGTTCCCTCAGTTAAGAGGTCATGTAAGTAATGCAAAGCATTACAAACAATTAGGCTTGTTATTTGATGTGTACAGGCATGCCTCTGTAACTAACAATCTCCCCCAAATTGTGAGTGAGACCCTTAGTCACAATTTCATGTCTGATAACAAGCCTAACATACATAAAGATAATACTTTAAAAGTACAGGTATGTATATTGATTGAACACATAAATGGAATTACAAGATAAATACTCTTACAGTATGATGAGGTACTAGCCATTTTCATTTGATTGCATCTCCATTGCTTTGGCTTGTAGATCATCATATGCTTTCTGTTTCCTTTCTTTCTCCTTTCTTGCATTCTCATCTATTGCTCTTATGATTTCTGCCATAGCATCCAATTCTTCAATCATGATAGAGTTTTTGAAATCTTCAAGCACTGGCTTCAGAATGTTGGTAGGATAGTGACTGAGTAGGTTCATTCTTATATTGACATTGTCTCCATTTCTTCTCCTATACTTAACCACATAGGGATCAAACTGAACTCTACACAATCCCTTTGCCCTTAGCTTTTCTGCTTCAATCTCCAGTCTGTCAATTTCTTTCTCCCTTTCTAACCACTTCTCATAGCAGCCCTTTCTCATCTTTTCAGCATAATCTCTCTTCATTTTCACAAAGTCAATCAATTCTAGCTTCCATACTTTCTCCACCTTGTCTTTAGAGTCCAGCAATGTAATGATTCTTTCTATCTCATACAATTTACCCCAATTTTGACAACCCCCTTGTTTGAATTTCATTTCTCTCCCATCAGTGTACTTGATTTCAAGGTGGTCATCCACAATTGCAGCATAGCATATCTTCTGAGCTCTTAGAAATTGCAGTTGCTCTTCATCAAAGTCTTCATCAAGTGGCTGGAGTTTCAATCCGGGAATGATTGTTAGGGCCCTTGACCTGGATGGCTTTACTCTCCTAGCAGCATGCTTGAGTTTAAACTTTTTCACTGGATTGTTTGGCAGAAGCTTCTGACCTTTGTTGGCTGACCATAGTAGTGTTCCATTAGCAGTTTGCTTTTTGAAACACACATATGGTTTCTTGACTTGAATCTCCTTCTCTTCTTGAGGTAGTAAAACATTTGCAGAGGCCAGAGATGTAGATTTTGATGAATCATTACTAGTGACATCCACCCTAGACATTGAGCCTTGTGTTGTGGTAGGAGTGTCATTAGTAATGTTCATGGCTTGCTGTTTTCCAATCTTCCTCTCATAGATTTTGCCTTGGTCATCATCATTCTTCTTATCCTTGTCACCCTTCTTCTTCTTCTTGTCTTCATCACCCTTATCTCTCCTGTGATGTCTTCTCCTCCCATCACTTTTGTCTTCAGAATCATCATCCTTATTTTTCCTAGGTTGAGCCTTCTCTGGAGGTTCACCAGTTGCTATAAAAGATCTGAGAATGTGCAGAGCTTCAATTTCTTCAGCATTTCTGGCTCCAACCTTCTTCTGTAGTTGATCAATGATAGCAATGACCAGTCTGTGATTTCGAGAAGTGAGATCATGGGGAATGACCAATTGCTTGATGTCTTCAATTCTGGTGCCAGACTGATAGATGATTGTCCATGGCTTCTTGATCACTTCTGGTAGCCTTGAAGGTTGGCCATTCCTCAAATCATCAAACAGACTTTTGTTGTTCTCATTCTTCTTCTCTATAAGCTCAAGTATGGCATCTATCTCTGAGTGTTTTAGGTCTTGTAGAGTCTTGTATGTTAGATGTCATATCTTTAATTTGGATATCATCACTATCTCCTTGAACCATAGATTATTGACTTTCTTGGGGATGACAGTGATGTAGTCAATCTGCTTCTTCAACTCCCTCAGATAGAACTGAGTGTCACCAACCTGTTCCCTTGTGGCTTTCAGAAACTCCAAGAAGGCTTTATCATGATAAACATTTGAGTTGGCAACTTCTTGTAGCTTGGCCTCAGTAACAACTTTAACTTCTACAGGCTTGACACTCTCAGGTATGGAGGATGGAAGTTTGTCAGAAGGCATACTCCCTGTAACGCCCCAAATCCGGGGTCAGGGATTTGGTCGTCACGCGGAAACCCTTAACATCAAATCACCTGTTTAACAATATTAAACCATCTGTAATCATTAAAATTGAAATATAACTCTGCGACCCCAACCACCAAGCATCTTTTAGGTCATAGGGCTAGAAACAAGAACTAAAATCTTTACATCTTCATTACACCCATTTTATTACATCGCACTATGTCTTACAAATCTTATACTACTAGTATAGCTTCGTTGGGAAGTACACCAGCAACTAGTACTACTCAATACAAAATAATATATATTACACATCCATACACTTATATATAACTTACTCCAACTATCTATGTTCTGGATCATAGCATCTTCACAAGGGCGTACTGCCTGCTTCTCCTGATCCATGCAGATAAGCCTCAATCATCTACCTTCCTCTGAAAGGTTAATATTTAAAACAAGCAAGTATGAGCGAAAGAATTGCCCAGCAAGTATTAATAGAGCACAACAATATATATCAATTATACACATGGAGTTTTCGAAATATAACGATACTTAATATCAATTTCGAAATATTTACAATAATGAAACCTCAGTAGAGAAAATATGACGTTTAACGCAACATCCAATGAGCAGATAAGTTTATAATAACCATAGTAATCCTCATATCTTAGCGAAATAGTGTACACTACAGTATTACTAATCTTTTAGAAGGCTTTTCAAAATACGCAGTTCAATATGCTGCTAAGACAGTTGCTTATCGTCATATACAAACCAACCATTAGAAGATCTCATTTTTTTAGTATTTCTCAATCTGAAAGTATATACATATAAGTTTGTCATTTCCATCAAACACCTTACAGAACAACATCATGTACCGGGTATAAGTTCTTTAACCACTTGATAAGTCTAAACTCAGAAATAACTGATAGGAAGAGAGTCAAAGCTCTTAAAGCAAAACATTTGGGATTTAACATCAATAACCGATGAACCATTCATCTTTTGAATAATTGCAAAAGTGCACAAGTACGTGCCATTATTGTTAGAATAATCTTGCAGTTCTAGATACTGCATGAATTCATCATCTTTCAAAATTGAAAACAACACTATCGGCTACTTGGCACTTAGGCCTAAGAAGCAGTGTTTGAGTATTTTTCCAAAGTGGAGGATGGGACTTAAAGAAAACATAAAAACCTGACAAGGATTGACGATGATCAGTCGCCACATCCAAGTCCAATAATCCGCGGGTCTTCTCTACCGGTAGAAGGATAGAAACTACATCCGTAACTATCCCTGGGTGAAAACTACATCCGTAATCACCCTCGATGAAAACTACATCCGTAATCATCCTTCGGCAACACCTGGGCCGGAATAATAATTGATGGACCGCCTGGCTCACGGCCGCTTACACATCCCGGGAATCGTTCGTCAACGATTCCCACACCTGCCAGAGTCCCCTTTTTCTTTTCTTTTCAAAAAAATCATTTTTGATAGAAAATTTGAGTAGTTGAAGTTCGACCTCAGTCGACCGATAATTCTTGAAAAACGAGCAAGAGAGTAAAATCTGAACCGGGGTTTTCGAAAATGTTTTGAGTTCAAAAGAGTTCAAGTATAGATATACACTTGTACCGATATCAATCTCGACACAGGATTTTGTGATCACACATGGAAAATGGTACGCATAAAGCTTGTAACCACAACAGGGTAATTCCGTATATATATAAGTTCTTGAAAAGTAACTTACCTAGATAGATTCAAAATATAATATTTTAAATGACTATGAAAGTCCTTAGACAACCTTTAAATGGTGTTTTATAACCTTCAAAACACTTAGAGTATTTAATAAATATTTGACTACTATGTAACAAATAATAAATATTCAATAATCCCTTTTTCAAAGAATACTCAAATTAACATTCATTTATTAAGTAATATTCAAATAATACTTACTATTAATACTGGAATATTTAATAACCTCAAAACACCCAAATACAACTCTTGGAATGTTTCTAATCAAAATCAAGACACAATCTGTCCAGCAGTCTCCAAACTTTAGCCACTTTATCAAATAACTACTACTGTCTCTCGGTCAATAAGAAATAATTAATAAGCATTCAAGTAACATATACCGACATCAATCTAGCTGGTTTAAGCTGAAAGTATCCAATTTATAACCATTGGAATATCTTTAATCCGTATTGAAAATAAAATATCTCCGATAAATAATATACTAGATAGAATCACTCCATTAAATTGTTTTATTATTTCTCCGGGACAAAGTGATTTTAAGAAAGCGTTTTGAAAATGATATTCATCTAATTAAATAAATTTAATTAGGCGAATGAGGTTTATTTAATTAGTAAATGCTTTCTGGAGCATCTATTAATTAAATAAACACCGGTTTATTGGTGATGTTGCCTTTAGGTTAATTATTGCGAAATTCTTTTTAAAAGCTTTGCCCGGGTTTTCGAAAACATACAATACAAAATAGCCCCGACACGCGGGCTAAGCTCGATAACTCAACACACGCTCTACCCTTGGAGCCTTTCTTATTCCGATACATAAATATATACCTCATAACATATAGTCCACTTCCGTAGTACGAAAAGTTTATAGATATATATATATATACAGTATAAATCAAGATATTAGAGACATAAAAATATCACTGCCCATCAACAGTATTATAAGCCATGGGGTTTTGGTTATTGCACGAGCAGGATTTAACATTGTTGGCAAAGCAAGGAATACAATGATTTGGGAGAAGAAGTACAAGGTTGGAAAGCTCGCGATTATGGATTGAAAACTTATTTAACACATTTCATATATTTAAAATAAATATACTCTGAACAATAGAGTATGCATAGTAAACTTGCCTCTGATCCTTAGCAGAAACCGCGAATAAACCTTTCGCACTCCGTCCAAGAAATTCCCTGGAGGTAACTTACCTTTCTTTATACGGCACCTCGATTTTCCCTTTTTAGTTGCACGTCGCTCCAATTTGATTTCGCCCTAATGGTACTGAAATGGTTACGAGTACGTGTCAGTCATACCACGTATATCGAGTAGACACAACTCGGGATTATCACTAAATAACATAAAGTCAAACTATAGGTGTCCTCCCTATAGTTGACTATCCTATTACCACTTAATGTACATAACACCTTATAACCATTTAATAGACTTGAACCAACTTAATACATAGATAATATTCAAAACACAATCAATCCTCGATAAAGACACATAATATACAATTAATCCTCAAGACACCTCTAACCCATGAATTAGCACATAACTCCTCAAGACAACAATTAATCCTTGAAACAATTTACTTAGCACATTTTCACATAAACAATTAACCCTCAAACATGCCTTTAAATAATTAAAATCAAATAAGTTAAATAAATTAAAACGCAGGGGATTTTTAGAAAATTTCGGCATGTAGTATTCGTTTATCGGACTATGGGCTCAGCCCCTCCATGCCAATAAAACAATTTATAACCCTGCTTTTGATAAAATAAAAGCTGCCTCAACTTGCAGCAACATAAAAGTAAACATATAAGAAAAGTACCCGCCCAGACATGCGGCAACTAGCACATAATGAAAAGTACCCGCCCAGACATGCGGCAACTAGCACATAAGGAAAAGTATCCGCCCAGACATGCGGCACCTCAACATTTAAGGAAAGTAAACTAAGTTTATCCACATTTAAGCCAACACCACGTAGTTGGCACTTATGACTTCTAACAATTACTACGACCCGACTTATACCATTTAGCACATAAACATTTACCGATAAGCCAACTCTTATAACTATACCTCATATGACAATAACAATTAGCACTTAGCACTTAGCACTTAGCACTTAACAATTTAAAAATTACAATTTGGAAACTAACAATTAGCAGTTAGCACTTAACAATTACTTGACAACTAACCCAAACATATTATCCGACAACTAATAGTTACTCACTAACAATTAACAGTTAGCCATTTAACAATTAACAAACACTAACCCGAACCTTTAATCAGACTCATAATTAAACTCAACACTTATAATTACAAACATGCCTTCCGAATTAAATATCGGAAATTCAACCAATAATCATAATCTTACAATTTTAGTCTAATTATACCCATTACCACATTAAGCTTTCCATTTAAACTAATTAAACCACCATAATTAACCTCGTAATTTAAACTAATTAAATTACATCAACTACATAATTATATCACATTTAAATCTAATTTAATTACCACAACTTACAACTAATTAAATTACAACCATTAATCTATATCAAAATGTACCAATAATTTAATACGAAACTTAAATAAATAAAATGCGAAATTATACCATTCCGATTCCGATTCGACTCGCCCGAAAATCAAACCACCGGAAAAACAATCTCCCCCACCTCTCTCTCTCTCTCTCTCTCTCTCTCTCTCTCTCTCTCTCTCTCTCTCTCTCCTGCGTTTCGCGCACCTCCACCAGCGCCTCCCCTTCGCCGGAGCCAGCCACCGACGCCGCCTCCGTCTCCGGCCGGTCGGACCTCCGCCGCGCGCCTGCTCCTCCCTCTTCCTGTCTTCACTCCACGCCACACACACCAGCACACACTAACTATACACACACTCGATTGTATATATATATATGTATGTATAATCTCAAATCCCCATTTTAATCCTTCATCTCCCCTTTCTTCCCTTTTTCCCGCTGGTTCTCTCCCCTTCCGATCTGTTTCCCCCCCCCCCTTTTTCTTTTCTGCGGCTGTGTGTATACGTATGTATGAATATGTGCTGTGTGTGTATGTTTTAACCCTAGTGGGCTCAAGCCCAACACTATTCAAAAGCCATACATTTAAACACTACACACTTTAAATAATATTTGGAGTAAATAAATCTAATTTGTAAAAATAAAATTTCTAGCATAATTAAATACTAGAATATTTTTAAAGACTTTTGGAGAAAGAATCGGAATTAAATCTAAATTTTCTAAATTGATATGCATTTTACAAATATTAATAATTTATAAAAACAAATCATAAAAATAATAATTGTGATTCATAAATCACAATTTACAGGGCTTTATAAAAATACTACAAACATTACTGTTTCAGTAAAATCTCAAATTCTTGATTTCATATATTAATCAAGTAATTTCTACAAATCCTCAAATAATTAAAATAAACATTTTCAAAGGATTTTAAAATCTCTAAATTATTCAATAATTTAAAATAAAATCTTTACTGAATAATTTCACATTCCAAAATTAAATCTTTATCCAAATAATTTATTGACTCGAGATATCTACTCGGTCCATAAAATTTTTAAAAGGGTCCCGGTTCCACTTAACCGAAAATAATTAAATAATTACAAAAAAAAATAAAAAAAAATTCCTCATCATTTTAGGAAAAACATTATTATTATTGAAATAATAATAAAATCATTTCTTGAAAAATCTGGGTTATTACAGTCTACCCTCCTTAAAAGGATTCCGTCCACGGAATCAGCTAAGGCCACTACTGGGATTCCTTAACTCTTTTATCATCAACACTTATTCTGCAAAACAGGAGATAGTGTCTCTTCGTAAACAACTTCTCCAATATCTCAATTCAAACCTCGATTCTCTATCTGACACTATTATCGCTGGAGTCTTATAACCCACCATTATTCCTTTCACATATACGTCTTGCCCAACCTTCCATTATCATACTATCCTTGAGAGAGAGTTCACTAATTCTATTCACATAACACTTTTGAGAGAGAGAACGAACCAATTCTAGCTATACCTCACTGATATTCTATTCGTGTTGGAATTCGCTCCTGCTCTTGGCTATTCCGTTGCGAATCTAGTTTTGATCAGCAAATTTATGACTTGGCAGACCTGGTTGGTATCCCCTTCAAATTTATTAGAGATAATAAGAATAATGGAGCTTTGAAAAGATACCTGTCATATCAAGGCAATTGTCACACACTGGTGATCATAAGGTTATGAGTGTTAAAGTCAACCTTATTTGAAATGAGAGAATTTACTGAGAGATCAATATGATCATAAGAACTCACGTTGCGTGTCTCAGTTAAGACATTACTAAAGGTAGTTAGCCTTCTTGTATTTCACAACTCACAAGTGACGGCGTCCCGTCAGACTTCTATCACACAGACAGATAGCCCTTGCGTCCCCTATAAGTATAGGGTTGTTCGTCTCAGTGGAAGCTGAGAAGTATGAAAGCAATTCGAAGTGAAGATAATAATTATCGTCTTTCGACAAACAATTCTCAAGTAGACACCCTGGATAAAATTGATCAGATTCCAAGGTGCAATTTCCAAGGAAAAGGATAACCAGAAAGATACTGGTATACAACAAGCAAGTGGTGCTATAGCACCATAGGATTATCCAATATTTGAAGAAAAGTGGGAATTTGAAATAACATCATTCAACAGGGCTTCAGAAATCTGAAGGTAGGAAAAATGACAGCTTCTGGCACAATCGAAATTAAATATGGTTTAACACGAGTATTGAAGAACAACTTCGAAGAGGGAGTATATTCTTTATCAGAATTCTCTCTTGGGGAGATGTCAGGATAGATAATGGATTAGGGAGGTAATCAAAACAATTTACACATGGGGAGATGTCAAATAATTCATATATTGGGGAGGTAATTAAAATAATTTATGCACGGGGATGTGTCAAATAATTCGTCGATTGGGGAGGTAATAAACATAAGTTACGAATGGGGAGATATCAAATAATTCAGACTGGGGAAGCAATCAAAATGATTCATAATTGGGGAGGGTAATGCCAAGGTCTCTACGGATGCCTTTCATGCCGGCTCCTCTGACGGATAATTGTTCGATTATAGCGCTCTTCCTTTCCACGCACACCCTAAGGCGCTCGATAACCGACATCATCATCGACTCGTAATAGTCGCTAGAGATTCAACCGTCGGCATTTCACGATATTAAGGAGTTCTATTCGACTCGGCGCAAGCATCTCACGCAAGCGTTCTATTCTTTAACTAGGCTTCGATACCGGTGTCACCCCTAGCAACGACAAATTCCACGTGTCGAATGGGCGATATTCTGGAACATTGCTGGAGATACATACTTAGATCCAGTCACCATTATAACCGTATTTATACCACATGTTCCTGTCCTCATGACAATTCTGTGTGCAACTTAAGCTTATCTCTTTTCGGCATAACAACCTTCGTACTAGTCTCTCTCAGACTTTCTCGGTCCGTCTTGGTTCTTAAGATATATCTCGTCTTTATTGACAAACCTCAACTTTGCCATAATACTAGATGTCATCTTTCTATCATTCGCCATCATATTGAAATTTCCTATCATTCGGGGAATACATAACTTTTTCCATGAATCCCCTAAAATCATCTTAAATTTAGGCCTCGGGCGCTCTATGCCCCTGCCAACCAACACTTGTCTCTAAGAGTTCTTTAGCAGACATCCATCACCACAAGAAGTGAAGTCTGTATCCACATATTCCTCAAAATCTTATCTTAATCATTGGTACTATATCCAATAGTCCAACAGGAACTCTACATGAGTTCTGACGTTCTCACATAACTATACACACTCCTACTCACTCTCGTTTCTAGTTTACTATAACCTAAGCTCTGATACCATTTCTGTAACGCCCCAAATCCGGGGTCAGGGATTTGGTCGTCACGCGGAAACCCTTAACATCAAATCACCTGTTTAACAATATTAAACCATCTGTAATCATTAAAATTGAAATATAACTCTGCGACCCCAACCACCAAGCATCTTTTAGGTCATAGGGCTAGAAACAAGAACTAAAATCTTTACATCTTCATTACACCCATTTTATTACATCGCACTATGTCTTACAAATCTTATACTACTAGTATAGCTTCGTTGGGAAGTACACCAGCAACTAGTACTACTCAATACAAAATAATATATATTACACATCCATACACTTATATATAACTTACTCCAACTATCTATGTTCTGGATCATAGCATCTTCACAAGGGCGTACTGCCTGCTTCTCCTGATCCATGCAGATAAGCCTCAATCATCTACCTTCCTCTGAAAGGTTAATATTTAAAACAAGCAAGTATGAGCGAAAGAATTGCCCAGCAAGTATTAATAGAGCACAACAATATATATCAATTATACACATGGAGTTTTCGAAATATAACGATACTTAATATCAATTTCGAAATATTTACAATAATGAAACCTCAGTAGAGAAAATATGACGTTTAACGCAACATCCAATGAGCAGATAAGTTTATAATAACCATAGTAATCCTCATATCTTAGCGAAATAGTGTACACTACAGTATTACTAATCTTTTAGAAGGCTTTTCAAAATACGCAGTTCAATATGCTGCTAAGACAGTTGCTTATCGTCATATACAAACCAACCATTAGAAGATCTCATTTTTTTAGTATTTCTCAATCTGAAAGTATATACATATAAGTTTGTCATTTCCATCAAACACCTTACAGAACAACATCATGTACCGGGTATAAGTTCTTTAACCACTTGATAAGTCTAAACTCAGAAATAACTGATAGGAAGAGAGTCAAAGCTCTTAAAGCAAAACATTTGGGATTTAACATCAATAACCGATGAACCATTCATCTTTTGAATAATTGCAAAAGTGCACAAGTACGTGCCATTATTGTTAGAATAATCTTGCAGTTCTAGATACTGCATGAATTCATCATCTTTCAAAATTGAAAACAACACTATCGGCTACTTGGCACTTAGGCCTAAGAAGCAGTGTTTGAGTATTTTTCCAAAGTGGAGGATGGGACTTAAAGAAAACATAAAAACCTGACAAGGATTGACGATGATCAGTCGCCACATCCAAGTCCAATAATCCGCGGGTCTTCTCTACCGGTAGAAGGATAGAAACTACATCCGTAACTATCCCTGGGTGAAAACTACATCCGTAATCACCCTCGATGAAAACTACATCCGTAATCATCCTTCGGCAACACCTGGGCCGGAATAATAATTGATGGACCGCCTGGCTCACGGCCGCTTACACATCCCGGGAATCGTTCGTCAACGATTCCCACACCTGCCAGAGTCCCCTTTTTCTTTTCTTTTCAAAAAAATCATTTTTGATAGAAAATTTGAGTAGTTGAAGTTCGACCTCAGTCGACCGATAATTCTTGAAAAACGAGCAAGAGAGTAAAATCTGAACCGGGGTTTTCGAAAATGTTTTGAGTTCAAAAGAGTTCAAGTATAGATATACACTTGTACCGATATCAATCTCGACACAGGATTTTGTGATCACACATGGAAAATGGTACGCATAAAGCTTGTAACCACAACAGGGTAATTCCGTATATATATAAGTTCTTGAAAAGTAACTTACCTAGATAGATTCAAAATATAATATTTTAAATGACTATGAAAGTCCTTAGACAACCTTTAAATGGTGTTTTATAACCTTCAAAACACTTAGAGTATTTAATAAATATTTGACTACTATGTAACAAATAATAAATATTCAATAATCCCTTTTTCAAAGAATACTCAAATTAACATTCATTTATTAAGTAATATTCAAATAATACTTACTATTAATACTGGAATATTTAATAACCTCAAAACACCCAAATACAACTCTTGGAATGTTTCTAATCAAAATCAAGACACAATCTGTCCAGCAGTCTCCAAACTTTAGCCACTTTATCAAATAACTACTACTGTCTCTCGGTCAATAAGAAATAATTAATAAGCATTCAAGTAACATATACCGACATCAATCTAGCTGGTTTAAGCTGAAAGTATCCAATTTATAACCATTGGAATATCTTTAATCCGTATTGAAAATAAAATATCTCCGATAAATAATATACTAGATAGAATCACTCCATTAAATTGTTTTATTATTTCTCCGGGACAAAGTGATTTTAAGAAAGCGTTTTGAAAATGATATTCATCTAATTAAATAAATTTAATTAGGCGAATGAGGTTTATTTAATTAGTAAATGCTTTCTGGAGCATCTATTAATTAAATAAACACCGGTTTATTGGTGATGTTGCCTTTAGGTTAATTATTGCGAAATTCTTTTTAAAAGCTTTGCCCGGGTTTTCGAAAACATACAATACAAAATAGCCCCGACACGCGGGCTAAGCTCGATAACTCAACACACGCTCTACCCTTGGAGCCTTTCTTATTCCGATACATAAATATATACCTCATAACATATAGTCCACTTCCGTAGTACGAAAAGTTTATAGATATATATATATATACAGTATAAATCAAGATATTAGAGACATAAAAATATCACTGCCCATCAACAGTATTATAAGCCATGGGGTTTTGGTTATTGCACGAGCAGGATTTAACATTGTTGGCAAAGCAAGGAATACAATGATTTGGGAGAAGAAGTACAAGGTTGGAAAGCTCGCGATTATGGATTGAAAACTTATTTAACACATTTCATATATTTAAAATAAATATACTCTGAACAATAGAGTATGCATAGTAAACTTGCCTCTGATCCTTAGCAGAAACCGCGAATAAACCTTTCGCACTCCGTCCAAGAAATTCCCTGGAGGTAACTTACCTTTCTTTATACGGCACCTCGATTTTCCCTTTTTAGTTGCACGTCGCTCCAATTTGATTTCGCCCTAATGGTACTGAAATGGTTACGAGTACGTGTCAGTCATACCACGTATATCGAGTAGACACAACTCGGGATTATCACTAAATAACATAAAGTCAAACTATAGGTGTCCTCCCTATAGTTGACTATCCTATTACCACTTAATGTACATAACACCTTATAACCATTTAATAGACTTGAACCAACTTAATACATAGATAATATTCAAAACACAATCAATCCTCGATAAAGACACATAATATACAATTAATCCTCAAGACACCTCTAACCCATGAATTAGCACATAACTCCTCAAGACAACAATTAATCCTTGAAACAATTTACTTAGCACATTTTCACATAAACAATTAACCCTCAAACATGCCTTTAAATAATTAAAATCAAATAAGTTAAATAAATTAAAACGCAGGGGATTTTTAGAAAATTTCGGCATGTAGTATTCGTTTATCGGACTATGGGCTCAGCCCCTCCATGCCAATAAAACAATTTATAACCCTGCTTTTGATAAAATAAAAGCTGCCTCAACTTGCAGCAACATAAAAGTAAACATATAAGAAAAGTACCCGCCCAGACATGCGGCAACTAGCACATAATGAAAAGTACCCGCCCAGACATGCGGCAACTAGCACATAAGGAAAAGTATCCGCCCAGACATGCGGCACCTCAACATTTAAGGAAAGTAAACTAAGTTTATCCACATTTAAGCCAACACCACGTAGTTGGCACTTATGACTTCTAACAATTACTACGACCCGACTTATACCATTTAGCACATAAACATTTACCGATAAGCCAACTCTTATAACTATACCTCATATGACAATAACAATTAGCACTTAGCACTTAGCACTTAGCACTTAACAATTTAAAAATTACAATTTGGAAACTAACAATTAGCAGTTAGCACTTAACAATTACTTGACAACTAACCCAAACATATTATCCGACAACTAATAGTTACTCACTAACAATTAACAGTTAGCCATTTAACAATTAACAAACACTAACCCGAACCTTTAATCAGACTCATAATTAAACTCAACACTTATAATTACAAACATGCCTTCCGAATTAAATATCGGAAATTCAACCAATAATCATAATCTTACAATTTTAGTCTAATTATACCCATTACCACATTAAGCTTTCCATTTAAACTAATTAAACCACCATAATTAACCTCGTAATTTAAACTAATTAAATTACATCAACTACATAATTATATCACATTTAAATCTAATTTAATTACCACAACTTACAACTAATTAAATTACAACCATTAATCTATATCAAAATGTACCAATAATTTAATACGAAACTTAAATAAATAAAATGCGAAATTATACCATTCCGATTCCGATTCGACTCGCCCGAAAATCAAACCACCGGAAAAACAATCTCCCACACCTCTCTCTCTCTCTCTCTCTCTCTCTCTCTCTCTCTCTCTCTCTCTCTCTCTCTCCTGCGTTTCGCGCACCTCCACCAGCGCCTCCCCTTCGCCGGAGCCAGCCACCGACGCCGCCTCCGTCTCCGGCCGGTCGGACCTCCGCCGCGCGCCTGCTCCTCCCTCTTCCTGTCTTCACTCCACGCCACACACACCAGCACACACTAACTATACACACACTCGATTGTATATATATATATGTATGTATAATCTCAAATCCCCATTTTAATCCTTCATCTCCCCTTTCTTCCCTTTTTCCCGCTGGTTCTCTCCCCTTCCGATCTGTTTCCCCCCCCCCCCTTTTTCTTTTCTGCGGCTGTGTGTATACGTATGTATGAATATGTGCTGTGTGTGTATGTTTTAACCCTAGTGGGCTCAAGCCCAACACTATTCAAAAGCCATACATTTAAACACTACACACTTTAAATAATATTTGGAGTAAATAAATCTAATTTGTAAAAATAAAATTTCTAGCATAATTAAATACTAGAATATTTTTAAAGACTTTTGGAGAAAGAATCGGAATTAAATCTAAATTTTCTAAATTGATATGCATTTTACAAATATTAATAATTTATAAAAACAAATCATAAAAATAATAATTGTGATTCATAAATCACAATTTACAGGGCTTTATAAAAATACTACAAACATTACTGTTTCAGTAAAATCTCAAATTCTTGATTTTATATATTAATCAAGTAATTTCTACAAATCCTCAAATAATTAAAATAAACATTTTCAAAGGATTTTAAAATCTCTAAATTATTCAATAATTTAAAATAAAATCTTTACTGAATAATTTCACATTCCAAAATTAAATCTTTATCCAAATAATTTATTGACTCGAGATATCTACTCGGTCCATAAAATTTTTAAAAGGGTCCCGGTTCCACTTAACCGAAAATAATTAAATAATTACATAAAAAAATAAAAAAAAATTCCTCATCATTTTAGGAAAAACATTATTATTATTGAAATAATAATAAAATCATTTCTTGAAAAATCTGGGTTATTACACTCCCTGCAACCACTGTGGTAGTTATGGATTGCTTTTGACCACCAGGAGTAGTAATGTGCACAATTGGTAGAGTAACAACTGGCAGTGAGGTAGGAGTAGGAGGCTCATCAACTTTGGATTTGCCTTTGCCTGGCACATTGGTTGTAGATTGTGCTCTGTGATGACCACCCTCATTTATCTGTATGCCCTTCTCCTTAGGTTTCTCCCCCTTTGGATTTGAGTTTCTAGACCTTTTCTCCCCCTTAGGCTTGTTGTCAGGCACAGAGGCTGTAGAAATCACCTGTGGGTTGAAAGATTCTTCAGGTAGAGGGAGACCCATGTGCTTCATCATTGCAGCCAACATGGAATGCTGATGCATAAGAACATTAGCTGTGGTGGTTGCTTGAGTGTCCAACTGATCATGGAGAAGGGCAACCTTGTCTGTAAGGTGAGCATTTGACTCAGTGAGAGTTGCCACCTCCTTTTCAAGAGTGTTCACCTTAGTGAATAGCTCATTTGCCTTGAAACCAGACAAAGATTGATCCTGCAGCCTCTTCACTTCATACTTAGACAGTTCATGCACAGGGACTTCAGTCACTAGCCTATCTCCATAAAGATTCTTGAACATTGTCCTCAGCATGGCATTGGCCTCTGTAGTCTGGTCAGATAGATTTTGAAATCTGCTTCCTAGGCCTGTGACTGTATCTTTGAGGAGGGCTAGGCCATTGTCCATCTTTGTGCAGGTGGTGTTGCAGTGTTTGAGATCTTTGACCACACTGTCTAGTTGAGGAAATTTAGCATCAAAGGCCCTCTTGACTTCTGCTACTGAAGTGGCTGTCTTGTCACACACCCTGTTGACTTCAGTTTTGACTCCCTTGCCAAGATAGTGTAAAGCCTTGAGGAAACCCTTGTAGGAATCATTTACAGCTTCATACACTTCACCAGGAGACAGGGATTTTGCATTGGAGCCCAGTGAAGTGATGTATTCTTCTCTAAGATATTGAAGTGCTTCACTGAGAGTTACATCATTCTTTCCTTGCAGCCAGGCATCTACATTGCCATCTCTCTCAGCATCATCAGTAATCTTGGCCTTCTGCATCTCCACATCATCCCTATGGCATAGTAGGATGGCCTCATAGTCTGGATTAGGGATATTGGAGGTGACAAGGTTCTGAGCTATCTTTACAAACTCAGGAATCTGATCCACAATTAAGCTTTGAAGTGCTTCAACCGTCAATGTTTGTGGAACAGACCCTGATCCTGAAGCACTGTCATGTTGCACAGGCTTCAGCCATTGTGACATAAAGTCAGAGCTAGAGCTAGGCAAGCTAGACTCCTCAGTTACAGATGCAACTTCTGTAACCGGATGGATTGACTCTACTACTGGTGTCTCCACAGGAGTGGGATGAGTTACACCAGTAGTTGACACAGGCACAGAGTCTCTAGTAAAAACTAGTGAAGCCTCTGTGGTTGTGATGGTGTCATTAGGATATGCCCCAGCATGCATTCCCTCACCATCTAAATGTGGGTCCTGGGTGGTGAGCAAAGTGTCATGCACTAAGTCACTTGAAATTATCGGCTCATCAAGAGAAAAGAATTCTTGATGATCAATGCCTTGCATCTCAGTTGCCTGAGTTGCAGGTTCCAAAGAAATTTCAGTGTTAGATTCTGGAAGAGAAGTGTGTTGTAGAGTAGATTTTGGCAACTCCCCCTGAGAAATAGAGGGAGTTTCAAGTGTGATGTGCTCTCCACTCAGTGTAGTGCCAGCCTTATCACTCCCATGTGCTGACTCAATACAAGGAGGTGCATTAGGGAGGATGCTTGATTCTATAGATGCACCCTGTTGAGAGGATACATCTAGTGAGCTGTTTGCCCCTGATTTTACAACTTCAGTCATTTGTGTGACTGAAGAGGTGGTCTTAGTTTTCTTCCTCTGTGGTCTCTGTAAGGGTGACTCAGGTTCCTCACTTTCTAGACCTAATTCAACAGCTAATGCTGCTTCAGATAGGATATTTAATGGTGCAGACATTACTTCCTTTCTCTTCTTTTTACTAACATCACCCTTTTGAGAGGATGATGCAGTTGGCTCAGTATTTGGTAGAGTGTTTGGTTGAGAGGGTTGGTTAGCACTCCCTGGGTTAGCATTTTGTTCTACTTGCTTGGGCTGTGCTAACTTAGATTTTGCATCAAATGTTGGCATGTTGTGGGGATAAGTTCTAAAAAAACTCTCCATATGGGGAGTTATGTTCAGTCTTACATCCACATCATTCCTAGTCTCCAAATTACCAAAAATGAGTTTGGTCATGGACTTAGGATAGCCTATTCTATTTTTATCAATCCCAGGCAATTCAATCAATGAAGCATTCTTAAAATTAAGTACAGATTGAATAAAGCGAGGGAAGAAAATATCAGTACCTCTCTTGGTTGTGTTCTTACCAAGTCTTCCATATAGTTCTTGGAGGATGATTTGGCCAACATCTATCTTCTTTCCATAGGCCAATGCATAGCCAATTTGCTGCACAGGTGCACTGATTTGATCAAAGCTCGATTTCCTGGCAGTGAAGACTTGAAGAAGAGTTGCAAACACATAGCTCCACTCCTTTCTCAGATTCTTTCTGTTTAGCTTTCCAAGATTGATCTCATCTGAGTAGTTGATGAACTCAAAGAATTCCTCTAACTCTGCATTAGTGGCCAGTCTGTCAAATGACTATTGTTGTAGGCCCAGTGCTTGATTCATGTCTGCAGGAGTGATAGTGATTTCCTTATCTTGAATCTTGCAGTAGATGATGTATGAGGTGATTGCGTTTTCCAGGGCTACAACCTCCACAATAGCAGTACCCCAAAACTGTTCCAGGATATCTAGATACAGAGTTGGGTTGGCAGAGAGGGCATCCTTGATGTATGACTCAGCCATCCATTTCACAAAGCACTTGAAATTGGCATTGGGTGATTCAACATCACTAGTGAGAGCGATGAAGTTGGTGTTGAACTTTACTGTTGCCATTTGTGTAGAAGAGAGGAAAGAAATTGAAGGTTGAAGAAGAAATTTGGCTTTTCGTAGATAGGGTTTCAGGGGTTTAGAGAGTGTAGATGCTTGAGAAATCGAATGAAATGAATCGAATAGATGTGGAATTGTATAAGTATGAAGTACTGGAATTGTCGATTAGAAGTATGTTTTGTATCGACAAGCCAGTCATTCGAGAAGTAGAAAACAACTATTCGAGAAGTCAAGAAAGGCTTAATCGATAACTCAAGCGGATAGAAACTCACAGCTGGCGGTTATCTAACTCAGAAATAATTCTAAATTAAATAAAATGTGTTTTTATGAGTGAATTAAACTTTTAGACAAGAGTCCAAAATCGGTTAAAATTCAGCGAGAATTCAGCCTTTTCAAATGATTCGAGAACTCAAATATAGTGTTCGAGAACTCAATCATTCGAGAACTCAGTTACTACATTCGAGAAGTCAAGAATACCTCTATTCGATATCTCAGAAAGACTCTATTCGAGAACTCAAGAGTACTCTAATGAGACTTGTTAGAGATGTCGAATAGTGAATCATTCGAGAAGTCTGACTTATCGAACTATACCCATCACTCATAAAAATTTGATTTTCACTATCTTTTAAAATTTACCAGACATATTCATTGAAGAATATCCTAGCAAATTAAATAGTGATTTTCTCAAAATTTCATAGAAATTTTAAGTTAATAGAAATATGATTTTCAACATATGCAACAGATTTGAAATATTTATAAATCATATTTCAGCCAACACTTACTCCAAGAATATTGAGAATTTAGATAAAGTAAGTGTTTACTGCTGCAACAATCTAGATGCTGTATTCACTTAGCCAGAGTCTGAAGAATTCAGCATTCCAATCTCACTTACCAACCTTGTGAAGGTGGCTTCATCTAATGGCTTAGTGAATATATCAGCTAGTTGTTTATCTGTAGAGACATAATGCAACTCAATGGTTCCATTAGTTGCATGTTCTCTTATGAAATGATATCTGATGTCAATGTGCTTTGTTCTATAATGATTGACAGGATTGGCAACTATAGAGATTGCACTTGTGTTGTCACACATGATTGGAATTCTTTCCAACACAAGTCCATAATCTCTAAGTTGATTTCTAATCCAAAGCACTTGAGCACAGCAACTTCCAGCAGCTATGTATTCAGCCTCAGCTGTAGAAGTTGACACAGATTGTTGCTTCTTGCTATACCAAGAAACTAACCTTTGTCCAAGAAACTGGTAGCTTCCTGAGGTGCTTTTCCTATCCACTCTGCATCCAGCATAATCAACATCAGAATAACCAACCAGATTGAACCCTGTGTCCTTAGGATACCATAAGCCCAAGTTTGGAGTGCCCTTCAGATATCTAAAGATCCTTTTTATTGCAATCAAATGTGATTCCTTTGGATTTGACTGAAATCTAGCACATAGACATGTAGCAAACATGATGTCTGGCCTACATGCAGTGAGGTAGAGTAGAGAACCAACCATGCCTCTGTAGACTGAGATATCTACTTTCTTGCCTTTAGCATCTTCATCCAACTTAGTTGCAGTGGCCATGGGTGTCTTTGCAGGTGAGCAGTCTTCCAAGTCAAACTTCTTCAATAGATCCTTGATGTATTTGGTCTGACTGATAAAGATACCATCCTTCCTTTGACTAACTTGCAACCCAAGAAAGAATGTCAACTCTCCCATCATACTCATCTCATATCTGCTCTGCATGAGTTTGGAAAATTTCTCACATAGCTTCTCATTTGTAGACCCAAAAATGATATCATCCACATAAATTTGGACTAGGATAATATCATCACCATGCTTCTTGTAAAACAGTGTCTTGTCCAATGTGCTTCTAGTGAATTGATTTTCAAGAAGAAATTGTGATAAAGTATCATACCATGCTCTTGGAGCCTGCTTAAGTCCATACAGTGCCTTAAGCAATCTGTAGACAAATTCTGGGAAATGTGGATCCTCAAAGCCAGGTGGTTGTTGCACATAAACCTCTTCTTCCAACTCTCCATTTAGAAATGCACTCTTGACATCCATTTGATAAACTTTAAAGTTTGAATGAGCAGCAAATGCCAAGAATATTCTGATGGCTTCCAATCTAGCAACAGGGGCAAATGTCTCATCATAATCAATGCCTTCCTGTTGTGAGTATCCTTTTGCAACCAGCCTTGCTTTGTTTCTTATTATTACACCATCTTCATCCATCTTATTCTTCAGAACCCATTTTGTTCCAACAATGGTTCTATTCTTTGGTGCATGCACAAGTTCCCATACTTTGTTCCTTTCAAATTGATTCAACTCTTCTTGCATAGCAATAATCCAATCTGGATCCAACAGTGCATCATCAAGTTTCTTAGGCTCAACTTGTGATAGAAAACATCCATAGAGGCACTCATTTTGAGTTGCTCTCCTAGTCCTTACTCCTGCATTAGGATCTCCAATGATTTGCTCTGCAGTGTGTGATCTATCCCATTTCCTCGAGTGTTCAGCCCGACTTCTCATTCTTGATGTTGCTTCATCATCCACATCATGGTCATCCTCATTTCCTCCCCCTGTGAAGTTGCCATTACTCACAGGTGTGTCTTGGATGCTTGTTTCTCCACTATCGATTGGCACAAATTCTTCTCTTGTATCATTATTCACTTGAGTTTGTTGAACTTGAGTTTCAACTCCAGTTTCAATCTCTTCATCAGAATCATCTAGATTATCAAACCTCAATGGATCTTTGTCTTCATCATTGGCTTCTTCTAGTCCAGGTAGTTTGCTGTCATCAAATGTTACATCTGTGCTTTCCATAACTTTCTTTTGACTGATGACATAAACCTTGTATGCAATTCTTTCCATGGAATAGCCAAGAAAAATTTCTTCAAATGCTTTTGCATCAAATTTTCCAACATATTAAGAATTATCCTTTAGTACAAAGCATTTGCTTCCAAAAGTATGAACATACTTTAGAGTAGGCTTCTTTCCAGTCATCAAGTTGTAAGGTGTCTTTCCAGTGTTTTTGTTGATGAGGGTTCTGTTCTGAATGTAGCATGCAGTACTCACAGCCTCAGCCCAAAAACATGTAGGCATTTTTGCATCAAGTAACATTGTTCTAGCAGCCTCAATTAGAGTTCTATTCTTTCTCTCAACAACTCCATTTTGTTGTGGAGTCCTTGGAGCTGAGAATTGCTGAGAAATACCATTCTCTTTACAGAATGCTTCGAGTATGGCATTTCTGAACTCTGTTCCATTATCACTTCTCAGTGCAATCACACTTGCATTGTTTGCCTTTGCTTCCTTCTCAACTTTCTTTATATGCTCAATAATTACTTGTGGAGCCTCATCTTTTGATGCCAGAAATTCCACCCATGTATACCTTGAAAAATCATCAACCATTACCAGGGCATACTTCTTTCTTCCAAGTGACATATTGTTGACAGGCCCAAACAAATCCATATGAATGAGTTGTAATGGCTTGGTTATTGATGTCACTGTCTTTGACTTGTGGCTTGATCTTTTCATTTTTCCCTTTTGACAAGCCTCACACACTCCTTCTTGGCAGAATTCAAGTGTGGGCATGCCTCTCACTAACTCTCTTTTGACTAGAGAATTAATGGCCTTGAAGTTCAGGTGTGATAGTTTCTTGTGCCACAACCAACAATCTTCATTTGATGCTTTTGAGTAAAAGCAACAAATTTTGTCCTTGTTTGCAGAGTCCATATTGGCTACAAACAGGCTTCCCTTCCTCACTCCAGATAGAGCAAAATCACCAGTCTTCTTGTGGGTGATCAAACATTCATCTTTGTCAAAATTCACTTTGAATCCTCTATCAGTAAACTGACCAACACTTAGCAGATTATGCTTGAGCCCCTTGACTAGTGCTACATCTTCAATGATGACATTACCAACTTTCAGCTTGCCATATCCCAATGTGTTACCCATGCTGTCATCTCCAAAAGCAACCATTGGGCCAGCCTTTTCCTCATACTATAGCAGGGCCATATCACCAGTCATATGATTTGAGCATCCACTGTCCAAAATCCACATGACCTTCTTTTCACTTTCTTTGCCCTGCAGACACAAAGGTATTACTTTTCCTTTGGTACCCAAACAAGTTTGGGTCCATGTGACTTAGAAACAGTTTTATCATAAACAACATGCTTGTCAACTTTCTTAGTGTTAGTCTTCTTGTCACTGTTGGAAGTCTTAGAACCTGAAGTTTCAGACTTAGGTGACAGAGGTACCTTCCTAGCTTTAGGAGGACTTGAAGACTTTGACCTTGTGTAGTGTGTGTGAGAATTGTGACTGATACAACCATCAATGAATTGCCTTCTTAAATTAAAACAACTAGTCATAACATTCATATTGCATGGCATACAGTCAAATTTATCACAAAAAGGTGCATCTCTATGACTTAGAGACATAGAACAATCATAGAAAGGTTTAGACACACTACCAACAGGTTTCTTGCATGCATGAGTTAAATGATTGGTACTGAAACAGTTCTGACAAGTTTTCCTAGGGGCATTAGGCATATAAGCATAGTTGTTATCCTTGTTAATCCCTAACTTGCCATTTCTGTTCTGTTTCTTCTTAGTCACTTTCTTTTCTGATTCACTCTTCCCAGCTGAGACAAACTTAACAAACTTCTTAGGTCTTGGCCTATCAACTACTGGTTCCTTGGTCTTTGACTTGACACTCTCACTCTTAAAGGATGCTTGTTGTTCACTAGATTGTGCCTCATCCTCATCATTCAACATTTGTTTGATGAGTAAGGCTTCCTCATCAATTTCAAATGTTGATTCCTTAAAAATTGGATTTTCAGTCTTTTTCAATATGTGAGGCACTTTCTCATGAACAGCTGTGTCCTCTTCAATGACAGCATAGCCTTTCCTCTGTTTGAGAGAGTCATAGTCAAGTCCAATAGCTGCTTTGGGTTTAGCTTCAATTTTCTCACAGTAGGATTGCACTAGACCAGATGATTTCTTGAAAGTTTTCAGTTTGAATTCATTTTCAGCTAATTCATCCCTAAGAGCCTTCTCTACTTGACTAGCACATAAAACCTTGTTCTGCAGATATTCAACTTCTTTCTTAAGGTTTTCTATTTGCATAGCAGTTAGCTCAAGTTCCTCATTCTTTTTGGTTAATATTTCATTTCTAGTAGACAGTTTAGCAATCTCCTCATTAGCAGCAGTCATACTAGTATGAATATTAAACATTTCAACAGATAGTTGTTCGATCATGCATTTATACTCAGAAACAGACATGTCTATAGTAGTGAGAGATGGTACCTGAGAATCAGATGGAGATGAGTCATCCTTGGAGTTGGCCATCAAGGCATAATTGCAGAATTCTTGTTCCTCTCCATCACTCTCAGAATCATCCCAACACTTCCCTTCAGCTATGTAGGCCTTACCTTGTGTCTGCTTTTTCAGAAGGGCCTCATACTTAGCTTCGAGCTCAAGATAATCTTTATCCTTCTTTTTAGGCTTCTTGCATTCACTGGCAAAATGCCCTAGGTCATTGCATCTATAGCACCTTACAGATGACCTATCCACATAACTGGTTTTGAATTTATTTCTGTTTGGTTTCACAGGTGCCTTGTTCTTGTTGACTGAATGGTTTTGAGGTTTGGGTTTGAAGGGTTGATTTCTTTTAAATCTGATGTTTGTAAATTTTCTGGCCATGAAAGCATATGAAGTATTTTCCATCTCATCAAGTTCTTCCAGACTGTAAAACTCTTCTTCTTCCTCCTTTTCCTCAACAGGTTCACTCACCCCAGCTTCAGTTTCTTCATCATCTAGTTGGCTTGTAGATGCTTCTAGGTCCAGAATAGATTTGTTGACAATCAAGGCACATGATGTGTTTATCATTCTACCTTGGTTGGCTTGGATAGCCCTTTTCTGAAGCAACTCAAGTTCATGAGTCTTTAGGACTCCATAGAGCACATCATAGATGACTTTGTTCAAATCTCTCTCCCTTAGAGAAATGACTCTTTGCTCTAGATGATTTGGTGAAGATAATAGAAATTTCATATTTAACTCCTTGGTGCTGTAAACCTTGCCATTCATCTGCAACTCAGTAACTAGCTTGTGAAACCTTTCAAACATTTCAGTGATGCTTTCCTTGGGCTGTGCCATGAAAGCTTCATACTGTGTGACCAGTATCTGTTTCTTGTTTTCCTTAACCTCATCAGTTCCTTCACACAATACCTTAATGTGATCCCACATCTCTTTAGTAGACGTACATGATGCAATGTTTGCAAAAATTGACATGTCCATGGAATCAATGATAAGCAGCATGAGGTGGCTGTCAAGAGCAACCTTCTCCCTTTCTGATTCTGTCCATTTTGATGGATCCTTGGCCTCATAAGATCTTGGGATAATTGTGGTTCCAACAGTCTTTTCTGGTATCTCTTGTTGTAGAACAAAAGGACCATTCTTGAGAATCTCAGGATACAAAGGATGAGAGGCTTTAATGAACAACATCATCTTTATCTTCCAGAGGTTGAAGTTTTCTTTGTCAAACTTAGGGACCTTCACCGTTCCTGTAGTCTTTGGTGTATTCGAACTCATGATCGTTTTTCTGTTTTTGAATAAACAGCCCGCTCTGATACCACTTGTTGAGTATTGAACACAAAGAAAGAATACAGAGGGGGGTGAATGGATTCTTGAACCTTTCGTGCCTTGAGTCTGTGTAGCAAACAAGTATTGTGTGTGCAGAGATGTAGATGCGGATAAAGAACAACACAGAACACAATATCACTTTAATCTAATGTATTATTAGATAAAGGTTGCTACAATCTGTGAATACAAATGATAGTATTCTCAGCTTCGTTTTTCTCAGAGAGATATAGCTTACAGTGTATGAAAAACTTGACTCACACTAAGTTACTAAGTTATGAAGTGAGGCTGTGTCCTTATAGAACATGGATACAGCCTACTTACTGTAAATAAGATAGCTAAACAAATTACTTTCTAGTCTGTCTATCCTTTTTGAGTAAGTGTCCAAACGGTTACAGATTTGACTTTGCAAAGCCTGTTTAGATCCACTTCTTTAGCTCCTTGTCTCTTCTATATCTCTCCAAGCTTCCTTGTAGGCTTTCCAGAGCAAGTTACAGATTGTGGTCCATAAAGTGCATTGGCTTGTTGCAGGTTTCTGACTTGTACAATTTCTTCAGTATTTTGTCTCCAAGAATGTATTCGAGAAGTGACTAAGTAAGTGATTCGAGAACTAGAATTGACTTAATCGATAACTCTGAGTTCTCAAACACTGTTATATTGACATATCGAATTACTTCTCGAATAGCTCTTTTTCATCAGGATTCCTTGAGTTGTCGAATAGAACGTTTGACTTATCGAATCCTCGAGATATCGAATAGCTTTCTGAGTCCTTGAGATATCGAATGGAACTTTGACTTGTTGACTCCTTGAGAACTCGAATACTACTTTTGACTTGCTGACTTCTTGAGTTCTCGAATAGAGTAATAGACATATCGAATCTCTGAGATATCGAACAGTGTATTCAGAGATATCGAATAGTGTCTTGAGATATCGAATCCCTGACTTCTCGAATGCTGGACTTCTCGAATAGACAAATAGACTTCTCGAATTGGTACTTAGGCAAATTCCTCATTTCTTCAAATCCCAACTGTGATTATTTGACAGTCTTTAACTCCTTGCTTGAGGCATGAACCTTGGAACTTCTTTCAAGCATTATTCTAGACTCTATAAGTACAATTACACAACTAGGATTTGATGCCTACTACAAGTACAATACAAACAGAAACTCTACAACTAGAGGTTCACTCAGTTAAGAGGTCATGTAAGTAATGCAAAGCATTACAAACAATTAGGCTTGTTATTAGATGTGTACAGGCATGCCACTGTAACTAACAACAGGTACCGTACCGACCAATCAAACTTTTAATGTTTCGACTTTTATATAATAGTATAGATTTACCAATGATTTTATTGGTTGATACGAATAAATAAATACATATTAGATAAATCGTAAAATTAATGTCAAATGCAAAATTGAATGAGAAATACACATTTCGTTTTTAACCTTTTTAGGAATAACTAGCATGAAAACCCGTGCAAAGCACGGGCCACATACTAATTTGCATAATTTCTTTCGCAAATGGTGTTTGAGTCGGTCATATCTTTTTTTCAATCTATTTCATGTGCTTCGATTTATTTAACGTCAATTGTTAGTAACCGTTCAGTTTTTGAAATATTAATGAATTCTAAATTTTGAGTATCATGCTCATACAGAGCCAATCATGAGATTAAGTCGCTCATGCGATGGGGCACCGAGAAGATGATGTAATTTTGGGGCACATTTTTTATAATAGGTACAAAATCTTAAAAGTACATAGAGGCACAAAAATGATATTTGGGACACATTTTGTTCAATGTAGCACCAAAAATAGTTTAAGATATTGGAAGTGCTGAAACATAATTATTTTAATATTAGGGAAAATCAACTAAAATGTATGATGTATTCATTCAAACTAATATGTGCTACAGTGAAAAAAAATATTTATTTTTATACAGTCTTAAAATTTCACTAATCGATCATTATGTTATGGGTAGTCATATATAATTTGACATCTTTGTTATCTTGTTTATAATAATACATTATAATTCAACTATGAATTTTATTCATTTATTTAATCGATAACTCATATAGAGTCCAAATTTAACATATCAGCTAATTATGATTTTTTTTATATAGATATATATTATACCTAGTATTAATCATATTAAGGGTCTGTTTAATATTGATGTTGCAGACCACAACAACAATATTTTTGTAGAAAACTTGGTTCAGAACAGCTTAGTAAATCTAATGGTAATTTTTTTTTATAATAAATAGTGATTCAAAATAATGTTTTTATAATAAAAGATGAAAAATATAACTAAAATTATTAAAACTAAATTTTATTTTGTCATTTTTTTGTGAAATTTTAAATTTATCAAAAATTGATTTTTTAAATTATTTTTGTCATTAATAATCAAGTAAATTTAATATTCCCTTAATCCTTGATAATCGGCCGGGAAAGTGAATCGAGGATCAGGTCGGGATACCTTAATCCCCGATCCCATTCTCATCCCCCGAATTTCTATTTTATATTATTCCCTATTTCCCATACTGAAACAGAAAAATTTCCCAAATCCCCGACCCGAATGGGAATGAGATTGGATCGGGATCGGATGGGAGTGATGAAATGCTCATCCATACATGTACCAAGTGAATTTATTTAGTGTTTGTCATGTGCATAACAAATATGAATAAATATTATAATTTATGATTTCATAAAAAATACTATTATACATGTAACAAAAATCAAAAATTTGAATTTATGTCATTTCGTGTACAATGTGAATTTGTGTCGTATTTTCGTATCACATACATAATACAAAAAGAATATTTTATAATTTTAAAATTTCATAAAAAATAAATTTAATAATTTAAATAAATGAGATGGAAATATTTTTTTGATAGTTTTATCATGCATAAATTAAAAAAAGATTAAGAAAATATGGGAAGCATGTTCTTTGAAAATATAGTTAATGATTTCTAAGTAGGTATCAGAAATTGTTATGGTGCAGTGGTTGTGTGCATAAATTTAAGTTTTTTATATAATAGGGGAGATTATAAAATCTATTCCTAGTAAAAAAATTTTTTTAACATTAACATAAAGATGGGTATATTAATAAATTACTAAATTGGCTTGAAAGAGTATTTTGATCTATAATATATGTAATAATAAATGAAAAAAGACATTATTTCTTTTACTTTCTTTGAAATTATTTATAAAATAAATGTCAAATAAAATTGTAGAATTAAGAACTACTTAAAAATCTAGTGGATGAGTTTCAAATTTTCATGAAGTGGACTTCTAGCATGATGGTCATGGTGTGACCATAAAATAGATTCCTATCAACAATATTTTTAGTATATTTATAAAATTTGGGGGTCTTTTAGTAAATTACTAAATGACATGGAAAGCCATGTTGACATATAATATATATAATAATGGATGGATGGATTATTGGAAGCGGGTTTTTATGTACATGTTATTGATGATTTTCAAAAAGATGCAAAAAATTGATGTGGTGCAGTGATTGTGTATGAGAACATAGGACATTTGTATCTTGAAGGTCACGAGTTCAATTTCCAAAAAAACATCTTTTTTAATATTTTAATATAGTAAAGGTTATACTTGTAATTGACTAAATAGGTTTGAAACATCTTGTTAACCTATAACAGATATACGGGTTTGTAGGTAGATGTGATTGATGATTTTTAAAAAGATACAAAAAAATTGATTTGGTGTAGTGGTCACCTATTTGAACATAGGTCATTTATATCTTGAAGGTCATGAGTTCAATTCCCAAGAAACACATATTTTTTTATATATTAATATAGTAAAGGGTAAGAAGAAAACAAGTAAAAAACACTCTCTTCTCTCTCATCTAAACAAAAGCCACCGCCTGATTTTTTTTTCTTCTTCCCGCTTCCCCTTTCTTCTTCTGCAGCCGGACGGAGTTTGCTCCGATGAGAGTCGATTAAGCTTCTTCATTTCTCAATAAAAGGGTACTCTTTTTCCTCAATAGGTTTTTAATGAGGCCCTCCAATTAATTTTTAGTTTTCTTACTTTTATCCCTTCGGATCTAAGGTTTTCTAAACCTTTTCCGATTTGCCTCTCTTCTTAGTTTCTTAAACCTCGGAACTCCGGCTATTTCTCCTTTCCCGACCTGCACCGGACTTGTGAGTATTGGGTTTCGATTTTTCAGATCTAAGTTTGTAGGCTTCGTTTTTTTCAATTTTTGTATTTTTTTCAGTTGTATTGTAAGCTTTGATGTCTCACCGTTTGTGTGAGTTTTGTAATTGTCTCACCTTTTGTGTGAGTTGTCTCACCTTTTGTGTGAGTTTTGTTTGTGTTTGCGTGAGTTTGGATGTTCTGAAACACTTTGTTGAAGTGTTAATGTGTTACATTAATAGGCCTGCGATTATTGTTGCTTGTAGCTTAGCGAGGGCGACTTTATTCTATGTCTGGTCAAAGGACTCATCTTGTAATCGGTTTCTGAAGATTTGTTAATGCAAGTTCCTTTATTGTCAAAAAAAAAAAAATATAGTAAAGGGTATACTTGTAATTTACTAAATAGGCTTGAAACACCTTGTTAGCCTATAATAGTCTAATAGATAGATATAATGGATCATTTGTATCTTGAAGGTCATGAGTTCAATTCCCAAGAAAAACTTATTTTTTATATAGAGAAAAATGGGCCTGAGGTTGTCCTCAGGAATCTTCCCTGAGATTTTTACTATAAAATTAGGGGTCCCGCAGGGGCATTTTTGTAACTATCGATGTTTTTATTTAGTAATTTACATAAATACCCATTAATTTGTATGGGAATTGTTTTAACCTCATGGTTTTACCTGAGGTCAACCTCAGGCACATGAAACCCTTTTATATATCTATATATATTATAATGTCAGGAGATCGGAAAGCTATCAGAAGCGTTCAAGATAGTTTTCTTGAATTTTAGTATTTTTGAATTTTTTATTAAAATTGTTTTCTTGCATCAAACAACTCTTGATGACATATTAAGTAGCATTAATTATACCTAAAAAATATATGTTAATTTTGTTTATTTATTTATTCATTTAGAAAACTTTATTTCAGCAATACAAATATTATTTCAATATTAAATATTAATTACATATATAATTAAGTTTATCTATAGGTAAAATGACGATTTAAAACTGTTTACATTGTGTCCTTTTTGATTCCTTATCGAATACTACTGTAAATAGTTTTTTTTACACATGAATAAATTACACATGGGTTATGACCAAATCGATTAAATTGAAAAAACCCAATTTTATCGGTAGATTAAATCGATAAAAAAGTTATATACCCGTTGTTCATTACATCATTTCGAAATAAATTAATATTTTAATTAAATAAATTCTTACACTACTATTGAACATGTAAGTTTTGAGAGGGGCGTAGGCTTTAAAAGTGTTATTATATTTAATATTTATAACTTTGATCGTAAAAACTACGTTTGCATTATAATTGCTATTTTTTATGTTTATTATATTTTTTAAGATTATCAAAATTTTAGATATATAATGAGAGTATTTTCAAATTTAGAATTCATGTAAATTGTTTTGAATCAATTTGTTTAGAAAAATCTTAAAAGACCAATTAATTTTTAAAAATAATAAAAGTTAATTTATCTGCTTTCAATATTTTAAAATGAAAATTTATAAATCGCGCGAAGCGCGAATAAGTTGACTAATTAATATAGTAAAGGGTATACCTGTAATTTACTAAATAGGCTTGAAACACCTTATTAGCCTATAATAGATATAATGGATTTAAACTAATTCCATAAATGAGTTTACGTGTTCAGAATTTTATTTGAATTTTTATGATTTGAAAACGAGTAGAATACGAATACATTTTTAGTGTTTGATTTTTACATAAAGTTGAGCACAATTTTTTTAAAAAATATTATCAATATAATTTGTGTTTAATTTGTGAACAAACTCGTAAGTATAATTTGTAAATAAGTTCAAAAGCATACTTTTGTGAATATGATTTATGACCAAGTGTTTATGAATCTTCACAATATTTTGTTAATATTTGTTTGGAAATTTTGATGTGCGGGTAGTATAATTTTATGGAAAATTGCACTTCAACCCAATTATGTGATTCAATTTCTCATATTGCAATTGCAGCGCACAATTTTTCAATTACACAAATCATATCATGAAATGTGGTACGATACGATTTATACGTTTACATATTTAAAAGTTAAATAAAAATGTAGATCAAAATAATTGGTATTTTGCTAGGTCCTTTTCAAAATTTATAGGTGTAAGATAAAATTCTCTTCGAATGAGAAATGAAACACAAATTTACACAATACTTTTAGAATTTTTATTCATGAATCATGATACATCAGCACAACTAATTGATTCTGAAATTGATTATTAAAATTAAGCTACAGGATTATTTTCCCGTTCCTACCACTGATTGCAACTAACTAATTATTAATGATAAATCAAATAACATGAACTAAGGTTAGTAACTTAATGAAGGTTGATGAAAGAAAATGGGATACTGAATTGATAGATGATCTACTTGATGTTAGAGACAGTGCTCTAATTAAACGTATTCCTTTATCTATGCATGTTAATATCGATTCTTGGTATTAGTTGTTGGATGAGAAAGGTGATTTTACGGTTAAAAGCTATTATAGAGGGTTGCAAGGGGAGTGATTTGGGGCTATAAAATTTTTCAGTAAAGTAACAAATTTAGTATGAAAACTGTGTAAGGGGTGTCTACCAACTAATGCAGCATTGGTTATGAAATATGTGAATATTGAGGCTGGTTGTCCAAGGTGTTATCGTGAAAGCAGAAACAGGCACCCATGTCATGTTTTTGTGTGATTTTGCAAAAACAGTGTGGCTTATATATAGTAGGATTGGCTCAGCTGATGAATTATTTTCCTTATGAGACACCAGGGACAATTTTTGAAAGGGTGTTCGAGCAAAGTACAAAAGAACAGTGTGTAGAGATTGCCATTCTTTGTTGGAGTATATGGAATCGTCGAAACAGATGGGTTTGAGACCATGCAAATGGGTCAGTTTTTTGGGTAAGAAATGCTGTTAGCCATCTGTTTCGAGAATGGACGGAAGCTCAGCTTAAGGCAGGGAGTAGAAAAATTAGAGGGGAAGTTGGTGATCGAGTTTGGTCTCCACCATCAGATGGATGGTTGAAGATAAATATGGATGCGATTGTGTTTCTGGACGGAACTATTGGGGTGGGAGCTGTGGTTAGGGATGATCGAGGTTGCTTTGTTAGAGTTCGATGTTTGAAGATAGCAGGTGCTTGGAATCCTCGAGAAGCTGAGGATTTTGGTTTAAAAGAAGCTCTCTCATGGGTCATTGCACGAGGTTATACGCACTGTGTGCTTGAAACGGACTCATACGCTCTAGCTGATGCCTATAATGGAAGTCCGGGAAGATTTTTGTTTGGTACTATTGTAATGGATTGTGTTCATTTGATTAAGCACATAAATCCTGTGCTAGTAAATTTTGCTTATCGTTCTGCGAATAATGTAGCTCATGTGCTTGCACAAACTACTTGTTCTATGCCAAACATAGGGGAGTGGTATGTCACTCTGCCTAATTCCTTGTCAGTGTATTGGAGTTGGATTCGATTGATTAACGTAAGTTCGCTTTTATTCAAAAAAAAAAATTAACATGAACTCATATTATCCAGCAAGTCAGCGTGTGAACTCATCAATACCCTCTACTTTTCTGGATTCCTGTCCTCAAGGTTCAACTGCAGGAAACTTTGTTGTATCATATGCAATGTTGATAATGCTTTCATCAAGACACGATTCAAGCAACAACGATTATGATCCTCGACATTTATGGTATGTGGTGAATTTGTCATTATAGTTGAAACACAAGCGTTGAGTCCTTCTTTTCTGCATTTCTTTCTAGGAAAGTCGCTTTATAGTACGTGTTGTGTTGGAACCAACCGAAGTAGGAGAAGCTAGTTGTTCGAATTCACGTGGTCAGGTGAACTCCTATTGTCGAAGAAGTTGATCCTCTCTCATGCTTACAAAACTAATAGCTTCTTAATTTACTAATTTGGGTTTGAATATCCTAATGTCTTCGACAATATTAAGTTTGAGACATTCCATACAGGTTTCCACAAATGCCTTTCGTGTCCATCCATGTACACCGTTACCCGGCCTTTCAAACTCTTTCTGGTGATCTCGTAAGGAGCCTACTTGAGTAGCCCGTGATACTGCCTCGTCGAAATCCTCACATTCAGTGTGTCCAAATCATGTCCAGAGTTCTTTCTAAAAAATTGACCATGTCACTATTTTACCTTCCTCATTATAAGTCCGGACGAAGCCACTCCATTGATTTCCATTGATTGGCTTCACCCTCTAGACAGAGTGATGTTAGAGATATTTTTGTTGTTTTCAAAGTGTCTTGAAATTCGAAGAATTGATCAACACGATTGAACCATTCTATTTGATCTTCATTTATTTTAGAAACTCGAGTTTAACCATTTTGGATGGAAAATTCTAACGATTCCCTTAATCATATTCTTTATTTTCCTCCCTGTTGAAATGAGAGGAACCATTTTGACTAGTGTTGTTGTTGGTTCCTTCTTTTTTAATTTGCAGGTAAAGCTTCAGTCAACCTGTTAATAGTTTCTTCCGGATGATGTATCTTATCATTAACACCAAGTTCCATTCTGTTTAGATTATCTTGAAGTTTACCAAGTACACTCTCTAAAGTCTCAATTCTTCCCTTGTTTTTTTGGAAATGCAGAAATTCTTGAATTAAAAAGAGCAGCCATTATGTGAAATGCACTGCCCACTAGAACCAAATACATAATAAACTTTCTTGGAACATAAACCCCCAACAAAATATGATCTCATAGATCAAGGAAGAGACATCTAGCTGACATAGCTTAAGACATAATAATATTTAGAGCCACTAACAATACTTAGAGATAATAACTACCATTAAAGAAATCAAAAGACCAAATATAAAGCAACAAAAACCAACGGTTCAATTCCCCCACCTTGCGACTTCATTCATAGCATCCCCTGCATCATCACTTCCTCATCCTCCAACTGAACTAAACCAGCCACCTCATTGTTCATTTCATCTTCCCTTGTTTGATGCTAATGTTAGTTCTGATAGTAATGATAAACTCAAATAAAAAAAAAAACTTATAGGTGTAGGATAACATTCTTTTCGGATGAGAAATGAACTTCAAATTTATACAATACTTCTTTGATTTTTATTCATGATATGTCTCTTAAATAGATGATAGATCGCAGCTTCTTCCCACTTTTCCACCGAAAAACTTTTTTCTCTCTCTCCCCTCTCTTCTTCCTCTTCTTGTTCATCAGTCTCTCCTTCGGCGGTGGTTTATCCACCGACCAGAGGCCCCTTTTCTTGTCAGATTTCTTTATTTCTTTCAATAATCATCTTCTTCTGTGAGGATCGTGAGTTTTTGAGTTGTTTACCCATTAATTGGGTTTATTTGTCTTTCCTTGTGAGAGTTTGTTTGTCTCTCCTTGTGAGAGTTTATTTGACTTGTTTGGTTTGATGAAGGTCCACGAGATTTGGAAAGTCTGCATCGAAACTGGGATGCGGACGATTATTGCAAGAGCTCACAACTCACAATCGATTGTTCTGTACCTGTGGGGGGTCTTCACTTTCGGCATGTCTATAGCTGGTATCCGGCATGTAGATAGCTGGGGTATTGCTCGTCCTTTGGGGGTTTCTTTTTTCGGCATGTCTATAGCTGGTATCCGGCATGTAGATAGCTGGATTGTCGTTCCTCTAACCATAGTTTATGCAACTGAGACTTCTGAACACTGGGTTCGGAATTTGCTTGAGGGTTGGAGGGAATATCAGGTTGGAGCGAGCTGTTGTCAAGAAGCCATTTCTTGGACAAAATCTTTAAAGCACAATTATCACGTGCTAATAGTTCGATTATTGATCTGCGAATCGTGTGGTTTTTTTGCTTGCAAATGCTACATTAATTCTATGTCAGGCTATGGAGAGTGGTCTGTCACTCATCCTATTTTATTAATCATGTACTCGAGAGTGATAATTTTTAAGTAATGCAAGTACGATTTGTTAAAAAAAAAAAATAGATGATGCATCAATATAACTAACTGACTCTATAACTGATTTCTAAAATTAATCTACATAACTACTTTCTAGTTCCTATCACTTATCACTAATTGCTATTAACTAATTATAATGATAAATCATATAATATGAACTCTACTTTTAGCAAGTCAACGTGTGAACTCGTCATATTTTACCAAGTTTTTAAGCGTCAGATGACATGAGCATGAACTAGGCATGAACCATTAAAATGAATAGAATGATAAGCTATTAAATTGAGTATCTAGAATGCGTAATTTTTGAACTAGCTAATTTTAAAATATGACAAAACTTATTGTAAATATGATACTGTAGGTGAAAAAATTACTATGTTAAAGCATCTATACTATTATATAAAGGGGTCCGGTCCCTGGCAAACGCATGCCAGGGACGGATTATTTGGCATACAACTTTTAAGCCGTTGGATCGTTGATCCAACGGCTGTGATTTAAAAAAAAAATTCGCACCGTACCGCATAAACTTTATGCGGTACGGAGTAATTACCAAAATGCCCTTACTGTTCACGTACCGCAGAAACTTTCTGCGGTACGGTGAACAGTAGATTTTTTATATGAAAACAGGGGGGCATTTTGATAATTACTCCGTACCGCATAAACTTTATGCGGTACGGTATTGTTTTTTTTTAAATCACAGCCGTTGGATCGTTGATCCAACGGCTTAAAAGTCGTATGTTAAATAAACCGTCCCTGGCATGCGTTTGCCAGGGACCGGGAGCCTTATATAAAAATCGAAACATTAAGAGTTTGGTTGGTTGGTTGGTACCTGTTAATTTTACTTATTTACCCTTAACAAATAAAATATGTTATTTTACTTAATTATCCTTACTTAATTATTATTTATAATAATCTAATAAATAATTATTAGCTGATTGCCTTTTTAACATTTACTTTTAATTGAAGAAATTACCTTTTATAAACACCTAAAATTGTACCATATCTTACAAACGCTAATATTTGTTTTCTAACTAAAACATGTTACCTTTAAATTTAAAACTAATCTTGCAATCACTAATATAAACCCAAAAATATCACACCGCATCTTACAATCATTAATCAAAATATAATAAAAAACTATATACATCTATACTAATATATAATAAGCAAACAGGGATATAATTTGGTTGTTTGGTTCAACAATTTAAAACAATAGTGACCGTTAGATATTTAGTAGATAGATGATAACCGTTAGATCTAATAATAAGCAATATTCTATATTTAAATCCCGGTTCGAATCCCGTTAACAACAAATTTACATTAAAATTTTATATTATTAGTTCTAAACAATACATATGATTTATTAAATAATTTTAAAAAGTTAAATTAATTCTATAATAAATTATAAAACTCTATTTTGTTTAATCATATAATTTTAAAAATATTTCAAAGTAACCCGTGCTTTGCACGGACTATAACCTAGTACATACTAACTGTTTTACACATCAAAAATTGACATCTGTCAAATAATTCATTTGTATATTTTGTTTGAAAAATAAGTATTTATTTAATTTTAATATATTATTATATATATGGTACGATGCGATTTGAACTACGTTATTAAAATTTCAAACCATAAAACGCACCGTACCTTATAGTTTGCAAAAAAACATAACCAACAACCATACTATAAAAATTAAAAATCGCACATTACGGTATGGTACGGTGCGAACAATTTGTGTCACGCGTACGGTTCTGTGAACCCGTCAAGTGTTTTACATATCAAGAAATTGACATCTGTCAAATAATTCATTTATATATTTTGTTTGAAAAATATGTATTTGTTTAATTTAAATATATTATTATATATACGGTGCGATACGATTTAAACCGCATTATTAAAATTTCAAATCATAAAACACACGGCACCTTACAATTTGTAAAAAACATAACCAACAACTATATCGCAAAAATTAAAAACCACACATTGTAGTATGGTGCGGTGCGAATAGTTTGTATCATGTGCACGATTTTGTGAACATACCACATATTTATTTACGAATCAATTTACTAATATTTTTACCAATTATTATTTTCTTTTGTCCGATTTATATAATATTATCTTAAATATTAGGTACCAAATGACATGACATTAGTTAGTTGTCATTTTGAAATATTTTTATTGGATGATCCTGACGGGCCCATTGCAACTATAACCAATAAAAAAATAACACATCATTTCGTAACGATTTTTTGGTACCCCATTTTGGTATCTCTAGCATTTTTCATAATAATAATTGATTTGTAATAATTTTTTTGATGAGCAAGTGCCATTAGTAGTAAGCTAGTGGGAATAAATATACATAACCAGAAGCGGATGATACTGGCATAGGGAATTGCAGGTGATGAAATCAAAGTGCTAAACATGCAAAGATCCATGGTTCACGGCTCTTAATTCTTGACTATATTTAGACAAGAACATGGCTTCTTCATTGATCATTGTAAATACTACATGAAGCCTCAATTATAATCACAATAATGAGATATGGATTGGTGATTAAACACATTCTCTGCATCAGTTGCAGTTTTTTAATTTAACACTCTGAACATGATGAATGAATAAAATAAAGAATATACTATCATCATATTTGCAGGTTTGTTTCCTATTTTTGGATATCTTCGTCGTGTATGCAGGAGTGTAACCAGGAATCCGAAGTAGCGGGTCAAAATACCATCTATTACGTAAACATACCTTTTCAGTGATGTCAAAACTTAAATGGACGATAATTATTGTTGTTTTTCTAAACATTTAACATAATAAATTTCCATTTTTTTTCAAATTTCAGTGAGATCGATTACCCGCTGCCAATATATTGGCTGATTCCTCTACATCCCTAAAGTTTATATGCTTAATTTGACATTTTTACCATAGATAATCTATTAAAAATTGTTTAGCATTATATTTTTCAGTTAATTAGCATGAAAAAATCCAAACAAATTAAAACATAAAAACAAAGTGACCTAATCACCGACATCTGAGTACAAAAATGGCAAGAATGTGTAAAGAATAGTGGGCGTGTCTAGTTGATTTTATTTAACATGCGGTTCAACAACCAAAACTCGAAAATTTAAAATAATAGCTTGAACAGTTCATTCGAGTAATATTTAAATTCTGCAAACTAAACAGTCGTGGGTAACTGAGTTTACAGAGTAATTATACCAAGTCAGGTAGAGTTATTTGATGTAAAATATTGATTTGATGTATGGTCTACGTACCAACTTGTTAATAAAGTACTTAGTCAATCATTAATTTAATATAGTATCCAGGTTATTTTATGTTAAGCATCCTTTTTGAGAAACGTTTTTTAATCGTTAGTTGTACAGTAGGTTTTTATACTCTCTTTTTCTTTTGGTTCCCAAATGACTGTCCTTCTGTGTGATTGGCTGTAGAGAGTACAGAACTGAAACCTATTTGTAGTTGTTCATATTGCCTTCCAAAAGTGGGAGGAAAATAACCTTTTCCCGTAAATATTTATCTTTTCGAACCTCGTTCATCTCGATAATTTGTATAAATCAATATTCTTAATTTACTTTTCCTTTTGACAAAAATTATGTATAAAATTATCGATTAGAAATATAAATATTTAAATTGTGAGTACGTAAGGTTTTTAAATTAATTTGTTTCAATTTGATTGACCTATTAATTATGGTCCCAGCTCTTGTATTAATTATCATTTTTTTTATGGAAAATGTTAACCACAGCCCTTAGGGCTATGATTAAGGTGTTATGTGGCAATTTTCAATTGGCTCAAGGTTGTGACCCACTTGCAAAAAAGTTTGTGCCCCCTGCATTCACATAAATCATCCAATAAAAATTCACCATTTGGCAAATATTAGTCCTTAAACATAGCCCTAAGGGCTGTGGTTAACAGGACCCTTTTTTTATAATCGGATTTCTGGGTCAACTTTCGCGTATCTTGACTAATCCAGAAAATTGCTAGCATAAGTATATCCATTTACTTGTGTATCTTCTAGTGAAATCGAATCTATAATATTGGAATAAAAAGTTCCTAAATTACGATACTAACAAACAGTGACACCCGTGATGGATAGTAGTTATCATTTTGAAGCAAGTCTTTTGAAGCTAGAGTTCAGAAAAAAAAAAAAAAAGGAAGTTGGAGGGAGTTGTTGGGTTGGTGCAAAGCATAGGATTCTCCAATTGGCCCATTGTTTTGGTGATGGAAGTGTTGTTGTAATACTACAAGTTATGCCCATTCAAAAAAATATATTCATACAGCAGAAAAGAAATAAATTAAAAATAACCAGTGAATATATTGATTCAGACAAACTGTCAGAAAGTCTATCAGCACTCTAAGACAAATTCTCTATTCTCATATTCCCCACGTGGGATATAAGACAAAGGAAGGAAGTTGGGACAGCAAGAAAATACTACCAGAAGCTCAATACACACCCAATCGGCCAATCCACTCTTTATCTTTACAAATTTGCAGATTGATATCCAGTCATAAATCGTAATTGGATATTAAGTAAGTTATAAAGCATAAGCAATGAAGGCTTTTTGAGAAAATTCTCGAAGAAAAATCGACTCAAGAACTGAGAGTCGTATAAATTAAGGAAAATGTTATTTCCAGAACCGTTTTTTTATTTCCAAAATTATTTGTAGTATATTGTATCACAATATGTAACATTTTATGAATACAGAGGGCATATGCTACAAATATTGTTCTGGAAATAAACTCTAGAAATAACACTTCTTTAGATTTATTGTAATTAAAATCATAACATTTTAATTTATAAAAAAGTTGCTGATAATGCCATTTCTCCTTCCAAAGTATTCAAAGCCACTCATGCGAAAGAATAATAATGCACAAGAAACAACAGAGCTAACCGTTGAGACGGCCTTACGTGAAATATTCTTTCCTTGGAATTGAAAATGACTCATCTTGCACTTCATTCCATACGTATGAAAATTAAAAGCAGCAAACTAGTAGAGTTAGATTTTATATTATGGTATATTATGTATTTTGTTGGAACAAAACACTGAGTTCTCATTTCGCAACAAGAAAAGAGTAAAAATTCTCCCTATAAATTAGTGCTGAACATAGTGTACAAGAGAGGGCATCTATCTTACATGTGATATCAACGAAGAATAAGATCAAATATGCAGTGTAGCTGCGTGAACATGCTATAACCATAAACTCACCTCATCCAGTGTTATTAGACAATTGCATCATGCAGCTAATCATAAATCACACATTTGTCTAAAAGACTAAAACATCGGTCCAGAAATTACTACCACCACCCACCGTTGATCCCAAGTCATAAAAAGTGGAACCCCAGTTAAGTTTATACATGCATAGGAAAGCCTATTCAATTCAAAAGTAGCATAACATAGATTTACAAATGGTTTTAGGCCCATTCATTATTAACTGAACAAGCTGCTTAAGAAACCATAAGCCCATGAGAAGTAATGTGAAATTTGTTTTACATATGAAATAGTTGGTGACTCGAGGAATACTCTTGAGTAATATCCTATATATTTTGGGGGACACTTCCCCACCTCCCAGGGAAAAAATTACAGCACCAATGTGTAAAATATATCCATCGAAGAAACTACTAAAACACTTTCTACTAGAAATGATTAGAAAAAAACAAAAACTTGGTAAGCAGGCAGAAGAGTTTGGCAATTACACAACCTCTTACAATTCACATTTCTCGTTATTTTGTTGGTCCAGGTCCTTCTCAGAAACCTCATGGAAGCACAGCTCTTACTCCTTTCCTATCTGCTCCACAGGCCTGCCAGACAAGCAACCAAATTGAATTTTTGGATAATAACATTAATACATCCACAAGAAAAGAAATGTCATGTCAGCTAGCTCACAAATGATAACAGGCTCGCAAAAATATGCATGCACTTCTAACTAATTATTAAGTACGGAGTAGTATTACAATGCATAAAGAACTTCTTGCTGGGTATGATAGTACAGGCATGATACATAATCTTGTAGATCACTAGATTGAGAAATTGAACAAGGCATTTAGAATTATATGTTCTAGACTTTGTTAATAAAATGACTACTCCAATGAATGTCTCTAAGGGCTCATTGCAATGTATGCTTCCGAAATATCTCTCACAAGTATGGGTACACATCAAATTAAAAGTCATGACTGATTCAGATCTACTTCAAAAGGTCAATACTCTTAAATGTAATGACATTTCTGATAACAACAGAACCCGAACACTTTGGGCATTCATATTTATTTGCTAAATCTAGGGTCAACTTTGTAAATGATGTATCATTAAACTTAAGAAAACTGTAGTCAAACTGTTAGATTCTCTGACCATCAAAGGAACCAAGAATACAACAGACAAATTACACTGAAATTTAAAATAAATCTTCATAAGGTACTCGGAACATGAGCGCAGCAGAAGATATAGGACAAGGTATAAAAGACAATACATGGAGGGAAGGAAAGGACGAGAAAGATAAAGTGATAAATATTAAGTTGTTAGCAACCCATATGATAATATTATACCTCAACTCCATATCCTTTCACGTAGACATTGGTGAAGAGCTCAGAAGGATCTGGTATAGGGCTTTCCTGCAACCAAATAAAAGAATAGAGAGTTGATATTACTATCCAAGTGCCACTAACTTCCAGGACTGTCAAACTAAAATCAACACAACACAAAGATCACAGAAAGAAACCATAATTCATACCTTGGCTTTGGCAATAGCCTCATCAACTTCTTTTCGCTTTTCCTTCTCTATATCCTGAATAAGTAACCGAATATAAGCTTGAGCTCATCGTACAAAGACAGCAGGGACTGCTCAAAACTATGATTATTGAACCCTACCGCAAATCTAGCAGTCCAATAGAAAAAATAAGGTGGTTTGAGATGAAGGAATTTATAAACACATCCATATTTACCTTCAGCTCCTTCTCAGTAGCTATGTCATGAGCTAGTATCAGCTTTCTTATTCATTCAATTGGATCACGCTCCTGCAGGTAATATATCACATTCCAAAACATAAGAATGACCAAAACATAAGAAATATTGAACTTTAAAAAACTGGTAACTGCTATGTTAATTGGAAAACAAATCCTCACACCAAACCCACTGTTGTGGAACAAACAAGGAGAGAAAACATTGCATTACATATCAGAATCACATGGCTAGTTACATTCCAAAGAAAAAAAACTTAACAAATTGAGTTGTTTTTAGAACGAATATATATTTATACATTTACCTCAAAAAATTGCTTAAAAAATCTTTCCCACTGTCACACTGATGGAAAATCTATTTCTTTATATCCTGAATCATCAAGCCTTAATTACTTTTAATAATGTCAGATCAAAACTAAAGGCACATCACTCTCAAACTAGTAAAGGGTAAATCTTGTTGTGAGACATTTAAGCTAGCTCCCAAGGTATTTGGGTGTCAACAAGAGTCTTATTCTAGTACGGTCTTTGGTTCAAATTTTCTGACAAAAAATGATTCAATTTGTTATATTTCTCTTGGAACTATGACTTTATCTTCATTTTTGTCCAGACGTCAGTTTATTCTTTTTCTAAATCAATTTGTTACTTTTTCAATTTCATGCTAATTCCTAGTTCCAGATTTAAAATCTGATATATTATTAAAAAATAAAAACCAAAATGAATCATATTACATTTTTTGAAAATTTACATACTTGGAATAAGGAATTTGTCACCACTCACCCTTCATCAATATCCCAGGCAATTATTTTTGCAACATATACATGCATGATACAATAAGAACATCATAGAGAATATTTTAAAGCGTATTAACCTGTCGAATACCACTGATCTCATCACGTGTACGGTATGTGCTGCCGGGATCAGACATAGAGTGACCATGGTACCTATAGGTATCCATTTCAAGGATCTGGATGGAAAGACAAAGGACAAACATCAATACACTCAAATTGAAGGAGAGAATTAATTATACACATGATTAAAATTTACACCGAAGAGTTTTTGAACCGAAAAACAACAAATGCACATAAAAGAAGAAACAAATGCAAATAAGAAAAATGACCGAAAACCTATGGTTGAGAACAGGTTCAGTTCAGGGCCTCAAACTATCAAATGCCTCGTTCACATATATTAATATCCTTTTGACAGTGTCAACTTATGTTACTCGAAAACAGAGTATTGGACTTCTGAAAAACGGTGACAAGGAGATTTATCCTATTTTTTGACTGGAGTACTGGGACAAAACATAATTTTTTAATAAAACAAATTTTCTGTAGCAACAGATAACAATATAACTCAGATTAAACTTCATCTTCTTGTCCCCTTCTTTCTCATTCTTTTTTTTGTTCTCAATTTTTTATATACGCCAAGTCCGTGGACTGGTCTTAGTCAAAGTGTTCACACTTCAATCAAAGAATCTCACCCGGAAAAGTTTCGTGTCCGATATGAGTATAACCACCAAAACCCAAATGTCATACTGACATATATAAGTCGTCGACTTGTCAACAACCTAACCACCATGGGATGAATACTAAAATACATGCCTATAAGCTATAAAAAGATTTTCAAAGCTCTGGTTGCACATGATTACATGGATGCTAATGCAGATATTAATTTTTTAAACAAGGATAACTGATTGATGAGAGCATAAAAGAAATTTAAGTTAAATATAAACAAATACAGTTCATATTAATACATTTTTAACAATGCTAGTAGCACAATAAAAATTTAATACTCCCACCATCCCTTTATAGTATCTTTCTTAAAATAATTGCAACATATCACTTATCCATCTCTGCATTCAATAGAAATTTACAATCGATTTTCCAATATAACTCTTTCATTCATCGGTTATTTCCAACAGTGACTTCTTTTCACAAAAATATTACAATAATGCAATGATTATAACTGGGAATGGAAATAAATAATTGCATAAAATAGGTAATACTTGGTAAGACCTGAATCATGTATAAAATAGGTAATGACTTTAATTCAAATTATAGCTACAGTTACTAAATGTCATTTCATTGATTTGAAACCCCCAAATTTCACCTAAAGAAGCCACATGTCTAATGAAGCACCACAAAACAACCAATCTTCAATTCATTTTGTGATGCAGAGAAACAGTCCAGTATTACATAAATGTCACTAAAATTACATAACTACATGCTCTCAGGTGGATGAGCTGCCACAATCAGCACAAGACAAATGCAAAAAGCCATAAAAGTGCAAAATCAAATTAACATCATCTACCCAAAACTAACAATAAGATAACTACATACCCGGGAACATAATCCCCTCTCTTATAATAAGAAGCACGACTCTTTGCAGCTAGCTCTCCATTCCGCAGTACCCATACCATCTGCATAAACAAACCAAATCAACCCAGAAAAACCACTATCCCCTGTTGTTACTTCGCTCGACTAGTCGCGACTAGTCGGTATGCAAAGGTCGACTTATGCTCGACTTGCTGTTTGTGCATATTTCCGGCGACTTGCTTCGGTCGACTAGTCGGATCAGTCGTGCGACTGGTGTAAAAATCAAAAAACAGAAAAACCCATCAACAAAAATAGGCCCGTTAAGCAATATATGTAACCCAAAGTCGCCTCTAGTCGTCTCCAAATGAATTATGTTTTTTTTTTTATTATTAAACAAATCGTACTTGCATTATTTAAAAATTATCATTTTTTGAGTACATGATTAATAAATGCAGGAAAGTGACAGATCACTCTCTATAGCCTGACATAAAATTTATGTTATTAAATATAAATTAATATGTTGTTAGCGGAAATCGAACTTTAGACCTTTGTATATTACAACTTTTAGTATTGTTGAATCTAACGGTCATGATCTATTTGAGTTGAAGATCTAACGGTTGTGAATGAGGGATAATAAAAGTGAGGGATAATAAAAATAATAGGGGTTAACCAAACTACAAATTATACCCCATTTCCCTTAATATAGTATAGTATAAATTAATATGTTGTTGGCGAGAATCGAACCATAGACCTTTGTATATAACAACTTTTAGTATTGTTGAATCTAACGGTCATGATCTATTTGAGTTGAAGATCTAATGGTTGTGAATGAGGGATAACAAAAAATGAGGGATAACAAAAAAATAGGGGTTAACCAAACTACAAATTATACCCCATTTCGCTTATTATAATATAGTGAGTATATATAGTATAGATAGTATAGATAAAGGTAATTGATTAATTATTAGTAATTATAATTATAATATTTTATTTTATTATATAGAATTGATCATAGTGTTTTTAGAAAAGAAAAAAATTAGTTAATTAAAATATAAAAGATAATGTATTTTACGTGAAAAAAGAAAATTGATTAGTTATTGAAAAAAAGAAAAGGTAACATATTTTACCTGAAAAATGAAATTTATTAGTTATTAATAACTATAAATAATTAAGTAAGGATAATTAAATAAAATAACATGTACCGTTAACTAAGGGTAAATAATTAAAATCAACAGGTACCGTACTGACCGACCGACCAAAATTTTAATGTTTCGGTTTTTATATAATAGTATATATTTTTAATATTTATATATAATTAATTTATATATTCAATTATTATTAAAAAAAATTGATATATATATATATATATGATTTATATTTTTAATTTAACATTTATATTCTATTTTGAATTATTAAAATTGATTTGAATGATATTATAGCCCACGTGAAATTTAACAAAATAATTTTTAATTTAATGATGATTTAATAATTATTTTCCAATTAGAACTACGCAGAAACAAAAAAGAGAAGAAACTGACGATTTTTTACGTCAAAAATTCTATTCAATTTATGAAATCTACTTAAATTTTATTTTGATTTTCAAAACACCCTTCTTTAAAATTATTTGAATATAATTCCACTAACAACCAATTAAATACAGTTTTAATAATAAGTGTAAGAGAGACTTTGTCCAAAATTTTGGTAATCAGTAGTCTGTCTCAGTAACACAAAATAAATAAGAACTGTAAAATCTTAAAATAAATAGACGAAAACTATTAAATCCATCATAAAAAATATTTTATATTTTAATATGTAAACTAAAAAGTGTATGTCAATAATTTGAATCATATATAATTAGATTTTCTAAATTGAATAGGATTATCAATGTAGATTTTCTACATTGAATAGGATTAATGCAAAATATCGTTATTGTATTTTTTCTTGAGATTTTGAGTGTTTCCATTTGGATAATAATTATTAAAGCATCACTAAATTAAAAAAAATTCAGCTTCGCGTACGCTATAAAATCATCTAAATCTGATTCCAGATCTCAAGATAGAGCACAAATAGTAAAAATGAATTTTCTTTAATTTTAATAAATAAATTCAATTTAATTTAATTTTAATACAACTTTTTTAATTATATCCTTTTTAAATTATAATATTATTTTTTAAATTATAATTTTCTTTTTAAAATTCAATTCTAATACAACCTTTTTAAATTATATCCTTTTTAGATTAGAACTTTCTTTTTAATATGATATAATCTTGATCGTCCATTTTTATAAATATTAGATATGACGATTGAAATTATTTTGACGGTACAGTGACCACACCAAAATTATGGATAAGATCCCTTTTACGTTTATTATATACTATCTTATGGCCCGTGCTGTTGCACGGGTCTTTTTCTAATATCTATCATTGTATATTTTTTAAATACTTATTTGTTACTAGTTTACATATCAAATTGTTAAGAAATTGTTATATATACGATTTTACACGTTCAAATTTTTATGTATTTTATCTTGAATTTTTAAAATTTGATTTGGATGATTTTACAGTCCCTGTGAAATTAACAAAAGAATCTTTAATTTAATGATGATTTAACAATTTTTCTCCAATTAAAACTACTAAGAAACAGAAGAGAGATGAAATTGACGATTTTTTTTTATTGAAAATTCTATTATATTTAGGAAATCTACTTATATTTCGTTTTGATTATCAAAATAACCTTTTTATTATTTGAAAATAGTTGTACTAACAACCAAATATAGTTTTAAATAATAATAAGTTTAAGAGGGATTTTGTCCAAAATTTTGGTAGTCGGTAGTCTGGTTGTCACTATGCCAAAATAAATAAGAACTGTTAGATCATAAAATAAATAGATGAAAAACATTGGATCTAGCATAAAAATATTTTATTTTTGAACATATAAACTAAAAAGTGTATTTAAATTGAAATACGAAAAAATGTATATCAATGATTTAAATCATATATAATTTGTTTTCTACATTGAATAGGAATATCAATGTAGGGTATTCTACACTGAATATGATTAATGTAAAAATTCGTAATTATATTTTCTCTTGAGATTCTGAGCATTTCCATTTCGATAATGATTGTTAAATCATCAATAAATTAAAGATAATTTTATGTGTTTCGCGTAGGCTGTAAATTCATCTAAATCTGATTTCTAGATCTCGAGATAAGGCCCAAATAATAAATAAGATTTTTTTTAATATTAATAAAAAAATAAATAAAATTGTATGTTTTTTTAATTATATCCTTTTGATATTATCAATTTTTTTAAAAAAAATTCAATTCTAATAAAACCATTTTGAATTATATCTTGTTTAGATTATAATTTTCGTTTTAATATGATATAATCTTGATCGTCTATTTTTAAAAATATTAGATTCAATGAACCGATATCTTTTTTGAAAACGAACGTGTGTGATGTTAAAAGTCTGAAGTCTAGACTGGGAGTTTGTGACAAAATATTTTGCAACTTTTAGCTTACCAATCATTTTTTCTAAGAGTATCATGTACGCTAATAACTAATAAGTTGCTGCGGGCAAATACATTTACATAATGTATAACCCCAATTTGAATGACTCTATATATGCGAACCTTTTTATCACTTAATATCTCACTTGCATGCCTCGATAAATACTTTGAATGGAATTAGAGTAAAATGCATGCTGTGTACCTTAAGTTTGAGATTGGTGCACTTTGCGTACCTCAAGTTCAGAAACTAGCCAAATGCTTGCTGGATTTCCTGATTGTATGCAATGTGTGTACAACCGTTAGTTGTGGCTTAACACTATCAGTTTTGTTTGTAAAATAAAATAAACACAGGAGTAGTTTAGTAGTTGCAGCTGCTGTACTTCATTGTGTATATGGCGGCAGTAGTTTAGTAGTTGTAGCTGCTGTACGTCATTGTGTACATGGTGGCAAACAAACTAGATCATCTCTTTCCCTCTTCTTTATTATAGAGGGAAGAGCCGAAGAGGGGAAGAGGGAAATATACGGGTACGTATGGTTAAATTTAGTGTTTATGATCATTTTACGGACTAGTTATTCTGACAAAATGTATGTGACATCCTTTTTTAGATGGTTGGAGTACATGTAGACAAGTTTCTCAGCTTATGAGTCCAGGTCAGTTGATACAGCATTCTGGTTACACTTCTAATAGACCAACTGGATATCTGGTACGAGATGCAAGCTAGTAGAAATAACAGCACTTTTGCACTTGCGCTCACTTTCGGTTGTATGATATATTGTGCCTTCGAAGCTATCTTACTAAAGCAGATCAAAATCATGCACCGGAATACTAGGATTAGCACTTTGTTCCTAGCTGTAAATCTCTTATCAACATATGGTGAAGTCTTAAAATTTGAAATATTGGGCAAAAAAGATCAGTTATTGTGTTTGCATACCTGCTTTCACTAGCTGTAACTACTAAAACTCTCTCACTATTGGGACGAGACATCAGTTATTTGTTTGGTCGTGGTTTGAGCCACTACGATGTACATTTCCCCTTTAATTCTCGCAGGATAGACCTTAATTACCTAGATTATGTATAGCCCTGCTAAAAGAAATTTGCTAACTAATGGAAGTTGATAAATTATAAGAACTCGAATATGGAAGTATATGAACAAAAAAAACAACTTGCGGACTAAGCTTCATGATTATGCTTTGCCTGAACTCTGAAGTCATAAGTGTGCTTATGCATTCTAAACCGAAGTCATAAGTGTGCTAATGCATTCCAAACCGTTATATACTATGTTAGCTTTAAGTTAGGATGAATCTTTTAGTTTCAAAAAATCAAAAAAGAGTTACTGGTCAACCGGTGACAAAACTCGTACGCCTCCTTGGGCCTTTCACTTTTATGTGTATGTCATAGCTATGGCCCATATGTTCACACATGCTCCAGCCCATTGAATATTTGGGCTATAGATTATGATCACTTATGAGAAATTAAATTACATTATGGCCTTTTTTATGTTTACATATCTACTTTTACCTTTTATTTAAGGGGGAAAATAGTTCCAATTATGCTACTTAATTTTTTTTAGAGTTGTGCTACATGCACAGAAAATATATATGCACAGAAAAACTTACATAATGAGTTGGATTCCACTAATTGATGTTTTTATTGGTTGATATTAATGTGAATGCAGGGGGCCCAATGAATTATAACCAATCACATTGAGACACCTACCATTTTGTGAAACTTTATGTAACTCTAGCATTTTCCTTTTTTTTAAGGGTAGAACAGTACAAATACTACTTTCTAAAAGTTAATGAGATATCCAATGAATGCATTTTAATTTTGAACATTCAGATAATGAAACACTAATATATTAATTCATAAAAGAGAGTACATGATATGAAACACTAATATATTAATTCATAGAAGAGAGAGTACATGACCAACCACTTGGTTACAATTCTTTAGAAAATAACTGAGATAATAGATAATACTACACTACTAGGACAATCACTTGACTGGAAAATAACTGAGATAATAAATAATACTACACTACTAGGACAAACACTTGACTGGACTATCCTAAATAGTAAATACAATCCTAAATATGCCTCATCATAAATTGACCCTTAGGCACTTTATGAGCCAATGGATGATCAATTAGCTCAAGAGACTCCCTGGAATATAAAATTCCAATTTCATCCAATGAGGGGTGTCTTCCTTGAGCAATAAAGGGGTGTCTTCCTTGAGCAATAAAGGTGGATCTGTGTCAACCCCAAAGAAAGTCTTCAATGCATCCATAAGCATTTGAATGTCATAGTAATTTCCCACCTTAAAACCTTCTTTCTCTAGAAAGTCTCCTAATCCAAGACAATTCACCTTCTCATTGATAATAGGATTTGCTAGCTTGTAGGTGGTAGATGCATAATCCTCAATTGAATCATCGATTAAAAATGAAAATCTGCTATGCTTACATGCCTGTGTGACCAAAAATCAGTCACCGAAGATGCACCATCATGCCACCATATTTCTTCGAGTTTAAATTAATTATCAGTCAACGGATTAAAAGATAAAAGAAATGATATAATAACACACATGTTTAAATAATAAAAAACAAGGTAAAAATATATACCTTCAGGAGTGGTATTTGTTATAGCCTCGGGTGTACCATAAAACTGTTGTAGACCATATGTATCCATAGGAGGCTTATAAATTGGACGTCTCATTTTTGGGAATCTCCATAATCAACTGGAGGCTTAAAAATTCATTGAAATATTCATTGATGATGATGATGACGACGATGACTACGGACGATGACATAAAGTTGTTCTAAATTACTAAGAAATATCATCTAAAACTCTCTAAATAACATAAAAAAACATACCTCAATAGGAATGAGTGTGTACTAACGATATCCATAAAATGGACGTCTTCTCTCCGATGGTAGTCCATGAACTTCACAAAATGTGTAAGCCCAATCAAGATAGCATGGATAACACCCCAACCCCCAATGGCCATGAACTTCACAAAATGTGTAAGTCCAATCAAGATAGCAGGGATAACACCCCAACCCATCTATCCTTGTCATATCGATATAATGCCAATAATATTCGATAACCCTGTTTAATAATTCCTGGGTTGAAACAATGAACATGTTCCACCGATATAGCTGAGGATGATACCATAAATATATTAGGTATCCGATAACGGTAGCACAAGCAATGACCCAAAAACAACCTACAAAAATTAAACAATTAAACAAATAAGTTAATGCAACAGTAAATAGAGAAAACGTGTTATTATAATTTATTAATTAAATAGTTATCGCATTCCCCATGATGTTGAATCGGGGTTGCTAACGCTGGATAATCATGGATCCAGTTGACTTCCTGTTGAAAAAAATATTATAAGCTAATGATTAAAAATTAAATTGAATTTTGATTTCAAATCTAACCAATAAAATTTAGTTATGGTCAAATTTATTTTGACACCATTACCCTTGTTTTCTTGTAATGAGTTATTTATTATACAGTAGCTTTTAAACCTGAATCACGGACCTGATCTAGCTAGAATCATAGCAAATTTTCAAAAAATATTTTTAATTTTTCTATCATATGTTTTTCAGAAACATGAATGATCATCATATGATCATAAAAAATAAATTAACTCAATAAACTTATAAAGTATATATAATAATAAACTCAAGTGTATGCTACTCCATCACAAAAGTAAATGTGGTGTAGTAGAATTAGAGGTGGCGATTAAGGTTGAAATCTAATTACCCAACCCTAACCAATATTTGGGTATTTGGATAAACAAAATCACATATTTTAATTTGGATCAGGTTGGGTTATGATCACAAATTTATTCATATAATATGGGTCAAATGTGAGACATCCATATATACACCCATTTATCATCAAGAATATCAAAGAACTGGTTTTATTCAATTCATACAAGACAGTGTGTATTAGTACACATACAGTAAAACCTCGACAAATTAATACTCGATAAATTAATAATCCATTGTAAATTAATATTTTCAAAATAATTTTTTGGTCCAAACATAATAGCGATAGTGTAAAGTTAACCTCGATTAATTCAAAATCTCGTTAAATTAATAAAATTTGCCGGTCTCGAAACTATTAATTTATAAAAGTTTTACTGTATATGTTTATGTTGTTACTGCATATATATATGTTGTTGAGTATTGAATACATTAAAAGAATACAGAGGGGGGGTGAATGGATTCTTGAACTTTTCTTGGTTCTTGAATCTGTGTAGCAGATAGGTGTTTGTGTGTGCAAATGTGTATGTACGGATAAAGAACAACACAAGACACAATATCACTTTAATCTAATATATTATTAGATAAAGGTTGCTACAATCTGTGAATACAAATGATAGTATTCTCAGCTTCATTTTTCTCAGAGAGATATATCTTACAGTGTATGAAAAACTTGACTCCTCAAAAGTTAACTGCTAAGGAAGTGAGGCTGTATCCTTATAGAACATGGATACAACCTACTTACTACAAATAAGGTAGCTAAACAAATTACTTTCTAGTCTGTCTATCCTTTTTGAGTAAGTGTCCAAACGGCTACATATTTGACTTTGCAAAGTTCTGTTCAGATCCACTTCTTTAGCTCTTTGTCTCTTCTATATCTCTCCAAGCTTCCTTGTAGGCTTTCCAGAGCACGTTACAGATTGTGCTCCATAAAGTGCATTGGCTTGTTGCAGGTTTCAGACTTGTACAATTTCTTCAGTATTTTGTCTCCAAGAATGTATTCGAGAAGTGGCTAAGTGATTGATTCGAGAACTTGGATTAGACAACTCTGAGTTCTCGAATACTGTATGATTGACATATCGAATCACTTCTCGAATAATACTTTTCTCCAGGATTCCTTGAGTTGTCGAATAGAACACTTGACTTGTCGAATCCTTGAGATATCGAATAGCTTTCTGAGTCCGTGATATATCGAATGGAACTTTGACTTGTTGACTCTTTGAGAAGTCGAATACCACTTTGACTTATTGACTTCTTGAGTTCTCGAATAGAGTATTTAGACATGTCGAATCTCTGAGATATCGAATGAGATATCGAACAGTTCATTTAGAGATATCGAACAGTGTCTTCTCAGATATCGAATCTCTGACTTCTCGAACACTAGACTTCTCGAATAGACAAAAGTACTTCTCGAATTGGTACTTAGGCAAATTCTTCATTTCTTCAAATCCCAACTGTGATTATTTGACAGTCTTTATCTTCTTGCTTGAGGCATGAACCTTGGAACTTCTTTCAAGCATTATTCTTGACTATATAAGTACAGTTACAAAACTAGGATTTGGTATCTATTACAAGTACAGAACAAACAGAAACTCTACAACTGGAGGTTCCCTCAGTTAAGAGGTCATGTAAGTAATGCAAAGCATTATAAACAATTAGGCTTGTTATCAGATGTAAACAGGCATGCCTCTGTGACTAACAATCTCCCCCAAATTGTGAGTGAGACCCTTAGTCACAATTTCATGTCTGATAACAAGCCTAACATACATAAAGATAAAACTTGAAAAGTACAGGTATGTAGATTGATTGAACACATGAATGAAATTACAAGATGAGTAATCTTACAGTATGATGAAATACTAGCCATTCTCATTTGATTCCATCTCCATTGCTTTGGCTTGTAGATCATCATATGCTTTCTATTTTCTTTCTTTCTCCTTCCTTGCATTCTCATCCATGGCCTTTATGATCTCTGCCAAGGCATCCAATTCTTCATGCATGATAGAGTCTTTGAAATCTTCAAGTACTGGTTTCAAAATGTTGGCAGGATAGTGACTGAGTAGGTTCATTCTTATATTGACATTATCTCCATTTCTCCTAATATACTTCATTCACCACATAGGGATTGAATTGAACTCTACACAATCCTTTTGCCCTTAGCTTTTCTGCTTCAACTTCCAGCCTATCAATCTCCTTCTCCCTTTCTAGCCATTTCTCAAAGCACTCCTTCCTTATCTTCTCAGCATAGTCCCTCTTCATCTTCACAAAATCAATCAACTCCAGCTTCCATACTCTCTCCACTTTGTCTTCAGAATCCAATAATGCAATGATTCTTTCTATTTCATATAGCTTGCCCCAATTTTGACACTGGCCTTGTTTGAATTTCTTCTCCCTTCCATCAGTATATTTAATCTCAAGGCAGTTATTCACAATGGCAGCATAGTAGATTCTTTGAGCTCTTAGATATTGCAATTGGTCTTCATCAAAGTCTTCATCAAGAGGTTGGAGTTTCAGTCCTGAATAGATTTTCAAAGTCCTTGATTTGGATAGCTTTGGTTTCCTTGCAGCTTGTTTGAATTTGATTCTTTTTACATGGTTGCTTGGCAGTAGCATGTGACCTTTGTTTGTAGACCATTGTAGTATTCCATTAGCAGTTTGCTTTTTGAAACACACAGATGGTTTCTTGACTTGAATCTTCTTCTCTTCTTGAGGTGGCAAAACAGTTGCAGAAGCCATATATGTAGATTTTGCTAGGTCACTACTAACAATATTCACCCTAGACTTAGAGTCTTGTGTTGTGGTGAGGTTACTGTCAGCAATGCCTAAGGCTTGCTGTTTTCCACTTTTACTCTCAGAGACTTTACCTTGATCATCATTATTTCTCTTATCCTTGTCATCCTTCTTATTCTTCTTATCTTCATCACCCTTATCTCTCCTGTGATGTCTTCTCCTCCCATCACTTTTGTCTTCAGAATCATCATCCTTATTTCTCCTAGTTAGAGCCATTTCTGGAATTGCACCAATTGCTATGAAAGATCTGAGGATGTGCAGTGCTTCTATTTCTTCAGCATTTCTGACTCCAACTTTCTTCTGAAGTTGATCAATGATAGCAATGACAAGTCTGTGATTTCGAGAGGTGAGATCATTGGGAATGACCAATTGCTTAATGTCTTCAATTTTGGTGCCAGACTGATAGATGATTGTCCATGGCTTCTTGATCACTTCTGGCAGCCTTGAAGGTTGGTCATTCCTTAAGTCATCATACAGACTCTTGTTGTTCTCATTTCTCTTCTCAATAAGCTCAAGTATCGCATCTATCTCTGAGTGTTTTAGGCTTTGTAGAGTGTCAAAAGTTAGATGCCATATCTTTGACTTAGATACCATCATTATCTCCTTGAACCATAAGTTGTTGGCTTTCTTAGGTATGACAGTGAGATAGTCAATCTGCTCCTTCAACTTTCTCAGATAGAACTGAGTGTCACCAACCTGTTCCCTTGTGGCTTTCAGAAACTCCAAGAAGGCTTTATCATGATAAACATTTGAATTAGCAACTTCTTGTAGCTTGGCCTCAGTAATGACTTCAACTTCTACAGGCTTGGCACTTTCAGATATGGAGGATGGAGGTTTGTCAGATGGCACACTCCCTGCAACCACTGTGGTTGTGATGGATTGCTTCTGACCACTTGGAGTAATGACATGCACAGTTGGTAGAGTAACAACTGGCAGTGAGGTAGGAGGCTCATCAACTTTAGATTTCCCTTTTCCTGGCACATGAGTTATAGATTTAGAAGCCCTTTGGTGACAACCCTCATTTAGCTTTATGCCTTTCTCCTTAGGTTTCTCCCCCTTTGGATTTGAATTCCTTGATGTCCTCTTCTCCCTTTTAGGCTTGTTGTCAGGCACATAGGCTGTAGGAGTGACCTTTGGGTTTGAAGTTTCTTCAGGGAGAGGGAGACCCATGTGCTTCATCATTGCAGACAACATTGATTGTTGATGTAGAAGGACATTAGCTGTGGTGGTGGCTTGTGTGTCCAACTGTTCATTGAGAATTGTAACCTTGTCTATAAGATGAGCATTAGACTTTGTGAGAGAAGCTACCTCTTGTTTAAGAGATTCCACCTTTGTGAGCAACTTAGTGGCTTTAAAACCAGATAGTGATTGATCTTTCAGTCTCTCCACTTCAAATTTGGTCATTTCATGCACAGGGACCTCAGTCACCATCTTATCTCCATATTGATTTTTGAACATAGTCCTCAGCATGGCATTGGCATCTGTTGTCTGATCTGATAATTTTGCCATCTGAGCAGCCATAGTTTTGACAGACCCCTGAACCAACAACATAGAGTTGTCCATCTTGATGCACTCAGACTTGCAGTGTTGAACCTCCTTGATGACATTATCCAGTTGGGGAAATTTGGTATCAAAATCCCTTTTAATTTTCTGCACCTCTTTGACTGTAGCTGCTAGGGGTGTGCACGGGTCGGTTTGGCTCGGTTTTTACCGAAAACCGTTACCAAACCGTACATGTCGGTTCGGTTCGGTTTTTATCTATTAACCGTAACCGAACCGTTCGGAACGGTTTTTTTCGGTTCGGTTAACCGTTTGTCGGTTTCGGTTTTTTTTCGGTTTTTTATTTTTAATACTTAATACCTTAATATCATGCTAATAAAAATTTATAAATGTCATCTCAACATTTGTGATAATATTTTTTTTGTTAATGATTTAAATGCATTAAAAAAGAAAAAAAATGTACAATAGGGAGGATAAACCTCAGTGAGAAGAGACAGGCCTCAACCTCACAAGCAAAAGAAAAGAAAAACTTTAACAGTCAAGCCAAACTAGAAGATAACAATTTACATTTTAAAGTATGTCTACAGTGAGCTGCTAAACTAGTAATGTCTCCAACTCATAAACCCAGTTCGTCCAACAATCAGGAAAGGCAGAACAATTATTGCAATTTGTGATAATATTTTTAATAAAAAAAGAGTTTAAAATTTAATTACCAGCTTACCATTATATGCATTAATAAGTGCAGTTTAGTATAAAAAATAAGATGCAATATACTATAAATTCCTATATTTATAAAAGTATATAATATAAAATTATAAATTATTAAAATAATATATTTTCGGTTCGGTTTTTCGGTTCGGTTATTGGGATAAAACCGTAACCGTTACCAAACCGTTCCGTCGGTTCGGTTCGGTTACGGTTTTTTCGGTTTTTGTCGGTTACGGTTTTTTTCGGTGCGGTTTTTCGGTTTTTCGACTCGGTTTCGGTTTTTCGGTTTTATTTTGCTCACCCCTAGCTGCACACACTTCATTCACTTCTGTCTTGAGACCCTTGCCAAGATAGTGTGCAGCTTTGAGAATTCCCTTGTAGTTGTCATTCACTGCTTCACAAACATCACTAGGGGTGAGAGATTTGGCATTGGACCCTAGTGAAGTGATGTACTCTTCTCTGAGGTACTGGAGGCCTTCTGAGAGAGAAATGTCAAATTTTCCTTTTAGCCAGGCATCTACGTTGTCATCTCTCTCAATGTCATATATTATCTTTGCCTTCTGCATCTCCACATCATCTCTGTGGCATAAAATAATAGCTTCATAGTCTGGATTTGGCATGTTTGCAGTGAGAAGATTCTGAGAAATCTTTGTGAACTCAGGGATCTGATCCATAATTAAGCTTTGAAGTGCTTCAACCGTCAATTGAGGTGGAACAGACCCTGATCCTGAAGCACTATCATGTTGCACAGGCTTCAGCCATTGTGACAGAAAGTCAGAGCTAGAGCTAGGCAAGCTAGACTCCTCAGTTACAGATGCAACTTCTGTAACCGGATGGAATGACTCTACTACTGTTGTCTCCACAGGAGTGGGATGAGTTACAACAGTAGTTGACACAAGCACATAGTCTCTAGTAAAAACTAGTAAATCCTCTATGTTTGTGATGGTGTCATCAGGATATGCCCCAGCTAGCATTCCCTCACCATCTGAATGTGGTTTCTGGGTGGTGAGCACAGTGTCAGGCACCATGTCACTTGAAGTTGTTGGCTCATCAAGAGAGAAGAATTCTTGATGATCAAGTCCTTGCTCCTCAGTTGCTTGAGTTGCAGGCTGCAAAGAAATTTCAGGTGTAGGTTCTGGAAGAGAAGTGTCTTGTGGAATAGATTTTGGCAACTCCCCCTAAGAGATAGAGGGAGTTTCAAATGTGATGTGCTCTCCACTCAGTGTTGTGCCAGCCTTATCACTCCCAGATGCTGACTCTTTATAGATAGGTGCATTGGGGAGGATGCTTGATTCTATAGATGCACCCTGTTGAGAGGATACATCTAGTGAACTGTGTGCCCCTGATTTTACAACTTCAGCCATTTGTGTGACTGAAGAGGTGGTTTTAGCTTTCTTCTTCTTTGATCTGATTAAGGGTGACTCAGGTTCCTCACTTTCTAAACCTAATTCAACAGCCAGTGCTGCTTCTGATAATATTGTCAAAGGTGCAGAAGTAACCTGTTTTCTCTTCTTCTCCTTTTTACTAACATCACCCCTTTGAGAGGATGATGCAGTTGGCTCAGTGTTTGGTTATGAGGGTTGGTTAGCAGGCCCTGGGTTAGCATTTTGTTCTACTTGCTTGGGCTATGCTAACTGTGACTTTGAGTTAAATGTTGGCATGTTGTGGGGGTAAGTCCTAAACGAACCCTCCATATGGGGAGTTATGTTAAGTCTTACATCCACATCATTCCTAGTCTCCAAATTACCAAAAATGAGTTTGGTCATGGATTTAGGATAGCCTATTCTATTTCTATCTATCCCAGGTAATTCAATCAATTTAGCATTCTTAAAATTAAGTATAGATTGAATAAAGCGAGGGAAGAAAATGTCAGTACCTCTCTTGGTTGTGTTCTTACCAAGTCTCCCATACAGCTCTTGTAGAATGATTTTCCCAACATCTATCTTCCTCCCATAGGCCAAGGCATAGCCAATTTGCTGCGCAGGTGCACTGATTTGGTCAAAACTAGATTTCCTGGCAGTGAAGACTTGAAGGAGAGTTGCAAACACATAGCTCCACTCCTTCCTCAGATTCTTCCTGTTTAGCTTTCCAAGATTGATCCCATCTGAGTAGTTGATGAATTCAAAGAATTCTTCCAACTCTGCATTTGTGGCCAGTATGTCATATGTCTCCTGTTGAAGGCCCAGTGCTTGATTCATGTCTGCAGTGGTGATAGTGATTTCCTGGTCCTGAATCTTGCAGTAGATTATATATGACATTATTGCGCTTTCTAGGACTACAACTTCCACAATAGCAGTTCCCCAAAACTGTTCCAGGATGTCTAGATACAGAGTTGGGTTGGCAGAGAGTGCATCCTTGATGTATGACTCAGACATCCACTTTACAAAGCATTTGAAGTTTGCATTGGGTGCTTCAACGTCACTGGTTAGGGCGATAAAGTTGGTGTTGAATTTCACGGTTGCCATTGATATAGAGAGAAGAGAGAGAAGAGTAAAGGTTGAAGAAGAAATTTAGCTTTTGGCAGTTAGGGTTTTCAGAGGTTTTGGGAGTTTAGATGCTTGAGAAATCGAATGAAATGAACTGAATAGATGTAGAATTGTATAAGTATGAAGTACTTGAATTGTCGATTAGATATATGTTTTGTATCGACAAGTCAGGCATTCGAGAAGTAGAAAACAACTATTCGATAAGTCAAGAAAGGCTTATTCGATAACTCAATCAGATTGTAACTCACAGCTGGCAGTTATCTAACTTAGAAATAATTTTAAATTAAATAAAATGTATTTTTATGAGTGAATTAAAATTTTAGACAAAAATCCAAAATCGGTTGAGATTCAGCGAAAATTCAGCCTTTTCAAATGATTTGAGAACTCAAATACAGTATTCAAGAACTCAGTCATTAGAGAACTCAATTACCATATTCGAGAAGTCAAGAATACCTCTATTCGATATCTCCAAAAAACTCTATTCGAGAACTCAAGAGTGCTCTAATGAGACTTGTTAGAGGTGTCGAACAGTGAACCATTCGAGAAGTCTGAATTATCGAAATATACTTATCACTCACAAAAATCAATTTTCACTATCTTTTAAAATTTACCAGTCATATTCAATGAAGAATATTCTAGCAAATTAAATAGTGATTTTCTCAAAATTTCATAGAAATTTCAAGTTGACAAATATGATTTTCCAACATATGCAACAGATTTGAAATATTTATAAATCATATTTCAGCCAACACTTACTTCAAAAATATTGAGAATTTAGATAAAGTAAGTATTTACTGCTGCAACAATCTAGATGATATATTCACTTAGCCAGAATATGAAGAATTCAGCATTCCAATCTCACTAACCAACCTTGTGAAGGTGGCTTCATCTAAGGGTTTAGTGAATATGTCTGCTAGTTGTTTTATCTGTAGAGACATAATGCAACTCAATGGTTCCATTAATTGCATGTTCTCCAATGAAATGATATCTGATGTCAATGTGCTTTGTTCTAGAATGATTGACAGGATTGGCAACTATAGAGATTGCACTTGTGTTGTCACACATGATTGGAATTCTTTCCAACACAAGTCCATAATCTCTAAGTTGATTTCTAATCCAAAGCACTTGAGCACAGCAACTTCCAGCAGCTATGTATTCAGCCTCAGCTATAGAAGTTGACACAGATTGTTGTTTCTTGTTATACCAAGAGACTAACCTTTGTCCAAGAAACTAGCAGCTACCTGAGGTGCTTTTCCTATCCACTCTGCATCCAGCATAATCAGTATCAGAATAACCAACCAGATTGAACCCTGTGTCCTTAGGATACCATAGACCCAAGTTTGGAGTGCCCTTCAGATATCTAAATATCCTTTTTATAGCAATCAAATGTGATTCTTTTGGATTTGATTGAAACCTTGCACACAAACATGTAGCAAACATGATGTCTAGCCTACTTGCAGTGAGATAGAGTAGAGAACCAACCATGCCTCTGTAGACTGATATATCTACTTTCTTGCCTTTAGCATCTTCATCCAATTTAGTGGCAGTGGCTATGGGTGTCTTTGCAGGTGATCAATCTTCCAAGTCAAACTTCTTCAATAAATCCTTGATGTACTTGGTTTGAATGATAAAGATACCATCATTCCTTTGACTGACTTGCAGCCCAAGAAAGAATGTCAACTCTCCCATCATACTCATCTCATATCTGCTCTGCATGAGTTTAGAGAATTTCTCACACAGCTTCTCATTTGTAGAGCCAAATATGATATCATCCACACAAATCTGAACTAGGATAATATCATCATCATGCTTCTTGTAGAACAGTGTTTTGTCCAATGTGCCTCTAGTGAATTGATTTTCAAGGAGAAATTGTGATAAAGTATCATACCATGCCCTTGGAGCCTGCTTAAGTCCATACAGTGCCTTAAGCAATCTGTAGACAAATTCTGGGAAATGTGGATCCTCAAAGCCAGGTGGTTGTTGCACATAAACTTCTTCTTCCAACTCTCCATTCAGAAATGCACTCTTGACATCCATTTGATAGACTTTAAATTTGAATGAGAAGCAAATGCCAAGAATATTCTGATGGCTTCCAATCTAGCAACAGGGGCAAATGTCTCATCATAATCAATGCCTTCCTATTGAGAGTATCCTTTTGCAACCAACCTTGTTTTGTTCCTTACTATTACACCATCTTCATCCATATTATTCTTCAGAACCCATTTTGTTCCAACAATGGTTCTATTCTTTGGTGCAGGCACAAGTTCCCATACTTTGTTTCTTTCAAATTGATTCAGCTCCTCTTGCATGGCAATAATCCAATCTGGATCCAACAGGGCATCATCAAGTTTCTTAGGCTCAACCTGACATAGAAAACAACCATAGAGGCACTCATTCTGAGTTGCTCTCCTAGTCCTTACTCCTGCATTAGTATCTCCAATAATTTGCTCTGCACTGTGTGATCTATCCCATTTCCTTGAGTGCTCAGCCTGATTTCTCATTCTTGATGTAGCTTCATCATCTAAATCATGATCATTCTCATTTCCTCCCCCTGTGAGGTTGACACTACTCACAGGTGTGTCTTGGATGCTTGTTTCTCCACTGTTGATTAGCACAAATCTTCTCTTGTATCATCATTCACTTGAGTTTGTTGAACTTGAGTTTCAACTCCATTTTCAATCTCTTCATCAGAATCATCTAGATTATCAAACTTCAATGGATCTTTATCTTCATCATTGGCTTCTTCTAGTCCAGGTAGTTTGTTGTCATCAAATGTCACATCTGTGCTTTCCATAATTTTCTTTTGACTGATGACATAAACTTTGTATGCAATTCTTTCCATAGAGTAGCCAAGAAAAATTCCTTCAAATGCCTTTGCATCAAACTTGCCAACATGTTCTGAATTATCCTTCAACACAAAGCATTTGCTTCCAAAAGTATGAACCTACTTTAGAGTAGGCTTCTTTCCAGTCATCAAATTGTAAGGTGTCTTTCCAGTGTTTTTGTTGATGAGGGTTATGTTCTGGATATAGCATGCAGTGCTCACAGCCTCAGCCCAAAAACATGTAGGCATCTTTGCATCAAGCAACATTGTTCTAGCAGCCTCAATCAGAGTTCTATTCTTTCTCTCAACAACTCCATTTTGTTGTGGAGTCCTTGAGCTGAGAATTGCTGAGAAATTCCATTCTCTTTGCAGAATGCTTCAAGTATGGCATTTCTGAACTCTGTTCTATTATCACTTCTCAATGCAATCACACTTGTATTGTTGGCCTTTGCTTCCTTGTCAACTTTCTTTATGTGCTCAATGATTACTTATGGAGCCTCATCTTTTGATGCTAGAAATTCCACCCATGTATACCTTGTAAAGTCATCAACTATCACCAAGGCATACTTCTTTCTTCCTAGTGACATAATATTGACAGGCCCAAACAAATCCATATGAATGAGTTGTAGGGGCTTGGTTATTGATGTCACTGTCTTTGACTTGTGGCTTGATATTTTCATCTTTCCTCTTTGACAAGCCTCACACACTCCTTCTTGACAGAATTCAAGTGTGGGCATGCATCTCACTAACTCTCTTTTGACTAGAGAATTAATGGCTTTGAAGTTCAGGTGTGATAATATCTTGTGCCACAGCCAACAATCTTCATTTGATGCTTTTGAGTAGAAGCAACAAATTTTGTCCTTGTTTGCAGAGTCCATATTGGCTACAAACAGGCTTCCTTTCCTCACTCCAAATAGAGCAAAATCACCAGTCTTCTTGTGAGTGATCAAACATTCATCTTTGTCAAAATCCACTTTGAATCCTCTATTAGTAAACTGACCAACACTTAGTAGATTATGCTTGAGTCCCTTGACTAGTGCTATATCTTCAATGATGACATTACCAACTTTCAACTTGCCATATCCCAATGTGTTACCCATGATGTCATCTCCGAAAGCAACCATTGGGCCAGCCTTCTCCTCATACTGTGATAGCAGGGCCATATCACCAGTCATGTGATTTGAGCATCCACTGTCCAAAATCCACATAACCTTATTTTCACTTTCTTTGCCCTGCAAACACAAAGGTATTACTTCTCCTTTGGTACCCAAACAAGTTTGGGTCCATGTGACTTAGAAATAGTTTTATCATAAACAACATGCTTATCAACTTTCTTGGTGTTAGTCTTCTTGTCACTATTAGAAGTCTTAGAACCTGAGGTTTCAGACTTAGGTGACAGAGGTACCTTCCTAGCTTTAGGAGGACTTGAAGACTTTGACCTTGTGTAGTGTGTGTGAGAATTGTGATTGATACAACCATCAATGAATTGCCTTCTCAAATTGAAACAACTAGTCATAACATTCATATTGCATGGCATACAGTCAAATTATCACAAAAAGGAGCATCTCTAAGTTTTAGAGGCACAAAACAATCATAGAAATGTTTGGGCACACTACCAACAGGTTTCTTGCATGCATGAGTTAAATGATTGGTACTGAAACAATTCTGACAAGTTTTCCTAGGGGCATTAGGCATATAAGCATAGTTGTTATCTTTGTTAATCCCTAACTTGCCATTTCTGTTCTGTTTCTTCTTAGTCACTTTCTTCTCAGATTCATTCTTCCCAGCTGAAACAAACTTAACAAACTTCTTAGGTCTTGACCTATCACCTACTGGCTCCTTGGCTTTTGACTTGACACTCTCACTCTTAGAGGATGCTTGTTATTCACTGGATTGTGCCTCATCCTCATCATTCAACATTTTCTTGATGAGTAAGGCATCCTCATCAATTTCAAATGTTGATTCTTTAAAAATTGGATTTTTAGCCTTTTTTAAAATCTGAGGCACTTCTTTCTGAACAACTATGTCATCTTCAATGACAGCATAGCCTTTCCTCTGTTTAAGAGTGTCATAGTCAAGTCCAATAGAAGCCTTGGGTTTAGCTTGAATTTTCTCACAGTAGGATTGCACTAGACCAGATGATTTCTCAAATGTTTTTAGTTTGAATTCATTTTCAGCTAATTCATCCCTAAGAGCTCCACTTGACTAGCACATAGAACCTTATTCTACAGATATTCAACTTCTTTCTTAAGATTTTCTACTTGCATAGCAGTTAGCTCAAGTTCCTCATTCCTTTTGATTAACATTTCATTTCTAGTAGACAGTTTAGCAATCTCCTCATTAGCAGTAGTCAAACTAGTATGAATATTAAACATCTCAACAGATAGTTGTTCAATCATGCATTTATACTCAGAAACAGACATGTTTATAGTAGTGAGAGATGGTACCTGAGAGTCTGATGAAGATGTGTCTTCCTTGGAATTGGCCATCAAGGCATAGTTACAAAATTCCTGCTCTTCTCCATCACTATCAGAATCATCCCAACACTTCCCTTCAGCTATGTAGGCCTTACCTTGTGTCTGCTTTTTTAGAAGGGCCTCATACTTAGCTTCGAGCTCTAGAAACTCTCTATCCTTCTTTTTAGGCTTTTTGCATTCACTAGCAAAATGCCCTAGGTCATTGCATCTATAACACCTTACAGATGACCTATCCACATGGTTGGTTTTAAACTTATTCTTGTTTGGTTTCACAGGTGCCTTGCTCTTGTTGAATGAATGGATTTGGGTTTTAGGTTTGAAGGGTTGGTTCCTCTTGAATCTGATGTTTAGAAATTTTCTGGCCATGAAAGCATACGAAGTGTTTTCCATCCCATCTAGTTCTTCAAGAGTGTAGAACTCTTCTTCCTCCTTCTCCTCAACAGGTTCACTTACCTCCGTTTCCGTTTCTTCATCATCTACTATCTCCTCTATCCTTCGCTGGCTTGTAGATGCTTCTAGGTCTTGAATAGATTTGTTGACAATCAAGGCACATGAGGTGTTTATCATTCTGCCTTGGTTGGCCTGGATAGCCCTTTTCTGAAGCAACTCAAGCTCATGAGTTTTTAAAACCCCATAGAGCACATCATATGTAATCTTGTTCAGATCTCTTTCCCTTAGAGAAATGACCCTTTGTTCTAGATGATTCGGTGAAGATAGCAGAAACTTCATGTTCAACTCCTTGGTGCTATAAACCTTGCCATTCATCTGCAACTCAGTAACTAGCTTGTGAAATCTCTCAAACATCTCAGTGATGCTTTCCTTGGGCTGTGCAATGAAATCTTCATACTGTGTGACCAGTATCTGTTTCTTGTTTTCCTTGACCTCATCAGTTCCTTCACATAACACCTCAATGTGATCCCACATTTCTTTGGCAGATGTGCATGATGCAATGTTTGCAAACATTGACATATCCATGGAATCAATAATTAGCAACATGAGGTGACTGTCAAGAGCAACCATCTCCTTTTATGATTCTGTCCATTTGGATGGTTCCTTGGCCACATAAGATCTTGGAACAGTTGTGGTTCCAACAGTCTTTTTAGGTATTTTTTGTTTTGGAACGAAAGGACCATTCTTGAGAATATCAGGATACAAAGGATGAGAGGCTTTGATGAACAACATCATTTTTATCTTCCAGAGGTTGTAGTTTTCTTTGTCAAACTTAGGGACTTTCACCGTTCCTGTAGTCTTTGGTGTATTCGAACTCATGATCGTTTTTCTGTTTTTGAATAAACAGCCCTCTCTGATACCACTTGTTGAGTATTGAATACAGTAAAAGAATACAGAGGGGGGGTGAATGGATTCTTGAACTTTTTTGGTTCTTGAATTTGTGTAGCAGATAGGTGTTTGTGTGTGCAAATGTGTAGGTGCGGATAAAGAACAACACAAGACACAATATCACTTTAATATAATATATTATTAGATAAAGGTTGCTACAATCTGTGAATACAAATGATAGTATTCTCAGCTTCGTTTTTTTCAGAGAGATATATCTTACAGACTTACAGTGTATGAAAAATTTGACTCCTCAAAAGTTAACTGCTAAGGAAGTGAGGCTGTATCCTTATAGAACATGGATACAACCTACTTACTACAAATAAGGTAGCTAAACAAATTACTTTCTAGTCTGTCTATCCTTTTTGAGTAAGTGACCAAACGGCTACAGATTTGACTTTGCAAAGTTCTGTTCAGATCCACTTCTTTAGCTCTTTGTCTCTTCTATATCTCTCCAAGCTTCCTTGTAGGCTTTCCAGAGCACATTACAGATTGTGCTCCATAAAGTGCATTGGCTTGTTGCAGGTTTCAGACTTGTACAATTTCTTCAGTATTTTGTCTCCAAGAATGTATTCGAGAAGTGGCTAAGTGATTGATTGGAGAACTTGGATTAGACAACTCTGAGTTCTCGAATACTGTATGATTGACATATCGAATCACTTCTCGAATAATACTTTTCTCCAGGATTCCTTGAGTTGTCGAATAGAACACTTGACTTGTCGAATCCTTGAGATATCGAATAGCTTTCTGAGTCCCTGATATATCGAATGGAACTTTGACTTGTTGACTCTTTGAGAACTCGAATACCACTTTGACTTGTTGACTTCTTGAGTTCTCGAATAGAGTATTTAGACATGTCGAATCTCTGAGATATCGAATGAGATATCGAACAGTTCATTTAGAGATATCGAACAGTGTCTTCTCAGATATCGAATCTCTGACTTCTCGAACACTAGACTTCTCGAATGGACAAAAGTACTTCTCGAATTGGTACTTAAGGCAAATTCTTCATTTCTTCAAATCCCAACTATGATTATTTGACAGTCTTTATCTTCGTGCTTGAGGCATGAACCTTGGAACTTCTTTCAAGCATTATTCTTGACTATATAAGTAAAGTTACACAACTAGGATTTGGTGCCTATTACAAGTACAGAACAAACAGAAACTCTACAACTAGAGGTTCCTTCAGTTAAGAGGTCATGTAAGTAATGCAAAGCATTAAAAACAATTAGGCTTGTTATTAGATGTAAATAGGCATGCCTTTGTGACTAACATATGTTATCTGTGTGTGTAGCGTAGTTGTAACTTACAACCTGTAACTTGTAAAAGTAGTGGAGTCTGAAATGAAAAGAATCAGCTCATCTAATAAATCATGTGGGCCCCACTTATCTTTGAATTACGTTACCATTAGTCTATTATTAGTATATTACTATCTTATATTATTTTTATCAAATTTTTATTAAAACTTAAATTACATTGACATAATTATTTGAACGTCGAAGTAATACAAAATCAAACGTGAAATAATATTCATTTAATATATACTATAAATGTTTATAAGTAAAATCTTAAATGAATATTCAAAATAATATTCACTTAATATGTATAACAGTTGAATAATATTTATTTAATATATTTATCGGAAAATAATCTTTAAGATATACAGAAAGATACCGACTCCCGGTCTATAATAAACAAGATATGAATCCTACGCCCTATACTAAGGGCATTTATAAAACCTGGCATATAACTATTATATATCATATCTAGCATATAAGCTAATCTTCCAAATTATCAATCATATTTCGCAATATACCTTTATAAACAGTTATCATAAAACATTTTATTCATAACAACAACAGTAAGATATATGTTTCGAAAACTTGCCTGAAAATCCTGTAGTGGTAGTGTGTCTCGAGTTGGTCCGATAATCTATGAATAACCAAAATATCCGAGATTTCACTTAAAAGCTTTGAAAAGCTAAGTATATACTATACTTATGTTAAAACATGTTTTCATGTAAACTCCTTAAGAATTTCTCTTGTGCATGTTCGATTCCGACAATTTTATAAAATCGAAAAATAATCATTTTAATACAAACTCTTTTGGAGGGCCTCCTAAATGTCTCTAGTATTTTACATAAAAGTTTCATATTTTCTTAAGTCCTTTAAGGGGTTTAAAACAGCCTCAAAGTTACATACAATGTGCAGTTTGGTTTCGTTAAACGTCGTTTACTAAAATGATCGTTTCTCCTAAACCGTAAATCTGTATAACATGATCTTCGTACCAAAACGATCCTTAAAACATGTACTATCTTATCATTGCAGTGCTGATAATAACCAGTGGGAGTTTGAGTCTGAATATTACACACAAAACAGAGCATTGTAAAATCGAGTATTATAACGACTATAAACTAACGATTCCCCAAAATAATTTATAATCTAAACATCATCAAATCAACCAACATATCAAAATCTCAAGTTCATCATCCAAATGAAACCTTGATCTTAGTTTCATTATCCATTTTTTATTTTTTTAAATCAAAATTTAAACATTAAATATTTATTCAAAAAAAATTAAAATAGCTTATAAAAATATGCTTTATAAGAGCATCTCCAACGGTGTTGGCTAAATTGGTTGGCTAAAATGATATAAAATATTGATTATGTAAAATTTACTGAACCTGTAAGGCGTTGTGCTCCGATGGTATTGGCTATAATGATTGACTATTTTTTAAAAATGGTATGTTATTATTATTTCAAGTTGTTATAAATAGAATGTATTATTTTATTATGGTGTTGTGAGGGAAAATTGGTACAACACTTCAATAAGATAATTACAAGAAATAACCAAGAAAATCCAATAATAACGATTGAATAAATCGAATTACAAGCCAAAAAACCCTAGTTTTATGAACCCTAATCCGTGAGGGAGAAGAGTAAATGTTTTGGGACTGAGTTTGCAAGTTCTCCAGGCTTTAATGATCGAATATGACCTATTCAATCATGAACCAACAGCCAGGAGCCAATGTTAGAGGTGTGTAATTTGTGTCTAACCTTGCAAAGTGCCTACATACTTCTATATTTATAGAAGATCAAGTCCCATGTAGTTCTTGATAACCCTCCATGATTTGATAAACCTCATCCTCCATAACTGACCTCCTTTGATCGTTTATCCATCCTCCCATAATTATCCAGCCGTTATCCCATGATTCTTTTTTTGATATATCCATCCGTGTATACTTATGTATATACGTTTCATATATATACACGCATATATATATACATGTTCCATGTATATTTGATATTAATCCACGATAACTGCCTTTAATATACCGTTCCTATTGTTTAGGAGCTATCTCATGGGCTGTTAGGACGTTCCTTATCCAATTTTCCGTGTTTTATGGAGCCCCGCTACTGCTGGTGCAATTCCTGGGAACTATCAGGGTTCACGCGGTTGAACCCCTGCTCAATCGACTGCCACCCAGTTGAACCCCTATCCAGCTTTAGCACAGCACTACCCCTATCCAGGGTTCACATACTCACACCCTTACACGAACATATCCCAAACCAACTAGCAGAATTCTCATCCTCAGTTTATCCCTAAGGCATAGTGGGCCAAAACATTCGTACTTAGCCCAACCTATCCTTTCATTCCCCGATTATTCGAACTCATAACCTCAATGGGCCTTAAACTCATCCCAAGGCGAATTTTAGGCACAACAACTACCCCCCGGTTCCTTGCAGCCATTTAAATGCAAAAGGAACCTAACGTCATTCACACTCCAATCACCCTTTTTATTCCATGTGAACCCCTAAGCCTACGTGAGTGTACTCATGGTAGGAAACAAGGGACTCAACTAGGAAGTATCCATGCTTGCAATCGTACCCCTCCATTTGTACCCTAAAATCCACTGTCCCCCAATTTAGGGATGCAACCACCGAACCTCCTAAATTTACCACTCACCGTATACGCATGTACCTCCTTGAAGGTCTAAATAACCATCCAAGATAACCATTCTTTTTAACTGATAAACTTGAAGCAAGCAAAGTCCCAATTAATATTTAATTGCCTGAATTCCAAATCCCATAAAACTCTAATATTTCAAAATTTGAATCCCACAAAACCACTCCACTTCCTCAAGAAACTAATGTATCTGGACTTCCATCTGTCCACATTCGTTCTTCCGCATTCCCCAAAACACTGTTAATGACTATCTTCTTTTTTTTTTCTTTTTTTTTTTACACAGACTTGCTTGGATAAACACGTGGCCTGCCCGTTCATATCCCTATGCCATTATATATATATCCTTCTGCGTCATCTTCTTATTTTTCACCCTTTTCTATCGCTGAACCCCTTTCTCTCCTTTGTTCCAAGCGGTTCATCTTCTCAGATTCTGATCCGGCGAAGGCTTCCGTTTTCCGACCACCATCTTCAATCTAGAGGTATTTCTTCTTTCTTACTTTCTCTTCATTTCCCCTTTTATACCCGCTGATTTTCATGCACATTGAAGCACACACACCCACATCCAAATGTTATATATGCGCCCTTTTGATGCTTAATATCATGTTACAAGTATCACCCCATGACTCCCTCATATCAGATGTCATTCTTTAGACTGTCATCCTTGTCACACACATATGCATGCCATGTTTAGTCACTGAATTTAGTAGATCCGCTTGCTCCTAGTGGTGGCTTTGTCCTTGTTTGTTCCTCAGTGTATGTACCTTCCGATTGCACACTGATTTAACCCTTTCTTCTATACATTCTTCATGCTTTGCCCTTAATTATCGTTTTGATTGCATCTTCGAACTTTATATCAATCGCCCCTTGCATGTATCCTATCTGATTTAGGCTTTACCCAAAACCCATTAAGAACGACCCTAGAATCTTCACCCTTGTGGTTCCTTATTTGTAACCCCCACAAAGCTAAGTATGGTTTCCACAGAATCTGTTTGAGGTAATGCCCCACTCGTTTTTATTTATTATCTTCAACTGACCCATGGGTTCTGCCCAAACGAGGACCATGTCATCCTCGCTTTTTCCTTTTTCCTTTTCCTTGGTCGAAATGTTAGGAACAAAACAGAAAATGGCCTTTCTTCGATTAGGGGTTCTCATACTTGAATCCCTGTGTTTGATTACACTCCACACTCTTTTGTCTTTGGAACTCGATTATGGATTCAAGGCTCACTTCTGCTTTTCCTAATGCAGATGTCGAGCCAGGCTGCATCCGTTGAATCCCAGAACATGCCTACCAGGATTGCCTCTCAATTACCATCTGCATCCGAGGCTGACTCCTTCACATCCCCAAAACCTTTGTCCACACTTCCTCCCATGGCTGCCACTGTGAGTGGCCGTACCCGTTCTAAAGTCAGAATCCTTGACCCCACCATTGCTCAAATCTCAGTTAAAACCTACCCTTTTGACTCTTCACCGTTTACACCCACCCCTGTCAGTTCTGATTCTCCGGAATCTGAGGAGGAAATCCATTCATAGGGACATTTATCTCCAACAACCGTACCCTTCAATGACCAGTCAGAAAATAGTGAAAGCCAGGATGGAGCCACCCCTGTCAAAGTCTTTAATGCTACCACCCCCCAGCTTTCTTGTGACAACACTCGAACCTCTATGACTGCCCAAAAACTAGAGAACCTCCTCGAAGCCTGTAACCCCGGGTGTTCACTCGTTGTACCCCAACCTGAAGAGAGATGTCATGACTTCTCTAACTTTGAGCCCGACCAAGTGATTCCATGTGCCGTCCTCTCTGCTCAGTTCTTTAGGTTGGGGTTATCACTACCCCTCCATCCCTTCATTGTGGACATCCTGGACACCTATAAACTTGCTCCTTTACAATTGACCCCGAATTCCTACCGAATGGCCATTTGCATGTACATCCTATACGATTCCTTGTTCCAGGTTAAGCTAACAGCTCGTGAGTTGGGTTTCTTTTACCAACTCAAAGAGACTGGGAAAACTTCTGGCTTCTACTACCTTACCACCTGGAACATCCACAAAGGCAAATGCATAAAGGGCAATAAACAAGGGATGTCAGGCTGGCACAAGCAATTCCTCTATTGCTATGATTGTCCAAGTTACAGAAAAGACTTTAACCATGATCCACCCATGCCCCTTCAGACTGATTTAGAAGATGAAGAGCTGAAAAGGGCTCAAAAAGCCTTAAAGAAGAGTGCAGCGCTAGGTGATGGTGCTAGCCTGCTAACTAAGAAAAAATTACTTCGTTTAGGTTTCAGTAAGAAACTCAGCACCAAGTCTTTAGAGGTTGCATGTACCCCTCTTGCTGACGAGACCCCTAATGAAACAGGTTTTCCATGCACCCTTGCTTCGCCATCAAACTCCTCGTTTTCTGTTTTCTTTTTATTATAAATGCTCCACATCTTTGTCTGCATATAACCTGCTTGACTTATGCATGGTAAATAACCTTTTGATCACAATTATTCTAATTATAATTCTATCTATTTGTGCAGATATGTCTTTCTCTGTGCCATCGTTCATCAAACGCTCTGGGTACAAGGGTACCTCCAAGTCATCGGTCATACCCCATGCTCCATCCAACAGAACCCCTGTCCCAGCTGCCAAGTCCAGTCCGGTTCAAGTCGAAAAAATGGTTTCCTCCAAGAAAAGGTCTTCTCAACGTACCCCTGAGCCATCAGGAGCCTCTGGTTCTCGTGGGAGCAAACGTCCTAAGAATGAGTCAAAGCAAAGTCCCCCAAAAATTGTTCCTCCTGCTCCACTAACCGCTTTCATTGAGTCCATAAAAGAGAGGATTCCTATACAGTCCATCCTGGAATGGGACAGTTTGAGCTTTGAAGAAGCCGCAAGCAGGGTCCCTTTGATGAATGCAGAAAGCTTGTTCCTGTATCTGAAGCATAGCGATCAAATCGTTGAAGCTGCGAAGGGGAACTCCAGGGTCCATACAGAGCTGTTTAGGGTGCAATCAGAGTTGAAGGCTTTCCAGGACGATAGAAAGAAACTCTTGGATTCTAACAAGAAATTGTACGAGAGTGAAGGCAAATTGATCCAAGAGAAAGAGAAGTTACTGAAGGACAGAGAGACCCTTGATACCGTCATTCTGAAGATGGACAAAGAGAAAGAGGAGGCAGCTGCAGCTCATCAGAAGGAGAAAGAGAAACTTGACCTCAAAATCAAATCCCTTCAAAGCTCAGTTGCTAAGCACAAGGTTTCTCTTTCCAAGCGAGAGGATCAGCGATATGATTCGGGTTATAAAGATGGTGTGAAGGATTACATGTCCTCTATGTACGAAGCCTTTCCTAACCTGGAGTGGGGTCTCCTTGGCCAAGATGCAGTGGATGCCATCGAGTTGATCAAGGAAGAGCAGGCCGTTGCTGCTATGCAGGTGAATCCCAACCCTGTGGATGTTGAAGCTGTGCAAACTCCTGGTGATGCCATCATGCAAGATGTTACTGTAATGGAACAAACTGTGGTTCCAACTGCCGAAGCCCCGGAAGGTGAGATACTGACAGCTGAGGTCTTGGAAGGAAATCCTGCGATTGAACCTCTGATAAACACCTCTCCTGCAGAGCATGAGAAGGAAGCTTTAACTCCTCCAGCCGAAACCCAGGTAGTCAGCCCCACCAAGTTACCCCAGTAACTTCCTCGTATCTCCAAGAATTTCCTTTATTAAATCAGCTTCGTGAACTTTTCTTTTGCTGGCATGTATTGCCATGAACTAATTAGTTTGAGGGTGCGGGCTCCTCTGAAGGCCTCGCGTGATGTAATCTTTGAACTATTTCCCTGAAGCTTTGCTATGGTTTATGCATGTCATTTGCTTGATAAATGCCCGAAGTGTAGTTAAATTGCATGCTCACACGTGCACACACCTCCTTCAAATTCAGCACCTAGTACTCCTTACTTCGCAGGCCATGCTTAGGGGTACCATCCACCTTATACTTAGTTTCATTTGGTGTCAATGCCAGACTCCACCTTACAATAATTAAGCCTTTGCCAATCTTGGGGTTCCAACGACTATACCCCTGTTCATTAATGGGATAGACATGTATCCCTTTCTGAAGAACAGTAGATGTTCCATCTATCATGCTCCTAATATGGGTTGACAAATCATGTTTATCCTTATAAGTTTTTAAATCCGTGCACCAAGTGAATTTTCCATTAGGTCTGCCATTTCCATCCTGAATCTTTATTTTGTAGCTAGCCCTTATCAGCCATAAGATCTTAACTGAAGGTTAATTGGTAATCCACCAATCGTACCATCGGATATGACCCATGTTGGAACATGTTGGGTTCCCACCATCCCTAACTTCCATACACCTTCTTTATGAGACCAATTTTCTCAGTCATTCCTATTGCTCAAAGACCGGGCCTTACTCGCCCAAATTCCTTGGGGTTGTGGTGAGGCTATCTTGATATCAGTTACCCGCCATACTAACTACACGGCAGTTCAAGGTTCGAGCGATTGAACCCCCCCTCGTGATCCTAGTTACCCTAGAATCTTCCTACCACGGGGTTCATCCCTTTTTATGCATGAACCATACATATTCCAACCCCTGTGTACGTAATCCCTGTGCATTTCCGTCCATGTATTCGTATAATTCATATTTATATAACCCGTGTGATCCATTAACTTACATTCCATATGTTTTCCATCCATTAACATATAATCCATATGCTTCCATCCATTAACATATAATCCATATGCTTCCATCCATTAACATATAATCCATATGCTTCCATCCCTTAACATATAATCCATATGCTTCCATCCATTAACATATAATCTATATGCTTTAAAATTTTTATCCATTTTTAAGTTAAACTATCCTTCCGTTAAGCGATGTATATCCACTACCCCCCGAGTTCTTTAATATAGTCAGACTTATAATGAAGAACTAGGTTCAACAGTCGTATCCCTGATATATATATATATATATATTTTTTAAAAGGCACAAATAAAACAGGTTACACATAGCATGCATTCATCCATATAAGTCCATACATTTTATGCATAAAACGGAAATGAGAAAAGAAGAAATAAAAAAGAAGTCGATTTCAATTCCATTAAATCACATCATAGTACGGTGTTCAACAGGTAGGCGTACATTCACAACCCCCCAAGCACTTTATTAACATAAAAGAAAAATTTCTAACCGACTGATCCTAATATGATGGTAGCTACAACTAATAAGCCACTTTTATTTTCCTACACCTGAAAGAGGTCTACAAGAAACGTTACCTGGGTTCAACTACTGGTAATATTTCTTAAGATGTTTGGCGTTCCATGCCCTCGGGATTAGTTTCCCGTCCAAATCTTCCAAATGATAAGTTCCTTCCCATAAGACTGATTTAATCACATATGGGCCTTCCCAATTTGCCTCAAAGGCTCCATATCCTGGAGTCCTCATGTTAGGCATCATCTTCCTTAAAACCAGATCACCAACCTTTAAGGGTCGTGCTCGAACCCTGCCATCAAAGTACTTGCGAGTCCTTTGTTGATAGGCTGCAAGCTTCAACTGAGAGGTTGCACGAGCCTCTTCCACCAAATCTAAGTACAAACGATGATTAACCTCATTTTCCATGGGATCAAAGTTATCTCTCCTAAATGAACCTGCACCAATCTCCACGGGTACCATTGCTTCGCACCCATAAGTTAATGTGAATGGGGATTCACCAGTTGTAGTCCTAGGTGTTGTGTTGTAAGACCATAACACCATAGGAAGTTCCTCTGGCCAGCAACCTTTTTTATCTTCCAACTTTGCCTTCAAAGTGTGTTTAATGATTTTATTGATGGCTTCAGTCTGACCATTGCTTTGGGGGTGGTAGACTGCAGAGAAGCCCTTAATGATTCCGAGATCTTCACATAAACCCCTCATTTCCTTGCTGTCAAATTGCTTGCCATTGTCAGATATCAACTTATAGGGGACCCCATATCGGCATATAATTGCTCGAAACACAAACTCCTTCAATTTGGCTGCAGTGATCGTAGCCAGGGGTTCAGCCTCTACCCACTTTGTAAAATAATCCACGGCTACAACGGCGTACTTCACCCCTCCCTTTCCCTTAGGGAGTTCTCCAATCAGGTCGATGCCCCAAACAACAAAAGGCCATGGGCTAGAGAGCGGCTTTAATGGCACAGCAGGATTCTTATTTGAGTTGGCATACCTCTGGCATCGATCACATGCCTTTGAGAATTTGTGCGCATCCTGCTGTAGGGTTGGCCAGTAATACCCCTGACGAAGTATCTTGTGGGCCAATGAGGTTCCTCCAGAATGGTTTTCACATATGCCTTCATGCACCTCCCACATAATATATTCACATTCACTGCTTGCTATACATCGTAGAAGAGGTTTGTTGAAGCCTCTCTTGTACAGCTTTCCATCATATAAGGCGTAACGCGTAGCCTTATACTTCATTCTCCGGGCTTCATCCTTTTCAGCTGGCAGAACCCCTTTTGTTATGTACTTCAAGATGGGAGTGATCCATGTGTCCTCTACTTGAACCTCGACATCCATACAATCGATCCTTGGAATGCTAGGTTGTTGTTGTATTTCCAACGGTATCACCCCTAGCATAGTTGCTTCCCTATTAGAACCCATTTTTGCTAAGGCATCTGCACTTGAGTTTTCCGTCCTTGGAATTTGCACCAGATTGATTTCTCCAAACTTGCTCATCAGCTCTTGAGCGTACCTCATGTATAGATCAGTGCGTGGACCCCTGGCTTGAAAGTTGCTTTTGATATGTCCCACTACCAACATGGAGTCACTATACACAGTCATATTTATCACTTTCATTTCAAGTGCCAGTTTCAGCCCCGCAATCAGGGCTTCATATTCAGCATCGTTGTTTGTAGCCTTGAATGTGAAATGAATTGAGCTCTGCAGCTTGTGACCTTCGGGGCTTATCAGGACTATACCAGCACCTGCCCCATTTCCATTCACAGCTCCGTCCACATAAAGGGTCCACCATGGTGCGCAATTTTCTGTCGGGGCTTCCTTCTCCAGAGGTTCCCTCACGGTTTTCTTGGTTTCCACCTCAAAGGATGGTGGGAATTCCAATAAGAAATCAGCAAGTGCCTGTCCCTTGATAGCTGTTCTTGGCTTGAATTCAACATCAAATTGGCCTAACTCTACAGCCCATTTCATCAACCTACCTGAGGCTTCAGGTCTGTGCAGGACCTGCCTCAGTGGGAATGAGGTTCGTACCTCTATCGTGTGCGCCTGAAAGTATGGCCTTAACTTTCTTGATGCCAGAATCAACGCGTAGGCTAGCTTCTCCATGTTTGTATATCTGGTTTCAGCATCCAGAAGCCTCTTGCTCACATAATACACAGGGTACTGGGTTTGATCTTCCTCACGAACCAAAACAGAACTAATAGAGTGTTCAGAAACCGCCAAATACAAAATCAGGGTTTCACCCTCTATGGGCTTTGCCAGCAATGGGGGGCTTCCTAATTGTTCCTTCAATTTGGTGAAGGCAGCTTCACATTCAGGCGTCCACTCAAAGCCTTTTCTCTTCTTGATAGCTGCAAAGAATTCTCGACATCTGTTCGAGGACTTGGAGATAAACCTGTTCAAGGCTGCCACCCGTCCGGTGAGGCTTTGAACTTCCTTCACACTTCGGGGGGATCTCATTTCGACTAGTGCTTTTATTTTGGCCGGATTGGCTTCGATTCCTTGATGATTGACAATGAAACCCAAGAATTTTCCAGATTCTACCCCAAACACACACTTTTGGGGGTTCAACTTCATCCTATATTTCCTCACGATGCAAAACATTTCAGTGAGGTGGGCAACATGGTCACCTGCTACCTTGGATTTTACCAGCATATCGTCCACGTATACTTCCATAGTTTTTCCAATCTGGTCTTTAAACATCTTGTTGACCAGCCTTTGGTAGGTTGCTCCAGCGTTCAGCAGTCCGAAAGGCATTCCGATATAACAGTAGAGCCCTCTATCTGTGATAAAAGAAGTGTGCTCCTGATCGTGTTCATACATCGGAATTTGATTGTAACCTGAATACGCATCCATGAAACTCAGCAGGGCATGACCAGCCGTAGCATCGACTAGTTGATCAATACGCGGGAGCGGGAAGCTATCCTTGGGACAGGCTTTATTCAAGTCAGTGAAATCAACGCACGTACGCCATTTGCCATTGGGCTTCTTTACCAAGACCGGGTTTGCCAACCACATGGGGTAGAATGATTCCTTTACTAGCTTGGCCTTCAACAGTCTGTCTACCTCTTCTTTCAGGGCGACAGCCCTTTCCCCACTTATTGCTCTCCTTTTCTGCCTTACAGCCTTTATGTCTGGGTTAATGTTCAAATGATGACACATCACTCTTGGGTCTATCCCCACCATGTCCTCATGGCTCCATGCAAATACGTCTAAGTTGTTTCTTAGAAATGCGACCAATGCTTCCTGGACTTCAGGTTTTAACTGTTTGCCAACCTTCAGCTCCTTAGTAGGATCAGCTGCATCCACCAAGATAGATAAAGTGTCTTCAGCTGCCCCAGTCTTTTCCTTGGCCTCGGGCATTCGGGGGTCAAGGTCGATTTCCACTGGGTTCACCTGTTCTGCACCCTGGTGGGGTTCCACCACCTGACCATCGGCCTTCATTGATTCCTTCAGATCGTTTCCATTATCCATACTTTCAAAATCACTGTCATGAACTTCTTCCACTATACCCTCAATCAGTGGCTCTTCAGCTTTGGAATTTTGAAATTTCGGGGCTTCCAGCATTAGTATCCCATTAGGGGTACCTACCCCCTGAAAAGGTGCAACATCCGTATAGGGCTCCTCGCCTGGATGTTGTACAATAATAATAACATTACACATGTCTCTTTCTTGTCTTGCTTCCTTTCGACGCAAAGATTCATCTCCCCTCCCTGTGCCGGGGTCCAGGTAACGATAGCATTGTTCCGAGGTACCCCCATCCACTAACAATAGATGTTTGCAAGCTTGTTCAGCTGTATGCAGGGCTTTACTATAGCACTCCCTTGAATCTGATTGGCATCCCTGAACACACCCAATTCCTCCGGGAGTTGGGAATTTCATTGACAGATGATAAATGGATGTCACTACCCGCATTTCCTTTAACATCGGCCTTCCGAGTATCCCATTATAGGAGATGTCTTCATTTACCACCATGAATTCTACCACTTGTGTAGCTGACCGGGGTTCCTCCCCCAAAGTGAGAGGGAGTTTCACTCGCCCCACAATTTGTACAGGGTTGCCGGTAAATTCGTACAATTCATTGTAAGAAGGAGCCATTTCTTTGTCAAGTAACCCCATTTTCTGGTAAGTGCTGTATGCCAAGATGTTTACCGAGCTTCCGTTATCCACCAGCACTCGGTGTACGTTCAAGCCTCCGATCACAGCTTTAATTACCAAAGCATCGTTATGGGGGTGGTGAACGTGCCTGGCATCCTCTTCGGTGAACGTTATGTCGACTGTCTCACCCTTAAAAAGCTTGGGTGGCCTTTCAGACAGGTTATACACATTCGTGAGGGGTACACCCCTTGCTTCCCGGGCATAATTTTTCTGGGCATTCCTGCTAGTACCCCCGATATACGGCCCACCAATTATAGTGCGGATACTGTTGGCTCTTGTAAGGCGTTCGGGATTCACCTTTTCAGTTTCTTTGTGAATTCTGTCATTCTTGTCTCCTTTGGCTTCTGGAGCTACGAACTCGGTGAGATAACCCCTTCTTATAAGGTCTTCAATGTGGTCCTTCAAATGACGACATTCCGCCGTTTCATGTCCATTGGCATCGTGAAAAGCACAATACCGTCCTTCATTTTTATTCCCTGGGGGTCCATTTCTTACTGGCTTCCTAAACATTCCTGCCTTGTTCCCAACTTCATACACCTGTTCAATGGAAGCCGTGAGTGGGGTGTACTCGGTATACCTGCCTGAACCCTGAGAGTCCTTCCTAGTGGGATATTTGTAATTTACTGTCCTTCCTGTATTGGTTGCATTCACCGTTATAGGAGCTGTCTTTTCATCACGATGGGTGTTTCTGGTAGAGGAGCTTCCACCATAGGAGGTTCGTTTGTGGTACCCCCTATCTTTCGGGCTATATGACCTACGCCTCTTGCTCCTGCTCCATTCCCTTGAACTTCGACTTTTCTCCAGTTTAGCCAGTGACTCTTCAACCACCTTGTGAGTTTCTGCTTTGGCGTAAAAGTCTACCAAAGTTTTGGGCTCCGCCCCTTGTAGCTCCTTCCAGAAATCAGTACCTGGGCGTACGCCCGCAATCAAGAAATTCTTATAGGTTTCATCTGTGGTCTTCCTCACCTTAGGAACCTCTACATTAAACCGCTTGAAATATTCAGTGAGGGTCTCATTCCTTTCCTGCTTGATGTTCGCCAGAGTGTTGGCTGGGGGTGCGAATGCAACCGAAGCCCGAAATTGGGTCACGAACATTTCACTCATTTGCCTCCAAGATTGGATAGAATTTGGACGTACCCTCTTGAACCATTGGTGAGCACTGTCTCTTAGTGTAGCAGCCAATAAGAGACACTTCGTTAGGTCTTTCACCTGATATACTTCCATTTCCGTATCAAATCGGCTGAGATATTCTACTGGATCAGTGGTTCCACTGAACTTTAGGTCTCCCACCCCCCTGTATTTTGGTGGGAGTGGCGAATCCCTCACTTTCTTAGTAAAGGATGAAGCCACTGTCAAGCCTTCTAGCGACTGTTTTTCCATCTTCAGCTTCTTTAATGCCTCACGCAGATCCTTTACTTTGTAGTGCTCATTCTCCTCATCTGTGAACTGGTTGTCATCACTGCAAGAATCCTCAGCTAAACCCAGGTCGTCATCACTGTAATTGGGGTTATGTCGAGAACTGCAGCTTCGCTCATCATTACCCCCTTTAGATTGTCTACCAGACCTGGAAACGGATTTATCCCTTCTGTAGCTATGAGATCCTTGTGACTTTGCCTCTGGGGCTTTCCTGTTCTGTCTTTCCTTCTTCCCATTAAGTTTGTGACGTAAATCTTTGACGTCCATCTTATTGCCCAATCTATCGAAGACACTCAGGCTACGGGTGGGTGAACCCTGTGACTGTCGTACCTCCTCTTCTCCTTCATTCCAGTCTGGGTCTGTTTGGTCCGTCTCCACATCAGAAAATCCTTTCTGTGAGGCCTCTTTTTCCGACTCCTCCTCATCACTGTCGAAATCTAACCGAACTGGCGTAACCACCTTTTTCTTCACCTTTCGATCCTTGGAACCCTGCTCTTGTTTCCATTTCTTCAACCTTTCAGATTTCTTTTTTAAAGAAACGATTTTCTTCTCCATTTTCTTTAACTTTTCTCTAAGTTCTCTGTTCGTGACTTCACCATCATGTTCCCCATCATTATCGCTTCGTCCATCCTCCGGTGTACGAGCATCACCAGATTTCCGAGACATCTCTTCCCTCAAGAGATAAAATCACCCCTCCTTCTAGCGCCACAAATGTTGTGAGGGAAAATTGGTACAACACTTCAATAAGATAATTACAAGAAATAACCAAGAAAATCCAATAATAACGATTGAATAAATCGAATTACAAGCCAAAAAACCCTAGTTTTATGAACCCTAATCCGTGAGGGAGAAGAGTAAATGTTTTGGGACTGAGTTTGCAAGTTCTCCAGGCTTTAATGATCGAATATGACCTATTCAATCATGAACCAACAGCCAGGAGCCAATGTTAGAGGTGTGTAATTTGTGTCTAACCTTGCAAAGTGCCTACATACTTCTATATTTATAGAAGATCAAGTCCCATGTAGTTCTTGATAACCCTCCATGATTTGATAAACCTCATCCTCCATAACTGACCTCCTTTGATCGTTTATCCATCCTCCCATAATTATCCAGCCGTTATCCCATGATTCTTTTTTTGATATATCCATCCGTGTATACGTATGTATATACGTTTCATATATATACACGCATATATATATACATGTTCCATGTATATTTGATATTAATCCATGATAACTGCCTTTAATATACCGTTCCTATTGTTTAGGAGCTATCTCATGGGCTGTTAGGACGTTCCTTATCCAATTTTCCGTGTTTTATGGAGCCCCGCTACTGCTGGTGCAATTCCTGGGAACTATCAGGGTTCACGCGGTTGAACCCCTGCTCAATCGACTGCCACCCAGTTGAACCCCTATCCAGCTTTAGCACAGCACTACCCCTATCCAGGGTTCACATACTCACACCCTTACACGAACATATCCCAAACCAACTAGCAGAATTCTCATCCTCAGTTTATCCCTAAGGCATAGTGGGCCAAAACATTCGTACTTAGCCCAACCTATCCTTTCATTCCCCGATTATTCGAACTCATAACCTCAATGGGCCTTAAACTCAGCCCAAGGCGAATTTTAGGCACAACATATGGTAATAGATGATGTGGAATCTTCTTACAGGTCTTTAGAGGTTCGACAAATATAGCTAAGATCACGGGATTGGCTAAATTTTTAAACAACAGTAATGTATGGTTGGAGTGGAGAATTTTTTACATATTCTCTATAAGTTTTATTTATGGTATCAATTATCCAATTTTACCTAAGGGTTTTGGAGGGTTGGAGATGCTCTAAGACTCCTAAAGTGCAAGTAAAATCCTCATCCCAAATATATTGGATGATATGATTATTACACACACATATACATCAGTGTATTTATGTGTACGGGGAGTAATGTTTTTGTATGTTTTTGTATGTGTACGAGGAGTAATGTTTATCATTATTGTGTGATATTCATCAAGCCGGAGTTTCCATGACAGTAGTCTCTCTACTTTTTAAGTAAGAGCATGGTCTGCAAGAATTTTGCCTCCCTCGACTTTTCTAAATAAGAGTATGAAGTGCAAAATTTTACTTTTCCGGATCCAATTCTGAACTAGATATATTTAATATGTTTGATTTAATAATATCAAATAACTTGCCCTGTAACAGTCGAACAATGTATGATTTATACATTGGGTCCAAAGGATTCTCCATGAGGGCTGTGTTGATGGATCTAGAGTCAGGGACGATGGATTCGCTTAGATGTGGGCCGTACGGTCAGATTTTCAGGCCTGATAACTTTGTGCAAATTCCTTCTTTGCATATTCTCTCTCTCTCTCTCTCCATCTCTCTCTCTCAATGGATTAATATATATTGAGCGATATAGTTTTGTTTTCTCTTTTTCAACTCTTTGCTATTTACTTAAGTTTTGGGTCTGTTTGAATAAAGAATTTTAGAACCCAGATTTTTGTTCTTGTTCGTTTTTGAGTTATATTGATTGTTTACAGATATTGATGTCGTAGATATGTTTGGTTTTCAGATGAGTTTAACGCATGTCTGGTGTTGTATTTTTTGTGTAGTTTATGCCTTGATCGGATTTTTGGTTTTTTCCTCGATTTTATTAGATTTTTCTGACCGAGTTTTGCTGGGCAAATTGTTGTTAGTAGAGGTGGTAATGGTGATTGGGTTTGATGGATTAGAATTGTTAATACATGAGTAACTGTGTATGAGTGTGTGTGTGTGTGTGTGTGTTATGATGCAAGATGGTGAGCTATTTGGGAGGGATGCCGGTTTCGGGGATGTCACCGGATTCTGGGTTTTTTGCCGGATTTTTGCCATAGATTTTCATGTTTTGATCCTAGTTATTAGTTACAGGTTTAAAAATAACTAGCTTTGTAGCCCGTGCAAGGCACGGGAAAGCTCTAGCATCTGCACTTGTACCTATGTTTGTAAAATATTACAATAGCGATATATTAGTGAAAGAGGGATAATTTAATAATTTCATTATAATTAAATTGTCTCTTGATATAATAATAATGAGTTTTCTAATATATCCAAAACTAATGTCAAGCATAATGGGAAGTAATCTTTTTTCTAAGTTAAAGGTCAAGGGTTCAATTTTCTTTATTACATTAGCGATACATTAGTGAAATGTTATTATTAATATAATATAAGAGGGGTTATTTAGTAATTTCAAGATAATTAAATTGTCTCTCGATATATTAATAATGAGTTTTACAATATATCAAAAACTAATGTCTAGTGTAGTGCTAAATAATTTTTTTTTTCTAAGTTAGAGGTCAATGGTTCAATTATCTTTATGAACAAATTTTTATCATTAATATAAAATATGAGGGTTGTCTCACGATATAATAATAATGAGTTTTAAAATATATTCAAAACTCATATCTAGCATAGTGGTAAGGATTCTCACTTACAATATTTTTATGTTACTTTATAATTAAATAAAAGGTGCTACAACATGTTTTTTTTTTTTGCTAAATAAAAATTTGGACCATTTCTCGATTTGTGCGTGTCATCCTTGCGCAGGGGCCATGCTAATCTTCTCTGTATCGTTCCAATTTTATCGAATGTCCCCGAAGGGACTGAACATGTTAATGCTTAGTACGCAAAATATATCTAAAAGATTATCTATTTATGATGTATATATAATCAAAAATAAAATATTTTCAAAACTGATATCTAGCATAATAGTAAAAAATCTCATTTCTAAGTTAGAGATAAGGGATTTAATTTTCATTAGAAATAATTTTTTTATCAATAATATAATATAGGAGGGATAATTTAGTAATTTCATGATGATTAAATTGTCTCATGATATATTAATATTGAGTTTTATAATATATTCAAAATTGATGTAGCATAGTGATAAGGAGTCTCCATTTTAAGTTAGAGGTCAATGATTCAATTCTTATTAAGAACAATTTTTTATTATAATATATGGGGTTTGTCTCGTGATATATTAATAATTTGTTTTATAATATTTTCAAAATTGTTGTTTAGCCTAGTGGTAAGTAATCTCCCTTTTTTTTTTTTTGACGAAAATGGGAAAATATATTACTCAAAAATATCAGCCAGAACAATAGCCTCCAACCCAATAGGAACAGACCTCCTATCGAAAACTCGACCTGGAAAAGAACATGACTCTCTCGCTAGAAAGTGAGACGCCATGTTAGCAAATCGTCTAACAAAAAACAAATCAATGTTTGAATCTACGAGCATCGAACGACACTCCATAATTATACTACCAAACGGAGAAGTCATAGGAACATTGCTCCGAATTGCTTGAACAACCGCCAAACAATCCGTTTCAACCACTATCTCCCTCCATCCCATTGCCTTCACCCAACTCAACGCTTCTTTAACAGCGATTGCTTCTGCAAATTCTGGGCGCACAGTTCTTTTAATTTAGAGGTCAAGGGTTCAATTCTTGTAGGAACAATTTTTTGTCATTAATATAATATGTGATGGTTATCTCACGATATATTAATGATGAGTTTTAAAATATATTCAAGTTCCATGTCTAGCATAGTGGTAGTGATTCAAACTTGTATCTTAGAGGTCAGGGGTTCAATTCTCATTAAGAGCATTTTTTTTATCAATGCAATATAGTAGATGAGGTGACATCTAGGTGGCAGCTGACGTGGATGATGACATGGATTAAATTGTCTTCTCAAAACCTATGCTGTGCTATTAATAATATAATAGATATTTTTATGGATTTTATTGGTTAGTAATTCTTAATTTCGATTTCATTTTATATTTGGTAATTGCTATGATCTTGATTTAATTCACACCAAATTTGTTATGTTTTAATGTGTTTTAAAGTTGGGTCTTGAATTGCTGATTTGTGAGTTGTGAGGTTGCTGTGTGTAGAGTTTTAGTTTTCCAAGATTGTCACTTAGTCTATGTTCTGTGTTGATTGAATTTTGAGTCGAGTTGCTGGATTTTAAATTCTTATGTTGATTTTGACTTGTCATTGTTTCAAAAGAATCATGCTAGAATTTTTTTACGTGTTTTATGTATATTAAAGGTAGTTAAATTGATTTTATTGATTGTGATTAGTTGTAACATTTATGTGATTAATTGATAGCATTTATGTGATTAGTTTGTAACGTTGATTTTGTTCCATGATTTGGGATGGATGAATTTACTATTAAATGTAACTTTAATGTGATTTATTGTGTTAATTTTAGTTAGGCGTTTTATTTGAATTTTTAGCTTAAATTTTGTTTGTGATGTTTAGTTAAAATAGACAATAGGTTATTTTGTGTTTGACTAACAATTTTAGTCTTTATTGGTTTTTATAGTTATATTGATTTTCCTTAATGTAGTCATTAAATTTTTACTTTCCTTTTTTAATAAAGGAATTAATTTTAATTGGTAGTTTCAATTTGTAATTATTTTTTACTGTGTACGGGGAATGTTTGATTTATTGGAGGCCATGATTGAGGGCATATATACCTTTATGGAGTTAATTTGTGTCATAATTGATGGCTCGTATATTTTTTGTGGAATATTTTTGTGCCATAATTGATGGCGTCGTAGGTGACTAATCAAAGGGTTCCCGAACCTTTGGATTAGATATATATAACTATTTCAATTTTAATTAAGTACTAATAAATTAAGTATCTAACCAAAGGGATCCCCTTTGGTTTAGATTCCTGTGCTTGATACTAAATCATATGTTTTTTCATATATTTATGTTGATAATATATATAAAATATTTGGTAAATAATTTTGCGGACTAATTTTCGTTTGTTGATTTTATTCACTTTTCGCAGGGGCACTCTGGTTGGATAGAGTATAATAACAAGATAGATTGGGTAACTTGTAGTAATGGAATAACCAAGATGATAAGGAAATTAAAGTAAGGATGCAGCAAAAAGGTATTGGAGACTCACAAAAATCAACTACTAATTCTATTTATTTATTGGAAATTTGTAAAACAATGTACTTTATATTTTGAGGGCACTCTTTTTTCCCTCTTGAGTTTTTTCCCACAGGGTTTTGTTCTTGAGGGTTTTTAACGAGGCTTTTCTATTGTGGAGTTTTTATTTTTAGATTTGAAAGTTTTATTGTCTAAATGTCTGGGGACAACATGCGTGCTCTTCGGTTAGATGATGAATTTTCTTGATCGAAAAAATCCCCTTGTACTATTATTGTACTTCGATACAATTCATGAATGAAAAATTCATCTTTACAAAAAAAAAAAAAAAAACTTGCCCTGTATTTTCTAATAGTATTTCTGAACCCATTAACTAGTGTAAACAATATTATTAGTACTAGCTTTATACCCGTGCATGGTAATTTTATTAATATTTTATAATATAGTTTTAATTAAAAAAAAAATTTCCTTGAAAAATTAATTAGTTTTATAGTATATTGAATAATTTGTTTTTACTTTTAATGATAATAATACATAAGTTATATAGTTTGTGAGTATACATTTATTTTTTTCTTGTAAATATATTTTATACAATTTTTTCCAGAGTTTAGGGTAACATATTTTTTAGTATTTTATAATTATTTTTGATTTTTTTTTATTTTATTAGATTACATATGAATACTTGAAACATATATGGACTATATTCGCGTAACAATTTATTATTATTTTTTTATCTTTTGGATTATGTAATTTAATGGTTATCTTAAAAATTTTAGATATTTTGTTATAGTGTTTCTATAGTTTTTAAAGGCATTTTTTTAAATTGTTTGGAAGTATGTGTGGTATTATTTTTTTTTTATTTGTTTGAATATTGATTATTTTGTTAAAATTTTTATTTTTTTATTAAAATGATTTTTTCTTAAAGCACTTTTATTTGGTAAATAATTTTTTTGTAAATTATATTTTAAGGTTTAGCCTAACATATGTTTTAATATTTTATATTTTTTGGGGAGTTTTCTTCAATTTTATTAGAATATATATAATATCCTTTTTACATGTGGGGACTTTTTGGTTTAACTATTATATATATATGTGTGTGATTATGTAATTGTGAACACACATATATTTGTACTTTTTTTAAAAAAAGTTTATATTATCTTTATATGTTTTTGTGTTGGTATATATTTATTTTAATTGCATTATATTAAATTTTATATTTTGTGAATTTTGGTGTCATTTCCAATTATGACATGTTTTTTTATTACCTTTTTATTATATTATTTTACCATATATTTTCTTAAAGACTTCTTTTTTTGTTTTGTAATTAAATGTACATACTTGTTTTCTTAAAAATTATTTTTTGAATTGAAATTATGATGATGTTTTGTTTACTTGTTTATTATATATAAAAAATGAATTTGCGACTTATTTTTATTCATGGTTTTTTGCTATTTTATCATTATTTGTTAATTATCAAACCTAAAAATAGAATCTTTAATGATTTTTATTAAAATCATATTTTTCTTAAAACATTTTTATTTTGTAAACAATTTTTTTGAAAATTACATTTTAAGGTTTAGCCTAACATATATTTTAATGTTTTTTGGCATCTTTTTTCTATTTATTAGAATATATATAATATAATTTATACATGTGAGAACTTATTGTAATTTAACATACATGCGCATACGTCATTTCCAATTATAACATGTTTTTTTTATTATTTTTTTAATATCTTGTATTACCATATATTTTCTAAAAAAAAATTCTTTTGTAATTAAATGAAAATTCTTGTTTTTCAAAAAATTATTTTTTGAATTGAAATACTGATGGTATGCTTGGTATACTTGTTTATTATATATAAAGAATGAATTTGTGATTTATTTTTTATTATGATTTTTTGTTATTTTATCCTTATTTGTTAATTGTGCTATTATGACTCTTTTTCCTATAATAATAATAATGACTAATTAAGTTGATGATGAATATTTTATTACTTTTATTCTTTATTAATTTATTTTAAATTTTAATTTTGAAGAAATTAAATATTTTTGTAACTTTTAAATTATTGAATTGTTATAAGATTTTTTGTACTTATTATATTCAGATTCTCTATTAATTATTTTATTTTGGATTTTTGGATTGTTTTTTAATTTATTTAAGTATTGAATCTAAAATGTTTGCAAAAATAATAAAATGATAGTTTATTGATTTGTGTTGACTTTCATTAGTATAAATTTTAAAACATGTTTGTTGTCAAATCTAAAATTAATATTTTTTATGACTTTTTTTAAAAATTAGGTTTTCTTGAAACTATTTTTTGTGGTAAGGTTTTTTTAAAATTATATTTTAAACTTTAATCTAAATTATCTTTGCATTAATTTTAGTTAATAACCATTTTCTCAACTTTATTTTTTTGTGTTTTATCATGTATTATTTATTTTAGTACATTCTTTTTTTATCTAAAAATACCTTTAGTTACGTGGTAGTTTTAGCTTTTAAACCATTGGCCCAACTCGTTTCAATAGCCTACAGTAGCCCATTTCTAATTTCTAATGAAATTACATTTACATTTTAAACCCTGACGAACAGACCACCATCCCCTTACGTCAATTATATATAGGATATAATTAATTTATGAGACAAATTTGGCCCTTTAAGCACTCTTTTTAATACTCCCGCCGTCTCTAAATTCTTTGCTCGTTTGCTGAATTTCACGGGTTTTAAGATAGTGGGGAATGAATATTGTTTTTGTATGAAGTAGTGGGTATTGAATATTATTTTTAAGGGATAGTGGGTATTGAATATTATTTTTTTGGAGTAGTGAGTGGAGTAGTGGGTATTAAATATTATTTTTAAGGAGTAGTGGGTGGTCCAATTCAAAAAAAAAAGGAGTAGTGGGTGGAATAGTGGGTATTGAATATTGTTTTTTTGGAGTAGTGGGTGGAATAGTGAGTGTTGAATATTATTTGTAATGATTAGTGGGTAGAGTAGTGGGTATTGAATATTATTTTTAAGAAGTAGCGGGTAGAGTAGTGGATATTGAATATTATTGTTTATGGACAAAAATAGAAATGAGAAAAGTATATTGAATATCCTTAAAAGGAAAGTGGGAAAAAAATTAAGGGACGGAGGGAGTAACTAATTGCGCTTTAAGCCCTTTTGGTGTAACCGGACCCAATGCAAACCTTTAGCCTAACTTTTAATTTGTAATTGAGTGGTACTTTCTCCTAACTTTGCTAGGGCGATTGAAAATGAAAAGTGGTTAATTTGGTAAAATAACAGTGCTTCAATTATTTACTAATAAGCGGTGTTTTAAAAGTCACATTAATCATCCATTAATCCTTATTTCATAGTTTATTGAATTGATTAAATTTTCAATTATCTAATTAATCACCCGATTAATCACCGATTCATTCCATTAATCGTTGTTCCGTGTATTCACCGCTTAAGTTCGATTCACGCTTTTTACAACACTGCTAATATGTTATAATTCACACCAAGCAATTCCAACAAAAATATTAGGCCGTTCAAACTTCAAATAAGTTACTAGCAGTGCCAAAAGCAATTAAAGTATCCCGGAATGTGGAAGATGCACTTGTTAAATTAAACATTAATAAATGAATTAAATAAAACAGATTAAATATAGATTCGTTAATTGTACAATGACTGGTGCAGTTAAATAATTAAATATTTAAAATCAATGAACAACTGAACCAAAATGGTGCTAGCATAATTAGTTAGTGGTGGACTATAATTTGGCGTGCAGATGCTGCTATATCACTTTCCTCATATTTTAATAACAAAAAATGGAAAATTGTAGCTTAAATTATAAGATTTTATTGATATTCTTTTAAATAAAAAAATAGAAAGAACACTCACCCTGTATAGTACATACACACATTGTTACTTTATTGTAGACGCATATGTAATGTTTTGTGAGGATATTTAATTTCAACAAATAAAAGCCGTGTCCAATTTTCTATGATAGCAAATAAAAGAAAGATGTGAATAAAAAGCCGCCTCTCAAATACATGTATTTGTTTATTTGAATTAACGATGTCCGATAAATACAAATTTAATCATAAATTGAACTCTTGATAATTAACTATTGAACAAGTTGTATCCTCAAGTAAAGAGGGCTTGGGATAGTGACTCTTTTATCAATTTGGCCTGGTACCTTCTACCATTCAGTAGTATCCTAGTTATACAGCTTGTGATTAGAAGATGATCACATTAAATCCAATAAATATTTGAGGTTTCGTTTTATTCGTATCGAAGTATATTTATAAAAACAATTTCTAATTTATCATAAATATTAGTTAGTCTGTTAGTCTCTCTATAATTAAAATGGTTTTGTTTGTGATGATTTGGCGGTATGGAAGAATATTTATAATATTAGTTATTCTGTTTGTAATTGAAATGGTTCTATAATTATTTAGTCTGTAGGTATGTAAATAAAGGAGCAATCGATAAATATTAGTTAGTCTGTTAGTCTCTCACTCTCTCCATAATTGAAATGGTTTTAATCATAATAATTCTGACTAACATGCCGGGGAAAATGCTAGATACTCCCTCCGTTCCAATTTACATGTCCCTTTTCTAAAATACACACATATTAAGAGAAAGTTAGTTAGATAAAATTTTCCAACCAATACCCTTAATTAATACATTGAAAAAAGAGAATAGTGTTAAGTTTGAAAAAAGTCAAATTTAGATACAATAAATGTAGGAATAGTTTTGGAAAATTACTCTTAAATTTGCATTGAAAGTAGAAAAGGGACATGTAAAATGTGACAAATTCATTTTAGAAAAGGGACATGTATTTTGGGACGGAGAGAGTACCCTACAAAAAAGCTACGAAATATCATGTGTCTTAATCTATAACTAATTGACCCCCTATATTTACATTAATTTCACAAAAGAAAAATTCATACGCCAAATCATCAATACCATATCATTTTATAACTTTGTTTTGTACTCGATTTGAATTACCCAACACTACTCTTGTGCTGTAATTTGTAATGTGGTTTGCAAGAGACCGGGAGCCATTTGTATATAGCTTAAAAAACATGAAAATGATCACATCTAAACCGTTAAGACTTACATACTTCAACAACTACCAACTAGTTATATATAATTTAATACTCCTATAAGTTATACCCATTCACAAATTATATTTATAATTTATACATAGCAGAAAAAATTAAAAAATAAAATAAATAGTGAGTATATTGATCCGGACAAACTGTCAGAACGTCACTGTTTCAGCACTCTAAGAGGTCGTTTGGTTGACAGGTAAATATATGGGAACTTGATCTTCCTAGGAAGTAGGAAATTATAAACTTGTTTGGTTAACGTTCATATAGGAAGTAGAAGTTACTGGGTAATTGTAATTCCCATAAAATGTAGGAAGTTACTTACCCACCCTCCCCTTGGTAACTTACACTTCCCATGATTTATAAATTCCTACATATAACCAAACATAATTTTCAACTTCCTAGGAACCTGATACAAGGAAATAATTGCCAAGATATTAAAACTTCCCGAGGAAGTGAATACCCATAAGCAACCAAACGAGCTCTAAGACAAATTCTCTATTCTCTATTCCCCACGTGGGATATAAGACAAAGGAAGGAGTTGGGATTAGGGTTGAGCATTCGGTTCGGTTAACCGAATATCGAACCGAAATAATCGAAATAATTCCTTTCGGTTAACCGAACCGAAATAATTCGATTTTAATTCGGATATGGTTTTTTGTGTTATTCGGTATTTCGATTATTTCGGTTTTTTACCGAAATAACCGAAATATAAAAAATATAATATATTATATATATATTATATATATATATATATATAGTGCTTTCTGAATTAGTGCTTTCAGTTTGTGCCTGCGTGACATAATCAAAACAGATGAAGAAAAATTAGTGCTTTCTGAAGTCTCATGGTCATTTGCCAGAAATGTTTGAATTTCAATTGAGGCAAACAAGGAGGCATTTTTAAGACAATGAATATTAGTAAAGTTTGAATTTCTGGTAAAGTTATTCTATAATTAGAAAATGAGATTATGACTGATAATCCATGTCTGTAGACCAGTAAACGAAAATTTCTGAGAGTACCCAGAATTTTGATAATTTTACATCAGAAACTATTGAGGCTTCTATAAAAGGAAAGCAAAAAGGAGCGGAATGCCATGATTCTACCAAGATCTAGTGCTCCACTCCACTCTACAACTAGAAATCATTCGCTGTCAATAAAACCTAGTGTTTCACATTGTAAGAATTTCTAGAATTTTTATTTTTTTTTCCAATTCGGTTATTTAATTCGGTATTCGGTTTTAACCGAAATAAAAATTTCGGTTCGGTAAAATATCCAAAATTATTTCGGTTTACTAATCGGATATGATTTTGAACTTATTCGGTATTTCGGTTATTTCGATTTTCGGTAATTCGGTTCGGATATAACCGAATAATCAGCCCTAGTTGGGACAGCAAGAAAGAAAGCTCAATACTCACCCACCCGATCTAGTGCTCCACTCCACTCTACAACTAGAAATCATTCGCTGTCAATAAAACCTAGTGTTTCACATTGTAAGAATTTCTAGAAAATTATTTTTTTTTTCCAATTCGGTTATTTAATTCGGTATTTGGTTTTAACCGAAATAAAAATTTCGGTTCGATAAAATATCCAAAATTATTTCGGTTTACTAATCGGATATGGTTTTGAACTTATTCGGTATTTCGGTTATTTCGATTTTCGGTAATTCGGTTCGGATATAACCCCCTAGTTGGGACAGCAAGAAAGAAAGCTCCATTGACAGAAGCTCAATACTCACCCACCCATTCTTCATCATTACATGTATGCTTGTAAAAATAAATATTTATAGATTGATATTTACTATATTTAGTCATTAATCATAATTGGATTCCAGTTTTCAGAGCGTAAGCAATTAAGTCTTTCTGAGAATATACTCAAAGGAAAATCGGCTCAAAACATGAGATCGACAGAGTACAAGCCTCAAACATGTCGCTCTTGAAAACTAAGAATAGTGTAAATGTACAAAAAAGTTTTTTTTTTTTTTTTTATATTTATACAGAAGCACACACCCACCTCGTCAAACTTCGAGCCCTCAGTATCCCGTAAAGGTAGCGGGAAAGATACCACCACATCAAGAGGTGAGAAGTCTTTTTAGGGTAATATATTAAGAGGTATAGTAAATGTACAAAAAAGTTGCTGATAATAACATTTCTTCTTCCAAAGTATTCAAAGCCACTCATGCAAAAGAACAATAATGCACAAGAAACAACAGAGCTAACCGTTGAGACACTCTATGTGAAATATTCTTTCCTTGGAATTGAAAATGACTCATCTTGCACTTCATTCCATACGTACGAAAGTTATAGGCAGCAAACTAATAGAATGAGTTTTCAAATTACAAAATAATATCATAAATTTTATTGTAAGGGTATAAGATTAATTAAGATAAAACAAACAAAAGGCTTCAAGTCAAACAATACGTAGACAAATCAGTATTTGTTTTAGAAAATCATGTCGAATATCGTAATTACTTCTTCAAGCAATATATAAGTAGCAGAGAAACAAAACACAGATCAAACCCTGCCGATTAAAACTGCAGTATATGTTTTTTGGTAGGAACAAAACAGTGAGGTATAATTTAGCAACAAGAAAACAGTGGAATTACTCTAGTCTTAATACAGAACATAATGTAGAAGAAAGATTAATTAAGGGTATAAGATTAATTAAGATAAAACAAACAAAAGGCTTCAAGTCAAACAATACGTAGACAAATCAGTATTTGTTTTAGAAAATCATGTCGAATATCGTAATTACTTCTTCAAGCAATATATAAGTAGCAGAGAAACAAAACACAGATCAAACCCTGCCAATTAAAACTGCAGTATATGTTTTTTGGTAGGAACAAAACAGTGAGGTATAATTTAGCAACAAGAAAACAGTGGAATTACTCTAGTCTTAATACAGAACATAATGTAGAAGAAAGAGCATCTATATTACTAGATATATCAACCAATAATAAGATCAAATATACGCTGTACCTGTGCGAACAAGCTAGAACCATAAACTCGCCACATCCATGTTTATTAGACAATTGCACTCAATCATGCAGTTAATCATACATTTGTCTAAAAGACGAAAACATACGTCCAGACATTACTACTACTACCCACCATTGATCCCAAGACATAAAAAGTGGAAACCCAGATAAAAGTTTAAACATGCATAGGAAAGCCAATTCTATTTCAGAAGTAGCATAGCATAGACTTACAAATGGTTTTAGGACCATATATTATTAAATGAACAGGCTGCTTAAGAAACCATAAGCCCATAAAATTTAACGTGAAATTTGTTTCACATATGAAACAGTCGATTACTCGAGGAATACTCATGAGTAATATCCTATATATTTTGGGGGACGCTTCCCCACCTCCCAGGGAAAAAATTACAGCACCAATGTCAAAAATATATCCATCGAAGAAACTAATAAAACACTTTCTACTAGAAATGATAAATAAACAAAAACTTGGTAAGCAGGCAGAAGAGTTTGGCAATTACACAACCTCTTACAAGTCACATTTCTTGTTATTTTGTTGGTTCATGTATTTTCTCAGCAACCTCACGGAAGCACAGCTCTTACTCCTTTCCTATCTGCTCCACAGGCCTGCCAGACAAGTAACCAAATTGAATTTTTGGATAATAACATTAACACATCCACAAGAAAAGAAATGTCATGTCAGCTAGCTCACAAATGATTACTCGCAAAAATAAGCATGCACTTCTAACTAATTATTAAATAGTAATACAAGGCATAAAGAACTTCTTGCTGGGTATGATAGTACAGGCATGATACATAATCTTGTAGATCACTAGATTGAGAAATTGAACAAGGCATTTAGAATTATATGTTCTAGACTTTGTTAATAAAATGACTACTCCAATGAAGGTCTCTAAGGGCTCATTGCAATGTATGCTTCCGAAATATCTCTCACAATTATGGGTACACGTCAAATTAAAAGTCATGACTGATTCAAATCCAAATCTACTTCAAAAGGTCTATACTCTTAAATGTAATGACATTTCTGATGACAACATAACCCGAACAGTTAGGGCGTTCGTATTTATTTGCTAAATCTGGGGTCAACTTTGTAAATGATGTATCATTAAACTTTACATGGAAGAGGATAAGAAAACTATAGTCAAACTGTTAGATTCCCTGACCATCTTTAAAATGAATCTTCATAAAGGTACTCGGAACATAAGTGCAGCAGAAGATAGAAGACAATACATGGAGGGAAGGAAAGGACGAAAAAGATAAAGTGATAAACATTAAGTTGTTAGCAACCCATATGATAATAGGGTCCTGGTCCCTGACAATCGTCAGGGACCAATTATTTAACAATCGGTTCCACAGCCGTTGGATCATCCAACGGCTGAGATTAAAAAAAAAAAAATTAATGTCCGCTATAATTTTCCGCGGATAGGCAATTTGCCTATCCGCGGAAAATTTCCGCGGACAGGCAATTTGCCTATCCGCGGAAAATTTCCGCGGACAGGCAATTTGCCTATCCGCGGAAAATTATAGCGGACAGTAAATTTTTTTTGTAATCCAGGGGGGCCGTTGGATCAACGATCCAACGGTTTAGAAACCGATTGTTATTTAACCCGTCCCTGACAAATGACAAATGATTGTCAGGGACCAAAACCCTATGATAATATTATACCTCAACTCCGTATCCTTTCACGTAAACATTGGTGAAGAGTTCAGAAGGATCTGGCATAGGGCTTTCCTGCAACCAAATAAAAGAATAGAGAGTTGATATTACTATCCAACTGCCACTAACTTCCAGGACTGTCAAACTAAAATCAACACAACACCAAGATCACAGAAAGAAACCATAATTCATACCTTGGCTTTGGCAATAGCCTCATCAACTTCTTTTCGCTTTTCCTTCTCTATATCCTGAATAAGTAACCGAATATAAGCGTGAGCTCATCGTACAAAGACAGCAGGACTGCTCAAAACTATGGTTATTGAACCCTACCGCAAATCTAGCAGTCCAATAGAAAAAATAAGGTGGTTTGAGATGATGGAATTTATAAACACATCCATATTTACCTTCAGCTCCTTCTCAGTAGCTATGTCATGAGCTAGTATCAGCTTTCTTATTCTTTCAATTGGATCACGCTCCTGCAGGTAATATATCACATTCCAAAACATAAGAATGACCAAAGTCCAAAACATAAGAAATATTGAACTTTAAAAAACTGGTAACTGCTATGTTAAATGGAAAACAAATCCTCACACCAAACCCACTGTTGTGGAACAACCAAGGAGAGAAAACCTTGCACTACATATCAGAATCACATGGCCAGTTACATTCCAAAGAAAAAAAACTTACCAAATTGAGTTGTTTTTAGAACGAAGATTTATATATACATTTACCACAAAAAATTGCTTAAAAAATCTTTCCCACTGTCACACTGATAGAAAATCTATTTCTTTAAATCCTGAATCATCAAGCCTCAATTACTTTTAATAATGTCAGATCAAAACTAAAGGCACATCACCCTCAAACTAGTAAAGGGTATAAATCCCCTCAACTTCTAGTTAGAACCTTTACATATCTTGTTGTGAGACATTTAAGGTAGCTCCCAAGGTATTTGGGTGTCAACAAGAGTCTTATTGTAGTAAGGTCTTTGGTTCAAATTTTCTGACAAAAAATGATTCAATTTCTTATATTTCTCTTGGAACTATGACTTAATCTTCATTTTTGTCCAGACATCAGTTTATACTTTTCTAAATCAATTTGTTATTTTTTCAATTTCATGCTAATTCCTAGTTCCAGATTTAAAATCTGATATATTATTAAAAAATAAAAACCAAAATGAATCATATTACATTTTTTGAAAATTTACATACTTGGAATAAGGAATTTGTCACCACTCACCCTTCATCAATATCTCAGGAAATTATTTTTGCAACATATACATGCATGATCCAATAAGATCATAAAGAATATTTTAAAGCGTATTCACCTGTCGAATACCACTGATCTCATCACGTGTACGGTATGTGCTGCCGGGATCAGACATAGAGTGACCATGGTACCTATAGGTATCCATTTCAAGGATCTGGTTGGAAAGACAAAGGACAAACATCAATACACTCAAATTGCAGGAGATAATTTATTATACACATGATTAAAATTTACACCTAAGAGTTTCTGACCTGAAAAACAACAAATGAACATGAAAGAAAAAAACAATTGCATATAAGAAAAATGACCGAAACCCATAATGTTACAGATCAGAGCCTCAAAGTATCAAATGCCCCTTTCACATATATTAATATCCTTTTGACAGTGTCTAATCATGAGAGTGAACAAAATATGGCTGTTGTATTGGTGACTCAAGGCAAGTCGATTGATGGTTAGATGAATTGTATCTTATGCCGGGGAGAATTAAAATATGCTAATATATATCCGTGTGTGTGAACAACACAAACTATAAGATATGAAACAGCTTTCATACAAAAAGATCAATTCTGTTATTCTACTCTCTTTTTTCATTTTACAAAGCATTCAATTTAATTTTTATGTAATATAATATCAAGTCTTGATTGACTAAATTTCAGTGTAGAAGATTTAAATGCCAGATTATCTACTTGAAAATTTCAAATAGTGAAATATAGAGTCGCTACTTCAAAACTTTTCTGCAAAAATTTCACAATACTCTGTAGAGGAAAGTTTGTATGAAATTTTCTGCCTTGCAACGGAACTACTAGTTTAGTTGAATCGCTACTTTAGACTGTTGACTTGTCGGAAATTGGTCACTATGTTACTTGTGCAGATATTTATTTTTCTGAACAAGGATAACTGATTCATGTCAGCATAAAAGAAATTAAAGTTGAATCTAAACAAATACAGTTCATATTAATACATTTTTAACAAAACTTGTAGCATACTAGAAAATTAATACCCCCTCCGTCCCTTTACATTATCTTTTTAAAAAATATTGCAATATATCACTTGTCCATATTTACATTCAATAGAAATTTACAATCAATTTCTAATATAGATCTTTCAATGGTTATTTCCAATTGTGACTTCTTTTCACAATATACATTAATGCAAGAATTATGACTAGGATTGGAAATAGATAATTGCATAAAATAAGCATTTCTTGCTAACACCTAAAACATGTATTTAACATATGTGTCACTAATTGCTTTGATTGGATATGATGCTATAGTTGATATGGACACCAACTTCAAAAAATACATAATACTATACTTACAAGGGGTCCATTCTTCAGTGCATGCTCCTTGGCAAATTTACAAGCTTGTTTAACAGCCAAAGCATCCATTCCATCAACCTGAGTGATGCAAACAAGTAATTACATAGAAAAACGACATCAGATACGTCAGAATTTGCTCATATACACATGCATAATCACTCTGCAAGACACACAATAGAAAAGTGCGGGGTAGGGAAGTAAGTGATCTTCTCTCAAAGATAAACATGTTTTTCATTAAGGATTTACGATAGCCTAGTAGCAAAGGCTCATTCCCCCACCCCCATGACAAGGGCATAGATTAGAATCCCCCTCCCCTTATACTAATAAAAAACTATGCAAAGTAGCCAAGAAAAACAGCCTTTCTTATTATTGGTCTAATTACTAAAAGCTGCAGTTCAAGGGATAAAAAAAGAAAGCTTCATAAATAGCTTTTATAGAACAAATTATCCCTTTCTAACAGTAATTATTTTTGCTTCAATATTTCATAATGAGATGCAACAAATCAAGGGCATGTCACTAAGAAAGGTGCAGAAGAATTCAAGGCAAAAAGTCAATGGGAAAAAAGCTTGCAAGTAAACTCGAACAAGAAAAGATTGGTGAGAATTACTGCTGCAATTAGCTGGTGAATACTTGGAGCAACAGAAGTTAAACATTATAACGCGAGATTATGTAACGTGATCTCTTGAGAATGTTGAAATCGTACTATTGACCTCAAGTAATGACTGAGAAAGTGTAACAAGAGTATGTTCTTTTTCTAATTATAGTTACAGTTACAACATGTCATTTCATTGATTTGAAACCCCCAAATTTCTAAAGAAGCCATCTTTTAAACTGCCACATGCATAATGAAGCACCAAAAAACAACCAATATTCAGTTTATTTCGTGATGCAGAAACACAGTTTTGTATTACATAACTGTCACTTAAATTAGTTTACATATATATATATATATATATATATATATATATCTACATGCCCTCAGGTGGATGAGCTGCTACAATCAGCACAAGAAAAATGCAAAAAGCCATAGAAGTGCAACCATAACTGTGCAGTTATTACAAGAAAGAAAATGCAAAATTATATACATCACCAAACATTCACTTGAATAGATCCTCAAAACTTCGGACAAATTTCACCGCCAAGATGCATAAAAACAAAATTAACATCATCTACCCAAAACTAACAATTAGATAACCACATACCTTTAAACCGGGAACATAATCCCCTCTCTTATAATAAGCAGGACTCTTTGCAGCTCTCCATTCCGCAGTACCCATACCATCTGCATAAACAAACCAAATCAACCCAGTTACATCATTTAAAAATATACAATAAAACACAAATTACAAAAAGCAAAACACCTACAATGATTATTCTCGCAAACCAAAATAGCAGGCAAATCCCAAAGAGCAGCCATATTAAGCGCCTCAAACAACTGTCCCTGATTTGCAGCGCCATCACCATACAATGCAAAACTAACATGATCTTCCTTATTATATTTCTGTGCAAAGGCTAATCCAATCCCTAATGGAACTTGAGCACCAACAATTCCATGTCCTCCAAAAAAACCACTATCCTTCTTATAGAAATGCATAGAACCACCTTTTCCTTTTGAACAACCGTCTTTCCTTCCCATCAATTCAGCAAAACACTCGAATAGAGTTCCTCCACGACTCAAAAATATACAGTGATCACGATAAGCAGTTATAATTGAATCCTTCTTAGTAATCGCCGCTTCCATACCTGAACAAAAAAAACAACCTCAGATCCTTCATCAATATAAAATATTTAGTAGTTTACCGCTTAATATATCTCGTAAATGATAAATTTTGTCTGTCTAAATTACAATAACAAGGAATACAATATACACTTCACTTCACTGCACACACACTCACACATATCAGTTAGTTACAACATTAATAGCAACCACTTGTCTCTCATCTGCATCAGCAACATACAATAAACATTCTACACGTTAATAAGCTCAACTAGCTAATAAATATTCAATAACATATTTCGTCCATCCTGATTTTAATTAAAAGAAATACAATACATTTTTATCTCACACTTCATCATTATAAATATAGAGTAAAACCACGATAAGTTAGCACTCGACTCAACTGAACCAGTCAATAACCTCAATCAAACAATACATTTTATCCGCCCTGACTACAATTACAAAATATTTTTCATCTCAAGACTTCATCAATATAAAATATACAATTAAACCTCCATATACAAAACCTCGACTCCGACTAATAAACTTGATTAAACTAAACATTTTTCCTGTCCTGATAAGAATCATATACAACTCAATTATTAACTCATTTAATTAATACTCTATCTTCTACAGCACATACTATATATACTACAGTTAAACATCTATAAACGAATAAAATTCTCCGGTTTAACTGTACATAGATACATATAATATAATCTCAACTAGTTAACAAACTAGACACTAGCAAACAAACTTGAACATACAACACATCTCGTGTCCGAGCGCATACACCAACAATTATACAAATGAGTTAGTTAGAATACAAACAGCAACAGCCTCTTAGCCGTCACGAGTTAGTTATAATACATAACTATTTACAATACAACCTCCATAATAGCAACCGCCTCTTAACCGTCATAATTATATACATGAGTTAGCTATAAGACATAACCTCTATTAATGAACAATCTATACCAATAGCAACAGCTTCTTAACTATATGAATTAACTGTATTACATAATTATCCACAATAAACTAACAATCTCGATAAAGGAATAGAACACCAATAGCAACAGCCTCTTAACCGTCATAACAATATACATAAGTTAGTTAAAACACATAATCATTTACAATAAATCTCGATAAACGAATAATATACCTAGAGCAACAGCCTCTAAACAGTCAAAATAAATATCGATAAACGAATAATATACCTAGAGCAACAGCCTCTAAACAGTCAAAATAAATATACATGAGTTAGTTACAACACAAAATTATTTACGATAAATCTCGATGAATGAATAATCTCGAAAAACGAATAAAATACCAATAGCAACGGCCTCTTGTCCATCATACAGATGACAAAATCCTCTAATAAGCTTCGACTTATAAAGCGAATCGGCCGCGATCTCCATCCGTCTCATCTTCGACATATCGTTAAAAAACGTCATCAATTCGGCGGCGGAAGTCTCGACGGTGCGTGACGGCGGCTCACAGTTATGACTAGTAAACGGAATCGAAGTCTCAACAGTAAACGGCGTCGTATCAGTTGAAAACGAACGGTGGAGATGAGATGTGTAGGGATGTGTGGCGGAGAGTGGTTTCAGGAGGTTGTAGCTCCGGCGCGATAAAGCCGCCATCGAGATTTGTCGGAGAGAGATAGAGAGATTTGAGAGAGAGAGCGAGAGAGATAGAGAGATTTGAGAGAGAGAGAGAGAGAGAGAGAGAGAGATTTGAGAGAGAAGGGGATTTGGTAGGAGAGTAGAGAGAGACGGTGAGTTGAGAAATGAGATTTATATATGTGTGTGTATAATTGTACTCTTTATGTGATTTTTTATTATTTTTATTTTTATATGAATGAATGGGATTTTTTTTATTTTTTTTATATATTGAATGGGATATTTATTTTTGTCTAATTAGGTTTTTGTTTGGCGGTTTAGTATGGCGATTGGCGAGAAGGCAACTCAGAGTCCCAGATTACATTATCGTAATTTAATATTGTAATTAATTAATTAATTAACTGAGGATTATTTTAATATCGTGAAAAACTCAATTCGGTCATTCATAAATTTTTTACAGTGTATTAGTATTAATTAAAGTCTTTTTGCATTTTTGAAAGAAAAGTTTTATTGTCAGTAATTTCTTTTAAAGAAAATTAAACAAATCATGTAATGGCACATTGGTACTTGTACTCTATTGAATTTTTGATTTAAAATATAAAAATATTTTAAACGATAACTTTTTAATGATTATAAATTTTTCCGATCCCAAATATACCACCCATTCTGAAAAGATTAGCAATTTGATAACTTTTTTTAAACAACTTTTTTTCTTTCTAAAATCAACATATACAATTTTTATTTTACATAAATTAATGTTTCAATTATCTTTCCAAAAAAAATTATATTTATGTAAATTACACCGTTTGTAACAAAACGTACTCGCAATTTGATTTTAATAATTTTTTTTTGAATATAACAAGACATACTCGTAATTATAAAATTACTTGTTTGAAATGTGTTATTAGCTGAAAAAGGATGTAAGCTAGTTAAGTAAAATAGTTTCATTTTCTTCATTTTCACTCCAAAACTTTCAAATCAAAAATGGGATTTTTTTAACAAGACTTTTTCGAACCTAAATGAATCTGAATTTTTGTTTTTATCTAAAAAGAACAAAAGGATTCTACTCCATTCCACCGGCACAAAAATAGCAATAAAATCTAAACACATCCTATGTTCTTATTCGACCAGTCTTTTTTTTTTTCATCAGCAAAAATAAATAAGTTAAATACGTTATCTGCCTACGCCCTCTTGTTTAACACTATAAACGAATATCAAGTACCTAGTAACTACAGTAGGCAAAAAATAACTAAAGCATACTGAATACTAATTAATGTAGTATAAAATTATGTTATATTTGCATAATCCAGAAGCACTATAAAAAGAGAATAAACCTTTTAACTTTAAGAGTCAAACAACACTTGTGCTGTTGTGCACTTCCACTTAAAACAGTTTTATTTTTATGATATCTGCTTTTCAAGATTTGAGTACTTGAGCAGATCAAAACAACAACAAAATACAAGGACCATAATCTTGTACAAGTTGTAAACACCATCAAAATTACATGAAAGGTCTCGAAATTCAACAGATTGTTTGTATAAAGTTTTGTTGTGTTTGCAGATCTGCATTCACTACCTGCACATACTCGAACATTCTTTTGCTGTCGAAAAAGTTGTTATCCTTTTAAAAAAGACATCAGCAGCCTGTCAAGTCCTTGTGCTCTTGCTAAAGAAACATCCGAATGATTTGTATGGCCATTGCAATGAATAGTTTTCTTCTTTTTACGGCACATATAATCTTCGGTACCTAAAACATAACTAACCTGCCAAAGACAATAAGAAAATTCTCTGAGCATGATAGAACTGTAAATTGTAACAACTTCGATCTGAAGGAAAGCACATGAACGAGGATGCGATTGACAGACTGAAACATTCATAAGATTACCTTAGAAGAATAGATGTTTAATCTGCATTCCAAGCCATTATAAATTTGAAGTCCTTCCATAGCCTGGTCTGTATCAGAGAGTTCATCGCCAAATGCAAATTTGCGCTTATTTCTGTAATAAAAAATGAATTAATATCAGTGTTTAGGTGATCCCAATTTGACCAGCTATCCAGTCAAATATATACCTCTTCAAGACGACCCCTGGCTCCCTTTTTTCTTCAGGATGGAGTGAATTGCCGTCCATATAAGATTGAAGAATGGAGTCCATGGAAACAACACCTCGTTCAGGCTTGTCGGATCCATAGTCCATCAGTTGGATAGACAAATGGAGTGGTTCAGATGACTGCCGATGAATTAAAATATCAGTACATTGTGTGTACTAAAGGACTTGTGTACTAAAGGACTCAAACCCTTGTCATCTAAGTTGTAATCAAACCAAAAAAAATCTTTGTACAAACTTACACATTCAATACGGTAAATGTACTCGTCGTGAAGGAGGGCACGGGCATTGTCATGATAGAGTTTATCAACAAGGATCCCATGTCTTGATTTTTCATAGGCATAGAGTTGAAGAAGTTTGTGGTCCAGATCATTGGTTGCAATTGTTTCCAGCTGCATGAAATAACAAGAAATATAAAATTAATCTGTTTGATGAGAAAGGAGCAAAAAAATGTAGAGCATTATGCAAGTGAGTTTGTCTCTTACCTGGTTGACAAGTTTTTTAACCAGCTTGTCTAATGTGAATAGAACATAAGATTCGGCCCCCATCAAAGTTCGGCAATGATCCTCAAATTCTGTATTATCAGAGGATCCATCCAACAGCTTACAGAATGCATTCATGAAACTGGACCAACAGAAGAGAATTTCTGATGAACATACATTATTGATACGAAGATTGTTTGCAAACAAATCAAGTTGTTGAATAATTCACCTGGCACACATGTCGCTTGGGGTTTCATCATTAGAAACCCTACAATTTCTCTCGGCAGAGGACTTCACAGACTTCATTCTATCATATAGTGTCTGTTAACATAAGAAGAAAAGCATAATGGATTAAAAGGTAACACTGACAAAAAACCTTTAAAAGGTTTATCAAAAATTCTGACCACAACTAATTAGAGACTCCAAAATGAGGCGAACTTACTTGATAAAGCCGAAAAAGAACATAGAATGAATCATTTCCATAAAAATTCTGGGTAGTGCTTTCCTTTTTTTTGTCATGTAACAGTAACGGTGCATGCACTACTAGAGGCTTCAATGAATTGAAACGAATGTCACCTTTGTCATCATCATCATCATTGTCATTTTCACCTTCGTCATCTTCACTATCTCCGGTTTGGTATTGCATGCTTGTAGCACTATCTTCAGGTTCGTGATCATCCTCTCCATGTCCTTGCAAATTGTGATCTTCGTAATCTCCATATGGAGACAATTCACCCTCCTCCTTTTCAGTTGTACATTGTACTCGAGATTCCTCATTACACTCCTGACCATTAATACTCTCTGTCACTGCTCCAAACAAATCTGAAGTTGGTTTTGAACAAACGCCACCCTGCAAAATGTGCACCAACCAATATGGTGATGTAGACATTCATATACAAAATATAAGCATGTGGTTCTTGAACACTTTCCCTATACTTACCTACCTATCTACAGCTGGATAAATTCGAAAGATAATGCTACAAAGGTGCATCATGTACGAATAACAGAGTAACATGTCTAGTTAATATCGCCAATATTAGATTATGTGATCCAAGTCAAGCAAGAGACTGAAATGCTGGGTCGCAGGATCAAAGAGACACAGGTATAGTTAGTCAAATAACAGAACCAAGATAAGAGCATCACAGCTTTAGCAGGTAAACTATTGTAATCAAAGCATCAGATCTTGCAAAACTTATTTCTTTCTACATTCAACTTTCGAGCTATGGAAGCATAAAAATAAACAAACTGCCGAAGGCAGGTAGAGTGTGAACAAAACAAATGCATATATAAATCTACACCAAGTCATAAGGCAATGTAACATCAACCAACATTTAAGCTAAAACCATATTTTAAAGAATAGAGTTTTAAATGCGAGAACGTGCATACCTCAGCAGACGAAGGCGATTTTTTAGCATCTTTTTCCGATTTCAAAGTAGTTAAGAGCCCTGGAAAGTAAAGATGAAAATGTCTTCAGAATAAAATTTAATTGAATAACATATTAAGAATGCCTGGAATTGAACATAGGTTTAAGTGAACCTGGTGTACTTTCTTCGCGGACTCTTTCATAATTATCCTCCACTTCAGCAGCAGAAAAACTAGAATAACCTGGTTGTTCAATTTTTCTAGCTATTGACATTTCATCCATCGGAGTGACATTATTTTCTACTTTTTCAAGATGATGTTTCTCATGAATTGTATCACTGTTGACTGAAAGATGATCCGGCTCATGGAAATTGTCTTCATCAACTCCTTCATCATTACTTACTGACCTTGCAGAAGAACTGGAAGGATCATGTGGAGAATTGTCAACGTCTGATCGTCTAAAGCCATTGGTGGCTGCAAGACCAATAGGACTGCCATCAGTTTCTCCAGTACAAGGAGCAACACCATTAGCAACAACACCAGCCTTAACAAAGTCCCCTTCAGTGTCCTCTGCATGTTGCAAGTGAGATGACACACCAAACATTGGTTCAAGCAAAGTTGTGTAAACCTTCAGGATTTGACCAGACCGTTCAGCTGAACACATATATCGACAGGAATTTTTAATGAGCCAATACACGTAGACATGAATGTCATAGTCAGGGAGTTGAAATTCCATATTCGGTATTACTGGTCGTCTAGTTCCAGTAGCGATTGTTCGCAATACATCATCCTCTTCGTGTTGTTTTTTACTGATTTCCTTAATTTCAGCCAACAATGCTGCAGAAAGACAAAATCATAAAAGACTCGTATAAATGAACATAAGCAGTAAACTTGACGGAAAGTAAGATGCTATGAGTATCTTATTCTACCGCAGACCACAATTTTGTTCCACACATACAATATTCTATTGCAAAAGGTGCATTTAAATCTTTTGTTCACTACCCAAAGGTTAATTGTTGGTGTGATCCATCTGGTCTCTTATACCAGTCAAGCTATAACACTTAATTCTGACATAGATGAAACAAAGCACAAACTTAACAGTGGAAAAGAACTAGAACATACAAGTCTTGCACGCAAATTCAATAAATGGTTGAATTGAACTAATAGAAAACTAGGACAGAAAACCTTGAATGTAATACAAAATGAAAAGGCTGAAAGTATTACAGAAACTCAACTTTACTAAGGATGAATTAGTATAAGAAGTACATAGAGACAAACATGATAATGGGAATAACTGTTGAATACATGAACACATATGCGATAGCAAGCAGAACTAGGGGAAAAGCTATAAAAAATTAATACAAATAACCTCTGTGAAAGTTATGTCACAAAATCTTATACTTGTTTACAAAAATTCTGACCTTCGCCAAAAAATCTTTTAGGATACCAAAAACAAAATATACTCTTATATTCAAGATTCCATTTTTACATAATTGAAAATACTTCAATAGGACCTCAATTACTTTACTACTTCAATATTAATTTGTCATACACTCTCAGACCAAACTGAGCCTGTTTTTGTTCACCAACATATAGAAGCAAGGGTAAATGGAATGTTGGTGAAACCCTAGACCCTCCAAAATTAAAAGAGAGAAACAAGAGGATAAGAATTCTAAAAAAAATGCTAAAGAAGGGAGGTTTATTTCAATTTCACATTACCTTTCGAAAAGTTTTCACCGTTTCCATCCATATACTAGCTTAGAAATGATCGTAAGATCTTTATATATAATCTGATAATAGCTTAGATTTGATTGAAAGAGCTCGACATGAAATCTGATAATAGCTGAGATGTGATCGAAAGATCTCTACATATAATCAGATTATAGCTTAGATATTAATGAAAGATCTCGATATGAAATTAGAAATAGTTACATATTTTCCATGTTGGGTCCCCTCTTTTTTTGTATTTCTAGATTAATCCGCCTGCTACGGAACAAAAAATACACATTTATGACCTTGACAAAATCGTATTATTACATATCGGCCTCATTATTGTCAAATTTAATAATAGAATTCAAATTAAAGTAACAGCCAAAACATGCTTATATCCTTACAATTGGTGTGTGCTTAACTGATCTATGTACAAACTGGAGAGCAATACTCTATTTATTATGTCAAATATATTTTAAAGTAACGTGTCGGACACTCAACACATACAAATATATGGGCGCTTGACACTTTATTTTGGGCCAAAACATGCAAAATTCTAGACAAATATTTCTAAATCCGACACTTGGACATGTATCCATGTTGGACACCTCTAGTCAAGTGCTGCTAACACGGATTTCAACAGAACACTTCTAAAATATTTAGCGTAAATTACTGATAAATTAGTTAAAAGAAAAATACCTTTACTACTTAACCTCTTCAACTCCTCCTGCTTAAAATAGAAGCTGCGGTGATCAAGTGATCTATGGTAGTTCTTTGCATATATTTGAGCCCAAACTTTACTATAATCAGAACGACATCTTGTCCACTCTTCCTGCTTCTGCTTTAAGCGATGTAATATAACTTCCAGTGCAAGTGGTGGATTTTTTCTTAATATATCCATAACGTCAAGCCCATGGTCACCATATACACGTTCAATGCACCTTAAATTTAAACCTATATAACAACAAATAAAACTCAATGAGGACCCCATAGTAAATATCTAGGTAAAATATCCGTAAGAAGACAGCTCAAACCTGTGAAATGGTCTTCGATATGAATTGAACTTATTTCAATTGTATTATCATTGATCTTCTCCAACAATTCTTCTACACTTCTTCTAGCCGCTTTAACAGATTCTAGCAACATATCCAGTTCATACCTGACCACCAAAAATATTTATATAATTTCAAATTGCCAACTGGGTCGGGTTTGACGGATCATTACTATCAAATTATTGACAGTAATGCAGGGACATGGCTAGGGAAGAAAATATGAAAAAAAAGGGAAAGAATCAAACGAGATACCATCAGCGTGATATATAAAGTTTTATTTGCAACACAAAATGCATAGTTTCAAAAAGATACACAGTATTAAAAAATCACTTACATCAGCAAATTAAAGAATGGCATGAATTTAGCAAAAAAAAAAAAAAGAGGTGGTTTACGTGAATTTTTAATGCATGCAAGATAGAAGGTGAGATATGCAATAATTATGACAAAGAAACGCCACCTATCATCTTCACAGTGAAATAAGCTTTCTTCGTATTGGTTCTTGCGCATGTGCTTAAAAGAATAGTCCTCACTTCCTGAAGTAACTGATACCCAGTAATCATTTAATACTTTAGCATCAGCGTCTTTTCTCCGACTCGCTGATGGAATTGGATACTGTGTCAAACAAACAAGCGAACATATATATCAGTTCAATTGATGTAAAAGAAATCATCCAGCTTTTAAAAGATAGAGGAAAGAAATGACATACATCCTTAGGCAAAAGCCGGTAACTGGGTGTGCAGCGCTCACAGTTAGACAGGTCAAGTTCATTGATCGGTTTCACCAGTAATTCATCCTTGCTTGGAAATTGTGATATGTTGCATACTGATTCATCTTTACCTCCCGAAGCTATTCTATCCGGCCTCTCTATTGCTCTGTTTTCGTGATTTCTATCCTTGTAACGCTTTCCACCATTTTGATCTTTATGTCTACTATATACTTTAACTGATATAGGTACATGTTCGTTTTTCCAGTAAGCTCCTATACAAAGTAAATTTAGTTACGAACTTCGAAACTACTTCTACATACATAAAAGAAATAAAATAATATTAAATGGCTTAAGCATATATACAGGTCAATTAATAGAGCACCAGCATCGATATTTTCAATTTCCTACAACTAGTTTCAAGTATGAATCCGTAAAGTCATAATAAGTTGGCTAGTGCGATTAGTTTTGAGTTGCATCATATACTCTTTTGATGAGGCATATTACTCAGCAGTACGGTACCCACTTATATATGAATAACACAAAGTATGAAGCACATTTCGCACCTTGGTAAAATTGGTCAGGCTCTTCAATCTCAGGAACAGGTTTACAAATGGGTGATGCATGATGAACACCACCATAATCACAATCTCTATCGTCCATCTTTCTTTTCCTCCACTGGCTACCGTCCCTTCTCTCCATTTCCGTACTACTTTTCCTGTGCAGGTCTTTACTGATCCCCATCGCGAATCTATCAAAATTTGGGTCAGGTTCATCAACATTAAAGTGTCGACCATCATGAGAAGCTGCAGCCTTCAACCAAAGAGAGAAAGAGTTTAGCACGATCTAAGCAAAGAAATCAGCATATTACAGACATAATAATTCAAGAAATACCTTCCCCGCACGTCCAGTCCTCATTGCCGACACGGATGAACTCCTATAATTATGATGAGAGATATGATTTCTTTTGGAGTGAGGAGAATTATTCGAAGGTTGTCCCGAGGGACCAGGTAGAAAGTGACCGAACTCTTCTATGAGGTCTATTTGGTCACCAAAAAGACTAACAACCTGCAACATGATCCAAATTACTAAGAAAGGGGGGAAAATGGAGACAAGTAACAATATAACAACAGACATAACGAGGGACAAAATTAAAAGACCTCTTGGTTGACTTCCTTGATGGTTTTGGTTTGCTTCCCGTACATGTCCAAAATGTGGAGAAAACTCCTGTACACATTCTCATTACCTTCAAACCTCGTCTGCATTTTAAAAAAGAAACTCAAATCAGACAGAAGTTTCTATAGGCACAATTACATGAGAATAGGACTAGAATGTGGCTTAACCTTAATTTTGCTTATAAAGCCCATTGCATCTCCGAATCTAACAGGTTTTCTTGGAGGGGTTGGTTCATCCTCCCTGGGAACGGTGATTACATATTCCTTTGGCAAAAAGGCATTAAATCCGAGAATTAGTTCTCTGTCTCCATTAAACAATTCCTTCACCCTTGCTATGACGTTAGCAATATCAATTCTAGAAACAATAAACGATGTGAAATGAGATGAGATGATTCAGTGGCAAATAGTACAGTTGGAAACACTAAAATCAAATAACTAGGATATCAAACCTTCGAGCCATAAAGCCTTTCATGATTTCAACAAAGTCTTCATATTTGCCTTTTTCGTCTTCGAATCTTTTCTTCACTTCACTCAGAAAAGAGAGGGCAACATTCGGTGTTAGTTTCATGTTGCCACCCTTGCTCGTCATTTGAGTTTGCCTGGACCCAATTACCAAAACTAATCATTAAACAATTTACTATAACAAACTGAAAATCAGCATCACGATCAAGATTGTACATTTAGCGTTCATTTGAAATTTTAGTAAAGAAATCCATAACAATTCAACCTTTCTTTAACAGTACGGCATTTAACATCCAAGGCAGCGGTAATGAAACAATACAATGTGAAGCAAATAACATGAGAAACAAAAGAAACCTTGAACTAATCAACAACACAACCTCACAATCATCTAACATTGCTGAATAACACACCTCCAATATAAAAACGAACAACTAACGTTCGCCTATCAAAGAAAAGCACATATAACAAAAAAGGCAAAACACATTTGTCCAGAGACAGAAATCATATGATCGGTGGGATACGAGACAAGTCAATTTTTACGATTTATGTAATGATCATCTCTAGACCTCATCATTTACTTATTTAACTCGTAATCTTCCAAAAAACCATCCTCCATTCATATCAAAATTTTCTATAACAATCTAAACCTAACACAACTTCTATTCATCCAACATCAAAACCTAACCATCCAACAAAACACAAATACATACATAATAATCAATACTAAACCGAAACAAAATCAACTCAAGAACAAAAACCCACCAAGAATATCAATCAAAATCACTACTTTCTTGATAAACCAATTCACATTACTTAAATTCAACAAAAAAACATAAAAAAACAAGAACACATATCAATACATACTCATAAAAATTAATAGATACAATCAAGAGAGAGAGAATTTACAAGGAAAGCAACGATCTTTGAGTCCAGGGCAGAGCAGAGCTTCAAATTCAGCAACCAACAAAATCAAATTTTACTGCAAAGACGAAGTCTTGGTAACTTTATTTTTATGTGTATGTATATTGTATGTATCTCTTTGTTAAGATTGTATTATTTTGTGAACCCTTTATTCTTGCAATACTTGTATACAAAATCTCTCTCAATCTCTCTCTCTCTCTGACAGAGCTTACAGTTGTGAACAATTGTAAGTAAAATTCTTGGAGATACATACAGAGGGGATAGATACAGAGAGGGGTATTATATATGCAGATTATTAGACTGTTAGAAAGTTAAACTTTCACAAAGTTTATTATTAAATTAAAGTTAATAATTCTGTAATTTATTTTCAATATTATAATTCACAAATTTTATTTGTTACTATATTTGAATTATGATAATTTTTTAAGATTAGAAAAAGTTTTTATATTGGTATGAATTATTCTTTTTCTTTTTACAGAGGTACATTATTCTTTTCTTTAATTTTTTTGGAAATTGGTTGGTTATTATTCTTAAACCGCCTACAAATAATTTTTTTTTTATAACAATAATAATTGTATGATGATGAGTTAGTTAACAAAATATTACTCCGTGTAATGTCATGGGCCCGATTTACTAATTACAAATTTTAGCCACTGGACTTCAATATATTGGGTCATTACAAAACCAATACCAATATGGAAGAAGTTGGAGGCTGGAGCCTGGAGCCTCAAGTTGCTCAAGCGGCCCAATTGAAGCCTTTTGAATTATAAAAGGGAGCCCAAAGTTAGCATCCCAATCATGAATAAGAATAACCCTTGGCATAAATAATTCTTTTGGAGAATATGTAAAAAATAATCATCTTCTTCAACAACACATAACTTTTATCTATAATTTTAGATAACCACTTTTGCCTATATTTTTTGAACCTTTAAAAACCTGTAATAAAACTCCACATAATCTACTACTATATTGAAATAATATATTTTATTTTTAATAACTTAAACTAACAATAACATACTTTTTTAAAATATAACCAATATTAAAATATAATTAATATTATAGCCAATTTAATTAGAGTACAATACCTTACAGATTCAACAAATTATATAAAATTAATATTTTGTATCATTTTAGAAAATCATTTTAACTAACACCATCGCATCGCAGATACTTTTATCTTTTCTAAACCATCCCTTTTTTATATTGAGGGGACCATTGCAGGTTATTGGATTATAGCAGAACCAATTTTTTAAAAAAAAATATTTTTTCTGATTCTATAGCAAAGCCAAAATTTTCAAAAAAATAATCTGAAATCGCCACGTCATCACTGCCACGTCAGCAGTGTTGAAGTGGCACTGCCACGTCAGCAGTGTTGAAGTGGCACTGCCACGTCATCGATGACGGCATCACTGTTGACGTGGCACTTAGTTCCACGTCAACAGTGATGACGTGGCAGTGCCACGTCAACAGTGATAACGTCATCGATGACGTTCACTGCATGCCACGTGGCGCTGCCACGCCAGCGCTGATGACGTGGCGGGTAACGTGGCGCTGCCACGTTAGCAAGGTTGCCACGTCAGCTTTGGTGCAGACTATTTTTGTAGAACAATAAAAAACTGGTCTTAAAAAAAATAGAACTTTGGTTCTGTCATAGAATTAAAAATTAATGATTCTCCATGGTTCTTCACATAAAATGGTTCTCTATAGAATGTTATTCTACAAATATAATCCAAAATATAATATGAAATACAACTGCTTGTAACTTTCGCAACCACCTATGCAACTTTTAAGTTATTTTACAAAAAAATTAAAAACTTGAATATTTTTTATAATTACATTCTCTTTGCCCCTAAAAAAAGTGACAATTTAAAAGTAGTTTAAAGTCAATTAAACCTCATTTTGGGCCTAGATTATTACTAGCATAAAAACCCGTGCGAGGCACGGGTCGCTATCATGAATTATATTTTTAAATTAAATTATGCATGATCAACGTATTTTAAAATATGTGATTGATTTTAATGGAATTTTGCTTGTTAATGGCATATGTGACTATTATGTACTTATTTAAGTATGTTAAAGTTTGTAATCTGAAAAAATAATATGAGTAATATTGATAGTAGTAATGTCAGTTTTCTTTTTATGAGTCATATAATAGAATTTGAGTGTTTTATGGGCATCGTTTAATTAAGATGATTTTTCAGAACACTTACAATACTAAATTGTTCTTCCCAAATGATACATCCATTTAGTTGGATCTTCAATAATATTCAAGATATAAACTAAGTAGCATTCAAGATATTGCATTCTGACAGTGTAGGTTTTACTCTTGATTTTAATCAAAAACCTCGTGAATCTTCTAATACTCTACTCAGGCCTCGCGCTTTCACTTCTTAAAACTATCTTTCTAACTCTTTCATTTCTTTTCTTCAACTTTTTTCATTTTAAGCATCATTTGTCCTTTACTCTTCCTCTGTCCGTTAGACTTTTAAAACACCAGATAATTCTAATTGACTGAGTGAATATATCTTGTGTAACTACAGGCTTATCACACTTTAGAATATTTTTTCGTAATTCTATCATCATAAGTTGAAGTTGCTCATATGCCTTATGTTCGTGCTTTGACAACGAATTCATCCTTTCTTTTTTCAAATATAGCTTCATCCAAAGATACTAATTAGAGGGAACAGATAGACAAAAGACTTGAATGAGTTTATTGTTTCTCTTAGCGAATTACGAGCCTCTAGCTTTACTTATTTTCTAAAATTTATCATAATTTTTCAATTGATATTTTAATTATTTAAAAAAATTCTAAAAATTTACCTTTTAATCAATTGTGTCTTGGTAAATAAATATTTAATAAATCAATAAATTCGTTAAATAAATAATTTGTATAGTTCTAAATATTAACATCAATAGAGAATAATATTAATAAATGATATAACATAATATACTATATTCCGAATCAATAAATGTAAAAAAAAAATATAGCCAAAAATTGTAATATGTTACAATATTTAAAAATATCAAAGTTTGTTTCACTCAAGTAACATGCACACACATCTATAATGTGTATGATTTAAAACACATGTGACTGGGTGGTCTAGTGATAGAAAGATGTGTGAATTAAATCGGTGGCCCTACAAATATTATGTTGATTATTATTATTATTATTATTATTATTATTATTATTATTATTATTATTATTATTATTATTATTATTATTAAATGTATAAACAAACTATATATTATGTATCACTAATTGATATTTTGATATAATGTAATTTATTATGATCCAAATCAATAAATATAAAAATAAAATTATGACCAAAGATTGCTAATATGTCGCAATAATTATCATATTAGATTTTGTTTCACTCAAGCAACACACACATCTATAATGTGTAGATTTAAAATACATGTGACTGATTGGTCTAGTATAACCAAACCAAAATTTATATATCATTAATTTTATTTTTTTAATATAATATAATATATGATAATTCAAATCAATGAATGTAAGAATGAATTGATGACTAAAATTTGGTAATATCTCGCAATAGATAAAGTACCTAAAATTTGTAACATGTTGCACTAACTAAAGTACCATATTTTTTTCATTCACACGACACACCTGCACACACATAGGGGCTGTTTGGGGGAACTTTTTTCCAGAATAAGTCAACTTATTTTAAGACAAAGTTAGAGATTCCTAACTTTTCAACTTATTTTCCAACTTATTTTTGCAACTTATTAAATTTCAAACATACATTATATACTTGTATATTTTTTTTTTATAAAAATATAAAAATTTTATCCGAAAATAAGTCCATAAATCCTTAGTAAAAGTCGTGCCAAACAGGCACATAATGTGTATCATATAAAAATACATAAGAGTGAGTGGTGTGGTGGTAAGAAGCTTTTTACACAGTGTAGAGACCTAGGTTCAATTCCCACCAATAGCATTATTTTTTAAAAATAAATAATAGAGGGGTAAATAAGTCATTTCAGATGGAATAAAATGTGTAAGAATTTAAGATGGAATAAAATGTCTCATGACTCTCATCAATCAATATTTTTTAAAAATAAATAATAGAGGGGTAAATAAGTCATTTCAAATGGAATAAAATGTGTAAGGATTTAAGATGAAATAAAATGTCTTATCAATTGTAGCACCTTGTTGTACTATTACATATATAATAGAATAGATAGATATCAAGCTCATAAAAATAAGTGACGTTTATGTTTGGACAAGGATGCAAATCATCATTGGAGACCGCACGTGATAATGACAGAACAGTCAATAATAACCATTGATTCGATTGTGCAAAACACATCAGGGCCGTCCTCAGCATTCCAAGGCCTAGTGTGATAAAAAAATTTGGGCCCTTTCTAAAATAATTCTTGTATTAGTATATATTTTTTAACTTTTAGATCTTATTTAATCTTCTTATAATTTATATGTTTGTATTTACAAAAAGTCATTAATTTTTGAAATCTAGAATATAAAATTTAGATTCATTATTACTAGAAGTGTTAAATTTTAACTTCTAAAAGTTGTTATTTAATGATAAATTATAAATTAATTTTGAAGGTAATTATATATTGTGTTATCTTGAACAAACAACAATATATCAGCAACTTATAAAGAATATAAATTAGAAAATAACACTATTTTGATAAACTCAATTAGTTGATTACGTATCAAGGCCATTGTTCTATAGAGAACCATCTTACGATGGAAAATCACTGATTTCCGATTCTATGACAGAATCAAAGTTCTATTTTTTTGGTTCTATAAAAAAACCAAATTTTTGTGGTTCTACAAAAAAAAATCTGCACAAATGCGGACGTGGCAACCATGCTGACGTGGCAGTGTCACGTCACCTGCCGCTGCCACGACATCAATGCTGACGTGGCAGTGTCACGCCATCGATGACGTCATCATTGATGGTGTGGCAATGCCACGTCATCAGTGATGAGGGCATCGATGACGTGGCACTGTCACGTCAACAGTGATGACATCATCGATGACGTGATAGTGCCACGTCTGCTGAAGTGGCGGCACTAGATTTTTTGAAAAAAAAATTTGGTTCTACTACAGAATCAGAAAAAATAAAGTGGTTCACTACTATTCTCCATATAATATGGTTCTCTCTGGAGTGCTACTCTACGTATCAATACTACTATATATTATAGATGGTTTGTAATATCAACCTCACTCTATTATTTTGGACCAGTTATCGGCCCATATGCATGTTTGAAACCTTAAACATATAATATTGTATCACTCTCAAAGGTCACATTTACAGAAATATTATATCACTCCCAAAGGTCACGTTTACAGAACTTCATCACCGTTGATTAACATAGACGAACATAAGTTTACTATACTTTTATGGTGGGGCTCTCCGACCCTGTGGGCCCAGTTAACATAGACGAACATAGCGAACGCACTGGTTGCACTGGATCAAGATCGGCTATGAGCACATGTTAAAATACTCTCGGCACATTCCACCACAACTTTCACATGTACATGTCAAAAACTTGTTAACACTAAATCACGCAAGCGTACGTGGTCACAAGTAATATATGAATAAGTCAAGTTCGTTCCCACAGAGATCTGGTTATGGTTTTAATTCAGTAGATGTACCTATGCAACAATGTATGATTATTATTCACTGCTAAGACAATTAACAAATTTGGGTTTTAATTAACCAAAATTAACTAAATAAAACAAATAAACAATCTAAGAATTAATTATCTAATGAAAATTAAAATCGAATTACTTCTACAAGAGTAAACATGGGATCCTAACTTCATTAAATACTTCGCTTAGAGTTGATGCCTTTAATCAATGCATGTGATGGTTATGATATCTGATCAGACAACACGAAACAAGTAAACGCTACCTCTCAGTATACGAATACCAAACTAAACATACATCCACAAAGGAGATAGAAGATGAATAGACACCAATTATGCTTAGACCCTATATCTCTATAAGATTTGAAAACATAACGATTGAAGAACAAGTTGTCTATTAAGATCACATAGGGTAGCATAATATCTCTATTTACGCTACAAATCATGATGTTAAAACATCAACCTATCCTATGCTACCATGGCAAGTTCTAAATCTCAAGATCCACTCTCGCTTCACAAGAGATTAACAAATTAGATGTTCGCGATGCATCTAAACACATGAAAAACAACCATACAAGGATATCAAGAACTCACCACACATAAATCTTTAAAGCAATAAAACTACTAAGCTACATAGATAAATCCGTTAGAATCCCATGACAACGATTAGTTCATAATCGAACCGCTCGTCATCATGGGATCTGATGAAACCATGATAAAAACAAAGGTTGAATAATAATGTATCCTAATAGAAGAAAACAAAAGATGAAGTAGATCTAGATCTCCGTTTCTTGTCACGAGCTTTGGTGAATCCTTCTCCAACTTGTCTCCTTTGCTTCTCTCTGATGTGTTTAAATAGGCTCTAGAAGTCTTGTCCAACAAGAAATTCCCCAAAATAGAGTTAAAATAGAATTTCTGCAAAATACGTTTAATTGGACATCTGGACCACTTTAGAATGATAGAGAATCTCGTTAGCTTCGCGTGGACTGTAAGATCGCCCAAAACGAACTTGTAGAACTCAAGATATGCCCAAAACAATGAATAAGGGCAAAACTGTAAATTTTCAGCAACGCGCGCGCGCAGCCTGCGCCCCAGGCGCGCAGCCTGCCCCGAATACAGCTGCCAGACACGCAGCGTGCATGTCATCTTGCGCAGCCTGCGCCTGGTCCTCCGTTTGCGGTCATTTTTCAGTTCTTATTCCTTCGTTCTTGCTCCGTTTTCGCCCGTTCTTTTTGCGTTAGATCACATTCTTTATTTCCCTTGACTTAGGAACCTTCATGAGAGTTTAATGACAACTCCATTCTTCATTCCATTGCACAAATTTAACTCCAAAAATGATGAAAGTATCAACCGTAATCGACATTTTTACAAACCTGCACAACTACACAAAACACATCAAAACTACCACAAACTTGGGTCCAAGACAATCAATTTAAGCCGAATTGAAGCGTTCCAAGTGGATATAAAATCTACTTATCACACATGTAATCCATTTATAGGCATCAAGTGTCCCTACTATATAATATTTATATAATATTTAACGCTCATAATTGTAGATATCATGTAATAGAATACTATGAATTGAGCTCGATATTAACAAGGGAAAACACTAGTTTACTGAATAATAAAAGTCTCCATTACAATGAGTTGCAGAAAAGGAAATGACAAGATAGATGTGAACATTCGAGAGGCCACACTCTCCCAATACTAAGATCAGACTAGCAATTCAATCCATAACCCTAATTCTCTTCCCCTCTTTATTTTTATATCTCCCTTCTGCATTTACCATCCTACTCTCCAGTATTTTCTACTAGGACTCATTTACCCTTCTTGCCACGTCTTGTATACACATGCCCTGTTGTTGCTATATGCGAGTGCATTACATTACTCCCCCCCCCCCCCAAAAGATTCACCTTGTCCTCAAGGTGGAAAGTGACACCACGTTCATCCAGGAAGGCATCAAGTGTCACGAGCTTGGCCTTGTTCTTCTGGTTTCTCAACAAGCCACCATCCTTGATAGGAATTTCAATAGTAGGTCTAGGGGATTCCACTTCGCTCCAAGTGAAATTAAATGAGAAAATTCCAATTATTGGTTGAATTTCAGGGACACTTGATGATCTGTCCACAAACGTAGCAAGTACTGATGTTGTGCTAATAAGATCAATGTTGCTGGAGCAGAAGGCGACCCCATCTTGTGATCTTTGCACAGTGCAATCAGTTATATATGCTCCATCTTCTATGGCTTTCTGATATGCAAGGTCAGTGCTGCCGGGGTAATCACCACTAGCTCCATTGTGAGATCTGATCAAACCTCTCACAGTCCTGGTAGTAAGGTTCTTGCTCTGAGAAAAACATCCAATGGAATTAGATGCAACAGTTGGGAGATCTGTAAGCACACCATAAATGGAGAATTCAGAGTTGTCGATAAACTGGAGGTACTCGTTGACTGGAACATAACTATAGTTGTAACTTGGCAAGAAATCATTTGAGAAACCGAATGCATAAACTTCAAGACCAAGCTTGTGAGCATCAGCTACGAGTGTAGTTGGGGCATCTGTGTAATTGTCCTTGGTTACAGGAAAGATGTATTCTTTAGTGACAAGAATACCAGTTACATATTGCTTGAGTGTCGCAAGATCCTTGAGTTTCAACCTATATTTTTGCCTGGTTGTGGGCTCCACATCTTCTTTGCCCAAGAACTTGAAGATAAGCTTCGTACTGGCTTTGTCCAGTAAGGCTTTAGTGCCAGCTTCCCAGTCCTCATACTTTGACGACAAACTTTTGCTAACAAGGACTAATTTTCCAATTATGACATTTGAATCTGCTGATCCGATTGGTGTACTTTCAACAACTACCGTTTCTTCATCACTTCTCCAACGACAAGCCCTCATGTTGAAAATGGTTACTGTTTCAACACCAGTGAAAATCACTGCAGCTGCAACAATTGCAACAATGGCCGAAACACTCAAAATTTTAGATTTCCCTATCGTGGAAATAGTTCCATTGTGCAAACAAGATGTAAGTGGAGCGCCACATAACCCTGCATTGTGAGAAAATGCTGATACTCCAAATTGCTGGATGGTAGAAGAGGATGGTACAACACCAGACAGGTTGTTGTAAGAGAGATTAAAGTGAGTTGAGTTTAACAGATTCTACTGTGAAGGGATTTAGCCTGATAGTGAATTTTCTGATAGATCAAATAGCTGAAGTTTTGACAAATTTCCAATAGTTGGTGGTATGCTCCCATTTAGCCTGTTCCGGAGCATATCAAGAATGATAAGATAAGACATGTTGTAAAGTTTGCTTGGAATATTTCCTTGCAAGGCATTACTCGAAACATCCAGTTCCAGCAGAAACCTACAATTACTTATCTCATCTTGAATTTCACCAACAAGGCTAAGATTGTGCAAATCCAGAAATGAATATCCAAATTCTCTAAGAACAGTCCCAAAAATTGAATTATTCCCCAATCGAATAACAAGAAGCCTCTTTAAGTCTGAGACGTTAATCGGAATACTTCCATTCCACATATTATACCCAAGATCCAAAACCTTTAAGCCACTGCATTTCATGATGCTCCCTCGGGCCTCACCAAAAAAGTTGTTATTTGATGTAACTAATATTTTTAATCTCTGGCTGCAAGATTCTATGTTCGGAATCATCCCCACAAACTCATTAAAAGAAACTTTGAAATAAGTAAGATTACTTAGTTGAAGAACACCAAACCCTCTCGACGCTTCCACCGGCATAGATAACACATCTACCGTACTCAATGAGACAAAATTATGGGTTTCTCCCAGGTCATCTATAACCACACCCTGTCTATCCTCAATTAAGTCTAATATTTTCATTGTTTTAGCATTGGACAACCCAACTATTGAATTTAAAGATGACAACGCAACTACTGAATTTGAAGATAACCCAACATAACTACAAAACATAGATACCTCAAGGCGAAGAATCTGCTCCGAAATTGCCTTCATTGCCAGAGATTGGGGAGGCTCATTTGCACCATCACTGCCATCTTCATCCTCACCTTCGCTAAGCAATTCACTCAGCTCCTTTGTGCGACATCTATCCCCCTTGGAGTCAATGCCAACAAAACCCGGTATACCCCATTTTTTATAACGCCAATTTTCGGGTCCTCAACCCGACCCACTGCCCCCATTCCCATCCATCTCTGTATGTTGGTGGGCAGGCTGATATGGTTCTACGACCTTCAACTTCGTACCAGTATGAAGAAACTCGCATTTACTCATCCCTCCTTGTTTTGGACCACCGATAAACGACTGGCTCGGATTTAAGGACATCTCCCTTGCTTGTGTTCTTTCTCCGCCAACTTCAATTTCTTTTCCCCCCTTGTCGTTCTCTGTAACAAGCTTTGATGGATCTGCATAGTCCTTTTCCATCTTATTCTTCACCATGGTTTGACTCTCCATAGCCCAATCTGCCAACGATTGACGTATCGCATCCATTGTTTTCTCCATTGCCTCCTCCACCCCTTTCTTAATCAACTCCTTCATCTCCTCTCCAAAATCTGTCAACAACTCCTTCATATCCTCTCCAAAATCTATCAACTTCTCTCCCATTAGATCGAATGCTTTGATACCACTTGTAATAGAATACTATGAATTGAGCTCGATATTAACAAGGAAAAACACTGGTTTACTGAATAATAAAAAGGAAAAACACTGGTTTACTGAATAATAAAAGTCTCCGTTACAATGAGTTGCAGAAAATGAAATAACAAGATAGATGTGAACATTCGAGAGGCCACACTCTCCCAATACTAAGATCAAACTAGCAATTCAATCCATAACCCTAATTCTTTTCTCCTCTTTCTTTTTATATCTCCCTTCTGCATTTACCATCCTACCCTCCAGTATTTTCTGCTAGGACTCGTTTACCCTTCTTGCCATGTCTTGTATACACATGCCCTGTTGTTGTTGCTACTGTATGCGAGTGCATTACATATCACACTCTAACCTTAATTCTTGGACTATAAATAATTCCAAGGAAAAAAAGTTTGGGGTAGCCCCAATAAAAAAATAATTTGAAATTATTCTCTCTCAGATATACACATTCCTCATATTTAGATATCTCTCATTTTTCAATTATTATTTCCAAAATCTATTCTTAATTATTTTCATGTTGGAGGTACGCGCCCAACCCCCTTCCAATTTTGCTTTGCAAAGGTTATACCAATTGTTACACCGCATTTCGAGCATGGAAATTGAGAAGGGATTAGATCCGGATTTGAAGTTATCACTAAGTACAGTAGATGTAGGATATTAAAGAAATTTAATGTGTATAATTTATTTTTTGGATATCTTAAAAAATATTTATATTTATATTATTAAATGTAAATGATTTTGATAACATATGCAGGACATAAATAGGTAAAAAGGTACGTTACCAAATCTCATTTCACTACAAATTATATATGTATATCTAAATACATATTCAGCTGAATTCAAGATCATTACATTTTTATTCATTATTTTTGGTAATATCCTTTGAAATTCAATATTAATTGAAGTCAAGAATTCAATTATTCAAATATGTCAAAAATAAATAGTATAAAATTATATTATTATCTCTAGCATGATCATACTTGTATGCCTTTGATTCCAGTGTTATAATTGTCGCATGACCAACTTTAAACACTATTTATTAAATTTGTTTAAGGAAGAAATTCTGGTAAGATCAACATAAATATAATTTTTCATATTTCAATTATAAATGAAAATATTGATTGATTTTACATATACATCAGCAATAAAAATTGATAGGTGCCTTATTCTTAACTTCTTAACTGATATAAGTGATGATTTTACTCTTATTCTAGTGCATATCATGCAACACATTTCTTATGTTTCATATTTATATCCAGACAGTAATAAGTGATGATTGTGGAGATTGATTGCCTAAAATTTATTAATCTAATTAAATATTAAGCAATAAAATAAGATCGATAAGAAATTTATTTTAAAAAAGAATAAAAGAAAGAGAAATAATTAATTATTTAATTTTTTTCTAACCATATTTTTGAAAGGATAGAGAAAGAATCTACAAATCTGGGAAACAATTTACCTATGTTTTTCCAATTTATTTTTTCATTTTTAATTTGTTTTAAGAAAATTGAAACATAGCGCAACTAATACTAATAGAAAAAGAGGCTCAAGATTTCCGTCAAATGAAACTATGATATACGTGTTATGCCCGAAATCTACATAAGAAAATATAAGTTCACACTTCGCACCTAATCCCTTCTGCCGCAACAAAAGGGTTAAGGGGGGGTGTTGATGCGCCAAATGGATATCTTGCCGCGGCAACATCCACAAAATGTATTATGAAGTTTTGAACATGCCGGGTTCTGATGATAGTTTAGAGGGGCAACGGCCAAGGGACCAAACTTGAAATAAGCCCATTTTTTTAGGTTTTATAATAATAATACTGAAAAAAATTGATACAATAAAAATGTAAAAATTAGAAGAAATTTTTCCACTCCAACAATAACACACTCTTTACCCCCTGTATCAAATTTAAATTCTTCATATTCTCTGATTTCTCTCCCAAATATCTATTTTTTTAATTCTCAAAATTTTCTCCACCCATCAATAAATTCGTTATTTTTTAAATATTTCTCAAAACAATATTTCTAGGCTCGAGCATTTTAATGAGCCGAGTTCGAACATAAGTTCGGGATCATTTAGCTAAATGAGCCGGTTTGGCTCAGCTAATGAAATTTAATTAGCCGATTTTGGACACAAGATTAGGCTCGTTTAAGTATAATTTTACACGAACTAGTTCACCTCCACTGGTTTAAATAGGCAAGTTTAGCTAATCGAGCCGGCTCAACTCATGAAATTAAACAAGTCGGGCTCGACTCGTGAAAAAAAGCTTGGTTCGAATTACAACCATGCTCTTAATGACGGCAAGAGGACCTTTTTTAAAGGGGGCCCAAATTATTATTTTGCCTAGGGCCCCGAAAAATTCCGGACCGGGCCTGGTTTTGAAGGCCAAATTCTGTATTCCAGCAAGTTATTCTTGTTGGGGAATCTAAGGTAATTAAACTTCTCGATGCGCTATAGAGATCCTGTCCTGGTATTCTAACAATTTATCCTTGATGGGGAATTGTGAGATGATCCGCGTGACGTAATTTGGTGGAACTGTCCTATAGTCTGGGGGTTAGCCTCATCGGGGGTTAAGGATCCGTTCGTGCATTTGGAGTAAGTCATGACTGTCCCTACAACTAAACGTACGAGGAAAGAGCTGGTAGCGGTTGATGGTAGCTCCGATAGATAGGGCTAATGTTGTATCCGTGAAGTCCTCGGCCATAGTTGGTCTTGGGGTTTTTTTGCTAGGCTTCATCGCATGGGCTCTTCCAAATGGGCTTCAAAGATGATTGGTTCGACCACGCATCGTAGTGGGCCTGGGCCTACTAGTAAGAAACCTAGCTACTTTTACAGGACTTAGGTTTCTTACTCTCCAAGAACTACGTGAGCCTTGATCCTCTATAAATATAGAGGTACGTAGGTACATTAAAGAGGTTGGATGTTAAGAGCTCAAAGAGACCACTGCTACCTCTTTAATCTTAGCCACCGATAAACACTTAAATCACCATTCTTCGGTCACTTTTCCGGCGAAGAACTACCATCGTAGATCTTGATTTCGGCTTGTAACCTCAAACTTTGTTATCACAAATTTATTCTTTAACAAACTGGCACTAGAAGGAGGGGCCATAATTGGATCTTCATCTTGGAGGAAAGATGTCTGCTAATCGCGATGATGGTTTGTATGAAGACGAGGTGAACCTCTACTCTGAGGGGTTTGAAGGAGAACAACCATATGTTCCGAAGGCTGTACCGAATCCGACTCATGCGACTGGGGGACGACCACCGGTGTTGATAAGTAACACGAACCTTATGGCGGAGTTGCACCGTATGAGGAATCATCTGAAGGAGTTTGATGCTAGGTTGAGGACTGTGGAGTCCAAGGTCCAGGTACACTCCATATGGGAGGGGGAGTCGACAAGTAGGTAGCGAACCTGTCGGAGGTTCTAGAGCAAGAGTTGGAGTTGGAAGAGGAGACGGACAATCTGGGGCTGGAAGACATGCATATGTTACCCCACGTAGGTTGGATTTTGGAGAGAATGAACCATTCATGAAGTTTTCTGATGAGAGTCAACAAAACCCAAATGTGTAGCAGCCATCTCAAGTACCGCTTGCACAAGCTGGGCGCGCCAACCAATTTGGTCATCAAGTTGGGTAGGTGAGTGTTAGAGAAAAGTTTTCTGAGTTATATCGTGTAGGCATGAAGCTGACAAGGAAAGAAGTGAGGGAGTTACTAGTTGATCTGGATAAGACTATGGAACATGCTGAAGGTAGGGCAAATGTTGCTGGGGTGAGGAATGTAGAGAGGTGTACGCTGGGGAGAATAATGCACGGGGAGGATTTCGTGGAAGAGATTACAGTGGAGGAAGTTACCGAGGGCGTGGACGAGAGAACTTTGGGCGACAAGGTAACAGTACTTTGAGAGATCCAATTATTATGCCTATAGCTTTTCATAGTGCTACAAGTGGTTTAAAAAGAAAGCAAGTCGTACAACAACCCAATGTACCACAACCAAATGTATCATAAACAATCGTACTGCAACCAGCTGCACAATAGCTGGTAATACCACGATAAGCCGCACCCCCACTAAATCAATCCCAACCACAGGCTACCCAACTTATCCCACCAAATGCTTCAACTCCACTTCAGATCACTCACACCCAAACTCAAGTCGCACCAAGTTTCGTGTTGATTACTCCGCTGGTTCCCCCAACTAATGCTACTGATGGGGCAACGAGTCAAGGTGCCGCGATAACACCACCAGGTGTCACTACCCCAGCTGTACCAACAAACATGACTTTGCTGACACCACCCATCATGACCCAAACTCCACTAATTGTTAGCACATATCCTTCAATCTTTGTTACATTTGGTGCGCCTACACCTCGAGTTATAAGAGGATTCTAGATGGCAGGTCATCCATCTCATATTTATAATGTTCCAAGGATAGGAGATGTCAATGTGGATGATATAAGGAAGTTATTGGATCATTTCGAAGGAGGAAATGTTGCTTTGGCTACACAAGTTGCATCACCTTTTACTACGACGGTACGAGATGCTTTGCTGCTGATTGGGTACTGTAACACGAAAAATGATCTTCAATTTCATGGAAATTATGATCCTAAGGAGTTTCTGGGGCGCTTCAACATAGGGATGAATGTTTATCAGGTGCCAAGTTTGGCAAGGTGTCATTTATTAGCGGCAACATTCAGAGATAGTGCTCAACAGTGATTTCAGAAGTTGGGTAGTGAAGTGATTACTTCGTGGGAGCAAATGCAAGTTAAATTTTTGATGTAGTTCCAGGCAGCAAAGTATGCACCACCAATGACTTTTTTGGCTAACATAAAACAGCGGGAAGGAGAAACTTTGAGTTCTAATTTCAAACGGTTTAGTGCTAAAGCAACGGGTGTCCGGGGTGCTACTGATGAGACATTAAAGAACTTCTTGATTGCAGGGCTAAGAGTTGGTACTGATTTCTGAAAGCATGTGCAAGGAAAGAATCCTGCTACGTTGGCTGATTTGTTTCAACAAGCCGAATACTATAAAATGGTAGAACAGTCATTGGCTGACAACAAGAAGAGTGAGTTGCAAAGTAGTTCGAAGGGGAGAAACATTAAGAAGTCATTAAGTCTGGATCGTAGAGGTCGTGGAAGAAGTCCCAATCGTGTGAATGCAACAAGTGATAGAAGAAGATGGGGATCTCCATCTAATTATGACAAAGGGAACACTCAGCTTGCAGCGTCAATCGAATATATTTTTGAAGTGACAAAGGATATGGGATTGTATCGGAAACTGGCTCCGCTGAATGCCTACCAGATTAAGGATAAGAGTAAGTATTGTGAGTATCATCAATCAACAGGTCATAACACTTCATATTATCGCCAACTCATGGAGGAAATAGAGTTTTTGATTAAAGAAGGATATCTCACTGAGTGGGTAAAGAAATACAGACCAGACCATCTTTTTGAAAGAAGAGGTTTGGGGAAAGCTACTAGTGATGACAAAGAAAAGACAGAGGGATCGAAGTTTGTGAGGGAAGGTAGCATTCGAATGGTTGTGGGTGGACCTCATATTGCATGCGACAGTAATAAGGCCATGGAACGGTATGCAATGGAGGCTAAGACTATGCCTATGACAAATGTGAATCGCTTAGATCAACGACTCCCAAAGTTGTTTCGAGGAGAGTCGACAGATATAACGTTTACTTAAGAGGACGCAAAATGGGTTCATCATCCTCATAATGATGCAATGGTTATCACTATAGGTATTGGCACAATGAACGTGCACCGGGTGTTTGTGGATAATGGGAGCTCTGTGAACATTTTGTATTATGACACTTACAAGAAGATGGGATCCCCCGACAGTGATATAAAAGTAGAAAATATTTACATCCATGGCTTTGGTGGAAAGTCCATTTGGGTGAAAGCGACCATCAGATTACCTGTGACACTTGGGAATGGTACACTTTCTGCTACTAAAATTGTGGATTTCATGGTTGTGGATCAGGATTCAGGAGTCGTCTCACAATGCATTGATTGGAAGATCATTGTTGAAGGAGATGAGGGTAGTTACTTCGATTTATCATTTGTCAATGAAGTTTCCGACTCCAGGTGGAGTGGGTTGTGTTCGGGGGTGTCAATATGATTCCAGGGATTGTTAAAACAAGTCGGTGAAAGGATTTCGTAAGAATAAAGGCATGGATGTCAATGAGGTTGCTGAGGAAGATGAAGAGCTTCTGAAGGGGAATAATTCAGTGAACACCTTGTACATTATGTAATTTCCTAAAGATGAGGGGTCTGAAGAGGAGGTGCATGGGAGAAGAAAATGCATCAATGAAGCAAGTAGTTGAGTGCAAAGCATTCGGACACGAAATGCTCGAGTACGAAACGTCAGAAATGCCTCCTGTGAGCAAAAAGGCATTGTTATGGAGAGATAAGGGGAAGTCAGTTGTGAAAGAGTTATATCCAATAATTGAGTTGGGAGATGGACTGGATGATGGTAGAAAATCTGGTGTGGGTACAGAGTCAGTACAAAACGACGAGGCTGGTACATATGAGTTGTGCGATTTCGATTTAGATCCTAGAATGCCTATGCCAATTGAGAAGACAGGTCATGCTAAGGATACTATTTCAATTGGGGTTAATGCAGATTTTCCGGATAGGGTGTTGAAGATTGGATCATAGTTTGGTCTAGAATTGGCAAAGAGATTGAGCAGTTTTCTGAGGGAAAACCTGGATGTGTTTGCTTGGAGTCATGTTGATATAATTGGAATTGATCCGAGCGTTATGTGTCATCGTTTGAAAGTTGATCCTACCAAGAAGGGAATTAGGCAAAAATGTAGACCTGTGAGTGGTGAGAGAGCTTTGGTTCTTGTGAAAAAACCAAATGGCAAGTGGAGGACTTATGTAGATTTTACTGATCTTAATAAAGATTGCCCGAAGAATAGTTTTCCTTTGCCAAGAATTGATCAATTGGTAGATGTTACAATGGGTCATGCGTTGTTGAGTTTCATGGATGCATATTCAGGGTATAATCAAATACCAATGTACGAGCCTGACCAGGAGCATACTTCATTCATAACTGATAGGGGTTTATATTGTTAGATTGGGATGCCTTTTGGGTTGGTTAATGCCGGGGCAAATTATCAGAGTCTGGTGAATATGATGTTTAAGGAGCAGATTGGGAAAACCATGGAAGTGTATGTGGATGATATGCTTGTTAAGTCAAAAAGGACAGAAGAACATATTGTTCATTTGAACAAAATGTTCAATATCTTGCGGAAGTGTAGAATGAGGTTGAACCCTCAGAAATGTGTTTTTGGAGTTGAGTCGGGAAAGTTTTTGGGGTTCATAGTGAATCATCGCGGTATTGAAGCAAACCCAGCAAAAATAAGGGCACTTCTTGATATGAAATCACCTTCATGTGTTAAGAAGGTGTAGAGTTTAACTGGACGGATTGCTGCTTTGAACCAATTTGTTTCAAAATCATCTGATAAGTGTAAGGAATTTTTCAAGGCAGTAGAGGGTATTGGTAAGGACTTTACTTGGACAGCAAAATGTGAAGTAGCTTTTCAGAAGATTAAGGAACATTTGGGAAGGCCACATTTGCTTGCTAAACCTAATGAGGGAGAGACGTTGGTTTTGTATTTTGCATTTCATAGTATTCGGTGAGTGCTGTTCTTGTGAAGGAAGAGGGTGTTGATCAGTCACCCGTGTACTATGTTAGTAAGCGATTACTTGATGCGGAAACTCGTTACACGAATATGGAGAAGTTGGTATATGCTATTATTTTGGCTTTGAGGAAATTACGACCTTATTTCCAGGCACAAAAGTTGAAGTTAGAACGTATTATCCCCTTAAAGAGATTATGCATAAACCCGAAGCGACAGGTAGAATGATGAAATGGGTTGTCGAGTTGGGACAGTTTGATTTGGAGTATAAACCTCGCACTGCTATCAAGGGACAGGCTTTGGCAGATTTTATGTTGGAATTTCCGTTTGATGTTGAGCAGAATGAGCTTGATATTGTTCCTGTGCAACCGGGTGTGCAACCAGATGTGCAGTTAGATTCTGTTATACATGATCCAGATTTATGGTGGACTTTGCATGTAGATGGGTTAGTTAATAATTTATGGTGGACTTTGTAATGTGTTGGTTAAGAGTGATTCTATGATAATTGTGTACCAGGTAAATGGTTAGTAACAAGCAAGAGAACCTAGGACAAAGTTGTATTTAAGAAGTATTTTGAAGCTTATCAAAAAGTTCAAAAGGGTGTGACTGATTAAAATACCGAGGTGCGAGAATGCAAATGCAGATGCTCTTTTTAAATGGGGTTCTCAGAAGGACACGACAGTTTTGGGTGGTATACCATTGGAGGTGTTGGAACAACCAAGTGTAGTGGAACCATATGTGATGCATGTTGATATGGAAGCAAAGGTGACTTGGTTGACATCTATATGGAACTTCATCAAACATGGGATGTTGCCTGAGGATAAAGTTGAGGCAAGGAACCTTCGTTACAAGTCAGCAAGGTATGTGGAGTACGACGGGTTGTTGTACAAAAGGGGTTTTAACCAACCGTTGCTAAAGTGTATTGATGGGAACGAATGTGATTATATTATGCGGGAGGTTCATGAGGAAATTTGTGGCAATCACTCGAGGGGTGGTTTTTTGGCTCTCAAGATTTTGAAGCAGGGGTATTAATGGCTTACAATGAAAGAGGATGTTTTTAAGTTCTTTCAAGCATGTGACAAGTGTCGGAGGTTTGCTAATTATTCCCACAATCCTGTGACATCTTGACATCATTAGTGAGCCCATGACCGTTTGCTATGTGGGGAATTGACTTAACTGGAGCTCCCTAAGGCTAAAGGAGGGGGTGAAATATGTTGTTGTTACGGTGGATTATTTCACCAAGTGGGCAGAGGCTGCTCCCTTAGAACTATAACTGCTAAGAAATTAAGAGATTTTGTTTTTAACTCTATTGTTTGCAGGCTTTGAGTGCCATATAAACTGATCTCTGATAATGGAAAGCAATTTGATAGTAAGGAATTGAAGAGTTTATGTGAGAAACTTAAAATCAAAAAAGATTTTGTAGTTGTATATCATCCACAAAGCAATGGTCAAACTGAAGTTGTGAAAAATCATCAAACATACTCTGAAGATGAAGTTGGAAGATAGCAAGGGAAATTGGCCTGAAGAGTTGCCTATGGTACTTTGGTCATACAACACCACTCCAAGGACAATAACAGGGGAATCTCCCTTTATGCTGACTTATGGATGTGAAGCCATGGTTCCGCTTGAGATTGGTGCAGGTTCGCTTCGTCGCGACAATTTTGACATATAAGCGAATCAGGTAAATCACAGCTTGTATCTGGACTTGTTGGAGGAAGGAAGGCTCATTCTCAACTTAAGCTTGCGGCTTATCAACAAAGAGCTGCAAGGTTTACAATAGCAAGGTGAAGGTTCGTTCCTTCAAAGTTGGTAATTTGGTTCTCAGGAAGGTTTATGCCTCATACAAAGCTAGGTTGCAGCTCATAGTGTGTTTGGTGCTAATTGGGAAGGTGCTTACAAAATCAGAGTTGTGTTGTGGGAAGGAACATACTATCTAGTAGATTTGGATTGACAAGCCCATACCGAAAGCTTGTAATGCTATTCATTTGAAGAAGTATTATCAGTAGAGCATTGTTATGGCTCTTTAATATTCACTTGAAATAAATAAATTTTTTCCTACTCTCAGGGATGGTCTGTGTACGCCTCGCCGAGCTAGTGATTATTTAGATTGCTAATGATATGATTTTGGTAAATTAGGTGATTTAACCCACTTTTAAGGGATTTTTTTTATAGTTCTCATTGAGAAAATGAATTATTATCACACAGATCAAGGGTTGCAGGATAACAACCCAAAATTGTTAACATGGTTTGCATTAGTATAAACAATAAATGTTTTTTGTGAGTATTATGTTGAATGTGGTTATCTGTGAAGTACTTACCTTGTAAGTGCAAAATAATGGGTTACCGCGCCAACACTACATGAGTGTTTTAACTAAGTACTAAAATTAATAGATAAGACATCAAGATATGGGTTATAATAGTTAAGGTTACAACTTGCAAAGTCCCATGACTTGCACAAAAAAATAACTTAAATGAAAATTTTGGTTCAAGTTTCAGTAGCATTTTCTGTGTTTTGATCATCTGCAGGAGGGTCTTGGTTTTGTTGCCGCGCCAACTCTGCTTGCCGCGCCAAGTCTTCAGCTTCATTAGCAACCATTTGTGCAAGCTCAGTCCGTTTCTCTGCAATTGCTTCAGCTTCTTTCTCAGCAAGATCAGCCATGTAACCAGCCATGCTCTTCCCAAACTTGACGCTCCAATCATAGCTTGGCTCGCCAGCAAGAAAAATTTTGCAGCATCTGCGAATACCATCTCCAAAGGCTTCTTCAACTTCAAGCTGGAGATCAGTAATTTTCTCTTCGAGCTCAGCAATTGATTTGTCCTTCTCTTTTCCCAATTCTTGTAGCCGCGCCAAGTCCTTCTTGAGGGTGGTGTTTGTGGCTTCAATTGCTTTTTTCTCAGATTCAAGTTTTGTGACCTTGGAGCTGGTGTTTGTCACATCCAATTTGAGCTTAGCAATTTCATCTTCAAGTTCTTTCATTCGAGCAGCCTTGTTTTGGCTCTCTTTAGACTGCTCAATGTTGAACAAAAGCAATTCAAGGGATGCACGAGTGGCCAAAGCCTGTTTCTCCTCTCGAGATTTGGCCATCCACCTCTTGTACTCAGCTTCAGAGATAAAAGTATACCCAATTTTTCCAAATGCATTGAAGATTCTTGAGGATGTAGGTTTCGTTGCCGCGGAAACAGGTGGATTCTTGACAACCTGAGTATCTTCTGGGGATTGCGAATGTTTTTGGCGCCTTGAGACACCCTCTTGAGTCTGAGAAGGGTCTTTGGTGGTTTTTGGATTTGTTTTTGCAGCTATGGAAACCTGTGGGCCACCAAAAATGTCTGGGATGTCTGCCATGGCTGCAAGAGAAAAGTAAAGAAAAGTTAATTAATTATATAGGACTTGACGGAAATGAACATAAGCAGTAAACTTGACGGAAAGACAAAATCATAAACGACTCGTATAATTGAACATAAGCAGTAAACTTGACGGAAAGTAAGATGCTATATGAGTATCTTATTCTACTGCAGACCACAATTTTGTTCCACACATACAATATTCTATTGCAAAAGGTGCCTTTAAATCTTTTTTTCACTACCCAATGGTTAATTGTTGGTGTGATCCATCTGGTCTCTAATACCAGTTAAGCTACAACACTTAATTCTGACATAGATGAAACAAACCACAAACTTAACAGTGGAAAAGAACTAGAACATACAAGTCACATACAAGTCTTGCACGCAAATTCAATAAATGGTTGAATTGAACTAATAAAAAACTAGGACATAAAACCTTGAATGTAATACAAAATGAAAAGGCTGAAAGTATTACAGAAACTCAACTTTACAAAGGATGAATTAGTATAAGAAGTACATAGAGACAAACATGATAACGGGAATAACAGTTGAATACATGAACACATATGTGATAGCAAGCAGAACTAGGGGAAAAGCTATAAAAAATTAATACAAATAACTTCTGTGAAAGGTATGTCACAAAATCTTATACTTGTTTACAAAAATTCTGACCTTCGCCAAAAAATCTTTTAGGATACCAAAAACAAAATATACTCTTATATTCAAGATTCCACTTTTACATAATTGAAAATACTTCAATAGGATACCTCAATTACTTTACTACTTCAATATTAATTTGTCATACACTCTCAGACCAAACTGAGCCTGTTTTTCTTCACCAACATATAGAAGCAAGGGTAAATGGAATGTTGGTGAAACCCTAGACCCTCGAAAATCAAAAGAGAGAAACAAGAGGATAAGAATTCTAAGAAAAATGCTAAAGAAGGGAGGTTTATTTCAACTTCACATTACCTTCTTTCGAAAAGTTTTCACCGTTTCCAGCCAGATACTAGCTTAGAAATGATCGTAAGATCTTTATATATAATCTGATAATAGCTTAGATTTGATTGAAAGATCTCGACATGAAATCTGATAATAGCTTAGATGTGATCGAAAGATCTCTACATATAATCAGATAATAGCTTAGATATTAATGAAAGATCTCGATATGAAATTAGAAATAGTTACATATTTTCCATGTTGGGTCCCCTCTTTTTTGTATTTCTAGATTAATCTGCCTGCTACGGACGAGCATAAGAACAAAATATACACATTTATGACCTTCACAAAATCGTATTATTACATATCGGCCTCATTATTGTCAATTTAATAATAGAATTCAAATTAAAGTAACAGCCAAAACATGCTTATATCCTTACAATTGGTGTGTGTTTATAAAAATTACTATGTCTAGAATCAAATCAGTTTCAAAGTAATTTCGTTTATTTTCCTTTTTGAAACCCTTGTAGTTAGTAATAGTTTAATGCTTTATATCACTATATTCATCAGCAAATTATGAATGATAAGGGCACTTCGGCAAATTTCTTATCTGATCTATGTACAAACTGGAGAGCAATACTGTCAAATTCTGTGAATATGCGGAAATTATAGAGATACAAGAGGGAGATCAGTTGGGGTAGAAGTTTATAGATATGAATTATATTCATACTTCTCCAGGTATTACAAATGAGGTAATTGCCTCTTATATAGAACTATACTTTAACATTATTTCAACAACCCCCAACAACCATCTACTATTACAACAACCCCTAAGATGTCATGCATGATGTCATACCCCCAACAACTCTTTGACACGCCCCCTCACTCGAAATCCCATCTTGGGATAAAAAAACTTATCTTGGGATTGAAGAGTGGAACACTTAGAAGCACTTGTGCATAACCTAAGCTTCCAACTAGACCCATCTCTAGGATTGTAATTGAGATTTTTGGGAATACCGGGACTCGACTTACGACCACGTAGTACATTTTAGGCAATGTCAAAAAATATTGAAAGTGCCGCACATGCATATTTTAGGCAGTGAACTGTGTTGTTTGAAATGCAACTACTTCTGCTGCTTTGTCGTCATGGCCACCAATCAGCCCTTGAACTGATTAGAAGTTTCAACAGAATCTGACCACAGCTGAACCACACGCCAACCAGTGTCTGGCAGCGTGTTTTCTGGCTGTTCTTGTACTGGTAGGGTCGCCTGGTTGTTCTCTGGAATGTGTTGATGAAACTGAAGAAAATAGGCAGCCTGTGTTTCCCTTGAAAAACAACAAAGCTTCAACTGAAATGCTCTCAATCTCTCAATAGATCGACTTGCTCTGATACCATGTCAAATTCTGTGAATATGCGGAAATTATAGAGATACAAGAGGGAGATCAGTTGGGGTAGAAGTTTATAGATATGAATTATATTCATACTTCTCCAGGTATTACAAATGAGGTAATTGCCTCTTATATAGAACTATACTTTAACACTATTTCAACAACCCCCAACAACCATCTACTATTACAACAACCCCTAAGATGTCATGCATGATGTCATACCCCCAACAACTCTTTGACAAATACTCTATTTATTATGTCAAATATATTTTAAAGTAACGTGTCGGACACTCAACACATACACTTCATTTTGGGCCAAAACATGCACAATTCTAAACAAATATTTCTAAATCCGACACTTGGACATGTATCCATGTTGGACACCTCTTGTCAAGTGCTGTTAACATAGATTTCAACAGAACACTTCTGAACATATTTAGCATAAATTACTGATAAATTAGTTAAAAAAAATACCTTTACTACTTAACCTCTTCAACTCCTCCTGCTTAAAATAGAAGCTGCGGTGATCAAGTGATCTATGGTAGTTCTTTGCATATATTTGAGCCCAAACTTTACTATAATCAGAACGACATCTTGTCCACTCTTCCTGCTTGTGCTTTAAGCGATGTAATATAACTTCCAGTGTAAGTGGTGGATTTTTTCTTAATATATCCATAACGTCAAGCCCATGGTCACCATATACACGTTCAATGCACCTTAAATTTAAACCTATATAACAAGAAATAAAACTCAATGAGGACACCATAGTAAATATCTAGGTAAAATATCCGTAAGAAGGCAGCTCAAACCTGTGAAATGGTCTTCGATATGAATTGATCTTATTTCAATTGTATTATCATTGATCTTCTCCAACAATTCTTCTACACTTCTTCTAGCCGCTTTAACAGATTCTAGCAACATATCCAGTTCACACCTGACCACCAAAAATATTCATTTAATTTCAAATTGCCAACTGAGTAGAGGGGGTTTTATGGATCATTACTATCAAATTCTTGACAGTAATGCAGGGACATAGCTAGGGAAGAAAATATGAAAAAAAAAGAAAAGGGAAAGAATCAAACGAGATACCGTCAGCGTGATATATAAAGTTTTATTTGCAACACAAAATGCATAGTTTCAAAAAGATACACAGTATTAAAAAATCACTTACGTCAGCAAATTAAAGAATGGCATGAATTTAGCAAAAAAAAAGGTGGTTTACGTGAATTTTTAATGCATGCAAGATAGAAGGTGAGATATGCAATAATTATGACAAAGAAACGCCACCTATCATCTTCACAGTGAAATAAGCTTTCTTCGTATTGGTTCTTGCGCATGTGCTTAAAAGAGTAGTCCTCACTTCCTGAAGTAACTGATACCCAGTAATCATTTAATACTTTAGCATCAGCCTCTTTTCTCCGACTCGCTGATGGAATTGGATACTGTGTCAAACAAACAAGCGAACATATATATCAGTTCAATTGATGTAGAGAAATCATCCAGCTTTTAAAAGATAGAGGAAAGAAATGACATACATCCTTAGGCAAAAGCCGGTAACTGGGTGTGCAGCGCTCACAGTTAGACAGGTCAAGTTCATTGATCGGTTTCACCAGTAATTCATCCTTGCTTGGAAATTGTGATATGTTGCATACTGATTCACCTTTACATCCCAGAGCTATTCTATCCGGCCTCTCTATTGCTCTGTTTTCGTGATTTCTATCCTTGTAACGCTTTCCACCATTTTGATCTTTATGTCTACTATATACTTTAACTGATAAAGGTACATGTTCGTTTTTCCAGTAAGCTCCTATACAAAGTAAATTCAGTTACGAACTTCGAAACTACTTCTACATACATTAAAGAAAATAATATAATATTAAATGGCTTAAGCATATATACAGGTCATTTAATAGAGCACGAGCATCGATATTTTCAATTTCCTACAACTAAATTCATGTATGAATCCATAAAGTCATAATAAGTTGGCTAGTGCGATTAGTTTTGAGTTGCATCATATACGCTTTTGATGAGGCATATTACTCAGCAGTACGGTACCCACTTATATATGAATAACACAAAGAATGAAGCACATTTCGCACCTTGGTAAAATTGGTCAGGCTCTTCAATCTCAGGAACAGATTTACAAATGGGTGCTGCATGACGAACACCACCATAATCACAATCTCTATCATCCATCTTTCTTTTCCTCCACTGGCTACCGTCCCTTCTCTCCATTTCCTTACTACTTTTCCTGTGCAGGTCTGTACTGATCCCCATCGCGAATCTATCAAAATTTGGGTCAGGTTCATCAACATTAAAGTGTCGACCATCGTGCGAAGCTGCAGCCTTCAACCAAAGAAAGAAAGAGTTTAGCACGATCTAAGCAAAGAAATCAGCATATTACAGACATAATAATTCGAGAAATACCTTCCCCGCACGTCCAGTCCTCATTGCCGACACGGATGAACTCCTATAATTATGATGAGAGATATGATTTCCTTTGGAGTGAGGAGAATTATTCGAAGGTTGTCCCGAGGGACCAGGTAGAAAGTGACCGAACTCTTCTATGAGGTCTATTTGGTCACCAAAAAGACTAACAACCTGCAACATGAGCCAAATTACTAAGAAAGGGGGGGAAATGGAGACAAGTAACATGTCCAATCATCTAACATTGCTGAATAACACACTTCCAATATAAAAAAACGAACTAACGTTCGCCTATCAAAGAAAAACACATACTAGAGACAGAAATCATGTGATCGGTGGGATACGAGACAAGTCAATTTTTACGGATTTATGTAACGATCATCTCTAGACCTCATCATTTACTTATTAAACTCGTAATCTTCCATAAAACCATCCTCTATTCATATCAAAACTTTCTATAACAATCTAAACCTAACACAACTTCTATTCATCCAACATCATAACCTAACCATCCAACAAAACACAAATACATACATAATCATCAATACGAAACCGAAACAAAATGTCACAAATGGGAAGCAGGAGTATAACAGTTATTCAGTAGTGCCGTAGTGGGCAGTTGCTATATTTTAGTTGTAATTGTTTAATACGGAGTATTTGTTTTATTTTATTTAAATTAGGGAGTATTTATAGTGATGGTAGTCACTGTAAGAGGTAGTTTTTGGAAATGGAATTATGCAGTTCTCTCTTCTCTAACTTCTCTTTCTATTCTTCTCTCTAAATCTGTTCTTTTCTTTCTTATCTTCTTAAAATTCTGCAATTAGTTCTAGCACAGGGTAGTGATCCTGTCACAAAATCAACTCAAGAACAAAAACCCACCAAGAATATCCATCAATATCACTACTTTCTTTATAAACCAATTCACATTACTTAAATTCAACAAAAAAACATAAAAAAACAAGAACACATATCAATACATACACATAAAAATTAATAGATACAATCAAAAGAGAGAGAATTTACAAGGAAAGCAACGAGCTTTGACTCCAGGGCAGAGCAGAGCTTCAAATTCAGCAACCAACAAAATTAAATTTTACTGCAAAGATGAAGTCTTGGTAACTTTATTTTTATGTGTATGTATATTGTAGGTATATCTGTCATAAGATTAAAAAAAAATGAAGGTATTATATTTACTATTTTTACTTTTCACTATTCCACCCATTACTTCATTTTATATTCTTTTTTATATTAAATAAACACTATACACCCATTATTCTCCTCCACTATTTCAAATATATTACTTCCTCCGTCTCATTAAACATTTCTCGTTTGACTAAAAATACGGGTTTTAAGACAGTATGGTAATGAATATTGTTTTTTTAATGAAATAGTGGGTATTGAATATTGTTTTGAGAAAAAGGACCCTGAGATATATCTCATGGAACTTTTCCTAAGATACATGCTACATATCCTTTAAATTTTGCTGGGCCCGCAGGGCTAATTAAAAATCTTTGAATTTACTAAAATACCCACCCCATTTTTATATATAAAAATTAAGTATCTCAGGAAACTTACCTGAGATATATCTCAGGCTCCCTACTCTCTATTGTTTTTAAGTAGTAGTAGTGGATATTGAATATTGTTTTTAAAGAGTAGTGTGTGGGGTAGTGGATAGTGAATATAGTTTTTAAAGAATAGTGGGTGGGGTAGTGGGTATTGAATATTGTTTTTAAAGAGTAGTGGGTGAAGTAGTGGTTATTAAATATTGTTTTATGGAGTAGTGGATTGAGTAGTGGGTATTGAATATTGTTTTTAAGTAGCAGTGGGTAGAATAGTGGGTATTGAATATTGTTTTATATGGCTTAAAATAGAAAGGAGAAAAGTATTTTGAATGTCCCGAAATAGTAAACATGAAAAGTTTTAAGAGACGGGGGGAGTATTAATATTGATAGATCCCACCACTTTACCCACTTTTCAACTAAGTAACCTCTATTTCTATTATATTTTCTTAATTTCCGTGTAAGTCAAAACAGTTCATACGGGACGGGACGGAGGGAGTATTATTTTGCGGTACGTTATTCATTTCTTTTATTTTTTTGGAAATTTGGTATACATCTATCTATCTATTATCTATCTATTACTATATATAATAAGAGTGTTGAGTATTGAATATCGTAAAAGAATACAGAGGGGGTGAATGGATTCTTGAACTTTTCTTGGATTGAGTCTATGTAGCAGATAAGTGCCTGTGTGTGTATAAGTGAAGGTGCGGATAAATAAACAACACAAGACACAATATCACTTTAATCTAATGTATTATTAGATAGAGGTTGCTACAATCTGTGAATACAAATGGTAGTATTCTCAGCTTCGTTTTTCTCAGAGAGATATGGCTTACAGTGTATGAAAAACTTGACTCACAAAAGTTACTAAGTTATGAAGTGAGGCTGTGTCCTTATAGAACATGGATACAGCCTACTTACTGCAAATAAGGTAGCTAAACAAATTACTTTCTAGTCTGTCTATCCTTTTTGAGTAAGTGTCCAAACGGTTACAGATTTGACTTTGCAAAGCCTGTTTAGATCCACTTCTTTAGCTCCTTGTCTCTTCTATATCTCTCCAAGCTTCCTTGTAGGCTTTCCAGAGCACGTTACAGATTGTGGTCCATAAAGTGCATTGGCTTGTTGCAGGTTTCTGACTTGTACAATTTCTTCAGTATTTTGTCTCCAAGGATGTATTCGAGAAGTGACTAAGTAAGTGATTCGAGAACTAGGATTGACTTGATCGATAACTCTGAGTTCTCGAATACTGTTATAATGACATATCGAACCACTTCTCGAATAGCTCTTTTCCATCAGGATTCCTTGAGTTGTCGAATAGAACATTTGACTTATCGAATCCTTGAGTTGTCGAATAGCTTTCTGAGTCCTTGAGATATCGAATGGAACTTTGACTTGTTGACTCTTTGAGAACTCGAATACCATCTTGACTTGTTGACTTCTTGAGTTCTCGAATAGAGTAGTAGACATATCGAATCCCTGAGATATCGAATGAGATATCGAACAGTGTTTTCAGAGATATCGAATAGTGTCTTGAGATATCGAATCTCTGACTTCTCGAATGCTGGACTTCTCGAATAGACAAATATACTTCTCGAATTGGTACTTAGGCAAATTCTTCATTTCTTCAAATCCCAACTGTGATTATTTGACAGTCTTTAACTCCTTGCTTGAGGCATGAACCTTGGAACTTCTTTCAAGCATTATTCTAGACTCTATTTGTACAGATACACAACTAGGATTTGATGCCTCCTACAAGTACAATACAAACAGAAACTCTACAACTAGAGGTTCCCTCAGTTAAGAGGTCATGTAGGTAATGCAAAGCATTACAAACAATTAGGCTTGTTATTAGATGTGTACAGGCATGCCTCTGTAACTAACAAAGAGAACACAAGGGTAAAAATTGCCAATAAAATGTGACGGAGGGAGTATTATTTTGAGGTACGTTATTCATTTCTTTTATTTTTTTGGAAATTTGGTATACATCTATCTATCTATTATCTATCTATTACTATATATAATAAGAGAACACAAGGGTAAAAATTGCCAATAAAATGTCTGTGAAATGTCCATTTTACCCTTTCAAGTTAAAAAATTACAAAAGTGCCACCATTATATAATTTATACTAAAAATATATTCCTTTGTGTATTCAATGAGAATCGAACCTTTAACCTCCACTCAAGAATCTCATGTCATAACCAAGTGTGCTACATCAATTCTTGAGTTTACTTCAAAAATCTTACTAGATTAATCACATCCTCTTCTTCTCTTCTATTTTTTTTGCTAATTAATTCTTCTCTTCTATTTAATTTTCTTGTTATAACTTTTGAATAAATAAAATATTTGTTTACATTATTTATGTAATTCCGTTTTTTTTTCAATTTCCGTAATTTTATATATAACTATATAAAATGTTGGTTTGTATTTTTATATAACTCCTTTTTTTTAGTTTGTGTATATAATATAACTATACATTCAGTCATTATTATAATTTTTTAATATTTGTAGTTTTTTACAATTAAATGGATATCAATTATGCTACAATTATTATATTTTATATTTTTAAATGAAACTATATCTCTTATTAAACTTAATACAAAACGCAAACAAAAATCGCATTCTCGATGAAAATCGAACACAAATATATAATAATTAGGTCAATTGAATATATCGAACTTGCAGAAGTTAAAGATACAACAAATCTATTATCTATTAATTCTATCTATCTATCACTAAGATTGTGTTTCAATAAATATTTATATTCTATTTATAAAATCAAACATAATTATAAGTTTATCATATAATTTTAGGTTTATAAAAATTTAAAAATGTGAGTTAAATTAGAGATTTTTGGTCGACCAACCATTTAGGCTTTGAACGATTTAATATATAACTGATATAAGAAAGATAAAAATTTAAAAATGTAGAAAAACTTTTGAATTTATGTTTAAAAAGAAGAACTTTAAAAATAAGATTTTTGTTGTTTATAAAAAATAACGTGATAAGTATGTAATGTTAGATGAAAATAAGATATGATTTTTTAGATCATAAATATTATAAAATTATTAATTATTATTAGTAATAACCCGTCGTATTATTACTTGACTATAAATTATGATAATACATATTTTGTATAATACATTAAAATGATGCATTATGTCATATAATTTAGATTGATAAATGAAACTTTAAATATATAGACACTACTTAACATTTTAAAAATTATCATTTGTAGTTTTGTATATTACCTTTAAATAATTTTTTAATTATGAAAAACAGTATATTTGTCCATATATGTCATAATCAATTTATAAATTATTAATCGGTATTGTGAAATTATTAAATTATATTTAAGTAATATACATTAATTTTCAAAAAAGCATATAAAATAATTGAATTTTAGTCAAAAATGAGTTTTCATAATTTAACATTTCAATAACATGTAATGATTGAGTTATAATATATATTTAGATAAATGTAAGATGAAATTAAAAGGTATGATCCTCTCCCGATTCATTGCAATTCCTAAAGATACAATTAAGGTTTCGCGACTTACTCAATTGTGTTAAGTACTCAACAACATATTAACAAGGCAGAAAAATCACAATATAACTACACAAGTATAGTAACCATTGAATACTACCTAATTCCCGGATTAGGGAATTAGTTACTCATAATAAATGAAACAATTACGTTATATCTAATCTACTTTTGGATATAAGATAAACATAACTAACATAATATGCTTCTTCCAAGTTGATCTGATGTAAAATAATATGAACTATAATTTTATTATTTATTTATTTGTCATTTTTTTTTTAAATTTTTCTTTGCAACCTCATTCTATTTTCTATAGGGATTTTGGTTTTATAGGTTCAAGACTGGTGTGAGAACATTGCATTATAGACTTGCAGTAGAGATGACATTGACATATTGTAATGGAAGCAAAATTTTATAGTTAAATCACGTCATTTTCGCTTAACATATTTTAATATTACCGTTTGCGGCTAATTGTGGACGATTGTGTTGATATGAAAGCAGTGTTTATCACTATGGAAAGACAAAAATTATCATCTTAATCTCTCAAATTTATAATTACACGCTCCCCGTTCATAAATCAGACTTGTACATCATACCCAACAATATTATTATTTGCGTCTATATACAGTCTGTATTGGCATTCACTATTAACACATATCACTATTCATATTACAATTTCATAATTACGAGTTTCCAGATTAGAAATTATTAAACGAACCGCTACCTTATTCTTTAGAACAAAATTAGAGATATTTATATAGAGGCCCGTGCCTTGCACGGGCTGTTATGCTAGTTATTCTTAAACCGCCTAAAAATAATAATTTTTGTATGATGAATTAGTTAACTATATATTACGGAATCTATTGGGCCAGATTTAGTAATGGACTAGAAATTTTAGCCACTGGATTTCAATAGATATTATTAGAAAACCAATACCATATGGAAGAAGTCGGAGCCTCAAGATTATGCAAGTGGCCCAATAAAGAAGGCTTATAGATTATGAAAGGGAGCCCAAAGCAGATCTTTTCTAAACTATCCCTTTATTTACAAGAGGGAAAGTCCATTGCCGGTTGATTGTATTGCATCTTCTTTTTTGCATTATCAGGCAATGTTGTAAAAATCGCTAGGCGGGTTTAGGCGGTGAGCCTACATTCTAGCGATTAATCGGCTAGGCGGCGATTAATCGGAATGATTAATCGGAACATTAATCGGGTGTATTAAAATATTATTTTTTATATAATTTAATTTTAATATTGAAAAATATATTTTAAATCGCCTAATTCCGCCTAATCCCGCCTAGACTCCGCCTAGGGCCGCCTAGGCGCCGCCTAGGACCGCCTAGGCGCCGCCTCATCAAAAAAACGCCTAATGACCGATTTTTACAGATTTTAGGCGTTTAATGGCCGCCTAGCGCCTAGGCGCCGATTAATCGGCCGCCTAAGCCGATTTTTAGAACACTGTTATCAGGTGGACTGAAAAAGAATTTTTTTTGTAACTTATCATTAATTTTTAGTTAAGTTATCATTATCAATAGAATAAGAATATAAGATTGAATGATTGATAATGATAACTTAACTAAAACACTAATGATAAGTTACAAAAAATTAATTTTGTAAACATTAAAAGAAAGAAAAGATTATTTAAAAATTGATTTTACTTGTCCTCAAGTAGTAAGAAAGTTGAGCGTTGCTTTTTCATTATCATTATTATTATTATTTTGCTGAAATATATACTAGTTCTTCAGTGTACATCATACAAATACAACAAGACATTCTTAATAATTTCATATCTATATTTAAGCGGTGATGGCAGGTGATTGTGAAGAACAATTGTCTGGAGTATTATATAATTTTAATAAAATAATATTAAGCAATAAAGTAAGATCGATAATTTAATGAAAAAACTAACGGTGTGTTACAGAGATTTTAATTAAAAAAAAGAATTTATATATTTTTATTTTTTTCTAATTATATTTTGAAAAATTATTAAGATTACCCATGTTTTCAATTTTTTTTTTCAAAAATATGATTAAAGTTACATATATGATCGCGTAACAGGTTACAAACAGTTAGGGGTGAGTAAAACCGGATATTCGGTCTAATTTTAAAATTCGGATATTCGGTTCCGGTTTAACTGGATATTCGGAATTTGGAAATCCATTTAAACTGGATCGGAAATTGGATAATCCAGATCAATGAATTGAATATTTTTGAAAAAAAAACCTTATATTTTCAGAAGGATAGAAAAAATATCAATGAATTTAGATAAAGGTTTACCTATATTTTTTCTAATTTATTTTTTTGAAAAAAATAACTTCTCCACTTGAAACAAAGCTCTACCAGTAATAATAGAAAAAGAGGCTCAAGATTCGGAACTATGATATCCGTATAATATTGTGTTTGTTTATCATGTTTAGTCTATAATATTGTGTTTGTTTAGTCTATATCCGTATAATAAGTTACTCCCTCCGTTTTTTTGAATTCTTTACATTTGCTTTTTGCACGGAAACCAAGATAGTGGATGTAATATTGTTAAAATAAATGAAGTAGTGGGTGTAATAGTAACTTTATTGTTAAAATAAGTGAAGTAGTGGGTGTAATAGTATAAAGGGTTGAAAAGGTGGAATGAAGTAGTGGATGTAATAATGTATTTTATTGTTAAAAGTTACTATTTTTAGTAATGTAAAGAAATGGAATGGACGACCCAAAATAGAAAATGTAAAGAAATGAAATGGACGGAGGGAGTAGCTTGCTGGTTGCTTTCATTACTCATGTTCAAAGGACCAAGACAACATTATACTCTCTAGTCTCTTATCTCTTTTCGTCACAAAAAATATCGATTTCGACCTGTCAATCTATTTAATTTTGAATTTTTAAAAATTAAATACGATTCGAGATTAATATTCATGTATGACAAATTCAGTTGTAATTCAAGAATAATCATTTACTCTCAAAAAATTTAGTTATTGGAGAAATTGAACCAACGATTAGAATAACAACCTGCCAAATCTACAATGACAAATAACTTGAATTCAACTCAACCATCGAGTATCGATGCAATATACAAGGACAAATTCGACAAAGATTAAATCTTGGTTATACTTTGATCAAAAAAAAAAAATCTTGGTTATACCGTTATACATAGTGTTGTAGATTTCGGAAATCGGAACTATTCGGTTGAGGTACCGATTTACGATTTATCGGGTGATTTTGTTGAAAAATCGGCGATTTATCGGCGATTTTTGCAAAATCGGTCAAATCGATTCCAAAATTTTGACCGATTTTTGGCCGATTTATCGACGATTTTTCAGAAATCGGCCGATTTCTATAACAGAGGTTATACACTACTAAAATACTACTTAAATTATAGGATTAGTATATTACTTGTTAGAAAATGGAGTTTTTAGAACATAAGTATTTTAAGTTCTTGATGTAAATTCCGGATTTTAACGATTGGAAATTGTTCCTTCATATGAGAACTTAAATTTTCGTATATGGATCTAAGTAATTTTCTTAGTAAAATCTATAGAGAAATAGAGTTAAAGTGGATAGCTTGAAAGAGCTTGAAAATGAGAATGTGTATTTGTCCCACATTGAAATAAATAAAGGGGGTTGTTGGCTTTATATAGAATCACACACATGGGTAGTGTACAACTAATAAGGTGTATTATGGTGCATGGTGTTACTATGTGCTCCACGCGCACACACACACGCGCTGCCGCCCGCCTTAACTCGGGTTGGCTCGGTCGAAGGGCGATTTGGGCGAATGTCTCGACGTCTCGCGTACGCGAGGCGACCTGGGCGAGGGATTTTATTTATGTGTTTAATTAATATTTTAATTAGAATATATATATATATATATATATATATATATATATATATATATATTGGGAGTAATAAATCAGGAACTAGACGATTTATTAAATCAACCATTTCATTTTATTAAATGTAAATCGGCAGTTACAAAATTAATAGGGTGGCATCAGTTACGTTTAGCCTCTCCTATAAATAGAGAGCTAAGCTGCTGGGTTTTATATACCACACCCTACATTCTCTTCTCCTCTCTACACTCTCTTCTCCCTTCCTGTCAAAGTTGTTTTAGTCGAAGTCAAGTATTCTGGTTGCTGTGATCATCTTACTCGGAGCTGTTTTATCCTGAAAGAATATCGCCAGCATCCTAACACAGTATAAGTGGGGGCGATTATCTCTTCAAGAGCAATCAGGTTTTTCGAGCAAATCCTGATTACTCAGCTAGTTTTTTTACTTGTTCTATATACTGTTATAGCTATGGCTACTGGTATGTTTTCTGTATTTCCTTTGTTCATTCAGTTACTGATATACATGTTTTTTACATTCGTGTTTTGTTTCGTTAATTGTTTGCTTGGGCTTGACTTGTTAAATACGATATATAATTGCCTCTATGTTGCTGTATTAGTGAATATTTCCAACATTACTTTATAATTAAATTTTTTATTTTTTAATTTTCTCAAAATGGATCCCGCCGGGACACTATTTTATACTAGTAGTGTATAAGGTGTAAACCAAGATTTAATCTTAGAGAAAACATTTAAGTTGTTCTTGACATGGGATAACCTTTTATTTTTTTCTTCGCCTATATCAAAATTTTGATATTTTTTTAGCACAATATTTACGAGTTTATGGTCATAATATTGCAAACTTAAATTCTAAGAAATAAAAGATTGTCTAGTCCTTTTCAACCGTTGTTTAATTAAAATGTACGAATTATTTGCAGGCCCGTTTCACACCTTTTGAGAGCCTAGGACCAATACAAAAAAATGGGTCATAATTTTTTTTTACTTACTAAATTTCACAATAAAATTATGTAATACTGCAAACTTAATGCATATTAATGTATTTTTTAATTTTCATTATTATATAATTTAATACTTATTTAAAAAAACTAAAAATATTTATTATAAGTAATGTATTATATATAGTAAGCAATATAAATAATATGTATTATAAGCATGGTTGTAAAAATCGGTAATCGGTATAAATCGGTTGAGATACCGATTTAAGATTAATCGGGTAATCGGGGATTAATCGGAAGGATTAATCGGAGTACTAATCGGATATTATAATAATATTTAATATATTAGTCTAATTTACAATTAAACATATCATTTTAAATAAATTCACAGGATTAATCGGATTTCAAAAATCGAATCGGTTGGTTACCTTATAGAGGATTAATCGGGAATTAATCGGCTAAATCGGGGATTTTTAGAACCATGATTATAAGTGATATTATTATGTGTGTGATTAGTGCGTGTATGAATATTAAAGTTAGGAGGGATGATTATACGAGGTGAGTGGTTGAGTTAAGTTGTGAAAACTGTGCAGTGAAGCCTTTGAACCAATTAAGTGATTATTTAATTTTTATGTAAGACAAATAGACAATAATATACACAGGATAAAGTTATGAAACCCTTGATGTCCTGTTTCATTTTTTTGTTATTAGACTCAGTAATCAGTATAGTAATAACATTACTGAAAAATAAGATAAGTTATATGAGTCCAAAATTGTACTATATTTTATTAGACCAGATAGAACTCATGTTTTGACCAATATATGTATAAGTTGGTTGAGCTTGGAGGGTTGTGGGTTCGATACTCTTTTACCACAATATTTATTAATGAATATACATTCATTATAAAAGGTTATAAGTAAAAATATTAAAAAAAAAGACTCATTTCATCCAAATACATTAAGTGAATTCTTATAAAATTATTTTTAAAATTTGTATTAAGAAGATCATATGTGAATGACTAAAATGATAATACTGTAATTTTCAATTTTTAAATGATGAAGATGATACAAATTTTTAAATTGATGATTAATTGAATCATTTTTACGATAGATAATTCATTTGATAAATTTGGATGAAACGGATGATGATCTTGATTAAACTAGTAACTAAAACTGGTAAATTACCAAAATTTTCAATTATCTTATTAATTTTAAAAGACCTGGAAATAAAGAGAAACTTGTAATTAGAAATAGAACACATGGATAAGAAACTAGTCAAATTCCATGAATTTTCTTAAGAAGAATGAGTGCATCTATGCACGCCACTACTCACGTCCATCTCATGTACAATCACAATCCAACTTCCAAGTCTAATTAATAATTCAATAAAAAGTTTATGCAGCAATTATTTCTAGTCGACTTGTGCCGGCCATATAATGAGATTAATTAACACCCAAACAAATTAATAGTCGACTTGCCGGCCATATAATTAGATTAATTAACACCCAATTAACAATATTTAAATTTTTATTCAAAAAAAAAACAATATTTAAATTCAATAATAAGGTGTACACAAACAGAACAACAGATAATAAAGAAATGAACGATGACTTTTAGTTCTTTTCATTTGAAAAGTAAGCACTGAGGACTATATGAAGTCTAATACCATCTGGTCGAATATTCGCCTGTGTTAGAATGTAATATAAAAATTCAATTTAGTTTGTTAATTAACAAGGTATTATAGTTTAGATTGATATATGACATGTTCGATTCTCAACCACCACCAATATTCTCATAATTTATTTCAAAAAAGACAAATTAATGTTACCCACAATATTTTCACAAATTATTTCGTACACGAAGGTAAATTAATGCTCGAAAAGTTGGTGCTCGTAATTCATTCTCAATACAAAAATGGGTTTTCGAGTGAGGATTTTAAGTGTGCCAATAAATTTTCTTGGTGTTTTTTCATGCACGCACGAACAATTCGTAATGTCTATGCATGAACTTTGTGCCAGTACTATATGGTCTTTATTGAATGTTCTTGATCGCTCAATGTCGATTATTAACTAATGTTACTATGCTAGTATGCCTGCATATTTTTGGGTCACCAAGATATAGATAGCACCCACTTTATTATCATTTTACAATTAGTCAATTCTGAAATGGCCTATGGATATAAAACAAAATGTACTTATTGACGTATTCAACAAACTCCCTGTCATAGTGTATTAGTGTGTCATACTTGATCATTTTTCAGAGTTAACTATCTACGTGCTACACACGACTCTCTCTTCATATAAACATCTACTTGCATTCATATATGAACTGTGTTTGTATGATTTAGTCTGTCAAATTAATGGATTCTTCTGAGCAACGACGCAAGAGAAAGCGCGGTCTGAGTATAAGTAAACTTAGCTCTGTAAGTGCCAAGTTCATTTTGTTGTTGGTTTTGTTTACTTTACTCTTTGTTTTGTCGAATCACAATAAGATTTTGATCACACCCTCTTCACTTGAGTCAGTTTCAATTCTTGCTTCTACCAGCTTGTCGTTGTTATCTTCGTCTTCTTTGATAGATTCAGCAGACCTGTATAGGATTGAGGATCAGGTTTATTTTCCTGATCATGTTTTGTTATTGGTTTCGAGTAGAGGTAGAAATGGATTGATGATCAGAAAGAATGATAAACTGGAATGTGTTTATGGTTCAAGTTTGTCTAATAGTTCTGATAGAGTGATTAGTAATATGTTGTCAGTTGATGAATATACGGATGTTCGTTTTATTGTGAGGTGTCCACTTCCACGGATGAATTACTCGAAAGTGGTGGATTTGGTGTGGAGGGGCAGGAGTTTGAGCTATTATGATGGAGATGAGAGGTTATGGGAAAATAATTGGACGGTTAATTCTTGGCAGAAAGTTGTTTATGAGGCGATGCTGGATGGGGAGACTGCAGTGGTGTTTGCTAAAGGATTGAAGTTGAGGTCGAATAGAGAAACGGATCCAACTCCATTCAGTTGTCATTTTGGGCCAGGAAACTGGGAGAGGAATGAGAGGTTTGTGCTTACAACAAAGGCAATTACGGCTGCTCAAGAGGTTGTTAGGTGTTTGTTGCCACGGAGCATTAGGAGGAGTCCTGAAAAGGCTGAAGGGATTCGAGTCACGATTGGAGTGACTCCTCGTGATGTTCATGCCAGAGCTAAAAAATATGAGCTTATGCCTTCTGTTGCTAAGATTTCTAATTCCAAGGTAATAGGAGAAAATAAGAAAAAGTATGAGCTTTGTGCATGTACAATGGTGTGGAACCAGGCTTCTGCAATTCGAGAATGGATAACTTACCATGCGTGGCTTGGAGTTGAGAGATGGTTTATATACGATAACAATAGTGATGATGGAATTAAGGATGCCACTGAAGATCTTGATCGTGCAGGATACAATGTCAGCAGACATATGTGGCCTTGGATTAAAACACAAGAAGCGGGCTTTTCACATTGTGCTCTCAGAGCAAAGGATGAATGTAAATGGGTCTCGTTCATGGATGTTGATGAATTTTTCTACTTCCCAATTCCGAGACACCACCAACGCAGGAATGGAAATTTGGTTTTTCCTGGTCAGAATTCCTTGCGACATGTGGTTGCAAATTTTTCATCATCAACATCCATTGCAGAGATAAGAACAAATTGCCACAGCTTTGGACCATCCGGATTAAAGTCACCTCCCACACAGGGAGTCACAGCAGGGTACACTTGCAGGCTCCAGAGTCCTGAGAGACACAAATCTATTGTGCGTCCTGAAGCACTTGATGACACACTTCTCACTGTCATTCATCATTTTCATTTAAAGAAGGGATTTACTAACGTGAATTTGCCACCAAGCGTAGCAGTGATTAATCACTACAAGTACCAGGTGTGGGAGACCTTTAAAGCAAAGTTTTCCAGAAGAGTTGCTACCTATGTGGCTGACTGGAAAGACAACCATAATGAAGGGTCAAGAGATAGGGCACCTGGATTGGGTACAGAGGCCATTGAGCCACCAGATTGGAAGCTACGGTTCTGTGAGGTTTGGGACACTGGCTTAAGAGACTTTGTTTTGGCTAACATGGCTGATCCTGGAAATGGTTTACTGCCATGGCAGAGGTCTTGAGAGTGACATTGTTGGGTTTTCGAGTATAAATCATTTAAGGGCTCATATACATGTACATAGTTCAGGTATACCACTACCCTTCATTTCCCTATTCTTCACCAGCTTATACGGAATATTCATTCTTGTAGACATAAATTTGGAAACAGATAGTAGAACATAGTACGGGGGTTCTAAATAGCTGTAAATTTCTTTTGTTTTTGTAATACATGTGGCACGATACTTTTGTCCAAGAATTCAGTTACTGATACATTGATTTATTTTTTTGCTTCAACCACCTGAAAACAATTAGCAAGTTGTAAAGATGACTACTTTTCAGTCATATGCATGCATAGAGAAGTCTGGGTATCTTATACATAGTTGATACAAGTTCCTGGGGCAGAGGGTTGGAAATTAGTAAGATACAGCATTGTATGAATCAATAATTCACTGGAATAATAATATATTTGAAGGACTAATATTACAATTAAGTATCACCTTAGGGAAAGGAAGTGTGAATCTCAAAGTATTATCAATTTTAACTTCTGTCTTGTGTTGCCAGTGGAACAGTAATGAAATGTTTCTAGAGTAGCATCCAACTTGTCTCCGACCGATGTAATCCATGCCTGCGAACAGGAGGAATAAATGGAAAAAAAGATCATTAATATATTAATTCCACAAATGACCGTTTTCATCGTCATTATATGTAGTTGACACTGAAACATGATTAACTAATCTCGTAAGATGGCAGTGAATTGCCGCAGAAGATCTTTGAGGAAATCGTTTATCTACTAAGCCAAGCGAGAATGCAATTACAGTATGGTCTCAGTTGAGGCCTAGCAGGCTAGCAGAACTCATGCTGAAACTTACTGATCAGAAGTTGTATAGCCCCTAATTGTGTCAACACCAATTACTGCAATTCCTTTTATCTCTAAGAGGTTGCAAGATTACTGCCTAACAAATCACACATTCTACCAGCGGCATTTGTAATCTAAAGTTGCTTGTTTAAATCGACATTATGAAATAGAAACACTTGAACCAAACAGCAACTAAGTAGTTTTTTTTTTTTTTTTTGACAATAAAAATACGATTTCATTCCATCTCACAAAATATTACATCGATAAGAAAGGAATGTGTGTAAAACCATCCCTTAAGATCAGACAATGAACTAGCCTCTCTAGCAAGACAATGAGCTGCCAAGTTCGCTGATCTTCTTACAAAATAAACTGAATAGGACCTCAAGTCCGTACCAATCTCCACACAATCCTTAACAATAGAACCAAAATAAGAGTGATCAACTTTGTTGCTACGAAATGCCTGAACAACTCCCAGTGAATCCATCTCGATAAATACCTGAGATACCTGCATCTTTTTAAGCCAAGATAGAGCCTCTCGAAAAGCCAAGACCTCTGCTATCTTTGGGTCCACTATATCCAGAAACCTACCCCCATACCCTGCTATGAAGGAGCCTTCCTCATCTCTGAGCACACACCCAAAGGAACTATGGCCACTATTAGCCGACACAGCTGCATCCACGTTACAAGTCTTCCGGCCCCGAGTTGGTTTCTGCCAGACTGCTACACCTTCACGGGTATTCCCAGTCATATTTTTTTTTTGCTTCACTTGAGCTTGTTGCCACTGATGTAGAACGGTACTCGCACCATTAACCACCCTGGAAGGACTTTGATGTCTCCGATTCCACACTACATCATTTCTGTGATTCCAGATGCTCCAAGCAATGGAACACAATAATTCCAATTCTTTCAAACCGAGAGCTGTAAAAAAATCCCGAAACCTCTGAAAAACTTTGACATTTAAAAGGGATTGAGCCACTAACTTACTTTGATGCCAGCATTGTTGAGCGAAAGGGCATGAAAATAAAATATGTTCCAGAGATTCAATGTATGTATTACAAATTGGGTAGATTGGATACACCTCCACTTGTTTACTTCGAAGATTTTCTAGGGTTGGAATGCAGTTGTTAAGCACTCTCCAGATAAAATTTTTTACCTTAGGAGGGACTTCCAAAGACCACAATTTCAACCAACTAAAACCTGCTGTAACATTTGGAACAGGGTTTTGCATTTTACAGGTTAGACGATTTCCACTCTTTACTGTGTAGTTTCCTTTCTCGTCTTCCAACCATAACCAAGAATCATCGGTTGGTGTGTGACTGAGAGGGATACTAAGAATTCTAGCAGCATCCTCAGTATTAAAGATATCTCGAACTAAGTCAGAATCCCATTCATTTATTTCCTCTTTGAACAGGTTGCTAACCTTTGCGTCCTCCAATCCTGCTACAACAGGTGTAGAAACCTTCTTTTTTCTCACCACCGGGATCCAAGGATCAGACCACACATTGATAGAGTCTCCCCTGCTGACCTTTATTACGCTACCAGCCATCACCAAATCTTTGGCAGCGAAAATGCTACGCCACACATAACTGGAGTTGTTTCCAAGACGAGCATCAGCAAACGAACATGATGGAAAGTATCGAGCTTTAAGCAGTTTAGCTATAAACGACTGAGGATCAGACATCACCCTCCATGCTTGCTTCCCTAACATAGCTAAGTTAAACTCCTTGATCTTTCTGAAGCCCATACCTCCAAATTGTTTAGGCATACAAAGGTTCCTCCAACTCATCCACCTAATGCCACTCCTTTTCTCTATTGTCGATAACCACCAGAATTTGTTCATCAATATTTCTAGTTCGTCACAAAGCTTCCGAGGCAATAGAAATATACTCGAAGCATATGAAGGAATAGTTTGAATTACTGCCTTCAATAACACTTCTTTCCTAGAGCGAGCCAGTGTTTTGCCTTTCCAACTCCGAAGACGGTTCCAAACTTTCTCTTTAATATATCGGAACACCTCCCATCTGTTACGAGCCACAGACTTTAGGAGTCCCAAATACAACTCATCTTCACGAATAGGGACTTGCAACATATGGCTGATGATATCAGCCACCTCATTAGAAGTATTGCGACTAAACTGAATGCTTGATTTCTGGAAGTTAATCTTCTGCCCTGAGGCTTTTTCATAAATTGCTAAGCAATCTTTGATGCACTGCGCTTCTTGTTGATTTGCTATGAAGAAAAGATAAGAATCATCTGCGAAAAATAAATGAGTAACAATGGGAGCTCGGTTAGCTATTTTGCACCCATGAAGCAGCCTCGAACTTGTTTTTTCTGAATTAGAGCTGATAACCCTTCTGCACAAAGAAGAAACAGATATGGAGAAATCGGATCACCTTGACGTAGGCCTCTCCTCGGACTAATAGGACCTACTTCTTTTCCAGACATCAAGAAACTATACTTAACAATTGAAATACACATAAAAATCCATTCCCTCCACTGATCTGAGAAACCCATTTTCTGCATTATCCCCATAACAAAACTGTTAGAAAATGGAGTTTTTAGAGCATAAGTATTTTATGTTCTTGATGTTAATTCCGGATTTTAACGATTGGAAATTGTTCCTTGTTATGAGGACTTTAATTTTCATATATGGGTCTAAGTAATTTTCTTAGTGAAACCCATAGAGAAATGGAGTTGAAGTTAGTAGCTTGAATAAGCTTGAAATGAGAATGTGTATTTATCCCACATTGAAATAAATAAGGGGGGTTGTTGGCTTTATATAGAATCACACACATGGGTAGTGTACAACTACTAAGGTGTATGATGATGCATGGTGTTACTGTGTGCTCCACGCGCACACACACACACACACGCGCGCGCCGCCGCCGCCCGCCCCGCCACGCCACGCCTCGTCTCGACTCGACTCGACTCGGGTCGGCTCGGTCGAAGGGCGATTTGGGCGAATGTCTCGGCGTCTCGCGTACGCGAGGCGACCTGGGCGAGGAATTTTATTGCATGTATTAGTGATTTATTTTAATATTATAATAAACTCTCGAGAGCAAACTTGCTGTCATAAAACAAAGTTGCTGTCGGGAAAGTAAAACTTGCTGTCAGGAACAAAACAAGGTTGCTGTCAAGGAAGTAAAACTTACTGTTGACAGTTACTTTAAAGGTACTGTCAGGACTTGTTGACAGTAACTTCTGCGTGATTTTGACAGTAGAGTCTGAGCGTTTATTCTATTAATTGGAAGTCATAATGTGGATAAATATATATAACGTAACTGTTACGATTTATTTAATATAAAATCAGCTGTTACAGCCGTTTTGATTATATTAAATCGACCGTTTCATTCTAATTAATTGGAATGGGAGTTACAATATTAATTGGGTGGCATCAGTTACGTTTAGCCTCTAGTATAAATAGAGACCTAAGCTACTGATTGTGAGATATAAAAAAACATACTGTCCACACCACACATTCTCTGTTCTCTCTATACTCTCAGTTATCCTCCTGCTATAGTTTTTTTACTTAAGGTTTTTCGGCGAACTGAGGTGTTAGTCGAAGTTGAGTTTTTCTGGTTACTGTGACCATCTAAACTCGGAGCTGTTTTATCCTGGAAGAATATTGCCAGCAACCTGACATAGTGTAAGTGGAGGCAATTATCTCTTCAAGAACAATCAGGACTTCTTTGCAAGGCCTGGTGACTCAGCTGATTATTTCTTATTTTATACCTGCATAGCTATGGCTTCTGGTATGATTTCTTATCTTCCTTTGTTCTATCAATTACTGATTTGCATGTGTTTTACCTTCGTGTTTTGTTTCGCTAATTGTATGCTTGGCCTGGACTTGTTAAATACGATATATAACTGCCTCTATGTTGCTGTAGTAGTCAATATTTCCAACATTCTTGAAGAGATAATTGGTTATATAGTATTTAGCATTATGGTTAACGAGAGTGAAATTCCTGCTAGTGGTAGTTCCGTTGCATCTGCTGGGGTCATTGATTGGACCACTTACAGTTTTCCACAACCCGTTGAATTAACTGGCTTGCCTGAGAAATTCAATGGGGGCGTTGGCTTTTCTCGTTGGCAGAAAAGGATGAAATTGTGGTTGACTGTAAAGGGTCTATGGCCTGTCGTGGAATATGAGAAGCCGGTTCTAGATCAAGAGAAGGCTGAATCAGTTAAGGGTTTTGCTAAGTGGGCTGAGAAGGATGGGGTTGCTAGGGCAGCAATTCTGGCTGCTCTAACCAACACATTGTTTGATGTGTACTCCTCTGATGCCTACACCGCAAAACTCTTATGGGAGAAGCTGGAGCAAACACATAATACTGACTCACAAGGTCTGGAAAAGTATTCTGTGGCTAGGTTCCTTGATTTCAAGCTGGTGGACAATAAGTCCATGACTGAGCAAGTGCATGAGTTCGAGATGATAGTGCATGCTTTGAAGGAGTCTGGAATGGACCTCCCCGAAAAGTTTAAGGTGATGAGTGTGATTGAAAAGCTTCCAAAGTCTTGGGAAGAGTTCTCTCTCTCCCTGAAAAGACAGAAAGGAGAGATCACCTGGACCAACCTTATGCTGGACATCTCGGTGCAAGAACAACACAAGTCCAAACAGGGACATGTGATGCCAACTGAGCATGGAAGTTCGAAGGTAAACGTAGCAACTGTAGGACAGAAAAGGAAGGCTGTCTCTAAGAAGGGTAATAGTAATAAACCTAAGAATGACAAGGATAAGGCCAAGAAACCAAAGGCAAACAAACCATGTTGGTCTTGTGGGCAGGTTGGGCACTGGAGTAAGGACTGCCCTACGAAGAAAGCAAAGAAAGCCGAGGGAGTAGCTCAAGCGAATGCTGTGCTTGGAACCTCAATTGGGCCTGTAGCGAACATGGTTGTTGGTGAGGCTTTGGCTTCTGAAACCAACGTGGACCGGTATGTTACCTACAACCCTGTACTATTTTCCACTTATCTGTCAAATGAATGGTTGATTGATACTGGAGCTAATGTGCATATTTGTGCTGACATTAGTTTATTTGTATCTTATCAACAGAGTCATAGCTTGACAGTGACGATGGGGAACGCAAGTGCTGCTCAAGTACATGGAGTAGGAAACGTGGACCTGAAGTTTCCTTCGGGACGTATTCTATCCCTGACGAGAGTGCATCATGTTCCCGACATGCGTAGAAATATAATAAGTGGTAGTTGTTTAGTAGCTAATGGCTTTGAAGTTTCTCTCAAATGTAATAAAGTAGTTCTTATTCATACTGGTACATTTTTTGGCAAGGGTTACTTGTCGAATGGTTTATTTGTGATAAATGCTGAACCCCTTTTGGGTGGATTGTTTAATAATATTACTCCTTCTGTTAATTGTATTGAATCTTCTAATTTATGGCATGCTAGACTTGGTCACTTAAATTTTGGTGCTCTTAAAAATATGATGAACTTAGAGTTGATTCCAAAACACACTATAGAAAAGAATTCTAAATGTCAAGTATGTGTGTCTGCTAAACTAATAAGGAAACCTTTTCATAATATTGTTAGGGATTCAGACTTGTTAGATTTAGTGCACACTGATATTTGTGAATTTGGTGGTGTGTTGACTAAGGACCAGTTTAGATACTTCATTACCTTTATAGATGATAGTAGTAGATACTGTTATGTTTATTTACTTAGACATAAGGATGAAGCACTTAGTAAATTCATTATATATAAAACTGAAGTAGAAAAACAAACTAGTAAGGTGCTTAAAAGATTGAGATCTGATAGAGGTGGTGAGTATACGAGTAACTCTTTTAATGAATTTTGTGCAAGCAATGGAATAGTTCATGAAGTTACCCCACCATACACACCTGAGTCTAATGGGGTTGCTGAGCGAAAGAACAGAACGTTTAAAGATATGATTAATAGTATGCTTATTAACTCTGGGCTGCCTAAATACTTATGGGGAGAAGCTCTGAATACGGCTTGCCATATTCTGAATAGAGTCCCTCTGAAACACATGGATAAGACACCCTATGAGTTATGGAAGAGCAAGAAGACTAGTCTTAAGTATCTTCGTGTGTGGGGGTGCCTTGCTAAGGTACTTGTCCCTGAACACAAGAGAAAGAAACTAGGTCCGAAGACTGTTGATTGTATCTTTCTAGGCTATCTTGAGACCACTACAGCTATGAGATTTTTAGTATTAAAATCTGACATAGATGGTATAGTGGTAAACACGATAGTCGAGTTTCGTGATGCTACATTCTTTGAGGATGTTTACCCTATGAAGACTGGTATGCCTCAAGATACTTCTAATGAAGATCCTACTCACACATCAAGTTCTATTCCTGATCATGTGGAAAAGATAACAAATGTGGGGGCGGAACCTAGTAGTAGCTCTACTCCTAAGGAGGTAGAGGAACCACGAAGGAGTAAGCGTGCAAAGGTAGTCAAGGATTTTGGAAGTGATTTTATCACTTACAATGTCGAGGATGAACCTTTAACTTTCCGACAAGCTATGGATTCTTCAGAGTCTAGGCACTGGAAGGGCGCTGTAAAGAGTGAAATTGACTCTATTGTTTCTAATGGAACATGGGAGTTAGTTGATCTCCCTCCTGGGTGTTCTACTATCGGGTGCAGATGGATCTTTAAAAGGAAGTTGAACCCTGACGGCTCAATAGATAAGTACAAAGCTAGACTGGTAGCTAAGGGTTTTAAGCAAATGGAGGGTATTGATTACTTTGATACATACTCTCCTGTAGCTAGGATGACAACAATCCGAATGCTTGTAGCATTGGCTTCCGTACATGGTCTTATCATCCATCAAATGGATGTAAAGACAGCTTTTCTTCATGGTGAACTTGAAGAAGAGATTTATATGGATCAGCCTGAGGGATTTGTTGCATCTGGTAACGAAAGGAAAGTATGTAAGTTGATCAAATCCATCTATGGCTTGAAACAAGCTCCTAGGGATTGGCATAAAAAGTTTGATGAAACTATAGTGCCGTTCAGTTATGATATTAATGATAGTGACAAGTGTGTTTACACCAAAGTTAAAGGTAGTGAGTGTGTCATCATGTGCCTATATGTAGATGACATACTATTGTTTGGAACCAATATTGAGATTATTAACGAGACAAAAGCTTTCTTGAAAAGGCACTTTGAAATGAAGGATATGGGTGAGGCTAGTGTGATTCTTGGTCTCAAGCTGACTCAGTCAGCTGATGGAATAACTTTATCGCAGTCTCATTATATAGAGAAATCTATACTTGAGAAATATGGTTATTCACAGTGTAGAATCGCTAGTACACCCTATGATCCTAAAGTTGCCCTTGTTAAGAATGCTTCAGGAGTACCTGTGTCTCAGTTAAGGTATTCTCATATTATAGGGAGTTTGCAGTATCTTGCTAACTGTACTAGACCAGATATTTCATACTCTGTGTCTAAGTTGGCTAGGTATACAAGCTGTCCAAACAGAACTCATTGGGATGCTCTTGATAGAGTACTTAGATATCTGAAAGGCACAATGTACCTAAGTTTACACTATAGGAGATTTCCTGGTGTACTTGAGGGGTACAGTGATGCAAGTTGGATAGCTAAGAAGTCTGGTTCCAATGGAGTGACTGGATACGTGTTCACCTTAGCAGGGGGAGCAATATCCTGGAAGTCGACAAAACAAACTATAGTAACTCGGTCTACATTTGAGGCTGAGTTGTGTGCACTTGATGCCACGGGGACGGAGGCTGAATGGTTACATGGACTTATGTCCGCGATACCTGTAGTAAGCAGACCGCTTCCTGCGTTTGCTATTCATTGTGATAGTAAAACAACTATCGACAAGATTAGCAGTAAAAAGTATAATGCTAAAACAAAGAGACACATCCAAGTTAGACTAAAGTCTATAAGGGGTTTAGTGTCTGATAGGATTATAGCTGTAGAGTTCATAGGAACTCAGAATAATATAGCTGATCCTTTAACTAAAGGACTGGAGCCTGCAGTGGTCCTTAAGTCGAGGTTGGGGATGGGGCTGTCAACCCATCATAGTTCATCATTAGTGGGAACCCAATACACATGAGAGGAGATCCCTTGAAGTGTATTCAATGTGGTAATAACAAGCTGTAAGGATGAATTGATAGTACCTTTGCTATATAGATAATACTATTGTATTTGAGTCTATCCCCTGAAAACCTAGAAGGTACTGATACTGCTAGATAGCAAGAGTTATTATAACTCTGAATGGGGTCAAGTCTTTTGACGAGATGGTAGCAGTACATCTCTGGAGATGCCCAGCTAAGCGAATGTAATTGTGTGGTCGCAATTAGAGGGAAGGGTTATTCCTTGAAACATTCGACGAACAGGATCGAGACAAGACCATTAATGTCTCAAAGCCGTAGATTGGCACCATAGCCTTTGACTTGTCGTCGTCTATGGAACATGGTTACACCAAACGGATTAAGATTCAAGGTGAAACATTCCATCTGAATCCGGTAATCATTGAAGTAGGGGACTTAGGAGGGTTCAAACCCGGAAGGGTACCGACTCTGAAAAACAAGTCATGATGGAAAACCTGAAACATTTCTATATGGATTTGTGGGGGATTGTTAGAAAATGGAGTTTTTAGAGCATAAGTATTTTATGTTCTTGATGTTAATTCCGGATTTTAACGATTGGAAATTGTTCCTTGTTATGAGGACTTTAATTTTCATATATGGGTCTAAGTAATTTTCTTAGTGAAACCCATAGAGAAATGGAGTTGAAGTTAGTAGCTTGAATAAGCTTGAAATGAGAATGTGTATTTATCCCACATTGAAATAAATAAGGGGGGTTGTTGGCTTTATATAGAATCACACACATGGGTAGTGTACAACTACTAAGGTGTATGATGGTGCATGGTGTTACTGTGTGCTCCACGCGCACACACACACACACGCGCGCGCGCCGCCGCCGCCCGCCCCGCCACGTCACGCCACGCCTCGTCTCGACTCGACTCGGGTCGGCTCGGTCGAAGGGCGATTTGGGCGAATGTCTCGGCGTCTCGCGTACGCGAGGCGACCTGGGCGAGGAATTTTATTGCATGTATTAGTGATTTATTTTAATATTATAAACATGCTGTCAAGAGTTGGACTGTTAAGTCCTGTAAACTCTCGAGAGCAAACTTGCTGTCATAAAACAAAGTTGCTGTCAGGAAAGTAAAACTTGCAGTCAGGAACAAGGTTGCTGTCAAGGAAGTAAAACTTACTGTCGGGAACAAGGTTGCTGTCAAGGAAGTAAAACTTACTGTCAGAAACAAGGTTGCTGTCAAAGAAGTAAACTTACTGTCAAGTTCAAACTGTTGACAGTTACTTTAAAGGTACTGTCAAGACTTGTTGACAGTAACTTCTGCGTGATTTTGACAGTAGAGTCTGAGCGTTTATTCTATTAATTGGAAGTCATAATGTGGATAAATATATATAACGTAACTATTACGATTTATTTAATATAAAATCAGCTGTTACAGCCGTTTTGATTATATTAAATCGACCGTTTCATTCTAATTAATTGGAATGGGAGTTACAATATTAATTGGGTGGCATCAGTTACGTTTAGCCTCTAGTATAAATAGAGACCTAAGCTACTGATTGTGAGATATAAAAAAACATACTGTCCACACCACACATTCTCTGTTCTCTCTATACTCTCAGTTATCCTCCTGCTATAGTTCTTTTACTTAAGGTTTTTCGGCGAACTGAGGTGTTAGTCGAAGTTGAGTTTTTCTGGTTACTGTGACCTTCTAAACTCGGAGCTGTTTTATCCTGGAAGAATATTGCCAGCAACCTGACACAGTGTAAGTGGAGGCAATTATCTCTTCAAGAACAATCAGGACTTCTTTGCAAGGCCTGGTGACTCAGCTGATTATTTCTTATTTTATACCTGCATAGCTATGGCTTCTGGTATGATTTCTTATCTTCATTTGTTCTATCAATTACTGATTTGCATGTGTTTTACCTTCGTGTTTTGTTTCGCTAATTGTATGCTTGGCCTGGACTTGTTAAATACGATATATAACTGCCTCTATGTTGCTGTAGTAGTCAATATTTCCAACAAAAACTCCATTCCACTCTGTCATACGCTTTGCTCATGTCAATTTTTAGAGCTGAATACCTTACCTTCCCTTTTGTTTTCCTGTGCATCCAATGATTTATTTCAAAAGCTGCTATAACATTGTCTATGATCAATCTACCCGGTATGAAAGCGCTTTGTGATTCCGAGATTATCCTTGGAAGCACGGTTTTAAGTTTGTTCGCAAACATCTTCGTTATTATTTTCATCATAACATTGCACAGTGATATTGGACGAACATCATTCATTGTCTCAGGGGAATTTTTCTTCGGAATCAAAACCACAAGCGTGCGATTCAAATTTTGGGGAATAGTTTTAGACGATATGATTTCTAAACAGGCTTTAGTGACATCTTTACCTATAATTTCCCAGAAATGTTGAAAAAAAGCCGGATTCATACCATTAGGGCCCGGGCTCTTATCTGGATGCATCGAGAAGACAGCTGTTTTAACGTCCTCGATAGTGAACTCCTCGGTTAACAACCGATTCTGTTCAGAGGTGATCCTCTCTTCTATACACTCCAGTAGATCCCCTATTTCCACATCTTGAGCTTGAAATAGATTCCCATAGAATTCTTCAATCAATTCACCCAACCCAGTTGACCGGTTTCTCCATTGTCCCCCTTCATCTTTCACTTGGGATATTTGGTTCTTTTTCCTTCTTGCTGAGCATACGCGTGAAAAAACTTCGAATTACTATCTCCTACTTGTAACCAGTGTTGTTTTGCCCTCTGTTTCCAGAAATCTTCCTGTTGACTTAGCAAGATTGAGTACTCTTTTGTAGCCTCCTTATAGCACTGTACAGAGAAGCTATCAGTACAACCCCGAAATCGTTCCATCCTCCCTCTACATAGTCTTAATTTCTCTTTAAAATTTTTCGAAACCCTTTCTCCCCATTCTTTTAAACTAGTTGCACAACTTTCTATTTTATCAGCAATGTCTCGGCCTTTATTTCTTTGCCAACTATCAGCCACAATTTCACTGCATCTTTCCTCCTTTAGCCATGAGTTTTCGAAGCGGAAACGATACCCAATAGGAACTTGTCTCCACACACTAACTTGCAGGTAAATAGCCGAGTGGTCTGATGTAGGAGCAATAAGGTTTTGGACTTTATTTGTTGGAAACAACCTCTGCCATTCCTCATTTACAAAAACCCTATCAAACTTCTCCTGAACCCATCTCTCTGTTCCTCTTCCCCTTTCCCAGGTAAACGAGAAACCTTCTACTAATGAAAGGGATACTTGTTATTTTTGGAGTCACTCATAAAAGACTTTTATTTATGTTTCTTAGTCTGTTACTTAATCTATGCATTATGCTATTTGTCTGAAGTGACAGTAGTTAGTTATGAATGTGTGGTGAGGATTGGTATGCCAACACACCATTATTGCATTTTGTCTGGTAGGGTTTAAGCCTTTATAAGGTACTCATTATCAGTATGTTTGGATATGACAAGTATAATAAAAGTTCCCTTCAGTAAAAGCTTGTTGTCTAAGTTCTTGCTCTTGTAAATGCTTCTTTATGTTGATATCTCTGTGTTAGAGATCCTAGTGTACTTGTCTTCATGGTATCAGAGCCAATCTTGAGCTCTTTATGATCTCCCTTTTCTCTGTCTCTTCATTCTTCTCTGTTCAATCAAATCTCTCTTTTCTTTTTCTTCCAGATCTAGATTCACTCCTTCTTTCATCTCATGGCTGCAAACAGAATCACCCAGTCTGATATTACAAATCCTCTCTTCCTTCACCCCTCTGATAATGCTACTTCCATCCTAGTGGATAAACTCCAAGGGAGTGCTGATTATCGAGCTTGGAAACGTTCAATGGAGATAAACTTGTCTTCAAAACGCAAGCTTGGTTTTGTAACCGGCACCGTATCTGTCCCAACAGATGATGACGGGAAAAAAGAAATGTGGGATACTTGTAACAACATGGTGATAGCATGGATTACAGGTAATATTTCTCCCACCATTCGTCAGTCTATTATGTATATGGCTAGTTCCAAAGATATGTGGGATAATCTTGAAAATCGCTTTGCTCTTACTAATGGGTCACGTAAATACAAGCTGTATAAAGACTTGTATGCCCTGAAGCAAGTCAATATGTCTGTCACTGAATATTACACTTCTATGAAAACTATCTGGGAAGAATTAGATGCCATAAATACACTACCTGCTGTTGCTAATCCTACCGATGATGTGGTCAAACTTCTGGCTTCTATTCATGTTCAAAAAGAAGAGCTACGTTTGTTTCAATTTCTTAATGGTTTGAATGAGGTTTTTAACTCACAACGGAGTCAGTTACTTTTAATCACACTACTCCCAACTGTGGAAAATGCCTGCTCTGCTCTTGAGCAAGAGGAAGCCCAGAGATCTCTCCTCCATCCCTCTCCTTCACACGACCTTATGGCGATGTTCAATAAAAACCATAATACCAAACCTGTTCAGTGTACTGTTTGTGGTAAACAAGGACATCCACCAGATAGATGTTGGAACGTAATTGGTTATCCCAAGAGGACTAAAACCCCTCCAAACTCTCAACCTAGGCCTCACTTCTCTTCAAAACCCAGATTTCAGTCCACATCTAACCAAAAATGGGATGCCCCTGGTAGACAAACCTTTAATCACACCAAGATGGCTGCTACGGTCACACAACCTCACACCCAACCTTCTACGCCTGGCCTTCTCTTCTCTCCCCAACAGTTGGAACAACTGGCCAAGATTGTGCCTCAATTTCAGTCTACACATGTCAAAGAAAGTGACACCGATGAGGAGATTGATTATCATTTTTCAGGCATGCTTTCTTTGACACGTACTAGTGATCAATCTTGTGAATGGATAGTCGACTCGGGAGCATCTGACCATATGACTCCCCATCTTTCTACTATGCTGCATTCGACTATTGCCCATACTTCGCAGAAAATCAACCTTCCAACTGGGGCAACTGCAGTCATCTCTCATACTGGTACTATGGCTTTTACATCTGGATTAACTCTACATAAAGTGCTCTGTGTTCCCTCTTTCAAGCACAATTTGTTATCTGTGCAAAGATTGAGCGCTGATAACAATTGTACAGTGCAGTTCTTCACTACTCATTGCACAATAGTTGATAGACACACTAACGAGCTCAAAGGAGTTGGACTAGCTAGGCAGGGCATCTACTATCTAAACATCAACTCAGCTGTTCCATCTTCTATCTGCAACAATACTTCCACCTCTGTCACAGGTATCAATCCTACCCCCTCTCTTTATGGCACCATCGACTTGGGCATGCATCTTTAGTCAAATTAATGCATATTCCTTGTGTCAAAAAATATACTGCTGATAAATCTCAACTTTGTGTTACCTGCCCCATGTCTAAATTTACGAAGTTACCTTTTCCTCATAGCACCTCCTATGCTGAGAAACCCTTTGACTTAATACACATTGATATATGAGGTCCTTGCAAGGTGCCATATCTCCACAACTATCGATTCTTTTTAACCATTGTTGACGACCATACACGTCACACTTGGGTTTACTTACTCCAGCATAAGTCAGATAGTTTGTCCAATCTAAAAGCCTTCTTTCATTATGCCCAGACTCATTTTAACTTTACTGTTAAAACTCTAAGGTCAGATAATGCCCTTGAATTCGATGATAAAGCTTGTCAAGCATTTTTTTCTGAACATGGTGTCCTTCACCAAAAATCTTGTGTTAAACGACCTCAGCAAAATGCTCGAGTCGAACGGAAACATAGACATATTCTCGAAATTGCTCGATCCCTTCGTTTTCACTCTGGTTTTCCTTTATTTGTGTGGGGGGCATGTGTTATGACTGCTGTTCACCTCATAAACCGATTACCAACTCCTGTTCTCCACAATCAGACCCCATATCATTTGCTCTTTAAAGAGTCACCCACCTATGATCACTTGAAGATTTTTGGTTCTTGCTTTTGCTTCAAATCCATCGTTTCCTACTGACAAATTCGAACATCGAGGTGTCCCTTGTGCATTCATTGGTTACCCACCTCTCACAAAGGGATACTTGTTATTGAATTTGTTAACCAAAAAACAATTCGTTTCAAGAGATGTCATTTTTCACGAAACCATATTCCCTTTTCATGAAAATTCTGCTACTGCTTTCATGAATCCTGTCCCACCTTCGTTTCTTCATCATACTCATACTCAGTTTGATGTTTGGTTGCCTAATGTCACAGATAATGACACCCAAACCAGTAATCTTGACCTCCCTGATGTATCACAAGACTCACCTAATGGATCCTCGTCATCTCCTGCTTTCTCAACTGTTCAGTCACCTGTAGTACCACCAGTACTCAGGAGATCAGGGAGACCTTCTACACCACCTATTTGGATGCAAGACTATGTTACAACCAAACCTACAGAACAAATCTCAAACCTTGCTCTGACCACTGTTGAACCACAGTTCCAGTGTTTCATGACTTCCCTCGCTCAAACACATGACCCTACCTCTTTTAAAGTGGCAGTGCAAGACACTAATTGGGTCAATGCAATGAACCAAGAACTTGAAGCTTTGGAGGTGAATAATACCTGGTCTATTGTTGAGTTGCCTCCAGATAAGCAAGCCATTGGGTGCAAGTGGGTTTACAGAACTAAATTGAATCCAGATGGAACAATTGAGAAACATAAAGCAAGACTAGTTGTTTTGGGTAATAGGCAACAGTATGGTGTAGACTACTCTGAGACTTTTGCTCCAGTAGCCAAATTGACTACTGTAAGAACTCTTCTAGCTGTAGCTGCTATGGAAAAGTGGCATACTTGTCAAATGGATGTAAGAAATGCTTTTCTTCATGGGGATTTGTCAGATATAGTCTATATGAAGCTTCCCCCTGGGTACACACACATGGGTTGTAGGATTACTAAGACCTCAAACTATACTCCACCAGTTGCTAAAGGCAATATGCTTGTGTGCAAATTGCAAAAGTCACTTTATGGTCTAAAACAGTCCCCCTAGATTGTGGTTTGCTAAACTGTCCACTTTCCTTTTGTCTATCGGTTATACTCAATCCAAGGCAGATTATAGTCAGTTTTTTCAAAAAAGGGAGGATGCATTGACATTTATTCTCGTTTATGTTGATGATTTACTTATTTGTGGAAAGTCACTATCTGCAATCTCAAGTCACAGCTATCTCAGACATTCCACATGAAAGACCTAGGGGAGCTGCGATACTTTCTTGGCATTGAAGTGGATAGAAGTGAAGATGGAATATTTCTCAGTCAAAAGAAATACACCACTGATATACTTCATGAGTTTGGTATGACCAACTGTAAACCACTACAGTTGCCACTAGATACTCACTTGAAGCTCTCACCAGAGAAAGGGGATATCCTACCTGATCCTTCTATCTACCAGAAGCTCATAGGCAAACTCATTTACTAGACCATAACCAGGCCTGACATTTGCTTCTCAGTACAACTTCTATCCCAATTCATGCAAAAGCCAACTACAGTGCATTTTCAGTCAGCAAAGAGGGTACTTAGGTATCTTAGTGGCACTACATCTCAAGGGATACTTCTGGCCTCAGAATCAGCTGCTAGACTCACAGCATTTTGTGATAGCGATTGGGCAAGCTGCCCTATGACACGAAGGTCCACATCAAGATACTGCATATTCTTGGGTAAATCACCTGTCTCCTGGAAAGCAAAGAAACCGGCTGTTGTTGCTAGATCCTCTGCAGAAGCAGAGTATAGATCAATGGCCGTAACCACTTGTGAGGTGACCTGGCTAACAACTCTTTTAAAAGACCTTGGACTAAAGAATCTCCCTCCTACCAGCTTGAAGTGTGATAATAGAGCAGCTATTGCCATTGCGGCCAATCCGGTGCAACATGAAAAAACTAAATATGTTGACATCGATTGTCACTTCATTAGAGACCACTTGAAGGCTGGTACAATTCAAACTGAATACACTCCCTCTTCTGAGCAAGTGGCTGATCTCCTGACAAAGATTCTTCCTGTCAAAGCACACCAGCAACATGTCAACAAGCTGGGATCCTTCACCAGTTCAGTCTCTCCAGCTTGAGGGGGAGTAATGAAAGGGATACTTGTTATTTTTGGAGTCACTCATAAAAGACTTTTATTTATGTTTCTTAGTCTGTTACTTAATTAATCTATGCATTATGCTATTTGTCTGAAGTGACAGTAGTTAGTTATGAATGTGTGGTGAGGATTGGTATGCCAACACACCATTATTGCATTTTGTCTGGTAGGGTTTAAGCCTTTATAAGGTACTCATTATCAGTATGTTTGGATATGACAAGTATAATAAAAGTTCCCTTCAGTAAAAGCTTGTTGTCTAAGTTCTTGCTCTTGTAAATGCTTCTTTATATTGATATCTCTGTGTTAGAGATCCTAGTGTACTTGTCTTCATCTACTGGTAAGTCTGAGACGCCACTATCGAACATAGTATCTCGAAAACCATTAAACAAGCAGTTTGGGTGAGGATTCTTACCTTTCTTTTCATTGGCCCTAAGCATATCATTAAAATCTCCTAATATTGCCCATGGAAGTGTAGATTGGGATGCTAACATTCTGAGAAGACGCCATGATTCCCTTCGTCTAGCTCTCTCAGGATATCCATAGAAGCACGTAAGTCTCCAGCACTGAGTATTCGTAAGCTGAATTTCTGTATCAATATAGTTTGGCGAGGCTGATTTGATTGACACACTTCCATTTTGTTTCCAAAATAAGGCTAATCCTCCACCATGACCTGGGCCAGCAACTGTAAAAAGGCCTTCATACTTCATTTTGGCCCGAATGCTACTCCCTCCGTCCCTAATTAGTTGTCCAGTTTGACTTTTCAGTGGTCAAATTGACTAAGTTTTGACCGAAGATTAAAATTAATCTATTTATTATTTTAAAAAACTTAAAATCACATATTAAAATAGATTAGAAGTAGTTTAAAATGGTATAATTTTTTTTAAATATTTTTCATTATGTAATATATATAAATTTCAATCAAATTTGAGTCAATTTGACCAACAAAAATAGAAACTGGACAACTAATTAGGGACGGAGGGAGTATCAATTCTACTATGCTCTATCATTGTCTCCATAAGAAAAACAAATATGGGCTTCTTTAACTGGACCAAGTCCATTAATGTTTGAACTGTACGAGGATCACCCAAGCCTCTACAGTTCCAGAATAATGTACTCATTGTGACGGGCGGGCCTGCACAACAGGTCCCGCCAATGTCAAGTTTTTTTGGTTATGTTGAAATACATTTTCCATCTCTACATCAAGCCCAATAGCGTTCATAACTTCTTGGCCCAGATTAGTCCCTTTATCTTATCCACCATCTTTAGTACGGCCCGTTTCCGGTTTGATATGACAATCCCATCCTTATCCAACATATTAATATCAATATTTGAATTTTCCTTATCATCCTCCTCAATTAGCGTTGTTGACTCTACCACTCCACTTTTTCCGCCATTTGTTCGATACAATCTCCCCAAATCACGCAAAACATTTGTCTGGCCCCCTTCCACTACTCCACTTTTTCCATCCTTTGTTCGATGCAATCCCCCCAAATCACGCGAAACAGTTGCACTTCCCCCTTCCATCTTGGTTCCGATTGATTTATCTACAGTCTCACTCATCTTCTTCGGAGTTAAGCCACCTCCATCTGCTGCACGAAGCCATTGGTTTTCCTTATTAATCATTTGCTTCCTTGCCGAAGCTCTAATGGAACTATCATACTTTCTTTCCTCCTGTCCCTGAAGGTTGTCAAACAATGCCTCGCAAAACTTGTCTGAATGACCAATCTTTCCACAATAAAAACAAAATGCTGGTAGCCGCTCATACTTGAAACTTATCCATATCCATTCACATCCGCTCTTTTTAATTCTCATCTTGCCCCTTAATGGACGTTGAACATCAATTTCCACTTTTATCCTAAGATAACTTCTCCACAATCCCTGAAAGTTCTTGGAATCAGAAGCTAAGAACTTTCCCACATGGTTTTCGATGGACTTATGAATCACCTCTGAATTGAAACCCATAGGCAGATCGTACACTTGGATCCATATATATAATTCAGTAAGCTTGATATTTTGCAGTTGATCCCCCCCTTCCAATTTCTTAAGCAACAATACTTGTTGGTTGAATGTCCATGGTCCATCTTCCATCACACGTTGCACGTCCAGATCATGAAAGAACTTGAACAGGAACAGATTTTGGAAACTTGTTTCCTCCATGAATACACCTTTGACAGGCCTCCATATAGACGACATCATCTCCTGGATAGCCATGAAATTGATCTTCCTATCAGCTAAGAAGCTACCTACCAAGCACCGCTCATAATCCGCCTTCGTGTTGTTTTCCGGTATCTCCTCCAGAACAAGACCTTCACCTTTGTCATCATCGATGGAGAGATTAGCATAATCGTTCAGTAGTTCTGTAGACTGAGAAGGACCAGCCATAGGAACTATTGAGGAGAGGGAATGCTAGAGGAATAAATTAACGTTTCTTTTTAGAGGGAATTTTAGACTGACTGGGAATTTTTGAGATATGACTTTAGAAAACCAGAGTTGGAAAATAGGAACAAAGACTGCGAAGAGCAAAACAATAATAATAAGGAAACTGATAACACTCGTCAAAAGACGAGACAAATTTAACTCGTCAAAAGACGAGACGAATTACTCCCACAAATTTAGAGATCTCTGCAACTAAGTAGTTTAAATTACATTGTAAGGGGGTCATATTTATAATTGAAAGTTGAAAACAAATGAGAAGGTTCTTTTGGGAGAGTAAGTATGTGCTTGGGCAGAATCAAGATCTACGTATACCTAAGGAAGAAATGGCGGCTGGGATTAAGAGATTAATTGGCCAAGTAACTCTCTGCATGAACAGGTAATAAATCTATATATATTTAAAAGCTGAAATTCAGACTGCTTACAAAAATTACAGAAGTGAATGTATATTGCTGACACGGTCTAGATTGTAGAGCACTTTGTTACAACAATGACCCTTGCATCAGTTTACTAGCATCCGGTAGGAGAGGTTCAACTTCGCAAGAAGAAAATGGTGAAAAAATGAAGTCCTAAATAGTTTAGGGCCCCGCCCCATTTATTAGAAAGTGATCCATTCCATTCCCTTTATGAAAACAATTTCATAAAAAAAAACATGGTAAGGTAAAAACGACGATGCCTGGTTGAGTGAATAAATTACGGGCAATAAGGGTTTATGAAAATGATGACGCCTGATTGAGTGAATAAAATAGATAGCAATACGGGTTTATTTTATTCACTCAACCAGGCATTTGTCACGTGCTTTCTAGGATCCGTATCATTTAAAAAATGTTGGGTGGTGTTGAATGCAATTCATCTTTACTAAATGCAGTTTGTTAAAATTACATCTAGACCCTTCTATGTATTAAATGTGATATTCATAACAGCTTTGCTGATTACTCATTAGGTGTGGACATTAAATAGTACTAAGAGCAACTCCAACGGGAGTCACTTGTTAGGTATATTATCTATGTGGCCATGTATATAGCTATCCTCTAAAAAAACTCACTCCAACACTGGACTTTCATTAGTTAAAATTATACCTATCCTCTTCTAGTCTTCCAAATCTAGCAATCTCTAGCCCATCCTCTATATCCCATCCAACTCATCCAACTCATCTCCAGCTAAAATTCTATTTCTCCCATTCTTTTTACATTAATATATATGTTATTTAATTAATTTAAATATTTTATTATTTGAAAATATGTTATTTTACTATTGTCAAATTCAAATAATTTATATGTTATTTTTTGCTAACAAAATATGAAGTTTTTATTTTTAAAATATTTTTAAAAAATTGGGAATGAAATTAAATTTAAAAAATTTACAATTTGTATTATAAAATAAAACTACTTTAATTAATTAAATAACATACATCCTTGTATATATAAAACCTTTATTTGATTGAATTTGACAATAGTAAAATAACATATTTTCAAATAATAAAATATTTAAATTAATTAAATAACATATATATTAATGTAAAAAGTTTATTTGATTGAATTTAGAAAAAAAAATTTATTTTTGAGTTTTATCACGAATAAATAACTACTATTTGAAAATATAGCCGTTAGGATTTTAAAAATAATAAAGTAACATATTTTTAAATATAGCTAACGTTTATAGCTAACACCGCCGGAGGACACAAGCTTACATGCATAATCATCTATTTTTCTGATTTTAGCTAACAGTTATAGCTATTTCGATGCTCTAATAGCAACATAAATCCATATCAACAACGTCTTTCATTAAAAAAAAAAGTCTTATATCACCTAAGTAATAAAGTCACAACAAATAAATAATTTTAAGTTTATCTTAAATATTTTTATTAATTAAAGTTTATCTTAGATATTAAAATTTTACATAATCATAATTTTAAATTTAAATTTACATGTCATATTCTTAACAAATTTTCAATTTTAAATATTTAATATCATAAATTAATACAATAATATAAAAATTGTTTTACTTTAATTAGTACGTATTTTTGATATTCTTATAGTGAAATTTCTATAAATTAATGTTATTGAGATATGTGAATTTTATTAATTTATAGAGATTATTAATTGATCGAATTTAAATTTATACTTTCGTTCTTATGTTGGGACCAATAATATGTATTGAAAATATTAATTTATCGTGATAGCGATTATTAATTTAACAAGGTTTTACTATATTTTATATAATATATAATTTTGTTTTTTATAAAAGGTATTTTAAAAGTATGATTATTTATTTTAAAATAGAGTGAAAAATAGTTTGTATTGAAATATTAATTAAAATAATTATAATAATAAAAATCATATCTCTACATTAAATAGACGATAGAAGTAATTAATATATATCAAAATAAATAATGTTACAAAATTATATTATTTACAAACAAAACTAAAATATAAATAAACAAAATAATTTATTATAAAAAATATATTATATATAATTATTATAGGGTGATTGCCCTTTCTACCCACTTTTTAATATAGCAAACCAAAATACCCACGGAGCGGAAAGCCTGACCAGAATACCCACTAGATACGCCTCTTGCAGAGGCGTATATGCTGTTACGCCCACCACACAAGCGTATTAAGAGGATACGGACGAAATGGTAACAAAAATGCTATTGGATACGCATTGGTAAGCCCCGTATCACGAGATACGCAGTTGTAAACGGCGTGGCTGACGTCATCATTGACGTTAGCATACGCATCTGTAAGAAGCGTATCAAGAGATACGCATGTGTAGACGGCGTATCGTACCTCTGTTCATCGTCTCCAGACCATCCGGCAAAGACGATTCCGGCGTATATTTTGTATCGATTCATCCATCCATACCACAAACATTCCATCAACGTTCTATATACCAATAGAATCGCAATTCGATTCTCTACACAACTACACCAGTTTTTTTAAGTTTAATTTGCAGGATTTAAAACGCCCAATTCAAGCTTTTTTCCCGATTCGAAAATCCGGCGAGCTTGTTCTTGCCCCTGCGGGGCCGGAAGAGATAAACGGATTTGGGCATCAGGTCGGAGACGAGTTGCTTGTGTTGTGGTGATGATTTGGACGATGGTAGACGATGAATGGTTGGTAGACTAAGAAATGGGAATTTTCCGTCGAAGTCGCCGGCGTAATCGCACCTCTGAAATTCTGGCGAGTTTACTAATTTTCTGGCATGAACAGTACATTGGATGCGCCTTCCGAAACGGCGCATCCCGTGGGCATTTCGGTCATTTTTCGCGCAGCTGGGCATTTTGGGCAGTGGGTAGGGGAAAAATGGTTATTTTGGTCATTCTTTCATTAATATAAGAGTATATTATAAGAGTATATTATAATTATTATATTATTTTATTTTTTAATTATTAATTAAATTGTTTGTGGAGTGATAAATTGACGATATTTTTGGAAGGAAGATATTTTAGTTAGAAAAGGTAATAGCTGAAAAAAGTAATTGGTTAGTTATTATTTAGGAGAAAATTAAATATTTTGGTTAGAAAATATAGAAAAAAGATAATCAGTTAGTTATTACTTATTTATTAGTAATTACAATATTTTTAGTTTATTTCATTAATTAGAACGATCATATTTTTGTAAAGAAGATATTTTAGTTTGAAAAATTAGAAAAGGTAATAGTTGAAAAAGGTAATTGATTAGTTATAATTTAGGAAAAGTATTGGGAAGAGTTGCGCGTAATATTTTGAGAAAAGATTGTATTTTGTTTTTTTAATTAAGTAAAATAATTAAGGCTAAATAAGTACCGTACCGTAAGTCCGTAACATACAAAAAAACATGTACCAATTTTTTTTAATGTTTGGTTAGTTATTACGAACTATAATATTGTTATTTTATTTTATAAAATAGATCTACATGTTTTTACCAATAATAAATATTTAAGTAAGGATAATTAAGTAAAAAAAATCAAGTTTAAAAAAGAGATATTTTAGTTAAAAATATAGAAACGATATTACCTTTTAGGTTGAAAAGGTAATCATTTAATTATTAGTAATTATAATATTATTATTTTATTTCATTAATTAGAACGACCATATTTTTGGAATGAAGATATTTTAGTAATAAAATAAAAAGGTAATAGTTAAAAAAGATAATTGATTAGTTATTATTTAGGAGAAATGTTGGGAAGAGTTGAGTGTAATATTTTGAGAAAAGATTGTGTTTTATTTTTTTAATAATTAAGTAAAATTGAAAATGAGATATATTTTAGTTAAAAAATATAGAAAAGATATTATCTTTTAGCTTGAAAAGGTAATCTGTTAATTATTAGTAATTATAATATTATTAGTTTATTTCATTAATTAGAACGATCATGTTTTTGGAAAGAAGAGATTTTAGTTAGAAAATTAAAAAGGTAATAGCTGAAAAAGGTAATTGATTAGTTATTATTTGGAGAAATGTTGAGAAGAGCTGCGAGTAATATTTTGAGAAAAGATTGTGTTTTGTTTTTTTATAATTAAGTAAAATAATTATGGGTATTAAAGTATAATAATTAAATAAGGTATTTTGAGAAAAAATTGTGCTTTTTTCTTTTATAATTAAGTAAAATAATTATGGATATTAAAGTATAATAATTAAATAAGGTAAGTATTGTACTTAAAAAAAGTATTTTGAGGAAACATTACCAGACTCCCTGCATGGATTGCCTAATGAATAAAGTATTTTACTATAAAAAAGACTTTCTGTCAAAGATGCATGAATTTGGATTTGGATTGGTACACTGGATTTTGGATTTAAATTGGGATTTTTTTTAATCCGAAAATAATTGGACATGAATTTGACAAAACTTAACCGACCATTCCCATCCTAATCAGACCATTCCCCTGCTAATCTGCTATTCACATCAGCTGCCAACACAACTATCAACTCTTTTTCCCTCATAATCATCCCAATTTTCAATTGTGCAAAAAAATAACTTAGAGAAAATAATTAAAAAATAACTTAGACAATACATTAAAAAATAAAAAGATAATTCAAATTTTCTTCTTATTTTTCACATAATTTTTGCATTGGTACTAATTTTAAATAAAAAGGAAAAAAAAAACTAATGCTAATGGCGGTTGATGAGTTGAATATATGTTCACCATTTTCCGAGTTAACCTAGAGAGACTTCACCGCCAGTAAATTAAAACACAAGTTCTTACAATTTAGTAATTTACTAATGTCAGGCGTGTTCAGAAGTCGGTTGCGTGGACTGCTCCTGCGAGGAGGGGCCTTAGTTTCGAATCCGACAAGCACATATTTATCAAGAATAAATCAGCGCCATGCACTCTCGTCTTTTTTGCAGGTCTCTCAATTTCGAGAATATTCTACATGTAAATCCAATGAACTCAAGGAGGAAGCAAAAGGATCGGGAGGATTAATATCGAACTCTTTTCGAATGGAGCAAAAGCGGAAACGACATGTGAGGAAGCAAATCATTAAGGGAGATATTATTGATTTGCAGGACCTTCTCTTTACGGAAAACAGGGATTACCTCGTCAGATATAAAGATAACCAAAAGGTAGATATTTATGAAATATTTTACTTGTTTGTTTTCATGGAAGAATGTCAATTTTGTGCTTTTTATGTTTATTAGTTTGTGGGTATAAATCGATTGAGCTACCGATTTAAGATTAATTGGGTAATCGGGAATCGGAGTATTAAATAATGTATTAGTATAATTTATAATTAAATATATCATTTTAAATAAATTCGCAGGATTAATCGAATTTCAAAAATTGAATTGGTAATACAGAGGATTAATCGGGGATTAATCGACTAAATCGGGGATTTTTAGAACCATGGTTTGTGCATCGAATGTGTTTATTTGCTAAAACGTTAATATTCTAGCTAGAAATTGTCCACCTATTTTAATTTTAACGTTTGTAGTGGCAATTTACCGAGATGTAATAAGTAAACAACCTAGGAGAAAGTACCTAAGGCCATCTCCAATCACCACTCTACTTTATAACAATTTTATCTTCAAATTTTAACCTTTTTCACTTTATATCACTATTTCTTCTCCAACCATTACTCAAATTTTGCTTCAAACCCACTTTATCTCTATATATAACAATAAAATATATTAAAGTATATATATAAGTATAGATATAGATATAGAAATGTGAGACACTTGAATATAAAATCAATTACTTCAAAGTAACAGTACAACTCTATATTTGAAGTAATACTGTGCATTACTTTATAAATGAAGTTAGAGTTGAGTCCCATTGGAGACTCATTTTCAGAACTTCAACTCTAAATATAGAGTAAAAGGGGTTATAAAGTTGAACATTGGAGATGCCCTAAGTATTCATAACAAAAAAAGGTAACACGTCATTAGCTAGTTAAGAATTGCCTATTGATCTTCGAGTGAAGTGGTAATGTAATGAGATAAGAGTAAGCGAAAAGCCTAGGAGATGGAAAGTATCCACAAGTGTATGAGCATTTGTAGATAAGGAAGCTACTGTAAGTTGTTAGCTCCTTAATTATCTGTATTATGCTAATCACCAAGTGTGTTCGTGTGTGGTATGTCTTAATTATAAGAGTATAGGAGTAGTTGTCTACCTATCGATAAAATTAAAAGCATATGGCTTTTTTGTCAAATAAGGTTACTTGTTCTAATCACTTGGTCTCAACTCTCAATGAATTGAAGTCACTTTTGAAAAAGAAAATCATACCTAAACCTTTGCATTACTAAAATCTCCGCTGAATATAAATACGTACTACCAGCTCCAAAATGCAAAAATGAGATTCTATCAGTGGACCAAGTTATAAGGCGAGGCCATCTAACAGCTTCAATAACTGATCATATGTGGACTACATGTTTTGTAGGTTAAAGCTGAGCATTTGGCCGGAAAGGTTATTGTTTTATACTTCTCGCTGCTGGATGATCCTTTATGTACGGAAGACGATGTAACACTGTTGGAGGATCAATATAGTGAGTTATACCCTGGCAATGGTTTCGAGATCGTTTTTGTTGCTGCTAAATATGTTGGTCAGAAACATTTTTTTCACAGAGACTCTCAAAAAAAATTTGAAGAAATGTTTTCTCTTATGCCATGGACTGCCATCCCATTCTCAGACATACCATCCAGTAAAAGTTTGCTTAGAAGAGGTTTCCCAAAATTAGATAGTCATTTTCCTAAATTCTTAATTGTTGATTCAACGGGCCTGGTTTTGCAATCCCATGACCATGCTTACGATATTCTTGAACGTTATGGATTCTCAGGGTATCCTTTTAGTGATGAAAGGATATTCGAACTGAGATCGGAATATGATGATATAATTGCTAAGCCTTCCTTGCACACTCTTCTGGCCTCCCCTCAACGTGATTATGTGATCTCAAACAAAGGAGACAAGGTAAATTTTTTTACGTTTTGACAAGTAGCATGATTTTTGAAATTTTTGCAACCTAATCATCATGCAGTAATATACATATTCTAAAAATTTGATGTAATCGATTTTTCTGCACATCATGAGTTTCCAAAAATACTATCCAAATCTGAACTTTTAATTTCCAACCTTTCCTAATCCCCGAACCAAAGTCCAAACACACCAATTGTGTTTAGTACAACCGGTAGTCTAGTACTCTCGTTAACATGGGAGCGGGGGACAGTTATTCGGATACCTCCTTTTTTTTGCACCTTATCGTTCCAAAATTTTAAAAATTTGAAAATTATATCTTAAAGAGATTAGATATGTATTCTTACAATAATATTTTTTCAATTATACAGTACATTATATGTATTTTTTGGTCAAAATTTAGTCAATTTGACCACAAGCAATGAAGAAAAAATTTTTAGGATGGAGGAAGTAATACACACACAACTACACGAGTCTCATTATTCCTTAATAATTTATCCAAGATATTCTTTTTATAACTATTAACTCCATTCAGGTACCTATTCATACTCTGGAAAATAATGTGGTAGCCTTGTATTTTTGCATTGGCAACAATTATGATGAGGAGTACTCACAACTTAAGATGGTTTATGAAGAATCCAAAAAGAATAAGAAAAATTTTGAGGTTGTGCTCATCTGGGATTCTACAGAGGGTAAAGAATCATTTTGGGAAACATTTAAGAATATGCCTTGGTTGGCACTTCCTTATAATGACCCGAATAATAAGATGTTGGCGTGGATTTTTGAGCACCATCGCTCATCTCTTGTGATTTTTGGACCTCATGGCAAATATATTAATCCCAATGGTGATAGAATCGTGGAGAATTTCGGTATTCGAGCATATCCATTCACCTGTGCAGCAGCTGTGAAATTAGAGATTGAGAAAACAAAGAATATGACATTGGAGAGGCTATTGGACCGAAACACAGTGCTTACAGGAAAAGATGGGTACGAGGTAAGTTATATTAACATATTGGTACTTGTTTAAAATATCTCAGTTTTCTATAGTACATATTGTATCTCTAATTTAAAACAAAAATAGTAGAATGTAAGTTGCAATACATTTAATGCTTGATTGTCAACTTCGATTTTGCAGATTCCTTTCTCTCAACTTTCTGGGAAAAGAGTCATAGTAATTTTCGAGATGACTGACTATAATCTTTTTGGGGAAATTGAATTCCTAAAGATGTTAAAAGAGATGTATCTTCTGTGGAAGGGTACATGTTATGAGTTTGAAGTTATCCATTTAGTTCACAAACAAACGTCATCTCGAGCTCTTGGAGATTTGCCGTGGATAATAACGGATGCAAGTGAGCTGTTGTTACCAGTCGATTTCTTTTCCTTCTCTTCGTGTCGTTTTCACTTATTTTATTCATTTGTTTTCTTTGATCGAGATGGAAAACTGATTAGAAAAACGATACGTCCTATGAAAGGATTTAAAACTTTAGAGTTCCCTTTTTGTGGCGATGGTTTAGAAAAGGATGCTTGGGAAGAATTATGTAGTACATTCATTCCAGGGGTGCATCAGAGTTCACTGGACAAGATGAATGTTCCCGACAAGTGCAAGAGATTATGAAAGAAACACCAAACCTAAGGTTCCCGAGGATATAAAGTGGCTAACTCATCGTTATCTACAGCTTCGATATTCAAGAACGCTGACTGTACGCTGTTTGATGAGCCTGCGTAGTATTAGGTAGTTGGTCAGCGATTTAATAACTATCTTTGTAGCTCCAGAATGTTTCAGTTTATGCTCCTACCTATTATCTGGATATATGGAACGCTTTTGGCATTGTACTTATAGTTTGTTTTCTTCCATGTTATTGTCAAACAATTAGTTTTCTATTACAAAAAATCTTCTTCCAAAGTTATGTATTTTTATATCCTGGAAATGGTTTCGAGATCGTTTTTGTTGCTGCTAAAAATGTTGGTCACAAACATGTTCTTCGCAGAGACTCTCGAATACAATTTGAAAAAAAAAATAAAAAATCCTATGCCATGGGCTGCCATCCCATTCTCAGATATACCATCCAGTCAAATTTTACTTAGAAGAGGTTTCACTATATTATATTGTCATTGTCCTAAATTATTAATTGTTGATTCGATGGACATGGTTTTGCACTGCGATTACTATGCTTACGATACTCTTGGACATGATAAAAGGATCCTCAGTGTATCTTTTTAGTTAGAAACGGATATTCAAATGGTCAAATCTATATCAGAAGATGATGATTTAATCGCTAAGCCCTCCGTGCACACTGTTCTGGCCTCCCTCGACGTGATTATGTGATCTCAAACAAAGGAAACAAGGTACATTTTTTTAAACTTTGATTGGTAGCATGATTACTGATATTGCCACAGCTTTAGACCATCGGGGTTAAATCACCACCCCTTACAAGGAGTCACAGCAGGGTACTCTTGCAGGCTCCAGAGGACTAGTAGCAAACGTCAAATCTCAACTTAATTGGAGAAACCACATCTTTAAGGATTTCTTTGACCAAGTCAACAATTAAATTTTGGTCATAACACAGAGCAATTAATTGAATTTTAAAATTGACTCAAAAAATCTTTTTTATAAATTAATTGAGGTTTTCTTGAAAAATAAAAATTTTAGGATATTCATTTTAAGTTCTAAGTACCAAATAAAAAAAATATAATATATTATAAAAAATGGACAAGATCATTGAAAAGATAAAAAACGAGCCTATGTAGAACAAATCAAAAAGGAATTAGAAAGTTTCGAGTGAAAAAAATTTAGTTTCTTAAACTTAAAAGTAATTTAACAAATTAAGAAGTCCTATAATATTATATTATATTATATCCTATATTTTTTTTTTTGAGAAGCAAAAGAAATTCATTAAACCAGAAGGAGATTTCAACTAGTTGCCAAAACAAGAGCTACAAAACCCAATACAGAAACTAGCCCAATACACTACCCATTACAGAAACACATTTCAGAGATAAGCACAGAAGCTGACACAATGAAAACAAAAACTGTAAGAGCTAACAGACACCCAGCCACCCAAGATCATCAATACACTTAGAAGAAGTGTCTCAAACATCAAACAACACCAGGCTGTGGAGTGCCATGATTCACTACTTCAGCACTTAGATCGGCTTGATTTATCGGGATGAACCTGCGACCAAATGGATCAAAATCCATATCTTGAAACCATAGTTCCTGCACCCTAACAGCCGCTTCTTCCAGCCCAACATAAATTCTAATCAATTCCATACTTGCTGCATTTTATTCCTACGAGCCCCCTGCTTTGCTAGTCCATCCGCAACCGAATTAAAATTTCTACTGATTACCTTAAAAGACAAATACGAACTCAGAATAAAGAAGAGACTTTGATTGTCCAAATTTGTTATCCCTTCGAATCCAGCCTTTACTCTCATTATGAAATCATAAACTTCCTGACTGTCCACCAATAGCAGACACCTGGAGTTAGACCATCTACTCTGAGCTAACTGCTTAATCAAGAATACTAATGCTTCCAGCTCTGCCTCATAAACACTTTCGGAATGAATGGGACCCGAGAAAACAAACGCCACTTTGTTTTGAGCATCCTTTAACAACCCTCCTATACCAGCAGTATTCTGCAATCTCACTGTACTACTAAAAGATGCATCAGAAAAACCCCATAAAGCAAATTCAGTTGAGTTTAAACCTTGCAGCAATTTAAAATTCATGCTCAAGAGTGCTCCTTCAGGGTTTACATCCCAGAGATTCTGACTTAGATTTTTGATCAAACCACTTGCTTCACACCATTTCAAAGATCTCACCTTTATCAGCATCAGCTCAATATCAACACCAATCCTTTTATTTTCAAAACACATTTTGTTTCGAGATAACCATAAAGACCAAAGTGAAACTGATAGTGCAACTTCCCAGCATACTTTCACCAAAGGGTTCTTGAATTTATTAACCAGATTCCAGAAACCAGAAATTGAGATTGAATTTATGTTGATATAGTAATTCCCCACCAGCTTAAAACCTTAATCCAAACCTTCTTTGCATGATCACAAAACCAGAACAAATGTTCTTGGTCTTCCTCACTAACTTTGCACCTCTGACAGATATTATCTCCAAAAGAAGGCCCTAATCTTTTAGAAAGTAGGGATCTAGTTGGAAGAATATTGTGCTCTAATTTCCAGATGAACAATTGAACCTTGTGAGGTATTTTAAGCTTCCAAATTCTACTCCAACAGTTAGTCTGGGGGCTTAAAGATGAGGAGAGAAATTCCCTGCCCCCATTAGAAGTATACTTTTTTTTCCCAGGGGACCATATCAACATATCTTCTTCACCCTTCAATACAATATGATTTACCACCTCATTTATTTTCATTGTAACCTCAAGTTTCCATGCTCTTAAAGGCCTATTCCAAAGCTCTTCAACAACTGTTTCAGAGTCCTTCCACTTAGCAACAAAATCACTAACTAACATATATTTTACCTTTGATAGCGCATATAGCCTACTAAAGACAACACACAATGGCTCATTTTCATTCCAAGGGTCTTCCCAGAACAAGGTACTTTTTCCATTCCCCACCTTCCACTTGAAATGATGATGAGATAGGCACCGTTAAAAACTTGCTCATTATTAACACTCAGTATTCCTTTCAATAAATTAGAACAATTCTTTTGCCCTAAGCACTCCCTCATATCTCCATGCATTGAACAATCATATAAGGATCTAATATTCCTTCCCCACAAACTATTTCTCTCTGCTAACCACCTATGCCACCATTTACCAAGCATTGCAGAATTTCTTTGATCCAAAGGTATTAATCCTAAACCTCCATTCTTTTTAGCACTTGTGATCTTTCCCCATTTAATATAATGCATTTTCTTAGATGAAGACGAAGCGTTATGAGACCTTAACTCTCCCCAGAAAAATTTCTTCCTAATTATATCAACTTCTCTACAGACTCCCTTAGGCACACGAAACAAGTTGAACCAATAGGTAGCCACACTGTCAAGTGAAGATTTAAGCAGCACTAACCTACCAGCCATGTTCATACTTTCACACTTCCAAGCAGCCAGCTTCTTCTCTGTTCTTTTAATCTAAGGATCCCAAAACTTTTTCTGCATTGATGAAATACCAATTGGCACACCTAGGAATGTCATAGGCCAGCTTCCCAAATAACACTTTAAAATTTCTGCCCCTTGTTGCAATAAAGTTTCACCTTTACCAATTGAAAATAATTAACTTACTTTTTGCAAAGTTTATTCGTAGCCCTAACATTATTTGAAAGCACATCAACACCTTTCTTAGACCAACAATCGACTCCAAAGAATCTTCAACAAAAAGGAGGGTATCATCTGCAAATTGCAGATGTGAAATGGTCTTTTCAGAATTGCCTAATTGAACTCCTTTGACAAGCCCAACTTGAGCACCTCTATTAATCAACATACTAAGAACACCAACCACCAGATTAAAAAAGCAAGGGTGATAGAGGGTCACCCTGCCTAAGACCTCTAGAAGGAGAAAATTCATTTGTTGGAGAGCCATTTACTAACACTGAAATTCTGATTTGCTTAAGATAACTTGAAATCCAAAACCTCCACCCTTCACCAAAGCCCATTTTCTCCAAAACTTCTAACAAAAAATCCCAATAAACAGTATCAAAGGTTTTTTCAAAATCAATTTTGAAAATTAAACCTGATACCCTTCCGATCTTCATGTTGTGAACCACTTCATTTGCCACTAAAATACTTTCTGATGGCTGCCTCCCTTTAATGAAACCAAATTGATTTTCTGTAACCAAACTACTAAGCACTACATTTAGTCTTTCAGCTAGCACCTTTGACAATAGTTTTGCTGAAGTATTGATCAAGCTAATTGGCCTATAATCTGAAACTTGAGAAGGGGTTTCAACCTTTGGTATCAGTGTAATGAACGATGAGTTGATTCCTACAGGGAACTTACCAGTGATAGAAAAATCTTTGAAACAATTCAACAAATCCATCCTAACTGCACTCCACATTGCCTTGAGAAAACCTGGATTGAGACCGTCAGGACCTGGCGCTTTCTCTGAATCCAAATTCTTCAGAGCAAGATCAATTTCATTAACTGTAATCTCTCTTTCCAACCAAGCTGATTTATCACGGGATAAAGAGGGTAAATCTAGGGATCCAAGCTTTAACAACACTGAAGGTTCCACTTTTTTGAATAACTTATCAAAGTGTTGATAAAAAATTTGCTTCACAGAGTTTGGAGAAGACAATACCTCCCCATTCCAAACTATTTTCCTCACAAAGTTTCTACATCTTCTCTTCTGGATAATTTTGTTGTGAAATCTTGTATTTCTATCCCCCTGAATATGCCAAGTTATTTTTGCCTTCTGTTTCAGCATTGATACGTACTTTGTGTTCATACAACTCCTCTAATTCAATTTTGAGCTTTTGCATCATCCCTTCATAATTCTGAGATTTTTCATACTTTTCCATTTCCTCCTCAACAGCTTTAATTCTCACATCAATTTTGTTACTAGGCTCCCTTGACCAATCTTTGACTACTTCCTTCACACTTTTTAACAGTCCCTGCAAGTTTATTGAACCTTCCTTCCTTTTAAGCAACACATGGGAATTTAGAAGACTCATTAGGTTCTCATCCTTCAGCCAATAATTATACACTTTAAATGGAATTGGTCCCCAGTTATAAGAATTAAGAAACACCCTCAAAGGCTTATGATCAGACTTCTTTTTATTTTGAGCACTAACCATCCATCTTTCTGACGCATACCAATCCACATTCACTAACACTCTATCCAATTTGCTTTTTTTTACCTTGAGGGCCAAACCATGTGAAGTTAGCGTTAGAAGCTGCTAGCTCCAGCAAATTTGTCCTATTGATAAAATCATTGAAATGAGCAACGTCCAGCCTTCTATACGTGCAATTCTTCCTTTCAGATTCATCCCTAATGCAGTTAAAGTCCCCTACCAACATGCAAGGCCAATCCTTTAAAGAAAAGACAATCTGTTCCAGCAAGTACCAACACAGATTCTTTTTGTATATGTCATGGGGACCATATACATTAATGACATGAAATGCCTTACTATCACAAATACTATACATCTCACACCATATCCAATTTTCTGATAACTGGCATCTATTAAGCTTGTACAGTGAATTGTCCCAGGAACAAAATAATCAGCTAGGCCATTTGCTGGTACTTCAACCCAACCATGATAATTGGCATAAGGAGGTTCCCGTGGCCGTCGTCCGGTCTAATATAGTAAATTCAAGTTATAGGAAACAAATAAGTCACAAATTAAAAAACAAACATATTATATATATAATAAATAAGTAAACAAAGTATACCAATAGAATTTCAATTCAAAACATTATTTTTTTAAAGAAGAATTTACATTTAATTAGAAAACAATTTTTTTAAAGAAAATATATGGTAAAACAAGATATTTAAAAATTAATCAAAAAACATGTCATAATTGTAAATAACACAAAAATTCAACAAAATATAATCTACAAAATCAATGATAATTCAAAAAAAATATCTAAATTTAAAAAACTAAAATCTACAATAAACTTTAATATAATGCACTTAAAACAAATACAAAACAACACAAAAATATAAAAAACAATACAAACTTTCTTTAAAAAAATAAGTACAAATGTGTGTATGTTCACATGTATGTTAAAAACCTATTTATCACAAAATAGTTTTTCAAGAAAACCTATTTATTAAAAAAAGTCATAAAAATTTATCATTTTAGGTTTTACAACAAACATCTTTTTAAAATTTATACTAACAAAGTCAACACAAATCAATGAATTAACATTTTATTATTTTGCAAAGATCTAGAATCGATACTAAAGTTGTAAATAAATTAAAAACAATCCGAAAATTCAAAAAAATAATTTATAGAAAATCCAAATATAACATATTGCACTAAAATAACACATGATAAGTTAAAATAATAATAATAATAATAATAGTAATAATAATAATAATAATAATAATAATAATAATAATAATAATAATAATAATAATAATGACACATGATAAAAGATAAAAAATTAAAATTGAGAAAATTATTGTTAACTAAAATTAATACAAAGATATTTTAGACTAAACTTTAAAATGTAATCAAAAAAACCTTATCACAAACATGTGTTTCAAGAAAACCTAATTATTAAAAAAAGTCATTAAAAATTTTTGCTTTTATATTTTACGTCAAACATGCTTTTAAAATTTATACTAACAAAGTCAAAACAAATCAATAAATTAACATTTTATAATCTTGCAAAGACTATAGATTTGGTACTAAAGTTTTAAATAAATTTAAAAAATTCAAAAAAATCAAAATAAATTAATTTATAGAGAATCTAAATATAATAACCACAAAAGATCCTATATTAATTTAATAATTTAAAAGTTACAAAAATATTTAATTTATCAACAATAAGTTAACAAATTTTCCGTAATAGTTTTAGTATATACATAATTACTAAATACATGCATATTATTAATTTATTAACATTAAAATTAGAAAAGCAATTCAAAATGTTATAAACACTACTTTTGACAAAAAAAATCATAATGAAAAATTTATTATAAAAGATTAGTAAAATAATCCGTGCATATATATTAAGGGTCCTACTCCACTACAAACTAACTACAAACTAAAAACTAAAAACTAATCTAATATTTCAAGCTAATCTAATGACCAAAATAGGGGTACCCCAATACAAAAAATGCTTAAAATAATTGGCTCTATCCAACAAAAAAAAATAAAAAAAAAAATCATTGTTCACCTGATGACGTGAGAGTGGATTTCACTGGTTAACGGTGCTTCGCACCTTCTTGTACGGCGCTTCGCGCCTTTATCATTCTAAAGTTGTAAGGAATGACAATCAATGGTAAGGGCAATAGACGATTGACGGCTGTGTCGAGAGCCTTCGACCCTCATGACTACCTAACTCATCCGTTTACTGTCTTAAGTGCTTCGCATTTCCACGGCAAGGATTTTTTTTTTTTTGTTGGATAGAGCCAATGATTTTAAGCATATTTCGTGAAGGTACCCTGGCGGGAACCTTAGAATAGATGAAATATAATTAATTTAGTGTTAGTTTGTAGTTTGTATTTAAAGATTAGTTTGTATTTGAGCAAAAGCCTATATATTAATACAATTGGTACAAAGAGGTTCATATTGGTCGTACATAAATTCAAATTATAGGAAAAATAGTTATAGTATCACAAAACTTATAAATCACAAATTAATTCTTCATATATAATGAAATATCATTAGAATTTCAATTCAAAAAATATTTTTTTAAAAAACTAGAATTTACATTTTATTTCAAGACAATTTTTTAAAGAAAATATATGGTTAAACAAGATATTAAAAATTTAATAAAAAAATATGTCCTAATTGTAACTAACACAAATTTAATTTAACAAAATATAATTTACAAAACAAACGTTAATTAAAAAAATCCGAATTTATAAAACTAAAATCAACAATAAACATTAATACAATGCACTTAAAACTAATAAAAACCAACACAAAAATATAAAAAATAGTGCAAACTTTTTTTAAATTACAATAAATTCCCACATGTATAAAGTATATTATATATATTCTAAAAAATAGAAAAACAATACGCCAAAAATTATGAAACATTAAAATATATTTTAGGCTAAATATTAAAGTATAATTTTAAAAAAAATCGATTACCAAATAAAAGTACATTTAATTACAAAACAAAAAAAGTCTTTAAAAAATATATGGTAAAATAAAATATTAAAAAAGTAATAAAAAAACATGCCACAATTAGAAATGATACCAAAATTCAACAAAATATAATCTACAAAACAAAAGCCAATTCAAAAAAAACATCTAAATTAAGAAAACTAAAATCAACAATAAACTTTAATAAAATGCACTTAAAACAAATATAAACCAACACAAAAATATAAAAAGATAGTACATATTTTCTTTTAAAAAAGTTCACAATTACATAAACACACACATATATATATAAAAAATAGTGAATCAATACTGTATAAGTTCCCACATGTTTAAAGTACATAATATATATTCTAATTAAATAGAAAAAAACATCCCAAAAAATATGAAATATTAAAATAAAAGTTAGGCTAAACCTTAAAATATAATTTACAGAAAAATATCGTTTACCACATAAAAGTATTTTAAGAAAAATTATTTTATTAAAAATCATTAAAGATTCTATTTTTAGGTTTGAAAACAAATATATTTCTAAAATTTAAATTTAAAAAATTTGAGCACAAATCAACAAATAAACAAATTCTTACTTTGCAAAGAAAAAATTTAAATTAAAAAAGTGAACACAAATCAATAAATGAACATATTTTAAATTAGAAAGCAATCCAAACACACACAAAATAATTTTATATTAATACCAAAATATAATACAACATAAAAATCCTTAAGATTACTCTAAACAAATACACATAATACATACCACACATGGCAAAAATATAAAATTAACATGAAAAATAACAATATTCAAACAAATAAAAAAATTAATACCACACATATTTCCAAAAGTTAAAAAAAATGCATTTAAAAACTATAAAAATTCTATAACAAAATATCTAACAATTTTAAGATAACCATTAAATTACATAATCAAAAAGATAAAAAAAATTGTTACACGAATATAGTACGTATATGTTTCAAGTATATCATATGTAATCTAATAAATTAAAAAAATCAAAAATAATTATGAAATACTAAAAAATATGTTAGCCTAAACTTTGAAATATAAATTATAGAATAATCATTTACAAGAAAAAAAAACAAATGTATACTAAAAACCATATAATATATGTATAATTATTTTTAAAAGTAAAAACAAATTATTCAAAATGTTATAAAATTAATTTTACAAGAACAAAATTATAATTAAAATTGTACTACAAAATATTAATAAAGAGTCTGTTTGGCAACAAGGGCTTAAAGTTAAAAAAGGCTTTAAGTCGTTTTTGCCCTGTTTGTGTACATCGGCTTTAAGCCGGCTTTAAGTTAAAAAACTGTTTTGAGTAATAAGTTCCATTAGGTACTTTTGACTTATGACTTATAAAGTTTTTTTTTCACGATTCTTGTAAAGCTTAAATATTATGAATTTTAAATTTTTTTAAGTCAAATTTCACTTTAAGTCAAAATTATTAAAACCCCATTTAACTTTAAGTAAAATTACCCAAACAAATTCATTCAGCTTAAAGTAAACAACTTTACTTTCTCCTTTAAATTAAAAACACCTCCATTAAAGTCAAAAGTAACTTATTTTAAGCAATGCTAAACACCCTCAAAATCCGTGCATCACACGGTATAAAGCTAGTACATGGTCATGAGACTTTTGAGCTTGTTTGGCGGGTAAAAGGACATTTTCACTACTGTACTATTTCCGGAATTGCAATTGCATTACTGTACTACAAACGGATTACTGTACTTTAACGTTTTTAACAAGTTCACCACTCCCGTCAGTCAAATATATGCCACAAAAACCAAGGGTGAAAATGTTAAAAACGTTAAAGTACAGTAGTGAACTTGTTAAAAATGTTAAAGTACAATAATCCGTTTGTAGTACAGTAATGCAATTGCAATTCCGGAAATAGTACAGTGGTGAAAATGTCCTTTTACCCCTTGTTTGGCGGATCATTTATTGTTTTTCACCCCACAAGTGAAAATATGTTGTTTATGTACATTTAAAATTTTCAACTTAAAGTTAGTTTTGATTAAAAAATTTTAAGTATCTTCGAGGTATTTTTTTAATATCAATTTTTATATATTTGAGTCACCTTTTAACTCATATTATACTCCTTGGTATTTTAAACTTTTATATTATGTTTAAAAACAATAATTTTTTAGTCAAATTTTTTAAAATAAATTTATTTTTAAGTAAAACTAGCCAAACAGATCAACTTTCACTTAAAACAAATAAATTGAACTTTAAATTATAAATAACATTTTTTAAGTTAATTTAAACGGATTTTTTTATGGTCGGTGCACTAAAATTTAAACCGTAAGCTAGTGAGTAACTGGGAAAATGAAAATAATAATTTACACGAAATCTAAATAAAGGATAAAATTATAATTATCACGACTTGCATCAAGTAATTTCAACCCGCATTTACAAACTTTGAAAAAATAATATGCTTGGATAAAGTCCAACCCTATGTCTTCTTCCGTATAAAAGGTGCCATCCTCACTTTAGCAGTCGACAAGAAATCCTCAATTCTATTCGTCTATTTTCCGAAAAATCACAGTAATAAATTATTCAATTATTTTTTCTGTAAATAAAATATTTCCTCCATCCCATAATACATGTTTCTTTTGGAAAAAAAATAATCCTAAATTACTTTTCTTTTTTTCATACAAATTTAAGACTAATTTTCTAAACCTATTCTTACATTTATTTCTTTCAAAGTTTGACTTATTTAAAACTTAACTCTATTTTCATTTTTTAATGCATTAATTAAGGATAAATGTTGAAAAACTTTATTCGACTAACATTTTCCTCAATATGCATAATTTTTTTTTAAAAGACATATAAAATAGAATGGAAGGAGTAAATAATACGAGAAAATGGGTATAACTAGCACGATCCCATCGTTTTTTTTTTTACGAGAAACTACCCCAACTACTTATTGTTTTGACTTTATAATGTAAAATTTGAATCTTAAAATCTCAATTTGGGTTAATAATCTAATGTACTATCCCCTGAAAAATACTTGGTGTTTGAACCTTTTGGTAAGCATTTTGGCATGTATTTTTAAAAATTATACAATAGAATTAAAAATATTATTCTTTTCGTCCCTTCTAATTGTTTACACTTTTTAAGTGGTGTTTGACACACATTTTAAGTTGCATTTTAAGGATGGTTCTATAATTTATTTTTAAAATTTTCTTTTCTTGTATAAAAATCTGTACTATTATTGCTTAAAATATTTTGTTCGGCCCCCAAAATGTTCACTTTAATACATTGACCATCATTCTGCAAAAAAATTTTAGTTCAAGCCACTTTTCTGCAATTTACTCTTATATAAATTCCGGAACATTAAAAGTTTTGGTACCTATTTTTTGGTACCAGTTTTTTGGTACTTCGTGATTTTACTTATTTACCCTTTATTAAAAAGAAAAAGAAAAATATGATATTTATACTTTTAAAACATCTATAATAAATAATAACATAATATAATTAATGGTAAGTAGTCGCTTGCCTTTTTTCACATTTACTTTTAATTGAAGATATTACCTTTTATAAACACCTAAAAACATCAATATATCTTCTAATCATTAATATTTTATTTCAAATTAAAACATGTTACCTTTTTAATTTAAAACTAATCTTAATTAATATTTTCTTTCGAATTAAAAAAAGTTACCTTTTTAGTTTTAAATTTTTTTTTGAAAAACTTTTTAATTTAGAACTAATTTTACAATCATTAATATATACCCGAAAATATCACACCATATTTTTCAATTGTTAATAAAATATATTAAAAATTTGCATACATTGTTTATAATAAGAAAACATTAGTATAATCAGTAAACATGAGTATATTAAAATTATATTAAATTAAATTAATTAATCTATACTATTATATAAATTCCGAAACATTGAAAGTTTTGGTACCTGTTTTTTGGTACTAAGTGAATTTACTTATTTACCCTTCATTATAAAAAAAACTATATATGATATCTATACTATTAAAACTTCTAAAATAAATAATAACATAATATAAATTAATGGTAAGTAGTCAACCTGTTTTTTTGGTACTAAGTGAATTTACTTATTTACCCTTCATTATAAAAATATATATATATGATATCTATACTATTAAAACTTCTAAAATAAATAATAACATAATATAAATTAATGGTAAGAAGTCAACTGCCTTTTTTCGCATTTACTTTTAATTGAAGATATTACCTTTTATTAACTCCTAAAAACATCAATCGTATCATATCTTCCAATCATTAATATTTTCTTCCAAACTAAAACACGTTACCCTTTTAATTTAAAACTAATCTTATAATCATTAATATATAAAAAGTCTGACTTCGAGTGGGTTTTTGATGGTTTTGATTACATAATGAATAGATTGGTTTTTGATGGTTTTGATTACATATATGCATAGATTGGTGCATATAAAGATGTTGTGTATATGTATAGATTAATATAATATCATATTTTTCAATTATTAATAAATATATTAAAAATATGTATACGCTGTTTATAATAAGAAAACATTAGCCGAAACATTAAAAATTTTGAAACTTATTTTTTGGTATATGTTTCTTAGTATATCGTTAATTTACTTATTTAACCTTTATTATAAAGAAAAATATATACAATATCTGTACTATTAAAACACTTAAAATAAATAATAACATAATATAATTATGGTAATTAGTCGATTGTGTTTTTCAGATTTACTTTTAGTTGAAGATATTATCTTTTATAAACACCTAAAAACATCAATCATATCATATCTTCCAATCATATCATATCTAGCAATAATTAATACCAAAAAATTTCACATCATATCTTCGAATCATTAACAAAATATAATAAAAATCTGTATACTACGAATAATGACCATTAGATTTTTAGTAAAAAATCAAAATCGTTAGATCTAATGATTAAATATATTATATTCAAGGTTTGATGTGGTATTTTTTTTTATGTTCGTTCTCAGGGAGGCAGGTTTTATCAATTTTAATTTAATTGTTTCTCGAGCAAAGACGATGAAAATATTTATTAACTAATTATTTATACTAATTAATTAAATGATCAACAATGAATTTAAATCTAGGGCAATTAGGTCCACCATGTTTACATAATATCCGGCTTCTTAGCTAAAGCGATCAAAATGGTCATGCAATTTAGGGCTCGTTAATCTCTCTCAAGCATCAACATTCCCGAAACGTGCTTACACATATAATCACTTTTAGTAATTTAATTAATCGGGTAATTAGAACTTGTGTTAATCTCTCTCAAGCATTAACGCTCTCGGAAATCCAATTATGCTCTCGCACTAAAATTCAATTCCGCTAATCGTATATGTGCCTCTAAGAGTAAAATCTCTCGATCTATTACCCCTATTCGCATAAAATTAATCCGTGATATTGGCCACTAACACAAATTAAATATCAAACATAATCGATTAGAATTAACATGATCAATCAAACCACTATGAAAATCATGCCAGAATTATCATGCAAACATGGCTTCCCTTTTATGCCCTAGAACAAACTACTCACTAATATAAAAATTAAGAACAACTAAAATTATATAACAATCCATCTAAAATATATATTTAATAAACAAGAGAAAATAGAAAATACCTTACATTAATGGAGAATTAAGCCAAAGGAATTGTACATAAAAGAGAAGAAAATCAAGCCCCTAATCCTTGAATAACTTGCAGTAGCCGAATGTAACAAAAGATGTAGGAAATGAATGCAGTGTATTCTAGTCTATTCCTATGCTATGCTATGCTAAGATAAAATAAAACTAATCTAAGATGTAGCATTCCTCCTGCAAGCTCATCCTATTTGTAGGATTATTTTTCATCTTCAATGATTAATATTCCATCATCATTCTATGCCTCCATGATTAGTCCACTTTTCTTAGCCCACCTTGCAATTCTTTTCTTTCCAAGCCAACCACTGCAACCACTTTCGGATGAATTATTTTTCAAAAGCTAAACACACTAAACACACTTTAAACCTTTAAATAAATTACAAGATTTTCTAAAATTCGGAACTGAATTTGCTCCTCAGATTTCGAGCTGCTCCAATTGGATTTTTGCTGATTTAATCGCTCTGAATTGTAGATAATTTTCTAAGCTTCGCGTGGACTGTAAGATCGTCCAAATCCGACTCCTACAACTCCAGATATGAATTAAATACCATAGAAAGCGGGTGTAGCTCAATAAATCCGAATTTCTTCATTTTTAGCTCCAAAATAACCCTTTAAGCTCAAATTCTTCCAAAATTAGGAATTCTTGTCTTCTACAATAAAACATTAATATTTATTAAATAAATATCCAAATAAATGCAAAATGCAATTAAATACGGGAATAAAATCATCTAAAATATATATATAAATATATCCTATCAAACATCCCCACACTAAGCATTTGCACGTCCTCGGGCAAATTAGTGAAATAAAAACTAAATCCTAATATCACTTTCGTAGATGACACTATTGCATTGAGCATATGCAACAAGCCGTTAAACCCCTAGGCAGTCCTAGTAGGACGAGTGTTGTCTCGTGAGGGTTTATAGTGAATTTACCCACAAAATCCATTTTTTTCTCTGCCAAGTATCAAGTATGCAACCTATCATAGTACTCCACACATGCAAAACTTAATTACACAATACAGAAAAGACAAGTCTTTCAATTTACGCATCATTTGTACAAGACTATCCAAGTAAGCGCAAAGTCTAGAGAGACAAAAAGATCATGAAATATATATCAATGCCGCATTCAGTGAGTAACATGCTATGGATATAAATGAAGCTCACAAAACTCTCAAATCACACATGTGTATAGGTGAAGTGTATTCGCTCAAGTTCAATCAATTAAGTCATGTGCAACCATAGGCTTGGTTGTCCACCAAATCTCCACTACTTTGTATACATGCATGCACAAATCAAAAGGCCTTAATTTGTTAAAGGTTGTAACGTGGCTAAGGTGAAGGGTAGGGAATCAAGAAAAAGGCTGACAAGTGGCTAACTTGACAAACTAACAGAGCACAATGTTCATTTTTAATTAAAGCACTCAACATGAAATTTCGATCATGTAAAAGGTGATCAGGCTTTCACAAGCATTAAACCCAAGCACATATTACCATGTACTTTTCTACTTTCATATTGCACAAACCAATGAACACAACTCCACTTGATGTTTTTATTTTTTTCTTTCTTTTTCTTTTTTTTTTCTTTTTTTTTCTATTTTTTTTTCTTTTTTACGATTCCCGCCAAATTTTCACACTTTAACAAAGATATCCCCACACTATGCACTCACCAACCCCCAAATGAATCAAAGTGCTCTACTAGTAAATCAAGAGAAGAATAAACAAGTAGGCTCAAGAATTTAGATTGGTGATATACGAAAAGAACGGATAAAAAGCTCAAAGGGGTTCACTAAGGATATATAATTCAAGGGTACTGTTTGGATAAACACGGTTAATCCTAGTGCCTTTATCATTTTTCATGCATACAGATATCATGTAATCTCAAAATGGTTTAAAGCAAGTTCTAGAGCAACATGCCTAATGATGAACTAACACACAACAATAAAAATTGATCGATATAGAATGTATCAATCACAAATTAGGCTCAAGATCTCACAAGGTGAAAGCATGCTTCAGTACTCACTAAAATTGACAATGATGTATCTCAAGTTTTAAAATTTTCGCAAGTACGTACAAGGAATCATCAAGTAACAAATGCTTTTCTAGAGATATGACATGTCAAATAATCATGCAAAATAAGCTCACAGGATGTGTACCTATCCTTGTTAACACAGTATGAGACGAGGCAATTAATTTTCTAATCTTCTATTTTTTTTGGAATTTTTAATTTTTAAATTTTTTTTTTAATTTTTTTAGTCATCGAGAACCCATCCCCACACTTAAGTGGTTCATTGTCCTCAATGAACAAATATATAAAAGAAAAGTAAAAAAAACAAAGAAAAGTAAGAAATACTCCCCTAATGCATAAGTACGACGTGTCGAGGCGCTGAATGTCGAAGCATGGAGTGCCACTTCAAAAAGACCAAAAACATGTTGCACAGGACCATCACGAGAAGCATGAACAGTTGCTTTAATCTCCCTTGACATAAGGTGGAGGCTCTGGTGGTGGCTTTTCTTCATTCATCACTTCCACATGAGCCATTCGAACATCTTGGCTTATCGCATCTTTGATTAAGTAGACACTTCCATTTTTTCCCGCTTCTTGGGCTTGACACGTAAGAGCCACTTTGTATGGATCCTCAACCAGAATTTGAGAAATATCATCTTGGACAATATTTGTTATCATATCAACCTTGAAATAAGTGTTCTTGAGCAAAGAAGCCTTGTAAGTAGAGGCTAGATCGAGAGCAAATTTATCAATACATGGTAGCTTAGGCACAGGTTGCGGAAGAGAAACAACAACCATCTCTGTATTGCTTTCCTTTGTAGCCTCATCATCAGTCATATTGCTCTCGGTAGCAGCAACATCATTGATCTTGTCATCAGTGGCATGCTCCTTCTCTTTATCAATGGCCTCATCATCAACATACATGGAGAAACTATCATATTCCTGATCGCTTGTGAGATTGATAGCGGTCAGGTCCTCTTCGGATCGAATAGATGATGATGGTAAATAGTCGAGCTGCCCTGTAGTAGAAGAGTTAGCCAACTATGCAATTTGAGATTCAATCGCCAAACTTTGAGTTTCTAATTCTTCAAAATGCTTTAGCATTTTATTCAAGATATCCCACATCTCATTTTTCTAATCAGTTTGCATATCTACGCTGGGTTGAGAAACATGTAGATCTTCTTGTAGATAAGGATATTGATATTCTTGTTGTGGCGGCTACTCATATGATTGATAAAATTGTTGCTCAAATTGTTGCTGATTATGATATGAAAAATTTTGAGCACCATTGTCCTGGTAGTAAAAATCTGGTTGATTCACGCATTCTTGATCAAAAGTGTTTGAGTACTGGTTGTACCCATATCCTTCTTCAAAAGAATTCATTTGTCCGAACTGAGCACTCTGAGAATTATAGACATTGTAAGAGCATTCAAAACCAAAGTGACCATACATTCCACAAACTTCACAGCGAGTGTATGTTTCAGGGGCCACTTGTGACATCTCATTTGTACTCATCGGACATGCAGCGGGCTCTGCAGTCTTCCACGAGGCAATTTCTCGAGTATATGCCTCTACTAAGAAAGAAAGATGTGCAAAAGTATCAACTTCACCCATTGCAAACTTGTAAACACACTACAAAACCAAGAAAACGTAGTAAAACCAGTCTCAATTGGAACTAAAGTTCCAATGAGACAAAGAAAACATAGACAAACTAAAAATTTAATAAATTAAACAAAATATAAAATATGTATTTTTTATTTTATTTTATTTTATTTTTTTAATATTTATTTACAGAAATTTTTAAGAAATTTTTAACATGACTTGTTCGTAAACTTAACTAACCAAAAACGAAATCAACACAATAATTTTGCAGTTTGCGAACTAAAATTGACTACAAATTCAGCTACGAAGAAAGAACAAACAGCAACAAAACAGGACTCCCAGTCGACTCAGTATTATAACTCAGCCCAGCAATTCGAACTCAACAAACAGAAGAACTCCGAGTCAACTTCGGCCAAACAATTAACAAACAAAACCTCGACAGACAAGAACTCAACCAGATGAACACTCGAAGAACTCCTCACAGTAACACGATTCACAACCAACACGCATAACTCGGAAAAACAGAACTCGACTATACACTAACATAAACTCTGCAAAACAATTCGAACTCGCCAAAGACAACTCAGCAACGACTACAACAAACAACAACTCAGCAATTTAATAGAACTAAAACAAACCAAACATCAACCACAGAAGATTCAACTCTGCAAATTCTGCAAACTCGGAAAACAAACTCCGCAGCGAACTCAAAAGGCAACAACCAACTCGTTAACTGGCGACGTGACTCAACACAACAACGCAATAAACTAGAATTCAGAAACAAAACTCGAAATGGGGATTGTAGTGGTTGTGGGAAAAAGAAATGAGAGGCGGGGGTTGTGGGTGTTGCTGTAGCGGTGAAAAGAAGAGAGGGAGGAGAGTGTGGGGAGGACGGAGAGTGAATGAAGGTGGACTGAAGTAGGTGAACGGGAGAGAGAGGTGGCGGTGCGTGGAGGCGTAAGGATTGATGGTGGAGCGATGGTGTGGAAAAAGACACAGGGGGTTGTTTCAATTCGAAACAAAGAAGGAGGATTGTGTTTGGGGGATTTGTGTTTATTTGCAGAAATGGAAGATGAACGGCGAGGGAAAAGAAAGGGGAAGGAGAGGACATGGGTGAAGATGAGGAGAGGAGGGAAGGCTGGGCTTGTGTTTGTGTGTTTTATTAGAAGAAATGAACTGGGTTTGGTGACTGTATTGTAACGAAAACAGGGGAGGGGAGTGATTTGCTTCGAATAAAAACCACACAAATGCAGAAAATACGAACTGGAAATTAATAAAACTAACACTTATTTTTATTTTTTTACATTGAACAAAAAAAAATCTAAATTATAAGAAACAATTAATTTAAAATCGATAATTTTTGCCTCCCCGGCAGCGGCGCCAATTTTGATGTGGTATTTTTTTTATGTTCGTTCTCAGGGAGGCGGGTTTTATCAATTTTAATTTAATTGTTTCTCGAGCAAAGACGATGAAAATATTTATTAACTAATTATTTATACTAATTAATTAAATGATCAACAATGAATTTAAATCTAGGGCAATTAGGTCCACCATGTTTACATAATATCCGGCTTCTTAGCTAAAGCGATCAAAATGGTCATGCAATTTAGGGCTCGTTAATCTCTCTCAAGCATCAACATTCCCGAAACGTGCTTACACATATAATCACTTTTAGTAATTTAATTAATCGGGTAATTAGAACATGTGTTAATCTCTCTCAAGCATTAACGCTCTCGGAAATCCAATTATGCTCTCGCACTAAAATTCAATTCCGCTAATCGTATGTGTGCCTCTAAGAGTAAAATCTCTCGATCTATTACCCCTATTCGCATAAAATTAATCCGTGATATTGGCCACTAACACAAATTAAATATCAAACATAATCGATTAGAATTACCATGATCAATCAAACCACTATGAAAATCATGCCAGAATTATCATGCAAACATGGCTTCCCTTTTATGCCCTAGAACAAACTACTCACTAATATAAAAATTAAGAACAACTAAAATTATATAACAATCCATCTAAAATATATATTTAATAAACAAGAGAAAATAGAAAATACCTTACATTAATGGAGAATTAAGCCAAAGGAATTGTACATAAAAGAGAAGAAAATCAAGCCCCTAATCCTTGAATAACTTGCAGTAGCCGAATGTAACTAAAGATGTAGGAAATGAATGCAGTGTATTCTAGTCTATTCCTATGTTATGCTAAGATAAAATAAAACTAATCTAAGATGTAGCATTCCTCCTGCAAGCTCATCCTATTTGTAGGATTATTTTTCATCTTCAATGATTAATATTCCTTCATCATTCTATGCCTCCATGATTAGTCCACTTTTCTTAGCCCACCTTGCAATTCTTTTCTTTCCAAGCCAACCACTGCAACCACTTTCGGATGAATTATTTTGCAAAATCTAAACACACTTTAAACCTTTAAATAAATTACAAGATTTTCTAAAATTCGGAACTGAATTTGCTCCTCAGATTTCGAGCTGCTCCAATCGGATTTTTGCTGATTTAATCCCTCTGAATTGTAGATAATTTTCTAAGCTTCGTGTGGACTGTAAGATCGTCCAAATCCGACTCCTACAACTCCAGATATGAATTAAATACCATAGAAAGCGGGTGTAGCTCAATAAATCCGAATTTCTTCATTTTTAGCTCCAAAATAGCCCTTTAAGCTCAAATTCTTCCAAAATTAGGAATTCTTGTCTTCTACAATAAAACATTAATATTTATTAAATAAATATCCAAATAAATGCAAAATGCAATTAAATACGGGAATAAAATCATCTAAAATATGTATAAAAATATATCCTATCAAGGTTCGAATCCTATCAACTACATATTTATTTTGAAATTTTATAATATAAGTTTTAAAACATGCATATCATTAATTAAATTTATATTAAATTATTAATATTAAAATTAAAATAAAATTTTATAAATAATGATTATATAAAAATATATTTATAACATAAAATAAAATTTGTTACATATCAAAAAAAATCTGTGCATCGCACGGGTTATAAGCTAGTAATTATATAATACCTGAAAGATTAAAAATGTTGGTAACTATGTTTTGGTATATGTTTTTTGGTATTTCATGAATGTACTTATTTACCCTTCAATATAAAGAAAAATATATATGATATCTATATATAATTAAAGGTAATTAGTCGATTGATATTACCTTTTATAAACACCTAAAAATCTCAGTCATATCCTATTTTCCAATCAATTCATATCTAGCAGTAATTAATATATACCCAAAAATATCACACTATATCATATAATAAGTAACAAAATATAATGAAAATTCGTATTACGAATAATGACCATTAAATTTTTTAGTAATAAATCAGAATCATAAGATCTACTCCCTCTGTCCCCCTTGGTTCTTTACCTTGGGGGACGTAATTCTGGCACGGATTTTAAGGTACAATTTCCGGATAGTTTCATAACTTATTTTTTAAATTTTCTTTTTTTGTATAAAAATAGAATTGTTCTATTTTTATACAAAAAAAGAAAATTTAAAAAATAAGTTATGGAACTATACTTTTTAGGAGCCTTAAAATGCGTGTCGAGCAGTGAAAAAGAAATGTAAAGAAATGGGAGGGACAGAGGGAGTAATTATTAAATATATTATGTGATTGAATTAATTTACTAAATTCAAGTTTCAAATTTTATCAACGACACATTTATTTTAAAATTTTATAATATAAGTTTCAAACCACGCATATCATTAATTAAATTTATATTAAATTATTAATATTAAAATTAAAATGAAATATTTTAAATAATGATTATATAAAAATATAATTATAACATAAAATAAAATTTATTACATATCAACAATAATAATCCCTCCATTATAACAAGTACAAACCAACGGTAAAAGATTATTTAGAAGTAGTAGAAGATAAAACAGAATAGCGGTTAAAGCTTATTTTTTAGAAGTAGAAGATAAAATAGAATAGCGGTTACAGCTTATCTCTCGTAGGCATGGTTCTAAAAATCTCCGATTTAACCGATTAATCCCCGATTAATCCTCTGTAAGGTAATCAACCGATTCGATTTTTGAAATCCGATTAATCCTGTAAATTTATTTAAAATGATATTTTTAATTGTAAATTAGACTAATATAATAAATATTATTATAATATCCGATTAGTACTCCGATTAATCCCCGATTACCCGATTAATCTTAAATCGGTACCTCAACCGATTTATACCGATTACCGATTTTTACAACCATGCTCGTAGGTATCCTAAGGCATAAAGTCTACTTATTAAAAAAAAGTTAAAAAATAATTCAATTTTTTTTTCTTATCTTTCACATAATTTTTGTATTGGTACTAATTTTAAATAAAAAAGGAAAAAAATTAACACCAATGGCGGTTGAGTTGAATATAAATTCACCATTTTCCGAGTTAACCTAGAGAGACTTCACCGCCAGTAAATTAAAAACACAAGTTCTTACAATTTACTAATGTCCGGCGTGTTGAGAAGTCGGTTGCATGGACTGATCCTGCGAGGAGGGGCCTTAGTTTCGAATCCGACAAGCACATATTTATCAAGAATAGATCAGCGCCATGCACTCTCGTCTTTTTTGCAGGTCTCTCAATTTCGAGAATATTCTACATGTAAATCCAATGAACTCAAGGAGGAAGCAAAAGGAATATCGAACTCTTTTCGAATGGAGCAAAAGCGGAAACGACATGTGAGGAAGCAAATCACTAAGGGAGATATTATTGATTTGCAGGACCTTCTCTTTACCGAAAACAGGGATTACCTCGTCAGATATAAAGATAACCAAAAGGTATATATATATATATGAAATATTTTACTTGTTTGTTTTCATGGAAGAATGCCAATCTTGTGTTTTTTATGTTTATTAGTTTGTGCATCGAATGTGTTTATTTGCTAAAACGTTAATATTCTAGCTAGAAATTGTCCACCTATTTTAATTTTAACGTTTGAAATGGCAATTTACGGAGATGTAATAAGTAAACAACCTAGGAGAAAGTACCTAAGTTTTCATAACAAAAAAAGGTAACACGTCATTAGCTAGTTAAGAATTGCCTATTGATCTTCGAGTGAAGTGGTAATGCAATGAGATAAGAGTAAGCGAAAAGCCTAGGAGATCGAAAGTATCCACAAGTGTATGAGCATTTGTAGATAAGGAAGCTACTATAAGTTGTTAGCTCCTTAATTATCTGTATTATGCTAATCACCAAGTGTGTTCGTGTGTGGTATGTCTTTATAAGAGTATAGGAGTAGTTGTCTACCTATCGATAAAATTAAAAGCACATGGCTTTTTTGTCAAAAAGGTTACTTGTTCTAATCACTTGGTCTCAACTCTCAATGAATTGAAGTCACTTTTGAAAAAGAAAATCATACCTAAACCTTTGCATTACTAAAATCTCCGCTGAATATAAATACTACCAGCTCCAAAATGCAAAAATGAGATTCTGTCAGTGGACCAAGTTATAAGGCGAGGCCATCTAACAGCTTCAATAGCAGATCATGTGTACTACATGTTTTGTAGGTTAAAGCTGAGCATTTGGCCGGAAAGGTTATTGTTTTATACTTCTCGCTGCTGGATAATCCTTTTTGTACGGTCTATGTAACACTGTTGGAGGATCAATATAGTGAGTTATACCCTGGCAATGGTTTCGAGATCGTTTTTGTTGCTGCTAAATATGTTGGTCAGAAACATTTTCTTCACAGAGACTCTCAAAAAAAATTTGAAGAAATGTTTTCTCTTATGCCATGGACTGCCATCCCATTCTCAGACATACCATCCCGTAAAAGTTTGCTTAAAAGAGGTTTCCCTAAATTAGATCGTCATTTTCCTAAATTCTTAATTGTTGATTCAACGGGCCTGGTTTTGCAATCCCATGACCATGCTAAAGATATTCTTAAACGTTATGGATTCTCAGGGTATCCTTTTAGTGATGAAAGGATATTCGAACTGAGATCGGAATATGATGATATAATTGCTAAGCCTTCCTTGCACACTCTTCTGGCCTCCCCTCAACGTGATTATGTGATCTCAAACAAAGCAGACAAGGTAAATTTTTTTACATTTTGACAGGTAGCATGATTTTCGAAATTATTGCAACCTAATCATCAATAAATATTCTAAAAATTTGATGTAATCGATTTTTCTGCACGCCATCAGTTTCCAAAAATACTTTCCAAATCTGAACTTTTAATTTGCAGCCTTTCCTAATCCCCGAACCAAAGTCCAAACACACCATTTGTGTTTAGTACTACTGGTAGTCTAGTACTCTCGTTAACATGGGAGCGGGGGACAATTACTCAGATACCTTTTTTTTTTTTGCACATTATGGTTCTAAATTTTTAAAAATTTGAAAATTATATCTTAAAGAGATTAGATTATATTTTCTTACAATATATATTTTCAATTATAGTAGACTATATGTGTTTTTTGGTCAAAATTTAATCAATTTGACCGCAAGCAATCAAGAGAAAAATTTTAGGATGGAGGAAGTAATACACACACAACTACACGAGTCTCATGTATCAGATATTCCTTAATAATTTATCCAAGATATTCTTTTTATAACTATTAACTCCATTCAGGTACCTATTCATACTCTGGAAAATAATGTGGTAGCCTTGTATTTTTGCATTGGCAACAATTATGATGAGGAGTACTCACAACTTAAGATGGTTTATGAAGAATCCAAAAAGAATAAGAAAAATTTTGAGGTTGTGCTCATCTGGCATTCTACAGAGGGTAAAGAATCATTTTGGGAAACATTTAAGAATATGCCTTGGTTGGCACTTCCTTATAATGACCCGAATAATAAGATGTTGGCGCGGATTTTTGAGCACCATTGCTCATCTCTTGTGATTTTTGGACCTCATGGCAAATATATTAATCCCAATGGTGATAGAATCGTGGAGAATTTCGGTATTCGAGCATATCCATTCACCTGTGCAGCAGCTGTGAAATTCGAGATTGAGAAAACAAAGAATATGACATTGGAAATGCTATTGGACCGAAACACAGTGCTTACAGGAAAAGATGGGTACGAGGTAAGTTATATTAACATATTGGTACGGAGTACCTGTTTAAAATATCTCAGTTCTCTATAGTATATGATGGATCTCTAATTTAAAACAAAAAGAGTAGAATGTAAGTTGCAATGCATTTAATCCTTGTTTGTCAACTTCGATTTTGCAGATTCCTTTCTCTCAACTTTCTGGGAAAAGAGTCATAGTAATTTTTGAGATGGATTACTCTCTTTTTGGGGGAATTGAATTCCTAGAGATGTTGAAAGAGATGTATCTTCTGTGGAAAGGTACATGTTATGAGTTTGAAGTTATCCATTCAGTTCACAGACAAACGGAGTCATCTCGAGCTCTTGGAGGTTTGCCGTGGATAGTAACGGATGCAAGTGAGCTGTTGTTACCAGTCGATTTCTTTTCCTTCTCTTCGTGTCGTTTTCACTTATTTTATTCATTTGTTTTCTTTGATCGAGATGGAAAACTGATTAGAAAAACGATACGTCCTATGGAAGGATTTAAAACTTTAGAATTCCCTTTTTGTGGCGATGGTTTAGAAAAGGATGCTTGGGAACAATTAAGTAGATTCATTCCAGGGGTGCATCGGAGTTCACTGGACAAGATGAATGTTCCCGCAAGTGCAAGAGATTATGAAAGAAACACCAAACCTTAGATGTAACCTTTTTGGCATTGTACTTATAGTTTGTTTTCTTCCATGTTATTGTCAAACAATTAGTTTTCTATTACAAAAAAAAACTTTTTCTTCCAAAGTTATGTATTTTTATATCCTGGCAATGGTTTCGAGATCATTTTTGTCGCTGCTAAAAATGTTGGTCACAAACATGTTTTTCACAGAGACTCTCGAATACAATTTGAGAAAAAATATTTCTCCAATGCCATGGGTTGCCATCCCATTCTCAGATATACCATCCAGTAAAAGTTTACTTCAAAGAGGTTTCCCTATAATTGTCATTGTCCTAGATTAATAATTGTTGATTCGAGGGACATGGTTTTGCAATGTGATTACTACGCAACGACACTCTCTTGGACTTGATAAAAGGATCCACAGGGTATCAGTAGCATGATTACTGATATTGCTGTAACTAAACCGTCATGCAGTATTAAATTCTAAAATTTTTATCTAGTTAACAAAAAAAATAAAATTATGTCATTTTTGTCTCTACACACCATTTGTTTCCTAAACTAGCTACTTTCCAAATCTCAACTCTTCCCTGGTAAGAATTCCACACATGGTTGCAAAATTTTCATCATCAACAGCAATCGTGGAGATAAGAACAACTTGCCACAGCTTTGGACCATCGGGGTGAAATTATCACCCTTACAAGGAGTCACAGCAGGGTACACTTGCAGGCTCCAGAGTCCTGAGAGGCACAAATCTATTGTGCGTCCCTGATGCACTTGACGACACACTTCTCACTGTGGTACAAAAAAAAACAATTAGTTATGTATTTTTATATCTTAAACAATTAGTTTTCTATTACAAAAAAAAACTTTTTCTTCCAAAGTTATGTATTTTTATATCCTGGCAATGGTTTCGAGATCCTTTTTGTCGCTGCTAAAAATGTTGGTCACAAACATGTTTTTCACAGAGACTCTCGAATACAATTTGAGAAAAAATATTTCTCCAATGCCATGGGTTGCCATCCCATTCTCAGATATACCATCCAGTAAAAGTTTACTTCAAAGAGGTTTCCCTATATTATATTGTCCTTGTCCTAGTTTCAAAATATTTGTTGATTCGAGGGACATGGTTTTGCAATGTGATTACTACGCAACGACATTCTTGGACTGGATAAAAGGATCCACAGGGTATCTTTCTAGTTATGGTAGGATATTAAAATCTATATTAGAAGATGATGATTCAATCGCTAAGCTCTGCATGCATACTCTTCTGGCCTCCCCTCGACGTGATTCAAACATGATTTAAAGGAGACAAGGTAAACTTTTTTAAACTTCGATTGGGAGCATGATTACTGATATTGCTGTAACTAAACCGTCATGCAGTATTAAATTCTATAATTTTGATTTAGTTAACAAAATAATAAAATTTTTCATTTTTGTCTCTGCACACCATTAGTTTCCTAAACTACTTTCCAAATCTCAATTCTTCCCTGGTAAGAATTCCCTGGCACACATGGTTGCAAAATTTTCATCATCAACAGCAATCGTGAAGATAAGAACTTGCCACAGCTTTGGACCATCGGGGTGAAATCACCACCCTTACAAGGAGTCACACACAGCAGGGTACACTTGCAGGCTCCAGAGTCCTCTGAGGCACAAATCTATTGTGCATCCTGATGCACTTGACGACACACTTCTCACTGTGGTACGTGCACTATTTCCGTTTGAAGGAGGGATATACTTATCTGAATTTGCCGAGACCTTTAAAGCAAAGTTTTTCAGAAGGGTGGCTACCTACGTGGCTGACTGGAAAGACAAACAAAACATGGTCATGTAAACGCTTAATGAACTGCTTTTAGCAAATCATAAGACTTAGCTAGTGAACTAGATGAGAATTTTTACTAAAATTATCACATATTGTCACGAATTTAGAAAAAGATCTATGGATTTTTTGTTTCATAAATGAGTAGAATTTTTAACATAAATACTGGAGGAACAAAGAGTAACTGCTTGTAGTTATCAGTACTCACAATAGTACATAAATTGACCCTACAAAACATCAGGATGTTCTAAGCATTATAGAGTTAAGAATATCGGCTTGCTTGATGATCAAGAATTCTTTAAAGAAAAATTACATATATTTAGAAATTAAACCATTAAACCAAATAACAAAAGCATAGGGCCAAGACATTGTGTAATGCCTAATTGATTAAAAAAATTATTACCAATTCGGATTACAGCCATTTATTACAGATCAATTGTGTACTCGATTCATGCAAGTTTCTCATAATTTTTAAAAAAAAACAACATAAGATAAATATTTAAATTACTGATGAACATAATTCATTAAAGTTTATGGATCTAGAGTGCAACTTCTAAGATACCACTTTTCAGACTACTGGGTAATTCCAGCCTTTTCATCCTTCCACCTTGCCAGATCCATATCTTTGGATTTACCCTTTAAATATACCTGCTAGGAAGTGAAGCAATCATAAGCTAACATTAAAATCAATTTATACCATGTTCATAAAATCAGCCGAAGTTGCTTACATTTATAATTATGGTAGAACCCCTCTTCTCTACACATAGTGATGAAAGTCTCGGTCCCAAATGGTGACCGGTATTAATATATAAACCCCTCTTACGTGATAACCTCTCTAATGTAATAATTCTTTCTTATCCCAAGAATATTAATTTAGACTTTATTGTATTAATACTAAGGACCAAAAAAGAAATTGTATTTTAAAATTCTGGGCAGTCTAATTAACAAGCTGACCTGAGTGGGTAGTCATTGAAGGACTTGAGATCATCAAACTATATGTATAACTGCAGTATTGGAACCATTCCTTGAACACTAACCAAACTAGGTGTATAACTAAAGCAATGGTTGAAGTCATGTTCCTTCCCATCAAGAATCGTAGTTTGTTTTGTTTTAGGATCATAGAAATTAGAACCCTCACCAAAATATTTTTGAGCAATCAAGATTTCACCCCCATTCTTAAAACACTGCGACAACCGCCTTTCAAGAGAAAGATCTATGGGTCCGATAGTGTACATCTTACTCCAAACACCGCTTTGAGTTTCTTCATCCAAAGAATAGATAACCACAAAACTATCTTTACAGTCTCTTTTATATGCCATCCCAAAAAGAGATTCGTTGATATTAACAATATTGAATTTTTTACCATAAATATCTAAGTCTGGCAACAACCTAAACTCATTATTTTCAGGCAGAAACTTGAACACAGAAGCAGTCCTCCGTCGACGCTTTTTTCCAGGCAAAAGCAAGTACTGTTTGTATCTCCAGTAAGGGATTCCCTTGACAATAGTAGAGGGAGGCCTAGTAAATACCCTTGTAGAACTACATCCATTAGGGAACAAAGAATCAGGCATGAGCAGTTGATCAGTCCAAGTATCAGGACTAGTTGAGTAAATCAGGAGTTGCCTAGGAGAAGATATTAAAGTATCTTGGCACACTAACACCACTTTATAATCGTTTCTCTTATGATCCCAACTAAGTCCTCCAACAAGGTGTCGACAATTCATAGGCTGCCAAGATGGCAAAAAAAAACAGCTTCAATTGACCAGTGGCCGGGTTCCACAAACGAAACATTCCTACGTTGTAAAACATACAAACTAAACCATTAATGGAACCAAGAAAGAAGCAATGAGAAGACGGAACTAGACGGACTTTTTTAATTGTACTCGTGTGGGAAATAATGTGTGTTAATCCGCCTGTCTCAGATATAATAAGATCTTCGTCGTCCTTGCATTGGTAAGAATGTAGGCGAGCAAGATGAGAGTTTACGAATTTTGTATGTTTTATTTTCAAATTTGCTATTTTAAGTATTTGATTGTTAGTACAACTATCTTCAAATAATAAGAAGGTTATTTTGATAATCAAAACAAAATATAAGCATATTTCCTAAATAGAATAGAATTTTTAATATAAAAAATCGTCAATTTCATCTCTCTTTTGTTTCTTTGTAGTTTTAATTGGAGAAAATTATTAAATCATCACTAATTTAAAGATTATTTTGTTAATTTCACGTAGGCTGTAAAATCATCAAATTTAAGTTTTAAGAATTCAAGATAAAATACATAATAAATTGAACGTGTAAAATATTTTATATATATATATATATATATATATATATATCAATTTCATAACAAAAATTTGATATGTAAACTAATAATTTGATAATCTACGTATACTTTAATTTTTGGGATATTCCAAATGGTACCACTGTACAATTGGCTTTTCCATTTGGTACCATCCAACATTTTTGACTTCCAAGTGGTACCACCGTACTTTTGGCTTCATCCATTTTATATCATTCTGTCAAGCAAACGTTAGTGAGACGTTAGACTATTCTTAATGGTACCACTATACAATTGGTTTTTCCATATGATATCATTCAATATTTTTGACTTCTACGTGGTACCATTTTCTCTCACTTAGGTCAAATTTTTCTCTGAATTTCACAATTTATCTTTATATTTATACTCTATAATAAGTCATTGATTCTCTCACTAGCACACATTATATATGTATATGTTCATACCGCGGGTTGATTCTATATATTATGTATTAATTTAATATTTTGAACTATTGATCAAAGTTTATTATGATTGGACAATTGGATCCGGGTCTAATGAATGACTTGATTTTTTATCAGAAGTAGTGATAGTTAGAGAATCAATGACTTATTACAGACAAAGCATATAGATAAGTTGTGAAAATTCCAAGAAAAAATTGATTTTAGTGAGAAAAATGGTACCACGTAGAAGTCAAAAATATTGAATGGCATTATGTGGAAAAACCAATTGTATAGTGGTACCATTAAGAATAATCTAACGTCTGATTAACGTTTGCTTGACAAAATGGTATAAAATAGATGAAGCCAAAAGTACAGTGTACCACTTGGAAGTCAAAAATGGTGGATGGTACCAAATGGAAAAGTCAATTGTACAATGGTACCTTTTGGAATATCCCTTAATTTTTTATGGCGATTTTTTTTAGTTATAATCCTTTTCATATTATATTTTTACACTAAAAGATAATATAGGCACTATTAATTTATAGCTGAACACCTTTTTCAGAGCTCCTGGATAGTGTTTGGGCTGTTTGAAAATCTCTGAAATGGTTTTTTCAGTTTCATTATTTGTAGTTATATTTCTATATTAGCACATTCTTTGTGATGATTTTTTTTTATCTGAGTATTTGATTGAGTATGATAATCTACGTATACTTTACTTTTTTGTGGCTATTTTTTTTTAGTTATAATCCTTTTAATATTATATTTTTTTAAAAAAAAATCAATTCCAATACCACCTTTTTAATGATATCTTTTTTAGATAATTATTTCTTTTTTAATATGATATAATCTTGATCATATATTTTTAAAAATATTAGATTCCACGATTGAGATTATTTTGATAGTAGAGTGATATCCTTTTTAGATTATAATTTCCTTTTTAATATGATATAATCTTGATCGTCTATTTTTAAAAATATTAGATTCAACGATTGAGATTATTTTAACGGTACAGTGACCAAAACCAAAATTTAATGGATAAGATCCCCCTTACGCTTGTTATATATAAGGATATAATAAGGATATAAATTCATAGAATTAAATCAACGCTTTAATATATATTTTTTAAAAATCCTTTTACCTTTATTGTGTATAAAATTTTAATGTAATATTGGTTACATTTTAAATTCAACATTTTTTTATTTTAATCATATAAAAGCGAAGCTGATAAATACAATTCTTACAGCACTATCGGTTTTTACTTTCAAAAGAAAATATAATTCCTTCACAAAGGAGAAAACCAAACTATACTCTAATTCGTCGTGCATGGTTTAGATGCAAAACTTTTTTATGCAAACTTAATATTATGTTACAATACTGAAAAGGCATTAAATAAAATTTAGTTATTGAGAATCGATCTTGTTATCTTGTTATTCTTAAGGGTATTGTTATAGTATATTTATTTTGTTAATTGAATTTACATTCAATTATATCCTACTAAAAGTAGGCATCGGTTACTGTTAGTACTATAGATTAATGTAAATATAGCAAATATTTATATGGAATGTTTTGTTATAGTTTTAGTAGTTTTATTATTTATTATGTATCTGGTAAGAATCGAACCCTTGACCTACGGTAGTACACCTTTATTATCCCTCTTACTCTTATTATATATAAGGATATAATTTGAGTAAACTACGGCTGTCAAAGTGATACGGGAGCCGAAATGCCATAATAAGTGGGCATATCGGGCCATCAATCTGGGTATGAGTATTTTGAGCCGGGCAACCTCAAATAGAGGCATTTTGGTAATTCTTTCTTGAATATATGGTGAGATATTTTTGGGTGTATATTAGTGATCGCAAGATTAATTTTAAATCAAAATGTAACATGTTTTAATTACAAAAATTACTACAAAAAATAATTACGGAAAGATATGGTGTGATATTTTGGATATATATTAATTATTGTAATATTGGTTTTAAATTAAATGGTAAAGTGTTTTAATTAAAAGTTAAATTTTTAGAAAAAATGGGTAATTGAGTTGTTATTGGTTTTAAATTAAATGGTAAAGTGTTTTAATTAGAAGTAAAATCTTTATAAAAAATGGGTAATTGAGTTGTTGGAGTAGAAGAAAAAAGAGTCTAAGTAGAAGCTCAATGTGGATGAAGGAATTTTAATCGGAATATAATTACGTTAACATTAGTAATTAGCTTTTTGAGTTGTTTTTGTAATTTAATTATTTATTTTAATAATTAAGATAACCAAACCGAAAATCAAAACTTTCAAAACTTTCAATGTTTCGATTTTAATATAATAGTATTGATATAGTATAGATTTTTAATTTCTATTTAATCTTATTTAAAAATATTAATATAATATTTTTGAAATGACATATGACGACCAAACCATACCATAGGAACTCTCTTACGTTAATTATATAGTCTATAACCCGTGCGATGCACGGTTGCTTGTAAACTGTTTAATTATATTTCGTTAAAATTTTAAGTTGTATATATGTATGTTTTTATTATTAAAATATTTTTTTAATTTTATAAATTTCATGAATATAAATATTATTCTAATTATGTATTTTAATTATTAAGGAACTTTTGGGAGTAGCTTATAAGATTATATATTTATTAAAAAAAATAAAAAAAATTTTGATTATAATATTATATTGACGGGAATAGAACCTCAAACTCTTAAAAATAGTTTATAAAATAATATATATGTTTAATAAAGATATGTTGTTGGTGGAATTTGAACTTAACCCATCAGAATATTTTAAATATTAGAAAAAGAATATTTTTTTAGTATTAGATCCAACGGTTATCACTATTCTATCTCAAAATCCAACGGTGGCTCCATTTTAATATCTACAATTATATTACTTTTATGAAATTTTATAAGTTATTAATTTACATATCAAATTGGTGTTTAAAAATTGATATATATATATATATATATATATATATGTATGTATATATATATATATATATATATATATATGTATGTATATATATATATATATATATGTATATATATAAGGGGGTTCTCTTTTGAGCATGAGCCTAGCCTATATATATATATATATATAAGATTTTACATGTTCGATTTAATATTTGTACTCCATCTTGAATTTTAAAATTTGATTTGGACGTTTACAGCCCACATGAAATTAACAAAATAATCTTTAAATTAACGATAGTTTAATATAATTAAATCTACACACAAACAAAAAAGAGAAAAAATTGACGATTTTTTAAGTTGAAAATTCTATTTGATCTATGAATTCTACTTATAATTCGTTTTGATTATCAAAATATCCTTATAATTATTTAAAGATAGTTCTACTCACAATCAAATACAATTTTAATAATAAGTGTAAGAGAGATTTTGTCCGAAATTTTGATAATCGGTAGTCTATTCCTCCGTATGACAAAGATCTTAAAATAAATAGATGAAAATCGTTGGATCTAGTATAAAAAATGTTTTATATTTTAATATGTCATAAACTAAAAAGTACTCCGTATATATATATTTATATAAGATAGATTTTGTCCAAAATTTTGATAATCGTCTTTTCCTCCGTACGACAAAGATCTTAAAATAAATAGATGAAAATCGTTGGATTTAGCATAAAAAATGTTTTATATTTAAATATGTTATAAAATAAAAAGTATATTTATATTGAAAAGCGAAAATGTATATGTCAATGATTTAAATCATATACAATTAGGTTTTCTACAATTGATATCATTATCAATGTAGAACTTCTACATAGATTAGGATTAATGTAAAAATTCGTAATTATATTTTTTTTTATATTCTGAGTGTTTCTATTTGAATAATAATTATTAAAGCATCACTAAATTAAAGATAATTTTATGAGGTTCGCATGGATTGTAAAATCATTCAAATCTGATTTCTAGATCTCCAGATAGAGGCAAAATAGTAAATATGAAATTTTTTAATATTAATAAATAAAAAATAAATTTCAATTCTAATACAACTTTTTTTAATTATATCCTTTTTAGAATATAATTTTCTTTTTAAAATTCAATTATAATACAACCTTTTTTAAATTATATCCTTTTTAGATTATATTTTTCTTTTAAAATTCACTTCTAATACAAACTTTTCTAATTATATCCTTTTTAGATTATAATTTCTTTTTTATGTGATCTAATCTTGATCGTCTAGTTTCAATCTAACGGATCATATAATTTTGGTAGTACAGACCAAAAATTTGGATAAGATCCCTCTTATAAAGATATTTTTAAATTAAATTTAGTTCTAATGATGAAGAAAAAAAACAAATCGATGAAGAAAGGGTATTATAGTAAATTAACAAAGTAAAAATTATAAATAAATATATAAGGATATAATTTATAATCCAACGGATGACTTTTAATCCAATTTTTTAATCCAACGGATCATATGCTTTTGGTAGTATAATGATGACGACCAAAAATTTGGATAAGATCTCCCTTATGCTTATTATATATAAGGTATTAATTATATATATTGAAAAAATTATAACATGTATTGTTTTATTATTTATACATATTTTAAATAAATATCTTTATCTTCCTTTAATTTTAATTTTATTATTATAATTATTATTATTAATATTATTATTATTAGTATTATAATTATTATTGTTTTTATTATTATTATTATTATTATTATTATTATTATTATTATTATTATTACTATTATTTAATAAGAATACTGGAACACTTTCAAATTTCTTGAAACTATTTTTCTGATTTTTCGAAAACTTTTCAATTTTAATAAATAATAATTAAAATTTCCTTATTTATCTTCAACTTGAAATCAAATTAAAATTATAAAAATTTCATAATTACATAATAATCGAAATCGAAATCGGATTGAAAATTAAATCAGAAATATAATTTTTTTTTTATGAAAAGTAAGTGTCAAAAATAATAAAATTATATAAGAACGAAAATCGAAATCGAACATCAAATATTTTATATTTAATCTTGGTAGTTTAGACTTGGCCTCCAAGCAAATATACATTAAACTTTAAAAAACCTCTACAAAGCCCGTGTCTTAAATAAGCAGAAACCTAATCAATTTCTGATTTCGGATGCAGTCACCAATATTTAAAGGGGTTGGGGGTTGTCAAGGAGGAGAGAAAAAAATTGTTCACCAAAAATAACGGGCTTGAACGGGCTAGTAAAATTATACTCAATTTACTGAGATCGTCTTTTGCTAGTTGTTGAAACCCTAATTGCATACTCAACTTTGGCTGAGAGATGGACACTCTCACACCACTAGGCATCTGGCAGAGTTCTGGATGGTGGAACCAGAGATGGCATTTACCACTCTTGAGGTACCTCTTTTTATTTACCATATAAATCGGAGTAATTTATGCGTAACTAAGCCATATTTCACAAAATTAATTGCCCTTCTCTCATACTTCCGGCATTTCATTATACCAGCACTTCTTTATTATCGCACTTGCACATTTAACTATTACATGGAAATATGTTTAGGGTAGCTTGTTTAGTGATATGCGCGAGAGCAATCCTCTGGATGAAGGGTAGTATTTTTTTTTTTTTTAAAGTTTCTTCTGTCAACTGTCTACAAATATGATACCGATCAGTCTAAAACGAAAGTGGCTGGATAGGACTGCTACACTTGTGTTCTTGTTTTACCTTTTTACGTAATAATGCTTTTACTGCTCACTTGGTTCGTACGTCTAAAAAATCTCACTTCTCATGTTTTCCTTAATATAGGATGATATGAGCTGGGCGGAGGCTTATGTAAAGTTCTTGTGTCAGTGGTTACTCGACAACTGTCTTGATGACATGGAGTTTATGGCTGATAAATATGACAGAGGCGCCATTGATCGGTTAAGAATGGTTGCTTCAAAAGACTTTGTCCGAGTCTCGTACACTGAAGCAATCACCATTCTCGAGGAAGTCGCTAAAGTGCACAAGTTTGAGAATGAAGTGAAATGGGGTGTTGATCTAGCATCTGAGCATGAAAGGTCTGTTTTCGAGTTTGTTTTTATTAGACTTACTTTCACGCTGCTGTTTGTACTTTGTACTGATCCCTATCCCACTATTTTTTCTTTCAAGATACTTAACCGAGGTGATGTATGAATCACCTGTCTTTGTACATGACTATCCAAAAGAGATCAAAGCCTTTTATATGAAGGTCAACTCTGACAACAAAACTGTAGCCGCTATGGATCTACTTGTACCAAAGGTCTGGTATTTTTATTGGTCAATGCCACATTTCTTCAAATACGGCGTGTCCTGCAAATTGCAAAATTTGGAAAGCTCTTGAACTGACATTTAGTTATCTTCGTTTCAGGTCGGGGAACTGATTGGAGGTAGTCAGAGAGAAGATTGCCCTGAGGTTTTGAGAGAAAGGTATGAGAAATTTATGCGTTTCAGTTAGGACTCAGTTTCTTATTACTTTTGTCAAGTATGTCATTGGCCAAAAATGTACATTAATTTGCCTTTTTCATTTGATTATCTTTTGGGGGTGGGTTGTTCAGTACTGATTCATTGAGAACTAAAATAAAGATATTTGACATGATGCTCTGCAGGATGTTGGAACTGGGAATGCCGCTGGAACCATATCAGTGGTACATTGACCTGCGACGCTATGGGACTGTAGAGCATAGTGGATTTGGTCTAGGTTTCGAGCGAATGGTTCTTTTTGCCACGGGGCTTGACAATATAAGGGACGTGATACCATTCCCTAGATATCCTGGAAGGGCTGATTTATGATGATGAACACTAGTACTGTGGTTCGCAAGGGAATAGAACGTTTTTTCTGGGCTCATTGATGTTTCTGCATTCTGTGCATGCATATATATTTTTTCATATTAATCTTGAAACTTAATGTGATAGTTTCATTATTTGGTATATATAAGATCTTGAAACTTTTCCAAGGTCTACAGCAAGATCCTTACTCTTTGCAATTAAAATTTATTTATGCATGTTAATCTCAAAATTTTATTGCAGTACTTAAAAGTTATTTATGCATGCTAATCTCAAAAAACTCTAAAGAACTACAAACTAAATATGTGTTCTAGGCCCCAGAAAGAATTAGCGCAACAGCCCGACACGCAAACAATTTCAACTTGAGAAATATAATTCAAATTCTAAAAAGTAAATATATAATTTCATTTGAAGGACTAATATAACAATTAAGTATTACCCACGTAAATCTCAAAGTATCAACAATTTCAAATTCTATCTTGTGTTGCCAAGCGGAAGGGTAGTAAAATGTTTAGCTAGAGTAGCATCCAACTTGTCTCCAATCAAAGTAATCCATGCCTGTGGACCAGGGGAAAAGGATCATTAATCTATTAATTCCACAAATGACCATCAAGCACCGTCATGATATGTAGCTGCTACGGTAACATGATTAAGTAATCTCATATAATGGCATTAAATTCCACAAATGACCATCAAACACCGTCATGATATGTGACTGCTACGGTAACATGATTAAGTAATCTCATATAATGGCATTAAATTGCGGTGAAAGATCTTTGAGGAAATCATTTTTCTACTAGGCTAAGAGAGACTGCATTTACAGTCTGCTGTCAGGGTCTAGTAGTGCTTATGCTAAATGGCTTCTTGACGGAAAAAACTTTTGCACATCTGACATCATCAGATGGTAAGCATGTAACTTTCTAGGAGAAGAAAGAGTTTATTGCAGAAAGTATAAAGTGCTATAATTAGGTTTTTGGTACAATCAACATCCTCTATAATTGGAAGTCAGCAACCAGACACTATCGTTCATGAAATTCAAACTTAAAGAATCACCTGATCAGAAGTTGTAAAGCCCCTTATTGTGTCACCACCAATTACTGCAATTCCTTTATCTCCAAGAGGTTGCAAGATTACTGCCTACAAAATCACACATTCTGTCAGTGATCGTTGTAAACCCAACCTTGCTAGTTTAAATTGTCATAGTTACACTCAAACCCAAACAGCAATTAAGTAAATTACATTACACTATGAGGGGGTTATATATATACGGAAACTTGAAAAAAAATGAGAAGATTCTTTTAAAAAAGTTGGCAGTTCTCTCTTATATATCCTTCTCAAAACTAAAACTTGGAAACTAACTTGTATGTACTTGGGCAGAATCAAGATCTACACATACCTGTGTATTTGAAGGAAGAAATGGCAGCTGGGACTTCCCAGGATAGAGAGATAGGTTGGCCAAGTAACTCTCTGAAAGATTAGGTAAAAGTAGTTTTCTATTTTACTTTCTTTTTAAGCTTTAAGTCATATTACTTACTAAAAAGTACAGAAATGAATCTTGCTTACGCGATCCAGATTTTATAGCGCTTTGATACAATGACCCTTGCGTCAGTTTACTAGCATCTGCTAGGAGTGGTTCAGCTTCGCAAGAGGAAGAAGCAGCAGCAAATCCAACTTGGAGAACACATCTGTTATCATAAACAATAACCAGAGATCTGCAGCATGTCACCTTCAATAACGACTCCCATACCCTAACAAGAAGTTAGACGAGATCCAAACGAAGTTAATTAGTCCGTGTTTTCTATTGATGCACTTCCCTATTCATGATAGGGGTAATCATATGCATTCTAGGATCCGTATCGCAGAGAAATTGTTCAATGTAACATTAGAATTTTTTCAGCACTCTTTCGGTAATTTTCTATGCTTTGAATACATTTTAAATGATGCAACCAGCCCAGGTACTACTAGTCGACTCCCTATATAGGTTGCCTAGACAAATAAATTAGTTTGTTATCGAAAAAAGGCTTTCTGTCCAAGCTGAAAGGGGTAGGCTGATATATATATCTATATATATGTACGTAACTAATAGTGTTCTACATGAAAAATATGAAAGAATAAAGATATTAATGAGCTCACAGTGTCTTGGTTGACTACAAATTTTAGTAGGCAGTTAAATCTATTAGGTTGAGCAATTTACATTGCTATATAAGGTTGCCGAGTTGAAATAAGTTCGCTCCTAAACTGAATTTTTCTAATTCATTACTAAGTGCCTAGTTATTTAACTTGGCTCAGTTATAATCAGCTTACACATACAGTGGTTTACTTGTATACCATGTACGATATGCACCTGGAATTTTAACCAGCAACTTGTGCATCTGTTAGATTCTGTAAGTAGAGAGATAGAGAAGAAGTAATCACGGAAGAAGTAATTTGTATATATTGTTGTGTATATTACATGAGCTCTAGGTAATATATATAGAGAACTACAGGACATCAAAGTCTTATGCTAGGTACATATATTCAACATACGGTGCCTAACCAAGCCCCCAACTATGCTGACTTTGTATGTTGACAATTTGACACTCCCCCTCAAGTTGATGCATATATATCACTCATGCTCAACTTGCCAATAAGAGGATGAAGCATCTTCTGATTTAAACCTTTGGTAAATATGTCAGCTATCTGGTCTTCCGATCTTACAAAGTGAATACCAATGGTATCATTATTGATCTTCTCTTTTATGAAGTGTCGATCAATTTCGATATGTTTGGTCCGATCATGTTGAACTGGATTATGTGCAATGGCAATAGCGGCTTTGTTATCACAATGTAGCTTCATTGGAGTTGTAGATGCAAGTCCCAATTCTTCTAGGAACAATCTTATCCACAATAATTCACGTACACCTTTAGCCATAGCTCTATATTCTGCCTCATCACTAGATAAGGCAACCACATGTTGTTTCTTGCTTCGCCAAGTAACCAAATTGCCACCAACAAATGTGCAATATCCTGAAGTAGATCGTCTATCGTCTTGACATCCGGCCCAATCTGCATCTGTATAGCTTTCAACCCCGAGATGATTGTTTTTAGTAAACATTACTCCTTTTCCAGGAGCAGCCTTAAGATACCTTAATATCATATAAACTGCATCCAAATGTGGTTGACGAGGATCATGCATATACCTACTAACAATTCCCACTGCATATGATATGTCTGGCCTTGTATGTGCAAGGTAGATTAGTCGACCAACTAACCTTTGATATTGAGATTTCTCGACAATTTCACCAGCATCTCCACAAAGTTTATGATTTGCTTCTATTGGAGATTCTGCAGGTCTACATCCCAACATCCCTGTTTCATTCAGAACATCAAGTATATACTTCCGTTGTGAGAGGAAGATGCCACCTGGACTTCTAAAGACCTCAATACCAAGGAAATACCGTAGTTTTCCTAAGTCCTTCATCTCGAATTCAGAGGCAAGCTTGCGTTTGACATTAGCAATCTCACAGGTGTCGTTGCCGGTGATCACAATATCATCGACATAAACAATCAACACTGTGATTTTTTCATCTCGTCTTTTTACAAACATGGTGTTATCTGAGTTGCTCTGTTTGTAGTCAAATTTAATCATTGCTCCCTGAAATTTGCCAAACCAGTCCCTTGGAGACTGTTTTAACCCATAAATAGTCTTCTTTAGCTTGCATATTTTCCCAGTGGTCGCAGCTGTAGAAAAACCCGGTGGAATATCCATGTAAACCTCTTCTTTCAGGTCTCCATGTAAGAATGCATTTTTTACATCCAATTGCTGAAGTTCCCATCCAAGATTTGCTGCACATGATATCAAGACTCGGATAGAGGCCATTTTTGCTACTGGAGCAAAAGTTTCCTGATAATCAATCCCGTAAGTTTGAGTATACCCTTTTGCTACAAGTCTCGCTTTGTACCTATCAATCAACCCATTAGGTTTCTGTTTCACAGTGAATACCCATCTGCATCCTACTACCTTCCTTCCAGCGGGAAGATGAGTTAACTCCCAAGTGCCATTATGTTTCAAGGCATTCATTTCCTCTATCATAGCATCTTTCCATTTAGGATCACATAAAGCATCCTGCCAAGTATGCGGAACAGAAACACTAGACAAGGATGACACAAAAGCAAGTGAAGATGGAGATAATGCATTATAAGATACAAAGTTTGAGATAGGATGGTTAGTGCAAGAACGTACACCCTTTCTTATAGCAATAGGAAGATCCAAAGTGGGATCAAGAGTACTACCATTATCGGGCTCAGTTATAGGAGCTGTAGGATCTGCAGGATTTGATTCGAGGTCAGAGGTCTCTGGATGTGGTAAAGTAGTGATATCATCATTTTTTCGTCTAGAGTATGTAATCAAATCTGGTATGCCAAACCTATTTAAATCATCCGACTCATTATTCGTAGGTAAAGATTTTGAGCTAATGTTTGGAATAGGTATATTCATGAACGGAAGTGATTCACTATCAAGGAGACTGTGATCTGACTCATTTATTTCATTATCAAGACTATGTCTGTTTATCTCCCCCTGAAGCAAAGAGGAGGAGCCAGGAGAGAAGTAAGAAATGGACTCCCAGAAAGTAACATCGTAACTAACAAATATCCGACGTGAGGGAGGATGGTAACATTTATACCCTTTCTGAGTGGGGGAATATCCAATAAAAACACATCTAAGGGCCCGAGAATCAATCTTATCTCGAGAGGGTGCATGATTATGAGCAAAACATACGCTCCCAAATACCCGAAGAGGAAGTGGATGAGAAGAGGGTGCAGGAACACATGACAACGGTGTTTTGAATTTTAGAACCTTGGTAGGAAGACGGTTGATAAGATAAGCAGCAGTCATGACTGCCTCTCCCCAAAGATATTTAGGAACATGCATGGTTAACATAAGAGACCGTGCAACCTGTGTTAAGTGGCCAATTTTCCTTTCGGCTACCCCATTTTGTTGAGAAGTTTTAACACACGTAGTTTGATGAATAATACCATATGTGTCCAAATAAGATGTAAATGGACCTCCATATTCAGTACCATTATCACTTCGAAGGATTTTAACAGAGGCATTAAACTGTGTTTGTAACATGTGATGGAAAGATTTAAAACACCTGAAAACTTCATTTTTTTTGTTTCAGAAGATAAACCCGAGTTAGTCGAGAATAACAATCAACAAAGACAACAAACCACCTATACCCATCATGTGTAGGATTTCTAAATGGACCCCAAACATCAGTATGAATAATAGAAAACAAGGTAGAACTTCTTTTATTTCTGGGCAGATAAGTTGATCTTTTATGTTTAGCCAATTCACATGGTTCACAGAAAAAATCTTCCTTATTACAGTGTTTTACTAAAGCGGGAAATAGATGTGTTAAAACACCAAAGAATGGATGACCTAACCGTCTATGCCACTGATACAAGGATTCAGACACAGAATTAGATGACACCTGATAATTTGAAGGAGATACAGAATTTCCTTCCATAACATAGAGACCATCGACCACTTTACCACTGCCAAGGACCTTGCCTGTCATTAGATCCTGAAAAACACAGTGGGAAGAAAAAAAAGGTTACTGAACTATTGAGGTTGTCAGTAATACTGTGGATAGATAGCAAATTTGCAGATAAAGAAGGAACATGCAAAACATCTGATAATGGTAATGATGATGAAAGACAAAGAGAGGTGCCCTGTCCATGAATAGGTGCAAGATCTCCATTAGCAACACGTATATTGCCTGTTTTGTCATGATATGATTCCAGAATACTAGAATCTCCAGTCATATGTGCTGATGCTCCTGAATCAATAATCGAAGATGTTGGATATTTATCGGAAGTAAGATGGCAGGATATACCTGCATGAGCAGAATTAGCTGTAGGAGAAGGGGTCTTGATTTGTGACATGAATTGGCGGAAGGCGTTGAGCTCTGAAGCGGTCATCGTCCCTGTTGTAGAGTCAGGCTCGTATTCTGAAGTAGTACGATGAGCATTAAAGGAACCCCTACTCATGCCTCTGCCAGATAAGACACCACGGTAACCACCTCGGCCAATTAGTGATAAGTACTCCGTTGAAAGATTTGTGAAGATATACCTAAAGGAAATTATGGTTCGGCATAGAGTGCCTGTTTCAATTATATATGATAGAGATGGTCGTTTATAGTTCTCGATTTTGGAAAAGTTTTCAGGAATGTTTTGGCACGAGATTAAATCTGAGCATTGCATATCATCCACAGACCGACGGACAAAAAGAAAAGACAAAGCATTTGAAGTGGGAAATAAGGTGATACTAAGAGTTTCACCGTGGAAGGGAGGAATAAGATTCAGGAAGAAAAGGCAAATTGAGCCCTAGATATATAGGACCTTTTGAGATTCTCAAGAATATAGGACCACTAGCTTATCAGTTGGCCCTACCTCGAGACCTTCACCACATCCATCATATGTTTCATGTTTCTGCGATAAAAGAGCATCATTCTGATTTCAGTTATGTTATAACCTACGAACCAGTGAAAAATCCGTCCTGATTTGACATACGAAGAACAACGAGTATAGATCCGAGATTTCAAAGTGTGAGAGTTAAGAACTAAGAAAGTGAATTTGGTAAAGGTACTTTGGAGAAACCATCAAGTTGAGGAAGCCACGTGGGAATTAGAAAGTGAAATGCGGAATAAATATCCTGAATTATTTAGTGCGTAGTTTTGATTCCGAGGACGGAATCCTATAAGGGGGGAAGACTGTAATAACCGCGAATTTTCGAATAATATTTTTACTCGATATTTAAATTTTATTTAAGAGCGATGCACCAATATATTTTTTTTAATTATTAGCGCGTTTTTGTGAAATTTTAAAATTTTAAATATTCATATGTAAGAATATATTATATTATAATTATTTATTTATATTTATTTGGTATTTACTAAAATTAGGAAAATTTAGGAAAAGAGGAATTTAAATTTTGGATCGGATTTATTTTAGAAAAAGAAATTAAAATCACGTTTTATTTGGCCAGCGGCGGAAAATGAGATTAATATTACAAATCGGTTCATTAAGCACGAGGAGTAGACAACATTTTTTTCGATCACAGTAATCGAGTATTTCTTTTCCAAAACACGAGTTATTTCAGATTATTATTTCACCAAAAATGAGCTTTCTTTCACAAAACACGGCAAATACTTTCCCGGAGCACTAAATGCCCCATCATTTGTTGTTCCCCACGTTTTTCTCTCTTCACATGTTTTAAATAGAAACCACCGCCCATCTTTGTTGAAAACAGGACCCGGTCATATAATTATAAGCAGAAAAACCGGAACATACAATGGTATACAAAACAGAGTGCCTAAATATGAGAGTTTACACAGGAAAATCAACAACAACACCTATCATCTTCTTTCCATTCCACAAACTGTCCATTCCGGTGAAATCATTAAAAACTACAGCTGCTAAGTGCTATTTTTTTTCTTTATACTAAAAACTCGACCATACTCTTTTCTATCACAAACCGAATTCAAACCTCAGTGATCGGGTTGTATCGGAGTGAAGGAGGAGGTGTTGTGAGTTGCCGGAATTGGGGGTTTCGGTTTTTGGTTGTACTATTGATCGACTTGCAGGAGTTAATGAGTTGTAGTGTGTGTGATTGTATGGTGTGCGTGTGTGTATCGATTGTGTAAGTGCAGAGGTGCTGGGTGTGTTGTAAGGTCGACTTTCGACGTCTTTCTTGATACCATTTCGAATTAAGGGGTCCTGGTTGTCTTTTGTTGCTGTCACAATTCGTATATATATAGGTGTACGTCTGCGAGTCAAGTGGCTGTGTATCTTTGTCGTGTTGCCATGGGTATGTGCGATTCGTGGGTTTGATTCAATGTGTGGCCATGTATGTTCTTGGGGGTGAGTGAACATCGCAGGTGTGCGTACTGTGTTAACAGTATGTGATTGTGGTTGGTGCTGTCGGGCTGTGATAATCGAAGAGAGAGTGAGGAATCGGGATCGAGAGAGACAAAGAGAGATAGACGGGAGAGAGATTGAGAGAAGGGAGAAAGGAGGGAGAGAGAGACAGTCGGGGAGATAGAGTAGTAGAGGCAGAGAGAGATCGAGAAAAAGAAGAGAGATGAGACGAAGAGCGAGAGAGATGAGACGAGACAGAGAGAGACTGGCGAGAGGGAGAGAGATTCAGGGGAGAGTGTGGGGCCCATGGTGGTGGTGTGGGTGGGGTCCACGTCGTGGTGTCCGTTGAATAAAATAACACTATAAGACGATATAGTTATAACAAATTAAAAATCATATGTTATAATCGGATTTAATTACTTGGATCATTATTTAAAATTGTGAGAAATAAATAATTGAATAAAAATGGTAAAATTGAGTTATTAATTAGATAGAGAATATTTGTGATTAATTGGACATAATTTAGAGATTTAATAATTAGTTGATAAAAAAAATGGATTGTTAATCATTTTCCGAGAATAAATAGAGATTTTTATTATTAAATTATTTATGAGATTAAAATGAATTCTTGTATTATTTTATTTCTGGAATAAATAGAGATTTGTAATATTTTTATTGCCCTAAAATGGATTTTTATTAAAATAGAGCTTTTATGTGAAATTTTAGAGAATTGTGTGAGCCAATTATTTTAGAGGCTAAAATCGGTTTATTATTAAAATGAGTAAAACACATTAGAATTGTGAGGATAATTAAAAGTAAAATTATTTTGATAATTTATTTTTGGTTAAAAGTGAGAATAATAATTATGGATTTAAATTGGATAAAAATAGATTGTGGAATTATTTTGAGTATAATTAGAGGCTAAGATTATTAACCTAGTGAAAATTAAAGAATTGTAGAAAATTCATAAGAGCCAATTTATAGTAGAAGTGCTTTTTGAATAATTAATTGTTATAGAATACTTACAAATATTTAGAGACCTTTTAAAATGAGAATTTTATTTACAACTAAATAAAGTGAGATTTTCGGATATTAAAAATAGTTTATAATTCCGAGATTTGATTCCAGAGTTCGGAGAAGATTTATTTATTCGGGGATTTAGTGGAAAGTTTGACTCCGGGTTGTCGGCGGATATAAGTGAGGGTTAAATGAGGAAGGATGAAGATGGATGAAGTATTGGTTGTGGTTGATTGGATTCACTGTGAGGCGTTTTCCAATGGGAAAACATATATGTTCAGAGGAGACGTCTTCGATTATCTTCTTCCAACAGAGAAATTGGTGAGTATGGTTAATACGTTCGAGTTGAGTTTATAAGCGTTTATAGAAAATATTAGAATTGTCGTTTAGAGACTAAAGTGTTGTCTTATGTTTGATATTGGAATTGACGCGCGAGCTCGATATCGGCGGATTAGACTCGTGGCAACCGCAAGAGCGTTGAACCGAATAATGATCAAATTAGAAGATTGTGACGTCGTAAGATAGAAGATGAAAGCAGTATTACTGTGACGTTTCATGATAGCTGAGAATTCGAGGCAAGTGTTTTCCCTTCACTTCTTGTTCAAGTGAAATTATTTTAAATATGCCTATTATGGTATTATTCCATTTAGTGTCGATTTTGTCGACATTTATTGTTATTCTTGATTATTCAATTTACACCCCATTTACTATATCGAACTCATCAATACCCTTTGAGATTTATTATTCCTTAATGATGCTTCCTTGTTAGGAGTACAACTAACCCAATTGTTTAGGTAGTCGGGATCCCACTAGTAGAGCACTGAACCTATCATGTTTGAATGCCCATTTCATACTTTATTTTAATCCATTATGTGTTGATAGATTTTTGATTCAAAATACTTCTCTGATGATTTGAGTTTTTGATAGATGATATTTGTTCTCATTAACAATGTTTTATTATTATTCCTATTTTACTACACACTTGCTGAGCAATTCTTCCGCTCATACTTGTTTGTTTCAAAATCTTAACTTTTCAGTAAGGTAGTTTAGCGAGGTATATTCGCACAGTTCGAAAAGAGAAGAATCATACGCGAACTTGAAGATGATTTGACGCGGGAGGTCTTGATCTAATGTAAGGTCTACTTTATATAGTTAAACTTCGATAATTATTATTATGTATTAGATTAGTTGGCCTGGTATGCTTCTTGTCGAAGTTATACCAGTGATTTAAGATGTTATCAAAAAGATTGTTGTAAAGAAAAGTTTTATGTAATGGAAATTGGATTCTTGTTTCTAGCACTATAACCTAAAAGATCTTGGATTGTTTGGGTCACAGAGATTAGATTTCAATTTTGACAATTGCAAGGAATAATGTTTTATTAAAGTGGTGATTTTATTTTGAGAATTTTTAGGTAACGACCAAATCTCCTGACCCGGGTTTGGGGGCGTTACACTAACAAAGAGAGAAATAAAATGAAAGCTAAATTTAAAAAAAAACAATAAAGAGGGATTTTGAACTTTTCAACGGGGGTTATATTTGTTTTGATGATTGATTCATAATATTAATTCATTGGTATGAATTCACGGATAAGTAATTTTATACTTACGTTAATTAAAATTCCAATAAAATTATATATTTTTAAATAAAAATTAAAATAATATATTTATATTAATTTATTAATACAGTTTATCGGCCGGTGCGTAGCACGGGTAGAACGCTAGTATATATATATATAAACAATAGTGAATCAATACTGTATAAGTTCCCACATGTTTAAAGTACATAATATATATTCTAATTAAATAGAAAAAAACATCCCAAAAAATATGAAATATTAAAATAAAAGTTAGGCTAAACCTTAAAATATAATTTACAGAAAAATATCGTTTACCACATAAAAGTAGTTTAAGAAAAATTATTTTATTAAAAATCATTAAAGATTCTATTTTTAGGTTTGAAAACAAATATATTTCTAAAATTTAAATTTAAAAAATTTGAGCACAAATCAACAAATAAACAAATTCTTACTTTGCAAAGAAAAAATTTAAATTAAAAAAAGTGAACACAAATCAATAAATGAACATATTTTAAATTAGAAAACAATCCAAACACACACAAAATAATTTTATATTAATACCAAAATATAATACAACATAAAAATCCTTAAGATTACTCTAAACAAATACACATAATACATACCACACATGGCAAAAATATAAAATTAACATGAAAAAATAACAATATTCAAACAAATAAAAAAATTAATATCACACATATTTCCAAAAGTTAAAAAAAAATGCATTTAAAAACTATAAAAATTCTATAACAAAATATCTAACAATTTTAAGATAACCATTAAATTACATAATCAAAAAGAAAAAAAAATTGTTACACGAATATAGTACGTATATGTTTCAAGTATATCATATGTGATCTAATAAATTAAAAAAATCAAAAATAATTATGAAATACTAAAAAATATGTTAGCCTAAACTTTGAAATATAAATTATAGAATAATCATTTAAAAGAAAAAAAAACAAATGTATACTAGAAACCATATAATATATGTATTATTATTTTTAAAAGTAAAAACAAATTATTCAAAATGTTATAAAATTAATTTTACAAGAACAAAATTATAATTAAAATTGTACTACAAAATATTAATAAAGAGTCTGTTTGGCAACAACGGCTTAAAGTTAAAAAAGGCTTTAAGTCGTTTTTGCCCTGTTTGTGTACATCGACTTTAAGCCGGCTTTAAGTTAAAAACTGCTTTGAGTAATAAGTTCCATTAGGTACTTTTGACTTATGACTTATAAAGTTTTTTTTTCACGATTCTTGTAAAGCTTAAATATTATGAATTTAAAATTTTTTTAAGTCAAATTTCACTTTAAGTCAAAATTATTAAAACCCCATTTAACTTTAAGTAAAATTACCCAAACAAATTCATTCAGCTTAAAGTAAACAACTTTACTTTCTCCTTTAAATTAAAAATACCTCCATTAAGTCAAAAGTAACTTATTTTAAGCAATGCTAAACACCCTCAAAATCCGTGCATCACACGGTATAAAGCTAGTACATGGTCATGAGACTTTTGAGCTTGTTTGGCGGGTAAAAGGACATTTTCACTACTGTACTATTTCCGGAATTGCAATTGCATTACTGTACTACAAACGGATTACTGTACTTTAACGTTTTTAACAAGTTCACCACTCCCGTCAGTCAAATGCCACAAAAACCAAGGGTGAAAATGTTAAAAACGTTAAAGTACAGTAGTGAACTTGTTAAAAACGTTAAAGTACAATAATCCGTTTGTAGTACAGTAATGAAATTGCAATTTCGGAAATAGTACAGTGGTGAAAATGTCCTTTTACCCCTTGTTTGGCGGATCATTTATTATTTTTCACCCCACAAGTGAAAATATGTTGTTTATGTACATTTAAAATTTTTAACTTAAAGTTAGTTTTGATTCAAAAAATTTAAGTATCTTCGAGGTATTTTTTTTTCATATCAATTTTTATATATTTGAGTCACCTTTAAACTCATATTATATTCCTTGGTATTTTAAACTTTTATACTCCCTCCGTCTCATAATAAGTTTCCTCTTTCCCCTGGACACGTTTGCCAACGCATACTTTTAATCGTTAATATCTTCAATTTCGTATTAATATTAAATATAAAAACTTTATTGTATTAAAGTACTCATAAATACGAATCCAACAAGATCACTCATGACTATATTTTATTTTACAAAATATGCGTAAATTAATAGTCAACTGCTTATAATGAACAGTGTCCAAAATCAAAAGAGGAAACTTAAAAAGAAACGGAGGGAGTATTATATTTAAAAACTATAATTTTTTAGTCAAATTTTTTAAAATAAATTTATTTTAAGTAAAACTAGCCAAACAGATCAACTTTCTCTTAAAACAAATAAATTGAACTTTAAATTATAAATAACATTTTTTAAGTTAATTTAAACGGATTTTTTATGGTCGGTGCACTAAAATTTAAACCGTAAGCTAGTGAGTAACTGGGAAAATGAAAATAATAATTTACACGAAATCTAAATAAAGGATAAAATTATAATTATCACGACTTGCATCAAGTAATTTCAACCCGCATTTACAAACTTTGAAAAAATAATATGCTTGGATAAAGTCCAAACCCTATGTCTTCTTCCGTATAAAAGGTGCCATCCTCACTTTAGCAGTCGACAAGAAATCCTCAATTCTATTCGTCTATTTTCCGAAAAATCACAGTAATAAATTATTCAATTATTTTTTCTGTAAATAAAATATTTCCTCCATCCCATAATACATGTTTCTTTTGGGAAAAAAATAATCCTAAATTACCTTTCTTTTTTTCATACAAATTTAAGACTAATTTTCTAAACCTATTCTTACATTTATTTCTTTCAAAGTTTGACTTATTTAAAACTTAACTCTATTTTCATTTTTTTAATGCATTAATTAAGGATAAATGTTGAAAAACTTTATTCGACTAACATTTTCCTCAATATGCATATTTTTTTTAAAAGACATATAAAATAGAATGGAAGGAGTAAATAATATGAGAAAATGGGTATAACTAGCACGATCCCATCGTTTTTTTTTTTACGAGAAACTACCCCAACTACTTATTGTTTTAACTTTATAATGTAAAATTTGAATCTTAAAATCTCAATTTGGGTTAATAATCTAATGTACTATCCCCTGAAAAATACTTGGTGTTTGAACTTTTTGGTAAGCATTTTGGCATGTATTTTTAAAAATTATACAATCACTACAAGAAAATCGCAATCAGACAACACTCATCAGACAACGCTCGGACGAAAAAGCATTGTTTGGAATTAAGAGACAACGGTTTTTTTGTAACTTCAGAAAAGTATTGTGTCATCCAGGTACCCTACAACGGTTTAAAAACGTTGTCTAGTAAATTGATTCAGACAACGGCTTTTGAAATGTGGTGTTGTAAAGACGAGTAAGGTTGCACAACTGTTTTTACGAACATTGTCTGATCTGTTTTGAGACAATGTTTATAAACCGTTGTATGATTCACACAACTGTTTTCATATACCATTGTGTTATTACAATTCATACAACGGAATAATTAACCGTTGTTAAATCGTGTTTTGATGAGACAACGGTTTTTATGAAACCGTTGTCTAAACTACAAAAATTTTGAATAGAATTTGGTGGGAAATAATGAAATATTTGGTGGGAATAATGAAATAATTTGAATTGAATTTGGTGGGAAATAATGAAAATAATCAGACAACGGTTTTCTTATAAAAAATGTTGTGTTATATTAAGCACAACAGTTTTTCATAAAAAAAACCGTTGTTTAATGTTCATAAAAAAAACCATTGTTTAATATTAAGCATTTTTGCTACGTTTTAGTTAAAATCTCGTACAACCCGACCTTTTAATTTTTTGATTATTTTTTCCCAACACTAGAATGAGTGTTTATTAACTTTCGTACGGTTCGATCGTCGAAGAAATCATTCAAAAAAATCATTCTGCGAATCTCGATCGTGCCTCGTTATAGGAAGTAGCATTTTTGCTACGTTTTTGTTAAAATCTCGTACAACCCGACCTTTTTATTTTGTGATTATTTTTTTCCCAACACTAGAATGAGTGTTTATTAACTTTTGCGGTTCGATCGTCGAAGAAATCGTTCAAAAAATTATTCAGTGAATCTGGATCGTGCCTCGTTATAGGAAGTAGCACTTTTGCTACGTTTTTGTTAAAATCTCGTACAACCAGGCCTTTTTATTTTTTGAATATTTTTTCCCAACACTAGAACTAGTGTTTATTAACTTTCGTACGGTTCGATCGTCGAAGAAATCGTTCAAAAAAATTATTCAGTGAATCTGGATCGTGCCTTGTTATAGGAAGTAGCACTTTTGCTACGTCTTTGTTAAAATCTCGTACAACCCAACCTTTTTATTTTTTGATTATTTTTTCCCAACACTAGAATGAGTGTTTATTAACTTTCGTACGGTTCGATCATCGAAGAAATCAATCAAAAAAATTATTCAGTGAATCTGGATCGTGCCTCGTTATAGGAATTAACACTTTTGCTACGTTTTTGTTAAAATCTTGTACAACCAGACCTTTTTATTTTTTGAATATTTTTTCCCAACACTAGAATGAGTGTTTATTAACTTTCGTATGGTTGGATCGTCGAAGAAATCAATCAAAAAAATTATTCAGCGAATCTGGATCGTGACTCGTTATAGGAAGTAGCACTTTTACTACGTTTTTGTTAAACTCTCGTACAACCCGACCTTTTTATTTTTTGATTATTTTTTCCCAACACTAGAATGAGTGTTTATTAACTTTCGTACGGTTGGATCGTCGAAGAAATCAATCAAAAAAATTATTCAGCGAATCTGGATCGTGACTCGTTATAGGAAGTAGCACTTTTGCTACGTTTTTGTTAAACTCTCGTACAACCCGACCTTTTTATTTTTTGATTATTTTTTCCCAACACTAGAATGAGTGTTTATTAAATTTCGTACGGTTGGATCGTCGAAGAAATCAATCAAAAAAATTATTCAGTGAATCTGGATCGTGACTCGTTATAGGAAGTAGCACTTTTGCTACGTTTTTGTTAAACTCTCGTACAACCCGACCTTTTTATTTTTTGATTATTTTTTCCCAACACTAGAATGAGTGTTTATTAACTTTCGTACGGTTGGATCGTCGAAAAAATCAATCAAAAAAATTATTCAGCGAATCTGGATCGTGACTCATTATAGGAAGTAGCACTTTTCTTACGTTTTTGTTAAACTCTCGTACAACCCGACCTTTTTATTTTTTGATTATTTTTTCCCAACACTGGAATGAGTGTTTATTAACTTTCGTACGGTTGGATCGTCGAAAAAATCAATCAAAAAAATTATTCAGCGAATCTGGATCGTGACTCGTTATAGGAAGTAGCACTTTTCCTACGTTTTTGTTAAACTCTCGTACAACCCGACCTTTTTATTTTTTGATTATTTTTTCCCAACACTAGAATGAGTGTTTATTAACTTTCGTATGGTTGGATCGTCGAAGAAATCAATCAAAAAAATTATTCAGTGAATCTGGATCGTGACTCGTTATAGGAAGTAGCACTTTTGCTACGTTTTTGTTAAACTCTCGTACAACCCGACCTTTTTATTTTTTGATTATTTTTTTCCAACACTATAATGAGTGTTTATTAACTTTCGTACGGTTGGATCATCGAAGAAATCAATCAAAAAAATTATTCAGTGAATCTGGATCGTGACTCGTTATAGGAAGTAGCACTTTTGCTACGTTTTTGTTAAACTCTCGTACAACCCGACCTTTTTATTTTTTGATTATTTTTTTCCAACACTAGAATGAGTGTTTATTAACTTTAATAGTCATTTTTAATAGTCATTTAAATTTATCTTATATGATTTTTAATAGTCATTTTTAATAATAATCAATTAAAAATAATTAAAACAATAAAAAGTTGCAAAAGTTTCGGTTCCCTCCTTTAATTCATTCATTCCCCCCTTGTAAATTTTTTCCCCCTTTGTCAATATTTCGTTTCCCCCCATTACAATTCACCCTTCAATAAAATCTCACTTCCCTTCTTATCTCTCTCACAAATAAACCCAGGCCACTCTCTTTCTCTCACTCTCTCTCAAACAAGAACCCTAATTATCCAAAACTCTAACTCCTATTGAGTTATATCACACCGAAATCTCACCAGTCGATCGAAAACCTAATCAATTCTTTCAAAACCAAATCGATTTCTTCAATTCACTGCTCAGAGGAAAGTACGAATTCAAAGCTCGAAAACTTTAATTGGTAAGTATCTCTGTGTGTGTGGTTAGCAGACCATGTATTTGCAGCGTTAATTGGTAAGTCTTTTAATCTCTTGTTGTTACGAAGAATGGAAGGTCAGCTCACAGCTGACAAGTGAGATCTGTGCAGTGAACTTATTGATTGTTAGGGAGAGTCTACTTATGTTTCTTGTGTTCCAACCTCCATGAATTGATTGTTCGTTTCTTTTATCTAATGTTATTTATTCTTTGACTCTTTGTTTTTTGATTCGCAAGGAGGGTATTAGCACGGTTGGGATGAGTGAACGGGGTCAGATTTTTAGCAGTTCAAGCACAGAATATGAAACACTTCTATGTTGTAAGCAGGTAGCTCCTCCTACTATTTTATGAAATCATGCATTTCATTGGCTCCTTATGGTAAACATTGTCTTTGTGCTAGTTGTTTTATGGTGTTTGCTGAAAGGAAGCTGAAAATCTTGCTCATTTGTAATAGTTTTGGTACCTTTAATCTATACGGTTAGGAGGCTCTTTGTGATTCTTGATTGTCAACAAGAAGTATGGTTGAACAAAACTCTGCCAGCAAACGCCCACTTCAAGGCAAGTCTTTTCTCCCTGGCAATATTTTTACTTCTGTTAGAAGGTTCTCTACAATGATTCTGATTAGGTGGGTTACGTGGGTATTTTAAATTCTTAACCTTCTAACAGGATTAAACATCGCGAGTATCTACAAACTTGAATCTTGGCAATATCTTTCTGTTTATATTAATGTGTAGTAATTGTTCTGCAGGTAGAATGCTTTTTATCCCCTTTTGGTTCTGGAATAAATTTCTGGCCACTGATGTAAGATCTTCCCAAGGAAGGTATGATCTCTTCTTTCACTATATCATTCAACAGTTGATGTTTTACATCATCAGGCACAACCAGTTTTCTGCTTAAATATCCCTTTATTTGAGGATAGACATCGTTTCCAGGTCTCAATTCCACACAAGTCCTTTCAAATTCCTCACCGAAATGCTGTTTAAACATATTTCTCAGACTATGAAGCTCGGGAACATCACCACATCTTAAAGCAGCATATATTAAACTTGACACAGCTTCACGAACATCATTTGACAACTCACTGTGCCTAAATTAATATCAATATATAAGCCATTGAAAAAAATCATTATTTGATTAAAGCTTGTTGTTTACTGTTGTTACCTGTTAGACTTGCTCATCTTATCAAGGTTTAAGTAGATGCAGTCACAAAATTGATAAAGTTGGGCATATGCTGAGACGATGAACAGCTCTCTACATAATAGTTCAACCTACAGATTATGCATTTGTGAATATGGGCTTCAAGATATAAATAGAACGAATTACAATGACAGAATATATGTTATGAGCATAAAAATGAATTGAAAGTCTTTTTAGATCATATTACCTTCGACCATGCCTTGTCCTGTAGGCCAATCCCAAGGAGTTCACGAACATCAGATCGCCATAGTCTTATATTGGCCTTTCTCTTGTTCATGTTGGCTATCAAACTACATTTGGCTTGGCTAATCAATCTTTTCCTGCAGCCATATTCATAATAAACCATACAAGGTTAGTTTAAGTTTCCAAGGGTGATAATCATAGTACAGATGCGTATCTTTTGAATAATATATGGATCATTCACGTAGTGCTAAAGATAACTAAATACAAACTAACAAGTAAAAAATTTTGCTGCAGTATGTCTTGGCCTATTGATGCTCGAAGGTCGCAGCAATTAGTGTTACATTGTTTGGTTTTAGTCATTCTCTTTGACCATCTACTGCTAATTTTTCTTCAGTTTTCCTTGTATCCTTCAGTCAAAGTTGTTTGGTTTTAGAAGAATTTGTAAGCAATTAGTGTACATTATTTGGTTTTAGTCATTCTCAATTAGTGTACATTGTGTCGGGGCTTTTGACGATGGCTGTTCAGGATCTGAAACTCATCATGTCACCAGAAAACATGTCAAGAATTGAGAATGTTTATGCAGGTCATCATGAGCAGTCCGTGGATGACTCCACATTATCTGTTATGCTTGGCAATATTCACGACAATGAAACACGCAGAGTACTTGTTCACGTTCTACCTCCCGAAAGTAAAGTTAATGGCCTGCAAGTTCTCAAAGTTGCTTACAAATACAGGTCAGATCAACTTTCGAAATCATCTATATACAACCTAATAATATGTGATTCAACAGTTCTTATTTTTATATTGGTTGTTTTCCTGGTGCTCATTTTTTGTGAAATTATAGGAAACCGAAAACTGAATCAGCAGCGGCTAAGAAGGAGAGGAAGGATAGAGACTTGAAGAAGCCTAAAGATTCGAGCAAGCCTAAGCGCCACACCATTGCCTTCTTTGTTTTCATGTAAATATATACATTTAAGTTATTCATGTGTTTGTGGGGGTGTTAATTGTTGTATTGTTTTTTGAACCGGAACATGTATTAATAGAGTTATGTTTCTGTTCAGATAATTATGGTTTTGATTATATTGGTTAGGTTCTAGTAGTGTATAAACTTTGATTTTTGTTGTAAATAAAAGTGTTGTTTCATTTATCATTCATTGTTATCATTGTCTATAAAAATTGTATAAACCATTGTCTATAAGTAAACATAACATCCTAGAAAACTAAACCATTGTGTGGACAAAAACTACAACAACGTTTTGCAACCAAGATTGGCTAAAAACACTTGTGCATTTTGTTTATAACAACACTTTTGAAACAACAAAACATTGTACAAAAACAATTCAGACAACGATTGTATCACATGTATGTGTTGTGCACATTCGAATCTAACAACACTTTCGAAGCTACAAAAGAGTTGTGCACGTTCGAATCTAACAACACTTTTGAAGCTACAAAACATTGTACAAAAAACATGAAGACAACGAATTCTATCACATGTGAATGTTGTGTAAATGTTGGCTTTGCGTGCCTCTAATTCACCAAAACAGTTGTGCACATTAAAATCTAACAACATTCATAATAAACAAAAATGTTGTAATATCACCATTTCTACAACGCTTTATACCATAACCGTTGTGGTTTCTGGGTGTGCTACAACGATTTTGGAGCCTGGTGTGTTGTTGTTCTGGATATCAGACAACGATTTGTGTACCGTTGTGTGATGTTGGTAAGAGACACCTGCTCGATAGACAACGCTATTCCAGGGCATCAGACAACGGGCAATAACCATTGTATATTTCAGTTTTCCTTGTAGTGAATAGAATTAAAAATATTATTCTTTTCTTCCCTTCTAATTGTTTACACTTTTTAAGTGGTGTTTGACACACATTTTAAGTTGCATTTTAAGGATGGATCTATAATTTATTTTTAAAATTTTCTTTTCTTGTATAAAAATCTGTACTATTATATAAATTCCGGAACATTAAAAGTTTTGGTACCTATTTTTTGGTACCAGTTTTTTGGTACTTCGTGAATTTACTTATTTACCCTTTATTAAAAAGAAAAATAAAAATATGATATTTATACTTTTTAAACATCTATAATAAATAATAACATAATATAATTAATGGTAAGTAGTCGCGCCTTTTTTCACATTTACTTTTAATTGAAGATATTACCTTTTATAAACACCTAAAAACATCAATATATCTTCCAATCATTAATATTTTATTTCAAATTAAAACATGTTACCTTTTTAATTTAAAACTAATCTTAATTAATATTTTCTTTCGAATTAAAACACGTTACCTTTTTAATTTTTAAATTTTTTTTTGAAAAACTTTTTAATTTAGAACTAATTTTACAATCATTAATATATACCCGAAAATATCACACCATATTTTTCAATTGTTAATAAAATATATTAAAAATTTGCATACATTGTTTATAATAAGAAAACGTTAGTATAATCCGTAAACATGAGTATATTAAAATTATATAAAATTAAATTAATTAATCTATACTATTATATAAATTCCGAAACATTAAAAGTTTTGGTACCTGTTTTTTGGTACTAAGTGAATTTACTTATTTACCCTTCATTATAAAAAAAACTATATATGATATCTATACTATTAAAACTTCTAAAATAAATAATAACATAATATAAATTAATGGTAAGTAGTCAACCTGTTTTTTGGTACTAAGTGAATTTACTTATTTACCCTTCATTATAAAAAAATATATATATGATATCTATACTATTAAAACTTCTAAAATAAATAATAACATAATATAAATTAATGGTAAGAAGTCAACTGCCTTTTTTCGCATTTACTTTTAATTGAAGATATTACCTTTTATTAACTCCTAAAAACATCAATCGTATCATATCTTCCAATCATTAATATTTTCTTCCAAACTAAAACACGTTACCCTTTTAATTTAAAACTAATCTTATAATCATTAATATATTAAAAGTCTGACTTCGAGTGGGTTTTTGATGGTTTTGATTACATATATGAATAGATTGGTTTTTGATGGTTTTGATTACATATATGCATAGATTGGTGCATATAAAGATGTTGTGTATATGTATAGATTAATATAATATCATATTTTTCAATTATTAATAAATATATTAAAAATATGTATACGCTGTTTATAATAAGAAACATTAGCCGAAACATTAAAAATTTTGAAACTTATTTTTTGGTATATGTTTCTTAGTATATCGTTAATTTACTTATTTAACCTTTATTATAAAGAAAAATATATACAATATCTGTACTATTAAAACACTTAAAATAAATAATAACATAATATAATTATGGTAATTAGTCGATTGTGTTTTTCAGATTTACTTTTATTTGAAGATATTATCTTTTATAAACACCTAAAAACATCAATCATATCATATCTTCCAATCATATCATATCTAGCAATAATTAATATATACCAAAAAATTTCACATCATATCTTCTAATCATTAACAAAATATAATAAAAATCTGTATACTACGAATAATGACCATTAGATTTTTAGTAAAAAATCAAAATCGTTAGATCTAATGATTAAATATATCAATATATTCTTAATGTCTGCTAGTATTTCATTTTAAAAATTACTGCTTTTACCCTTCATTTTTTTAATCTTCTTTATTTCTTTGATGCCCTTTTTTGTCATTACACAGAAAAATTACAGCTTTTATCCTTTATGTTTTTAATCTTCTTTATTTCTTTGATGTCTCTTTTTGTCATTACACAATATTTGGAGCGACCCAATTTAGATTGGATCGACCCAAATCTCATTTATTAATCAATTTCCTTTTTCTGGTTAAACATATTACCTTTTCTATATTTCAATAACTAAATAATTTACTTCTTAGGTAAAATACAATATCTTTTACATTTTACCTAACTAAAATTTCTCTATTTTTAAAAACTACGATCAATTTTGTATAATAAAATAACATAATTATATTATAATTAGTATTAAATAATTAATTACCTTTTTGAGCCAAAATACGTTACCTTTTCTCTTTTCTCCAACTAAAATCTCTCTTTTTCCAATTGTATCATGGACGGTTACCTTTTTCAAACACGTTACCTTTTTTCCCTTCTCTTACGAAAATCTCTCTTTTTCCAATTATATCACGGGCGATTCTATTTAATAAAAATAAAATAATAATATTATAGTACTAATAATTAACTGATTACCTTTTCAACTAAAACGTATCATCTTTTATATTTTTTCTAATTAAATTCCCTTTTTTTCTAGAAATTTCAGGGGCAACATTAATTTCTCATTTTCTAAAAACTATGAGCAATTTTATTTATTAAAATAACATATTTAAATTATAATTACTATAAACTAATCAATTACCTTTTTCACATAAATTATGTCATCTTTTTAATTTTCACGTTACCTTTCTATTTTTTAAAACTAAAATCTATCTTTTTTCTGATTTTATCACGGGCGGTTCGGTTTAATACAATAAACTAATAATATTATAATATTCATAATTAACCGATTGCATTTTTTATCTAAAATGTATCAATTTCTATTTAATGAAATAAAATAATAATTATATAAAAACTAATAATTAGCCGATTACCCTTTTCAAGTAAAACCTATAATTTTTTCTATATTTTCTAATTAAAATCCCTCATTTTCTAAAAATATCACGGATAACATTTATATAATTATTATCAAATCTCATATAAAAATTTAAGTCTCCCAACTTCATATTTTAAAAAAATTAACTTAAATTAATGAAAATATCATATAATATTAAAAAAAATTCGTGCATCGCACGGGTTTTAAGCTTGTATAATAAAAATTCGTATACAACGAATAATATCCGTTAGATTTTTAGTTAAAAATTAGAACTGCTATATACTTATATAAAGGAGAAACGAGGGGAGGTAAAGTGGCGCCGGTCAAATAGCTCGGTTCTATTTTGTTAAATTTCTCAAATTTTTGAATTAATAATTCAAATGATTTAAAAAAATCTCAATTCCATTTTAAAACTTTACTAATAGAGGAAACTAAATATATAGTTTCATTATTTTTTACCTATAAAATCTTTACTAATGAAGTAAAGTAAATATCTAAATTGCATTTTAAATTTTTACTAATCGAGGAAACTAAATATACAATTTCAATATCCTTACCTTTAAAATTTCATTTTAAAACATTGAAAGTTTGGTCGGTCGGTTAGTTGGTTAGTCGGTCGGTCGGTACCTATTGTTTTTACTTAATTACTCTTACTTAATTATATATAAAATTTCTCCTAATAATTTATCAATTTATGTTTTCAAGTAAAACATATTAAAATAATCAATTTCCTTCTAAAACATGTTACATTTTCTATTTTCTTTAGCTAAAATCTCTTTTTTCCAATTAAATGACACCCTTACTTAATTATAAATAAACAATTTCCCAATAACTAATCAATTTTCTTTTTCAAGTAAAACATATTAAAATATTCAATTTTTTTTAAAAAAAATGTTACCTTTTCTATTTCCTTTAGCTAAAATCTATAGTTTTCCAATTATATGGCGCCGGTCGGTTGGTTGGTTGGTTGGTCGGTACCTATTGTTTTTACTTAATTACCCTTACTTAAATATAAATAAAATTTATCCTAATAACTAATCAATTTCTGTTTTCAAGTAAAACATATTAAAATAATCAATTTCTCTAAATTGCATTTTAAATTTTTACTAATCGAGAAAACTAAATATACAACTCAATTGCATTTTAAATTTTATTAATGGTGGAAATTAAATATCACTAACAAAATATAATAAAAATTCGTATACAACGAATAATATCCGTTAGATTTTTAGTTAAAAATTAAAACTATTATATAAATATATAAAGGAGATCCGAGGGGATCTAAACCTCTACTATTATCCTTCATTTTTTTTATTAATAATATAATTAATGATAATTAGCCGATTGTCTTTTTCAATTAAAAGATGTTTACTTATAATTGATATGATATTACTTTTTATAAATACCTAAAATATCATATCTTCCAATCAATAATTTTTTTCTCTCTAATCAGCATTTGGAGCGATCCAATTGGATCAACCCAAATCTAAACCTCTACTATTATCCTTCATTTTTTTATTAATAATATAATTAATGATAATTAGCTGATTGTCTTTTTCAATTAAAAGATGTTTACTTATAATTGATGATATTACATTTTATAAATACCTAAAATATAATATTTTCCAATCAATAATTTTTTTTCTATTAATTAAAACACGTTGACTTTTAATTTAAAACATAATATTGCAATAATTAATACATACCCAAAAATATGACTTCATATCTTCTAACCACTAACAAAGTATAACAAAAATTCGTATACAACGGATAATATCCGTTAGTTTTTTAGTTAAAAATTAGAACTGTTAGATTCAATGATTAAATATATTACATGATTATATTTATTTACTAATGCATATCCAAAAATATGACATCATATCTTCTAACCACTAACAAAATATAATAAAAATTCGTATACAACGAATAATATCCGTTAGAATTTTATTTAAAATTAGAACTGTTAGATCTAATGATTAAATATGTTACATGATTAAATTTATTTACTAAAATTTCAAGGTTCGAATTCTGTCAACGTTACTATTATCCTTCATTTTCTTAATCTTCTTTATTTCTTTGATGCCCCTTTTTACCATTACACAGCATTTGGAGCGACCCAAATTAGATTGGATCGACCAAAATCTAAACATATACTATTTTTTGTCATTACACAACATTTGGAGTAACCCAATTGGATCGACCCAAATCTAAACCTCTACTATAGTATTATCCGTTATTTTTTTTATCTTTCTTTATTTATTTGATTCTCCGTTTTGTCATTACTCAAATCTATCTCTGTCATTTTTCACCTTCAAGTCCAAGCCGCTCAAATCTTCACACTGCTGGATTTTGATGCATGTTTGCACTTTTCAGATTTGAAAGCTGGGTTTTTCACCAAATTAACATCTCAACCCCCTGAAGTAGGGTTAAGGTATGTGTACTAGACCTCTGTATGGGTCATATATGTTTGGTTCCAGTTTTCAGTTTGGCCATAAGAGTTAAGTTTTTATTGATTTCACAATATTAAAAATTAGACAGGATAATATTTGTTTGGTTTTGATTTTGGTTTGGAATTTAAGAATTAAAGTTTTAATGAATTACCCGATGTTATAATAATATACAGGACACCAGAAAGGTACCTTTAAAATATTTGCTTGGCCTTTCAATTTTTTATTTTTCATGTCGTAATAACAAAGGTAGTTGGAAAGATTACCAGTTAATAACATTGAAACAGTACGGACCATGTTATTTGTAAATAATCTTGGGACTCAGTTTGATACTTATAGACATTATTTTGTTTTCAAGCAAGTTTATGTTCTTTATGGATTTGTTCAACTTAATGTTCATGGGGTAGACATGCTACGTACCAGAAGGTCTTATGAAATAGCATACTTTTTATCGGATGTCTCCGAAGGGAATACAGAATAGCATACTTAGAAGCTCAGACCCACGTCACAAGCCTCACCCTCTGGGTCAGGTAACATTGCTCTTATTTATGCTCTAAATATCTTCTTTACTCGCGTTCAATTTCACTTCATATATGATCTCATATGTAGCACTTTCACTTGAGCTCCATATTAAAATATAAAAGCACTAACTTTTCCCTTTTTCAGTTTAGTTGGCTTTTTGAGAGAGAATAGGTAATGAAAAATGTGATTGTTATAATTCGTAATCATACATTATTTGAAGATAAAAGTGAATAAGTGAGCTTCTTGCGGAGACCTGTGTTTTTGGTAAACAGTATTATCCTTCATTTTTTTAATCATCTTTATTTATTTAATGCCCCTTTTTGTCATTACACAGTATTTGGAGCAACCCAATTTAGATTGGAACAAAAAATTCTAATATGATATTGTACTTATTTTCAGTAATGTTGTAGTACTACGATTGTACCTCCAGCCTTTCTCTTCTCCTCCAACTACATAATTTTAAATATTGAAAACAAAATACAATACAAGAAGAAGTTTGCATTTATAAATATAGATTACAAGCAGAGAGAGATGTTTAGTTACAGATAGACTACATAGCAACAACATAAGTGATAAAAAGAAAGATGTTAGTTATAGATAGACTACATAGCAGCAACATAAGTGATAAAAAGAAAGATGGTCCACATGATGATCAAGCTAATGAAGTATTGAAGTAATTAACAAGCCTGAACCACATAAGCAACTTCCATTTTATAGGCATTGTTTATCATAACGTGGGTAATGGGTTTATGTATTCCAATTAATTTTATTTTTGGTTACCCCTCTAAGTTGATCACAAAAAAATTAAAAACCCATCAAAATATGTAGTTTAAAAATATATTCAAATTCAAATTATGATATTCATTTCAATAAGAACATACTTTTAATATAATAAAGTCACCCATGGTGAAAGACCTTAATTTGAACATAAACAATAAATCTACTAGAATATTTATCTGATATTTTGGCTTGCTTATTTAATTGTATAATTTACTTATTTTTAATTAAAGAATCTATATTAATAATATATATACACTGTTTTTTCATACATGAATTTACTAATACAGTTTAATGGTCACGCTCTGGTGAGAATGAGAACAGTGAGAACACACATATTCACTACATTTCAAGCTATTTTAAAGGGCCCCGCTAGGGGCATCTTCACCAAAAAAAAGTCATATAATTCTACCCTCTATCCATTCATAAAAAAATTAACAAAAAAAATTTAAAATGAGAACAGTGAGAACACACATATTCGCTACATTTCAAACTATTTTAAAGGGCCCCGCTAGGGGCATCTTCACACAAAAGTCTTATAATTCTACCCTCTACCCATTCATAAAAATTTTTTTTAAAAAAATTTAAAAATTGCTTGAAATGTGATCTCATTGTTCTCCAACATTTACACATGATATTAACTATGAGGTCTCATAGTTAATATAACATGTTCTTGATATTATATGAGGTTTAATGTTTTGGAGCCATTTAATGTTTTGGAGTCATTGGGGGTGAAGGAATTATTATTTCCGCATTTGAATAATGAAGACAATTTATTATTGTTTTCAATTAGAGAACAATATTTGTAAAAATATTTATTATTTTTATTGCAGATTTTGATGGATTAAATAAATTTTCAACATTGTTAAAATAGAATTGTATGCTACTTTTTTATATAAATTTTAGCATATCATTATTTTATTAAATACTTATATAATTGTATATAATATCTTGCTAAGAATTGATTATTTATATAATTGCATACAATATCTTTTTAAGAAATCAATCAAATTTGTTAAATTTTTGGTATTGTCAATTTAAATTAAATAAGATGTTTTAAGAAATCAATCAAATTTTTTAAATTTTTGGTATTATCATTTTAAATTAAATAAGAAGCCGTGTACGAAGTACGGGCAAAATGCTAGTTATATTCAAGGTTCGAATCCTATCAACTACATATTTATTTTAAAATTTTATAATATAAGTTTTAAACCATGCATATCATTAATTAAATTTATATTAAATTATTAATATTAAAATTAAAATAAAATTTTATAAATAATGATTATATAAAAATATATTTATAACATAAAATAAAATTTGTTACATATCAAAAAAAATCTGTGCATCGCACGGGTTATAAGCTAGTAATTATATAATACCCGAAAGATTAAAAATGTTGGTAACTATGTTTTGGTATATGTTTTTTGGTATTTCATGAATGTACTTATTTACCCTTCAATATAAAGAAAAATATATATGATATCAATACTATTAAAACACCCAAAAAAAATTAATAACATAATATAATTAAAGGTAATTAGTCGATTGTCTATTTTACATTTACTTTTAGTTGAAGATATTACCTTTTATAAACACCTAATAATCTCAATCATATCCTATTTTCCAATCAATTCATATCTAGCAGTAATTAATATATACCCAAAAATATCACACCATATCATATAATCAGTAACAAAATATAATGAAAATTCGTATTATGAATAATGACCATTAAATTTTTTAGTAATAAATCAGAATCATAAAATCTAATTATTAAATATATTATGTGATTGAATTAATTTACTAAATTCAAGTTTCAAATTTTATCAACGACACATTTATTTTAAAATTTTATAATATAAGTTTCAAACCACGCATATCATTAATTAAATTTATATTAAATTATTAATATTAAAATTATAATAAATTATTTTAAATAATGATTATATAAAAATATAATTATAACATAAAATAAAATTTATTACATATCAACAAAAATAATCCCTCCATTGTAACTAGTACAAACCAACGGTAAAAAGATTATTTAGAAGTAGAAGATAAAACAGAATAGCGGTTAAAGCTTATTTTTTAGAAGTAGAAGATAAAATAGAATAGGTATCCTAAGGCATAAAGTCTACTTATTAAAAAAAAGTTAAAAAATTATTCAATTTTTTTTTCTTATCTTTCACATAATTTTTGTATTGGTACTAATTTTAAATAAAAAAGGAAAAAAAATTAACACTAATGGCGGTTGAGTTAATATATATTCACCATTTTCCGAGTTAACCTAGAGAGACTTCACCGCCAGTAAATTAAAAACACAAGTTCTTACAATTTACTAATGTCCGGCGTGTTGAGAAGTCGGTTGCATGGACTGATCCTGCGAGGAGGGGCCTTAGTTTCGAATCCGACAAGCACATATTTATCAAGAATAGATCAGCGCCATGCACTCTCGTCTTTTTTGCAGGTCTCTCAATTTCGAGAATATTCTACATGTAAATCCAATGAACTCAAGGAGGAAGCAAAAGGAATATCGAACTCTTTTCGAATGGAGCAAAAGCGGAAACGACATGTGAGGAAGCAAATCACTAAGGGAGATATTATTGATTTGCAGGACCTTCTCTTTACCGAAAACAGGGATTACCTCGTCAGATATAAAGATAACCAAAAGGTAGATATATATGAAATATTTTACTTGTTTGTTTTCATGGAAGAATGTCAATCTCGTGTTTTTTATGTTTATTAGTTTGTGCATCGAATGTGTTTATTTGCTAAAACGTTAATATTCTAGCTAGAAATTGTCCACCTATTTTAATTTTAACGTTTGAAGTGGCAATTTAACGAGATGTAACAAGTAAACAACCTAGGAGAAAGTATCTAAGTATTCATAGCAAAAAAAGGTAACAAGTCATTAGCTAAACCTACAGATCTTCGAGTGAAGTGGTAATGTAACGAGATAAGAGTAAGCGAAAAGCCTAGCAGATAGAAAGTATCCACACAAGTGTATGAGCATTTGTAGATAGGGAAGCTACTGTAAGTTGTTAGCTCCTTAATTATCTGTATTATGCTAATCACCAAGTGTGTTTGTGTGTGGTATGTCTATATATAAGTATAGGAGTAGTTGTCTACGTACCTATCGATAAAATTGAAAGCATATGGTTTTTTTGTCAAAAAGGTTACTTGTTCTAATCACTTGGTCTTAATGAATTGAAGTCACTTTTGAAAAAGAAAATCATACCTAAACCTTTGCATTACTAAAATCTCCGCTGAATATAAATACTACCAGCTCCAAAATGCAAAAATGAGATTCTGTCAGTGGACCAAGTTATAAGGCGAGGCCATCTAACAGCTTCAATAGCTGATCATATATGTACTACATGTTTTGTAGGTTAAAGCTGAGCATTTGGCCGGAAAGGTTATTGTTTTATACTTCTCGCTGCTGGCTGATCCTTTTTTTACGGAATCCTATGTAGACTATGTAGACTATATGGAGGATCAATATAGTGAGTTATACCCTGGCAATGGTTTCGAGATCATTTTTGTTGCTGCTAAATATGTTGGTCAGAAACATTTTCTTCGCAGCTACTCTCAAAAGCAATTTGAAAAAATGTTTTCTCTTATGCCATGGACTGCCATCCCATTCTCAGACATACCATCCAGTAAAAGTTTGCTTAGAAGAGGTTTCCCCAACTTAGATAGTCATTTTCCTAAATTCTTAATTGTTGATTCAACGGGCCTGGTTTTGCAATCCCATGACCATGCTTACGATACTCTTGAACGTTATGGATTCTCAGGGTATCCTTTTAGTGATGAAAGGATATTCGAACTGAGATCGGAATATGAAGATATAATTGCTAAGCCTTCCTTGCACACTCTTCTGGCCTCCCCTCAACGTGATTATGTGATCTCAAACAAAGCAGACAAGGTAAATTTTTTTATATTTTGACAGGTAGCATGATTTTCGAAATTATTGCAACCTAATCATCAATATATATTCTAAAAATTTGATGTAATCGATTTTTCTGCACGCCATCAGTTTCCAAAAATACTTTCCAAATCTGAACTTTTAATTTCCGTTTAGTACTACTGGTAGTCTAGTACTCTCGTTAACATGGGAGCGGGGGACAATTATTCAGATACCTTTTTTTTTGCACATTATTGTTCTAAATTTTTAAAAATTTGAAAATTATATCTTAAAGAGATTAGATTATATTTTCTTACAATATATATTTTCAATTATAGTAGACTATATGTGTTTTTTGGTCAAAATTTAATCAATTTGACCACAAGCAATCAAGAGAAAAATTTTAGGATGGAGGAAGTAATACACACACAACTACACGAGTCTCATGTATCAGATATTCCTTAATAATTTATCCAAGATATTCTTTTTATAACTATTAACTCCATTCAGGTACCTATTCATACTCTGGAAAATAAGGTGGTAGCCTTGTATTTTTGCACTGGCAACAATTATTATTATGAGGAGTACTCACATCTTAAGATGGTTTATGAAGAATCCAAAAAGAATAAGAAAAATTTTGAGGTTGTGCTCATCTGGGATTCTACAGAGGGTAAAGAATCATTTGGGAAACATTTAAGAATATGCCTTGGTTGGCACTTCCTTATAATGACCCGAATAATAAGATGTTGGCGCGGATTTTTGAGCACCATTGCTCATCTCTTGTGATTTTTGGACCTCATGGCAAATATATTAATCCCAATGGTGATAGAATCGTGGAGAATTTCGGTATTTGAGCATATCCATTCACCTGTGCAGCTGCTGTGAAATTCGAGATTGAGAAAACAAAGAATATGACATTGGAGATGCTATTGGACCGAAACACAGTGCTTACAGGAAAAGATGGGTACGAGGTAAGTTATATTAACATATTGGTACTCACTCTGTCTCAAAATACTTTTCCTGTTTACTTTTGACACGTTTGCCAACGCACATTTTTAATCGTTTATATTTTTAATTTTATATTATTATTAATTATAAAAACTTCACTGTATTAAAGTACTAACAAATACGAATTTAACAAGATTGCTCATGACTATATTTGGTTTTATAAATTACGTATAAATTAGTAGTCAATCGCTTACGAAAATAGTGTTCAAAGTCAAAATAAGCAAAGCTTTTTGATACGGAGGGAGTACCTGTTTAAAATATCTCAGTTCTCTATAGTATATGATGGATCTCTAATTTAAAACAAAAAGAGTAGAATGTAAGTTGCAATGCATTTAATCCTTGTTTGTCAACTTCGATTTTGCAGATTCCTTTCTCTCAGCTTTCTGGGAAAAGAGTCATAGTAATTTTTGAGATGGATTACTCTCTTTTTGGGGGAATTGAATTCCTAGAGATGTTGAAAGAGATGTATCTTCTGTGGAAAGGTACATGTTATGAGTTTGAAGTTATCCATTCAGTTCACAGACAAACGGAGTCATCTCGAGCTCTTGGAGGTTTGCCGTGGATAGTAACGGATGCAAGTGAGCTGTTGTTACCAGTCGATTTCTTTTCCTTCTCTTCGTGTCGTTTTCACTTATTTTATTCATTTGTTTTCTTTGATCGAGATGGAAAACTGATTAGAAAAACGATACGTCCTATGGAAGGATTTAAAACTTTAGAATTCCCTTTTTGTGGCGATGGTTTAGAAAAGGATGCTTGGGAACAATTAAGTAGATTCATTCCAGGGGTGCATCGGAGTTCACTGGACAAGATGAATGTTCCCGAAAGTTCAAGAGATTATGAAAGAAACACCAAACCTTAGATGTAACCTTTTTGGCATTGTACTTATAGTTTGTTTTCTTCCATGTTATTGTCAAACAATTAGTTTTCTATTACAAAAAAAAACTTTTTCTTCCAAAGTTATGTATTTTTATATCCTGGCAATGGTTTCGAGATCCTTTTTGTCGCTGCTAAAAATGTTGGTCACAAACATGTTTTTCACAGAGACTCTCGAATACAATTTGAGAAAAAATATTTCTCCAATGCCATGGGTTGCCATCCCATTCTCAGATATACCATCCAGTAAAAGTTTACTTCAAAGAGGTTTCCCTATATTATATTGTCCTTGTCCTAGTTTCAAAATATTTGTTGATTCGAGGGACATGGTTTTGCAATGTGATTACTACGCAACGACATTCTTGGACTGGATAAAAGGATCCACAGGGTATCTTTCTAGTTATGGTAGGATATTAAAATCTATATTAGAAGATGATGATTCAATCGCTAAGCTCTGCATGCATACTCTTCTGGCCTCCCCTCGACGTGATTCAAACATGATTTAAAGGAGACAAGGTAAACTTTTTTAAACTTCGATTGGGAGCATGATTACTGATATTGCTGTAACTAAACCGTCATGCAGTATTAAATTCTATAATTTTGATTTAGTTAACAAAATAATAAAATTTTTCATTTTTGTCTCTGCACACCATTAGTTTCCTAAACTACTTTCCAAATCTCAATTCTTCCCTGGTAAGAATTCCCTGGCACACATGGTTGCAAAATTTTCATCATCAACAGCAATCGTGAAGATAAGAACTTGCCACAGCTTTGGACCATCGGGGTGAAATCACCACCCTTACAAGGAGTCACACACAGCAGGGTACACTTGCAGGCTCCAGAGTCCTCTGAGGCACAAATCTATTGTGCATCCTGATGCACTTGACGACACACTTCTCACTGTGGTACGTGCACTATTTCCGTTTGAAGGAGGGATATACTTATCTGAATTTGCCGAGACCTTTAAAGCAAAGTTTTTCAGAAGGGTGGCTACCTACGTGGCTGACTGGAAAGACAAACAAAACATGGTCATGTAAACGCTTAATGAACTGCTTTTAGCAAATCATAAGACTTAGCTAGTGAACTAGATGAGAATTTTTACTAAAATTATCACATATTGTCACGAATTTAGAAAAAGATCTATGGATTTTTTGTTTCATAAATGAGTAGAATTTTTAACATAAATACTGGAGGAACAAAGAGTAACTGCTTGTAGTTATCAGTACTCACAATAGTACATAAATTGACCCTACAAAACATCAGGATGTTCTAAGCATTATAGAGTTAAGAATATCGGCTTGCTTGATGATCAAGAATTCTTTAAAGAAAAATTACATATATTTAGAAATTAAACCATTAAACCAAATAACAAAAGCATAGGGCCAAGACATTGTGTAATGCCTAATTGATTAAAAAAATTATTACCAATTCGGATTACAGCCATTTATTACAGATCAATTGTGTACTCGATTCATGCAAGTTTCTCATAATTTTTAAAAAAAAACAACATAAGATAAATATTTAAATTACTGATGAACATAATTCATTAAAGTTTATGGATCTAGAGTGCAACTTCTAAGATACCACTTTTCAGACTACTGGGTAATTCCAGCCTTTTCATCCTTCCACCTTGCCAGATCCATATCTTTGGATTTACCCTTTAAATATACCTGCTAGGAAGTGAAGCAATCATAAGCTAACATTAAAATCAATTTATACCATGTTCATAAAATCAGCCGAAGTTGCTTACATTTATAATTATGGTAGAACCCCTCTTCTCTACACATAGTGATGAAAGTCTCGGTCCCAAATGGTGACCGGTATTAATATATAAACCCCTCTTACGTGATAACCTCTCTAATGTAATAATTCTTTCTTATCCCAAGAATATTAATTTAGACTTTATTGTATTAATACTAAGGACCAAAAAAGAAATTGTATTTTAAAATTCTGGGCAGTCTAATTAACAAGCTGACCTGAGTGGGTAGTCATTGAAGGACTTGAGATCATCAAACTATATGTATAACTGCAGTATTGGAACCATTCCTTGAACACTAACCAAACTAGGTGTATAACTAAAGCAATGGTTGAAGTCATGTTCCTTCCCATCAAGAATCGTAGTTTGTTTTGTTTTAGGATCATAGAAATTAGAACCCTCACCAAAATATTTTTGAGCAATCAAGATTTCACCCCCATTCTTAAAACACTGCGACAACCGCCTTTCAAGAGAAAGATCTATGGGTCCGATAGTGTACATCTTACTCCAAACACCGCTTTGAGTTTCTTCATCCAAAGAATAGATAACCACAAAACTATCTTTACGGTCTCTTTTATATGCCATCCCAAAAAGAGATTCGTTGATATTAACAATATTGAATTTTTTACCATAAATATCTAAGTCTGGCAACAACCTAAACTCATTATTTTCAGGCAGAAACTTGAACACAGAAGCAGTCCATTAGGACTGCTTCATTAGTAAACTTGACAATAGTAGAGGGAGGCCTAGTAAATACACTTGTAGAACTACATCCATTAGGGAACAAAGAATCAGGCATGAGCAGTTGATCAGTCCAAGTATCAGAACTAGTTGAGTAAATCAGGAGTTGCCTAGGAGAAGATATTAAAGTATCTTGGCACACTAACACCACTTTAAAATCGTTTCTCTTATGATCCCAACTAAGTCCTCCAACAAGGTGTCGACAATTCATAGGCTGCCAAGATGGCAAAAAAAACAGCTTATCAATTGACCAGTGGCCGGGTTCCACAAACGAAACATTCCTACGTTGTAAAACATACAAACTAAACCATTAATGGAACCAAGAAAGAAGCAATGAGATGACGGAACTAGACTAGGGATGGGCATTCACCCCGGCCCGCCCGATCCCGATCCGTTCCCCGCACCGAACGGGACGGGGAATCGGGGATTTTTTCGGGGACGGGCCGGGGAGCGGGGACCATTTTCAAAAAAAAGCGGGGAGCGGGCCGGGGACGGGATTCTAGGTCTCCCCGGCCCGATCCCCGAACCCCGCTCCGATTCTCAATCCCCGACTCGATTTCACCATATTAAAATATATATAACTATATATATTATTAATCATATATTAATATATACGAATTTCCAATACTTTATATTGGAAACAAAATGATATTTTAATCTTATATGTTTGTCTTTCTAGTAGTTAAATAACTTCATTTCCATGTTATTTATAATTGTTTATTTAAGTAATATTTTTTTATCTTAACATGTAATCTAGTTATAGTTGCTAATTTCGCTATATATCACAAGAAAAAATTATTTCAAACTATAGTTAATGTTTAATATTATTTAAATATTATTTTTTGTTTAAAATGAAATTCCCCGATTCCCCGCGGGGATCCCCGTTACCCGTTCGGGCCGGGGACGGGGAATAAAAAATAATCCCCGACGGGGATCGGGCCGGGGACGGGGATTGGGTTTGAATTCGGGGATGGGGGCGGGGATAGCACTCCCCGGCCCCGAAGTGCCCCGATGCCCATCCCTAAACTAGACGGACTTTTTTAATTGTACTCGTGTGGGAAATAATGTGTGTTAATCCGCCTGTCTCAGATATAATAAGATCATCGTCGTCCTTGCATTGGTAAGAATGTAGGCGAGCAAGATGAGAGTTTACGAATTTAGAGCTTTTAAATAAAGAATTCCAGGATTTACAAACCAAGTTGAATCTTAGTATATATTTTGCTGGCAATCGAGTCAGTATCTCGAAGTGGATTATATCATCCGGCAGCACACTCATTCTTTTACGTTTTTTCGATAATCCTTTTTGCAGTTGGTCCGATGATGCTGCTGTTGCTGCTCGTCCATTCTTGTGGCTGGTGGTGGCTTTAGATCTTGCATGAAAACATATAACTGGTGATGGCTTTATATCTGTTGATGTTTCCATGAAATCAATTTAAAGAACAAATTTAAGATTCCAATCGATCTATCACCTCAAGGAACTCAAAATACAAAGTTTTTAAGATTTCAAACCACAACCTCCCAAATCTATATATTGTAATGAATTTGAATTCAAATAAGCAAATCCTAATTCGAGACCATCTCTAATTATTATTATACTAGCTTATAGCTAGCTTCTTTTAAAATTTATTTATTTAATAATTTAATTTTGTATGTTTTATTTTCAAATTTGTTATTTTAAGTAGGGCTTTTTTCATAAATAAATAGGAAAAAGTAAATTTTTGCAAATTTACTATCTTTAAGAATTGCTATTTGCAATATTACCAACCTAAGTTTCAAAATTGCAAAAATACTAGGTCTCCCCTCCTCCCTCACTTTCTCTCTCCTCCTGTCCAGGAAATCAGCCGACTTGTGTCCCTTTTTTTTTTTTTTTTTTTTTTTTTTTTTTTTTTTTTAAAGATGGGTGCTATTTTGGGTTGGATGGCCCCGCAGGGGAAATATTCAACTTAATGCAACCACATTCAACTAAATGCAACTAAATTTCTGATTTCAAGTTCCATTGTTCAATTGTCATTTTCGACCTCTTTTTTGAACTCTAATATATATATATATATATATATATATATATATATATATATATTAGAGTTCAAAAAAGAGGTCGAAAATGACAATTGAAAAAAGGAACTTGAAATCAGCAACTGAATGCAACCACATTCAACCACATTCAACCACATCAACTGCAACAGACTTCAAAACCATTTTTTTTAAATGTGGGATGATTTTGGGTTGCATGGCCCCGCAGGGGCATATTCAACTTAATGCAACCACATTCAACTAAATGCAACTAAATTTCTGATTTCCAGTTCCATTGTTCAATTGTCATTTTCGACCTCTTTTTTCAACTCTAATATATATATATATATATATATATATATATATATATATATATATATATATATATATATTAGAGTCCAAAAAAGAGGTCGAAAATGACAACTGACAAATGGAACTTGAAATCAGTAACTGAATTCAGTTGAATATGCTCCTGCTGGGCCTTGCAACCCAAAACCACCAAAATTAAGGTGGTCTGCTTTTGGCTTCCAAGGCCCCGCAGGGGCATATTCAACTAAATTTTAATGTGGTTGCATTTGGTTGAATATTGCCCCTGGCGGGGCCTTGCAACCCAAATCCACCAAAATCACCCACCTTTAAAAAAGTTGAATGTGGTTGCATTTGGTTGAATATTGCCCCTGGCGGGGCCTTGCAACCCAAATCCACCAAAATCACCCACCTTTAAAAAAGTTGAATGTGGTTGCATTTGGTTGAATATTGCCCCTGGCGGGGCCTTGCAACCCAAATCCACCAAAATCACCCACCTTTAAAAAAGTTGAATGTGGTTGCATTTGGTTGAATATTGCCCCTGGCGGGGCCTTGCAACCCAAATCCACCAAAATCTTAAAAAGTTGAATGTGGTTGCATTTAGTTGAATGTGGTTAATGTGGTTGCATTAAGTTGAATATGCCCCTGCGGGGCCATGCAACCCAAAATCATCCCACATTTAAAAAAAAAAAATGGTTTTGAAGTCTGTTGCAGTTGATGTGGTTGAATGTGGTTGAATGTGGTTGCATTCAGTTGCTGATTTCAAGTTCCATTTTTCAGTTGTCATTTTCGACCTCTTTTTTGAACTCTAATATATATATATATATATATATATATATATATATATATATATATATATATATTAGAGTTCAAAAAAGAGGTCGAAAATGACAATTGAACAATGGAACTTGAAATCAGAAATTTAGTTGCATTTAGTTGAATGTGGTTGAATGTAGTTGCATATTGCCCCTGGCGGGGCCATGAAACCTAAATAGCATCCCGTCTTAAAAAAAAAAAAAAAAAAAAAAAAAAAAAAAAAAAAGAAAAAAAGGACACAGCCCTGGAGATGAGTGACGTGGAATGAGAGGGAAAGGGGGGAGGGAAAGTGACGTGGGAGGAAGGAAGGGAGGGAGGGAGGGAAAGGGGGACCTAGTATTTTTGCAATTTTTAAACTTAGTTTGGTAAAATTGCAATGAATTGAAGAATATGGTATTTTTGCAAATATGAATTTTAAATCTAGTATTTTTGGTGAATTCCCTTTTAAGTATTTGATTGTTAGTACAACTATCTTCAAATAATAAGAAGGTTATTTTGATAATCAAAACAAAATATAAGCATATTTCCTAAATAGAATAGAATTTTTAATATAAAAAATCGTCAATTTCATCTCTCTTTTGTTTCTTTGTAGTTTTAATTGGAGAAAATTATTAAATCATCACTAATTTAAAGATTATTTTGTTAATTTCACGTAGGCTGTAAAATCATCAAATTTAAGTTTTAAGAATTCAAGATAAAATACATAATAAATTGAACGTGTAAAATATTATATATATATATATATATATATATATATATATATATATATATATATATATATATATATATATATATATATATATATATATAGGGTCTTATTCTAATAGAAACTAACTTAGAATAGAAACTAGAAACTAAATCTAAATTAAATATTTCAATCTAATCTAATGACCAAATTAGGGGTACCCCAATACAAAAAACTTATAAAATTATTGGCTCTATTCAACAAAAAATTAAAAAATAATTTAAAAAAATTAAAAAAAAGTTACTGTTCACGTGATGACATGGCACGTGAACAGTAACTTTTTTTTTAATTATTTATTTAATTTTTTTTATATTTTTGTTGAATAGAGCCAAGAATTTTATAAGTTTTTTGTGAAGGTGCCCCTAGCGGGGCCATTAAAATAAATGAAATATAATTTATTTAGTGTAGGTTTCTAGTTTTTATTCTAAACTTGGTTTCTATTTGAACGCTAGACTATATATATATATATATATATATATATATATATATATATATATATATATATCAATTTCATAACAAAAATTTGATATGTAAACTAATAATTTGATAATCTACGACTCTACGTATACTTTAATTTTTGGGATATTCCAAATGGTACCACTGTACAATTGGCTTTTCCATTTGGTATCATCCAACATTTTTGACTTCCAAGTGGTACCACCGTACTTTTGGCTTCATCCATTTTATATCATTCTGTCAAGCAAACGTTAGTGAGACGTTAGACTATTCTTAATGGTACCACTATACAATTGGTTTTTCCATATGATATCATTCAATATTTTTGACTTCTAAGTGGTACCATTTTCTCTCACTTAGGTCAAATTTTCCTCTGAATTTCACAATTTATCTTTATATTTATACTCTATAATAAGTCATTGATTCTCTCACTAGCACACATTATATATGTATATGTTCATACGAGTTGATTCTATATATTATGTATTAATTTAATATTTTGAACTATTGATCAAAGTTTATTATAATTGGACAATTGGATCCGGGTCTAATGAATGACTTGATTTTTTATCAGAAGTAGTGATAGTTAGAGAATCAATGACTTATTACTGACAAAGCATATAGATAAGTTGTGAAAATTCCAAGAAAAAATTAATTTTAGTGAGAAAAATGGTACCACGTAGAAGTCAAAAATATTGAATGGCATTATGTGGAAAAACCAATTGTATAGTGGTACCATTAAGAATAATCTAACGTCTGATTAACGTTTGCTTGACAAAATCGTATAAAATAGATGAAGCCAAAAGTACAGTGTACCACTTGGAAGTCAAAAATGGTGGATGGTACCAAATGGAAAAGTCAATTGTACAATGGTACCTTTTGGAATATCCTTTAATTTTTTATGGCGATTTTTTTTAGTTATAATCTTTTTCATATTATATTTTTACACTAAAAGATAATATAGGCACTATTAATTTATAGCTGAACACCTTTTGCAGAGCTCCTGGATTGTGTTTGGGCTGTTTGAAAATCTCTGAAATGGTTTTTTCAGTTTCATTATTTGTAGTTATATTTCTATATTAGCACATTCTTTGTGATGATTTTTCTTTATCTGAGTATTTGATTGAGTATGATAATCTACGTATACTTTACTTTTTTGTGGCTATTTTTTTTAGTTATAATCCTTTTCATATTATATTTTTTTTTAAAAAATCAATTCCAATACCACCTTTTTAATGATATCTTTTTTAGATCATTATTTCTTTTTTAATATGATATAATCTTGATCATATATTTTTAAAAATATTAGATTCCACGATTGAGATTATTTTGATAGTAGAGTGATATCCTTTTTAGATTATAATTTCCTTTTTAATATGATATAATCTTGATCGTCTATTTTTAAAAATATTAGATTCCACGATTGAGATTATTTTAACGGTACAGTGACCAAACCAAAATTTAATGGATAAGATCCCCCTTACGCTTGTTATATATAAGGATATAATAAGGATATAAATTCATAGAATTAAATCAACGCTTTAATATATATTTTTTAAAAATCCTTTTACCTTTATTATGTATAAAATTTTAATGTAATATTGGTTAGATTTTAAATTCAACATTTTTTTATTTTAATTATATAAAAGCGAAGCTTATAAATACAATTCTTACAGCACTATCGATTTTTACTTTCAAAAGAAAATATAATTCCTTCACAAAGGAGAAAACCAAACTATACTCTAATTCGCCCGATCTTGTTATCTTGTTATTCTTAAGGGTATTGTTATAGTATATTATTTTGTTAATTGAATTTACATTCAATTATATCCTACTAAAAGTAGGCATCGGTTACTGTTAGTACTAAAGATTAATGTAAATATAACAAATATTTATATGGAATGTTTTGTTATAGTTTTAGTAGTTTTATTATTTATTATGTATCTGGTAAGAATCGAACCCTTGACCTATGGTAGTACACCTTTATTATCCCTCTTACTCTTATTATATATAAGGATATAATTTGAGTAAACTACGGCTGTCAAAGTGATACGGGAGCCGAAATGCCGTAATAAGTGGGCATATCGGGCCATCAATCTGGGTATGAGTATTTTGAGCCAGGCAACCTCAAATAGAGGCATTTTGGTAATTCTTTCTTGAATATATGGTGATATATTTTTGGGTGTATATTAGTGATCGCAAGATTAATTTTAAATCAAAATGTAACATGTTTTAATTACAAAAATTACTACAAAAAATAATTACGGAAAGATATGGTGTGATATTTTGGATATATATTAATTATTGTAATATTGGTTTTAAATTAAATGGTAAAGTGTTTTAATTAAAAGTAAAATTTTTATAAAAAATGGGTAATTGAGTTGTTATTGGTTTTAAATTAAATGGTAAAGTGTTTTAATTAGAAGTAAAATCTTTATAAAAAAATGGGTAATTGAGTTGTTGGAGCAGAAAAAGAGTCTAAGTAGAAGCTCAATGTGGATGAAGGAATTTTAATCGGAATATAATTACGTTAACATTAGTAATTAGCTTTTTGAGTTGTTTTTGTAATTTAATTATTTATTTTAATAATTAAGATAACCAAACCGAAAACCAAAACTTTCAAAACTTTCGATGTGTCGATTTTAATATAATAGTATAGTTATAGTATAGATTTTTAATTTCTATTTAATCTTATTTAAGAATATTAATATAATATTTTTGAAATGACATATGACGACCAAACCATACCATAGGAACTCTCTTACGTTAATTATATAGTCTATAACCCGTGCGATGCACGGTTGCTTGTAAACTGTTTAATTATATTTCGTTAAAATTTTAAGTTGTATATATGTATGTTTTTATTATTAAAATATTTTTTGAATTTTATAAATTTCATGAATATAAATATTATTCTAATTATGTATTTTAACCATGGTTCTAAAAATCCCCGATTTAACCGATTAATCCCCGATTAATCCTCTGTAAGGTAAACAACCGATTCGATTTTTGAAATCCGATTAATCCTATGAATTTATTTAAAATGAAATGTTTAACTATAAATTAGGCTAATATATTAAATATTATTATAATATCCGATTAATACTCCGATTAATCCTTCCGATTAATCCCCGATTACCCGATTAATCCTAAATCGGTACCTCAACCGATTTATACCGATTACCGATTTTTACAACCATGATTTTAACTATTAAGGAACTTTTGGGAGTAGCTTATAAGATTATATATTTATTAAAAAAATAATAATTTTTTTTTATTATAATATTATATTGACGGGAATAGAACCTCAAACTCTTAAAAATAGTTTATAAAATAATATATATGTTTAATAAAGATATGTTGTTGGTGGAATTTGAACTTAACCCATCTGAATATTTTAAATATTAGAAAAAGAATATTTTTTTAGTATTAGATCCAACGGTTATCACTATTCTATCTCAAAATCCAACGGTGGCTCCATTTTAATATATACACAATTATATTACTTTTATGAAATTTTATAAGTTATTAATTTACATATCAAATTGGTGTTTAAAAACTTATATATATACATATATAGGCCTTTGCTCCATACAGAACACTCTTATATAACAAACAACAAAGAACACCTTAGATCTATTAGATCCTTTGGCCCCGCCAGGGGCACCCAATACAAAAAGTTATTATTTTTTACCCTCTATCAAGCCAGCAAAAAAAATAAAAAAAAACTAAAAAAAAAAATTTACTGTTCATGATGACGTCACTGATGACGTCATCATCATGAACAGTAACTTTTTTTAATTTTTTTTTTTTGAGATGATGGATGGATAGAGGGTAAAAAAATAAGAACTTTTTGTATTGGGAGGCCCCGCCAGGGGCAATGAATCTATTAGATATGAGGTGTTCTTTATTGTTTGTTATATAAGGTGTTTGCTATGGAGTCCAACCCTAAGTAGGGATCTAGGGAGAACTTTTTATATAGGAAACTTAGAGAACTTCATCTACACTGTTGATTAATTCATTTTCAAATTCATTTTAGAATTCATCTGACTTGTCATTGGGGTCCACAAATTTTATTTTATTTTTTAATATAAAAAATATATTTTTTATATATATACCATTTTTTGTACATTTTTTATACAATTTCCATAGTTTTGTTTTTTGAAGTTTTTTTTTTGGGGTTTGTTAATGTGTGTGAGTGTCTATGTTTATTATGTGAGGGGACCCCTGGCGGGGCCATTAGATCATAAATCTAAAGGTTAAATGGAGAGTTCTCTAAGTTTTCTTTTTAAGGTGTTCTCTTTTGAGCATGAGCATATATATATATATATATATTATATATATATATATATATATATATATATATATATATATATATATATATATATATATATATATGATTTTACATGTTCGATTTAATATTTGTACTCTATCTTGAATTTTAAAATTTGATTTGGACGTTTACAACCCACATGAAATTAACAAAATAATCTTTAAATTAGCGATGGTTTAATATAATTAAATCTACACACAAACAAAAAAGAGAAAAAATTGACGATTTTTTAAGTTGAAAATTCTATTTGATCTATGAATTCTACTTATAATTCATTTTGATTATCAAAATATCCTTATAATTATTTAAAGATAGTTCTACTCGCAATCAAATACAATTTTAATAATAAGTGTTGAGATTTTGTCCGAAATTTTGATAATCGGTAGTCTATTCCTCTGTATGACAAAGATCTTAAAATAAATAGATGAAAATCGTTGGATCTAGTATAAAAAATGTTTTATATTTTAATATGTCATAAACTAAAAAGTACTCCGTATATATATATTTATATAAGATAGATTTTGTCCAAAATTTTGATAATCGTCTTTTCCTCCGTACAACAAAGATCTTAAAATAAATAGATAAAAATCGTTGGATTTAGCATAAAAAATGTTTTATATTTAAACTAGTCGACTAAGCCGCGCTTCGCGGCGGCCTTATAATAAATTTCCTTAAATTCTCAAATATAGATTATTTAAGAAAAAAAATTAAATATTTATAATATTAAATAAATTAGTAAATATAATATTGTATAAATTAAATAGACATAAACATAAAGTATACTCATTATTGACTTTATCCATTTATCCGAATTTGTATCACATTTTATTGGGCCGACACCCGTTATAACAAACATATATTTTTAAACACCTTAAGAATGTATTTTTTTTAAAAAATAATGTAAAACTAACAAATCATTAACATCGATCAATATCATTAAAAGGAATATTTGATTAACGAAACTATTATATCTTAAGCTGATTGTTGATTGGATCACTAAAATTCCGAGCATCTATTATCGTGAATTGTTCACCATAGTTTCTATTTAGACATGTGCCGTTGAACTGACCATGATTCATAATCCTAATCCTATAATATTAATTATAAAAGTATGATCATAATCCTTAGCATAATAGCATGGACTCTACCTATATTCATATTATATTTATATTGGGTGGATACAGTGACTTTGCAGCTCATTAAAAAATCGATTTCTTTAATTATGAAGGCAAACATGCATATTATGATTCCATAAATATATCTTTTATTGGGAAAGTTGAAAAATTTAATACTTTATAAACCAGGAATCAAAGCATAATATATTTTTTATGATACCTTAATTAAAGTGAAATCTGCATGACATCAAGGAGGTATGCATGGTAGAGAACCTACTTCCCCACATTATACATTGATGGATTTTAATATTAATGAACTGATTGCTTGTACCTGTAAGAGGAAGAAGACAAAAGATTAATTAAATTGTTCAAAGATCGACCAAAACATAGCACTGAACAAACAATAAAACTTAGAATACGATCAATTTCTCTCGGTATTTATAAGATTTTAAACATTCTTTTTCCTTATTAAACATCTTTGTATACGGTAATTCTATTAAAATAGAATGGTAACAAATCTTATTTCTATTAGATTTGTTAATACTTTCTTGCATAGATTTATATTATCTTCCGAGTAAATTCGAATTTGAATGTAAATAAGGATAATTTGATTTTATGAATTAAAATTGAGGAGCTCGAGAAAAATATATTAAATTTATTTTCTATTTCGAATTGAGGAGCTCGGGAAAAAAATATTAAATTTATTTTCTATTTCGAATATGTAAATGTTTAATTTTTTCTCCTACAAATTCGAAAATCTTTTCTATTTCAAATATGTTAATGTTAATGTTAAAAAAAGAAGTTTTGATTTCTTTTCTAAAAAATAGGACTTAAAGAAGGAAATTTTGATTTTAATTATAATTTGAATTCTTCTTCTCTACAAATTTGAGAACCTTTTCTATTTTAAAGATGTTTATGTGAATGTTAAAAAAGGAAGTTCTAATTTCTTTTCTAAAAAATAGGTCGTAAAGAAGGAAGTTTGATTTTAATTATTTAAAATTGAGGAGCTCTAGAAAAATAGATAAATATGAATCGAGCGATTCTAGAGCTCCCGGGGGTTTTCCTTTATATATATAATAGATATGTTATAAAATAAAAAGTATATTTATATTGAAAAGCGAAAATGTATATGTCAATGATTTAAATCATATACAATTAGGTTTTCTACAATTGATAGCATTATCAATGTATAACTTCTACATAGATTAGGATTAATGTAAAAATTCGTAATTATATTTCTTTTGATATTCTGAGTGTTTCTATTTGAATAATAATTATTAAAGCATCACTAAATTAAAGATAATTTTATGAGGTTCGCATGGATTGTAAAATCATTCAAATCTGATTTCTAGATCTCCAGATAGAGGCCAAATAGTAAATATGAAATTTTTTAATATTAATAAATTTCAATTCTAATACAACTTTTTTTAATTATATCCTTTTTAGAATATAATTTTCTTTTTAAAATTCAATTATAATGCAACCTTTTTTAAATTATATCCTTTTTAGATTATAATTTTCTTTTAAAATTCACTTCTAATACAAACTTTTCTAATTATATCCTTTTTAGATTATAATATCTTTTTTATGTGATCTAATCTTGATCGTCTAGTTTCAATCCAACGGATCATATAATTTTGGTAGTACAGCGACCAGACCAAAAATTTGGATAAGATCCCTCTTATAAAGATATTTTTAAATTAAATTTAGTTCTAATGATGAAGAAAAAAAAAACAAATCGATGAAGAAAGGGTATTATAGTAAATTAACAAAGTGAAAATTATAAATAAATATATAAGGATATAATTTATAATTCAACGGATGACTTTTAATCCAATTTTTTAATCCAACGGATCATATGCTTTTGGTAGTACAATGATGACGACCAAAAATTTGGATAAGATCTCCCTTATGCTTATTATATATAAGGTATTAATTATATATATTGAAAAAATTATAACATGCATTGTTTTATTATTTATACATATTTTAAATAAATATCTTTATCTTCCTTTAATTTTATTTTTATTTTTATTATTATAATTATTATTATTAATATTATTATTATTAGTATTATAATTATTATTGTTTTTATTATTATTATTATTACTATTATTTAATAAGAATACTGGAACACTTTCAAATTTCTTGAAACTATTTTTCTGATTTTTCGAAAACTTCTCAATTTTAAAAAATAATAATTAAAATTTCCTTATTTATCTTCAACTTGAAATCAAATTAAAATTATAAAATTTCATAATTACATAATAATCGAAATCGAAATCGAAATTGGATTGAAAATTAAATCAAAAATCTATTTTTTTTTTTAATGAAAAGTAAGCGTCAAAAATAATAAAATTATATAAGAACGAAAATCGAAATCGAACATCTAATATTTTATCTTTAATCTTGGTAGTTTAGACTTGGCCTCCAAGCAAATATACATTAAACTTTAAAAAACCTCTACAAAGCCCGTGTCTTAAATAAGCAGAAACCTAATCAATTTCTGATTTCGGATGCAGTCACCAATATTTAAAGGGGTTGGGGGTTGTCAAGGAGGAGAGAAAAAAATTGTTCACCAAAAATAACGGGCTTGAACGGGCTAGTAAAATTATACTCAATTTACTGAGATCGTCTTTTGCTAGTTGTTGAAACCCTAATTGCATACTCAACTTTGGCTGAGAGATGGAACCAGCAAAACAAGTGTTCTCTGAATTGTACGTTCAAGTGAGGAGTGTTTTGATAGATCTAAGGCGTTGGGTTTCCAGACTCCTTTTCAGAATAAAAGGAAAAAGAGTTCAACAATCTGATTTCCGCCAACGGGTGCTGATTGAAAGCATCTTGAAGGCTGGTGATTCGATAATCGGTCAAACCGTCAAAATTGGTGGGTGGGTAAAGCAAAGCCGTAAAGGCGAAGCAGGCACACTTGTTTTCCTCGATGTCAATGATGGTTCTTGTCTGGAGAACATTCAATTTGTTGTGAAGTCAAGCGTGTATCCGATTTCTGATCTAAAGCACACAGGAACGAGTGTTTATGCGGAGGGTCAGCTTGTTATGCCTCCGAAAAGTAATGCACAGAGAATGGAACTTATGGTTTCGAAGATGATTAAAGTTGGAACAGTGGATCGGGGGTATCCGCTGCCAAAGAGGCAAAGGCTTACTGTTGAATTTCTTAGAAGCGTGCCTCATCTTCGTTACAGAACTGATACTATGTCTGCTGTAGCACGTATAGGTGATGGACTTGCACATGCAACTCACCAGTTCTTCCAGAGACACCACTTTCTTCGCATTCGGACTCCTATTATCAGCACAAGTGATTGTGAGGGTGCTGGTGAGATGTTTCAGGTTACCACGTTGTTTAACAAGGCAGAAAAGTTGGAGCCTAAAATGGCTAAACAGGATTTGTCCAGGAGCGTAAACCTGGGAATTCCAATGAAGAAAGGGAAGATTGACTATGCCAAAGATTTCTTTGCTCGTCAAGCTTTTCTGAATGTTTCTGGTCAATTACATGCTGAGAGTTGTGCATCTGCTCTCGGCGATGTTTATACCTTTGGACCTGCGTTCCGAGCTGAACACTCTCACACCACTAGGCATCTGGCAGAGTTCTGGATGGTGGAACCAGAGATGGCATTTGCCACTCTTGAGGTACCTCTTTTTATTTACCATATAAATCGGAGTAATTTATGCGTAACTAAGCCATATTTCACAAAATTAATTGCCCTTCTCTCATACTTCCGGCATTTCAGTATACCAGCACTTCTTTATTATCGCATGCACTTGCACATTTAACTATTACATGGAAATATGTTTAGGGTAGCTTGTTTAGTGATATGCGCGAGAGCAATCCTCTGGATGAAGGGTAGTATTTTTTTTTTTTTTAAAGTTTCTTCTGTCAACTGTCTACAAATATGATACCGATCAGTCTAAAACGAAAGTGGCTGGATAGGACTGCTACACTTGTGTTCTTGTTTTACCTTTTTACGTAATAATGCTTTTACTGCTCACTTGGTTCGTACGTCTAAAAAATCTCACTTCTCATGTTTTCCTTAATATAGGATGATATGAGGTGTGCGGAGGCTTATGTAAAGTTCTTGTGTCAGTGGTTACTCGACAACTGTCTTGATGACATGGAGTTTATGGCTGATAAATATGACAGAGGCGCCATTGATCGGTTAAGAATGGTTGCTTCAAAAGACTTTGTCCGAGTCTCGTACACTGAAGCAATCACCATTCTCGAGGAAGTCGCTAAAGTGCACAAGTTTGAGAATGAAGTGAAATGGGGTGTTGATCTAGCATCTGAGCATGAAAGGTCTGTTTTCGAGTTTGTTTTTATTAGACTTACTTTCACGCTGCTGTTTGTACTTTGTACTGATCCCTATCCCACTATTTTTTCTTTCAAGATACTTAACCGAGGTGATGTATGAATCACCTGTCATTGTACATGACTATCCAAAAGAGATCAAAGCCTTTTATATGAAGGTCAACTCTGACAACAAAACTGTAGCCGCTATGGATCTACTTGTACCAAAGGTCTGGTATTTTTATTGGTCAATGCCACATTTCTTCAAATACGGCGTGTCCTGCAAATTGCAAAATTTGGAAAGCTCTTGAACTGACATTTAGTTATCTTCGTTTCAGGTCGGGGAACTGATTGGAGGTAGTCAGAGAGAAGATCGCCCTGAGGTTTTGGGAGAAAGGTATGAGAAATTTATGCGTTTTAGTTAGGACTCAGTTTCTTATTACTTTTGTCAAGTATGTCATTGGCCAAAAATGTACATTAATTTGCCTTTTTCATTTGATTATCTTTTGGGGGTGGGTTGTTCAGTACTGATTCATTGAGAACTAAAATAAAGATATTTGACATGATGCTCTGCAGGATGTTGGAACTGGGAATGCCGCTGGAACCATATCAGTGGTACATTGACCTGCGACGCTTTGGGACTGTAGAGCATAGTGGATTTGGTCTAGGTTTCGAGCGAATGGTTCTTTTTGCCACGGGGCTTGACAATATAAGGGACGTGATACCATTCCCTAGATATCCTGGAAGGGCTGATTTATGATGATGAACACTAGTACTGTGGTTCGCAAGGGAATAGAACGTTTTTTCTGGGCTCATTGATGTTTCTGCATTCTGTGCATGCATATATATTTTTTCATATTAATCTTGAAACTTAATGTGATAGTTTCATTATTTGGTATATATAAGATCTTGAAACTTTTCTAAGGTCTACAGCAAGATCCTTACTCTTTGCAATTAAAATTTATTTATGCATGTTAATCTCAAAATTTTATTGCAGTACTTAAAAGTTATTTATGCATGCTAATCTCAAAAAACTCTAAAGAACTATAAACTAAATATGTGTTCTAGGGCCCAGAAAGAATTAGCAACAGCCCGACACGCAAACAATTTCAACTTGAGAAATATAATTCAAATTCTAAAAAGTAAATATATAATTTCATTTGAAGGACTAATATAACAATTAAGTATTACCCACGTAAATCTCAAAGTATCAACAATTTCAAATTCTATCTTGTGTTGCCAAGCGGAAGGGTAGTAAAATGTTTAGCTAGAGTAGCATCCAACTTGTCTCCAATCAAAGTAATCCATGCCTGTGGACCAGGGGAAAAGGATCATTAATCTATTAATTCCACAAATGACCATCAAGCACCGTCATGATATGTAGCTGCTACGGTAACATGATTAAGTAATCTCATATAATGGCATTAAATTCCACAAATGACCATCAAACACCGTCATGATATGTGACTGCTACGGTAACATGATTAAGTAATCTCATATAATGGCATTAAATTGCGTGAAAGATCTTTGAGGAAATCATTTTTCTACTAGGCTAAGAGAGACTGCATTTACAGTCTGCTGTCAGGGTCTAGTAGTGCTTATGCTAAATGGCTTCTTGACGGAAAAACTTTTGCACATCTGACATCATCAGATGGTAAGCATGTAACTTTCTAGGAGAAGAAAGAGTTTATTGCAGAAAGTATAAAGTGCTATAATTAGGTTTTTGGTACAATCAACATCCTCTATAATTGGAAGTCAGCAACCAGACGCTATCGTTCATGAAATTCAAACTTAAAGAATGACCTGATCAGAAGTTGTAAAGCCCCTTATTGTGTCACCACCAATTACTGCAATTCCTTTATCTCCAAGAGGTTGCAAGATTACTGCCTACAAAATCACCCATTCTGTCAGTGATCGTTGTAAACCCAACCTTGCTAGTTTAAATTGTAATAGTTACACTCAAACCCAAACAACAATTAAGTAAATTACATTACGATATGAGGGGGTTTTATATATACGGAAACTTGAAAAAAAATGAGAAGATTCTCTTAAAAAAGTTGGCAGTTCTCTCTTATATATCCTTCTCAAAATTAAACTTGGAAACTAACTTGTATGTACTTGGGCAGAATCAAGATCTACACATACCTGTGTATTTGAAGGAAGAAATGGCAGCTGGGACTTCCCAGGATAGAGAGATAGGTTGGCCAAGTAACTCTCTGAAAGAACAGGTAAAAGTAGTTTTCTATTTTACTTTCTTTTTAAGCTTCAAGTCATATTACTTACTAAAAAGTACAGAAATGAATCTTGCTTACGCGATCCAGATTTTATAGCGCTTTGATACAATGACCCTTGCGTCAGTTTACTAGCATCTGCTAGGAGTGGTTCACCTTCGCAAGAGGAAGAAACAGCAGCAAATCCAACTTGGAGAACACATCTGTTATCATAAACAATAACCAGAGATCTGCAGCAGGTCACCTTCGATAATGACTCCCATACCCTAACAAGAAGTTAGACGAGATCCAAACGAAGTTAATTAGTCCGTGTTTTCTAATGATGCACTTCCCTATTCATGATAGGGGTATTTGTCATATGCATTCTAGGATCCGTATCGCAGAGAAATTGTTCTATGTAACATTTGCAGCACTCTTTCGGTAATTTTCTATGCTTTAAATACATTTTAAATGATGAAACCATCCCAGGTACCACTACTCGACTCCCTACAAAGGTTGCCTAGATAAATAAATTAGTTTGTTATCGAAAAAAGGCTTTCTGTCCAAGCTGAAAGGGGTAGGATGATATATATATATATATATATATATAGGGGGCTACTCCAATACAAACCTCCTTAAAATACAAACCTACAAACCAAGCATAATCTAATAATTCAAGCTAATCTAATGACCAAACTAGGGGTACCCCAATACAAAAAATACTTAAAATAATTGGCTCTATCCAACAAAAAAAATAATAATAAAAAAAAAAAAAAATCATTGTTCACGTGATGACGTGGCAGTGGATTTCACTGGTTAACGGTGCTTCGCACCTTCTTGTACGGCGCTTCGCGCCTTTATCATTCTAAAGTTGTAAGGAATGGCAATCAATGGTAAAGGCAATAGACGATTGACGGGTGTGTCGAGAGCCTTCGGCCCTCATGACTACCTAACTCATCCGTTTACTGTCTTAAATGCTTCGCATTTCCACGGCAAGTTTTTTTTTTTTTTTTTTTTTTTTTTATGGATAGAGCCAATTATTTTAAACATTTTTTGTGAAGGTACCCTTGGCGGGAACCTTAGAATAAATGAAATATAATTAATTTAGTGTTGGTTTGTAGGTTTGTATTTTAAGAGTGGTTTGTATTTGAGCACTTGCCTATATATATATATATATATATATATATATATATATATATATATATATATATATATATATATATATATATATATATGTACATAACTAATAGTGTTCTACATGAAAATTATGAAAGATTAAAGATATTAATGAGCTCACAGTGTCTTGGTTGACTACAAATTTTAGTATAAATCTATTAGCATGAGCAATTTACATTACTATATAAGGTTGCCGAGCTGAAATAGGTTTGCTCCTAAACTGAATTCTTCTAATTCATTACTAAGTGCCTAGTTATTTAACTTGGCTCAATTATAATCAGCTCACACATACAGTTGTTTTACTTGTTTACCATGTACGATATGCACCTGGAACTTTAACAAGCAACTTGTGCATCATACTAATTACCTATCATCAGAAGCTTAAGTAAAAGCCATATTTTAAGCCAGCACTTCCCATCAAACAATTTGCTAATGATAGTACAGGATAGCAGTAAAACAACTTCTTATCCAATATTTTTCAAAATCAGTGAGAGAAGAATCCATCTAGATGATGAATAGGAGTCACAGAACAAGTTCAGGATTTCAAATATGGCTTCAAAACAATGGACAAATTGCATAAATGAAATTCACTCATTTTGTTCAATTTGTACAGCATAGCATTAGTGAGGAGTTGTACCATAGCAATTCAGAAACAACGGCATCAGATAGGTCAGTGCATAGTCTTTGACACTCTACACCTTCAGGATTCACCTTGAAACCAAAGATCATGTAGTAAGATTCATATCAATAAGTTGCATCATGTCCAAGTGCATGTAAGAGATATAAAAGGGAGGTAGGGGGTGGGAAACAGGACTGTATGAACACGTGTTGTCAAGTAAAATGTTGAAACCTTACCACAGAAATAGTTTTAGGTCGGATGGAAAGCCAAACCAGACCGGTTAAAATATTTGTAACTGCCAACCCCAGTGTCAGAAGATCAGCTCTAGACTGTGAGCTGTGACGAAAGATTTCATTACATTTTAAGCAGAGAAACAGTGTATACACTGACAGAAGCAATACGAAGAAGCAACAAAAATCACAAAATCGAGCAACACAGAATCTAAAACATGACTCTATGCATTTATGACAAGTGCGTCAAATGTAAAATCTCTTATATATATAATACCACAACATGTACCATTTTAATCCATCTTAAATTACTATTTTCACCCTCTGCAATCATTAATACACATCAATTAATCCATCTTAAATTACTATTTTCACCCTCTGCAATCACTTATACACATCATTTAAAATTCATATTTAATATGTTTATTTAATGCTATCTACTTAATTATAACACTTTCGTTACATTTCAATTAATTATATAAGAACGCGACAAACTAAAGAATTTTAATCGTCACAATATCGATCAATTGCTAATATTAATATCAAATCGTAACGAGAAAAACTGCAATACCAATTATAAAATAGCTTCCGCATTCGCAGGGAATCGGATTCCTAACATATCATTCTGATTAGAGTTAAAACTTAAATTCATACGAGAATTCCTTATCATAGAGCCTAATATCATCTCCTAGCCAACATTTCTAACAACTAATTGTACTTATATTTTGTAGGTCATCACAATTATCCTTCTAAATTGAGTATCGCCGCTCAAATCTATCTAATGTCATCTCTAGCCAACATTTCTAACAACTAATTGTTCTTATTTTTATTAGTAGGTAATCACAATTATCCTTCTAAATAAAGTATCGCCACTCGAATCTATGCAAACTACTCATACGGAGTATCCTCACGAGATAAATTGATCACAATAATATTTAGTAAATAGTTTAACAAATGACAGAAAATTTAAATTCGGGACAAATTAGACACATAATGCATAAACTCAACGACAAATACTCGAAAATAATGTACGAAACACATAAACATTTACGAAAAAATAATTCGAGAGACGTGTCTTAACATAAGCCAAATAAGGAGTTGTGTACCTGCTAGCATCAGCAACAAGTGCAATGCCTGAAAATGTACGATTAAATAGAACAGCTAACAAAGAGAAGCCTCCAACGTAAACAGGTAAGGATCGAACGACGTCGTCATTGCTCGTTACCCAATCCGCTATCAGTTCTTTTGCTGGCTTAGGTCCTTTGTATTCTCCCTTAATTAAAATCCAACAATAGTAAGTTCACTGGAGAGAGAGAGAGAGAGGGAGAGAGAGAGGGAGAGAGAGGGAGAGGAGGGAGAGGGAGAGTGAGGCTCAGGGAGAGATAGAGAGAAAGAGAGACCTGTAAATTGGAATAAGCCTTGACGGAAAGTGGCCGGAAAGAGGGACGGTGACGGGGAGGGGTATGTAAATTTAACGGAATGTGGAAACGGAAAAGTGTTCCCGCTTCCATTAACTGTAAACTCCACTAAAAATCTAAAATGTGTTTTGAGAATCGGGCTTGTTGGATTGGATTTTTTTTTTTTAATTATGATAAAAAAAAATTTGTTTCTTGTTATTTTTATTATAAATAAAACATGAATCAACTTAATTTTATTATTTTTAGTTTAAAAAAAACTTAATTTTATTATTTTTAATTTGTATGCTATGTCTTATTGTCTTCCCCTAGCTAATAGATCCAATGTAATTATAGTATTGATTATATTTTTGGTAGAAATGTATTACACTTTGGCTATCTGACCATTTGCGATACTAATATTAAAAACTCTTCTTTAATATAATATAACTAACTTTATAGTTCGTGCAATGTTAATATGTATTTATGTTATTTTATAATTAAATGATGTTTAAACATGTTAATGCTTAGTAGAGGTGTACAAGGTTCGGGTTGGGGAGTTGAAAAAATTTTATGCCCCAACCCAATTTAATCGGTTTGAAAAATTTTCAACCCAATCCATTAAAATTAAATTCATAATCCAATCCAATCGGTTTGGACGGGTTATGAATAAATTTAAAAAAAATACATAAAATATTATTTAGAGCATTGAAAAGCAGCAAAATAATACGATCATCCTTCTAAAATAGATTAAGTAACCTCCTTTTATTTGTTTCATTTCCAACACAATATGTTGTTTTGATGAGTCTGTCGAACAAATAATATCAATAGTGCAAGTAAACAAGTCAATAGTGCTGCTAAACAAGCCAATAGTGCTGCAATTCATTTATGATGTAATTAATCCCAACAAGAAAACAACGTAAATCAGTTTATGTATTGACCTTTATTGAAAATGGGTCAATCGGTCATCTACTACTAATTTGTATTTTAACTGAACTGAGTCAATGTAAATGGGCCAATGTAAAGCATAATGTAATGTAATATGTAATAGAGGACATATATAACTCAACTAGGATAAAAGATAAATAATATTAACTCTATACAGGGATCGTGAAATTTGAAGAACAGGCATCAACAAGGATCAAGTCGCTGAAAGAAGTTCATTAACATGATCAAGCCTCAGTGACAAAATAAGATGTACAGATGTTCAGTTGAAGGGCCAAAAAATTCCAGTGATAAAGTTTTTATGGTTGCACAATTCTTAGTAGTGTTCTTAAAGACATGATACGAATACCACGAGTGAATCTTAGTCGTCTGTGAACCAGACCAGTTGCACTAGGCGTCAACACTTCACAAAGGAATCGAAGTATCTAACTCAGAAAAACTGTTAAGAGGTATGATTGAGTTTAGAGCGGTGTTGATATCCTCTAGTTAGTGGGAAGCTGAATATTTAAGGATGTCAAATTAAGAGGAAAATGAATAGTATCTGAAATTACTGTTCATATGAATAGTAACCAAAATTAATATTCATATGAATAGTAAATAGTGGTACTATTAAAAAAGTGGCTGGTGGGGCCCACGGGAGTTGTTGAAATAGTACAGCATAGTGACTTTCTAAAACCTATAAATAGGTCTGTTGTATTTCATTTCAAAACACACCTCAACACACAACTTTTTATTCTCTCTCTTATATCTTCTCTGTGTAAGCTGCTAGACAGTCCATCTAGTAGGAAAGTCGGCTTAGCCCGCTTTCAGGAAGTGTCGGGTAGAAGGTCCTCGTGCCTAAACTATCCTAGGAGTGTTTGATTTTGTAGCTGATCCATAGGATTAGATTGTGTAACAAACCTCCGGGTTTTATCTATTTAAAGATATTTCCCAAATAATTGTGTTATTTCGATTCAGTATTTTTGATTACATATTCACATCAAAAATCGAAATATTGCTAAATAACGTATTCAACCCCCCTTCTACGTTATTCCGGACCTAACAATTGGTATCAGAACCACTCTGTTATTATACAACAGTTAAGATCCAAAAAGTTATACAATCATGACAGAGAAAACACAAACTCCAACAACAAGCAGAAAAGCTGAGGGAAAGTAAGGCAGGTTTGGGAAAGTGGACAAGCCCAAGATCAGATGCTATAATTGTGGTAAGAAAGGACATTTTGCACCTGAGTGCAAGAAAGCCAAAGCTGATAAAGGTCAAGCTTAATTACATCACAAAGAATAAGGATTGGGCTGACACTTCAGACTCTGAAGATGAGGTGAACTATGCCTTGATGGCAAATGCTGATAGTATCTCTAAAGCTACTGAGACCAAGGTACCTCACTCTACTCTAACTTTTGATACTACTGATATATCTGAGTTAAGACTCTTTCTTAAAAACTTGCATGTTAGCTACAGAGATCAGACTTTAGAAAATGAAAGAATAAAATCTGAAAGTCTAGACCTTAGAAAGAAAAATGATTATCTAGAATTAGAATTAGTCCAGATGTTAAAAATTCAGAAAGAGAGAGATGATGCTATTATTGTTAAAACTGAATTATTGAAAAAGCATGCTTATCTTGAATCTGAACTTGCTAAAGAAAGAAACATTATTAAAACTTGGACTAACTCTGGTAAAACTACTCAGATTATCATAGAGAATGATTGTTGGAAAGAAGGTCTAGGTTATACTAATAAAAAGAAAACTGCAAACCTAGAAGCTGAGACCTCTAAACCTGTATTTACTGAAAGGGCTGCAAAGCCCAAAATTAATCATGTGAGGTTTGTACCAAAATCTGACAAACCAAAACAGGAAGTCGAATCAGTAAATATTAACTTAATGTCTCAGAAACATCTTAAACACAAGCTGAAGAAGATAAAAAGAGTGAACAAGGTAAAAGAACCTAGGAAAAACAGAAATGGAAAGGTAGGCATCAATAAAAGCAATAACTATATGCCTATTCCCAATGCTATAGGAAGAAATGTTACAACTGTGGAAATCCTAACCATCTTGCTACTTTTTGCAAGAAGAATAAAAATATAAACTCTATACCTCCTAAGTCAGGAGTTAAGAATGGTTCAGTTAGGTTTAAGCCACAGAATCCTTGTTTTCATTTTGGAAGTATTTGGTATTCTATTTATACATGCAAAGAGTATCATAATTTGTATTATGCTTATTATGAACTTAAACCCTCTTTGAATAAATTCAAGATTGATTCTACATGTATAAACTCTGATAAAAATGTTAGCACAAACTCTGATAAGACTTCTGCTGCAAAAGCTAACAAACTTAATAAGGCCAAAGGGATCCAAGCAAGTCTGGGTCCTTAAAACTAATCATTAGTGGTTTTTGTGATTGCAGGGTAACAGGAAAAATATCCTTGTTCTGGACAGTGGATGCTCAGGACACATGACTGGAAATAAAGCCCTGCTATCAGAATTTGAGAAGAAAGCTGGCCCAAGTGTTTCTTATGGAGATGGCAACATAGGAAGGACTCTGGGATATGGCAATATCAATCTTGGGAATGTCATCATTGAAACTATAGCTCTAGTCTCAGGACTCAAACATAATCTGCTAAGTGTGAGTCAAATCTGGGACAGAGGTTATCATGTGGATTTCTATGAAGAACACTGTGAAGTTATAAGCAAATCTACAGGCAAAGTTGTTCTGAAGGGATACAAGCATGGTAACATTTATGAAGCCAAGCTTTCAACAAACTCTAAAGGCTCTGCAATCTGTCTACTGAGTAGAGCATCAATTGAAGAAAGCTGGGATTGGCACAAGAGACTTTCTCATCTGAATTTCAACAGCATTAATGAGCTAGTGAAGAAAGATATTGTGAGAGGATTGCCCAAATCAGTTTTTACTCTAGATGGCCTATGTGACTCATGTCAAAAGGCAAAACAAAGGAAAACTTCATTAAAAAGTAAGATTGAATCCTCAATTCTTGAGCCATATCACTTATTGCATGTTGATTTATTTGGTCTAGTAAATATAATGTCTATTGGAAAGAAAAGATATGCTTTGGTTATTGTTGATGAATACACCAGATATACATGGGTGTATTTCATGCACAAGAAAGAAGAAACTACATCAATCTTAACAGAGCATGTCAGACAACTGGACAAAGGATCTAAGCATACAGTGGAAATTATAAGGAGTGATAATGGCACTGAGTTCAAGAATGTAGCCATGGAAGAGTTTTGTAAAGAAAATGGAATAAAGCGCGCAAGAATTCTCTACACCTGGAACTCCACAACAAAATGGAGTAGTAGAGATAAAGAACAGGAGTCTCATAGAAGCTGCAAGGACCATGCTTGATGAAGCAAAGCTGCCAACTTACTTCTGGGCTGAAGCTGTGCAAGCTGCTTGTTTCACACAGAATGCTACACTCATAAACAAGCATGGTAAAACACCATATGAGATGGTGAAAAATAAGAAGCCGAACCTGAAGTACTTTCATGTGTTTGGATGTAAATGTTTTGTTCTTAAGACTCATCCAGAACAGCTTTCCAAATTTGATTTAAAAGCTGATGAAGGAATCTTTGTTGGATACCCACTATCGACAAAAGCATTCAGAGTTTATAATCTGAGAACAAAGGTGGTCATGGAATCTATCCATGTGTCTTTTGATGATAAAAAGATAACAGGACTTGAAGATTTTGATGAACATGACCAGCTGAGATTTGAGAATGAAGAAATAAATGCTGATCTACAAAATTATAATACTCTTTCAGACTCTATTGTTCAATCTATACCAGTAGATCAGACAGCAACACATGTTGAGGGGGAGCAAGTGAACGATGAAAATGAACCCCAATCAAGTGAAGAAACATCAAAGAATGCATCTACTGCTAATGATGCATTAAACTCTGATTCATCAAATTCTGAAAGCAACAGCTCAGGGGGAGCAAACAATGATTTTGGATCTACTAGTCACCACACTCAACACAATTATGAACTTGGGGAATCATCAAGATCAAATCTGCCGAGACAAAGGGTATGGAGTAGAGCACATCCCTTTGAACAGATCATTGGTGAACCGGACACGAGTGTACAGACTAGAAGAGCAACACAGAATGAATGCAATTTCGCAGGATTTTTATCTCAAATTGAACCTAAAAAGGTTGATGAAGCTCCTGATGATCCAGATTGGGTAACTGCAATGTAGGAAGAACTCAATCAGTTCGAAAGGTAGAAAGTTTGGAAGCTGGTGCCAAGACCAAAAGATAAATCTGTAATTGGCACTAGATGGGTGTTTAGGAATAAACTGGATGAAAATGGTATTTTTACGAGGAACAAGGCTCGATTGGTAGCAAAGGGTTACTCTCAAGAAGAGGGAATTGATTATGATGAAACCTATGCTCCAGTTGCAAGGCTTGAAGCAATCAGGATGTTCTTAGCATTTGCTGCACACTCCAACTTTAAGGTTTTTTAGATGGATGTGAAGAGTGCATTTTTGAACGGAGATCTAGAAGAAGAAGTCTAAGTTGAACAACCCCCTGGGTTCGAAGACAAGGAATTTGAAGGTTTTGTGTACTTTCTCTTCAAAGCTCTCTATGGTCTCAAGCAAGCCCCTCGAACATGGTATGATACTCTCTCCAAATTCATACTTGAAAATGGATTTATAAAAGGTATCATCGACAAAACTCTCTTTCATAAAAAGCATAAAAATGATATAATTCTGGTGCAAGTATATGTGGATGATATAATATTTGGTTCTACTAATGATTTGCTATGCAAGAGATTTGCTAAGCTGATGCAGAGTAAGTACGAGATGAGCATGATGGGTGAGTTGTCCTTCTTCCTTGGACTTCAAGTTGTTCAGAAGCCTGATGGTATTTTCATCTGCCAGTCAAAATACATAAAGGATCTTCTGAAGAAGTATGGGATGGAAGAAGCAGCTACTGCCAAGACCCCGATGCCAACTGTAGTCAAGCTTGATCAAGACAAATCTGGTAAGTCAGTTGACATCATGAAGTATCGAGGTATGATCGGCTCTCTCTTGTACTTAACTGCTAGTAGACCAGATATTATGTTCGCAACTTGTTTATGTGCTAGATTCTAGGCTAACCCTAAAGAGTCACATCTTATAGCTGTTAAACGTATTTTCAGATACCTTAAGGGAACCCCCAATCTTGGGATTTGGTACCCTAAAGGAACATGTTTTGACCTAGTTGGCTATACAGATTCTGACTTCGCAGGTTGCAAGATTGATCGGAAAAGTACTTCTGGAAGCTGTCAGTTTCTAGGAAGAAGGTTGGTATCTTGGTACAGCAAGAAGCAACACTCAATATCTACCTCGAGAGCCGAAGCAGAATACATTGCGACAGGTAGTTGTTGTGCTCAGATCCTGTGGATGAGGAATCAACTTCAGGACTATGGACTCATGTTGGACAAAATTCCAATTCTATGCGACAACACGAGTGCCATTGCCATTGCCAACAATCAAGTTCAACACACCAGGACTAAACATATTGATATCAGGTATCATTTTGATGTGCTAAAAATTAACATTTGATTATCGCAAGCGCACGATCTCGTGTTAATATTTATGATTCGATCCACAGGGACTAAAATTTTCGCGATCCTTAACCTTTAATTTAATCGAACTAGAACAATTTGAATTTTGGAAAAATTTGATTTTTACTATATGATTACCAAAAGAAAATTTAAACTATTTTAAAATGAAATTTAATTATTATTCTATTTCTATTTAAAAACTAAATTATTCTAAAAAATTCTAAATTCAAATTAAAACTAAGTTTTATTCTAGAAATTTATTTAGAAATTTATTTACATAACTTTTTAATAAAATTTTGACATGAAATATTTGTAAATACGACTAGCCAACACTACAACCAGCACAAGCTTTTTGATTCAACTCTAAATTTAACACTGCAAAACTCAATTTCGTAACGAAACTTGACAGCCATCTACAAAACTTACGAACTCAAGTCGACCACAACCCGACTGCTAACTCAAAGACTACTCGACTATAACACTAACATCAACTCTGCAACCTCGGAAAATTCAAAAACCAGCAAAACCACACAACAAAACCATTCGGAAAATCACAGCAAAAGTAGAAACACCGACTCAGACATGGAACCCAGCGAGTTGACTCGCGAACTCAGCAAACTCGGTAACCAAATAGGAACAATCACGAACTCAAAACAAATTCAGACTTCACAAACAAAATACGACACAAAACTAAACCAAACGACTCAGCAATTCACACAGCAACTTAGCATTCGACAGCATTACGAACTCAAGCACAAACAACATTCAAGAAAAACTCGACTAAGCGGCGAACAAACAGTAACTCGGCAATTAACTTAAGTATCCAACGAAACTTAGCGATTCAACATTTCTAAAACAGAACTCAGTAAAACAGCGACGAAACAATCGAACTCTTTGAAAACACAGAAAACAACACTCGACCCAGCATTCCAACTCGGTAACTCGCAAAAACAGAAAATAAGGGAATGGGGTTTTTATCGAATCGGAAAAGAACACAAAAAGAAAAGAAGAGGAGGGATTTTTGCGAAGGAGAAGTGAAGTAGGAGGCTGGGTTTGTTAGATTTGTTCGAAGAGAAGAAAAGGGGAGGGGGAAGAGTAAATATGTATGTCTGTGTATAGAATTAAGAAGAGGAAATGGGTTTTAACATAGAAAAGAGAAAACAAGCTGGGTCAACATGGTTGTAAAATAAACGGGTAGTGGGTTTGTTTGGAAATGAAGAAAAACAGAGAAAACGTAACAGAGCTTCGAATTAACAAAAAAATGAAACAGAAAAAAATCGATCTAAAAATTAAAACTAATATTTTTGTGGTTTTAAAATTTTTTCTAATTACACTAACACATAAAATATTAAAAATAGATTTATAATTAAAAATTACGAAATCCACAAAAAATGGAAATTTAAAAGGGTACAATTACAATTAAAACTAAGAACAAGAAATTAAAAGTTCGTCAATTTCAACCCCAAGTGGTTAGCTTTCGCTACTTTGTCCACTAATCGGATTTACGAAAATAACGAAAATGAAACTTGTATTAAAATGAGAGAAGTGTTTACAAAGAACAATTACAAAATGAAAGCTACCAAATATGGAGGCTACAAAATTAAAACCTATATATAGTAGTAAAAGAAAACAAAAGGAATCATCATATGGAAAAACAAGAGGAATTGGCTAGAAAGAAAATAAAGCAAAGTGTTTGTTTGGGGTTGTCTCCCCGTGTGTCTCTCTTCTTCTCTTTGTTTCTCTGAATTTATAGGCCAGCTCCGTTATCTCCTTGTCAGCATTGGCTGCTTCTATCACATGCTAAATTTGACAATTTTCATGCTGCATTTTTTCCTTCCTTTTTTTTTCAACATGACTTCTTGAAAAGCTAGAAAATTTTGAAAAGTTAGAAACCTTTGACTGCAATCAGATACAACACTCCCCTTAATCGTCAAATGTGAGTTATTTCAAAGATTGATTGTCTCGTTAAAATCACCAAAGAAAAAAAAACCAAGTGGGATAAAAAATTCTCATTCTTTCATTTTAGTCCCTTTTCCTCTTATTTTGTCCTTTCTTGCACTTTATTTCTTTATTTTATCGTTTCTTTATTTTTCACGAATTTCCTGAAATGCAACAAAATAAATTATTAAAATACAAATTCAAACAATAAATATGCAATAAAAATATGCAAAATTATGCACTTATCACATTTCTTACGAGAGCATGTCATGAATGGAACTTTGGTATTATATTTTGTTCCCACAGATCAACAAATTGCAGACATCTTTACTAAACCACTGGATGAATTCACTTTCTGCAGGTTAGTTGGTGAACTTGGGATGTTAAATCTGTCTAATTAATTTTGGATAATCAATAACTGCAATTTGTTATAAGTTCACATGTATTTTAAATGTCCATATGTTTAGAACTTGTGAATTTATTTGCATCTAGTCCTCTTTTTATAGTTATCTCTATATTAATTACCATGCTTATAAATGCTATATTTTATGGTAATTAGTTAGTAAATAATTGTGTTAATTGTAGCATAATTTAATAAACATTTTATTGACATATATCAATTAATGATATTTTGTTAATTTTATGTGTATTAAATATGTGTATATGTGTATAGGCCGATAGGTTTTGGTGATAAGATGTTTTTCGGCCGACATGTTTCGGCGATAAGATATTTTTTTGGCTAATTAGGGTGTTAGGTGAGAAATTATTGAGCGGTGTTAGTTTTTCAAACATAACCTATCACTATTACACCTAACCCACTAAACCTTGAAACATTATAAATGATGAGTTTTTGTTTGTGTTTAACATCATCATTTTTCAGATATACAGAGCATATACACACAATTACTGAATATTTCGAGTTTTGATCGAAAATATCTCTTAATCTAGCTCGTGGTTTTTAGATCGGATTTCATATTCTTGCTTTACACATCATCCTTTATAAAAACTAACCCTTGTTTTTGAGTTTCCTCAAAGTTTTGAAAATGGCATTGCAGGGAAGCTTTTTAATTGCTAAAGTTAATCCTGTTTCCATTCAGCAAATCGAAACCATTCAGGATGAGCAATTTCGAGCTTGGACACAATTTCTGAATGAACATTCATTAATTCGCTATGCTTTAGTTACACAAGTGCAGCTTAACTATGATGCATTGCGTGAACTATATTGTAGTGTGGTTAACACTTCTGGACATGACGGGTGTACAATCACATATCGACTGTTTGGTGGGTCGATTAGGGTCACTGAACGAGATGTTAATCGAATTCTCCATTTTCCTATGGAAAATCTCGTTTCTGATCCTACACCTGAACAGATTGAAATGTTCTTTCATTTTATAAGGTACCAAGAGGGCAATTTCAATACTGGTACTCTTTCTAGAATGTTTCTAACACAGTATTGGAATTTCTTCTTTCACACTCTTAACCATGTTTTTTCCTCAGATAGAACAAATCAAGATCGAATACCTGAATTTATTCAAAAAATAGGGTATGCGGTCGATAATAATTTGAGGATTAATTTTGGAAAAATAGTGCTTATCATTTTAAAGATGAAACACTTGGGAACTAGAGATGTTCAGACTCAAAATGTCACATGTCTATATCCAAGGTTTCTACATCTAATATTAAATGATTTTTTGAATGATGAAGACAGGGTACGCTTGGAAAATGGTCAAAAGGTGGAATGTTCTTCTATGAAGACAAATGTAATTAATTACATAAGTAAAAAGAAATATACGGATGTGCTTACGGTCCTAACTGAATATCTAAAGACAGTCCCACTTCCATTGTTACCAAGACCAGTGAGAGCAGGTATACGACAAGGTAATATTTCAATCCCTGCTATTCCAACCTCTGTATTCCCTATTGTGTCACAGGAAATACAGTTTCTACAGCCCCTAGTGGCCATCTTACCCGACCAAGAGTAGGAAATCCCACTGACTCTAACACAGGTCGAAGAGCCCATTCTACAAATGCAAACACAAACACAACAAACTCCTACACCTCAATTGTCACTTAAACGACCAGTTATCCACATTATTGAGGGAGATAGTGCCTCAGCAGCACCACATAAGGAGTTAGTTACATCAGCCGCTCTACCTCATTCTAAACGGAGTAAACCCAATGAACCTGAGGTAACGGCAACTGTTAGTGAAACAATTCTTTCTTATCCAATGAGTGCAAATGTAAATGAGGTTGAATTGACGGGAGCAACTATCTTGAGTTCCATTTCACGGAACATAAGAGTGGTTGATGATCTTTCTAAAGATCAAAAGCCTTCACAGGCATCCGAGGTGGAATTACCTACCTCAATAACTGCTGGTGAATCTTCCATTTTACGGAAAAATCCATCGGTAGGTGGTTCTTTTATGAACCAAGTGTCTTCACAGACATGCGAGGGAAACTTGGGTTTTGTGCCATTTAATCGATTCAAGTTTAACCTCCCAGAGGGAAAATCTCTGGATCTCTTTCGAGATTTACCACTCTTTACCAGTGGTCGGCAACTCGCTTCACGCGAAGACGGAAACTCACAAAATTTCATTGCACCATCTGTGACCTCTGAAAAAGGGGCTAGGATGATTTCATTTGCAGGTACACATATCTTTGGAAGCTCTGGAGGAGAGTTGAGGGAAACACAAACAGAACATGTAAGTGTAACCCAAACCACTAAACCGAGTGAATATAGAGTGTTGAGTGAAACACCTGCAGAACGCACGAATGAGCAACCTACTCAACCACATGCACCTGTAACCAGAAAGGAATACAGCAGACTCCTTACACGGGTCCAAACAATGGAGAAAGAGTTGCAAAATATCTGTAAGTCCATTGCAGAAACAAAAAATTTGCAACTTATTCAACATGATGCATTCCAGGTTCAATTAAGCTCCATGGCATCCCAGTTTAGTCATGCAATTCATTCCGTGGGAAGACAGCTTCGTCTAATTTACCAACTCCACATCCTACTACTCTGGAGGATAACCCAACTGAGGGGGAGAAGGTGGATGACCAAGAAAAATCTACTAGGCGTAAGGGCAAGGAAAAGGTTGTTGACACAAAATTAACTTTATTTTGGGAAAGAAAAAGCTAATGGGAGTATTAGTGCTATGTGGAAAGAAAGCAAAGGCAAGCTTGAAGATATGTTCAGTTTAAAGGAACAATTGTCTTGCACTTGTTCAAATTTTAGAAATCTGGAAAATGTAAATATGATCCAGAATGCGCTTCAATATTATTTATCTTTGTATTTCATTTTTTATTGTATCAGTTGAGTTATCCTCTAGGAATTTGCTTGTCAAACTCTAACAATCAAATAGGGGGAGATTGTAAAGCATAATGTAATGTAATATGTAATAAAGAACATATATAACTCAACTAGGATAAAAGATAAATAATATTAACTCTATATAGGGATCGGGAAATTTGAAGAACAGGCATCAACAAGGATCAAGTCGCTGAAAGAAGTTCATTAACATGATCAAGCCTCAGTGACAAAATAAGATGTACAGATGTTCAGTTGAAGGGCCAAAAGATTCCGGTGATAAAGCTTTTATGGTTGCACAATTCTTAGCAGTGTTCTTAAAGACATGATACGAATACCACGAGTGAATCTTAGTTGTCTGTGAACCAGAACAGTTGCACTAGGCGTCAACACTTCACAAAGGAATCGAAGTATCTAACTCAGAAAACATGTTAAGAGGTATGATTGAGTTTAGAGCGGTGTTGATATCCTCTAGTTAGTGGGAAGCTGAATATTTAAGGATGTCAAATTAAGAGGAAAATGAATAGTATCTGAAATTACTATTCATATGAATAATAATCAAAATTACTATTCATATGAATAGTAAATAGTGGTACTATTCAAATAGTGGTTGGTGGGGCCCACGTGAAAAGAAAATTTCAGCAGACACGTTTTGGTAGGTGATGAATAGTGGTACTATTAAAAAAGTGGTTGGTGGGGCCCACGGGAGTTGTTGAAATAGTACAACATAGTGACTTTCTAAAACCTATAAATAAGCCTGTTGTATTTCATTTCAAAACACACCTCAACACACAACTTTCTATTCTCTCTCTTATATCTTCTCTGTGTAAGCTGCTAGACAGTCCATCTAGTAGGAAAGCCGGCTTAGCCCGCTTTCAGGAAGTGTCGGGTAGAAGGTACTCGTCCCTAAACTATCCTAGGAATGTTTGATTTTGTAATTGATCCATAGGATTAGATTGTGTAACAAATCTCCGGGTTTTATCTATTCAAAGATATTTCCCAAACAATTGTGTTATTTCGATTCAGTATTTTTGATTACATATTCACATAAAAAATCGAAATATTGCTAAATAACGTATTTAACCCCCCTTCTACGTTATTCCGGACCTAACAACCAATGTAATAATGGATCATGGATATAAAAAATATTTTATTCAATAAATTTATTTTTTAATTGGGTCGGGTTGGTTCGGGTAAAAAAAATTAAAACCCGTACCCAACCCATTTAAATCGGGTTAACATTTTTTCAATCCAATTATATATCGGTTTAAAAAAACGGTTTGAATCGGGTGAAATAGTGTCAGTTTGGATCGGGTTGGTCGGTTTTATCAACCCGTGTACACCATTAATGCTTAGTATGCAAAATATATTTAAAAGATTATCTATTCATAATATATATATATAATTAAAAATAAATATTCTCAAAACTGATATCTAGCATTGTGGTAAAGAATCTCACTTTTAATTTAGAGGTAAAGGGTTTAATTTTCATTAGAAACAATTTTTTTCATCATTAATATAATATAGGAGGGGTAATTTAGTCATTTCATGATAATTAAATTATCTAATGATATATTAATAATGAGTTTTATAATATATTCAAAATTGATGTCTAACATAGTGATAAAGAATCTTTATTCTAAGTTAGAGGTCAATGATTCAATTCTTATTAGACACAATTTTTTTATCATTAATATAATAATTGGGGGTTATCTCTTATTTTATAATATTTTCGAAATTGTTGTCTAACCTAGTGATAAGTAATCTCCCTTCTAAGTTAGAGGTAAGGGTTTAATTCAATTTAGGAACAATTTTTATCATTAATATAATATATGAGGGTTGTCTCACGATATATTAATAATGAGTTTTATAATATTTTCAAATCTCATGTCTAGCATAGTGGTAACTACTCTCACTTCTACCTTACAGGAAGTCCAACAACTTTCTTATTTCAATCCTTAAATAAAAAATAGGGAACTTAACCAAAAATCTTGCTCCAACAACTTCCTAGTGATTCCCTAAATCACTAGCCACCATTAGCCATGCCCTACTTTTAGGGAATGTCTAGCCATTCCTAACTTTCTTTTTATCAATAAAAAAAAATTTCCCTCCTTTTCACACATCTTTTCCTCTCTTGAACTTTTGATTGAACTTCAAATAGGTAGTTAGATTTAAATTTATTATTATAATAATAGTAAGGAATGAATTTAAGGATGGTTGTTGGAATTGATATACAAAATAAGGTTTCTAAATTTCTAAGATTCATTATTTTATTATATTTTTAGGAATCATTTAAGATGGTTGTTGGAGGTTAGGGGTTCAATTCTCACTAAATTTTTTTTTTTCATTAATATAATATAGTATGAATAATTTAGGGGTCCTGCTAACAACAGCCCTTAGGGCTATGTTTAAGGATTAATTTTTGCCATGTGGTGGATTTTTATTGGATGATTTATGTGAATGCATGGGGGCACATACTTTTTTGCAAGTGGGGCACAACCTTGAGCCAATTAAAAACTACAACATAACACCTTAACCATAGCCCTAAGGGCTGTGGTTAACATTTTCCATAATTTAGTAATTTCCAACGAAGTTATATCATATCTGAGGTGGCATCCATGTGGTTGCTGAGGTGGCATCTAGGTGGGGAGGTGGAATAAATTATCTTACAAAACCCATGTTGTAAATTAGGTTAACACCGTTAACTAAAATAGGGATAAAATAGTTTTTTTACTAATCATCCTTTTCTTGGAATTGCAATCAGTCATTGATGAATGTTTTTGGAATTTAAAACTCAAATATCTCATCATTTTCTTAACGAAACCAATGAATTAAAATTGCTAACATGATTGTTTCTTTCTCCTCTACAATATAATATGATATCAAATTTGAGTATTTAAGATTTATTTTCAAAAATTATATATTTCTCAATAATTCTTGGATGAAGTTCTTAAACCAAATCAAAATATTCAAAATGGGAGGACATTACAATATCAAAAGATTAGCTAAGCTCGTTTATTAAAGAGTTAATTGCAAAAAAGTGGTCAAATTTTACACTTATTTTAAAAAATGTGGCCAGATTTTAAATTTTGCAAAATGTTGGCCAGACTTGCATTTTTCCTTTCAAAAAAGTGGTTGGAGGCGGTTTCAGCTTTTTTGGCAGGGGTAAATGGGAAAATATGTTATTTTACTAAAAAAATGCTAAAGATCCCAAAAATTGTCCAAAAAATCCCCAAATTAATATGTGTCACAATATGATTGGTTATATTCGTAATAGTAATAATAATGCCCCCCAATGTATGCACATAAATCGACTAATTAAATCTTGACAACTCATAGTTGTGATTTTTTTTTGTGAATTGATGTGCATACATGGGGCATTATTATTATTATAAATATAACCAATCATATGGTGACACATATTAATTTGGGAATTTTTTGGACAATATTTGGGGTCTCTAGCATTTTTTTTCATTTTTTACATGCCAAAAAACTGAAAATCGTCTTCAGCCATCTTTTTGAAAGGAAAAACGGTAAGTATAACCACAATTTTGCAAAATTTAAAATCTGACAACTTTTCTAAAAATGAACGTAAAATCTAGTCATTTTTTTGCAATTAATTTTTTATTAAACTACATCAAAATCTAAACAATACTCCCTCCATCCCATCCATTTCTTAACATAAATTTTGCACTTGCGTGGCATGCATTTTAAGGCTCTTATAAAGTATAGTTCTATAACTTATTTTTAAAATTTTCTTTTTCTATATAAAAATAGAATTGTTCTATTTTTATACAAAAAAGGAAAATTTCAAAAATAAATTATGAAACTATTATTAAAATCTATCTTAAAATGCGTGTCGAACCCCCGATCCCCCAATATTAACTATTGGGTGGGATGGAGGGAGTAACTACCATCCAAACTAATAAGATATACAACAATTTATTAAGATAATGCACCAACTGCAAGTCTAAACATGTTCGGAAGTAGTTTGCAATTCGGAACTCTTTATAATTAGGGTTCATTTTGCTGATTTGGGGGATAAATTGGGTGTAATATACAGTGTTCTAAAAAGCGCTAAGCGGTTCTAAGCGGCAAGATGACCTTCGAGCGCTTAAGCGGCTAGGCGGGGGCTTAAGCGGATTTCAATGCGGACCAATTAAGCGGATTATATAATATATATTTAATTATTTATATACATAAGTATATATATATATATATATATATATATTTAATAATTATATAAAATCGGGAAATAAGCGGCTAACATAAAATCGGAACGGTTGGGGGACCTTTGACGCTTAAACGGACCGCTTAAGCGGCTAGGCGGCCTTATTTTAGAACACTGGTAATATATCTGTTGTATGCTTAAAAAAAAGGGAAATTCTAAATGGTACGCCTCTAGATTTGGTTTTTCCAAATGGTACGCCAAATAGTTTTGGCTTCTGAATGGTACCCTTTTACTATTATACCATTCTTTACGGTACCCCTCCCGTCAATCCCCGTTAAACAAACGTTTATTTAATCAACAATTAACTTTAAAAAATAAGGGAAATTCTCAACGGTACGCCTATAGTTTTGGCTTTTCCAAATGGTATGCCAAATAGTTTTGACTTCTGAGTGATACCCTTATATTTTATTATATATTTGATTCTTATTGCTGAGCTGTTTATTACCCCAATATTAATTACGAAATTACTATTTAATTAGGTTTCGGGCCTATGAATTAATTTGGAGTTAGGTTTGGAGTGAGATTCGGAGGGACTGAGCCTATGATATATAATAGATTTATTAAAATAAAATATAAGGGTACCATTCAGAAGCCAAAACTAATTGGCATACCATTTAGAAAAGCCAAAACTATAGGTGTACCATTGAGAATTTTCCTACTGTTTATGGGGTAATTAAACGTTTGTTTAACGGGGGTTGACGGGAAGGGTATCGTAGAGAATGGTATAATAGTACAAGGGTACCATTCAGAAACCAAAACTATTTGGCGTACCATTTGGAAAAGCCAAAACTATAGGCGTACCATTGAGAATTTCCCTAAAAAAAATCTGAAATGTCCTCGAACAAATCAACGAAATTAGCCAAATTTGACGGTAATACACATCTTTTAAAAAAGTTAGAAATCCAATATTACAAATGAGAATTTTTAATTAAATGTCAATATTACAAATGGTCACACCCACGCGACATGCACTTTACTCATTTAAAATCAGTGTTGCAGATTTCGGAAATCGGAACTATTCGGTTGAGGTACCGATTTACGATTTATCGGGTGATTTGGTTGAAAAATCGGCGATTTATCGGCGATTTTTGCAAAATCGGCCGAATCGGTTCCAAAATTTCGACCGATTTTTGGCCGATTTATCGGCGATTTTTCAAAAATCGGCCGATTTCTATAACAGAGTTTAAAATTGCAAAAATAAAATGAATTGGTAATGTGTTAAAATTTAAAAATCATTCTTTTGCAATTTTTTTTTTTTTAAAAAACAATAGCTTTCATGATTTTCCTTTTCCTAATATACAATTAATAAACTATTTCCGATTCAAATGTAAGAGAAATAAATCTTCTCCTTCTCTTCTCTCCTGTAAGAAAACAGAGAGAGAGAGAGATCTACAGAACAGAACAACAAATGACTAATTCCATCATCATAATCCTCATCTCTCTCCTCTCCATCTCTCCACAACTGTAAGTCGATCACCAATTCCTCATCTCCTCATACCTCTATTTGTGTCTATTTATTGTATCTATAATTTGATCTAATCCAATTGAATTTTAATCAGTGAAAAAGTAATAGGTAGAAACACACAAGAAGGCACAGTAATTGGACGTAAAATACTAGTGAGTTTCAAGGAGACGCCCAAAGGACTTAATGTTACTTTTGATTGCTCTCCTTCTGGTCCTTGCATTCCTTGCCTCTACTCCGAAAAGGTCTCGAAATTTTCGAATTTTTTGTTTATTTTTGTGTTATTTTATTTTATTTTGTTTGTTTTACGGTTAGTTTCGTTGTTTTTGGGAATTATTATCTGGCATTGTTTGGCGATTATGTTTGTTGTCGATTTAAATGTAGTTGTTTAGTTGTGATGGTAAAACGATATCGGTTGTGGCATTATTTGTTACGATGAATTTTAAGTAATGATAAGGGAAATTTGAAATTCTACGATAGAATAGATATGTTCGTGGTAGTTAGTTTTGTAGGTTATAAGTTATCAAGTCGTGTTCTTAGTTTGGACAATGGACAGACGGTTGGACACTTTTCTCGTAACTGATCAGTGTAGTAATCTAGGAGAATTATTAAATCACTAGTTTCTTGTGTATCGTTTTTAAGTCTTAATGTTGGGAATTTAGAAGTGGCATGCTTGGACTATGATTCCGATGTAATTTGTAAAGATCATATACATATTGAAATATATTTATATTTTTTTTAATTGGAAGGTGTTATACAATACAGGTAGATAATTTTGCCAACAAATCTATGTTGTCTCTTTCTCGTCTCTTGCAAAGCACTTGCCGTGGTAACTTTGATCTCTTAAATGAGACCTGAATACTGCTAACTGCTAAGGCTGTTTTGCCACTAATGTCTTTGATATGCGAATTAGGAAAGTTTCTTCCTTGAACGTATGGATACACTCAACATGGTAAATAGTTCAGATAGTGTGAATTGAAGTTGATTTATTTTTGAAAATTGTGTGCAAGTTTTTTCTTTCCTTCGATGTTGTACTAGAAGATGTCTGTCTTGTCTAAGCAATCTTACCCTGCTCACGTAATATGCCATATAAGTTTTTCTTTTCTCTTTGTTGTTCCTTTAATCTTATTGATGATATAAGTGACGGTCACAATTTCTCTGCCCGTTAATCAAAGATACAGAATAATACAAGTGTCTAATAGAACAGTGGCAATACGTTGGGAGGATAAAATATTAAATTGTCTATCTGTCGAATGAAAGTATGTGCATATATTATATGATGGACTTAATCTTTGATTCAATCGATTTTTTCCCTTCTAAATGGGTCTTATCGCCGGCAAGCACACACTAGACACTTTTTTATAACTGTTATCCCTGCACTTGAAAGAGTAATTATGTTGCATATTCTGTTATAGAATGATGACAAGTACCGATGTAGTGAAACTGGTTATCGTATACCTTTAAGATGTGCGGAAAGTAAAGCTGTTTCTAAAGAAAAAGACACCAAAAAGAAGCAAGGCCGCTCTACTCTTGACACTCTGCCGGAGAATGTTGAGGCGGCAATGCATGATGGAGAAGAGTTGTCTAGTTCAGATAAACAGAGAAGTCTTTTGGGAAATTCATCTACAAAAAAGGGTGGGTCAGATTCATACATCACATACAGAAGCTGTATACCTGCAACTAATGAAGAGAAAATATCATTACTTGGATTCGAGGTATTTATTCTTTTATATCATTCCTGCTTTCTCATTAAATGTTAGATGAGCCAAATCTAAAATCTTCCATACATGGTAATGACTTACTGCTCCAGTCCTTAGAAATCCCCATGTTCGGTACATTGTACACCATGATCAGAAACACATGTGTGAAGAACTTTTTAGTGCAGGTTGCCAGTTACTATTTGTTTTCCTTTTTCAAAACTGGATGTTTTGACTTTCGTTCAAAACTCAAACTCTAGCCACCTCAGGTCACTGCTAAAATTGGTTCTTATTACTGTAACATGTACTGCTGGTACTTGATATCTTGATTCAATTTTAGTTTGCTTATGATTTGTAACTACTCTTGTGCAGGGAATTATGCTATGTTTGCTGTTTCTTAGTGGGTCATTCGTGTACTTTAAAAGAAAGGGAAATGTTTCTGTTTCAGGAGCAGTAAGAGTACCGACCAGTTCTAGGTTCTAGTTTTAGTTCATTATGTAGGCCGCATGATCTCTGCGTATTTTCTGCCCTCTCACTCGGATCTGAATGTTCTCTAAACCTTAGAAACTACATACTGAACGTGTAGCAGCTAATTGTCGCTGTGCTGTTAAGTTATTGGCCAATAGGAGCTGCTATATTAGAATGTTAAGAGTAAATAGACATGTAACCTTCTATGGAGTCCAACCTGTCAAGTAAAGATTATAAACTGGAGGAGTCCCTAGTGGACAGTTTCAAGTGTAATATCTGTTTATTTTAGTCTTGCAAAAAATCAATACTCTACCAAATTAGTACGTCCTTCCACTTTCTAAAGTAGCATTATATACGTCGCCTTTTACTCAACCGACGTATAAAGTAGCATTATATACGTCGCCTTTTCCTTAACCGATGTATAATGTGACCTTATACGTCGGCGGCTTTTTCTTGAACCGACGTATATAACTACTTTATACGTCGTCTTTAGGCGGAACCGACATATATAACTACTTTATACGTCGCCTTTGGCCGGAACCGACGTATAAGAGGCGACGTAAAAGATCAATTTTGTACTAGTGTATTTATAGGGGATCTCTTGTGGGTCCCCTAAGGCCTAATTTACTTGGCTAGCAAGTTTTACACTTGTGGGCTTCAAGGTCCTAAAATATACATAATGCTTAATGAGCCTCATACAATCTAAATTAGCCTTTTAACTATGTATAATTCACTTCATTGGGCTCCATGGTCCAACACATTCTTTACTTTGTTAGTTACTTTTTTTCTGATCATTGTTAGTAGTTACATTTTGGTTTGGTAGTTAGCACATTGTCTTGTTCTTTGTTCTGATTGCTTAGTATTTTGTTTTCGTTATAATATAAATATTTGCTGGCAGACTAAAAAAATCAAAACTACTCCCTCCGTCCCTTTTGATTGTTAACATTTCACTTTTTCAAAACTTTCTGGCACGCATTTTAAGGTGCATTTTAAGGATAGTTAAATAACTTTTTTTTAAAATTTTCTTTTTCTGTATAAAAATTTAATTTAAATTTTTATACAGAAAAAGAAAATTTTAAAAAAAAAGTTATTTAACTATCCTTAAAATGCACCTTAAAATGCGTGTCAGAAAGTTTTGAAAAAGTGAAATGTTAACAATCAAAAAGGACGGAGGGAGTAATATATACGGGCTATTTGAGTCAGGTCCTGGGACTGTGAGATATTTGAAGATCAAATCCTAATTCCATGTATAGCTGGCAGACTGTTTCAGGGAATACCTCTACTATTGCAAAAAAAAAATAAAAAATTATCCGTCTTTGTAAAACATTCACTCTTCTGTGATTATTTTTCTATAGAAAAAATAAACAACCATGAAGTAACAATATGATGGGAAAAAGATCGAATGATAAGAGGAAAATGATTAATTTGAAGGATAGCTATGTTAGAAAATGGAAAGTTTGAGACACATTTTAGATGTGCTCTTGATGTAATTTTCGGAAACTAATTTATGGAAGTTGTTCCTTGATATGAGGACTTAAACTTTCATGTATGGATCTAAGACATTTTCTTAGTGGAATCCATAATTATATATAGGCAAAGTTGCTGCAGTAAAACCTCTATAAATTAATACTCGATAAATTAATAACCTCGATAAAATTAATAATTTGTCCGGTCCCAACTTGGGACCAGTACAAAATTGGATCCCAATCGATAAAATAATAAGATAATAACTTTTTTGAAATCCCAGTATATATATATATTGGTCCCAACGAAACTATAAATTAATAATTATTAAAAGAACTCAAATTCTAAAATTGTCTAGTAAAAAATAAATATATAGTCACTTGTTTTTTGTTGAACTTCAAATCTATATTGAGTTCATCTTTAAATCTCCTCATTGCACTTAAGAGTTGGGGCATTATCTTCTCGTATTGCAACAAAAAGTTTGTTTTTTGTTGAACTTCAAATCTATATTGAGTTCATCTTTAAATCTTCTCATTGCACTTAAGAGTTGGGGTAATGGGCATTGTCTTCTCGTATTACAACAAAAAGTTACGAAGAATTATTGCCGCTTACAATGCTTCTTTTCGAGTGACCGATTCCAAAGCTATTGAATCATCCTCAAATTCAATTAATTTGTGAATGTACATTCATAGAATGTGTCTTGGAACTTATTTTTGTAATTTTTTTTCATCTCTAACTAATATACATTGTAACCGGTATATTGGGCTTCAAAATTTAAAGGTCATACGTAAAACCTCTGTAAATTAATTAATTATTAATTTATCGATATAATAATGTCTCGCTAAATTAATAAAATATCCCGGTCCCAACATTATTAATTTATAGAGGTTTCACTGTAGTTTGAAATGAGTTTAAAATGGGTTTTTTCATAAATCCCACATTGAAAAGATTTTTAACCAAGCAACTTGAAATGTCTATATATAGAAGGCTTATGCTTGAGTTTTAAATATAAGTAATCTCAAGTGCCTACCTTGCATTCATTTATAAGTTGCATAGGTTTTTTGGGCGCATTGAGGTGCTAGTCGCTGTTGATCTTTGTCGTGTTTGTGACCGAATTGATCTGAGCTGTTTTATCCTGAAAGCGATATTGCTGTAACCCATCACAGCGTAAGTGGGGCAATAATCTCTTCAAGAACAGTCAAGACGTACTTCTCTAAGCCTTGGCGACTCAACTGTTCTGTTCTCTTTTTTCAGAGTTTTAAAGCTTCTGTTAGAGCTAAGTATTCTCTCCTTTTTTTTGTTTTACAGTCTTTAATTATATATTTTGTTAAACCATCGTGTTTGTTTCGTTATTTGGTTATTTGTCTATTCTTGTTAATTGTAATATAATTGTCCCATTGTTGCGTTGTTTAGTGTAATATACCCAACAATCTTGAAGAGATTATTTAGTTATATTTGTTAATTAGCAAGATGGTTAATGAAACTGAAACTTCTATTGTTGAGACTGACTCTGGGTCTGGTGTTACTGCACCCACCATTGATTGGACCACGTACCGTTTCCCACAACCTATCGATTTGTCAGGTATGCCCGATAAATTCGGTAGGGATGTTGGTTTTTCTCGTTGGCAAAAAAAAGATGAAACTGTGGCTTACGGTAAAAAGGTCTATGGCCGACGGTGTAGTATGAGAAACCAGTTGTAGTTAAGGAAAAGGCTGAAACTGTTAGGGCTTATGCTATGTGGGAGGAAAAAGATGGGGTGGCTAGGGCTGCTATTCTGGCAGCTTTAGCGAACACTCTGTTTGATGTTTATTCATCGGATTCCTACACAGCTAAGCTCTTATGGGAGAAGCTGGACCAGACACATAATACTGACTTGCAAGGGTTGGAAAAGTATTATGTGGCTCGGTTCCTTGATTTTAAACTGGTGGATACTAAATCCATGACTGAGCAGGTGCACGAGTTTGAGATGTTGGTGCATGCTTTGAAGGAGTCCAGTATGGTCCTTCTTGAAAAGTTTCAGGTTATGGCAGTGATTGAAAAGCTCCCGAAGTCTTGGGAAGAGTTTGCTCTTTCCCTGAAGAGACAGAAAGGAGAGATCATATGGACTAATCTGATGTTGGACATCTCAGTGCAGGAGCAGCATAAGTCCAAACAGGGACATGTGATGCCTGCTGAACATGATAGTAGTTCGAAGGTGAATGTAATGACTGTTGGTAAGAAAAGAAAAGAATTTACTAAGAAGGAAAACACTAAGTCTAATAAAGACAAGAACAAGGCTAAGAAACCAAAGGCAAACAAACCATGTTGGTCTTGTGGACAGGTTGGTCACTGGAGCAAGGACTGTCATGTAAAGAAAACGAAGAAAGTTGATGTGGATGCTCAAGCAAACACTGTGCTTGGAGCTGGAACCATTGATGGCCTATGGCTAACATGGTTATTGGTGAAGCATCTGCTTCTGTAACCAATGACGGGTATGTTACCTATAAGCCTGTTATACTATCCACTTATTTGTCTCATGAATGGTTGATTGATACTGGAGCTAATGTGCACATTTGTGATGATAAAACTCTGTTTGTATCTTATCAACAGACTCATCGAGTGACAGTGACGATGAGGAATGCTAGTGCTGCACAAGTGCTCGGAATAGGAAACGTGGACCTGAAGCTTGCTTCTGGGCGTGTTCTATCCCTCACTAGAGTGCATCATGTTCCTGATATTCGTAGAAATATAATAAGTGAAAGTTGTTTAGTTAAGAACGGATTTGAACTTTCTTTGAAGTGTAATAAAGTAGTTATTACACATACTGGTGTTTTTGTTGGCAAACGTTACTTGTCTGATGGATTGTTTTTGATAAATGTTGAGCCTGTTTTGGGTAGTTTTATTAATGATAATGTTGCTCCTTCTGTTAATTGTGTTGAATCATCTGATTTGTGGCACTTACGTCTTGGTCACTTGAATTTTGGTGCTCTAAAGAACATGATGAATTTAGAGTTGATTCCAAAACATGCCATTGATAAGAAATCTAAATGTCAAGTATGTGTGACTGCTAAACAAACACGAAAACCTTTTCATAATGTAGTAAGGGATTCAGGAGTGCTAGATTTAGTTCACACGGACATATGTGAATTTAGTGGCATAGTGACTAAGGATAATAAAAGATATTTCATTACCTTTATAGATGACTGCAGTAGATATTGTTATGTTTATTTTCTTAAACATAAAGATGAAGCACTAGAAAAATTCATTATATTCAAAACTGAACTTGAAACACAAACTGGTAAAGTACTAAACGGTTGAGATCAGATAGAGGTGGTGAGTATACGAGTACCTCGTTTAATGAATTTTGCAAGAGCAATGGTATAGTTCATGAGGTAACTCCACCATACACACCTGAGTCTAATGGGGTAGCAGAACGAAAGAACATAACCTTTAAAGATATGATCAACAATATGTTAATTAATTCGGGGTTGCCTAAGTACATGTGGGGAGAGGCTCTGAATACGGCTTGCCATATTCTAAATAGAGTCCCTCTGAAACATATGGACAAGATACCTTATGAATTTTGGACAAAGAAAAACAACTAGTTTAAAATATCTTTGTGTTGTCCCTGAATACAAGAGAAAGAAACTAGGGCCGAAAACTGTTGATTGCATCTTTCTGGGCTATATTGAAACCACTACGGCTATGAGATTTTTAGTCTTAAAATCTGAAATAACGAAATAGTGGCTAACACTATAGTTGAATTTTGTGATGCAACATTCTTTGAGGATGTGTTTCCTATGAAGACTGGTATACTTCAGTGTACTTTTGATGATGATCCCACTCGCACATCGAGTTCCATTCCTGATCATGTGGAAAGGATGACTAATGTAGGGGCGGATCCTAATAGTAGCTCAACTCCTAATGAAGTATAGGAACCTAGAAGGAGTAAGCGTGCGAAGGTAGTCAAGGACTTTGGAAGTGATTTTATCACTTACAATGTCGAGGATGAACCTTTAACTTTCCGGCGGGCCATGGATTCTTCAGAATCTAGGTACTGGAAAGGTGCGGTAAAAAGTGAGATTGACTCTATTGTTTCTAACGGAACATGGGAGTTGGTTGATCTACCTCCCGGGTGTTCTACTATAGGATGTAAATGGGTTTTCAAAAGGAAGATGAACCCGAATGACTCAATAGATAAGTATAAAGCTAGGCTAGTAGCAAAGGGTTTTAAGCAAAATGAGGGTATTTATTACTTTGATACGTACTCTCCTGTAGCTAGAATGACAAAAATGGAAAGTTTGAGACACATTTTAGATGTGCTCTTGATGTAAATTCCGGAAACTAACTTATGAAAGTTGTTCCTTGATATAAGGACTTAAACTTTCATGTATGGATTTAAGACATTTTCTTAGTGGAATCCATAATTATATATAGGCAAAGTTGCTAGTTTGAAATGAGTTTAAAATGGGTTTTTTCATAAATCCCACATTGAAAAGATTTTTAACCAAGCAACTTGAAATGTCTATATATAGAAGGCTTATGCTTGAGTTTTAAATATAAGTAATCTCAAGTGCATACCTTGCATTCATTTATAAGTTGCATAGGTTTTTTGGGCAAATTGAGGTGCTAGTTGCTATTGATCTTTGTCGTGTCTGTGACCGGATAGATCTGAGCTGTTTTATCTTGGAAGCGATATTGCTGCAACCCATCACAGCGTAAGTGGGAAAATAATCTCTTCAAGAACAGTCAAGACTTCTCTAAGCCTTGGTGATTCAGCTATTCTGTTCTCTTCTTTCAGAGTTTTAAAGCTTCTGTTAGAGCTAAGTATTCTCTCCTTTCTTTCTGTTAGACCTATTCATGGAGGAGTTTGTGTACGCGTGTGCTAGTGGTTTTATAGTGTCTGTACCTCGGCTTGATTGTACCAAGGGTAGAATTGTGTTTTAACAGATGTTTGAAGAAGATTTATTGCATATCTTGTTGTTGTCACTGTCACCACACCATCCGTGTCCCCGCTGTATAAAATATACTCAATTTTCAATCAATAAAGTTCTTGATTTTTTTTTATCCGAAGCATTAACACGTAATGTTTCTATCATAGAAAAGAGAAGATTGAATCACCTATATAGCCAAACACTGATGCCACTTTCCATAAGTTCCTTGATAATAGGCAACACTGTTGCTGGAGCTTCCGTCCAGTCAAGTAAATCGCTATAGTTAACAAAAGTCGATGAACTTATCAGTAACAACATGTATACATCAAGGCATATTAAGTCGTCCTGTACATTTTCATAGCTCATGCGAGGCACGACTACTGAATGAATACTTTCATAAGCTGCGACTTAATTATGTAAATATGTACAGCTGTACGTTAGTGTGTTATATAGTACGCGAAAGAATATAATAGAGTTTAGTTACCTGCAAGATTCCCATGACTTGGGAGGAACAGTGACATGCAGTGCTGACTGAACTTGCGGTGTATTCAAGTAATTGTTGATATAATTTTCTGAGCATGGATCAAATCCTGATGTCTATTTTAAGTATAAGTATTAATGATATAAGTGAAAAAATAAGCTATAAAAGATATTAACATGTAAGAAGATTGTTAAAAACACATACCGAGAATGAACCATTTTGAGAATCGCACAAGGGAGCATATATATCATAAGGATCGATATCACCAATGTTTACTTGATCAATGTAAGTTTGACAAGATTTACATTAATCGAAAAGTTGCAGTTTAAGGTGATGCCCTGATGAGCTTCATCAGACATCATAGCATGTGACCAGTAGTAATCTATTCTTCCTGTGGCTCCTGTTTCGTAGTCTATGTATGCGTTCCCAATCTGAAAATTTATATAGTCTGTATCAGTCTCTTGATTCATGTTTTATACGTGCAATCGTGTAATTGCTTCTAGTAAAAAACTTACTGCAATTCCTTTTTGGTTAATGACAGTCTGGTTAGTGATTTTGTTGTTGTGGAGAATTAGTTGAGCTATTTGAGGAACATAGTGTCCTGCATAGCTCTCTCCAGTAATGAAGAAATCTCGAGTTTGGTACTCGGGAAATCTTTCTAGCCAGTTTATCAAAAAGGTATACGTATCTTCTGCAGTCTTTCTATCTCCAGTTACATAATCTGATGTTCTGTTAGAATATGAAAATCCAACACCCGCAGGGGATTCCAAGAATAATATATTTGCCTCTGCAAATTTTTTAATGAACTATTGTCGTAATTTTAAGAAGAGATTAATGGACAATTTTTTTGAGAAAAAGATAATCTACTTACCATTGTTCCACGCATACTTGTTCTGGGATAAAGTTTTTCCGCCACTGTTGACTCTGAATGGTCCAAGTTCCATCATTGCTCCGTTTCCAAGTGAAGAACAGCCAGGCCCTGCAATCCAATTTGAAGATAGTAACTTAATTGAGGTTGCATTTGAATTTTGATTTGTTAATATCTGTTGAAAAACAGTAAAGCTGTTGGTTCAATCTTTGAACGATAATATTTTTACAAAAAGCTTTAATTTCATAATTTCTGCTACGAATTTTAGCATGCCCTTTAAATTGAGAGTCTACTTCAACTGGATTCGACATTTACCTCCACTTAGCCATAGAACCAAAGGTTGGCTAGAAGAATTCTCAGATTGTGCAAAATAGTAGAATAGTGCTCTTCCAGCAACCGGATCAACTGTGACATATCCCGAGTATTGTTCAAAAGTTGCTCCATCGGGTTGCCCTGGCAATGATTCTACCCTGTCAGCTTCCTTCAATCCATCTTGACTTCCGACATACAAAGGTGAATACTCAGCTTTTGGAACCTCATCACTCAAAGTAGACATTCTTTTCGACTTCTGAGCCTTGATATGTTTTTCGAGAGGGTTGTTTTCATTTCCACCATAACAATGTACAGAAGCCACTAGGCATAACAGAGAAAGTGATAAATGAAATGTAATCTTCGTCATTCTTGATTGCTAGGAATGCAAATTATAGCTTGCTTTGTTGCTGCAACTACATTCATATTAATGTCCTTTTATACATGTTAATTTTTGTAATGGAACTGCTGGAAGTGTCACATCTAATGCTTAAATAATTTTGTAGTTTGGGTTTTATAAACCATGCGACTACACTTATAAACTACAATTCATCCTTTCGGTCGTCCAATTTTTCAATTTACATAAATTCGGCTGGTTTTTATTAAAACATATATACATCTAATAGTTCTAAAAATATTTTGTTCTCCTTCAAATCTTCCAAACAGTGGATAATGAAATTAATCGTTAAAAATGTCTTTGCCAATGAATTAGTCGGCTGTTTTTAGAAAGAATTGCTAAACTTATAGCACATGAAAGTTTGACCAGGCTTCATATGCCCGTTTGGGAAAATAGAAAAACTGTTCACTGAAAATTTAGTAATTTGGTTTTGGAATTACAAGATAAATAAATTTGTTATTGACTGTTTGTAGGGCTGCACAAAGGTTCAAAATCGAACCGGGTCGGTCCGGTTCGATCATAATGGTCAAAAACCGGATCAGATCGAATCGATGCGGACTGATCGAATACCGATTTTTTTCAATTTCTTTGACTAAGGACCGAACCTATTAAAATCGATTTTGGGACCCAACGGATCGAAAAAATCTGGACCAAACCAGAACCGGACCGATATGGACCAGTAGTTAATTTCTATATAAAAATAATTTTTTTAATTTAATGTTTCTTTTTTTAAAGTTTAAATACATAAAATTAATAAATTATTTTACAAATTAATATAAGTTTAAAAATGAAATCCATATCTTAATTTTTGGATTAACCTATATTCACATATTACAGTATGAATGGGTTGAGTTTCCAATCACACATTTGTTTCCAAATCTGGATTAAAATTGGATGAAATGATCCAAATAACCAATTTTTAGCTACTAGATGCCCAAAATAAGATATATCGCTCGAAGTGCCCAAAATAAGATATATCACTTGAAGTGTCCAAAATAACCAACCACCCTCGCATTTGTATAATGCGTAGGTGTTTTTTTTTTTAAACCAAGTATAATTCTTGTAAGGTGCTCCTTTCTTCTTACCAGTTAAACAACAACAAAAATCAAAGAATCCGCATATGCCTTATGCGTGTAATTTTATTTTTTATATTTAATGTTTTAAAAATTTATCAATATTTCTTTTGAGGTTAAATAGTTTCAGTTTTGAGGTTTAACGGATTTAATTTGGGGTGTAGAAATATTTAATTTTTTAATTAAAAATTAAAAATTTTATTTGTACTCCCTTGGGGGTAGGGGTGAGCAAAAATTTCCGAAAACCGGATATCCTTATTTATTATCCGATATTCGATTAAAAAAATCCGAATATTTCGATATCCAATCCGAAAAATCGGACCGGATATTCGATCCATTTTTTTTAAAATAAATTCGAATACGAACCCGGATCACAAATTTACAAGAAAGCGGATATCCAAATCCGATCCGATTTTGTTACTTTCAATAAAAGTGTTAACTATATTTATTATATATCTACACATTCAAATTTCTTGTTGCTTGACATTATTTTTTGTCAACCATTTTGACCAAGTCTCGGAATGGCTCGCGACCAAACCGTAGTAATCAAACCAAAGTACAATTGCAGAAAGCATGGTAGCAGTTTCATATTCCAGTTCCATCTAGGGGTGAAAAATGATCGGGGTGATACCGGGTATACCCTTGCTCAGGTCTCAGATCATTTTATTTTTATCGTGTCCAAATTTGGTATCGGTATCGTTTAATTCGGATATGATCCGATCCCGAGTATTGAGGTCCGGATCCAAACCGAATACGAGCCGTTATCTTTTTTCTTTTTTTTTTCTAACCGGGTAGTTTATGATCCATCGAATACGAGTCAAATATGATCCAGCGACATTAGTATCATTTTTATTTGAACTATATAAATAATCATTTAACTGTTTTTATTTGTATTAATATGTTAATTGTTAAAGTTTGAATAGCAACTTTCACTCTAGTTGCATAATACTTTAGTTGCTAGTGTATTTCAGTTCTTTGATAATCAACAAACTGAATAGTATTCAGTTTTATTGATATGAGCCTGGTTCGGGTATTATGGATATGAAGGTATGGTTCGTTTTATAAAAATAATATGATCTTGAATATGGGCGGGTAGGGTAGTTCTCAGATTCAGGATCATATTTTATCCGGGCTCAAAATTTTCGCCAGATCCGTATCGTTTACAAAACGAATCTGAGACATGTATCATATTTTCGAGCCAGATATAAACCGAGATACCGGATAGTCAGGATCAATTCTCCGCCCTAGTTCCATCTACTTCTTTTTTTGTCCGAAAGAAAATAATCTTGTGTATTTGCATGAATTTTATAAATAACATTGTACTGGCAAAGTGGAAAAAGTTGAGTTTCTTCTCTCTCAGATCATAAGTTGAATATATTAAATATTCATGAAATGTCCCATATTGCTAATACAGAAGTCAGTGATACTGCTATTAAAATGTAATTTTAAATTGGATTCAGCTAATCCGATTTAATTGGATATCAGTGATCCGAAAAATCGGGTATCCGATCCGAAAAATCGGGTATCTTTTCAAGTGATTTAAAAGAAAAAATAAGCAACCATGAAGTAACAAGATGATGGGAAAAAGATCGAATGATTTAATTTGAAGGATAGCTATTCAATGTATTGAATAATCAGATACACAAACGTACGGCAGTTGAGAATACATCTCGTAACATTCCATTATTAAATCAACTTGTAGTTCAGTAGAAACTTGAAGTCTCCATTGCTGGACTCCTTTGAATCTTTGATTAGTTCGCTTTGGACGGAGGAAGCTTTCCAACCAAAAACGAAGAGAACATTGCAAGAGCGCGAGAAGGCTGGTAACTTGGAACAAAATGTCCAGATCCCCTTACTGTCACGAATGTCAAATTTTCATATCCAACTGCATATCCTCCCACCTTAAAACAATATCGTTAAAGAAATAACACATTGTGAGTATCAATTCATGGAGGAGTTTGTGTGTGCGCATGCTAGTTATATAGTGTCTGTACCTCGGCTTGATTGTACCAAGGGTAGAATTGTGTTTTAACAGATGTTTGAAGAAGATCTATTGCATATCTTGTTGTTGTCACTGCCACCACAGCATCCGTGTCCCCGCTGTATATTATATACTCATTTTTCAATCAATAAAGTTCTTAATTTTTTTTATCCGAAGCATTAACAGTTTAACACGTAATGTTTCTATCATAGAAAAGAGAAGATTGAATCACCTATATAGCCAAACACTGATGCCACTATTCATTAGTTCCTTGATAACAGGCAACACTGTTGCTGGGGCTTCCGTCCAGTCAAGTAAATCGCTATAGTTAACAAAAGTCGATGAACTTATCAGTAACAACATGTATACATCAAGGCATATTAAGTCATCCTGTACATTTTCATAGCTCATGCAAGGCACGACTACTAAATGAATACTTTCATAAGTTGCGACTTAATTATGTACACGTGTGTAAATATGTGCAGGTGTACGTGAGTGTGTTATATAGTACGCGAAAGAATATAATAGAGTTTAGTTACCTGCAAGATTCCCATGACTTGGGAGGAACAGTGACATGCAGTGCTGACTGAACTTGCGGTGTATTCAAGTAATTGTTGATATAATTTTCTGAGCATGGATCAAATCCTGATGTCTATTTTAAGTAAAAATATTAATGATATAAGTGAACAAATAAGCTGTAAAAGATATTAACCTGTAAAAAGATTGTTAAAAACACATACCGAGAATGAACCATTTTGAGAATCGCACAAGGGAGCATATATATCATAAGGATAGATATCGCCAATGTCTACTTGTTCAATGTAAGTTTCACATGCTTTTGAAAGATTTACATTTGGCGAAAAGTTGCAGTTTAGGGTGATGCCCTGATGAGCTTCATCAGACATCATAGCATGTGACCAGTAGTAATCTACTGTTCCTGTGGTTCCTGTTTCCTCATCTACATATGCGTTCCCAATCTGAAAATATAATATAGTCTTTATCAGTTCTCTTGATTCATTTTTTATGTGTGCAACCATGTGATTGCTTCATGTAAAGAACTTACTGCAATTCCTTTTAGGTTAATGACAGTCTGGTTAGTGATTTTGTTGTTGTGGAGAATTAGTTGAGCTATTTGAGGAACATAGTGTCCTGCATAGCTCTCTCCAGTAATGAAGAAATCTCGAGTTTGGTACTCGGGAAATCTTTCTAGCCAGTTTATCAAAAAGGTATACGTATCTTCTGCAGTCTTTCTATCTCCAGTTACATAATCTGATGTTCTGTTAGAATATGAAAATCCAACACCCGCAGGGGATTCCAAGAATAATATATTTGCCTCTGCATTGCCAACCAAATTATTTTTAATGAAATATTGTCGTAATTTTAAGAAGAGATTAATGGACAATTTTTTTGAGAAAAAGATATTCTACTTAATTACCATTGTTCCACGCATACTTGTTCTGGGATAAAGTTTTTCCGTCACTGTTGACTCTGAATGGTCCAAGTTCCATCATTGCTCCGTTTCCAAGTGAAGAACAGCCAGGCCCTGCAATCCAATTTGATTATAGTAACTGTTAATTGAGGTTGCATTTGAATTTTGATTTGTTAATATCTGTTAAAAAACAGTGAAGCTGTTGGTTCAAACTTTGAACGCCAATATTTTTACAAAAAGCTTTAGTTTCATAATTTCTGCTACGAATTATGGCATGCCCTTTATATTGAGAAAGTGTACTTCAATGGGATTCAACATTTACCTCCATTCAGCCATAGAACCAAAGGCTGGCTAGAAGAATTTTCCGACTGTGCAAAATAGTAGAAAAGTGCTCTTCCAGCAACCGGATCAACTGTGACATATCCCGAGTATTGTTCAAAAGTTGCTCCATCAGGTTGCCCTGGCAATGATTCTACCTTGTCAGCTTCTTTCAATCCATCTTGACTTCCGACATACACTGGCGAATACTCAGCACTCAGAACCTCATCACGAAAAGTAGATACAGAAGACATCCTTTTCGTCTTCCGAGCCTTGATATGCTTGTCAAGAGGGGTGTTTCCATTTCCACCATAACAATGTACAGAAGCCAAAAGGCATAACAAAGAAAGCGATAGAAGAAATGTAATCTTTGTCATTCTTGATTGCTAGGAATGCAAATTAGAGCTTGCTTTGTTGCTGCAACTACATTCATACTACTGTCCTTTTATACATGTTAACTTTTGTAATAAAACTGTTGGAAGTTTCACTTAATACTTATTCTGGCCGATTTACAGTATATGATTAAATAGTTTAAAGTTTTTGGGTTTTTGTAAACCATGCGGCTACACTTCTAAGCTACAGTTCATCCTTTCGGTCGTGCAAATTATGAATCTACATAAATTCGGCTGATTTTTATTAAAACATGTATACATCTAAAAGTTCTAAAAATCTTTTGTTAGCCCCTTCAAATATTCCAAACAGTGGAGGATGAAATTTAAAGTTAAATCTGGCCAATGAATAAGCCCGGCTACAAAGAGCCGGTTTGGGAAAGTCAAATACAGATTCTGGTGAATTTTTGTTTTAAAAAGTAAGAGTAAGTTAAAATTAACTTAATTTTCAGAAATTGGTTTTGTTTTAAAAAATAATCTTTACAAAATTGAAGAAACTATCCAATCAAACAACATTATGAAAATATGATTCTTCTAGAAAAAGGTTAGATACATGAACTTCAGGTAATCAAATTTTAAGAAAAGCATACTATGAACATAGTCTGCAGGTAAAGAACATTTAATTTGGCCTAAAAAATCAAACTTAGCTAAAGAACAACCAGAGTTGCTCTAGCACGAAGCGGATGAAGCTTTGCTAGTGTGATCCCAAATTTTTCCTCCATGTCCAACTTCTCTGCTGGAATCCCACCTTCGAGTTTCCAGTCAAAACAATTTATTAGTGAGCCTAACATAACTGGCACCATCCTCATTGCCAATGGCAATCCAGGACATATCCTTCGACCTGCACCAAATGGAATTAGCTCGTAATCATGCCCATTGATGTCAACTTGAGAGTTCATGAACCTCTCTGGTTGAAAAGCCAGGGAATTCATCCACAGCTTAGGATCGCGTCCAATAGCCCATGCATTGACTAGCACTTGTGAATTCTTTGGAACGGTGTAGCCACATAGTTGAACTTCTTTTTCTACTTGGCGTGGTATTAATAAGGGGACCGGTGGGTGTAACCTCATAGTTTCTTTCACAATACATTGCAAATAAACCAAATTACAAATGTCTGCTTCTTGTATAATCTTGCCTTTTCCGATCACTTGGTTCAGCTCAGCTTTCACCTTTACCAATATTGTTTCTGAATTTCGTAATATCTCAGACATCGCCCATTCCACTGTGCTTGAAGTTGTATCTGTTCCTGCAACGAATAAGTCCTGCCTATTTGTTTTAATGACTGGAATTTATTAAATCCTAATATAGTTAGGTACAAGAACACATGCAGGTTTCCGCAGAGGTACAAATCCTTGGCTACTAAGAAACTTAAGGAAGACACAACTAATTATCAACTGACTCGACCATGTTTAATTGTTTACAGATTGAACTCATAGTATATTTTCTGAAGGTACTCATCCTTAAAACACAAACACAACGACACACACACACTCACAAAAAATTCGACTGAGGACGTACTCTTACAGCATAAATATTTTATAGATCGAACTCATAGTATATTTTATGAAGGTACTCATGCTTAAAACACACACACACACACAAATTCAACTGAGGACGTACTCTTATAGCATAAATATTTTATTTACTAATTAACACCGAGGATGAAAAGAATAACTCACAATAAATAGGTTATGGATTTGAGCTTCATCAATTTCATCTGTTTGTAACATTTTTAGCAGTTCTTCAAGCACGTCTGGTGTACTAGTATTCTCACTTGAGTTCCCCACTCTCCTCAGTTCCAAACGCTCCTTAATCAGACCATCAAATAACTTGATTAGCTTCTCAAAATGACCGGTCATTCGCTGCCTTATACCTTGTGGATCAATCCAACGAAGAATAGGAAAGTAATCCACCAAATTAGGCTTACCGGCCTCAACCATAATATTCCACACTAAGTCCCTAAACTCCTTGACCTCCGAATTCTCGTACGAATCTATCATATCCTTGGAAAATATAGTGTTTGACAAAAGATTAACCGAAGTCAGAAAAGCAGTGCGGCCAATATCTACAGCCTCCCCGCTTTGGCAACACTTTTCGCAGTATCTAATAAGTTCATGCACCTTCCTACTACGTAGATGCTGATTTTTATCGAGCTTGTTAACTGCAAATATAAACGAGCTCATGATTTTTCTTAGGTTTCTCCACCGACTGCAAACAGGCAAAAATACTACTGAGTATTTATTATGGCAGGAAGCGTGTACAGCGTCAGGAGGAGAACGACCAGAGAACGCTTGGTCTTGCTTTTGAAGGACTTGTTGAGCTGTGCTTGATGAAGAAATGACTATGGTGGTTATGCGGCCTAGCTTTAGACGCATGATTGGACCGTAAACTTGAGCGAGGCTGGCTAAGGATTTGTGAGGGTGCTTGCCAAGTTTGTGTATATTTCCTATGATGGGCAAGGGGTAGGGTCCTGGTGGAATATTGCGAGGGGACTTGGCTCTAATTCTTGAAAGTGAGAGCAGAGTAAAGGCAAGCAGTATGCACACCGCAGTGACTGTAACTATATCCATATTTCTTGATGGAACTGTGGTTGCAGAACTATTGAGAAAGAAAAGAGAGAAATTACAGAGCGATAGCATATAGACAACAAGTTTTCTTCTTTCGATTATTAACCACAAACGTACCCCATCCTATCTTTAGGAAGTTTTGTACCTTCTATAATATGACCGAGTGAGATACCGCTATACCGAGAGGCCTTTGGTAGACGTAACAAATTGTCTAGATCGTAATACCGTAGGGATGTTAAAATTGATGATGATAAAAGAAAATTTAACGCTCAACCTCTTTTTGTCTTGGCTCGAATGTTGCATTTTGCATTGTAGTTTAGACCGTGCCTTTTGACCATATAATTGAAGAGAAAAGATCATATATCACAATTTGGAAACAAAATGTCGTGAATATCATAATTCAAAATTATGGCCCTCAATGAGTCAATGACACAGTAAAACGAGTAATCGTCTCCCGTTTTCAGTGATTTACACAACTAAAGCTCTGGCATACATGTAGAGCTCAACAGTAACTGATGGCCAAGCACGTGGTAGCCTGGTAGGACCCCATTGTAAACAAATCTTGTTTTGCATATCAAACAAAACGCTGCATAGGCTTGCGTTCCTATACATAACGCTAAAGGAATTAGCGTTGTTGATATTTCAAAACGAAAAATGAAATTGTGTTTTTTATATTTTTCAATTGGGCCTGTGAAAGTTGTGCGCAAAACGCTGGACCATGTGACATTTTGGGGTAATTTTTGGGTTCAACAATTTCATTTTGGGATTTAGAAATACTAGCTTAAAGCCGTGCGATGCACGGATTTTTTTTAATATTATATGAATTTTTATATTAATTTAATTTTTTTTAAAACATGAATTTTAGAAGCTTAATTTTTTTTTTATGAGATGATTTGATAATAAATATATATATGTTATCCGTGATATTTATAGAAAAGGAGGGATTTTATTTAGAAAATATTAAAAAATATGATAGGTTTTAGTTGAAAAAGGTAATCAGTTAATTGTTAGTAATTACAAAATTATTATTTTATTTTATTAAATAAAATGACTGTGATATGATTGGAAAAAGAGAGGATTTAGTTAGAGAAAATTAAAAAGGTAACATGTTCTATGTGAAAAAGGTAATTGATTAGTTTATAAAAATTATAATTTAATTACATTATTTTACTAAATACAATTACTCATAATATTTTTAGAAAAGAAGAAATTAATATTGTCCGTGATATTTCCATTAAATGAGGGATTTTAGTTAAAAAATATAAAAAATGGATGCGTTTTAGCTAAAAAGGGTAATCGATTAATTATTAATATTATAATATTATTAATTTATTGTATTAAATAGAACCGCTTGTGATATAATTTAAAAAATAGATATTTTAGTTAGAGAAAATAGAAAGGTAACACAAAAATTAAAAAAGTAACATGATTTATGTGAAAATGGTGGAGTAATTTATTAGTTTAAAGTAATTATAATTTAATTATGTTATTTTACTAAATAAAATTGATCATAGTGTTTTTAGAAAATGAGATATTAATGTTGTCCGTGATATTTTTAGAAAAAAGGGAATTTAATTTGAAAAAAACAGAAAAGATAATACGTTTTAGCTGAAAAGGTAATCGGTTAATAATTAGTATTATGATATTATTATTTTATTTTTATTAAATAGAAATGCATGTGATATAATTTGAAAAAGAAAGGTTTTAGTAAGAAAAAAATGAAAAGGTAACGTGTTGGTTGAAAAAGGTAATCGTCCATGATATAATTGGAAAAAAGAGAGATTTTAGTTAGAGAAAAGAGAAAAGATAATGTGCTAAAAGGGTAATTGATTAGTTAATAGTAATTATAAAATTATTATTTTATTTCATTAAATAGAATACCCGTGATATAATTGGAAAAAGAGATGACTTATTTAGAGAAAATTAAAAAGGTAACATGTTTTAGGTGAAAAACGTAATCGATTAGTTTATAATAATTATAATTTAATTATGTTATTTTACAAAATAAAATTGCTCGTGATGTTTTTAGAAAAGGAGAAATTAATGTTGCACGTGATATTTCTAGAAAGGGATTTTAGTTAGAAAATATAGAAAAGACAATACGTAATCGGTTAATTGTTAGTATTATAATATTATTATTTTATTTTATTAGATAGAACTGACCGTGATATAGTTAGAAAAAGAGAGATTTTAGTTTGAGAAAATTAAAAAAAATAACGTGAAAATTAAAAAAGTGACATACTTTAGGTGAAAAAGGTAACTGATTAGTTTATAGTAATTATAATTTAATTTTTATTTTATTAAATAAAATTGCTCGAACTATTTTTAGAAAATGAGAAATTAATGTTAAATGTGATATTTCAAAAAAAAGGAATTTAATTAGAAAAAATAAAAAAGATGATACGTTTTCAGCTGAAAAGGTAATCGATTAATTAATAGCATTTTTCATATTATTATTTTATTTTTATTAAATAGAAACGCTCGTGATATAATTTGAAAAAAAAGAGATTTTAGTTAGAGAAAATAAAAAGGTAACTTGTCTTGGCTGAAAAAGGTAACTTGTGATATAATTTAAAAAATAGATATTTTAGTTATAGAAAAGAGAAAAGGTAACGTGTAATATGATATTATAAATATTAATTTTAATATGTTATTGTTATAATTCGAACCTTAAATATTTGTATATAATAATTTTTAGTATTAAATATAAATTAATATGTTGATGGCGGAAATCGAACTTTAGACCTCTGTATATTTTTAGTATTTTGTATCTAACGGTCATGATCTATTTGAATTAAAAATATAACGGTTGTGAATAGTTTGGTTAACCAAACTACAAACTATAAAAGATCTCTAGTTTGCTTATAATAATATAGTATAGTATAGTATAGATTCCGAATGACGAATAAACCGTATACGAACTTAGGGTTTAGGGTCCTAAACCCTAAAAAAATTGGGGCTGGCCCCCTATTTTTTAAAAATTAGACCATCGAATTCATTTTTTTAATAATTTTTTTTTAAATATTATATGTATTCTCTTGGGGTTTCAATAGTTAACCTTTGGGGTTCAACAGTTCTATTTTGGGTTTAGAAATATTCAGAACGATGAATAAATCGTACCCTAAACCCTAAACCCTAGCTTATCATGATTTTTAAAAAATCGGGACTGACCCTTGAATTTTTTAAAATCAGACCGCTGGACTCAGTAAAAAAACACAATTTAAATGAGAAATGGTCCCATATATCACAATTTTAATAAATAACTAGCTTATAGCCCGTGCAAAGCACGGGTTACTTTTAATATTTTGTAATTTATTTATAATATAATATTATAAATATTGATTTTAATATGTTATTGAAAGAATTCAAACCTTACATATTTGTATATAATAATTTTTAGTATTAAATATAAATTAATATGTTGTTGGCGGGAATCGAACCTTGAACCTTCTGCATATAACAACTTTTAGTATTTTAGTATTGTTAAATCTAACGGTCATGATCTATATTTGAGTTGCTGATCTAACGGTGATAAGTTAGGGATAACAAAAAATGGGGATAACCAAAAATAGGGGGTAACCAACTACAAATTATACCCCTTTTGCTTATATTATAATACTAGCTTATAGCCCGTGCGAAGCACGGGTTACTTTTAAATACTTTTAAAATTATATAATTAAATAAAATAGAGAATAATTTATTACGAATTTATTAGTAATAATAATAGTTTAATAAATGATATGTATTGATTAGAATTAATAACATAAAATCTTAATGTAAATTTGTTGTTGATGGGATTTGAACCTTGATCTTTGGAAGAGGGATTTAAATAAAGAATATTCCTTATTATTAGATCTAACGGCTATGTGAAAAGTATTTATGTTTGATATATGGTGTTGAAAAAGAAGAGAAAAGCCGAAGAAGATTGTGTATTGAATTGATGAAGATTGCGCAGATGAGGTTTAGAAGAATAGAGTTCTGTAAGGTAACGGAGGTTTTAAGTTTAGCTGTATTAGTAATGGTGTAAATATAAAATACTACTCTGTATTGGTTTAACGGAATTCATTTGATTTGTTTTATATTGTAAATAATTTAAAATTAAATAATTAGAGTGAAAACCAAAACTTAGGAGAAAACCAAAACTTTCAATGTTTCGGCTTTAATATAATAGTATAGATAGTATAGATATAGATAGTATAGATGTCTCAAATAGTATAATTAAAATAAAAGATCCTTTCTACGGAGTATCACTTTAAAACGGAACATTGGTTAGCATTTTCACATATCAATATATTGAACAAAATAATATGAATGTGATCTGCAGAGTAGCAGACACCTTCAATGTGATCAGCAGAGTAGGAGACACTTTCACGTGAGTATTAAAAGTCGGCAAAAGGAAAGTAGGAAACCCACGTGTATGGGCAAGTAAAAAGAGATAAGATTTCTTTTTGATTTCAATAAAAAGCGATGAAAACGCCATATCATATCACGTGTCTGAGATTATGCATCGTTTAATTTTGTTGGGAACGTGAGTTTAAAACACGTTTTGATTTTAGAAATTGAAATAACGTTACATGCAATAGCGTTTTAGTAAAACACAAGTTAAAGGTGCGTTTTAAAGTGATATTTAGGATCATATTTTTAATTTTTCTTTTAATATATAATATTTGGGACATTATTCCTTGAAATTGTGATATAGGGGATCAACACCCATAATTGAACCTATTTTTTTGTCAAACGTTAGAATATGCATCGTTTAATTTTGTTGGGAACGTGAGTTTAAAACACATTTTGATTTTAGAAATTGAAGTAACGCTACAAGCCATAGCGTTTTGGTAAAACACAAGTTAAAGCTGCGTTTTAAAGTGATATTTAGGACCATATTTTCACTATATAATATTTGGGACATTATTTTCTGAAATTGTGATGTAGAGGGCCAACACCCATAATTGAACCTATTTTTTGTTATGATTTTCCTTTTATGAATTAAAATATTTAGTATATATAATTTATTTACAATAAAGAGGTTAAAGATAATTATTTAACTAAATCTCCACAAAAAAAAACTGTAAAACTGTAGTGTGAAAATTTTATTTGACTGTGACCATACCTAAATTTTAATAAGACAAAAAAAAAATTAACATTGTCGTGATCTAATATTTTTGAATCCATAAAGAAGGTAGACAAGAAACCAAAACAAAGATGTAGAACACTAACACTATATCTGAATGCTCTGATAACAATACCAAGTGCACGCTACACACCACTTAAATACTTCAGAATTTATGAAGAACTGGGCCGAAAATACATTTTTCTAGCACCAAATGACTCGATGTTCATCCCTACAAATATACGACATGATCACAACTATATCTGTTAACGAATTCTAATTGCTGCTCTAGAGGGGTCACTAACACCAGCAACAGAAAGATCCCCGCAAACTATCATCAGGTTTTGCTTGTAAGGTAAATAAGTTCTCTTCCTCATCTCCTCCGCGGCTGCTCGTTTTACCTTATAATGCCGTTCATGAGCTGACAATACTTTTTTCTTTTTTGCACTCGAATTCTTCAGATCGTCCTCCTTGAATTTCTTTAAAATATTGTACTCCTTGTTCGTTCCATGACCCTCGGACGCACTACGAAACAACAACAAATCTCTTAGCCTCCATTTCTTGTGTAACCAACCAATACTTGAACTCGTTGACGAAGACAAGTCTTTTGCATTGTCTTTAGAAATTGTGAAGTTCTCAGAATAAACTTTATTGTTCCGACTAAAAGACATTGTATTCTGGATTATTTTCTTACAATTTGCTTCACCAGCTGAAGAAAGCGGAATTAAATCTAAATCACCAGCAGTACTAAACGCATTCGCTTTATTGTCACTATATTTTGCGCCAATAAAGAGCTCACCAGGTGAAGAAAGCGGAATTAAATCTAAATCACCAGCAGTACTAAACGCGAATGCTTTATAGTCACTATATTTTGCGCCAAAATAATCATAATTGTCGTTTGAAGGTTGAGACAGCGGGCTAGTGGGGGCACTGAAGAAGTAATTCTCGAAACCTTCTGCAGTCTTTCTATCAAAAGACTTTCTAGCCAGTTTATCAAAAAGGTATACGTATCTTCTGCAGTCTTTCTATCTCCAGTAACAAAATCTGATGTTCTGTTAGAATATGAAAATCCAACACCCGCAGGGGATTCCAAGAATAATATATTTGCCTCTGAATTGCCAACCAAATTATTTTTAATGAACTATTGTCGTAATTTCAAAAAGAGATTAATGGACAGATTTTTTGAGAAAAAGATTTTCTACTTACCATTGTTCCACGCATACTTTTTCTGGGATAAAGTTTTTCCGTCACTGTTGACTCTGAATGGTCCAAGTTCCATCATTGCTCCATTTCCAAGTGAAGAACAGCCAGGCCCTGCAATCCAATTTGATTATAGTAACTGTTAATTGAGGTTGCATTTGAATTTTGATTTGTTAATATCTGTTAAAAAACAGTGAAGCTGTTGGTTCAAACTTTCAATGACAACATTTTTACAAAAAGCTTTAGTTTCATAATTTCTGCTACGAATTATGGCATGCCCTTTATATTGAGAAAGTGTACTTCAAATATTCCAAACAGTGGAGGAAGAAATTTAAAGTTAAATCTGGCCAATGAATAAGCCCGGCTACAAAGAGCCGGTTTGGGAAAGTCAAATACAGATTCTGGTGAATTTTTGTTTTAAAAAGTAAGAGTAAGTTAAAATTAACTTAATTTTCAGAAATTGGTTTTGTTTTCAAAAATAATCTTTACAAAATTGAAGAAACTATCCAATCAAACAACATTATGAAAATATGATTCTTCTAGAAAAAGGTTAGATACATGAACTTCAGGTAATCAAATTTTAAGAAAAGCATACTATGAACATAGTCTGCAGGTAAAGAACATTTAATTTGGCCTAAAAAATCAAACTTAGCTAAAGAACAACCAGAGTTGCTCTAGCACGAAGCGGATGAAGCTTTGCTAGTGTGATCCCAAATTTTTCCTCCATGTCCAACTTCTCTGCTGGAATCCCACCTTCGAGTTTCCAGTCAAAACAATTTATTAGTGAGCCTAACATAACTGGCACCATCCTCATTGCCAATGGCAATCCAGGACATATCCTTCGACCTGCACCAAATGGAATTAGCTCGTAATCATGCCCATTGATGTCAACTTGAGAGTTCATGAACCTCTCTGGTTGAAAATCCAGGGGATTCATCCACAGCTTAGGATCGCGTCCAATAGCCCATGCATTGACTAGCACTTGTGAATTCTTTGGAACGGTGTAGCCACAGAGTTGAACTTCTTTTTCTACTTGGCGTGGTATTAATAAGGGGGCCGGTGGGTGTAACCTCATAGTTTCTTTCACAATACATTGCAAATAAACCAACTTACAAATGTCTGCTTCTTGTATAATCTTGCCTTTTCCGATCACTTGGTTCAGCTCAGCTTTCACCTTTACCAATGTTTCTGAATTTCGTAATATCTCAGACATCGCCCATTCCACTGTGCTTGAAGTTGTATCTGTTCCTGCAACGAATAAGTCCTGCCTATTTGTTTTAATGACTGGAATTTAATTAAATCCTAATATAGTTAGGTACAAGAACACATGCAGGTTTCCGCAGAAGGTACAAATCCTTGGCTACTAAGAAACTTAAGGAAGACACGACTAATTATCAACTGACTCGACCATGTTTGTAGATCGAATTTAAAGTATATTTTCTGAAAGTACTCATCCTTAAAACACATCGACACACACACACAAAATTCAACTGAGGACGTACTCTTATAGCAGAAATATTTTAAATTAACACCGAGGATGAGAAGAATAACTCACAATAAATAAGTTATGGATTTGAGCTTCATCAATTTCATCTGTTTGTAACATTTTTAGCAGTTCTTCAAGCACGTCTGTACTTGTATTCTCACTTGAGTTCCCCACTCTCCTCAGTTCCAAACGCTCCTTAATCAGACCATCAAATAACTTGATAGCTTCTCCAAATGACCAGTCATTCGCTGCCTTATACCTTGTGGATCAATCCAACGAAGAATAGGAAAGTAATCCACCAAATTAGGCATACCGGCCTCAACCATAATATTCCACACTAAGTCCCTAAACTCCTTGGCCTCCGAATTCTCGTACGAATCTATCATATCCTTGGAAAATATAGTGTTTGACAAAAGATTAAGCGAAGTCAGAAAAGTAGTGCGGCCAATATCTACAGCGTCTCCGCTTTGGCAACACTTTTCGCAGTATCTAATAAGATCATGCACCTTCCTACTACGTAAATGCTGATTTTTATCGAGCTTGTTAACTGCAAATATAAACGTGCTCATGATTTTTCTTAGGCTTCTCCACCGACTGCCAACAGGCAAAAGTGATACAGAGTATTTATTATGGCAGGAAGCTTGTACAGCGTCAAGCTGAAAACGACTAGAGAACGCTAGGTCTTGCTTTTGAAGGACTTGTTGAGCTGTGCTTGATGAAGAAATGACTATGGTGGTTATGCGGCCTAGTTTTAGACGCATGATTGGACCGTAAACTTGATCGAGGCTGGCTAAGGATTTGTGAGGGTGCTTGCCAAGTTTGTGTATATTTCCTATGATGGGCAAGGGGTAGGGTCCTGGTGGAATATTGCGAGGGGACTTGGCTCTCATTCTTGGAAGTGAGAGCAGAGTAAAGGCAAGCAGTATGCACACCGCAGTGACTGTAACTATATCCATATTTCTTGATGGAACTGTGGTTGCAGAACTACTGAGAAAGAAAAGAGAGAAATTACAGATGCGATAGCATATAGACAACAAGTTTTCTTCTTTGATTATTAACCACAAACGTACCCCATCCTATCTTTAACAAGTTTTGTGATAGGACTCTGTCCTACAATTGTGAATTAATCGATTCTTAGAGGGAATCAAGCTCGAATTCGTAGAGTGAATTATTCTCAAAATTAGTTTTATTCATTCAATACTTCAACCGAAGATAATAGGGTTCCTTTTATAGGAAAGGATTACATAGTATGATAGAAGTTTCCATATATTAGGAACTTATAATCAGTAACGTCTAAATAAACAAGACACTTAAATATAGTATACTTCTATTCTATAGATATAACATAATAGAATTCTATAGATATAACATAATAGAGAGATATAGATCCTAACATCCGGCGCCCCATGAAAGGCAGCTTGTCCTCAAGCTATAAAATCTGGAAAACGAGCGCTAAACTGGTTAGCATCCTCCCAGGTTGCCTCTTCCACAAGATGACCTTTCCACTTAATAAGCCAACGAGTGATTGCTCGATTGCGGTGCTTGAATAAACCACGATCTAATAACTTTTCAGGCAGCCATTCCAGAACCTGGTCAAAATCTGGTAAGCGAGAATCTGGTATAACTCCGGTGCCTAAGTGTTTTTTTAGAAGCGAAACATGAAACACTGGATGAATGCGACAATCAGGTGGCAACTCCAGTTTATAAGCAACTGAACCAACCTTCGCAAGAACACGGAAAGGCCCATGAAACCGAGGAGAAAGTTTAGAATAACTCTGGGAGGCAGCAGTGGCTTGCCTGTAAGGTTGCAACCGCAAGAAGACGAAATCATCTACCTCAAAACTGCGTTCAGTACGTTTACTATCAGCATAGTGCTTCATCCGGGACTGGGCATCAGCTAAGTTAGATTTAAGAACTTTCAAAACATGATCCCGATCGCGCAAAGCCAAATCCACAGCATGTACACTAGTTGTTCCAGGAACATAAGCCAACACCGAAGGGGGAGGTCGACTGTATAAAGCCTGGAAAGGAGTCATTTTGCTGGAAGAATGGTAAGTGGTATTATACCACCATTCAGCCCACGGCAGCCACTTAGTCCAAGTGTGAGGCTGAGAACTAGCATAGCAACGCAAATAACACTCCAAAGTGCGATTAGTAACTTCCGTTTGACCATCAGATTGCGGATGATATGCAGAGCTACGACATAATTGAGTGCCCTGAAGTTGAAAAAATGCTTCCCAGAAAGTACTAAGGAAAACAGGATCTCTATCACTAACAATGGAACGAGGTAGACCATGAAGCTTGACAATATCTCGTATAAACACATCAACCACAGTAGCAGCAGTGTAAGGATGACTACCAGATGATAGGACTCTGTTCTACAATTGTGAATTAATCGATTCTTAGAGGGAATCAAGCTCGAATTCGTAGAGTGAATTATTCTCAAAATTAGGTTTATTCATTCAATACTTCAATCGAAGATAATAGGGTTCCTTTTATAGGAAAGGATTACATAGTATGATAGAAGTTTCCATATATTGGGAACTTATAATCAGTAACGTCTAAATAAACAAGACACTTAAATATAGTATACTTCTATTCTATAGATATAACATAATAGAGAGATATAGATCCTAACATTTTGTACCTTCTGTAATATGACCGAGAGAGATACCGTTACACCCTAACAAATTGTCGATATCGTAGGGGTGTTAAAATTGATGATGCGATAATGATAAAAGAAAATTTAACGCTCAACCTCTTTTTGTCAGGGTGTTGGCCCTATCTATCACAATTTTAAAACAATTGGCCCCAAATATCACAACTAAAAAACTTGGTCCCAAATATCACTCCAGAACACACTTTAATATAGCGTTTTGATTTTTTTTCTATTATTTTTTTAAAACGCTAATGCGTTTAGCGTTGGGGTTCAGTTTTGTTTTTGTTTTCTGGAAACACAAGTTAAAAGTTGGTTTTGAAAGTCCAAAACGCCACTTTATGTGGCGTTTGGTGTTATAATATTTTTTTTCTTTTTTTTTTTGCTTTTGTTTTTTCTTTTTGTTTTTTCTTGTTTTTTTTATTTTCTCCTAAATATATATTTGTAAAAAAAATATTAAAAAACTTATTTATAAATGGTCAATTAAAATATAAACTTATATTTTTTAAAGTTCGTATACGATTTATTCATCGTTATAAATATTTCTAAAACCTAAAATGGAAACGCTGAACCCCTAAATTTAATTAAAATTGTATTTTTTAAATTTAAAAATTTTAATTAAAAAATTGAATCCAGCGACCTGATTTTTAAACGCTAACGCGTTTAAAAATCAGGATAGGTTAGGGTTTAGGGTTATAAACAACCCTAAACCCCAAACCCTAAACCCTAAACCCTAAGTTCGTATACGATTTAGATGTCGTTCTGAATATTTCTAAAACCCAAAATGGAAATGTTGAACCCCCAAAAGTTAATTATTGAACCCCTAAATTAATTAAAATTGTTTTTTTTAATTTAAAAATTTTAATTAAAAATTTGAATCCGGCGTCAGGATAAGTTAGGGTTTAGGGTCTAGGGTTTAGGGTTGTAAACAACCATAAACCCTAAACCTTAAACCCTAAGTTCGTATACGGTTTATTCGTCGTTCCGAATAATTCTAAAACCCAAAATGGAAACGTTGAACCCCAAAAATTAATTATTGAACCCCTAAATTTAATTAAAATTTTATTTTTTAAATTAAAAAAATACAATTTTAATTGAAAATTTGATTATAAGTTTTTTAATATTGTTTGCAAATATATATTTAGGAGAAAACAAAAAGAAAACAAAAAAATAAAATAAAACACCCCCAAACGCTACACTAACTGGCGTTCTCCCCCAAAACTCTACTTTATATTGCGTTTTACCCCTCCCCAACGCTAACCCATGTGGCGTCTTCTCCAAACGTTACTTTAAGTAGCGTTTTTCCTCCCTCTCACCTCCCAGAACGCAACACGCTTTATCGTTTAAAAAAAAAATCAAAACGCTACACGCAACTATGTTTTGGAATGATATTTGGGACCAAGTTTTTGAGCTGTGATATTTGAGACCATTTACTTTCAAATTGTGATATTGGGGGCCTTTATTCTTGTTGTCTTGCATATTGCATTTTGCATTCGAATTTAGACCGTGCCTTGACCATATAACTGAACCTATTTTTTGTTGTGATTTTCCTTTTCTAAATTAAAATATTCAGTATATATAATATATTTACAATAAAGAGGTTAAAGATAATGATTTAACTAAATTTCCACAAAAAAAACTGTAAAACTGTAGTGTGAAAATTTTATTTGACTGAGACCATACCTCAGTTTTAATAAGATAAACAAAAAAATTAACATTGTCGTGATCTAAATTTTTGAATCCATGAAGAAGGTAGACAAGAATCCAAAACAAAGATGTAGAACACTAACACTATATCTGAATGCTCTGATAACAATACCAAGTGCACGCTACACACCACTTAAATACTTCAGAATTTATGAAGAGCTGGGCCGAAAATACATTTTTCTAGCACCAAATGACTCGATGTCACTATGCCATAAGTGGGCTAACGTAATGGTTTTTGAAAGCGTTACGTGAAATAGTGTTACAATAGGTAGTAAATTTTGACCTATTGTAACACCACTCAACTAGTGTTACATTAGTCGAGAACTAGTGTTACAGTAAAGGTCACGGTCTTGCATACATGTAACACTATAATAAAGTGTTACATTAGTTAATTTTTTTATTTTTTCATTTTTCAACTATTGTGGTCCCACCAACAGGTGGATCCCACGAAAAAGTGGGCCCACACGTGGGCCCCACAAAAAAGTGTTACAAAAAGTGTTACATTTGCTAATGCAAATTTTAAAGTGGGCCCTAAACTTCCACGTGTCAAGTGGGCCCCACACTTCCACGTGTCAGAGTGGGTCCCACATGGTGAGTCAAAATATCTACTTTTGCTCTTACTATTACTAAAAAAGAAATTGGTGTTGAAGGGATTCGAACCCCTAACATCCAGGTCACTTGACTCCTATTTCACCACAACAACCGCTCCATCTACACTTACATTTGGTTAATTTCCTCCATCACTAATATATAACCCTCACACCTTAGGTTTTATTCATTATTACTATTATTACTAAATTATTAGAATAATTTTAATTCTTTATATATGTTAATTATATTATATTATTCACTAAAATAAATTAATATATTAGGTTGAAATAAATTTTATATTATTCATCGAAATAAATTTTATATATTATATGTTGATTCTTTAATTATTTATATATTAGGTTCCGGTCAAAGTACTAGTTGACTAATTAATCAATTAATTAAATCAATTAAATTACTATTTAAAAATAATTAACTAATTTAATTTAAAGTGAAATCAATTTGATAAAGAGTAAAATCAATTACCTTTTAAGATAAAAAGGTAAATCCTTTTAAAATATATAGTAAAAGGTTAAAACCATCTCACTTTTACCACAACTGATACAAACAGGATCAAAATCCCCAATTGAAGAACAGCTGCCGGAAAAATGAAGAACACCGCCCGGATTCCAGAATCCGGTGGGCATTTCCAGATTCCGGCGAGCTCTGCTCCTTCCGGCAACGCACAAACTACACACACACGCTTCATTTGACAGCTTGATTACGTTCCCCATCAACTGGGCAATTCATAACACATAACAAGACATTTAAACGACCACGATCACGCCAAATCCGGCAACTCGATCAATATTCCGGCCAAACTATCGATCTTGATAAAAATAGAACAAAACTCAACGATTCTTGTATCAAAATAAAGCTACGAATTCATACAATCTCACTGTGGTTTCAATTTAAACAGACAATCAATAACAAATACAAACGAATTGAATCAAAATTTTAAGATAAACTCGAACTCGTTTCAGTACAAATTGAATACATTTGCTGCAAGTAAATACATGGAATGATTGCAAACAACATGTGGAAGCTCAAGGAATCATCAGATTTCACCAATAACAAGCGAATCAAAATCCCCCAATTCTTAAACCAAGAGCCCTAGAAATTAAAATTTTAACAATAAAATTCGTGTAAAATCATGAAATTACCGTTCGTTGATTTGGATGGCAGAATAAGATACTTGATTTCAAGACCTTCGATTCGAGTATTCGTGCGTCAAAATCGGAGTCCGATAACGAAAATAACGAATAAAATACGAGTTTGACAAATTTTGAGATTTATTTAACAAATATAGATATAAAATGATTTTAAATCGAAGCCCGAGGAGTTTTGAAAACGGCTTTTAATGGATAAAGTCAACTACTAGACACTCATTTTAGTGTTGGGTCGTCGAAATTCTATTTCAAAAATATCGAATCAAGAATCGGGAACGAAAACTAGTTTAGGGGTTAAAGTCAAAGTAATAGTTGACCGTTAAATTACCTAATCTAATAAATTTTTTATTTTTTAAAAATTTTGGAATGACATTTAAAAGGATTGATCTTGACTCCCGTGCGGTTGGGTCGTCGAAATTCTATTTCAAATATCGAATCAAGAATCGGGAACGAAAACTAGTTTAGGGATTAAAGTCAAAGTAATAGTTGACCGCTAAATTACCTAATCTAATAAATTTTTTATTTTTTTTAAAAATTTTGGAATGACATTTAAAAGGATTGATCTTGACTCCCGTGCGGTTAGGTCATCGAAATTCTATTTCAAAAATATCGAATCAAGAATCGGGAACGAAGACTAGTTTAGGGATCAAAGTCAAAGTAATAGTTGACCGCTAAATTACCTAATCTAATAAATTTTTTATTTTTTAAAAATTTTGGAATGACATTTAAAAGGATTGATCTTGACTCCCGTGCGGTTGGGTCGTCGAAATTCTATTTCAAAAATATCGAATCAAGAATCGGGAACGAAAACTAGTTTAGGGGTTAAAGTCAAAGTAATAGTTGACCGCTAAATTACCTAATCTAATAAATTTTTTATTTTTTAAAAATTTTGGAATGACATTTAAAGGGATTGTTCTTGACTCCCGTGCGGTTGGTTCGTCGAAATTCTATTTCAAAAATATCGAATCAAGAATCGGGAACGAAAACTAGTTTAAGGGTTAAAGTCAAAGTAATAGTTGACCGCTAAATTACCTAATCTAATAAATTTTTTATTTTTTAAAAATTTTGGAATGACATTTAAAGGGATTGTTCTTGACTCCCGTGCGGTTGGGTCGTCGAAATTCTATTTCAAAAATATCGAATCAAGAATCGGGAACGAAAACTAGTTTAGGGGTTAAAGTCAAAGTAATAGTTGACCGCTAAATTACCTAATCTAATAAATTTTTTATTTTTTAAAATTTTTGGAATGACATTTAAAAGGATTGTTCTTGACTCCCGTGCGGTTGGGTCGTCGAAATTCTATTTCAAAAATATCGAATCAAGAATCGGGAACGAAAACTAGTTTAGGGGTTAAAATCAAAGTAATAGTTGACCACTAAATTACCTAATCTAATAAATTTTTTATTTTTAAAAAATTTTGGAATGACATTTAAAAGGATTGATCTTGACTCCCGTGCGGTTGGGTCGTCGAAATTCTATTTCAAAAATATCGAATCAAGAATCGGGAACGAAAACTAGTTTAGGGGTTAAAGTCAAAGTAATAGTTGACCGCTAAGTTACCTAATCTAATAAATTTTTTATTTTTTAAAAATTTTGGAATGACATTTAAAAGGATTGATCTTGACTCCCGTGCGGTTGGGTCATCGAAATTCTATTTCAAAAATATCGAATCAAGAATCGGGAACGAAAACTAGTTTAGGGGTTAAAGTCAAAGTAATTGTTGACCGCTAAATTACCTAATCTAATAAATTTTTTATATTTTAAAAATTTTGGAATTACATTTAAAAGGATTGATCTTGACTCCCGTGCGGTTGGGTCGTCAAAATTCTATTTTAAAAATATCGAATCAAGAATCGGGAACGAAAACTAGTTTAGGGGTTAAAGTCAAAGTATTTTAACTAGTTTTGTCCCGAATGATGATTCTATTTTTTAAATTTTTTTTTTTCAACATTCCAAATGTACGGATATTAAGATTTAATGATTTGAGTGATGTGATAATTGTTTTAAAAAATCATAGATTTAAAATGGTCAAAACGGTCAAAGTAGACATTTCTTTTAACTAGTCTTGTCCCGAATTATGATTATATATTTTTAAATTATTTTTCGACGATATACCTGTACAAATGTTAATATCTAACAATTACAGTGATGTGGTAATTTTTTAAAAGTTTGACGGATAATAAATTATGAATTTTAAATTTAATTAAGAATATTTAATATAAATACATATCATGTTTTTAAGTTATAAAATTATAAAAATTTAATTAACTTATTAACTCATTATATTTCTCTAACAATTATAATGTTTATAAAATATTAAATTAAATAAACTGAGATGAAAATGTGAGTTGGATCATTGGGCGCGCTAAATTGGATCTGAAATTTCAGACTAAATTTGTGGGCGGCAAAAAGACCGCGTTCTCCAAACCATATTAAGTCCCTCATACACTCATACTCTGGCCGCTATATCCCTCGTACTCTTCCCCATTTACAAGTTAAGTGTTCAAGTCAATTACCTAAATACCTAAATAAAACACTCTCCTAATCTCTCTCGACCTAAATCTCTTTCGACACACTCACCATCTCTGTCTCTCTCGACCACACTCACTCACCACACTCTGTCCACCATCTCTGTCTCTCTCTCAGTACACTCTCTGAAGGACGAATTGAAAAGCATAGTGGAGATTCAAACTTAGGGATTCAAAATTGGGGTTTGAGTTTAGACCAAAATTGGGGCTTTAAAATTTCGATTTTGTGCGATTAGGGCTTCAAAATTGGGGGTTCGAGTTTAGAGCTTTTATTAAGGTAAAATTGTTTGGGTTTTCTTTTGCATACCTGTATCTTATGGTATTTACTTGGGGTTTTCAATTTTTTATGGTACTTAATTCGGGTTTTTGATGTTATGAGCGTTTGACTGCTAAGGACAAGACATACCGAGCTAAGAATGTGGACAAACAGAGTGGGAGCTATGAGCGTTTCACTGCTAAGGACAAGACGGTGTGTGGTGAACCCTTTGTGGACAGGTATGGGAATTCAACACCACCTTTCTTTATTGTTTTTAAGCTCAATTATAACTCTACTCTAGTGTAGATAAACTGTTTGATAAAATGCCTCACTGAATAAAAATGGGTATGAATATGGATATAAAAAATAATTCAACACCATAGGTCTTTTCTTCCATTATTAGACCTTGCACGAACCAAACAAAACCTTTTGTATGGTTTTAGTTTTGTTTTTGGAGACTAGATCGGAAATTTTGAATGTTTTTTGAGATTTTTGTAAGTAGTTATATTTGCTGTGACTTGTATTAATATGAGAGTGTGTAAATAAAACAAGAAGTAGAAATTACTTTCAGGTTATTAATTTCATTAGGTATGGTTTGCGAGATTATGTTTAAGGAAATTATGACTAGTGTTTAGAGGATTTTGCAAAAGATATTGTACTTATGGTTATGAAATTTTATACAGATGATGATAAATATATAGTCTGTTTAACATTTATGCTCTGGATCTAGATTTTTGTAAATACAGTATGTGTTTGTAAATATAGTTGTGATATATATGTTCATTGAAGATGATTTAGCACCTTACCTCTGTCAGTTGTGTATTTAATTTACACTGTTAAATTAGTAAGTGGTTAGGGATAGCTGGGGGACCTGAATGTTATAGAGATTTGTGTAAGTATCCTGTGTTGTGATGCATTAACAGAAAAGATCCAAGATTTCAGTATCATTTTTAATTAGTTACCTTCGTCTATCATTACGTCTAGTCGTCTACCATAGACATGATTTCCTTTCACTACTCGTTATCAGGGGTAACCTCTGTTTTATTTTTCTTGATGAATTTAATGTAGTGTCATGCAGCATGCTCTATTATTTGATAACATATTAAATAGTTATTGATATTTAATTAGTTGCCTAACTGATGTTAGTTGTAAATTTTTTCTTTAAAGTATACATTTGTGTTGTGATGTGTAAAAAAGGAAGATGTGAGTATGTTGTTAAGAACAGTTTGGGTTCTGGTTGCAATCCCTTTTTGTGTGACCTGCAATTGCCCTGCATTTATCATATGTGCCCTCATACTTTCTGCACAAATAGACGGTAATCTATGTTTATATAGGCAGTTGAATGCTGGTTGTGGAAAGAAAGAAAGTTAAGTGGCTCTGTTATAAAACAAAGCGACAGACAGGCTAATTTTACCACACATATCATTATTGTTCCTTTGGTTCTAAAACCATACAAAAGGTTTTGTTCGGGTTGATGTGGATCTTCTCTATTCATTTAGGATTTATATGAAAACCATATTTTATGTTTTTCAACTTTTGATCTTTTTTGGACTGCCTTGTAATGTTTGCAACTGTGCGTGTTTCTGAACAATCTAGCTCTCACATGTGCAGGGGGTATTGCTTTCGGATTAGACAAATTAGTGATGCTATTAGCTAATGCAAATTCAATCCAAGACGTCATAGCTTTCCCAAAGATGACTACTGCTTAGTGAGGGCTCACTGGACATGCTATTAGTTTTTTATTTTTTCCTTGCGCTTTGCAACTTTTGGTCATTCTATCCGATTAGAGGATCTGCTCATCTTTTTAGTAATTGTTGTACTTTACTATTTATCCGGAACTCTTTTGCTATCGTAGTTTGCTTGTCCAGTACTTGGTTAATGGTGGTGGTTGAAGTAGCTAGTTTGGAGTTTTGTGGTTGAAGGAAGGAGAACTTGTAATAGTTACTTTTGCATTGAATGTTGGTTTAAATTTGTAATAGTATACTTTTGGATTGAATGTTGCTTTGAACTTGTAATGTTTATTAATGGGAATGTTGCATATATAAAACAGCTATTTCAATTTTTTTTGTATTTTAGTGTAACATTTGCTTATTGTAGTGTTACATATGCATGTCCATCTGGTGTTACACTTGACTATTGTAGTGTTACATTATAATCTTATTTAGTGTTACAATAGAAATGTTACAATGTTACAATAGAGAGTGGGCCCCACACATGCCACGTGTCAGGTGGGTCCCACATGCCATGTGTCATGTGGGCCCCACAATTTGCCATGTGTCATAGTGGGGACCACAATTGCCACGTGTTAGATGCCCCCTCTATTGCCACGTGTCAGTGGGCCCCACGTTCTGTACCTCAGAATAAGTTCAAATGTAACATTAAAAATCCGTTACATTAGTGATGATAGTGTTACGTTAGAGACATAATGTATCGCTTTCTTAGTGTTATATTAGATGGGCAAAAGCGTTACAATAGGCACCTGTTGTAACGCCCCGTAAATGTAACGCCCCCTATTGTTACAATAGACCTAATGTAACGGATTTTGGTCCTATTGTAACATCACGGAGGAGTTACAATAGGCCACTTATGTTGTAGTGTGTTCATCTCTACAAATATACGACATGATTACAACTGTTTCTGTTAACGAATTCTAATTGCTGTTCTAGAGGGGTCACTAACACCAGCAGCAGAAAGATCCCCGCAACCTATCATCAGGTTTTGCTTGTAAGGTAAATAAGTTCTCTTCCTCATCTCCTCCGCGGCTACTCATTTTACCTTATAATGTCGTTCATGAGCTGACAATACTTTTTTATTTTTTGCACTCGAATTCTTCATATCGTCCTCCTTGAATTTCTCTAAAATATTGTACTCCTTGTTCGTTTCATGGCCCTCGGATGCACTATGAAACAACAACAAATCTTTTAGCCTCCATTTCTTGCATAACCAACCAACACTTGAACTTGTTGATGAAGACAAGTCTTTTGCATTGTCTTTAGAAACTGTGAAGTTCTCAGAATAAACTTTATTGTTCCGACTAAAAGACGTTGTATTCTGGATTATTTTCTTACAATTTGCTTCACCAACTGAAGAAAGCGGAATTAAATCTAAATCACCAGCAGTACTAAACGCGAATGCTTTATATGAAAACACACCTAGAAGGGGGTTGAATAGGTGTATTATGGCTGATAGTGGTTAACTATGACCTGTTTTGATATTTACCAGAAACGGCTTGCTGATATGACTTAACAGTTTAATAACAGCAGGCTGAATTAACTAGTAATGCAGTGCAGTATGAAATGTGTAGAAAAATAAAATGAACACAAGATCTTTTAGCCAGGTTCGACCCCTAATCCCCTATGGTCTACGTCCTGGTCCCTTACCAACTTTGTAAGAGAATATATTATTGATCACTATAAAACCAATTACAAGATCCAACAATATATCTCCCTTTACACACCCAGCTGCTTACAATTTGGCTTGCTGAATTGCTGTGTTGAACTAACTCTCTAAGCAATACTTCCCAAGTATCCTTCTCTAGTCTAGTTCTACCCACCCAAAACCTTTAGCCAAAATTGTACAGCAACTAAACTTTACAACCTGAACAATACAAAGTTTTTATAAATACAACTCAACCTATTGAACCCTCTGAAAATATAAATTCGAATGTGTATGAGAGTTTGAGAGGTTTAAAAGATTTAGCAAAGAGGCTCAAAGTTGTGTGTGTATATGTTCTTGTTTTTGCACTTGGATTGTTATGTTGAACTGAATAAGAACAACATATATATAGGTAAACAAGAATGTCTTCAAGAGGCTCCTGTAGATATTTTTTACTAAAACAAATGGAGCGTTAGAAATGTCAAAGTGAAGGAGCGTTAGAAATATGAAAATGAAGGAGCCAAGGAGGAGGAGCTGTATGTCTTCTTTAGTAGGTAGCAACGTGTATGTTTGAAATGAAAGAGGAGACAATAAGTTAAAGTGATTGTATGAGGATTGGTTTAGTTAAATAAAGAAAGGTGTATCTTTATTTAAGGTAAAGAATAAGTTGTCCCCCAGTTTTCTTGTGATGAGAATATTGATGAGCTGTATGGGTTTGAATATTTCAGAGAGTCCTTACAATATTCCTTATGCTATTTCCACTAATATCTCCTTGATATACGAGGTTTCTTGAATTATGCTACTTCTGTCTGACAGAATCGGCTTGCTGATTTTGCACAGATTGTAACTTCAGCTTGCTGAAATATATGAGGTAGTCCATAACAGCTTGCTGAAATATAACCGTTAGTCTGACTGAATTAATCCTGTACATCTTAAAACTGCTTGCTGAACAGGACAATTTCTCTCCTGAAAATTTCACTAACAACAAGTAATAACAAGATTTATACCAACATAAAAGATTTCGCATAATCATTAAGATAAAAAATGTTAGTAGCACTAATATCATCCAAAATATATGTAATCACATTATTATCAAAATCAAGTGCTTGTTAGTATAATAAATAACATTCCAAAATATATGTATTCATAGAATCATCAAAATCAAATAGGCCAACGTTATAGTCACTATATTTTGTGCCAAAATAATCATAATTGTCGTTTGAAGGTTGAGACAGCGGGCTAGTGGGGGCACTGAAGAAGTAATTCTCGAAACCTCGTGGGCTAACAGGAACAGAGTTTGCGCTGTAGAAACTGAAATCTTCATCTTGTGCAGGCACCATAACTTCCATCAGCTTCGTTTTCGTGACAGGAGAGTGTAACGGAGGATCAAGATTAAATTTTAAGCTGTTGTGATTGATAAAATTTGTTCTAGTCCTTGATAAATATATGTGTACTAGTAAAGAAATGGACAAGAAAGGGAAATACAGAGGAAGGAGCTGGGAAATTAATTACTACTGTAGTAGTTTTTGGTAGATTAGTTAGCATTTAGCAGTGACTTGCATGTAGTGACAGAAGCAGAATAGCATAATTTTTGTTAATGGTCTCTCTGACATACATTGACTCTACATGAAATATTATTCCCCAAACAAGGTCAAGTACAAAGTATTAGAAAATGGAAAATGCTAGAGTTACATAAAGTTTTACAAAACCTTTCACAAAATGATAAATGTCTTAATTTAATTGGTTATAACACAATGGACCCCCCATTTATTCACATTAGTATCCACCAATAAAAACATATATAAGTGAAATCCACCTCTTTCTGTGCATATTTCTATGCAAATTTTCGGTGCACCTAGCACTACTCTTAGAAAATATTGTTATTCTCTGTATCGTTCCAATTTTATAGGATATGTATAAAAAGTATTATTATTCTATTTTTGATAAAGAAAGTATTGTTATTTTATCATTTGATGCATGTGCTAAAACATGGCCTATAAATTTTTATATTTGGAAATTATTAATATAATAAAACCACATTTCTCGAATACACGGCATTATTGTTGACAAGAGTCAAAACTTCTTTGTTATGTGTTCAGTTTCTGTCCGAATTCATTAAATAATACTCCCTCCGTTCCAAAATACATGTACCTTTTCTAAAACAAATTTTGTATTAAATAAGGATATTAGTTGTAAAATTTTACCCAACTAACTTTATCTAAATATATGTGCTTTTTAGAAAATGGACATGTAAATTGGGACGGAAGGAGACGAAAGGAGTATTAATACTCCTATATCCTTAAAAGTCAAAATAAATGGACAATCAATTCTATCTCATGCGATAGTGGTGTCAGGTATACAAGAAATAATGCAGGTATATAGAAAGTCTATAATAATGCAGAGTTATCTATCAATGAATTCTAAAAGAGCAATGTTGCATACTTTACAATAATTCTCGAAAATATTTGTGAATAATAAGTGGGATGATTTTATTTATGGAATTCTTATGTTTATACTAAAAAATAGTCGATAATATTGTGAAAATTCAGTATTTGAGAATTTTTTGAGAACAATTTTGGACATTCTAACATTACTCATTCTAAAATAATTATATATCTATATTTTTTTTATTAAAAGCAGAAACCCCCTTTGAATGGTATGACATGTATACCGCGGTATGCACGGTATGCCAATTAATTAATTAATTAATAAAAACTTATTTTACTATTTGATCTTACTTTAAAAAGTATTTTTTTAAGTGTATAAAAGGCCAATAAGAATAAGAACTACTAATGAAACAAGTACTCTCTGAACTAAAATATGGTATGCCAATTAATTAATTAATGTATACCGCGGTATGCCATGTATACAATAGTATGCTACTAAATATTAATTAATTTAATTAATTAAAATCATAATATTAAATATTAATTTATTTTAATAATGAAGTTATATACTAGAAATCTATTAACTAAAAAATGAAATTAAAGTCGAGAATATAGGACTTAGGTCTCCATTAATTAATATTTAAAATATATCCATAATAGATTAATAATAAATACAATTAATAATATAACTATTCTTATATTACCAGAGATCAGTTATATAAATTTAATTAATTAAAATAATAAAATTAAAAATTAATTCAAATTATCATTGAAGTTATATACTAGGAGTCTATTAACTAACAATCGAAATAAAAGTCGAGAATATAGTATTATATACAATTTGGTGCTTCAAAATTTTATTCATTTAAAAAAGTTAAAAATTAGGAATTTAAAATAATTTATCACAATCCATGTTTTACACGGTTATCGGCTAGTAATAATAATTATTAAAATTGAACTTAAATCGAGCAAAAAAAGGTGACATGTTATACATAGCTCAAATTTTGTTGGCGGGTGTCTGAGATGGTCGGACAGTGGCGCTTAAGGCTTGCTGCCTTGAGGTCACGAGTTCGATTCTCTGGAGCGTTTCGGAATTAAGTGGGCTACCATGGTCGAGGGTATGAGTGTTCTAGTATGCCCTCCACCATGCTTCGGGGTATGAGTGTGCTAGTATGCCCTCCGGATTAGTCGAGGTGCGTGCAAGCTGGCCTGGACATCGAATTAAAAAAAAAAACAAATGTGGAAATCTTTTCCCCTAAGAAATACTCAAATACATGTGCGTGGTTATAATGTAAAATAGTAGTAATATGCATATATACGAGTACTTTGAACTAGTTCAACCTCTATCTGCCAAGCGTTGTCCAAGATCATCTACATTGTACAAATTATACTGTAACTTAAGATATGCTAGTAAAAGTTAAGAATGTGAACGTATCAGAAATATTAACCATAACTTAAGATATGCTAGTAAAAGTTAAGAATGTGAACGTATCAGAAATATTAACCATGCGCCATGGAAGGTACGCAAGTACTTATATTGAAAGGCAAATACAGTCAATTTAAAGGATATATTGATAGGGATTCATGTGCCTGAGGACCTCAGGTAGAATCCTTAGATTAAAAGTTTTCCGATACAATTTTAAGAGTATTTAGGTAAATTTACTGATAAAAAAATTGATATTACAAAAATGCTACTGCGGGGCCACTTATTCTATAAGATATTTGTCTTATAACCTATAACCTTAGGAGAACTACATGAGGACATCCTCAGACCCATTTTTCTCATATTGATAACAAATCAATATGATAACCACCAAATTCTCTACATTCCAAAATTAAAATCAATCTGCATTAACTAAAATCATTAACAAATCAGCATTTTATCACAACTGTATTTCCCTTGCAAAATTCATAAACACCGGGATCAAGATCGGAACAACCCATTAACAGAGTTCTCTTGTAAGGCAAGAACGTCTTCCTCTTTATCTCCTCCCCTGCCCTCCTGTTGTTTATATAATGCCTTTCATGAACAGAGATACCTTCCTTCTTCCTCCGCCTTTCGTCGACTTTTTTCATTTCACTAAAATTACGCCAATCCCGATCCCTGAACTCGAAACGTAATTTCTCATGACATTTTGTACCATGAGTGTCTCTAGTACTTGCATGACCCTCCGATACGCTTCGAAACAATAACAAATCTTTCAGCTTCCATTTCTTACACCAGTCACTACTTGGACTCCATGACCTTGAACCTAAAGAAGATTTTTCAATTGTCTCTTTCGAATCTCGTTGAATATTAGCGGAAAAATTTGGTGATAATTCGAAGAATCTCAAAGATAATGTACGACTTCTCAAATCATTTCGATGAGGGCCTTTTTTTAAAAACTTCTCTTCTTTTCCTTTTACAAGCAATGGATCAGAATCTCTATAAACCTTCAAAGGCTTGATCATTCCACCATCGAAGAGTTCATCCGCATACACAAACAGAGGTGTCTCCTGCAGCTGTTTGTATCCGAAAGCAAAATCGAAACCGACAGTAGTGAATCTCATCATGGAAGTGGTAAAGGAAAAGAAGCATCAAATAGTTGAATTCTTTCGTCTAAGTACTGGATACTTTGTCTACATCTGAGGAAGAAGAGGTACTTAACTTCATGATTTTTGAATTCATAAATTCTATTCTGGTTGTATTGTTATATGTTTTGACATCAACAACTCAGATTTATGCTTCAGATTTTAAAGCATAAATAGGGGGAGATTGTTAGGAATAATTCATGAGTTGTGATGTTAAGAATAGAATTTTACTTATACTTCTTGTATATCCTTATCTTATAAAGGATTTAGCACTTTGTATAGGAAATATGTATTAGACAGTAATCTGTAGAATTAAGTCAGGAACAGTGCATCGGAGACTACATGTCAAGAACAGAGAGCAAATCCTGATGAAGGTCTAATACAGATGATGGTCAGATCCTGATGCAAGATGAAATCCTGATATCAGTCGTGTTACTGATGATGTCATTATGGATGCAACAGAAACTGGCAAGTGCTATAAAACAGGATCGTTGTTTAAGGAACAAGCAAGAAAATTTCATGAAGGAAATAATTTTCTATTGATGGAAACTATCGACTGGACGACATAACATTGTCATGTATAGATTATCTTTCTGTAATTAGTTGATAGGTAGCATTATAAATACTCTCTCTATATCATTGTAAAAAGTGTTAAGTTCGTGAGGTTTGTAATCGTAAGAATAAGGGAATACAAACAGAGAGAGAGATTTGTATTGTCAGCAGCTGCTAAAGGTATTGTACACCTTTGGTAGAGTTTGTATTTGATCTTATTAATACAAACAGAGTTTGATTCATTCGTTTATTCCTGTTCATATAATCAAGCAAAAATCAGACACGATTATATAACTTGTATTCAACCCCTCTTCTACAAGTTATTCGAGTTAACATTAAATGTGCCTTTCGGGCTTAATTTTAGCCCATATCACATATATATTGAGAAAATTATGTTCTTTATTTTAAATTCTTTAATGTGTTTTGTTGTACATTTTTTTATGTAGAATCTTTGGATAGTTTGCATCAAAAAACGTGTCTACAAGAAGAATATGCATCAAACTCTCTTCCATAAAAAATAAATAAAAATTATTGATGAAATTCAATTATTTGTATTTAAAATTATTATTAAAGCACCTAAGAAACTCTTAAGAAACTCTTTAGTAAATAATAAAACGACTATTAAAGTAATGAAATATAACTAAAATACAATTAAAATAAATAAGAAATTCTTCAATAAAATTCTATTAAAAACGAAGTAATAAACATTATTTAATAAAATTGCGTTAAACTTTAAGAAATCTCACTTTATGTGAAAAAAACAAAAAATAAAATATATTTTCAATAAAAAAATTATTAAACGATTCTGTTAAGTATTTTGGTAAATATTTTTTTAGTCGAGAGAGGTCCACCAAATTTTCTATACACTTACTTTTCCCTATTAATATGTGTCTTATTTACAAAAAAATTGAAATTTGATTGATGAATATTTGAGTGTTTGTTGAAACTTTGATAAAAATACCTTATTTTGAATCTTTTACTGAAAATAAAACAATATTTAAAACATAAAAGCATTTCAAAGAATTTAGTTTGATTTTTTCTAATAAATATAGTTCAAACGATAATAATTTTTTGGGAGATTTCCTTAGGTGTGTTTAGAAAAATGTAAGTATTAATTTGAATTTATTTGGTATATTGTTTCGAGAAAGATTCTCTTAGGTCTTTCTGAAAAATATAAGTATTAATTTGATATATTGTATTTTTGGTGTCTAAACTACATGGAAGTATTTCAAATTAATGAAATATTAATTTGATATTTCAAATAAATAGTCTGAACTACAAGATATTTTTGGGAGATTCTCTAAAGTGTTTCACACAAATGAAAGTATTACATTATCTTTAAAATAAATTAGCCATCAATTATTTGAAATTTTATATTGATATTCCTTTAACATGTTTGTTAAAAATTATTTATTCACTTTAATTTTTTTTAGAATATCACATATATTTGTGATTTTTTAATGAATTTTTTAAAGATTCCTTAGTGATAAGATAAAGATATGTTCACTTAATGAAATTCTTGAAACAATAGTGCAAATTAATTAATAGTGCAACACAAAACAAAGCCTTAACTTTTTTATACACATGAGAATCTTAACTTTATTTTAATAAAACACGTAATATAATCTAAATCACATTATAGACATTTTATATAATATAAAATCCACTATAAAAATTAGAATGCAAGTCACCATAAAATGTAAAATTTAGTTTTAGAACACAAAATAGAATTTAAAATACATGAAACATTTTAAATTAGTGAAAAATATTAATTTGATATTTAAATAAATAGAGTTTAAAGTAAAGATTTTTTTTTTGAGAGATTCTCTAAGGTGTTCGAAACAAATGAAAGTATAATTTGGTTCCTTGTTTTTTTTTAAAATAATGAGATTCTTTACAGTGTTCTATTAGAAAAAAAAAGATTCTTAATTTTGCAATTTTGAGATTCTTTAAAGTGTTTTAATTGTTGAAAAGTACATTATAAATCTAAAAATTAAAACACAAAATTCAATTAACACAAAATCAAGAAATGATGCAATTTTCATATATTATTTGCTGAAATTCTTTTTAAAATCGAAATTGCATCTCTTAAAAGCAAAACTCTTAAACCGTTCAAATGTGTTTAACCAAACAAGTATAACTGCATAAACATAAATCTATAGTAAACAAAACACACCAATAAAAAAATAGTTGAAATGTAGATTCACATGAATGAACATAGTCACTACTAGAAAAACTGGATTAGACATCACCCCCGATGTTAAAAAGGTTTTTGACATCAGTTTATTTAAAAGCGATGTTAATCTGTTTTGTACACATGGTAGTTGAAATAACCGATATCTTTTATGATTTTTTAAAAAATAAAAAACAAGCAGCTGATACATTCTCCCATTTCTAATAAAACATTTCCCCCTTAGATTATTTCCCTCCATTTGTAATGAAACATTTCCCCCCTTACAACATTTCACTCCCCGCCTCTGAACTTTCCCCTAAATTATCATAGTTTCTGAATGTAGGTTCAAATTACCAAAACAATGACCTGTATTTGGTAATTTTGAACTACATTCAACAACACCCTAAATTATTAGCCCGCTCTCCACTTTCCTTTCTCTAGCTCGACCTAGCCACATCTCTCTCGACCCTCATCTCTCTCTCTCACACTCATCTCTCTCTTTCATCTCTCTCTCTCGACCCTCTCTCATCTCTCTCTCACTCTCGACCCTCTCTCTCTGTCTCTCTCACCCGCATTCCTCACTTTTCTCTAATTAATCCTAATTAAACCCACATCTAGTAATTACGATTTCAGTAAATCGAAATAGAGAAGAGGGAAGCTCGAATTAAGAGAAAAGGAAGCTCAAATCGTAAGTAATTTTTCGATTAATAGTTCGATTTAAGCTCGATTTTGTTTTAATTGAACATTTTTTTTGCAGATTGGTTGTTCTTTTAGCTTGGGTCATCTGCAATTAGTAAGTTTTTGTGTTAATTACTTGTTTTTATTTTTGCATGTATCTACTTCTTGCTTTTCTTGTATTACTTGTTCTAGGTCATCTGCAAATTCATGTTTTTCTTGTTCGAATTAAGTTTTTGTTTCTTGTTTTTAGTTTGTATTACTTGTAATTCTTATTTTTTGTTTCATATTAATTGAAAAACCCTAAATATTTTTGTTTCATTTTTGTGCATTAATTGGTGAGGTAGTGTATGTATTGGTGAGTGGGTGGGTAAGGAAGAGTTTACATTTAGTTAAAGCTCCTGAACTTAATTGAGGAAATATGATCTGTTTCTTTGGTGTGTTGGATTATTGGTTAATTTAAGCATTCTAATTAGACACTTCTGATTTTTTAACATGAATTTGCAGGAGCATTTGCTTGTGTGCATGCGGTTACATTTTCTATTTTTGAGCATTTGCTTGTGTTCTTCAGGTTAGTAATTGCTCAGCTATTAAGTTCTATTCTTTAGTGATCTCCTCATTTCTAATTAGACGCATGTGCTTGTTTATATGATTTCGATAATGTTTAATTGTGATTTGATTGTTTAATTGTGATTTGATTGTTAATATGTTTAATTGTGATTTGATTGTTAATATGTTTAATTCTTTGTGTTATTAGAATAGAAATGATAATTTAATGACTTGTAAAATTTTGGACAAGTATGTTTTTAATTTTTGAAAAACAACAATATCATGTAGGTTTCTTTAACATATGGATAAGTCATGGATTTCGAAAGATAGGGATTCTTTAGAGTATGAAATTGGGGTTGAAAGGTTCTTGATATATGCTGAAGAAAATGCTAAAAATCCTAAACAAATTCCATGCCCATGTGCACGTTTTGGTAATTTCAAAAAGTTTTCTGTGAAAATAATTAGGGGTCATCTTTATCAAAATGGTTTTAGTTTGGGGTATGTCGATTGGATTTGGCATGGAGAAAAGTGCCCAAGTAGTACGCCACTAAATTCAACTGTAAGTAGTGGTACTTTACCTTTGGGGCAAATTTCGACATCAGAAACAATTGATGTTTGTGAAGCAGCTTAGGGGTGATTACGATGACGATTCACATGAGTTTAGGAGGTTTGTGGCCGATGCAGAGCAACCTTTATATAAGGAGAGTGAGTGTACTAAGTTAGAGTCGATGTTGAAATTGCACAACTGGAAGTCTAGATTTGGTATTAGCGATAGTGCCTCACTGAGCTCCTTTCTTCTGTTGGATCTTTACTTCCTAAAGATCATGTGTTGTCGGTTAATGCATATGAAGCAAAAAAAAACCCTAAGTGATCTAGGTCTCGAGTATATAAAGTTTCATGCCTGTCCGAATGATTGTGTACTATATAGGGGTGTAAATGTCGATGCCTCCAACTGCCCTAAGTGCAATCTATCTCTCTGGAAGGTTGGGAAAGATGGTAACCCTAGGATTAACATTCCAGCCAAAGTTATGTGGTACTTTCCGATAATTCCTAGATTTAGACGATTGTTTAAATCGGCTTCTACAGCTGAACTAATGAGTTGGCATGCGAAAAAGTGAACTTAAGATGGCCAAATGCGTCATCCATCTGAATCTCCTTCTTGGAGGAATATTGATTATAGGTGGCCTGAATTTGGTAGTGAAACAAGAAATATTCGCTTAGCATTGGCGGCAGATGGTATAAACCCGCATAATAATGGTCTAAGTAATCGGTACAGTTGCTGGCCGGTAGTACTTGTAACTTATAATCTTCCTCCATGGTTATGCATGAAGAGGAAGTTTATGATGTTAACGGTGTTAGTTTCTGGTCCACATGAGCCAGGTAATAACATTGACGTGTATTTACAACCGATGATAGATGATTTGAAGAAGCTTTGGGAAGAAGGTGAACCAAACGTGTATGATGCGTATACAAAGTCTTACTTCACTCTAAAAGCAGTTTTGATGTGGACGATAAATGACTTTCCTGCGTACGGAAATTTGTCAGGTTGTGTCAATAAGGGTTATATGGCTTGTCCAATATGTGGTGATGATACCGTTGGTAAACAATTGACTCATAGCCGAAAAATATGTTACCAAGGTCATTGTTTGTACTTGGCTCCGTATCATCCTTATAGGAGGCATAAGGCAGCTTTTAATGGAGAACAAGAATTTAGACACCCCGGTCAAATCCTTTCCGGAGAACAAGTATTAGCGCAGCAGCAGCGGATAAAATTTGCTTTTGGGAAGGAATTGAAGAAGGCAAACAAAGTGGTCTGTCCATGGAAGAAAAAATCATTTTTTTTATTTGGAATATTGGAAGTTTCACCATGTTCGTCACTGTCTCGACGTTATGCACGTTGAGAAAAATGTGTGCGATAGTCTAATTGGGACATTATTAAATCTACCATTCAAGACTAAAGATAGTGAGGAATCTCGTCGTGATATGATTGAAATGGGTGTGAGGCCCGATTTAGCTCCAGAAGTAGGAGAAAAGAGAACCTATTTGCCCCCTGCCCCTTACACTTTGTCAAGGGCAGAAAAGAAAAAAATGTTGTCCTCATTGTCAAATATTAAACTTCCCTATGGCCATGCATCAAACATAAGAAATTGTGTATCAATGTCTGATTTAAAGATACATGGGTTAAAGTCCTATGATTGTCACACTCTTCTCCAACAACTACTTTCGGTTGCAATTCGCTCTGTTCTTCCAAAAAATGTCAGGGTTAGCATAATCAGATTGTGTTTCTTTTTCAACACTTTGTGTAACAAAGTTGTAGATGTATCCAAGCTCGATAAATTACAAGCAAATGTGGTACTGACCTTGTGTGAGTTGGAAAAGATATTCCCTCCCTCGTTTTTCGACATAATGATTCATCTCATTGACCTAGAGCATATGACATCGGTTTTGTTAATGAACATGATGTCTAATACAGCATATAACATCAGTCTTACCAAACAACTGATGTCTAAGATAACATAAAACATCGATTTTTATTAAGAAATCGATGTATATGTCATTATTTACCTTATCCGTGCTATGTTTATGTTGATCTAATGAACATAATATATCATAATTTAAAAAGAACTACTGCACGTAATGTATCTTAGACATCAGAAATATTTAAGAAACCAATGTCTAAGTCGATAATAGACAACGGCCAAAAACCAATGTCTAAAGGTTTTGACCTTTCTCTACACACGCATAGACATCGGTCAGAATTTTTTTTAACAACGGCCAGAAACCGATGTCGATTGACATATTTCTAGTAGTGAGTTTAACAGACTTAAGTAACTCTTGTGGTAATTAGCGTGAAGTAAGAAAATGACAAATTTCATAGCCTCTACTTAATAGTGTGGGGTGAGAAGATGACAGATTTCAGAGCCTCTGGGCATGCAAACCAAGTCAAAGACTCAAGTAAAATCTCCAAACTTCTGAATATACACGATAACAATTCTTTACGAGGTTGGTTTTTCCCTTAAAACAAGTCAAAATTATATTATTCTTAATTATGACTATATAAATTAAGACACCAGAAGACACTAGAACCATTACATACCATATGTAACTCCAAACATATAAAATTTATTTCAAAATTTAAAGGATCAGTCTGTTAATAAATTAATAAATGATACCTTGATTTTTTCATTCATTATCCATAGAGCTGAGTAAGGCTGCTTTATTCTTACAACAGGACACCCTAACGGAGCACTTTAACAAATTTTAACAATTAGACACTCTAACTAGACACCTTGATGAATCTTAACACTTAAGAGAACACCTTAGCAAATTGAATATATTTATATCCAAAAGACAATCTTGGGGTTAACTATAAATACCAAAATTGCAACCAAGAGGACCTCTTAAAGAAAAGAATACCGTATAAAGGAGCATTGATCATAAAAGTAAGTACAATCGAGTCTAAAACACATATCTACTATACTAAACCAACAACGGAACACAGAGGCTTCTTTCTGTGGAAAGTTTAAGGTACATTTTTTAATATGATCTTGATGTAATTTCCGGAAACTAACAAGTGGAGGTTGTTCCTCGTAATGAAGACTTAAACTTTTATGTTTGGATCTACGACATTTTTTTAGTGTAATCCATAAATAAATTGAGTTGAAAGAAGGATGTTTGAAATGGGTTATGTGGGTTGGTTAGTTGAAACAACTTGTATCCCACATAGCATTGGTAATGAAAGGTTAGTGGCTTTATATAGCTCCATGTGCAAGTGTAGTGCATAACTACTAAGGCATGTGGGTGTGCATGGTTGTAGTGTGAGCCTCGCGCACACACACACGTGCCACCGCTCGCCTCGCCACGCCACGTCACGACACGACACGGGTCGGGTCGAAGGGCGATTTGGGCGATTGTCTCGGCATCTCGCGTACGCGAGGCGACCTGGGCAAGGAGGAATTTTATTACCTGGATTATTGATTTATTTTAACAGGTGATCAGACTTTATTTGTTATAGCAGTTGGATCAGTACTTGGTTTATTGGACCTAGTCAGACATCATATCCTGATGGACAGATCCTGACGATGACCAAATACTGATGGGCATCAGATCCTGACGGACCAAAATCCTGATGGATCAGATCCTAACGTTGACCGGTCATTAGGCATCAGATCCTGACGGACCAAAATCCCGATGGATCAGATCCTGACGTTGACCGATCCTGATGACGATGGTCAATACTGATGCTTCTGTAACTAAAAAATAAATCCTTATGCGGCTGTTAATGCAATTAAATCAGAATAATTATTCTTTCCTTTTATATCAGTTACGTTTTATTTTGGTATATTATATCTATACTATTATATAAAAGCCGAAACATTAAAAGTTTGGTTCAATGGTACCTATTGAATTTACCTAATTACCCTTACTCAATTACAGATCTACTAACTAATCAATTTCCTTTTTCAGGTTACACATATTATCTTTTCTATTTTCAAGAACTAAATAATTTCCTTTTCCATGTAAAATACAATATTTTTTATATTTTATCTAACTAAAATTTCCCATTTATTAATCAATTTCCTTTTTCAGTTTAAACATATAACCTTTTCTATTTTTCAATAACTAAATAATTTCCTCTTTCATTTAAAATAGAATATCTTTTACATTTTATCTAACTAAAATTAAACCAAAATTACTATTAATTACAAAATATTATTTACTAAAACACGTTACCTTTTTTCTTTCTTCTTACTAAAATCTCCATTTTTATAATTATATTACAGGCGTTTCTATTTAATACAAATAAAATAATATAATTATAATACTAATAATTAACTATTTACCTTTTCAGCTAAAATATATCATCTTTTTTTTTTTTTTTTTTCTAATTACATTCCCTTTTTTTCTAGAAATATAACGGGTAACGTTAATTTCTCATTTTCTAAAAACTAAGAACAATTTTATTTCGTAAAATAACATAATTAAATTATAATTACTATAAACTAATCAATTTCTTTTTCACTTAAATCATGCACGTTAGTTTTCTATTTTCTCTAACTAAAATCTCTTTTTTTTTCAATTATATCACGGACGGTTCTATTTAATAAAATAAACTAATAATATTATAATCTAAACTATTATATAAAAACCGAAACAATAAAAATTTTGGTACCTGTTTTTTGGTACTTCTTAAATTTACTTATTTATCCTTCATTATAAAGGAAATTAAATACAGCTAAAATAAATAATAACATAATATAATTAATGGTAATTAGTCAATTGCCTTTTTCATATTTACTTTTAGTTGAAGATATTACCTTTTATAAACACCTTAAAATATATACCCACCATAATTTTCAAGAAAAATATAACACCTAAATTAAATAATAACATAATATAATTAATGGTAATTAGTTGATTAACATGATAAAATTAATGGTAATTAGTCGATTGCCGTTTTCACATTAACGTAATAAAATTAGTCGATTGTCTTTTTCACATTTACTTTTAGTCGAATATATTACCTTTTATAAATACCTAAAAACATCAATCATTAATATTTTCTTTCGAATTAAAACACGTTACCATTTTAATTTAAAACAAATCTTATAATCATTATTATATACCCGAAAATATCATACCATAATTTTCAAGAAAAGTATAACACCTAAAATAAATAATAACATAATATAATTAATGGTAATTAGTCGATTGTCTTTTTCACATTAACATAATAAAATTAAAGGTAATTACTAATTAGTCGATTGCTTTTTTCACATTTAATTTTAGTTGAAGATATTACCTTTTATAAATACTTTGCCTTTTTTTGAATTAAAACATGTTACCTTTTTAATTTAAAACAAATCTTATAATCATTAATATAAACTGAAAAATATTACATCATAATTTTCAAGAAAAATATAGCCCGAAAATATCGCACCATATTTTTCAATTATTTATAAAATACATTAAAAATTATATACGTTATTTATAATAAAAAAACATTAGTATAATCCGTAAACATGAGTATATTAAATTATATCAAATTAAAAAAAATTATTAAAATTAATGATTATATAAAAATACAATTTTAATATTAAATAAAATTTATAACATATTATAAGAAACCCGTGCATTGCATGGGTTATAAGGTAGTTATCTGTACTATTATATAAAAACCGAAACATTAAAAGTTTTGATACCTGTTTTTTTGTACCTATTTTTTGGTATTTATTTTTTGGTACCTATTTTTGGTACTTGGTGAATTTACTTATTTACCCTTCATTATAAAGAAAAATAAATACACCTAAAATAAATAATAACATAATATAATTAATGGTAATTAGTCCAAATATTACCTTTTATAAAAAACATCAATCGTATCATATCTTTCTAGCGTTAATATTTTCTCTTGAATTAAAACACGTTATAATTTATGGTAATTAGTCGATTACCTTTTTCACATTAATATAATAAAATTAACGGTAATTAGTCAATTGCCATTTTCACATTTACTTTTAGTTGAACATATTACCTTTTATAAACACCTAAAAACATCAATCGTATCATATTCTAAAATAAATCATAACATAATATAATTAATGGTAATTAGTCGATTGCCTTTTTTACATTTACTTTTAGTTGAAGATACTAGCTTTTATAAACACCTAAAAAGATAAATAGTATCTTATTTTTCAATCATTAATATTTTCTTTATAATTAAAACACGTTACCTTTTTAATTTAAAACAAATTTTACAATCATTGATATATACCTGAAAATGTCACAACATATTTCTCAATTATTAATAAAATATATTAAAAATCGTATACGTTGTTTATAATAAGGAAACATTAGTATAATCCGCAAAATATAAGTATATTAAATTATATCAAATTAAAATTAAAAAATTTATTAAAAATAATTATTATATAAAAACATAATTATAATATTAAATAAAATTTATAATATAATACAAGAAACCCGTGCATTGCACGGGTTATAAGCTAGTATATATAATATAACGTTTGGGATAAAAATAACGGAATAGAAAAAACCTAGTTCCTCTTCTTCTTCTCTGCTCTCCTCTATCAATACATATAGTTATATACATAATTCTCAGGCGAACTGAGGTGATGGTCGCTATTGATTACTGGTGTATTTGTGAACACATTGATTTGTTGTTTTTTATCCTGGAAGCGATATTGCTGCAACCCAATCACAACGTAAGTGGGGCAATATTCTCTTCAAGAACAGCCAAGTCTTCTCGTAGGGCTTGGTGACTCAGCTGTGTTCTTTTCTCTCTTTGTTGTCTTTACTAAAGCTACTTCGAGAGATAAGTGTTTCTTACTTTTCTCGTTAATTACAGTCTCTAATTATATTCTTTTTTATACCTTCGTGATTTGTTTTGTTAATTGGTTAATTACCTGTTCTTGTTTAATATATATCACTGCCTCATTGTTGTTATAGTTAATTATACCCAACAATCTTGAAGAGAATAATTGTGTTATATATTGTTAATTAACAAGATGGTTAACGAAACTGATCCTCATGTTGTTCAGACTAGCTCTGGGTCTGGTGTTACTGTCTCCACCGTTGATTGGACCACGTACCATTTCCCACAGCCTATTGATTTATCAGGAATGCCTGATAAATTCAGTGGGGGTGTTGATTTTTCTCGTTGGCAGAAAAAGATGAAAATATGGTTAACGGTAAAGGGTCTATGGCCGGTGGTGCAGTATGAGAAACCAGTTGTGGTTAAGGATAAAGCTGAAACTGTTAATGCTTATGCCATGTTGGAGGAAAAGGATGGGGTGGCTAGGGCTGCAATTCTGGCAGCTTTAACGAACACTCTATTCGATGTTTATTCATCTGACTCCTACACTGCTAAGCTCTTATGGGAGAAGCTTGACCAGACACATAATACTGACTCACAAAGTCTAGAAAAGTATTCTGTGGCGAGGTTCCGTGATTTCAAACTGGTGGATAATAAATCCATGACTGAGCAGGTGCATGAGTTTGAGATGTTGGTACATGCTTTGAAGGAGTCTGGTATGGACCTTCCTGAGAAGTTTCAGGTTATGTCTGTGATTGAAAAAATACCTAAGTCTTGGGAAGAGTTTGCACTCTCCCTGAAAAGACAGAAAGGAGAGATCACTTGGACAAACCTGATGTTGGACATCTCTGTGCAGGAGCAACACAAGTCCAAGCAGGGACATGTGATGCCTACTGAACATGCTGGGAGTTCGAAGGTAAATGTAATGACTATAGGACAGAAAAGGAAGTCTGTCACTAAGAATGAAAACACTAAGTCTAATAAGGACAAGAACAAGGCTAAGAAACCAAAGGCAAACAAACCATGTTGGTCTTGTGGACAGGTTGGTCATTGGAGCAAGGACTGTCCTGTAAAGAAAGCTAAGAAACCTGTTGTGGGAGCACAAGCTAACACTGTGCTTGGAACCACTGTTGGGCCTATGGTTAATATGGTTGTTGGTGAGGCTATTGCTTCTGAAATTGACAACGGGTATGTAACCTACAACCTTGTACTTCTTTCCATCTATTCGTCTCATGAATGGTTGATTGATACTGGAGCTAATGTACATATTTGTACTGATATTACTCTGTTTGTATCTTATCAACAGACTCATGGAATGACTGTGACGATGGGGAATGCGAGTGCAGCTCAAGTACTTGGAATAGGAAACGTGGACCTGAAGTTCGCTTCTGGGCGTGTACTATCCCTCACTAGAGTGCATCATGTTCCTGACATTCGTAGAAATATAATAAGTGGAAGTTGTTTAGTTAAGAATGGTTTTGAACTTTCTTTGAAATGTAATAAAGTAGTTATTACACATACTGGTTTATTCTTTGGCAAAGGTTACTTGTCAGATGGATTGTTTTTAATAAATGTTGAGACTGTTTTGGGCAGTTTTATTAATAATAGTGTTGCTCCTTCTGTTAATTGTGCTGAATCATCTGATTTGTGGCACGCACGTCTTGTTCATTTGAATTTTGGTGCTCTAAAGAATATGATGAATTTAGAGTTGATTCCAAAATATGCCATTGAAAAGAAATCTAAATGTCAAGTATATGTGTCAGCTAAACAAACTTGGAAACCCTTTCATAATGTGACTAGGGATTCGAATGTGTTAGATTTAGTGCACACGGACATATGTGAATTTGGTGGTGTTTTGACCAAGGATCTTAATAGGTATTTCATTACTTTTATAGATGATTGTAGTAGATATTGTCATGTTTATTTGCTTAAACATAAAGATGAAGCACTAGAAAAATTAATTATGTTCAAAGCTGAAGCTGAAACACAAACAAGTAAGGTACTTAAGCGTTTGAGATCAGATAGATGTGGTGAGTATACGAGTACCTCGTTTAATGAATTTTGCAAGAGCAATGGTATAATTCATGAGGTAACTCCACCATACACACCTGAGTCTAATGGGGTGGCAGAACAAAAGAACAGAACTTTTAAGGATATGATCAATAGTATGTTGATTAATTCGGGGTTGCCTAAGTACATGTGAGGAGAAGCTCTGAATACGGCTTTCCATATTCTGAATAGAGTCCCTCTGAAACATATGGACAAGACACCTTATGAATTATGGACAACAAGAAGGACTAGTTTAAAATATCTTCGTGTGTGGGGTGCCTTGCAAAGGTGCTTGTCCCTGAACACAAGAGAAAGAAACTAGGGCCGAAAACTGTTGATTGCATCTTTCTGGGCTATATTGAAACCACTACGGCTATGAGATTTTTAGTGTTAAAATCTGACATAGACGGAATAGTGTCTAACACTATAGTTGAATTTCGTGATGCAACATTCTTTGAGAATGTGTTTCCTATGAAGACTGGTATATCTCAGGGTATTTCTAATGATGATCCCACTCACACATCAAGTTCCATTCTTGATCATGTGGAAAGGATGACAAATGTGGGGGCAGATCCTGGTAGTAGCTCTACTCCTGATGAAGTAGATGAACCTAGAAGGAGTAAGCGTGCAAAGGTAGTCAAGGATTTTGGAAGAGATTTTATTACTTACAATATCGAGGATGAACCTTTAACTTTCCGACAGGCCATGGATTCTTCAGAATCAAGGTACTGGAAAGGTGCTGTAAAGAGTGAGATTGAATCTATTGTTTCTAACGGAACATGGGAGTTGGTTGATCGACCTCCTGGGTGTTCTACTATAGGATGTAAATGGGTCTTCAAAAGGAAGAAGAATCCTGATGGCTCAATAGATAAGTATAAGTCTAGGCTAGTAGCTAAGGGTTTTAAGCAAAAGGAAGGCATTGATTACTTTGATACATACTCTCCTGTTGCTAGAATGACAACAATCCGAATACTTATAGCATTGGCTTCTGTACATGGTCTTATCATCCATCAAATGGATGTAAAGACAGCTTTTCTTCATGGTGAACTTGAAGAAGAGATTTATATGGATCAGCCTGAGGGATTTGTTGCTTCTGGTAATGAAAGGAAAGTTTGTAAGTTAATCAAGTCTATATATGGCTTAAAGCAAGCTCCTAGAGACTGGCATAAAAAGTTTGATGAAACTGTTTTAGAATCAGAATTTGTAGTTAATGAAAGTGACAAGTGTGTCTACTACATGGTTAAAGAAAATGAATGTATTATTGTGTGCCTGTATGTGGATGATATTTTATTGTTTGGAACCAATATTGAGATTATTAATGAGACAAAAGTGTTCTTGAAAAGGCACTTTGATATGAAGGATATGGGAGAGGCTAGTGTGATTCTTGGAATCAAGTTGACTTTGTCAACTGATGGAATAACCTTGTCACAATCTCATTATATAGAGAAATCTATACTTGAGAAGTATGGTCATTCAAATTGTAGAATCGCGAGTACTCCCTATGATCCTAAAGTTGCACTTGTCAAGAATAGTTCAGGAGTTCCTGTGTCTCAGTTAAGGTACTCTCAGATTTTTGGGAGTTTGCAGTATCTTGCTAATGGTACTAGGCCACATATTTCATATTCGGTGTCTAAGTTAGCAAGATATACAAGTTGTCCAAACAAGACTCATTGGGATGATCTGGATAGAGTACTTAGATATCTGAAAGGCACCATCTATCTTGGTCTGCATTACAGGAGGTTTCCTGGAGTGCTAGAGGGATATAATGATGCAAGTTGGATAGCTAAGAAGTCTGGTTCCAATGGAGTGACTGGATACCTGTTTACCCTTGCAGGTGGAGTAGTGTCTTGGAAGTCTTCTAGACAGACTATAATAACTCGGTCTACTTTTGAGGTTGAGTTGTGTGCATTAGATGCCACGGGGACTGAGGCTGAATGGTTACATGGACTTATATCAGTGTTACCTGTAGTAAGTCGACCATTTCCTGCTTTTGCTGTTCATTGTGATAACCGTACAACTATCGACAAGATAAATAGCAAGAAGTATAATATGAAAACAAAGAGACATATCCAAGTTAGACTGAAGTCTATAAGGGGTCTAATGTCTGAAAGGATTATTGCTGTTGAGTTTGTTGGAACTTAAGATAACCTAGCTGATCCTTTGACTAAAGGACTTCAGCATGTTGTTGTCCTTAAGTCTAGGTTGGGGATGGGACTGATAGCCCATAATGATTCATCTATAGCGGGAACCCAATACACATGAGAGGAGATCCCTCGAAAAGTGTATTCAATGTGGTGATAATAAGTTGTAAGGGTGAATTGATTGTACCTTTAACTACATAGATTGATACTCACGTATCTGGAATCTATCCCCTGTAAACCTAAAAGGTACTGTAACTGCCAGAATAGAAAGATTTATTTGAACTCTGAATGGGGTCAAGTGATATGACGAGATGCTAGCAGTACATCTCTGGAGATGCCTAGCTAAGCGAATGTAATTGTGTGGTCGCAATTAGAGGAAAGGGTTATTCCTTGAAACATTCGACGAACAGGATCGAGACATGACCTTAACGTCTCAAAGCCGTAGATTAGTACCATAGCCTTTGACTTGTCGTCGTCTATGGAGTGTGGTTGCACCAAACGGATAAAGATTCAAGGTGAAATATTCCATCTGAATCCAGTAGCCATCGAAGTAGAGGACTTAGGAGGGTTCAAACCCGGAAGGGTACCTACTCTGAAAAACAAGTCATGATGAGAACCGATATGCATTTCTGTATGGATTTGTGGGGGATTGTTAGAAAATGGAAAGTTTGAGGCATATTTTTTAATATGATCTTGATGTAATTTCCGGAAACTAACAAGTGGAGGTTGTTCCTTGTAATGAGGACTTAAACTTTCATGTTTGGATTTAAGACATTTTCTTAGTGTAATCCATAAATAAATTGAGTTGAAAGAAGGATGTTTGAAATGGGTTATGTGGATTGGTTAGTTGAAACAACTTGTATCCCACATAGCATTGGTAATGAAAGGTTGGTGGCTTTATATAGCTCCATGTGCAAGTGTAGTGCATAACTACTAAGGCATGTGGGTGTGCATGGTTGTAGTGTGAGCCTCGCGCACACACACGCGCCGCCGCTCGCCTCGCCACGCCACGGCACAACACGACACGACACGGGTCGGGCCGAAGGGCGATTTGGGCAAATGTCTCGGCGTCTCGCGTACGCGAGGCGACCTAGGCGAGGAGGAATTTTATTACCTGGATTATTGATTTATTTTAACAGGTGATCAGACTTTTTTTGTTATATCAGTTGGATCCTGACGGACCAAAATCCTGATGGATCAGATCCTGATGACGATGGTCAATATTGATGCTTCTGTAACTGAAAAATAAATCCTGATGCGGCTGTTAATGCAATTAAATCAGAATAATTATTCTTTCCTTTTATATCAGTTACGTTTTATTTTGGTATATTATATATACATAATATAACGTTTGGGATAAAAATAACGGAATAGAAAAAACCTAGATCCTCTTCTTCTTCTCTGCTCTCCCTCTATCAATACATACAGTTATATACATAATTCTCAGGCGAACTGAGGTGCCGGTGGCTGTTGATCACTGGTGTATTTGTGAACACATTGATCTGTTGCTGTTTTATCCTGAAAGCGATATTGCTGCAACCCAATCACAACGTAAGTGGGGCAATATTCTCTTCAAGAACAGCCAAGTCTTCTCGTAGGGCTTGGTGACTCAACTGTGTTCTTTTCTCTCTTTGTTGTCTTTGCTAAAGCTACTGTGAGAGATAAGTGTTTCTTACTTTTCTGGTTAATTACAGTCTCTAATTATATTATTGTTTATACCTTTGTGATTTGTTTTGTTAATTGGTTAATTGTCTATTCTTGTTTAATATATATCACTGCCTCATTGTTACTTCTTCTAAGTGCACCATGATCTGAGATTTAGGACTTTTTTTTAGGACTTTTTTTTTTTGCAAAAAGAGATTTGGGACTTAACACTACAAGAAAACAGCTTTAAACCGACCGTCACATAACCGACCGTCACAAATCCAATGATTATAACCGACCGCTGCCGTAGGTAGTCGGTTTTATGATAAAACCGACCATCTAAAACCGACCGGTGCGGACCCGGGCCCGTTTTGCTGCCTCACATTTTCGGTTTCTATGACACGTCATCTAAAACCGATCGATACCACTACGGTCGGTTACGTTTTGACCAAACGAAGAAAATGTGATCGTTTTGATGACGTGTTTTAGATGTCAAACCCGACCGATAATTGTCGGTCGGTTTTAGGTGGTCGGTTATGCAAATTTCTAAATTTCGAAAATACCGCCCAAATGAAAAATTCAAATTTTTGATCAAACTCATAACCGACCACATATCGGTCGGAAATAAGCCTTAATTTCACAAAAAATTTAAAAATGGAGCCCAAACTAAAAAAATTTCGAAAATACTGCCCAAATGAAAAATTCAAATTTTTGATCAAACTCATAACCGACCACATATCGGTCGGAAATAAGCCTTGATTTCACAAAAATTTTAAAAATGGAGCCCAAACTAAAAAATTCAAATTTTTTGCCAAATTTCATTTAAACAAACCACTTCACCAAATTTCATCTCTATCCCTACATCCACTTCATCAAAATTCCTCTCCCTTTTAACTTTCATTTTCAAAATTTGGAGTAAAAAAACTCTTTCTCCAAATCATCCCCCTTATACATGGATCAATGGTTTTGGATTTCCAATTTTTTTATAGTTATCATTGTTAGCGTTGTGTTTTACTGCATGGAAATCCTACAATGGTATCCTAACTACTTGCATCAAATGATGATTTGGTTATATCTTTGGTGTATTTGGTTGATAATGAAAGTTTAAGAAGAAGAAGAAGTGAAGAAAATGAAGAAGAATAAGATCGTATTGTCTAGTGATGATGAAGACGATGATGGTTTTGACGAAATTGAATAATGTTTGTAAACTTAGTTTTGATGCTTTTCACGAAGTTGAGTATTAATGTTGTTTGTGAACATTAAATTCGTAGCATTTATGTTTGTATGTTTAATTATGTTTTTATGAAGTTGAAAGGTGTGGTGAATCTGTAGTTTGTTAATGTTGAATGGCTTGGTGGTGATTGCAATATTGAAATGTAATGAAATGGAATGACATAACCTGCAATTTTTTCTTTAAAACCCAGAAAACCGACCGAAATAATACATAACCGACCATTTTTTAGCATTCCATTCCCAGAAAACCGACCGAAATAATACATAACCGACCGTTTTTTACCATTCCGTTTCCAGAAAACCGACCGTCTACCTTTATAAATGGTCGGTTTTAAATAAAAAAAAATGAATAATGGCTAAAAAATTAAATAAAATAGAAAAAATATTCAGAATTTATACATACCCACATAGTCATACAAAGTTATTTTTCTTAATGTTATTTAATTTTTTAATTAATTTTACAAATTAGTTAAAAATGGGGAAAATATCATAAAAATGAAACATTAGTGTAAAATATTTATCCCCCTGAAATTTTGGAAATAACATTATAAAGGATGGATATTGCCATCCGTACGGTTGGGTCGTCGTGAAATATATTTTAAAAAATAGAAACAATAATATCGGACATAACACTAGTTACGAGTACTAGTCAATATATTAGTGATCTACTAAGACCTCCAACCAAATTGATTTTTTATTTTTTGAAAATTTGTGAATATCATTAAATTAGATATATCTTGACATCCGTACGGTTGGATCGTCGAGAAATATATTTCAAAAAATAGAAACAATAATATGGGACATAGCACTAGTTACGAGTGCTAGTCGATTAATATAGTAGCGATCTACTAAGACTTCCAACCAAATTAATTTTTTATTTTTTGAAAATTTGGGAATATCATTAAATTCGATATATCTTGACATCCGTACAGTTGGATCGTCGAGAAATATATTTTAAAAAATAGAAACAATAATATGGGACATAGCACTAGTTACGAGTACTAGTCGATTAATATAGTAGTGATCTACTAAGACCTCCAACCAAATTAATTTTTTATTTTTTGAAAATTTTGGAATATCATTAAATTAGATATATCATGACATCCGTAAGGTTGGATCATCGAGAAATATATTTTAAAAAATAGAAACAATAATATGGGACATAACACTAGTTACGAGTACTAGTCAATATATTAGTGATCTACTAAGACCTCCAACCAAATTAATTTTTTATTTTTTGAAAATTTGTGAATATCATTAAATTAGATATATCTTGACATCCGTACGGTTGGATCGTCGAGAAATATATTTTAAAAAATAGAAACAATAGTATGGGACATAGCACTAGTTACGAGTACTAGTCGATTAATATAGTAGTGATCTACTAAGACCTCCAACCAAATTAATTTTTTATTTATTGAAAAAGTTATTCGGTGAATCTAGATCGTGCCCTGTTATCGGAAGATGCACTTTTACTACATTTTTGTTAAGATCTCCTACCACCAAACCTTTACATTTTTTGATTATTTTTTTCCAACACTAAAATGAGTGTTTATTAACATCCGTACGGTTCGATCGTCGAAGAAATCATTCAAAAAAATTATTTAGTGAATCTAGATCGTGCCCCGTTATAAGAAACAACACTTTTACTACATTTTTGTTAAAATCTTGAACAAATCGACATTTTTATTTTTTGATTATTTTTTCTCAACACTAAAATGAGTGTTTATCAACATTCGTACGGTTCGATCGTCGAAGAAATCATTCAAAAAAACTATTTAGTGAATCTAGATCGTGTCCCGTTACTGGAAACAACACTTTTACTACGTTTTTGTTAAATCTTGAACAAACCGACCTTTTTATTTTTTGACTATTTTTTTCCAACACTAAAATCAATTTTTTAAATTATTTTTATTTTTTAAATTATCTCCAACCAAATCAATTTTTTATTTTTTGAAAATTTGGGAATATCATTAAATTTGGGAATCTATTTTTTTAAATTATTTTTTCGACGTTCCAAAAGTACGGATGTCAAGATCTAACGATTTTAGTGATGTGATAATTTTTTAAAAAAATCTTAGATTTATTTGGTTTTGCTTTTATAATGGTCAAATTGGTCAAAGTAGACCTTCCTTCTAACTAGTCTTGTCCCGAATGATGAATCTATTTTTTAAAATTATTTTTTCTACGTTCCAAACGTACAGATGTCAAGATCTAACGATTTTATTGATGTGATAATTTTTTTAAAAAATCCTAGATTTATTTGGTTTGGTTTTAATAATGGTCAAATCGGTCAAAGTAGACCCTTCTTTTAACTAATCTTGTCCCGAATGATGAATCTATTTTTATAAATTATTTTTTCGACGATCCAAACGTACGGAGGTCAAGATCTAAAGATTTTAGTGATGTTGTAATTTTTTAAAAAAATTCTAGATTTATGTGATTTGATTTTTTATTGATCAAATCGATCAAAGTAGATATTTTTTTGATAAATAATTGTTTTAAATTTTTACTAGTATTGCATATATATATTTTATATCAGCCATCGTGTTTTTAGTTTTTATAAAATTTTATAAATTTAAAATTAAAAATTAAAATTGGTGTTAAAAAATAAAATAAAAATTAAAATATCCAAAATAATTTACGTTAACAGGTGAACAGGTGGACATTGAGTTGAAATTTTGGGCAGACAATTTCCCTCCACGAAATTTTGGACCAAAAATTTCCCCTTTAACGAAATTTTCAGACATACTCTCTCCCTCTCTACTCTAATTTCCCCCAAAAACAGTCTCTCCCTCTCTACTCTACTCTCTCTCTCTCTCTCTCAACAAACCCTCTCTTCATACTCTCCACAAATTCTCTCCATAAACTCAATTTATGAACTCTACACCTCCAATTGGTTATTGGGTGAGTTAGAGTTTTGATTTATATTGTAATTAGAACAGAGATTCCAAGACTTCTAAGAACAAGCCAAGGCTTAGGAGGTGAAGTAATAGGTATGGTGCACTGGCTCAGATTCGATGGATTTACTGGTAATAGGTATTTGAGGTCAAGTAATAGGTATTTGCGGAGGACTGTAATTCTGAGTCCAGACTTGACTTTTCATTTCTTTAGTAAAGATCCCAACCTTTTTATTTTTTTTTATTTTTTTGATAGGGTATAAGTTCAATTATTGATGTTAGTTATCTCGTGTGAGGTTATATGGGTTGTGGAAAGGTATATAAAGAAGTGTTTATTTGTTTATGCTGTTTAATCATTGCCTTCAATTTTTTAATTTGTGGGGAATAAGTTGTTAAGAAAATTTGGGTATTTGAAGAGTATATGTGAAACTGAAATATTTGAAACTTTGAGAATTGTATTATTTGGGGATTTTTGAATTCAAGAGACTTTTCTAACTGTTGTTCTCGGTCTGATTGAGTATGAAGACTTAGCATAAGTATGTTATACTTCTTATATAATGTTGCATATTGTACTATTGAATTGAGGTTAACTCTGCAAGAAATAAAATAAATGTCTGAGCTTATACGGGTAATGGTAGAAGCTGGATTGATCATCATTTATAACTGAGTTGTCTACGAGACTGCAATGAGTTTTTGATTAAATGTCTAGTTGAGATTACATGTAGCAACTGGGGTTATGCTTATGAATTTTCAATTATCCTATGGCGATTGATTTCGTAGTTTGAATTAATTGCAGAGGGTGTCCGTGCAGGAGCTAAGGCAGCTTCAATTGCCTGTGTTGTCAGTGATGTGCCTACGGTATGTGCACTTTATATTTTTACTTCCTTTGACTCACGTTTTAGGTCAAATACTCTGACATATATAGTAGATTTCCATTTACATACAAAGTACCAGAGCTTATCTTCCTGTAAGAACGAAGGACTCCCACTATCTTCAAGTTGCATGTTTTTTGTGTGGTGTTAATGTTTAATGCAGCTTTAAACTTTTGGCATTTTGCGACAGTGTAATGACATATGATACTTGATAGTTGATAGCAATAACAATACTCTTCCCTCGTACTTGTATCCAATTACTGAGAATACAGCTCTGATTTCGAGTACAGATGCACAGATATATTTGCAGTTTACAATAGTTCCCGTTGTTATCAATATCATGGCACTATTGATAATGTTGGCAAGTTAGAATTTATCCTAATTTTTGTTTCTTTCTCTTCCAAATCTTTTCAGTTGGCTGCTTGTCATATGATACCTTGGGCCAAGGCAAACCTCAACTATACTGCTCAGGCTCTCATCATATCTGCTAGTATGCTAACGACTACCACTAGACAGAACTTTGCTTGGGAGACATCTCCTCTACTTTGTAATGTGTTCTTGCTATAAAAGATTTACCTCTCTCTCTCTGTTTTATATACTCAACTATTTATCTCATTAATTTTCTCATCTGTGTGTCTGTCTTCCACCTATCCATTCATATCGTCCAAGATAATGACAAATTGACAATCGTATACAAACCTGTTTCAAATGCAAAAGTAAAGAAGAGTTGTTTGCTGTTGTTTTTAGGTTCGTTCTTTAAAGATTTTGCGTAGCAGTTATGTGGGAAGGTGTCTGAATACAGAGGTTGAATGTAAATAGTAACTGTTGTTTATTAGCCAAAGGATGAACTTAGGCATAGTTAGAAAATGATCATACAACGAATCTGATTGTAAGTGGTTTTTTTTGTAATTTTTTTACAGTAAATACAGAGGTTGAATGTAAATATGTTTAATTATTTTTTATTCAAATTTGAACTAAAAAATAAAAATAAATTACTAAAGTGAAGATCTATATGTGCCTAATATGCTTATACCCCTCTGTCTTCTGCATGGATCCTCAACTTTTAGAGAGGTGCCTGTTGTGATCATGTCATCAGAGAATGTATTGGAAAGGATTGATATATGGCGTTGAGGTCATATATTAACATGTTAGTCTGATTACAAAATTTAGCGTAAACCCCAAACTAGGGTTTTGTAGTGTGTTGTCACTTATTATTGGCTGTTGCAATCCAATATGTTGGACTCATGAGAACCTCAATATTTAGCTACGACACTTAGTGTTTTCAGGCTTCAAGTGCAATTGGAAGTACCCGGTAAAAATCCGAAATAATGATAGGTATTCTTCTCGTAATGTTTGTGTTGTTACTTGTTGCCTTTGCACTTATGGTGGTTAATTGTTTTTTCCTTCGAAAATTTGATCCGTCCAAATTAAATTAAACGCCCTAAGCTACTTTCGCTGCATAGCATGGTATATGTGGATCGTTGTATTGTTTTGCAACTTTTGGGTTTGGTATAGATCAAACTAAATTGAGTTAAGGTTGTAGATTTGTAGAGAAAACATCTGCACATAAATTTTTTCTTAAATAGGAATGCTTAAAGAGTGTTTTAGCTTCAGCCTACTGCCTATACCTTTTTTTGGTTGTATGTTTTCTCCATTGTTCGAAAGGGTTTATATTTGTTCCTAAGTCTGATGTTGTACCTTGACAATAATCAAAGATATTAAACCGTCCTGTACGTTCGTACTTGATAGAACACTAGTGTGAGTGTCATGGAAAGTACCTTGTGTGCTAATATTGTTCTGAGATACCTTTTGTGCTGAAACTGTTCTCAGAAACCAATTTACTGGTGTGCCATATTGTTATTCTCTGATGCAATTTAATGTTAACTTTTGTGCAGATTCTACCAAGTTACTGATGTTTCAAATGATAATTTTCTGATTAAAAGTGTGAAGGTTTTGTTTGCTACAATGCCATATGAGCTTCAAATTTAGAGAAGTGTAGTAATTAGCGAGTTGGAAGATAACGAGATTGATACAGATGTTGCTTGTGGTTGAAATCAGTAAATCTTTTCAGACTACATTCATATTTTCTATTCTAGTAATATTCTTGAGATTAATATATACAAGTCTTTCACAAAACAACATCAAAGAAGGGGAGAGTAAAGTCTACCAAATTACGTCTACTAATCTGATTTCATCTAACAAATACCGATTATGATTGGCCCTTGAGCGGATCCATGTGTACTGTATGAAGTGTTTTATTTTTCATTTTGGCTTTACATGGTTCAGTACCAAGTTCTTGCATTAGTTTCTTTAATTAATTGTTATTAGTTACAAGTATTAGACCAAGTTTAATACCGGAGTACTTGGGCAATTGTTTTTTATATGCAACGAACACAAAAAAAGAATGAAAATTGTGCAGATTTTCTACGACCCTGTTGAACAATCTGCACAATTTTCAGGAATATATCTGTGCAGTAGATTCAAGAGTGAGGAACATCTATATATGTTAATGTCCAAAGTATATTGTTTGATAGAAATTGTTATTTGGTCATAAACTAAAGTAAATTTGTTGACCTAATGCAGGTGTTTAGAGGAAGGTGTAGAGGATTTTATAGTAAAACAGATCAAGCAACTGTACAAAGGATAAGAGACGCAATCAAAGAACAGAGAAATTACGGTACAACGAATCAACTACACGAATAGTGGTGAGCAATTGTTTTTAGCAGATTCTCTAACATCTAGAATTTTCTTTTTTCTGTTGAGCTGAGCTTGGAATTATTTCTTCTTTGCACAATATCAAGTATTAAAGGGAAGACAATTGCATCCGCTGGTGATGGCGCTGGTGATGATGGTGGGGAAGAGGGTGAAAAAGATGGTGATCAATCATCCGATGTTTCTTTGTCGGATCATTAGGTTTTTAAGTGTGATTGATTTTTATGAACTTGTTTTTGTTCTAAGCTGTTTATAATTAGTTGGAATGACCAGAAAACTTGGAATGTTTGTATGAACGTGGTTTTTATATTTGTTGGAATGATGGAACTTATGAAATTTTTATGTTTCTATGTTTGATTATGTTATTATGAAGTTGAATGGTGTGGTTAATTGTTAATGTTGAAATGGAATGGTAGGCTGCAGTACTGGCAAAACCTGCAATTTTTTTTTAAAAAAACCCAGAAAACCGACCGACGAGCCTTATAACCAACCACTTTTTACCCTTCAATTCCCAGAAAACCGACCACAAGAAGACATAACCGACCGTTTTTTACCATTCGATCCCTTCGAAAGTGGTCGGTTTAGGTGGTCGGTTTTATTATGGTGGTCGATTATAAGTGGTCGGTTATGCAAATTAGCACAGCTACTGGCATAAAACCGACCGATTGTGCACGTTTGACTATGGTCGGTTATGTGTGTCAGTCAAAATGTATTTTTTTTTTCTTTTTTGAAGTCATAACCGACCGAATTTGGTCGATTATGTGTTGCTGACGTCTATCGACAGCTGTCGCCACGTGGTGACACATGTCCAATTCGGACCCCACATTAGAGAATTTTTAAACACATATAACCGACCAAATTATTGGTCGGTTATGTGTTACTGACGTTTGTCGACAGCTGTCGCCACGTGGTGACACGTGGTGCCACATGTCCAATTCGGACCCCACATTAGAGAATTTGTAAACACATATAACCGACCAAATTATTGGTCGGTTATGTGTGTTAAACCCGACCAAATGACATAACCAACCAGGCTTAAACCAACCAATCGATTTTGGTCGGTTTTAGTCGTTAAACCGACCGATTCCATTTATAACCGACCGATTCCTTTTAAAACCGACCATTTTTGACAGTCGGTTTAAAGCTATTTTAACCGAATTGAACCTAACCAAAATAAATTCCTTTTAACCGACCATTTATAAGGCGAACTACTTTTAAGTGCACCAACGAATCATCTAGGGTTGTCACAATACTTTTTCAAAATATACAATTTTTTCTTCTTGAAATATATTCTTAGAATTAAAAATTTACTAATAATTTTAACCTTATTGATTTATGTTTGTATCTAAATATGGATTCACTTATTTTTTTCCCAGGTATTATATTCATATTCTATTAGAAATTTTTGTAATTTAATTTCCTTTTTTCCACAAAAAAAAATCGATTTTAAAAAACCGAATTGAACCTAACCAAAATAAATTCGGTCCAATTTTGAACCTAACCGATCAAATGCACAACCCTACTTCAGACTACTCTCACTTATTCATGTTATAGTAAAACCTCTCTATACTAATGTTCTATACAAAAAATTTCTGTATCTTTTTATTATAATAAAAATTTACTCACCCAATTCTATATAATCAATTTAAAAATTATTTCTATTTAAAAATAATCTTCTTATAATTTGTTTTTTTAATTTCAATGATATTACTATATAGAGAATTTACTGTACATTATTTTATGATTTTTTTGAAGTGTTATGCAGGTTTAGTAGTATTAGTGAGGATAAAATTGTGTATAAAAGAATTTGTAAGTTAAAGCATATAAGTGGAAGAGTTTATCGAATAATATTTGTTATAATATAGGGTTGTATTGTGATTTTTTCTTAACATTTTAAGATTTTAAAGTAACTAGCCTAAAACCCATGTTATATAAGAAAAGTTCATTAATTTCAATTAATTTTTTTAAAACATGAATTTTAGAGGCTTACATTTTTATTTTTATATGAGATGATTTGATAATAATTATATAAATGTTATCCGTGATATTTCTAGAAATGTGGAATTTTAGTTAGAAAATATAGAAAAGATGATAGGTTTTAGTTAAAAATAGTAATCCATTAATTATTAGTAATTATAAAATTATTACTTCATTTTATTAAATATAATGCCCGTGATATAATTAGAAAAATAAAAAATTTAATTAGAGAAACTTAAAAAGGTAATATGGATATGGATGAAAAAGGTAAATGATTAGTTTATAGTAATTATATTTAATTTACGTTATTTTACTAAATACAATTGCTCGTAATATTTTTAGAAAAGGAGAAATTAATCTTGTTCGTGATATTCCTAATCATTCTATTAAAAGAGGGATTTTAGTTAGAAAATATAGAAAATACTAGGTTTTAGCTGAAAAAGGTAATTGATTAATTAATAATATTATAATGTTTTTAGTTTATTTTATTAAATAGAACTGACCATGATATAATTGGAAAAAGAGATATTTTAGTTAGAGAAAATAGAAAAATAACGTGAAGATGACATGATTTATATGAAAAAGGTAATTGATTAATTTATAGTAATTATAATTTAATTATGTTATTTTACTAAATAAAATTGTTAATAGTTTTTAGAAAATTAAAAATTAATGTTGCCCGTTATATTTATAGAAAAAATCGGATTTAATTAGAAAAAATATAAAAGATGATATATCTGAAAAGGTATTCTGTTAATTATAAGTATTATAATATTTTTATTTTTATTAAATAGAAACGTCCGTGATATAATTGGAAAATGGAGGTTTTAGTAACAGAAAAGAAAAAGGAAACGTGTTTTGGCTGAAAAAGGTAACTGACCATGATATAATTGGAAAAATAGAAGAAAAGGTAATGTGTTTTGACTAAAAAGGTAATTGATTAGTTAATAGATTTAATAATATAATATAATTTTGTTATTTTATTAAATAAAATTGCTTGTAATGTTTTTAAAAAGGAGAAATATTAGTTAGATAAAATGTAAAAGATATTCTACCTTACCTGAAAAAGGAAATTATTTAATTATTGAAAAATATAAAAAAAAAATATGTTTAACCTGAAAAAGGAAATTGATTAATAAAGGAGAAATTTTAGTTAGATGAAATATAAAAGATATTGTATTTTACGTGAAAAAGGAAATTATTTAATTCTTGAAAAATAGAAAAAATAATATGTGTAACCCGAAAAAGGAAATTGATTAGTTAATAGAAGTAAGGGTAAATAGTAAAATCAATTGGTATAATTTAATAACGTTATTTTACTAAATACAATTGCTCGTAATGTTTTTAGAAAAGGAGAAATTAATAATGTTCATGATATTTCTAATATTTCTATTAAAAGAGGAATTTTAGTTAGAAAGTATAGATAATGCTAGGTTTTAGCTGAAAAAGGTAATTGATTAATTAATAATATTATAATATTACTCCCTCTGTCCCCACTGATTCTTTACATTGGGAAACGTAATTCTGACACGGATTTTAAGGTGCATTTGGCGGATAGTTCCATAACTTATTTTTTTAATTTTCTTTTTTTGTATAAAAACATAATTGTTTTATTTTTATACAAAAAAAGAAAATTTTAAAAATAATTTATGGAACTATACTTTTTAAGAGCCTTAAAATGTGTGTCAAGCAGAAAAAAAACTGTAAAGAAATGGGAGGGACGGAGAGAGTATTAGTTTATTTTATTAAATAGAACTGACTGTGATATAATTGGAAAAAAAGAGATTTTAGTTAGAGAAAATACAAAGGTAACATGAAGATGACATGATTTATGTGAAAATGGTAATTGATTAATTTTTAGTAATTATAATTTAATTATGTTATTTTACTAAATAAAATTGTTCATAGTTTTTAGAAAATGAGAAATTAATGTTACCTGTTATATTTTTAGAAACAAAGGGATTTAATTAGAAAAAATAAATAAGATGATATATCTGAAAAGGTAATCGGTTAATTATTAGTATTATAATATTTTTATTTTATTTTTATTAAATAGAAATGTCCGAGATATAATTGGAAAAAGGCGTTTTAGTAAGAGAAAAGAAAAAAGGAAACATGTTTTGGCCGAAAAAGGTAACCGACCATGATATAATTGGAAAAAAAGAAATTTCAGTTAGAGAAAAGGTAACGTGTTTTGACTAAAAAAGGTAATTTATTAGTTAATAGATATAATAATATAATTATTTTATTTTATTTATATTATTTTATTAAATAAAATTGCTCGTAATGTTTTTAAAAAGGAGAAATATTAGTTAGATAAAAATGTAAAAGATATTCTATTTTACCTGAAAAAGGAAATTATTTAATTATTGAAAAATATAAAAAATAATATGTTTAACCTGAAAAAGGAAATTGATTAATAAAGGAGAAATTTTAGTTAGATAAAATATAAAAGATATTGTATTTTACCTGAAAAAGGAAATTATTTAGTTATTGAAAAATAGAAATAGATAATATGTGTAACCTCAAAAAGGAAATTGATTAGTTAATAGATCTATAATTGAGTAAGGGTAAATAAGTAAATTCACGAAGTACCAAAAAACAGGTACCAAAATTTTCAATATTTCGGAATTTATATAATAGTATAGATTTATTATTTAGTATGATATTAAAACTCCGTTTAAGATAGGTCTGAGTTTCAAGTCTCTCTATTCTCATTTATTTAATTTAAATATTTGTTGTTTGTATTCGTTTTTGTTTGGTTATGATTTATTGTATTATTGGATCTTGTTTAAATTTTAGACCGGCGAATTAATTAGGTGATTGTTGTGGAATAAAAATGAGGGTTTGTATGTATTTAATGCTAGGGTTGGTGAGCTTCAAGCTTTAATGGATGTTTCCATGTTTCGAGACTGATCGGTCCTCACAGAGTACCTACGTATCTCGTTATTAAGAATCAAGCCAACACGTAGTTCTGAGAATGAGGGGTCAGGCCCTTTATATAGGCTGAGAAGCCTTAGAATTATGGTAGGATTTGGAGACTTGGTGGGCAAGCCACCGCCTTGAGGAAGGTTCTAGACTGTAGGAGTCAGTTTCCATGTTGAAGTAGGTGCCTTGGAGGCTGTTGTGGGAGGATTTTAGCACAACTACGTGGAGGTCATTGCTGGAATAGCACCGTTGAATATGGAATTGCCCAACTGCCCGGAAAGGCTCGCAGTCGGAGATTTATGGCTAGCTGCCCGGGAAGGCTCACGGCTAGGGGTTTCCGAAGAACACGGGAATGTGTTTTGGTGATGATTGGGACTGAATCTACGGGAATTAGAGCTCAAGGACCGAATATTGGCCTGCCAAGAACCCTAATTATGAGAGTGAACGTGCACCGGAGTATACTTGCTCTTAGTATCAACGTGCGTTTCGAGAAGAGACCCCATAAACTGCCTACATACCACTATTTATAATGGATCAAGCCCGTATGTAGTTCTTGATTGATATGTTCGGTTGTTATGATGAGTTATCTTGTTTATGATGAGATAATGACTGATATTTACGTATATCAACTGATTGTGATATAGTTATCAGGTTTCCAAGCTGTATTAGGACTGTTGGAAGCCTATCCATTGATGTTTATCTCAAGAATGAAGGATTTATCATGTAATTATGATGTATATCCTCGAATAACTGAATAATTATCCGTTTAGAGGTATATTTCAACTGTAGAAACATGCTCCTAAAAAGTAGGAGGTCTGCCTTATCCAATCTGGCGGCATTATCAGGCTTCCGGGGGAAGCTGGGGGTATCACCCGGTAGCCTGACTCCGGTAGCCACTATGGTAGCCCCAATTATGGAAGCCATACTGGAAACCCTATCTGATGGATGCCCTAGTTTGAATCTGTGTTTCTGTCAGGCTTCAGGGGAAGCTGGGGTTTTCGGCGGTAGCCCCTCCGGTAGGTTATTTAGGAAGCCTGCTTTCTGGGAGCCCTATCACCAGTTTTCATGGGTTACCACGGGTACCTTGTAAGCCCTCTAAAACATCCTCTTTCCTTGTGGATTGGACCCAAAACTCATCATGGGCCTAAATCTGATCCATACAAGATTTTGGTCACAACAACTACCCCCCGGTTCCTTGAAGCATGAGTGCAAGAGGAACCAGAACAAGGTAAGGTCCAATCCTTTCTTATTATTCTCTCAGAGAAGTACACAGCTTCCGCATCGTGTTCCCAAGCTTACATGAGCTAACTCGGCGTAAGAAACGGGAAACACTCTGCTTCTGCATTCATATTTCAATGTGAGTTCTCAAATCAAGGATATCTTCTATTCAATTCATTTCATTCGTGGTACTCCGGTTGGCATCATATCATGGGGCTACCGGCTTCTGGCATTTCTTTTTTAGAATCATGACTTTATACTCTGAGATGCTACCAAGACAACTAGAAAAAGAGATAAGTAATGAGGGCTAAGTAGCCCTTAAAGATAATGCACAAGATCACACATATTTGATGCATACAGGAAAGTATAAATATGCTAGTGCAAATGATTTTGTGAAGAGTGCATGTTGCCGCTTCTCCAATCAAGTAGGACCTTGGCGAACACACTTTTTCAGGCATTGTGCCACAATTTTTAGATGTTTCCATTATTCCAACGCATCGGATCCCCAAAGAAATTGGTGAGTATTTTGAGGGCTTCTCCTATAATGAGTATTTTGAGGACTTCTCCTTTAATGAGTATTTTGAGGACTTCTCCTTTAATGAGTACTTTGAGGACTTCTCCTATAAATTGTAAGTGATTTGTACTCGCATGAAATTTTAGGAGGCAACACATAATCTCATATGTGCGCTTATGTCATTAATAATCTTGTATGCGTGTCTCAAGGAGAACCAATGGAAGGTCGTGGAGACACCCTCAATTGCTACCATGTCTTTCCAAGTGGTAACATGTGTTACATATAGCGTGCCTATGTACCTACTCGACCGTTTCAGCTAGCAATTTTGAAAAAATGTTTATAAAAACACATGCATTGTGTAAATCATGATGATTTTCATGTATCGATTCAGGTATAATTCAGATCATGTAGGCATATTCATATGTTTATGAATTTATGCAAGGCAAAACAATGATCTTTTTTACAGAACATGCATCTCAGCAAAGTTTTCAGATGAATGTTGAAAAATCTTCTTTATAAGTGTGTAAACATGCGTGATAGTGAATATGCAAAGGCAGTAGAGTAGAACTTATCTTTGTTCTTACCGTGTCAATCCGGGTTTGGGTTTCCGTTGATGAACATGGAGGGTGGAAGCCCCTTGTTTCATGTGAACTTCTGATGGGAACCCCTTTTTCCTCTTTGTGGTAGGGTGTTGGGGAACCGAGTTACCGCCCGAGCCCTTAGATCTATTTCTCATGTAATATGTCAGCCCATTCCAGCTTTAATCTTACTTTTGTGAATTCTAGAAGTTGTTGGCTATAGCTGATCATCAATGAACCTGCAAGCTGTTTGACAGAAGATGCAGAATGGAAGCTACAAGCTGGAAGCTATTAGTTGGAAGCTGTTAGCTATAAGCTTCAAGTAAGTATAAAGGAACCTGCATACCATTAGTTGCAGATGAATATCAAAGAAATCATTAGTTGTTAGCTATAAGTAAATAACAAGGAAATTTGTTAGCCACAAGTAAACATCATGGAACCCGAAAGCCATTTGCTTCAGGTGAATAACAATCATCCTATAAGCAATTAATAGCATATAAATAATATGTAAACAGTCAGCAATAGGTATATAGCATGAAACCTATTAGTAGTAGGTAAACAACAAGGAACCTGCAAGCTGTTAGTTACAGGTGAATAACATTAACCTTGCATGCTATCCATTGCAGGTGAGCAATAAAGATATAGGCTAGCCATTAGCTACATATAAACATTCAAGGAATTTATAAACCTCAAACATTACTTATCTCACAATATAATTTCTAGTGCATGCCTCATGTTCATCTCATGTATCTTAAATGAGTGACAACATATGTATTGCTTAGGCAGTATCTAGACATATTAATAACATATTTGAATTTTAGTAGGCAAGAGTCATTTAGCATCATGCAGATATTCATGTGGTAGGGTCACATAGGATGCATAATGAAAGATATCTCGTAGGTCTTACAAATCATCTTGACTTAATACCTCTACCATATCAAATTCTCCTATTCATGCAAGGATTTCACTGAATTTAGCATATCAGAAAGTAATAATCTTAAGTCTAATGGATAATCATTGAACATACTTGTCATAAAGTGCAATTTCATGCAATTAAAGAGGGTTGAGTTTCTCACATACCTGTGTAATTTGGTTATGACGTGTGTATTTAGACGCATCATAAATATTACCTCGTCTCCATCATAGGAGTAGCGAAGGAGCTTCCAACTTTGGAACCTTCAATTGTTTCAATGGTAACCCGTAATGACTATTCACATGCACTGTGGGTGACTGGAACCCTGCCCTTCGAGATTGCAGTATTCATCTAAGAGCTTCCACCATGACATCTCGTCTTGGTAGCCCCACCTTGGGATACCCATCCTGGATGCTTCATCTTGGAAACCCCATCCTGGGATCCTCACTCTAGATGTTTTATTCTGGAAGCCCCATCCTAGGGTCCCCATCTTGGATGTTTCTTCCTTGAAGCTCCATCGTGGATGCCCTAGGTTCAGCAGAACCTTCATCCTGGAAGCGCTTTTGGTTCAGGAACCTTGTCTAGTGTAGAAAGTATTAGAGCTTCCGTCTTGGAACCCCAATATTCAGGAACCATTTTTGGAGTAGGAATCTGCTCATCTTTGAAAGCTGATCTTGCAAAACTTTGTGAACTCTACCAACAGGAACCTTAAAATTTAATCATTAGGTTGGTTGGTTTATAAACTAATTGTTATCTAGTTTTATGAATGTATGCAAATTGCATTTGATAGGGTCATCTTATCATTAGCCTTAGACATATGTTAATAGCATCTATATCCATCACTAGGTAACCTTTTTTCTATCACTTAACGTTTAAAGTGCATGGGTTACTATCTAGCGCATAAGCAACTTAGTAAAATCTGTTTATACATTAGGCCTACCATTGAAATTCTAGTACGCTTAAGCAGTTATATTCAGGCTAAGACATTCTAGCTAAGCCTAAATCTGATTATTAGGGGCTAATTATTTACTTGGTGTCGTAGTGAATGGTTTCCTAAGTAAGCCAGGTGTTCGAAGTTTGATAGGATTCTGTACTATAAAGAGAATACTACTCTACAAGTAAAAATGATAATCAAGTTAGGCTTCCATACATGAAATAACCTTTGCAAGTCATTAAAGGGGATCATAGATCTACTCCTAAATGTTTAATCACTTTTCTTTTATAGTCATAAGGTATGCATATGAGTTCTTTAACTAAACATCAGTGGATAAGCTAATTCTTTTAATAGCAAGCTTGGAAGAGTAATAGAGTGTATGAGCATTACCATAATTCAAAGAGGGTGAGTTTAGTCTTCACTTACCCATGTTGGTTGCTCAAAAGCATATGGGGTTGCATGTACCTTATCCCTTGAGGTTACAACTTCCACCTTAGGGGCTTCTGTTGCTGGAGCTGGTCACCCGGAAGCCTAATTCTGGGAGCCCCATCCTGGGAGCCTTGTTTGTGGAAGCCTTACACCGGTAGCTCATCCTGGAAGCGTCTATTCCGGGGAGCCTTATCCTTAGTCCGAGTGGTTGCCACCATGGGTGTGGGGGTACCGTCCGGTAACCCTATAGTTCCTGGAAGCCCGCAGTATGGAAACCTGGCTCTGGGAGCCTTACTGGCGGTAATCCATTACTGGTAGCCTGGGTGCCGGAAGCTCGGCCTGGGAGACTTTATTCTGGGAGCCCCAATTATTTTATGAATCGAGTGTGATAATGCCATGTAAGCCATTCCTGCAAGGCTACATTAGTAAAATCTTTGATAATCCATACGAGTTAACTCTTGTAACCACGTAGGTTAGTGATTAAAAGATCGATGTATGCCAATCACGGTTCCATACATGAATAATAACAAAAGATGCCATGTATGCCAATCAGGGTTCCATACATGACTAAAAAGGAAGGGATCCAGGTGTGCCGATCAGGGTACCACACAAGCCCGAAAAATGAAGGGATCCATGTATGCCGATTAGGGTTCCACACATGCCCAAATAACCAAGTAAGCCATGTGAACCAGTCAAGATTCCATACATGTTTAGTAATAGAGGGATCCATGTGTGCCGATCGGGGTTCCACACAAGCCTAAATAATGAAGGGATCCGTGTATGCCGATCAGGGTTCCATACATGCCCAAAAAATGAAGGGATCCATGTATGCCGATCAGGGTTCCATACATGCCCAAATAACCAAGTAAGCCATGTGAACCAGTCAGGGTTCCACACATGTCTGGTAATAGAGGGATCCAAGTATGCCGATCAGGGTTCCACACAAGCCCAAATAATGAAGGGATCCATGTATGCCGATCAGGGTCCCACACAAGCCCAAATAATGAAGGGATCCATGTATGCCGATCAGGGTTCCATACATGCCCAAATAACCAAGTAAGCCATGTGAACCAGTCAAGGTTCCATACATGTCTGGTAATAGAGGGATCCAGGTGTGCCGATCAGGGTTCCACACCTGCCCGAATAGTGAAGGGAAGCTACGTGTGCCAAGTAAGGTTCCACACGTACGCTAAAAGTTGAATAAAGTTTAAAATTTGGACAATTTCAGCATGTTGCGGAGGGATGTACATCCACTACCCCCTAGTTCTGGATGGTAGCCTGGCTGCCATGTGGAACTATGTTTGTGGGGCTTCCATTCCCTTCTTTTCCAATTAATCATAAGTCAACAAATGTATAAGGAAACAGTCGACTTATCCTTTTACTGAAAATCAAAGAGTATGATTACATTAAACTGCATCCAGGGGATATGTGCATCCATTACCCCCCCCCCCCCGGGCATCTGGTTCAGCTCTATTTTTGATATTTTCACTTCTTTCCTTAGAAGGTTTGAATCTATACCCGGGAAGCAGGGTATTGTATCATAACTTGTTGCAGCTCTTGTCAGGTTCACGAACCTCAATTGGGATGCCACATTTCTTTTCATCGTTAGGAGGCCTACGACCATTTTCTTCTTGATAGGAAGCCTCCTTCCATTAATTTTTGATTGGCTGTTCTCATGAGCATCTTCATGTTAACCCTTCTTTGGGAATTTTAGATTTTCTCCATTTCTCATGTGGGAGGCTGCCAACCATATTTTTCAGGGGAGAGCCATCCCTTTCCCATAGCAACCTCTTTGAAAGGTTCTTTTTTTATTAGGAGGCCTTTTTAGATGCCTCCGGTTTCCTTGCATACTTTCAGGATATCCTTCCATTCTACACTTGTCAGATAGTTGGTAGCCCTAATATATGGCAACCCAAGTGGCATGCCATACGTGGGCCTCATATCGCTTCCTTTTTGGTAGAGAGATTATTGGTATCCCTTTAATATTCTGGTGGCAGCTTTCCAGAATTTTGTTTGCTTCCATAATTTTTCCCCAAAGGTATCTCATGATTTGAGCTTCAACTGCTGGAGAGGCTTTCCATAGGAGTATCTTGTGAAGGAAATTTCTGGTTCATAACTCTTTGGGAGCCTGAGGCGGCCGTGATATATAGGCCTTCTTTATTTGGGAGCCTCTAGCACTTAACCATCCTTGCCATTCTCATGAGGCTTATGCTCAGGCTACAATCATGATTGTATTTCCGGGAGCTGCAATAATATTTGGTTACCCCTTTTCCAAGAGCTTTCTTTTGCATTCTTAGCATTGACACCTCCATTAGCTCCTCTTAAGGGCTTACATGCCTTTTCTTTTTGGTGAGAGACTTGGTAGTGCTCTTCAAAATTGTATTAGCGGCTTTTTTAGGCAACCATTCTTGTTTTGGATGGGAAGCCTTGTGATCAAATGAAAATTGAGGCTACCGCTCAATTTTCTTTTATAGCCGGTAACCCTTTCACAGAATTTTAGGATATACCTTAATTCGGCTTTCCTAAAATCATATTTGAGGACATTCTCATCGTCTGAGTTGTTCCCTTTTAGCAACGTGGTTGGTAGGTCGCTCATTTTTTGCATGCCATTTGTGTTCCGGGATGCTGATCAGTTGCACAAGCCCTGTCTTTGCTTCTACAGTATCACACTGCTCATCAGGAAGAGTTTTTTGATTCCATGATTTTCCTTACCAGCTTCCAACATCAATATTATTGGTGGTGCTACCCCCCGAACGAATTGGAAACCTTGACATGAGGTTTCCATGATAGAAGCCCCACACTATAAGTTCATATCTTCTTTTTACTGATTTTTTTGTTCACATGTTTAGAACATCATCATCATTTCTCTTTTTTGGCTACTGATCTCATTTGTCAATTGTATCAGGCATTTTGCTTATGAAGACAGCGAATAGGAATTTGTTTCCAGCTTTATAGATATTCAATTGGTAGAACATTTTGCTACTAGTCCGGGTGGTGCACATGCGCTACCCCGCGAGTGTCTATGAATGACAAGATTCACGGTAACTGAGTTTAAAGTTACACAGCTACAACTAATAAGTTGAATTCCACTGAGCCTATGCCCGAAAGAGGCTTTCTACTGGGGATTCCGGATGGGTGGTAATTTAGGGTGTCTTCCTTGGGACCCCAATCCAATCATGCGACTGGTCAGTCTGGCTCCTTGGTGTTCTGTCTTCAGGGCTACCGAATCCAGGACTTCCGAATTTTAGGGCTTCCGGATCCAGGGCTTCCGAAATAGGCCTTCTGCTGGGGCTTCCTGATGGGTGGTAATTCAGGGTGTCTTCCTTGGGACCCCAATCCAATCATGCGGCTGGTCAGTCTTGCTCCTTGGTGTTTTGTCTTCGGGGCTACCGAATCCAGGACTTCCGAATTTTAGGGCTTCCGGATCTAGGCCTACCCGATCCAGGGCTTCCGCATCGAAAGCTTGGAGGAGATCAAGTTCAGGGCTTCCGAATCCAGGGCTACCATGATGCCTTCCACCATGTAAGTATTGAGGTTTGGGCTACCATGATACCATCTGTAGCCTTTTTGTCAGGGATTTGTAGTATTAAACGTAAAAAGTATTTTTTTTAATCAGATATAAGAATGATGAATAAGAAAAATATGATTAAGGAGTTCCGGGTGTGAATTGAACAGGCGATTTCTTCTCTTTTTCGAGTGCCTCTTTCGCTGAATATGTAATCCACTATATATAGGCTAATTCTTTCACCACCTCCACTCCAAAATTATAACTGCCCATTAATTACACATTTAATATATTAATCATACATTTAATCTATTTTGTAACTCCAATATAATAAACACATTTAATACATATATTTGTAACCCCCTCACAATAAATGTATGTGATACTTCTTTTTCACAATTTATTTATTTAGCAAGAAGAGTCAAAACTAACATCTCCCACTTTGACATTTTTGCTAAATATCTTCCGAGACTCCCACTTTTCACATGGTGTAGAATTTGAAAATTAACTCTCCTACTTTTCATTTTGAGTATCAATATAAGTCTAACGAATATTATCACTCATTGGGATAAATATTACATTGTCTTTTCACCTTTTATAACACATTCATATTTTTTTATTTTCCAACTTATACTTCCTCAACAATTAAATAGGTGTCCCAAAGTTGAATTCTTATCACCAATATCATCTTCGATACTTAGATCGTAGTAAACAATAACTCCATGCACGTCTGCCGGATTCAACAATTTGTTAGTACCTTTTAAGTACATGATCATGATCCTTTGTATAGCCTCTCACTAGACTCAATCAAAATTCCTCCACTTACAAGAAAACTAAAAATGCCAAGTCAAGTCGATCGATTACACAACATAAAATACATCGATTTTTTGACTACTTGTGCATATTGTATTAATCGTTTCCCCATTACTAATGGGATTGGCGCCGGACTGCAATTCTGCATCCTAAAACAATTAAGCATTTTACTCAAATACCATTCTAAGTTCAAACCAAACATTTTAGTGTTTCCATTCCTTACTCCGAATTTTTTAAATATACAAGAAAATTCACCCATATCCTCAATCTCAATTCACTAAGTTCCAACTTAGTTTTGTTCTTTATCAATATTAGCGAACATAATATTATCCACATATACCGATAATATTACTATCAAGCTCCCACCTTTTAAAATACAGACACAATTGCCGATTTCATTCTCGATCTCACATAAAAACTTTTACCAACAGGGAAACCTCAAATTTTTAAACATACCTATAAACGTATTTTATTTTCCAAAATTCATTTACAAACGATGAACTTCTATCATCGGATAGGTAGAACAACTCGTACATTTATTTGATAAACAGACCTATCAACCTTTACTTTCTTTTTCAAAAAATCATACAGTCCTTGGATAATATTTTCAATTAGATCACACAATTCCCACATTTAACCTTTTCCAATGGACTCGGTTCCATTTTCTTGACTTTCACCCATGAGTCAAATTCATGCAACATCATCGCATCCATATGTATCCATGTCTACGAACAAAAAATTCACTATCATATATGAATGTCAATTATACACTTCGATGGAATTATCAATATCAATATTTAAACCAATTTCATTATTCTTGATCGGATCTAGTTCATCACGTGTCTCGATATTTTGTAAAAAATCGTATATTCAAACCTTTGTACAGTAATAGTATGTCTCACTCCCATTAATTCATAAAACCCAATATTGTTTTTCTTCCGTCCGACACTTCGAAAATTATAAACCCAACCAATTTCATCAAATTCCTAACATATCCAAAATGTGATCACAAACACAAAAATTAATAATATTCCATCTCATAAAAAAAATATTCATATATATCACATTTTAATATTTCCATGCTCTCTTGAACATTAGAAAAAAAATCTTTTTATTTTCACACGCTGTATTTCGAGCATCAAAATTTTTTTTATTTATAATATCATTTTTTTTCGCCGATAAATTTTCTGATTGTCTTAAAACAATCGATATCATCCCTTTAATATTTTGATTCACAAATATTTTTCTTGTCATTTTAAATATCTTCTAAAAAAAACCGATCATATGTACTTGACAAGAAAAATAATACAATATAAAAATAAAATAATTATATGCAAAAAGCAGCACATGGCGATGTAACTTAAATCTATGTTCACAAGAAAATAATAAACAATAGTGGAAACATAAAAACATCGTTCCAATGAAATCAAGTTGATACAAAACAAAATCAACTAAAATAGGCTAATATCAATATGACATCCACGATCACATACAATTAATTAATAACACTTGATCTCGTTTATGTACAAAATAGACTAATCCTAGTGCTTATGGACACAAAATAAAAACACATAAAATCAGAACTATAAACATGTAGCCTACAAAAATCTATTAAGAGAAAACAACAAAACATGTTACACAAATAATAGTAACGAAAACAATCTCACAAACGAATCACACATAGAAAAAATCTGACAAACAAGAAAAACAGGCAAGACATACAACAATACAATTATATTAAACAAGGCATGCTAGAAAAGATAGTGAATAAACAAAAAAAAAACAATTAAGTCACATATATATGAGAAATTAGAAGAACATACAATAACCTTCATTAGATTAAAAACCCAGAATAACAAATCCATACGGTAATCTAATGTAAGCTGAAAAACAAGTAATAAAAGAGATAGTGCAACTCCAAGTAAAAAAAATTAACAACCAAAATTAAAAGACAAGATGATTCAATCAGGTGGGCTACCAGCAACTATAACATACTATAAAGGAAAAACTCACGGCTCTTGAACAGACAATCACTAAAATAAACACAGCACATGGTCAAATACCCCCGTATATTAACGATTTGTGCAGAAATCATTGATGTGACAAGCTCTAGAGAAATCTGGAAACAAAAAATAAAAATTGAGATTAACCTGGCTCTGATACCAATGTAGTATTAAACGTAAAAAGTATTTTTTTTAAATCAGATATAAGAATGATGAATAAGAAAAATATGATTAAAGAGTTCCGGGTGTGAATTGAACATGCGATTTCTTCTCTTTTTCGAGTGCCTCTTTCGCTGAATATGTAATCCACTATATATAGGCTAATTCTTTCACCACCTCCACTCCAAAATTATAACTGCCCATAAATTACACATTTAATATATTAAACATACATTTAATCTATTTTGTAACTCCAATATAATAAACACATTTAATACATATATTTGTAATCCCCTCACAATAAATGTATGTGATACTTCTTTTTCACAATTTATTTATTTAGCTAGAAGAGTCAAAACTAACAGGCTTCTGGGATAGTAACCCTTTTCAGCTTCTTTAACATTTTAAAGCGGATATAAGAGTTTTTTTTTTTTTTTTTTTTGAGTTATCAGTGTTTTATAAACCGAAAAAATTTAAAGTTAAAAGTCTAGGTTTTCAACCTAGATTACTTCCCTCAAGAAATAAAAATAAGTAAATAACCTTATCATTAAAGCTCCATAGTACAAGAAATGTAAAGATGTTGGTTAATAAAAATAGTAGTCTTTTTTTAAAATATAATGGAGATGTCACAAGAATAAGATACTTTCATAAAATTAAATTATGGAAATGTCATTATTGTACATCTCTCAACCATTTGAACCACTTTCTCGATTATATTATTTCAGGATTAAAATATTTATAAAATGCTATATTCAAATATGATAACAGTTAATATTGAATAAAAAATATTATCATGTAATGATATAAGAAGAATCTTGTTGGTTACAAAAATCTTTAATATTATAATCGGTTAAAGTAGAAATGTAGAGAAGCAAAAAATAAAACCTTTAACCACCTCAACATTAAAATCCCAATACCGCATCCATTTGAGCTATATTTTCGGTTATTCAAATATTATAATATAATATTCATAAAATATTATATTAATATATATCATAACAAGCAAAAATGGCTTAGCAAACAATAAAAAATTGAATATGAAGATTTTACGAAGAAATAAGAAAATTTTATCAATATAAGACTTCATGTGATGTAATAAAAATATTTCAACTTCTTTAAAATTACTAACAAAAGAAAACTCGGCTCTGCTTACATTGATTGCAAGATAAATATATTAAAAAACTTAGCTTACTCAGTTATAATACCACTCAAAGTGGTGTCTGAGGAGGGTAGCTGTACGCAGACCATGCCCCTATACAATAGGGAGGCTGTTTCCGAAGGACCCCCGACCAAATACAAATACAAATACAAAGAAAGGAAACTAATACAAACTAAACTCACACACACCCAGGGGTCGAACCCTTGATCTCCTACAAAGGAGACAAGGGTTCAACCCACTGCAAACAATATATTTATCTATTGCAAGATAAATATATTGTTTGCACCAAATTTTCCTTTGAACACAAGTCATAAAAACAAAAGAAAAGTAGATTTTTTTTTTTGTATATTATTTATGCTAAATTATTAACGACAAACAGAGCCTAAGAATATAGAGACGAATCGACCTGCGAGGGCTTGGTGTAAAATGTACATAATCATCCGATTAAAATTATAGAACTTCAATGCAAAAGGTTAAGAACAAAATCCACTGAAATCTGATCCCTACTGTAAAAATTACAAAACATAACATTTTATGTGATCTTGGACAATATACATAACAAAATGGCTGCAGCAATCTGTCAGGTTTCCCATGAGTTTCTTGTATGTGAAGTCAGCAGCAGAACAATTCCCAATAAAAGAATGTAGACACATACTCGAACAAAAACTCCTCTTTCAAGATGCATTGGGGAGCCCGAGATCGACATGAAGTGGTACCTGAATGAGCTTATAAAAAGTAATCAGGAGTCTTACGAGTGGTGTCAGGCTCAATCTGCCGAGGTGCAGGATCAAATTGAAGGAAATTTTGATCCATGTTCTCGCCAATTTCCAGAATTGCTGCCATATTACCACAGCGGTAACAGTAGTTCGGAGCACTAAATACTGTTACCACATTTTTTTCCTGAGTAAAACAAAAGGATTTGAGAACTAATTAAATAAATAAAAAAATTTACACTCTTTAACCATACACAATTCAGGTCACAAACCTGACACCAATTAAAACCTTCCATCACTAGCTGATGGGCTCTAGAAATCAAAGATAACCCATTAGTGTGGTTGAACTGAGCTGCTATATCCTGTCCAAAGGTATAACCAGCTCCACGTGGAGATATTCCCCAGCCACACCGGTCGTCTGGATCAGACCATAGAAGATCACACATTGGTCCTTCATGTGGAACCTAGCATTCATATGTAGACAGTCACAGAAAAGTAAGAAACATGTGCGTACCCAACCAGGTCTTAAAGTGAGATTACTGAGTATAAACGGTTGACAAGAAGTGTATGCCATACATACATTGCCCTAGGTATATTCGAGCGCTATTGACGTCTAATTAAAACAGGAAGAGGAAGAAGCAGCTATGCAAAGATCTCATCTATGCCCACTTTTCCTAAAGTGAGGGAACTATATGTACAAATCTTGACGATGTGTTTCCAAGATTTATTTTAGAGAGCAAAGAAAAGAGAAGGATATGTAATATTTTTTTTGATTCCTAAGTTTTTTTAAGAGAACAAAAGGAAAAGAAAATAGGAGAAATGCAGAGTCAATTTCTTTCCGAAAATTTTCACCCAAAAGTGGAAAGATTTGGACAAAAAAAACTTACACATATAAAAGTAATCGTTTATCTTTATACCATCATATTCTTGCTTTCCTTTGTTTCCAACAAAAACTCAGGAACATGTGAAAGTGTATACAAATTCTTCTTTTTCCTTTGTATTTTCAATTTTTTTTTTCTTTTCTGAGTAAAATACTCGGGAACACAATGTTGGGGGCACTGAATATACAAAAATTTATGCAAGGGTAAGAAAAAGTTGTCATACGAAAACAATAGGCATGATAAAGTATTGTGATTGGATAAAACCACACTACACATGGCACCACAAGCTCTACGAATCCCAAACATGCCAAATGCTATTCACTTAGTGTACCTCTTGGATACGATCCAAGGATCTGATATTATCTAAAGTATCCAGAGATGGTGAAAGCCCTCCATGCAAACAGAATATCTGCAAGTTTAACAATTTAATGTTATAATTTGTGATGGGAAAAAAAACAAAAAATTAAAACTGAAGAATCACAAACCTGACTCTCTATAAGTGCAGTAAGAGGTAGATAATCAAAAAGGTCGGTGAAAAATTTCCAAACATTAGCATTCCCATACTTCCGCAAGCATTCATCATAAAAACCATACCTGAAGTTGGAAGTAGATAGAACATGATATATATTTAGAGAACGGATAAGTTCTTCTAAACAAGCTGATCAGCAACACACTGAACATTATATGAAGGCCTTTAATAATTTATAAGATAAGATGTTTGCATTATGGCCACAGGTGATTGATAAAGGCCTTACACTTGAGTGATTTGTCTGCTTTCATGATTTCCTCGGAGGATTGTAAGCCTATCTCTGTATCGAACTTTCAGCGCCACTAAGAGGGTAACAGTCTCTACAGAATAGTACCCGCGATCTGCAATAATAAGTATGATAAGAAATTGATTTTTAGCAATCAAACAAATGTCAAATGAAGAAAGAAACGTTAACTTATATGATTTATTATGATATAAAAATAAATTTACTTTATTCCACAACGGAACCGAATCAATATTCATGAGAACAATTGCAGAAACATTCTGTCTATAGCTTTTCTTACGTATAGTATGCATATAGCTTTTCTTACGCATTGTTACGCAATGTATTTAATAATATTAAAAACATCAATCTGATCATCAGTGACAACAGTTTTGCCCATTAGTCACTAAGACTGTTGAATTGCATTTATAAATTAACATAAAAGTAAGGCAGACAAGAGTAGATGCATATTATGTTTTGAACCACTTAATTTTTTCATTAAAAGCCTATAGTTGCTAAACTATGCTTACTTTTCATCAGTTCACCTTTTTAACTACGTGCACAAATAAGGAAAACATAAACTTTGAATCATGACAGATGGAGCAGGAATCCTGATGAAAAGATCTGACTGCGAAAAAGAATCTTGATAAATGGAGATTCGAGAATTCAACAACTATGTAACTGTTAAATATAGTAACTATGCGTCATGCCAAATTTACTATAGGTACTATTCGATTCAAAACTCAAATAAAGAAAACACCATACTTCCCATCAAAAGCATGATGTGATGCACATAGTTAATATGGTATGGCCTTTGTAATAGAGTTTTTTGGAATTATGTCTAAATATTTATTAGTTAGTAAGAGATGCTACACACGGTTTATAAAACAGCATCAACCTAATTACTTAATTCCAGCTGCTTGACAAAGCATAACATTTTCTCAGTGAATAAAGTAGCATTCTCGATCGATACTAATTCTCGAAAAAGTATGGTAACAAACTGTAATGACTCCGGTTTCAATTATATTTGTAGTAATAATGATTAAGAAAAGACATGTTTGCTTAGGAAAGCCACAAATCGAAAAGAAGATTTAAATACTACACGACAATAACAGTTGATATATAAAGGAGTGTTGGAGTCAAAAATACAAATTCATTTGTCCATACATAAGTTTGACTTGACCAGTTATGACATGTCATAGTTAACAGGGTACCAACTACTCCTTAATTCGTGGCAGCTATCGTTGACGCACACCACAATTAAGCAATAGTAGGTTTTGTTGTAGCCTAACTGACATACAAAGCAGACCAATGTTTTAAACAATAAATATTAAAATGCATCCACCCTAAAACCCTCATTCCACCAATTGCAACTTATAAAAAGTAAGTTGTCCATGCATAATATAAACTAATAAAACCTATCTAATTAGATGCGTGTAGATTCTGGCCCATGTATTTTTAAGAAAGAAACTCAATTTATAGCAACCTACTGCCCAAAGAAATAAGCATAATAGTTGCTCATTCTAAACCAAAGGTTTCTTTTTCCGGCTTGATCATCAAGTTCAAAAATAACCTATTAGTTGATTACTACCAAACTTGAAAACATTATAACTTCATAATTATACCCCTAAATTATCATACATTAAAACCAGTACCGATATATATGAAATAGTAAATACCAGCTACACTGAACTTATGCACAAGTAAAATGTAGTTCATGCATTTTAGATACAATAATATTAACACAAACTTAACCAAAACTTCCTATACAAGTGTACTTTCAGGGAAAAAAAGGGCAAATACTAGCAACACTGAACTTATGCACACATAAATGCAGTTCATAATGGTTATATGCCCTAGCCGTAACATAAATCATCACATTCTCAATCCAATTTCCAATTTTTACACAAGTAGAAACAAAATCAAAACATTGTCATACAAATAACACATCATTTCTTCTAAAAACATCATTTTTTTTCTACAGCATGCCCTCCAAATCACCAAACACACAATCAGGTACCCGAAACATACATGTATAATCCCCCAAAACAGCAACACACACTATCACGTATCCGAAACATATACAATCACATAAAACACTATCATGTATCCGAAACATATACAATCACATAAAACAGCTAAACACTTTAGCCTCCAACTTACAAAAACTGCATAAATAATCAAAATCATTGAGCTAAATTCTGTATTGCATATATAACCAAATTCATTGAGCTTACAACTTCAAACTTCAATTCACACAAATCACTAATACATAAATACACACATATATAATGACATGAAACACTAAACTACTTCAACCGTCAATTCACATACATACATAAATAATCAAATTTATCCAGCTAACCACTTCAACCTTCATTTCACAAATACACATATACAATTAAATTTATTGAACTAACAGCTTCAACCATCAATTCACACACACACGCGCTATAATATACAATCTTACCAAATTCAACCACATATATAATCAAGCTTATAGAGCTAACCGATTTATCGAGGCAACAAATTAATTGCATACATAATCCATTTCACCGAGCTAAAAACTTCTAAATTGCACAAATAATCAAATTTATCGAGCTAACAACTTCAACTCAATTCACAAAAATCACCAACACACACACACTATAAAATACAAATCTTACCAACATAATCGCCCATAAAAAGATAATTAGTATCAGGAGAGCTTCCGCCAATACGAAACAACTCAATCAAATCATAAAATTGACCGTGAATATCACCGCAAACAGTCACCGGACACTTCACAGGCTGCACATTCCATTCCTCAACCAGTATAGCCCTAGCTTGATCACACAGCTTCTTCACATCTCCTTCCGATAAAGGCTTACACTCCATCAATTGCTCGATCTGCCGATCTAGATCTCCGTGCGCTGCCATCTCTCCTCTCTCTCTCTCTCTCCTCTCTCAATCTCTCTCTCCGCCTCTCTCAATCTCTTTCTGCGAGATCTCAAATCACCTTCAAATTAACAGATCTAAAACCTAATTAACGTAGATGTATATGTATATATGGATATATATGCATATACAAAGCTGTGAAATTATTAGCTAATTGAATTCGAAATCGATCATTTCGTATCTATTGGTTGTAGATATACAGGTGTATGTATAATTGAACAGGACAGATGGGGAAGAAAGAGTGAAATGAAACTCAAATGAAATGCAAATTCTGCGAAAATACTATTAATTTATTATTTCTTGTTCCAGCTGTTTATTAAGTAAATAAATACAGAAATAATATATTAGGAATGGGGTTGGTAAAGCTGGAAAAGTTGTCAAATTTGTCGGATAAAATACAACGGATTTAACTAGAGGGAAAACAAAATGTTCTTCTTGTTTTTTGGTTAATTATGGGGAGTAAAAACAAACAAGTATTCTGAGAAGTTACGAGTAGGGATGGGAACGGGTCGGGTTCGACTCGGGTTTTGCAAAATCCAAATCCAAATTCAAATATTTTCGGGTTTCGGATCGTATCGGGTTTCGGATCCAAAACTCGATATCCAAATCCAAATCCGTCGGGTTTCGGATCGGATCGGGTTTTTTTCGGGTATTCAAAATTAAAAATAGTGTAAATAAGTTGCTTAACAAAAAAATAAAAAATAATGTGTAAGTAAGTTAAAAAATACCGTTATATCCATGACAATTTATTTTCTCGATCTTTCCATATCTTATGTCTCAAAGATATGTGTATGTATAATATGTATTTATAATATACATTTATATATATATATATATATATATATATATATATATAATAGTGTATGTATAATATGTATTTATAATATACATTTATATATAATATATAATATATAAAATATAAAATATAATAAATAAAAGCCGGGTATTTTTCGGGTTTCGGGTTCGGCTCAGGCTTTGATCGGGTTTCGGGTTTCGGATCGGGTTTCATGAAATCCATATCCATATCCAAAATTTTTCGGGTTTAAAATTTAAATCCATATCCATATCCAAATCCAAAATATCGGGTTCGGATCGGATAAAAAATCGGATTTCGAATCGGGTATCCGTCGGATCGGATTTTTTTCCCATCCCTAGTTATGAGGTATTATTATGAATTTTTTTTAGTGTTTTGATTTATGAATGTATGTTATAATTTGAATATATATATATATAGGGGCCTGATCCACAGCCCCTGCGTACATCCCCCACCCACAATGTTTCATTGTGGGCGTGACACCCGCAATGTTTCATTGTGGGCCACAGCTTTAAAAAATTAAATAAAAATAGGAATAAATACTTAAAAATAAATATAAAATAGAAAAAAACCCAAATTTTCATTACGAATTTATACACACACACATTGTATGACTAATTTGGTGTGTATGAATTTATGTGAAAAAATTGGCATTTTCTATTTTTATTTAATTTTTTAATTTATTTTACTAACTAGTTAAAAATAAGGAAAAAAATAAAAAAAAATGGAAAATTAGTGAAAGCAGGGTAACATTTATCACACAAATAGTGAGTATGACTACTTTGGTGTGTATGAATTTATGTTTAAAAATTAGCATTTTCCTATTTTTATTTAAATTTTTAATTTATTTTACAGGCGTGACACCCGCAATGTTTCATTGTGGACGTCAATTTTATAAAATTAACTAAAAATAGGAATAAATATTTAAAAATAAAAAAAATTAGAAAAAAATCCAAATTTTATTTAGAATTTATACACACCCACGTAGTATGACTACTTTGTTGTGTATGAATTTATGTTTAAAAATTAGCATTTTTCTATTTTTATTTAATTTTTTAATTATTTTACAAACTAGTTAAAAATAGGGGAAAAAAATCAAAACAAATGGTAAATTAGTGAAAGCAGTGTAACATTTATCACACAAATAGTGAGTATGACTAATTTGGTGTGTACGAATTTATGTTTAAAAATTAGTATTTTCCTATTTTTATTTAATTTTTTAATTTATTTTATAAACTAATAAAAAATGGGAGGAAATGAAAAGAAAATGAAAATTAGTGAAAGTAATGTAAAGTGGACAAAACCCCTCCCTACCTGTGTGTTTATATTAGTAGTGGTAATCAAGTATTAACTGGACATAATCATGCATGATAGGGAAAGCCACTTGATTTTTGTTCCCTTTTTAAACAATTTTAAATTTTTAAAATTAACACCCACAATGAAACATTGTGGGTGTCCCGAAATACTATTCACATACCAAATTTCATTATTTGTTTAATAACAATTTAAATAAAAATTAAAAAAATTAGTAATATTCAAATACTCTTTGCAGTGTAAGTATATTTTAAATTCAGATCTTGCTTTTTTAATTTAAATTAATATTTCAAATAATTTTACAAACTAATAAAAATTAAAATATTCAAAGTTAATAAAAATTATTAATCAATAAAAATAAAAAAAATGGAATATTATTTTGAGTTCTTCCACTGCTACTCCTATTATTTTTAGTTCTTTTGTAGTGTTCGTATCGAGTATAACTACTTGGGTGTGTATGAATTTAATATTTGACCGGTACTCCTAACTAGTGCTTTGTCACGGATTGTTGTTTCTATTTTTTAAAATATACTTATCGACGATCCAACCGTACGTATGTCAATATATATCTAATTTAGTGATATTCCCACATTTTCAAAAAATAAAAAATTAATTTTGTTGAGGATCCTAATAGATCACTACTATTCTAACTAGTACTATAACTAGTGCTTTGTCACGGATTGTTGTTTCTATTTTTTAAAAAATACTTCTTGACGATCGAACCGCACGGATGTCAAGATATATCTAATTTAGTGTTATTCCCAAATTTTCAAAAAATAAAAAATTAATTTGGTTGAGGATCTTAGTAGATCACTACTATTCTAGTACTAGTAACCAGTGCTTTGTCACGGATTGTTGCTTCTATTTTTTAAAAAATATTTCTCTACGATCCAACCATACGGATGCCAAGATATATCTAATTTAGTGATATTCCTAAATTTTCAAAAAATAAAAAATTAATTTGGTTGGGGATCGTAGTAGATCACTACTATTCTAACTAGTTCTTATAACTAGTGCTTTGTCACGGATTGTTGTTTCTATTTTTTAAAAAATACTTCTCGACGATCCAACCGTATGTATGTCAAGATATATCTAATTTAGTGATATTTCCAAATTTTCAAAAAATAAAAAATTAATTTGGTTGGGATCTTAGTAGATCACTACTATTCTAACTAGTACTAGTAACTAGTGCTTTGTCACGGACTATTTTTTCTATTTTTTAAAAAATACTTCTTGACGATCCAACCGTACGGATGTCAAGATATATTTAATTTAGTGATATTCCCAAATTTTCAAAAAATAAAAAATTAATTTGGTTGGGGATCGTAGTAGATCGTAGTAGATCACTACAATTCTAACTAGTACTAGTAACTAGTGTTTTGTCACGAATTGTTGTTTCTATTTTTTAAAAAATACTTCTCGACGATCTAACCGTACGGATGTCAAGATATATCTAAGTTAGTGATATTCCCAAATTTTCAAAAAAATAAAAATTTAATTTGGTTGGGGATCTTAGTAGATCACTACTATTCTAACTAGTATTAGTTACTAGTGCTTTGTCACGGATTGTTGCTTCTATTTTTTTAAAAATATTTCTCGACGATCCAACCGTACAGATGTCAAGATATATCTAATTTAGTGATATTCTCAAATTTTCAAAAAATAAAAAATTAATTTGGTTGGGGATCTTAGTAGATCACTACTATTTTAACTAGTACTTCTAACTAGTGCTTTGTCCCGGATTGTTGTTTCTATTTTTTTAAAAATACTTATCGACGATCCAACCGCACGTAATTCAAGATATATATTATTTAGTGACATTCCCAAGATTTTAAAAATAATAAATTAATTTGGATGGTAAAAGTGGTAGTCAACTATCGATTTGACCCGTACTTCTAACTAGTGCTTTGAATAGGATTGTTGTTTCTTTTTTTAAAAAAAATACTTATCGACGGTCCAACCGCACGTATGTCAATATATATCTATGTTAGTGACATTCTCAAAATTTTGGATTTTTTCCCTATTTTTATTTAATTTTATGTTTTTTTGCCCATTTTTAGATAGTTTGTAAAATAAATATAAAAATTAAATAAAAATAAAAAAGTGCCAATTTTTCAACATAAATTCATACACACCAAAGTAGTCGTACTACGTGGGTGTGTATATATTCTGAATAAAAATTTGGGTTTTTTTCTTTTTTATTTTTATTTTTAAATATTTATTTCTATTTTTATTTAAATTTTTAAAACCGACGCCCACAATGAAACATTGCGGGTGTCACGCCCACAATGAAACATTGCGGATGGGGGATATATGTAGGGGGATCTGGACCAATTTCCATATATATATATATATATATAGGGTGTGTCTCAAAAGAGAACTCTTTTTTTGAAGAAAACTAAGGTACTAATCCTAATCATTGGATGTATTATAATCAATGGCCCCGCCAGGGATACCCACACACTAATCAAATACACCCTCACACACACAATCCCACCTAATCCCCTCCGTTTTTAATTTGATTTTTCCCGTCAATCGGTGATATTTTTTTAAAATCTAATTTCACCACATTTTTCTCCATCTCCCAACGATCAGTTTGAATACCATATGTGCTATATTTTAATTTAGTTTTCTAAGTTCTCCTTTTAAAGGGGTTTTCTCTTTTTTTTTTGAAATAATTAAAGGGGTTTTCTCTAGATCCCTACTATATATATATATATATATATATATATATATATATATATATATATATATATATATATATATAGGCCTTTCCTCCATACAGAACACTCTTATATAACAAACAACAAAGAACACCTTAGATCTATTAGATCCTTTGGCCCCGCCAGGGACACCCAATACAAAAAGTTGTTATTTTTTTACCCTCTATCAAGCCAGCAAAAAAAAAAGAAAAAAAATTAAAAATTTTACTGTTCATGATGACGTCACTGATGACGTCATCGTCATGAACAATAACTCTTTTTTTTAGATGATGGATGGATAGAGGGTAAAAAAATAAGAATTTTTTGTATTGGGTGGCCCCGCCAGGGGCAATGGATCTATTAGATATGAGGTGTTCTTTATTGTTTGTTATATAAGGTGTTTGCTATGGAGTCCAACCCTATATATATATATATATATATATATATATATAGGCCTTTGCTCCATACAGAACACTCTTATATAACAAACAACAAAGAACACCTCTTATCTAATAGATCCTTTGGCCACGCCAGGGGCACCCAATACAAAAAGTTATTATTTTTTTACCCTCTATCAAGCCATCAAAAAAATAAAAATAAAAATTTTACTGTCCATGATGACGTCACTGATGACGTCATCGTCATGAACAGTAACTTTTTTTTTTGAGATGATGGATGGATAGAGGGTAAAAAAATAAGAACTTTTTGTATTGGGTGGCCCCACCAGGGGCAATGGATCTATTAGATATGAGGTGTTCTTTATTGTTTGTTATATAAGGTGTTTGCTATGGAGTCCAACCCATATATATATATATATGGAAGCCGGTCCAGAACCACGGATGGATATCCACCAACCGCAATGTTACATTGCGCCTCTGGGTGAAAAATATGCCTGGAGCATTGTAACATTGCTCCTGACGCAATGTAACATTGCGCCTGGCGCAATGTAACATTGCGCCTGGCGCAATGTAACATTGCAAAAGACGCAATGTTACAATACACCAGGTATATTTTTGTTTTTATTTTAATATAATGTTAACTTAATGTTATAACGTTTTTGAATATGATTTCAAAACAAATCTTACTAACCGCAACTAATTACTATATTACAAATATGTTTAAATTGTTTAAAAAATGAAATATAGTAATTACAAATATAATGTTAACCATCGTTTGTTTTTCAACGAGGGGTACCTCTAGTTTTTACATTTCAATTTACGTTTATTTAATTTAAGGATACAAAATAAAACTCTAACTGAATGATAAGGTCTCAATAAGAGTTATTTTAACTTCTTAAGAATGAACTATCATCAAACTATCATCTATATTACTACTATTGTCTGTTTTTCAATGAGGGGTACCTCTAGTTTTTACATATCAATTTATGTTAGGAATATGTTGTACTTGATGATAACTTCACAATCAATCAAATTGTATAAGTCATGTTTTGTAACTGTCAACGGATGAGACATTATAACTCTATCCGTTGACAGGTAGCTCATCAAAGGATGAGGTTTTGTAGCATACTGCAGTATCTCTATGTTATCAGTTGATAGTGTTTTTATCCACAATCATGTTGACCATCAATGGATAGACAGAATAGGGTAGCCAATTGTAAATAAGCTATGCTATGTAATTCTGTCTAAGTGAAAGTGTATCAACGGATGAAGACAGAACTTTATCAACGGATACAACTCAAATCCACTCTTATCAACGGATACGGCACAAATCTCAATATCAACGGATACAGTTCAATATATCATCAACGGATGTTAGTGTACAATGTCAACGGATAATCATTGACACTTACTTCTATGCTAGCTGGGAATTAGCAGTTGATAAGGACAGGTTTGACTGACAGATCACATGGGTTGATAGTAGGTATAAAAAGCAGTATGGCAGCCATACTTTGGAAACGCAGAAGAAAGAAGCATTCCATTTACACAGTACATACAAGAAAGGTGCAGGGGACATATCTGCTCACAAGGACAACCTTTCGGCTACATGTGGATTTGGAGTGGAGTAGCAAGTCAACTTGAATTAGATTAATATTATCTTATTCCTGTAGTACATGTAAACTTGGGATATATAACCAAGTTTAGCAACTCTTTAGGAACTAAGAAAACAGACATATTTGCTTATGGTTTCTTGAATATCCTTAGAAGCAAAGAGTTGTAAAACAGAAGCTGTGTACATTTGTATCACAGAGTTTTCTTCGAATAAAAGTCTCAAGTGGTACATTTAACCACCTGATTTTTTATGTGTTTGTGAATCATTTCTTATTCAGCAATTATCTTCTTGTAGATTTCTGTGATTCTTATCAGAAATTATAAATATCAAGAATTGTATTCAACCCCCCCTTCTACAATTATACAAGTGTGTAATTTGGGAATAATAATTGGTATTAGAGCAAGCTTCTAACATATTTGAAGTTTAAAGATCAACACACTTCCAACATGTCTAAGAAGGATTATGGAGTAAAGATACCAGTTCTTGATAGAGAAAATTACTTTCACTGGAAAGTAAAAATGCGTCTACATCTCATGTCTATTGATGAAGGTTTTGTAGATTGCATTGAGAAGGGTCCTCATGTTCCAATGAAAGCTGCGTCAAGAGTTGGCCTTGCTGCAGATGCACCAGACACTTACATTCCCAAACTTGTTTCTGAGTGGAGTACTGAAGACATCGCAGAAGTCCACAAAGATAAAAAGACCATGAATATTCTGTTTAATGGCTTGGAAACAGACATGGTTGACAATGTTATCAACTGTACTACCTCCAAGGAAGTATGGGACATTGTTCAAACCCTTTGTGAAGGTACGGAACAGGTAAGGGAGAACAAGATGCAACTACTAATCCAACAGTATGAGCACTTCCATTTCAAGAATGGAGAGACATTGAATGACACATTTAATAGATTTCAAAAGCTACTTAATGACTTGAAACTGTATGGAAGAATCTACCAAGTGAAAGATTCTAATCTCAAATTTCTGAGATCACTGCCCAAAGAGTGGAAGCCAATGACTGTTTCTCTAAGAAACAATCAAGAGTACAAAACATTTACTCTTGAAAGGCTCTATGGAACTTTAAAGACATATGAACTAGAAATGGAGCAGGATGAAGAGATTGAGAAGGCCCAAAAGAAAAGTGGGTCAGTTGCACTTGTTGCCAACTTGGAGCAGAAGGAGGAGAAGAGGACTGAAGCTGCTAAATCTACACCAAACAGGGAGGTTTGTGAAGGTAGAGCAGAATCAAGCAAAAGCAAGGAAAAAGTGTCTGAAGAAATGAGTGTCCTTCAGCAGGATGAATTGGATGAGATAGATGAGCATTTAGCCTTTCTATCTATGAGATTCTCTAAGCTAAAATTCAGAAGAAACTCTGGGGTGGCCAAGCCATTTAACAAGGATTTTTCCACAAGCAACTATGTGGATAAATCCAAAATTAAATGCTATAATTGTGGAATTGCTAGTCACATGATAAGTGAATGCAGGAAGCCTAGATCTGAGAACAAGGGAAAGCCAACTGAAACTGTTGACTACAAGAAGAAATATTTTGATCTTCTCAGGCAGAAAGGAAAGGCATTCATGACCCAAGAGTATGACTGGGCTGCTGATGGAAATCATTCTGATGATGATGCTGAGTTTGTCAGCCTTGCATTGATGGCTGATTCTGAGCAGGAAGCTAGTTCAGCTAGCAATCAGGTATTTTCTACTAATCTCTCTGAGCTCACCAAAGAGGAATGCAATAGTGTTATAGATGAAATGTCTACTGAACTATATCACTTGAGTGTTACTCTTAAATCACTTACTAAAGAGAACAATAGGATTAAAGAGACTAATCTGTTTTTAAGTGATAGAAATGATGCTCTAGAAATTCAATTTCTAGAATTTGAGAAAATGAGAGTTAATTGCAATGATGCTAAAAGTGAACTTGAAGCTGCGTTAAAAAGAGAACTAATTTTAAGAGAGCAGCTAGAAAAGGAACAAGGGATAATTGCTAAATTTCAAAGTTGTAGGAATATTTCACAAAACATAATAGAAGTCCAGGGAATAGAATCATTTGTGAAGGATACCTGGACTCAAAAGAAAAAGGAGCTAGAACCTGGCCTTGAGGATCTAGAGACTATTTGTGAATCAACGGATAGTGATCATCCGTTGACAGATGAACCATCAACGGATGAGAGGTATCCGTCGACTAACAAAAAGTTTGTTAGTAAAAAGGAACTCAAGAAACTGGATATTAAGTATGGTTCAGTCAACAAGAACTTTGTTAGTGGTGAGAGTAGCCAAACCAAATCTAGTGGGAAGGCTAAGGCAGGTGATTTACATAACAAAAAGGCTGTTGGTAAATCAGATAATGAAAAGGTAGAAACTGAGGGTAAAAAGAAAAAGAACAGAAATGGTAAGATAGGCATCAACAAGAAAAACAATTATTCTCCTGACAAGTTTGCCCCTAGGAAAACTTGTAGTAATTGTAATAGTGCCAATCACCTATCTTCTAATTGCAAGATTGTTAACAAGGCTCCTGTTCATGTACCTCAAACAATACCATGTATGCCTGCAATGCCTGGTTTGTATCAAAATTCTAGTTTTTCAAATCCATATGTGAACATGCCATGTGTGCCTAATCCTTATTTTCAATCTGTGAATATGCCATGGAGCATTCCTAGCATGAATAATATGTATGCCAATTTTCCACAAATGCATGCATCAAATATTTGTGCAAATGAGCATCTATCAAAACCTATCACTCAAGCATCTACATCTAAAATGAAGATTGCTAAGAGTGCAAAACCAAAGGCTAACAAGAAAGGACCCAAGGAAACTTGGGTACCAAAATCAACTTGATTTGTATTTTGGAATGTGTGCAGGGAAACAGAAGGAATCTATGGTATCTAGATAGTGGATGCTCTAGGCACATGACAGGAGATTCAACCCTGCTCACAGAGTTCAAGGAGGCAGCTGGCCCTAGAATTACCTTTGGAGATGACAACAAATGATATACTAAGGGATATGGCTTGATTTCAAAGGACAATGTCATCACTGAAGAAGTGGCCTTAGTTGAAGGTTTGAAGCACAATTTGCTTAGTGTTAGTCAAATCTGTGACAAAGACTATACAGTAAGGTTCACAAAAGAAGCCTATGTTTTTTCTGCCAAGGAAGACAACAATGTGGTATTGACAGGCTTTAGAAAAGGAAATGTTTACATAGCTGACTTCAATTCAGTATGCTCAGAATCCATCACTTGTCTCTTCAGCAAAGCAAGCAAGGATGAGAGTTGGCTATGGCATAAAAAGCTGTCACATTTGAATTTTAAAGTTATGAATGATTTGGTAAGAAAGGATCTGGCTAGAGGAATCCCTCAATTGGAGTTCATCAAGGATGGATTGTGTGATGCCTGTCAATTAGGGAAACAAAAGAAATCATCCTTCAAGAGCAAGACAGAGTCATCCATTGTTAAGCCACTTCAATTGCTGCATATGGACTTATTTGGTCCAATAAATGTCATGTCCATTTCAAAGAAGAAATAATGTCTGGTGATTGTAGATGATTTTTCTAAGTTTACATGGACCTTCTTTCTGCACTCCAAAGATTGTGCAAGTGAAATCATCATCAATCATCTCAGACTAGTAAACAATGGTTCTGAAGTCAAAGTACAAAGAATCAGGAGTGACAATGGCACTGAATTCAAAATTTCCACAATGAAGATTTTCTTTGAAGAGAATGGAATTGTCCATGAGTTTTCTGCTGCTAGAACACCTCAACAAAATGGGGTTGTTGAAAGGAAGAACAGAACTCTCATTGAAGCAGCTAGAACAATGCTAAGTGAATCAAGATTGCCAACATATTTCTGGGCTGAAGCTGTCAACACTGCTTGTTTCACTCAGAATATTTCCTTGGTCAATCAAGCTAGAGGAATGACTCCTTATCAGTTATTTACCAACAAGAAACCAACTTTAGCTTTTTCTCATGTCTTTGGATGTAAGTTGATGTGGTGAAAATGTGCATTTAAATATCGCAAGCGCACGATCATCGTTTTAATATTTATGATTAGATCCACAGGGACTGATTTTTTTTTCCGCTATCCTTAAATTTTAATTTAATCGAACTAGAACAATTTGGTTTTTTGAATTTTTACTTTTAAAATTTTAATTTTAAACTAATTAATTTTCTAAAAGAAAATAAAACCACTATTTAAAAGAAAATTTTATTATTATTCTACTTTTAAACTAATTAATTTAAAGCTAAGTTATTTAAGGATTTAAAAATTGTTAATTTTACTAATTAATTCATAATTTAGAATGTAAATTACTTTATAAGAAAATTAATTAAATAAAAACAGAATTTTGCATTTGAATTAAAATCGAAGTTTATTTACAGAAAATGATGAATTCGCTTGTTGAACTAGCAATAGAAAATCCAAACAAAACTACACTTAAGAAAAATTAAACAAATGATAAACCAGACTAGTCAAACAGCGAACAAAACAATGAGTCAACTCAGCGACTCGGTAAAAACTCAATACAACTCCTCCACCAAGCTCTCTAAACTCGCAAAACCCAGAGATTTAAACAAAAGTTCACCGACTCAGTAAGGAGACTCGACATTTAAACAAGATTTGACAAAACCACAAGAATTCAAACAACCAAATTTTAACATTTAAACCCATTACAAAACTCGACAGTTAAATCAGTACAAATTCAGGACATACAGTGCGACTCAACAGAAACCAAACTTCACAGCAATCCAGCACTGCCGAAACTTAGAAAACAGACCAAAAACCAGCACAAATTGCAGAAAAGGGGACTGCAAAATCACTCGGAACCGAGTCGAACAACACAAACACAGACCCAGTCGAAACGGTACAAAACTCAGAAAAACGACTCAGCAAAAACACAAAAGTAATCTCAGAACTACGAACACTAATTGAAAGTAAAACGTAGCAGTCAAACTACAGAAAATTCGCAGCATCAAAACCCACGTAACTACACTAAACCCAGCAACACCCAGTCGACTCAGCCTAAAAATAACCCAGCACAATACACGAACCCAGATTTACCAACTCGACAGCAATAAACTCAGTTTAACCATTCTAAAACCGAACCAATAAACTCAGCGAATTCAACACAACTCGAAAATTGCAAATCGAGCTTAATCAACAAAACGAAAAGACCAACCATATGGGTAGTTCGACAGAAAAAAGAGGAGAAAGGGAAGGGTGTTCGGTTTGCTTTTAATCGAAGAAGAAGAGAGACAAGGAGAGGGGGTGGTGTTTGTAGAGAATCGGAACGGAAAGGGGAAGGAGGGGAGCTTTTGGTGTTTAACGAGAAGAAAAGATGGAAATGGGTAGAGAGAAGATGAGGAGGAGAAAGGGTTTGATTTAATCGTGAATTAGGGAGAGAAAAGATAGAAAGAGAGGGAGAGAATAACAACAGAGAAAACTAAAAAATGAATAAAAGAGCTGGGTTTGCTTCGAATAAAAACAGGGGAGGGACAAACATTGCTTCGAATTTAACAAAATAAAAGGACAAAAAAAAATATTTTCTAAAATTATTAAAACTAATATTTTTTGATTTTTTTTATTTTTGAAGATTAAATACGAAATTAAAGAGACTAATTACGAAATTAAAATTTATAATTACACTAAAAAATGATTTAGAAATAAATGGCCCACAATAAAATGGAGATTTAAAGGGGCTCAATTACAATTATTACTAAGAACAAGAAAAATAAAAATTGTTACTTTCAACCCCAAGTGGTTAGCATTTTGCTACTTTGTCCACTAATCGGATTTACCAAAATGACGAAATTAATTCATAAAAAAATGTGTAAGAAAAATTAAACTTGCATTAATATGAAATAAAGTGTTTACAATATCTAGAATTTACTACAAAAATAAAGGTGAAGGCTACAAAATTTAGGGTAGCTAAAAACTAAATTGTACTAAAATAAAAGTGTGCAACAGGAAAGGAGCAAAAGAAAATTTGGCAAAGCAAGATAAAGTAGAAGTATGCTACTTGGGGTTTTCACCCGTGTGTATATCCCTCTTGCTTGGTTTCAATCTGCAGCTATTTATAGGCTAATCACATCTCATTTTTAAACATTGGCGGCTTGACAACTTATCAAAGCTGCAGATTTTTTTCTTCTTTTTCCACCATCACTCTTACTTTCGTGCATGGTGTTTGAAAAGCTAGCAAATTTTGACAATTTATCAATATGATGTGACTTTTATGGGTGTGTTTGAAATGTTCCAATTTGCTCCAAGCTCCTAATTCTTTTTCCTTCTTCTTTTATTATTATTTTTTTCACTTTTTCTTCATCTTTTCTCCTTCTTTGCACTTTATTTCTTTATTTTGTCATTTCTTTATTTTTCACGAATTTCCTGAAATGCAACAAAATAATTTATTAAAATACGAATTTAAGCAATAAATATGCAATAAAAATATGCAAAATTATGCACTAATCAAATGCCCCCATACCTATCTTTTGCTCGTCCTCGAGTAAAACAAAAAAAGAAAAATGCAGAATAAAAAACCTATACTCACTGTCGTAGGAATCACGGGTAATTTTAGGTTTACCAACCCGTTAAACCTATAGACGATCTCTACAGGAGGAGTGTTGTCTCCTAAGGGTTTACAGAAGATATACCCATAAAATCTTTGAGATAAAATAGCAAGTATCCAACTTTCCTCTTTCAATCTAGCTTTCATTGGTGTCAACAAAAACAATTTTGTAGGAAAATACATGCCTCAAAGATTATTCTAGTAATAGCCAAGTTATAGGTTCCCACAATCCACTTGAATAGACTCAAAAATTTTACAAAAAATCCCAAGGTGTGTAGTGAATTTAAGGCCTATGATGGATAAACTGCATGCGAACATTTTCTCTTTTTCAACCAATATTGAACTGACCCAATCTCTATCAAAACAAGTATCTAGCCAAACTTCACGTTCTTAGTAGTTAGACCGACTGTGCAATGGTTGAGGTCCCAAAAGACTTTTGCATCAATACCCATTTAGCGAGTTTTAGGTCAACAATCCCAGATCATAAAGGACCTTAGGTTGATAGGCACAAAGTCCCCTCGGACTTACTTACTCGGGTTATCAATGAGCCCAACCTAGCCAATTTCCCTACTAAGAATTTATAAAATTACACTAGCACTCTATGACCACAAATATTTATTGACTCTCTTTTATTTTATTTTATTTATTTTATCTTTTTTTTAGACACTATAAGAACAATTTATTCGCAAAGGTTTGATTCGACATTATTTTAACATGTGGGTTCTCTCTCAGGTATCGAATAACATCCCTATATAATTTTTCCATCAAAAGTCTTGTGCAAATATGTCGTCTTGGACTTTTAAGCAAAAATTTGTTCGACACAAGTTTCATGAGGAAAACCTTACCTGACTACGTTCAAATCATCTAAAGGCATTATACATATAATTTTTGAAAAATAGTTGACACCAACTAGTTCTATAGTTAAAGAGTGGGAAGGACAACTAAGCTTAAAATATCTCTATTTCTGAATTTTTAAAATTTTTCAATTTTTTGGATTTTTCAATTTTTATGTATTTACACTAAACCCTCCCCCATACCTAAATCATGCATTGTCCTCAATGTATGCAAATGCAAGATAAATGAAGAGAATGAGGAGATAATACCTGATAAGGGATGACGAAGATGAAAAACTTCTAAAAACAACAAAAGAAAAACAACTGACACACACAATTCCTCCCCCATACCTGGACTTCACGAGGGGAGGTAAAGAAATAAAAGCGAATCAGCCGATTCCGGTAGGAAAATTTGGATGAAGCTGTGAGAAAAATTCAAGACTTTTTTGAAAATTTGGGTTAGAACAAATTTTCTCCAGCAACATTGGATCATACAACCTATTAGCACAAGTATCACTAGTGTTTTCCCTAAACCAACTTAAGGCTTCTTTATTTTCTTTAAGCAAATTAGAGACAGTGTAAGTATGGTCTTGGGTTGAATCACTAAAAATGATCTAAGATGAGGGTCCGATTCCTCCTAAAGGCTGTTGATCAAATTTGGGATGATAACAAGTCAACTCAAATGCAGGTGGCGGTGGTCCAACAGGACTCCTAACAACGGGCTCACTAACCATCTCGGGTGGTGTCTCCCACTTGGAACAAATGGCATCCAACTCGCTCAACATCTCTTCCGAGGTCATGTCCCTTAACGAATCAGCATACTCCCGGGTAGACTCTTGGTTGACTTTGAAATCCTCAGCAAGAAGAGACTCAATCTCACTATCTTCGAAACTAGACCATGTGGCAAACTTTTTGACAACGTTAACCCCTATTGATGGTTCATAAAGCTCATTGGTTTCTTTTCCGACATTAAAAATGTTAAGGTCAATGGTCATGTTTCCGAAAGTGAGTTTCATCGAACCATTCCTACAATTGATTAAGGCATTAGATGTAGCAAGAAAAGGTCTTCCTAAAATGATAGGAATTTGGTTATTGGGATTCGTTACGGGTTGAGTCTCGAGAACAACAAAGTCAACCGGGAAGATAAAATCACCAACCTTAATTAAGACATCTTCAATTATTCCCTTAGGCATTTTTACAGAACGATCAGCTAATTGAAGTGTCATGTTTGTCTTCTTAAGGTCCCCTAACCCTAGGGCTTGATAAACAGAAAATGGAAGAAGATTCACGCTCGCTCCTAAGTCCAGTAAAGCTTTATCCACAAAGGTATCGCCTATGACACATGAAATTGTAGGACAACCGGGGTCCTTATATTTCACGGGAATTTGATTTGAAAGAATTGAACTCACATGTGATGTCAAAAAGGCTTTTTTAGGGACATGGATGGATCGCTTATGAGTACACAAATCTTTTAGACACTTGGCATATGAAGAAATATGTTGAATGGCATCTAAAAGAGGAATGTTTATCTCGACTTGCTTAAAGACTTCCAAAATCTTGTCTACTTGAGCTGATTGCTTAGGAAGGAGGAGTCTTTGAGGATACGGAGCTTTTGGCTTAAAGACTCGCTCATTAGACACATCGGGAAGGGATTTTGGAAGTGAAGTATCAATCGAAGATTTTGCAGGTGAAGAGGAAGGTGTTTGGGAAGATGAGGAAGGTTTATGAGAAGATTCTGTTGAATCAGGAGTTGAGTGATCAATGTTAGGGTCGGATTCAACATTTGGCTCTTCCTCTTTTTCTGGAGACTTGACACCTACTTGATTGTCAACTTGCTTCCCCGACCTTAGAGAAATTATGACATTAATACTTTCAGGAGGTCTTTGGTTGAGGGGGAATCTAGGGTTTACCTCAGGTTGACTTGGAAATTTATTATTCTCACGTTCACTCATGGTGTTGGCTAATTGACTCACTTGAACTTCTAACTTAGATATGGCATGAGTACTAGCGTTCAAAATTTGCCTATCTTGAGTCATGGTTTGCATGAAGGCTTGTTGAGATTGAGTCAAATTAGTTGTTGTTTTTACCAGCGCATCAAGACTCTATTCCAAAGAATTAAGTCTCTTATCTGACTCATGAAAGCCGGGAGGATGGGCGGGTGTTTGAGTCGGATAAGGACCGTGATTTTGAGTTAGGTTTGGGAAAGATCCTTGGTTTGGAGGTGAGTAAGAATGCTGATTGGGCCTTTGAAAAGAAGGTTGAAAAGAAGGTGGAGAAGATTGGTAATTTTGGCCCTGGTTCCACGAGAAATTTGGGTGATTCTTCCAACCAGGATTGTATGTAGGTACAAAAGGGTCATTCCTAGGATTTGGTTGAAACACTGCATTGACTTGTTGAAAATCTGGGAAACTTTGCATCCCTTGATCCGGGTACGTAGACATGTGAGGGACCCCTATGCGTTTCTAGGGCTTCGAGTCGTCTAGTAATGGTGGCTAACTTGGCATCGGTTGCAATGTTGCTTCCAATTGAATGCAAACCCCTAGAAGATGAACTAGACGATTCGGTTGACTTATTTGGTTCCCTAGTGGACTCCCACAACATTGTCTTTTCGGCTAATTCTTCGAAAAATTCCCACCCTTCGTCTTCGTCTTTCTCCATGAATTTCCCTTGGCACATAGATTCCAACAATGCAGTTGTTGAACCATCTAAGGCCTCGTACACAATCTTACAGAGCCTCCATTTTTCGATTCCGTGGTGGGGACATTGAGATAAAAGATTTTTAAAGCGGTCAAAACAAGTCCAAAATGGTTCGTTGTGTTTTTGACGAAATTGATTAATCTCATTCATGAGTTTCGTAGTCTTGTGGCTTGGAAAATATTTTTTAAGAAAGATGAATAAGAAACCTTCCCACGTGGAAATCGAATTAACGGGAAGACTATACAACCATTTCTTAGCGTTTTCTTTCAAAGCGAAGTTGATAAGTCTAAGCCTAATGGAGTCCTCGGAAAGTTGTTGGAGTTTTTGCAATGCGCAAACCTCCTCGAATTCATGAAGGAAAAGATACAGGTCCTCACCCTCACTCCCGGTAAATTTAGGTAACATGCTAATAAAGTGGGCTTTAATCTCAAAATGATTACCAGTAACCGGGGGAAGAGTGATACAAGAAGGTTGGGCCGATCGGGTGGGGTAACAACGGTCTTTTAACGAAACTGCCATGGTTACTACGGGGTCAGGAATTTCTACAGACTCCGATTCAGAAGAAGACGCAATCTCGATTGATCTTACTAGCCTAGCAGAATTATCCCTAATCCAAGCAGTTCGCATAAACCACGAAAGTAAACATGTACCAAATAAGTGAAAAAAATGTAAACACACAAAAGAAAGGGTGAAAAATCAAAAGAAAAATTCTAAACCTAGGTTCCTTAATAAAATAAACTCGACCTTGCTCCTAACGTTAAGACATACTAAAAATTCCGTAAATTAAGAATTATTCAGACCGATTCGGCCAGATTAGAGCATGCATTGCCAAGAGGCCAAACTCGTCACTTAGACACCGAATCTTAACAGCCAGGCGAACCTTAGACACTGAAGATCGTGAATAAGTCTTAATTACGTTTATTCTTAGGCACCTTCCTAATTGAGCGCGAAATCCTAGGGGCAAAAGTATAATTAAATTTATTAAAAGTTTATTAAAATAAATGTAACAAACAATGATATAAATACAAAAATGGTAAACAATTATGGATGCTTACACTACGTGTAATAATCTAAAAGAAAGAAGAATTTAACGTACCTTTGGATCCTCCAGCAATCACCACAATTATAAGGTACGAAAAATTTAAAACAAGAAAATAAAAATCTAGATGATGTGCTCCTAAGTGATTAAATGCATGATGCAACAATTATGTATTTACGACTAATTTTTTTGGATTTTTGATTTTTTGATTTTTTTTTGTGATTTAAAAAAAAATGCGAAAAGAGTGAGACACGGGTTACCGAAGCATGCTTCCAAAAATTCCAATTTTTCCACGCTTCGCGAGAAGATTCCCGAATTTCCAACTTTCCTAAAAAAAATGAGATAAAAAATGAGACAAGTAAAACTAATCCGAAAAATTAAAAATTAAGACGCGAAAAATTATAGTCCCCGGCAGCGGCGCCAAAAACTTGATGTGGTGAAAATGTGCATTTAAATATCGCAAGCGCACGATCATCGTTTTAATATTTATGATTCGATCCACAGGGACAGATTTTTTTTTCCGCTATCCTTAAATTTTAATTTAATCGAACTAGAACAATTTGGTTTTTTGAATTTTTACTTTTAAAATTTTAATTTTAAACTAATTAATTTTCTAAAAGAAAATTAAACCACTATTTAAAAGAAAATTTTATTATTATTCTACTTTTAAACTAATTAATTTAAAGCTAAGTTATTTAAGGATTTAAAAATTGTTAATTTTACTAATTAATTCATAATTTAGAATGTAAATTACTTTATAAGAAAATTAAACAAATAAAAAAACAGAATTTTGCATTTGAATTAAAATCAAAGTTTATTTACAGAAAATGATGAATTCGTTTGTTGAACTAGCAATAGAAAATCCAAACAAAACTACACTTAAGAAAAATTAAACAAATGATAAACCAGACCAGTCAAACAGCGAACGAAACAATGAGTCAACTCAGCGACTCGGTAAAAACTCAATACAACTCCGCCACCAAGCTCTCTAAACTCGCAAAACCCAGAGATTTAAACAAAAGTTCACTGACTCACAGCGTGTTTGGGAACCCCTACTTAAAGTAAAATGGAGCTTTAAGTTGTTTTGGGTGTGTTTGTCAATAGGAGCTTTAAGCTCGTTTTAAGTTAAAAAACTGCTTTAAGTCATAAGTTCCATTTAGGTACTTTTGACTGATGACTTATCAAGTTTTTTTTTTTTTTTTCACGATTCTTGATTCTTGTAAAGTTTAAATATTAAGAATTTAAAATTTTTTTAAGTCAAATTTCATTTTAAGTCAAAATTATTAAATCCCCATTTAACTTTAAGTAAAATTACCCAAACACTTTCATTCAACTTAAAGTAAACAACATCACTTTCTCCTTTAAGTTAAAAACACCTCCATTAAGTCAAAAGTAACTTATTTTAAGCAATCCCAAACACCCTCCCAGTAAGGAGACTCAACATTTAAACAAGATTTGACAAAACCACAAGAATTCAAACAACCAAATTTTAACATTTAAACCCATTACAAAACTCGACAGTTAAATCAGTACAAATTCAGGACATACAGTGCGACTCAACAGAAACCAAACTTCACAGCAATCCAGCACTGCCGAAACTCAGAAAACAGACCAAAAACCAGCAAAAATTGCAGAAAAGGGGACTGCAAAATCACTCGGAACCAAGTCGAACAACACAAACACAGACCCAGTCGAAACGGTACAAAACTCAGAAAAACGACTCAGCAAAAACACAAAAGTAATCTCAGAACTACGAACACTAATTGAAAGTAAAACGTAGCAGTCAAACTACAGAAAATTCGCAGCATCAAAACCCACGTAACTACACTAAACCCAGCAACACCCAGTCGACTCAGCCTAAAAATAACCCAGCACAATACACGAACCCAGATTTACCAACTCGACAGCAACAAACTCAGTTTAACCATTCTAAAAACGAACCAATAAACTCAGCGAATTCAACACAACTCGAAAATTTCAAATTGAGCTTAATCAACAAAACGAAAAAGACCAACCATTTGGGTAGTTCGACAGAAAAAAGAGGAGAAAGGGAAGGGTGTTCGGTTTGCTTTTAATCGAAGAAGAAGAGAGACAAGGAGAGGGGGTGGTGTTTGTAGAGAATCGGAACGGAAAGGGGAAGGAGGGGAGCTTTTGGTGTTTAACGAGAAGAAAAGATGCAAATGGGTAGAGAGAAGATGAGGAGGAGAAAGGGTTTGATTTTTTTTTTTTTTTTTGACAAACAAGAAAATGTATTAACTTGCATCAATCAAATCACAGTCAGGACAAACCCCTGAACTGACACTACAATCTGAATGGAAACAAATAAACGAGCTAACCAAATAGCCGCTTATGTTTACAGACTGTTTTACATCATGAATAACAATATTCTTCGAATTAAAAACGATTTGAGTGGTTTCCCGATCAATCAAGACTGCACCAATCCTGGAGCCAGTAATATCACAAATGACCCTCACATACGCATCACCTGTAGTCCAATGTTCAGAAACACCCCAGCTATCTACATGCCGAAAACCAGCTATAGACATGCCGAAAGTCCAATGATCCGAAACACCCCAGCTATCTACATGCCGAAAGCCAGCTATAGACATGCCGAAAGAGATAGATCTCAAAAGATGAACAAATATTAGTTGTGAAAAGTAAGCTCTTGCAATATCCGACACCAGCCCAAATTCAATGCACGCATTATAGATCTCCCACAAAACCACATAAATCATTTTCAAGGTAACGTGAATTAGGGAGAGAAAAGATAGAAAGAGAGGGAGAGAATAACAACAAAGAAAACTAAAACAATGAATAAAAGAGCTGGGTTTGCTTTGAATAAAAATAGGGGAGGGACAAACATTGCTTCAAATTTAACAAAATAAAAGGACAAAAAAATTATTTTCTAAAATTATTAAAACTAATATTTTATGATTTTTTTTATTTTTGAAGATTAAATACGAAATTAAAGAGACTAATCACGAAATTAAAATTTATAATTACACTAAGAAAATGATTTAGAAATAAATGGCCCAGAATAAAATGGAGATTTAAAGGGGCTCAATTACAATTATTACTAAGAACAAGAAAAATAAAAATTGTTACTTTCAACCCCAAGTGGTTAGCATTTTGCTACTTTGTCCACTAATCGGATTTACGAAAATGACGAAATTAATTCATAAAAAAAAGTGTAAGAAAAATTAAACTTGTATTAATATGAAATAAAGTGTTTACAATATCTAGAATTTACTACAAAAATAAAGGTGAAGGCTACAAAATTTAGGGTAGCTAAAAACTAAATTGTACTAAAATAAAAGTGTGCAACAGGAAAGGAGCAAAAGAAAATTTGGCAAAGCAAGATAAAGTAGAAGTATGCTACTTGGGGTTTTCACCCGTGTGTATATCCCTCTTGCTTGGTTTCAATCTGCAGCTATTTATAGGCTAATCACATCTCATTTTTAAACATTGGCGGCAGCTGCAGATTTTTTTCTTCTTTTTCCACCATCACTCTTACTTTCGTGCATGGTGTTTGAAAAGCTAGCAAATTTTGACAATTTATCAATATGATGTGACTTTGTGGGTGTGTTTGAAATGTTCCAATTTGCTCCAAGCTCCTAATTCTTTTTCCTTCTTCTTTTATTATTTTTTTTTTCACTTTTTCTTCATCTTTTCTCCTTCTTTGCACTTTATTTCTTTATTTTGTCATTTCTTCATTTTTCACGAATTTCCTGAAATGCAACAAAATAATTTAGTAAAATACGAATTCAAGCAATAAATAGGCAATAAAAATATGCAAAATTATGCACTAATCATAAGTGTTTTGTGCTAAAGAATCATGGAGATAACTTGGGAAAATTTGAAGAAAAGGCAGATGAAACTATATTTGTTGGGTATGCAGCAGGGAAAGCCTATAGAGTCTACAATCTAAGAACCAACATTGTTATGGAATCTGTACATGTTGTGTTTGATGATCAAAAGATTCTAGGTCTAAATGATGAAGGCTTCCATGAAAAGTTGAAATTTGAAAATGAAGTAGAAGGAAGAATGTACATTGATGATGATGAGGAAAATGAAGATCATGACCATGAAAATTCATCTAGAGTTGTTGGTCCAACTAGAATTGATGCTAACACTGGAAATGAAGCATCCATTGACAGTCATATTGGAGCATCAGATGCATCCGTTGACAGGCATTATCATGCATCCGTCGACAGGCAAAATGGAGCATCCATTGATAGACAAAATGATGCATCCGTTGATAGTCAACTTCATAATTCCGCAAGGGCAACAAACTCAGGGGGAGTTTCTCAAAGTCAAAGCTCAATGACCAATCAACAAGATCATGCTCATTTAGATGAAGCAACCTCATCCAGATCAAACCTTCCACCTTCAAGAAAATGGACTAGAGATCACCCATTTGAGTTAATCATTGGTGATTCAAGTTCAAGAGTTCAAACTAGGAGGGCCACTCAAGAAGAATGCCTATACAACAGTTTCCTATCTCAAGAGGAACCTAAGAAAGTGGAAGATGCCCTTCTAGATCCAGATTGGGTCTTAGCAATGCAAGAAGAGCTAAAATAATTTGAGAGAAATAAAGTATGGAAGCTTGTGCCCAGACCTGATGATAGAGGTGTCATAGGTACCAAATGGGTTCTCAAGAATAAGACTGATGAAAATGGCATAATTGTGAGGAATAAAGCTAGATTGGTGGCAAAGGGCTATTCTCAAGAAGAAGGGATAGATTTTGATGAAACTTTTGCTCCAGTGGCAAGACTTGAGGCAATTAGAATATTCCTAGCCTATGCATCACATGTCAATTTCAAAGTCTATCAGATGGATGTCAAAAGTGCCTTTCTAAATGGGGAACTGGAAGAAGAGGTTTATGTCCATCAACCTCCTGGCTTTGAAGATCCAGAATTTCCAGAATATGTATATCTTCTCTTGAAAGCACTTTATGGTTTGAAGCAAGCACCAAGAGCCTGGTATGACACTTTATCTCAATTTCTTTTGGAGAATCACTTCACTAGAGGTATAGTAGATAAAACCTTATTTCATAGAAATGTCAATGGTTCTTCAATACTTGTTCAAATCTATGTAGATGATATTATTTTTGGGTCTACAGATGAGAAGCTTTGTAAAAGGTTTGCCAAACTTATGCAAAGTAGGTATGAAATGAGCATGATGGGTGAATTAACTTACTTTATTGGTTTACAAGTGAAGCAAGTTAATGAGGGCATTTTCATAAGTCAAACAAAATATATTTATGATCTTTTAAAGATATTTGACTTAATGGATTGTGCCTCTGCAAAAACACCTATGGCCACTGCAACTAAGCTTGAGTTGAATACTAAGGAAAAGTCTGTGGACATCTCAAGCTATAGAGGCATGGTAGGCTCACTTCTATATCTAACAGCTAGTAGACCTGATATAATGTTTTCTACCTGTCGTTGTGCTAGATTTCAAGCTGACCCTAGAGAGTCTCACTTGATTGCTATTAAGAGAATTTTCAGGTATCTCAAGGGAACACCAAACCTTGGCATTTGGTACCCAAGAGATTCTGGCTTTGATCTAATTGGCTATTCAGATGCAGATTATGCAGGTTGCAGAATTGATAGGAAAAGTACTACAGGTTCCTGTCAATTTCTAGGAAATAGGCTTGTGTCATGGTTCAGTAAGAAACAGAACTCAATCTCCACCTCTACAGCTGAAGCTGAGTACATTGTTGCTGGAAGTTGTTATGCACAGATTCTTTGGATGAAAAATCAACTTATTGACTATGGTCTAAAAGTTGAGAAGATTCCAAATTTCTGTGACAACACAAGTGCTATTGCCATCACAGAGAATCCAGTGCAACACTCGAGAACCAAGCATATTGACATCAAATACCACTTCATTAGAGAGCATGTGATGAATGGTACAGTAGAAATGCACTTTGTGCCAAGTGAAATGCAGATTGCAGATATCTTCACCAAGCCTCTTGATGAATCTTCATTCACAAGATTGGTAAGTGAACTAGGTATGCTTAATTTTTCATAATTCCTAGTGATATTTGATCATACTGAATTGCAGCTAGAAATGTGTCTTGATTTATTTGAGAATTAAAAACTCTCAGAAAAAATTTCTGCAGAAATTTTGTCTAAGGCAAAATTTGCTTATCAACAGATATCTTTTTATCCGTTAGTAGTATAAACACATTACTAGATTTTCGTATGTCAACGGATAACAGGTTGTCCACGTCATCGATGGATAAACTGGTTCTCAACCGTCCATTCTTTATCCGTTGATATACATTTCTTTTTAATTAAAGCCGTTTGTGAACGTGTATATTTAGTCATGGCTGTACTTCTTTTCTTTTCATTTATTATTTGACGGTTACTTTTGCCCAATGGAGTAATTACTTTTAATTATTTCATTTTTAACTCTTGAAAAATATAAAATGCTATCTTGTGCTCTCACATCTCACCTTTATTCATTTTCAAGAATCTCATAAGTTAACTGCATCTTCTTCACTAAAACTCTCTGCAACAAAAGTTCAAACACTTCAATGGCGCCTATTGTTAAGATGATGTCTTCCACTGGGTTCACCTATGAGAAGAACAATTTCGCGGCCTTTGTTGATACAGTGAATGCTCTAGAAGCTTATCACACCATGATGAATTTCATGAAGAAATGCAAACTGTCATATGCTATGACTGCCACCACTCCTCTAATCCACGAGGTAATTGAAGAGGTGTGGGCATCTGCTGAGTACATTGGCACAGACGGTACACTTGCTTTTTCCTTAAAGGGTAAAAACTATGTAGTTAACTCTGATGTGATAACTGCTTGTTTAAAATTGCCTGAGAATAACTGTCTGGAAGTACCCAGTAATGCTGAAATTGTTGCCATGCTTAATTCCATAAACTATACCCTTAGTACTGAGAACTTAGGGAAAATTGTTAGGAAAAGGATGGTTAAAGAATGGAGTTATTTTTGTGATGCCTTCATTAAAACTTTTTCTGGCAAAATTAGTAACTTTGATGCTGTTACCAATTCCATGCTAGTTATGATGTGTATGCTTTTGACTGATAAATCCTATAATTTTGGCACACTAGTCATGTATGAGATAACAGCAAAATTAGGTAAAAAGGAAACTAGGAGCAAGAATATCTATTTTGCTAGATTTTTGATGCTCTTAGCACTGCATGTATCTGAGAATGAGCTATCCATTGCTAACCCGGATAACAAGTTCAATTGTTTTGTTCAGGAGAAAAGAGTCTTAAGTGATTTGATTCGAAAGAACTTAAATGTAGAAGTACAATTGGTATATCTACCAATTGTTCAGGTAACTGTTTCTAACCCTGATACCCCTATCTCTAACCCCCAAATTTCTTTGCCTTCTAGTGTCACAATGGAGTCTGTAGTTGTGACCAAACAGGCTCCTACCAAAGTGACCAAATCCAAAGTTTCAAAACCACAATCTAAAAGACAAACCTCAGGTGTCTCTAAAAAGACACCTGTTTCAAAAACTACCAAAACTCTTGAGGGGAGTGTGAAGGTGGTAGTGAGTGGTGAGGGACAGGGTGAACATCAAAGACGCCCTAAGGATAAGGAAGGTGAGGCAGGTGCAACCAACATTTCAGTCTCTCAAAAGACTGTTAATGAACGTTCAAGCCAAATTCTGGTTACATCCTCCCAACAGGGTGTGACTACTGATTTAAGTTCCACTCCAGGAACACTGCACAAAAGGGCAAGAGACACAGATAGCTCTCACTCAAAAACCTATGGTAGAAGAGTAAAATCCAAAACCATTGGGGAATCACATGGTGCACACACAGTACATCAAACTGTACCTTATCAAATTTAGTTTGATGTGACTTCAATAAATGTGGAGTCACAGCCCCTTGATCTTAACCTTCAAATCGATACACATTTCAATCCACCATCACCAACTCCATCTCTGGATGTGGATATGATATCTACATCAATTCCTGATTCTCCATCTTTAAAATTCTTGGAGAAGCCCCACTCAACAATTGGTGGTCATCATCTTTTAGATGATTTGTTGGGCCATCAATCTTCCATTCCTGAATTCACAACACTATATGTGGCCTCTTCCTTAAATCAATCACCACAGATTCAGTGTTGGTTTTCACTTCAACGGATACTCTTTTTCCTTCATCAACAGATATCCTTCATCCGTTGACAAGTGTTTCTCCATCAATGGATGTGTCTACAACTAATCATCCGTTGACAGCAATAACTACTACATCAACGGATATACTTTATCCATTGACCACTCTCTCTACCACTGCAAAATGTGACATTCCCATGTCAATTGTGGAGGAGTTTTTGGTAGTTGAAACACTTTTAGGAATGAGGGAAGGGAGTGAGAGGCTGCCTTGTGAGCAGGCAAAAGGAGAGGCAAATAATGAGAGCCTGACCATTTCTTCAAGTCAGGCAAAAGGAGAGCAAGAGAGTTCCACCTTAGTAGGTGAAGGTGAGGGTGTGAGAGGTGTGAGCCAGGGGGAGCCCCTGATGCAAGAAAAGAGAGATAAGTGGAGAGAAGGGACTACAGGAGAAATAAGGCAGGAAGATCCAGCCATTGCAATTGAGTTAATGGAGGTTAATGAATCTTCTAAAGAGATGGAATTTCGACAAGAATATCAGTCAATCATTGACTCCATCTCTTTGGATCCTGAAACCTTCACTCATCCAGTTTCTGCCTATCAAGTCATGGCACAACAGGGCAATGTGGAGGCAGAGGAGGCAACGCACCTAGTGCACACCTCACAATCTCTACAAAGAGCAAAGGAAGCTTTGATAGCTCTGCCTTCAGATATTGACAGTGAAGAGTTTGGCAATGATGACAGTGCTAGCACAACAAGTGATGAAGAAGTCAATGTGGAGGATACTCCAGAATGGGTACTTTCTACTACCACTGTGATTGGTGATTTCAATGTGGAGATTATGAAGCAATATCAATCTGCTATGGTTGAGCACCAGAATGCAGACCCACAGAGGAAGGCTGTCCTTCAACAAATAATGGCCTCCCTCAAACTTCATAAGATGCATATGGTTATTCAAAGAACACAACATGAGGAGGTCCAAACTGCAATAAGGGAAATGAAAGTAGAACTAGATGCCAGGATTGAGGCACTAGCCCCTACTACCACTCAGAAGGTAATGACTAGCAAATTATTGAAGGAAGATAGTCTAGTCAAATCTGTTAAGCATCTTTCCTCCAGAGTGGATAGTATAAAATCTCAAATGCAGAAAATCATCGCCAACCAAGCCAAACAGACTGAGCTACTGGAAAGGCTACTTGCAGCCTCACCTCCAGCCCTTGATGCTAACAAAAAGGGGGAGAAAAAGGTAGAATAGGTTGCAGCTGCTTCTAGTCTAATTCCAGCTTCCAGTAGCAAGGTAGCACAAATTGAGGGGGAACAGCAACAACCAACTATAGTGGTAAATCCAACAGAGTTTTCTATAGAGGCTTCCCCTGTGAAGAAGAAACAAATGGTGTTTCCTGAGATTCAGAGTCTATCAGAAATCTCAAATGGTGACAGGCAAGCCAGAATAGAGGCCTTAGAAAAGATCAATAAGGAGGCAAATGAAAGAATTCTGAGGACAGAGAGAATGATCAATGAATCAATTGTATCAACTCTGTTCTCTACACAGTTCTCAGCTCCAACAATATCAACTACAATTCTGAAGGTGCTCACTCCAGAGATTGTGGCTCCTACATTTTATGATGCTGAACCATCTTATGTCAAAGAATTTGAACCATACATAAGAACCAGAGCCTACTCTCCACCAAAGGCAAATGGGAAGAACAAGTTACAATTGGACTTTCCATTTCCCAAGGATGATGATGAGAAGCTAATGGGAAAGACAATCAAAGAGTTCAAGGAAAATACAAATAAGAGTGTAAGAGATTGGATGGCTGTGATAATAAGCAATGGAAAAGTATTAAATATATCCAACAGCCATCCTAGATTTATTGAAGCAAAAAGAGAGGAGACCTCCAAAATTCTAAGGGAAGCTCATCCAAGTGAAGAAAATCAATATGAAAACTCAGATGAGAAGCAAGCCAGGCTGGCTCAGGAGTTAATGGATGAGGTAGAGAATGAAATGAGGGAACCCGAGGAAGTCCCCAAATCCAAAAGGAGAGTGAAATCAAAGGCAAGGAGGCCTGCCTCTCCAGAAATTGAAAGAAGTGAAACTGTTGGCTCATCACAATCTATTTCTGCACAAGTATTCGACCCAAATGTGAATTTCCATGGTGACCTTCCCTAAAGAGGAACCAATGAATCTTGACTCCATTGAGGTTCCTTCATTCTTGATGAAGCCTCATCAGAAGCATAAACAGAAGAAAAGGATACCAAGGAAGCAACCTTCAAAGGAACCAATTCAAGTTGCTAGGGTACCTGCTATTGTCAAGCAGCCAATCTTGGAAAACAAGGATGATTTTATCTATCAGGCAGATATTGAAGAATACTCTGGCATGAATCTGTATCTGGATGAATTGTCAGAAGTAAGAGGAATTGACAAATATAAACATTTGCCTGAGAGATTGGTCTTTGTATACAAGGGAGGAAAGGAAAGGACATGGCCACTACAGAGGGTTCTTGGAGAAAATTATCTGACCTTAACCAAAGTGTTCTCTGCAATCAAGAGATACACAGGGTTCTCCAGGATAGCAAATGGGAGATACTGGACAGAATAGAACAGATAAGGAGAGAATGGAACTCACCATCAAGACTACCAAGGAAGATGAAGATCCCATACAATGGACAGAAAATCCTCCTTCAACCCTTCTGGATGATGGAGTTCAGGGATGAAGATGGTAACAGGAGATTCTTCAGGTTAGAAGACCAACTATCAAAGGCTAGTTTTCAATACCTGAGATGGTTACAACAAAAGCTAAATCCAAAAGTTGTTGAAGAAGTTGCCTTCTATAGGCAACTCCAAATGCAGATTGAGTCCAACTCTGCCAAAGAAGGAAAATCAAGGGTGATGCCAACCAGAGAAAAGAAACAGTATTAATCTGCTCAGTCTAGAGGAGCACTTCTCTGTAAATTTCTCAAACTTTCTGTTTTTAAGTTTTGTAGCTTAATACAATTTTTACATTGTTCTATATATATACTTAGGAATGTTTTGTTATCATAAAGGTCCTAAATTTATGCTTTATTACCATCAAGTATAAATTGGGGGAGATTGTTAGGAATATGTTATACTTGATGATAACTTCACAATCAATCAAATTGTATAAGTCATGTTTTGTAACTGTCAACAGATGAGACATTATAACTCTATCCGTTGACAGGTAGCTCATCAACGGATGAGGTTTTGTAGCATACTGCAGTATCTCTATGTTATCAGTTGATAGTATTTTTATCCACAATCATGTTGACCATCAATGGACAGATAGAATAGGGTAGCCAATTGTAAATAAGCTATGCTATGTAATTCTGTCTAAGTGAAAGTGTATCAACGGATGAAGACAGAACTCTATCAACGGATACAACTCAAATCCACTCTATCAACGGATACAGCACAAATCTCAATATCAACGGATACAGTTCAATATATCATCAACGGATGTTAGTGTACAATGTCAACGGATAATCATTGACACTTAGTTCTATGCTAGCTGGGAATTAGCAGTTGATAAGGACAGGTTTGACTGACAGATCACATGGGTTGATAGTAGGTATAAAAAGCAGTATGGCAGCCATACTTTGGAAACGCAGAAGAAAGAAGCATTCCATTTACACAATACATACAAGAAAGGTGCAGGGGACATATCTGCTCACAAGGACAACCTTTCGGCTACATGTGAATTTGGAGTGGAGTAGCAAGTCAACTTGAATTAGATTAATATTATCTTATTCCTGTAGTACTTGTAAACTTGGGATATATAACCAAGTGTATCAACTCTTTAGGAACTAAGAAAACAGACATATTTGCTTAGGGTTTCTTGAATATCCTTAGAAGCAAAGAGTTGTAAAACAGAAGCTGTGTACATTTGTATCACAGAGTTTTCTTCGAATAAAAGTCTCAGGTGGTACATTTAACCACCTGATTTTTTATGTGTTTGTGAATCATTTCTTATTCAGCAATTATCTTCTTGTAGATTTCTATGATTCTTATCAGAAATTATAAATATCAAGAATTGTATTCAACCCCCCATCTACAATTATACAAGTGTGTAATCTGGGAATAAAAATTTACGTTTATTAAACTTAAGGATACAAAATACAAAATAAAACTCTAACTGAATGATAAGGTCTCAATAATATGTTAAGAGTTATTTTAACTTCTTAAGAATGAACTATCATATAACTATCATCTATATTACTAATATCGTTTGTTTTTCAACGAAGCGGTACCTCTACTTTGTACATATCAACTTACGTTTATTAAACTTAAGGATACAAAATACAAAATAAAACTCTAACTGAATGATAAGGTCTCAATTATATGTTAAGAGTTATTTTAACTTCTTAAGAATGAACTATCATCTATATTACTACCATCGTCTGTTTTTCAACGAAACGGTACCTCTACTTTGTACATATCAACTTACGATTATTAAGATACAAATTACAAAACATTGCGATTATTTTAATATTTGATTATAATTAAAGAAAAATAAAAATTCCTTAATAAAAATCCAGGTAGTACTGGCGCAATGAAACATTGCGCTGCTAAAAGACAGAGCATTGAAACATTGCGCCAGGCGCAATGTATCAATGCGCCCGGTAATTCTGCAAAAAAAAACTGCAAAGTGCAGTCTGTAATTTTTCCTTACTTTGTATTATTAATAATTCAACAAATTTAAATTAATAATAAAAATAAAAATAAAAATAAAATTATTGATAATATTAATTATTGTAATAATAAATCTATTATAATATTTTTTGCAATTTTCCTTTTTCCTATATTTATTTATTTATTTAATTTATTTGACAAACTAGTTAAAAATGAAGAAAATTATTGAAAGTAGAGTAAAATTCATCACAAAAATGGTGAGGATGACCATTGGTTGTGTATAATTTTTTAATTTATTTGACATAGAGCATTGTTACATTGCACCTGGGGCAATGAAACATTGCGACCTGGCGCAATGTAACATTGCCCCAGGCGCAATGTAACATTGCGCCTGGTGGTTGGCATTCTGGAGCCACCCGTGGTTGTGGAAGGGCACCATATATATATATATATATATATATATATATATATATATATATATATATATATATATATATATATATATATATATATATGGGCATGGAGTTTATAAAGTACACAATAGAGAAGTTCTCTATTAGTGCACCTTAAATCATGTATTTTATTATTATTTTTGATATTAATCCAACCGTACGGATGAAAAGTTTATGTCGAAATAACATTTTAAACAAATTTTTATTATATTTAAAATAGTGGAGCATCACTTTTATAATAATACTATTTTATATATATATTCAACGACACAGATTTATCATAATCTTATTGTTATAAATTTATAGTTCCAAATAATTAAATTACACGAAAATTTGTACATTCACGTATTTTTGTATGAATTTAACATCCGTACGATTGGATATGTTCAAATAATAATTAATTTATCATTTTTAACCCGCACTAATAGAGAATTTCTCTATTGTGTGCTTTAGAAACTCTATTGTGTGCAAAACATACAAAATTTTCAAGATTTTCGATGAAATAATAATATTCACGTAATAAGCTTTGCAAAATAATAAAATTTGTAAAATTTTGAATGCAGAACGTATATATACTCCAAGTACTTCAATTAAACAGTACTCCATAGAACTTTATATATATATATATATATATAGGCTAGTGGTCAAATAGAAACCAATCTTAGAATAGAAACTAGAAACCAACACTAAATAAATTATATTTCATTTATTCTAATGGCCCCGCCAGGGGCACCTTCACAAAAAGTGTTTAAAATTATTGGCTCCATCCAGCAAAAAAAAAAAAAAAATTACTGTTCACGCTGACGTCACTGCGATGGAGCCAATAATTTTATGAACTTTTTGTATTGGGGTACCCCTAATTTGGTCATTAGATTAGCTTGAAATATTTAATTTATGTTTAGTTTCTAGTTTCTATTCTAATTTAGTTTCTATTAGAATAAGACCCTATATATATATATATATATATATATATATATATATATATATATTAATCTTAGGTTCAAAACAAATTTTGCTACCAATCAAATTATTGAAAAGTAAAATAGCATGTCTAAAACATTAAATATAAAATTTGCAAATAGTAATAAAACCAACAAAACCAACCATATCATAAATATAAATATATAATCACGTCACTCTTTGGTATATCATTGGCTCATCCAAAAACCTTTTTCTATCTCATGTAGACATAAATTGCCTTCTTGTCCTCAGCGTGCCTGAACTTTGATATCATAGTAACCAACTCATCTAAATACACTCATCTAAATACTTAAGCGTTAGAAAGGAGGTCCAACTGAATATTTATATTATTTCTTAACGATTGAAGTAAAAAAAAGTAGTACTATTTGTTAAAAAAATTAGTAGTAAACTGTGCTATTATAAAAGAATATACTTTCGATTTTTTTTTGACTAGTTTACTAACCCATGCTTCATGACGGAGTTATAATATTTTTATAGATTCTCTCAAAATATATGAATCATTTTTATAATATCAAAAGAATTAAAAAAAATTGTAATTTCAATACTATTTAAATTAGTCAGTTGAATCTTGTTATAAAAAGAATTGCAAACATTACTTCCTCGTAAATTTTATCCTCATGTTTTAAATTTAATAGTTATCTTAATTTTAACTAGATTGATATACTATGAAATAATATTGAGATCCATTTTTTTTTAATTTTTTTTTCGGATTATCATGGAACACTATACTATTCGATCTTCTTAGAACTTTGAGGTTTATCACATGCTCATATTTTTTTATATAGGATCTCCTTGTACTTTGTGTTTGCAACAGAAAATAAAGTAAACATTACGTATAACAATCTGTTAAAAATTATTAAATACTTTGAATAATGTAATAGATATCTTAATCTTAGGTTGAAAACAAATTTTGCTACCAATCAAATTTTTGAAAAGTAAAATAGCATGTCTAAAACATAAATATAAAATCTGCAAATAGTAATAAAACCAAGAAAACCAACTATATCATAAATATAAATACATAATCACGTCACTCTTTGGTATATTATTAGCTCCTCCAAAAACCTTATTCTATCCCATTTAGACATAAAATATTCGCTGTAAAATTTTGATTCATGGGATGAAAAATATTTATACAAGTTAGAGTTTTTCAGAGATACTAATATAATATTCGTAAATAAAACTTATTTCTCGGGGACGTTATTAATTGTTACCTCTTGTATTTTTCATATTAAAAAATTACTAACTAATATGTAACAAATAAAATAAAGAGACAATAAAAAAGTGGGTGATGGTCTTAAATATCCCACTTTGAACTAATATTATTCAAAATGCCTCAAACAAAAAATATGGTCCAAAATGCCTACTATAATGGGACGAAGGGAATATAACAATAACATAAAGTGTAAAATTAAAACGAAAATTGCGGTGAGATCAGGTTCATGAGTTTTGGTGCAATGAATAGGTAAATTTATAATTTTAATATTGAAAAAGGAGGTTGTAACACTAAAAATACAAAAAAGGAAGTTGTAACTATAATTAATACTAAAAATTCGAACATAAAAGGGAAGTGGTATTTATTAATTATAAAAATATAAAAATTGAAGTTGTAATTTATTAACACTTAAAATTCGAACTTCGAACAATAAAAGGGAATTTGTGTTTAATTAACACAAAAGATTCGAAAAATATAAGGGAATAGCAATTTTTAATATTAAAAAGGGATTCATGTGCGTGAGGATGATCTCAAGATTATACATGAGGTTAAAAGATTTTCAATACAAATTTAAAGGTATTTATTTAGATAAATTACTGAGAAAATTTTAATATTTACAAAAATATCTCTGTGGGCCACTTATTTTATAAGTTCTTTGTGTTATAAACTCAGGATCCTGAGAACAACCTCAAGCCTTTCTCTATTAAAAATTACAAAAATTTATAAAAACTAGAAAAATATATGAATGATTTGAGAGACATTAGCTTTCACTTCTTTACCTCCTTTATATAATAGTATTGATTTTGTTTATGATAATATTTCTAAGAGTTTTTCGCACTTTGCACCCTCTATCTTTGGCTCTTTTTTCGTTTTGGTCTCAGACTTTAATTCGTTACACTTTGCACTCTAACCTTTAATTCTCCTAACACTGTGCACCCTTTTGACTAATTTCCGTGTGGTCAATCCGTTAACGTTAAAAAGTGAGGGTAGAATAGTCTTTTAACTACCTTACAGCGTATCAGACATCGTATATGATCAAGAAAATTGATCATTTTCCCCCCATTCGCAAATTAGGTTTCCCCCCAATTCCCAATTTCTCTGTATTAGTAAAAACCCTAGCCCCCTTTTAGTATGTTCATAATTAGAAGATAACAAAAAAACCAAGCGGATTAACTATGCGAGGTCGTTTAAGAGTTGTTGATGGTGATAATATAACTTGGAGAGAAGTTCCACAGGAATATTGGAAGGAAATACTTGAGGATGGAGCTGATGTGCCGATGATTGAAGCTCCTACCCTTTCTGCTGGGTCCGAATTTCCGAATTATAGAGGTAAATAAATCTTCTGTACTTCATCGTATTAGGGTTTGGGATGTGAGTTGCATGCATGTATGAAATTGATTTTTTTAATATTGCGGATTTGTGGTCCATGTCTTGGTTGTTTAATATTGTTAGGTTTATGGTTAGATTTAGTTCAGTCCTTTATATTTTTTTGTATTTCCTTCACAAAGGACAATATTGAGTTTACACTTAAAGTTCACTTTAATGGGGATTTCGATTCGAAACTAGAGAATTATGTTGGTGGGATCATCTCGTATTTTGATAATTGCTCAGTTAAGGATCCGAATCTAGTAGATATTGAATCAATGCTTAGTGAACTAGGGCTAGTGAAAGGATCGGTTGACATTTGGTTTTGCATTCCTGAGATGAATTTCGAAAAGGGCTTGTGTCAGATTGAAAGTACTGAAGATGTGTCAAGACTGACAGATATGATATTATACAGTCACTGTGTGAATTTGTACACCACAAGAAGGATACTGTCTGATGGTTATTATGAAGAACTTTCATTCACACAACTATTGTTAGATGAAAGAGAGGAGAGGGTAGCTGATATAATGGACGAAATTGAGGACTACGAACAAGTTAATGATGAGGGGGAGGTTGATGAAGGTAGAGAAGATGATGATAACATCAGCTTTCAAGGAGACTCTTCTAATATGGATTCTAGTGAAAGTGAAGTTGAAGTGACTATAAAGAAGAAGAGAAGGATTCCTCCACCAAATCCTCCATATAGGACTAGAAGAAAGGGCAGATACAGTATGCTTAGGGTAAGTAATTGCATATTTATGTTTCTTCATTAATTGAACCTCATTTGAAGCTCATGTAAACTGATATGAATATTTGTCTTGTGACAGGGCCTCTTTAAGAACACTGAAGACATCCCTGTTATATTAGATGATGCTGATGGACCTCCATCAAGTCAGCCTACTCAGGATGACACTATCCAGGGTAATTGTAGAAAGAAGAAAACAGTTAAAGGTAACAAAAAAATTGATGAAGAAAGGGTTATAAAGAAGGGTGTTTCAGATGTAGATATGATGGCAGAGGTATTAGAAGAAGATGAGCATGGTGATAAGAAAAAAGTTAGGGTGAAAAAGGTTGCTGCTAAGAAGAAAGTTAGGGAGAAAAAGGTTGCTGCAAAGGTTGTTGATCACAATGTTGGCGATGATTCCAGTTCATAGGGCATGTTTAACAGTGATGATGAGAGGATGGCTATGTCCTCCTGTGTGAAGATGAAATTCAATTTCCAGAATTTAATGAGAGTACTGATATGGGGGATCCTCAATTTGCACTTGGTATGCTATTTACAAGTGGAAAATTTTTTAGAGAGGCAGTAAGGAGACATGCAATACTGCATCAGAGACCTATTAAATTGAAGAAAAACTTGTCAGACAAGATAAAGTGGGTGTGCAGTGAGGGATGTGAATGGAAGTGCTATGGAAAAAAACAACAAAGGTCAGATACAATTCAAATCAGGATACTTCAGAGTCACCATACTTGTAATCTAACCTGGGTGCAGAAACAGGTTAATTCCACCTGGATAGCCAAGCTTTATGAGGATGATATCAGGATGAATCCTAACTGGCCAGCAAATGCATTTCAGTCAAAGGTGATTAATGACTTGAAATGTAACATTTCAATGTCTATGATATACAGAGCACTGGCAAAAGCAAAGGGAAATATCAATGAGAAGCATGAAGCTGAGTATGCTAAGCTCTGGACCTATGCAAATGAAATAAAAAAACAGATGCCAACTTCCACAGTCAAGTTGATGTCAGAACCAGCTGGTGAAGGAGAAGAAAGGAGGAGGTTCAAAAGGTTGTATGTGTGCCTTGGTCCATTGAAAGAAGGTTTTATGGATGGATGTAGACCATTGATTGGGTTAGATGGGTGCCATCTTAAAGGCCCTTTAGGTGGAATTTTGTTAACTGCAGTGGGTACTGATCCCAATGATGGGATGTATCCACTAGCATGGGCTCAAGTGGAGGAAGAAAACAATGATAGTTGGGACTGGTTCCTTGGCTTATTGAAAGATGACTTAAGGATGGACAATACAGGCTCTTATACTTTCATCTCTGACAGACAAAAGGGCTTAGTGAATGCACTGGAGAAGCAAGTACCTAATGCAGAGCATCGTTTCTGTGTGATGCATCTGTACAAGAATATGTATAAAGAACATAAGGGAATTGGTGTAAGAAGGCTGCTATGGTGTGCTGCAAAATCTACTACAGACTACTATTTCAATAGACACATGAATGACATAAAAAAGGTATGCAGGCTTATGTTTGTCTATTTATAAGAATATGCAATTGTCTTTTTTCTTTTACAATGTCTTATGTCTGTAATTTCATGTTATAGATAGCCCCAAGGGCATATGATTGGTTAGCAGCAAAACCAAAGTCCCAGTGGTCAAGGGCTTCCTTTAGAGACATATGCAAATCTGATATGTTTGTTAATAACAATTGTGAAGTGTTCAACAATGCTATTAACAAATTCAGGGACATGGCAATTATTACCATGTTCAAGAACATTCATATCACATGTATGGAAAGAATACAAAGGAGAAAAACAAAAATGGAGCAGAAAAACATAGATTACTGCAGCAATCCATTGAAAAAACTACAAAAGTAAGGCTTTATCTCTGTGTTTTACCTTTTTAAAGTTGTCTTTGTTGAAGTAGCATCTAAATCACCAATACTTTGAAACAGGGCAATGAAGAATGCTTGTAAGGCTAGGCCAATTTGGAATGGTGGTCATAAGTACCATGTGACCATGACAGAAGGGGGTTATGAGATTGTGGTTGACCTGCAAAAAAGAGTTTGTGCTTGCAGAAAATGGCAACTAACAGGTATTCCCTATTTTCATGCTTGTTCATGCATATTTTTCCAGGAGCAAAATCCTGTTGATTACATGCATGAGTGCCACAAGAAAGACATGTATTTGAAGGTATATAGTCACTTTCTTGAACCCATAAATGGGGAAGAGTTTTGGGAAGATACAGAAACAACTCCACTTCTACCACCTTTATTTAAGGTTGGTCCAGGCAGACCTAAAAAAAAGGGACAAAAAAATCAGATATTTTGCAAACAAGAGCAAATGATCCAACAATGCTGAAAAGGGTAGGTACAACTCTTCACTGGACTTACTGTAAGGAAGCTGGGCATAATACCAGGTCTTGCAAGTCAAAGGTAAATGACACTAAAATTTTCTGTGTGATACTATAACTTAGTGTCAGGAAGCTGGCCATATAACTTGTTGTATTTTTTTTAGGAGGTTGATCAATAAATTAACTAACTCACTACCAACTGATAATCCCCCAACTGATAATCCCCCAACTGAGAACACCCCAACTGTGAACGCCCCAACTGTGAAGATCCCAGTGAATTGTTCTCATTGCAAGGGTCAGGGGCATAATAAAAGAACATGTCCTAAAAAAGTAAGTATGGCTACATTTATACAAGTTCATCTAAATTTATGTCATTTTTCTGAAATATTTTTTTTAACTATTTCCAGCAAGAGCAAAAAGCTGGCCAATTCAACCCAATCACCAGTTGAGCAGAAAAAATCAGCTCCACTAAAGAGAAAAGCAACTCCACTTCAGAATGCAAGTCCAAACAAAGCTGTCAAAAAACAAGCTGAAAATACTCATGGAGGGATCATTAAGCCTTTCAAAGCACCCCAACAAGTTTTGGGTGTGGATTCAGTCAAAGGTCAGAAGTTCACTTCTTTGAAGAACCTTGATGCTACCAGATTGAAGATGCAGAAAAATTTGGGAAACAAAGGCTAATGAAAGAAGTTTTTATGATCAGTTCGAAGAAAAACTAGTAGGTGATATTATGATTTTTGGGTACATTTAATATTTGTTGCCATTGGTTGTTGGCTAACATTAGTTATGGTTGATTTTTGGGTACTCTTTTTGTTGTGTAATGGATGGTTGGTGTAAGACTTTCGAGTCTTCTGCTGGTTCTTGTAACCCTTTTGAATGCTTGATTTATGACCCAATTTTATGGACTAATTTTATGGGCATCCATATTGTTAGGTTTATGGTTAGATTTAGTTCAGTCCTTTATATTTTTTTGTATTTCCTTCACAAAGGACAATATTGAGTTTACACTTAAAGTTCACTTTAATGGGGATTTCGATTCGAAACTAGAGAATTATGTTGGTGGGATCATCTCGTATTTTGATAATTGCTCAGTTAAGGATCCGAATCTAGTAGATATTGAATCAATGCTTAGTGAACTAGGGCTAGTGAAAGGATCGGTTGACATTTGGTTTTGCATTCCTGAGATGAATTTCGAAAAGGGCTTGTGTCAGATTGAAAGTACTGAAGATGTGTCAAGACTGACAGATATGATATTATACAGTCACTGTGTGAATTTGTACACCACAAGAAGGATACTGTCTGATGGTTATTATGAAGAACTTTCATTCACACAACTATTGTTAGATGAAAGAGAGGAGAGGGTAGCTGATATAATGGACGAAATTGAGGACTACGAACAAGTTAATGATGAGGGGGAGGTTGATGAAGGTAGAGAAGATGATGATAACATCAGCTTTCAAGGAGACTCTTCTAATATGGATTCTAGTGAAAGTGAAGTTGAAGTGACTATAAAGAAGAAGAGAAGGATTCCTCCACCAAATCCTCCATATAGGACTAGAAGAAAGGGCAGATACAGTATGCTTAGGGTAAGTAATTGCATATTTATGTTTCTTCATTAATTGAACCTCATTTGAAGCTCATGTAAACTGATATGAATATTTGTCTTGTGACAGGGCCTCTTTAAGAACACTGAAGACATCCCTGTTATATTAGATGATGCTGATGGACCTCCATCAAGTCAGCCTACTCAGGATGACACTATCCAGGGTAATTGTAGAAAGAAGAAAACAGTTAAAGGTAACAAAAAAATTGATGAAGAAAGGGTTATAAAGAAGGGTGTTTCAGATGTAGATATGATGGCAGAGGTATTAGAAGAAGATGAGCACGGTGATAAGAAAAAAGTTAGGGTGAAAAAGGTTGCTGCTAAGAAGAAAGTTAGGGAGAAAAAGGTTGCTGCAAAGGTTGTTGATCACAATGTTGGCGATGATTCCAGTTCATAGGGCATGTTTAACAGTGATGATGAGAGGATGGCTATGTCCTCCTGTGTGAAGATGAAATTCAATTTCCAGAATTTAATGAGAGTACTGATATGGGGGATCCTCAATTTGCACTTGGTATGCTATTTACAAGTGGAAAATTTTTTAGAGAGGCAGTAAGGAGACATGCAATACTGCATCAGAGACCTATTAAATTGAAGAAAAACTTGTCAGACAAGATAAAGTGGGTGTGCAGTGAGGGATGTGAATGGAAGTGCTATGGAAAAAAACAACAAAGGTCAGATACAATTCAAATCAGGATACTTCAGAGTCACCATACTTGTAATCTAACCTGGGTGCAGAAACAGGTTAATTCCACCTGGATAGCCAAGCTTTATGAGGATGATATCAGGATGAATCCTAACTGGCCAGCAAATGCATTTCAGTCAAAGGTGATTAATGACTTGAAATGTAACATTTCAATGTCTATGATATACAGAGCACTGGCAAAAGCAAAGGGAAATATCAATGAGAAGCATGAAGCTGAGTATGCTAAGCTCTGGACCTATGCAAATGAAATAAAAAAACAGATGCCAACTTCCACAGTCAAGTTGATGTCAGAACCAGCTGGTGAAGGAGAAGAAAGGAGGAGGTTCAAAAGGTTGTATGTGTGCCTTGGTCCATTGAAAGAAGGTTTTATGGATGGATGTAGACCATTGATTGGGTTAGATGGGTGCCATCTTAAAGGCCCTTTAGGTGGAATTTTGTTAACTGCAGTGGGTACTGATCCCAATGATGGGATGTATCCACTAGCATGGGCTCAAGTGGAGGAAGAAAACAATGATAGTTGGGACTGGTTCCTTGGCTTATTGAAAGATGACTTAAGGATGGACAATACAGGCTCTTATACTTTCATCTCTGACAGACAAAAGGGCTTAGTGAATGCACTGGAGAAGCAAGTACCTAATGCAGAGCATCGTTTCTGTGTGATGCATCTGTACAAGAATATGTATAAAGAACATAAGGGAATTGGTGTAAGAAGGCTGCTATGGTGTGCTGCAAAATCTACTACAGACTACTATTTCAATAGACACATGAATGACATAAAAAAGGTATGCAGGCTTATGTTTGTCTATTTATAAGAATATGCAATTGTCTTTTTTCTTTTACAATGTCTTATGTCTGTAATTTCATGTTATAGATAGCCCCAAGGGCATATGATTGGTTAGCAGCAAAACCAAAGTCCCAGTGGTCAAGGGCTTCCTTTAGAGACATATGCAAATCTGATATGTTTGTTAATAACAATTGTGAAGTGTTCAACAATGCTATTAACAAATTCAGGGACATGGCAATTATTACCATGTTCAAGAACATTCATATCACATGTATGGAAAGAATACAAAGGAGAAAAACAAAAATGGAGCAGAAAAACATAGATTACTGCAGCAATCCATTGAAAAAACTACAAAAGTAAGGCTTTATCTCTGTGTTTTACCTTTTTAAAGTTGTCTTTGTTGAAGTAGCATCTAAATCACCAATACTTTGAAACAGGGCAATGAAGAATGCTTGTAAGGCTAGGCCAATTTGGAATGGTGGTCATAAGTACCATGTGACCATGACAGAAGGGGGTTATGAGATTGTGGTTGACCTGCAAAAAAGAGTTTGTGCTTGCAGAAAATGGCAACTAACAGGTATTCCCTATTTTCATGCTTGTTCATGCATATTTTTCCAGGAGCAAAATCCTGTTGATTACATGCATGAGTGCCACAAGAAAGACATGTATTTGAAGGTATATAGTCACTTTCTTGAACCCATAAATGGGGAAGAGTTTTGGGAAGATACAGAAACAACTCCACTTCTACCACCTTTATTTAAGGTTGGTCCAGGCAGACCTAAAAAAAAGGGACAAAAAAATCAGATATTTTGCAAACAAGAGCAAATGATCCAACAATGCTGAAAAGGGTAGGTACAACTCTTCACTGGACTTACTGTAAGGAAGCTGGGCATAATACCAGGTCTTGCAAGTCAAAGGTAAATGACACTAAAATTTTCTGTGTGATACTATAACTTAGTGTCAGGAAGCTGGCCATATAACTTGTTGTATTTTTTTTAGGAGGTTGATCAATAAATTAACTAACTCACTACCAACTGATAATCCCCCAACTGATAATCCCCCAACTGAGAACACCCCAACTGTGAACGCCCCAACTGTGAAGATCCCAGTGAATTGTTCTCATTGCAAGGGTCAGGGGCATAATAAAAGAACATGTCCTAAAAAAGTAAGTATGGCTACATTTATACAAGTTCATCTAAATTTATGTCATTTTTCTGAAATATTTTTTTTAACTATTTCCAGCAAGAGCAAAAAGCTGGCCAATTCAACCCAATCACCAGTTGAGCAGAAAAAATCAGCTCCACTAAAGAGAAAAGCAACTCCACTTCAGAATGCAAGTCCAAACAAAGCTGTCAAAAAACAAGCTGAAAATACTCATGGAGGGATCATTAAGCCTTTCAAAGCACCCCAACAAGTTTTGGGTGTGGATTCAGTCAAAGGTCAGAAGTTCACTTCTTTGAAGAACCTTGATGCTACCAGATTGAAGATGCAGAAAAATTTGGGAAACAAAGGCTAATGAAAGAAGTTTTTATGATCAGTTTGAAGAAAAACTAGTAGGTGATATTATGATTTTTGGGTACATTTAATATTTGTTGCCATTGGTTGTTGGCTAACATTAGTTATGGTTGATTTTTGGGTACTCTTTTTGTTGTGTAATGGATGGTTGGTGTAAGACTTTCGAGTCTTCTGCTGGTTCTTGTAACCCTTTTGAATGCTTGATTTATGACCCAATTTTATGGACTAATTTTATGGGCATCCATATCATATACTAAGCAAAACAAAGCTGTGTAATTATACAATTTTAAAAGACCGTTTTACCCTCATTATTTAACGTCCGTCAGTCAAAAGGGTGCACAATGTTAGGAGAATTGAAGTTTAGAGTGAAAAGTGTAACGAATTAAAATCTGAGACCAAAAAGAAAAAAGAGCCAAAGATAAAGGATGCAAAGTGCGAAAAACTCTATTTCTAAATATAGTAGATGGGTGTGAATGATGTAAAAATTCAAAATTTAAATGACTAATGAAGTCACTTACAAAAATTTTAATGTATATTTAATTTTTAAATTATAAAATGAAGAAAACACCATTCTAAGAAGTTACAAGTTGGAAAATACCATTGAGAATATCTCAAAATTTCTATACTTTTTTTATAATGATGCTAGTTAACCTAAAATAATTCATACTTGATTTTTATAAAATACTTATTCACTTAAATTTATAAGTTTGTAAAAGAATATTAAATTGATAATAAATTTTTTAAATAAATTTTAACCTCATATTTTTATATCAAAAACTGTTGTTAATAAATTGCATAACAATTTGATTTGTTTTTTTGTTACTAAGTACTCATATAATCATGCAATGAAATTTTAATTTTATTCTAAAATAACTAAAAGAAGATTTATAATTACAATTAAATAACTACCAATAATGAACAAATTTTCTTCTAAAATTTTCATTTAGTAAATAATTTAAAGATATTCTAAATTTGAACACAGTCGTTCGAACATTCACATAATTAGTTCAAATCATATTTAAACGAAACACTAATAAGTTGTATTTAAATATTATTGTCAAATATTTTATTAATTTAAATATTATTGCCAATTTTTTTTACCCATTCTTAAAATTTTCAACATTTTTTTGTCAATTTTTGACCACTTAAGCCGCTTTCTGACCACCTTTCTATCAATTTTTTTTTGCCAATTTTGACTACCTTAATTGATTGTAGTCTTTTTTGATTTATTTATACAAAAAATCCCCTAAATCTCTACCTAGCCTCGCCTGATGATGCTTTTTTGCGCCTAAGCCACCAAAGCATACATGTGAGATAAGAATCCGTTGAGCTGAGCGGAATAAGGGTATTTTGAAAAGAGAAATGCTTTAATATTTGAGAAAAAAATGAGAAATGTTTCAATTTTTTAAATGGATTCAAAAAAAAAATTCATAAAAAAATGTACTGCTTTTTACAATATTAACCTATCATTTAGGAACATTTTAATCCTTTTGGATATGTAGTATTGCTCGCTTTTTACAATATAATAAATAAATTATTTTTTATTTCTGCGGTCTCAAATTTTATAACGTTTTCATGCATTTCAATATATTCGGAAAAGTTACTAATTTGTAGATAGTATTCTTTTTATTTTTTGTTTTGCGTGAAAATTAGAGTTTAATTTTTATACAAAAATGAAAAAACTATAGAATTATAATTTTAAATTTTCATACATACATATTTTAAGGTATGTGTATGGATCAAATAAATTAGGACAGAACAAAATTTTACTAAAATAAATTATGAATAATATTTACTTTTTAGATTTATGACGGGGGAGAGGACAAAAACAGTACCCAAAAGAAAAACAATTTGATGCAAATACGTTTTCTTTTCCTGTTGCAAAAAAGAGCTTTAATAGGTGGACTTAGAGCCGGCAATTTGGTACACGATATGAATAAACGACACAAAAACGACATGAAAAATATGAATATAGATTTATCTTTTCTATGCACGAACACGAAAGTACACGAACACGAGGTCTAAATGGGTATGAATATGGGTTTATCTTTAGGTACACGACACGACACGAAAGTACACAAAATAAATAAATAAATATTTTAAAATTATATAAATGTATATTGTAAACTCTTGGAGCATGTTACCAACACACTTTGAACACTCATTTTGCCCAAGTTCTGACACGTTCCAAGATGACTATAATATAATATCAATGATCGATATATACAATCAAAGAGATGTAATTAATCAGTCCTAGAAGCCAAAAATGGTGTTATATGCAGCCGAACAGTGAATTTCTAGCAATTTTATGGTCCTAAAATAGTAGGTGATGAGAAAGTAACTTGAATTCTAGCACTTCTGCAGCAAGAACCGTTAGTTTTTCCTGACACCCCATATTTTAAAAAGTGTACAAAAGGAAACATATAGAATAAGCCGTGGCAATATAGTATACTTTTTTATGCTTATTAGAACCGGTAATTTTGTACTCGACACGAATAAACGACACGAAATTACACGAACATGAAGGTACACCGAACACGAAGGTACACGAACTTTAAATGGATATGGATATGGATTTATCCTTTCGATACATGAACACGAATATACATGACACGAAAGTATACGGAACGATCCGAATTACAGGTCGCGTGGAGTCGTGGACTTGCTTTATTTTATAACACGCTGCCATGTCAAACAAATTTAATTATTTTAGTCGTAGAAATAAAAGAAGACTGTTATTTATGTACTGATGTGCATGCATGTCCCGCACCAACATAAGTTTTATTAAATTATTTGTACTGCACTACATATACATGCAATTATGGGATAATTATCAAGATATCATCATTACATTCAAATATATCAAATTAGTCACTCATTGTAAAAAAGATTCAATTTAGGCATCAATTTCAAAATTTGTATCATTTTAATTATTTTAGTCATTCCTAAATGATTTTCTTGATATGAATTTTAAAAATAATAACTAAATCGATTCATTTTTGCAATGAGTGATTTCACTTGATTTATTTAAATGAAATAAATGATGATGTTTATCCCTCATGTGATTCGATTTTCATCTACAAACATAATTCAATCTGTTCATATATGCTTACACAGTTAGCATATTGCTAAAATGTTTACAAGATCTTGTGTAAACTCTGGTACGGTAACTAACTCAACTAAGCTTGGCGAGGCGGTCTTCCAGAATTTCCAGCTCTCCTGAAAATTTAAGAAACTTATAATACGAATGCGCCACATATCAAAGATTTTGAATGAAATATGCACTTATAATTAGTAACTTTAGGTTTAAATTTAAATATTAAAACTCGATCTTAGGTTTAGTTAAAAATATTATGGATTTAACCTTTGACACATGCATCATGAGAGATTTTAGCAATGAGAAGCCTAACAATTACAGTATACATATATTAACATAAATATGCAACTAATTAAGAGGTTAGCTTCAATAATAGTGAGCATATAACTTCTTGACACGATAAATTTGATAAATGACACCGGCTTGGATCCGAACTCAAGACCTTATTTGTACTCCCTCCGTCCCTCCGGGTATAATTTATTTTTAAAATTTTATGTTTTTAATAAAAATTTAATATTTAAATTTGTATTTAGAAAAAAAATTAAAATAATTTATGAAATTATACGTGTCAAACCCTTCAGACATATATAGACATAACAATAGACAATAGTTCCATCAAACATACAATTAAAAAGAACAAGAGCACCATCATACCCCCCACGCATGAAATTTAAAGAACATGCAAGATTACATAACTATTTAAATTAAATAGGCAAAGTTAAATTATAAAGAAAAAGGAACCTGTTATGTATGGGGTCAGATCGATTAGGGACTCTTCTTTTGCTCATGAAGTGAAGATCCGACATGGGATGATTAACACCATAGTTTTCTTCTCCTATCAGCTTCCTATGCTTCCAACTTTTATCACCTTGCCAGGAGTAGCTAATCAGTGTGTTCGTTTCGAAATTTCCACTTTCCAACATTCCAGCCAATACAATTAAGGATACAAGACATACTGGTAAGAGTGTCCTAAGTGAGGCCTTGAGAAAATTTTCAGCAGTTCCCATATATATAGAGAGCTATAGAGAGATTGGTGCTCAACTATAGAAGCTCTAGTAGATATGAAAGTGCCACGAAGTTAACACTGGACATGTGCTTTATACCTACAGAAGCATCTATAGAAGCATAGTACAACTTTTTCTCCCATTTAGTTTTTCGTATACTCGTGCAAACAAAAAGCACCTCAGCTCTAGCTTCCTGGTATGTATTTTTATATTGTAGCTGCCCCCAAGGATTGTATTCTCCTAGCTGGACATATTGGTTTTTAAATGTCGAACTTAATATGTACTATTTCACATGGGAGACGGTCAAGAGTAAACGAATGCTACAACATATATATACCATACCACGAAAAGTTTTAGGGGTAAGTATACAAGATATGGCGCCAATTTATGAACACCAAAAATCTTTACAGCAAAAACTTTCCGTGATATGGTATACTGCATCAATCGTTTGCCCCTCATGGAACCCATTTCAAATTTGCTTGTTAATATGACTGTCAGTCCGTAGTCTCTAACTAGATAGTAGTTTGACTCGAAGAGTTTAGACACTCGCTCAGTGAGAAAGAGTGCGTATTTAAATTTCCATGATTTAGTCTTTTTTAAAGGGAGCTGATATGTGCACACCCTATGCTTATACGTGCACACCCAATATCCATAACTTGACTAAAATACCCTCACATCACTATTCCATGTTTAATCATCCATGCAATAATTTTTGAAATTAATTTATATGTTTTTCTAAAAATAAGTATACTTGATTGTATATTTAAATTGAATATGTTAATAACTAATTTTTTTTAAAATTTAATTTTAAGAACTTCAATTATACATGTACTTATTTATTCATTTTAAATGTATATTTTAATTTGATGATAATGGAAATTATATTTAGTATAGATTATCATATTTTTTACTTTACCATTTAAAACTTTTTAAATGTAGTTAGTAAAATGTAATTTAAAGTTCCTGAATAAATATGATACATGTTATTATGAGAACTTGAAGTAAAAAAAAAATTATTACTCCCTCCGTCCCATAATAAACTACCTAGTTTTTTTTTCAAGTTTCTGACATGTATATAAAAAATATATTTGTAGATATTATTTTCTCTTTTTTTCGTTTTGTATAAAAATAGGATGTTCAAACTTTTATGTAGAACAAAAAACTCGAAAAAATATTATCTACAAACTACAACTATGTTTTTTATATACATGCAATATTTTCTAGATTTCAAAATATAATTGTCATTAAAACTATTTATGAATTATATAAAAAATGTAATTATTACATCACAACAGATTAATACAAAAAGTTCAAACGAAAAATCTCAACAATGTAATCTTTTATTGAACTTTGCAAATAATTGGCCAAGAAAATAAAAAAGAAAATTTTGAGGGTATTTTTGTCACATGATCAATATTGGGTGTGCATCTATAAGCATAGGGTGTGCACATATCAGCTCCCTTTTTAAAAAAGGGGAATTGGAATACTCAATCGTGTCTACACTGAGCTCGAGCTCGACCTCTAATAATCTCGAATAGAGGAGTACCCACAATAATTTAAGTTTTGCACATAATATTAATCATATTAAATTAATCAATATTTTTCACCAAAGATTTTAGATGTTTACAGAATGAATCAATCACTAAAATACACTAGATCATATATATTTGATTGGAACACTAACTTTAAAAAATGATTGTTTCTTGCAGTGATGGTTGATACCAGGGACGAAGCCAGCAAATTAAACATTCACAAGGAGAACCGAATTTTTTTTCATCTCCAATAAATTAAATACATAAAAGTACTAATCAAACACTTATAATAGTGCTCTACGTTCCTTCATTACTAGTAAAAATTATTTTATCCAGTAAGGGTTAAAAATTATTTTTACATAAATATATAACTAAAAATATAAATTTATATAAAATTTTAACATACATACATTACTAGTATTATGACACTCTAGGGAGGACCATGGCCCCTATGAAGCCTCATCTGGTTGATATTACAGACAAACTATAAGGAGTTTTTGGCTATATTATTTTATTCTTGCAATCATATAGAGCATGTTTGGCTTAACTTAAAAAATGTTACTTATCACTTAAAGTGCTACTTACTCACTTTAAGTGAAAAGTGATAATTTTAACTAGTTAGGTGTATCTGTTTGGCTAATTGGCTAATTTTACTTAAAGTAAAATTATTTTTAAAAAATTAACTAAAAAAAAAGAAATTTATATTTTTCAAACATAATATAAAAGTGTAAAATACAAATATATGCAAAGAATATAATACAAGTTAAAAGGTGACCCAAATACATAAAAATTGATATGAGAAAAAAAATAAGTGGAAAAAAAGTACCTCCAAGTACTTTTTTTTTTTTGAACTAAAACTAACTTTAAGTGGAAAAATTTAAGGTTAGACAAACAGCACGAAATCACTTTAAGTAGATAAAAAAAAATTTTAATGGGGGCCAAACGGGCTCATATTCTAGTTCTGTTTGTCACTTTCCCATATCTCATCATATAAAAAGATTATACTCTCCTGATCGAATAAAGTCTTATATGTTTTAAAAATTTACACAAGTTTAAAATATTGAGCTTATCTTTTGATTCTAGTTGTTTCCCACCGTACCTAATTGCATTAACTTTATTTCCGATACAATCCAACAGTTTCGTCTTTCAATTACCTATTGGCCAATGCCCTTACCTGATTATACAGAAGCTTCTTCTTGGTATTATACCAGCTTGACAAAAAAGTTGTACGTAGTACTGCAGAGCAGCAGTAAAGCTAATTCTCTTCATTTTGACTGTTCTATCAACCATTTTATGGAGTGTAAAGGATGTATGCTTGATTGTTTGGGGATTGCACAGTGTATCATCTCCATATTCTATCAACCATTAAAATGAAAATGCTTGAGAATCGAATGCTTTGTTCTTCATGTACTCAGCTTCTTCAAGAAGTCATTCTGTACCCTTGCTAGCCTATTCAAAGAAACTGTCGTGATCATTCCTTCCCTTTGCCCACTTCATAATTTGATTTTAATGTATTTGTATGGTGTGTGTACACTGAGAATAATGGCTTTAAAAGAGTATGCAAATGAAATGATTAATAACTAATAAAAAGGTACTCCGTAATAAATATTTATTTTGTTTATATGATTAATAATTTTATTTCAAAAATGTATGTAGTTCTCCAAAGTTAACTGGGGCCGTGGATGGTGCCCTTATCAATTTTATTTCAAAAAATGTGTAGCCTCCGAAACTCGGGATCATGGACAGTTTTCCTCAATGCTCTTTCCCAAAACTGGTCCTCCATGTTAGAGATAATCTCAAACAATCTTTTAAATAAGTTAACGTTTGATTGATTATGATTTGTAGTATTTGATTTGATTTGGTCGGATGTCTGTTTCCTTGATTTTAGGATCGTGGAATAAGTCATGGGTTGTTAGAGCTTGTTTAGAAAAGTAGTGTGTGTCATGTTCTGTTTTCTAGTTTGCAGTTTCCTTGTATTGCACTATATATTGTGAGGTGAGCAGAGATCGAATCCTGATACGTCAAGTCAAATACTGATCAAGTACTAATGGGATGGTCAGATCCTGATGCAAGATAGAATCCTGATATCAGTCGTGTTACTGATGATGTCATTATGGATGCTACAGAAACTGGCAAGTGCTATAAAACAGGATCTTTGTTTGGAGAACAAGCAAGAAGATATCATGAAGGAAAGAATTTTCTATTGATGGAAACTATCAACTGGACGGCAGAACATTGTCATGTATAGATTAACTTTCTGTTTTTAGTTGATAGGTAGCATTATAAATACTCTCTCTACATCATTGTAAAAAGCGTCGTGGTCGTAGTTCGTGTGCGTAGCTCTGTATTAGGTTTGTATTCGAGAGTTCGAGACAAACAGAGAGAGAGAGAGAGAGAGAAATTTATTTTGTCAGCAGCTGCTAAAGGTATTTGTACACCTTTGGTAGAGTTTGTATTTGATCTTATTAATACAAACAGAGTTTGATTCATTCGTTTATTCTTGTTTATTTAATCAAGCAAAAATCAGACACGATTATATAACTTGTATTCAACCCCCCCTTCTACAAGTTATTCGAGTTAACAATTGGTATCAGAGCAGGTTGATTTCGAATAATCATAAAGATCTGCAATCATGTCTGGTTACAAGGATGGGAATACTAAGATTCCTATGCTCAAGAGAAACGAATATACTCTATGGGAAGTAAAGATGTTGCATCATCTGGAAGCAACAGATCCTGATTATCTTGACAGGATCAGAGATGGACCTTTTATCCCAACAAAGGTTGTTGGACAAGTAACTATTGATGGTAAAGTTGTTCAAGAACATACAGCAGAGAAGCCTAAATCTGAGTGGTCAGATAAGGACAAGGAGAATGTTATTAAAGATGCTAAAGTGAGAAATATATTATTCAACAGTCTTGATTCTGTTATCACTAACTATGTTCTCTCTTGTAAAACTGCTAAGGATATATGGGACAATCTTAAGGTTCATTGTGAAGGAACTAAGCCTGTCAGGAAGAATATGAGGACACTACTTATACAACAGTATGAGTACTTTGAATCCAAGTCTGGTGAGTCACTTACTGATACCTTTGATAGGTTTACAAAACTCATCAATGAGATGGCCATGCATGGTAAATATTATGACTTGGAGGATATGAATACTAAGTTCATGAAAGCCTTGCCTAATTTCTACAATGAGAAAATATCTGCAATTGAGGAAGCTAATGATCTAGATGAGATATCATTAGAGGCAGTGTATGGAAAACTGAGGGCTTATGAACTTGACAAGCAGCAGAAGAAGAGCAGGAATGAAGGAAAGATGAAAAATGTTGCACTTACTGCTCAATTTGAATCAAAGAAGCTTCCAGAGGAACAGCATGAAGAGCCTGTTGTAAAGAACTCAAGGAAGAAGAAAAGCAAAGAAAGTTCTGAGTTAGAGACTACTGATATAGATCCTGACAATAGTGATTCTGAATCAGAGATGCAGGAACTCTTTGCTATGTTTGCTAAAGCTTTCAAGAAAGGAAAATTCAACAGGAAAAGATTTAGCAAAGGACCTTTTCAAAAGAAGGAGGAGAAGAAGAGTGACAAAAGCAAAAGTACAATTGTCAAGATTGATAAAGCCAAGATCAAGTGCTTTAACTGCAGCGAGCTTGGACACTTTGCTAGTGAGTGTAAGAAGCCTAGGAATTCAGGAAAGGGCAATGCACTTATGGTCACACAGAAGGATTAGGCTGATTCCAGTGATTCTGAAGAAGAATTGGATTATGACAACATTGCATTGATGGTAAATGTTTCAGATAAACCTGGATCTCTAAAGAAAACTTCTTCATCTTCTGTTAAGGTATCACTTCACTCTCTTGATTCATTTGATAGCTTAAATTCTGATGAAATTAGATCTGTCCATGCTGAGTTTAAAAATCTTATGACTAATTTTAGAATTCTTATCAGTGATAGAGATGAACTTAAGGTTAATAATGATAAATTAGTTGATAGAAATAATTTTCTTGAATCTGAGTTAATTCAAATGGAAGAATACAAGTTAAGTTCTGATAAAGCTAAGCATGATTATATTGTTATTCTTGAGGCTTATGACTATGTCAGAAAAGAACTAGAGGAAGAGAGAGATGTGATTAAGACCATTAACAATCCTAGTAAAAAGACTATAGAAATCTTTGAAAGTGGAATTCGTGATAAGGTTAATGGTTTAGGTTTTGATAAAGCTAGACAAGAAGAAAAAGTAGCTACTGTCAATGGTGATAGTAAAGGAGAAGCTAGCACATCTAAATCTGAAGGTAAGAAAATGTTTCTGAATCTAATTCAGATAAGATAGTGTTAGAGAAACCTAAGAATGTAAACAAAAGAATTAACAATAGTAATTCAGATAAGATAGTGTTAGAGAAACCTAAGAATGTAAACATATGGTTTCTGTCTAAGTCTCAGTTGAAACAGAGATTAGATGGTCTTTCAGAGTCTAGCAAGATCAAAAGAAAAAGAAATGAAAAAGAAGGTATTAACAAAGAGAATAATTACAAGAATGTACCTGATGCACCTAGGAAAAAATGCTATAAGTGTGGAAATCATAATCATTTTGCTCTAGACTGCAATCAAAAACCTTCTTGGAAAACTGAGTCCAGATTCCCCAAGACTCAGAAAATTCAATACCAACCACAAAAAGCTTGTTATCATTGAGGCAGTTTACTTCATTCCATTTACATGTGTAGAGAGTATCATGAACTGTATTATGACTATTATTCTTTGAAATCTGAAACTCCTAGTCACAAACAGTTTATGAAATTAGAGTCTAAGGTTGGCTCTGCAACAAGTAAAGTAAAAGTAAAATCTTTAAAGCCTGTTGTTTCTAAATCTAGTAAGAAAGGATCCAATCAAAGTTGGGTCCTAAAAAATTTTAACTAGTTACTTTTTGTTTGCAGGGCACAGGAAAGAAGCATTCAATTATCTTGGACAGTGGATGCTCTGGACATATGACTGGAAAAAAGTCCCTGCTTACAGAGTTTGAAAGGAAAGCTGGCCCAATAATATCTTTTGGAGATGGCAAAGGAGAAACTCTGGGATATGGCTCAATTGTTTTGGGGAATGTCATCATAGAAAACGTAGCACTGGTTGAAGGCTTGAAACATACACTGTTAAGCATAAGTCAACTGGGTGATAAAGGTTACAAATCAATCTTTGACAAAGAAGGATGCAAAATCTTGAATATGCAGAATGGAGACATTGTTCTAACTGGTCAAAGACATGGTAACATATATGAAGCCAGCTTAAGTGATACATCTAAAGGAATTGTTAGATGTCTCTACAGCAAAGCAATAAGTGATGAAAGCTGGAATTGGCACAAGAAGATCTCACATCTCAACTTCAAGAAGCTTAATCAACTTGTTAAGTACAATCTGGTGAGAGGCCTACCTCAGGCAAATTATGTGCAAGATGGAATTTGTGATGCTTGTCAGCTTGGAAAACAGAGAAGAACCACTTTCAAGAGCAAGACTGAAAATTCAATTACTGAACCATTTCACATGCTACATCTTGATCTATTTGGTCCAGTAAACATTATGTCTATTAGCAAGAAAAACTGTGCTCTAGTGATAGTGGATGATTTCACAAGGTTCACATGGGTGTTCTTTCTACACAAGAAGGATGAAGCTCCTCAGCAAATCATTGAACTTGTCAAGAATATTCAGAATAACTCTAAGTACAAAGTCAAAGTACTTAGGAGTGACAATGGTACAGAATTCAAGAATTCTACAATGGAGGAGTTTTGTGCAGACAATGGAATCACTCAACAGTTTTCTACACCTGGTACACCTCAGCAGAATGGTGTAGTGGAAAGAAAGAACAAGACTCTCATAGAGGCAGCAAGAACCATGCTTGCAGATGCAAAACTTCCAACATATTTTTGGGCAGAAGCTATTAATACTGCATGTTTCACTCAAAATTGTACCTTGGTAAATAGTCATGGAAAGACTCCCTATGAGATGATCAAAGGAAAGAAACCAAGTGTGAAATACTTTCACATCTTTGGATGCAAATGCTATGTCCTAAAAGTTCATCCAGAACAATTTGGAAAATTTGAAGCCAAATCGGATGAAGCAATCTTTCTAGGATATTCAGCATCAAAGGCCTTCAAGGTTTATAATCTCAGAACTCACATTGTTATGGAATCAATTCATGTTGCATTTGATGACAAGAAATTTGGTATTCTGCAAACTGATGAAAGTCATGACAAATTTGAATTTGAAAATCTGAAGAATTCTGAGATACTCTCCAGTGATGATGAAGGTTCTCCAGAAGGAATTTCTATTGCTTCTCAAAGGAATGCTACTGTTGAGGGGGAGCAAATAAATCAAGGAGGACATAGTGATCATCAGGAGCAGACCAGCTATTCAGAGTCTACTCCATCAAGAACTGATCCTTCAAAGTCTACTGAGGAAAGATCAGTATCTAGCAGCAATATGGAATCTATTGATTCTATTGATCAAAGGAGAGCTATTGAAGGAAGAGAGAGTTCTTCTACAAGAGAAACCACTAGCTTAGGGGGAGAGACTAGCAGAGGCAATCTACCACCTGTTAGAAAATGGACAAAGGATCATACTGAAGATTTGATTATTGGTGATCCAAATAATGGTGTTTGAACTAGAAGATCAATGCAGAATGAATGCTTGTATAGTTGTTTTCTCTCAAAGAATGATCCTAAGAAGGTTGAAGAAGCCTTATAGGATCCTGATTGGGTAATTGCAATGCAGGAGGAGTTAAATGAGTTTGAGAGAAACAATATCTGGAAACTGGTACCAAGACCCAAAGATAGATCAATTGTTGGTGCAAAATGGGTTTTCAGAAACAAGCTAGATGAGTCTGGTATGATTGTAAAAAACAAAGCAAGACTGGTGGCCAATGGTTACTCTCAGGAAGAAGGCATTGATTATGATGAAACCTTTGCACCTGTAGCAAGATTGGAAGCAATCAGAATGTTTCTTGCATTTACAGCTTATTCAAAATTCAAGGTATACCAGATGGATGTAAAGAGTGCTTTTCTAAATGGCAATCTTGATGAGGAAGTGTATGTGGAGCAACCACCTAGATTTGTTGATCCAAAATTTCCAAATCATGTCTACAAACTTGACAAGGCACTCTATGGACTAAAGCAGGCACCAAGAGCATGGTATGAGACTTTGTCTAAATTTTTTCTTGAAAATGGATTCACAAGTGGTACAATTGACAAAACTCTATTCTTTAGAAAGATAAAAGGTGAATTGCTTTTAGTTCAAGTTTATGTTAATGATATTATATTTGGCTCTACTAATGAAAAGTTATGTGCTAAGTTTAGCAAGCTTATGTAGTCTAAGTATCAGATGAGCATGATGGGTGAACTAAATTATTTCTTAGGCTTGCAGGTCAAACAGACTGAGACTGTTATTTTCATAAATTAGTCAAAGTATATCAAAGATCTTTTAAGAAGGTTTGACTTTCAAGACTGTGCAGTTGCAAAAACACCCATGGCAATAGCCACTAAACTAGACTCTGATCCTAAGGGAAAGAGTGTGGATAATACTAGTTATAGAGGCATGATAGGTTCATTGTTATATTTAACTGCAAGTAGACCAGATATAATGTTTTCTACCTATTTATGTGCTAGATTCCAAAGTGATCCTAAGGAATCTCATTTAATTGCTGTGAAACGAATTTTTAGATATCTCAAAGGAACTCCAAATCTTGGTTTGTGGTATCATAGAGAATCTAATTTCTCTCTAATTGGCTATTCAGACTCTGATTATGCAGGGTGTAAAATAGACAGGAAAAGCACTACAGGTACATGTCAATTCTTGGGAAACAGATTGATTTCTTGGGCAAGCAAGAAGCAACAATCTGTCTCAACCTCAACTACAGAAGCTGAGTATATAGCAGTTGGCAGTTGTTGTGCACAGCTCCTTTGGATAAGAAATCAGTTGATGGATTATGGTATGACACTTTGTAATATTCCTATATTTTGTGATAATACTAGTGCTATCAAAATTGCAGAAAATCCAGTTCAACATTCAAGGACTAAGGATATTGATGTCAGGTATCATTTTATTAGAGAACATATTGAAAATGGTACTGTGGAACTTCATTTTGTTTCTACTGACAAACAGCTTGCAGATATTCTAACTAAACCACTTGATGAGTCTACATTCAGTAGATTAGTAAGTGAGTTAGGAATGTTAAATTTTTAGATCTTTAACATCTGCAAAAGTAGCAAGGTATGTTGTTTTCAGCTAATAGATTTGATATTCTTATCAGGATCTATATTTGATTATTAAAATGCTTAAGCTGTAACAGTGTACTTTTGATAAATTTCAGTATGATAGACTTAACATCAGGATCAGGATTACTATCAGTATGCTAACGTCATCAGGATTTTATCGTCAGTACCAGGATTGTGAAATTTGTGTTTGTTATTGTTTCAAATCCTGAAGTTCATTTTATGTAGTGGTCTAATTCTGAGTTTTGTTGAGTCTAGACTAGCAAGTTTAACACATTCATACTGATAGTTTATGTTGATGGAGGATTTTCGTAATCAACGTGATTTTCGGAGGCCCACTGGAATTTACAAGTGTAACACATGTAATTGGCTGTTTTTGGTGATTTGGGTGTGATTTGATGGTGGGGGTGAGCTGAGCATGAGAGGTTACGAGAATCATCACAGGTTCCATTAGCGAGATCTGTGGCCGTTCTCTCAAGGTGTCTACGTACCCTTGTTTATATAGGGATCAAGCTCACGTAGTTCTAATGTGAAGCTGATTCTTCTTGACCAGCTGTATTCGGTTGCCTAATTCGTGTAGGACTCAGGTTCCTTTAGAGCCTTTCACGAACTAGTTGGCTAAGTAGAGTAGAACTCGAGTTCGTACCCTACTATAATTCTCATGTCTATTAGAGGCATTCTAGGATCAACTACGCCTTAGAATTACACTCCAATAATAATTCGGTCTCTTTCTGATTGGTTACGCTCAGGAACCTGGTGCTCAGGAACCTATGTCTCAGGAACCTGGTGCTCAGGAACCTATGTCTCAGGAACCTGGTGCTCAGGAACCTATATTTCGGAACCTGGTTCTCAGGAACCTCTCTACAGGAAACTGTACCTGCACAAATAACAAATATATTAGTTCGGGGAGCCTCTTTGTGGTTCCCATATGCTCTTGCTGTCTTCACTACTGCTGCTAGGCTGTCTTGAACTCTTCTACAGGGAGGAACCTGGTCCATTCGTAATCTACTCAGCTTCCGGTTCATCAGGAACCTCATGATACTTATAGCTTCTTGACTGTCTTCTCAGCGAGTGCTCATTTCATCATGTCTGGTCCTCATATCTTGTATTGGATCTATCTTCTGGCCCATATGGATTGGACCCTATAGCTTAATGGGCCTAAATCTAGCCCATGGAGATTTTGGGCACAACAACTACCCCCCGGTTCCTTAAAGTCATTCAATGCGAGAGGAACCTATTAAACTTTCTGATATGGGGTCCAATGCTTAATCACTTCTTTTAAAATGTATTACTTCAACAACACATATCCAAGCTTACATGAGCTAACTCGACGTAAGAAAAAGGACACATAATGTTTTAGTAAACATAGTATTGATCAGCTTCTTTCTTGGTGAGGAACATGTTCTCTTCTTCTTCTTCGAAACTCATTCTTCTGACAAATCTTCACTCATCAACTGCTAGTCATTCTCTGTACATTTTTCTAATAACTTTGCAAAATCTCTCCAAGGACACTTCTGAGGTTTCGGGATATTATCATACTTCTTCTTACTCTTGTATCTTCTTAGGTGATCTTTGTCTTCAATGTCTCAACATGTCTTTTGTATATGTAGAAGTCTTGAAAAGCGAGTGGCACCTCAACATCTTCCAATCAAGAGGTTCAACCTTTATTTACTCCTTTTGGGAAAATGAATAATTTTCACATCGTACATCCAAGCTTACATGAGCTAACTCGGTGTAAGAAACAGGATACACTACGCTTCTGTATGCAAATTCCAAATTAAATCCTCAAATCAAAAATCAAAGAATCCTGCTGAAAACTAACCTGGAAACTTTTTAGAAGCCGTCTTTCCGAATATCATCATCACTAGACTGCAAAACTCATCATAAATACTCTCTGGTTGTTCAAGCAATACTTCTTTCTTCTTCCAAACTGACTTGTATGAACTGATCTCTCATCCAATGCTTTCATAGAATACGCTGGCAGCTTGCTTATAACCCCAGGAATCTCCATTATTCGTAAGATGAAACAACCCTGGAACTTCTTGAACCATCTAAATAGCTTCCCAGAAACCTCGGCTGCTCGCTCTACTTGGAACTTTCAAACCTTTGTAAACTTAGAACCTCTTGTCTTCATACTTCGAGTACTGTTTTCAACAACATAATCTAAACCATAATCTTTCTTGATAACTTCTTAACCTTTCATTGCTGAATAACTAGACCAGGTTCCTTGTGAATAGCTATTGATGACTACTAATCCTGCAAAGCAAAGAATAAACATAAACAGAAACTAGTTAATGTTATTAAAATTTCTCTTGTTCAATTCGGGTCAACTCTTGGAAAGGTCACCTGCTTGGTTCCCAATCCTAAACTCTAGGTCCCAACATGCCTCGAGACATGTTGGTTCTTTTTTTCTCTTGGAAAGGTAACCTGCTTGGTTCCCAGTCCTATTCTCTAGGTCCCAACATGCCTCAAGGCATGTTGGTTCCTTTTTGTGCCTCAAAGCGATTCTAGGAACCTGTGCGCCGTTCTGGGAGTCCACACAGATTCCTCTTCTTCATGTGTCAGACTAGACACCTTATGAAGGTAAATGCTAAGGATTTTATCCCTTCTTCCCATGTGCCAAAGGCGGTTCCACATGAGGGAGAGCTTATTAGGCTTCTCTTTAAGAATAAGTGTGCCGGTCTAGGCTCCACACAGGTTCCTTTAGGTGCCTTTTGTCAGGACTTTAGGTGCCTTTTGTCAGGACTTTAGATGCCTTTTTTCAGGACTTTAGATGCCTTTTGTCAGGACTTTAGGTGCCTTTTGTCAGGACTTTAAATTGCGTGCTCAAGGAACTTGAGACTTTCAATCGTGCTCAGAAAGCTACCTGAGGCTTTTGGCTAAAAATTTTTGCTCAGTCAGCTGAGGCTTTCAATCAAATGTGCTCAGGAAGCTACCTGAGGCTTTCTCAATGTGTGCTCGGGAAGCTACCCAAGGCTTAATTCATGCTCAGGAAGCTGCCTGAGACTTAACTTTTGCTCAGGAAGCTGCCTGAGGCTTAATTCAATGTGTTAGTTACAGAGGCATGCCTGTACACATCTAATAACAAGCCTAATTGTTTGTAATGCTTTGCATTACTTACATGACCTCTTAACTGAGGGAACCTCTAGTTGTAGAGTTTCTGTTTGTATTGTACTTATAGTAGGCATCAAATCCTAGTTGTGTAATTGTAATTATAAAGTCTAGAATAATGCTTGAAAGAAGTTCCAAGGTTCATGCCTCAAGCAAGGAGTTAAAGACTGTCAAATAATCACAGTTGGGGATTTGAAGAAATGAAGAATTTGCCTAAGTACCAATTCGAGAAGTATATTTGTCTATTCGAGAAGTCCAGCATTCGAGAATTCAGGGATTCGATATCTCAAGACACTATTCGATATCTCTGAATACACTGTTCAATATCTCATTCGATATCTCAGGGATTCGATATGTCTACTACTCTATTCGAGAACTCAAGAAGTCAACAAGTCAAGATGGTATTCGAGTTCTCAAAGAGTCAACAAGTCAAAGTTCCATTCGATATCTCAAGGACTCAGAAAGCTATTCGATATCTCGAGGATTCGATAAGTCAAATGTTCTATTCGACAACTCAAGGAATCCTGATGGAAAAGAGCTATTCGAGAAGTGATTCGATATGTCAATATAACAATATTCGAGAACTCAGAGTTATCGATCAAGTCAATTCTAGTTCTCGAATCACTTACTTAGTCACTTCTCGAATACATTCTTGGAGACAAAATACTGAAGAAATTGTACAAGTCAGAAACCTGCAACAAGCCAATGCACTTTATGGACCACAATCTGTAACGTGCTCTGGAAAGCCTACAAGGAAGCTTGGAGAGATATAGAAGAGACAAGGAGCTAAAGAAGTGGATCTAAATAGGCTTTGCAAAGTCAAATCTGTAACCGTTTGGACACTTACTCAAAAAGGATAGACAGACTAGAAAGTAATTTGTTTAGCTACCTTATTTGCAGTAAGTAGGCTGTATCCATGTTCTATAAGGACACAGCCTCACTTCATAACTTAAAAACTTTTGTGAGTCAAGTTTTTCATACACTGTAAGCTATATCTCTCTGAGAAAAACGAAGCTGAGAATACTACCATTTGTATTCACAAATTGTAGCAACCTTTATCTAATAATACATTAGATTAAAGTGATATTGTGTCTTGTGTTGTTTCTTTATCCGCACCTTCACTTCTACACACACAGGCACTTATCTGCTACATAGACTCAATCCAAGAAAAGTTCAAGAATCCATTCACCCCCCTCTGTATTCTTTTACCGTATTCAATACTCAACAAGTGGTATCAGAGCGGGCTGTTTATTCAAAAACAGAAAAACGATCATGAGTTCGAATACACCAAAGACTACAGGAACGGTGAACGTCCCTAAGTTTGATAAAGAAAACTTCAACCTCTGGAAGATAAAGATGATGTTGTTCATTAAAGCCTCTCATCCCTTGTATCCTGAGATTCTCAAGAATGGTCCTTTTGTTCCACAATAAGAGATACCAGAGAAGACTGTTGGAACCACAACTATCCCAAGATCTTATGAGCCCAAGGATCCATCAAAGTGGACAGAGTCAGAAAGGGAGAAGGTTGCTTATCATTGATTCCATGGACATGTCAATGTTTGCAAACATTGCATCATGCACGTCTGCTAAAGAGATGTGGGATCACATTGAGGTGTTGTGTGAAGGGACTGATGAGGTTAAGGAAAACAGGAAACAGATACTGGTCACACAGTATGAAGCTTTCATGGCACAGCCCAAGGAAAGCATCACTGAAATGTTTGAAAGGTTTCACAAGCTAGTTACTGAGTTGCAAATGAATGGCAAGGTTTACAGCACCAAGGAGTTAAATATGAAATTTCTGTTGTCTTCACCAAATCATCTGGAGCAAAGAGTCATTTCTCTAAGGGAGAGAGATTTGAACAAAGTCACCTATGATGTGCTCTATGGAGTCCTAAAGACTCATGAACTTGAGTTGCTTCAGAAAAGGGCCATCCAAGCCAACCAAGGTAGAATGATAAACACATCATGTGCCTTGATTGTCAACAAATCTATTCTGGACCTAGAAGCATCTACAAGCCAGCTAAGGATAGTGGAGGTAGCAGATGATGAAGAAACTGAAGCTGGGGTGAGTGAACCTGTTGAGGAAAAGGAGGAAGAAGAAGAAGAGTTTTACACTCTGGAAGAACTTGATGGGATGGAAAATACTTCATATGCTTTCATGGCCAGAAAATTTCCAAACATCAGATTTAAAAGAAATCAACCCTTCAAACCCAAAACTCAAAATCATTCAGCCAACAAGAACAAGGCACCTGTGAAACCAAACAGAAATAAGTTCAAAACCAGTTATTTGGATAGGTCATCTGTAAGGTGCTATAGATGCAATGACCTAGGGCATTTTGCCAGTGAATGCAAGAAGCCTAAAAAGAAGGATAGAGATTATCTTGAGCTCGAAGCTAAGTATGAGGCCCTTCTGAAAAAACAGACATATGGTAAGGCCTACATAGCTGAAGGGAAGTGTTGGGATGATTCTGAGAGTGATGAAGAGGAACAAGAATTCTGCAATTATGCGTTGATGGCCAACTCCAAGGATGACTCATCTTCATCTGATTCTCAGGTACCATCTCTCACTACTATAGACATGTCTGTTTCTGAGTACAAATGCATGATTGAACAATTATCTGTTGAAATGTTTAATATTCATACTAGTATGACTGCTGCTAATGAGGAGATTGCTAAACTGTCTACTAGAAATGAAATATTAACCAAAAAGAATGAGGAACTTGAGCTAACTGCTATGTAAGTAGAAAACCTTAAGAAAGAAGTTGAATATTTGCATAACAAGGTTGTATGTGCTAGTCAAGTAGAGAAGGCACTTAGGGATGAATTAGCTGAGAATGAATTCAAACTGAAAACTTTCAAGAAATCATCTGGTTTAGTGCAATCCTACTGTGAGAAAATTGAAGCTAAACCCAAAGCAGCTATTGGACTTGACTATGACTCTCTCAAACAGAGGAAAGGCTATGTTGTCATTGAAGAGGATACTGCTGTTCATGAGAAAGTGCCTCACATTTTGAGAAAAACTGAAATTCCAATTTTTAAGGAATCAACATTTGAAATTGATGAGGATGCCTTACTCATCAAGCAAATGTTGAATGATGAGGATGAGGCACAATCTAGTGAACATCAAGCATCCTCTAAGAGTGAGAGTGTCAAGTCAAAGACCAAGAAACCAGTAGTTGATAGGCCAAGACCTAAGAAGTTTGTTAAGTTTGTCTCAGCTGGGAAGAGTGAATCAGAAAAGGAAGTGACTAAGAAGAAACAGAACAGAAATGGAAAGTTAGGGATTAACAAGGATAACAACTATGCTTATATGCCTAATGCCCCTAGGAAAACTTGTCAGAACTGTTTCAGTACCAATCATTTAACTCATGCATGCAAGAAACCTGTTGGTAGTGTGTATAAACCTTTCTATGATTGTTCTGTGCCTCTAAGTCATAGAGATGCACCCTTTTGTGATAAATTTGACTGTATGCCATGCAATATGAATGTTATGACTAGTTGTTTTAATTTAAGAAGGCAATTCATTGATGGTTGTATCAGTCACAATTCTCACACACACTACACAAGGTCAAAGTCTTCAAGTCCTTCTAAAGCTAGGAAGGTACCTCTGTCACCCAAGTCTGAAACTTCAGGTTCTAAGACTTCCAACAGTGACAAGAAGACTAACACTAAGAAAGTTGACAAGCATGTTGTTTATGATAAAACTGTCTCTAAGTCACATGGACCCAAACTTGTTTGGGTACCAAAGGAAAAGTAATACCTTTGTGTTTGCAGGGCAAAGAAAGTGAAAAGAAGGTCATGTGGATTTTGGACAGTGGATGCTCAAATCATATGACTGGTGATATGGCCCTACTATCACAGTATGAGGAAAAGGCTGGCCCAATGGTTGCTTTTGGAGATGACAGCATGGGTAACACATTGGGATATGGCAAGCTGAAAGTTGGTAATGTCATCATTGAAGATGTAGCACTAGTCAAGGGGCTCAAGCATAATCTGCTAAGTGTTGGTCAGTTTACTGATAGAGGATTCAAAGTGAATTTTGACAAAGATGAATGTTTGATCACCCACAAGAAGACTGGTGATTTTGCTCTATCTGGAGTAAGGAAGGGAAGCCTGTTTGTAGCCAATATGGACTCTGCAAACAAGGACAAAATTTGCTGCTTTTACTCAAAAGCATCAAATTAATGAAGATTGTTGGCTGTGGCACAAGAAACTATCACACCTGAACTTCAAGGCCATTAATTCTCTAGTCAAAAGAGAGTTAGTGAGAGGCATGCCCACACTTGAATTCTGCCAAGAAGGAGTGTGTGAGGCTTGTCAAAAAGGAAAAATGAAAAGATCAAGCCACAAGTCAAAGACAGTGACATCAGTAACCAAACCATTAACTCATCCATATGGATTTGTTTGGGCCTGTCAACATAATGTCACTTGGAAGAAAGAAGTATGCCCTGGTAATGGTAGATGATTTTTCAAGGTATACATGGGTGGAATTTCTGGCATCTAAAGATGAGGCTCCACAAGTAATTATTGAGCATATAAAGAAAGTTGACAAGGAAGCAAAGGCAAACGATGCAAGTGTGATTGCACTGAGGAGTGATAATGGAACAGAGTTCAGAAATGCCACACTTGAAGCATTCTGCAAAGAGAATGACATTTCTCAGCAATTCTCAGCTCCAAGGACTCCACAACAAAATGGAGTTGTTGAGAGAAAGAATAGAACTCTAATTGAGGCTGCTAGAACAATGTTACTTGATGCAAAAATGCCTACATGTTTTTGGGCTGAGGCTGTGAGCACTGCATGCTATATTCAGAACAGGACCCTCATCAACAAAAACACTGGAAAGACACCTTACAACTTGATGACTGGAAAGAAGCCTACTCTAAAGTATGTTCATACTTTTGGAAGCAAATGCTTTGTACTAAAGGATAATTCTGAATATGTTGGAAAATTTGATGCAAAAGCATTTGAAGGAATTTTTCTTGGCTATTCTATGGAAAGAATTGCATACAAGGTTTATGTCATCAGTCAAAAGAAAGTTATGGAAAGTACAGATGTAACATTTGATGACAGCAAACTACCTGGACTAGAAGAAGCCAATGATGAAGACAAAGATCCATTGAGGTTTGATAATCTAGATGATTCTGATGAAGAGATTGAAACTGGAGTTGAAACTCAAGTTCAACAAACTCAAGTGATTAATGATACAAGAGATGAATTTGTGCCAATCGATAGTGGAGAAACAAGCATCCAAGACACACCTGTGAGTAATGGCAACTTCACAGGGGGAGGAAATGAGGATGACCATGATGTGGATGATGAAGCAACATCAAGGATGAGAAGTCAGGCTGAACACTCGAGGAAATGGGATAGATCACACACTGCAGAGCAAATCATTGGAGATCCTAATGCAGGAGTAAGGACTAGGAGAGCAACTCAAAATGAGTGCCTCTATGGATGTTTTCTATCACAAATTGAGCCTAAGAAACTTGATGATGCACTGTTGGATCCGGATTGGATTATTGCCATGCAAGAGGAGCTGAATCAATTTGAAAGGAACAAAGTATGGGAACTTGTGCCTGCACCAAAGAATAGAACCATTGTTGGAACAAAATGGGTTCTGAAGAATAAGATGGATGAAGATGGTGTAATAATAAGAAACAAAGCAAGGTTGGTTGCAAAAGGATACTCTCAACAGGAAGGCATTGATTATGATGAGACATTTGCCCCTGTTGCTAGATTGGAAGCCATCAGAATATTCTTGGCATTTGCTGCTCATTCAAACTTTAAAGTTTATCAAATGGATGTCAAGAGTGCATTTCTAAATGAAGAGTTGGAAGAAGAGGTTTATGTGCAACAACCACCTGGCTTTGAGGATCCACATTTCCCAGAATTTGTCTACAGATTGCTTAAAGCATTGTATGGACTTAAGCAAGCTCCAAGAGCATGGTATGATACTTTATCACAATTTCTTCTTGAAAATCAATTCACTAGAGGCACATTGGACAAGACACTGTTTTACAAGAAGCATGGTGATGATATTATCCTAGTCCAAATCTATGTGGATGATATCATTTTTGGTTCTACAAATGAGAAGCTGTGTGAGAAATTCTCTAAACTCATGCAGAGCAGATATGAGATGAGTATGATGGGAGAGTTGACATTCTTTCTAGGGTTGCAAGTCAGTCAAAGGAAGGATGGTATCTTTATCAGTCAAACCAAGTACATCAAGGATTTATTGAAGAAGTTTGACTTGGAAGATTGTTCACCTGCCAAGACACCCATGGCCACTGCCACTAAACTGGATGAAGATGCTAAAGGCAAGAGAGTAGATATCTCAGTCTACAGAGGCATGGTTGGTTCTCTACTCTACCTCACTGCAAGTAGGCCAGACATCATGTTTGCTACATGCTTGTGTGCAAGGTTTCAATCAAATCCAAAGGAATCACATTTGATTGCAATAAAAAGGATCTTTAGATATCTGAAGGGCACTCCTAACTTGGGATTATGGTATCCTAAGGACACATGGTTCAATCTGGTTGGTTATTCTGATGCTGATTATGCTGGATGCAGAGTGGATAGGAAAAGCACCTCAGGAAGCTACCAGTTTCTTGGACAAAGGTTAGTTTCTTGGTATAGCAAGAAGCAACAATCTGTGTCAACTTCTACAGCTGAGGCTGAATACATAGCTGCTGGAAGTTGCTGTGCTCAAGTGCTTTGGATTAGAAATCAACTTAGAGATTATGGACTTGTGTTGAAAAGAATTCCAATCATGTGTGACAACACAAGTGCAATCTCTATAGTTGCCAATCCTGTCAATCATTCTAGAACAAAGCACATTGACATCATATATCATTTCATAAGAGAACATGCAACTAATGGAACCATTGAGTTGCATTATGTCTCTACAGATAAACAACTAGCTGATATATTCACTAAGCCATTAGATGAAGCCACCTTCACAAGGTTGATAAGTGAGATTGGAATGCTGAATTCTTCAGATTCTGGCTAAGTGAATACACCATCTAGATTATTGCAGCAGTAAACACTTACTTTATCTAAATTCTCAATATTTTTGGAGTAAGTGTTGGCTGAAATATGATTTATAAATATTTCAAATCTGTTGCATATGTTGAAAATTATATTTCTATTAACTTAAAATTTCTATGAAATTTTGAGAAAATCACTATCTAATTTGCTAGGATATTCTTCAGTGAATATGTCTGGTAAATTTTAAAAAGATAGTGAAAATCAAATTTCTATGAGTGATGGGTATAGTTCGATAAGTCAGACTTCTCGAATGATTCACTATTCGACATCTCTAACAAGTCTCATTAGAGTACTCTTGAGTTCTCGAATAGAGTCTTTCTGAGATATCGAATAGAGGTATTCTTGACTTCTCGAATATAGTAACTGAGTTCTCGAATGATTGAGTTCTCGAACACTATATTTGAGTTCTCGAATCATTTGAAAAGGCTGAATTCTCGCTGAATTTTAACCGATTTTTTGACTTTTGTCTAAAAGTTTAATTCACTCATAAAAACACATTTTATTTAATTTAGAATTATTTCTAAGTTAGATAACTGCCAGCTGTGAGTTTCTATCTGCTTGAGTTATCGATTAAGCCTTTCTTGACTTCTCGAATAGTTGTTTTCTACTTCTCGAATGCCTGACTTGTCGAAACAAACTTTCATCTAATCGACAATTCAAGTACTTCATACTTATACAATTTCACATCTATTCGATTCATTTCATTCGATTTCTCAAGCACCCACACTCTCTAAACCCCTGAAACCCTAGCTACGAAGAGCCAAATTTCTTCTTCAACCTTCAACTTCTTTCCTCCCTTCTACACAAATGGCAACAGTAAAGTTCAACACCAACTTCATCGCTCTCATTAGTGATGTTGAAGCACCCAATGCCAATTTCAAGTGCTTTGTGAAATGGATGGCTGAGTCATACATCAAGGATGCACTCTCTGCTAACCCAACTCTGTATCTAGATATCCTGGAATAGTTTTGGGGTACTGCTATTGTGGAAGTTGTAGCCCTGGAAAATGCAATCACTTCATATATCATCTACTGCAAGATTCAAGATAAGGAAATCACTATCACTACTGCAGACATGAACCAAGCATTGGGCCTACAACAAGAGTCATTTGACAGACTGGCCACTAATGCAGAGTTAGAGGAATTCTTTGAGTTCATCAATTACTCAGATGGGATCAATCTTGGAAAGCTAAACAGAAAGAATCTGAGAAAGGAGTGGAGCTACGTGTTTGCAACTCTTCTCCAAGTCTTCACTGCCAGGAAATCAAGCTTTGATCAAATCAGTGCACCTGCGCAGCAAATTGGATATGCATTGGCCTATGGAAAGAAGATAGATGTTGGCCAAATCATCCTCCAAGAACTATATGGGAGACTTGGTAAGAACACAACCAAGAGAGGTACTGATATTTTCTTCCCTCGCTTTATTCAATCTGTACTTAATTTTAAGAATGCTTCATTGATTGAATTGCCTGAGATTGATAAAAATAAAATAGGCTATCCTAAGTCCATGACCAAACTCATTTTTGGTAATTTGGAGACTAGGAATGATGTGGATGTAAGACTGAACATAACTCCCCATATGGAGAGTTTGTTTAGAACTTATCCCCACAACATGCCAACATTTGATGCAAAATCTAAGTTAGCACAGCCCAAGCAAGTAGAACAAAATGCTAACCCAGGGCCTGCTAACCAACCCTCTCAACCAAACACTCTACCACATACTGAGCCAACTGCATCATCCTCTCAAAAGGGTGATGTTAGTAAAAAGAAGAGAAAGGAAGTAATGTCTGCACCATTAAATATCTTATCTGAAGCAGCATTAGCTGTTGAATTAGGTCTAGAAAGTGAGGAACCTGAGTCACCCTTACACAGGACAAAGAAGAAGAAAACTAAGACCACCTCTTCAGTCACACAAATGGCTGAAGTTGTAAAATCAGGGGCACACAGCTCACTAGGTGTATCCTCTCAACAGGGTGCACCTATAGAATCAAGCATTCTCCCCAATGCACCTTCTTGTGCAGAGTCAGCACATGGGAGTGATAAGGCTGGCACTACACTGAGTGGAGAGCACATCACAATTGAAACTCCCTCTATTTCTCAGGGGGAGTTGCCAAAATCTACTCTTAAACAAACTTCTCTTCCAGAATCTAACACTGAAATTTCTTTGGAACCTGCAACTCAGGCAACTGAGATGCAAGGCATTGATCATCAAGAATTCTTTTCTTTTGATGAGCCAATAATTTCAAGTGACTTAGTGCATGACACTTTGCTCACCACTCAGAACCCACATTTAGATGGTGAGGGAATGCATACTGAGGCATCTCCTGATGACACCATCACAAACACAGAGGTTCCACTAGTTCTTACTAGAGACTCTGTGCCTGTGTCAACTGCTGGTGTAATTCATCCCACTTCTGTGGTGACACCAGTAGTAGAGTCAATCCATCCGGTTACAGAAGTTGCATCTGTAACTGAGGAGTCTAGCTTGCCTAGCTCTAGCTCTGACTTCATGTCACAATGGCTGAAGCCTGTGCAACATGACAGTGCTTCAGGATCAGGGTTTATTCCACAACAATTGACGGTTGAAGCACTTCAAAGCTTAATTGTGGATCAGATTCCTGAGTTCACAAAGATTGCTCAGAACCTTCTCACTGCAGACATGCCTAATCCAGACTATGAGGCCATTCTGTTATGCCATAGGGATGATGTGGAGTTGCAGAAGACAAAGATCATTGATGATGCTGAGAGAGATGGCAACATAGATGCCTGGCTGCAAGGAAAATATGATATTACTCTTGATGAAGCTCTTCAGTATCTCAGGGAGGAATACCTCACTTCACTGGGTTCCAATGCCAAATCTCTGACCCCTGGTGAAGTGTATGAGGCTATGAATGATACACACAAGGGATTCCTCAAGGCTGCACATTATCTTGGAAAAGGTGTTAAAACTGAGGTCAATAGAGTGTGTGATAAGACCACCACCACAGTAGAAGCAATCAAGAGGACCTTTGATGCCAAATTCCCTCAGCTAGACAGTGTGTTCAAGGACCTCAAACACTACAACACCACCTGCACCAAAATGGACAATGGGCTAGCTCTGCTAAAGGATACTGTCACAGGTCTGGGGCATCAATTTCAAATTCTATCTGATCAGACCACAGATGCCAATGCCATGCTGAGGACCATGTTCAAAAATCTATATGGAGACAGACTGATCACTGAGGTCCCAGTACATGACATGACTAGATTTGAAGTGCAGAGACTCAAAGAACAATCCCTGTCTCGCTTCAAATCTACTGAGTTATTCAGCAAAGTAGATGCACTTGAGAAGGAGGTGGCTACTCTCACCAAGTCCAATGCTCATCTTACAGACAAGGTTGCACTTCTAAATGACCAGTTGGACACTCAAGCATCCACCACAGCTGATGTCCTTCTGCATTAACAATCCATGTTAGCTGCTATGATGAAGCATATGGGTCTCCCTCTACCTGATGAATCTTCAATCCCAAAGGACATTTCTACAGCCTCTGTGCCTGACAACAAGCCTAAGGGGGTGAAGAAGGCAAGGAACTCAAATACAAAGGGGGAGAAAGGCATAAAAATCAATGAGGGTGGTCAACAAAGAGTTTAAAAATCTCTACCTAATGTGCCAGGCAAAGGAAAATCCAAAGTGGATGAGCCTCCATCTATCTTGCAGTTGTCACTCTACCAACTGTGCACATCACTACTCCTGGAGGACAAAAGCAATCCATAACTACCACAGTGGTTGCAGGGAGTATGCCATCTGACAAACCTCCAACCTCTATATCTGAGAGTGCCAAGCCTGTAGAAGTTAAAGTTGTTACTGAGGCCAAGCTGTAAGAAGTTGCCAACTCAGATGTTTATCATGATAAAGCCTTCTTGGAGTTTCTGAAAGCCATAAGGGAACAGGTTGGTGACACTCAGTTCTATCTGAGGGAGGTGAAGAAGCAGATTGACTACATCACTGTCATCCCCAAGAAAGTCAATAATCTATGGGTCAAGGAGATAGTGATGATATCCAAATTAAAGATATGGCATCTAACATACCAGACTCTACAAGACCTAAAACACTCAGAGATAGATGCCATACTTGAGCTCATTGAGAAGAGGAATGAGAACAGCAAGAGTCTGTTTGATGATTTGAGGAATGGCCAACCTTCAAGGTTACCAGAAGTGATCAAGAAGCCATGGACAATCATTTATCAGTCTGGCACCAGAATTGAAGACATTAAGCAATTGGTCATTCCCCATGATCTTACCCCTAGAAATCACAGACTGATCATTGCTATCATTGATCAATTACAGAAGAAGGTTGGAGCCAGAAATGCTGAAGAAACTGAGGCACTGCACATCCTCAGAACTTATATAGCAACTGGTGAAATCCCAGAGATGGCTCAACCTAGGAGAAATAAGGATGATGATTCTGAAGATAAAAGTGATGGGAGGAGAAGACATCACAGGAGAGATAAGGGTGATGAAGACAAGAAGAAGAAGAAAGGTGACAAGGATAAGAAGAATGATGATGACCAAGGAAGAGTCTATGAGAGGGAGATTGGAAAACAGCAAGCCTTAGGCATTGCTAGCAGTAACCTCACCACAACACAAGACTCTAAGTCTAGGGTTAATACTGTTAGTGGTGACCTAGCAAAATCTACATCTATGGCTTCTGCAACTGTTTTGCCACCTCAAGAAGAGAAGAAGATTCAAGTCAAGAAACCATGTGTATGTTTCAGAAAGCAAACTGCTAATGGAATACTACTATGGTCTACCAACAAAGGTCAAAGATCTCTGCCAAGCAACCATGTCAAGAGGATGAAATTTAAACATGTTGCAAGAAGAGTGAAGCTATCCAAATCAAGAGCCCTAACAATCATTCCAGGATTGAAACTCCAGCCACTTGATGAAGACTTTGATGAAGAGCAATTGCAATTTCTAAGAGCTCAAAAGATATGCTTTGCTGCAATTGTGGATGACCACCTTGAGATCAAGTACACTGATGGGAGAGAAATGAAATTCAAACAAGGGGGTTGTCAGAATTGGGGTAAATTGTATGAGATAGAAAGAATCATTGCATTGCTGGACTCTAAAGACAAGGTGGAGAAAGTATGGAAGCTGGAATTGATTGACTTTGTGAAAATGAAGAGAGATTATGCTGAAAAGATAAGAAAAGGCTGCTATAAGAAGTGGTTAGAAAGGGAGAAAGAAATTGACAGACTGGAGATTGAAGCAGAAAAGCTAAGGGCAAAGGGATTGTGTAGAGTTCAGCTTGATCCCTATGTGGTGAAGTATATGAGAAGAAATGGAGACAATGTCAATATAAGAATGAACCTACTTAGTCACTATCCTGCCTACATTCTGAAGCCAGTGCTTGAAGATTTCAAAAACTCTATCATGATTGAAGAATTGGATGCTATGGCAGAAATCATAAGAGCAATAGATGAGAATGCAAGAAAGGAAAAAGAAATGAAACAGAAAGCATATGATGATCTACAAGCCAAAGCAATGGAGATGCAATCAAATGAAAATGGCTAGTACCTCATCATATTGTAAGAGCATTTATCTTGTAATTCCATTTATGTGTTCAATATTCATACCTGTACTTTTAAAGTCTTATCTTTATGTATGTTAGGCTTGTTATCAGACATGAAATTGTGACTAAGGGTCTCACTCACAATTTGGGGGAGATTGTTAGTTACAGAGGCATGCCTGTACACATCTAATAACAAGCCTAATTGTTTGTAATGCTTTGCATTACTTACATGACCTATTAACTGAGGGAACCTCTAGTTGTAGAGTTTCTGTTTGTGTTGTACTTATAGTAGGCATCAAATCCTAGTTGTGTAATTGTAATTATAAAGTCTAGAATAATGCTTGAAAGAAGTTCAAAGGTTCATGCCTCAAGCAAGGAGTTAAAGAATGTCAAATAATCACAGTTGGGGATTTGAAGAAATGAAGAATTTGCCTAAGTACCAATTCGAGAAGTATATTTGTCTATTCGAGAAGTCCAGCATTCGAGAAGTCAGGGATTCGATATCTCAAGACACTATTCGATATCTCTAAATACACTGTTCGATATCTCATTCGATATCTCAGGGATTCGATATGTCTACTACTCTATTCGAGAACTCAAGAAGTCAACAAGTCAAGATGGTATTCGAGTTCTCAAAGAGTCAACAAGTCAAAGTTCCATTCGATATCTCAAGGACTCAGAAAGCTATTCGATATCTCGAGGATTCGATAAGTCAAATGTTCTATTCGACAACTCAAGGAATCCTGATGGAAAAGAGCTATTCGAGAAGTGATTCGATATGTCAATATAATAGTATTCGAGAACTCAGAGTTATCGATCAAGTCAATTCTAGTTCTCGAATCACTTACTTAGTCACTTCTCGAATACATTCTTGGAGACAAAATACTGAAGAAATTGTACAAGTCAGAAACCTGCAACAAGCCAATGCACTTTATGGACCACAATCTGTAACGTGCTCTGGAAAGCCTACAAGGAAGCTTGGAGAGATATAGAAGAGACAAGGAGCTAAAGAAGTGGATCTAAACAGGCTTTGCAAAGTCAAATCTTTAACCGTTTGGACACTTACTCAAAAAGGATAGACAGACTAGAAAGTAATTTGTTTAGCTACCTTATTTGCAGTAAGTAGGCTGTATCCATGTTCTATAAGGACACAGCCTCACTTCATAACTTAAAAACTTTTGTGAGTCAAGTTTTTCATACACTGTAAGCTATATCTCTCTGAGAAAAACGAAGCTGAGAATACTACCATTTGTATTCACAGATTGTAGCAACCTTTATCTAATAATACATTAGATTAAAGTGATATTGTGTCTTGTGTTGTTTCTTTATCCGCACCTTCACTTCTACACACACAGGCACTTATCTGCTACATAGACTCAATCCAAGAAAAGTTCAAGAATCCATTCACCCCCCCTCTGTATTCTTTTACCGTATTCAATACTCAACACAATGCTTGCTCGGGAAGCTGCCCGAGGCTTAATACTTTTCTCAACACAATCTGTCTACAAGCTAATTCTGATCAATCAATCGTAGTCTGCACATTCTGTCAATTCATACTCATACTTCGTGAATACTGTCAAAACTACAGGAACCTGTTAGTCAAGGTAACCTGCAAATACTGTCAATGCTACAGGAACCTGTTAGTCAAGGTAACCTGTTCCACAATACAAGTACTAAAACAAGCACTTAAAATTTTTCAAATTTGCATATGAAATAGCTTAATCAATCATGCACAATACTGTCTAAGTAGGAATACTACCCCCCAGTTCTTTTGGGTAATTACTGTTACGTAAAAGAACAATAAGGAAGCTATAATCATCATCGTCATTCTAAGAATAAGGAAGACTAACCTCATCATAAGCAGAATAGATATTCTTCTAATATCATCAATGATTGCATAAAAGAAATGGTATGCTGTCTAATCAGAGTACTAATCTGGCGAAGACTTACGTGAATTCAACTGGATGTTATGTGATCCTTTATGGGTAGAAAGCTCTCGTGGTATGTGCACCAGAATCTCTTCATATGAACCTGTTAGCTACAGGTGAACTTGGAAGCTGTTGTTATGAACTTCCAAAAAATATAAATGAACCTGAAACTACAGGTAAACAACATAAGATCTGTTAACTACAGATATATACTAAAGCAAATCAAATTGAACTCTAGGTGAGTCCTGAGAAGGGCACTTAGAGAATTCAATTGGGCACTAAGTGAATCCTTGATTGGGCATAAGGCGAATCTAGCTGGGCTCTAAGTGAATTCTGAAGAGGGCACAAAGAGAATCCATAGGGTGTAAGGTAAATCATCTCAAATGCTAGGGGCACCAAGTGAATCCGGGCACAAGGTGAATCCCTAAGAATTCTTGTTGTATGTACACTTTCTTCTACTCGAGTATCGTCTGGCTAAGAACTTCTAGCAGGAAGCTGCTAATCAAAAGCTGTTTATAACTGGCTTTTAATCAATATCAATGGTCCTGGAAGCTATCACATACAAGCTTTAGGTATATATGAATGAACCTGCAACATGTTAGTTGCAAGAAAATAACAATGATTACTATATGCAGGTAAATACAAGCATGGAGGCTACAGGTATATATCGAGGAACATGCGATCTGCAGGTAAACCTGTTACCAGAAGCTATTACCAGAAGCTACAGGTATATATCGAGGAACATGCGATCTGTAGGTAAACATTAAGGAACCTGCGAGGTGCAAGTGAATAACAAGGAACCCATTAAATGTAGGTAAAATATCAAGGAACCTGCGAGATGCAGGTAAATGTGCATTCTAACATCTAGAAATATAATCAGGACATAATCATAGCTTTACCGCATATAAGACCTCAACAACACAGATGTTTATGCATGCTTTATGTGTAGTAAGAGTTCGTTATGCGTACCTGGGAGGTTTTTTTTAAATATGTGAGCGTAAATGGAGAGGTATCACCTGGATCTTTCTCTAGATTTGATCTGCTGTGAAGTGGAAGCCTCCGTTAAGATTTGAAAACTCATTAACGTGTTCATGATGCAAGCATGCTACTCTTCAAGGTACTAGACCAAATCAATCCGCAAGGTTTCCGAACCAAATCTAAACTATGAGGTTCCTGGACCTGATCGTGAGGTTCCTAGACATGAATTCTTAAAATTTTGAAATCCTTGATTTTTGAAATAATAATTATACTACCCCCCAGTTCTTCAGGGAAGCTTGTCTTCGGTGGAGAACTAGATTCTGGAAGCTCCATAATTCTTCATTAACCTTGAGGCAAAGTGCTCAATTTCTCTCGTCATAATAAATATCAATTTCTCTGGTCTTGCTAATACTACTTCTAGTCATCATGTCAACTGCTCTTTAACAAGTTGCTAAATATTCGTCTGTGAAGTTGAGTAATGCATGCTTTCTTCAGCTTGAGCTTCACTTCTTTTCCTTTTCAAGAGGTTCCCTTATATCTATTGGGGGACCTGAACTGTTCGACTTTATCAAAGTTACTTTTGTCAAAATCAGATTCTTGTATTTACACTTCATCAAAATCCTCAACTGTATCTGAAGCTTTCATAAATCAACATCATCTATGTCTGTCAGATCACTGATGAGGTTCCTCTTCTAAGGTTGCTAGTGACCTAATCTCTTCTTCAAATCATACTGATTCTTCTTTAATGCTTTTGTCGATACTGTAACATCTTCAATTCGTGTCATTCGTGCTTATAGCTTCAACTTTTCCTCTAATTTCTTCTTCATCATATGACCTCATGTGTGAGATATAATCTTCTCGAGATCTCATCTATCTGGCCTTCTTACTCAAGTACATACTCATCAGCAAAATTATTGCGCACGGGGGGAGACCTCTGGTTCCGGGAACCTCCCGCCAGTAGGTCTTTTTCCATTCTTATTTTCATTCTGAATCATCTTGCATTGACATCTTTCTCTCAATCTTCTTCAACCTCTTATGACACGTGCTGAGAGCGAATCTCTATATCAAACACAAATATCCCAATCCAACATCTCTAAGCTTACGCGAGCTAACTCATTGTAAGAAACAAGAGATATTGAGAGAGACTATTTGCAAAGTATTTCCAGCAGCTCACTGAATTGAATGAAGCTTCTCACTTTAGTTTTGTAATGCTTAGCGAGCAATCCTGCACAATATCTCAATTTTGCAAGCATATATACAATGCAACAATATATATTCATGACATGATTAATGCACATTGATGAATATGATAACTAGAACACATAATATGCACATGCATTTATTATGTATGTCTCATGCAAATATCTGATTTAAGTCATATATGTAGAATATTGAATCTAATTTCTTTTTAATGACTTTCTCATCATTTTTTTTTGAATGTTGGCATGCTAGTCAAGTAAATTCTCTTACTATGTTATTTCGGGGATCTACTGCTAGACTCAATTCGTCACTTCTATTTCTAGCTTCTATCTCTCTAGGATGCATGCTAGTCATTAATATCACAACATCTTTTGTTCATTCTATAACCTGTCTAGCATGGATTCTAAAATACATTTGTTGTTCCTAAAATATTGTTATGCATGCACGACGTATATATGATATTTGCAAAATAAAGAATAGGATAAGATAGGAGGCTTAGGATAAGATAAGAGGCTTAGCTCTGTGTTTCTGCAAAAAAGCGACTTCCGGATGAATCTACTTTGTTCATTTCTAAAAGAATTCAACTGATATCGCTACTTGCCTTGTTATTCCTGCACACATTTTAAATAACCAGACGCAAGTAAAGTATTCCAGGCATAATATTTTTCACGACATTGTTAATTCATGCACGCATGCCATTAATATATCTTTTTGCAGAATTAAATAATAAAATTGAACTGAATACTTAGCTTGGTTCATTGCAGAGAGTTTGCTTTGCAAGTGACTCCCAGCTGCCAATCCTCTTTCCTGTATCATTACATCGTCATCAACTCTGATCCTCCTAGAAATCATCTTCTTTGCTCCCTCTGTTAGCTGCGTCTATGCCTCCCTTTAGGTTTAATTGCTGCCACGAGACCACTGCTTCATTTCACTTGATGGTCAGAGGCAAATTGAAAGCCTTCCATGTATGTAGCTGTCACCGAGACATCACTGTGTGGCTCCATCTTTGTTCACGGAACGGGTGCTTCACCACCATCACTGTCAACTTCTTGCTACATGCTTGTTCTGGACATCTTCATTAGCTTCTTAATTTTAAGGCCTGCTGCTATACATGGTTCCATAGAATCTTCTATGACTCCCATTTCCACACGTACACCAGGGCATGTTTGTTTCTGTAGTTGTCAGCCTTTTGATTTCTATACTTGTAACCATCTACCTGTAGCACATCGCTTCAAGCTCTTTAACTCGTCCTTGCCACGGTGTATACAACATTCACCACCTCAGACCGGGGTCATCCACCAATTTGCAGCCTTTGTTTTTAATTTCTGTAGCATCGTACGTGTAACCTCATTCCTTCCCTCAAAACTTGACATCATTGTGCTCTCTGCATATGTTGTCCACAATTCTTCTTCGCTATCAAACTTTAAATTTGTCATCAGCTGTTATCATAATTCACCCTTGCTTTTACTTATCAACGCTTTATCATTTTAATGCAAATACTTTACCCAGAACTGCAACCTGGATAGCTTGACCACCTCTGACTAAAAATGGGATAACTTCCTGTTAAAAAAGTATTTTTACGAGCCGTAAATTTTGCTAAAAACTAGACTCAGGTACCTTTCCAACGGTATATTGTACTGCACTTGGAACCTTCCAGATCAAAGCAGTTTATTCTGTGAATTTGGCTCAAAAATGGGAGACGCAGAATTCTGGATAGCTGGACCACTCTTGACTAAATATGGCATAACTTCCTGTTGGAAAGGTATTTTTACGATTCGTAAATTTTGCTGGAAACTAGACTCCAGTACCTTTCCAACGGTATATCATACTGCATCTACAACGTTCTAGATGAAAACAGTTTATTCTGTCAAGTTGGCTTAAAAACTGCAGCCCCGTAATTCTGAACTTCTGCGTTAGGTCCCTTATCTCACGCAAACAACCTAGTTTTCTACGCTTCTTCATGCTTCAATCTCCACGTACATTCATGTATAGCTCCTGTAGGGTTTGTGCATCACATGGACCTTTTTTTTTTTCCTACCAGACTGGGAACTTGCTGCCAGCCTCACTTACAGTGCTTCCTCGTTTTCTTAATTGTTTTACCACATAAGGTAACCTGCCTAGACCTTTATTGATTCGCTGGATGTCCATTCTTTAGTCACCACCACCGCAGAAAAAGAAAAAATAAATATCCTACATGGTAAGAAGCAAGTGCTAAGGTCGTAGCTGCTTCTTCCAGTACTTCTTTGTTTTTGTATCACTACAAGTATAGTCTTCCCTTCATCCAAGCTACATAAGTGAACCATATCTCATATATTGACGTAACCTCGGGCTTCAGTTTAACTCCCTATCAACCTTCCTTTCTGGCTATATTTTTTGATAACCACAACTATTCTTCTACTGGTTATATTCTTCCACTGGTCTCATCACAATTACTATCGCTGTTTACCACTAGTAAATCATCGCTACTGATGTATCGTTGTTGTCGTTAGGCGCATGGTGCTTGCTGTCTTTGTTTTTAATACCAGCAATATCAGATTATAGCTTTGTCGTCTCATCGCCAATACCCTGTTGCTATCACAGTCCGTGGTATTCAATGTCCTTATCTTTAATCCCTTGTTACCGGTACAATTTCTCCATTAAGGCCTGCACTCTTCTATCAAAGTGTTACTTGGTTTGATGATTCTTTTGTTTTCTCTACATAAACGTAAATCTCCTGGACAGCCTCTGTTAATCACTGGTAATCATCATCATTGTGTGTTGCCGTTGCTGATATTTTGATCAAACCACCACGCTCTCTAACCGACCTATCCTCATGCTTATCATCATTCATCCTTGGCTTTCATTGACTGAACTACCCTCTTGTTCTCACTGCGTGCTAACATTGTCTTCTTCTTTAGCACTTCGTTCTCTATGATTCACTCAGTATCTAGAAATCAGGTGAATTACTTACACGAACAAATTCCGTAAATTCTGGTAGAACCTTCTTTGCATCTCTTGTTGCGTTGTCACAGCCTGTAATCCTTGTACGTACATGCATGTATGGGTCTGTAGGGCTTTAATTATGCACCTAGCTCCTCTGTATCACAACCACCGACTTGTTGCGGTTCACTGTTGATGCCAGGATATAATTAACTACCAAAACATATACACGCTATTTGCTCAGGCATCTCTCTAAACACTGGTTGTTGTTTGCTGATTATCACCATCACAGAACCCGCAACCATAAACGTCAAATCTTCAAACGAACAAGAATGCGAGCACTGTCCTGTTGGTCTTTATTCGGTAACTACAGCCTTGGCTAGATGTTTTATGCATCCCTCGTACAAACATGTTCTCCAGAATTCATATCCGCAATAATTTACTTGCACGATTTCACCAATAAAACAGCTATGTCCTTTACTCCTCTGTGTGTACCTTGGTGTTCCTGCTTTTGTGTTGTGACAACTGTGCTCACGTTGACACTTATACTTATGTTCGCCTTTGACAGATTGACACCGTGTTATGTGGCCGTCATTCAAACTTCAAACCTTCATCAGAATATGTCAGTGTGATATCCATAACCTCAATTCTAATCAGGCCTAGCTCCATGTTCGCAGCTACATAAAAATTATAGAATATGGGATTTCGAGCCTCCACCAAAGCACCACAAAGACTTTGCCTTTCTCCTTAAAATTAGTTACAAGGTTATGGTTAATCATATCCTTAATCTCCCGGTTGTAAACTAATATATGCATGTAGGTGTTTTCTATATGTTTCTTCAACCACCATGGATTCGCCACCGTTATTGTCTATGTCACCACCCCTGGTACATCATAAAAAATCTTCTACCCTGGTCTGATGCAGGAAGCTGTAGCAGGTATCGCCATATCCAATATGTCAATGTAATCTTGTTTTGATTGCCACCAATATTTATATTTGGCTTGGGTTGGGTTATCAGGAGAAATACCTCATGCAATCTACATCTAATCTTCCGCTACTTCTCAAATACGGGTCTCTAATTACTATTTGGTCGTATATAACTTTAGTAGTGTCCAACGTTAATCTAAATTATTGAACCAGCCATGGTCATGTCCCCACAGCCAGCACCAGTTTCTTTTTTTTGTTTGACACCTGATGTAAACGTCGACTAAAGATTCATGGTTTGCCATTGAGACACCGCTGCTATCGTCTATAATATCTCCTCTGGTACATTGTAAGTTATCCATACATCTTGCCCAGATACAACTACAACGACCAGTACTATCATATATATTTGTCCATGTCGTTTCGTCTTTGATGCCCATTAGTGTTTGTTTGTATGTCGGTTACAGGGAGAAGCTTTGCCATCTATTCTTTATCTGATCTCTACGCTACCTCCCAAACATATGATTCTAATATTCCTGTTTGTATTGACGCATGTAGTTTTATCGTAAACAACAACTGCCATCTCTTTCAAATAACCAGACCCAAGAATAAATAAACACCCATCTTTTTGTTTGATTTCTCATTTGTCCTCCACAAACGAGCAAGGAATTGCCCTCCTTCTAGCGCCAATGTTGATGGAGGATTTTCGTAATCAACGTGATTTTCGGAGGCCCACTGGAATTTACAAGTGTAACACATGTAATTGGCTGTTTTTGGTGATTTGGGTGTGATTTGATGGTGGGGGTGAGCTGAGCTTGAGAGGTTACGAGAATCATCGCAGGTTCCATTAGCGAGATCTGTGGCCGTTCTCTCAAGGTGCCTACGTACCCTTGTTTATATAGGGATCAAGCTCACGTAGTTCTAATGCGAAGCTGATTCTTCTTGACCAGCTGTATTCGGTTGCCTAATTCGTGTAGGACTTAGGTTCCTTTAGAGCCTTTCACGAACTAGTTGGCTAAGTAGAGTAGAACTCGAGTTCGTACCCTACTATAATTCTCATGTCTATTAGAGGCATTCTAGGATCAACTACGCCCTAGAATTACACTCCAATAATAATTCGGTCTCTTTCTGATTGGTTACGCTCAGGAACCTGGTGCTCAGGAACCTATGTCTCAGGAACCTGGTGCTCAGGAACCTATGTCTCAGGAACCTGGTGCTCAGGAACCTATATTTCGGAACCTGGTTCTCAGGAACCTCTCTACAGGAAACTGTACCTGCACAAATAACAAATATATTAGTTCTGGGAGCCTCTTTGTGGTTCCCATATGCTCTTGCTGTCTTCACTACTGCTGCTAGGCTGTCTTGAACTCTTCTCCAGGGAGGAACCTGGTCCATTCGTAATCTACTCAGCTTCCGGTTCATCAGGAACCTCATGATACTTATAGCTTCTTGACTGTCTTCTCAGCGAGTGCTCATTTCATCATGTCTGGTCCTCATATCTTGTACTGGATCTATCTTCTGGCCCATATGGATTGGACCCTATAGCTTAATGGGCCTAAATCTAGCCCATGGAGATTTTGGGCACAACAGTTTATATTGTTTTTCATATCATTCAATAAACAACAGAGACAAGTAGATAATAAGAAATTGTATTTTCATTAATCGAAAGCAGTACATACATGGAAATGAAATACAACATCTTTTTGTCTAACTTCTATTGATAATCCTATACTTGTCTAATGATATGGATTCTGAGATACAGGACAAGGAGCATCTCAAGAAATCCATCAGGGGATTTGAACAGCCTCATCTGTTCTAGGATTCCTTGCCTGGGCGACTTGAATGAGAGCAGCTAACTTAAATGTATAGCATCCCCATCAAGATCAACCTCAGAATCTGGGCTAAATTCTTCGTCCTCAAGTTTTGAGGAGGTTAGAGGGTGATTGTATCCAACAGATGGATGCTCTAGGAGGAACTTCTAGACATTATCTTGATCTACTCTAGCCATGATTATTTCGATGAGAAAAGTCATATCTTTAAAGATTGATTTTTGGTCGACAAGAACAAGATGTTTATCGTCTGAAAGGAACCTACAGGTTGGGTTTATATGACTATTTGGGTTGTGAATCATGATTTACAGAGAAGAGATTGATAGGTTTTTGGAGAATGGCATAAGGTGTCTGTTTCTTTTATAGAAAGACGAGAGAAGCTGAACAGTCACTTGAGATTATCAATGCAGTCAGTCATTATTGCACATGACTGTATTTCTTGTATTTTCAAGAAATGTTAAACGTCTCTAACCAATTGATTTTGTTCAGAAAATTGTTTAATTCTTTTTCACGAAAAAGAAAATGCCACGTGGAAACTCCATTTAATCTCTGAAATCAGGATGATAGTGATCAGGAAAGCGAAAGTGATTTCATCAGGATTGATGACTATATTTATTATTTTTAATCACATTCAGAGTTATGATTATCTTGGTGAAAAAGATCACATTAGAAAATGAAGCTGATCAGTATTGATTTTATTATTGATTTTACCCTGATTTATTTAATTGAAATCAATTTTGGATTTTATTTTACAAAAATCGTGGGTAAACTGCATTTTTCAAGGACTTACACCTGTCAACCTACGTGTCAACGTGGGTTAGTGGGTCTGAAGGATTTTTGAATATATCTTTATTTTGAGACTCTGATTGTTTGTTGCTAACTTTTAATTCGTATTTCCAGAAGCAAAAACATTCTTTCAAGTGCTCAAAATCACTAATCAATTTCAAAATTTCTCAAGTTCTTTTCAAATAAAAAAATGGCAGCTCAAGAAGTCTACCTAAATCAGTAGCTTTCAAGTTTGGTGATTTTGATTTTATGATGAATAATCATGTTGCAGCAATCACCAGCAAGAAAGGAGTATTAGCTGATTTTCATCCAGTAATGGATTTTATGGCTATTGGACCTTTGCATTATGCATTGACAGCATCTCCAGAAATAAATAAAGTTGTTGTTTCACAAGTTTGGGAGAACGCTGAGGTAATTGATTCTACTCAGAGTCAATCAGGTAAGATTGTTCTACACTTAGGACAAGATACTTATGACATTACTGAATCTATTGTTAATTCAGTACTTCGCTTACCTGTTACTGATAATTATGCAAGTGAACCATCTGATGATGATGTAAGAACTATGTTATCTGAGTTAGGTTATTCTGGACCTCTAGACAACATGAGCCAGTTAAATAGGTCTTTTCTTAGGAAAGAATGGTCTTTTTTCTTTGATCAAAGTGCTAAATGTTTTACTGGTAAATGTAGTTCTTTTCAGCAAATTACTTCTGTTACATCACATATTGCTTATAGTTTGCTTTATGACAGAGTAATAAACATTGGTCACATTATCTTAAGTCAGATGTGTATTAAACTTGGGTCAAGAGATCAAAACAGGAAAATGGTTTATTATCATAGATTTATGCAAATGCTTATTAACCATTTTATTCCTGATGTTGAAGCTAGATTTGGAAGAGAACATTGTGTTTCTTCTTATGTACAGCAAAAGAGAATTTTCTCTGATATTGCAAAGAAGAACAATGAAAAGAATCTAGATGAAATACCTGCAATTCATTATCCACATCATGTTCATGTAATTCTTAAAACTCATCTTCCTACTCTCTACAACTCTTCTTTCTTTTGTGGTGAAATGACTCGGGAATCTCGTTTGGAGGAGAACCCCCCCTGTGTCTACCCAAGTAACCCAAAACATTATAGTCTCTGAAACAATTCAAGAATCAAGTTTTGATCCACAGCCTATTGTTTCAAAGAAACCAACCTCTGGTGTTTCTCAAAAGACATCAGTTGTAAGGAAGAGAAGATTTGCTGTGTCAAGTAGTAGTAGTTCTAGTGAAGATGATGATAATATATCTCTTGCTGAGATAGAAGAATTGAAGGCTGCAATTCAACTTTCTAAGCTAGGACAAAGAGATGAAGCACCTAGTCACAGCCAGGCTGCAATTTCTCAAAAGACTGTAGTACTTAAAAAGGGAAAACAGTTACTGGATACTGTCTCTCAAAATTAAGACTGTGTCTATTGAAAAAGGATCTCATCCCAAGATCATTTTTGTGTCTACACCTCTTGAGTCTTCTCAGGATAAATCTTTTGCTCACTATACTAGGAGAACAAGGAGAAAGATTCAATTGGCACCTACACACACAGAGTCTAGTCCTACTAATATCATGCAGGTCTCTACAACTGAAGCTACAATTCAGTCAGTAAATGACTATAGAGATCTTGATATTGATTCTTAATGGGAAACTACATTATCATATAGACTGGCTTTGGGACTTATTTCTATTAAAGTAAAGCTATCCAGGCCTGTTCTAGATTTTCTAATTGAAAGAGTACCAAAACTTTCATTTCAAGAAGAATATGGACTTCTACATCAAAGACTTGACTTAATCAAGATGTATTTCTATGTATCTGTCAGAAGACAACTAGTGAAGAAATTTTGACTTTCAAAGCATGTTGCACTTCAATCACTTCAAACATATTTATTTGACAAGGATGTTTTTGTTGAAGATGCTTCAGCTCAAGGTGAACAACAGGAGGAAGTAGATAGAGGAATGCAGTCAACAGAAGATACTATTGCACTAGTGGTGGATAGTAGGATAGATCAGATCACAGTCACTGCAATACAAGAACCATCTAGTCAGAGGTTGGATGACTCAGGAGCTGTGATAGCTGATGATGAAAGGTCTTCTGTGATGACTGAAATTGCAAGTGAGAAACCCTATGATATGGGAGGAATAACTTTGACTAATTTTCCTGAAGATCAAACAAATATTACTCAGTCAGAGTCTATCCACCTTGAGGGTGAGTCTTAGCAAACAACACTTAAAGATGGTGACATACTAACTATGGTGTCTAATGAAGTATTACTGAAGACATCAGAGTCTAGTAGAGAACCTGAAAGTGGTATACTGGAGCTTGTAGTCTCTGGAAGGAAAGAAGATGTTTGTGAAGGTTCAGAGACTATAGCAGCTCACTCCTTGGAGAAAACCTCAAGCCCCTTGCCAAATGAGGAACCCTCTCTCCATGTGAGTTCAGGTATAAAAACTTCTTCTAAACTTTATTTTTCTGTAGGTCAGGAGAGTACTTATCCAAATTTGAGTGATACACTTGAAAAGATGGATATTGATCCATAATTTGAGAGGCTGGCTCCTGACCAGGCAAAAGGAGAGGTAGAAAGAGTGTTGACTTTAGATAGTCAAAGTGAGAATGAGGGTATGGATGATCAACTCCATAGTGAGGGAGAGAAAATTAGGAAACCGCCATCGTTTGATTTCTGGGATCAGGTTTTTCCTGAATCTTGGCCTGATAATCTTGGTATGGATGCTGGTACTTATTCTTTTATCAAGATGTATGAGAAGAATGACTTAGCAAAGCACAATGCAAAGCCAGAAGTTAAAGCTCAGAAGCAAAAAGAAAGGCTTGCAGGAATTATCAACAGAAGAGGAGAAAGGCTAAGACAAATTTCTACACCACCAGTACCAGAAGAAATTCCTAATGATCCAAGTATTCCTTTGTATGTACTTCCAATATCATCCAGAATTGAGACATCAACATTATCTGATCAATCTAAGGAGGCGTCAGGATTAGTAGATGTTAGTACACAGAATACTGGTGAGGGACAAGATGATCATATATTGCAACTTCAGATCAGAAAGATGAAGATGTTTGTAACTCTAATCGAGTATTATTACTTGAATATCATTCTACACAGGCAACTTCTTCTACAAGACTTGAATATGAAGATATTCCAAAAACTTCCAATATTGAAGTCGATTCTGAAATTCTACATGACATTCAGAAATCTCAAGTTGAAATTCAATCAAGACTTCAAACACTTGAAGATAACCAAGTCACTATTATGGAAAATCAATCAGTTCTGATGAATCTCATTTGTTCTGTTACTGAATCTCTTGGAATTAATGTTGCTGATGTCAAAAAAGGGGAGATAAAAACAATTCAAAGGCAACAGACTGGGGGAGATAAACAGACTGGGAGGAATAAAAGAGGAACTAAGGATGATAGAGGTGAATCTTATCAGGGAAGTGGTAAAGGAAAATAAGAATCAAATAGTTGAATTCTTTCTTCTAAGTACTAGATACTTTTTCTACATTTGAAGAAGCTGGAGGTACTTAACTTCATGATTTTTGAATTCATAAATTCTATTTTGATTGTATTGTTATATGTTTTGACATCAACAACTCAGATTTATGCTTCAGATTTTAAAGCATAAATAGGGGGAGATTGTTAGGAATAATTCATGAGTTTTGATGTAGAGAATAGAATTTTACTTATACTTTTTGTATATCCTGATTTATAAAGGATTTAGCACTTTGTATAGGATATATGTGTTAGACAGTAATCTGTAGATTTAAGTCAGGAATAGTGCATCGAGGACTACATGTCAGGAGCAGAGATCGAATCCTGATACGTCAAGTCAAATACTGATCAAGTACTAATGGGATGGTCAGATACTGATGCAAGATGGAATCCTGATATCAATCATGTTACTGATGATGTCATTATGGATGCTACAGAAACTAGCAAGTGCTATAAAACAGGATCTTTGTTTGGAGAACAAGCAAGAAGATATCATGAAGGAAATAATTTTTTATTGATGGAAACTATCAACTGGACGGCAGAACATTGTCATGTATAGATTAACTTTCTGTTATTAGTTGATAGGTAGCATTATAAATACTCTCTCTATATCATTGTAAAAAGCGTCGGGGTCGTAGTTCGTGTGTAGAGCTGTTAACGAAACTAGCTGTTCGTGAGCAAGCTCGAGCTCGGCTCGTTAAGGGCTCGGTTCGGCTCAGTTTGTTAAGAACTCGAGCTCGAGCTCGAACACAAAAAATGTTCGTTAAGCTTAACGAGCTCGAGCCGAGCTTTTAGCATGTGCGGCTCGAGCTCGGCTCGAGTTCGGCTCGGCTCGGTTCGGCTCGGTTCGGCTCGTTAAAAGCTCGAAAAAATTGTATAAAATAATAATATTTTATTTTTATATTTATATTATATATTAAATAATAATATTTTATTATTATTAAAGAGCTCGGCTCGTTAAGAGCTCGGTTCGTTAAGGGCTCGGCTCGTTAAGGACGTTCGATAAAAGCTCGTGTGCGGCTCGATTTCTTAACGAAATCGAGCTCGAACAAACATTTTGTGCGTTAACAAAGCTCGGCTCGGCTCGGTTCGTTAAGAAAAAAAGTTCAGCTCGGCTCGTTTAGCTCAAAGCTCGGCTCGGCTCGGTTCGTTAACAGCTCTATTCGTGTGCGTAGCTCTGTATTAGGTTTGTATTCGAGAGTTCAAGACAAACAGAGAGAGAGAAATTTATTTTGTCAGCAGCTGCTAAAGGTATTTGTACACCTTTGGTAGAGTTTGTATTTGATCTTATTAATAAAAACAGAGTTGGATTCATTCGTTTATTCTTGTTTATTTAATCAGGCAAAAATCAGACACGATTATATAACTTGTATTCAACCCCCCCCTTCTACAAGTTATTCGAGTTAACAATTGTTGATGTTGTTCTTGAGCTTTTATCATTGGTTCTGCACGCCAAGTGTTTGATCAATGGTCTCAGTCATAGAATCTGTTATTTTGTCAAGTTTTTGGTTGTTTAGTGTCATCTTGTGTTCGTGAGGGCAGGAGATTCCATTGTTGAACATAATTTGGTGTTGTTTGAGGTGCAATAGTTGTTTCAGTACCTGATGGAAACAAGAGACAGTGTATTGTCTTCTGTTCCGTTCATATTTGTTAGAGGCCGTTATGGAGGTTGAAGAAGAATGATTTTGTTATTGAAGAATAGGAACTCATTTTTTTTGTTGCAGCAGATGGTGTGCAGATTGTTGGAAGGAGGTAGTTTCAGGTAGGCGTTGCAGAAGGATGGTGGCAAAGCTGCATGTGTAGTATGGGATGCATGTGTAGTATGGGGGTGCCGAGAAAGACGAGGCGATGCCGGAGAAGCATGATGAAGACAGAAAACGAGATAGAGTGGTAGAAAGCCATGTAGAACGAGATGGGCACAGTAGTAGCCATACGGGCTCAGATTATTAGCCATCTGACTATATATCTATGAGTCTTGGTGTGGCTGATGTGTAATATTCATTCTTGAATATGAGCAGGTCCAGTGGAAGTGGGATGAAATTACAAAGGAACTGGCATTGAAGGGAAGTGGGATGATAGTTTGTGTATCCGTTGTGCAGTTGCTAATGCTCTAGTTGCTAGGTATACTTTAGATTTATATTGTATTGTACCAATAAACGAGGAAGATTTAACTTCTAAGTAGTGATCTTGCTACTTAAAAGTTTTATGTAAGTTGTTGATATTTGGAATTTATTTCAATTTTAACGAAGTAATTTTAGTTTCTAATTTTTGTTAGAATTTGGATTGTCATTGTCAATTTTATTGTATATATGAATTATTTTAGGAATATTATAGGTTCAAAATGGTAGTAAAAATAATTAAATTAAATATTTTTTAAATGTTAAAAAAGCAGGAAAAGCAATTTTTTTTTAAAAAAAATAGTGTGCAACTTCTATAGCGTTTGTAGAAAAGCTATGTAACTCATATTATTTTAAAGTCAAATGGCTTAGATAGCGTTCATAGAAGTGCTATCTAAGTCGAAATTCACTTGGATAACACTTACTTGCATAAAGCTTCTAAAAGCGCTATGTAAGAAATGTACTTAGAGAGCACCTAAATTAAATAAATGCTATGCAAGTAAACTAAACTTACATAGCACTGGCTTACATAGCGCTTAAAAAAAAGTGCTATATCTATGTAAGTTGAAATCTGTAGTAGTGATGTAAAATATAATGAAATCCTTTTTTTACATGTACTAGCTTATAGCCCGTGCAAAACACGGTTGCTTTTAAATATTTTTTAAATTATATGATTAAACAAAATACATTTTTATAATTTATTATGGAATTAATTTAACTTTTTAAAATTATTTAATAAATCACATGTATTGTTTAGAACTAATAATATAAAATTTTAATGTAAATTTGTTGTTGACGGGATTCGAACCGGGATTTAAATATAGAATATTTCTTATTATTAGATCTAACGGTTATCATCTATCTACTAAATATCTAACGGTCACTATTGTTTTAAATTGTTGAACCAAACAACCAAATTATATTCATGTTTGCTTATTATATATTATTATAGATGTATATATATTTTTATTATATTTTGTTAAATGATAGTAAGACGCGGTGTGATATTTTTGGATTTATATTAGTGATTGTAAGATTAGTTTTAAATTTAAAGGTAACATGTTTTAGTTAGAAAACAATTATTTGCGTTTGTAAGATATGGTACAATTTTAGATGTTTATAAAAGGTAATTTCTTCAACTAAAAGTAAATATTAAAAAGGCAATCAGCTAATAACTATTTATTAGATTATTATAAATAATAATTAAGTAGGGATAATTAAGTAAAATAACAAATTTTATTAGTTAAGGGTAAATAACTAAAATCAACAGGTACCAACCAACCAACCAAACTTTTAATGTTTCGGCTTTTATATAATAGTATAGATATGTTACTGAATTACTGTTTTTTGAAATTCTACCTGTTTATATTTTACTGTACATCAATTATTAGCAGTGGTATTATATATTAATTATTATTATAAATGTAAACTTTTACACTCTGAATAGCTAGTAATTATTTGGGCTCTTTTGAAAAATAAATAGGAAAAAGTAAATTTTTGCACATTTACTTTTGTTAAGAAAGTCTATTTGCAATTTTACTAAACTAAGTTTGAAATTGCAAAAATACTAACCCTAACCCTAATTCTCCCCCTCCCCCTTTCCTCAATTTCTCTCTCCTCAAATTCCAGCAGATTGTTATATATATATATATATATATATTTTTTAAGGTAGGGGTTATTTTGGTGGATTTGGGTTTCCTGGCCCCGCAGGGGCATATTCAACTAAATTTGCAACTAATTGCAACTGAATGCAACTAAATTTCTGATTTCAAGTTCCATTTGTCTCATTTTTGAACTTCCCGCAGGGGCATATTCAACTAAATTTGCAACTAATTGCAACTGAATGCAACTAAATTTCTAATTTCAAGTTCCATTTGTCAGTTGTCATTTTCGACCTCATTTGTCAGTTGGACTCCATAGCAAACACCTTATATAACAAAAAATAAAGAACACCTCATATCTAATAGATCCATTGCCCCTGGCGGGGCCACCCAATACAAAAAGTTCTTATTTTTTTTACCCTCTATCCATCCATCATCTCAAAAAAAAAAAAAAATTAAAAAGTTACTGTTCATGATGATGACATCATCAGTGACGTCATCATGAACAGTAATTTTTTTTTTTGTTTTTTTTTTACTGGCTTGATAGAGGGTAAAAAAATAATAACTTTTTGTATTGGGTGCCCCTGGCGGGGCCAAATGATCTAATAGATCTAAGGTGTTCTTTGTTGTTTGTTATATAAGAGTGTTCTGTATGGAGCAAAGGCATATATATATATATATATATATATATATATATATATTTAAGATGGGTGATATTTACTAATTGCAACTGAATGCAACTAAATTTCTGATTTCAAGTTCCATTTGTCAGTTGTCATTTTCGACCTCATTTTTGAACTCTTTTATATATATAGGGTCCTACTCCACTACAAACTAAAATTAACTACAAACTAAAAACTAAACACTAATCTAATATTTCAAGCTAATCTAATGATCAAACTAGGGGTACCCCAATACAAAAAATGCTTAAAATAATTGGCTCTATCCAACAAAAAAAATAAAAAATAATAAAAAAATAAAAAAATCACTGTTCACGTGATGACGTGGCAGTGGATTTCACTGGTTAACGGTGCTTCGTACCTTCTTGTACGGCGCTTCGCGCCTTTATCATTCTAAAGTTGTAAGGAATGGCAATCAATGGTAAAGGCAATAGACGATTGACGGGTGTGTCGAGGACCTTCGGTCCTCATGACTACCTAACTCATCCGTTTACTGTCTTAAATGCTTCGCATTTCCACGGCAGGGATTTTTTTTTTTTTGAATTTTTTTTTGTTGGATAGAGCCAATTATTTTAAGCATCTTTCGTGAAGGTACCCTTGGCGGGAAACTTAGAATAGATGAAATATAATTAATTTAGTGTTAGTTTGTAGTTTGTATTTAAGGATTGGTTTGTATTTGAGCAAAAACCTATATATATATATATATATTTAAGATGGGTGATATTTTGGTGGATTTAGGTTTCCTGGCCCCGCAGGGGCATATTCAACTAAATTTGCAACTAATTGCAATTGAATGCAACTAAATTTCTGATTTCAAGTTCCATTTGTCAGTTGTCATTTTCGACCTCATTTTTGAACTCTATTATATATATATATATATAAGAAGGGTGATATTTTGGTGGATTTAGGTTTCCTGGCCCCGCAGGGGCATATTTAACTAAATTTGCAACTAATTGCAACTGAATGCAACTAAGAGGGTGTTTGGGATTGCTTAAAATAAGTTACTTATGACTTAATGGAGGTCTTTTTAACTTAAAGGAGAAAGTAAAGTTGTTTACTTTAAGTTGAATGAATGTGTTTGGGTAATTTTACTTAAAGTTAAATGGGAATTTAATAATTTTGACTTAAAGTGATATTTGACTTAAATTTTTTTTTAAATTCATGATATTTAAGCTTTACAAGAATTTTGAAAAAAAAAAAATTTCATAAGTCATAAGTCATAAGTCAAAAGTACCTAAATACAACTTCTGACTTAAAGCAGTTTTTTAACTTAAAGCCGGCTTAAAGCCACGTTACACAAACATGCACTTTCTCCTTAAAGCCAAAAGGAAAACGCAATATGCGTTAAACAAACAGGCTCTAAATTTCTGATTTCAAATATATATATATATATATATATATATATATATATATATAATAGAGTTAAAAAATGAGGTCGAAAATGACAACTGACAAATGGAACTTGAAATCAGCAACTTAATTTCTGATTTCAGTTGCATTCAGTTGAATATGCCCCTGCGGGACCTTGCAACCCAAATCCACCAAAATCAACCAAACCAATAATATGTAGTTGCAACTAGTTGTAACTAGTTGAAAGTAGTTGAAAATAGTTGCAACTAGTTGAAAACAGTTGAAAACAGTTGAAAATAGTTGATTTGGTTAAATATTGCCCCTGGCGGGGCCTTGGAACCCAAAATCACTCAAACCAATAATATGTAGTTGCAATTAGTTGTAACTAGTTGAAAGTAGTTGAAAATAGTTGCAATTAGTTGAAAATAGTTGAAAAAAGTTGATTTGGTTGAATATTGCCCTGGCGGGGCCTTGGAACCCAAAATCATTTAGTTGAATATTGCCCCTGGCGGGGCCTTGCAACCCAAATCCACCAAAATCACCCCACATTTTTAAAAAAAGTTGGATTTGGTTGCATTTAGTTGAATGTGATTGAATGTGGTTGCAAACAAAAATCCACCCAAATAGCCCCATCTTTAAAAAAAAAAAAAAGTACAAAGTCGGCGGGATCTGTGTTGATCAGGGGAGGAGAGAGAGAAAATTGAGGGAGGGGCTAGTATTTTTGCAATTTGAAACTTTGTTTTGGTAAAATTGCAATTTATTAAGGAAGGTGGTATTTTTACAAAAACAAACTTTAAATCTAGAATTCTTGGTAAATATCCTAATTATTTTTAGTTTAATAAAAATAGTAGAGCACTAACCATACATGTTGTTTTCTAAAAAATTCTTATTACTTTTTTAAGTTTTTTAAGCACTACAAAATAATTTTATATACAATAATAAATCAATGATTCACATTTAACTAATTTAAAAAAACGATAGAGAGAAACATTAATAATACCATTAATCTTTTCATATTAACATGAACAACCATCAAAAAATCTTATGATATGTAATAACAGAAAGTATGTTTGCAGGAATAAAAAATATTTATTAAATTTAATGAATTTAATTTAGAGGATTTAACTTGTAACATATTCTCCAAATTTATAACAGAGCCTAGTTCTTCCTACCTTCTTCATTGTTAAAAATTTTAATATAGTATAACTTTGGTATATACTTCAATGGTAAAATTAAAATAAATAATATCTATTAACGATAAAATATAAATTCTTAACATTTATTTTAAACAATAAATTATAAAGAAATAAAAATAAAAATAATAATAATAATAATAATAAAAATAATAAAAATAATAATAACAACAACAATAAAATAATAATAACAATAATAATAATAATAATGATAATAATAATAATAATAACATTAATAATATAAAATAATAATAATGATAATATTAATAATAGTAATAATCATAATTATAATTATAAATAATTTAAATAGAAAAAGTAAAATATATAAAGGTACCACGGGTTCTTTTTTTGTTTGAAATCGGTACCAAGTGTTCTTATTATATGAGTAGGGTATATAAATACCATTTATTAAAAAAAAAGAAAAAGAAAGGTATATAAATACCATGAATATGTTGTGGGCAAGGGTTTTACCCGCGTCTTAGAGAAAGAGATCTTAGAAAGTGAATTCAATGGTTTGATGGAGAGAAGAAGAAACCCTAACACCATCTCGTTCCTCCCCGATCGGGACGAAATCAGTGTACAAGGTATTCTCTTAAGGCTGCCCGCTGTGGAGGATCTTTTTGCGATCTAAGTCAATTTGTAAGCTTAAAAGTTGTTCTATATATTTACTGCTTAATCATGAGCCGGTTAATGACGCCATTGATCTTTACCATCCAGATTAAATCATCTGCATCTAATTGGAGAAAGTACATAAATCAAAAAGAAAGATAATTGTGATGGAACTGCTGCTACTGGGCAATTGAAAAACCTGAGCTTTTAATTGTGATGGCTGGCATGGGGACAGATCAATTTCCCTCAATAGACCTGTAGGTAAACCCAGAGAATTAAGGTAGTCTTGTCTTAACTAGGAAGTGATATAATTGTCGGGAAGAGAAAGACGGTTTCTTGAGAGAAGGAACCAGACTGTCATTGATGGCTTGGTGAGAATTGGTGAAAAGCTTTTAGTTATCATAACAATCCAAACGATATTAACTCAATCCAAAGCAATGAAAAAGGGATGATTTGAACTCTCTGCTAGATATGTGGTCCATTTCTCCATATCCATTATTGAGGATTCGATGTAGCAGATCAATTCAAGTATAAATAAATCTATTGATTATCCCTCTCTGCCTCTTGCTGCAATTAATATAATGGCTCCTCCAGTGGAGGCCAACATGAGTGTGACACGTACACCTCCTGCTGTAATTGCAACTACAGCTTCTCCTATTGGGGAAGATGAGAATGACTGCATGATGCAACAACATGTATGTTCCTTATGAGCTGATCATATGTTCATCTTCATTTTGCCCACTAGGAAAAGCTGTAGTAGCAACTGCAGCTGGAGGTGTGTCTTACTCATGTTACCCTCCGAAGAAAAACTGGAGGAGCCACTAGAGTAGGATTCAGAGGCGGATAGTTAGCAGATGTATTGATATGCTGCATCAAATCCTCAGCAGATGTCTCTGTGTAGGAAAGGACTACATATCTAGCTAGTAGAGTTCATCTTCCCCTTATCATTGTTTTGGATTAAGTAAATTTCATTTGAACTGTTATGGTCATTTCAAGACTTAAAAGCAATCAACTAATTGTCGGTAATAATGCGACGTGTAACCGATGTGCATGTTGTGTATTATTTTTTACCAAGACTTTGGTCGGTATTATTTTTGGTCGGTTTAATATTGTATTGGTCGGTTATAAATGATCGTTTTCAGAATCTTATATAATAGTGCACTATTATGCACATGGTCGGAAAGACGTGGCGATTGACTTTGGTGTTTCACTAGAAAGTGGGCCCAATATGTCATAACCGACCAAATGTGATCATTTTTGCTCAGATTAACACCGAGCACACCCTTGATCACTTTAAATTGGTCACTAATTAATAGTTTTATTTCAGACTCATCGGGTTTGTTTAGAAAAGTTGGTGGGTAATGACCCTGATTTCTTGTAGTGTTCTCTGACAAAATATTTACAAGCTCTCACAATTTTTTAAATCACAAACATGGTGTTGAGTATTGAACACGGTAAAAGAATACAGAGGGGGGTGAATGGATTCTTGAACTTTTCTTGGGTTGAGTCTGTGTAGCAGATAAGTGCCTGTGTGTGCAGAAATTAAGGTGCGGATAAATAAACAACACAAGACACAATATCACTTTAATCTAATGTATATTAGATAAAGGTTGCTACAATCTGTGAATACAAATGGTAGTATTCTCAGCTTCGTTTTTCTCAGAGTGATATAGCTTACAGTGTATGAAAAACTTGACTCACAAAAGTTACTAAGTTATGAAGTGAGGCTGTGTCCTTATAGAACATGGATACAGCCTGCTTACTACAAATAAGGTAGCTAAACAAATTACTTTCTAGTCTGTCTATCCTTTTTGAGTAAGCATCCAAACGGTTACAGATTTGACTTTGCAAAGCCTGTTTAGATCCACTTCTTTAGCTCCTTGTCTCTTCTATATCTCTCCAAGCTTCCTTGTAGGCTTTCCAGAGCACGTTACAGATTGTGGTCCATAAAGTGCATTGGCTTGTTGCAGGTTTCTGACTTGTACAATTTCTTCAGTATTTTGTCTCCAAGAATGTATTCGAGAAGTGACTAAGTAAGTGATTCGAGAACTAGAATTGACTTGATCGATAACTCTGAGTTCTCGAATACTGTTATAGTGACATATCGAACCACTTCTCGAATAGCTCTTTTCCATCAGGATTCCTTGAGTTGTCGAATAGAACATTTGACTTATCGAATCCTCGAGTTGTCGAATAGCTTTCTGAGTCCTTGAGATATCGAATGGAACTTTGACTTGTTGACTCTTTGAGAACTCGAATACCATCTTGACTTGTTGACTTCTTGAGTTCTCGAATAGAGTAGTAGACATATCGAATCCCTGAGATATCGAATGAGATATCGAACAGTGTATTCAGAGATATCGAATAGTGTCTTGAGATATCGAATCTCTGACTTCTCGAATGCTGGACTTCTCGAATAGACAAATATACTTCTCGAATTGGTACTTAGGCAAATTCTTCATTTCTTCAAATCCCAACTGTGATTATTTGGCAGTCTTTAACTCCTTGCTTGAGGCATGAACCATGGAACTTCTTTCAAGCATTATTCTAGACTCTATTTGTACAGTTACACAACTAGGATTTGATGCCTATTACAAGTACAATACAAACAGAAACTCTACAACTAGAGGTTCCCTCAGTTAAGAGGTCATGTAAGTAATGCAAAGCATTACAAACAATTAGGCTTGTTATTAGATGTGTACAGGCATGCCTCTGTAACTAACAATCTCCCCCAAATTGTGAGTGAGACCCTTAGTCACAATTTCATGTCTGATAACAAGCCTAACATACATAAAGATAAAACTTTAAAAGTACAGGTATGTGATTTGATTGAACACATAAATGGAATTACAAGATAAATACTCTTACAGTATGATGAGGTACTAGCCATTTTCATTTGATTGCATCTCCATTGCTTTGGCTTGTAGATCATCATATGCTTTCTGTTTCCTTTCTTTCTCCTTCCTTGCATTCTCATCTATTGCTCTCATGATTTCTGTCATAGCATCCAATTCTTCAATCATAATAGAGTTTTTGAAATCTTCAAGCACTGGCTTCAGAATGTTGGCAGGATAGTGACTGAGTAGGTTCATTCTTATATTGACATTATCTCCATTTCTCCTCCTATACTTCACCACATAGGGATCAAACTGAACTCTACACAATCCCTTTGCCCTTAGCTTTTCTGCTTCAATCTCCAGTCTATCAATTTCTTTCTCCCTTTCTAACCATTTCTCATAGCAGCCCTTCCTTATCTTCTCAGCATAGTCTTTCTTCATTTTCACAAAGTCAATCAATTCCAGCTTCCATACTTTCTCCACCTTGTCCTTAGAATCCAGCAATGCAATGATTCTTTCTATCTCATACAATTTACCCCAATGTTGACAACCCCCTTGTTTGAATTTCATTTCTTTCCCATCAGTGTACTTGATTACAAGGTGATCATCCACAATTGCAGCATAGCATATCTTTTGAGCTCTTAGAAATAGCAGTTGCTCTTCATCAAAGTCTTCATCAAGTGGCTGGAGCTTTAATCCTGGAATGATTGTTAGGGCTCTAGATTTGGATAGCTTCACTCTCCTTGCAGTATGTTTAAACTTTATCCTTTTGACATGGTTTCTTGGCAGAAATCTTTGACCTTGGTTGGTAGACCATAGTAGTATTCCATTAGCAGATTGCTTTCTGAAACATACACATGGTTTCTTGACTTGAATCTTCTTCTTTTCTTGAGATGGTAAGACAGTTGCAGAAGCCATAGATGTAGATTTTGCTAGGTCACTACTAACAGTATTCACCCTAGACTTAGAGTCTTGTGTTGTGGTGAGATTACTGCTAGCATTGCCTAAGGCTTGCTGTCTTCCACTCTTTCTCACATATGTTTTACCCTGGTCATCATCATCCTTTCCATCCTTGTCCCCCTTTTTCTTCTTATCTTCATCACCCTTATCTCTCCTGTGATGTCTTCTCCTCCCATCACCTTTGTCTTCAGAATCATCATCCTTATTTCTCCTAGGTTGAGCCATCTCTGGAATTTCACCAGTTGCAATATAGGTTCTGAGGATATGCAGTGCCTCAATTTCTTCAGCATTTCTGGCTCCAACCTTCTTCTGTAATTGATCAATGATAGCAATGATCAGTCTGTGATTTCTGGAGGTGAGATCATGAGGAATGACCAATTGCTTGATATCTTCAATTCTGGTACCAGACTGATAGATAATTGTCCATGGCTTCTTGATCACTTCTGGTAGCCTTGTAGGTTGACCATTCCTCAAATCATCAAACAGACTCTTGCTGTTCTCATTTTTCTTCTCAATGATCTCAAGTATGGCATCTATCTCTGAGTGCTTTAGGTCTTGTAGAGTCTGGTATGTTAGATGCCATATCTTTAGTTTGGAAACCATCACTATCTCCTTGACCCATATATTGTTGACTTTCTTGGGGATGACAGTGATGTAGTCTATCTGCTTCTTCACCTCCCTCAGATAAAACTGAGTGTCACCAACCTGTTCCCTTATGGCTTTCAGAAACTCCAAGAAGGCTTTATCATGATAAACATTGGAGTTAGCAACTTCTTGTAGCTTGGCCTCAGTAACAACTTTGACTTCTACAGGCTTGGCACTCTCAGATATAGAGATTGGAGGTTTGTCAGATGGCATACTCCCTGCAACCACTGTGGTAGTTATGGATTGCTTTTGTCCTCCAGGAGTAGTGATGTGCACAGTTGGTAAGGTGACAACTGGCAAGATAGATGGAGGCTCATCTACTTTGGCTTTTCCCTTGCCAGGCACATTTGCTAGAGACTTAGAAGCCCTTTGTTGACCACCCTCTTTGATTACTATGCCTTTCTCTCCCTTTGTCTCCCCCTTTGAATTTGAGTTCCTAGCCTTCTTCTCCCCCTTAGGCTTGTTGTCAGGCACAGAGGCTGTAGAAATGTCCTTTGGGATTGAAGATTCATCAGGTAGAGGGAGACCCATATGCTTCATCATTGCAGCTAACATGGTTTGTTGATGCAGAAGGACATCAGCTGTGGTGGATGCTTGAGTGTCCAACTGATCATTTAGCAATGCAACCTTGTCTGTGAGATGAGCATTGGTCTTGGTGAGAGTGGCTACCTCCTGCTCAAGAGTGTTGACCTTAGTGAATAGCTCATTGGCCTTAAAACCAGATAAAGATTGATCCTGCAGTCTCTTCACTTCATATTTAGACAATTCATGCACAGGAACATCAGTCACTAGCCTATCTCCATAGAGATTCTTGAACATTATCCTCAGCATGGCATTGGCATCTGTAGTCTGGTCAGATAGATTCTGAAATTTATGCCCCAGACCTGTGACAGCATCTTTTAGCACAGCCAGCCCATTGTCCATCTGAGTGCAGGTAGAGTTGCAGTGTTTGATGTCCTTGAACACACTGTCCAATTGAGGAAATTTAGCATCAAAGGCCCTCTTGACTTCTGCTACTGAAGTGGCTGTCTTATCACACACCCTGTTGACTTCAGTTTTGACTCCCTTGCCAAGATAGTGTGCAGCCTTGAGGAAACCCTTGTAGGAGTCATTTACAGCTTCATACACTTCACCAGGTGACATGGATTTTGCATTGGAGCCCAGTGAAGTGATGTATTCCTCCCTGAGATACTGAAGTGCTTCATCGAGAGTAATATCATATTTTCCTTGCAACCAGGCATCTATGTTGCCATCTCTCTCAGCATCATCAATGATCTTTGACTTCTGCACTTCCACATCATCCCTATGGCATAACAGAATAGCCTCATAGTCTGGATTTGGCATGTCTGCAGTGAGAAGGTGCTGAGCAATCTTTGTAAACTCAGGAATCTGATCCACAATTAAGCTTTGAAGTGCTTCAACCGTCAATTGTTGTGGAACAGACCCTGATCCTGAAGCACTGTCATGTTGCACAGGCTTCAGCCATGTTGACATGAAGTCAGAGCTAGAGCTAGGCAAGCTAGTCTCCTCAGTTACAGATGCAACTTCTGTAACCGGATGGATTGACTCTACTACTGGTGTCACCACAGAAGTGGGATGAATTACACCAGCAGTTGACACAGGCACAGAGTCTCTAGTAAAAACTAGGGGAACCTCTGTGGTTGTGATGGTGTCATTAGGATATGCCTCAGCATGCATTCCCTCACCATCTAAATGTGGGTTCTGAGTGGTGAACAAAGTGTCATGCACTAAGTCACTTGAAATTATTGGCTCATCAAGAGAAAAGAATTCTTGATGATCAATACCTTGCATCTCAGTTGCCTGAGTTGCAGGTTCCAAAGAAATTTCAGAGATAGATTCTGGAAGAGAAGTGTGTTTTAGAGTAGATCTTGGCAACTCCCCCTGAGAGATAGAGGGAGTTTCAAAAGTGATGTGCTCTCCACTCAGTGTTGTGCCAGCCTTATCACTCCCATGTGCTGACTCTATACAAGAAGGTGCATTGGGGAGGATGCTTGATTCTATAGGTGCACCCTGTTGAGAGGATACACCTAGTGAGCTGTGTGCCCCTGATTTTACAACTTCAGCCATTTGTGTGACTGAGGAGGTGGTCTTAGTTTTCTTCTTCTTTGTTCTGTGTAAGGGTGACTCAGGTTCCTCACTTCCTATACCTAATTCAACAGCTAATGCTGCTTCAGACAAGATATTTAAAGGTGCAGACATTACTTCCTTTCTCTTCTTTTTACTAACATCGCCCTTTTGAGAGGATGATGCAGTTGGCTCAGTAAGAGGTAGAGTGTTTGGTTGAGAGGGTTGGTTAGCAGGCCCTGGGTTAGCATTTTGTTCTACTTGCTTGGGCTGTGCTAACTTAGATTTTGCATCAAATGTTGGCATGTTGTGAGGGTAAGTCTTAAACAAACTCTCCATATGGGGAGTTATGTTCAGTCTTACATCCACATCATTCCTAGTTTCCAAGTTACCAAAAATGAGTTTGGTCATGGACTTAGGATAGCCTATTTTATTTTTATCAATCCCAGGCAATTCAATCAATGAAGCATTTTTATAATTAAGTACAGATTGAATAAAGCGAGGGAAGAAAATATCAGTACCTCTCTTGGTTGTGTTCTTACCAAGTCTCCCATATAATTCTTGAAGTATGATTTGGCCAACATCTATCTTCTTTCCATAGGCCAAAGCATATCCAATTTGCTGCACAGGTGCACTGATTTGGTCAAAGCTTGATTTCCTGGCAGTGAAGACTTGGAGAAGAGTTGCAAACACATAACTCCACTCCTTTCTCAGATTCTTTCTGTTTAGCTTTCCAAGGTTAATCCCATCTGAGTAGTTTATGAACTCAAAGAATTCCTCCAACTCTGCGTTAGTGGCCATTCTGTCAAATGACTCTTGTTGTAGTCCTAGTGCTTGGTTCATGTCTGCAGTAGTGATAGTGATTTCCTTATCTTGAACCTTGCAGTAGATGATATAGGAAGTGATTGCGTTTTCTAGGGCTACAACCTCCACAATAGCAGTACTCCAGAATTGTTCCAGAATATCGAGATACAGAGTTGGGTTGGCAGAGAGTGCATCCTTGATATATGACTCAGCCATCCATTTCACAAAGCACTTGAAATTTGCATTGGGTGCTTCAACATCACTAGTGAGAGCGATGAAGTTGGTGTTGAACTTTACTGTTGCCATTTGTGTAGAAGAGAGAAAGGAAATTGAAGGTTGAAGAAGAAATTTGGCTTTTCGTAGCTAGGGTTTCAGGGGTTTAGAGAGTGTAGATGCTTGAGAAATCGAATGAAATGAATCGAATAGATGTGAGATTGTATAAGTATGAAGTGCTTGAATTGTCGATTAGCAGTTTTGTATCGACAAGTCAGGCATTCGAGAAGTAGAAAACAACTATTCGAGAAGTCAAGAATGGCTTAATCGATAACTCAAGCAGATAGAAACTCACAGCTGGCAGTTATCTAACTTAGAAATAATTCTAAATTAAATAATATATGTTTTTATGAGTGAATTAAACTTTTAGACAAAAAGTCCAAAATCGATTAAAATTCAGCGAGAATTCAGCCTTTTCAAATGATTCGAGAACTCAAATATAGTGTTCGAGAACTCAGTCATTCGAGAACTCAGTTACTATATTCGAGAAGTCAATCATTCCTCTATTCGATATCTCAGAAAGACTCTGTTCGAGAACTCAAGAGTACTCTAATGAGACTTATTAGAGATGTCGAATAGTGAATCATTCGAGAAGTCTGACTTATCGAACTATACCCATCACTCATAAAAATTTGATTTTCACTATCTTTTTAAAATCTACCAGACATATTCATTGAAAAATATTCTAGCAAATCAAATAGTGATTTTCTCAAAATTTCATAGAAATTTTAAGTTAATAAAAATATGATTTTCAACATATGCAACAGATTTGAAATATTTATAAATCATATTTCAGCCAACACTTACTTCAAAAATATTGAGGATTTAGATAAAGTAAGTGTTTACTGCTGCAACAATCTAGATGATGTATTCACTTAGCCAGAATCTGAAGAATTCAGCATTCCAATCTCACTTACCAACCTTGTGAAGGTGGCTTCATCTAATGGCTTAGTGAATATATCAGCTAGTTGTTTATCTGTAGAGACATAATGCAACTCAATGGTTCCATTAGTTGCATGTTCTCTTATGAAATGATATCTGATGTCAATGTGCTTTGTTCTAGAATGATTGACAGGATTGGCAACTATAGAGATTGCACTTGTGTTGTCACACATGATTGGAATTCTTTCCAACACAAGTCCATAATCTCTAAGTTGATTTCTAATCCAAAGCACTTGAGCACAGCAACTTCCAGCAGCTATATATTCAGCCTCAGCTGTAGAAGTTGACACAGATTGTTGCTTCTTGCTATACCAAGAAACTAACCTTTGTCCAAGAAACTGGCAGCTTCCTGAGGTGCTTTTCCTATCCACTCTGCATCCAGCATAATCAGCATCAGAGTAGCCAACCAGATTGAACCCTGTGTCCTTAGGGTACCATAATCCCAAGTTAGGAGTGCCCTTCAGATATCTAAAGATCCTTTTTATTGCAATCAAATGTGATTCCTTTGGATTTGATTGAAACCTTGCACACAAGCATGTAGCAAACATGATGTCTGGCCTACTTGCAGTGAGGTAGAGTAGAGAACCAACCATGCCTCTGTAGACTGAGATATCTACTCTCTTGCCTTTAGCATCTTCATCCAATTTAGTGGCAGTGGCCATGGGTGTCTTGGCAGGTGAACAATCTTCCAAGTCAAACTTTTTCAATAAATCCTTGATGTACTTGGTTTGACTGATAAAGATACCATCCTTCCTTTGACTGACTTGCAACCCTAGAAAGAATGTCAACTCTCCCATCATACTCATCTCATATCTGCTCTGCATGAGTTTAGAGAATTTCTCACACAGTTTCTCATTTGTAGAACCAAAAATGATATCATCCACATAGATTTGAACTAGGATCATATCATCACCATGCTTCTTGTAAAACAGTGTCTTGTCCAATGTGCCTCGAGTGAATTGATTTTCAAGAAGAAATTGTGATAGAGTATCATACCATGCTCTTGGAGCTTGCTTAAGTCCATACAGTGCCTTAAGCAATCTGTAGACAAATTCTGGGAAATGTGGATCCTCAAAGCCAGGTGGTTGTTGCACATAAACCTCTTCTTCCAACTCTCCATTTAGAAATGCACTCTTGACATCCATTTGATAAACTTTAAAGTTTGAATGAGCAGCAAATGCCAAGAATATTCTAATGGCTTCCAATCTAGCAACAGGGGCAAATGTCTCATCATAATCAATGCCTTCCTGTTGAGAGTATCCTTTTGCAACCAGCCTTGCTTTGTTTCTTATTATTACACCATCTTCATCCATCTTATTCTTCAGAACCCATTTTGTTCCAACAATGGTTCTATTCTTTGGTGCAGGCACAAGTTCCCATACTTTGTTCCTTTCAAATTGATTCAGCTCCTCTTGCATGGCAATAATCCAATCTGGATCCAACAATGCATCATCAAGTTTCTTAGGCTCAACTTGTGATAGAAAACATCCATAGAGGCACTCATTTTGAGTTGCTCTCCTAGTCCTTACTCCTGCATTAGGATCTCCAATGATTTGCTCTGCAGTGTGTGATCTATCCCATTTCCTTGAGTGTTCAGCCTGATTTCTCATCCTTGATGTTGCTTCATCATCCTCATCATGATCATCCTCATTTCCTCCCCCTGTGAAGTTGCCATTACTCACAGGTGTGTCTTGGATGCTTGTTTCTTCACTATTGATTGGCACAAATTCTTCTCTTGTATCATTATTCACTTGAGTTTGTTGAACTTGAGTTTCAACTCTAGTTTCAGTCTCTTCATCAGAATCATCTAGATTATCAAACTTCAATGGATCTTTGTCTTCATCATTGGCTTCTTCTAGTCCAGGTAGTTTGCTGTCATCAAATGTTACATCTGTGCTTTCCATAACTTTCTTTTGACTGATGACATAAACCTTGTATGCAATTCTTTCCATAGAATAGCCAAGAAAAATTCCTTCAAATGCTTTTGCATCAAACTTTCCAACATATTCAGAATTGTCCTTAAGTACAAAGCATTTGCTTCCAAAAGTATGAATATACTTCAGTGTAGGCTTCTTTCCAGTCATCAAGTTGTAAGGAGTCTTTCCAGTGTTTTTGTTGATGAGGGTTCTGTTCTGAATATAGCATGCAGTGCTCACAGCCTCAGCCCAAAAACATGTGGGCATTCTTGCATCAAGTAACATTGTTCTAGCAGCCTCAATTAGAGTTCTATTCTTTCTCTCAACAACTCCATTTTGTTGTGGAGTCCTTGGAGCTGAGAATTGCTGAGAAATGCCATTCTCTTTGCAGAATGCTTCAAGTGTGGCATTTCTGAACTCTGTTCCATTATCACTCCTCAATGCAATCACACTTGCATTGTTTGCCTTTGCTTCCTTGTCAACTTTCTTTATATGCTCAATGATTACTTGTGGAGCCTCATCTTTTGATGCCAGAAATTCTACCCATGTATACCTTGAAAAATCATCAACCATTACCAGGGCATACTTCTTTCTTCCAAGTGACATTATGTTAACAGGCCCAAACAAATCCATGTGGATAAGTTGTAGTGGCTTGGTTACAGATGTCACTGTCTTTGACTTGTGGCTTGATCTCTTCATTTTTCCTTTATGACAAGCCTCACACACTCCTTCTTGGCAGAATTCAAGTGTGGGCATGCCTCTCACTAACTCTCTTTTGACTAGAGAATTAATGGCCTTAAAGTTCAGGTGTGATAGTTTCTTGTGCCACAGCCAACAATCTTCATTTGATGCTTTTGAGTAAAAGCAACAAATTTTGTCCTTGTTTGCAGAGTCCATATTGGCTACAAACAGGCTTCCCTTCCTTACTCCAGATAGAGCAAAATCACCAGTCTTCTTGTGGGTGATCAAACATTCATCTTTGTCAAAATTCACTTTGAATCCTCTATCAGTAAACTGACCAACACTTAACAGATTATGCTTGAGCCCCTTGACTAGTGCTACATCTTCAATGATGACATTTCCAACTTTCAGCTTGCCATATCCCAATGTGTTACCCATGCTGTCATCTCCAAAAGCAACCATTGGGCCAGCCTTTTCCTCATACTGTGATAGCAGGGCCATATCACCAGTCATATGATTTGAGCATCCACTGTCCAAAATCCACATGACCTTCTTCTCACTTTCTTTGCCCTGCAAACACAAAGGTATTACTTTTCCTTTGGTACCCAAACAAGTTTGGGTCCATGTGACTTAGAGACAGTTTTATCATAAACAACATGCTTGTTAACTTTCTTAGTGTCAGTCTTCTTGTCACTGTTGGAAGTCTTAGAACCTGAGGTTTCAGACTTAGGTGACAAAGGTACCTTCCTAGCTTTAGGAGGACTTGAAGACTTTGACCTTGTGTAGTGTGTGTGAGAATTGTGACTGATACAACCATCAATGAACTGTCTTCTTAAATTAAAACAACTAGTCATAACATTCATATTGCATGGCATACAGTCAAATTTATCACAGAAGGGTGCATCTCTATGTCTTAGAGGCACAGAACAATCATAGAAAGGTTTAGACACACTACCAACAGGTTTCTTGCATGCATGAGTTAGATGATTGGTACTGAAACAGTTCTGACAAGTTTTTCTAGGGGCATTAGGCATATAAGCATAGTTGTTATCCTTGTTAATCCCTAACTTGCCATTTCTGTTCTGTTTCCTTTTAGTCACTTCCTTTTCTGATTCACTCTTCCCAGCTGATACAAACTTAACAAACTTCTTAGGTCTTGGCCTATCAACTACTGGCTTCTTGGTCTTTGACTTGACACTCTCACCCTTAGAGGATGCTTGCTGTTCACTAGATTGTGCCTCATCCTCATCATTCAACATTTGCTTGATGAGTAAGGCATCCTCATCAATTTCAAATGTTGATTCCTTAAAAATTGGATTTTCAGTTTTTCTCAAAATGTGAGGCACTCTCTCATGAACAGCTGTGTCCTCTTCAATGACAGCATAGCCTTTCCTTTGTTTGAGAGAGTCATAGTCAAGTCCAATAGCTGCTTTAGGTTTAGCTTCAATTTTCTCACAGTAGGATTGCACTAAACCAGATGATTTCTTGAAAGTTTTAAGTTTGAATTCATTCTCAGCTAATTCATCCCTAAGAGCCTTCTCTACTTGACTAGCACATAGAACCTTATTCTCCAAATATTCAACTTCTTTCTTAAGGTTTTCTACTTGCATAGCAGTTAGCTCAAGTTCCTCATTCTTTTTGGTTAATACTTCATTTCTAGTAGACAGTTTAGCAATCTCCTCATTAGCAGCAGTCATACTAGTATGAATATTAAACATTTCAACAGATAATTGTTCAATCATGGATTTGTATTCAGAAACAGACATGTCTATAGTAGTGAGAGATGGTACCTGAGAATCAGATGAAGATGAGTCATCCTTGGAGTTGGCCATCAAGGCATAATTGCAGAATTCTTGTTCCTCTTCATCACTCTCAGAATCATCCCAACACTTCCCTTCAGCTATGTAGGCCTTACCATGTGTCTGCTTTTTCAGAAGGGCCTCATACTTAGCTTCTAGCTCAAGATAGTCTCTATCCTTCTTTTTAGGCTTCTTGCATTCACTGGCAAAATGCCCTAGGTCATTGCATCTATAACACCTTACAGATGACCTATCCACATAACCGGTTTTGAACTTATTTCTGTTTGGTTTCACAGGTGCCTTGTTCTTGTTGGCTGAATGGTTTTGAGTTTTGGGTTTGAAGGGTTGATTTCTTTTAAATCTGATGTTTGGAAATTTTCTGGCCATGAAAGCATATGAAGTATTTTCCATCCCATCAAGTTCTTCCAGAGTGTAAAACTCCTCTTCTTCTTCCTCCTTTTCCTCAACAGGTTCACTCACCCCAGCTTCAGTTTCTTCATCATCTGCCACCTCCTCTATCCTTAGTTGGCTTGTAGATGCTTCTAGGTCCAGAATGGATTTGTTGACAATCAAGGCACATGATGTGTTTATCATCCTACCTTGGTTGGCTTGGATAGCCCTCTTCTGAAGCAACTCAAGTTCATGAGTCTTTAGGACTCCATAGAGTACATCATAGGTGACTTTGTTCAAATCTCTCTCTCTAAGGGAAATGACTCTTTGCTCCAGATGATTTGGTGAAGACAACAGAAATTTCATATTTAACTCCTTGGTGCTGTAAACCTTTCCATTCATCTGCAACTCAGTAACTAGCTTGTGAAACCTTTCAAACATCTCAGTGATGCTTTCCTTGGGCTGTGCCATGAAAGCTTCATACTGTGTGACCAGTATCTGTTTCCTGTTTTCTTTAACCTCATCAGTCCCTTCACACAACACCTCAATGTGATCCCACATCTCTTTAGCAGACGTGCATGATGCAATGTTTGCAAACATTGACATATCCATGGAATCAATGATGAGCAACATGAGGTGGCTGTCAAGAGCAACCTTCTCCCTTTCTGACTCTGTCCACTTTGATGGATCCTTGGCCTCATAAGCTCTAGGGATTGTTATGGTTCCAACAGTCTTCTCTGGTATCTCTTGTTGTGGAACAAAAGGACCATTCTTGAGAATCTCAGGATACAAGGGATGAGAGGCTTTGATGAACAACATCATCTTTATCTTCCAGAGGTTGAAGTTTTCTTTATCAAACTTAGGGACCTTCACCGTTCCTGTAGTCTTTGGTGTATTCGAACTCATGATCGTTTCTCTGTTTTTGAATAAACAGCCCGCTCTGATACCACTTGTTGAGTATTGAACACGGTAAAAGAATACAGAGGGGGGGGGTGAATGGATTCTTGAACTTTTCTTGGGTTGAGTCTGTGTAGCAGATAAGTGCCTGTGTGTGCAGAAATTAAGGTGCGGATAAATAAACAACACAAGACACAATATCACTTTAATCTAATGTATATTAGATAAAGGTTGCTACAATCTGTGAATACAAATGGTAGTATTCTCAGCTTCGTTTTTCTCAGAGTGATATAGCTTACAGTGTATGAAAAACTTGACTCACAAAAGTTACTAAGTTATGAAGTGAGGCTGTGTCCTTATAGAACATGGATACAGCCTGCTTACTACAAATAAGGTAGCTAAACAAATTACTTTCTAGTCTGTCTATCCTTTTTGAGTAAGCATCCAAACGGTTACAGATTTGACTTTGCAAAGCCTGTTTAGATCCACTTCTTTAGCTCCTTGTCTCTTCTATATCTCTCCAAGCTTCCTTGTAGGCTTTCCAGAGCACGTTACAGATTGTGGTCCATAAAGTGCATTGGCTTGTTGCAGGTTTCTGACTTGTACAATTTCTTCAGTATTTTGTCTCCAAGAATGTATTCGAGAAGTGACTAAGTAAGTGATTCGAGAACTAGAATTGACTTGATCGATAACTCTGAGTTCTCGAATACTGTTATAGTGACATATCGAACCACTTCTCGAATAGCTTTTTTCCATCAGGATTCCTTGAGTTGTCGAATAGAACATTTGACTTATCGAATCCTCGAGTTGTCGAATAGCTTTCTGAGTCCTTGAGATATCGAATGGAACTTTGACTTGTTGACTCTTTGAGAACTCGAATACCATCTTGACTTGTTGACTTCTTGAGTTCTCGAATAGAGTAGTAGACATATCGAATCCCTGAGATATCGAATGAGATATCGAACAGTGTATTCAGAGATATCGAATAGTGTCTTGAGATATCGAATCTCTGACTTCTCGAATGCTGGACTTCTCGAATAGACAAATATACTTCTCGAATTGGTACTTAGGCAAATTCTTCATTTCTTCAAATCCCAACTGTGATTATTTGGCAGTCTTTAACTCCTTGCTTGAGGCATGAACCATGGAACTTCTTTCAAGCATTATTCTAGACTCTATTTGTACAGTTACACAACTAGGATTTGATGCCTATTACAAGTACAATACAAACAGAAACTCTACAACTAGAGGTTCCCTCAGTTAAGAGGTCATGTAAGTAATGCAAAGCATTACAAACAATTAGGCTTGTTATTAGATGTGTACAGGCATGCCTCTGTAACTAACACATGGTCGCTTTAATTCTTTTGTTGCATGGTCGCTTTAATTCATCATAAGATCTTGGACAATCTTCCAAGTTTCAAATAATCATGGATGGAGTGTAGAAAATAAAACGTATATAAAACACCTATATCTATATGTGTATGTACATGTGAAGGAAAAAAAAATTAAAAGACTACATTGTATTCTCTTCTTCACATTTTATTACTGCAAACACCTCACAATATATAATGCAATACAAGGAAACTGCAAACTAGAAAACAGAACACGACACACAATACTTTCCTAAACAAGCTCTAACAACCCATGACTTATTCCACGATCCTAAAATAAGGAAACAGACATCCGACCAAATCAAATCAAATACTACAAATCATAATCAAATCAAACGTTAACTTATTTAAAAGATTGTTTGAGATTATCTCTAACAATCTCCCCCATAATCTCAAACACCGCAGCAATCTCTCTGTCGTTCAAAGTGTCGAGTTCATTTTTGCCCATATGGCAACTTCAACTTCTTTATCAGCCCGTATGGCTTTTAAACTGAGCCCGTATGGATGATTCGACTGAGCCCGTATGGATGATTCGACTGAGCTCGTATGGCTATTGAACTAAGCCCGTATGTTTTGCACTACATACTCAGTTTAGTTGTTAGGTCATAAATTCAGCTTTCTGATGTACTATCAGAGTAGTTTGTATTGAAAGTGTCTTGATACATGTTTAAAAAAAATATATTAACTGAAGTTACTTTCAGAATGAGAAATTTGCTATAAAAATAACATTTCTCTGTATATAGTACACATAAATTACCAAGGGTGTGGTATTGAGCTTTTAATTGAAGTTGTACAAGATATGGAGTATGGACTTAATTAAGGGTTGTACAAGCTAGAAAAACAAATAACAGTTAAACTAGTGCAAATATGGGGAATCTCCGAAAGACTAAAAGCATTCGTGACTAAGTGGCTAAAGTATGTCAAAATTCGAATATCAGAAAATCAACTTTCACAATCTTATCAACTGTGATATCGTAAGCCGGATCAGGTAAATAAAGCCCTACTTCTTTTGATCTAAATTTCTGGTAACTTGGAAATGTGAAGTCCTTTTGCCTAAAAGGTAACTTGTGATATCATGCATGATTTCCATTACACTTGGTTTATTTTTTTTTTTTAACACCTCAATTTATCAAATATGCTGGTTCAAGATTATGTTTCCAGGCGTCTGGGTTTAATCCAAGATAAAGAAAAAGTGCTGGCACTTTTTTGACTTTTCCTGTAGCAATCGGGTTGTTGTTCATCCACCACCTTCGACTATATTTTGATGTATCATGAACAATCCTTAATGAAGCCTATGCATGAAATGCATGACTGGATCGTCTTCTGATCCGTTCTTCCCATCATCTTCCCCGCTCATTTGGATTTGGTCGGCCATTAATCAAAATCTACGATCAGATCTGTTTTTCAAAATAGTCTAATTGATCCTTGGTACCTTAAGAACTTGAGTTGGTGTTGGGGAATAGGGTGATAATAACTTGGATTTTTCTGAAGTCGTGTGAACACTTTCACATTGAAGTTATTCGTGGTTCACCCAAATAATTCAATCGGATAAAGTCAGAAATTCTGCAGGAAGAGAGAACGTGTTTTTGTTGTATATTTCAAATGAACCAACTCTCTAAAAATGATCAATGCAACACCTATTTATAGATGTCAACAGATGTGTCTATTGCCAATAGACACATCTCAAGATGTGTCTTTTGCCAACAGACACATCTCATTCCGGCAATAGACACATCTCAAGATGTGTCTTGCCAACAGACACATCTCATTCCAACAGTCATGTCTAATGCTAACAGACACATCTCAAGATGTGTCTTTTGCCAACAGACACATCTCATTCATCTCATTCTAACAGATGTGTTTGATGTCAATAGACATGTCTCATAAGGAATAATACTGAAATCATAACGAACTCGAACAAAGCATGCACTCCGCACTCTCCCGACTTGTTCGATGTAACATTACGATTACATTGATCACCTAGTCAATCCAATTACAATAAAATATCCAACAATCCTCCCCCATTTTAGCGTAATCCATGATTAACTAAACAAAATCACAACAAACTACAAACTTATGCATAAATGAAATATCGTTACAATTGAATTTCACATTAGTATATTACACATTCCAAATATTCGAATATCAAGGTATCACTATGGATTGAACCTCTACTATTCATAGTGAATACATGAAGATAATATACACATAACTTTACATTCTCAAATGTTCTTACTTGACACCATATTTTGCTAGCCTAGTGTCCTAATCCTTCTTAAGCATATCAAAGCCAAGTCCAAGCTTCTTGAAGCGGCTAAACTTCATGCTCAAATAGGTAGTTCTTTTATTCTCGCACCTGCATATGCAATTTTTCAAAAGAACTATTAAGAAGACTAACTTCAACCTCCTCAACTTGCAGGTCTTAACACATACCTTAGGGTGATACCTTAATGTGCTCCAATCTCTAGATGTTAAGCTTTCCACATTGAATTCAGCACCTAATGTCATATTAGATGGGAATTGGGTATCTCAACATGAGAGACTTTTAGATGGACTTTAATCCCATCCCTACCGCCGAATTGTGCACAAGATCTCTACTCAGCCCTTTGGTTAGATGATCGGCTAAATTATATTGAGTTCTTATAAACTCCACTGATATAACTCTGTGTATGATAAGCTCACGAATCATGTTGTGTCTAAAACCTAAGTGTCTAGACTTGCCTTTGAACACTTGTCTATAAGCATTCGCCAGGGCAGACTCAATATCACATCTGATAGATATGGGTGATATCGGTTTAGGCCATAATGGAATCTCATAAATCAGATTTCTTAGCCATTCAGCTTCTTTACTAGCCGCTGATAATGCCACAAATTCAGATTCCATCGTTGAATCAGTAATGCAACTCTGTTTCTTCGATGCCCAAGAGATAGCACCTCCCCCAAGAAGGAATACCCATCCACTTGTGGAAGAATGCTCTTCCTTATTGGAAATCCAACTTGCATCCAAATGAACTTCAATAATCGAAGGGAATTTAGTATATGTCAAACCATAATCCATGGTTCCTTTCAAGTACTTAAACACTCGGCTTAAGGCTTGCCAATGATGTGAACTTGGTTTGCTAGTGTACCTACTAAGCTTTCCAACAGCATAAGCAATATCTGGCCTAGTGCTTATCATGGCATACATAAGACTACCAATAGCCCTTGAGTATTCAAGTTGAGATACTGCAATACCTGTATTAGGTAGGAGTTTAATACAAGGATCAAGATGAGTGCTAACAGGAGAACAATCCTTAAAGTTAAATCTTTTCAGAATCTTCTCAATATAATGAGATTGAGAAATTGAAATACCATTGTTCCCACGCTTGATCCTTATACCAAGAATCACCTCAGCATCCCTCATGTCTTTCATATCAAAATTAGAAGACAAGAACTTCTTGGTTTTATCCACTTGATTTTGGTCAGTACCAAAAATCAACATGTCATCCACATATAAACAAATTATAACTCCTTTACCAGAAGCATCAAATTTGCTATATACACACTTTTCTGTTTGGTTAAGAAAATAACCGTTAGACAAGACCATAGTATCAAATTTATCATGCCAATCCTTCGGTGCTTGTTTCAGACCATAAATTGATTTCTTCAATTTACACACCTTGTTCTCACAACCAGGCATAACAAACCCTTCGGGTTGTTTCATATAAATCTCTTCCTCTAATTCACCATTCAAGAATGCAGTTTTCACATACATTTGGTGAATGACAAGGTTGTGTATAGCAGCAAGTGCTATTAACAACCTAATAGTGGTGGTTCTAGCAACAGGAGCATAAGTATCAAAATAATCGATCAATCCCTTCTTTTTGTCTAAAACCTTGGATTACCAATCTGGCTTTAAACTTATCTATGGTACCGTCCACCTTCATTTTCCTTTTGAAGATCCATCCGTTTCCCAATACTTTACAGTCAGGGGGTAGATCACTCAATTCCCAAGTATTATTATTCATGATAGAATCCATTTCATCTTGGATAGCTTCTTTCCAGAATGCAACATCCCTAGATTTCATAGCTTTGCTAAAAGTATTTGGATTCTCCTCAATAACAAAACAATATTGGTATTGATATTCAATTTCATCTCTAGAGCCTTCTACTAGATAAAGATGAAAGTCATCTCCAAAAGACTTTGCTTTTCTAGCTCTAGTGCTTCTCCTTGGTTCAGAAGGTCCATTCACATCTTTAGTAGAAACTGAGTTCCTACTAGAAGAATTCTGAAGCATGTCCCTTGGTCTAGGTATAGATCACTACGCCATAAGTGAGCATACGCAACCCTTTTTACAAAGCGTTGCACAGAAAGCGTTTCGTTAGATAGAAGTTTTGGGTCTTTTGCAACTGAGCTGAATTAGTGTTGCGTTAGATATAGATTAGCGTTGCATATTGCCCACAGTGTTTCACATTATGCAACAGTAACTGATGGCGTTGCGTTAGATAATTTTTTATTTTTATAAATGGTGATGTGGCAGGAGTTGGACCCACATGTGCTGACGTAGCATTTGCTGACGTGGCACATGTGGGACCCACATTTGCTGACGTGGCAGAAGTGGGGCCCACCTTTGCTGACGTGGCATTTGCTGACGTGGCAAAAAATGTTGCATTAGATACCAATAGTGCTGCGTTTGCTCTTTGAAGTGTTGCATTAGATATATTCATATTTTTTAAAAAAAATATGACGTGGCAGATGTGGGCCCCACAACTGCTGACGTGGCAGTGTGGGACCCTCAAGGATGACGTGGCAGGAGGCCCATCATGCTGACGTGGCAATTGTGGGACCCACAATTGCTGACGTGGCAGAAGTGGGGCCCACCTTTGCTGACGTGGCATTTGCTAACGTGGCAGAAAGCGTTGCATTAGATACCTGTAGTGTTGCATTTGCTGTTTGAAGTGTTGCATTAGATAAATTTATATTTTTTTTAAAAAATATGACGTGGCAGATGTGGGACCCACCACTGCTGACGTGGCAGTGTGGGACCCACAAGGGTGACGTGTAATATCGTTATATTAGATATATATTGAAAAATATTAAAAATATATTTTAAAAAATAGAAACAATAATCCGTAACAAAGCACTAGTTACGAGTCATATTGCAAATAGTAGTGATCTACTAAGATCTCCAATCAAATTAATTTTTTATTTTCTGAAACTTGGGGAATATCATTATATTAGATATATATTACCATCCGTACGGTTGGATCGTTCAATTTTTTTTAAAAAAAAATAGAAACAATAGTCCGTAACAAAGCACTAGTTACGAGTCCTATTGAAAATAGTAGTGATCTACTAAGATCTCCAATCAAATTAATTTTTTATTTTCTGAAACTTGGGGAATATCATTATATTAAATATATATTGACATCCGTACGGTTGGATCGTTCAAAAATATTTTTTTTAAAATAGAAACAATAGTCCGTAACAAAGCACTAGTTACGAGTCCTATTGAAAATAGTAGTGATCTACTAAGATCTCCAATCAAATTAATTTTTTATTTTCTGAAACTTGGGGAATATCATTATATTAGATATATATTGACATCCGTACGGTTGGATTGTTCAAAAATATTTTTTTAAAAATAGAAACAATAGTCCGTAACAAATCACTAGTTACGAGTCCTATTGAAAATAGTAGTGATCTACTAAGATCTCCAATCAAATTAATTTTTTATTTTCTGAAACGTGGGGAATATCATTATATTAGATATATATTGACATCTGCACGGTTGGATCGTTCAAAAATATTTTTTTTAAAAAATAGAAACAATAGTCCGTAACAAAGCACTAGTTACGAGTCCTATTGAAAATAGTAGTGATCTACTAAGATCTCCAATCAAATTAATTTTTTATTTTCTGAAACTTGGGGAATATCATTATATTAAATATATATTACCATCCGTACGGTTGGATCGTTCAATTTTTTTTTTTAAAAAAAAATAGAAACAATAGTCCATAACAAAGCACTAGTTACGAGTCCTATTGAAAATAGTAGTGATCTACTAAGATCTCCAATCAAATTAATTTTTTATTTTCTGAAACTTGGGGAATATCATTATATTATATATATATTGACATCCGTACGGTTGGATCGTTCAAAAATATTTTTTTTAAAATAGAAACAATTGTCCGTAACAAAGCACTAGTTACGAGTCCTATTGAAAATAGTAGTGATCTACTAAGATCTCCAATCAAATTAATTTTTTATTTTCTGAAACTTGGGGAATATCATTATATTAGATATATATTGACATCCGTACGGTTGGATTGTTCAAAAATATTTTTTTAAAAATAGAAACAATAGTCCATAACAAATCACTAGTTACGAGTCCTATTGAAAATAGTAGTGATCTACTAAGATCTCCAATCAAATTAATTTTTTATTTTCTGAAACGTGGGGAATATCATTATATTAGATATATATTGACATCCGTACGGTTGGATCATTCAAAAATATTTTTTAAAAAATAGAAACAATAGTCCGTAACAAAGCACTAGTTACGAGTCCTATTGAAAATAGTAGTGATCTACTAAGATCTCCAATCAAATTAATTTTTTATTTTCTGAAACTTGATACTTGGGGAATATCATTATATTAGATATATATTGACATCCGTACGGTTGGATCGTTTAAAAATATTTTTTAAAAAATAGAAACAATAGTCCGTCACAAAGCACTAGTTACGAGTCCTATTGAAAATAGTAGTGATCTACTAAGATCTCCAATCAAATTAATTTTTTATTTTTTGAAACTTGGGGAATATCATTATATTAGATATATATTGACATCCGTACGGTTGGATCGTTCAAAAATATTTTTTTAAAAATAGAAACAATAGTCCGTAACAAATCACTAGTTACGAGTCCTATTGAAAATAGTAGTGATCTACTAAGATCTCCAATCAAATTAATTTTTTATTTTCTGAAACGTGGGGAATATCATTATATTAGATATATATTGACATCCGTATGGTTGGATCGTTCAAATTTTTTTTAAAAAAAATAGAAACAATAGTCCGTAACAAAGCACTAGTTACGAGTCTTATTGAAAATAGTAGTGATCTACTAAGATCTCCAATCAAATTAATTTTTTATTTTCTGAAACTTGAAACTTGGGGAATATCATTATATTAGATATATATTGACATCCGTACGGTTGGATCGTTTAAAAATATTTTTTTAAAAATAGAAACAATAGTCCGTCACAAAGCACTAGTTACGAGTCCTATTGAAAATAGTAGTGATCTACTAAGATCTCCAATCAAATTAATTTTTTATTTTCTGAAACTTGGGGAATATCATTATATTAGATATATATTGACATCCGTACGGTTGGATTGTTCAAAAATATTTTTTTAAAAATAGAAACAATAGTCCGTGACAAAACACTAGTTACGAGTCCTATTGAAAATAGTAGTAATCTACTAAGATCTCCAATCAAATTAATTTTTTATTTTCTGAAACGTGGGGAATATCATTATATTAGATATATATTGACATCCGTATGGTTGGATCGTTCAAAAATATTTTTTAAAAAATAGAAACTATAGTCTGTAACAAAGCACTAGTTACGAGTCCTATTGAAAATAGTAGTGATCTACTAAGATCTCCAATCAAATTAATTTTTTATTTTCTGAAACTTGAAACTTGGGGAATATCATTATATTAGATATATATTGACATCCGTACGGTTGGATCGTTAAAAAATATTTTTTTAAAAATAGAAACAATAGTCCGTCACAAATAACGATATAACGATTTTAGTGATGTGGTAATTTTTTAAAAAATTTCCTATATTTATTTGGTTTGGTTTTCTAACAGTCAAACCGGTCAAAGTCGACCTTCCTTTTAACTAGTCTTGTCCCGAATGATGAATTTATTTTTTTAAATTATTTTTCGACGTTCCAATCGCACGGATGTCAAGATATAACAATTTTAGTGATGCGGTAATTTTTCAAAAAATTTCCTATATTTATTTGGTTTGCTTTTATAACGGTCAAACCGGTCAAAGTGGACCTTCCTTTTAACTAGTCTTGTCCCGAATGATGAATCGATTTTTTTAAATTATTTTTTTGACGTTTCAATCGCACGGGTGTCGAGATATAACAATTTCAGTGATGCGGTAATTTTTCAAAAAAATTCCAATATGTATTTGGTTTGGTATTATAACGGTCAAACCGGTCATAACATGTAACGATTTTAGCAATATTTTCAAATTTAATTAAATAAAATTAAAATATCTAAGCTTGAACTCTATTAATTTATTTTGATAAAAATAATTAAAACAATATATAGTTCCAAAATAGAACCCAAGCGGCTAAGATCCCGCTCATAATTTTTCGCTCTTTGTTTTCAACTTTTCATTAACGCTCAGTTCTCTCAATTATTGTACAAAATACGCCATCTCATTTTATCTAAATTATTTCTCAGTTCTTTATCTCCTTCTTTCTCTCTCCCTCTCCATCTCTCTACCCCTCTTTATTTATTTAGCGATTAGCGATATCTCTCCCAAACAAAATCCTAATTCGTTTATATGTACCAAATTTTGTTTGCGACAAAATCAAGGAACACCTACATCAAGCAAATCTCAAGCTCTCTCAATCCTCTTCTTCCAATTCCAGTGGTAATGCAGGTGATTGTAGGGCTTTCAATCTCTAACTGATTAGGATTTAGAGATTCAAATTAGGGTTTTATATTTGGATGTTTGGGTTTTTGTTTTGGTTGAATTCAAATTAGGATTAAAATTGGTTTTGTACTTAATTGGATTTCGTATTATTTGGTTACTATTGATTTGATTTTGCTGCTAATTGTGAATTTGTTAATTCTTGATGTGTATGTTCTTGATGTGAATTGTTAATTCTTGATGTTGAGACTTGCGGTTGCCTTCATTTTTTCTATAATCATGTATTGCAGGCCAGGGGTGGGGGACTTGCGTTCCTTCTTTTAAATCCAAGATCCATTGAAGACGATGCTTCAGATAGCACACAGACCCCAGCATTACTTGCGTATGTTGTAGTTTTGTTTTTTCTAAAGATCAAATGTGGTGACAAATTTTATTTTTCTTTTATGTAAAGGGGAATAACACTACCGAAAGTGCAGTAAAGACATTTGCCAAGGTTAAATGTGTTGCAGATGCTGGTTTTTTCATTGACGAGTAAGCTCTTTCTCCTAGTTCTTTTGTACTTAAGTACCTTGCAGATTGTAGAAACTTTATCTCAATCCTTTACAAAGTAATATTGTTTTGAAACTTAATATGCTTCATACTTGCTTGGCATATTTCCGAAGCAGCTTTTTGTAATATTAACATTTATCTCCTGGATTGCATGTCTTACAGAAGTTGCTGGTAAAAAAGTATCAAAAACGATCTTAGCAACAGGTACCATACATGAAAAATTATAATAACAAATCAGCCCATATGTCGATTGTATATATCAGAACTTGACAACTATGTTTCCCTTTCTTTAGCCATACTGGGAGCTTCCTTTGTCCTTATGATCTGCTTGGTCACCATGATCTGCACGGATAAGGGATGCGGTAATCTTTTCACTACTTTCCTCTCAAAGAAAGCATCCTCAACTGGTACAAGAACAAAGCTGTGAAGGAGAAAAAACATTCAAAAGCACTTGAAGAGTCGTTTGATGCTGTGACTAAGAAATTGCGCAAGACCCAGGAAGAGAACCGCATAGTATGATAGAAGACAAAAATGCATCATGAGCAAAACAAGGAGGAGGTAATCATTGATCCTTTAATAGATAGGGCAATATTGCATGACTGTTTGGAATTGTGTACAAAGTGTACGTTGTCTCTGCTACACAATTCACTTACGTTCTGTGTCTTCAGTTTGTAGTGATTGTTCTCTGAATTATAAAAAGTTTATACATTGAACTGGTAAGTTTGTAGTGATTCTATATAAAAGTTTTTCTGATAGTGAATTTTTTTAAAAAAAAGAAAAGCTTTTGGGTGCATTTTTAAGTTTTAACTGATGCTGGGAATTTTATTTTTCTCTAGATGAATTACCAAGAATTTTATAAAGAGAAAATCAGGCTTATTAATGGAGCCCGCAATGAGAAGCAAGAGAACTTTGAGAAGGTACAGCAAGAGAAACAGGAGAAGATGAAAATCTATATGGAAAATCCTTCTTCAGCAGCGGATCGTCAATCCAGGTAAAATGCAAATAGTATGTGAACGGCGTTAACAATGTTTATGCACATCCTTCTTTTATGTGCCATAAAAAAACCACTGCTAGCATATTCATATTGTAGTAGTTTCTGCATGATTGTTGATGTTAGTAAGCTACTACTTGTTGGACCTTTTGGCTTATGTGGATGTTAAATATGAGGTGCATGGTCATTATTTTTTTAATTTGTGAAGTATCAATCTGTTAGGTCTGTGTGCATGTCATGTTGTAGATTGATTTCATTTTTAACTTGTTACTGGCCTTGTTTAGTTTTTTTGTAATTTGTGAAAAACTTGTAAGCATATCTACTTATTGGTAGAGGTAGACAATCATGTAGTAGACAATCATGTAGATGATTGTCACTATTGTATTTAGTACAAAGTCGAGATATCAAAGAATGAGTTCTGATTGTCGACTGCTTTGTGTGGTTGTGCAGGTTGATTACCATTATCTTTTCTTCTCACATTAGCATATGCTACAACGTCTCAGGGTACTACAAAAGGAGTTCTTGGTGGTTTGTCAAATTAGCATATAGAAGTTATCTTTTCTGTAAATTTACCTGATAACTAGAAGGTTGTTTCAACAAGCTGATGTGGATCGCTATAATTATATAGGCGGCTACACTTAGTATTTTTTTTGTAGCTTTAACTTGGTAGTAGTAGAATTTTGTATTTTTGTAAAACTATTATGTAGTTTTGTTGGCTGCATTATTTAGGGCTTTTTGAAGTTGTTGGCTTGGTTTGGACAGGATGTTTTATGAATAAACAAAGCAGTCATTTCAAATTTTTTGTAAAAAAGTGTTGCATTTGACTATATATGATGTTGCATTATGGTATATTTAGTGTTGCTTAAAAAAAATGATTAGTGTTGCATTAGACTCAACTAGTGTTGCATTAGATAGTGGGCCACTACTGATGTGGCATCTTTGTGGGCCCCACTGCTAATGTGGCACCTTTGTGGGCCCCATTGCTGACGTGGCATGCCCCCCCCATTTGTGACGTGGCACTTGTGGGCCCCACTAATGACACGTCAGCATGCTGATGTGGCACCTTACATGTCAGCATGCTGACGTGGCACATTGCTTACATGTCAGCATGCTGACATGGCTGAAACATCTTATGCAACCCCTTGTAGCGTTGCATTTACATGCTTTTGGTGTTGCATAAGGCCTTTTATGCAATGCTTTTCGAACTGTTGCAATAGCTTGGAAAAGCGTTGCGTTAGGGGTCTTACTCAACGCCAGTATTGGTAACGCCCCAAAAGCGTTGCGTAAGACCTTACGCTACGCTTTTCAGGCCTTACGCAACTGAAAATGGGTGTTGCGTATGTGCGTTTATGGCGTAGTGGATGTAAATCCGTTTTCATCAAATATAGCATCTCTTGACTCGATAATTGAGTTCACAGATACATAGTCATCATTAGATTCTAACACATAGAATCTATATGCTATGGAATGCTCAGCATAACCAACAAATATGCAATCTATACCTCGTTCACCCAAGTTTCTTCTTTTGGGTTCAGTGAGTCTTACAACTGCTCTACATCCCCAAACTCTCAGAAAACTCAATTTTGGTGACTCTTTATACCAAAGTTCATAAGGGGTAATCTTATTCCTCTTACTAGGAATTCGATTCAATAAATGACAGGCTATCAACATAGCCTCACCCCAAAATCCCTCACTCAAACCCGAGTAGGATAACAAGGAATTAACCATTTCTTTCAAAGTTCTATTCTTTCTCTCTGCCACACCATTTTGTTGTGGTGTATAAGGAGCTGTGGTTTGATGTATTATACCAGTAGATTGAAAATAAACCGGATCATAATACTCACCTCCTCTATCAGTACGTAGATTTTTAATCATGGTACTCTAATGTAGCTCTACTTCTTCTTTAAAAATTTTAAAGAAGTCAAGAGCTTCATCCTTAGCATGCAATAAATATACATAGCAATATCTAGTAGCATCATCAATAAAAGTAACTACATACTTTTTATTTCCTAATGATGGTGTAGAATGGAAATCACACAAATCACTATGTATTAGTTCTAAAACATCAGACACCCTATTAACCTCTTTAAAGGGCATTCTAGTTATCTTTGTTAATATGCATGTTTTGCATTTTTCATTGTCTAAATCAATAGCAGTTATGAGACTCATTTTTGACATATCCTTTATTCTTTTGTAATGTACATGTCCTAGTCTAGCATGCCATAATTCTGGTTTATTCAAATTATTGCTAGTACTAGTAGAAGCCATGCAAGCAGATTCATCAATAAATGGAGTATTTACATTCAACATAAACATACCATTACACAAATAGCCAAAGCCAACAAAAGAGCCATGTTTTGACAATATATATTTGTCACTTTCATAAACTTGTTTATATCCACAATTGTTCAATACAACACCAGACAAGAGATTCTTTCGAATCCCAGGAACATACAACACTTTATTTAACAATATACATTTGCCAGAAGTTAAAACTATCTTGACATTTCCTAGTCCTTTGATCGGTTCAGTTGCAACATTTCCCATCTTTAAGATAGATCCATCTTCGATTGGTTGAAAGTATATGAACCAACGAAGATCTTTGCATACATGACTCGTTGCTCCTGAATCAATCCACCAAACAACATTGTCATCCTGCACATAAAATGCCTCGGATATTAGTGATACATAATTCTGACCGGAATTATAATTTTGTATTAAAATCTGACCTTGTTGCTTTTCTGGATCCTTGGATCCACTTGGATCAGCATTTTGCTTTTCTTGCTTGCCTTTACCAGCCCGACAATCCTTCTTGAAATGTCCAGGTTCGCCACACTTCCAACATGCCATCTTAGGCCTTTTGTTGGAAGAATTGTTGTTGTTTCCTTTAAACTTTCGTTTATCACCCTTGCCATTCTTAGAGTTCTTAGAAGATCCACCATCTTCAACCATATTCACAGAAAAGTTACCGACTTGGTTCTTTCCCTTAGGATTATTCTCAATTTCTTGAGTCCTCAAAGCCTCTTCAATTCTGAAGTGAATTCCAAGTTGAACCAGAGTCATATCATCTTTATTATGTTTCGAGAAGTGTTTAAAATCCTTCCATGATGGTGGTAGTTTGTCTATAACACCAGAAACTGAGATAGATTCATCTATCTTCAGATTGGGCTAGGTAAACTGTCCCAGAATCCTTAACAATTCATTGTATTGTTCCATCACCATTCTAGAATCGACCATTTTATAATTCATAAAATTACTAACCAGAAACTTCTTACTAGAAGCATCTTCTGCCATGTACTTGGATTCAAGAGATCAATCCCACAATTCTTCCACTGACTCAATATTTTGGTATATATCAAAAAGGGAATCAGACATACCGTTTAAGATGTGACCGCGGTAGATGTAGTCATCGTTTTCCCATTTGCAAAGCTTCCTTGTTTGTTCAGCGGTTTCATCCTCAATCACTTCTGGAATGGGGGTACTCAAAACATATACAACCTTTAGCGTTGTCAATAGAAAATGCATCTTCTTCTGCCATCTTCTAAAATCCTGACCCTGAAACTTGTCAAATTTTGCAAACTTGCTTGTCATATCTTTTGCAGATTCTCCGTTCGTCATCTTCAGAAGCAAACTAACTTCAATCTTTGTTTGTTCAAAAAAAAAAAACTTCAATCTTTGTTGGGGAATAGGGTGATAATAACTTGGATTTTTCTGAAGTCGTGTGAACACTTTCAGATTGAAGTTATTGTGGTTCACCCAAATAATTCAATCGGATAAAGTCAGAAATTCTGCAAGAAGAGAGAATATGTTTTTGTTGTGTATTTCAAATGAACCAACTCTCTGAAAATGATCAATGCAACACCTATTTATAGATGTCAATAGATGTGTCTTTTGCCAATGGACACATCTCAAGATGTGTCTTTTGCCAACAGACACATCTAATTCCAACAGTCATGTCTAATGCTAACAGACACATCTCAAGATGTGTCTTTTGCCAACAGACACATCTCATTCATCTTTTTCTAATAGATGTGTTTGATGTCAATAGACATGTCTCATAAGCAATAATACTGAAATCATAACGAACTCGAATATAGCATGCACTCCGCACTCTCCCGACTTGTTCGATGTAACATTACGATTACATTGATCAACTAGTCAATCCAATTACACTCAAATATCTAACAGTTGGCACCTCTGTTTGTTTAATCAAAATTATTTATGTAGCTATCATTTGATCTCTATCAAATACATAAGCAGCAGTTGCAGCTCCAATCACCTTTATATATAGAGCTATGTAGGGTTTATGTATTAGTAAATGTCTAATACATATGGGCTGGTCCATTTTATTTGTTAAAGCCCAAATTAAGTAGAATAGAACGATCTTCTCTTTCATTCATATATTTTGATTTTCTAGAATTCTTTTTTCTTTTCTTATAATTAATTAAGATGTTCAATATTATTCTTACATTTTGATGTTTTTGAGAATTCTCACCAAATAAAGAGATATTTGAATTAAGTTATGAATTAGCATTCAATTTTTGTATTGGTACAACTTTAACTTTGTTTTTTTTTTTTGGCATTGGTTTTTGTCGGCTACCTTTGATTTCATTTGGAATATCTCTCTCAATTGACTTGAATGTTTTTTATTCTCTTCCTATGTTCCAAAAAGCTCATTTCAAGTAGTAGTTACACTTTTGGTTTATAGAAAAAGTAGTAGTTACTTTTTTTTATTAGCTCAAAATTTGGAACGATATTCACATTTTTGTTTGATAAATTCATTGTATGAACCCGGGTTTTTGGGTAGAATTAAAGCTTTTTATTATATAATGATGCAAGAGTGAATAGTGGTTACGACTACGATGTAACAGTTGTTCTTCTGAATGAATAGAATGGATTTAGATTCAAATATTTATATACCATGAAGAATGCTAGTGGTTGACATCATAGATAAGAATAATCTATCTCCTAGGAAAATAAGATATTCCAAATAGGGAAGTTATCCTCATGTCATCCAGATCAATATCTGTTATTAGTCCAGAGGTTCCGTGAAAGGGTTAAGGAAAGCTCGAAAGAGGACAGGGACATTTTTATTTATACAAGGAATAAAAGAGGATAAGCAGTGAATAGTGTTTTTGGTGGAAATGAGGATATGATTAAGACGACGCTATATAGAAGTATTCAGAACGGATTTCAGAGTTCGTATTCATGATCCAGAGGCAAGATAAATGTATGTAAACTATATTGGATTCAGAAAATTAGCACTTTTATTTTCTCCAAGATTTCTCTGGACACTGAAGGATTTAAGGATTTAATAATGAGATTTGAGGAATTTAAATTCAAGAATTATAAGGGAGGAATGAGAATGGAAGTATTATTATTAGGAAGGTTTCCGGTAAAACCCTAACTAGAAATCCTTAAGATATTCTTTCGAACGATCAAGCAAATGGAGCAATAACCAGACAAATAAATAAGCAGAGAGTCAAGGTTCATGCATGTGCAAGTGGATAAGGTCAAGTAACTAAGTAGTTACAAGAGTAACTAGCACACTTAGAGAACAAGCCAAGTACTTAGCTTCCTCACCACTACTCTTCAACACTTGTCCATCAAAACACCTCATCCATGACCTAATCACTTTATCAAAAGCTACTTTATGCAAGATATTATCTCAAGACATCAATAATGAACTCGATGAGATTAGAACAAGAGAAAAGCAAACCAAACTCCATCTCTCTCTCCTTTCTCTAAACTCCCCAGCAGGAACAACAAGGGAAGAAAAATTCATATCTCCATTTCTATCCATGATAAAATCACCAAATTTTGCCACAGCCTCTCCACTCCATGGGCAATATTCGCTCAAAATTTCATGGCAATCTAATGAGTATAGCCTAGTAAAATCTCCTCCCCAAGTGAAGAAACCAAACTGTCCAGGTTCTTGACAGTTTCTGTCCAGCGGAAAAAGAAGGCTCCAAACTCCAGCTAGGAAGCTTCAAATCTTATGATCTAGGACTCAAAACAAATCTTATGAAGAGGCCTTGATGTGGTAAATATTTGAGAGCCAAACCCTTATTTTTCAATTTGTTATGAATTTTACAAGATTGGTGATGAATAGTAAATCTTAGAAACTAACTTTGAGTTCTTGTTTTCTTTGGATGATCTAAGTTTTGTTAAGGCCATACAAGGACTATATAAGGATTATTAGAGCTTGTATACACTCCAAGGAAGGTAATCATCTCTTAAACCCTAGCTTTGATTTTAAGTTTGGTTTTAGATGATATATGATGATGATGTTAGTACAAGCATGTTTATGAGATTATGTAGTAAATTTGGTAGTTATAAAACCATGATTCAAATGATGGATATGAGAGGTGTTCTTGGACTGTTAAGATGAGTATTATGTGTGTAAGATTGATGGTATGCCCGGTGTGGCTTGGTTGTATTGAAATAAATTTGGAAACATCCGGTTAATTTATAGTCGTCGTAATGCCCAATTTTCGTTAGACCTTAAGAAACCGTGTTGGACAGTAGCTTTAACTCACTTACCAGTTTCATAATCTGCCATGATGAGCTAGATTATGTTATAAGCTTCGTTTTGATATAAGGTTCATGTGAAATGGACTTACGGTTTAGGAGTTATGGTCAAAATCGTAAAAGTGGTTCGAAACCGTAAGTGCGAGTTCGTAATCGAAATTGAACCCCTTTAATGTTACTAATTCAGTGGCGAATCTTGATAATTAAATTTTAAGAATCATAAGAAAAGTGTGAGAGGAGACCTGATGTCAAAAGGATTGTTTTTCGATTTTATAAAAATGTTCGAATCAAGGTTAATTACGAATGAACCACTTAGAGGATCACTTAAGTATAACTTTGACTATAACTTAGAAAGCGGGCGATAAAACTCGAGGTATAATCTTGGCTCATAAACGACCGGCCTTAGAACTTATACGGCTTGAGTATATACCAAGTGTAAGTATAATGACGTGTCGTAATAACGAACAAGTGTCGGATCGTGTCGGCGATAAAAAGAGTTACACTAAAGGGTGTATACGAGATAATTCGAAAACGTGTTTCGACTTAAGTAAGTGTATACTTAGCCTTTCGAAATATTAAGTGATTAACCTCGGATATTATGACTATTGATAGATCACCGGATCGACCTGAGGCACAGTACTACACCTACAGGATTACGAGGCAAGTCTTCAATCAATTTGAAGCTGTTGTTGTGACAATTTATTTATCTGTTGTTTTCTGTTACATATGCCATAGCATGCATGCCTATCTTCAAGATATATATTGTGATACTTGTTCCTTGAATTATTGTTGGCTTTTGAGCCGGATTGATAATGTATCGGTTATAAGCCGAATATTGCTAAGACCATTAAGTGAAGGGCATCTGAATCTCATTTTTCGAGCATAGACCGGGAGTCGGTATTTCTTGATATATTGAGATTACTTTTAGGGGAAAATATTTAAGTAAATATTTTCCATTATTTATTTGATGAGTACTATCTGTATATTCCTTTGGGATTATCTATGAATATTATTTTGAATATTCATTCGAACTTAAATTATTCAATAAATATTATTTTAAATATTCACCCGAGCTTGCTTTGGTCAATGAATATTATCTTCAATATTCGTTGAAAGTTGATTCAATTATTGAAGATTGTTTCGAATATTCATTATTTATTCAATGAATATTACCTCGAATATCCATTTGATAATTATTTCTTTAATAAATATTGTTATTAATTTGAAGATTCATTATTGTCCAGTAAATATTGTTTTGAATATTCATTTGGTAATTATTCCTTCAATCAGTATTATTAATTCGAATATTCATTATTTATTCAATGAATATTATTTCGAACATTCACTTGATAATTACTTCTTCGATAAGTATTATTATTTGGAATATTCACTATTTGTTTAGTGAATATTAATTCGAATATTCGTTCGAATTTTATTTAATCGATAAGTATTATTAATCTGAGTATTCACTATTTATTCAGTGAATATTATTTCGACTATCCATTCGAGTTATAATTATTTGATAAGTACTATTTATTTAAATATTCATTAATTATTTAATGAATATTATTTGTGAATATTTATTCGAGGACTATTACGAGTAATATTTATTTGAAACTATTCTTTTCACTGGCAACTTGGTTGCTATTATTCATGGAATCTTGTGTACCCACTCATTATTCGAGGGGTAAGAATGTTGGAACAAGTTGGTATCCATTAACAAGCAGAAGCTTGGGAAATATTGGTGAATTTTCATTTCCAACTAGATACGACTACTTTGCGGAGTCTTATCAACAAGTATTATACTTGGGGAAAGGGGGACAAACTTGATGTTTCAAAGTTATGGATTTTAATTGAACTAGGAGACGTGTAAGTAGCCGAGTGGTGCCGGTCCAGCAATGGCCCAACCGTTGGCCGAGGGGCTCTAGAGGGCGGGCGATCCGTCGGTGTTTCCTTCTACATGTAGAGAACAAATGATGGGGAGCATGACATGCGACTGATCATCGTAGATATTGTGGCTCCTGGCGCGGCAAGCTCCCGTATTAGTTCATCATACAAAGTTGGAATTTTTTGCAACACTGATGGTGTTGACAGGGTGAAAAAGTGATGGAATCTGGAATTACAATATTTTTTTTCCTGCAAGTTCCTTTGTTATGATAACTGATGATATCTTGCTTATCTTTTGCATAACAGATATTTCCATGGAATATATAATTTGAGTTACCTTGTAACTTCATCCTTTATGTTATACTGGCATCATTTTCGTAAATGCATGGCATATGGTTTCGAAGATACTTTTGAACTGTTATATATTATCACTATTCAGTTATATTATTGTTGGTGAGCTATTGCTCACCCTTGCTTCATTTATTATGTCACAACAACAGCTAGACCAGACGGCCCGTGCAAGGCGCACTTGGCGCAAGCAGGTGTTGGCTGTCAGAGGATTACCGCTGAGGTTATAACTACCATTGCTGAAGAGGAAGCTATTGGCAGGCTAGTTGTTAGCATCTGAGTGTCAAATGTATTTATTATATGACGCATACCAATGGATGGAAAATAGTATGTAGAGGTTAATTGTGATTCTTTTGGGTTGTAAGAACTCAATCTTGTGATTAATAATATTTGGTAATTACTCTGATTTCATCTCTGGGACTATAACGGGTGTGTTGTTGTTATTGTTTTGGGTCACAAGGGTGTAATTTGGTTTATAATTGGTTTGTGGATGGATATTGAGACCATAACGGCCAGATCCCTGACCCCGGATCTGGGGGTGTTACATAAATGGTATCAGAGCGAGCGTTATATATCCCAGAGATGACGCGACGTTAAAACAATAAATTCATTAAGATAATAAGAACTCTTTCCAAGTTCATAGTCGGACTACTTAATGTAGTACCGACGTATAAAACCCTTATGGGAACCTTTAAGTATCATGATAGTAACTTATGACGTTCTCGTATCGATTGGTAAGGCGACAGACCGTGAGGCGTTTGAGCAGCAGCACGGTGATGCTTTAATTTATTATATGCTCACGATCGGTCGTGGATTCGAGAGAGTACCCTACTGAGGACCCGGAGAAGGTTCCAGCAGAGAAGAGGAGAATCCCGTGTGGGATAAGGAGTTCACCCTTGAGGAAATGAGGGCTGCAGCCCGAGAGAATGTGAGAGATAAAGGTATTGTGCTCAGAGAAGTGAGCGTAAAGAACTGAGGTATTATTAAAAAGAGTTAGAAGGATGCATGATTATCAAAGACATCGATAGGGGACGGGGAGCAGAGTCTCCAGGAGCAGTTCTGATAGAGGCATCCAGTGCCATAATATTTGATGAATGGAATAGTGTGAATATTGTTAATGGTAATTCGCCATAAGAAGGCAGATTCCATGGGTTATAACTTATGAAGTCAAATTGAGATTGATGAGGTGGTTTGATTCAAGGAAATGTTCATTTGATGAATGGATCAACTTAAAAAATAAAGACATTGGAAATTGATGGCGTGATTGGATGAAGTTATATAAGGAAGTAGTAAGCGAGACGATGATCTCAGAACCCACAAGAGGAAAAGACCAGAGAGTCTATGATAAACCCATAATATGACTACTGTCAGAGACCAAGTATAGGTTTATTTCGACTCAACGAAATGATGAACCAGAAACATTAAATGCATGTGATTCAGAGGAATTTTAAATTCTTTCTTTTCCTTGAATGGATTATAGTAGTTACCTTAAGTCTACTCCGACGCTGAGTCATAAATGGATCAAGTAATACGATCAGTGGTTAATAGGTAACGGAGAATGTTTTAAGATGAAATCTGAAAGAACAAGTGTATGCCAAGTTCTCGAAGTATGAGTCTGGCAAAATGAAGTTCAGTTATTAGGACATACGATCAGTAATGAGTAGTATTGGTTGACCCTGCCAAGTTAAAGACAGTTTCAAATGGCAAAAGGCCAACCATACCAACACAAGTAAGAAATTCTATAAGATTCACAAGGTATTACCTAAGATTTGTTCAGGATTGTACCAAGATTGCAGTACCGTAACCCGACTTATTTGTAAGATTAAAAAGGTTTGAATGGACAAGAGAAAAGTGAGAAAATCTCCCTAGAGCTAAAGATGAAATCGGTGACGACCCAGCATTGGTGTTGCCTAATGGAAAAAGCAAGACTGGGTGATATATATTATGATGCATCCCATACGGGTTAGGCAGTATTGACTATTAGGATGTATATGCATCAGGGAGATGTGGCCTATTTCAGTTTGGAACTTTTGATTTCCTTTTATGGATTTATATATTGGTTCCTCTCCAGCGATTAGACTTCCAATGTTATGTCAATCATTCCATTATTATAACGACTTATGATTCTACCTACTTGGATGTGCTTGGAACTATTCTTCAGGTTCCGAAATTAATCTTCTTGGCGTTACCAGTGGGCGAATAAATTGACAAAAATTTCCCTGATACTGGAAAGAAATTCAACGAAATTTGGCAAACCTTGTCTTTCTGATTATCAGAGAACGTCTCTAAAGAGAATGGAAACTGGAGCGAACCCTATGGATTGGGTAACACAGTTAAGGGCCAAAATGGACTGAGAAATTCCGGGAATGACTTAAATGAAAAGGATGTTATTCCAGAAGTGTTAAGCTTACGCGGCACGTGGAATTGATAAGAATAGTTGAAAAGATCTGAAGGAGTTCAAGAATACATGGGAAGAAGTATATTGATAAGCGTAACCTATCCTAGATAAATTAGATTCGCTATGGGTGAGGGAGACACTCTGCCAGTTACTGCTAGGAATGTAATGCTCTAAGCTTACCCCTAAACTCACATATTCTAATATGGCCAGTTGGAGCCAAGTCACAAAGGATTATTAGGTGACTAAACCAGCAATATCAGGACAAAGCGGGGGTTGCTTTTATCTAAGCACCGACTGCGAGAGCTTTTGGATGTAAAGTGAAGTGATGCATGTGTATATGAATAACCAGTTTGTGAACTAGAAAGAGAAGAGAAGTGAATTGAGATACATGATGACAGGATTTTAGGAACACCATGGGTGTATCATGACTAAGATCATCCTTGCCACCATTACCAAATTCGGTAAGATTGATAGACATATGTTGACTTATGGAATGTCATGTGGACTGACAACCATTTGAGGAGTTAGCATTAAGCTACCTATAGGTTATCAAGATGAGAATGATTGAAAAGAGACCCTTATTAAGGATATATGATTTGATTGTCAAGTAAAGAATGTAAGCATTTCTTGAAAATAGAATTGAGGCTAGAATATCCATAAATTAGGATGAACCCTGGGGATGCACAAAGGATGGCATTACAATAATAAAGACATTGTGAATTTGGATGATATAAGTTGGATTGACTAAGGCAACAACAACCTTTAAGGATTTATTTAAAAGAATTTCGAAAAGCACATAGACAGAATTGTTATAAGATTGATGAATGATGTTTGATATACACTGTACCCAGAAAATACAGGATGAATGATGAGGATGACCTAAGAAACCTTACAAAGAAAAAGGTAATATTCTGAGTTTCAGACTGGAAGTTTGGCAGGAAATGTATAACATAATAATGATAATGCCAGATGAGACATGTGTGAAACCATGAAGGGTTATGGATTGAACCAATAAAGGTTGAGATTATCCTAAAACTAGAAAGAACTAAGAGAAGAAACATCCTAGGTATGATTAGGAGTAACTGTGATAAAGTCCATACGGAAAGGTGGAAGCAATGACTTATGGAAAAAGACTGATCTATATTTTCTCTCCTTCAGCAGAGATTAAGGGAGAATGCTTTCACCCAACCGTGATGAGAATGAGATAGAAAAATTTAAGTTGGAACAGACCCAGAAAATATTGATTGCGAGGAATCATTACTATCAAAGGCCAATGAGGTGGCCGATACTTTATGTATAGAGGAGTAATTATAGATGCTCATACCAAAGAAACAAAATGATATTGAGGACCTTGAAGGTCATAATGTGGTGGAGGATTTATATTCCTTCAGATATTGTGCAAGAAGCAACCATAAGAATAGTTTAAGTAAACATTCGATTCATGATGTCTTCCTAAGCATAGTAAGTACAGTAGAAGGTCCTAATTGAGGTAAACCAGGACCATGTACGAAATTGATATAAGGTTAGCTATTAAAGCGCTACGCAAACGACAAATGATGGTGATTCAACAAAAGGCTACATTAATGTAGTGACGATTCTTCTAAGAAATGCGATGACATTGCAAAGATAAAGATAGTGTTGCTATTGATAAGCTAAAAGGCATGTTGATGAATGACAAGCAAGTTTATGTTGGTGTATTTTTGCGTAAACAAGATAGAGAATATGAGGTTGAAAATTCATAATGCTAAGAGGAAAATTTGGCAGGAATAGATTTTATTGGATCTAAGTTAGAGAAATCGTCAAGGTTTATTCGAATGGCTTAGTTTTGGAATGACGTGATGCTCGAAATAAATGATAATGCTATAATGATTCATAAAGTGATTATAGTAGAAATGGGAGCCAAGTGACTGATAAAAATAGACATAGAATTGAGGATCTATAAGAGAGTTGGATATGTGGACTCCTGAGAAACCCCCAGCAATGAAGCTGGAAAAGTTGAAATTGAAAGCATAATGACACATGGGTTAACTCCCTTTTAAGTTGGGAGAATTCGAGGATATTTGGAATAGATCGGTTGAGTAATCAAGAGACTTATGGATCGAGAAAGTGAGAATTTAGATGGTTGAACAAAGGAAAATTTTGACCCCAAAGATGTGATACTTATCAAATAAAAGGTGACGAGATACCAATAAGAAGGTGTCAAGTACAAAGGATGTCTTACAGAAATGAATAAGAATTAGAAAACGAGAAGGATGTGATTGATAAAGAAGAGATTGGGAAAATTATTATGGAATGTTATGAATGGATTGATGAATGGGTTTTCTAGCGAACTCTCGGGATGACGACCTGACAGTGTTAGTATTATGAATATGAAAGAGCTAGTAGTGTGGCGTGGAATGTCAGTAATAATAATGTCAAGCGAGAAATCAAAGATTTAACCTGAGAGGTTGAAGGACTTTCCAAAAGTGAATGATGCTAAGATCGAACAAGAGTATAGGTACATAGAATGATGGACAGAGCAGCAAGGACAGGTGACACGTGAGATTATGATAAAGTAGTATTTGATACGAATATGATTATTTTTCTTTTATAACGAACCTCTATAGTTCAGAGGTAAATCCTATGTATGATATTTTGCAATCATGAAAACTTTCTATAATTCTTTGAAATTCTTTTCTTTTCTTCTCTCTTATTCATCTTCTTTTTGAATTGAGAAGAACAACCCTTTAAGGGGGGGGGAGGTTCTACGTGACTATCTGTCTGTGTGATAGAAGTCTAGGTGGAATACCATAACTTGTTTAATTGCTTGTCAAGTACTAAAGGCTGGCCCCCTTCTGTACTAACTATGCAATATGACAAATGTTCATTGATCATAGTGATCTCTCAATAAATGCTTCTATTTTTATACATTGATCGAGATTGTGAAGATTAAAGCGATCAGGAAATGCGTAATTACGAGTGAGGTTATCTCCGAATTCATAGCGCGTTAGTGATACCGAAATCACTGCAGATACCAATAAAAATAGTAGTATATGACTGGGTAAGAGCATAGCCCGGATAGTGTGTTGTACGAAAAGTAACAAAGTTGACGAAAAAGGATAAGAGGAGTATGGTAGCACTGGCGGGATGTGCTATAAAAGGATTGGAATGATTACGGATGGATCGGGGAACTAGCTTATGAACTAGCATTACCCCCAAATCTGTAACAAGTGCACAACGGGTTCCTTGTTTTGATGCTTAGAAAATAAAACCCAGATGCCAAGCATATTGTGGAATACGAGCACGTGGACATACCACCAGATCTAACGTATGTGGAGCAGCCAGTGAAAACCATAGATCGAAAAAGAACAAGTGCTCCGAAACAAGGTCATCAAGCTTGTCAGAGTTTTGTGGCAGAACCACAACGTGGAAGAACCAACTTTGGAATTGGAAAGCGCAATTCTCTAAAAGTACCCCATTTGCTCTCAGACTGATTCCGGGAGGGAATCCTTTTAAGGATGGGAGACTGTAAGAACCCGGATTTTTGGGTAGAATTAAAACTTTTTATTATATAATGATGCAAGAGTGAATAGTGGTTACGACTACGATGTAACAGTTGTTCTTCTTAATGAATGGAATGGATTTAGATTCAAATATTTATATACCATGAAGAATGCTAGTGGTTGGCAGCATAGATAAGAATAATCTATCTCCTAGGAAAATATTAAGATATGGTATTTCCAAATAGGGAAGTTATCCTCATGTCATCCAGATCAATATCTGTTATTAGTCCAGAGTTCCGTGAAAGGGTTAAGGAACGCTCAAAAAATGACAGGGACATTTTTATTTATACAAGGAATAAAAGAGGATAAGCAGTGAATAGTGTTTTTGGTGGAAATGAGGATATGATTAAGACGACGCTATATAGAAGTATTCAGAACGGATTTCAGAGTTCGTATTCATGATCCAGGGGCAAGATAAGTGTATGTAAACGATATTGGATTCAGAAAATTAGCACTTTTATTTTCTCCAAGATTTCTCTGGACACTGAAGGATTTAAGGATTTAATAATGAGATTTGAGGAATTTAAATTCAAGGATTATAAGGGAGGAATGAGAATGGAAGTATTATTATTAGGAAGGTTTTCGGTAAAACCTTAACTAGAAATCCTTGAGATATTTTTTCGAACGATCAAGCAAATGGAGCTATAACTAGACAAAGAAATAAGCAGAGAGTCAAGGTTCATATATGCATATGCAAGTGGATAAGGTCAAGTAACTAAGTAGTTACAAGAGTAACTAGTACACTTAGAGAACAAGCCAAGTAGTTAGCTTCCTCACCACTACTCTTCAACACTTGTCCATCAAAACACCTCATCCATGACCTAATCACTTTATCAAAAGCTACTTTATGCAAGATATTATCTCAAGACACATCAATAATTCATTGGATGAGATTAGAAAAAGAGAAAAGCAAACCAAACTCCATCTCTCTCTACTTTCTCTAAACTGCCCAGCAGGAACAACAAGGGAAGAAAAATTCATATCTCCATTTCTATACATGATAAAATCACCAAATTTCACCACAGCCTCTCCACTCCATGGGCAATATTCGCTCAAAATTTCATGGCAATCTAATGAGTATAGCATAGTCAAAACTCCTCCCCAAGTAAAGAAACCAAACTGTCCAGGTTCTTGACAGTTTCTGTCCAGCGGAAAAAGAGGGCTCAAAACCCTAGCTAGGAAGCTTCAAATATAATTATTTAGGACTCAAAACAAAGCTTATGAAGAGGCCTTGATGTGGTAAAAATTTGAGAGCCAAACTATTATTTTTTCGATTTGTTATGAATTTTACAAGATTGGTGATAAATAGTAAATCTTAGAAACTAACTTTGAGTTCTTGTTTTCTTTGGATGATCTAAGTTTTGTTAAGGCCATACAAGGACTATATAAGGATTATTAGAGCTTTTATACACTCCAAGGAAGGTAATCATCTCTTGAAACCCTAGCTTTGACTTTAAGTTTTGGTGGTTTTAGATGATATATGATGATGATGTTAGTACAAGCATGTTTATGAGATTATGTAGTAAATTTAGTAGTTAAAAAACCATGATTCATATGATGGATATGAGATGTGTTCTTGGACTTTTAGAATGAGTACTATTTGTGTAAGATTGATGGTATGCCCGGTGTGGCTTGGACTTTAACTCACTTCCCAGTTTCGTACTCTGCCATGATGAGCTAGATTATGTTATAATATTCGTTTTGATATAAGGCTCATGTGAAATGGACTTACGGTTTAGGAGTTATGGTCAAAATCGTAAAAATGGTTCGAAACCGTAAGTGCGAGTTCGTAATCGAAATTGAACCCCTTTAATATTACTAATTCAGTGGCGAATCTTGATAATTAAATATTAAGAATCATAAGAAAGGTGTGAGAGGAGTCCTCATGTCAAAAGGATCGTTTTTCGATTTTTTTAAAAATGTTCGAATCAAGGTTAATTACGAATGAACCACTTAGAGGATCACTTAAGTATAACATTGATTATAACTTAGAAAGCGGGTGATAAAACTCGAGGTATAATCTTGGCTCATAAACGAACGACCTTAGAACTTATACGGCTTGAGTATATACCAAGTGTAAATATAATGACATGTCGTAATAACGAACAAGTGTCGGATCGTGTCGGCGACTAAAAGAGTTACACTAAAGGGTGTATAAAGACATAATTCGAAAACGTGTTTCGACTTAAGTAAGTGTATACTTATCCTTTCGAAATATTAAGTGATTAACCTCGGATATTGTGACTATTGATAGATCACCGGATCGACCTGAGGCACACTACACCTACAGGATTACCAGGCAAGTCTTCAATCAATTTGAAGTTGTTGTTGTGACAATATATATATCTGTTTACATATGCCATAGCATGCATGCCTATCTTCAAGATATATATTGTGATACTTGTTCCTTGAATTATTGTTGGATTTTGAGCTGGATTGATAACGTATCGGTTATAAGCCGAATATTGCTAAGACCCTTAAGTGAAGGGCATCTGAATCTCATTCTTCGAGCATAGACCGGGAGTCGGTATTTCTTGATATATTGAAATTATTTTCAGGGGAAAATATTTAAGTAAATATTTTCCATTATTTATTTGATGAGTACTATCTGTATATTCCTTTGGGATTATCTATGAATATTATTTTGAATATTCATTCGAACTTAAATTATTCAATAAATATTATTTTAAATATTCACTTGAGCTTGCTTTGGTCAATGAATATTATCTTCAATATCCGTTGAAAGTTGATTCAATTATTGAAGATTGTTTTGAATATTCATTATTTATTCAATGAATATTACCTCGAATATCCATTTAACAATTATTTCTTCAATAAATATTTTTATTAATTTGAAGATTCATTATTGTCCAGTGAATAATCATTTGGTAATTATTCCTTCAATTAGTATTATTAATTCGAATATTCATTATTTATTCAATGAATATTATTTCGAACATTTACTTGATAATTACTTCTTCGATAAGTATTATTATTTGGAATATTCACTATTTTTTCAGTGGATATTAATTCGAATATTCGTTCGAATTTTATTTAATCGATAAGTATTATTAATCCGAGTATTCACTATTTATTCAGTGAATATTATTTCGACTATCCATTCGAGTTATAATTATTTGATAAGTACTTTTTATTTAAATATTCATTAATTAATTAATGAATATTATTTGTGAATATTTATTCGAGGACTATTCCGATTGATATTTTATATTAAGATTATTCCTCCAATATTCTAACTTGATAAATATTCCTTGGAATATTTATTTAATTCTTCTATCTCATTTCAGAGTGATTTACTTCATTTGAATATCATCTTCGACTCTCGAATATTAAATAAATTGTCTCTGAATCCTATTATTATATTATCTTATCAAGGAAGGTTCTTAGAAACTCTATTCCTCATTCAATTCTATCTCTCTTGTTATAAGGGAACCTTACTTGAGAAATGTTATTTATCTTGTTGACTTCCCGGTCATAGATCCTTTGAAACTATTCTTTTCACTCGCAACTTGGTTGCTATTATTCATAGAATCTTGTGTACCCACTCATTATTTGAGGGGTAAGAATGTTGGAACACGTTGGTATCCATTAACAAGCAGCAGCTTGGAAAATATTGGTGAATTTTCCTTTCCAACTAGATACGACTACTTTGTGGAGTCTTATCAACAAGTATTTTACTTGGGGAAAGGGGGACAAACTTTATGTTTCAAAGTTATGGATGTTAATTGAACTAGAAGACGCGTAAGTGGCCGAGTGGCGCCGATCCAGCAATGGCCCAACCGTTGGCCGGGGGGCTCCAGAGGGCGGGCGATCCGTCGGTGCTTCCTTCTACATGTAGAGAACAAATGATGGGGAGCATGACATGCGACTGATCATCGTAGATGTTGTGGCTCCTGGCGCGGCAAGCTCCCGTATTAGTTCATCATACAAAGTTGGAATTTTCTGCAACACTGATGGTGTTGACAGGGTGAAAAAGTGATTGAATCTGGAATTGCAATATTTTTTTCCTGCAAGTTCCTCTGTTATGATAACTGATGATATCTTGTTTATCTTTTGCATAGCAGATATTTCCATGGAATATATAATTTGAGTTACCTTGTAACTTCATCCTTTATGTTATACTGGCATCATTTTCGTAAATGCATGGCATATGGTTTCGAAGATACTTTTGAACTGTTATATATTATCACTATTCAGTTATATTATTGTTGGTGAGCTATTGCTCACCCTTGCTTTATTTATTAAGTCACAACAACAGCTAGACCAGACGACCCGTGCAAGGCGCACTTGGCGCAAGCAGGTGTTGGTTGTCAGAGGATTACCGCTGAGGTTATAACTACCATTGCTGAAGAGGAAGCTATTGGTAGGCTAGTTGTTAGTATCTGAGTGTCAAATGTATTTATTATATGATGCATACCAATGGATGGCAAAGAGTATGTAGAGGTTAATTGTGATTCTTTTGGGTTGTAAGAACTCAATCTTGTGATTAATAATATTTGGTAATTACTCTGATTTCATCTCTAGGACTATAACGGGTGTGTTGTTGTTATTGTTTTGGGTCACAAGGGTGAAATCTGGTTTATAATTGGTTTGTGGATGGATATTGAGACCATAACGGCCAGATTCCTGACCCCGGATTTGGGGGTGTTACATTCATGATTGTTTAAGGAATACGAATTTGAAAAAAAACAAGTTACGAAATATTAATTTAAAAAAAAAAGAAAGGTACCAAGAAAATATTCCTAAATAAAAAGAGACAATATAGTAAATTTTTTATATAATTGATATAAGGAGACCAAATAATAATTGTTCTTTCTTATTTTTAGTGTGTGATTCACTAACCAAAGTGAGATAAATGAATTCAAACCATCAATTTAATAGAGTACACACTTTTAAATTTTTATAAATAATTGTGGAACGCAATTTTGTGAATTATACTGTAAAAAATAATCGAATCATAGGTAATATGTTATTGTATTTCAAAGATATTTGGATTTTTTTTTGACAAAATTAAAGAAAATTTCATTAACTTAAAGAACTCAGCGGGACAAATACACAACGGACTATGCAACCAGCTTGAAAAACAAATAAACGAGCTAAACAATTAAACGCAACCGTCTATGCAACCAGCTTGAAAAACAAATAAATGAGCTAAATAATTAAAATTGAATTCAATGGTCTGCGGAGCAATCCAATCTACACCAACTTTTGATGTCACATAATTAATTGAGATGGAAGGTATAGATGTCCTATAGTTTGAACAATCTTCTATTCTGGAAGGTGGGTTCCTACGATTTTCATCACCATTCCATTCCACACCAATTCGATGCAAGCATTTAAGATTCCAATACACAATATTAATCGGTCTCAACGAAAAAACCAACACAAAACATACCAAAACATGTTGAACTCTCACAAGGAGATACATCAAACAACCCAAAATTTGGGTATAAAAAACGCACCTCACCTAAGGATGAATATTATTGAAAGAAAAATTTATATCCTATATATAATAAGCATAAGGTGATGGCTGTCAGTAGTACTACCGCCAAACAAATATTGATCGTTAGATCTAAAATTTAATTAACGGCCTAGATTATATTCTATTTATTTTAATATTTAAATACTAATATAGTAATGTTCTAAACAGACTCTGCCACACGGGTGTAGAAACCTATTCTAATTGATATAGAAGAGAAAAATCATGTCCTAACTGATCTAGGTGAAATATAATTCCACATATATCAATAATCTAAAATTTGTAAAATAGTTTATATACTTGAACAAATTGAAATATAAATTTATTCACAATTTTTTTAAATAATAGAGACATATTATACAAATAAAATAATTTCAAAAAATCTTGATACTCACCTGATCATGTGACTTGTAAAAACATTGTACAAAGATCTTGATATAAAATATCATAATTTTTTCTATTTAATCCAAGTCTAAAAGAATAACTTACCTATATTATTATGATACTATCTTAAATTCTTAAATTCTGTGTTAATACATGAATTTTGTTGAACGAATTTGACGAAAAGACTAAATTATACATAATATCATTATTATTTTTAAAAATTTGACCCACATCAACCAAAGTATTTGAAATATTTATTTTAATAAATAATTATATGAATATGAATCGGGGATTAAGTATATTGTGAATATGTATATAGGTGGGATTAATTAATTAGAATCTTGCTCTTATGTGATATAATTTAATTAAACCAATTTTTATTTATAACAATCACTAATCTACGCGGGGTGGCTAAGGTGGAGGGCTGCGTCAGGGGTGATGTGCGATAGGAAAGTCCCGTTAAAGCTGAAAGGGAAGTTTTATAGAGCATCTATCCGTCCTGCGATGTTATATGGTTCGGAGTGTTGGGCGGCGAAGAAGGCCCTCGAGTGCAAGTTGGAAGCAGCTGAAATGAGGATGTTGCGGTGGTCCTGTGACCGCACGATGTTAGATAGAATCCCGAATGTGGTTTTCAGGAGCGAGTTAGAGGTGGCGCCTTTTGCAGCGAAAGTTAGGGAAGGGAGGTTGAGATGGTTCGGCCACGTTCGTAGGAGGCATCCCGAAGCCCCGGTGAGGAGGGTCGAGAGTCTTACGGTTGTTGGGGTGAGGAGAAGAGGCAGACCGAGGAGGTCGTGGGAAGAACAACTCAGGATGGATTTGAAGGCCTTAAACTTGGATGAGAACGCGATAGCTGATAGGAGTTGTTGGAGGCGCCAGATTAGAGTTGTTGATTCTCTCCTAGGGAGTGGTTCTGTGGTTGAGAGCCTCAGAGTTGGGCTCTCTCGGTTAGCGTTAGCTTAGGAGCTTGGCTTTACATCTTTATATTGTTTTCTGTTTTCTATTTTTGCAGGCGCAGGGAGCTTGGCCGGAGGTCTCCCTAGATCAGGAGAGGAGTGCACCTTGCCCGAGTAGGTAAGCCCCATGAGATCCAGGCCATGGGCCCAGGTTCGGTCGACTACTTTACCCACCATTATCATCTTTGTATAAAATTCACTTTGATATTCGGGCACTAAGCCGGGGGTCTTCACGGAAACAGCCTCTCTACTGTAAAGTAGGGGTATGGTCTGCGTACATTTTACCCTCCCCAGACCCTGCTTCATGCGGGATATACTGGGTATGTTTGGTTTGGTTTTTTACTAATCAATCCATACATATCCACACGTACAATCACCACACAACAACCACATTCGGTCACGACCTCCTTGTTCACCACATCCGGCTGACATCACAAATATCATACCAAAATCACTTGCTTTAAATAATAATTTTTAAAAAGCTGAATCAAAATTACCGCTAAATTCATGTTAGAGTTGACCAGATCTGTTATCGTACAAAAATCACTTCCTTTACATAATATTTATCAAAATATTGAATCAAAATCACTGATAAATTCATGTTAGAGTTGACCCGATCTGAATTTGCTCTTCGTTAAAGTTAATAGCATCACAGTCACAATCGAATTTAAATTTCTAATAGATATTTACAGTTATATGTACATCAACCCATATGTGTATGTATCAAGAAAAAAAGAGATAAAAATTTTATAAGGAAGATTAGAGAGTGTAATTATAGAAAAATTAAACGGGTGACTGGAAATTAATGGTAATAGCAGCCGGAATTTGACGGTGGTCGTCGAAATTTGGTCCGATATGGAGGAAGAAAGACGTGGACTAGAAAGGAAGAATAGACAGGTGAGGATTAATAATATAATCTTCATAAATCTTAATATTTATGTGAATAATGATTCTTAAATAATCAAAATTGGATTTTTATTAATATCATATAAAAGAATAATTTTAATAAATACTAGAGGAATATAATTCAAATATATTAGTTGGTCGACAAAATATAGAACTAAAACTAAAATTGATTTAACATAATAATTTCAAAAAACCATTCAACAGAGATGAAATTAAAATCCAAATTTTAAATTGATTGAACAAAATATGACATGTGACATGTAAAAAATATGTATTAAGATCTTGATATAAAATTTCATAATTTTTTCTATTTATTCCAAGTCTAAAAGAATAACTTATCTATATTATATGATACTATCTTAAATTTTGTGTTAATACATGAATTTTACTAAATGAATTTGACGAAAAGACTAAATTATACATAATATAATTTTTTTACAAATTTGGCCCACATCAACCAAAGTATTTGACATATTTCTTTTAATAAATAATTATATGAATATGAATCGGGGATTAAGTATATCGTGAATATGTATATATGTCATGATCCTATTTGATATAATCCTAACAGTTTATTTTTATTCAATGTACAATCCATTTAATTAAACCAATTTTTAGTTTATAACACTCACTAATCAATACATATCCACATCCTCAACGTACAATCACCACATTCAACACAGTAATCACGCAAAGCAACACAATCACCACACAACAACCACGTTCGATCACGACCTCCCTCTCACCACATCCGGCCATCACCTCTGACATCACCAATATCATACCAAATTCACTTGCTTTAAATAATAATTAGAAAAAAATTGAATCAAAATTAGCGCTAAATTCATGTTAGAGTTGACTGGATCTGTTATCGTACAAAAATTACTTGCTTTAAATAATAATTATAAAAATATTGAATCAAAATCAATGCTAAATTCATGTTAGAGTTGGCCCAATCTGAATTTAAAGTTAATAGCATCACCGTCATAATCGAATTTTGATTTCCAATAGATATTTACATTTATATGTACATCAACCCATATGTGTATGTGTATGTATCAAGAAAGAAAGAGATTAAAAATTTATAAAGAAGATTAGAGAGTGTAATTATAGGAAAATGAAATGGGTGATTGGAAATTGATGGTGATAGCAACCGGAATTTGACGGTGGTGGTCAAAGTTTTTTCCGAGGAAGAAAGACGTGGACTAGAAAGTAAGAACAGACATGTGAGGGATGAAGGTGATGGGTGGGAAAGTGGATAAAGTACTCATTAAAATGAACAATTAAGATTAAAGGTAATTTAAAAATTGTGTGAAAAAGATTTGATTTAATTTCTCATATTTGTAGTGAAGGTTTTCATTTGGCTAATTATATATGGACATGATTATGTATATATGGTTTGTATGGATTATATATGCGATTATCCCTATTTTTTATGGGATTTAGGTAAAATTTATTATATACATTATTATAGAGGAGAAAATATGTTTAAATATGCTATGTTCATGTATAAAAGTGTATATAGTTATGTTGCACTTGACTACAAGATTAAGGTAACCAAGAAATGCAAAGACTTTTACTGAGATTAAAAAATGAGTTAGAGAAGCCAGTAAATTTGGTTCTTTCGAGAAGAAATTTTAGAGTAATGATAAATTAATATATTAGTGTAAAAACATTGAATAAAAGAATAGTAATTTGGAAATATATTATATCAATTTAATATGAGTCAGTAACAAAAAATGTAATTAACTGAAAATGTTCAATCAAAATATATTTAATCATTTGAATTATCTTAAAAAAATACAAAATTAATCAATATAATATTAAAATAAAACTTAAGTTTTATTAAAAAAACAAAAAATATAAGAATAAAATATTATAAATAACCGTGCATAGCACGGTAGAAAGTATGCCTCCAGCGGGTGAGAAGGTACCGCCGGGGGAAGGACGAATGCGGCTAACTAATAAAAAAAAGAAGAGAACTGTTTAGAATTTTGTTTTTGCAATGAGTACATGCTTAGTAACTAGGAACTGGCATGAAATATAAAATTATACTCCCTCTGTTTCAATTGAAACTTCCTGTTTTGACTTTTGTTCCTGTTCATTGTAAGCGCTTGACTACTAATTTATGCATAATTTATAAGATAAAATATATTCATGAGTGATCTTGTTTGATTCGTATTTGTGAGTACTTTAATACAGTGAAATTTTTATATTTGATACTAACACGAAATTGAAAATATTAACGATCAAAAGTGTGCGTTGGCAAACGTGATAAAGCAAACAGGAAAAACATTTAGGAACGGAGGGAGTAGTAAATCATAAGAACAAACTTGTACAATTTAACCTTAATCTAAAGGCAAAAGAAACGAACACTTATATTTACCAACTTTCATACTAATATCATACTAATATCATACTAGAATTGTATTTACCAAACCAAACCTTTATTACATAGATTTGTTGATACTAACTGTACGTGTAAATTCAAAACTATCTAAAGTCCGGTTGGTAAGACATGAAGAGATCTTAAACAACCATTAATACTCGTGAGGTGGGGGAACTACTCAGACTCATCTCCTCCAGAGGTGACATTCAATGGAATTTTTAAAATCTAAAATGAAAATCCAAGAGTTTAAATTTTTTGAAATCCAGTTAAATACCACCAAATTTAAAAGTACTTTTCAAAAACGAGATCGAATACATGAGAATTTTAGGAATTCATTTTTTTTTTTGGAATCCAGATTGAATACATCCCAGCAGTTTTCCACAAATCCTTCAATATCTCATGGATCTTAGACAATATTAAAAAAAAAATACATGAACAATAAATTCATCAAAATTCACCACTTTATCAAATACAAAAATATCCATGGAATTTTGAATATTAAAAGATTTTAATGTATTTTTTAAAATTCAAATTGAATAGTACCAAAGTTCTTGTAAACCAGTTTGCAAACCTCGTACTAGTTATATAATTGTTTGTTTTGAAACTGTTAAAACAGAGGACACAGATGCCTGAGAACTACTTGCATTGATTCGAAATAAGAAAGTGGTACATCAATATAAAAGGAATGATTTAACAACTACCTAAGGAACAGGAAACAAAGAAACTACTTCCCTAACTAGACTCTGCCACCGGCCCCTTATTTAGCACGATCCTAAAAATTAGCAACGACTATGACCCAGTCGTATTGTAAACAACTAAACAAAGCAACAAATAAATAATGCAATCTTTATTTTAAATAAAAGCCACCTAATTTGAGATTATTTCCCAACAATCTCCCCGTAATCTCAAACATGTGTGCTCAGGTCTTTGACTCCCAGCAGTTTCCTCATCGACTCGAACTTAACCACAAGCAATGCTTTTGTAAGAACATCAGCTCATTGTCCTTCATTGCAGATATGCTTTATAGTAATCTCTCCCCTTTGCGCCGCACTCTCGTATGAAATGAAAACGAATGTCAATATGTTTGCTTCTCCCATGAAAGACCGGGTTCTTAGCCAAATCGATAGCAGATTTATTATCGATAAACAATGTTACTGGACCAACATTCTCAGCTGTGATTTGACTTAACAGATTTCTCAACCATATACCCTGGCAAGTAGCCGCAGTTGCAGCCATGAACTCCGCTTCGCAGGACGACAAAGCAACAACCTTTTGTTTCTGTGACACCCAGGTTATGAGACTCTCATTAAGATAAAAAAAACCATACCTGCCGTGCTTTTCCTATCGTCCAGATGCCCAGCTAAATCACTATCGGTGAAACCTGTTAGAATATTATTTCTACTTGTTTTTGTATACACCAAGCCATAGCCAATTGTTCCCTTTATGTATCGAAGGATCCTTTTTACTGTGTTCATATGCAAGGTCGTAGGCCTCTCCATATACCTGCTAACGATACCCACAACATATGCTATGTCAGGCCTTGTGTGTACCAAATAACGAAGTCCTCCAACAATACTCTTGAACTCGGTTGCATTAACAATTTCACCCTCTTCGTCCTTGTATACTTGTTTCTTGGGATCCATGGGGAATTTAGTAGGGTTGCATCCACCCAATCCTACTTCTGCCAACAATTTCTTAGCACACCCATCTTGCTTGAGTTCAATACAGCCCCTTTCTCGTGCCACCTCAATCCCCAAATAGTAACTCAATCTACCAAGGTTGCTCATCTCAAACCTGCCATTCATTTGTTTCTTAAAATCCTCGATGATTGACACGTCTGACCCAGTAATTAGGAGATCATCTACATAGACTGCAATTATCACAACCTTCTCGATCTCCATCTCTTTTCGTGTAAACTGCATGCTCATAAGGACACCTGATGAATCCCATACTCTCAAGACATTTGCTGAGTTTGATATACCAGGCACGAGGGGCCTGTCTAAGGCCATACAATGCTTTATACAGCCTATACACGAGATTCTCCTGTCCTTGAACTACAAAGCCCTCCGATTGTGATACATAAACTTCTTCAGTAATTTCTCCGTTCAGGAAATTAGTTTTTACGTCGTGATGGTGTACTTCCCAGCTATTTTTTGCTGCCAAAGCCAACATTAGTCTGACTATCTCAAGCCTAGTTATCGGAGCAAATATTTCATCAACATCTGCCCCTTGCTCTTGTACATATCCTTTGGCTATGAGTCGAGCTTTGTATTTCACAATTTTTCCATCAGCATCCTTTTTTATCTTGTAAATCCACTTCAAGCCTATCACCTTGTGATCATCTGGTAGTTCCACCAACTTCCAAGTCCCATTTCTTTCGATCGAATCAATTTCAAGTTGCATAGCCTGCTTCCAGTTGCGATTTTTCACAGCTTCACAATGCTTTGAAGGCTCCTCAATTCCAAGATATAAAAGTTCTTCGTCCAGTTCAACCTCTTCGGTGTCGTTATAAATTTCACTTAATGCTCTGAATCTCTTGGGCTCACAGCTATCATTATAATTCTCTGGGTCTATGTTGAACGATGTGGAGCTTGACCTTGGCGTTGATACTTGATCTCCCTCTATTTCATCCATATGCTCACTTTCTGGGCTATTCAAAATTCTTTCTCCTTCCTCACTTGTGTCAATGACTGAAAAAGTCTCTTCCTGGTTTTAATAATCTCCCTCCTCCGACTTCCAAGGCCATGCTTTATTTTCTTCAAAAGATACATCCCTGCTAACATGAACTCGATTACTGACAGGATCGTGGAGACGGTAGGCCTTAGTGCCAGACTCCTTGCCCAAGTTAACAACAGGTTTGTTGCGATCATCCAATTTTTTTGTCTACATACTGGGAATTTTCATATGACTCAAGCATCCAAATACACGTATCTTGTTTGCACTAAATCACGCAAGCGTACGTGGTCACAAGTAATATATGAATAAGTCGAGTTCGTTCCCACAGAGATCTGGTTTAGGTTTCAATTCCGTCAATGCACCTATGCAACAATGTATGGTTATTATGCACTGCTAAGACAAATAACAAATATGGGTTTTAATTAACTAAATCTAACTAAAAAGCAAATTAACAAACTAAGAATTAACTAACTAACAAGAATCAGAATCGAATTACTTCTGCAAGATAAACCATGGAATCCTAACTTCATTAAATACTTCGCTTAGATCTGACGCCTTTAATAAATATATGCAATGGTTATGATATTTGATCGGATAACACGAAACAAGTATACGCTACTTCTCAGTATACGAATACCAAACTAAACATACATCCACAAAAGAGATAGAAGATGAATAGACACCAATTATGCTTAGACCCTATATCTCTATAGAATTTGAAAACATAACGGTCGAAGAACAAGTTATCCATAAAGATCACATAGGGCAGTATAAGTATTTTCATCTCACACCACGAATCATATTGATAAACAATTATGAACCTATGCTAGCATGGCAAGTTCTAAATCTCAAGATCCACTTTCACTTCACAAGAAATTAACAAATTAGATGTTCATGACGTATCTATCAATTAAGCATAACCATACGAGGATATCAGATATACATCACACACAGATCTTTAAAGCAATCAAGATACTAAAGCTCCATAAATAAATCCGTTATAATCCCTTGACAATGATTAGTTCATAATCGAACCTCTCGTCATCATGGGATCTGATGAAACCATGATAAAAACAAAGTATGAAAAGATACAAATAAATCTAAGTAATTGATATGTAAAGGTTCTACTCCTAATGATGATGATCCTAATAATAATCTATTACAAGGGTTGGATGTGTTTATATAGGCTCTAGACATCTTGCCCAACAAGAAAATACCAAATCAGAATTATAATAGAAGTACGTTTCCTAAACTGATTCTGATTTAAAGGGAAATTCGCAGCTGTCTTTTCTTCAGTAATTCTGGAACGTTCCAGCTGCAATTGGGCCTCTGGACCACTTTAGAATGATAGAAAATCTCGTTATCTTCGCGTGGACTGCTTACGGGCCTCAAACGGACTTCTAGAACTCAAGATATGGCCAAAACAAAATCAGAAATTCTGCCTGATTTTTCTCCCGCGCACCACCAGCATCCCGCAGCGCCTGATGCGCCATATGGGCGCCTGAAGCGCCGGCCCAATCTGTCCAAACTCAGCTGGGAGCCCTGGAAACAAGGCTGGTGCGCCCGGTTTGCTCCCGTTCTGCGAAAACTGATTTTTCTTTGCTTTTTTCACCTTTTCTTCCCGTTCCTTTTGCATGAGCTTCCGTCTTTCATTCTTAATGATTTGTATACTTCTTAGGATTTGATATTAGCCACCATTCTTCATTCCATATCATCAATCAACTCCACAAAACGCTCCAAAAACGACGGAAACTACACCTTTAATCGATATTTCTTCAACCCTGCACAATTACACAAAACACATCAAAACTACCACAAACTTGAGGCCAAAGCAATCAATTTAAGCCGACTTGGAATGTTTCAAGTGGATATAAGTTCCACTTATCACACCCCCAAACTTAAACCGATGCTTGTCCTCAAGCATAAACAATTACAACTAACTAACTAACTAGTACCACTTTCGTAGTTGATCACGGTTGCATTTGGTATATGCAACAAGCCCTTTAAACCCCTAGGCAGCCCTAGTGGACGAGTAAGGTCTCGTGAGGGCCTATAGCGAATGTACCCACAAAATCCATTTAACCTAATGCAATGCAATGCATGAATGCAACTAACATGAAAAATTCAAATAATCTAGTACTAATATCCTACCATACCTTCAAATCCTCTCATGCCATATCAACTTAAGAGTCAAAGTAAATACGCAATGTCTTGGTGTCGAAAGTGCAAGTATTCACATAGTCTACTCAATGAACATGCATAAGTTCTCAAAAGTCCATGTCAAGTGTAAGAATAAGTTAGTAAACATGCTAAGCCTACAAGAGTACATCTTTGAGACAAAACTCGGGATCTCATATGCAAAAACAAGCAAACACTCACAATCCACTCACAAAAGAATATTCACTCAAGAACAAGGGTAAGTGTATCACTCAATTCCAACAAAATCATAAGCATGCTTGACATTTGGTATCAATCTAACTCTTAACACAACATACATCAATGACGATAATCAAAAGGTCTTTATTTGGGTTATAACGGGGCTAGGGACAAGGTATGTCAAATAAGCCAAAACAGGTGAAGTGTCAAAAGCTAGTAAGTACCATAATAAATCATACACGACACCCTATTTCCCCCCACAAATTTTTTCTATTTTTCTTCCAACAAAAACAATCGACGAGTCGACTGAAATAGGATCACAACAAACACAAACATGCTCTCATAATATTTTTTTTTCCTTTTTTTTTCTCTTTTTTTCATATTTTTCTTCTTTTTTTTCTTTTTTTTTTCGAGAGCTAGATAAAACAATAATATAACAATAACAATGATCCCACAATTTTATTACATATGCCGACTATCAAGTAAACAACCAAACCCAATGTTCAATATTTCCCCTAAAAGCAAGATCAACAATAAACCCCTCCGTGCACACCTTATTACTCCCTTAAGCACTCTACTAGCCTTTGACAATGTGGGTTCAAATTAATGTAAGGCCAATACAAGAAAAAGGTCTAGGCAAGTAATGTGGTATGTCACAAAAAAAAAATAGGATTAAGCTCAACGGGTTAACTAATTGATCATGTAAAGATGGTATGGTAATATGGGAAAATATGTGGTTATTCCTAATGCCTTTATCATTTTAATCGTCAAATAATGTCATGCGTTTCAAGAAAGACCTCAAACAACTGCTAGCAATGCAAACAATTCGTGGACACTCAAGCAAACGAATAAATTGCAAATAATATGCAATATGGCTCAAAATCTCACTTGGTGGAAAAACATACTCAATCCCAAGCAAAAAATCTCTCTAATGCACCGACTTGTATTCAAAGCATGCGAACTAAATCAACTTGCACATATTCATGTCCTTCTAATTACTTACAACATTCAATAAGTCTACTAGCTTCAACTTACTAGTGTATGTGTGTGCACAAGAACAAAGCATATCACTTCTCAATCAAAAGCGTCAACAACAAAAAATTCCTATCAAGCATGGGTGCAAATGCAAACTATATGAACTCACATGAAATACGAAAATAAAAACAGAATGTCCTATATGAAACAAACGTAGATAACACGAACATAAATGCATAATTTACTACTACTAATATGGAAAACATGAAATCCTACATGAACAAATAATACAACAACTACATATCCCCCAAACCACCCTCAAATTTAAAATATTCAATGTCCGCATTGAATGGAAATAAATACAAGGGATAGTGGAGAACATACCTAACTATCGGTAGGATCACCCTCCTCGGGCGGCACTGTATCTCTATATGGCCATTTAATTATCTTTTCCGGGGCTACATCCTTGATGACAAGTTTCAGCCTTCTTTGCTCCTCAAAAGTGTCAGAAACATTGTTCTCTTCACTACCTGACAAGTTAGCAATAATACTAATAAGCAAAGCAGATGATTGACCCAAGTATTTATACCTCAATTGATCGGGTGGTTTAAGCTCGAGTTTGGAAGCTTCTTCAACAAGATGATTTTCATTAATAACCACCAAAGACTGATCAAGAGTGGAAATAGACGGATTAGGAACAGAAGTGGGTGGTTCACCAACAGAAGTCTTAACAACAGACTTAGGATCAAAAGAACTCTCCTCAAGTTGAATTTCATGCTTAGAACAAATAGCATTCAATTCCTCCAACATCTCATCAGAAGTAAAATTCCTGTACAACTCACGAAGATCTTTATTACCCTCAATCAAAACATCTTTCTCAAGAAAATACTCAATTGCACTATCCTCAAGTTTTGACCATGGAACAACCTCATCAATCAGCACATTAGAATCCCAGAGATTAGGCAAGCCTAGTGACTCACACTCTTACTCCTCATCACTATCCACCACAAGTTTTGACACAACAGACTGTTCTTCTTTTTCTGTAGGGTCCTGATCATGAATTTCTTCTTCATCCTCAATTGCCGAATTCTGATCGTTCATGACCTCTCCGGATCTGAGTGTTATGGCATTAACCTGCTCCATGCCATCTTGTTTTCCTGGATTTACCTTTGTGTTACTAGGAAGAACTTCATGCGGTTCATTGAGAAAGGCACTTTCAAATTGCCCAATCTGATTCTCCAATGTAGATTGACCATCATTCCCATGAAACTGTTGCTGCTGAAAACCTAGACTATTGCTCCAGCCAGAATTGGGATGATAGGTGGCTGGATCTGGTTGTTGGAAATTGCTCACAAACTGCACTGATTCAATAGATATGGCACATTGAGTCGTCTCATGTGTGCCCTCACATAGCTCACAAACACTAGCAACTTGAGGCACCTCATGCTTTGACATAGAATCCAATTTCTTATTAAGTGCCTCTAGCTGAGCTACTAGAGCTGTGACTGTATTAACTTCCAGAATTCCTGCTATCTTGCCTTGTGATAATATCTGAGTTGGATTCTGGTATTCATTCGTAGCCATCATCTCAATCAACTCATAAGCTTCCGCATAGCTCTTAGCCCATAAAACTCCAACTGATGCTGCATCTAACATGGGTCTTGACTGTGCACCCAAGCCATTATAAAAGCAGTTAATCACCATCCACTCAGGAATCCCATGATGTGGACACTTCCTTAGCATCTCCTTATATCGATCCCAAGCCTCGCACAAAGATTCTTCAGATTGCTGTAAAAACTGAGTAATAGCGTTCCTGATTGCTACGATCTTTGCCATGGGGAAAATTTTAGTAAGAAACTTCTGAGCAAGAACCTCCCATGTCAAAATAGAACCTGCTGGTAGAGAGTGCAACCAACCCTTAGCTTTATCCCTCAAAGAGAATGGGAAAAGTCTCAATTTGATAGCATCTTCCGACACCCCGTTGATCTTGAAAGTGTCGCAGATCTCAATGAAATTCCGAATATGCATGTTAGGATCTTCAATCGGAGCACCCCCAAACTGAACCGAATTCTGCATCATCTGAATTATGCTAGGCTTGATTTCGAAAGTATTAGCTGTAATAGCTGGTCTGACAATGCTAAATTGGATGTCACTGATCTTTGGTTGAGAATAATACATCAATGCTTTCGTTTTTGCTGCTTCTCCCATTGCTACCTGCAACACATAAAACTAAACAACTATATATAAAAAACAATCCGAGTCAGTGAACTCTAACGACCACTATTGACAAGCACATAAACCAAAAATAAAACACCGAAGATCCCCGGCAGCGGTGCAAAAAACTTGTTAACACTAAATCACGCAAGCGTACGTGGTCACAAGTAATATATGAATAAGTCGAGTTCGTTCCCACAGAGATCTGGTTTAGGTTTTAATTCAGTCAATGCACCTATGCAACAATGTATGGTTATTATGCACTGCTAAGACAAATAACAAATATGGGTTTTAATTAACTAAATCTAGCTAAAAAGCAAATTAACAAACTAAGAATTAACTAACTAACAAGAATCAGAATCGAATTACTTCTGCAAGATAAACCATGGAATCCTAACTTCATTAAATACTTCGCTTAGATCTGACGCCTTTAATCACTATATTCAATGGTTATGATATTTGATCGGATAACACGAAACAAGTATACGCTACTTCTCAGTATACGAATACCAAACTAAACATACATCCACAAAAGAGATAGAAGATGAATAGACACCAATTATGCTTAGACCCTATATCTCTATAGAATTTGAAAACATAACGGTCGAAGAACAAGTTATCCATAAAGATCACATAGGGCAGTATAAGTATTTTCATCTCACACCACGAATCATATTGATAAACAATTATGAACCTATGCTAGCATGGCAAGTTCTAAATCTCAAGATCCACTTTCACTTCACAAGAAATTAACAAATTAGATGTTCATGACGCATCTATCAATTAAGCATAACCATACGAGGATATCAGATATACATCACACACAGATCTTTAAAGCAATCAAGATACTAAAGCTCCATAAATAAATCCGTTATAATCCCATGACAACGATTAGTTCATAATCGAACCTCTCGTCATCATGGGATCTGATGAAACCATGATAAAAACAAAGTATGAAAAGATACAAATAAATCTAAGTAATTGATATGTAAAGGTTCTACTCCTAATGATGATGATCCTAATAATAATCTATTACAAGGGTTGGATGTGTTTATATAGGCTCTAGACATCTTGCCCAACAAGAAAATACCAAATCAGAATTATAATAGAAGTACGTTTCCTAAACTGATTCTGATTTAAAGGGAAATTCGCAGCTGTCTTTTCTTCAGTAATTCTGGAACGTTCCAGCTGCAATTGGGCCTCTGGACCACTTTAGAATGATAGAAAATCTCGTTATCTTCGCGTGGACTGCTTACGGGCCTCAAATGGACTTCTAGAACTCAAGATATGGCCAAAACAAAATCAGAAATTCTGCCTGATTTTTCTCCCGCGCACCACCAGCATCCCGCAGCGCCTGATGCGCCATATGGGCGCCTGAAGCGCCGGCCCAATCTGCCCAAACTCAGCTGGGAGCCCTGGAAACAAGGCTGGTGCACCCGGTTTGCTCCCGTTCTGCGAAAACTGATTTTTCTTTGCTTTTTTCGCCTTTTCTTCCCGTTCCTTTTGCATGAGCTTCCGTCTTTCATTCTTAATGATTTGTATACTTCTTAGGATTTGATATTAGCCACCATTCTTCATTCCATATCATCAATCAACTCCACAAAATGCTCCAAAAACGACGGAAACTACACCTTTAATCGATATTTCTTCAACCCTGCACAATTACACAAAACACATCAAAACTACCACAAACTTGAGGCCAAAGCAATCAATTTAAGTCGACTTGGAATGTTTCAAGTGGATATAAGTTCCACTTATCAGTGATCCACTTCTGGTTTCTTTCCCGTCCAAGCTGTGTACGGCGTCATCCCTGATAAAGCACGCGTTGGCAACCTGTTCAAGATGTAGACAGAATGTCTTACAACTTCCCCCATAAGGTCAATGGAAAATGCATCTGTTTGAGAAAGCTCCTGGCCATTTCAATTACTGTCCTATTTCTTTGTTCAACCACCCCATTTTGTTGGGGTGTATATGGGGCCGTATAATGCCTCTCAATCCCAGCTTCTTCACAATACGCTATGAACTCATTCGAAGTATATTATCCACCCTTGTCCGTTCTTAAGGTTTTCACTTTCTTCTCCGATTTATTTTCGACCACAGCTCTGAACTTCTTGAATGCACTCAATGCTTCACCTTTATGTTTCAGCAAATACACCCACATAATTCTGCTATAATCGTCCAGAAGTAGCAGAAAGAACCTGTTTCCAGCTATTGTCTCGGGCGAAATAGGCCCACATAAGTCAGCATGTATTAACTCTAAGGTCTTTGTAGCACTGTACTTTGCCTAGGACGGAAATGGCCTTCTGGTGTGTTTTGACATTAGGTAATAAGTACATTTTTCTTTTGGTTGGACTATCTTTGGCAAGCCCCCCACCATGTAGTTCTTGGACGGCATTGACATGGCTTGATAATTCACATGCCCGAGTCGAGCATGCCACAACTTAGACATTTCTTCTACTTTAGACATCATGCACATAGGTTTACAGTTTTCAATAATCAACTTATAAAGCTTATTCGATGACCTTTTGACCATCATAAGCAATTCCTCATTTTTACCATACACCCACAAGAATTCTCCTCTAATAATGATTTTGTTTCCATCTTCAGATAATTGATAGGCCAAGACTGAGAATATTATTACATAGACTTGGGATATAATATACCTCACGAATGATGCGTTCATGTAACGCCCCCAAATCCGGGGTCAGGAGATTTGGTCGTTACCTGAAATCCTCAAAATAAAATCACTTGTTTAATAAAACATTATTCCTTATAATTGTCCAAAATTGAAATATCACCTCTGTAACCCCAAAAATCCAAGATCTTTTAGGTTATAGTGCAAGAAACAAGAATCCAAATTCCACTAAATAAAACTTTTCTTTACAACAATCCCTCTGAATCAAATTTTAAACCACTGGAATAGCTTCGACAAGAAGTGTACCAGGCCAGCTATATAATACATAATAATAATTATTAGAGTACAACTATATAAAATATATCTTACACTAGATCCAGTCCTCCTGAGTCAAGTCATCTTCGAAATAACGTCTTGCTCTTTCTCTTTTCGAACTACGCAGGTGAGTCTCGCCAAATTACCTTACTGAAAATTTAGAATTTTGAAACAAACAAGTATGAACTGAAGAAATGCTCAGCAAGTGTATAGTAAAACAGGAATATTAATAGATCATTGCTAATAAAATAGATATCTTCTGTCAAAAGCTCAAATCACAAGACGCTCTTGCGATTGCCACGAGTCTAATTCGCCGATATCGGGCCCGCACGTCAACTTCTATAGTCAAACATAATGCGATAATTTAGTCTTCAGATGACAATTTTGACATTCTATAAATGCTTATAAACTCAATTCGAACGTATTAACCATGCTTACCAATTTCGCTGAAGGAAGAAAACAATCGAAAATGTCCCCACTGAACATAGAAGTTTCCCCCGATATAAAAATGACTCACAGTGAATTGAACAACCGTAACCAATACTCCATCCATCTTCATCCTTCTTTAGTTAATGTTTACTTATCTCCACCGATAAACCTACGTCAATATTCACCACTCAATCCCCATAAAATAAAAGTGATATGACAATCCTAGACAATTACTCAAAGAAAACACTGTCTCCCCTAACGACATCTTATAATATAAACCGTACAAACAAATATGCATACATTAAATAAATAAATATATATATATATATATATATATATATATCGGTCAAAACTCGATTTAGACCATAACCCTCGATACTTAATGGCCCTATTTGGCAATTAGCTGATAGATGTTAGCTGATAGCGGATTGAATTGGTTGTTTTGACTAGCGGATTGAATTAGCTGTTTTGACTAGCGGATTGAAATTAGCTGTTTTGAATAAAAGTGTTTGGTAAATAGCTTTTTGAATAACTTTTTATGACACATAGCAAACCTCTAATTGAAAAAGCTCCTAAAATGAGCTTTTTCAAAATTAGCTTTTTGATCCCAAACCTTTAACTCAAACCTCTAACAACCAAACACTCACATTAGAGGTTTCATTTGGTCAAACCTCTAATCTACCCCCAAACCTCTAATTTTATCCCAAACCCCTAACTTCCAAACACCCCCAATGTCTTTAATCGAATAAAAAAACTTTTATTTGAAACAGCCACGCTAAAAGAATAGCACTTACACAGATACCAATTCAATAATTCAACACAATTCGAACCCTATCATTCAATCCATCCCGACATTCATCAAATACTGAAATTTTAAACTCCAAAAACGATAACTAATAATTTTCAAGTCTCCAATTAAACTCCGAAAATTTTCTTCTAACATTTGACAAGTCTCCGAATTTAATCCCAATAATTATCACTCTATATATTCATCAAGTCCCAAATTATACTCCATAGTTAACAACTATAATATTTAATGAGTTCCCGATATTTAATCTCCAAAAATATAAAAATTCTCCGTAATGCATCATCGAAATTGAAACCATATTACCATACACTTTCGCGCACTTACAACGGTGTGCTAAACATCACTGATTTACGGGTCCTTTTCCAATGACTTGTCGCCACTGAGCACCAATAGAATCTACTATACACATAGACACAAACCAGCACGTGTAACCAACATCAAGGATTAGCACCCACACTCATAACTACATTCATACATATACCCTCACAAATAGACATTGAACACGGTCATACTCATTCCCTGTACAACCTCTCGATCATACTCTCATGCTCGCCCTGAATCACCATTGTCGAGAACCCAAACAAACACTTGATCCAATTGCACCAAGCCTGTACATACTCTTTCTTTCTCTCGGTTTCCTTGCTCTGCACTTTCAACAAAAACAAAACATATACTACATCCATATTACTCCTATCTGTCTCCCCTGTTTATGTCCCTCTTTACTTCCATCCATCATCTCTGTTTTCTTCTTCCTCTGTACCACCTTAACGCCCTCAAATAGATATACATCCAAAGCACTTGGTTTCACATTCTCGCAACAAAACATGCCACCCGCACCACTCATACTCAACAGCACCACCGCCTTCTCTTTCCAATTCTCCTTTACTCCTCTCAATCCTTCGCTTCTCTCCTCCCTCTACGATTCACTCTCGGCACCGTAGCTACACAACCTCCACACTAACACACAATCAATCACGACACACACCACAGGCCCTGCCCACACACACACACGCACGTCTTATCTTCAACGCACGCACACCATAAACTCGACCCACACATCTTCGATTCTCCCCCAACCTGCAGCAACCCACTTCAAAACCCCCAATACCGAACCACTTCAACGGCAACTCGCGTATACACACAACCCACCACTGTAAACCCAGTGATTAACACCATCACAGTTCCCTTACTCCACCTAATTGATTACCAATACATACAAGTGTTATGGTATTGACACTGGATTAGAGCAAATATATGACAATAATTTTGAGAAACTTGACACACAATGATTTAACGTGGAAACCCAAATTGGGAAAAACCACAAACAAAGAAGGAAGAATTTCACTACAAGAAATAAATATAAGTTACACACTTCTCTCTGAATAGGAGAAATCTCCCTAAACTCTCTCTTTTCTCTCTTGTTTTGGAATGATGGAATATCTAACAAATGAAATATGCAAGCCTATTTATAGGCTTCTTTTCACTAACCAATGCATCATGGCTTACATCATTGTAGCCTATATTTGACTAGCCTCTATTGTTGATTCTTGCCTCCATTGTTGTTTCATCAAATGTGGCTACCTAACATGGTGGCTACCTAACATGGTTGACATTCTCCCACTTGAAGATTTAGTTGAGGTTTAATTAATCTTCACACCATTCTTTCTCTTCCTTGTCATTTTCCATTGCCTACGTCTCTACTAGGCCCATTGAGGATTTGCACCATATAAATTTATCAGTATTTACTGGCTTTGTCAGCATATCTGCTAAATTATCTTTAGTATGGATTTTCTGAATATCCACACTACCTTCTTCCACCTTTTCACGAACAAAGTGAAACTGAACTCGTATGTGTTTCGTCTTTGAATGAAAAGCGGGATTCTTTGCCAAATGTAAAGCACTTTGATTATCACAAAATAGTGTAATCGCTCCCGGATTAAATTCAAATTCGTCCAATAAAATTTGGAACCAAATTGCCTCTTTACTAGCTTGTGTGGCTGCCATATACTCCGCCTCCGTGGTTGAAGTAGCCACAGTAGGCTGTAATTTTGAAGCCCAACTAACAGCTCCGCCAGCAAGAGTAAACACATAACCTGTGGTGGATTTGCTATTATCAATATCACCAGCAAAATCTGAGTCAGTATAACCTCCAAGTGTAAAATCTGATCCTCCATAGCATAGTGCAACATCAGTAGTCCCTTTAATGTATCTAAGGACTCTTTTTACGGCATTCCAATGCTCTTTTCCCGGATTAGCCATGTAACGACTAACCACTCCAACTGCTTGTGCAATATCTGGTCTAGTACAGATCATTGCGAACATTAAACTACCCACTGCTGATGCATACGGTACTCGAGACATCTCCGTCCTCTTTGCTTCACTGCTGGGACTCATACTTGAGGATAACTTGAAATTAACAGGAAGTGGGGTAGAAATTGGCTTACAATCTTGCATGTTGAAGCGACGCAAGATCTTGTTTAAGTAATTTTTCTGAGATAGCCAAATCTTCCTATTATTTCTGTCTCGGTGAATTTGCATCCCTAGAATCTTGTTTGATGGTCCAAGGTCCTTCATTTCAAACTCCCTAGCCAACTGTGCCTTTAATTCACTGATATGATCTTTGCTGGGGCCTAACACCAGCATGTCGTCCACGTACAACAACAAGATGATAAAATTAGTTTCATCAGACCACTTTGTATATGCACAAGGGTCTGCATTTAATCTGTTGTATCCAAGGCTCATAATGAAAGAATCAAATCTCTTATACCAACATCTCGGTGCTTGTTTGAGACCGTACAAAGATTTGTTCAACCTGCAAACCAAGTTCTCTTTTCCTTTTTCTTCAAAACCTTCTGGTTGGAGCATATAAATTTCCTCTTCAAGATCACCATGAAGAAATGCACTTTTGACATCTAACTGCTCCAAGTGTAGGTCAAATGTAGCATACATTGCAAGAACTACACGAATTGTTGTGAGTCGAACAACAGGAGAAAATATCTCATTGAAATCAATACCTTCTTTTTGAGCGAAGCCTTTTACCACCAATCTAGCACGATACCGCTCCACTTGATCATCGTTGTTCCGCTTAATTTTGTACACCCATTTGTTTCCAATAGGTTTTCTTCCTTGCGGTAACAATACAAGATCCCATGTTTTATTTTTATGAAGTGCTTTCAACTCTTCTTGCATTGCTGTTGTCCATAGAGAAACATCCGGACTATTAATAGCCTCTTGGAAAGTTGATGGCTCTCCATTCTCTGTTAACAGACAATATGCAACATTGCTCTCCATAATATAATCGGATTGCCAGACTGGTTCTTTCCTCTCTCAAGTTGAACGTCGAATTTGCATAGTTTCAACCTCAGCTTGTTCTTGTCCTTCGTGCTCTTGTGTGGGTCCAGTTGAGACTGGAACCTCTGAATCATGCTTTTCTCCTACTTCAACTTGCACTGCAATAGTTTCTTTTCCAGTGCTACTATCTTCTAATCTTTGATGTTTATCTTCTGCAAAGATAACATCCCTGCTGATTATGACCTTGTGGGCAGTGGGATCCCACAGGCGATACCCCTTAACTCCATCAGCATATCCTAAGAATAAACATTTCCTGGATTTTGGGTCCAGTTTTGTTGTTTCTTGGGCATTGTACATGACGTACACTGAACTTCCAAATGTATGGAGGTCTGAATAATCAACTCCTTTTTCAGTCCACATTTCCATTGGCGTCTTCAAATAAATTGCAGTTGATGGTGACCGATTGATTATATAACAAGCAGTTTTAACTGCTTCAGCCCAATATGACTTGGCCAATTTTGTTGTTCTTAGCATCGCCCTTGTTCTTTCTAACAAGGTCCTGTTCATCCGTTCTGCTACTCTATTTTGTTGTGGAGTATATGCTGTTGTGAACTATCTTTTGATTCCTTCTTTTAGACAGAAATTATTAAATTCTTCACTAGTGTACTCACCTCCGTTGTCCGTCCTCAAACCACTACGCCATAAGTGAGCATACGCAACCCTTTTTACAAAGCGTTGCACAGAAAGCGTTTCGTTAGATAGAAATTTTGGGTCTTTTGCAACTGAGCTGAACTGGTGTTGCGTTAGACATAATTTAGTGTTGCGTATTACCCACAGTGTTTCACATTATGCAACACTAACTGATGGCGTTGCGTTAGATATTTTTTTATTTTAATAAATGGTGACGTGGCAGAAGTGGGACCCACATGTGCTAACATGGCATTTGCTGACGTGGCAATTGTGGGACCCACATTTGCTGACGTGGGAGAAGTGGGGCCCACCTTTGCTGACGTAACACTTGCTGACGTGGCAGAAATCGTTGCATTAGATACCAGTAGTGTTGCATTTGTTGTTTGAAGTGTTGCATTAGATATATTTATATTTTTTTAAAAAAATATGACGTGGTAGATGTGGGACCCACCACTGCTGACGTGACAGTGCGGGACCCACAAGGGTGACGTGGCAGTAAGCCCATCATGCTGACGTGGTAATTGTGGGACCCACAATTGCTGACGTGGTAGAAGTGGGGTCCACCTTTGCTGACGTGGCATTTGCTGACGTGGCAGAAGCGTTGCATTAGATACCAGTAGTGTTGCATTTGCTGTTTGAAGTGTTGCATTAGATATATTTGTATTTTTTTTAAAAAAATATGACGTGGCAGATGTGGGACCCACCATTGCTGACGTGGCAGTGTGGGACCCACAAGGGTGACGTGGCAGGAGGCCCATCATGCTGACATGGCAATTGTGGGACCTACAATTGCTGACATGGCAGAAGTGGGGCCCACCTTTGCTGACGTGGCAGAAGCGTTGCATTAGGTATCAGTAGTGTTGCATTTGCTGTTTGAAGGGTTGCATTAGATATTTATTTTCTTTTATTAACTAGTCTTGTCCCGAATGATGATTCTATTTTTTTAAATTATTTTTTCGACGTTCCAATCGCACGGATGTCAAGATATAACGATTTTAGTGTCGCGGTAATTTTTCAAAAAAATTCCTACATGTACTTGGTTTGGTTTTATAACGGTCAAACCGGTCAAAGTGGACTTTCCTTTTAACTAGTCTTGTCCCGAATGATGAATCTATTTTTTTAAATATTTTTTCAATGTTCCAATCGCACGAATGTCAAGATATAACGATTTTAGTGATGTGGTAATTTTTTTTAAGTTTCCTATATTTATTTGGTTTGGTTTTATAACGGTCAAACACCAATTCGGGACTAAAATCTAATTAGAAGTACCAGTCAAATCACTAGTTGACTGTTAAAATCTCAAATCAAATAAATTTATTATTTCCTATATTTATTTGGTTTGGTTTTATAACGGCCAAACATCAATTCGGGACTAAAATCTAATTAGAAGTACTAGTCAAATCATTAGCTGACTGTTAAAATCTCAAATCAAATAAATTTATTATTTTCTAAGATTTTTGGAATATCACTAAAATATATAGGTTTTGACATCCATACGGTTGAATCATTCAGGAATATTTTTAAAAAAATTGAAATATCAATCCGGGACTTAACACTAGTTAGAAGTACTAGTCAAACCTTTAGTTAATTTTTAAAATCTCAACCCAAATAAATTTATTATGTTCTGAAATTTTTGGAATGTCACTAAAATATGTAGATCTTGACATTCATATGGTTGGATCATTCGGAAATATTTTTAAAAAAATTGAAATATCAATCCGAGACTAAATTAAATACTAGTTATAAGTACTAGTCCAACCACTAGTTGATTGTTAAAATATGAAACCAAATAAATTTTTATTTTCTGAATTTTTTACTTTTTAATTTTATATAGTACATTTTTTTATATTAAAATTTATTAAATTTTTATAGGTAATTTTTTGATTAAAATTGACCCAAAATTTAGGCGGGCAGTTTGAGTTTTTGTTGAGCGGGATGATTTTTCTTTTTTTGACACATTGAGCGGGCTAATTTTAGTACCAAAACTTTTTAACAAAATTATTTTATTCCAATACGCCGTAGCAAGCTTTTCTCCCCAAACATGGCTTCAAAGACTTTAGCAGCCTGCATCCACATCTTTTTTTCCTAGTCCTTAACCTGCTCTTCCTCACTTCAACTCATCACACTCCATGCCCACCACCCCCGGTGCCTAAACCTAAATGTCCATCTCCCCCGGTGTCAAACTTTCTGGCAATTTCATCTCGGCTCTCTCTGGCATCCAAATGTTTTTCCCTCTCGGCTCTCTCCGGCAATTTCATCTTTCCGGCCAAACTACTACTCGTTCACTAAAAATGACTTCATTTTCAGGTTCCTTGGCCTCGATTACACTAGTTCTATTACTTACTTTTATGGTTTCTTTTCCAGATTAGAAAATCAACAAACCCTAAAATCGCCTCCTTTATTTCTTGGTCGATTCGACTCATTTTCGATCAATTCCTGTTTGTTTCTTGCTGATAACAATGTTCTAAGCATCATATATCAAAAGCCCCTTGATTATACAAGGAGTTGTGTAGTGTTTGTTTTCGTTTTCTATCCTCTGTGTGGCCATTTCATTTGTGAGTAGTCGGACTCAGTGAGCCAGGTGTCTGATTCTAAGAGGGAAGGTCTGACCTCTCTTAGTACCTCTTATTATTCATATGTAAATCTGTGATAATGAATCTTATTTTCCGTTCTCTGCTACTTGTTTTGTTTCGGAGGGGAATTAAAACTTCATTATTATTTATTTGTTCAGGTATATAGGATGCTCTAGTAGTAACAATCGTATCGGATGAAAAGCTCTACTTTTGTTTTCACTGGATGAGCCTTTATTGGATTCATGACCTCCACAGAAAGCTACAGACGGAGCCTTTTTACAAGTTCTAATTTTGTTGATGACTGTAATTGCTTCAAGGTTAGCATTTGCACTAGATATACAGCCATCATTCAATGTTTATATATCTTTATTATTATACTCACTGATGTTGAAGAGGGTCCAGGCTTCTTGCAGTGATTAATATGCTAGTACTAGTGATATTTCTGCAACTTCTAAATTTGAAAGTGACCAGTCTGACATTAATATGGTAATCGATCTTATGTGTGAAATAGAGATAATATGTTGAAGTATAATGTATAATATTATGTCATGTGCTTTTTGGGTCGGATGCAGCCATCCAGGTATTGTAAAATTAGGTGTTACATTAACTTGGTTGGATTAGCTGCACAGGCATACATCGTATAACATGACCTGCATCCTCTATATGTCTAGTTACTAGTGAGAGTTTCTTTATTGTAGTTTTTCTGATGATATACTTTTATGTAATACTGTTTCATATGAATTTACTTTCATATTAGCAACTCTGACAGACATTTGTGCAACTCGAGGAATTTAATTTCAGCTGACTTGTTGCTTGCATCTACACCTTGACAAGTATGCCCTGACAACCAGAAGAACTCGGAGGCCCATTTTTTGTTCTAGAAGATTATACTTCAACTACCTATTATGTCTCTGGCTTGACAGTTTCTGTGGAGTTGGTGAATATCAGTGACATGAGTCATGAACATATCAAGTGTAGACATACATATGCATATGTACATGCTAGGAATATTGCAAACATGATGAATTTGTTCATGAATTTACTTCTATCTTGATCAGATATTTAATGCATTGCTTGTTAGTCAAAGTAGAATTGCTAACTAATTTTCATGTGTTATTAGGTTCCTTCAATATCAGCTTCGCTGCGGAATTGTGGTTGAGTTGTACACGCAAACAAGGCAATTGAGGAATAGCCACAGCACTGTTCAAGAAAGTATAAAATTGATGAACTCAGCACAAATGGTCCAGAATCATAGGTGCATTTTTTGGTCTTACAATGGTCAGCTAACTAATCTAACTTATTGACGTTGATACAGGTATATTACATTATAAATTCTGATATGTAGTATTGGCCGTACAGATACAATTGTAAAATAAACAAAGTTATTACAAAGATGATCATATATAGCAAAAATTCCATTTTAAACATGCACAAAATAATTTATAATTGAAAGATGATCACTGATGGATATTTTGTGAGTATGTGAAGAGTTCCTTGTAGGACTGACCAGACAAGAGTTCCTTGCGTATGTTGTAGTTTTGTTTTTTCTAAAGATCAAATGTGGTGACAAATTTTATTTTTCTTTTATGTAAAGGGGAATAACACTACCGAAAGTACAATAAAGACGTCTCTCCTTCATGAAAGTGCCAAGGTTAAATGTGCTGCAGATGCTGGTTTTTTCATTGACGGGTAAGCTCTTGCTCGTAGTTCTTTTGTACTCAAGTACCTTGCAGATTGTAGAAACTTTATCTCAATCCTTTACAAAGTAGGAGTAATATTGTTGTGAGACTTAATATGCTTCATACCTGCTTGGCATATTTTCGAAGCAGCTTTTTGTAATAGTAACATTTATCTCCTGGATTGCATGTCTTACATTTCATGTTTGTAGTTGCTACGGTTATGATTATACACCATCCTCATTTACTAGTTTATCTTGTCACATTGAGTGCAGCATTGCTGAGGACAGTTATATTTCCGGCTGTAGATGCAGAACTTTCTTTTGTCCAGGAGCATGCAGAAGAATAAAGTGAGTTTGACAAGTTTAGATGCTTGATTGAAAGTATAGAAAGTGCTGGAGCCAACTCATCTTCTGCGGAATTTTATTCAAAGTTGTGTTCACATGCTGATCATATAGTGGGTACTATAGAGAAGCATTTTCATAATGAGGAAGTTCAGGTGAGTAGTTTTATGTCTTTCGTATTTCAACAATATCTCTTGAGCCCTTTATCCTTTCATAAGAAAACATAAAACATCAGGTTGCAAGTCATTTTTCTGCGCTCTCCTGTTCATGCTTGCTGGAAATTTTGTATGTGTATGGGTATGTATTATATTGTAGATCTTTCTAATGACCTCTAATGTATATGTCGCATTTTTAGGTTCTTCTACTTGCGCAGCTGCATTTTAGTCCTAGAAAACAGCGAGAACTTATGTATCAGAGCTTGTTTGTGATGCCCTTGAGACTGATCGAGTGCGTCTTACCATGGTTGGTAGGTTCACTTAGTGAAGAGGAAGTGAGGTTATTTCTATATAATATGCATATGGCAGGTTCAACATCAGTAAACCTCTTTTGCTAATGCCTTTTGTTACTTGTGTATAGTAGATAGTTGTTGTGGAATAAAAACTAGGTTATGATTATGACGGCTAGGGTTTGTGAGCTTCAAGCTTTAATGGCTGCTTCTGCGTTCGAGACTAAACGGTCCTCACAGAATGCCTACGTATCTCTGTATTAGAGAATCAAGCCAAGAAAACGTAGTTCTGAGAATGAGGGGTCAGACCCTTTATATAGGCTGAGAAGCCTAGGAATTATGGTAGGAGTAGGTGACTTGGTGGGCAAGCCACCGCCTTGAGGAAGGTTCTAGACCCCTTCCTTGTAGGAGTCAGTTTCCATGTTGGAATATGTATCTTGGAGGCTAAGTCAGGCAAGAGTAATATCCTTGTTTGACTCTTATTTGCTGAGCTGTTTATTACCCCTAATATTAATTACGAAATTAATATTATAGTTAGGGTTTGGGCCCATCTGGTGGGCCCCACGTTTGGACCATTCTAGGTCTAATAAATGCCACATTAAATGTGTCTTTAGGGCTTACTTTCAGCCCATATCATTTGCCCCCCAACTTCTAGGAAAACTGATCAGATTTTCCTTGAAGTTATAACGGCCTTATTCGAGACTTTGGTCGGGGTTTATTGCTCTTACGTGAGTATTTTCAACAATATCATCTTAATGTAAAGCGTGGAGCGACCGACGCATTTACGACGATGTTGAACGACACTAATCAGTGTTAAACGGCACTACACAGCGCTAATCAGCCTTAAACAATGTTTAAACAGTGTTAAACAATGTTAAGTGGCATAAAATGGCACTAACGGCACTAATCGGTGCTAAACAGTGCTAACCGGCACTAATCTGTGCTAACATGCACTAAACAGTGCTTAAACAGCACTAAACGGTGCTAATCGGCACTAATCTGTGCTAATAGGCACTAAACAGTGCTTAAACAGCACTAAACGGTGCTAATCTCGACCTCTTTTTATCATTAACAATCATCCGAGATTCGCTGAAAAAGTCGAGATTTAGGTTTAAAAAGTTCACTGAAAAAGTAGGGATCCAGGACCAAGAACTGAACCTGGACCGGGGGGATCCAGGTTCAGAAGCTGGTCGGCTGGACCCCCTGAAAATGACCTGGTCGGCCGGAAGCTGGTCGGCTGGGACCTGGTCGGCCAGAAGCTGGTCGGCTGGGACCTGGTTGGCCAGAAGCTGGTCGGCTGGCCCTCCTCCAGGGGAGCTGGTCGGCCGGGACCTGGTTGGCTGAAATTCCTCTTCTAGGGCTAACTAGTCAGTAGTTGGCCTAAAAAACTTGAACTTAGACTCCTTCTTGATTTTAATAGAGAGTGTGGATCCAGGATCAGAAACCATCCATGGTCCTAAGGATCCAAAATCTTGATCTTGATTACGAATCGTCAGTTTGGTCGTTTGTGACTTCATGGCTAACTTTGGCCTTCATGACTCATCTTGGCCTTCATGGCTAACCTTGGCCTCTCTTTAACATTGATAATCATCTGATATTCGCTGAAAAAGTCGAGAACCATGTCCGAAATCATTTGCTGAAAAAGTTGGGATCCAGGACCAAGAACTGAACCTGGACCGGGGGGATCCAGGTTCAGAAGCTGGTCGGCTGAACCCCCTCAAAACAACCTGGTCGGCCGGGACCTGGTCTTCCGGGACCTGGTCGGCTGATCCTCCTTAAAAAGAGCTGATCGGCCGGGACCTGGTCTTCCGGGACCTGGTCGGCTGATCCTCCTTAAAAAGAGCTGATCGGCCGGGACCTGGTCTTCCGGGACCTGGTCGGCTGATCCTCCTTAAAAAGAGCTGATCGGCCGGGACCTGGTCTTCCGGGACCTGGTCGGCTGAGACCCCTAGTGCGTCGCGGTCGATTGCTTCTTGGCTAGCTGGTTGACCCGGACGTGAAAATTATTCGTGATCTTGCGGATCAAGAACCTTGATCTGAATCTCAAGTCACTATTTTGGTCATTCATGACTTTGTTATCTTAAGGATCAAGAAACTTGACCTTGATCTTAAACTTTTATCATGGATCTAGGATCTAAAACTGTCCGTGATCCTAAGGATCAAGAATCTTGATCTTGATCACGAGTCGTCAGTTTGGTCATTCGTGACTTCATGGCTAACCTTGGCCTCCCTTTAGCATTGGCAATAATCCGAGATTTGCTGAAAAAGTCGAGATTTAGGTTTGAAAACTATTCAAAGTTCACTGAAAAAGTTGGGATCCAGGACCAAGTACTGAACCTAGACCGGTCGGATCCAGGTTCAGGAGCTGGTCGGCTGGACCTCCTTAAAAGGAGCTGGTCGGCCAAGACCTGGTCGGCCGGGGTCTCCAAGACTATAGAAAACTCAGAGATCTTCGCGTGGACAGTAAGATCGTCCAAATCTGATACCCGGAGCTAAAGATATGGCCCAAACAACGTCAACAGTCCGTGTAGGACTGAAAATCAGTCTTGGTCGGCTGGACCCCCTTAAAAGGAGCTGGTCGGCCAAGACCTGGTCGGCCGGGGTCTCCAAGACTATAGAAAACTCAGAGATCTTCGCGTGGACAGTAAGATCGTCCAAATCTGATACCCGGAGCTAAAGATATGGCCCAAACAACGTCAACAGTCCGTGTAGGACTAAAAATCAGTCTTGGTCGGCTGGACCCCCTTAAAAGGAGCTGGTCGGCCAAGACCTGGTCGGCCGGGGTCTCCAAGACTATAGAAAACTCAGAGATCTTCGCATGGACAGTAAGATCGTCCAAATCTGATACCCGGAGCTCAAGATATGGCCCAAACAGTGTCAACAGTCCGTGTAGGACTGAAAATCAGTCTTGGTCGGCTGACGCCCTCCTCGGAGCTTGGTCTTGAACCTTGAGTTCATTCATGGTTGTTGGTTATCATCAACCCTTGACTCTCATCCTTGTGATGAAGTTCTTTAGTTCTTACCTCATCTTTGTTTCTCATGGAGGAGGTCTTCCTTCTCGGTTGATCATTCAGGTAGTTCACTTGCTCCTTAGCACTTGACTTTAGGCCTGGTATGCCTTTGTTGGTTTTCAACCCTTTAGCTTGATTCTAGGTTTCCAACCTTATTTTCTTATGCTCATATAACCTTTCTTAGGTCTCAACTTGATTGACAACTCTTGGTTCGAGTCCTTAAACTCAAACGACAAGCTCGATTGGAGGCAGACAGCCTTGTTGGCCATCGAGGCTTAATTAATGTTGTGTTGAGATTTGAAGTTCAAGGATTCAATCCTTAATCTTTGGAATGTGTTCATCATCCCAGATTTCCAACCTGTAGAATCCTCGTCCTGGTGTCTTCCTGACTCGATACGACCCTTCCCAATTGGGGGATAGTCTTCCCTTCTGGCCAACTCTGGAGGCCTCTATCTTCCTCAGAGTCAAGTTGTCTTGTCGAAAGAACTTCTCCTTAACCCTTTGGTCGCAGTGGAAAGATGCTTTCTTCTGACGCTCTGCGTTTCTAGCATTCGCTTCATCCCTAACCTCGTCAATCAGATCGAGGGCGAGCCTCGCGCCTTTTTCATTGGTCTCGTGATCATATGCTTCCACTCTTGGCGATGCATGTGTAATCTCTAGGGGGCACAACTGCCTTGGCTCCATAAGCCAGCAAAAACGGGGTTGCTTCAGTTATCACTTCGTAGGTGGTGTGGTATACCCAAAGTATAGGCAGCAACTCATCCACCTAAGTGTTTCTTGATCGTCCGACCCTCTTCTTCAGTCCATCAAGGATAATTCAATTTGCTACCTCAGCTTGTCCATTAGCCTCAGGGTGAGCTACTGAAGAAAAGCGAAGTTCAATAACATTCTCCTTGCAGTACTTCTTAAACTCTTCATTGTTGAATTTTGTCCCATTATCCGTCACAAGGATTCGGGAGATTCCCTATCTGCAGATGATGCTCTCCCAAAAGAACTGGGAAATTTGTTTGGTGGTTATCTTGGCTAAGGGCTTAGCCTCAATCCACTTAGTGAAGTAGTCGATGGCCACTATCATAAACTTCCTTTGTGCCGAAGCCATAGGGAAAGGACCTAGTATGTCCATTCCCCACATTGCAAACGAGATGGGAGAATTGATCGAAGTTAACATCTCAGGCGGCTGCCTTACAATTGGAGCGTACTTTTGACATCTGTCACACTTCTTGACATAATTCTGCGCATCGGCCAACATCTCTGGCCAATAGAATCCCAGTTGTGTGATCTTGTGAGCTAGGGCTCTGCCCCCCAAGTGTTGCCCACATATCCCTTCATGAACTTCCTCCAAGGCTTCTCTTGCCCCTTGGGGCCTCAAGCACTTCAGGTACGGGACGACAAACGATCTTTTGTAGAGGATGCCTTCAATCAAGGCGTATCTCAATGCCCTCACTGACAGCTTTCGTGCCTCCAAGGCATTGTCAGGGAGCCAGCCTGTCTCGAGGTGAGCTTTGATAGGGTCAATCCAGCAACCTCCCATATCAATCGGTGCTATCAACTTAGAATTGATGGTCGGGGCCTTCAAGACTTGGAAGTAAACACTCCCTGCATAGTTCTCAATTTCAGAAGAAGCAAATTTAGACAAGGCATCGGCCTTAGCGTTCTCCTCTCTCGGAATGTGTTCCACATAGCATTCCTCAAACTGAGTCATAACAGCTTTCACGACTCTCAGGTATTTTGCCATAGTCTCATCATTGGCTTCAAACTCGCCATTCACTTGCGAGACCACCAGTCTTGAATCTCCACACACTTTGAGGTTCTTGACCCTCATGACTCTAGCTAAGCCCAATCCAGCTATCAATGCCTCATACTCAGCTTCATTGTTGGTAGTAGGAAAATCCAACTTCAAAGCATACTCAACTGTGAACCCATCGGGGCTTTGCAGAACTAAACCTGCATGGCTTGATTTTGTTTTTGATGCTCCATCAAAATAGAGCACCCAATATTCCTTCTGACCAGTTACAAGTTCCTCATCTTTATCTCCACTCTCAGTGGTAGTTACTATCTCCTGCCCCCCGACTTCTTGGTTGTTAATGGTGCATTCAACCACGAAGTCAGCCAATGCCTGAGCCTTGACGGCTGTCCGAGGCTTATACTTGATATCAAACTCTCCAAGTTATATGGCCCACTTGATTAGCTTTCCACTGGCCTTAGGGCTATGCAATATGTTCCTCAGTTGCTGGTCCGTCCGGACTTCAATTTTGTGAGCCTGGAAGTACGATCGTAGCTTCCTCGAGGCCGTTATCAATGCCAAGGCAAACTTCTCGATGGTAGAGTAATTTAACTCAGCCCCATGCAACACCTTGCTTACGTAGTAGATGGGTTTCTGAACCTTGCTTTCTTCTCGAACGAGAACGGTACTCAGTGCTTGCTCAGATACTGCCAAGTATAGGTAGAGAGTCTCTCCGGGACTAGTTTAGCCAACAACGGGGCTTCGGCCATGTACTTCTTCAATTGTTCAAAGACCTCCTGGCTCTAAGGTGTCCACTCAAAATTTTTCACTTTCTTCAATGCTTGAAAGAACGACAAACATTTATCACCAGATTTGGAGATGAATCTCCCCAAGGCCGCAAATCGGCCTGTCAACTTCTACACATCTCTTATAGAGCGTGGTGGCTTCATGTATAAGATCTCCTTGATCTTGTCATGGTTGGCCTCAATGCCTCTTTTTGAAACCATCAGTCCTAAAAACTTCCCAGATCCAATGCCAAAGGCACACTTGGCTGGATTCAACATCATCTTGTGGTGCCTCAGCACTTCAAATGCATCTCCGAGGTGTTTAATATGATCTGCCGTGAATAGGCTCTTGACTAACATATCATCAATATAGACCTCCATGGTTTTTCCAATTAGATGGGCAAATATTTTATTCACCAATCGTTGGTAAGTAGCTCCTGTATTCTTTAGCACAAATGCCATAGCAAGATAACAGAAAACACCAAAGTCGGTTATGAAAGATACCTTAGGGATGTCGTCCTTATGCATCTTGATCTGGTTGTATCCACTGAAACCATCCATGAAACTCAGCATCTCGTGCCCAACTGTGGCATCTATCAACGTATCTATCCTTGGTAGAGGGAAACAATCCTTAGGACATGCATCATTCAAGTCAGTGAAGTCTATACACATCCTCCACTTCCCATTTGCCTTCTTGACCATCACAGGGTTAGCCAACCACTTGAGGAACTGAATCTCTTCAATAAACCCAGCTTATAAGAGCATGCCAACTTCTTGTTTAATGGCCTCTTGCCTTTCTGGAGCGAAATTCCTCTTCTTCTGCTTTAATGTCGTTCATTTAGGATCGACATTCAATTTGTGAGTTATGAGCTGGGGATCAATCCCTGGCATATCAATTGCTGTCCAAGCAAACACATCACTATCCTCTTGTAAGAATGCTGTCAACTTGCCCTTCAAGGGGTTCCTTCAATTGGCTTTCGGGCTATGCAATATGTTTCTTCAACGGGTGGTCCATCAGGACTTCAACGTTTGTCTTGGTTCCATCATTTTTTTTTTGTTTTTCTTGATTCTAGGTCAAGGATTCAAGGTTGATTCCTCGATTTAGATTTCCAATTAAACAATCATGTGGGCTTCTCGCCTTTTAAACTCTTTAAAACGAGAGTTTGCTTGAACTTCTTGATCATTGTTTAAGGTTCTCTATTGGTCTTCTACCTTAGATTCTCCATCCAAGTCATTTTTGAAAACATTAAAAAGTGGCTAGTCTTTAGCCTCCACAGCCTTGCATGGCTTTGATTGCCAGATGTCTTTTATCCCGGATCCTTCAAGGAATTGAAACACTTATTTGGTTGTGTTGTAACCTAACTCTCGACCCTTCAGAGTTTTATTTATGCGTTTGTTTGCTTCCATTTGTATATTCTTTTATTTTCGGTACTTGGTCATCTTTGACTTACACACATCAGGTGCTTGGTACATAAATAGAATCATAGAACGAAAAGCAAACTTGCATTAATAACATAAATGGGTTCAACCTTTATATAGAGTACTACTGTCCTACTCAGAGCGACATGCTCTGCATGGTTTCATCGAACCTTATTTCTACTTCTACTAGATAAATATGAAGCTAAGTCCAACTTTGCAAGACTAGGCCTGCATGGCTTGATTTTGTTTTTGATGCTCCATCAAAATAGAGCACCTACTACTCCTTCTAGTCTCCTCATTCTTCTTCTGAAGTTCACTTTCTTCTTGGGGTACTATCTCTTGCCCCCGACTTCTTGGTTGCCAATGTTACATTCAACCACGAAGTCAGTTGATGCCTTAGCCTTGATGGCTGTTCGAGGCTTATGTGTGATGTCCTCTTCAGGACTTTCTTTGTGTTCCTTATCACTGCGGATGTCCATGTCTTCAATCGGAAGGACCTGCCCCCCGACTCCGTCAGGCCTTAACGCGGCTACATAACAGCTTCGTGCCATCTTTTGATTGCCTTTATGTTCTCCAACACCATTCTGGGTTGGGAACTTGATCTTCATATGATAAGTTGAGGCAACAGCCTTGAATGCATGAAGTCCAGCCCTTCCGAGGATAACGTTGTACGTTGAAACCGCCTTGATTACCAGGAAGTTCAACATCTGAGTGGCCTTCTTGGGCTCCTGTCCAATAGTCATAGGCAATTGAATAGTCCCTTCAACTTTAGATCCTACGCCATTAAATCCATATATAGGCATGTTATTTGGGGTCAACTGAGAATCATTGTAACCCATCTTCACAAATGCATCATGAAATAGAACGTCAACGGAAGCTCCATTATTTATCAAGACTCGCTTCACTTCTGAGTTTCCAATTACAGGAGTTATGACCAACGGGTCGTCATGGGGGAACTTCACCCCTTCAAGATCAGAATCATCAAAACCAAGTGTGATTTCAGTCCTAGCCCGCTTCGGGGCCTCTCCCACGATGTGTATCACTTCTCTGGCGTACGCCTTTCGAGAGTTTCGAGTTGTACCGGCCGCTGTCGGGCCTCCCCAGATCATATTGATAACTGGCCCTCGGGGCTGTGTGTTACGAGCACGATCGTCATCCCTTCTGTTATAATCTCTAATTCGATTAACACGATCTTCACCCTTAGTGAAGTTGCTCAATTTCCCTCTACGGATCAAGAACTCGATCTCATCTTCGAGTTGCTTGCAATCATCTGTATCATGCCCCACATCGCGGTGGAATCTACAGTACTGACCCTTGTTTCTCTTTGCGGGATCACCCCTAAGTGGCTTCGGCCATCGAAAATCTTTGTCTTTCTCAATATCTAACAAGATCTGACTCCTAGGAGCATTCAATCTTGCATAGTCGTTGAATCTTGGTCCCAAACTCTTCTTCGGTTCTTCTTAGGGGCATAGTCGGAGTCCTCGCTAGTTCGGGGATACTTGTCCCTAGCATCATACTCCAGGTCATCATACTCCTGGTCTTGCTTTCGCTTCTTGAAGTCGTTGTTACCTCCTCCCTCACTTACTGTGGCTTCTTTCTTCATGCTATCTTCAGCTTTAATGTACTTGTCAGCCCTTCGTTGGAGCTCAGCCATGTTTTCAGGAGGATGCTTCGCCAATGACCTTTTAAAGAATAGATCAGTGGTTCCGTGTTCCAGGGCTACCATGGCCACCTTATTCTCCAGATCAGTGATGTTCAAAGTCTCCTTGGTGAACCTCTTAAGGTAGTCTCTCAGATTTTCGTTCTTCCCTTGTACCACATACATAAGGGATGCAGAACTTTTCTCATGAACTCTCCCGCTAATGAATTGGCTGAAAAAAGCGGCGCTCAACTCCTTAAAAGAGCCAATCGAATTCGTAGGTAGGCGGCTATACCATCTTTGAGCCATGCCCGACAGGGTTTGAGGGAACGCCCTACACTTCAAGGCGTCACTTGCAGGCTGCAACAGCAGTGCATTTGAGAACGTCCTAACATGGTTTGCGGGATAACCCGTTCCATCATAAGCCTTAATTGTCGGCATCTTGAACTTCTTTGAGATACGAGCATTCATCACCTCCTCAGTAAACGGGGGTGTGGGATCATCAGGATCCCCAAGTGGCATCAGATCCTTGGGGTTGCTCTTGGGGGTTTCCACCCTTGTTGTTTTTCCAGTTGGGGCATCAGCCCTTCTTTGCCTTCTTGAAGGCCTTTCCAAATCTATAAAGGGAATCGGTCCTGATGTTGGAGGAGGTTGAGTCTGATTTGACCTAGCTTGTTCTCTTGCCATATCTTCCTTTAATCTTAAAATCTCGGCTTCATAAGCCTTGATTCTTTCCGCAGTTGTAGACGGGGGTCCATCATAGACAGTTTGATGACTCCTCCGGGGTTCTCTGCTAGCACGTCGCCTTCTTGGGGCTTCATCACGATCAACATCAGTTGATGAATCGTCAGTATAGGGGCCAGAGTAATCAAGATACACTCGATCTCGGATCTGCAAGGCATGACCACTGGGTCCAGGAGGGTAGTTAGGCAGGCCATACATCGGGTTAGTACTCACGGGGAGATCCGTAGTATGGATCTGTACCCCTGGTGGTGGGTAACTGGGATCAACTAGAGGAGAGACCAGCGTCTGGAGGGAGCTGGTTCCTTGACCTGGGTGAACGACCATAGGTAACGTTCTCTCGACATGGGGATTCGTCCCTGGAGGTTGAGAAACCTGAGTTTGAGTGATCGCCCCTGTGGTTGGGGGTACTTGTTCAGTGACAGGCGGAGCAGAGCTTAGAGGTAGAGCCTCGGTAGCGATTGGCTCGGTAGTGCTTGGTGCTGTTCTTCGTGTTTGAACCATGGTTGATGTCTTTTTCCCACAGACGGCGCCAAATGTTGTGGAATAAAAACTAGGTTATGATTATGACGGCTAGGGTTTGTGAGCTTCAAGCTTTAATGGCTGCTTCTGCGTTCGAGACTAAACGGTCCTCACAGAATGCCTACGTATCTCTGTATTAGAGAATCAAGCCAAGAAAACGTAGTTCTGAGAATGAGGGGTCAGACCCTTTATATAGGCTGAGAAGCCTAGGAATTATGGTAGGAGTAGGTGACTTGGTGGGCAAGCCACCGCCTTGAGGAAGGTTCTAGACCCCTTCCTTGTAGGAGTCAGTTTCCATGTTGGAATATGTATCTTGGAGGCTAAGTCAGGCAAGAGTAATATCCTTGTTTGACTCTTATTTGCTGAGCTGTTTATTACCCCTAATATTAATTACGAAATTAATATTATAGTTAGGGTTTGGGCCCATCTGGTGGGCCCCACGTTTGGACCATTCTAGGTCTAATAAATGCCACATTAAATGTGTCTTTAGGGCTTACTTTCAGCCCATATCAATAGTTTTGTGGAGATTTATTTGTTTATATTTTTTTTAAAAACTTACTCTTACTTACCAATGCAGCCCCAGCATCAGAAATTTGGACACCACTTTTCGGCGTAAATTCTGTCTTGTTCTCAACAGAAATTCTATTTTTCAAGGAGGATTGCAACTACACAATTACTGTCTACCGGTACTTAAAAGAGGAATCCATAGTATGTTTTCTCCCTCCACTTTCCGTAAAGCTTACTCATAGCTGGAATCTTACTTATAGGGTCTGGAAAACATGCTATCTTATACCTTATGTATAAGAAGTATAAAATGTATCCAAATAAAAGGTCTAAAAACTTAATTTGTTTAGATGTATATAAGGCTAAATTAGAAATTGTTTTGACATAAATGCCTTCATAATCATATGCAGAATTATTTTCCGTTATTCAGAGTTATTTGATAAGCCTGGTTCCCATCCTTTTAATGAGGTATTTGCTATTCCCTAACACTCTTTTTACTCAATTTGCATCATTACTCTTTTCAGACAGAAAAGTTTTGGTGCTGAGGGAGAACGCCTTAAGGAAGCTGCAAATATTAATAAATCATTATCTACACTGGGGTAATTAAATTGCTTTTATTTTTTCTGTATGCTGTATGTTTGAAACAGAGGATTCCGGTAAAAGCAGGTAAAGATGGTCACCTGGTAACATTATCATTAGCATATAGTTTTTAACAGGACAACCCTAACAAAAAACTATCATTAGCATAAACTATTAATTTATGCTAATATATTAGGAGATCAATTAGCAATATATGCTACTAATTAGAAGGTTTATGCAAAATTTATGCAAATAATTAGATATGCAAAATAATTAGGAGCAAAATTGTTGTATGCAATTTGGTAAGATCTTACTAGCAGTGAAAAATCAAGAATTTAACATGCTTTTAAATTTCTTGATTTCCGAAAAGACCAATATCTTGGAGATACATTTTGCATGTGCTTTGATATCTGCTACTGACTTAGTACAACAGTTGTAACTATGTATGTTCCATAAACTGGTGGGAAGTCCAGGAAAAGCAACTTGTACCAGATCAACTCCCCTTGCTCCTACAGAAGAATATGTTCATGTGAGTTGACATCAAAGATAAAGCATGGTCTTGAGGGTGAATTATAAACCAGGGTGAACAAAAAAGTGCAAGAGAATGTGGCAGGATGTCGCTCTTCCAGGATGTTGTAATGCCATTTTGAATGAACAAACAAGTATATGTCTTTGTAAATTATAGTTTGTAACATGTATATGTTATACTGAATATGGTTGGTACTTGGCATAAAGGTAAAATGTAGCCATCTCCCAATACTTTTGTTGGCTGAATCATTGTGCTTGGTTTTTGGACATTTAGTTATTTTGGATTGGACAGGTTGGTATTATGTATGAACAAGGCAGCCATTTCAATTTTTTTTATAAAAAACTGTTGCATTTGATGTCTATTTGATGTTGCAGTAGCATAGTTTTAATGTTGCAAAAAAACAGAATGGTGTTGCATAAAAAAAATTTTAGTGTTGCGTTAGACTCAAATAGCGTTGCGTTAGATAGTGGACCCCATTGCTGACGTGGCATGTGGGCCCTACTGTTGACGTGGCATGTGGGCCCCAGTGCTGATGTGTCACCTTGGTGGGCCCCACTGATGACGTGTCATGCCCCCTATTTGTGACGTGGAACTTGTGGGCCCCACTAATGACATGTCAGCATGCTGACATGGCACCTTGCTTACATGTCAGCATGCTGACGTGGCACCTTGCTTCCATGTCAGCATGCTGACATGGCTGAAACATCTTATGCAACCCCATGGAGTGTTGCGTTTGCATGCTTTTGGTGTTGCATAAGGCCTCTTATGCAATGCTTTTTGAAGTGTTGCAATAGCTTGGAAAAGCGTTGCGTTAGGGGTCTTACGCAACGCCAGTATTGGTAATGCCCCTCTAGCGTTACGCAACGGTTTTCAGGCCTTACGCAACTGAAAATGGGGGTTGCGTATGTGCGTTTATGGCGTAGTGAACACTTGATCTTTTTCTCAGAACCAAGTTCAACTCGCGCTTTAAAGATTTTGAAAAATTCAAATACATCTGCTTTCCTTTTGATTGGATACACCCAACATCTCCTGGAATAATCATCAATAAAAGATACAAAGTATCCCGCACCTCCCATGGATAGAACCGGTGCTTTCCAAACATCTGAGTGGATTAATTCTAGAACAACATTACTTCTTGCTCTAGAGCTGCTGAATTTCAACCGATGCTGCTTACTGGTGACACAATGCTCACAAAAGGGTAAAGATACCTTTTTTAGCCCGAGAAGTAAATTCTGTTCTGCAAGAACCTTCAAGCCACGTTCTGACATATGGCCAAGTTTAAAGTGCCATAACATCGTTGCCTCCTCTGCTTCTAAATCTGTTGCAACTGAAACTTCTCCTTCTTGATGTGTTTCACCCTTAAGCATGTATAGACTGGCTGTTAATTTTTCTGCTTTCATGACCACAAGAGCGCCTTTGACAACTTTTAGAATACCATTTTCAATATGGGTTTTACACCCAAAGACAATAGATTTTTCTTTAGGTCCTTCACATGTCGTACCTCCTGAATAGTGTGAATAGTACCATCGTACATTTTTAATTTTATAGTACCAATACCTACAATCTCTAAGGCATGATCGTTTCCCATGTATACAGATCCTCCAGAGATTGGTTTATACTGATGGAACCAATTTCTTTGTGGGGTCATGTGCCATGTTGCCCCTGAGTCAATAATCCATACATCACTGAAACGTTTTCTGCCTTCTTCATCTTTTGTTGCTTCACTGTATAGGATTTCTCCATCGTTGGAGGTACTTGCAATAGTACCCTAAGCATTTGATGACTCAGTTCCTTTGCCTTTCGCCTCTCCATTCCTTTTGAGAAACCAACACTCATTTTTGTAGTGCCCCTTTTTATGACAATTATAGCATTTGACATTCTTCTTACTCCTGGATTTTGATCTACCATTTGACTGACTCCCACTTGAGCCACGTTCCGTCGATCTTCCTCTCGTCACTGCTAATGCCTCTGCTTGTTGTGAATAAGTCATCCTGTCCTCCTTGTTTTTACGCCGATTTTCTTCTTCTAGAATAGCTGGCACTATATCATCAAAGACTAGGTGGTCTGAAAGGACATTATTTGTATGGTTGATGATGAGTTGATCGTATGAATCAGGTAGACTTTGGAGTAGAATTTCTGCACATTCCAATGGCTCTATTTTGTAACCCAACGTTGTGAGTTTAGAAAATAGAGTATTCAATGTATTGACATGCTCTGTCACTGAAGTAGTTTCTGTCATCCTCAGCGTGTACAATTGCCTTTTAAGGAAAATTTTATTGTGAATGGATTTTGCCTCGTACAATTTTGTCAGATGATCCCAAATTTCCTTCGCTGTTTTCTTCTCCTCAATGCTAGACAAAACTTCATCTCCGAGTGCAAGATGAAGGCTTGCAATAGCATTCCCATCTATCTCATTCCACTTATCATCATCTGTGTCATTTGCTGGTCTTTCACCGATAGCGGCAAGACAATTATCTTTTCTCAGAACAGCTTTAATTTTTAATTTCCACAAATGGAAATTAGTTCCAGTGAACTTCTGTATCTCAAATTTTGCTGACATTGCTTCTATCACAATTTCAGAAAATATCACCTCCCACTATTTCACGTGAGTAGTAACTCAGAATAGTAACAGATTAGAACACTAGCTCTGATACCACTGTTATGGTATTGACACTGGATTAGAGCAAATATATGACAATAATTTTGAGAAACTTGACACACAATGATTTAACGTGGAAACCCAAATTGGGAAAAACCACAAACAAGGAAGGAAGAATTTCACTACAAGAAATAAATAGAAGTTACACACTTCTCTCTGAATAGGAGAAATCTCTCTAAACTCTCTCTTTTCTCTCTTGTTTTGGAATGATGGAATATCTAACAAATGAAATATGCAAGCCTATTTATAGGCTTCATTTCACTAACCAATGCATCAAGGCTTACATCATTGTAGCCTATATTTGACTAGCCTCTATTGTTGATTCTTGCCTCCATTGTTGTTTCATCAAATGTGGCTACCTAACATGGTGACTACCTAACATGGTTGACAACAAGATCAGGAGACCCAAGTGAAATCAATATCACCCACATAATACACACATAGTGACACTAACAATCACGATTTTCAGGGGAGGGAAGAGAGATTAAATCGCAACACTAATAATCAATAGAACCAGTAGCAGGGCTTACATAGTTGAGAGTGACTCGAGAATAGGGTGAGTGAGGTTTCACGGGATAGAGAGGAGAGGATTCCAGAGAGAGAAAAAGAGAGAGGGCCGAGAGATATCTGCTAGGGAGAGATTGAGAGGATTTTGAGAGAGACAAAGAACCGTCCTGACAAATCATGAACAATCGAGAAGAATTGGGAAATAGGCGGTGGGTTTCAAATGATAAAAGCAGGGGAATAAAAATGGAATTATGCTTTGCCGAAAATTCACAATTTGAACAATTTAAATCATTTCAGAAATAGAAATTAAATAAAAATTAGTAGAAAACTAATTTTAAAATTTTAAAAATGTATTTTATGAAATTACAAATATCCCCAAATTTTTAAAATATTTTTAGGATCGAAAATGAATTAATTATGAATTTTGCAAGTTTTGATCCTTTAAATGCAACATAACTTTTAAAATCATTTTTTTTAAAAAAATCCTTAACACCCAAAATGATTCTCCCCAAAAATTTTTAACCTAAATAATTTCGTAAAGATGATAACACAAAAGATTTCTTGATTTTAAATAACTCTGATGATTTTATAAAAATTTTAGAAGATAAATAAAACCTGTTTTTAATAGATATCAATAAAAAATGAATTAAAATATACAGGCTCACACTGGCACTCCTAAATCATCAAATACATATGTAACTCATTTACCAAACGACACATCAAATTGGAGCAAAATATTCATAATCTTATTCCTCCTTGTGGAAAAGCTAATATAGTATTTAAATAATAATAAAAAAAATTCATATATATATATTATTTTTATTGTTATTTAAATAATATATTAGCTTTTCCACAAGGAGGAATAGGATTATGAATATTTTGCTCCAATTTGATGTATCTTTTGGTAAATGAGTTACATATGTATTTGATGATTTAGGAGTACCAGTATGAGCCTGTATATTTTAATTCATTTTTTTTATTGATATCTATTTATTAATAACAGGCTTTATTTATCTTCTAAAATTTTTATAAAATCATCAGAGTTATTAAAAATCATGAAATCTTTTGTGTTATCAACTTTACGAAATTATTTAGTTTTAAAATTTTTGGGAGAATTATTTTGGGTGTTAAGGATTTTTTTAAAAAAAATTATTTTAAAGTTATGTTGCATTTAAAGGATCAAAACTTGCAAAATTCATAATTAATTCATTTTTTATCCTACTTTTTTTAAAAATTTTGGGGATATTTGTAATTTCATAAAATACATTTTTAAAGTTTTAAAATTAATTTTCTACTAATTTTTATTTAATTTCTATTTTTGAAATGATTTAAATTGTTCAAATTGTGAATTTTCGGCAAAGTATAATTCCATTTTTATTCCCCTGCTTTTATCATTTGAAACCCACCGCCTATTTCCCAATTCTTCTCGATTGTTCTTGATTTGTCAGGAGGCTTCATTGTCTATCTCAAAATCCTCTCAATCTCTCCCTAGCAGATATCTCTCGGCCCTCTCTCTTTTTCTCTCTCTGGAATCCTCTCCTCTCTATCTCGTGAAACCTCACTCACCCTATTCTCGAGTCACTCTCAACTATGTAAGCCCTGCTACTGGTTCTATTGATTAGTAGTGTTGTGATTTAATCTCTCTTCCCTCCCCTGAAAATCGTGACTGTTAGTGTATGTATGTATAGTCGAGTTATGTGATAGAATTTGGGGGTTCCTGGTTGTTGCTTCGTTGTATCACTATGTGTGTATTATGTGGGTGATATTGATTTCACTTGGGTCTCCTGATCTTGTATGTATTGGTAATCAATTAGGTGGAGTAAGGGAACTGTGATGGTGTTAATCGCTGGGTTTACAGTGGTGGGTTGCGTGTATACGTGAGTTGAAAACTACATCTAGAGGGGATGAATAGGTGTATTAGACTAACTATATCCAATTTTTATTTATTACCAAGTTGTTCGACTATATCACGCAAAGATAGTATAGAGTGCTGTCTTGCAGCTTATTGATTGCAATAAAAATAGTCTGTCAGCTAGCTAACATGAATAAATGCAATTCAGAAAAATAAGAACACCAAGGATTTTAGCTAGGTTCGACCCCTAATCTCTATGGTCTACGTCCTAGTCCCTTACCAACGTGGTAAGAGAATATATTATTAATCACCATAAATTCCGATTACAAGATTAGATAATATATCTCCCTTTAAGTCCCTGTTGCTGATAGTAGCTTGCTAAAACCCCTGCTTTTTTGAACCAAATGCTCTCTAAGAACTATACTACCCCTTAGTACAATCTTCTCTAGCAAACTAGTTCCCGAACCCTTGTTTGCAAGCTCACTTATCCAGCAACACCAATTACACCTTGAGCAATACAAATTGAAAGTGTTTACAACTCAAACTAAGGACTCTCTAAAAATATAAATATTGCATATACTACTAGAGATCGTTTAGGAAGAATTTGGATGAAGGCACTGAGTTGATTTTGTGTGTTCTTGCTTGTCTCCCTTTGAGCATAAACCACACATGAATTTATAGCAAGGTAGATGAACTTGAATTTCTTTAATTCTTACCCATACGCTCCTCATGTTGAATTTTGATGCTTCTTCCTTTGAAACTTGATGAAGGCAAGTTATTCAACATGCATACCGTCTTTGTTGAAGAAGGAAGGTAGAAAATCCCTTGCACATGCCAAAAGAATTATTAGAGATGTTATTTTCAAAAGGTTAGTAAAAAGGTTCCTTGATTTAAGGGATTTTGTTTTGAAAGAAGCTTTAAAGCAAGTGGAGCTCTAATATATAATACAACACATATATATATTAGACAGCTGCTATACAACATTTCTTATAATAATTCCTTGATTTAAGGACGTTGGAATCTTCAACATATATTTCTGAACGTTGTCTGTGAGCTTGCTGTAACATCCTGTTCGAGTAGACTTAGCTTGTTGTCTTACTCTGTTTAGATTGTTTTAGCTTGCTAATAAGATATTGTTCAACCTTTAAATATAATCCTGCAAAACAAAGTTATACCACATGTGTATACAGCTAGCTATAAAGATTGTAATTAATCCAACCAGCTTGCTGACTAGAATGAGCTTGCTGTAACATCCTGTTCGAGTAGACTTAGCTTGCTGTCTTACACTGTTTAGATTGTTTTAGCTTGCTAATAAGATATTGTTCAGCCTTAAAATATAATCCTGCAAAACAAAGTTATACCACATGTGTATACAGCTAGCTATACAGATTGTAATTAATCCAACCAGCTTGCTGACTAGAGTGATCATCAAAATCATTCGGGTTTCATTCTCCCCCTTTTTGATGATTACTCAATAATTTATATAGGAGAGTAAAACTCCCCCTAAATCCATGTTTCCTGTAAAACAAGATTAGATAATAAAGTATGAAATATTCACAAACAACATTTGTATTCATCATCAAAATATCAAGCTAACAATCTCCCCCTTTTTTATGATGACATACTAGAATGCATCGGAGATACTATGTTGCTCCCCCTAAAATAATGCTCCCCCTGTTCAACAAAATATCTCAACATATAGTCATGTAATCAGGTTAACATATATCATCGTATGCAATAGGATATACACACGAATCATCCCTGCATAAAAACACCCGTTGATAAATCCCAAATGTGTTATATAATATAACATTATAGCCCTTTTATCACATGTATTCATATTCTTCTCCCCCTATGACATCATCAGAAAGGGGTTAACAAGATAAGCATGTAAGCACAAAACATGTAGTAAATAATTTAACAAACAGTAGGATGGTTGTATATATATAGTTAGATAAATCAAACCAGCTTGCTGAATACATATTTTCAGGTTATTCATGTGCAAAGTAGCTTGCTGATTAGACAATACACATTCCAAATGATGATGAATGTGACTTCATCCCATTTCACCAATCAATCAACCATAGTAGTGTTTCATTTTTTTTTTGTTTCCTGCACAATATAATGTATATATACATATATTTATCCCATCTATATGCTATAGGAATCTTGTTAGTACCACAATATATAGCAATCTAATTATAAAAAATTGTGCACGGACAAATAGCATACTTACTACTTGTGAAACCCTCATATATATCTCTTATGTTTTAATTTTTAAGGGGGCAATAAATTTAGGAAAATTAAATTGACCCTTCCAAAATTAAAACTACATAAATCACATGATTACTAATTTATTCATGAACCAATTAAGCATATAAAAATAAAAAATAAGGTTCCTAAAATATGCAGTGATTGTACTAAATCAATTAAATCAGATAAATAATCACATACGATTCAAAAAGATATTCTAATGTTAAAGATATATAATAGTAAACTGATAGTACCCGTTTTGATTATGTCAGCTTGCTATCAGTACTCTTTTTGTTGATCTCAGCTTGCTCACTAGATGTTGCACATTCCAATCTCCCTTCTAATGACAGAAAATCTTTCTTCGGCTAAGGGTTTAGTGAAGATATCAGCTAACTGATATTCAGTTGGAACAAATATCAGCTCTATTTTGCCTTTGGTAACATTGTCCCTTAAAAAATGATGTCGAACATCAATGTGCTTCGTACTCGAGTGATTCACCGGATTTTTAGAAATGTTGATGGCGCTAGTATTATCACAATAGATTGGAACTTTTTCACATTGAATCCCAAAATCCCGAAGTGTTTGAATCATCCATAATATTTGAGAACAACAACTTCCCGCCGCTATGTATTCTCTTTCGGCCGTAGATAATGCAACCGATGATTGTTTCTTACTTTGCCACGAGACTAAGCTATGTCCCAAAAATGCACCAACACCACTAGTGCTTTTCCGATCAGTTTGACTACCTGCATAATTTGCATCACTATACCCAACAAGATCAAATGTTTTTGTGATAGGATAAAATAAACCAAGTGTAATCGTGCCACTTAAATATTTAAAAATTCTTTTAATGGCTTGTAAGTGAGACTCTTTTGGATTCGCCTGAAATCTTGCACAAACACATACACTATACATAATATCCGGTCTTGAGGCTGTTAAATATAATAAACTACCAATCATACCTCTATATTTTCGAATATCAACATCTTTACCATTTTCATCTGCTGTCAGCTTGCTGACAGGACTCATAGGTGTTGATTTTGACTTGATGTTTTCATATCCAAATTTCTTCAGTAGATTTTTGACATATTTGGATTGATGTACATATATTCCTTCTCCTGTTTGCTTGATTTGGAGACCCAAGAAATAATTTAGTTCTCCCATCATGCTCATATCGAATTCACTATGCATACACTTAGAAAACCTTTTACACAAAGAATCATTAGTAGATCCAAAAATAATATCATCCACATATATTTGAACAACTAAAATATCTGAATTATCATGCTTAGTAAATAATGTGGGATCGATTTTACCTCTAGTGAATCCATTCTTGATTAAAAACTTACTTAACCTTTCATACCATGATCTAGGAGCTTGTCGTAGTCCATATAGTGCCTTTTTAAGCTTGAAGACATGGTTAGGAAATTTTGCATCTTCAAATCCTGGAGGTTGCTTGACATAAACTTCTTCTTGTATGTAGCCATTTAGGAACGCACTCTTCACATCCATTTGATGTAGTTTGAATTTCTTGTAACACGCAAATGAGAGAAGCATTCTTATTGATTCTAGCCTTGCAACCGGTGCAAACGTTTGATCGAAGTCGATACCCTCTTGTTGATTATAACCTTGTGCAACAAGTCTTGCTTTGTTTCGAGTAATCGTACCGGATTAATCAACTTTATTTTTGAAAACCCATTTTGTTCCAATGATTGAAACATCCTTTGGTGGTTCTACAAGTTCCCAAACATCACATCGTTCGAATTGATTGAGTTCCTCTTGCATAGCCATGATCCAACTTTCGTCTTGTAATGCTTCTTTGACATTCTTTGGTTCTTCTTGAGCTAGAAATACGGAAAATGCACAAAAATTGACTAGACCTCTTCTTGTCATCATTCCGTCTGTTTTGTCTCCAATAATTAGCTCTTGAGGATGATTCTTAGTTGTCCTTGTTGCTTTTGGTAAAGAATGTGGAACTATGACCTCTTCGGATATCCTAATCTTCTTGTTTGGTGGTGAAGCTTCTCCACCCTCATAGATAGGCATCTTTTCTGAAGATCTTTGATTTCTAGAATCTTCTAAGGTAAGATTTGACAGCTTTTCAGTTGATTCATCAACTGGTGAAGATGTATCAGTTTGCTGATCTGCTACTGGATTTGTCTCAACTTGACTGTCAGCTTGCTGAGACACTGTATTTTTCGTTGTCAGTTTGCTGGCATCACCTGTACCTGCATCATCTTCCTCATCTCTTGATAGATCAACATTAGTTTCTTGAAAGGAAACATCTATAGATTCTTCAATAATACGTTTAGAAAGATTATATACTCTATAAGTTCTACTTGTTGAATAATAACCCAAGAAAATTGCTTCATATGATTTAGCATCGAATTTACCATCACGATCAATAGATTTGAGTACAAAGCACCTTGATCCAAAGACTTTGAAATAAGAGATGTTTGGCTTCTTATTCTTCAGTAGTTCATAAGGAGTTTTATTGAGGATAGGTCTGATTAGTACTCGATTAAGCACATAGCTTGCTGTGTTGACAGCTTCTGCCCAGAAATTTCTTGGCAGCTTGCTCTCTTGCAGCAATGTCCTTGCTGTTTCTTGTAATGATCTCTTCTTTCTCTCTACTACTCCATTTTGCTGTAGAGTTCTTGGGGAAGAGAATTCATGGGATATTCCTCTTTCTTCACAGTAAGTAACAAAGTCCTTTTGAAATTCACCACCTCGATCACTTCTTATACTTACAAGTCTTGTATCAAGCTTGTTCTCAAGTAAATTAATTAATTTTTCAAACTCACTGAAAGCACAATCTTTAGTACGCAAAAACAATACCCAAGTATATCTAGAATAATCATCCACAATAACAAAACAATATTGTTTACCTCCAATGCTTTTATATGCTTCCGGACCAAATAAGTCTAAATGTAGAAGTTCCAAGGGTTTAGAAGATGATACCATATTCTTTGATTTATGTGGAGTCCTGATTTGCTTGCCTAATTGACATGATGCACAGGTTTCCATCTTGACATACTTCAATTTTGGTAATCCTCTAACTAGCTTCTTTGTAGACAGCTTGTTGAGTAAATCCATATGAGCATGTCCGAGTCTTCTATGCCAAAGTTCAGGAGATGTATCAATTGCAGCTAGACAGCAAGCTGCTTCCTGCATCTCAAAATCTAAAATATATATATTTCCTTCCCTTCTAGCAACTAGGGGGACTTTGTTAGTGCCAATATTGATAATACATTTATTTTTATCAAAGGCTACACTACGTCCATCATCATACAGCTGACTTATACTAAGTAAGTTGTACTTTAAACCTTGAACAAATTGAACTTTATCAATTGAGATAGAATCATTACCAATTTTACCTTTACCACAAATTTGAAGAATTTTGCTATCACCAATTGTGACTCTTCCACACTTTTTCTTTTTGAGATTGAGAAATTGAGACTCATCTCCGCACATATGTCTAGTACATCCGCTATCCAAAATCCATTCCTTTGATTTCATTTTTGCTACTAGACATACCTACAAAACACATAAAAACACATCTCAACGTTTTGGTACCCAAAGTTGTTTTGGTCCAAACTGGTTAGTAGATAGAACATAAAGAACATTTAAATCGAACTTCTTGATCCATTTTTGGATCATTTTTGGGGAGTGATTTATGCTTCTCTTGGTTCTGTCAACTTGCTTGTTATAGGTCTTCTGTTTATTCCAGTAAGCTGGCTCAACTTGAACATTGCAATGTTTTGCTAGATGACCCTTCTTTTGACATTTTTGACAGATTTTCCAAGGCATTGCATAGTCATAAGGAATTCCACTCTTTCCATTATATTTGAGAGTTGTTGAGGCTCCTCCAAGTCCTTCATTTTTCAACGGAACCTTAGCTTGCTTCATCATAGATTTGAGTACTTCCTCTCCTTGAACAAATTTTCCCATTCCTTTTTGGAGATTCTTCACTTCCTGTTCCAGTTCCTTTATTCTCTCAATTTTCTGAATTTCTTCTTTTGAACTTGATTCCTCAAGTTTAAATTTCTCAATACATGCATCTTTGACTTCAACTTCTGCTATCAGCTTGCTGACTTCCTTTTGCAAAACATCATTTCTTTTGATTACGACTTTATTCAATCCTTCAATTGAGTGATCTTGGCCTTGAGCTCAATAACCTCATCATGTGAATTTTACAGGGCGTTTTCAGCCATAAGATCAGAAACAACCTTCTTAAGATTAGCATTCTTCTCTTTCAGCTTGCTGTTTGCAGTTTTTTTTTTGCCAAGTGCTGTTTGCAGTTTTTAGTGCTAAAACTTCTTCCATTGACATACTACTATGTTCCTGAATGGTTAATTTTTCTAATACAAAATCATCAACAGACAAGTCATAGTTGAATGAATTTACCTCACTACTATTATCTTCCGAATTCGAGGCATCACTTTCAATAAGATCTTCCTCCGGATTCTCTTGTGAGATATCTTCTTCATCCATTCCAACAAGTGCTAGATTAATCATTTCATCATTGGAATCATCATCAGAAGCCGATTCTTCATCATCACTCCATGGTAAAAATGCTTTAGATTTCTTTTTGTCTTTTAAGGCAGCTTGTTGATTAGGCTTATTTTTCAGCTTGTAACAATTTCTTTTAAAGTGACCCGTCTTGCCACACTCAAAACATGTTTGATCATTGCTTTATCTTGAGAACTTTTTGTTGTTGGAGAACTTCTTTTCCCGTTTCATTTTGTTCCTGAGTTCCATCATCTTTTTTATCTTCCTTGTTATGAGAGCAAGCTCTTCATCAGATTCATCATCTGATTCCATCTTGCTGACAGAATCAGTATGAAGTGCCAAATTCCTCATTTGAGAATTTGATGCATGAGTAAAGCTTTTCTTACTTTCCAGAATTTTGTTTTCAAACTGTTCCAATTCAGCAAACACAGATAATTGATCCATAGTATCAATTATTGGTGATGATTCCAAGGCCGTCACCTTTGGTTCAAAGACAAATGGCACCGCACTCAAAATCTTCATATTGATCTCTTCTTGAGGAATGTTCTTTCCGAGTTGCTTTAGTGCATTCATGTTTGTCTGGAACCTTGCTTGACTCTCTCTAATAGTTTCGCCTTCCTTGAGTTTGAAGTTTCCAAACTCATTCATTAGCTTGCTTAGTTTCACCTTCTTTAATCCTTTGGAACCTTCATGGCATAACTCCAAAGTATCCCAAATTTCTTTGGCGATCTTGCATGAGGAAATTTTATCACATTCAGCTGAACATAAGCCATTCATGAGAGAGTTCCTGGCCTTTCCATTGTAACTATACTTGATAAGCTCCGCATCAGTAAGCTCATCAACATCCTCTAATTTTGCTTTGTCGTCAAAGAATTCAAATGGCCCCTTTTGAACGACCCTTAGCAAAAGTGGTTCTCTGGATAAATATATCTCCATTCTATTCTTCCACCAGTTGTAATTCTCAGTACCAAGCAATAGAGGTGCTCGGTGATCGGAAGTTCCTTCTGGATATTTGTCAGCCATTAGATTGATACTTTTCTTGTTACAGAAAGATTAGTATTCCAAGCTCTGATACCAATTGAAAACTACACCTAGAGGGGGGGGGGTGAATAGGTGTATTAGACTAACTATATCCAATTTTTATTTATTACCAAGTTGTTCGACTATATCAAGCAAAGATAGTCTAGAGTGTTGTCTGGCAGCTTACTGATTGCAATAAAAATAGTCTGTCAGCTAGCTAACATGAATAAATGCAATGCAGAAAAATAAGAACACCAAGGATTTTAGCTAGGTTCGACCCCTAATCTCTATGGTCTACGTCCTAGTCCCTTACCAACGTGGTAAGAGAATATATTATTAATCACTTTAAATTCCGATTACAAGATTAGATAATATATCTCCCTTTAACTCCCTGTTGCTGATAGTAGCTTGCTGAAACCCCTGCTCCTTTGAACCAAATGCTCTCTAAGAACTATACTACCCCTGAGTACAATCTTCTCTAGCAAACTAGTTCCCGAACCCTTGTTTCCAAGCTCACTTATCCAGAAACACCAATTACACCTTGAGCAATACAAAATGAAAGTGTTTACAACTCAAACTAAGAACTCTCTAAAAATATAAATATTGCATATACTACTAGAGATCGTTTAGGAAGAATTTGGATGAAGGCACTGAGTTGATTTTGTGTGTTCTTGCTTGTCTCCCTTTGAGTATAAACCACACATGAATTTATAGCAAGGTAGATGAACTTGAATTTCTTTAATTCTTGCCCATACGCTCCCCGTGTTGAATTTTGATGCTTCTTCCTTTGAAACTTGCTGAAGGCAAGTTATTCAACATGCATACCGTCTTTGTTGAAGAAGGAAGGTAGAAAATCCCTTGCACATGCCAAAAGAATTATTAGAGATGTTATTTTCAAAAGGTTAGTCAAAAGGTTCCTTGATTTAAGGGATTTTGTTTTGAAAGAAGCTTTAAAGCAAGTGGAGCTCTAATATATAATACAACACATATATATATTAGATAGCTGCTATACAACATTTCTTATAATAATTCCTTGATTTAAGGACGTTGGAATCTTCAACATATATTTCTGAACGTTGTCAGTGAGCTTGCTGTAACATCCTGTTCGAGTAGACTTAGCTTGCTGTCTTACTCTGTTTAGCTTTCTGAACGTTGTCTGTGAGCTTACTGTAACATCCTGTTCGAGTAGACTTAGCTTGCTGTCTTACTCTGTTTAGATTGTTTTAGCTTGCTAATAAGATATTGTTCAGCCTTTAAATATAATCCTGCAAAACAAAGTTATACCACATGTGTATACAGCTAGCTATAAAGATTGTAATTAATCCAACCAGCTTGCTGACTAGAATGAGCTTGCTGTAACATCCTGTTCGAGTAGACTTAGCTTGCTGTCTTACTCTGTTTAGATTGTTTTAGCTTGCTAATAAGATATTGTTCAGCCTTTAAATATAATCCTGCAAAACAAAGTTATACCACATGTGTATACAGCTAGCTATAAAGATTGTAATTAATCCAACCAGCTTGCTGACTAGAGTGATCATCAAAATCATTTGGGTTTCATGAGTTGCCGTTGAAGTGGTTCGGTATGGGGGTTTTGAAGTGGGTTGCTGGAGGTTGGGGGAGAATCGGAGATGTGTGGGTCGAGTTTATGGTGTGCATGCGTTGAAGATAAGACGTACGTGAGTGTGTGGGCAGGGGCTGTGGTGTGTGTTGTGATTGATTGTGTGTTAGTGTGGAGGTTGTGTAGCTACGGTGCCGAGAGTGAATCGGAGAGGGAGGAGAGAAGCGAAGGATTGAGAGGAGTGGAAAGAGGAGGTGGTGGTGCTGTTGAGTATGAGTGGTGCGGGTGGCATGTTTTGTTGCGAGAATATGAAACCAAGTGCTTTGGATGTGTGTCTATTTGAGGGCATTAAGGTGGTACAGATGAAGAAAAAACAGGGAGGATGGATGAAAGTAAAGAGGGACAGAAACATGGGAGACAGATAGGAGTAATATGGATGTAGTATATGTGTCATTTTTGTTGAAAGTGCAGAGCAAGGAAACCGAGAGAAAGAAAGAGTATGTACATGCCTGGTGTAATTGGATCAAGTGTTTGTTTGGGTTCTCGACAATGGTGATTCAGGGCGAGCATGAGAGTATGATCGGGAGGTTGTACAGGGAATGAGTATGACCGTGTTCTATGTTTATTTGTGAGGGTATATGTATGAATGTAGTTATGAGTGTGGGTGCTAATCATTGATGTTGGTTACACTTGCTGGTTCGTGTCTATGTGTATAGCAGATTCTATGGTGCTCAGTGGCGATAAGTCGTTGGAAAAGGACCCGTAAATCAGTGATGTTTAGCACACCGCCATTAGTGAAAGTGTATGGTAATATGGTTTCAATTTCGATGATGCATTACGGAGAATTTTTATATTTTTGGAGATTAAATATCGGGAACTCATTAAATATTATAGTTGTTAACTATGGAGTATAATTTGGGACTTGATGAATATATAGAGTGATAATTATTGGGATTAAATTCGGAGACTTGTCAAATGTTAGAAGAAAATTTTCGGAGTTTAATTGGAGATTTGAAAATTATTAGCTATCGTTTTTGGAGTTTAAAATTTCAGTATTTGATGAATGTCAGAATGGATTGAATGATAGGGTTCGAATTGTGTTGAATTATTGAATTGGTATCTGTGTAAGTGCTATTCTTTTATCGTGGCTATTTCAAATAAAAGTTTTTTTTATTCGATTAAAGATATTAAGTATCGAGGGTTATGGTCTAAATCGAGTTTTGACCGATATATATAAATATTTTTAATGTATCACTAGTAGAAAACTTGCCTTTTATGTCGGTTAAATTGGTCTTATACATCGGTTAAATGACGACGTATGGGTTGGCGACGTATAAGGTCATAGTTTTATACGTCGGTTAAAAAGGCGACGTATATTGTACCTTTTACGTCGGTTCCTCTAAACAACCGACGTATATTGTACCCTTTTACGTCGGTTCCTCTAAACAACCGACGTATATTGTACCCTTTTACGTCGGTTCTTCTAAACAAACGACGTATATTGTTATCCTTTTACGTCGGTTCTTTTAAACAACCGACGTATATTGTAATCCTTTTACGTCGGTTCTTCAAAACAACCGACGTATAAGGTCCAAAATTTTTTAAAAAAATATTTTGTTTTTCTGTACAACCCAAAAAATTATTTAAAAACCATAATTCCCGAAATCAACCAATAATTTTACATCCATAATTTTACAACCGAACAACATCCAGAAAATTAATTAAAAACCATAATTCATAACATATTTTTACACATCCTTCCAGCTACAACAATAACAATTTAACAACATATTGACAAATATATTTTGCATATTGTAGTACATAAATTCCAAACATAAATTTCCTTCTAAGACTCCAGTTATTCCAGGTTCTACGTCTCTCTTCATTGTTCATGCCTGGATCATATGGACTAATCATTGGAGATACCATGAAGACACCTGCATATTTGGTGACAGATGGATCAGTAAAATTCCAAACATTATTTCAAAAGAAATTATAAACATCAAAACATTTTTCTACTAGAATCACTTGAAAGTAATCTACCAGTAAATAGCTCTGTTTCTGTTCCAGCTATAAAGTAAATAGCATAATGGCTCAGGACGTTAGCAATGAATTAATGCATGCAACTTAAACATATCGCTGCATTACAAAGAAATTAGGTAAGGCCCCAGTGCTAATTAACAGTTGGGCTCTAGAATTTTGTATCCTTGTTCCTTTGAAATTACGACAATACATTTAGCGGAAAGGTTCTTATGCTGTGAACACAGAACGTTGTTTTCATTTATAACTACATTGCATTTCACATTCTAGATAATAGGACTAGCATGGTAACCTAGCTAATTTTCTAAGAAAATATTTCCACTGAAGCTTTAAATTATCTCATAAAATTCTTTGCTAAATTGATTACAAGATTATTGACATTGACAACAATTAAAAAAGTATAAATGTAAGGGGCATATATACCTGCAAGCCTATCAGGTATATATTTTAATTTTAATTTGGTCATGAAACGACATGAGGTCAAATTACTCCAGGAAGGCTGGAACTATATGTCATTTGCAACAGATTCATGTTAAATAGAATTGGGTTTTGAGTACAGCATGCTTTCAACTTGGACATCTTAAAATCAGAACAAAAATATAACAAAATAAAATAAAATCAGAAAGTGTAAATTTCAAGGTGTGGGGGTTTATCATTGTGAAGGACAAATGATATATGCAAACTTCTTCTGGAGATACAAAAAAATAGGCATTCAAAGTGACAAACCTTCGTGATGCTTGCCGAGTTCGATGAGCTGTGCCTGTTGAATTATTGACTTGATTCTAAAAAGAAACAGAAATAGATCAAAGTATCTAAAAACTATTCGCAAAGATTCTCTTGTTTTCGTCTTGTACCTCAATATCTAAAAACAGTTCAATCAGCAAAAAGCTTGTAAGCAAAAGAAGAATAAAAGTGAAAAAAAAAAAAGAACCAAGACCAAAAGTGAATCAACTCTTTTTACAAGGTTGAGCAAATTATTATGTAAGCCGCTACCACTGTCAGTTAAACAGAGGAAAGCATCAAAGATATCACTAAAGAGTTTGGTCAGAAGAATTTTGAGACCACTGATCAGATAATTTAACAAGGATCAAACTTAATTAATAGAAAACACATTTATACTTACCAACTAGAACACTGAAATAGCCCAACACCCAAAACTTGTTAGTAACACCCATAATATATGACAATTGCAACATATATATCATTAGCTGATGATTTAAGGTTCCTGTTAGGATGTGGATCACTTTTTCCGAATCCCGGAAGATCATATGTTATCAAGCGAACACCAAACTCTTGCATCACTGAACTTTGAATGCCAGGTATTCCTATAAGTAGAAATATTGTAAATTAGATTTTAACTACTAGTAAAGGTATATCAACAACAACCCAATAGAACAAGGCATTCCTTACAAGAGTGTAACAGTAAGATATTACCAAACACACATAAAAATCAAAACTTTAACTAAAATTCATACCCTGATAAAACACATAAAACACCGAACTCGACACAACAATGCAGGCAGCAAGGGGAGAGGGCCAGAGATGTCATCTTTCATCATCCCTGAAAAAACATTCGAAAATAAAATTAGATTTCGAAATCAAAATTTGGGATTTTGATTTAAGTGAATCTCCATTGAAATCGAAGGTGTAAGTGTGTGTGTATATATGTATATATATATGTTTATTCTGATCTAAACTGAACAACCGATTGAGGCGATTGAAGTTTTCCGATCGAAATCAATTCGATTTTACCCAAACCCGATTAATCTTTATAAATCGATTAATCAACTGGTGATAAAAGGATTGAATAAGATGTGTAGCATCTAATTATGATCATTCCGATCGATTTTTAGCACGGAACAACAAAGAACTAGTCGGAGAATCGAGATCGCCGTTGAGAGCTCTAGAGAGAAAAGAGAGAAACGACGAGTGAGAGAGTGATAGACTGAAATAAAAATCAGATAATAGTATATAATTATATTTTAGGAATAGACGGCTGTGATAATTCCCGATTCATCCAACGGCGATTCTGATCTTTAAAGAAGCACAATCCGCGTGCTCTCACATTATCAAATAATAATGTGACACGTCACAGCACCCACTTTTATACGTCGACATTTTCCTAAACCGACGTATAAAGTAGAATTATATACGTCGCCTTTTCTCAACCGACGTATAAAGTAGCATTATATTCGTCATCTTTTTGCAACCGACGTATAAAGTAGCATTATATACGTCACCTTTTACTCAACCGACGTATAAAGTAGCATTATATACGTCGCCTTTTACTCAACCGACGTATAAAGCAGCATTATATACGTCGCCTTTTCCTTAACCGGCGTATAATATGACCTTATACGTCGGCTTTTTCTTGAACCGACGTATAATATGACCTAATACGTCGCCTTTAATTGGTTACAACCGACGTATATAACTGCTTTATACGTCGCCTTTGGCAACAACCGACGTATAAGAGGCGACATAAAAGATCAATTTTGTACTAGTGTATGCATATTTGTTTGTACAATTTATATTATAAGATGTTGTTACGGGAGACAGTGTTTTCTTTGAGTAATTGTCTAGGATTGTCATATCACTTTTATTTTATGGGGATTGAGTGGTGAATATTGACGTAGGTTTGTCGGTGGAGATAAGTAAACATTAACTAAAGAAGGATGAAGATGGATGGAGTATTGGTTGCGGTTGTTCAATTCACTGTGAGGCGTTTTTATATCGGGGGAAACTTCTATGTTCAGTGGGGACATTTCCGATTTTTTTCTTCCTTTAGCGAAATTGGTAAGCATGGTTAATACGTTCGAATTGAGTTTATAAGCATTTATATAATGTCAAAATTGTCGTCTGAAGATTGAATTATCGTAGTTTGTTTGACTATAGAGGTTGACGTGCGGGCCCGATATTGGCGAATTAGACTCGTGGCAATCGCAAGAGCGTCTTCCCAACGAATGATTGAAATAGAAGACCGTGATGCCGTAAGATAGAATAAAGTAGTAATACTGCGACGTTACATGATAGCTAAGGACTCGAGGAAAGTGACTATATCCTTCACTTATTGTTCAAGTGAAATATTTTGTGCAACTATTATGTTGATGATTTGCTGCTTCCCAAATTTTTATTACAAATGTTACCATCCTCACTTATCGATGAAGTGAGTCAATTCTTTAATTATGATACAAATGATGTTGAACAAGTAAAGTTAACTAATTGTTTAACTGGTCGGGATCCCTACTAGTAAAACATGTGAGTCTATCATGTCTGAATTCTTTCTTTTAATTCATTATGTGATGAAAGATTTTAGATTTAAAATACTGATCTTGTGGTTTGAGCTTTTGACAGAAGATATCTGTTTTATTAGCAATGATCTATTAATATTCCTGTTTTACTATACACTTGCTGAGCATTTCTTCCGCTCATACTTGTTTGTTTCAAAATTCTAAATTTTCAGTAAGGTAATTTGGCGACACTTACCTGCGTAGTTCGAAAAGAGAAAGAGCAAGACGCTATTTCGAAGATGACTTGACTCAGGAGGACTGGATCTAGTGTAAGATATATTTTATATAGTTGTACTATAATAATTATTATTATGTATTATATAGCTGGCCTGGTACACTTCTTTTCGAAGCTATTCCAGTGGTTTAAAATTTGATTCAGAGGGATTGTTGTAAAGAAAAGTTTTATTTAGTGGAATTTGGATTCTTTTTTCTAGCACTATAACCTAATGTTGGCATGGCCAGCATCTCTCTTAATCGAACCGTGGCGCTTGGAACACTGGCTAAGGGTTAAGGAAATAAAGTTGCGCCTTGTTACAAGCACCGGGGCTTTTAGCGCAGTGGTAAGCGCTTGATCCTACAATTGGTATCAGAGCCAAGGTCGCGTGTTCGAATCCCACGGAGTGCATTTATGCTTAAGGCATGCTGTGTCGCCACGGTGTGTGGGGAGCAGATGCTGGGGGGGGGGGATTGTTGGCATGGCCAGCATCTCTCTTAATCGAACCGTGGCGCTTGGAACACTGGCTAAGGGTTAAGGAAATAAAGTTGCGCCTTGTTACAAGCACCGGGGCTTTTAGCGCAGTGGTAAGCGCTTGATCCTACACCTAAAAGATCTTGGGTTTTTAGGGTTACAGAGGTGATATTTCAATTTTGGACAATTATAAGGAATGATGTTTTATTAAACAGGTGATTTTATTTTGAGGATTTCAGGTAACGACCAAATCTCCTGACCCAGGATTTGGGGGCGTTACAGTTCATCTCCATTTTTGCACTTGAATGTGATGGATCCCTTTCCTTCAATATTCACCTTCGAGCCATCTCCAAATTTAACTATCCCCGCTATCTCTTCATTGAGTTCTGTGAACTTCGATTTAAAACCTGTCATATGATTGCTGGCCCCATTGTCGAAATACCAAAGGTTTGATTCTGATTGATTTCCTCCATTACCAGGTATCTGAGATGGAACCACCTTATCTTCGTTTACCAACATCAGATCTTAAGCCTTGTTATCCAACTTCGCCAACAGTAAAGCTAGCTCATCATCCTCTACTTGTGATATATTTACTTCATGTCTTTGCTCCTTAAATCAATTAGGCTTCTACACTCTGCTGCAAAGTGTCCGAGACCATGATAATTAAAACATTTGACTCTGGTTTTATCTCTTGCTCCTCGGTTCTTCTGATTTGATGATGCATCCATGTAGTTTCTGTTTGAACGATTTATTCATTCTTCTCAAGTATACATCAATTTCTTTGTCTGGCCTTTTTTTTTCCCATTCTTCTTCTATGAGCATTAACTGTCCTCCACTTGGCTCTGAGTCTCCCTTCAACCCTTTTTTATATGCCTTGAGGGAGCCAATTGCTCCCTCCATTGTCATATTCTTCAGGTCACCAAACTGTTCCATTGTTGAGGTGATTTGAAGAAATTTCTTTGGCACCGCCCGCAATAACTTCTTGACTACATATGATTCCTTGATGTCTTCTCCCAACATTCGTATGTTGGTCACCAGGCCATTCAGATTCATAGTGAAATCATTTAGGGATTCACTATCCTTCAAGTTAAGTGACTCGAATTCAGATTTCAACATCTAGATCCTTGCCTTTTTCACCTTCTCAGCACCTTGACATAAGGTTTTGATGGTCTTCCAAGCCTCCTTGGCTGTTCTCCGTTCTGCAAGTGCAACCAGATACGTTCGTTCGGTCATTTAGCACGAACTTCACTGCCCTAGCGGGAAAGGCCCTCACCTTCGATAACATCCTTAGCGAGTAACATCCATCTCTTCGGGCACACCCTGGTAGATCATAGCCAGTGCAATCTTATCCTTCTTCTCCACGACCTGTGTCATTGGATCACTAAGTTCGACTGCCTCCCATACTCAATGAGCCTGCATGACCACATTCATTTTCATGGCCCATACCGTATAATTACTCCTGGCCAACATTGGATAACTCAATCCAAATGCTCCTCCATTTCCCTTGTTACTCTCCTTCGCTGTCTCCATAGCTCTGATACCAATTCTTGTAAACCAGTTTGCAAACCTCGTACTATATATAGTTATATAATTGTTTGTTTTGAAACTGTTAAAATAGAGGACACAGATGCCTAAGAACTGCTTGCATTGATTCGAAATAAGAAAGTGGTACATCAATATAAAAAAGGAATGATTTAACAACTACCTAAGGAACATGAAAAAAAGAAACTACTTCCCTAACTGGACTCTGCCACTAGCCTCTTATTCAGCACGATCCTAAAAATTAGCAACCACTAGTATGACCCAGTCATATTGCAGACAACTAAACAAAGCAACAAATAAATAATTTAAATAAAAGCCACCAATTTGAGATTATTTCCCAACAAAAGTTTGATGGATTCATCACAGTAATCTTTCTTTTTGATTAATGCATTTTCTCCACTATCCAGCCTTGATTTACGAGTCTCCCTATTCCAGCTCTGTAGCCATATCACTATGTTTCCAAAATTGAATTCATTAATTTTGTTTAGTAGTTGTGGAGCAATTAGATGCCCATGTTATTTGGAGGCTGCTTGGCTGCGCATCTGATGGTCATGTGCAGCTATCGAGCAATTACCTAGATGCAGATGATTTAATCTGGATTGTAAAGATCGATGGTCTCATTAACAGGCTCATGATTGGGTGTTGGCCCTATCTATCACAATCTGAAAGGAAATGGTCCCAAATATCACAGCTCAAAAACTTGGCCCCAAATATCACTCCAAAACATAGTATAAAACATATTTTTTATTTTTTATTTTTTTTTTCTTCTTAACGTTGATGCGTGTAGCGTTAGAAGAGATTGATTTTTTTGTTTTCTTGCTTGAAAACGCAAGTTTAGACTTTGTTTTCAAAAGTAAACGCCACTTTATGTGGTGTTATGTTTTTATTTATTAATTCAAGACGCTAATTCAAGTTGAGTTTGTAGTTCTGGTACTTCTAAAACGCTAAACTAAGTTGAGTTAAAGTACAAAACGCCACTTTAAGTGGCGTTTTTTTTTTTGCTTTTTTCTCCTAAATATATACGATTTAATCATTTTTCTGAATATTTCTAAAACCCAAAATGGAAACGTTGAACCCCAAAAATTAATTGTTGAACCCCTTAAATATTTAATTAAAATTGTATTTTTAATATTTAAAATTTTTAATTTAAAAAATTGAATCCGATGGCCTGATTTTTAAACGCTAACGCATTTAAAAATGAGGATAAGTTATGGTTTAAGTACTAGGGTTTAGGGCCCTAAACTCTAAACCCTAAGTTCGCATACTGTTTTTTCGTTGTTTCGAATATTTCTAAAACTCATAATGAAAACGTTGAATCCCAAAAGTTAATTGTTGAACCCCTAAATTCAATTATAATTGTATGAGAAAACAAAAAAAATAATAATAATAAGACAACAAACACTTCTTTGTTTCGATGGTTATTAAAGTGTCGACGGTTATTTACTATCGGCTGGCAACGGAAAAAAATAGAAAAACACTCAAAACATCACATTAAGTAGTGTTTTCCTTCCAAAACACCACATAAAGTAGCGTTTTTACCTCCCAAACGCTTATCTATCTAGCGTCTATATACAAAAAAGAAAAGAAATTGCTGCTAACGTTAAACGCACTAGCGTTTTGTGGAAAAAAATAAAAAAAATCTAAAAAGCTAAACGCAACTTGGTTTTGAAGTGATATTTGGGGTCATTTTTTTAGGTTGTGATATTTGAGACCATTTAGTTTAAAATTGTGATATTGGAGACCTTTTTTCCTCATGATTAAGCAGTAAATTTATGGAACAACTTTTAAGGTGAGTCATTACATAGGGTACAAACCTAGAAGAAAATGATGGTGAGAAAACTAGGGTCATTAATTCATTTAGAGAAGTGAGGTCTGACAAAATCGGAAATAAAGATTAGAGACAGTGATAACTTTCAAATTGACTTATAAGATCGCAAAAGATCCTCCACGGGCGGCCTTAAGAAAACCTTGCACACTGATTTCTTCGGAGAGGAACGGGCCGGGATGGTGTTAGGGTTTCTTCTTCTCTACGTCAGTTACCATTGAATTCACTTTCTAAGATCTCTTTCTCTAAGAAGCGGCTAAAATCCTAGCCCACAACATATTCATGGTATTTATATATCATACTCATATGATAAGAACCCATGGTACCTTTATATATTTTACTTTTTCTATTTAAATTTATTATAATTATAATTATATTAATTAATATTATTAATATTATCATTGTTATTATCATACATTATTATTATTATTATTATTATTATTATTATTATTATTATTATTATTATTTTATTATTTATTGTTTTAAACAAATGTTAAGAATTTACTCCCTCAGTCCCGGCCATTTCTTAACATTTGAAAATAGGACGTCCGACACGCATTTTAAGGTAAATTTTAAGGATAGTTGCATAACTTATTTTTGAAATTTTCTTTTTTTGTATAAAAATAGAACAATCCTATTTTTATACAAAAAAAGAAAATTTCAAAAATAAGTTATGGAACTATCCTTAAAATTCACCTTAAAATGCGTGCCAGAAAGTGACAAAAAAAGTGTTAAGAATTAGGTGGGCCGGAGGTAGTATCTTTTATCGTTAATACATATTATTTATTTTAGTTTTACTATCTAAGTATATACCAAAATATATTATATTAACATGTTTTAACAAAGAAGAAGGTAGGAAGAACTAGGCTCCGTTATAAATTTGGAGAATATGTTACAAGTTAAATCCTCTAACTTAAATTCATTAAATTCAATAATTGTTTTTTATCCATACAAGCATACTTTTTGTCATTACATATAATAAGATTTTTTATTTGTTGTTCATGTTAATATGATAAGATTAACTGTAGTATTAATGTTTCTCTCTTTTTTTCTTTAAAATTAGTTAAATGTGCATTATTAATTTATTGTTGTATATAAAATTATTTTGTAGTGCTTAAAAAACTTAAAAAAGTAATAAGAATTTTTGAGAACACAAGATGTATGGTCAGTGCTCCGCTGGTTTTAATTAAACTAAAATAATTACTAGCTAAAAGTTTACATTTACACTAATGGTTAATATATAATACTACTGCTAATAATTGATGTAAAATAAAATATAAACAAGTGAAATCGTAAAAAAAACAGTAATTGATTGAAATAATTTTTCACAGTAACGTATACAAGGAACAAGAGGATTTCATTATATTTACATATTGATTGGCTGCACATTACCCCTGGGTTACAATTTTTTTAACACCTCAATTTATCAAATCCTGATATGCTGGTTCAAGATTATGTTTGAGTCTTCTGGGTTTAATCAAAGAAAAATAAAAAGTGCTCGCAATTGAGTTACAATTTTTGAAATGGTTTAGTAAATGTTCTACCCCACTCAATTACTTAAACTCAGCTGCTTGAGCTGAGTCCCAAATGACATGTCCCCAGTAATTCTAACCAGCACGAGTTTAACATCAATCATTTTACAAGTGCCTCCAAATTTGAGGGGTGGATTCAATATACCATCTGTGAGTCACAAATGAGTCAACTCCGAACAAGAAAACACAGAAGAGGTAGTCAAAATTAAGCTTTTTTGACTGTCCCTGTAGCAATCGGGTTGTTGCTCAGCCACCACCTTCGACTTTATTTTGATGTATCATGAATAATCCTTAATGAAACCTACAAACAAAAAAATTTAAGAAATAATATAGTCGGAATTTCAGAAATTGACAGATCCATTTTTTATTAATTAAATTACATGCGTGAGATCTGTGATGTATAATCTATGAACTTATATGTGTACCTTTTAGCACAAGAACGACGAGATCGTCTTCTGATCCGCTCTCCCCATCATCTTCCCCGCTCAATTGGATTTGGTCGGCCATTTATCAAAATCTACGATCAGATCTGCTTTTCAAAATAGTCTAATTGATCCTTGATACCTTTATGAACTTGAGTTGGCTCCTCCGTTTGTTTAATCAAAATTATTTATGTAGCTTTCATTTCATCACCATCATATGCATAAGCGGCGTTGCAGCTCCAACCACCTTTATATATATATATATATATATATATATATATATATATATATATATATATATATAGCTTTGTAGGGTTTAAGTATTAGTAAATGTCTAATATACATGGGCTGGTCCATTTTATTTGTTAAAGCCCAAATTAAATAGAACAATCTAGAACAATCTCCTCTTTCATTCATACATTTTGGTTTTCTAGAATTCTTTTTCTTTTCTTATTATTAATTAAAATGTTGAATATTATCTTACATTTTGATAGGCCTACAATCCACACATCATTACAGTCTAAGATTTGGAGTAATTCACTAAATTACTAAGGTAGGAAGAGCTAGGCGTTGTTATAAATTTGGAGAATATGTTACAAGTTAAATCCTCTAAATTAAATTCATTAAATTCAATTAATATTTTTTTTTTAAAACCAAAGCCAATATCATTAAATCAAACGAGAGTCATACAAAATTGTCTCCAATACAGAACATGGAGGAGAATCAAAATCATTGTAGCTATTAAGCTCACAAGATAATCTAGCCATCAAATGGGCTACTTTGTTAGCTAGCTTTCTAATATGGCCTATTCTAACATTGCTCTTTTCCATCAGCAATTGATGAGAAGCTTCTAAAATAGTACCAACCTCAAACTGATATACTCTTCTTTGTTTCACCGCTTCGACCACCAACACATTGTGATTTCCTGCAGGAATTTATGATAGAGCTTCAAACAAACCCACTACTTCAGCTTCAAACACCGACACCCTTCCTGGAAATCTCATAACTCTGCCCCGTAGAAACTGACCATTACAGTCCCGTAAAACCATGCCAATAGTTTACGAATTAGAACCTGGGAACACAGATGCATCCACATTTAACTTAAGATGGCCTGCCATCGGACATTGCCACTGATTTGTGTGCTCCAATCTGTTCGATTTACTTTTACCACCAGACAAAGCTTTGACCTGCTGCACAACGTCCTTCTATTCCTGAATGTGGTTGCTACTCAATTGGACCGCATATTTTGGGAGGATCAACCTACCTTCCTACACCAACCGCTACTACAAAATCGCACTTGCATAGCGCTCTTTTTAAGCCTTGCATAGCGCTTTTAAGCGCTGTATAAGCCGCCGCTATGCAAGTTCAAATCACTTAGATAGCGTTTTTTTTGCCGCTCTCTAAGTGTTGATCTTAGATAGCGTTTTTATAAGCGCTTTTGTAGAATGTGTTTCCTAAGTGCATGTTCTTCCATGGCACTTTTTAAAACGCTATGTAAGTGATTTTTTATAAAAAAAAATAAAATTATTTTTGCTTTCTTCGCCTGTAACAATCCTAATCATAAATAAAATCATGAAAACTCAGGAAACAATTGGATACAGAAAAAAACTAACAAACCTTTCATTTTCTAACTAAATGCAAAAAGAAAAAACCTCTACAATTAGAAAATTACATAGGAGGTATCTGACAAGTTTCTCAAGATAGACAAATTACATGAGGGTCATGAAACAAGTTTATCAAACCGACATATGAGAAACTTATTAATTGCTCCTCCAGCCAAGCCTCCTGCTAACATCAAAGAGCCTCGTCCCAATTTCGATGTGTCTTGACCTCCGGCTATGTACTGCTTTAGGCCTTCATATACACCAAACATAAGAGCATTTCCTGGAATTTGAATTTCACATGCCATTGTTGGAATCAATCCATTCCTGCTGATCGAAGAACATGCTTGCTACATCATGGAATTAGGTAATTTGGTAAGCTACACTAGTTTTTAACGTGAGACCTGACCACATCTTATCATGGAATTGTAAATGTAATTTCAAATTCTCTTAGGACGGGATTCTCAAAACTAAAGTATGAAATGAATATGACATCCGTCATTTTTCATGTTACTCATTTAGGATTGACAGTTTGACACCATATTCAAATGTCAATTCCAATAAGAAAACCTCAAACGGGGTTATGAATTTGACCATCAAGCTAAAGTATCTACCAAATATTTGCTTGGAATATCCTGTAATGGTTAGATGAGATGCATTTAAAAGCAAAAATGGGAAGATATGTACCACACTTGTTGCAATGAAAGAAATTCTCACGGCCACCAACTCTGGCATAAAGAAAATTGGAATGTATGCTGCTGCACCAGGCTCAGCTTCATGTAGCATGTAAATGTTTTATGAGCTAATGCTTGCTTTTCTACCATTTATAATTGAAACAGGGTTTTGAAACATGAATAAATATTAGATACCAGTTCGATCACCAACTCCTCGAAAGAAATTGGAATATAACAGTGAATGTGAACCGTAAGAGCTAGTAGAACCACTTCCTGCCATAATTGTACAAAAGTTATTGTACAAAACTTTATTAAGACAACAGACCAATTTTCTCAAAATATTGTGTCAGTAATAAAAAAAACCACATTTAAGTGTTTTACCTCTGCTTGAATACCCTTATATCTCCAGCAGAATGACTTGAGAGCATTCATAGTCTTTTCTCCACCAACTTTAAGACTAGATTTACGAAGGTTTATAAATCGTATACAAGCAAATTCTATTAGAAGTTCATTAAAATCTAAAGTACAATGCCCCAAAACATTCTATGCAACTTGCACTGCAACAATCTATCATGACTAGCACTAGTAGAAAACTGGCCTTTTACGTCGGTTAAATAGGTCTTTTACGTCGGTTAAATGGCGACGTATGGGCTGGCGACGTATAAGGTCAGAGTCTTATACGTTGGTTAAAAAGGCGACGTATATTGTACCCTTTTACGTCGGTTCTTCTAAACAACCGACGTATATTGTACCCTTTTACGTCGGTTCTTCTAAACAACCGACGTATATTGTACCCTTTTACGTCGGTTCTTCTAAATAACCGACGTATATTGTACCCTTTTACGTCGGTTCTTCTAAACAACCGACGTATATTGTTATCCTTTTACGTCGGTTCCTCTAAACAACCGACGTATATTGTTATCCTTTTACGTCGGTTCTTTAAAACAACCGACGTATAAAGTCCAAAAAATTAAAAAAAAATAATTTGTTTATTTTAATTTTTGACCTGAATTTACAAATCAGAAATGTTTCTAGGAGATACATGGAGGGGGTAGATAAAGAATGTATTTAAAATAGAAAAGTGATCAGTATATTATCCAAAAAAAAATATTTACAAATCAGAGCTCTACGAGTTCTCTAGCATTACAACGAATACAATGCACAAGTGGGTTCATACTGAATGTGTACAGAATGCAGAATGCTGGAGTGCTCTCACAATTTGAAATGTTGTGGAACTGTCTAAACCAGTAGATATTTCATCCATAAAAAGCACCCATGCAGGTCCCACCAACATCTCTTCTGAATGTGATTGTGAAGATTTTACGACATATTCTTATACCTTCAGGACATAATCTGTGACCACACTAGCTTCTTGACCTGCTATTGCAGCAGCCTGAATTAAGGTCACAAAGATGTAAGTTAAACGACGAGGAAAGATTCACATAACTAGAATATTGATTGTACTCCCCCCGCTACTTTATCCTCTTCACTTACAATAACAAACACAATACAGAGTCACAACTTTCTGGTAAACACGTTAAGTCACAACTTTGAGCTACCAAACACAATACAGAGTTTAATATGCAGTACAGCACCAGAATCTTGTATTTACCAAAATTTATGTATTATAAACAGAATGTATCCAAAATCAAAAGCTTTAGGTTTACTGACTCTTAGATGCTTAGTTTTTTTTTTTGCCACCTTTTCAAACCGATAGCATTCTATGAACTCTGAAAGACTACAAATCATCTTTTAATGTAATTTTTAAGTTTCTGGTAAGATTGTCAAGTTTAAAATGTTTTCTGGAACAAGATATGTACAGGTTTTCCTAACGGAGTTATAAGGTGAACCAAGATTTACCTTCATGTAGATGTCAACATCAGGATCGGGTTTAATATTCGCATCTTTCTCTCTTCTTGCAAGTTCTGCCAAGTGCCAACATTTCTGGAAAGAAAAAAAAGAGACAGGTATTGATTATTACACATAGAAGCACTTTCTCTCGGAAGCAAATCAACTTTCCAAATTAAAAGTTATTACAATAAATTGACAAAAGCAAAAGCTTTTGCAACTAACCGTAGCGTGATCCAACCCCCTGGCATCTCGCTGAGAAAGCTAAAGTTTCCCTCACGGTCATTTCTCCTATATGGAGATCATATTGGCTGATATAAGCAGCTGTTCTCTGGGGAACAAACTCTTGCATGCTGTGACCGTTGTAAGTCACCCTTCCAGTAGTCTATCATTGCATGTATTTTTCAAATCAGTTTCCAAATTCAACACAAAGTGACAAAAATCTTGAGCTAATATTGACAAGTCCATCTAAAATTAATAAGTTGAAGATAGTGAACAGTGAATATAGTGAAGATGATTAGAAAAGTAAACATCATTAACACAATGATAAACAGAACCATCATCTTAATACCATCACGGTCATGTCACAACTGAATCATTACCAGCAATAAAAACACCCCAGTCAAAATCCAAATTTAACTACCCATAGCAATTGCATCTAAGAACAATATCAAACATAAAACACAAGGGACCTAAAACCAAACTAGCAACTGCATGGTATGAAAGCAAAACTGTTGCTAATGGGAAGAAATAGAAGGATTACAAAAGTTTAATATAGGAATACCTTCGTTGATCCCTCTTGTACGGTGCATCACGATGATACTCTCGATCTCTGCTACGAAACCGTCTGGAATGTGGAGAACTGCTCCTGTCTGGGCTCATACTGAATAGTTATGCTTTTATTATTCTTCTAAAGTATATGAAGTAAACACCTTCCTAATCCAATACCATCAGCAGTTCATAAAGCCAACAGCATCTACCAAAAAGTCATCAAGTGCCTACATCACCATGAAATAGAAATTTATCAACAAACTGAGCTCAGCAGGTCATCTCTAGTTAAACACAACACAAAGATGAATATCTTAAAAACACGTAATCGATCTTAACTTCAGAATCATAAATCACAAAACATAATTGAAGAAATCTTAATAAGGAAAAAATTGCAAACATCAGTATAGCATGCCAAATATATCAATGAGAAAATAATAAGCTAGACTTAATTAACCCTCATTCTAATTCTTTTGCGTTTAAAACACCCTTAGTTTCAATTAGCAAAAAAAAAACACCCTTATTTTCATATTTTTACCAGTTTCCATTTTGTTAATGTTACGCTTACCTCCTGTCTTGAATCACACAAACTATTCCCCTGTTTACGGATACACATCCTTAACATACATATCCAATCTAATAATACACGAGCATCCTTCATTCCTTCCCCTGTTACAGTAATTTTTTTTAAAAGTCCAAACTAAACAGAAACTAAACAAAATCAACTAACACCAAACACTAAGGGCAAATCATAACGATGAAGACCTTGCAAGGTTTGTAATTAGATATCATACAAACATCAATTTGTGGTCAAGCCTGGACTGTTCTCATATAGTGTAAAGTTGGGATTAGGACAGAACGCAACGTTTTGTAATTGTACCGGATTGACATGAAAATATACTACACAAGACTAGCTGTGAACACAGAGTAACCAATCATTCCAAATAGGAACATGTTTTTGTAAATGTTTCGCTATATGTACACAAAAGTTAATTAAAAAAGTGGATTACAAGCTAAGAAGCAGAAATTGCACAACCTCTGTAAAGGGACAACGTACCACATATAGGAAATACGCCTAAAGTAATGCCAAGAGCAGCCGAGAGTGTCAATTGCTTTGGCCTTCGCCTTCGATTTTGACCTCGTTTGACTTGGATGGAGCTCTAGGATTCGATTTTGACCACTTTCGAGTTCGACGGAGCTGCTAATCGGTGCTAATCGGAGTAATTGAAGAAGGGAGATGGGTTAGGGTTCTTAAGCGCGGAGAAAGAAAACAGAGGGGGGTGGGTTTAGTTTATGTGCTGATGATTTTGTTTAGAAAAGGTAAAATTGTTTCGTACTTATCTACTGAATTAGTTTATCATTAGTTTGTATACTGACATGAGAGGAGTCTCCGAGCGGCGGGGGATGATTGGGAACGGACATGATGGAATGAATTAGGTGAGGGTTTAGGGATTTGAGTTGAGGAGATGGATGATTTAGTTAATTAAGTGGATGAATGAGTAAGATCTGATTGAGTAGGAGATGATGATGAATTGGAGAGGTGTAATTGTGTAAACAAAGTGGCGAGAGAGAGAGAGATTGGGGAAGAACCGAAGACTATGATTTTAATTAAATTAAAGATTTTATACGTCGGTCATAACGAGAGCGATGTAAAAAATTAGACTTTATACGTCGGCTTCTCCTATCCCGACGTAAAAGAGAATTTTATACGTCGCCTTTTCCTCAACCGACGTATATAATAACATTATATACGTCGTCTTTTACTCAACCGACGTATATAATAGCATTATATACGTCGCCTTTTCCTCAACCGACGTATAATATCATCATATACGTCGCCTTTTTCAAGAACCGACGTAAAAAAGGTTATAAAAATGTTAATATACATCGCCTTTTCCTCAACCGACGTATAATATCATCATATACGTCGCCTTTTTATATGACCGACGTAAAATGTGCGACGTAAAAAGTCAATTTTGTACTAGTGTAGTCCCTAGCATCAAGCTCATAAAGGAAAAAAACAAGGAATGTAACAGATTGACCAAGAAAATTTAAAAGACAGAGTAGTTATAACCTCAGACTTCGACTTGTCAGACTCCTCTTCATCATTACCTCCATACCTATCTTTGACTCTATGTTTCTGTTTGGTTTTCTATTGATAGTTTCTAATAATGTCCCTTTCTGATATGCATCAGATTGACATGTGTAAAGAAACTGGAACTTAAAACTCCATATCAACACTAAATAGAAGCAGAATTGACTGAAATTTTAATAATATCACATTTGTGTACATGAATATGACACTACAAATATGAACTTCTCGAACAATACATGTATTAGCTGCACCATTTACCCTTCCAAGTGCCTTCTAACTTTCAACAATGTAGGTGGCAAAATAATGATCATCACTTTTATAAATATTGCAGCACGTGAAAATACATCCTACAACTGTAAATGCTAAATCTGGTAGTTGCCATAATTCTGACTAAAACTACAACACCTAAACACATGAGGTGAGGACTGAAATCATTATCATCCATGAAAGAAGAAACTAGCAGTGTTCTGGGTTGCTACAAGCATGCATATTGCATATTGGCATTGGCATAGGGAACAGGAATTTGTATGAAAATTGCAAAGGGATCATGTACTATTTTTCTTCTCATATTATCGACACTAGACATGAGTCAAATACCATACAATGTACAGATAATTTTGCAATTGGAAAACGAAAGAAGAGACACTAACAATGATCCGGTGTGCTCCTCGGTAGTAGCTGCTCGTTATAGTCCGAAATCGCTCCTCGCCAGCAGTATCCCACTGGAAATGGAAATATTGTATCACAAAATGTAGGTCAAATTTTGTATAAACCCAATAAAAAAGCTTCTACAGACCCAAAAAAAAGGGAGTAATTGAACATTTTAAAATCGATCACATAATCACATGTAACATCAAATAACTAGTATTTCTGCAAATTCAATCTAGTCTAATAATGAACCGAGGAAACCTTAAACAAATATATATATATATATATATATTAAATTTCTCGAACACAAACAACTAAAACGATGTACTCACTCCACAATAAGAATCACGTGATCATTAATTAAATCATGATAGAGAAGTCAAGCAGCACTCACAATTTGAAGCTTAACCGTCTTCCCATCCTGCTCCACAGTCCTAATTTTCTGAATCAACCACCCGAAACTTTAGGCCAACATCATGGAAAAATAAAGCACAAACATACCCAAATATAGCAAGCACAAAAACAAAATAAAGTAAAAAAGACTTACAAAATCAACTCCAATGGTGCTAATGTAACTATAACATAAGAATCATCCTGAATCAACAAGTCAAGTAAATAAACAAAATAAATTAAGTGGATATACATAGAAAAAGAAAGATATACATACAGCAAATCTGAGAAGGAGATAAGATTTACCGACAGAGGAGTCTCCGATTAACAGGAGCTTGAACAGATAATCACTGCAGTAAGAGAAAAGCAGGTAATAAATTAATGGGTGCTGTAATAAACTAAAAAATGAAGGATAAATCTAAGAGAGAATCGGAAAAGGAAAGAAACCCACTAGTCATTGCTCATGTTTGAAGCAAGGGAATTTGCAGGAGCAGACAGCTTTAGATCTACCTGCTTTCATTGTTAAAACTATAAAAAACACCAAATTAAAACTGTAAAAAACAACAAATTAATTCGAGAGATGAAATCTGAATTTCAAATTCAAGGCCAACAGAGAGATGAAGTTTCAGTGAGCCGAATTTGCTCGATATTGTAATATGGTACCATTCGAAGCTCGATTGAAATGCTTCCCGAAAATCATAAGATCAATCGTAGTCTGTATAGATAGGTTTGATTAGGGAATCGAGTGTTGTGGAGGTACTGAGCAGTTGGGATCGGCCGCATACTTGCAGCAATAAAACCATATATTGATAATTGAGGTGGGCTGGGACTTGGTGTGAAATGAAGGGGAAAGGTAAGACATTAAAATATCTAGTTTTAGGACAAGTGTTTAGGAGGCGGGTGTTTCAACTTTTAGTAAAAAATATAGGCGGGACAAAATAAATTAATATAATAAAATATTACTTAAAATATGTTAACTAACATAGCGCTTAAGAAAACGTTATAGAATTATGAACTTACATAGCGTTCCTGGAAAAAAACGTTATTCAAGTACTTTTTGTTTAATTTATATTTTCTTTCAAATTTTTAAATAATAACTTGTATAGCGTTTTTATGCAAAGCGCTATGTAAGCACCTTACTTGCATAGCGTATTTCAAAAAGTGCTATGCAAGTGGTGTTTCCTAAGTTTAAATTTGTAGTAGTGAACTTATTCCTTGCAAACCATATACTCCAGAGCACAGTTGCTACACTGGTAAGAAACTCATGCGTACTCGAAACAAAAGTTGATAGGAGCCATTCTGAAGCATACTCTATGTTAATCATATCCAGGACCATTCCAAGTTCTTGCCAACACTGCACAACATAAGGGCAGTCAAAAAAGACGTGCATCAAGTGTTCAACATCCACAATGCAAAAAGGACAAATGATAGTGACATTAACCCCTCTATGACGTAGAATGTTTCGAACTAGAATACTGTTCGTGCAGAAACGCCGATGAAAGATTTTGATTTTATGAGGGACATGTAAATTCCATAACTTTTTCCACCCTTTTGAATTAACTGAGTGAGCATTTGAACTCCACCTAGACCTCCAAAAATGATAACCACACTTTACTATGTAGAATCCATCACTTGATGCAATCCACGCCAATCTATCCCGTACATTATTCTGAGGAATACGCACTTCAAGAACTGCTTCCGCATCGATACTGGTAAAAGTGTCGAATATGGACCTCGTCCCACTCTTTATTATTAAGACGGAAATACTGACTTACCTTCTCAGTTCTTGATTCTTGTAAATGATGATTTTCGACACAGAAATTGTTCTACCCTCGTAACCAAGGATCTTTATGAGCGCTGATTGTTTATCCATCCCCTACAATCCACCGAAAACCTTGACACAACACTTCTTTAGCCTCCCAAATCCCCGACCAGATGTAGCTCGATCCTCCACCTCTTTTAACATTCAATAGGTGAGTTTCAGGAAAGTACCTAGCCTTAAAAACTCTTGCTACTAAAGACTGTGGATTATTAATAATACTCCTACAATGCTTCCCAAGGAGGGCCATGTAAAAACCGACTAAACTTCGAAATCCCAGCCCACCACTACTTTTAGGAATCCCCATCTTCTCCCAAGCTAGCCACCTAATTCCTTTACTCGAATTACTCCCTGAGCTCCACCAATAGCCATTCATCAAACGCTCAATCTCTTGACACAATGATTTTGGAATCTTGAAACATGACATACAATACGACGGGATAGTTTGAGCCACGTTTTTTATAAGCACTATTTTCCCACCTCTCGATATAACCTTATTGCTCCAGCCTTGAATCTTCTTTGCCACCTGATCCTTTATAAAATTAAATACTATTTTCTTCGATCTCCCAATGAGAGAGGGAAGAACCAAGTATCTACCAGTGATCAGATTGTTAAACACCCCAAGAATATTAGACAGCTCGACTTGTTTATCCAAATAGACATTTGCACTAAAAAAGATCCCAGATTTTTGAAAGTTAACAGCCTGACCACTAGCATTTTCATACGCATTCAGCAACGCCTTACCTCTTGTAGTTTCCTCTTGAGTAGATTTGAAAAAAAGAAAGCTACCATCCGTAAAAAGTAAATGCGTGATTGCAGGAGCACTAGAACTTATCTTGCACCCATGTATTTCCTCATTGTTCGCAGCTTCTAATAATGATTTTGATAAGCCTTCAACACAAAGCAAAAAGAGATAGGGAGAGATTCACTACACCATAGATTGGCTATGGCAACCAAACTTGTTAAAAAGCGTTGCTATTTCTTGACAAGTTTTTACAAAATTAGACATATTGTAATGCTTTTTAAAACCGTTACAATTGAAGTGAAAAATCGTTACATATTATAAAATTTGTTATCTATTGCAATGGTTTTTAAGGCATTGCTGTAGACATCACTATTGGGCCTCCAAATTGGCGGACTTCTTAAAATTTTGATGAAAAAATGAGCGGGCTTCTGAAAATTATTTTCCCGGGCAATGAAAATAACAAAACAAAACAAAATAAAAATAAGAAACAAAACACATAGACAGAGTCACAGAGACAAAACGAAAATAAATCTAGAGAACAGAAGCTCTCGGAGAACTGAAGAACTAGGAAATTATCAAGCTTGAAGAACTGAAGTTCGGAGAACACTGATGCGATCTCTCTCTCTCTCTCAAACACGAATTGAAGAATAGATCGAAGACTTGGTGAAGACTTGGTGTTTGAATACTTTCAAACTCTCAACCTCCCTCAATATCTCTGTCTCGACATGTCTAATTTAAAGGGGGTTACTAATTTTTAATTGATTTTGCAGGCCATTTAGGCTTCAAATTGAGGGTTCGAGTTGATTGATAACTATATACATCTTAATTAGGATTTTGTTCTGATTAATTATGGGTTTTGCTACAATTAAAATTGGAGGTTTTGTTTTGCAGGCAATTAGGGCTTCAAAATTGGGGGTTCTGATAATATCACTTTATAATCTGTTCAATCCTAGAACTATGAAATGCACTAAGAGGCACACTAGAAATTTCTGTTGGGGCACGAAAATATGAGGGATTTTCTTTTTTGTTCTTCCATGGAGGTATCTTAACATGTGCACTTTTTCTTCCTAGGTTTCCGTAGACGATGTTTGGAGAGTATGTCCTGAACATGGCGGACCAGTACAATTTTCTGGCTTTAATGGTAATTATTGTCTACTATCTTATGTTGTTCACAGTCAATTAATATTTATTTTCATGTTGTCGTTGGGGTTCATCATCATTATCTGATCGTCTCTTCCAAATGATTTCCTTAGGTGAGCTAATATGTCCATCTTATCATGAACTCTGTAAACAAGACCCAGTCCCTGTGCCTGGAAGATGTCCGAATTCTTGTCATTTCAATGGAGACTGTATTGATGGAAGGTGTCGCTGCTTTCTTGGGTTCGGTGGTCATGATTGTAGCAAACGTATATGCTTTTTCACATCTCTAACTGTCTCGTGCTTGTCTTCGTTAGAGAAGCTCTCAAAATTGTTATAATGATTTGCAGGGTCTTGTCCTAGTAATTGTAATGGACATGGGAAATGTCTTCGTCATGGTGTTTGTGAGTGTGAAAATGGACACACCGGTGTCGACTGCTCTACAGGTAATCTTTTATCTGATTGAAAATTCAGTTTTGTCCCATCTTTGTTTTCTAACTTTACGAACTGTGTATAATAATTTAAGTTATTTGCCGAGTTTCATTTTTGCCAGTCCCTGTATGACTGTGATTATTAATTCGTATCCAGAATTTCACTTATTAACAATGGGGATTTCAATACTGTTTCATGCACATTGTTGAGTCGCAAAACCGTGCCACAATTTTGTTACATTGACTGATTGTATAAATAGTTGTCAAGTAACCTATGTAGTGTTGGGCTATGCTGAGAGTTAGGAGTATGATGATTCTACCTTTATTACATAGTGACATTTGTTGGCTGGATTGTTAAACTTCAGAGATAAGAAGTTGCTTGCATACATATAAGTACATTTGCGAAGGTTTTTGTAGGCTGACAAGAGTACCAAGAATTCTTCCTTATCAGTGTGCACAATTTTACATTTATAGATTTGTTATGTTCCATCATCCGACACTTTAAGTGGCATGTGTAGCTGTTTGTGATGAACAATGCAGTCTTCATGGAAGCGTTTGTGACAATGGAGTTTGTGAGTTCCGGTGTTCTGACTATGCTGGCTACACATGTCAAAACAGCTCCACGATCTCCTCAAATCTCTTGATATGCAAAGATCTTCTAGGAAAAGATGCATATGTGCAACACTGTGCTCCTAGTGAGATGAGTATATTGCAGCAATTAGAGGAAGTAGTTGTAAAGCCTAACTACCACCGTTTATTTCCTGGTGGTCCCCGTAAAATTTTTAACTTTTTCAGTGGTGGTGACTGTGATGGAGCTGCTAGGCGGCTTGCATGCTGGGTAACTTCCCAATCTTTGAACACATTGATTTATTATACTGATTAATTGTTTGGCATAATATGTTTTAATTACCATTTTACCCTCAATTGGCAATTCAGACTTATATGTTTTAATGCCCTTTCAATTGTTGATAAAAGCAAGTGTAGAATTCTTATGGTTCATCTACTGATGTATTTTGTCCTATCTGGAAGTTCCCTGGTTTGCTTATCCCATCTTTAATAGAAAAGTCTTATGCTTTATTATGCTAAGCCTATGTTTTAAGCAACGATAGCTTCTATCGCTAAATTTGAATAACATTCTGTATAGTAATAAAACTCTGAGTAAATGAACCCCGACTCGATAAATTATTACTTTAGATGCCCTAGCAGTATTGAATGGAACCCTTCAGTATGTACTGATCAGTGTCAAAGGTAAATCTAAACTGGTAGAGGTGAAAGGTACTTTGTTTCAAGTTTTTTAGCAAGAAGTTTTGTTGAAAAAAACATGTAGGATGCGTCCTAGATTGTAATTGACCGTGTAATGGAATGTAACGGCGAATGTCTGTCTAACATGATGGGTCTTCCAAGTATTTGAGTTTTACTGAATTCTCACTTGAAAGCTTGGTTTGAGTATGAACAACCAAACAACTAATGTGTCCTACCAAACTGCAGGCTCTTGATAGTTAATCTTTAAATGACAAATAATACTCTGCTAAATATTAAGCGAAAAAACGAATTAATGTGCTTGACATTAAACAAATGCTGCACTGCTCTTTTCTTTATATATGAATAAAATGTTGGTGTTTTCATCTTGAACAGATTTCTATTTAGAAGTGTGACCAGGATGGTGATAACAGGCTAAGAGTATGTCGCTCGGCATGCCAATCATATAACAATGAAGAGGTTATAGCCGCAACAAGAACTGATTGTAAATCTGAATTCTGATTTTATTTTGGTAGCAACTATTTATCTTTCATGTAACTGATTGTAAATCTTGGAGGTACAACTCTTTATGAAGATTATGTAATGATGTTTGGTTAATTCAACACCTTTGAGCTAATTTTTTTAATTTACAGGAGCTGATGTTAGTCTCAAGAATAATGGTGGTCGATCACACTGTCACACTGCCCTTCACTATGCCCTTCATTATACAATCACTATTATATATCTAGCTCACTTCTATTCAATCTTTAAATGGCTTTCCCTCTGTTAAATATATGTCCTTTTTAATTAATATATATATGAAGATTGTTTACCCAAATTTTATTTACGCAGCTCCAGAAAATGCAGATGAAGGCAGATGAAGGCAGAAAATGCAGATCGTTTAATTAATACATGGAGATAAGGCAGATGAAGAAGATGTAGATGCTTGACTTGGAGCATTTTCATTTAATTTATATCTAAGCTTTTGGTGAATATTGTTAACTTTATGTTGTCGTTTGATTCCATTTAGTCGTTAGACGTTGAATGGCTATGTTGACAATGTAGTCCGAATGGTTTTGGATATTTAGTGTGTATGAAATACCATGTTAATGGTGGATTTCTATATGAACAAATGGGTTATGTCCATTTTTTTTAAAGAAAAGCATTGTTATTGCCTCATAATATGTTATCCTTTATTGTTAATTCCTTACTAAAAGCATTGCTATTGTCTCATAATGTGTTGCCATTTATTGTTAATTCCGTACTAAAAGCATTGCTATATGACATTAAAGCATTGCCATTGCCACCTTAAACGTTGCAATAAATATCCAAAACAGAGTTGCTATGGCCTATTGCAATGAATTTAAATTGTTGCTATAGACTGGAAAACGTTGCTATAACAAGCATTTGCAATGACATTAAAGCATTGCTATATGGTACTATATTCGTTGCTATACGGACCTATTGCAACCCAAGCAAAGTTCACGCCCAATTTTTGCAAAAGCATTGCCATAGCATCAATTGCAACGGTATTAGGCCCTTTATCAACAATTTTAAGGTGTTGCTATAGGCAATATATGGTGTAGTGATTAGATCTCCCTACCTCAACCCCCGTTTTGGTGAAATTGGACCCACTGACCGACCATTAAAACACACATGATATTGGACCGTAGTAACACACAGCATCACCCAACGAATGAATTTTTCTGCAAAACCCATCTGATATAGACGATTCTTTAAATAACCCCAGTCGACACAGTCATAGGCTTTACTAATATCCGGCTTTAAAGCTACCTCGCCCTCAGAACCACTCTTCTTTTGCTTCATAAAATGAATCGTTTCAAACGCCCATAACACGTTATGAGTTATATTTCGGCCCCGAACAAACGCTTACTGATTCTCAGTGATTATATCCGGGAGAATTTGTTTCAAACGATAAGCCAAGACCTTTGCCAAAATTTTATAGAGCACATTACACAATGCAATAGGTCGTAAATAAGCCATCTTTTCCACGACTTCTCTCTTCGTAATAAGTACTATATTTGTGTCATTGAGCTCTGCAGGAAAAGAACAGTGTTGAAGCCACTACTTGCAGCACATAACACTACGCCATAAGTGCTCATATGCAATGGTTTTAAAAAGTGTTTCACTGAAAGTGTTTCGTTAGATATGAAATTTTAGCTCTAATAAACCAGAACTTGAACTGGTGTTGCATTACATATAATTTAGTGTTGCATTTGATCCACGGTGTTTCACATAATGCAACACTAACAGCTGGCGTTGCATTAGATATTTTTTAATTTTAAAAAAAATTGACGTGGAAGAAGTGGGGCCCACATGTGTTGACGTGGCATTTGCTGACGTGCAAGTGTGGGGCCCACAATTGCTGACGTGGCAGAAGTGGGACCCACTTGTGCTGACGTGGCATTTGTTGACGTGGCAGAAGCGTTGCATTAGGTGACAACAGTGTTGCATTTGTTCTCTTGAAGTGTTGCATTAGCTAATTTCTTAATTTTAATAAATGCTGATGTGGCAGTGTGGGGCCCACAAAGGTGATGTGGCAGTGTGGGTCCCACAAGGATGATGTGGCAAGAGGCCCATCAAGGCTGACGTGGCAATTGTGGGGCCCACATTGCTGATGTGGCAGAAGTGGGACCTACCTTTGCTGACGTGGCAGAAGCGTTGCATTAGGTGACAACAGTGTTGCATTTGCTGTTTTAAAGTGTTGCATTAGTTAATTTTTTAAATTCAATAAATGATGACGTGGCAGTTTGGGCCCACAAAAGTGACGTGGCAGTATGGGACCCACAAGGGTGACGTGGCAATTGTGGGGCCCACAATTGCTGACGTGGCAGAAGTGGGACCCACATGTGATGACGTGGCATTTGCTAACGTGGCAAAAACGTTGCATTAGGTGAAATTAGTGTTGCATTTGCTCTTTTTGGGAGTGTTGCTTTAGCTATTTTTTAAAATTATTTTTAAATTATATTTTTAAAATATTTTTTCGACGTTCTAATCGTACGGATGACATGATATAACGATTTTAGTGAAGTGTTAAATTTTTAAAAAAATTGCTAGATTTATTTTGTTTGGTTTTATAAAGGTCAAACCGGTCAAAGTAGACTTTCCATCTAACTAGTCTTGTCCCGAATGATGAATCTATTTTTTTAAATTATTTTTTCGACGTTCCAATCGTACGGATGGCAAGATATAACGATTTTAGTGAAGTGCTAAATTTTTAAAAAAATTGCTAGATTTATTTTGTTTGGTTTTAAAACTGTCAAACCGGTCAAAGTAGACTTTCATTCTAACTAGTCTTGTCCCGAATGATGAATCTATTTTTTTAAATTATTTTTTCGACGTTCCAATCGTACGGATGACAAGATATAACGATTTTAGTGAAGTGCTAAATTTTTAAAAAAATTTCTAGATTTATTTTGTTTGGTTTTAAAACTGTCGAACCAGTCAAAGTAGACTTTCATTCTAACTATTCTTGTCCCGAGTGATGAATCTATTTTTTTAAATTATTTTTTCAACGTTCCAATCGTACGGATGGCAAGATATAACGATTTTAGTGAAGTGCTAAATTTTTAAAAAAATTGCTAGATTTATTTTGTTTGGTTTTAAAACGGTCAAACCGGTCAAAGTAGACTTTCCTTCTAACTAGTCTTGTCCTGAATGATGAATCTATTTTTTAAAATTATTTTTTCAACGTTCTAATCGTACGGATGGCAAGATATAACTATTTTAGTGAAGTGCTAAATTTTTAAAAAAAAATTGCTAGAATTATTTTGTTTGGTTTTATAACGGTCAAACCAGTCAAAGTAGACTTTCCTTCTAACTATTCTTGTCCAGAGTGATGAATCTATTTTTTTAAATTATTTTTTCGACGTTCTAATCGTACGGGTGGCAAGATATAACGATTTTAATGAAGTGATAAAGTTTTAAAAAATTTGCTAGATTTATTTTGTTTGGTTTTATAACGGTCAAACCGGTCAAAGTAGACTTTCCTTCTAACTAGTCTTGTTCCGAATGATGAAACTATTTTTTTTAATTATTTTTTCGACGTTCCAAACATACGGGTGGCAAAATATAACGATTTTAGTGAAGTGGTAAATTTTTAAAAAATTTATTAGATGTATTTGGTTTGGTTTTATAACGGTCAAACCGGTCAAAATAGACTTTCCTTCTAACTAGTCTTGTCCCGAATGATGAATCTATTTTTAAAATTATTTTTTCGACGTTCCAATCGTACGGATGTCAAGATCTAATAATTTTAGTGATGTGGTAATTTTTAAAAAAAATTCCTAGAAGTATTTGGTTTGGTTTTATAAGGGTCAAACCGGTCAAAGTAGACTTTCCTTTTAACTAATCTTGTCCTGAATGATGCATCTATTTTTTTAAATTATTTTTTCGAAGTTCCAATCGTACAGATGTCAAGATCTAACGATTTTATGATGTGGTAAATTTTTAAAAATAATTCTAGATGTATATCCTGTTTGGCACAACTTCTCTTATTGACTTATGGACTTATTTTCAGATAAATATTTTATATTTTGATAAATTTTTTTATACAAGTATTTAATGTATGTTTGAGATTCAATAAGTTGCAAAAATAAGTTGAAAAGTTAGGAATATCTAAGTTTGTCTTAAAATAAGTTGACTTATTCTGGAAATAAGTTAAAAAAAAGTTGATAAGTAATTTATTTTTAATTTTTACTATTTTCACATAGATTTTTTTACTTATCTATGATGTTTTTAGTTTTTCTAAAATTTTATAAATTTAAATGTAAGACATTAATCTGATAAAAATAATAATTTAAAACATTAAATTTGATATTCCAAAAAAAGAAAATAAAATTTAAAATACCCAAAATAATTTCTGTTAGCAGATGAGCATTTGGAAATTGAGGTGAAATTTTAGGCGGAGAGATGAAATTTTGGGCGGACAATTTCCCTCTTAACCAAATTTTGAGATATTCCCAGAACACTTAACCTAATTTCCCCAAAAACACTCTCTCCCTCTCTGATCTACTCTCTTTCTCGACAAACCCTCTTTCTTCATACCCTCTCCTCAAATTCTCTCCACAAATTCAATTTACCAACTCTACACCTCCAATTGGTACCAATTGAATAAACATTTCTTCTTTCCGATTAGTATTCGTGACTATAGATCTAAGATCGAGAACTAACTCTCCGGGATCTGTGATGGAATTTTGAAGTTGCTTGATTCGAAACTTATCGGTGCGGCGTCGACTGGTGATGAGAGTAAAGAAGAGGCTGAGATGCAACACCTGCTGCTAGTTGGAAAGATGTTTACATCTCCCCAGCCAATGCGTGGATATTAAATCAAATGACAATCTATATTAAACCATACCTGATAATTAGTATGTTGTCGTAATCTAGAAATATTCTCTTTGGTTTTCTTTTTTAAAATCTTACTTTGTTTTATGCATCTCGTTTACTTGTGGAATCCTTTTACCATATTCACTTGTGTTGGTTCTTCAACGTCTCCAATTGAGAATTTTTTCATTCTCTTGACCCTTTATGGAGCCTGTAAGAGTAAGAAACTGAAATTTTTCTTTCAATTTATAGGTGCAATATTTAGTATTGTAGTGGGTTGCTCTACCTTATATCTTTAGTACAAAACATAAAATGTTATATTTTTTTAGATAATAAAACATTAGGTGTACAATTTTATGATTGTAGGGAACTTGTTTAACTTTGGGCCACGGTCTGGTTGGTATTTCATATTGGAAAGTGTTTTCAGGCCCTGCGGTAGTGACTTAGTGACGTTTTACTGAACTAGTTTATCATGTTTTCCAGAGAAATTTTTAAAGTTATGCTGCCCGTTCTTAAGTGACAAGTTTATTAAATATATCCAAGTGTGTAATGTAATATCAAATCTAAAACGTTTTTTTTAAGAAGAGTTTCCTTTCAGCAAAGTTCTCCTCACATGAATTACTAGTTGGTCCCAGCATCATGACCATTCATCTTCGTGTTTTACTACGACAGGATTACCTCATTTGGCAGCTTTTGGATGGGTCGTCTCTTCACACGTAGCTTTGTATCCTGCGATTCTTGTCATACCAGTATGCAGCTTCTCTTTCTATTTGTATTCCACTATTCTGAGTAGATGCCCCCAGATCTTAATTCTGAAGGCAAATTATAAAACAATAAAATTATTCAGAGAAAGGTGCTCGTCAAGGTATTTAATGTTATCCATTGTAAAATTGTTAAAGATTGTTGCTCATACTAGCTGAATTGAATGCAAAGAAGATGTGCTCAGAGTGATTCTAAGACTTGCACTCCTACGTTTGGCCTATTTTTCTACTTGCACACTCATTAATTTTCAAACTAATTAACTCTGTCCTAGACAAACAGAGCACGTTATATTTTTTACGCATTTTAACTGTTTGAAGTATTAACTTCATGTTTGTGGGATATGTTATAGGTACTGCTGAGGGAGACAATAGGTTTTGAGCATTTGATATCTATTTTGAAACTGAGAGGAAGTGCATACAGCTTTACCCAACAAAAGGTTAGATTTCACTTTGTTTTTCAATTCGCTTGTTTATTATAATTTCCCTTTCTAGCATATTACTAACAATATAATATGTGTGCATGTGCCATTTGTAAGTATGTTTCATAGATTTGCAGAAATGTAACTGATTAATTTCTGTTGTCCTTGTAACCAGTAGACAATAAATCTACTCAGTGTGTGAGAAACCATTAGTTTGCTGATAACGGGTGCTCTAGAAACAGTGACCGGAAAAGATGGTAACATTCTTATTCTGATGTTAACTTGCATATTTTATCATTTTATATGGTGCTTAGAGGATTCAAGAAAAACAAGAATTCTGTTTAGTTGGTATTATAATTGGTAAGATTAACTTGGATATTTGAAACTCTTCTGAGAATCGTAAGTATCAGAATCCGTTAAGCAGTCAATATGGATAGATACTAATTTCTGTTATGCATAGGTGCAGTTAGAATTAAGTGTTGACAACATTGACTACTAAATTGAGCAAATTTACTTTCATTAATTCTATATTTATTTGATTGTTAAAAATTAGAAATGATCTAAATTGATTATTTTTTTAAATAATTTGCAGTGATTCTTGAACTTCCCCTGGATAAAATAAGGAGACCCCTTATGCGTACCCGGTCTAATGATCAAGAAAAGGTTAAGGATCTTATGGATAGCATTGCTCAAATCGGTCTTTAAGTACCCGTAATGCAGCTTCTGTTCTTTAATTTAATTTTAATTTTCCTTCTTTGCTTCTGTTATTGACGAAGTACAGACTAACAAAATGCAACTTTTAAGTTGAATTATGGATTTCTTGTTATTAATATTGTTGCTGAAGCAGAACTTGTGTCTATAATTCCATATAATAGTGTTGTTAGTTTGTACTTGTAGTTACTATTTCGACATAGTTTTTTAAGTTTACAATCTTTTAGAAATAGATTCATTTAATCAATTTAAAATGATCAAATGCATACTTTTGAACTGGAATTGCTGAAAGTCAAGTCTACATTTTCTTTAACGAGATTGATCATTCCTTCTGTTTAATAAATATAATAGTGTAAATTATTCAGAACAAGAATTTGGGAAAGTGAAGTCCTGTTTACTACATTTGTTTACATAATTAAAGTCATGTTTACTACTCCCTCCGTTTCAATTTATGTGTCCTGTTTCTTCTGGACACGTTTGCCAACACACATTTTTAATCGTTAATATCTTCAATTTCGTATTAGTATTAAATATAAAAACTTCACTGTATTAAAGTACTCATAAATATGAATCCAACAAGATCACTCATGACTATATTTGGTATCATAGATTATGCATAAATTAGTAATCAATCACTTAGAATAAACAGTACCAAAAGTCAAAACAGGACACTTAAATTGAAACGGAGGGAGTACATTACTTGAATTGCATAGTTTTTTAGTTTTGAACTTCCAATACTGTTTTTTAGTTTTGAACTTCCAATACAGTTTTTTGTGTCTATTCGGAAGACACTAGCTTAAACTTTTTTTATTTCCGTTTATTTGCAGAAAATAAACAATATGGCCGAACTGGACCAGACCTGTAATTTTGTGAAGTTCAGTGATTTGTAAAAGTATAGATTATGCCATGCGATGTATTTTTTTGTCCATTTACTCAGTTTACGTTTTGTAACGATGCAGGGAGATTTCAAATCACTGTACAAATGGCACCGAAGTACTTACACTTCTTTTACTGGATTGGAATTGTCAAATATGGCGAATGTGTTCCTTCTTTTAATTTTGTTCCATAGACTTTTATTTACCCAATGTGTTGTCTCTTTACAGGCTATTTAATTACATCCAAGGTAAAAATAACTCTGAAGAACAAATAGAGATGACAACTTCGGTGCTTACTCAGGTACACCAAGTGATGGCCCCTTCTGTGCATCCTAGCAGCTGCTATTGATAAAGTGTGTTAGATGAATGTTAGGTTTTTTCTTGTATTATGTTACATAAGTGATTGGTTTTGGTAGTTATATTTTGAGAACTATTTGTATGGTGTGGATGGGATGTAAATTATTTGGATGGCTGGTTGAATGCCTTGAATGTATTTTGATTTTTGGATGGGTTTTCTTATGTATCAAACAAGATATTGTAGAAATTTTAATCAAAGCGTTGCATTTGACATTTCTAGCATTGCATTTCTATTGTTACATTAGATATTTTCATGTTGCATTTGGTAAATATAGTGTTGCATTTGATAAGATTCTAGTGTTTTAAAAAGCACATAAAAGCGTTGCATTACATGGCACGTGGGACCCATTGTTGACGTGGCACGTGGGACCCCTGTACTGATGTGGCACGTGGGACCCACTGTTGACGTGGCATGGCAGGCCCCACCACTTACATGGCACGTGGGCCCCACATGATGACAAGGCAAGTGGGCCCCACATGCTGACGTGGCATGCCAGCTGGATTGTTGCTGACGTGGCATGCCAACTGGATTGTTGTTGACGTGGCATGCCAGCTGGACCCATTGGTGACCTGGCAAGCTAGTGGGACCCACTTAGTGACGTGGAATTGTAATTTTAGCTAATGTCAAATGCAACGCCCTTTTGGTGTTACATTTGAATGCTCTGGTGTTGCATTATATATCAGATGCAACGCTTATTGATGTTGCCTTAGATTCCAAAAAGCGTTACCTTAGGGGGTCTAACAGGACGGTGGCGGATGCAACGCCCCCTGGTGTTGCATTTGGTCTAAAACAATGCTTTTTTGGCCTAAAGCAACAGTAAACATGGCATTGCATTTGTGCGTTTATGGCGTAACCTCCACGCCTAGCACTCCCCAGAAATGTTGAAAAAACCCCGGATTCAGACCATCTGAACCACTCGCTTTGTCCGGATGCATCTGTTTAACTGCAACCTCAAACTCTTCGAATGATAGATCAGCCACTAAGTCTGCATTTTGACTTGCATTGACAGTTGTTTCGTTCCCAATATTCTGAGTATTCTGATGCGTACCATTACCTGTAAAAACCTCCTTATAGTAATCCTTAACAATTTGACACATATCACCCCCCTCCTCAATTCTATTGCCTGAATCATCAATAAGATACGGAATATGGTTTAACTTTCTCCGAGATGATGCTTGAGAGTGAAAAAACTTTGAATTTGAGTCTCCTTCGGCCAACCAAAAAACTTTAGCACGTTGTTTCCAATAGACCTCCTCCATAAGAAGTAACTCGTTAAGACCATCTTTTGCTTCAAAATACTTAGCTATGCCTTCACTATCAGTTCTGTTTACCAGTTCATCAGTAACCTTCTTCTAAAGTCTCACTTTATCACGAAATTTGTGAAAAAAGTTGTGCCCCCACTGAGCCAAATTAATATTTTTTATTCTTACAAACTTACTTTTTGTCATTACATATAATAAGATTTTTTAATTGTTGTTCATATTAATATGATAAGATTAATGGTAGTATTAATGTTACTCTCTATCTTTTTTTATAATTAATTAAATGTGAATTATTGATTTATTGTTGTGTATAAAATTATTTTGCAGTGCTTGAAAAACTTAAAAAAGTAATTAGAAATTTTGAGAAAACAACATGTATGGTCAGTGCTCCACTGGTTTTTATTAAGGCTTAATGATCTTTTAGCCCTCAAAGTTTTATACGAAATACCTACCAGCCCTCAATGTTTCAAAACATACCTTTTAGCCTCCGAACTATCCGTAAAGGTCCTATTAGCCCTTATAACGGTAGAAAAATTGTAACGGTACATATCGAATGGGCAAAATAGACATTACATGTGTCCGTTATAATTATTTTTTTAAATTTGTACCGGTATAAGGGTTAATAGGTACTTTTCCGATACCTCAGGGGCTGAAAGGTACAACGTATTAAAATTGAGGGTTTGATGGGTACAACACATAACTGAAATAATATACAATTGCATTACTCTTCTCCTTCCTGCATGCAGTGATTTTTAGCTAGAAGTCATAACAAGAAACACAAATTGGGTTATATTAAACCAACACAAACCGGATTACATCATCCGAACAAGCTTGAAAACAACACACAATCAAGAGAGACATAGATAAACATAGATAAAGATAGCTATAGATAGATAAAACTCCAGTTCAACTAGAGTGATCACATCCCATCTGTAGCAAGGATGGGCTGGAGGAAAGTAGGGACCACATATAGGTCCACCAGTCCACCATCCCCACTGAGGTAGTGTTCTACAAAAGTTGTTGCTGCTGCATTGCTGGTATTGGGCACATGAACGACTACACAAGAGACCCTATCCTTATTCATGATGTTATTGATCATGAAAACTAGATCAACCAACCAAAAACCAGGGTCTGGATTGTTGACCTCACGCATAGCCTCCTCACAGTCACTTTCGATGAAAACAGACTTCACATCCCCCTTCTCCCAAGCCATTTGGAGCCCATAGAATATGGACCATAACTCGGCAGCTACTGGCACACCCATTATCCCCATCATTCTAGCATTCCCCCTAACCCATCGGCCTCTATGGTTAGCAGTTCACCTTGAAGACATTTGACGAAGAAGGCTTCACTACAAGAAAATCGCAATCAGACAACACTCATCAGACAACGCTCGGACGAAAAAGCATTGTTTGGAATTAAGAGACAACAGTTTTTTTGTAACTTCAGAAAAGTATTGTGTCATCCAGGTACCCTACAACGGTTTAAAAATGTTGTCTAGTAAATTGGTTCAGACAACGGCTTTTGAAATGTGGTGTTGTAAAGACGAGTAAGGTTGCACAACTGTTTTTACGAACATTGTCTGATCTATTTTGAGACAATGTTTATAAACCGTTGTATGATTCACACAACTGTTTTCATATACCATTGTGTTATTACAATTCATACAACGGAATAATTAACCGTTGTTAAATCGTGTTTTGATGAGACAACGGTTTTTATGAAACCGTTGTCTAAACTACAAAAATTTTGAATAGAATAGGGATGGCAACGGGTCGGGTTCGGCTCGGGTTTTGCAAAATCCAAATCCATATCCAAATATTTTCGGGTTTTAAAAACAAATCCATATCCATATCCAAATCCAAAACTCAATATCCAAATCCAAATCCGTCGGGTTTCGGATCGGATCGGGTTTTTTTCGGGTATTCAAATTAAAAATAGTGTAAGTAAGTTGCTTAACAAAAAAATAATAAAAATAGTGTAAGTAAATTTAAAAACACTGCTTCATGCAAACTACATTAATTATATTTATGTAAAAATTAAAATAAAATATGATTAAGTAGTTAAATATAACGTATTATACGGATTGATATATTAAATAAAATCTGAATGTGTTAAATTAATAATTTCTAATATACCAACACAAATGAAAATTTTATGTAAAATAAAGGAATTTACATCCTAAATATATTAGTAAAATTTAATTTTGAGAAAGAGGCGATTAATCACTAGATTATTATTGATTATATCTAATATGATAATAATTTATACGTCTAAAATCTGAAATATTATATATAATAATTACAAATTATCATATTACATATAATTATTAAAATGTTTTATTAAAATTGAATTTGAATTACATGTATAATATTTTTATTAAAATGTATATATTTATAAAAAAAAATGTGTATATATATAATTAAATTATACTTGGATGTGTATAAATTTTAAATTAAATTTAGGATAGACACACACACACAGATATATATATATATATATATATATATATATATATATATATATATATATATATATATATATATATATTCGGGGTTTTTTTTCGGGTTTCGGGTTCGGGTCGGGTTTGGATCGGTTTTCGGGTTTTGGATCGGGTTTCGGATCGGTATACGTAATATCCAAATCCATATCCAAAAATTTTCGGGTCTAAAAATCATATCCAAATCCATATCCAAATCCAAAAAATCGGGTTCGGGTTATCCAAAATTTCGGGTTTCGGATCGGGTATCCGTCGAATCGGATTTTTTTGCCATCCCTAGAATAGAATTTCGTGGGAAATAATGAAATATTTTGTGGGAATAATGAAATAATTTGAATTGAATTTGGTGGGAAATAATGAAAATAATCAGACAACGGTTTTCTTATAAAAAATGTTGTGTTATATTAAGCACAACAACAGTTTTTCATAAAAAAAACCGTTGTTTAATGTTCATAAAAAAACCGTTGTTTAATATTAAGCATTTTTGCTACGTTTTAGTTAAAATCTCGTACAACCCGACCTTTTTATTTTTTGATTATTTTTTCCCAACATTAGAATGAGTGTTTATTAACTTTCGTACGGTTCGATCGTCGAAGAAATCGTTCAAAAAATTATTCAGGGAATCTGGATCGTGCCTCGTTATAGGAAGTAGCACTTTTGCTACGTTTTTGTTAAAATCTCGTACAACCAGGCCTTTTTATTTTTTGAATATTTTTTCCCAACACTAGAAATAGTGTTTATTAACTTTCGTACGGTTCGATCGTCGAAGAAATCGTTCAAAAAAATTATTCAGTGAATCTGGATCGTGCCTCGTTATAGGAAGTAGCACTTTTGCTACGTCTTTGTTAAAATCTCGTACAACCCGACCTTTTTATTTTTTGATTATTTTTTCCCAACACTAGAATGAGTGTTTATTAACTTTTGTACGGTTCGATCGTCGAAGAAATCAATCAAAAAATTATTTTTAGTGAATCTGGATCGTGACTTGTTATAGGAAGTAGCACTTTTGCTACGTTTTTGTTAAACTCACGTACAACCCGACCTTTTTATTTTTTGATTATTTTTTCCCAACACTAGAATGAGTGTTTATTAACTTTCGTATGGTTCGATCGTCGAAGAAATCATTCAAAATTATTATTCAGTGAATCTGGATCGTGCCTCGTTAGAGGAAGTAGCACTTTTGCTACGTTTTTGTTAAAATCTCGTACAACCCGACCTTTTAATTTTTTGAATATTTTTTCCCAACACTAGAATGAGTGTTTATTAACTTTCGTACGGTTCGATCGTCGAATAAATCAATCAAAAAAATTATTCAGTGAATCTGGATCGTGACTCGTTATTGGAAGTAGCACTTTTGCTACGTTTTTGTTAAAATCTCGTACAACCAAGCCTTTTCATTTTTTGAATATTTTTTTCCAACACTAGAATGAGTGTTTATTAACTTTCGTACGGTTCGATCGTCGAAGAAATCGTTCAAAAAATTATTCAGGGAATCTGGATCGTGCCTCGTTATAGGAAGTAGCACTTTTGCTACGTTTTTGTTAAAATCTCGTACAACCAGGCCTTTTTATTTTTTGAATATTTTTTCCCAACACTAGAACTAGTGTTTATTAACTTTCGTACAGTTCGATCGTCGAAGAAATCATTCAAAAAAATTATTCAGTGAATCTGGATCGTGCCTCGTTATAGGAAGTAGCACTTTTGCTACGTCTTTGTTAAAATCTCGTACAACCCGACCTTTTTATTTTTTGATTATTTTTTCCCAACACTAGAATGAGTGTTTATTAACTTTCGTATGGTTCGATCGTCGAAGAAATCAATCAAAAAAATTATTCAGTGAATCTGGATCGTGACTCGTTATAGGAAGTAGCACTTTTGCTACGTTTTTGTTAAACTCTCGTACAACCCGACCTTTTTATTTTTTGATTATTTTTTCCCAACACTAGAATGAGTGTTTATTAACTTTCGTATGGTTCGATCGTCGAAGAAATCATTCAAAAATATTATTCAGTGAATCTGGATCGTGCCTCGTTATAGGAAGTAGCACTTTTGCTACGTTTTTGTTAAAATCTCGTACAATCCAACCTTTTCATTTTTTGATTATTTTTTCCCAACACTAGAATGAGTGTTTATTAACTTTCTTAAGGTTCGATCGTCGAAGAAATCGTTCAAAAAATTATTCAGTGAATCTGGATCGTGCCTCGTTATAGGAAGTAGCACTTTTGCTACGTTTTTGTTAAAATCTCGTACAACCCGACCTTTTTATTTTTTGATTATTTTTTCTCAACAATAAAATGAGTATTTATTAACTTTTGATCGTCGAAGAAATCATTCAAAAAAAATAATTCAGGAAACAACATTTTTACTATGTTTTTATTAAAATCTCGTACAGCTCGAGTTTTTTATTTTTTGATTATTTTATTCCTACACTAAAATGAATTTCTATTCTATTGATATTCTAAAAATTTAAATATTCTTTTTTTTTGTTTCAAATAAAAAATATGAAATTTCTTAAAATTTCATGAAACAAAATCTCAAATTTTACTTCCCTCCATTAATCTAATTCCTATTGCCGTTCGTTACATCTATTCACTACATTATTCCAAACCCAAAATTTCATTTCCCCCTTCTTCCCACCCCTAATTATTTGGCAGGCGCTCAAAAATTCCCCCTTTCTCAAAACCTTCTCAAAATTTCCCCCCATTGTACCTTCAGTAATATATTTCCCATCTCATACTCCCTCACATTCTACCTTAAATAATATATTTCCCATCTTATACTCCCTCACATCAACATCTCGCTGAAACACTCTCTAACAATCTAGGGCTTCAATTTGGTGCATCAATTTAAAGATTTAGATTTAGGGATTGGGTACTTGAGGGTTTAATTTTGATTTGGGTTTAAGCTTCGATTGGATTCAAGGATTTGGGTTCAAGCTTTGTTTGGGTCTAGAGATTTCAATTGAAGCCTCGATTTTATTTCAGTCGCTACTTGAAGGTTATTTAATTTTTCCAAAACCGTGGCTAACAGGTGTTTTTCTGCTTATCTTAACTTTTAATCTATGACTTTATTTGTGTCATATGTTCTAATATGAGAAGCATACATATTGAGTTGCTTTGATTATAAGCAGGTTTAACCAATTTAAAAGCTACAAAGGGGGCCTTAGTTATGCGAGGACTTGGGCAAACAGAGGAGTTAGGCTCACTGCACATCTTATTGATCACTGCAAACTAGTCCTCAACTTCCCCGAAGGCACTAACAGCACCTGGGTCTGTTCCCTCCTTTCCTTTTATTTTTAGATAGCCTGTTTAATTTGTAGGGCTTTTCTTCCTGTTTAATTTTTGTTCTCATTTTTAGTTGTTAAAAATTTGAAATGAAATTATAAATTTGCATGTACATAGTAGGGGTAAATGTGATGGCTGTTTAGAGTTTGTACTTGTAGTGTTGTACTGACCATGGGACTTGAATATTTAGAGTTGTGGTTTTTGACCATGATAGTGTGTATGTATTATGATTCGTTCCAAAATTTATATATTTCTAGAAAAAAGAATTAAAATCATTCCCCTTGAAAAGGTTATTTGGAAGTCTTGATACATTCTCGAATCAGGTGTTACTTCTTGTCTGATGAACCATCCATATACTCTACAGTCCTTGGGAGCATACCTATTGCGTCGATTACTCTGGCCGTACATAATTAGAGGAATATTACATAAGTGTTAAGAAAAAATGTACACAGGTGGTAATGAAGTTGATGCTAGGGGAATATAAACCACATTAATAAACCACATTAACAAACTTGAATAAATTTTATCAAAGCATGGGCAATTGCATGACTTGCTTCCATTTGATCTTTATAGTGTCACTCTTAACTAAATATGCTTAGAATGAATTGTTTTTTTAAAATAAATTGGAATTTCTATTTGGCAATACTGAATGTGGTCTGAAGATAGTGTTTAGCTGAATATATTTTATAGCATATTGCTTTACAAATGAGTATGTTTCTCTTTTTATAGCATAAATTTTTATGCTGATTGCTAGATATACAGGATATCATCTACAATGATAATCTATATCAGAGTTAATATTGTTCAGTTATAATTCATATCATAATGCGAGAATTCTTTTTTAAAGGCATGTTTATTATTCCATAATTCCATCAGAAATACTTGTACTGATCTGATTAAATTGCATCTTCCATCGTTAAGAGCAATTTTCCTCCCTGTATTTAATCTTATATTTCTTACCCCTCCATGCAGTCAACATCAGTAAGAGCGGAATTTCATGGTACGACCTGTCTTCAGTGCAAGTTGGCCTCATAGTAAGTCTCTACTTATATTTGCTTGTCTCCACTGGGGAGTACAAATCAGACACAAAACTTGTCTTGTTGAGCAGGTCGACACAAATGTTGGCCGTATAGATGTAAGACTAGGATGGGTACCCCTTCAGCCACTGCTTGAGTTTATAGCTGTAAATGATGGCAAGGTAAATTTGCACAAAAAAAAAGTTTAGGAGAGGCGTTTATATATGCACACATTCTTTGGTAACTAAAAACTGATATTCTTGTATAAATTTAAATAAGTTTCAGCTCCATTTCTCTATATATAGCTCTTTGAACACTTTGCTCGATTTATTTACAGGTGAATTACTAGGTTTTTCCGAGTACCCCCAACATATGTAACTTCGGAAGGGAAGAACGTTCACATGGGAGTCAATTATGCATCTGGCAGATCTGGAATTCTTCCTGAAACTGGAAAAACTCTGGTAATTATATGTTTCTTCTCAAGCTATATTGAAAGAGGAACTGAAGAAGTTTCTCTGGTATTCCTCATTATGTCTTTCTGGTTTTCATGCATCTGTTATAAAACCTGCAGAATCGTGATGAAGCACACTGATACATGTCAATATATCATAAATCTTAAAGTCACTTGGGGTGACACCCATTTAAAAAACTTATTCTCATAGTATAAGACAGCACCATCACATTTAACAAGATCCCTTATATTTGTGCACCATGACTCAATACTAAGGGGACCTTCTTGCAATAGCTTATCACATCTTTAATATTATGTTTATATGTGATCTTGACTTTTATTTGCAGCCACAACCAACTACTAGACCCCAGCTACACAAAATCACCAAGCTGCTGCTACACTCAGGCTGATGAACCATCCAGGACAAGGTGCAGTTATGGAAGAAAGCATTCAAGAATAAGTCTTTTTAATTGTTAGGGAAGAAACAAAGAATAATTGTTCTAAATCAGAAAACCATTGTTTGTATAAATTAAAATAAAGATTGCATTGTATTCTAGATATTGAGACAAATGTTCTTTTAGAAATAAGTATTGTGAAAATTAACAAACTGTTGTATATGAGAGTCCTAAAAATACTTTTAAACTAAGAAAAGCTGTCCGTAGAGAAATACAACAACAGGGTTCTTAGTTAGAAACGGTTGTGTGAAAGCCCCTAATGTACTGCATTTGTTTCTAAGAACAATTGTGGACTCAGTTATGCAACAATGGTCACATGTAAATGTTGAGCAAAACAATTGTGCAAATTAGAATCTAACAACACTTTTGAAGCAACAAAACATTGTACGAAAAGCATGAAGACAACGAATTCTATCATATGTGAATGTTGTGTGAATGTTCGCTTCACGTGCCTCTGATTCACAAAAACAGTTGTGCACATTAAAATCTAACAACATTCAAAATTAACCAAACCGTTGTAATATGACCATAAGAACAACGTTTTTTACCAGATCCGTTGTGGTTTCTGGGTGTGCTACAACGCTTTTTCAGCATGGTGTGTTGTTGTTACGGATATCAGACAACGTTTTGTGTACCGTTGTCTGAGGTTGGTAAGAGACACCTGCTCGATAGACAACGCTATTCCAGGGTATCAGACAACGGGCAAAAACCATTGTATAGTTCAGTTTTCCTTGTAGTGCTTGCTCCACCCGGCCAAGATCAAAAGAAGAAGAATATTTAGACTAAAATTACTAATAATAAGATTGATTTGTGAAGAAACTAACATCCAATGGTGGTGTTTATATAGTAGATTATGCATTAAATTCAAGCTCAGCACCCACAACACCCATTGGCCATAACAGTCAATAGTACATTTTCAAGGTATTCAGAGTTGTAACTACCAAGATAGTTTGAAAGATCTATAAAGAAAAGACAAGGCTAAAATGAAAAACAGTTGGCCTCTATTGAATAAAAGGGGATTCAAACTGATTACATGGAAATTATACTAATATGCACCAAGCATGTATACTCTAAAAATTTCTCAGTTTCTACTACATCATTTTCAATTTAATTTTCACAGCCTCCATGGAGGCCTAATACCCATTCATGCCTTCCTTGCATTGGCCTCTGCTTCGATCTGCAAAGAGAGAAGAGTTAAAATAGCAGATATAGTAATGACCTTTTGTACCTATCAAACCCTCAAGTTTAATACGTTGTACCATTTAGCCCTTGAGGATCCGGAAAGGTCCTATTAACCCTTATACCGGTACAAATTTTAAAAAAATTGTAATGGACACATGTAATGTCTATTTTGCCCATCCGATATGTACCGTTACAATATTTGTACCGTTATAAGGGCTAATAGAACCTTTACAGATACTTTAGGGGCTAAAAGGTACGTTTTGAAATATTGATGGCTGGTGGGTATTTTTAAGAAACTTTAAGGACTAAAAGGTCATTAAACCTTTTATTAAATTAAAGTAATTAAAAGCTATTCAGAGCGTAAAAGTTTACATTTATAGTAATGGTTAATATATAATACTACTGCTAATAATTGATGTACAGTAAAATATAAACAAGTGAAGTAGCAAAAAATAGTAATTGATTGAAATAATTTCTTAGAATAACATATACAAGGAACAAGAGGTTTCTTATAGTAACATATACAAGGAAAGGAACAAGAAGATTTCACTATATTTACATATTGATTGGCTACACATTACACTTTGGTTACAATTTTTTTAACACCTCAATTTATCAAATCATGATATGCTAGTTCAAGATTATGTTTCCAGTCTTCTGGGTTTAATCCAAGAAAAAGAAAGAGTACTGCTGGCACTTTTTGAACTTGCCCCGTAATAATCGGGTTGTTGCTCAGCCACCACCTTTGACCATATTTTGATGTATCATGAATAATTCTTAATGAAACCTATTCGTGAAATGCATATATACAAACAAAAAAAATTTAAGAATTAATATAGTCCTAACTTCAAAAATTGACACATCCATTCTTAATAATGTTTGTCTCCCTTCCGAACACCAATTCCAGAGTCCTAAGTTGCATCTTTGGGGTTCATTCAAACAATCGCCAATCAATTTCTTCACTATAATTGATAATCAGCTCAGTCAAATTGTTACAATTTTTGAAATGGTTTAATTAGTAAATGTTCTACCCCACTGCAATTACTTAAACTCAACTGCTTGAGCTGAGTCCCAAATGACATGTCCCCACTAATTCTGACCACGAGTTTAACATCAATCAATTTACAAGAGCCTCCAAATTTGAGGGGTGGATTCAGTATACAATCTATGAGCCACAAATGAGTCAACTCAGAACAAGAAAACACAGAAGAGGGTATTTTGAAGGAAACTGGTGATATATGATGAAGCTCCAATGTCCCAACACCATTATTTGATATGTTTTTGATCCAAACATCTGTACACTGGGAAAGAGGAAGATGTGGAGGTACTTTAAGACGGAAGGTCAAAATTAAGCTTTTTTAATTTGCCCTGTAGCAATAAGGTTGTTGCTCAGCCACCACATTCAGCCACCACATTCGACTACATTTTGATGTATCATGAATAATCCTTAACAAACCCTACAAACAAAAAAAATTTAGAATTAATATAGTAGGAATTTCAAAAATTGACAGATCCATTTTTTATTAATTAGATTACATGCGTGAGATCTTTGATGTATAATCTATGAACTTATATGTGTACCTTTTAGCACAAAAGAATGACGAGATCGCCTTCTGATCCGCTCTCCCCATCATCTTCCCCGCTCAATTGGATTTGGTCAGATCTGCTTTTCAAAATAGTATAATTGATCCTTGGTACCTTTAAGAACTTGAGTTGGCACCTCCGTTTGTTTAATCATTATTTATGTAGCTTTCATTTCATCCCCATCATATACATAAGCGGCTGTTGCAGCTCCAACCACCTTTAAAGGTGGTTTAAGTATTAGTAAATGTCTAATATACATGGGCTGGTCCATTTCATTTGTTAAAGCCCAAATTAAATAGGACAATCTAGAACAATCTCCTCATTCATTCATACATTTTGATTTTCTAGAATTTTTATTTCTTTTCTTATTATTAATTAAGATGTTCAATAATTTTCTTACATTTTGATTTTTTGAGAATTCTCACTAAATAAAGGGTATCTTTGATTTCGTTTTAAATTTGTTTGAATATGCAATTTCTCTCAACTGACTTGAATGTTTTTTCAATATCTTCTTATGTTCCAAAAAGCTCATTTAAGGTAGTAGTTACACTTTTGATTTACGAAAAAAAGCAGTAATTACATATTTTTATTAGGTCAAAATTGGGAGAGATTATTACATTTTTGTTTGATAAATTCATGATTGTTTAAGTAACAAAAATTTAATGATTCTTTTTACAAAAAATTCACATGGGTACCATGGAAATAATCCCAAATAAAATAGCAAGATTGGAAGCAAACAATGCCCAAGTTGACTCAAACATGATTTGAACTCGAATCAAATTATTTGAGACTTGGAAACCAGGGATTAGCCATAAAATCTCACAAGGAAATTAACTTGTGAAAAAGCTAACAAGAGAAATATCCGAAAAAGGATACATCCTAATATTTACATATTTGAAATGAGTATATGCTGTTTCCTTCCCGAACTAAGAGAATTATTCGTGAGTGAATATGGTATATAAAATTATAAATCATTAGGTCAAAGATCCTTCCACAAGTCAACCTTAACCTAATTAAAGGCAGAGCCATGAACTCTCTTAAATGCTTAGCAACCGTGATAAGTTAAACATTATGTTTAGCTTATAGACATGTAAAGCAAAATAAACGCTTTCTGGCGAAAAAACTAGAATTATATTTACCAAAGGAAAGCTTTAGTATATATCGGGGATTTTTTGATGCTTTATAAATTCAAAATTATCTAAAGTCTGTTTGGGTGGATCATTAGTCTATTTTATGGACTATCAAGATCTAGGGCTGGATGAATCATTAATCCATTTAATCGACTATGAAGGTATAGAGTCTACCCAGATTTATCATTAGTACACTTAATGGAATATCAAGATTTAGAGTCCATGAGAATGGATCCTTAGTCCACTTAATTGACTATCGTGATCTACCGTCCATCCCAATAGATCATTAGTCCACTTAATGGACTACAAATATTTATATTCCATTTAGACAGATCATTAGCCTAATGGGCTTGGTCCTGACATCTTTATGTACTTGTTCGTTTCACCGTCATGCCTACGTAAATTCTATAAAAATATGAATATTATTATAGAAGGAATCTTGCCATGTAGAGAGCACTTTGTTGCTCGTGGACACGAATCCTAGAACTACTAAAATGAAGATCAACTCAAAAAGCGTATGAAGATACGAACCAGATAAGCTCGAAAAATGATAGAATCAGATCTTTATAATTATGGAAATGAAGTCAAAACGGGGAAACTTGATACGAACCCGATAAGCTCGAAAAGTCGATAAGGATACGAAGAGCTCAAAAACTCTTTAAAAATCTGATAAACTCGAAAACTCAAAAGTCAATAAGAACTCGAAAATGTCAAAAAATCATTAAAAAACTGATCATCTTGAAAACTTGTTTAAAAACTTGATAAACTCGAGAGCTTGATAAAAGCTTAAACCTAGCTCGTATAGTAAACGAGTCAAGCTCGAACATAAACTTTATGCACGATAATTTTTTGGCTCGACTTGACTCGACTAAAAAAAAGAAGTTTGAACTCGAATTTGATAAGCACAAACTCGACTTGGCTCGAGCAGCATAAAAAAGAGAGATTCACTTATCTTTGTTACTTTGTACTCGCTTAGAAAGTTATAGGAGAAAATTAAAAGCCAGAAGGAGACGGAGATTCAAGAAATACAAAAGCTCTAAGGTCAATTCTTTAATATCCGCCTGAAATTTAAAACTTATGTTTTCTTGTTTGAAGTTTTCATTTCTCCGTTCATTTAAAGTTTGATACAAAAACTAAAAAGTACAACAAGAATTGTGATTATATTCACCCCCTTTCTATAATCTAATTATCGATAATGCTGGAAAATAACAATTATCATGACTATAATTTGGGTAGATTTTCTTTTTATTACTGAGTGTGAGTTTAAATTTTTTTAATGAGTTAAAAATTTAATAAATCTAGTAATTGTGTCCGAATTCGACACAAGTATTATTTGACTTGAGTTTAAGCCAAGTTAACAATTTTACAAAGTTCGAGGAATTTTGAACAAATTGAAATTCAAAATTTTTATAAAACCTAATACATAAGACAACATAATATTATCTACCAAATCATTCATATATTATTAATATATATATTATCAAGTTGGAGTCGAGTTCGAGTAGAACTTGTTAAGAACACAAATCGACTCGAATTCGATGTCAATCTAATTCTTTCTTGAAACTCAAGCTCAACAATGGGTACGAACATAATAGAACCTATTTTATCAAGTCGAGTTTGAGTTTTCTTCAATTGAATTTGAGCCCTGAACGTTATCGTTATCGGTCATCGAGGAGATAATTTCCTATTTTCCAAATTTAGTTTTTCTACAAGCACAATAGATTTAGTCGAAGATGTCGGAGAGATAATTCATTTAAGATAAATTCTCCATCATCAACTAAACCTAATTTTTGTTTTAAAAACTAAAATAAAAATGAAAATGATTGTTAGAATTTTAGTAAGGGGTACATGTGAGTAAATAATATCTCAGTATGTTTTCCACATATGTTGAGATAAAAAATGAATTTCTTGTATGTTTCCCTATATGCCCTAGTAACTCAAAATGCAAATCTATATTGACTACGGCAAATTACTTACGTGTTGATATCCTAGATACCATGCGTACATAGAAACCTACTTAATATCCTAGTCAAGACTAAGTTACAACAATACAAGTGCACCAGAAGAGGAAGAATAGTTGCAACAATAATATATTTACTGCTCAAATTTTATTACATGATTTCCCTTGTTATTGATGATGCAGCACAGTAAGTAGCAATAAAAGATCCAGCTTCAGGTGAGGTAGTTGTATATTTTGGAATAGGTGTTTGTCATTGCAAAAGTGTGATTTAAACATATACAGTATCCTGTATAAATAGCACTTGCGCTATATAGCACCTTGTCCTGCATAATTTCATATTCTTTTTTTTTTTTTGCTAAGCTTATATTTATATAACAAAGAAAAAGAGGGATTAACCCTTGCCCAACGACAAAACCGAAGGGGAGGACTATCTTAATGCAAACTCGGTGAAAGGAAGAGTGCAGAAAGAAAGCATAAAAGAGCCAGCTGGCTAACCTCTAATCCAGCCAACTAGTACAATCATAATCCCTAGCTATGTTTACAAACCAATTAGAAACAAGTAACCTAGCTTTAATATCAATAACAATTCCTTCAAATAATTTTTTTGGGCCAAAGCAACCCTTCCCATGAAGTCTAGCATTCCTTTCCCTCCATATATGATAAGAGAACACTTGGATAGCCAGGAGAAGTAAATGTCTGTGAGCAATGTTTGAGACTGAACCCCAAGCACTTAAGAGACCAAGCCAGGAAGAGTAATTGTGATTGTAATTGCCAATGATAGCAGCCAGGTGCCGAAGCACGTAAGAGCTATAACAACATGTCACAAACAAGTGATTGTGGCACTCATTTCCCCCTGCACACAGGAGACAATGTTGCAACAAATCAATCCCAAAGGAAGCAAGTCTGCTAAATGTGTTAATTCGGCCATGACAAACAAGCCACTCATGATGAGCATATATGTTAACTCTAAGCTTATGCCAAACGAACTGGTGCCAAGGAACCACTGGGAGCCTAAAACGAATAGCATCCCATATATGCCTCGTTCTAACTTTGTTAATAGACATACCATCCCATAAGATAGTATCATTACAGTTGAGGTCAAAATCTGGGTTGTCAAAATCAATAATCCATCTTCTTAACGAATGATTATGGTGATGCCTTGAATTAGGAATTGGGAGTCTCCAAACTCCCGTACTAATCAGGACATTAACAGAGGAAGTAGCAGTGGAATTGGCTTGAGAAATAATAGTGTCACTGTTGTAGGTAGCTAAGCACTTACCATGCCACCATGGATCAAACCATAGAGAAGTATCCCGTTACCAATTCGGAATTGAATAAACTGTAAAGCCTCATATCTGAGCTTCAGAAGTTTTCTCCAAATCCAAGTGCAATCAGTTGGCTCCTCCATTGTCAAGAAGTGTTTGCGTTTAAGAACTATAGTGGTCACCCAAAGCGGCCAAAGGGACTTATCCTTCCGAATAATTCTGCATAAGTGAAGGATCAGCTGCGCTTTATTCCAATCCTTAGAGTTCTTAAAAGATAGACCTCCTTCTTCAAACGGTAAACAAACATTCTCCCAGGCCACTTTATTACCTCCCGTAGTATTCGTGTTCCCTTTCCATAGGAATCGAGAGACGATAACCCTGATCTGCTTATGCACAGACTGAGGCAACAAAAAATGATTAGCCCAATAAGCTTGGATTGCAAACAGGACAGACCTAATTAATTGAGCTCTCCCAGCAAAAGAGAGGAACTGATTAGTCCAGACGTAAATGCGAGCAGTGAGCTTATCAATTAAAGGGACACAGTCATTCACGCTTAACTTAGAGGAGATGAGAGGAACTCCCAAAAAATTCACTGGCAAGGTACCTTGAGGGATATGAAAATTCAAATCAAACCAAGTAATCATATCCTGCTTACAGTTGGAAAAATAAACCGTACTTTTACGCATACTAGGTTTTAGACCACTAGCTTCAGAGAATCTGTCCAAGCAGGACATAATATGCTCAAGGGATGCATGATCACCATGAGAAAAAACCAACACATCATCTGCAAAGAAAAGATGGGACAGTTTTAGATCGCTACATCTCCAGTGATGTTTGAATCCCTCAGGTTTTCGATTGAGTAAGCAGGAGAGAACATTCATTGCCACAGTAAAGAGATAGGGGGGCATGGGATCGCCTTGACGAAGGCCTTTGCCACCTCTGAAATACCCTTGCAGGCTACCATTCATCTTGACAGAGTACGTGACTGTTGCAATGCAAGCAAAAATCCAGTTCATAAATTTCTCAGGGAAGTTCATAGCTTTGAGTGCGTTCATTAAAAAATTCCAATTGACAGAGTCGAAGGCTTTGTGAAGGTCAATTTTCAGGGCACATTTGGCCACGCCTGTTTCTCTATTATATCCACAGAATAATTCCTGAGCCATCAAGATGTTGTCAGATATGCTTCGGTGCTTAACAAAGGCAGACTGAGCTACATCAATCACTGTAGGGAGGACATTTTTGATTCTATTCGCCAAGATCTTAGCAATGCACTTGTAAGTATCAGAACATAAAGATATAGGTCTATAATCAGTCATTTCTGAAGGAGTCTTTGATTTAGGGACAAGAGTTATGCTAGTCGAGTTAATACCAGGATGCATTACTGTGGTATTAAAGAAATGGATTATTGCAGCACAAAAGCAAGGACCAACAGTCTCCCAAGAAGCCAGGTAAAAATCCATTGTTAAACCGTCAGGACCCGGTGCTTTGTTCCTCTTCATAGATTTAAGAGTGCTATAGATTAGCTCCGAATTGATAGGAGCTTCCAAAGCAATAGCTTGAGCTTCAGTGAGTTTTTTACAATCAATCACAGGGAAGGCAGCATTATTTGTTGGGGATGTGCCAATAGAATTCTGGAAGAACTCAACTGCCACCTTAGAACACTGAGCATGACCGGAGACCAAGTTCCCGTCTTTGTCTTTGATAGCTAAAATCTTGTTAGTATTCCAGTTTGCTTTAATTTGATTAAAAAAGAAAGAATTATTACCATCGCCTTGACTAAGCCACTTAACTCTTGATTTCTGGAGGTTCAAAGACTCTTCCTGCTTTAAGTGATTTTCAAGAATCTGAGCTTGAGCCTTTTGCTGTTCGAATAAGGCAGTGTTCTGAGGGTCTTGATTAAGATGCACTTGAGTGTCGTGAAGATTAGCACGACTTAGAGAGACATTTGTGTGAACATTTCCAGTTGCTTTGTTGAGTTCGATTAGAGCTTTTTTAACATCCTTTAACTTTCGATGAAGGATAGCCATGGGGTCCCCGTACCAGTGGTGTCCCATGCTCGCTGCACTGTAGACTGGAAGCCCTCAACGTGAGTCATGTAATTAAAGAATTGAAAAGGCTTTTTGATTCTTTCCAATTGCATTGGAGTGTGAACAGTGAGAGGACAATGGTCCATCAAGCCTCTTGATTTAACAAACCCCACAGAATCAGTGAAAGTTTGTAACCATCCAGAATTGACCAAGATTCAATCTAGGCGCTTATAGATAGGATCTCGAGGCCTATTTTTGCACCAGGTGAACAAGTCGCCTACAGTGCGCAATGAATCCAGACCAGAGTCCAGAACACAATTTTTGAAGCTTTGCATATCTGTGGTCCAATGCTCAAGCCCCCTCTCACTTCTTTAATATCCAAAATGCTGTTGAAATCTCCAAGAACACACCAAGGCACTGAAATAGCTTTGCTTAAAATCTCTAAATCCGTCCACAATTCCTCACGTTCATTAGGCGTATTAAGGGCATAAACAAACGTGATTACAAAATTACATTGTTTTTCCAAAAAAATAATGTTACAGGTCATGTGTTGAGAAGAACTGGAAACCACATTAACAGACCACATAGAGCTATCAAAACCCATCCAATACGGCCATACGAGTGATGACCATAATTGAATAACCAACTCCAATTCCTCGTAATTCTACGAGATATGAACAAGGATTTATTTTCTTTAACCTTAGTTTCCACACAGGCCATAAGATTGATATTGTTACTACTAATGAAATGTTTTAACTCATTTTGATGAGAGCTTTTATTTAAGCCACGGACATTCCAACTTGAAAAATTCATAAGATTAATGAAGAGATTTGGCTGACTTGCTTGCCAACCGGAGAGACTTCTTGTTGATGACTGGTGTGAAGCCATCTTTGTCTGGATTGACCTGCTGTGCCCCGGGCAATGAGAACTGAATCAATCAGTTTCTTATCCCGCTTTCTCTTTGATATAGTAACTGGTTCAGCAGTGTCCTCCTCACTAATAATAGTGTCTATTTTCTCTACTTCATTATCATAGTTAGACATTGTTTTGCAAGTATTTTCGGTGTGAAGATGGTTGGTGAAATTCACGACTAATTCGCCCTCTTCCATTTCCTCTACTTCATGTGCCTCTGTAGTATCCTTATTTGCAAACCCAATATCACTGGCAATAGGCATAGCATCATTGGCCACAAGGTTATCATTCAACTGCAAGTTGTCGTTGGGAATTTTGTCAAATTCTTCTAAATCATTTCCATTTTCAATTTCATAGAGGATTTCATCCTCATCCATAACAACATTGCAGCCACAAAACTCTCCCACCACATATGGCACCATTTCCATATTATTTAAATACTCTGCCTTCGAGACAGGAGGCCGATTTGCTGTATTGTTTGAGGTAGATGCAGAGGCGGCACTACCATTGCTACCTGGCTTACTCATTTTAGGTTTTTTCTTGACTCTTTCAGGATTATTAATACAACGGGCAAGAGAATGGCCAAAGCATTTGCATAAAGTACATGAGTAAGGTAGTTGAGGATATTGGACTTCAATTTTTTCCCTCTCTTGTACACCTTCCACATTCAAGACATTGACCCAAACAAAATCCGGTTTAGGGGAAGAGTAAGCCAATTCTACTTGAACATTAGCATATTTGAGAGGCTCAAACCTAGAAGTAGCAGTATCAAAATTGAGTGGTCTCCCCACAGCCTTAGCAATCGATGACAAGCTATCCTTTGACCAAAGTGTGTATGGAACATCAACAAGACGGATCCAACACGGGACTTTGTCAACTACATTTCGTTTGAACGTGGAACCCTCCATCCATGGCATCAAATACAAAGTTTTACCACCCATTTGAACCGTGTTAAGGTTCAAAGCAACATTCCTTTCTTCCAACTTACTAAACCGGAATGTATAGTACCCTTTGGAGCTGTAGTACACTTCAGTTAAGCCCTTGTTTTGCCATAATTTATGAGCCTGTTCACGAACAAACTTGAAAGCAAAATTTCCCCCAATAAAATGACCAATTATACTAGTTTCCCATTGTTTCTGAGCACGAACCAGATAATCCATGGAGAAGTTAACTGAGGCAGACCCATCATCATTATAGGTGATATCAGCCTCATTATTATCATGAACACAGGGGGTTGGTCCAATTACATTTTTTGAGACAATAGAGCTCCAAGTAACCGATTTCTTTAGAGGAGTTTGCGATGGGTTCGAAGCCTCACCATGAACAATTTTTTTCAGTCTAAAAGATTCATCAACATTTAAATTATGCAACTGTTCTACATTACCAAATGTGGTATTAACTGTAGAGTTTACCTCTGGTGGTGAATCCACTTTCCTTGTATCACCGTGAGAACCTCTAGAAGAGACCTCTAGTGGAGGACCAGTTGCCGGCTGAACAGAACCATCATCTAGAATCAAATTGATTTGCTCTCTCATACGAGCTTGGGCTTCCGGGGAGAGCGGCTCACCCATGACTTCATTAGTGTGAACCGATTCATTAGCAGCTTCAAAAAGAGACTGATAATTGATTTCAGGGCCACCATAGTGACCAACGAAGGCAACAAACTCCTTAGAGTTCATGGAACCTGAGTTTTCCGAGTTCCTTGAGCCCATCAGATTAAGCAGATCTGGATTGAAAGTGCAATCTTTGTGCAGAGGTGAAAGAAAGAATAAAGGAAATGAGGAGCGTGAGAAGCGATAGAAGAAGAAAGGAGGGGAGATTGGTGGTCAACGGTGGTTTCCGTTTGGATCCAGAGAGAAAAAAGACATTGCAAGAAAATGGGTGTCCATAATTTCATATTCATTATGTCCGTTTTACAAATTTCCTATGTCCAAGTCTATACTAGGTTGCAACAATACAAATTCAGTAAAAAGAATAGGACCACCAAAGAAAAGAATAGTTGCTATAGTAATATAGTGCTCCCTCCGTCCCTTAATTTTTTTCCTATTTTGACTGGACACGTTTGCCAATGCACACTTTTGATCGTTAATATCTTGAATTTCGTATTAGTATTAAATATAAAAACTTCACTGTATTAAAGTACTCATAAATACAAATTCAACAAGATCACTAATGACTATATTTGATCTTATAGATTAGACGTAAATTAGTAATTTATTTTATGAACAGTCCCGACATTTCAAACAAGAAAAACAAAAAGAGACAGAGGGAGTACTTCATATTAACTAAAGAAAAATAATATATATCCAATTACATTATGCTAGAACAGGTGAAAGAGTTTAACATATCAAAAGTGTAGTGATCTTAGTTTCTCTAGGCACGAACGTCTTGAAAACTTCTTACTCTTTGAAAATCACAACCACAACTAAATATGAATTGAAATAAGAGATGATGAAACTATTCAGCGCTGATATTTGAAGCAAGTCAAAAAATTTGCAAGCAACCTGGCTTACACTCTAATGGCAAATCTTTTATTTTTGTACATCACTAAAGTTCTCTATAATTGTTTAAATCAGGTTAATAAAATTTGTCACCGAAAAGAAGCTAAAAAATACTCCTTGTAGGCTACAAATAAATTAGGAAAGAATGAAAATGAATAAATTATTGTAAATAAGATGTACCACATATAAGCAACAAGTTAATTAATTGGTTGTACAGTACTCCCTCCGTCCCTAATTAGTTGTCCAGTTTCTATTTTTGTTGGTCAAATTGACACAAATTTGACTGAAATTTATAAATATTACATAATGAAAAATATTTAAAAAAAATTATACCATTGTAAACAACTTCTAATCTCTTTTAATATGTGATTTTCAGTTTTTTAAAATAATAAACGAATTAATTTTAATATTCGATTAAAAGTTAGTCAATTTGACCACTGAAAAATAAAACTGGACAACTAATTAGGGACGGAGGGAGTACATTTTTTGAATTTAAATAAAGCATTATATCATTTTACCGAAGAAAGTTCCATGGAGTACTGTTTAAATTGTAGTATTGGAGTACCGGATCTTAACCGTCAATTTATTTTGTTTTAACTAAAATCAGAAGGGTAATTTTGTAAATTTATGTATGACAAAGATAGTGCAGTTTTATATAACGATAGATAAGTTCTGTAAAGGCGGGTGGTTCCTTTTTTTGACGGATTGCAGTTGTGATGTTTTACTGGAATTGGAACGGATCACAGGCACCTTCTATATACTGCTTTTTATAGAAATCATACATTGCATTTTTTTGCCTCGTATTTAATATTTTTTGTAGTTTGTATTCTGCATTAATATGACTCTTGCCGAAGGAGGTTCAGGTGATGTCTTTAATTCTGAATTTTTTGTCGTGAAAAAGTATTGTGGTGTGACATTGTTTTTTTATATTCTTTACTGCACTAATTGAATGGAGCAAATATTGTGCGGTATACAGTTATCTTCACCAGTGGAACCAGGCAGTCATTTTAATGTTGATGGAAGAAGGCCCATGTCATTCATATTTTATTTAGGGTTTGAAAGATCAACGCTCCAATTTTCAAGAATATGGCCGGAAAATATGAACACGGTCACCGAAAAATTCCAACAACCCCTCAACAATTAACAACACAACTACAGCTAAATCAATCCCAACACCATTGAAAACGAACCGGATCGTGAAAATCTGGCTAAGGAAACAAAATTCGGCGAACATACAAACTTGCCCAGAAAAATTCAACAAAAATATATAACACAATACATACGCTAGTACATGCATACATACAAATAGAAATCACAACTGATGCTTACAAAATAAAATCCGGCCACTTAATAATTTTCCGGTGAACCACAAAACTACGCAAAAAATTATGAAAAAAATCTATAAGCCTCTATATACAACAATCTATACTTTTATATAATCAAGATGGAGAAACAAGCAACAAAAATCGACTTTATCATCCGGCCAAAAATTAAACTTTACCAAATCCGCGATTTGATAGTGTGGATGGACAGAACACGGAGAGATAGAGATTTTGGTTATTTATACGCTCGATTTTGACCATGGAATCACCAGGAACAAAGACTTTGATTCTTGAAATTTCAAGAACTCAAGAAAAGAAAAGGGAAGAGAGAGTACGGGACAGAAAGAGATGAGGGGATGGGGTGTGTGCCTATTGGGGGGTGGGTGGGTAAATTAGGATAAAAACTTTAATTAAAATATGATTTGCAGGACTTTGCCCTTGATTGTTCCCCATTGCCATTAAAAAAGGTTTAATTCTATCCACAAGATCAATTTCAATCTACCGGTGATGATAGAGTACTCCAAGTACTCCAAATAATAAGTACTTTATACTCTATAAGCCAAACTCTGTATTTACCTTCTCTGCAATTTTGTCGCAGTACTTATTGGATATGTGTTAAGTAATCAGTTCTCCTAAAATCTCAAGGTGTTAAGGAAGGGAAGCGGGATTACTAGGATCATATCACATACTTAATTTTAGGAGTTTTAGTTTTAGTCTTTCCTTGTATGTAGGTCATTCCGTGTTATTTTCATTCTATAAATTGTAACTTGTATCATGCAATTCAATACAAGCTGTTTTAGCACATATCTTTGTTTCTCTTGAGTTTCATATATACTATATATCAGTATATCGATTGTTTTATTTTCTACACTTGGTATCAAAGCAGGTGAGACGTTGCTCCACCACCGGCGGTGGTGAAGCCGCTGACGGTGGTGAAGCCACTGCTGGTGGAGGCGTGGTGACGGTGTTCTGGGGCGCTGTCGTGTTTACCTGGAGTCCCGGAAATTTTATCTTCGGAGGAGCCTATTAATACGGATGGCTCCTTGTTTGAGTTTTTGACGATGTATGGGTGTATGGCTGCGCAAATGAAGGTGTTAGTGTCGGGTGTATTTGAAAAAATGGGAGAGATCATCATGTGAAGTATGGGATGCATATGGTGTTCTCTTGCACTGCCCACATTTGAGATTTACTGTTGCCATGTTCTCGTTTGGAGAAGTGCAATGAGTTTCTGGGGGTGGCCATTGTGTCCTTTTGTGGTTTTTTTTTGCGTAGTTGGTGATGTTTTCTTTTGCTGGAGTCAGTTTAGGAGATGAGGATGTTACCATCGTGGGACGCAAGGAGACGTGACATTGAAAGATGAAAAATGAGTTGAAGTGCCAGACGGGCAAACAATAGCCATACGGGCTCAGTGTAATAGCCATACGGGCTTAGTTCAATAGCCATACGGGCTCAGATTATTAGCCATATGGGCTCAGTCGAAATAGCCATACGGGCTCAGTCAAATTAGCCATACGGGCTTAGTCGAACCAGCCATACGGGCTCAGTTTAAAAGCCATACGGGCTGGACGGATGCATCAGACATGTTTGAGATTATGGGGGAGATAGTTGGAGTTAATCTCAAACAATAAGTTTAAATAAGTTAATATGATTTATTTGCTTGATTTCGTCAAATAATTTGTTGAGATCTTCTGCAAGTCTGCCAACGGTAGATGGACGTGGTCATCTAAATTTGTGGAGACATTGTAGGAGCATTGGAAAATAAGTCTAGTAATTGAGTAATTTTAGGAGTTTTAGTTTTAGTCTTTCCTTGTATGTAGGTCATTCCGTGTTATTTTCATTCTATAAATTGTAACTTGTATCATGCAATTCAATACAAGCTATTTTAGCACATATCTTTGTTTCTCTTGAGTTTCATATATACTATATATCAGTATATTGTTTTATTTTCTACAAGCAGATCCCTGAATGTGCGATTCTTTGTGTTGTAGAGTACTATGGTTGAATCCAAAAGAAGCATAATATCACCATTAACCGAAATGCAGATAGGTGTAATATGCCAGCACTGTGTTAACCTATCCATATATGGGATGGTGAACAGTTTTATCCAAAAATCTTGATCATCACCAATATCTCTCATTACCCACAAATCAAGTCGGGCATCAACATACATATTACGGAGTACACAAAGGTTTTCACCAAAAGTACCCACATTCCATACGTTTTTACCTTCTCCACAATTTGGCAGCTGAACTTCTCTATATGTCTCCATTATTATATCAAGAGAAATAATAAATGGGGACTTTTGTCGAACAGGAAGCTTCATAGGGGGAGAGACAACCCAGTGTGTAGCTCCATTTCCCAATTACCCCCCGTAGGGCACAATAAGAGAAACAAAATCTCCAATCAATCTCCAAGAATCAAATTTTGAGCTATAAACTGACATTTCATGTTTCCAATCAGTGGTAGACATGGCAAACACTTTAAAATCATCATTTAATCCATTATAGCAAAACCCATATGTTGTTTTCTTACATCCAGGAGAAATGGTATCAATTCTAGGTAGTTTTCTTGAGTTTCTAGTTGATGGGTTCCAAAAGGATATGTAATTGCCGTAACCTCTTAAACAAATCAACCCATTACAGTAACCTACTACACTGGTGATTCTATCTGGATAGTCAAGCTTAACCGCCTCAGTGACAGGCTCATTAAGCAGTGAATATAGAGAACAACTTTTTAGCTGAAGATCTGATTTAAAAGGCTTAGAGCTAAAAAGGAGGCGATGGTGAGTAAAATGGGGTTCATCAGTTGAGTTAGAAAGGTGAGTTTTGATAAAATGGGAACTTGATATTAGAGACTGCCATGACTTACAAACCGACTTACATCGGGAAAGGTCCTTCACTGACAGCCTTAAAAATAGGTTGTACATGATTTCTTGGGGAAGGAAAGGCATGGGGTTAGTGTTTGCGCTTTCATGAGATAACAACGGCTTGATTTTCTTAGATCTCATTTTCAAAAGCAATAGATCATCTCCGATGTAATCTTTACAATCCGTCAACCTCTCCCTTCTCCCTCTCTTCTCTCCTCTACAAGCCGTCGATATCTCCCTTCTCTCTCCTCTACATTTTGTCGGAGCTTATCTCCGATGAGAGTCGATTAAGTTTTCTTCCTTTTTTCAGTTTTCCAAATAAATCGGGCTTGATTTCTGAAATTTTTGAAGAATCCATTCGGATTTTTCAGTTTGTTTCTTAGATCTTTGCCGATATGTTTTTTAGTTGTGTTTTCTTTTAAGTTTGAATGTCTTGCTTTTTAGCATGTGTCTTGCCTTTTGGCATGTGTCTTGCTTTGTTTGTCTTCCAGTATGATATTTTGGTTCGATGAAGGTTCATTTTGTAGAGGCTTGCGAGTGGATTATTTGAGATTCCATTTCAGAGGGAGTTATTTTGTCTATAAAGCTTATCTTGGATCTATGGATATCTGCTCAAAAAGAGCACAAGATCAATTTAACGGAAGTCAGGATCCAGATCAATGTAGATGCAGTATTTCTGAAGTTTATGGGCTCTTTTGTTCATATGCCTCGATAGTATGGATTTATTTTGTCGTTCTTGGTGTTGTATTGTTTTTTATTTTTTAAACGGTCTGCGAACCACTTAGCTCAGCTTGTAGCGAGTTATTGTAGTTCCTTAGCTGATCGTATCTGATCGATGAGTAATGCTCATCTAGAGTTCATTAATGTATTGATGGACGCTTTGAAGTAATGAAATTTATTTCTTTCTTGGAAAAAAAAAAAAAGAAAGCTTGGTGGCGGAATGATGTCCGTAAAATGGATGGTCCTATTTATATATTTATATGATGCGTTGCAAACCCTAATCCAAAACCCTAGTCTAGCGGGATTTTTTCTGAAATTGGATTTCTTTTTTTAAAAGAGCGGGATTTTTTTAAAAATTGGTTTGTCGTAAATATTATTTAGCAGCTTATCGATATAATTATTTTTGGCACAATTTTTAAAATTTTTATTTCTAAATAAAATTTTTTACATAAGAATTTTGTTTTTCAAAATAATTGTTAGGTAAAATTTAACAATGTATAATATTATTTAGAATTATGTAAATAATTTTTTTCATTCCTTCTCCTTTTATAAATATTTTTTATCCTATTTTTATACCAAAATTCAATTGTTTTGTAGTTAATATTATTTATTTTTACTAAATATTGATGATTTTTACTTAAATTTTATCCCATTTTGTTTGACGGCATTTCAATACCTTTGAACGGGGTACTTAAAAATGATATTTTTATTTTTTTTTGTTTTGTACAAAACTGTTAATTATAGATCTTTATACAAATCAAAAATTAAAAAATGTATTTCACAAATACCAAGTTCAAGTACATTAAAATGCGTAAAAAGCGAGACCATACTTTATAAAATGGAAGTAGTATCTAATTTGTTTTTGCTGGACATTTGATTTAGGTTTGGCTTGTATATCCATAGACTATGGGGTGGAACATCCTTATTCTATCTTAGATTACATGTCTTATCACCTAGGTGACTGATCCTATAATCTTAAATCCACAATCAAATATATATTGAACCCAACATTTAATGAAAAAAACTAATAATTTAATAGGGTAAAGAGTTTTTACCTGACACGGTAGAAACATTCTCTACCTGTGCGGCTTTAAATTCATATTTTTAATAGTTTATACGAAAATTCAACCGTACAGATTAAAAGATTACGCAAAAATTAGTGGGTATACAAAATTACATAGAAATTGATTTTATATATGATGCAATTTTCAATCAAAAAATGATATAAAATCTGAGCCGTTGTATTCATAGTGTAAACCATATATACAATACGATGTTAAATTAAATGTATTCTTAAAGGATAAAATTTATAAAATTTTGCGCACCTACTTATTTTTGCATAAAATTTTCATATGTACGATTAGAATTACAAAAAAAAAAAGATAAATACATGATTTTAAGTCGCACAGGTAGAGAATTTTTCTACCGTGTCAGGTAGAAACTCTTTACCCAATTTAATATATATTATTTACTAATTTGTTTGGCCCAAATACTCTTATTTTAATTCAGTTAAATGTTACCATTACATGGGCGAACTCAATGCCCTGACAAGCCCACAAATACACATACCGGTTCTTTCATACCATTTATAATATTCAAATCCACTCCTAACAATATTCCCCTTCACACATCTCGGGCTCGACACCTGCCTGTCACCATTCTGTGTGATCTGGCTCCCCCTTGAACCCTACTGGAAGCTCCTGGAACTCTTTACCCAATTTAATATATATTATTTACTAATTTGTTTGGCCCAAATAGGGAAGCTCCTGTCCTGGAACTCTTTACCCAATTTAATATATATTATTTACTAATTTGTTTGGCCCAAATAGGGAAGCTCCTGGCTATCTGACTTCCCCTAGGCCCATGTATACCGGAAGCCCATCTGCCTCCTCTTGAAGCCCATCCTCGGGTAGCCCACATGTCTCTTCCTTGATCCATACTGGAGCCCATCTGAGATTGTTATTGACCGCTGTAACCTGAAGCTCTAATACCATGCACTTGTTGGGCCGCAAGGGAACCATAACTCCACAACAGTATGAAATTGTTCGTTTTGGGCCGAGCCCGCACATAATTGTTTTTGGGTCACTCTCAAAAGGCCTCATACTAATGGAGTTATCTGGCTGCTTATAAACTAGCTATCTGCCCCTCCCACAACCAATGTGGGTCAACTCCTAATAAAAACTTGTACAATTCAACCTTAACCTAAAGGCAAAAGAAATGAACACTCTTAAAGGCCTAGCAACTATGACAAGTTAAATATGATACTAGAATTGTATTTACCAAACCAGACCTTAATTACATAGAATTGTTGATACTTTATAAATTCAAAACAATCTAAAATCCAGTTGGTAAGAAATGAAGGGATCTTAAACAACAATTAATACTCGTGAGGTGGGGGAACTACTCAGACCCATCTCCTCCAAAGGTGACATTCAATGGAATTTTTAAAATCTAAAATGAAAATCCAAGAGTTTAAATTTTTTTGAAATCCACTTAAATACCACCAAATTTTAAAGTACTTTTCAAAAATGAGATTGAATACATGAGAATTTTAAGAATCCAAAAAAATTCTTTGAAATCCAGATTGAATACGTTCCCGCAGTTTTTCCCAAATCCTTCAAAATCTCATGGATCTTAGACAGTATTCAAAAAAGATAAAAGACACGAACAATAAATCCATCAAAATTCATCATTTTATTAAATACAAAAATATCCATGGAATTTTGAATATCAACATATTTTAATGTATTTTTTAAAATTCAAATTGAATAATACCAAAGTTTGATGGATTCATCATAGTAATCTTTCTTTTTGATTAATGTCCTTTCTCCACTATCCAGCCTTGATTTACGAGTCTCCTTGTTCCAGCTCTGCAGTCATATCACTATGTTTCCAAAATTGAATACATTAATTTTGTTTAGTAGTTGTGGAGCAATTAGATGCCTAAGTGATTTGGAGGCTGCTTGGCTGCGCATCTGATGGTCATGTGCAGGAATAATCAGCTATCGAGCAATTACCTAGATGCAGATGATTTAATCTGGATTGTAAAGATGAATGGTCTCATTAACAGGTTCATGATTGGGTGTTGGCCCTATCTATCACAATTTGAAAGGAAATGGTCCCAAATATCACAGCTCAAAAACTTGGCCCCAAATATCACTCCAAAACATAGTATAAAATAGCGTTTTTATTTTTTATTTTTTTCTTCATGATTAAGCAGTAAGTTTATGGAACAACTTTTAAGCTTAAAAGGTGAGTCATTATATAGGGTACAAACCTAGAAGAAAATGATGGTGAGAAAACTAGGGTCGTTATTTCATTCAGAGAAGTGAGGTCTGACAAAATCGGAAATAAAGATTAGAGACAGTGATAACTTTCAAATTGACTTATAAGATCGCAAAAGATCCTCCACGGGCGGCCTTAAGAATACCTTGCACACTGATTTATTCGGAGAGGAACGAGCCGTGATGGTGTTAGGGTTTCTTCTTCTCTCCGTCAGTTACCATTGAATTCACTTTCTAAGATCTCTTTCTCTAAGAAGCGGCTAAAATCCTAGCCCACAACATATTCATGGTATATATATATCATACTCATATGATAAGAACACATGATACCTTATATATCGCCACAGTCAACTGCTTTGCAACTCTTGCAGACAATACAGATGACCAGCTTTTAGATAGCTTAGATCAATTTCCAAGTCAAAAGAGAAAGAAGAATCAATCGCCAATAAAAAAATCGGAAATTGCCACTCCTTCTTTAGTCATCGACTTAAACTCGAAGACAGGTCCTGGGTTCCTTAAACCACCAAAACCAAGGGGAAAACAAATCGTTGATGAGGATGGTTTTACCAAAGTCTCAAATAGGAAAAGCCCCAGGTTGGCGGGAGTGCCAATATCTAAACGTTCTTAATGAATTTGGCTTCTTGGAACGTTAGAGGTCTAAATAAAGGCCCTCATCAACGTGAACTCATGCATTTTATCTCTGCAAACTCTCTTTCTCTTGTTGGCCTCATGGAAACCAAAGTAAAAGAAAAACGCTCTTTGCGTATCTCAAAGAAAATAAATAGAACATGGAATTGGTTGTTCAATTATGACTTTCATTCCAATGGCCGCGTCTGGGTAGGATGGAACCCCGCTGTATGGCGTGTCTCTCTTCACTCTAAATCAGCTCAACATATAACTTGTATTGTTACATTTTTGGAGAAAGATTTAACTTTCTTGGCCACTTTCGTCTATGCTTCGAATGACTCTCCTGATCGTCGCTTATTATGGCACGACCTCAACACTCTGAGCAATACCGCTTTACCTTGGTGTTGTTTAGGTGATTTTAATTGGATCCTCAATCTGAATGAAGTTCAAGGGGGCAGGGAAACTTGGACTCACGATATGCAAGACTTCAGAGACTGCATCTCAAATGCTGGGCTAGAATCTTTGCGTACTGTAGGTGACCCTTTCACTTGGACGAACAAACGTGTTCTCGACCCCATTTACAAGAGACTAGACAGAGTTGTTGCCAACGGGGCTTGGTTAAATACTCACACAGAGGCTTTTGTGGTAGTGAAAAACAGGGGTATCATGGACCATAATCCTCTACTCCTAACTGTTCCTATGCACCTAGATCGTTTCGGTAAGCCGTTCCAATTCTTCAATTATATGCTTGATATTCCAGAATTTATGTCAACTGTTTCTCAAGTTTGGAGTTCAAATACTTTGTTTGGAGACCCTATGGCTGTCCTTTGTAGGAAGCTAAAGGCTGTAAAGCAAGCTCTTGTCGAGCTCAATAGAAGACATGGAAATTTACACACAAATGTTCAATCAGCTCGGGAAGCATTAGCTGAGACTCAAGATGCCCTTTTAGCTGCTCCATCGACGAACTTAATTGCCAAGGAATCTGAGCTTATTCTAAATCTTAATAAAGCCATATCGCAAGAAGAATCTCTCTCATTACAAAAATCAAGGGTAAAATGGCTTGCAAAGGGAGATGGAAACAACAAGTTTTTTCATAATCAATGCAAATCGAACTGGAATCACAACAAAGTCCTAGCTCTGTTTGATCAAAATGGGAACCTTGTTCAAGGTCAAACTCAATGTGCAAAAGTAGCTGTGGACTACTACACTGAATTTCTTGGTGCCCCTGTGCCTTCTGCAAATGAGAGTATTCTTGAGGGAATCACTTGCCCATCTATCACTGATGCTCAAGCATCTGCTTTAGAAGCCCCAGTTTCTTGTGATCTCATATACGCCACCTTGAAGAAAATGAAAAAGAACAAAGCACCAGGGCCTGATGGATTTACTGTCGAATTCTACTTGGCCACCTGGTGCATTGTTGGGGACTGCTTCTACAAGGCCATCCTCTCACTGTTTAATGAGTTTAACATGCACAAAGGTATAAACTCAACATACATTGCTCTTATCCCAAAGATCAATAATCCTACCAATATGAGTGATTTCAGACCTATCTCTCTCTGTACTATTGCTTATAAGTGCATATCTCGAATTATCTCCACAAGACTAAAATCTGTTTTGCCTAGTGTCATTGATATTGCTCAGTCGGCTTTCATACCGGGTAGGCACATATCTGACAACATCTTACTTGCTCAAGAATTGTTCAGGGGTTTTGATAGAGAGTCAGGGAATTCAAGATGTGTCCTCAAACTGGATCTCCATAAAGCTTTCGATTCTATAAGGTGGGACTTTATCCTATCTGTTCTCCACAAAATGAACTTTCCCCCTCGAGTGGTGAGATGGATTCAGCTGTGCATTTGTGGTCCCATGTTTTCGGTTAAACTCAATGGTATCATTCATGGATATTTTAATGCTACTAAAGGTATCCGTCAAGGCGACCCTATGTCCCCTTACATCTTCGTTCTCTGTATGAACGTGCTCTCTCAGTTGCTTAAATCCAAGCCTAATGATTTTAAGCATCACTGGAGATGCAAGGACCTCGATATCACACATCTATTTTTTGCAGATGATGTGCTTTTTTTCAGTCATGGGGATCAGGCTTCTATTACACACATAATGGATTCTGTTCATGCATTCTCCGAAATTAGTGGACTTTTTCCTAGTGCCCATAAAAGCACTAGCTTCTTCTGTAATTGCCACCCTGACACTGTGGAATGGTTTGATGCTGCTCACGGTATTCCTAGGGGAAGTTTACCAGTCCGCTTCCTAGGAGTTCCCCTTATTTCTAAAAAACTGTGTATCAATGATTGTATGCCTCTGGTGCAGAAACTTACGCAAAGAATTAGTTCTTGGACTACTTTTTTCCTCTCATTTGCTGGGAGAGTGCAACTGATTAGGTCAGTTCTATTTGCTATACAAGCGTTCTGGTCTAACCATTTCCTTATCCCTAACGCAGTCCATGATATTATGCAATCAATGTTTACAAAATTTCTGTGGAAAGGCAATATCAATGAGAAGGGGGGTGCTAAAATCAGTTGGAAGACAATTTGCTTACCTAGGATGGAAGGTGGCCTTGCCCTAAAGGATTCTTCTGATTGGAATAAGGCTCAAATTATCGGTCACTTGCTGAAAATTATCACAAAAGCTCCTTCCCTCTGGGCTACTTGGGTGAACAGAACTATTCTCAAACACAATGTTTTTTGGACCATGAAAATTCCAACAGACTGTTCTTGGATTTGGAAAAAAGTCCTAAGGCTTCGTCACTTGGCACTTCGTTTTATTTCCTACTCAATAGGAGACGGCTCAACCATTTCCCTCTGGTTTGATCCTTGGTGGAACGGTGTCTGTCTTGCGAATTCTTTAACCTCATCTATCATAACTCAGTGTGGACTGAATAGTAATGCCAAGCTTCATGACATTATTTGCTCAGGCTCCTGGTGCTTACCTAGACCAAATCAGAGACATCATCATCGAGATCACACTCTGTCTCATTGGATCCTAAACTTTAACTACCCCTGCTTTAATTTGAACAATCGAGATGTTATCTTGTGGGATGGTTTGGATACTCGTAAGATTAGAACATGGCACATCTGGGATTCTATTCGGCATCGTATCCAACCGGTGTCCTGGTTCCACACGGTCTGGCATCAACTAAAGGTGGAACGCTATGCTCATCACCAGTGGTTGCTTAGCCATGGTCGACTAAACACTTTGGCTCGTCTGGCTCGGTTTGGTATTCAGTTAGATCAACATTGTTTCTTATGTGTGGGAGGTCGAGAGACTGACAACCACCTTTTCTTGCACTGCTGTTTTAGTCGATACATTCTATCCTCATTATTCTCGTTGTTCAATGTGGGAATTCCTGGTCACACTTGGTACGATTTGCAGATAAACCTTTTGCTTATCTTGGACAGTCCAAAGAGAAAGATCTTGCTCCTCCTTGTCCAAGTTTACTCCTATTTCATCTGGCGAGAACGTAATTCTCGCATGCACAACAATGGGATTATTCAGCCTAAGTCTATGGTGGAGGTCATTCTCTCAGACACACGCGCTAAGCTTGCTTCTACTACGTGGTTCTCAAACATAACCTGTATTAGGAGAGATCTTCTTTTCTGAGTTACTTGTTCTTTTTTCATGTTTTGGATTGTTTAGGCCTCTTTGTTCTTTCAAGGGTTAATCCCTCTTTTTAATATATATACAATTTAGCGAAAAAAAAAAGATAAGGCATGAGTTTAGAAAATACGTTATTTTCACTAATCACGTAATATCTACAGATCACGTACCCACCCATTCACCCGCATATAACTCTCGCCTTTGCCACTAAAGGTAAAGAATTTGAACAAGAAGGATCATCTAAGGATCAAACTCACAATTATGGAAAACAAGAAGATGCAATAGATTATGTCTACCAATTCTGTGAGGTAAATTGTTTAATCCCTATTATATTTTGTCAAACTTTGTAAGCTTTTGTGTGTATTGATAGTAATGGGCTCTCGTTATTTATAACAGGGATTCACCTTCAATGGTTTGTAACCCACAAATTAGGTATTCCACACCTAAAAAGTTGGTTTGTAAATCATCCACGGCAGCATATATGCCCAGAAAAAGTCCAAGACTAATTGAAAAAGCTAACAGATTGAGTAATACTGTTTCAAAGATGAGACTGGATTTTGAAAGTCATGTTGAAGGGCCTAGATATCCTACTGAAGCTAGTGTTGCATATAATGATATGGATGTTGATTCCCTAGGTCAGAATTTCTGGAACTTGGCCTCTGAAAAAGCAGATAATGTTGAAGAAGCATTCGGTGCTCTAAAAGAACCAATTTTGCATCTTGAAAATTTTGAAGAAGATGACTGTCATCCTGATGATCAGCCATGGAACCAACCACTCATGTATAATGAGGGTGAAGATGATAGAGACTGTGATGAATTTCTTCAGTATTTTTGCATGAAAAACAGGGATGCCGATGAGGATAATGAAAAAGAAGAGGAAGGTAATGTTTCCAATTTAACAAATAATCAAGTTTTAGATTCTGATAATGGGGAAACAGAGAATTTTTCTAATATTCCAAGAAGTAATGTTGGTGTTGAGCCATTGTTAACCGCTAATGATTTTGATGAATTCTTTGCGGATGATATAGTGGATAATGAGTTGTTTTCTGAATCAGATCATGATGAAAATATTGTATCTGATAAAATTGAAATGGGTTTACAGTTTTCTGATAAGACTGATTTTCAAAAACATCTCAGAAAATTTTGTGTATCAAATAGGATTGTATGCAAGTTTCAGAAGAGTGGCAATGTACAAGTATATATAAAGCTTCACCAAATTTTACTTGTCCCATTCACCAAATATATGTTTCTGGGTGTGTCAGTGTAGAGACTACAATGCTTTGCCAGAAGTAACTATTATGCAACTTAGTAAATAATTAAACAGAGGAAAAATTGCAGAAATTAAATGTAGCCACAGATAAAGTAGATGACAGAATTGTTTCTTATTAAATCTTTCTAAACACCTACAGCCATTAGCTTTTCAGGTACATTTGACTGACTGAAATGGCTAAAGCCACAATCAGGATGAAAAATATCTCAAACCAATCATAACTTAAATACAGTTATTCTTAAAAAAAAGTTGGAAGTACACCAAAAAACAATTTTCAATCAACCTACTACTACACAGAACCCTTTCTAATGAGAACAATGTGATCCAAATAAAATCAGCAGGTTCTGTTCACTCAAGCAATGAGTGAAAAAAGTTACATATCCTTTCAGGAATACATGACACCTATTTTCTTGGCGAATCCACCTCGACAGAGGTTAATAAATAGTACCTGATTTTAGTTTTTTGTAATTCCATTCTAGTATACCATTATACTTGGATAATCCTGCAAGACAACATTAGTGCAATACAGAGCAGCAGACTATTCTAATAGATGACAGAAATTCTAACCTGCTGTTATGTCATCACCAGAACTCCTATGGTTTCACTTTTGAACAAAGGCTAAATGGAAATAAACGTAACTTATTGGAATGAATTCTTATTTTTTGTTTCTTATTTACCTTTTCTTTTTTCTGTTTATTGCTATTTCCCTTGTTTCTTGTTTCTTATTTACCTTTTTCTTTTTTCTTATTTCCCGCTAGGGGCACTAACTTCCCTTGTTTCTTGTTGCAGTGAAGATAAATCCTTCGAGTCTGTAACTATTTCTTTTGATGCATCTATGAGGGCTTTTATCCATGGTTGTAGAAATGTTGTTGGGCTTGATGGATGTCACCTTAAGGGAAAGTATGGTGGTTGCTTATTGTCGGCCACTGCTCTAGATGGACAAAATGGATTGGTACCTTTAGGGATCATGATTTGTAAAAATGAGTGTGCGGAGAATTGGTTCTTGTTTTTGAAACATCTTAAACCTAGATTCGAAGAACATCCAGTGCAAGCTATTAACTTTATATCTGATAGGCAAAAAGGATTGAGGGATGTTGTTCATAAACTATTCCCCGCTTCACCACATAGGTTTTGTTTCAGGTGAAAACTAACATCTATATATATTTCTTGTTTCCTATTTGTTTGTAAAGTATGTTTTACATTAAATTTCTAATTTATGACAGGCATATGTATAGAAACTTCAAAGCACATTTTAAGGGCTCTAAGCTTCACACTATGTTCTAGAATGCTGCTAAAGCTTATAAAGCTAAGCACTTTAAAGTAATATTCCTTATCACTAAATCTTGTTTATCAATTTTTACTAGTTTTCTAAGTGCATATTTTTTTATTTATAGGCTCATATGGATAGTATGTTGGTTGAAAATGTTAAGGCTTTTGAGTACTTGATGGGTGAGGAACCTAAAACCTGGTGTAGGGCCTTCTTCGACAAAAGCAGTTGTTGTGAACACTTGAGCAACAATTTCTCTGAGAGTTTTATTAATATGATTGCAAAAATTAGAGAAAAACCTCTTTGCAAATTAGTATTAATGTATGGGCAGCTTGTCATCGGGTTGTTTTACAAAAGAAGAACTGCTTGTATTGGTTGGTCTAATGGGGATTTGGTTCCTACCGCTAAGAAATTACTGAAGGTAATGTTCAAAAAAATAGGGGAGTACAAAGTACAAGGAGCTGTTGCTGGCAAGCTTTATGAAGTTACGAGTATCCACAATTCCATTTTTGTTGTTGATCTTGATAAACAAACATGTAGCTGTATGCAGTGGCAGTTACAGGGTTTCCCTTGCCAACATTCGAAAAATTAACTTTTGTAGTTATAATAATTGTTTTTAATTTTCTTTCCTGGATCTTTATATAGGTATTGTGCTAAATATTATTCGGCGGATAATTACAAGGCAACATATGCTTCAGAGATGTTACCTTTGGAAGGGGCTGATGGTTGGGAAGAAGTATTTCTATACAACTTTTTATATTTAATAAGCAATATTGAACACTCATGTTGCTTCGTTTGTACAGCCGACAACAACTATTCTTCCTCCTTTACTAATTAGAAAACAAGGCAGACCAAGAAAGAATAGAAGAAAGGCTTATGATGAGACATTACATGAGAAAAAATCAAGGTGTTGCAGCAAGTGCAAGCAACATGGACACAACAAAACAACGTGTGGCGGTGGTCCGATTGGCTCTAACTCAAAGAAAAAAAGGAGTAGATCAGAAGTAGATTGTTGAATCTTTTAATTTCATGATTTTGTTTGTTTTTGAATTTTTTGTTCAATTCAAAATGTTGCTATTTTTAATTTAGTATTGGAATTGTTTTGGATTATTATAAGTATGAACTAGTGAATGGTTTGTTTTTTTGAAGATTTTAGCAATATCCAGACAAAACACTCATATCATATGTCCGTGTAAGTTTACTGTACAGCTCACTGTGCTAGCATAAAATGTTGTTTATGGCATTAATAATTAATAGGATAAATAGAGAAAAGAAAATGCACATAATAATAAGAGGATAAAATTATCTTTTAAGAATGTATAGTTAATTATTTAATCATGGTTACAACAAAAATTAGGATAAATTAGAAAAATGGGATATATTTATAATAATAAATTAAGATACGACACAACTATAAAAGACATTTTAAAATGGGACATATTAGAAAAAAACCCTTAAATTTATTATAATTATAATTATAATAATTACTATTATTAATATTATCATTGTTATTATCATACATTATTATTATTATTATTATTATTATTATTATTATTATTATTATTATTATTATTATTATTATTATTATTATTATTATTATTATTAATATTATTATTATTATTATTTATTGTTTTAAACAAATGTTAAGAATTTATCTTTTATCGTTAATACATATTATTTATTTTAATTTTTCTATCTAAGTATATATACCAAAATATACTATATAATTATTAGCATTTTTTTAACAAAGAAGAAGGTAGGAAGAAGTAGGCTCCGTTATAAATTTGGAGAATATGTTACAAGTTAAATCCTCTATCAACTTAAATTCATTAAATTCAATAAAAAAATTTTATCCATACAAGCATACTTTTTGTCATTACATATAATAAGATTTTTTATTTGTTGTACATGTTAATATGATAAGATTAACTGTAATATTAATGTTTCTCTCTTTTTTTCTTTAAAATTAGTTAAATGTGCATTATTAATTTATTGTTGTATATAAAATTATTTTGTAGTGCTTAAAAAACTTAAAAAAGTAATAAGAATTTTTGAGAACACAAGAATGGTCAGTGCTCCGCTGGTTTTAATTAAACTAAAATAATTACTAGATAAAAGTTTACATTTACGCTAATGGTTAATATATAATACTACTGCTAATAATTGATGTAAAATAAAATATAAACAAGTGAAATCGTAAAAAAAACAGTAATTGATTGAAATAATTTTTCATAGTAACGTATACAAGGAACAAGAGGATTTCATTATATTTACATATTGATTGGCTGCACATTACCCCTGGGTTACAATTTTTTTAACACCTCAATTTATCAAATCCTGATATGCTGGTTCAAGATTATGTTTGAGTCTTCTGGGTTTAATCCAAGAAAAAGAAAAAGTGCTCGCAGTTGAGTTACAATTTTTGAAATGGTTTAGTAAATGTTCTACCCCACTCAATTACTTAAACTCAGCTGCTTGAGCTGAGTCCCAAATGACATGTCCCCAGTAATTCTAACCCAGCACGAGTTTGACATCAATCATTTTACAAGAGCCTCCAAATTTGAGGGGTGGATTCAATATACCATCTGTGAGCCACAAATGAGTCAACTCCTAACAAGAAAACACAGAACAGGTAGTCAAAATTAAGCTTTTTTGACTGTCCCTGTGGCAATCGGGTTGTTGCTCAGCCACCACCTTCGACTTTATTTTGATGTATCATGAATAATCGTTAATGAAACCTACAAACAAAAAAATTTAAGAATTAGTATAGTAGGAATTTCAGAAATTGACAGATCCATTTTTTATTAATTAAATTACATGCGTGAGATCTGTGATGTATAATCTATGAACTTATATGTGTACCTTTTAGCAAAAGAACGACGAGATCGTCTTCTGATCCGCTCTCCCCATCATCTTCCCCGCTCAATTGGATTTGGTCGGCCATTTATCAAAATCTACGATCAGATCTGCTTTTCAAAATAGTCTAATTGATCCTTGATACCTTTATGAACTTGAGTTGGCTCCTCCGTTTGTTCAATCAAAATTATTTATGTAGCTTTCATTTCATCACCATCATATGCATAAGCGGCGGTTGCAGCTCCAACCACCTTTATATATATATATATATATATAGCTTTGTAGGGTTTAAGTATTAGTAAATGTCTAATATACATGGGCTGGTCCATTTTATTTGTTAAAGCCCAAATTAAATAGAACAATCTAGAACAATCTCCTCTTTCATTCATACATTTTGGTTTTCTAGAATTCTTTTTCTTTTCTTATTATTAATTAAAATGTTGAATATTATCTTACATTTTGATAGGCCTACAATCCACACATCATTACAGCCTAAGATTTGGAGTAATTCACTAAATTACTAAGGTAGGAAGAGCTAGGCGTTGTTATAAATTTGGAGAATATGTTACAAGTTAAATCCTCTAAATTAAATTCATTAAATTCAATTAAAATTTTTTTTAAAACCAAAGCCAATATCATTAAATCAAACGAGAGTCATACAAAAGTGTCTCGAACACAGAACATGGAGGAGAATCAAAATCATTGTAGCTATTAAGCTCACAAGATAATCTAGCCATCAAATGGGCTACTTTGTTAGTTAGCTTTCTAATATGGCCTATTCTAACATTGCTCTTTTCCATCAGCAATTGATGAGAAGCTTCTAAAATAGTACCAACCTCAAACTGATATACTCTTCTTTGTTTCACCTCTTCGACCACTAGCAAAGAATCAGACTCCACCAGTACATTGTGATTTCCTGCAGGAATCCATGACAGAGCTTCAAACAAACCCACTACTTCAGCTTCAAACACCGACACCTTTCCTGGAAATCTCATAACTCTGCCCCGTAGAAACTGACCATTACAGTCCCGTAAAACCATGTCAATAGTTTACGAATTAAAACCTGGGAACACAGATGCATCCACATTTAACTTTAGATGGCCTGCCATCGGACATTGCCACTGATTTGTGTGCTCCAATCTGTTCGATTTACTTTTACCATCAGACGAAGCTTTGACCTGCTGCACAGCCTCCTTCCATTCCTGAATGTGGTTGCTACTCAATTGGACCGCATATTTTGGGAGGATCAGCCTACCTTCCCAGACCAACTTATTCCTTGCAAACCAGATACTCCAGAGCACAGTTGCTACACTGGTAAAAAAACTCCTGCGTACTCGAAATAAAAGTTGACAGGAGCCATTCTGAAGCACACTCTATGTTACTCATATCCAGGACCATTCCAAGTTCTTGCCAACACTGCACAGCATAAGGGCAGTAAAAAAGACGTGCATTAAGTGTTCAACATCCACACTGCAAAAAGGACAAATGATAGTGACATTAACCCCTCTGTGACGTAGAATGTTTCGAACTAGAATAGTGTTCCTGCAGAAACGCCGAATAAAGATTTTGATTTTATGAGGGACATGTAAATTCCATAACTTTTTCCACCCTTCTGAATTAAATGATTGAGCATTTGAACTCCACCTAGACCTCCAAAATGATAACCACTCTTTACTGTGTAGAATCCATCACTTGATGCAATCCACGCCAATCTATCCCGTACATTATTCTGAGGAATACGCACTTCAAGAACTGCTTCCGCATCGATACTGGTAAAGGTGTCGAATATGGACCTCGTCCCACTCTTTAGTATTAGGACGGAAATACTGACTTACCTTCTCAGTTCTTGCTTCTTGTAGATGATGATTTTCAACACAGAAATTGTTCTACCCTCGTAACCAAGGATCTTTATGAGCGCTGATTGTTTCTCCATCCCCTACAATCCACCGAAAACCTTGACACAACACTTCTTTAGCCTCCCAAATCTCCGACCAGATGTAGCTCGATCCTCCACCTCTTTTAACATTCAACATATGAGTTTCAGGAAAGTACCTAGCCTTAAAAACTCTTACTACTAAAGACTGTGGATTATTAATAATACTCCAACAATGCTTCCCAAGGAGGGCCATGTTAAAACCGACTAAACTTCGAAAGCCCAGCCCACCAATACTTTTAGGAATCCCCATCTTCTCCCAAGCTAGCCACCTAATTCCTTTACTCGAATTACTCCCTGAGCTCCACCAATAGCCATTCATCAAACGCTCAATCTCTTGACACAATGATTATGGAATCTTGAAACATGACAGAAAATACGACGGGATAGTTTGAGCCACGTTTTTTATAAGCACTGTTTTCCCACCTCTCGATATAAACTTATTGCTCCCGCCATGAATCTTCTTTGCCACCCGATCCTTTATAAAATTAAATACTATTTTCTTCGATCTCCCAATGAGAGAGGGAAGACCCAAGTATCTACCAGTGATCAGATCGTTAAACACCCCAAGAATATTAGATAGCTCGACTTGTTTATCCAAACGGACATTTGCACTAAAAAAGATCCCAGATTTTTGAAAGTTAACAGCTTGACCACTAGCATTTTCATACGCATTCAGCAACGCCTTAACTCTTGTAGTTTCCTCTTGAGTAGATTTGAAAAAAAGAAAGCTACCATCCGTAAAAAGTAAATGCGTGATTGTAGGAGCACTAGAACTTATCTTGCACCCATGTATTTCCTCATTGTTCGCAGCTTCTAATAATGATTTTGACAAGCCTATAACACAAAGCAAAAAGAGATAGGGAGAGATTGGATCTCCCTGCCTCAACCCCCATTTTGGTGAAATTGGACCCACTGACCGACCATTAAAACACAGATGATATTGGACCGTAGTAACACACAGCATCACACAACGAATGAATTTTTTTGCAAAACCCATCTGATATAGACGATTCTTTAAATAACCCCAGTCGACACAGTCATAGGGTTTACTAATATCCAGCTTTAAAGCTACCTCGCCCTCAGAACCACTCTTCTTTTGCTTCATAAAATGAATCGTTTCAAATGCCCATAACACGTTATCAGTTATATTTCGGCCCCGAACAAACGCTTACTGATTCTCAGTGGTTATATTCGGGAGAATTTGTTTCAAACGATAAGCCAAGACCTTTGCCAAAATTTTATAGAGCACGTTACACAATGCAATAGGTCATAAATAAGCCATCTTTTCCACGACTTCTCTCTTCGTAATAAGTACTATATTTGTGTCATTGAGCTCTACAGGAAAAGAACAGTCTTGAAGCCACTGCTTGCAGCACATAAAGACCTCCACGCCTAGCACTCCCCAGAAATGTTGAAAAAACCCCGGATTCAGACCATCTGAACCACTCGCTTTGTCCGGATGCATCTGTTTAACTGCAACCTCAAACTCTTCGAATGATAGATCAGCCACTAAGTCTGCATTTTGACTTTCGTTGACAGTTGTTTCGTTCCCAATATTCTGAGTATTCTAATGCGTACCATTACCTGTAAAAACCTCCCTATAGTAATCCACAATTTGACACATATCACCCCCCTCCTCAATTCTATTGCGTGAATCATCAATAAGATACGGAATATGGTTTAACTTTCTCCGAGATGATGCTTGAGAGTGAAAAAACTTTGAATTCGAGTCTCCTTCGGCCAACCAAAAAACTTTAGCACGTTGTTTCCAATAGACCTCCTCCTTAATAAGTAACTCGTTAAGACCATCTTTTGCTTCAAAATACTTAGCTATGCCTTCACTATCAGTTCTGTTTACCAGTTCATCAGTAACCTTCTTCTAAAGTCTCACTTTATCACGAAATTTATGAAAAAATTTGTGCCCCCACTGAGCCAAATTAATATTTTTTATTCTTACAAACATACTTTTTGTCATTACATATAATAAGATTTTTTAATTGTTGTTCATATTAATATGATAAGATTAATGGTAGTATTAATGTTTCTCTCTATCTTTTTTTATAATTAATTAAATGTGAATTATTGATTTATTGTTGTGTATAAAATTATTTTGCAGTTATAACGACTTAGAAAATCGTGTATTTAAAAATGCTTATTTAATATTAGATGTGTATTACAATGTGAATATTTTTGAAAAGGTTGACTCTATGTGATATGGTGTTCATGTGTTGATATGATGATCTGCGTGTGCTGTGTAAGTCGTGTATGTTTAATTGTATTTTTGATGATTAAAATGTATTTAAATCATGCATTATTAATCTTCTGAGATTTTTATAAAATCATTGGAGTTATTAAAAATCATGAAATCTTTTGTAATATTATCTTTACATGTTTATTTAGTTTTTAAAATTATTGGGAGAATTATTTTGGATGTTTAAGTGTTTTAAAATGATTTTAAGAATTTTATTTCATTTAAATTGTCAAAACTTGTAAAATTCGTATTAAATTCATTTTTGATCCTAAAAATATTTTAAAAATATGGGGAGATAACTAATTTCATTCTCTACATTTTAAAAATGAAATCGTGATTTCTCTTAAATAATACTCATTAAATTTCTATTTTATAAAGGGGATTTGGTTTTTTTTTTTTTCAAAAATTCAAATTTTGAAATACTACATTACCCTTATTCCCTTTTATCCCCAAATTTCTAAATCAGTTTCCCCAATTCAATCTCTCGACATTTCTCTCGAAGTCTCTACAGCCTTCTATCTCTCTCCCCAATCTCGAGTTTTCTCTGTCTCCCTCTCATAATCTCGACTTATACTTATAAATTCTGATTTCACTAGTTCTGGTAAGCCTTTGTTGGGGGCTGGTGTGTTTCTAATGTTGCTAATTGATATCATCCCTCCCCTGTTCCTGCCTTTGAAGCTGTGTATGTGTGTGATTGTGTGAACTGCTGCGTGTTCTGTGGTTCGAAGCTGGGAGTAATTTCGTGTGTTGTTGCGCCTGTATGGCAAAGGTTGTACAGTGGGTGTGTGTTTATATATATATATGTGTGTTGTGGGTTCGGGAAATTACTTGCAAGAGGCCTGGGGGTCGTATTCTTGTTACTGGGTTTATAGTGATTTTGTTGGAGGTCGAATTATGATCAGATTGGGACTTCGAATGGGCGTGTGGGTTGTAGCAACAATGTTGTGTGGGTATGTATATATCGCTGCTGTGTGTGTATGCAAATCAGCTGGGTAGTGAAGTCTTGATGTTTGAGGATGATTAAAGGTTGAATAACTGCTTAGCTATGATTTTATGAACAATCTGGGTCTCTTTGTTTTTCTTTTTCGAATACGAATTAGTTGAATTTTTGGTTTATGTCGATTTACTTTGTATTTGTATTGATTGGTTGTTGTGGTATTACGGCTATAAATATGGTTTAATTCTCTGAGTTATAAACTTCTGATTTCGTCAATGAACTGAGATTGTGGGATTGAGTGATGAGTTGATGTTTAAGTGTAGTGTTAATTTTGTGAGATTGTAGTAAATGAAGAAGATACTGAGTGTGTGGTATGAGGTGGTTCTGTTGTGTGTGGTGAGGGAGTGCAGGGGAGTTGGTTTGAAGAGGCTGGTAGGCTGTGTGGATATATGTGACTGCGTGTGTGGTTGTGTGTTGATGTATGGGTGTCTCAGTTGTGTGTGTGTGTAGTGATTAAAGGCTAAAGTAGTGTAGATGTCATGTATGTGATGGTGGACTGTTAAGTAATGTTTGGTGTTGCAAGGAGTGAAGCTGAGAGATAGTTATGGGGAGGGAGAGAATTTGGAAGTTGAAGTTGTTGTCATGGCCTGTTGATAACTGAAATTGTATTTTATTTTTATGAGGAAATTCGGTGGTGAACTAGTTGATTAAGGTTAGAATTGAGTTATTAAGTTGGTGTGTATATTGGGTTCAGGGGTTGTGAAATGCCGGTGTATCTGTTTGTATACAAGACCGATGTGGGTGTTCCTATATATGATGTGTGAGTGTTAGCAAATATAAAAATATGGGTTTGTTAACAAGCAAGGTGAGAGTGTGAATATTCAATGATGTGTGTGTATGTGAGCTGGATTAGTGCGTGTGTTAAGCCGAGGCAGAATAGAAAGAGAGAGGGGGGAGAGGAATAAGAAGAAAAGAGAATGAAGAGTGTAAGTGGATGATTTTGTAGAGTTGTACTGAGGGCTTGTTTAAATAGTTATTAAAGTGGTTCGTATAAAGCAGGTTATGTGTCAATTCATTATACCGTGCTAATATGTTAACTAATCATAATTTGTGAAGCTGTTAAGTACTGTATGGAATTGTGATTTTGATTAGTAAGTGGATTGTCAAATTTTGTTAGCATTATTTGTAATTCGTATAATAATTTGGTAAGTATTAATTGTAAATCGGTGTGATATAAATGTTAAAAGATATACGTATAAATTGATGCTATGTACCAAGTGTTTATGTGATTTATTTGGTTTTACTAAACAATTTTACGAGTATAACCAATATGTGCTATATGTATTATGTTGTAAAACGCAATAGGAATCGTATGGGTGGAATAATATGAACAGTGAGGTTTTGGTTGGTTTGGTACTGAAATAGTACTTTACCTGGTATAGGTACAAATAGGTGGAATTTCGAGCGGGAAGATATTTATCGAAACCAACGAGGGTATTGATATGAAGACTGACGAGTCTTAAGGAAAGATGGAAGTAGAGCCGAGTAAGAGGTCAACGTGCAAAGAAGTAGAAACGGTGGTAAAGTGAGCGATAGATCGAGATATTGGAAGTGGAAGCTTCGTGTATTGAGGCAAGTGTTCTCACTCCTCACTTATTGTTCAAGTGATGCAATTCTGTTCTAGTTATATATTAATTGTGTCGGTCAAATTATGTTTACAAAGTGACATCCTTCTTCAAACGACGTGCAAATATTTATGTTTCCACCTTTAGCTCAAGTGCAAATCTTCGAATGATCTTACAAATACCCTTTTTTTCTCAAAGATATTTTATAAACATGGTATGTTATTGGATTCCTCAGCGGAGTGCCATTTCTTTTATTTTCCTCAAAAATGTCTAATAAACGTTCTAATCAGAGGGAATCCAAGATTTTAAATTCTTATAAAAACCTTTTTTGCATAATTTCTGATCTTAGCATATTTCACCAATGGACCCCATTTAGAAAACTGTTCTCTTTCTAATTGATCTGAACCTTTTCATATTGAAATTGTTTTGCAAATATTTGTTCTAAGTTATTTCATCCGCTTATGGAAGCTCAAACTCTTCATTGTGTTTAAGTTTTAGTAAAGGCCCGATACTTAACCATATCCTTGCTTTAGACTAGAATTTCAATTGTTGAAAATCTTATTGCAATTCATACCCTTATTCTTGCTCAATTGAAATTTTCTTTAGATAAGTTGCTGATGTTATAAATCTATTTATTCGTATCGAACTTGTTGATATCAGTTGAGAATCTTGGTTCGTTTATCCCCTGTATTGTATCGAACTTGTTGATACCCTTTGAGTTGTTATTCTTTAATTATTGCCCACTTGTTGTGTCGAACTTGTCGGCACTTGATGATCTTGAATCTTTCATTGACTCTTGCATTATGAGTCGTTATTCTGGAACGTAAGTTTTCCAGTTATTGGTTGGCAAAGGTTGTCGATTGTTCCGACACCTAGTGTGGATGACGTAGAATTGGAAATGTTTTTAAATAGATGTCCCTTCGGGGAGACCATATTATGGTCAACAGATGTCCCTTCGGGGAGACCAGATTCGTGGTCAGAAGTTAAGGCCAATGTGTGCCGTGGATCCATTAAAGGACATTGCTGTGTGCGTTTGTCCGGGGTTAGTGCGTGACTGATCAGCAGCCTAACCTTGATGATGTTTTTTTTTATATATAAAAATTCCAATTCTAGTCTATACTCTAATATTGAGATGTTGTTTCTTGACTCTTTGGAAGTCCGTTTTTATAATATTGATATCGAAACTCTTATCAGTTCTAGTTTCTGTTGCACCTTATTAATGGTGAATTGCGGGCCCTCGTGGCAATTTAAAAGTTGATATCACCGATTCTTTCATAGAATGAGATGAAACTCTTTTGTTTATCAAAATTGTCGTCGTTATTGAAATTGTCATCACTATTTACACTTGCTGAGCATTGTTGGCTCACTCTTGCTTCTGTTTATTTCTCCAGTTGTTAGAGATGATCAGAGGAACTTAGTGGTCAGTTGGTATTGCTCTATAGGCAGCGAGAGGAGACGTTCGAGACATAGATTTCGTTGGATAGTGAATTGGGATTTGTTGAGGTGGGATATCTAGTTAGATAGTGATCTTGTTAATTCACAGAAATTGTATAACAGTTTTATTCTGAGAATGGTTGTAAATTTATAATTTGATAGTTTGTTTCATACCATAGCCTGTATGCGATCTTGGTTAAGGGGTTTTTATTATTAAATGTTGTTTATATTCAGAAATGTATAATATTGTTTATGGTTAGTGGCCCCATATCTGTACCCCGGATTTTGGGATGCTACAAGTTGGTATCAGAGCTACAGGTTATGGTCACTGAAACAGATTAGGAGGGTTAGGGTACGAGTATAAGATAGGAGTCGGGTAGAACAGTTTAGGGCAAGGATTGCGTTAGTATACTTTGGCAAGCGTCGCGCCGTTAATCGGTCTTTCGGCATATCGTGCGAGTAGAAGTTCGAATCGTTGAAGGGTTTGGCTAAAAGCGAGACAGCAACCCGAAGGAGCATAAGCTAAGTGGGCAGCTGGAGCTATCAGTCTGGGGAACGTTATCTCGAGACTTTTGCGCAGAATTTATGACATCCTACGATATTAGTTTCGATGTGAACGTTTCGGAGATAGTGCGAGAAGGTTAATAATGCGAAGTGAGAAGCGATTATAAGCAAGAATTGGAAGTTAAGCATAGCTGTGCGGCTTTAATCGTTGATTCCGTTCAGTTTATTGTCCAGAGAAATTTCATATTCTTCCTTTGAATTGTTGTAAATCAATTCCCGGTTGGTATTGTGGCTGAGGCATTCGTTGCGCATTGACGGTCCAAAATCGAGAATGAATTGAGATCTTCTTAATTATTCAACTCATTATTGTCAGGCCGGTTTTGGCAGCTAAGCATATTAGTGCTTAGTCGACGAGAGTGAGATTATGAATAATTAGGAATTTCTTGAATGTTTTCTTGAATTAATCAATGAAGCATCTAAAAAGTCTTCTATACATCCATTGATGATGAGTCTTTTATATTAGAGTTACTCGAATTTAATCCCGTTCTTTTGGAAATAAATATATATTTTCAGATGGTATTTGATCCAGCTTTACATGAAGATTTTGAAACTCTTGAATCCTTTCCATTATCATGAATACTTGATTTTTCTATTCCAGCTGAGATGAACAACCTATGCAGATAGGGGATTCAGGGACATCTTATCTTTGTGATAGAAGTCCAGTGGGACGCCACTGATTGTGTTTGTCACGAAAGTACCAAGGACTGGCCATCCTTATGTACTATGGTGGTTAACCAAGTGACAAATTCAACCTGAAGATAGTTCAAAGATCATATTGATCTCTCGGTTGAACTCCTTTATAAAAGTTTTATCAAACAAACTCAATGTATATTCATGCTTGATGTCCATACATTTTATTGACTTCCTTTGTCGAAAATTCGATGATTTCAAAATTCCTAATGTTGAAGAAATGCGAAGATGGGCGTGACGATGTCTTAAACAATAGAACTATAACTGCGTGGACGAGAAATTGGTTATGCAAGTTAAGAATTTGGTGATTAAGACAAATATGTTATGTCAAATTGGAATAAGTACTGGTTCGAGGAATCATGAACAAGAATTGAGGCTAATGAGAGCTGAATCAAGGAGAAAGAATAGTAAATGAGAGCCCATGATTGTAAATATTGTTAAAGGGCGAAAAGTGAATGGAAATGGAGATTTTGGATATAAGATGTACAATGCTGAAGTAAGATTATTTCTAAACATCTTTTGTATGGCAGAGGTAGTAAACAGAATGTCATAAAATTTTGGATGTTTTGAATCCGTCGTTAGATATAAGATTTTAGAATCAAGAAGGATGACTTATATAAAGCTGAGTGAAGTAGAATGAAAAGGTTTGTAAGAGTTAACAAGAAGAACCAGGACTGAATGAGGGGTAAAGTGACTATGTGGAGTAAATAATTTATGTAAGCCAATGTAGGAAGTCATGATTATCAGGGATGGAGGAAGGTTGACCAAGATGGAATAAAGTGACAGTAAGGAGGAAGGCAGGGAAACCAGAAAGTTCCAAAAGCGATTAAACAGAAGATACAAATTAGTTAAAGGAAGAATGTAGAATCCCGAAGATTTGGAGTGAGAAGAGTAAGGGCACCGTAGTTGCCTATAAAATGAAATTAGGAGGGATTAACGAGACCCCATGATCAGAAGATAAGATTTTGAGAGAAGAGTCCCTGGAGATTTTGTTGAGATGAATGTGAAGAGTTGTGGCTGTAACCAGAAGAGAAGTGTGGTAACAAGTAACAAAGTCAGAAATTAAAGCTATGAGTTATAAGCTTGAAAAGATGGGAATTTTTGCCAAAAAAAAAATAAAAATAATGTCATATCAATCTTAGAGGAATTATGAAGAGAGTAATAAGACTACTGTTATAATTATCAAGAATCGAGAAATTCAATGCGATTATAAAGGAAGTTATCAGGAAGTGGATGGTGATGACGATAAAAAGAGTTAAAAATGATTCATGATTGGATTTATTTCCTATCAACGAATGGGAGATGTTGATTTTAAGAAATGTGAAAGTGATGTTTTGAAGCCGAAAGCAGATATAAGAGTCTTAGCTATCAAGCAGATCAAGAGATTGTTATATCAAGGGAATGAAGTCGTTTTGTATAAGAAGGAAGATATCAGAAAGGAAATGGTTAAGGCGAAGCCGATTTCAATGATTAAGATTTTTGAATGAATATTTTGATGAATTACCCGGATTGTCACCAGGTAATGACGAAAAGTTGTTATTTATTTTCTAAAAATAGAATCAGTTTCAAGGAGTTCAATATTGAATGATATAAATGGAAATATGGAAGTTAGCAAGATTGATTAAAAAGGATTTCGCAAGAGAGGCAGCGTATATTAGAATGATGCATTGGTACTGGTTGTGAAGAGGAAGAAGATAATTTGAAGTATGCATGGATCTTTAAAATGAGAAAAATGGACTGGTAGTCATGAGGAACTTTGTTTTTATCAGGATTGGATTAGTTGTTGACCAAGTTGAAAGGCATATGTTTTGCCTAAGGTTGATCTTTGAATAGATTAAGATCATTAAAGGTAGAAATCCTAAGATATTATTGAAGAAACATTTTGAGTGGATGTGGACATGATAAATTGTTGGTGATGGTATTTGATTGAATGAGAACATTTACCGCTTATAGGTACAATGAATAAGATTTCAAGCAGTATTCGGACGAAGAATTTAATTATGTTCATTGATGACATTTCAAGATGTTCGAAGACTTGTGAAGCATATGCAGATCAATCGAGAGTGACTTTAAGAGTTTCAAGTAAAGGAAGAAGATTTTGCACAAGGATTTTAATGTGAATATTGGATGAGAATGAACCTAATTTCAAAACATGTGGTTAGAAATGAAAAGGATCAAAGTGAAATTTGTGAAGATGAAGCAGTAATGAAGCGGGAAGAACCCTAATGCCAGCAGAGGCCGGAAGTTTTGTGAGATTAACCAGGGGCTACTGAAGGTTGTCGAAGGTTTACTTATATAGCTACAATAGTAACCAATCTTACCGGAGAGAACAAAAAGGTTTGAATGAACAGAGAAGTGAGAAGAGAGTTTGTAAGAGTTGAGAAGGGTAATAACCGCTCCAGTGATAGGAAGCCAGATGAGAAGGAAACTTTGTGAATTACTGTAATGGTTCATAGAAAGGAATGAGGTTGTGTATTGGCATAATAGAAAGAAGAATTTGTTGATATTCATAAATAGAAGTATTGACACATGAATTAGAATTGACCGTAATGGTTCTTGCCTAAGAGTTGAGAAGTCAGATGTAGAAGTTTTGACGCCTAGTCTACTACAAAAGCTGATTAGTTAGGAGGGCAAGTGGTGAACATGTATCTACTCGGAATACTTCAAAATGCAAGTGATGGATGAATGTCGTGATTCTGTGGTTAATTTGAGTATTGTTAAACGTTGAAGTTACATAGCGCAGAGTCAAATTCGAGACCTTGTTGAGTATGTAAAGATATGATTTAGGAGTTAATTTTAGAGGACGCGATATAGTAAATTTTAGATGATTTCGAGGATCGTGAGCTATCTGTTGAAGACGTACGATTGATTTGACGTATTTTAAGTCGAATTTTCATGTTGTTAAAGTTAGAGTTGTGGGAAAGTGTTGAATTGAAAAGTTGTTTTGTGGTCGGTACTGAGGGCGGTGTGACCTTGGGATAATGATGTTGCAAACCAGTTATTTTAAAATTTTATTCTTGTGGTAGATTATGTCGAAGTCAAGGCAGCTTTATTTATTTACGTGTTTACTACAAGTCGAGGTAAGTTTCGTTTTAGTATTATGGATGCGAACTCTTATGGATGATTGGGTTAATACTTGAGGTGTTGTGTACAGGGCATAGTCCATCTTACGAATAGGTCATGTCCGATTTTTGGTAGAAAAGACGTCTCGTGCGATAGATAAACATTTAGAATTGATGAGACTTGTAAGAAAGAGATTTGAGTTTTAATGGAGTTTGAGATGTATGAGTCGATAAGGGGGAGTCCTAGAGTTGAGAATACAACCTAGGAAATTGGAAGCGAATGTTTGAGAAGTATCATTACATGTGTTCTTAGGATTGATTCTGAGGAGGATTGATTCTGAGGACAGAATCCTTTTAAGGGGGGAAGGATATAACGACTTAGAAAATCGTGTATTTAAAAATGCTTATTTAATATTAGATGTGTATTACAATGTGAATATTTTTGAAAAGGTTGACTCTATGTGATATGGTGTTCATGTGTTGATATGATGATCTGCGTGTGCTGTGTAAGTCGTGTATGTTTAATTGTATTTTTGATGATTAAAATGTATTTAAATCATGAATTATTAATCTTCTGAGATTTTTATAAAATCATTGGAGTTATTAAAAATCATGAAATCTTTTGTAATATTATCTTTACATGTTTATTTAGTTTTTAAAATTATTGGGAGAATTATTTTGGATGTTTAAGTGTTTTAAAATGATTTTAAGAATTTTATTTCATTTAAATTGTCAAAACTTGTAAAATTCGTATTAAATTCATTTTTGATCCTAAAAATATTTTAAAAATATGGGGAGATAACTAATTTCATTCTCTACATTTTAAAAATGAAATCGTGATTTCTCTTAAATAATACTCATTAAATTTCTATTTTATAAAGGGGATTTGGTTTTTTTTTTTTTTTTAAAAATTCAAATTTTGAAATACTACATTACCCTTATTCCCTTTTATCCCCAAATTTCTAAATCAGTTTCCCCAATTCAATCTCTCGACATTTCTCTCGAAGTCTCTACAGCCTTCTATCTCTCTCCCCAATCTCGAGTTTTCTCTGTCTCCCTCTCATAATCTCGACTTATACTTATAAATTCTGATTTCACTAGTTCTGGTAAGCCTTTGTTGGGGGCTGGTGTGTTTCTAATGTTGCTAATTGATATCATCCCTCCCCTGTTCCTGCCTTTGAAGCTGTGTATGTGTGTGATTGTGTGAACTGCTGCGTGTTCTGTGGTTCGAAGCTGGGAGTAATTTCGTGTGTTGTTGCGCCTGTATGGCAAAGGTTGTACAGTGGGTGTGTGTTTATATATATATGTGTGTTGTGGGTTCGGGAAATTACTTGCAAGAGGCCTGGGGGTCGTATTCTTGTTACTGGGTTTATAGTGATTTTGTTGGAGGTCGAATTATGATCAGATTGGGACTTCGAATGGGCGTGTGGGTTGTAGCAACAATGTTGTGTGGGTATGTATATATCGCTGCTGTGTGTGTATGCAAATCAGCTGGGTAGTGAAGTCTTGATGTTTGAGGATGATTAAAGGTTGAATAACTGCTTAGCTATGATTTTATGAACAATCTGGGTCTCTTTGTTTTTCTTTTTCGAATACGAATTAGTTGAATTTTTGGTTTATGTCGATTTACTTTGTATTTGTATTGATTGGTTGTTGTGGTATTACGGCTATAAATATGGTTTAATTCTCTGAGTTATAAACTTCTGATTTCGTCAATGAACTGAGATTGTGGGATTGAGTGATGAGTTGATGTTTAAGTGTAGTGTTAATTTTGTGAGATTGTAGTAAATGAAGAAGATACTGAGTGTGTGGTATGAGGTGGTTCTGTTGTGTGTGGTGAGGGAGTGCAGGGGAGTTGGTTTGAAGAGGCTGGTAGGCTGTGTGGATATATGTGACTGCGTGTGTGGTTGTGTGTTGATGTATGGGTGTCTCAGTTGTGTGTGTGTGTAGTGATTAAAGGCTAAAGTAGTGTAGATGTCATGTATGTGATGGTGGACTGTTAAGTAATGTTTGGTGTTGCAAGGAGTGAAGCTGAGAGATAGTTATGGGGAGGGAGAGAATTTGGAAGTTGAAGTTGTTGTCATGGCCTGTTGATAACTGAAATTGTATTTTATTTTTATGAGGAAATTCGGTGGTGAACTAGTTGATTAAGGTTAGAATTGAGTTATTAAGTTGGTGTGTATATTGGGTTCAGGGGTTGTGAAATGCCGGTGTATCTGTTTGTATACAAGACCGATGTGGGTGTTCCTATATATGATGTGTGAGTGTTAGCAAATATAAAAATATGGGTTTGTTAACAAGCAAGGTGAGAGTGTGAATATTCAATGATGTGTGTGTATGTGAGCTGGATTAGTGCGTGTGTTAAGACGAGGCAGAATAGAAAGAGAGAGGGGGGAGAGGAATAAGAAGAAAAGAGAATGAAGAGTGTAAGTGGATGATTTTGTAGAGTTGTACTGAGGGCTTGTTTAAATAGTTATTAAAGTGGTTCGTATAAAGCAGGTTATGTGTCAATTCATTATACCGTGCTAATATGTTAACTAATCATAATTTGTGAAGCTGTTAAGTACTGTATGGAATTGTGATTTTGATTAGTAAGTGGATTGTCAAATTTTGTTAGCATTATTTGTAATTCGTATAATAATTTGGTAAGTATTAATTGTAAATCGGTGTGATATAAATGTTAAAAGATATACGTATAAATTGATGCTATGTACCAAGTGTTTATGTGATTTATTTGGTTTTACTAAACAATTTTACGAGTATAACCAATATGTGCTATATGTATTATGTTGTAAAACGCAATAGGAATCGTATGGGTGGAATAATATGAACAGTGAGGTTTTGGTTGGTTTGGTACTGAAATAGTACTTTACCTGGTATAGGTACAAATAGGTGGAATTTCGAGCGGGAAGATATTTATCGAAACCAACGAGGGTATTGATATGAAGACTGACGAGTCTTAAGGAAAGATGGAAGTAGAGCCGAGTAAGAGGTCAACGTGCAAAGAAGTAGAAACGGTGGTAAAGTGAGCGATAGATCGAGATATTGGAAGTGGAAGCTTCGTGTATTGAGGCAAGTGTTCTCGCTCCTCACTTATTGTTCAAGTGATGCAATTCTGTTCTAGTTATATATTAATTGTGTCGGTCAAATTATGTTTACAAAGTGACATCCTTCTTCAAACGACGTGCAAATATTTATGTTTCCACCTTTAGCTCAAGTGCAAATCTTCGAATGATCTTACAAATACCCTTTTTTTCTCAAAGATATTTTATAAACATGGTATGTTATTGGATTCCTCAGCGGAGTGCCATTTCTTTTATTTTCCTCAAAAATGTCTAATAAACGTTCTAATCAGAGGGAATCCAAGATTTTAAATTCTTATAAAAACCTTTTTTGCATAATTTCTGATCTTAGCATATTTCACCAATGGACCCCATTTAGAAAACTGTTCTCTTTCTAATTGATCTGAACCTTTTCATATTGAAATTGTTTTGCAAATATTTGTTCTAAGTTATTTCATCCGCTTATGGAAGCTCAAACTCTTCATTGTGTTTAAGTTTTAGTAAAGGCCCGATACTTAACCATATCCTTGCTTTAGACTAGAATTTCAATTGTTGAAAATCTTATTGCAATTCATACCCTTATTCTTGCTCAATTGAAATTTTCTTTAGATAAGTTGCTGATGTTATAAATCTATTTATTCGTATCGAACTTGTTGATATCAGTTGAGAATCTTGGTTCGTTTATCCCCTGTATTGTATCGAACTTGTCGATACCCTTTGAGTTGTTATTCTTTAATTATTGCCCACTTGTTGTGTCGAACTTGTCGGCACTTGATGATCTTGAATCTTTCATTGACTCTTGCATTATGAGTCGTTATTCTGGAACGTAAGTTTTCCAGTTATTGGTTGGCAAAGGTTGTCGATTGTTCCGACACCTAGTGTGGATGACGTAGAATTGGAAATGTTTTTAAATAGATGTCCCTTCGGGGAGACCATATTATGGTCAACAGATGTCCCTTCGGGGAGACCAGATTCGTGGTCAGAAGTTAAGGCCAATGTGTGCCGTGGATCCATTAAAGGACATTGCTGTGTGCGTTTGTCCGGGGTTAGTGCTGACTGATCAGCAGCCTAACCTTGATGATGTTTTTTTTTATATATAAAAATTCCAATTCTATTCTATACTCTAATATTGAGATGTTGTTTCTTGACTCTTTGGAAGTCCGTTTTTATAATATTGATATCGAAACTCTTATCAGTTCTAGTTTGTGTTGCACCTTATTAATGGTGAATTGCGGGCCCTCGTGGCAATTTAAAAGTTGATATCACCGATTCTTTCATAGAATGAGATGAAACTCTTTTGTTTATCAAAATTGTCATCGTTATTGAAATTGTCATCACTATTTACACTTGCTGGGCATTGTTGGCTCACTTTTGCTTCTATTTATTTCTCCAGTTGTTATAGATGATCAGAGGAACTTAGTGGTCAGTTGGTATTGCTCTATAGGCAGCGAGAGGAGACGTTCGAGACATAGATTTCGTTGGATAGTGAATTGGGATTTGTTGAGGTGGGATATCTAGTTAGATAGTGATCTTGTTAATTCACAGAAATTGTATAACAGTTTTATTCTGAGAATGGTTGTAAATTTATAATTTGATAGTTTGTTTCATACCATAGCCTGTATGCGATCTTGGTTAAGGGGTTTTTATTATTAAATGTTGTTTATATTCAGAAATGTATAATATTGTTTATGGTTAGTGGCCCCATATCTGTACCCCGGATTTTGGGATGCTACAGCATTGCTTGAAAAACTTAAAAAAGTAATTAGAAATTTTGAGAAAACAACATGTATCGTCAGTGCTCCACTGGTTTTTATTAAGGCTTAAAGATCTTTTAGCCCTCAAAGTTTATACGAAATTCCTACCAGCCCTCAATGTTACAAAACATACCTTTTAGCCTCTGAACTATCCGTAAAGGTCCTATTAGCCCTTATAACGGTACAAAAATTGTAACGGTAAATATCGGATGGGCAAAATAGACATTACATGTGTCCGTTATAATTATTTTTTTAAATTTGTACCGGTATAAGGGTTAATAGGTACTTTTCGGATACCTCAGGGGCTAAAAGGTACAACGTATTAAAATTGAGGGTTTGATGGGTACAACACATAACTGAAATAATATACAATTGCATTACTCTTCTCCTTCCTGCATGTAGTGATTTTTAGCCAGAAGTCATAACAAGAAACACAAATTGGGTTATATTAAACCAACACAAACCGGATTACATCATCCGGACAAGCTTGAAAACACACAATCAAGAGAGACATAGATAAACATAGATAAAGATAGTTATAGATAGATAAAACTCTAGTTCAACTAGAGTGATCACATCCCATATGTAGCAAGGATGGGCTGGAGGAATGTAGGGACCACATGTAGGTCCACCAGTCCACCATCCCCACTGAGGTAGTGTTCTACAAAAGCTGTTGTTGCTGCATTACTGGTATTGGGCACATGAACGACCACACAAGAGACCCTATCCTTATTCATGATGTTATTGATCATGAAAACTAGATCAACCAACCAAAAACCAGGTTCTGGATTGTTGACCTCACGCACAGCCTCCTAACAGTCACTTTCGATGAAAATAGACTTCACATCCCCCTTCTCCCAAGCCATTTTGAGCCCATAGAATATGGACCATAACTCGACAGCTACTGGCACACCTATCATCCCCATCATTCTAGCATTCCCCCTAACCCATCGGCCTCTATGGTTTGTCATGACACACGCAACAGAACCATTCAGTAGCCCCTAGCAGTTCACCTTGAAGACATTTGACGAAGAAGACTTGCTCCACCCGGCCAAGATCAAAAGAAGAAGAATATTTAGACTAAAATTACTAATAATAAGATTGATTTGTGAAGAAACTAACATCCAATGGTGGTGTTTATATAGTAGATTATGCATTAAATTCAAGCTCAGCACCCTCAACACCCATTGGCCATAACAGTCAATAGTACATTTTCAAGGTATTCAGAGTTGTAACTATCAAGATAGTTTTAAAGATCTATAAAGAAAAGACAAGGCTAAAATGAAAAACAGTTGGCCTCTACTGAATAAAAGGGGATTCAAACTGATTACATGGAAATTATACTAATATGCACCAAGCATGTATACTCTAAAAATTTGTCAGTTTCTACTACATCATTTTCAATTTAATTTTCACAGCCTCCATGGAGGCCTAATACCCATTCATGCCTTCCTTGCATTGGCCTCTACTTCGATCTGCAAAGAGAGAAGAGTTAAAATAGCAGATATAGTAATGACCTTTTGTACCTATCAAACCCTCAAGTTTAATACGTTGTACCATTTAGCCCTTGAGGATCCGGAAAGGTCCTATTAACCCTTATACCGGTACAAATTTAAAAAAAATTGTAATGGACACATGTAATGTCTATTTTGCCCATCCGATATGTACCGTTACAATATTTGTATCGTTATAAGGGCTAATAGAACCTTTACGGATACTTTAGGGGCTAAAAGGTACGTTTTGAAATATTGATGGCTGGTGGGTATTTTGTAGGAAACTTTAAGGGCTAAAAGGTCATTAAACCTTTTATTAAATTAAAGTAATTACAAGCTATTCAGAGTGTAAAAGTTTACATTTACAGTAATGGTTAATATATAATACTACTGCTAATAATTGTTGTACAGTAAAATATAAACAAGTGAAGTCGCAAAAAATAATAATTGATTGAAATAATTTCTTAGAATAACATATACAAGGAACAAGAGGTTTCTTATAGTAACATATACAAGGAAAGGAACAAGAAGATTTCACTATATTTACATATTGATTGGCTACACATTACACTTTGGTTACAATTTTTTTAACACCTCAGTTTATCAAATCAGGATATGCCTTAAAATGCGTGTCAATCAGTGAAAAAAACTGTAAAAAATTTAGAGAGACGGATGGAGTATTATATTTTAAAAAATTTAAAATTTTTAAATTTTTTTAAAGTTGTTAATTTTAAAATTAATGGAAAATGCATTACTTCACAAAAAGCATCATTCACTCCAATACAAATTCCAATAAAATAAATAAATAAATTTTTAAGAATTTTATTAGTTTTATGTAAATGATCTCTTCGACGATCGAACCGTATGGATGTTAATATATACTCATTCTAGTATTAGGAAAAAAATTGAAAGGCTTGGTTATGCCGCATTTCGAAGGAAACGTTGTAATCGTACATATTCCGGTAACGGGGCGCGTGCCAGATTCACTGTACGATTTTTTTAAATGATTTCTTCGATGATCGAACCATACGGATGTTAATATATACTCATTTTAGTGTTGGAAAAAAATTATCAAAAAATTAAAAGCCTCGGTTGTGCTGCATCTTGAATGAAACTTATAATGGTACAGATTTTGGTAACGGGGCGCGTACCAGATTCACTGTACGATTTTTTTTAATGATTTCTTCGACGATCGAACCATACAGATGTTAATATATACTCATTCTAGTGTTGGAAAAAAATCAAAAAATTGAAAGGCTCGGTTGTGACGCATCTTGAAGGAAACGTTGTAATAGAACATATTCCGGTAAGGGGACGCATGCCATATTCACTGTACGAATTTTTTAAAAATAATTTTCGATGATCGAACCATTCGGATGTTAATATATACTCATTCTAGTGTTGGGAAAAAATAATCAAAAATTAAAAGGCTCTGTTGTGCCGCATCTTGAAGGAAACGTTGTAATAGGACATATTCCGGTAACGGGGCGCGTGCCAGATTCACTGTACGATTTTTTAAATTGATTTCTTCGACGATCGAACCGTACGGATGTTAATATATACTCATTCTATTATTGGGAAAAGATAATCAAAAAATTAAAAGGCTCGATTGTGCCGCATCTTGAAGGAAACGTTGTAATAGAACATATTCCGGTAACGGGACGCGTGCCAGATTCACTGTATGATTTTTTAAATGATTTTTTCGATGATCAAACCGTAATGATGTTGATATCTACTCATTCTAGTATTGGGAAAAAATAATCAAAAAATTAAAAGGCTCGATTGTGCCGCATCTTGAAGGAAATGGTATAATCGTATAAATTCTGGTAATGGGGCGCGTGTTCACTGTACGATTTTTTTAAATGATTTCTTCGACGATCGAATCGTACGGATGTTAATAGATACTCATTCTAGTGTTGGGAAAAAATAATCAAAAAATAAAAAGGCTCGGTTGTGCCGCATCTTGAAGGAAATGTTGTATTAGTACAGATTTCAGTAATCGGGCGCGTGCCAAATTCACTGTACGATTTTTTAAGTAATTTTTTCGATGATCAAACCATTCGAAGGTTATTAGATACTCATTCTTGTGTTGAGAAAAAATAATCAAAAAATAAAAAGGCTCGTTTATGCCACATCTTGAAGGAAACGTTAAAATAAATTGCCTTAATTTGCGACAGATTGTATTACAATCCGTCACAAATTACTTTACGATAGAATATACGTCGCAAGATACTTTATGACATTACATGGATTCTGTCGCTAAATCTATTTTGCGATAGAGTGGTTAGGTTTTCCGTCGCAAAGTGTCTTAGCAGGAAACTAAATTAGTACAAAAAATGATAGCGGGAAATTAAATTGTTAAATTATTACTTGGGCGGTAAATATATTAATAAAATATTAAACTTGAGACAGAATTTGTCCGTCACATTGTACCTTGCGACATAATAGTTTATTTTTGTCCTAAGTTAAACTTGCGACTGAAAATTATTAAAATTCTATCACAATTGCCTGTTCCCCTTGTAGTGGTCTGTTTGGGTGGATCATTAGTCTATTTTATGGACTATCAAGATCTAGGGCTGGATGAATCATTAATCCATTTAATCGACTATGAAGGTATAGAGTCTACCCGGATCTATCATTAGTACACTTAATGGAATATCAAGATTTAGAGTCCATGAGAATGGATCCTTAGTCCACTTAATTGACTATCGTGATCTACCGTCCATCCCAATAGATCATTAGTCCACTTAATGGACTACAAATATTTATATTCCATTTAGACAGATCATTAGCCTAATGGGCTTGGTCCTGACATCTTTATGTACTTGTTCGTTTCACCGTCATGCCTACGTAAATTCTATAAAAATATGAATATTATTATAGAAGGAATCTTGCCATGTAGAGCACTTTGTTGCTCGTGGACACGAATCCTAGAACTACTAAAATGAAGATCAACTCAAAAAGCGTATGAAGATACGAACCAGATAAGCTCGAAAAATGATAGAATCAGATCTTTATAATTTTGGAAATGAAGTCAAAACGGGGAAACTTGATACGAACCCGATAAGCTCGAAAAGTCGATAAGGATACGATAAGCTCAAAAACTCTTTAAAAATCTGATAAACTCGAAAACTCAAAAGTCAATAAGAACTCGAAAATGTCAAAAAATCATTAAAAAACTGATCATCTTGAAAACTTGTTTAAAAACTTGATAAACTCGAGAGCTTGATAAAAGCTTAAACCTAGCTCGTATAGTAAACGAGTCGAGCTCGAACATAAACTTTATGCACGATAATTTTTTGGCTCGACTTGACTCAACTAAAAAAAAGAAGTTTGAACTCGAATTTGATAAGCACAAACTCGACTTGGCTCGAGCAGCATAAAAAAGAGAGATTCACTTATCTTTGTTACTTTGTACTCGCTTAGAAAGTTATAGGCGAAAATTAAAAGCCAGAAGGAGACGGAGATTCAAGAAATACAAAAGCTCTAAGGTCAATTCTTTAATATCCGCCTGAAATTTAAAACTTATGTTTTCTTGTTTGAAGTTTTCATTTCTCCGTTCATTTAAAGTTTGATACAAAAACTAAAAAGTACAACAAGAATTGTGATTATATTCACCCCCTTTCTATAATCTAATTATCGATAATGCTGGAAAATAACAATTATCATGACTATAATTTGGGTAGATTTTCTTTTTATTACTGAGTGTGAGTTTAAATTTTTTTAATGAGTTAAAAATTTATTAAATCTAGTAATTGTGTCCGAATTCGACACAAGTATTATTTGACTTGAGTTTAAGCCAAGTTAACAATTTTACAAAGTTCGAGGAATTTTGAACAAATTGAAATTCAAAATTTTTATAAAACCTAATACATAACACAACATAATATTATCTACCAAATCATTCATATATTATTAATATATATATTATCAAGTTGGAGTCGAGTTCGAGTAGAACTTGTTAAGAACACAAATCGACTCGAATTCGATGTCAATCTAATTCTTTCTTGAAACTCAAGCTCAACAATGGGTACGAACATAATAGAACCTATTTTATCAAGTCGAGTTTGAGTTTTCTTCAATTGAATTTGAGCCCTGAACGTTATCGTTATCGGTCATCGAGGAGATAATTTCCTATTTTCCAAATTTAGTTTTTCTACAAGCACAATAGATTTAGTCGAAGATGTTGGAGAGATAATTCATTTAAGATAAATTCTCCATCATCAACTAAACCTAATTTTTGTTTTAAAAACTAAAATAAAAATGAAAATGATTGTTAGAATTTTAGTAATTAGGTACATGTGAGTAAATAATATCTCAGTATGTTTTCCACATATGTTGAGATAAAAAATGAATTTCTTGTATGTTTCCCTATATGCCCTAGTAACTCAAAATGCAAATCTATATTGACTACGGCAAATTACTTACGTGTTGATATCCTAGATACCATGCGTACATAGAAACCTACTTAATATCCTAGTCAAGACTAAGTTACAACAATACAAGTGCACCAGAAGAGGAAGAATAGTTGCAACAATAATATATTTACTGCTCAAATTTTATTACATGATTTCCCTTGTTATTGATGATGCAGCACAGTAAGTAGCAATAAAAGATCCAGCTTCAGGTGAGGCAGTTGTATATTTTGGAATAGGTGTTTGTCATTGCAAAAGTGTGATTTAAAGATATACAATATCCTGTATAGCACCCTTGCCCAACGACAAAACCGAAGGGGAGGACTATCTTAATGCAAACTCCGTGAAAGGAAGAGTGCAGAAAGAAAGCAAAAAAGAGCCAGCCGGCTTACCTCTAATCCAGCCAACTAGTACAATCATAATCCCTAGCTATGTTTACAAACCAATTAGAAACAAGTAACCTATCTTTAATATCAATAACAATTCCTTCAAATAATTTTTTTGGGCCAAAGCAACCCTTCCCATGAAGTCTAGCATTCCTTTCCCTCCATATATGATAAGAGAACACTTGGATAGCCAGGAGAAGTAAATGTCTGTGAGCAATGTTTGAGACTGAACCCCAAGCAGTTAAGAGACCAAGCCAGGAAGAGTAATTGTGATTGTAATTGCCAATGATAGCAGCCAGGTGCCGAAGCACGTAAGAGCTATAACAACATGTCACAAACAAGTGATTGTGGCACTCATTTCCCCCTGCACACGGGAGACAATGTTGCAACAAATCAATCCCAAAGGAAGCAAGTCTGCTAAATGTGTTAATTCGGCCATGACAAACAAGCCACTGATGATGAGCATATCTGTTAACTCTAAGCTTATGCCAAACGAACTGGTGCCAAGGAACCACTGGGAGCCTAAAACGAATAGCATCCCATATATGCCTCGTTCTAACTTTGTTAATAGACATACCATCCCATAAGATAGTATCATTACAGTTGAGGTCAAAATCTGGGTTGTCAAAATCAATAATCCATCTTCTTAACGAATGATTATGGTGATGCCTTGAATTAGGAATTGGGAGTCTCCAAACTCCCGTACTAATCAGGACATTAACAGAGGCAGTAGCAGTGGAATTGGCTTGAGAAATAATAGTGTCACTGTTGTAGGTAGCTAAGCACTTACCATGCCACCATGGATCAAACCATAGAGAAGTATGCATCCCGTTACCAATTCGGAATTGAATAAACTGTAAAGCCTCATATCTGAGCTTCAGAAGTTTTCTCCAAATCCAAGAGCAATCAGTTGGCTCCTCCATTGTCCAGAAGTGTTTGCGTTTAAGAACTGTAGTGGTCACCCAAAGCGGCCAAAGGGACTTATCCTTCTGAATAATTCTGCATAAGTGAAGGATCAACTGCGCTTTATTCCAATCCTTAGAGTTCTTAAAAGATAGACCTCCTTCTTCAAACGGTAAACAAACATTCTCCCAGGCCACTTTATTACCTCCCATAGTATTCGTGTTCCCTTTCCATAGGAATCGAGAGACGATAACCCTGATCTGCTTATGCACAGACTGAGGCAACAAAAAATGATTAGCCCAATAAGCTTGGATTGCAAACAGGACAGACCTAATTAATTGAGCTCTCCCAGCAAAAGAGAGGAACCGATTAGTCCAGACGTAAATGCGAGCAGTGAGCTTATCAATTAAAGGGACACAGTCATTCACGCTTAACTTAGAGGAGATGAGAGGAACTCCCAAAAAATTCACTGGCAAGGTACCTTGAGGGATATGAAAATTCAAATCAAACCAAGTAATCATATCCTGCTTACAGTTGGAAAAATAAACCGTACTTTTACATATACTAGGTTTTAGACCACTAGCTTCAGAGAATCTGTCCAAGCAGGACATAATATGCTCAAGGGATGCATGATCACCATGAGAAAAAACCAACACATCATCTGCAAAGAAAAGATGGGACAGTTTTAGATCGCTACATCTCCAGTGATGTTTGAATCCCTCAGGTTTTCGATTGAGTAAGCAGGAGAGAACATTCATTGCCACCGTAAAGAGATAGGGGGACATGGGATCGCCTAGACTAAGGCCTTTGCCACCTCTGAAATACCCTTGCAGGCTACCATTCATCTTGACAGAGTACGTGACTGTTGCAATGCAAGCAAAAATCCAGTTCATAAATTTCTCAGGGAAGTTCATAGCTTTGAGTGCGTTCATTAAAAAATTCCAATTGACAGAGTAGAAGGCTTTGTGAAGGTCAATTTTCAGGGCACATTTGGCCACGCCTGTTTCTCTATTATATCCACGGAATAATTCCTGAGCCATCGAGATGTTGTCAGATATGCTTCGGTGCTTAACAAAGGCAGACTGAGCTACATCAATCACTGTAGGGAGGACATTTTTGATTCTATTCGCCAAGATCTTAGCAATGCACTTGTAAGTAACAGAACATAAAGATATAGGTCTATAATCAGTCATTTCTGAAGGAGTCTTTGATTTAGGGACAAGAGCTATGCTAGTCGAGTTAATACCTGGATGCATTACTGTGGTATTAAAGAAATGGATTATTGCAGCACAAAATCAAGGACCAACAGTCTCCCAAGAAGCCAGGTAAAAATCCACTGTTAAACCGTCAGGACCCGGTGCTTTGTTCCTCTTCATAGATTTAAGAGTGCTATAGATTAGCTCCGAATTGATAGGAGCTTCCAAAGCAATAGCTTGAGCTTCAGTGAGTTTCTTACAATCAATCACAGGGAAGGCAGCATTATTTGTTGGGGATGTGCCAATAGAATTCTGGAAGAACTCAACTGCCACCTTAGAACACTGAGCATGACCGGAGACCACGTTCCCGTCCTTGTCTTTGATAGCTAAAATCTTGTTAGTATTCCAGTTTGCTTTAATTTGATTAAAAAAGAAAGAATTATTACCATCGCCTTGACTAAGCCACTTAACTCTTGATTTCTGGAGGTTCAAAGACTCTTCCTGCTTTAAGTGATTTTCAAGAATCTGAGCTTGAGCCTTTTGCTGTTCGAATAAGGCAGTGTTCTGAGGGTCTTGATTAAGATGCACTTGAGTGTCGTGAAGATTAGCACGACTTAGAGAGACATTTGTGTGAACATTTCCAGTTGCTTTGTTGAGTTCGATTAGAGCTTTTTTAACATCCTTTAACTTTCGATGAAGGATAGCCATGGGGTCCCCGTACCAGTGGTGTCCCATGCTCGCTGCACTGTAGACTGGAAGCCCTCAACGTGAGTCATGTAATTAAAGAACTGAAAAGGCTTTTTGATTCTTTCCAATTGCATTGGAGTGTGAACAGTGAGAGGACAATGGTCCATCAAGCCTCTTGATTTAACAAACCCCACAGAATCAGTGAAAGTTTGTAACCATCCAGAATTGACCAAGATTCAATCTAGGCGCTTATAGATAGGATCTCGAGGCCTATTGTTGCACCAGGTGAACAAGTCGCCTATAGTGCGCAACGAATCCAGACCAGAGTCCAGAACACAGTTTTTGAAGCTTTGCATATCTGTGGTCCAATGCTCAAGCCCCCCTCTCACTTCTTTAATATCCAAAATGCTGTTGAAATCTCCAAGAACACACCAAGGCACTGAAATAGATTTGCTTAAAATCTCTAAATCCGTCCACAATTCCTCACGTTCATTAGGCGTATTAAGGGCATAAACAAACGTGATTACAAAATTACATTGCTTTTCCAAAAAAATAATGTTACAGGTCATGTGTTGAGATGAACTGGAAACCACATTAACAGACCACATAGAGCTATCAAAACCAATCCAAATACGGCCATACGAGTGATGACCATAATTGAATAACCAACTCCAATTCCTCGCAATTCTACGAGATATGAACAAGGATTTATTTTCTTTAACCTTAGTTTCCACACAGGCCATAAGATTGATATTGTTACTACTAATGAAATGTTTTAACTCATTTTGATGAGAGCTTTTATTTAAGCCACGGACATTCCAACTTGCAAAATTCATAAGATTAATGAAGAGATTTGGCTGACTTGCTTGCCAACCGGAGAGACTTCTTGTCGATGACTGGTATGAAGCCATCTTTGTCTGGGACACAAACTTTCGATTGACCTGCTGTGCCCCGGGCAATGAGAACTGAATCAATCAGTTTCTTATCCCGCTTTCTCTTTGATATAGTAACTGGTTCATCATTGTCCTCCTCACTAATAATAGTGTCTATTTTCTCTACTTCATTATCATAGTTAGACATTGTTTTGCAAGTATTTTCGGTGTGAAGATGGTTGGTGAAATTCACGACTAATTTGCCCTCTTCCATTTCCTCTACTTCATGTGCCTCTGTAGTATCCTTATTTGCAAACCCAATATCACTGGCAATAGGCATAGCATCATTGGCCAGAAGGTTATCATTCAACTACAAGTTGTCGTTGGGAATTTTGTCAAATTCTTCTAAATCATTTCCATTTTCAATTTCATAGAGGATTTCATCCTCATCCATAACAACATTGCAGCCACAAAACTCTCCCACCACATATGGCACCATTTCTATATTATTTAAATACTCTGCCTTCGAGACAGGAGGCCGATTTGCTGTATTGTTTGAGGTAGATGCAGAGGCGCCACTACCATTGCTACCTGGCTTACTCATTTTAGGTTTTTTCTTGACTCTTTCAGGATTATTAATACAACGGGCAAGAGAATGGCCAAAGCATTTGCATAAAGTACATGAGTAAGGTAGTTGAGGATATTGGACTTCAATTTTTTCCCTCTCTTGTACACCTTCCATATTCAAGACATTGACCCAAACAAAATCCGGTTTAGGGGAAGAGTAAGCCAATTCTACTTGAACATTAGCATATTTGAGAGGCTCAAACCTAGAAGTAGCAGTATCAAAATTGAGTGGTCTCCCCACAGCCTTAACAATCTATGACAAGCTATCCTTTGACCAAAGTGTGTATGGAACATCAACAAGACGGATCCAACACGGGACTTTGTCAACTACATTTCGTTTGAACGTGGAACCCTCCATCCATGGCATCAAATACAAAGTTTTACCACCCATTTGAACCGTGTTAAGGTTCAAAACAACATTCCTTTCTTCCAACTTACTAAATCGGAATGTATAGTACCCTTTGGAGATGTAGTACACTCCAGTTAAGCCCTTGTTTTGCCATAATTTATGAGCCTGTTCACGAACAAACTTGAAATCAAAATTTCCCCCAATAAAATGACCAATTATACTAGTTTCCCATTGTTTCTGAGCACGAACCAGATAATCCATGGAGAAGTTAACTGAGGCAGACCCATCATCATTATAGGTGATATCAGCCTCATTATTATCATGAACACAGGGGGTTGGTCCAATTACATTTTTTGAGACAATAGAGCTCCAAGTAACCGATTTCTTTAGAGGAGTTTGCGATGGGTTCGAAGCCTCACCATGAACAATTTTTTTCAGTCTAAAAGATTCATTAACATTTAAATTATGCAACTGTTCTACATTACCAAATGTGGTATTAACTGTAGAGTTTACCTCTGGTGGTGAATCCACTTTCCTTGTATCACCGTGAGAACCTCTAGAAGAGACCTCTAGTGGAGGACAAGTTGCCGGCTGAACAGAACCATCATCTAAAATCAAATTGATTTGCTCTCTCATACGAGCTTGGGCTTCCGGGGAGAGCGGCTCACCCATGACTTCACTAGTGTGAACCGATTCATTAGCAGCTTCAAAAAGAGACTGATAATTGATTTCAGGGCCACCATAGTTTTCTCTCCTCAGAGTTCATGGAACCTGAGTTTTCCGAGTTCCTTGAGCCCATCAGATTAAGCAGATCTGGATTGAAAGTGCAATCTTTGTGCAGAGGTGAAAGAAAGAATAAAGGAAATGAGGAGCGTGAGAAGCGATAGAAGAAGAAAGGAGGGGAGATTGGTGGTCAACGGTGGTTTCCGTTTGGATCCAGAGAGAAAAAAGACATTGCAAGAAAATGGGTGTCCATAATTTCATATTCATTATGTCCGTTTTACAAATTTCCTATGTCCAAGTCTATACTAGGTTGCAACAATACAAATTCAGTAAAAAGAATAGGACCACCAAAGAAAAGAATAGTTGCTATAGTAAGATAGTGCTCCCTCCGTCCCTTAAAGTTTTTCCTGTTTTGACTGGACACGTTTGCCAATGCACACTTTTGATCGTTAATATCTTGAATTTCGTATTAGTATTAAATATAAAAACTTCACTGTATTAAAGTACTCATAAATACGAATTCAACAAGATCACTCATGACTATATTTGATCTTATAGATTAGACGTAAATTAGTAATTTATCTTATGAACAGTCCCGACATTTCAAACAAGAAAAACAAAAAGAGACAGAGGGAGTACTTCATATTAACTAAAGAAATTCCCTTGTTATACTCATGTCACATCATAATAGAAAAATAATATATATCCAATTACAGTATGCTAGAACAGGTGAAAGAGTTTAACATATCAAAAGTGTAGTGATCTTAGTTTCTCTAGGCACGAACGTCTTGAAAACTTCTTACTCTTTGAAAATCACAACCACAACTAAATATGAATTGAAATAAGAGATGATGAAACTATTCAGCGCTGATATTTGAAGCAAGTCAAAAAATTTGCAAGCAACCTGGCTTACACTCTAATGGCAAATCTTTTATTTTTGTACATCACTAAAGTTCTCTATAATTGTTTAAATCAGGTTAATAAAATTTGTCACCGAAAAGAAGCTAAAAAATACTCCTTGTAGGCTACAAATAAATTAGGAAAGAATGAAAATGAATAAATTATTGTAAATAAGATGTACCACATATAAGCAACAAGTTAATTAATTGGTTGTACAGTACGGAGTACATTTTTTGAATTTAAATAAAGCATTATATCATTTTACCCAAGAAAGTTCCATGGAGTACTGTTTAAATTGTAGTATTGGAGTATCGGATCTTAACCGTCAATTTATTTTGTTTTAACTAATATCAGAAGGGTAATTTTGTAAATTTATGTATGACAAAGATAGTGCAGTTTTATATAACGATAGATAAGTTCTGTAAAGGCAGGTGGTTCCTTTTTTTGAGGGATTGCAGTTGTGATGTTTTACTGGAATTGCAACGGATCACAGGCACCTTCTAGATACTGCTTTTTATAGAAATCATACATTGCATTTTTTTGCCTCGTGTTTAATATTTTTTGTAGTTTGTATTCTGCATTAATATGACTCTTGCCGAAGGAGGTTCAGGTGATGTCTTTAATTCTGAATTTTTTGTCGTGAAAAAGTATTGTGGTGTGACATTGTTTTTTTATATTCTTTACTGCACTAATTGAATGGAGCAAATATTGTGCGGTATACAGTTATCTTCACCAGTCATTTTAATGTTGATGGAAGAAGGCCCATGTCATTCATATTTTATTTAGGGTTTGAAAGATCAACGCTCCAATTTTCAAGAATATGGCCGGAAAATATGAACACGGTCACCGAAAAATTCCAACAACCCCTCAACAATTAACAACACAACTACAGCTAAATCAATTCCAACACCATTGAAAACGAACCGGATCGTGAAAATCTGGCTAAGGAAACAAAATTTGGCGAACATACAAACTTGCCCAGAAAAATTCAACAAAAATATATAACACAATACATACGCTAGTACATGCATACATACAAATAGAAATCACAACTGATGCTTACAAAATAAAATCCGGCCACTTAAGAATTTTCCGGTGAACCACAAAATTACGCAAAAAATTATGAAAAAAAATCTATAAGCCTCTATATACAACAATCTATACTTTTATATAATCAAGATGGAGAAACAAGCAACAAAAATCGACTTTATAATCCGACCGAAAATTAAACTTTACCAAATCAGCGATTTGATGGTGTGGATGGACAGAACACGGAGAGATAGAGATTTTGGTTATTTATACGCTCGATTTTGACCATGGAATCACCAGGAACAAAGACTTTGATTCTTGAAATTTCAAGAACTCAAGAAAAGAAAAGAAGAAAAAGAAAAGGGAAGAGAGAGTACGGGACAGAAAGAGATGAGGGGATGGAGTGTGTGCCTATTGGGGGGTGGGTGGGTAAATTAGGATAAAAACTTTAATTAAAATATGATTTGCAGGACTTTGCCCTTGATTGTTCCCCATTGCCATTAAAAAAGGTTTAATTCTATCCACAAGATCAATTTCAATCTAACGATGATGATAGAGTACTCCAAGTACTCCAAATAATAAGTACTTTATACTCTATAAGCCAAACTCTGTATTTACCTTCTCTGCAATTTTGTCGCAGTACTTATTGGATATGTGTTAAGTAACCAGTTCTCCTAAAATCTCAAGGTGTTAAGGAAGGGAAGCGGGATTACTAGGATCATATCACATACTTAATTTTAGGAGTTTTAGTTTTAGTCTTTCCTTGTATGTAGGTCATTCCGTGTTATTTTCATTCTATAAATTGTAACTTGTATCATGCAATTCAATACAAGCTGTTTTAGAACATATCTTTGTTTCTCTTGAGTTTCATATATACTATATATTAGTATATCGATTGTTTTATTTTCTACACTTGGTATCAAAGCAGGTGATGTTGCTCCGCCACCGGCGGTGGTGAAGCCACTGACGGTGGTGAAGCCACTGCTGGTGGAGGCGTGGTGACGGTGTTCTGGGGCGCTGTCGTGTTTACTTGGAGTCCCGGAAATTTTATCTTCGGAGGAGCCTATTAATGCGGATGGCTCCTTGTTTAAGTTTTTGACGATGTATGGGTGTATGGCTGCGCAAATGAAGGTGTTAGTGTCGGGTGTATTTGAAAAAATGGGAGAGATCATCATGTGAAGTATGGGATGCATATGGTGTTCTCTTGCATTGCCCACATTTGAGATTTGCTGTTGCCATGTTCTCGTTTGGAGAAGTACAATGAGTTTCTGGGGTGGCCATTGTGTTCTTTTGTGGTTTTTTTTGCGTAGTTGGTGATGTTTTCTTTTGCTGGAGTCAGTTTAGGAAATGAGGATGTTACCATCGTGAAGCGCAAGGAGACGTGACATTGAAAGATGAAAAATGAGTTGAAGTGCCAGACGGGCAAACAATAGCCATACGGGCTCAGTGTAATAGCCATACGGGCTCAGATTATTAGCCATACGGGCTCAGTCGAAATAGCCATACGGGCTCAGTCAAATTAGCCATACGGGCTTAGTCGAATCAGCCATACGGGCTCAGTTTAAAAGCCATACGGGCTGGACGGATGCATCAGACATGTTTGAGATTATGGGGGAGATTGTTGGAGTTAATCTCAAACAATAAGTTTAAATAAGTTAATATGATTTATTTGCTTGATTTCGTCAAATAATTTTTGAGATCTTCTGCAAGTCTACCAACGGTAGATGGACGTGGTCATCTAAATTTGTGGAGACATTGTAGGAGCATTGGAAAATAAGTCTAGTAATTGAGTAATTTTAGGAGTTTTAGTTTTAGTCTTTCCTTGTATGTAGGTCATTCCGTGTTATTTTCATTCTATAAATTGTAACTTGTATCATGCAATTCAATACAAGCTGTTTTAGCACATATCTTTGTTTCTCTTGAGTTTCATATATACTATATATCAGTATATTTTTTTATTTTCTACAAGCAGATCCCTGAATGTGCGATTCTTTGTGTTGTAGAGTACTATGGTTGAATCCAAAAGAAGCATAATATCACCATTAACCGAAATGCAGATAGGTGTAATATGCCAGCACTGTGTTAACCTATCCATATATGGGATGGTGAACAGTTTTATCCAAAAATCTTGATCATCACCAATATCTCTCATTACCCACAAATCAAGTCGGGCATCAACATACATATTACGGAGTACACAAAGGTTTTCACCAAAACTACCCACATTCCATACGTTTTTACCTTCTCCACAATTTGGCAGCTGAACTTCTCTATATGTCTCCGTTATTATATCAAGAGAAATAATAAATGGGGACCTTTGTCGGACAGGAAGCTTCATAGGGGGAGAGACAACCCAGTGTATAGCTCCATTTCCCAAGTACCCCCCGTAGGGCACAGTAGGAGAAACAAAATCTCCAATCAATCTCCAAGAATCAGATTTTGAGCTATAAACTGACATTTCATGTTTCCAATCAGTGGTAGACATGGCAAACACTTTAAAATCATCATTTAATCCATTATAGCAAAACCCATATGTTGTTTTCTTACATCCAGGAGAAATGGTATCAATTCTAGGTAGTTTTCTTGAGTTTCTAGTTGATGGGTTCCAAAAGGATATGTAATTGCCGTAACCTCTTAAACAAATCAACCCATTACAGTAACCTACTACTATGGTGATTCTATCTGGATAGTCAAGCTTAACTGCCTCAGTGACAGGCTCATTAAGCAGTGAATATAGAGAACAACGTTTTAGCTGAAGATCTGATTTAAAAGGCTTAGAGCTAAAAAGGAGGCGATGGTGAGTAAAATGGGGTTCATCAGTTGAGTTAGAAAGGTGAGTTTTGATAAAATGGGAACTTGGTATTAGAGACTGCCATGACTTACAAACCGACTTACATCGGGAAAGGTCCTTCACTGACAGCCTTAAAAATAGGTTGTACATGATTTCTTGGGGAAGGAAAGGCATGGGGTTAGTGTTTGCGCTTTCATGAGATAACAACGGCTTGATTTTCTTAGATCTCATTTTCAAAAGCAATAGATCATCTCCGATGTAATCTTTACAATCCGTCAACCACTCCCTTCTCCCTCTCTTCTCTCCTCTACAAGCCGTCGATATCTCCCTTCTCTCTCCTCTACATTTTGTCGGAGCTTATCTCCGATGAGAGTCGATTAAGTTTTCTTCCTTTTTTCAGTTTTCCAAATAAATCGGGCTTGATTTCTGAAATTTTTGAAGAATCCATTCGGATTTTTCAGTTTGTTTCTTAGATCTTTGCCGATATGTTTTTTAGTTGTGTTTTGTTTTAAGTTTGAATGTCTTGCTTTTTAGCATGTGTCTTGCCTTTTGGCATGTGTCTTGCTTTGTTTGTCTTCCAGTATGACATTTTGGTTCGATGAAGGTTCATTTTGTAGAGGCTTGCGAGTGGATTATTTGAGATTCCATTTCAGAGGGAGTTATTTTGTCTATAAAACTTATCTTGAATCTATGGATATCTGCTCAAAAAGAGCACGAGATCAATTTAACGTAAGTCAGGATCCAGATCAATGTAGATGCAGTATTTTTGAAGTTTATGGGCTCTTTTGTTCATATGCCTCGATAGTATGGATTTCAGCTTGTAGCGAGTTATTGTAGTTCCTTAGCTGATCGTATCTGATCGATGAGTAATGCTCATCTAGAGTTCATTAATGTATTGATGGACGCTTTGAAGTAATGAAATTTCTTTCTTTCTTAGCAAAAAAAAAGAAAGCTTGGTGGCGGAATGAAGTCCGTAAAATGGATGGTCCTATTTATATTTATATGATGCGTTGCAAACCCTAATCCAAAACCCTAGTCTAGCGGGATTTTTTCTGAAATTGGATTTCTTTTTTTAAAAGAGCGGGATTTTTTTAAAAATTGGTTTGTCGTATATATTATTTAGCAGCTTATCCATATAATTATTTTTGGCACAATTTTTAAAATTTTTATTTCTAAATAAAATTTTTTACATAAGAATTTTGTTTTTCAAAATAATTGTTAGGTAAAATTGAACAATGTATAATATTATTTAGAATTATGTAAATAATTTTTTTCATTCCTTCTCCTTTTATAAATATTTTTTATCCTATTTTTATACCAAAATTCAATTGTTTTGTAGTTAATATTATTTATTTTTACTAAATATTGATGGTTTTTACTTAAATTTTATCCCATTTTGTTTGACCGCATTTCAATACCTTTGAACGGGGTACTTAAAAATGATATTTTTATTTTTTTTTGTTTTGTACAAAACTGTTAATTATAGATCTTTATACAAATCAAAAATTAAAAAATGTATTTCACAAATACCAAGTTCAAGTACATTAAAATGCGTAAAAAGCGAGACCATACTTTATAAAATGGAAGTAGTATCTAATTTGTTTTTGCTGGACATTTGATTTAGGTTTGGCTTGTATATCCATAGACTATGGGGTGGAACATCCTTATTCTATCTTAGATTACATGTCTTATCACCTAGGTGACTGATCCTATAATCTTAAATCCACAATCAAATATATATTGAACCCAACATTTAATGAAAAAACTAATAATTTAATAGGGCAAAGAGTTTCTACCTGACACGGTAGAAAAATTCTCTACCTGTGCGGCTTTAAATTCATATTTTTAATAGTTTTTACGAAAATTCGACCTTACAGATTAAAAGATTACGCAAAAATTAGTGGGTATACAAAATTACATAGAAATTGATTTTATATATGATGCAATTTTCAATCAAAAATGATATAAAATCTGAGCCATTGTATTCATAGTGTAAACCATATATACAATACGATGTTAAATTAAATGTATTCTTAAAGGATAAAATTTATAAAATTTTGCGCACCTACTTATTTTTGCATAAAATTTTCATATGTACGATTAGAATTACAAAAAAAAAGATAAATACATGATTTTAAGTCGCACAGGTAGAGAATTTTTCTATCGTGTCAGGTAGAAACTCTTTACCCAATTTAATATATATTATTTACTAATTTGTTTGGCCCAAATACTCTTATTTTAATTCAGTTAAATGTTACCATTACATGGGCGAACTCAATGCCCTGACAAGCCCACAAATACACATACCGGTTCTTTCATACCATTTATAATATTCAAATCCACTCCTAACAATATTCCCCTTCACACATCTCGGGCTCGACACCTGCCAAATCCGTCACCATTCTTTGTGATCTGGCTCCCCCTTGAACCCTACTGGAAGCTCGTGGCTATCTGACTTCCCCTAGGCCCATGTATACCGGAAGCCCATCTGCCTCCTCTTGAAGCCCATCCTCGGGTAGCCCACATGTCTCTTCCTTGATCCATACTGGAGCCCATCTGAGATTGTTATTGACCGCTGTAACCTGAAGCTCTGATACCATGCACTTGTTGGGCCGCAAGCGAACCATAACTCCACAACAGTATGAAATTGTCCATTTTGGGCCGAGCCCGCACGTAATTGTTTTTGGGTCACTATCAAAAGGCCTCATACTAATGGAGTTATCTGGCTGCTTATAAACTAGCTATCTGCCCCTCCCACAACCGATGTGGGTCAACTCCTAACAAAAACTTGTACAATTCAACCTTAACCTAAAGGCAAAAGAAATGAATACTCTTAAAGGCCTAGCAACTATGACAAGTTAAATATGATACTAGAATTGTATTTACCAAACCAGACCTTAATTACATAGAATTGTTGATACTTTATAAATTCAAAACAATCTAAAATCCAGTTGGTAAGAAATGAATGGATCTTAAACAACAATTAATACTCGTGAGGTGGGGGAACTACTCAGACCCATCTCCTCCAAAGGTGACATTCAATGGAATTTTTAAAATCTAAAATGAAAATCCAAGAATTTAAATTTTTTTGAAATCCAGTTAAATACCACCAAATTTTAAAGTACTTTTCAAAAATGAGATTGAATACATGAGAATTTTAAGAATCCAAAAAAATTCTTTGAAATCCAGATTGAATACGTTCCCGTAGTTTTTCCCAAATCCTTCAAAATCTCATGGATCTTAGACAGTATTCAAAAAAGATAAAAGACACGAACAATAAATCCATCAAAATTCACCATTTTGTTAAATACAAAAATATCCATGGAATTTTGAATATCAACATATTTTAATGTATTTTTTAAAATTCAAATTGAATAATACCAAAGTTTGATGGATTCATCATAGTAATCTTTCTTTTTGATTAATGTCCTTTCTCCACTATCCAGCCTTGATTTACGAGTCTCCTTGTTCCAGCTCTGCAATCATATCACTATGTTTCCAAAATTGAATACATTAATTTTGTTTAGTAGTTGTGGAGCAATTAGATGCCTAAGTGATTTGGAGGCTGCTTGGCTGCGCATCTGATGGTCATGTGCAGGAATAATCAGCTATCGAGCAATTACCTAGATGCAGATGATTTAATCTGGATTGTAAAGATCAATGGTCTCATTAACAGGTTCATGATTGGGTGATTGGGTGTTGGCCCTATCTATCATAATTTGAAAGGAAATGGTCCCAAATATCACAGCTCAAAAACTTGGCCCCAAATATCATTCCAAAACATAGTATAAAATAGCGTTTTTATTTTTTATTTTTTTCTTCATGATTAAGCAGTAAGTTTATGGAACAACTTTTAAGCTTAAAAGGTGAGTCATTATATAGGGTACAAACCTAGAAGAAAATGATGGTGAGAAAACTAGGGTCATTATTTCATTCAGAGAAGTGAGGTCTGACAAAATCGGAAATAAAGATTAGAGACAGTGATAACTTTCAAATTGACTTATAAGATCGCAAAAGATCCTCCACGGGCGGCCTTAAGAATACCTTGCACACTGATTTCTTTGGAGAGGAACGGGCCGGGATGGTGTTAGGGTTTCTTCTTCTCTCCGTCAGTTACCATTGAATTCACTTTCTAAGATCTCTTTCTCTAAGAAGCGGCTAAAATCCTAGCCCACAACATATTCATGGTATATATATATCATACTCATATGATAAGAACACATGGTACCTTATATATTTTACTTTTTCTATTTAAATTTAGGGTATTAGTTTAATATGTCCCAAATTTAAAGGCCAATTATAAATATATCCCTTTTTATATAATATTTATAAATATGGTCCCTTGGTTAAAGTTAACTCATATACATATAATTATATATATCTAATATTTATATTAAGACTATAATACCCATAATAAGATAAGGCATGAGTTTAGAAAATACGTTATTTTCACTAATCACGTAATATCTACAGATCACGTACCCACCCATTCACCCGCGTATAACTCCCGCCTTTGCCACTAAAGGTAAAGAATTTGAACAAGAAGGATCATCTAAGGATCAAACTCACAATTATGGAAAACAAGAAGATGCAAGAGATTATGTCTACCAATTCTGTGAGGTAAATTGTTTAATCCCTATTATATATTGTCAAACTTTGTAAACTTTTGTGTGTATTGATAGTAATGGGCTCTCATTATTTATAACAGGGATTCACCTTCAATGGTTTGTAACCCACAAATTAGGTATTCCACACCTAAAAAGTTGGTTTGTAAATCATCCACGGCAGCATATATGCCCAGAAAAAGTCCAAGACTGATTGAAAAAGCTAACAGATTGAGTAATACTGTTTCAAAGATGAGACTGGATTTTGAAAGTCATGTTGAAGGGCCTAGATATCCTACTGAAGCTAGTGTTGCATATAATGATATGGATGTTGATTCCCTAGGTCAGAATTTCTGGAACTTGGCCTCTGAAAAAGCAGATAATGTTGAAGAAGCATTCGGTGCTCTAAAAGAACCAATTTTGCATCTTGAAAATTTTGAAGAAGATGACTGTCATCCTATGATCAGCCATGGAACCAACCACTCATGTATAGTGAGGGTGAAGATGATAGAGACTGTGATGAATTTCTTCAGTATTTTTGCATGAAAAACAGGGATGCCGATGAGGATAATGAAAAAGAAGAGGAAGGTAATGTTTCCAATTTAACAAATAATCAAGTTTTAGATTCTGATAATGGGGAAACAGAGAATTTTTCTAATATTCCAAGAAGTAATGTTGGTGTTGAGCCATTGTTGACCGCTAATGATTTTGATGAATTCTTTGCGGACGATATAGTGGATAATGAGTTGTTTTCTGAATCTGATCATGATGAAAAAATTGTATCTGATAAAATTGAAGTGGGTTTACAGTTTTCTGATAAGACTGATTTTCAAAAACATCTCAGAAAATTTTGTGTATCAAATAGGATTGTATGCAAGTTTCAGAAGAGTGGCAATGTACAAGTATATATAAAGCTTCACCAAATTTTACTTGTCCCATTCACCAAATATATGTTTGTGGGTGTGTCAGTGTAGAGACTATAATGCTTTGCCAGAAGTAACTATTATGCAACTTAGTGAATAATTAAACAGAGGAAAAATTGCAGAAATTAAATGTAGCCACAGATAAAGTAGATGACAGAATTGTTTCTTATTAAATCTTTCTAAACACCTACAGCCATGAGCTTTTCAGGTACATTTGACTGACTAAAATGGCTAAAGCCACAATCAGGATGAAAAATATCTCAAACCAATCATAACTAAAATACAGTTATTCTTAAAAAAAAGTTGGAAGTACACCAAAAAACAATTTTCAATCAACCTACTACTACACAGAACCCTTTCTAATGAGAACAATGTGATCCAAATAAAATTAGCAGGTTCTGTTCACTCAAGCAATGAGTGAAAAAAGTTACATATCCTTTCAGGAATACATGACACCTATTTTCTTGGCGAATCCACCTGGACAGAGGTTAATAAATAGTACCTGATTTTAGTTTTTTGTAATTCCATTCTAGTATACCATTATACTTGGATAATCCTGCAAGACAACATTAGTGCAATACAGAGCAGCAGACTATTCTAATAGATGACAGGAATTCTAACCTGCTGTATGTCATCACCAGAACTCCTATGGTTTCACTTTTGAACAAAGGCTAAATGGAAATAAACGTAACTTATTGGAATGAATTCTTATTTTTTGTTTCTTATTTACCTTTTCTTTTTTCTATTTATTACTATTTCCCCTTGTTTCTTGTTTCTTATTTACCTTTTTCTTTTTTCTTATTTCCCGCTAGGGGCACTAACTTCCCTTGTTTCTTGTTGCAGTGAAGATAAATCCTTCGAGTCTGTAACTATTTCTTTTGATGCATCTATGAGGGCTTTTATCCATGGTTGTAGAAATGTTGTTGGGCTTGATGGATGTCACCTTAAGGGAAAGTATGGTGGTTGCTTATTGTCGGTCACTGCTTAGATGGACAAAATGGATTGGTACCTTTAGGGATCATGATTTGTAAAAATGAGTGTGCGGAGAATTGGTTCTTGTTTTTGAAACATCTTAAACCTAGATTGGAAGAACATCCAGTGCAAGCTATTAACTTTATATCTGATAGGCAAAAAGGATTGAGGGATGTTGTTCATAAACTATTCCCCGCTTCACCACATAGGTTTTGTTTCAGGTGAAAACTAACATCTATATATATTTCTTGTTTCCTATTTGTTTGTAAAGTATGTTTTACATTAAATTTCTAATTTATGACAGGCATATGTATAGAAACTTCAAAGCACATTTTAAGGGCTCTAAGCTTCACACTATGTTCTGGAATGCTGCTAAAGCTTATAAAGCTAAACACTTTAAAGTAATATTCCTTATCACTAAATCTTGTTTATCAATTTTTACTAGTTTTCTAAGTGCGTATTTTTTTATTTATAGGCTCATATGGATAGTATGTTGGTTGAAAATGTTAAGGCTTTTGAGTACTTGATGGGTGAGGAACCTAAAACCTGGTGTAGGGCCTTCTTCGACAAAAGCAGTTGTTATGAACACTTGAGCAACAATTTCTCTGAGAGTTTTAATAAAATGATTGCAAAAATTAGAGAAAAACCTCTTTGCAAATTAGTATTAATGTATGGGCAGCTTGTCATGGGGTTGTTTTACAAAAGAAGAACTGCTTGTATTTGTTGGTCTAATGGGGATTTGGTTCCTACCGCTAAGAAATTACTGAAGGTAATGTTCAAAAAAATAGGGGAGTACAAAGTAAAAGGAGCTGTTGCTGGCAAGCTTTATGAAGTTACGAGTATCCACAATTCCATTTTTGTTGTTGATCTTGATAAACAAACATGTAGCTGTATGCAGTGGCAGTTACGGGGTTTCCCTTGCCAACATGCAGTCTGTGCTCTACAACAAATCAGACCTAATTGGATAGAGTAAGTGTTCGAAAAATTAACTTTTGTAGTTATAATAATTGTTTTTAATTTTCTTTCCTGGATCTTTATTGTGCTAAATATTATTCGGCGGATAATTACAAGGCAACATATGCTTCAGAGATGTTACCTTTGGAAGGGCCTGATGATTGGGAAGAAGTATTTCTATACCACTTTTTATATTTAATAAGCAATATTGAACACTCATGTTGCTTCGTTTGTACAGCCGACAACAACTATTCTTCCTCCTTTACTAATTAGAAAACAAGGCAGACCAAGAAAGAATAGAAGAAAGGCTTATGATGAGACATTACATGAGAAAAAATCAAGGTGTTGCAGCAAGTGCAAGCAACATGGACACAACAAAACAACGTGTGGCGGTGGTCCGATTGGCTCTAACTCAAAGAAAAAAAGGAGTAGATCAGAAGTAGATTGTTGAATCTTTTAATTTCATGATTTTGTTTGTTTTTGAATTTTTTGTTCAATTCAAAATGTTGCTATTTTTTAATTTAGTATTGGAATTGTTTTGGATTATTATCAAGTATGAACTAGTGAATGGTTTGTTTTTTTGATCAGAGTACAGTATGCATACGTAAATTTTAGATTTTAGCAATATCCAGACAAAACACTCATATCATATGTCCGTGTAAGTTTACTGTACAGCTCACCGTGCTAGCATAAAATGTTGTTTATGGCATTAATAATTAATAGGATAAATAGAGAAAAGAAAATGCACATAATAATAAGAGGATAAAATTGTCTTTTAAGAATGTATAGTTAATTATTTAATCATGGTTACAACAAAAATTAGGATAAATTAGAAAAATGGGATATATTTATAATAATAAATTAAGATAGGACACAACTATAAAAGACATTTTAAAATGGGACATATTAGAAAAAAAACCCTTAAATTTATTATAATTATAATTATAATAATTACTATTATTAATATTATCATTGTTGTTATCATACATTATTATTATTATTATTATTATTATTATTATTATTATTATTATTATTATTATTATTATTATTATTATTATTATTATTATTATTATTACTTATTGTTTTAAACAAATGTTAAGAATTTATCTTTTATCGTTAATACATATTATTTATTTTAATTTTACTATCTAAGTATATATACCAAAATATACTATATTAGCATTTTTTTAACAAAGAAGAAGGTAGGAAGAAGTAGGCTCCGTTATAAATTTGGAGAATATGTTACAAGTTAAATCCTCTATTAACTTAAATTCATTAAATTCAATAAAAAAAATTTATCCATACAAGCATACTTTTTGTCATTACATATAATAAGATTTTTTATTTGTTGTACATGTTAATATGATAAGATTAACTGTAGTATTAATGTTTCTCTCTTTTTTTCTTTAAAATTAGTTAAATGTGCATTATTAATTTATTGTTGTATATAAAATTATTTTGTAGTGCTTAAAAAACTTAAAAAAGTAATAAGAATTTTTGAGAACACAAGAATGGTCAGTGCTCCGCTGGTTTTAATTAAACTAAAATAATCACTAGCTAAAAGTTTACATTTACGCTAATGGTTAATATATAATACTACTGCTAATAATTGATGTAAAATAAAATATAAACAAGTGAAATCGTAAAAAAAACAGTAATTGATTGAAATAATTTTTCATAGTAACGTATACAAGGAACAAGAGGATTTCATTATATTTACATATTGATTGGCTGCACATTACCCCAGGGTTACAATTTTTTTAACACCTCAATTTATCAAATCCTGATATGCTGGTTCAAGATTATGTTTGAGTCTTCTGGGTTTAATCCAAGAAAAAGAAAAAGTGCTCGCAGTTGAGTTACAATTTTTGAAATGGTTTAGTAAATGTTCTACCCCACTCAATTACTTAAACTCAGCTGCTTGAGCTGAGTCCCAAATGACATGTCCCCAGTAATTCTAACCCAGCACGAGTTTAACATCAATCATTTTACAAGAGCCTCCAAATTTGAGGGGTGGATTCAATATACCATCTGTGAGCCACAAATGAGTCAACTCCTAACAAGAAAACACAGAACAGGTAGTCAAAATTAAGCTTTTTTGACTGTCCCTGTGGCAATCGGGTTGTTGCTCAGCCACCACCTTCGACTTTATTTTGATGTATCATGAATAATCCTTAATGAAACCTACAAACAAAAAAATTTAAGAATTAGTATAGTAGGAATTTCAGAAATTGACAGATCCATTTTTTATTAATTAAATTACATGCGTGAGATCTGTGATGTATAATCTATGAACTTATATGTGTACCTTTTAGCAAAAGAACGACGAGATCGTCTTCTGATCCGCTCTCCCCATCATCTTCCCCGCTCAATTGGATTTGGTCGGCCATTTATCAAAATCTACGATCAGATCTGCTTTTCAAAATAGTCTAATTGATCCTTGATACCTTTATGAACTTGAGTTGGCTCCTCCGTTTGTTCAATCAAAATTATTTATGTAGCTTTCATTTCATCACCATCATATGCATAAGCGGCGGTTGCAGCTCCAACCACCTTTATATATATATATATAGAGAGCTTTGTAGGGTTTAAGTATTAGTAAATGTCTAATATACATGGGCTGGTCCATTTTATTTGTTAAAGCCCAAATTAAATAGAACAATCTAGAACAATCTCCTCTTTCATTCATACATTTTGGTTTTCTAGAATTCTTTTTCTTTTCTTATTATTAATTAAAATGTTGAATATTATCTTACATTTTGATAGGCCTACAATCCACACATCATTACAGCCTAAGATTTGGAGTAATTCACTAAATTACTAAGGTAGGAAGAGCTAGGCGTTGTTATAAATTTGGAGAATATGTTACAAGTTAAATCCTCTAAATTAAATTCATTAAATTCAATTATTATTTTTTTAAAACCAAAGCCAATATCATTAAATCAAACGAGAGTCATACAAAAGTGTCTCCAACATGGAGGAGAATCAAAATCATTGTAGCTATTAAGCTCACAAGATAATCTAGCCATCAAATGGGCTACTTTGTTAGTTAGCTTTCTAATATGGCCTATTCTAACATTGCTTTTTTCCATCAGCAATTGATGAGAAGCTTCTAAAATAGTACCAACCTCAAACTGATATACTCTTCTTTGTTTCACCGCTTCGACCACTAGCAAAGAATCAGACTCCACCAGCACATTGTGATTTCCTGCAGGAATCCATGACAGAGCTTCAAACAAACCCACTACTTCAGCTTCAAACACCGACACCTTTCCTGGAAATCTCATAACTCTGCCCCGTAGAAACTGACCATTACAGTCCCGTAAAACCATGCCAATAGTTTACGAATTAAAACCTGGGAACACAGATGCATCCACATTTAACTTAAGATGGCCTGCCATCGGACATTGCCACTGATTTGTGTGCTCCAATCTGTTCGATTTACTTTTACCATCAGACGAAGCTTTGACCTGCTGCACAGCCTCCTTCCATTCCTGAATATGGTTGCTACTCAATTGGACCGCATATTTTGGGAGGATCAGCCTACCTTCCCAGACCAACTTATTCCTTGCAAACCAGATACTCCAGAGCACAGTTGCTACACTGGTAAAAAACTCCTGCGTACTCGAAACAAAAGTTGACAGGAGCCATTCTGAAGCACACTCTATGTTACTCATATCCAGGACCATTCCAAGTTCTTGCCAACACTGCACAGCATAAGGGTAGTCAAAAAAGACGTGCATCAAGTGTTCAACATCCACACTGCAAAAAGGACAAATGATAGTGACATTAACCCCTCTGTGACGTAGAATGTTTCGAACTAGAATAGTGTTCCTGCAGAAACGCCGAAGAAAGATTTTGATTTTATGAGGGACATGTAAATTCCATAACTTTTTCCACCCTTCTGAATTAAATGAGTGAGCATTTGAACTCCACCTAGACCTCCAAAATGATAACCACTCTTTACTGTGTAGAATCCATCACTTGATGCAATCCAAGCCAATCTATCCCGTACATTATTTTGAGAAATACGCACTTCAAGAACTGCTTCCGCATCGATACTGGTAAAGGTGTCGAATATGGACCTCGTCCCACTCTTAGTTTAGTATTAGAACGGAAATACTGACTTACCTTCTCAGTTCTTGCTTCTTGTAGATGATGATTTTCGACACAGAAATTGTTCTACCCTCGTAACCAAGGATCTTTATGAGCGCTGATTGTTTCTCCATCCCCTACAATCCACCGAAAACCTTGACACAACACTTCTTTAGCCTCCCAAATCTCCGACCAGATGTAGCTCGATCCTCCACCTCTTTTAACATTCAACATATGAGTTTTAGGAAAGTACCTAACCTTAAAAACTCTTACTACTAAAGATTGTGGATTATTAATAATACTCCAACAATGCTTCCCAAGGTGGGCCATGTTAAAACCGACTAAACTTCGAAATCCCAGCCCACCAATACTTTTAGGAATCCCCATCTTCTCCCAAGCTAGCCACCTAATTCCTTTACTCGAATTACTCCCTGAGCTCCACCAATAGCCATTCATCAAACGCTCAATCTCTTGACACAATGATTATGGAATCTTGAAACATGACATAAAATACGACGGGATAGTTTGAGCCACGTTTTTTATAAGCACTGTTTTCCCACCTCTCGATATAAACTTATTGCTCCAGCCTTGAATCTTCTTTGCCACCCGATCCTTTATAAAATTAAATACTATTTTCTTCGATCTCCCAATGAGAGAGGGAAGACCCAAGTATCTACCAGTGATCAGATCGTTAAATACCCCAAGAATATTAGACAGCTCGACTTGTCTATCCAAACGGACAATTGCACTAAAAAAGATCCCAGATTTTTGAAAGTTAACAGCTTGACCACTAGCATTTTCATACGCATTCAGCAACGCCTTAACTCTTTTAGTTTCCTCTTGAGTAGATTTGAAAAAAAGAAAGCTACCATCCGTAAAAAGTAAATGCGTGATTGTAGGAGCACTAGAACTTATCTTGCCCCCATGTATTGCCTCATTGTTCGCAGCTTCTAATAATGATTTTGACAAGCCTACAACACAAAGCAAAAAGAGATAGGGAGAGATTGGATCTCCCTGCCTCAACCCCCGTTTTGGTGAAATTGGACCCACTGACCGACCATTAAAACACACATGATATTGGACCGTAGTAACACACAGCATCACACAACGAATGAATTTTTTTGCAAAACCCATCTGATATAGACGATTCTTTAAATAACCCCAGTCGACACAGTCATAGGGTTTACTAATATCCAGCTTTAAAGCTACCTCTCCCTCAGAACCACTCTTCTTTTGCTTCATAAAATGAATCGTTTCAAACGCCCATAACACGTTATCAGTTATATTTCGGCCCCGAACAAACGCTTACTGATTCTCAGTGATTATATCCGGGAGAATTTGTTTCAAACGATAAGCCAAGACCTTTGCCAAAATTTTATAGAGCACGTTACACAATGCAATAGGTCATAAATAAGCCATCTTTTCCACAACTTCTCTCTTCGTAATAAGTACTATATTTGTGTCATTGAGCTCTACAGGAAAAGAACAGTCTTGAAGCCACTGCTTGCAGCACATAAAGACCTCCACGCCTAGCACTCCCCAGAAATGTTGAAAAAACCCCGGATTCAGACCATCTGAACCACTCGCTTTGTCCGGATGCATCTGTTTAACTGCAACCTCAAACTCTTCGAATGATAGATCAGCCACTAAGTCTGCATTTTGACTTTCATTGACAGTTGTTTCGTTCCCAATATTCTGAGTATTCTAATGCGTACCATTACCTGTAAAAACCTCCCTATAGTAATCCTTAACAATTTGACACATATCACCCCCCTCCTCAATTCTATTGCCTGAATCATCAATAAGATACGGAATATGGTTTAACTTTCTCTGAGATGATGCTTGAGAGTGAAAAAACTTTGAATTCGAGTCTCCTTCGGCCAACCAAAAAACTTTAGCACGTTGTTTCCAATAGACCTCATCCTTAAGAAGTAACTCGTTAAGACCATCTTTTGCTTCAAAATACTTAGCTATGCCTTCACTATCAGTTCTGTTTACCAGTTCATCAGTAACCTTCTTCTAAAGTCTCACTTTATCACGAAAATTATGAAAAAATTTGTGCCCCCACTGAGCCAAATTAATATTTTTTATTCTTACAAACATACTTTTTGTCATTACATATAATAAGATTTTTTAATTGTTGTTCATATTAATATGATAAGATTAATGGTAGTATTAATGTTTCTCTCTATCTTTTTTTATAATTAATTAAATGTGAATTATTGATTTATTGTTGTGTATAAAATTATTTTGCAGTGCTTGAAAAACTTAAAAAAGTAATTAGAAATTTTGAGAAAACAACATGTATGGTCAGTGCTCCACTGGTTTTTATTAAGGCTTAATGATCTTTTAGCCCTCAAAGTTTATACGAAATTCCTACCAGCCCTCAATGTTACAAAACATACCTTTTAGCCTCTGAACTATACGTAAAGGTCCTATTAGCCCTTATAACAGTACAAAAATTGTAACGGTAAATATCGGATGGGCAAAATAGACATTACATGTGTCCGTTATAATTATTTTTTTAAATTTGTACCGGTATAAGGGTTAATAGGTACTTTTCGGATACCTCAGGGGCTAAAAGGTACAACGTATTAAAATTGAGGGTTTGATGGGTACAACACATAACTGAAATAATATACAATTGCATTACTCTTCTCCTTCCTGCATGCAGTGATTTTTAGCTAGAAGTCATAACAAGAAACACAAATTGGGTTATATTAAACCAACACAAACCGGATTACATCATCCGAACAAGCTTGAAAACACACAATCAAGAGAGACATAGATAAACATAGATAAAGATAGTTATAGATAGATAAAACTCTAGTTCAACTAGAGTGATCACATCCCATATGTAGCAAGGATGGGCTGGAGGAATGTAGGGACCACATGTAGGTCCACCAGTCCACCATCCCCAATGAGGTAGTGTTCTACAAAAGTTGTTGTTGCTGCATTGCTGGTATTGGGCACATGAACGACCACACAAGAGACCCTATCCTTATTCATGATGTTATTGATCATGAAAACTAGATCAACCAACCAAAAACCAGGTTCTGGATTGTTGACCTCACGCACAGCCTCCTAACAGTCACTTTCGATGAAAACAGACTTCACATCCCCCTTCTCCCAAGCCATTTTGAGCCCATAGAATATGGACCATAACTCGGCAGCTACTGGCACACCCATCATCCCCATCATTCTAGCGTTCCCCCTAACCCATCGGCCTCTATGGTTTGTCATGACACACGCAACAGAACCATTCAGTAGCCCCTAGCAGTTCACCTTGAAGACATTCGACGAAGAAGGCTTGCTCCACCCGGCCAAGATCAAAAGAAGAAGAATATTTAGACTAAAATTACTAATAATAAGATTTATTTGTGAAGAAACTAACATCCAATGGTGGTGTTTATATAGTAGATTATGCATTAAATTCAAGCTCAGCACCCTCAACACCAATTGGCCATAACAGTCAATAGTACATTTTCAAGGTATTCAGAGTTGTAACTACCAAGATAGTTTCAAAGATCTATAAAGAAAAGACAAGGCTAAAATGAAAAACAGTTGGCCTCTACTGAATAAAAGGGGATTCAAACTGATTACATGGAAATTATACTAATATGCACCAAGCATGTATACTCTAAAAATTTGTCAGTTTCTACTACATCATTTTCAATTTAATTTTCACAGCCTCCATGGAGGCCTAATACCCATTAATGCCTTCCTTGCATTGGCCTCTACTTCGATCTGCAAAGAGAGAAGAGTTAAAATAGTAGATATAGTAATGACCTTTTGTGCCTATCAAACCCTCAAGTTTAATACGTTGTACCATTTAGCCCTTGAGGATCCGGAAAGGTCCTATTAACCCTTATACCGGTACAAATTTAAAAAAAAATTGTAATGGACACATGTAATGTCTATTTTGCCCATCCGATATGTACCGTTACAATATTTTTACCGTCATAAGGGCTAATAGAACCTTTACGAATACTTTAGGGGCTAAAAGGTACGTATTAAAATATTGATGGTTGGTGGGTATTTGTAGGAAACTTTAAGGGCCAAAAGGTCATTAAGCCTTTTATTAAATTAAAGTAATTACAAGCTATTCAGAGTGTAAAAGTTTACATTTACTGTATTGGTTAATATATAATACTACTGCTAATAATTGATGTACTGTAAAATATAAACAAATGAAGTCGCAAAAAATAATAATTGATTGAAATAATTTCTTAGAATAACATATACAAGGAACAAGAGGTTTCTTATAGTAACATATACAAGGAAAGGAACAAGAAGATTTCACTATATTTACATATTGATTGGCTACACATTACACTTGGGTTACAATTTTTTTAACACCTCAATTTACCAAATGAGGATATGCTAGTTCAAGATTATGTTTCCAGTCTTCTGGGTTTAATCCAAGAAAAAGAAAGAGTACTGCTGGCACTTTTTGAACTTGCCCCGTAACAATCGGGTTGTTGCTCAGCCACCACCTTTGACCATATTTTGATGTATCATGAATAATTCTTAATGAAACCTATTCGTGAAATGCATATATACAAACAAAAAAAATTTAAGAATTAATATAGGCCTAACTTCAAAAATTGACACATCCATTCTTAATAATGTTTGTCTCCCTTCCGAACACCAATTCCAGAGTACTAAGTTGCATCTTTGGGGTTCATTCAAACAATCGCCAATCAATTTCTTCACTATCATTGATAATCAGCTCAGTCAAATTGTTACAATTTTTGAAATGGTTTAATTAGTAAATGTTCTACCCCACTGCAATTACTTAAACTCAGCTGCTTGAGCAGCTGAGTCCCAAATGACATGTCCCCAGTAATTCTGACCAGCACGAGTTTAACATCAATCAATTTACAAGAGCCTCCAAATTTGAGGGGTGGATTCAGTATACAATCTGTGAGCCACAAATGAGTCAACTCCGAACAAGAAAACACAGAAGAGGGTATTTTGAAGGAAACTGGTGATATATGATGAAGCTCCAATGTCCCAACACCATTATTTGATATGTTTTTGATCCAAACATCTGTACACTGGGAAATAGGCAGATGTGGAGGTACTTTAATTAAGACAGAACGTCAAAATTAAGATTTTTTAATTTGCCCTGTAGCAATAAGGTTGTTGCTCAGCCACCACATTCAGCCACCACATTCGACTACATTTTGATGTATCATGAATAATCCTTAACACATCCTACAAACAAAAAATTTTTAGAATTAATATAGTAGGAATTTCAAAAATTGACAGATCCATTTTTTATTAATTAGATTACATGCGTGAGATCTGTGATGTATAATCTATGAACTTATATGTGTACCTTTTAGCACAAAAGAATGACGAGATCGCCTTCTGATCCGCTCTCCCCATCATCTTCCCCGCTCAATTGGATTTGGTCGGCCATTAATCAAAATCTATGATCAGATCTGCTTTTCAAAATAGTCTAATTGATCCTTGGTACCTTTAAGAACTTGAGTTGGCACCTCCGTTTGTTTAATCATTATTTATGTAGCTTTTATTTCATCCCCATCATATACATAAGCGGTTGTTGCAGCTCCAACCACCACCTTTAAAGGTGGTTTAAGTATTAGTAAATGTTTAATATACATGGGTTGGTCCATCACTACAAGGATTTTTGCTTTAGACGACACTCAAAACGTGTTGTCTGAACCTCCCGAAAACTGTTGACTATCAAGAAGTCGTCTGATACACACCTCAGACAACACACAATAAACTGTTGTGTGAAGGTTGAAAGACAAGTAAAAGACACCTGAAAAGTGTTGTCTGATACCCAGAAACAACAACACTTTTTTGGAAACCTGTTGTCAAAGCTCCAATAATGCAACACGTTTTAACGAATATATTGTTGTTTTAAGCAGTAAAGACAATGGTTTTTAAAAGAAAGCCTATTGTTGAAGTGCAAAAGATACAATCTTTTATTTGATCAGGGTTGTTGTTTTATGTCACTACAGACAATGGTTTCTTAGCAAAAACCATTTGTTTTATGGTTAGTTGTACAACATGTTATCTCATATGGCATGTTGTTGTACACTAGGAAGGATAACACTTTCTTAGTATATAACTCTTGTTTGAAATTATTTTAAACAATGGTTTTGCAGAGTATAACATGTTGTTATTTGTTAAAAGAGACAACAGTTTTGTGGGTTTTAACCTGCTTTGTGTATTCTTCTCCCACATTACTTTGTTAAATGGTACATGTTGTTTGATTGCATTTTTTACAACTGTTAACATTATGTAGTTTTTATTTTCATGTTGTGTGAGTCATTTTCTCACAAGGGATTTTAATAAAAGCATTATTTGATATATAATGCAACAAGTGTTAATCATTGGTGGACATTGGCTAAAAGTATCTTAAACAATGGTTCTGGACATGTAAAGAAAACCAAACCACACTATAAAATGAAAATGCCAGAAACAAACAATAGAAACCAATTCAATCCATCCATCCATTACGACCAATATTCACCATACCATCAACCAAAACTACAGAAGCAATTTTTCACCTTATAACGCCAACATCACCAACAAATGTACATAACCAACCAAGTACATCCAAAACAACTAATACCGGTACCAATTCCCAAAGTACTGCTACTTGGACTTCTCTGGAGTAGGTGCTGGTGGAGTTGTTGCCTCATGTTTCTTCTCTATTTCTTTTCAGTGGTAGGAGGTTAAGAAGAAGTTTCATCAGATGTCTTCTTGGTTGCTAATAACTTCTGAAACTCTAGACTGATAAAACAAAGGATTATATCAATACAAGGAACATATGCTGGAGATACATCAATTAACTAACTTTGTAAATTAAAAATCTCAAGCAATAAGATTTGAGAGATGGTTGTTGACATATGCAAATAATAATCACTACACACTAGGTTGTCATCTTGGAAAGAGGCTGTGGTATATAAAAGTGAGAGAACTAGGACAGAAACACATATAATTTATGATATTTTTTAAAATTAAACCAAACTCAAAGATAAAGTAAGTCATGTAAAGTAGCACATTCTAACACTGTGGAAAGATAGTTTCAGAAGATTAAATGCATTTAATTAGTGAACAATGCACAACATTGATTCTGGAAGTTCCATGTAAGTAACCTTGCATACAGGCTGGTTTGAATTAAGAAGATTGACAAGCAAGTTGTCACTTTTCAAGTCGAAATGTACTATTTTATTTCCATGCAAGTACTCCATTACATAGGCAATATCCTTAGCAATCAAGAGACGATTTCCCATATCAAGGTTCCTGACATAGAAGTTTAGATGTTAAGTTTAGCATGTATATCTTACAAAAAGTATAATAACTGAATGGGCTAAGTAAACTAGATGGACACATTACTTGTCGTTTTCCTGAAGCACGGTTCTTAAAGAACCATTAACCATGTACTCTGTCACAGTTGCCAAAGAACCGCTGGGACCATTCCGTGCTACACCATAAAAAGCCACTACATTTGGATGATGCAGGTCTGCGAGCTTGTTTGCCTCTGCATCAACCCTGTTTCGGCTGCACATATTGCCATGTACAAAAGCGCCCTGCTCCGTTAATGTGCCATGGGAGTGCATGTGCTCTTGTATATGCTGTTGAAGCTTGTGAAAACAGAAATAAACTGAAGCCAAACAGCCACTGCAGAAACAGAAGTCGATCAATCTATGTAGTTATCAAACTTAAATGGGTAAGTTTGTCAGTTTAGCGCATTCACTTGCCTGCAAGATGAATAAGCAGAAAGTGACCATCCCAATCCATGAATGTAACCATCATTGTCTAAAATAGACATTCTGCATACCAGAACACAAAAACAATCAAATAACAAGCCAAAGCCAGAAGCTCCAACTGTTAACAACCAGTCAATCATTAAAAATAACTGGATGCTTGAGATGTCTCAGAAAGTTCCTGAGGGGTTGACTCATGTGTTTGAAGTTCAAGGCTAAAGTTCTCTTTCCTTTCGAACCTCTCAACCAGGCTCTGTGTCCTTCCGTGCACAACGGCCACTGCAAAATCTGAAGAACAGGTAAGCTAATATATTTCCAAAATGTTCTTGACTACTAAAACGAAGCATTTAGCAACCTCCATTGACATATTTAACAGGATTTGCTCCCTTGCTACCAACGAGAGACTCATTGCCTGAAAAGTAGTAATAATAATTAGGTAACCAGTATTATAGTTACAATCATGACAGACAAACATTAATTAGACAGAAGAATTTGAATCAACTAACAAGGTTAAATGGAGAAAATAAACCTTCTCTGGACATAGAAACACACTAATGCTTAATCAATGTCACTACCCGTGGCATCCGTTCTATCAGCCTACCATGACAATGAAGCTCTAACTGTTAACAACCAGTCAACCATGACAATGAAGAGGGAAGTCGGTGACTCTAAAGATAAGAGTTGTACGAGGAGGTCGCCATCTAGATTTGTGAAATGAGAGAGAGAGAGAGAGAAGGATTGAGAGAGAGAGAATTAGAGATACAAAGAGAGAGTAAATCAATTGGGTCACATACAAGAAAATGTCTCCATTTTAGATGCCTGAAGCGTAGAGAGACAAAGGGCTAGAGAGACAAAGCTCTTCAATTAGGTCAATGTTTTGATAAAAGGGGGAAGTGAAATTTTAGTAAAGGGGGAAGTAAAAATCAAATATTAACAAGCGGCAATATAAATTAGTGAAGGGAGGGAAGTGAAATTTCAGATTTTGGATCATGATCTGAAATTTTAGAAATTTGATTTGAAACAAAAAAAAAATCAAATTTTCGGAATATCAATAGAATAGATACTCATTCTAGTGTTTTGCCATAGATTATTATTCCTATTTTTGAAAAAATATCATACAAGAATGATTTATTTTTGACAGTTCACCATTAAAATATCATACAAAAATGATTTATTTTTTTCTAAATTTTTTTATACATCACTAAAATCAGTATATAACATCATCCGTACGGTTGGATCGTCAAAAAATATTTTTTTAAAAATAAATCATGTTTAATCGGTACGACACAAGTTAGAGCTAGCGAGTAGTACTTTTGGAGGATTTATCTAATAAACACATACAAGAATGAATTCTTTTTTTCTAATTTTTTATACACATCACTCAAATCATTAGATATTAACATCCGTACGATTGGATCGTCAAAAAAAAAATTAGAAAAAATATTATTCCAAATTTATATTAGTTTGACCAAGTAGTACTTTGATAGTTGACCACTAAAATATCATACAAGAATGAATTGTTTTTTTCTAATTTTTTTTACACATCACTAAATTCAGTATATAACATCATCTGTACGGTTGGATCATCGATAATTTTTTTTTAAAAAATAGATCATGTTCAATCGGTACGACACTAGTTAGAGGAAGTAGTACTTTTGGTGGATTTATATTATAAACACGTACAAGAATGAATTCTTTTTTTCTAATTTTTTGTACACATCACTGAAATCAGTATATAACATCATCCGTACAGTTGGATCGTCGAAAAATCTTTTTTTAAAATGTATCATGTTCAATCGTTACGACACTAGTTAGAGGCACGATCCAGATTCACTGAATAATTTTTTTGAATGATTTATTCGACGATCGAACCGTATGAAAGTTAATAAACACCCATTCTAGTGTTGGGAAAAAATAATCGAAAAATAAAAAGGTCGTGTTGTACGAGATTTTAACAAAAACGTAGTAAAAGTGCCGCTTCCTATAACGGGGCACGATCCAGATTCACTGAATACTTTTTTTGAATGATTTCTTTGACGATCGAACCGTATACAACTTAATAAACACTCATTTTAGTGTTGGGAAAAATAATCAAAAAATAAAAAGGTCGCGTTGTACCGGATTTTAAAGAAAACGTACAGATGTTGGTAAAGGTGCGCGAGCTAGATTCACTGAATGATTTTTTAAAATAATTTCTTCAACGACCGAACCATATGGGTGTTAATAGGTACTCATTCTAGTATTGGGAAAAAATAATCAAAAAATAAAAAGGATCGATCGTGCCGCATCTTACGAAAACGTTGTAACAGTATAGATTCAGGTAAATATTGTTCTTGAAGATCAATGTCCAATTCGAAGACGTTATTTAAGTCGTATTTTGACGCTTTTACAGTCAAATCGAAGCTCTCAACGAACCCTACGTGTTCTTGCGAACAGATGTGGTGCATGTGATTTCATTTTTTTTTTTCTAAAATTCGATTTAATTTCGAAATTATTAGGATTAAAAATTAACAAATTTGCCAAAATATTTTCACTAAATTTTTTTAAAAAATCCGTATAGATGGATCGTCGAAAAATATTTTTAAAAAAAATATTATTCCAAAATTATACTAATTTGACCAAGTAGTACTTTGTTGGTTGACCTTTAAAATATCATACAAAAATGATTTGTTTTTTTCTAATTCTTTGTTCACATCACTAAAATCAGTACATATATAATTTTAAATTTAAAATAATTAAAAAAAATATCATGTTTGAAAATTTGAAATTTTTAAAATTTATCATATTTATTTTTTTTAATAAAAACTTTCTCCAATTACTACTACTACATTACAAATTCATTTTATAATATAAAATGATTTTTTTTCATATACTCGTTTCATTTCCCTCCACGCCAATTTCATTTCCCCCCTTTTTGCTCTTAACCTAAAATTTCATTTCCCCCACCCCCTTTCAGCTCTAAGTCAGTCTCAACACAACAGAAAGACATACATCTTACTCTGATATTGCTTATCTTCAAACACCTTGAGGTACTTGAAATGCTGTTAAATTGATGGAGAAGTACCAAGCTAAGAATTTTCGTTGGGAACTTATGTCAAACACCTTGAGGTACTTGAAATTGAAGGCTCAGAATGTTGGAAAGGGGTTCGAGCAGCCTGATATTGGGCAAAAGAGGGGTGAGGCATACAACATTCTTCGTAAGCCCATCAACTTAATATTAAAGGCATCTGATTCTAAGAAAGCATTCTAAAGGTAATATTTTGTAGGACTTAATTATTTTCTTTCAATATTATGCACTACCATGTTGAAATGACCAAGCCTTTGTTGGGTTTAAAGCTTCAAGAAAAGTTCAGATTGGACTTGGATGATGAGGAATGCATACATTTTTTTCAAGATCTCATCAATGAAAGTGTCAGTGCATTGTTTCCACAAATGGTCGAGACAATTCACAGATGGGCTCAGAACAACAGAAGCTGGCGGCTTTGTTTTGTGGCAGATGAATCTAGATATTTGGTATGTTGAGGTTGCACTTGGTGGTAGCAAGATTCATGCTGGTTGCAACGGGAAACTTGTATGGAGGAACACACCATGGCTTGGTTCACATGCTGCAAAGGGTCCTGTTAGACCATTGCGCCATGCTCTTCACGTAAAACTGCTTGCACTCAATCATGTCTGTGTAGTGTTATTTCCTTTTGTTTCACTTGGGGATTTAATTATCTGACTTATTGTTTGTGTGTAGGGTCTTGACCCGCGAACAATTGCAAATATGTTTGCCAATGCCAGATGCATAGGTGAAAAAAAGATTAATGGAGAAGATTGTTTCATCCTCAAACTTAGGGCTGATCCACAAACTTTGAAATCCAGGAGTGAAGGCCCAGCAGAGATCATACGACATGTCTTGTTTGGTTATTTTAGCCAAAAATCAGGTCTCCTCCTGCACTTGGAAGACTCTCATTTGACTCGTGTGCAAATGATTGGCGGTGATGCTGTTTACTGGGAAACCACAATCAATTCATTTCTGGATGACTACAGGTCTGTCGAAGGAATCATGATTGCCCACTCGGGGAGATCAGTGGTTACCCTTTTCAGATTTGGAGAAACAGCAATGAGTCACACCAAGACGAGGATGGAAGAAGCATGGACAATTGAAGATGGGCTCAGTACTGGCGCTGAGTAAAATGAAATGTTTATATTCTCGCAACATGGTTTTCTTATCCTTTATCAACTTTCAAGATAAGCCAAGCATACTCTATATGACTTATATCTATTCTGATCCAGTTATATGTCATTATGTCTTTAAATATTTGGGCACAATAAAATTAGCTCTACAATAATTATCTTCTTGGAACACAAGTTATATAATTGAGTGTCATGGTACTGAAAGGCGAAAGCGTTAATCCTGAAGCATCATGCTACTGGGTTTATTGACTCGAGTTTATGAATTCTGTTTTTGCTGCATTTCTGAGTCCGGTTTAGTTGTAGTTTAGAGTCTGAGTTTGCTTGTTCTATTTAATTACTGTCGAGTAGTTTTGACGTAGTGAATATTAACTTTCAATATGAAGTTAAAGTTGGACAGTTGGAATTGCCCTATCATAATTAAGTTAAAGTTGGCTATCAGGAAGTCTTGTTAATCATTTACCATTGTTACTTGTTAATCATTTACCAAACCAGTAGAGAAATGATGCATATAATTTATGTGAAGTACAATGTTGAATGACAACTACTCTGCCTTCTTAATTTTCATATGTAGTATCAAACTGATCATGTTTAATACCTCTGAATGGGATCAGCCCGAAGCTTGACTTGCCCTCTGTATTTGATATGGTTTTTTTTATATAGGTTATTGAATTAAGTTATACACAATCGCAAAGGGTGTCTTATTAATCTTTTAAAAATTAATATATGTAAATGAGACAAAGATAAATGATACTCTCGTGGCTTTTAAATTCTTGTATTTTGTAGTACTAGTATTAAAATTGCTTTTATTTGTCAACCAATAACATTTGATGAACTAATACAACTTTCGTAATGTAATAAATTAATTTGTGCTCTTTAATTTGTAACTATAACTCTTGATAGATTGTTGGTTGGTTTGTTCTCTTTTGTTTGGCATTTGTTGATTTGTTGGATGCCAATTTGGTAGGTTAGTCATCTTTTAAAATATATTTTTTTTATGTACAGTTTATTAGACAACAGTTTTAAACAGAAGACACTTGTATGAGTTGAAACACACAATAGGCCAAAACCTGTTGTGTGTTGGATTAAGTTCATACAACACTATGTAAAGCAATTGTGTTAAATATCATTACACAATACCACATTGGAAACCACTTGTCTCATTCTAACAATACTTTTTACGAAGTATTGTCTATGCTTCATTCACATAATAATTCTAAAAAATGTTGTGTGTTGGTTAACTGTCACACAACACTATGGATAACATATTGTATGACTGCTACTTAGACAACAGACATAAAAACACTTGTCTGATCTAAAAATACTTATGCATTTACACAACACCCCTGGTCAAGAAATGCTTGTCTGGTAAGATTGATTACACAATGGTTTTGGCCCATTGTGTGAATGTAGGATTAGACAATACTTTCTCTGAGTAGGAAAATACCAGTTGTCTGATCATTTCGGGCAACACTTTTTTCCATGGGTGTTGTCTGATACGTGTCGTGTATTGCCAGATTTCTTGTAGTGCATTTCATTTGTTAAAGCCCAAATTAAATAGGACAATCTAGAACAATCTCCTCATTCATTCATACATTTTGATTTTCTAGAATTTTTATTTCTTTTCTTATTATTAATTAAGATGTTCAATAATTTTCTTACATTTTGATTTTTTGAGAATTCTCACCAAATAAAGGATATCTTTGATTTCGTTTTAAATTTGTTTGAATATGCAATTTCTCTCAACTGACTTGAATGTTTTTTCAATATCTTCTTATGTTCCAAAAAGCTCATTTAAGGTAGTAGTTACACTTTTGATTTACGAAAAAAAGTAGTAATTACATATTTTTATTAGCTCAAAATTGGGAGAGATTATTACATTTTTGTTTGATAAATTCATGATTGTTTAAGTAACACAAATTTAATGATTCTTTTTACAAAAAATTCACATGGGTACCATTGAAATAATCCCAAATAAAATAGCAAGATTGGAAGCAAACAATGCCCAAGTTGACTCAAACAGGATTTGAACTCGAATCAAATTATTTGAGACTTGGAAACCAGGGATTAGCCATAAAATCTCACAAGGAAATTAAATTGTGAAAAAGCTAACAAGAGAAATATCCGAAAAAGGATACATCCTAATATTTACATATTTGAAATGAGTATATGCTGTTTCCTTCCCGAACTAAGAGAATTATTAGTGAGTGAATATGGTATATAAAATTATAAATCATTAGGTCAAAGATCCTTCCACAAGTCAACCTTAACATAATTAAAGGCAGAGCCATGAACTCTCTTAAATGCTTAGCAACCGTGATAAGTTTGAAGACCTGCAATCTCAGTACACACGCTCACACTTGTATGTATTCAAATGATGGAAGAAAAACAAACTGCAAATCTTATTCAGCTTAAACAAAGTACAGAGCTATATAAGGAAATAAACGAACATAAACGTTGCCTACAAACTAGGAACTGCATATGACCACTTCTAGTCTAACTGCATCTCCTACTTCTACGCCACTACCCCAGACCAATTCTACTACTACTTTATAGCCTCAAAATATCAGCTATAATTTATTTAAAACAAATAAAACAATATGTTTAGATTAAAACAAATATCCAACATATTCCTCCCTAATCTAAACATACTCCAAACTTCATGCTCTCTGATTAAGCTTTCTGATATGTCACTGCAAGATCTTCAACGCCTACTAGCTTTCGCATAGCTTCGAACTTGACTCTGCCCAATGCCTTTGTTAGAATATCTGCTCTTTGATCTTGAGAAACAACATGCTTGACTACCAGCTCGCCTCGTTCAATGCACTCCCGAATAAAATGAAAATGAACGTCTATGTGCTTACTTCTGCCATGCAGAACAGGATTCTTTATGAGTTCAATGGCTGATCTGTTATCCACATAAAGTATGACAGGCCCAATTTGCTGCCCTGAAATCTCACTCAGCAACCCTCTAAGCCATATGCTCTGGCATGCTGCAGTAGTTGCTACCATATATTCAGCTTCACACGAGGAGAGTGCAATCACCCTTTGCTTCTGTGACACCCACGATATCAGACTTCCATTAAGATAAAAACATATTCCTCCGGTACTTCTCCTATCCACGACATCCCCAGTTAAATCGCTATCCGAAAAACCAAATAGAACTCGGTTGCTTCCCTCTTTCTTGTATACCAACCCAAAATCAAGTGTGCCCTTTACATACCTTAGAATGTGTTCCACTGCTTGTTGGTGCTGGATTGTTGGCCTCTCCATGAATCGACTTACCACACCTATAGTGTAAGAGATATCCGGCCGAGTATGTGTCAAGTACCTCAAACTCCCAACGATACACCTGTATTCAGTTGCATTTATCATCTGACCTCCCTCATCTTAATCTAATTGTAGTTTCTGCTCCATTGGATATTTCGAAGAGTTACAATTTAGCATCCCTGCCTTCTCTAACACCTTCTTAGCATAAGCTGATTGCTTTAATGTAGTAGACCCCTCTCTTTGATTCACTTCGATACCCAAGTAGTAAGATAACAACCCAAGATCACTCATCTCGAATTGCTTACTCATCTGCATCTTAAACTTCTCAATCTCACCTTTATCTGAACCAGTGACTAGTAGATCGTCTACGTAAACTCCAATTATCAACATACTCCCAGTTTTGCACTTAGTATACACTGCTTGTTCATGTAAGCATTTCTTAAAACCAAACTCCTTTAAACACTTATCCAGCTTTGCGTTCCATGCTCTGGGTGCTTGTCGTAGCCCGTATAGCGCCTTTAATAGCTTATACACTTTTTGTTCTTGCCCATTCTTCATGAAACCTTCTGGTTGGACAACATACAATTCTTCAACAAGATCACCATTTAGAAATGCTGCTTTGATGTCGAGATGATGCACCTCCCATCCCTCTTTTGCTGACAGTCCCAACAACAATCGTACAGTTTCAAGATGAGCCACCGGTGCAAACACCTCTTCATAATCGACCCCTTTCTTTTGAACGTACCCTTTTGCGACAAGACGCGCCTTGTACTTTACTATATTCCCCTCAGGATCCCTCTTTAACTTATACACCCATTTCAGTCCAATAGCTTTTTGTCCTGGTGGCAAATCTGTGAGTGTCCACGTCTTGTTTTTTTCGATCGTGTCCATCTTTGTGTTCATGGCAGTTTGCCATTCTTTTTCCTCTGCTGCATCACTATACGACATTGGCTCTTCCATCTCTAACAGCATAAGTTCATCGGCCATCTATATAACTTCAGTATCATTGTACGCATCCTCTAGTGATCTATATCGCCTTGGTTCACTACTGGTTTCACCACTGGTTGCTGAATGATCCTCCGTTTCACCTGCGAAAGATTCCTGTGTAGTAGTGATTGGTGACTGCATACTTGTGATTGGTGACTGCATTGGCGTTCTTTGCTCGTGCTCAGACTCAGACCTTTCACCACCTTCCTCTGGGCTACTAATCACAGTGAAATTTCCAGGAATCTCTACCTCACTTTCTTTTTCATGTTCCCATATCCAAAATTCATTCTCTTTAGTCACTACATCTCGACTCACGTGTACAACACCAGTGTCTGGATCATACAGGAGATCACCTTTAGTTCCTGGCTCCCTTCCTAGATACACAACTCGTTTGCTGCGATTGTCTAGTTTCTTCACATGTACTGCAGGTACCTTCATGTACGCCACACACCCAAACACCTTTATGTGTCCCAGATCAGGTTTCCTGCCATTCCAAGCTTCATATGGAGTTTTGCCAGTCAAGGCACGAGTTAGAACGCGGTTTAGAATGTAGACTGAATGTCGTACAGCCTCCCCCCACATAAACGATGGCAATCCTGACCCTTTCAAGAGACTTCTTGTCATAGCTGCCACTGTTCGGTTTCTGCGTTCAACCAACCCGTTTTGCTGCGGGGTGTATGGTGCAGTAAAATGCCTTTGAATACCAACTTCCTCACAGAACATATTAAACTCCTTCGAGCAAAATTCTCCACCTCGATCTGTTCTTAAGACCTTTATGCGTTTCTCTGTTCCGTTTTCGACTAGTTATTTGAACCTTTTAAACATTTCGAATGCATCTCCTTTCTGTTTCAACATATATACCCACATTTTTCTACTAAAGTCATCAACAAACAGGAGGAATTATCGATTACCTGCAGGCGTCGTTGGTGATATCGGACCACAAATGTCTGCATGTATAATTTCCAAAGCTTTCTTTGCATCAAAGTTCACATAAGACGGAAATGGTTTCCTGGCATGTTTAGAAATTAGACACCCTTCACACCTCTTTACTGGCTGGACTAGCTTTGGAAGACCATATGCAATCCTTTCTCTTGACATAGTTTCCAATGCCTGAAAATTCACGTGCCCTAACCGTGCATGCCAAAGCCATGTATCTTCCTCTGTTTTCGCAAGCAAACATGTAGGATTGTTCTCTTCGAGACTGATCTTATATAAATGATTCTCTGATCTTTTAACTTTCATTAACAGCCTTCCATGTTCTTCATAAACCCACAGATAGTCTCCGTCAAGCACTACTTTGTTCCCAGCCTCCGATAATTGTCCTAGACTTATGATGTTGTTGCATAGACTTGGTATATAGTACACATATTTTATCGTTTTCTCCTCACCATTCTTGCATTTAAACGAAACAACACCTTTTCCTTTGATGCACAATGTGGATCCATCCCCGAACTTTACTTGCCCAGTCACTTGTTCATCCAACTCCTTGAATTTCCCACGCTGACCTATCATATGGTTACTTGCCCCATTATCAAGATACCATACTTGTGATTCCCTCTACCCTTCGACATGTGATCGTAACTTGGGGACAACCATCTCTTCCTGCAGCAACATGTTTTCAACCCTTGTGTTTTCAACCTCAACAATTAACAATGCTGGCTCGTCCTCTTGAATCTGAGTGAGGTTCACTTCTCTTTGAACATCTCTTTCCTTGCGTGGCTTGCGGCACTCCGCAGCAAAATGGCCATATGCCTGACAATTAAAGCATCTTACTCTGCTTTTGAATCCTCTAAATCCACGATTTCCGAATTTCGCACGATTCTCTGCACCACCTCGTGTAGTGTCTTTGCTCGTCTTTTTCAGCCACTCTTCTCAAGTCAACAACAACTGACTCTCATTGATTTCCTTCTTTCTCCACTCCTCTTCTGTCAGCAGAAGTTGTCCTTGACTCGATTCAGTTTGCCCACGTATCCTTTCCTCGTGAGCCTTAAGTGAGCCAACAACCTCCTCCACAAACATCTCTTCTAACTTTCCAAACTGCTCGATAGCTGAAGCAATTTGTAGAAATTTAGAAGGAACCGCTCTGAGTAGCTTCTTTACTACGTACACCTCTTCCATCTGTTCCCCCAATGTTCTGATGTTGGTAACCAGACTATTCAGCTTCAAGTAGAAATCATCCAACTGCTCGTTCTCCTTCATGGTCAGTGCTTCAAACTCGCCTTTCAATGTCTGTGCTTTAGCTGCCTTTACCTTGTCTGCCCCCAGGTACATCGTCTTGATAGCATTCCATGCGTCCTTGGACGTTTTCTTTTCTGCAAGAGCTAACAGAATTTCTTCAAGGAGTCCTTGGAATATGACAGCCAATGCCCTCTTATCGATCTTATCTTCAACTGCAACCTTTGGATCTTTCGGTTCTATGGCTTCCCACACGCCATGGGCTTGCATAAACACTTTCATTTTTAGAGCCCATGTCGTGTAATTGATCTTTGTAAGCATAGGGTAGCTTAACCCAAAAGAAACATCCTTCGATTTGGTTGTATTTGAATTGGTCGCCTCCATGATAGGTTAACAGAATGGTGAATGTTTGCCTCGCTCTGATACCAAGTGAAGACCTGCAATCTCAGTGCACACGCTCACACTTGTATGTATTCAAATGATGAAAGAAAAACAAACTGCAAATCTTATTCAGCTTAAACAAAGTACAGAGCTATATAAGGAAATAAACGAACATAAATGTTGCCTACAAACTAGGAACTGCATATGACCACTTCTAGTCTAACTGCATCTCCTACTTCTACGCCACTACCCCAGACCAATTCTACTACTACTTTATAGCCTCAAAATATCAGCTATAATTTATTTAAAACAAATAAAACAATATGTTTAGATTAAAACAAATATCGAACAAAGTTAAACATTATGTTTAGCTTATAGACATGTAAAGCAAAATAAACGCTTTCTGGCGAAAAAACTAGAATTATATTTACCAAAGGAAAGCTTTAGTATATATCGGGGATTTTTTGATGCTTTATAAATTCAAAATTATCTAAAGTCTGTTTGGGTGGATCATATATTAGTCTATTTTATAGACTATCAAGATCTAGGGCTGGATGAATCATTAATCCATTTAATCGACTATGCAGGTATATAGTCTACCCGTATCTATCATTAGTACACTTAATGGAATATCAAGATTTAGAGTCCATGAGAATGGATCCTTAGTCCACTTAATTGACTAATGTGATCTACTGTCCATCCCAATAGATCATTAGTCCACGTAATGGACTACAAATATTTATATTCCATTTAGACAGATCATTAGCCTAATGGGCTTGGTCCTGACATCTTTATGTACTTGTTCGTTTCACCGTCATGCCTACGTAAATTCTATAAAAATATGAATATTATCATAGAAGGAATCTTGCCATGTAGAGCACTTTGTTGCTCGTGGACACGAATCCTAGAACTACTAAAATGAAGATCAACTCAAAAAGCGTATGAAGATACGAACCAGATAAGCTCGAAAAATGATAGAATCAGATCTTTATAATTATGGAAATGAAGTCAAAACGGGGAAACTTGATATGAACCCGATAAGCTTGAAAAGTCGATAAGGATGCGATAAGGTCAAAAACTCTTTAAAAATCTGATAAACTCGAAAACTCAAAAGTCAATAAGAACTCGAAAATGTCAAAAAATCATTAAAAAAACTGATCATCTCGAAAACTTGTTTAAAAACTTGATAAACTCGAGAGCTTGATAAAAGCTTAAACCTGGCTCGTATAGTAAACGAGTCGAGCTCGAACATAAACTTTGTGCACGATAATTTTTTGGCTCGACTTGACTCGACTAAAAAAAAGAAGTTTGAACTCGAATTTGATAAGCACAAACTCGACTTGGCTCGAGCAGCATAAAAAAGAGAGATTCACTTATCTTTGTTACTTTGTACTCGCTTAAAAAGTTATAGGAGAATATTAAAAGCCAGAAGGAGACGGAGATTCAAGAAATACAAAAGCTCTAAGGTCAATTCTTTAATATCCGCCTAAAATTTAAAACTTATGTTTTCTTGTTTGAAGTTATCATTTCTCCGTTCATTTAAAGTTTGATACAAAAACTAAAAAGTACAACAAGAATTGTGATTATATTCACCCCCTTTCTATAATCTAATAATCGATAATGCTGGAAAATAACAATTATCATGACTATAATTTGGGTAGACTTTTCTTTTTATTACTGAGTGTGATTTTAAATTTTTTTAGTGAGTTCAAAATTTATTGAATCCAGTAATTGTGTCCGAATTCGACACAAGTATTATTTGACTTGAGTTTAAGCCAAGTTAACAATTTTACAAAGTTCGAGGAATTTTGAACAAATTGAAATTCAAAATTTTTATAAAACCTAATACATAACACAACATAATATTATCTACCAAATCATTCATATAATATTAATATATATTATCAAGTTGGAGTCGAGTTCGAGTAGAACTTGTTAAGAACACAATCGACTCGAATTCGATGTCAATCTAATTCATTCTTGAAACTCAAGCTCAACAATGGGTACGAACATAATAGAACCTATTTTATCAAGTCGAGTTTGAGTTTTCTTCAATTGAATTTGAGCCCTGAACGTTATCGTTATCGGTCATCGAGGAGATAATTTCCTATTTTCCAAATTTAGTTTTTCTACAAGCACAATAGTTTTAGTCGAAGATGTCGGAGAGATAATTCATTTAAGATAAATTCTCCATCATCAACTAAACCTAATTTTTGTTTTAAAAACTAAAATAAAAATGAAAATGATTGTTAGAATTTTAGTAATTAGGTACATGTGAGTAAATAATATCTCAGTATGTTTTCCACATATGTTGAGATAAAAAATGAATTTCTTGTATGTTTCCCTATATGCCCTAGTAACTCAAAATGCAGATCTATATTGACTACGGCAAATTACTTACGTGTTGATATCCTAGATACCATGCGTACATAGAAACCTACTTGAATATCCTAGTCAAGACTAAGTTACAACAATACAAGTGCACCAGAAGAGGAAGAATAGTTGCAACAATAATATATTTACTGCTCAAATTTTATTACATGATTTCCCTTGTTATTGATGATGCATCACAGTAAGTAGCAATAAAAGATCCAGCTTCAGGTGAGGCAGTTGTATATTTTGGAATAGGTGTTTGTCATTGCAAAAGTGTGATTTAAACATATACAATATCCTCTATAAATAGCACTTGCGCTATATAGCACCTTGTCCTGCATAATTTCATATTCATTATGTCCGTTTTACAAATTTCCTATGTCCAAGTCTATACTAGGTTGCAACAATACAAATTCAGTAAAAAGAATAGGAGTATAGGACCACCAAAGAAAAGAATAGTTGCAATAGTAATATAGTGCTCCCTCCGTCCCTTAATGTTTTTCCTGTTTTGACTCGACACGTTTGCCAATGCACACTTTTGATCGTTAATATCTTGAATTTCGTATTAGTATTAAATATAAAAACTTCACTGTATTAAAGTACTCATAAATACGAATTCAACAAGATCACTCTTATAGATTAGACGTAAATTAGTAATTTATCTTAACAGTCCTGACATTTCAAACAAGAAAAACAAAAAGAGACAGAGGGAGTACTTCATATTAACTAAAGAAATTCCCTTGTTATACTCATGTCACATCATAATGGAAAAATAATATATATCCAATTACAGTATGCTAGAACAGGTGAAAGAGTTTAACATATCAAAAGTGTAGTGATCTTAGTTTCTCTAGGCACGAACGTCTTGAAAACTTCTTACTCTTTGAAAATCACAACCACAACTAAATATGAATTGAAATAAGAGATGATGAAACTATTCAGCGCTGATATTTGAAGCAAGTCAAAAGATTTGCAAGCAACCTGGCTTACACTCTAATGGCAAATCTTTTATTTTTGTACATCACTAAAGTTCTCTATAATTGTTTAAATCAGGTTAATAAAATTTGTCACCGAAAAGAAGCTAAAAAATACTCCTTGTAGGCTACAAATAAATTAGGAAAGAATGAAAATGAATAAATTAATGTAAATAAGATGTACCACATATAATCAACAAGTTAATTAATTAGTTGTACAGTACTCCCTCCGTCCCTAATTAGTTGTCCAGTTTCTATTTTTGTTGGTCAAATTGACACAAATTTGACTGAAATTTATAAATATTACATAATGAAAAATATTTTAAAAAAATTATACCATTGTAAACAACTTCTAATCTATTTTAATATGTGATTTTCAGTTTTTTAAAATAATAAACGAATTAATTTTAATATTCGATCAAAAGTTAGTCAATTTGACCACTGAAAAATAAAACTGGACAACTAATTAGGGACGGAGGGAGTACATTTTTTGAATTTAAATAAAGCATTATATCATTTTACCGAAGAAAGTTCCATGGAGTACTGTTTAAATTGTAGTATTGGAGTACCGGATCTTAACCGTCAATTTATTTTGTTTTAACTAAAATCAGAAGGGTAATTTTGTAAATTTATGTATGACAAAGATAGTACAGTTTTATATAACGATAGATAAGTTCTGTAAAGGCGGGTGGTTCCTTTTTTTGAGGGATTGCAGTTGTGATGTTTTACTGGAATTGCAACGGATCACAGGCACCTTCTAGATACTGTTTTTTATAGAAATCATACATTGCATTTTTTTGCCTCGTGTTTAATATTTTTTGTAGTTTGTATTCTGCATTAATATGACTCTTGCCGAAGGAGGTTCAGGTGATGTCTTTAATTCTGAATTTTTTGTCGTGAAAAAGTATTGTGGTGTGACATTGTTTTTTTATATTCTTTACTGCACTAATTGAATGGAGCAAATATTGTGCGGTATACAGTTATCTTCACACAGAATCAGTGAAAGTTTGTAACCATCCAGAATTGACCAAGATTCAATCTAGGCGCTTATAGATAGGATCTCGAGGCCTATTGTTGCACCAGGTGAACAAGTCGCCTACAGTGCGCAACGAATCCAGACCAGAGTCCAGAACACAGTTTTCGAAGCTTTGCATATCTGTGGTCCAATGCTCAAGCCCCCCTCTCACTTCTTTAATATCCAAAATGCTGTTGAAATCTCCAAGAACACACCAAGGCACTGAAATAGCTTTGCTTAAAATCTCTAAATCCGTCCACAATTCCTCACGTTCATTAGGCGTATTAAGGGCATAAACAAACGTGATTACAAAATTACATTGCTTTTCCAAAAAAATAATGTTACAGGTCATGTGTTGAGATGAACTGGAAACCACATTAACAGACCACATAGAGCTATCAAAACCAATCCAAATACGGCCATACGAGTGATGACCATAATTGAATAACCAACTCCAATTCCTCGCAATTCTACGAGATATGAACAAGGATTTATTTTCTTTAACCTTAGTTTCCACACAGGCCATAAGATTGATATTGTTACTACTAATGAAATGTTTTAACTCATTTTGATGAGAGCTTTTATTTAAGCCACGGACATTCCAACTTGCAAAATTCATAAGATTAATGAAGAGATTTGGCTGACTTGCTTGCCAACCGGAGAGACTTCTTGTCGATGACTGGTGTGAAGCCATCTTTGTCTGGGACACAAACTTTCGATTGACCTGCTGTGCCCCGGGCAATGAGAACTGAATCAATCAGTTTCTTATCCCGCTTTCTCTTTGATATAGTAACTGGTTCATCATTGTCCTCCTCACTAATAATAGTGTCTATTTTCTCTACTTCATTATCATAGTTAGACATTGTTTTGCAAGTATTTTCGGTGTGAAGATGGTTGGTGAAATTCACGACTAATTTGCCCTCTTCCATTTCCTCTACTTCATGTGCCTCTGTAGTATCCTTATTTGCAAACCCAATATCACTGGCAATAGGCATAGCATCATTGGCCAGAAGGTTATCATTCAACTACAAGTTGTCGTTGGGAATTTTGTCAAATTCTTCTAAATCATTTCCATTTTCAATTTCATAGAGGATTTCATCCTCATCCATAACAACATTGCAGCCACAAAACTCTCCCACCACATATGGCACCATTTCTATATTATTTAAATACTCTGCCTTCGAGACAGGAGGCCGATTTGCTGTATTGTTTGAGGTAGATGCAGAGGCGCCACTACCATTGCTACCTGGCTTACTCATTTTAGGTTTTTTCTTGACTCTTTCAGGATTATTAATACAACGGGCAAGAGAATGGCCAAAGCATTTGCATAAAGTACATGAGTAAGGTAGTTGAGGATATTGGACTTCAATTTTTTCCCTCTCTTGTACACCTTCCATATTCAAGACATTGACCCAAACAAAATCCGGTTTAGGGGAAGAGTAAGCCAATTCTACTTGAACATTAGCATATTTGAGAGGCTCAAACCTAGAAGTAGCAGTATCAAAATTGAGTGGTCTCCCCACAGCCTTAACAATCTATGACAAGCTATCCTTTGACCAAAGTGTGTATGGAACATCAACAAGACGGATCCAACACGGGACTTTGTCAACTACATTTCGTTTGAACGTGGAACCCTCCATCCATGGCATCAAATACAAAGTTTTACCACCCATTTGAACCGTGTTAAGGTTCAAAGCAACATTCCTTTCTTCCAACTTACTAAATCGGAATGTATAGTACCCTTTGGAGATGTAGTACACTCCAGTTAAGCCCTTGTTTTGCCATAATTTATGAGCCTGTTCACGAACAAACTTGAAATCAAAATTTCCCCCAATAAAATGACCAATTATACTAGTTTCCCATTGTTTCTGAGCACGAACCAGATAATCCATGGAGAAGTTAACTGAGGCAGACCCATCATCATTATAGGTGATATCAGCCTAATTATTATCATGAACACAGGGGGTTGGTCCAATTACATTTTTTGAGACAATAGAGCTCCAAGTAACCGATTTCTTTAGAGGAGTTTGCGATGGGTTCGAAGCCTCACCATGAACAATTTTTTTCAGTCTAAAAGATTCATTAACATTTAAATTATGCAACTGTTCTACATTACCAAATGTGGTATTAACTGTAGAGTTTACCTCTGGTGGTGAATCCACTTTCCTTGTATCACCGTGAGAACCTCTAGAAGAGACCTCTAGTGCAGGACAAGTTGCCGGCTGAACAGAACCATCATCTAAAATCAAATTGATTTGCTCTCTCATACGAGCTTGGGCTTCCGGGGAGAGCGGCTCACCCATGACTTCACTAGTGTGAACCGATTCATTAGCAGCTTCAAAAAGAGACTGATAATTGATTTCAGGGCCACCATAGTTTGCTCTCCTCAGAGTTCATGGAACCTGAGTTTTCCGAGTTCCTTGAGCCCATCAGATTAAGCAGATCTGGATTGAAAGTGCAATCTTTGTGCAGAGGTGAAAGAAAGAATAAAGGAAATGAGGAGCGTGAGAAGCGATAGAAGAAGAAAGGAGGGGAGATTGGTGGTCAACGGTGGTTTCCGTTTGGATCCAGAGAGAAAAAAGACATTGCAAGAAAATGGGTGTCCATAATTTAATATTCATTATGTCCGTTTTACAAATTTCCTATGTCCAAGTCTATACTAGGTTGCAACAATACAAATTCAGTAAAAAGAATAGGACCACCAAAGAAAAGAATAGTTGCTATAGTAAGATAGTGCTCCCTCCGTCCCTTAAAGTTTTTCCTGTTTTGACTGGACACGTTTGCCAATGCACACTTTTGATCGTTAATATCTTGAATTTCGTATTAGTATTAAATATAAAAACTTCACTGTATTAAAGTACTCATAAATACGAATTCAACAAGATCACTCATGACTATATTTGATCTTATAGATTAGACGTAAATTAGTAATTTATCTTATGAACAGTCCCGACATTTCAAACAAGAAAAACAAAAAGAGACAGAGGGAGTACTTCATATTAACTAAAGAAATTCCCTTGTTATACTCATGTCACATCATAATAGAAAAATAATATATATCCAATTACAGTATGCTAGAACAGGTGAAAGAGTTTAACATATCAAAAGTGTAGTGATCTTAGTTTCTCTAGGCACGAACGTCTTGAAAACTTCTTACTCTTTGAAAATCACAACCACAACTAAATATGAATTGAAATAAGAGATGATGAAACTATTCAGCGCTGATATTTGAAGCAAGTCAAAAAATTTGCAAGCAACCTGGCTTACACTCTAATGGCAAATCTTTTATTTTTGTACATCACTAAAGTTCTCTATAATTGTTTAAATCAGGTTAATAAAATTTGTCACCGAAAAGAAGCTAAAAAATACTCCTTGTAGGCTACAAATAAATTAGGAAAGAATGAAAATGAATAAATTATTGTAAATAAGATGTACCACATATAAGCAACAAGTTAATTAATTGGTTGTACAGTACGGAGTACATTTTTTGAATTTAAATAAAGCATTATATCATTTTACCCAAGAAAGTTCCATGGAGTACTGTTTAAATTGTAATATTGGAGTATCGGATCTTAACCGTCAATTTATTTTGTTTTAACTAATATCAGAAGGGTAATTTTGTAAATTTATGTATGACAAAGATAGTGCAGTTTTATATAACGATAGATAAGTTCTGTAAAGGCAGGTGGTTCCTTTTTTTGAGGGATTGCAGTTGTGATGTTTTACTGGAATTGCAACGGATCACAGGCACCTTCTAGATACTGCTTTTTATAGAAATCATACATTGCATTTTTTTGCCTCGTGTTTAATATTTTTTGTAGTTTGTATTCTGCATTAATATGACTCTTGCCGAAGGAGGTTCAGGTGATGTCTTTAATTCTGAATTTTTTGTCGTGAAAAAGTATTGTGGTGTGACATTGTTTTTTTATATTCTTTACTGCACTAATTGAATGGAGCAAATATTGTGCGGTATACAGTTATCTTCACCAGTCATTTTAATGTTGATGGAAGAAGGCCCATGTCATTCATATTTTATTTAGGGTTTGAAAGATCAACGCTCCAATTTTCAAGAATATGGCCGGAAAATATGAACACGGTCACCGAAAAATTCCAACAACCCCTCAACAATTAACAACACAACTACAGCTAAATCAATTCCAACACCATTGAAAACGAACCGGATCGTGAAAATCTGGCTAAGGAAACAAAATTTGGCGAACATACAAACTTGCCCAGAAAAATTCAACAAAAATATATAACACAATACATACGCTAGTACATGCATACATACAAATAGAAATCACAACTGATGCTTACAAAATAAAATCCGGCCACTTAAGAATTTTCCGGTGAACCACAAAATTACGCAAAAAATTATGAAAAAAATTCTATAAGCCTCTATATACAACAATCTATACTTTTATATAATCAAGATGGAGAAACAAGCAACAAAAATCGACTTTATAATCCGACCGAAAATTAAACTTTACCAAATCAGCGATTTGATGGTGTGGATGGACAGAACACGGAGAGATAGAGATTTTGGTTATTTATACGCTCGATTTTGACCATGGAATCACCAGGAACAAAGACTTTGATTCTTGAAATTTCAAGAACTCAAGAAAAGAAAAGAAGAAAAAGAAAAGGGAAGAGAGAGTACGGGACAGAAAGAGATGAGGGGATGGAGTGTGTGCCTATTGGGGGGTGGGTGGGTAAATTAGGATAAAAACTTTAATTAAAATATGATTTGCAGGACTTTGCCCTTGATTGTTCCCCATTGCCATTAAAAAAGGTTTAATTCTATCCACAAGATCAATTTCAATCTAACGATGATGATAGAGTACTCCAAGTACTCCAAATAATAAGTACTTTATACTCTATAAGCCAAACTCTGTATTTACCTTCTCTGCAATTTTGTCGCAGTACTTATTGGATATGTGTTAAGTAACCAGTTCTCCTAAAATCTCAAGGTGTTAAGGAAGGGAAGCGGGATTACTAGGATCATATCACATACTTAATTTTAGGAGTTTTAGTTTTAGTCTTTCCTTGTATGTAGGTCATTCCGTGTTATTTTCATTCTATAAATTGTAACTTGTATCATGCAATTCAATACAAGCTGTTTTAGAACATATCTTTGTTTCTCTTGAGTTTCATATATACTATATATTAGTATATCGATTGTTTTATTTTCTACACTTGGTATCAAAGCAGGTGAGGTTGCTCCGCCACCGGCGGTGGTGAAGCCACTGACGGTGGTGAAGCCACTGCTGGTGGAGGCGTGGTGACGGTGTTCTGGGGCGCTGTCGTGTTTACCTGGAGTCCCGGAAATTTTATCTTCGGAGGAGCCTATTAATGCGGATGGCTCCTTGTTTAAGTTTTTGACGATGTATGGGTGTATGGCTGCGCAAATGAAGGTGGTAGTGTCGGGTGTATTTGAAAAAATGGGAGAGATCATCATGTGAAGTATGGGATGCATATGGTGTTCTCTTGCATTGCCCACATTTGAGATTTGCTGTTGCCATGTTCTCGTTTGGAGAAGTACAATGAGTTTCTGGGGTGGCCATTGTGTTCTTTTGTGGTTTTTTTTGCGTAGTTGGTGATGTTTTCTTTTGCTGGAGTCAGTTTAGGAAATGAGGATGTTACCATCGTGAAGCGCAAGGAGACGTGACATTGAAAGATGAAAAATGAGTTGAAGTGCCAGACGGGCAAACAATAGCCATACGGGCTCAGTGTAATAGCCATACGGGCTCAGATTATTAGCCATACGGGCTCAGTCGAAATAGCCATACGGGCTCAGTCAAATTAGCCATACGGGCTTAGTCGAATCAGCCATACGGGCTCAGTTTAAAAGCCATACGGGCTGGACGGATGCATCAGACATGTTTGAGATTATGGGGGAGATTGTTGGAGTTAATCTCAAACAATAAGTTTAAATAAGTTAATATGATTTATTTGCTTGATTTCGTCAAATAATTTGTTGAGATCTTCTGCAAGTCTACCAACGGTAGATGGACGTGGTCATCTAAATTTGTGGAGACATTGTAGGAGCATTGGAAAATAAGTCTAGTAATTGAGTAATTTTAGGAGTTTTAGTTTTAGTCTTTCCTTGTATGTAGGTCATTCCGTGTTATTTTCATTCTATAAATTGTAACTTGTATCATGCAATTCAATACAAGCTGTTTTAGCACATATCTTTGTTTCTCTTGAGTTTCATATATACTATATATCAGTATATTTTTTTATTTTCTACAAGCAGATCCCTGAATGTGCGATTCTTTGTGTTGTAGAGTACTATGGTTGAATCCAAAAGAAGCATAATATCACCATTAACCGAAATGCAGATAGGTGTAATATGCCAGCACTGTGTTAACCTATCCATATATGGGATGGTGAACAGTTTTATCCAAAAATCTTGATCATCACCAATATCTCTCATTACCCACAAATCAAGTCGGGCATCAACATACATATTACGGAGTACACAAAGGTTTTCACCAAAAGTACCCACATTCCATACGTTTTTACCTTCTCCACAATTTGGCAGCTGAACTTCTCTATATGTCTCCGTTATTATATCAAGAGAAATAATAAATGGGGACCTTTGTCGGACAGGAAGCTTCATAGGGGGAGAGACAACCCAGTGTATAGCTCCATTTCCCAAGTACCCCCCGTAGGGCACAGTAGGAGAAACAAAATCTCCAATCAATCTCCAAGAATCAGATTTTGAGCTATAAACTGACATTTCATGTTTCCAATCAGTGGTAGACATGGCAAACACTTTAAAATCATCATTTAATCCATTATAGCAAAACCCATATGTTGTTTTCTTACATCCAGGAGAAATGGTATCAATTCTAGGTAGTTTTCTTGAGTTTCTAGTTGATGGGTTCCAAAAGGATATGTAATTGCCGTAACCTCTTAAACAAATCAACCCATTACAGTAACCTACTACACTGGTGATTCTATCTGGATAGTCAAGCTTAACTGCCTCAGTGACAGGCTCATTAAGCAGTGAATATAGAGAACAACTTTTTAGCTGAAGATCTGATTTAAAAGGCTTAGAGCTAAAAAGGAGGCGATGGTGAGTAAAATGGGGTTCATCAGTTGAGTTAGAAAGGTGAGTTTTGATAAAATGGGAACTTGATATTAGAGACTGCCATGACTTACAAACCGACTTACATCGGGAAAGGTCCTTCACTGACAGCCTTAAAAATAGGTTGTACATGATTTCTTGGGGAAGGAAAGGCATGGGGTTAGTGTTTGCGCTTTCATGAGATAACAACGGCTTGATTTTCTTAGATCTCATTTTCAAAAGCAATAGATCATCTCCGATGTAATCTTTACAATCCGTCAACCACTCCCTTCTCCCTCTCTTCTCTCCTCTACAAGCCGTCGATATCTCCCTTCTCTCTCCTCTACATTTTGTCGGAGCTTATCTCCGATGAGAGTCGATTAAGTTTTCTTCCTTTTTTCAGTTTTCCAAATAAATCGGGCTTGATTTCTGAAATTTTTGAAGAATCCATTCGGATTTTTCAGTTTGTTTCTTAGATCTTTGCCGATATGTTTTTTAGTTGTGTTTTGTTTTAAGTTTGAATGTCTTGCTTTTTAGCATGTGTCTTGCCTTTTGGCATGTGTCTTGCTTTGTTTGTCTTCCAGTATGACATTTTGGTTCGATGAAGGTTCATTTTGTAGAGGCTTGCGAGTGGATTATTTGAGATTCCATTTCAGAGGGAGTTATTTTGTCTATAAAACTTATCTTGGATCTATGGATATCTGCTCAAAAAGAGCACGAGATCAATTTAACGTAAGCCAGGATCCAGATCAATGTAGATGCAGTATTTTTGAAGTTTATGGGCTCTTTTGTTCATATGCCTCGATAGTATGGATTTCAGCTTGTAGCGAGTTATTGTAGTTCCTTAGCTGATCGTATCTGATCGATGAGTAATGCTCATCTAGAGTTCATTAATGTATTGATGGACGCTTTGAAGTAATGAAATTTATTTCTTTCTTAGCAAAAAAAAAGAAAGCTTGGTGGCGGAATGAAGTCCGTAAAATGGATGGTCCTATTTATATTTATATGATGCGTTGCAAACCCTAATCCAAAACCCTAGTCTAGCGGGATTTTTTCTGAAATTGGATTTCTTTTTTTAAAAGAGCGGGATTTTTTTAAAAATTGGTTTGTCGTATATATTATTTAGCAGCTTATCCATATAATTATTTTTGGCACAATTTTTAAAATTTTTATTTCTAAATAAAATTTTTTACATAAGAATTTTGTTTTTCAAAATAATTGTTAGGTAAAATTGAACAATGTATAATATTATTTAGAATTATGTAAATAATTTTTTTCATTCCTTCTCCTTTTATAAATATTTTTTATCCTATTTTTATACCAAAATTCAATTGTTTTGTAGTTAATATTATTTATTTTTACTAAATATTGATGGTTTTTACTTAAATTTTATCCCATTTTGTTTGACCGCATTTCAATACCTTTGAACGGGGTACTTAAAAATGATATTTTTATTTTTTTTTGTTTTGTACAAAAATGTTAATTATAGATCTTTATACAAATCAAAAATTAAAAAATGCATTTCACAAATACCAAGTTCAAGTACATTAAAATGCGTAAAAAGCGAGACCATACTTTATAAAATGGAAGTAGTATCTAATTTGTTTTTGCTGGACATTTGATTTAGGTTTGGCTTGTATATCCATAGACTATGGGGTGGAACATCCTTATTCTATCTTAGATTACATGTCTTATCACCTAGGTGACTGATCCTATAATCTTAAATCCACAATCAAATATATATTGAACCCAACATTTAATGAAAAAACTAATAATTTAATAGGGCAAAGAGTTTCTACCTGACACGGTAGAAAAATTCTCTACCTGTGCGGCTTTAAATTCATATTTTTAATAGTTTTTACGAAAATTCGACCTTACAGATTAAAAGATTACGCAAAAATTAGTGGGTATACAAAATTACATAGAAATTGATTTTATATATGATGCAATTTTCAATCAAAAAATGATATAAAATCTGAGCCATTGTATTCATAGTGTAAACCATATATACAATACGATGTTAAATTAAATGTATTCTTAAAGGATAAAATTTATAAAATTTTGCGCACCTACTTATTTTTGCATAAAATTTTCATATGTACGATTAGAATTACAAAAAAAAAGATAAATACATGATTTTAAGTCGCACAGGTAGAGAATTTTTCTATCGTGTCAGGTAGAAACTCTTTACCCAATTTAATATATATTATTTACTAATTTGTTTGGCCCAAATACTCTTATTTTAATTCAGTTAAATGTTACCATTACATGGGCGAACTCAATGCCCTGACAAGCCCACAAATACACATACCGGTTCTTTCATACCATTTATAATATTCAAATCCACTCCTAACAATATTCCCCTTCACACATCTCGGGCTCGACACCTGCCAAATCCGTCACCATTCTTTGTGATCTGGCTCCCCCTTGAACCCTACTGGAAGCTCGTGGCTATCTGACTTCCCCTAGGCCCATGTATACCGGAAGCCCATCTGCCTCCTCTTGAAGCCCATCCTCGGGTAGCCCACATGTCTCTTCCTTGATCCATAGTGGAGCCCATCTGAGATTGTTATTGACCGCTGTAACCTGAAGCTCTGATACCATGCACTTGTTGGGCCGCAAGCGAACCATAACTCCACAACAGTATGAAATTGTCCATTTTGGGCCGAGCCCGCACGTAATTGTTTTTGGGTCACTATCAAAAGGCCTCATACTAATGGAGTTATCTGGCTGCTTATAAACTAGCTATCTGCCCCTCCCACAACCGATGTGGGTCAACTCCTAACAAAAACTTGTACAATTCAACCTTAACCTAAAGGCAAAAGAAATGAATACTCTTAAAGGCCTAGCAACTATGACAAGTTAAATATGATACTAGAATTGTATTTACCAAACCAGACCTTAATTACATAGAATTGTTGATACTTTATAAATTCAAAACAATCTAAAATCCAGTTGGTAAGAAATGAATGGATCTTAAACAACAATTAATACTCGTGAGGTGGGGGAACTACTCAGACCCATCTCCTCCAAAGGTGACATTCAATGGAATTTTTAAAATCTAAAATGAAAATCCAAGAATTTAAATTTTTTTGAAATCCAGTTAAATACCACCAAATTTTAAAGTACTTTTCAAAAATGAGATTGAATACATGAGAATTTTAAGAATCCAAAAAAATTCTTTGAAATCCAGATTGAATACGTTCCCGTAGTTTTTCCCAAATCCTTCAAAATCTCATGGATCTTAGACAGTATTCAAAAATGATAAAAGACACGAACAATAAATCCATCAAAATTCACCATTTTATTAAATACAAAAATATCCATGGAATTTTGAATATCAACATATTTTAATGTATTTTTTAAAATTCAAATTGAATAATACCAAAGTTTGATGGATTCATCATAGTAATCTTTCTTTTTGATTAATGTCCTTTCTCCACTATCCAGCCTTGATTTACGAGTCTCCTTGTTCCAGCTCTGCAATCATATCACTATGTTTCCAAAATTGAATACATTAATTTTGTTTAGTAGTTGTGGAGCAATTAGATGCCTAAGTGATTTGGAGGCTGCTTGGCTGCGCATCTGATGGTCATGTGCAGGAATAATCAGCTATCGAGCAATTACCTAGATGCAGATGATTTAATCTGGATTGTAAAGATCAATGGTCTCATTAACAGGTTCATGATTGGGTGATTGGGTGTTGGCCCTATCTATCATAATTTGAAAGGAAATGGTCCAAAATATCACAGCTCAAAAACTTGGTCCCAAATATCATTCCAAAACATAGTATAAAATAGCGTTTTTATTTTTTATTTTTTTCTTCATGATTAAGCAGTAAGTTTATGGAACAACTTTTAAGCTTAAAAGGTGAGTCATTATATAGGGTACAAACCTAGAAGAAAATGATGGTGAGAAAACTAGGGTCATTATTTCATTCAGAGAAGTGAGGTCTGACAAAATCGGAAATAAAGATTAGAGACAGTGATAACTTTCAAATTGACTTATAAGATCGCAAAAGATCCTCCACGGGCGGCCTTAAGAATACCTTGCACACTGATTTCTTTGGAGAGGAACGGGCGGGGATGGTGTTAGGGTTTCTTCTTCTCTCCGTCAGTTACCATTGAATTCACTTTCTAAGATCTCTTTCTCTAAGAAGCGGCTAAAATCCTAGCCCACAACATATTCATGGTATATATATATCATACTCATATGATAAGAACACATGGTACCTTATATATTTTACTTTTTCTATTTAAATTTAGGGTATTAGTTTAATATGTCCCAAATTTAAAGGCCAATTATAAATATATCCCTTTTTATATAATATTTATAAATATGGTCCCTTGGTTAAAGTTAACTCATATACATATAATTATATATATCTAATATTTATATTAAGACTATAATACCCATAATAAGATAAGGCATGAGTTTAGAAAATACGTTATTTTCACTAATCACGTAATATCTACAGATCACGTACCCACCCATTCACCCGCGTATAACTCCCGCCTTTGCCACTAAAGGTAAAGAATTTGAACAAGAAGGATCATCTAAGGATCAAACTCACAATTATGGAAAACAAGAAGATGCAAGAGATTATGTCTACCAATTCTGTGAGGTAAATTGTTTAATCCCTATTATATATTGTCAAACTTTGTAAACTTTTGTGTGTATTGATAGTAATGGGCTCTCATTATTTATAACAGGGATTCACCTTCAATGGTTTGTAACCCACAAATTAGGTATTCCACACCTAAAAAGTTGGTTTGTAAATCATCCACGGCAGCATATATGCCCAGAAAAAGTCCAAGACTGATTGAAAAAGCTAACAGATTGAGTAATACTGTTTCAAAGATGAGACTGGATTTTGAAAGTCATGTTGAAGGGCCTAGATATCCTACTGAAGCTAGTGTTGCATATAATGATATGGATGTTGATTCCCTAGGTCAGAATTTCTGGAACTTGGCCTCTGAAAAAGCAGATAATGTTGAAGAAGCATTCGGTGCTCTAAAAGAACCAATTTTGCATCTTGAAAATTTTGAAGAAGATGACTGTCATCCTATGATCAGCCATGGAACCAACCACTCATGTATAGTGAGGGTGAAGATGATAGAGACTGTGATGAATTTCTTCAGTATTTTTGCATGAAAAACAGGGATGCCGATGAGGATAATGAAAAAGAAGAGGAAGGTAATGTTTCCAATTTAACAAATAATCAAGTTTTAGATTCTGATAATGGGGAAACAGAGAATTTTTCTAATATTCCAAGAAGTAATGTTGGTATTGAGCCATTGTTGACCGCTAATGATTTTGATGAATTCTTTGCGGACGATATAGTGGATAATGAGTTGTTTTCTGAATCTGATCATGATGAAAAAATTGTATCTGATAAAATTGAAGTGGGTTTACAGTTTTCTGATAAGACTGATTTTCAAAAACATCTCAGAAAATTTTGTGTATCAAATAGGATTGTATGCAAGTTTCAGAAGAGTGGCAATGTACAAGTATATATAAAGCTTCACCAAATTTTACTTGTCCCATTCACCAAATATATGTTTGTGGGTGTGTCAGTGTAGAGACTATAATGCTTTGCCAGAAGTAACTATTATGCAACTTAGTGAATAATTAAACAGAGGAAAAATTGCAGAAATTAAATGTAGCCACAGATAAAGTAGATGACAGAATTGTTTCTTATTAAATCTTTCTAAACACCTACAGCCATGAGCTTTTCAGGTACATTTGACTGACTAAAATGGCTAAAGCCACAATCAGGATGAAAAATATCTCAAACCAATCATAACTAAAATACAGTTATTCTTAAAAAAAAGTTGGAAGTACACCAAAAAACAATTTTCAATCAACCTACTACTACACAGAACCCTTTCTAATGAGAACAATGTGATCCAAATAAAATTAGCAGGTTCTGTTCACTCAAGCAATGAGTGAAAAAAGTTACATATCCTTTCAGGAATACATGACACCTATTTTCTTGGCGAATCCACCTGGACAGAGGTTAATAAATAGTACCTGATTTTAGTTTTTTGTAATTCCATTCTAGTATACCATTATACTTGGATAATCCTGCAAGACAACATTAGTGCAATACAGAGCAGCAGACTATTCTAATAGATGACAGGAATTCTAACCTGCTGTATGTCATCACCAGAACTCCTATGGTTTCACTTTTGAACAAAGGCTAAATGGAAATAAACGTAACTTATTGGAATGAATTCTTATTTTTTGTTTCTTATTTACCTTTTCTTTTTTCTATTTATTACTATTTCCCCTTGTTTCTTGTTTCTTATTTACCTTTTTCTTTTTTCTTATTTCCCGCTAGGGGCACTAACTTCCCTTGTTTCTTGTTGCAGTGAAGATAAATCCTTCGAGTCTGTAACTATTTCTTTTGATGCATCTATGAGGGCTTTTATCCATGGTTGTAGAAATGTTGTTGGGCTTGATGGATGTCACCTTAAGGGAAAGTATGGTGGTTGCTTATTGTCGGTCACTGCTTAGATGGACAAAATGGATTGGTACCTTTAGGGATCATGATTTGTAAAAATGAGTGTGCGGAGAATTGGTTCTTGTTTTTGAAACATCTTAAACCTAGATTGGAAGAACATCCAGTGCAAGCTATTAACTTTATATCTGATAGGCAAAAAGGATTGAGGGATGTTGTTCATAAACTATTCCCCGCTTCACCACATAGGTTTTGTTTCAGGTGAAAACTAACATCTATATATATTTCTTGTTTCCTATTTGTTTGTAAAGTATGTTTTACATTAAATTTCTAATTTATGACAGGCATATGTATAGAAACTTCAAAGCACATTTTAAGGGCTCTAAGCTTCACACTATGTTCTGGAATGCTGCTAAAGCTTATAAAGCTAAACACTTTAAAGTAATATTCCTTATCACTAAATCTTGTTTATCAATTTTTACTAGTTTTCTAAGTGCGTATTTTTTTATTTATAGGCTCATATGGATAGTATGTTGGTTGAAAATGTTAAGGCTTTTGAGTACTTGATGGGTGAGGAACCTAAAACCTGGTGTAGGGCCTTCTTCGACAAAAGCAGTTGTTATGAACACTTGAGCAACAATTTCTCTGAGAGTTTTAATAAAATGATTGCAAAAATTAGAGAAAAACCTCTTTGCAAATTAGTATTAATGTATGGGCAGCTTGTCATGGGGTTGTTTTACAAAAGAAGAACTGCTTGTATTTGTTGGTCTAATGGGGATTTGGTTCCTACCGCTAAGAAATTACTGAAGGTAATGTTCAAAAAAATAGGGGAGTACAAAGTAAAAGGAGCTGTTGCTGGCAAGCTTTATGAAGTTACGAGTATCCACAATTCCATTTTTGTTGTTGATCTTGATAAACAAACATGTAGCTGTATGCAGTGGCAGTTACGGGGTTTCCCTTGCCAACATGCAGTCTGTGCTCTACAACAAATCAGACCTAATTGGATAGAGTAAGTGTTCGAAAAATTAACTTTTGTAGTTATAATAATTGTTTTTAATTTTCTTTCCTGGATCTTTATTGTGCTAAATATTATTCGGCGGATAATTACAAGGCAACATATGCTTCAGAGATGTTACCTTTGGAAGGGCCTGATGATTGGGAAGAAGTATTTCTATACCACTTTTTATATTTAATAAGCAATATTGAACACTCATGTTGCTTCGTTTGTACAGCCGACAACAACTATTCTTCCTCCTTTACTAATTAGAAAACAAGGCAGACCAAGAAAGAATAGAAGAAAGGCTTATGATGAGACATTACATGAGAAAAAATCAAGGTGTTGCAGCAAGTGCAAGCAACATGGACACAACAAAACAACGTGTGGCGGTGGTCCGATTGGCTCTAACTCAAAGAAAAAAAGGAGTAGATCAGAAGTAGATTGTTGAATCTTTTAATTTCATGATTTTGTTTGTTTTTGAATTTTTTGTTCAATTCAAAATGTTGCTATTTTTTAATTTAGTATTGGAATTGTTTTGGATTATTATCAAGTATGAACTAGTGAATGGTTTGTTTTTTTGATCAGAGTACAGTATGCATACGTAAATTTTAGATTTTAGCAATATCCAGACAAAACACTCATATCATATGTCCGTGTAAGTTTACTGTACAGCTCACCGTGCTAGCATAAAATGTTGTTTATGGCATTAATAATTAATAGGATAAATAGAGAAAAGAAAATGCACATAATAATAAGAGGATAAAATTGTCTTTTAAGAATGTATAGTTAATTATTTAATCATGGTTACAACAAAAATTAGGATAAATTAGAAAAATGGGATATATTTATAATAATAAATTAAGATAGGACACAACTATAAAAGACATTTTAAAATGGGACATATTAGAAAAAAAACCCTTAAATTTATTATAATTATAATTATAATAATAACTATTATTAATATTATCATTGTTGTTATCATACATTATTATTATTATTATTATTATTATTATTATTATTATTATTATTATTATTATTACTTATTGTTTTAAACAAATGTTAAGAATTTATCTTTTATCGTTAATACATATTATTTATTTTAATTTTACTATCTAAGTATATATACCAAAATATACTATATTAGCATTTTTTTTAACAAAGAAGAAGGTAGGAAGAAGTAGGCTCCGTTATAAATTTGGAGAATATGTTACAAGTTAAATCCTCTATTAACTTAAATTCATTAAATTCAATAAAAAAAATTTATCCATACAAGCATACTTTTTGTCATTACATATAATAAGATTTTTTATTTGTTGTACATGTTAATATGATAAGATTAACTGTAGTATTAATGTTTCTCTCTTTTTTTCTTTAAAATTAGTTAAATGTGCATTATTAATTTATTGTTGTATATAAAATTATTTTGTAGTGCTTAAAAAACTTAAAAAAGTAATAAGAATTTTTGAGAACACAAGAATGGTCAGTGCTCCGCTGGTTTTAATTAAACTAAAATAATTACTAGCTAAAAGTTTACATTTACGCTAATGGTTAATATATAATACTACTGCTAATAATTGATGTAAAATAAAATATAAACAAGTGAAATCGTAAAAAAAACAGTAATTGATTGAAATAATTTTTCATAGTAACGTATACAAGGAACAAGAGTATTTCATTATATTTACATATTGATTGGCTGCACATTACCCCAGGGTTACAATTTTTTTAACACCTCAATTTATCAAATCCTGATATGCTGGTTCAAGATTATGTTTGAGTCTTCTGGGTTTAATCCAAGAAAAAGAAAAAGTGCTCGCAGTTGAGTTACAATTTTTGAAATGGTTTAGTAAATGTTCTACCCCACTCAATTACTTAAACTCAGCTGCTTGAGCTGAGTCCCAAATGACATGTCCCCAGTAATTCTAACCAGCACGAGTTTAACATCAATCATTTTACAAGAGCCTCCAAATTTGAGGGGTGGATTCAATATACCATCTGTGAGCCACAAATGAGTCAACTCCTAACAAGAAAACACAGAACAGGTAGTCAAAATTAAGCTTTTTTGACTGTCCCTGTGGCAATCGGGTTGTTGCTCAGCCACCACCTTCGACTTTATTTTGATGTATCATGAATAATCCTTAATGAAACCTACAAACAAAAAAATTTAAGAATTAGTATAGTAGGAATTTCAGAAATTGACAGATCCATTTTTTATTAATTAAATTACATGCGTGAGATCTGTGATGTATAATCTATGAACTTATATGTGTACCTTTTAGCACAAGAACGACGAGATCGTCTTCTGATCCGCTCTCCCCATCATCTTCCCCGCTCAATTGGATTTGGTCGGCCATTTATCAAAATCTACGATCAGATCTGCTTTTCAAAATAGTCTAATTGATCCTTGATACCTTTATGAACTTGAGTTGGCTCCTCCGTTTGTTCAATCAAAATTATTTATGTAGCTTTCATTTCATCACCATCATATGCATAAGCGGCGGTTGCAGCTCCAACCACCTTTATATATATATATATAGAGCTTTGTAGGGTTTAAGTATTAGTAAATGTCTAATATACAATGTCTCCATTTTATTTGTTAAAGCCCAAATTAAATAGAACAATCTAGAACAATCTCCTCTTTCATTCATACATTTTGGTTTTCTAGAATTCTTTTTTTTTCTTATTATTAATTAAAATGTTGAATATTATCTTACATTTTGATAGGCCTGCAATCCACACATCATTACAGCCTAAATTTTGGAGTAATTCACTAAATTACTAATGTAGGAAGAGCTAGGCGTTATAAATTTGGAGAATATGTTACAAGTTAAATCCTCTAAATTAAATTCATTAAATTCAATTAATATTTTTTTTAAAACCAAAGCCAATATCATTAAATCAAACGAGAGTCATACAAAATTGTCTCCAACACAGAACATGGAGGAGAATCAAAATCATTGTAGCTATTAAGCTCACACTACTTCAAACAAACCCACTACTTCAGCTTCAAACACCGACACCTTTCCTGGAAATCTCATAACTCTGCCCCGTAGAAACTGACCATTACAGTCCCGTAAAACCATGCCAATAGTTTACGAATTAGAACCTGGGAACACAGATGCATCCACATTTAACTTAAGATGGCCTACCATCGGACATTGCCACTAATTTGTGTGCTCCAATCTATTCGATTTACTTTTACCAGCAGACGAAGCTTTGACCTGCTACACAACCTACTTCCATTCCTGAATGTGGTTGCTACTCAATTGGACCGCATATTTTGGGAGGATCAGCCTACCTTCCCACACCAACTTATTCCTTGCAAACCAGATACTCCAGAGCACAGTTGCTACACTGGTAAGAAACTCATGCGTACTCGAAACAAAAGTTGACAGGAGCCATTCTGAAGCATACTCTATGTTGCTCATATCCAGGACTATTCCAAGTTCTTGCCAACACTGCACAGCATAAGGGCAGTCAAAAAAGACGTGCATCAAGTGTTCAACATCCATAATGCAAAAAGGACAAATGATAGTGACATTAACCCCTCTGTGACGTAGAATGTTTCGAACTAGAATAGTGTTCCTGTAGAAACGCCGAAGAAAGATTTTGATTTTATGAGGGACATGTAAATTCCATAACTTTTTCCACCCTTCTGAATTAACTGAGTGAGCATTTGAACTCCACCTAGACCTCCAAAAATGATAACCACTCTTTACTGTGTAGAATCCATCACTTGATGCAATCCACGCCAATCTATCCCGTACATTATTCTGAGGAATACGCACTTCAAGAACTGCTTCCGCATCGATACTGGTAAAGGTGTCGAATATGGACCTCGTCCCACTCTTTAGTATTAGGACGAAAATACTGACTTACCTTCTCAGTTCTTGCTTCTTGTAGATGATGATTTTCGACACAGAAATTGTTCTACCCTCGTAACCAAGGATCTTTATGAGTGCTGATTGTTTCTCCATCCCCTACAATCCACCGAAAACCTTGACACAACACTTCTTTAGCCTCCCAAATCCCCGACCAGATGTAGCTCGATCCTCCACCTCTTTTAACATTCAACAGGTGAGTTTCAGGAAAGTACCTAGCCTTAAAAACTCTTGCTACTAAAGATTGTGTATTATTAATAATACTCCAACAATACTTCCCAAGGAGGGCCATGTAAAAACCGACTAAACTTCGAAATCCCAGCCCACCACTACTTTTAGGAATCCCCATCTTCTCCCAAGCTAGCCACCTAATTCCTTTACTCGAATTACTCCCTGAGCTCCACCAATAGCCATTCATCAAACGCTCAATCTCTTGACACAATGATTTTGGAATCTTGAAACATGACATACAATACGACGGGATAGTTTGAGCCATGTTTTTTATAAGCACTATTTTCCGACCTCTCGATATAACCTTATTGCTCCAGCCTTGAATCTTATTTGCCACCCGATCCTTTATAAAATTAAATACTATTTTCTTCGATCTCCCAATGAGAGAGGGAAGACCCAAGTATCTACCAGTGATCAGATCGTTAAACACCCCAAGAATATTAGACAGCTCGACTTGTTTATCCAAACAGACATTTGCACTAAAAAAGATCCCAGATTTTTGAAAGTTAACAGCCTGACCACTAGAATTTTCATACGCATTCAGCAACGCCTTAACTCTTGTAGTTTCCTCTTGAGTAGATTTGAAAAAAAAAAAGCTACCATCCGTAAAAAGTAAATGCGTGATTGCAGGAGCACTAGAACTTATCTTGAATTGCACCCATGTATTTCCTCATTGTTCGCAGCTTCTGATAATGATTTTGAGAAGCCTTCAACACAAAGCAAAAAGAGATAGGGAGAGATTGGATCTCCCTGCCTCAACCCCCATTTTGGTGAAATTGGACCCACACTGACCGACCATTAAAACACACATGGTATTGGACCGTAGTAACACACAGCATTACCCAACGAATGAATTTTTCTGCAAAACCCATCTGATATAGACGATTCTTTAAATAACCCCAATCGACACAGTCATCGGCTTTACTAATATCCAGCTTTAAAGCTACCTCGCCCTCAGAACCACTCTTCTTTTGCTTCATAAAATGAATCGTTTCAAACGCCCATAACACGTTATCAGTTATATTTCGACCCCGAACAAACGCTTACTGATTCTCAGTGATTATATCCGGGAGAATTTGTTTCAAACGATAAGCCAAGACCTTTGCCAAAATTTTATAGAGCACGTTACACAATGCAATAGGTCGTAAATAAGCCATCTTTTCCACGACTTCTCTCTTCGTAATAAGTACAATATTTGTGTCATTGAGCTTTGCAGGAAAAGAACAGTCTTGAAGCCACTGCTTGCAGCAGATAAAGACTTCCACGCCTAGCACTCCCCAGAATTGTTGAAAAAACCCCGGATTCAGACCATCTGAACCACTCGCTTTGTCCGGATGCATCTGTATAACTGCAACCTCGAACTCTTCGAATGATAGATCAGCCACTAAGTCTGCATTTTGACTTGCATTGACAGTTGTTTCGTTCCCAATATTCTGAGTATTCTGATGCGTACCATTACCTGTAAAAACCTCCCTATAGTAATCCTTAACAATTTGACACATATCACCCCCCTCCTCTATTCTATTGCCTGAATCATCAATAAGATACGGAATATGGTTTAACTTTCTCCGAGATGATGTTTGAGAGTGAAAAAACTTTGAATTCGAGTCTTCTTCGGCCAACCAAAAAACTTTAGCACGTTGTTTCCAATAGACCTCCTCCTTAAGAAGTAACTCGTTAAGACCATCTTTTGCTTCAAAATACTTAGCTATGCCTTCACTATCAGTTCTGTTTACCAGTTCTTCAGTAACCTTCTTCTAAAGTCTCACTTTATCACGAAATTTGTGAAAAAATTTGTGCCCCTACTGAGCCAAATTAATATTTTTTATTCTTACAAACATACTTTTTGTCATTACATATAATAAGATTTTTTAATTGTTGTTCATATTAATATGATAAGATTAATGGTATTATTAATGTTTCTCTCTATCTTTTTTTATAATTAATTAAATGTGAATTATTGATTTATTGTTGTGTATAAAATTATTTTGCAGTGCTTGAAAAACTTAAAAAAGTAATTAGAAATTTTGAGAAAACAACATGTATGGTCAGTGCTCCACTGGTTTTTATTAAGGCTTAATGATCTTTTAGCCCTCAAAGTTTTATACGAAATACCTACCAGCCCTCAATGTTTCAAAACATACATTTTAGCCTCCGAACTATCCGTAAAGGTTCTATTAGCCCTTATAACGGTACAAAAATTGTAACGGTACATATCGGATGGGCAAAATAGACATTACATGTGTCCGTTATAATTTTTTTTTAAAATTTGTACCGGTATAAGGGTTAATAGGTACTTTTCGGATACCTCAGGGGCTAAAAGGTACAACGTATTAAAATTGAGGGTTTGATGGGTACAACACATAACTGAAATAATATACAATTGCATTACTCTTCTCCTTCCTGCATGCAGTGATTTTTAGCCAGAAGTCATAACAAGAAACACAAATTGGGTTATATTAAACCAACACAAACCGGATTACATCATCCGAACAAGCTTGAAAACACACAATCAAGAGAGATATAGATAAACATAAATAAAGATAGTTATAGATAGATAAAACTCTAGTTCAACTAGAGTGATGACATCTCATCTGTAGCAAGGATGGGCTGGAGGAAAGTACGGACAACATGTAGGTCCACCAGTCCACCATCCCCATTAAGGTAGTGTTCTACAAAAGCTGTTGCTGCTGCATTGCTGGTATTGGGCACATGAACGACTACACAAGAGACCCTATCCTTATTCATGATGTTATTGATCATGAAAACTAGATCAACCAACCAAAAACCAGGGTCTGGATTGTTGACCTCACGCACAGCCTCTTCACAGTCACTTTCGATGAAAACAGACTTCACATCCCCCTTCTCCCAAGCCATTTTGAGCCCATAGAATATGGACCATAACTCGGCAGCTACTGGCACACCCATTATCCCCATCATTCTAGCATTCCCCCTAACCCATCAGCCTCTATGGTTTGTCATGACACATGCAACAGAACCATTCAATAACCCCTAGCAGTTCACCTTGAAGACATTTGACGAAGAAGGCTTGCTCCACCCGGCCAAGATCAAAAGAAGAAGAATATTTAGACTAAAATTACTAATAATAAGCACTACACCATATATGCTCTTTAGCAACACCTGAAAAAAGTGTAAAAAAGCCTGAAAAGTGTTGCCATAAGCCCAGAATTGGTCTAAGGCTACACTTTTTCCAATTCCAGTGGTGTTGGATCTGCTCGTGTGGCCTTAGGTGGATAAGCCAACACTTTTGCCACCCTATGGCCACATCGCTATAGATGTTGCATTAGTCATCTATGCCAACACTTTCGGGTGTATAACAACACTAAAGGGGATGTTGTAATATACCTATTGCAACATCAATTTTTTCCTATTGCAACATTGGTTCATCTAACACTTTGTTTTTTGGCAACACTTTGTTCAGTATGTAGCAACATCATTATTTTTTTGGCAACATATATTTGTTACAATGCTTTTCATATTATAGCAATACCTTTTCTTTTGTTATCCCAGCTATTATAGCAATAATAGATTTTTTTTGTTACAACGCTTTTCATATTTTAGGAACACCATTTTTTTGTTAGATGAATAGAATAAAATAAAATTGATAATGCCAATCCAAATTCTAACAAAAACTAGAAACTAAAATTACTTCGTTAAAATTGAAATAAATTCCAAATATCAACAACTTACAAAAAATATGAAGTAGCAATATAAATCTAAAGTATACCTAACAACTATAGAACATTAGCAACTACACAACGGATACAAAGACCATCCCTTTTTCTTGGAAAATATTTGGAAGATTGTATATTCCTAAATATGCAGCAAGCAATCTGTGTAAGCAAGCAATCTGTAACATCTGCAAGAGAAGAAAGTGAAGTCACATAAGTACATACTATTTTGATTTATTGCCTTTGGATTCTTCACATACTCCTTGTAGTATCTTCTGATAATTGACGTCCTCTCTTAAGTTGGAATTCTCAAAGAAACTGAAAACTCCCAACATGGATATGAGAAACTGCATACAGTGGAGGACAATTCATCAGAATTACTTACAGGAATTTGTACAACATCCGTTTTTTCCCACCCCAGAGAATTGTAGACAACAAGACCTATGGAAGAGATGTCATTATTAATAGCCTGAACGGAGTAGAATACATCGTTGAAACTTGGTGTAAATTAAAAGGTTCTGTTTCCTCGCATACTGCATTAGAAGACATAGAGAGTAAGTGTATGGGTGTGTACAAATATCCACTTTTTTACTCACCAATTTATTCCCGGATGATAAATCAACTTCTGTCGGTGGACAATAACTAATGTTCAAAAGCGGACACTGGAGGTGGGAAATGAAGATAATGAGAGTATAAACGTGAAAGTCGTCACTATGTTTGTTAGCAAAATTCAACACAAAGTAAAGTTTAAATCAGGAATGGCAATTCAGAAGCCAGACATGTATGAGCATAAATTGTTAGAAATGTTCCATAGTATGCAGGAAAGGTGAAATATAACAATTTTAGTACAAATTAAGGTAGTCAGATATATATATATATATAGTTTTCTTGATGTTATATGGAATCCTGATATTAGAATTTCAAATAATGTAGTGTTGAAACACTAGAAAATAATGTGGAACCTGATGCAAGCAAACTAAATTATACTTTCTAGTTTCTATCAAGTCCTTGGAATTATGTATGTGGATTACTTTCCAGATCTTCATGTCAATGCCTGTTAATATATTATATATCTATGCTAAAAACATTCCAAAATGCACAATCAAAATATCACAATCATTTGCCTGTTGGACTTCCACATTCAGATTTTGATGCTGATTCTACCATATATGCTAGTGCAGTTGCAACAACATCTTCAGCCTGCAATAAATCTGACTTATTGTTGATCATAGCTCATAAGTAAAAATGCAGACAACCCAACTACATCTCCAGCAATTTAGATATCTGGTTAATTGCTCACCTCTTTGTATCATATGGATAGCCTCTTTGCATAATCATTAGCCACATGTTGTTGAGAAGTACCACTAACTGCATCATGATGTTGCGCAATTGCCAAAGCATCAGCCAAACTATCAGTTTTAGGGCCTGTTTGACTTCTTCCTTTAAAATGTTCCAACTGCATTGCTGCCTTTTAATTATAATATACCACATTTCAGCTTGAGATTTAGGACTAACTAGCAGGAAATTTATGCACTTTTTTTTAATCAAATCACAAATATAACTGCACACCTACCAGATAGTACCCACTCAACAATCTAAAATAGCCTTTGAGAGCAGGCCTACTAGTCAAATATCCGGTCCAGTAGGCATTTACACGATCTGCATATCTGATCATGGCATGGATAAGTGAATATATATTTTAAAAAGCAGATATTATATCACTAAGTACCATATTATTATAATTTTAAACTCACGGGAAGAAGTCATCTGTTTTGAGTGGCCACAATGTGTTTACAGCATATTTTGCATCAGTGTAGGTGGATGGTGTTGAATATAGAGCATTGACACGGCCATCCTACATGCATAAAGTGGAAGCTCATACATATTAACAACAGCAAAAAAAGTTCTTGGTTTTAAAAGAGAAATCTGGCCACATAAGCATATTATGTTAGGATGTCTGACTTAATAATCTACCAGCTCTGTTGCCAAATTATGACATTATCCACAGCAAATTCACTGCTTTTTATAGAAAAAAAAATGCTTAAAGAGCATGTGATGCAGGTCAATGATAGTGTCTCGAGTCAATCACATTCTCATTTTTTAGTAAATAGCTATCATCAAAATACTGTGCCAAGTGCCTAGACAACCAACTAAATAGTAAAGACTGTGAAGGTATAGATCACGAAATCAACCAACTTGAATCCAAATAAGCTATAATATTTTTGAATTAGAACTAACTTGATTGACATAATGAATAAGTTTGTCCATGTTCCGGAACCATGTCTGAGCATACTGATACTTGAAGTCTGTCCCCATGGTCCACATGATATGATTTGTCCGAGTAATGTTGGCATGATATAGAGAAGTAATAAGAATTTATATGTGTTAGAAACTTAGCATCACCAGATTTATAGTTCAAAAAAGACAAATTTCTTCCTGAATTTCACATGTTGTCTTTTCTTACCAAGGTCTGATAACTAATATATTTGTTGTTTGAAGTTTAACATATGCTGATTTTATTTCTATGCTTTTAAAGTTTTGCAGTTTAAAATTAGATATATAGGTTGTCCTTTTCTTAGGGTAGATAGGTAAAGAATAAACCTAGCATTGGTATGAAAAATGAGAAGCACAACACATTTGGTATGCAGACAGTTGAGTAAATACACTCGCACTTCTTCGATGTAAAATACAGTATAAAGAAAACCAAGAATTGATACACAAGGTTAAGGACCTCACCTCTGCACCTAGTAGGTAGGCCTGCACTGCAGAATGTCCAAAGGGGTCAATTTGCTACCCGATTCTCGGAGTTACATTGAACACCTGCTTAACAAATCGGTGGCCCAGCGTTGTCTGATCTATCATATCTATGTAATGTGGAGCTGCCTCATCGTGCATGCACATACCTCCATTTCTACAGCAGAAAATTAACCAAGTTAATTCATATAATAAAACAGGGAGGCACACAAGATGTACGTAGATAACAAAAGCAGCAAAACAAAGCAACTAATAAACTGCTTACTAATTGGATTTCAACATTCACAGAAGCAAACATCTGTCACAAATTCGCATGATAGTAAAAGCAAACTTCACAGTGAGCACACAAAAAAGATGTAGCAAGCGAATCAAGAAATGTAAGCATATACTACATACAAAAACTAATGTGTAATACCACACTAAATCCGAATTAAGTCTTCTACTGAAGGTATTGTATGATAAAAAAGTAGCTAGTCCAGTCAATTACAAAAACAACAAAGAATGTCAAGCCAATAAAGAACTACCTTAGCTCAATGTAACAACAACTAGTAAAGGAATTTGTTCATCACACATGTATGTGGTCAATGGACAACTTAATCTCTGTACGTATATAAATATAAAGAAAAAAACAAAATTAATGCTGAAAAATACTCAAAATTATAAAATCCCCAAATTTTGAAATACTGAAATTAGGATTTTTCAAAATATTGAAAAAATTAAAAAATCCCCAAATTTTAGGGTTTACAAATCTTAATTTAACACGAACCACACAACTAGCATCAAATTTGCTACCCAGAGAGAGATAGAGAGAACGAGAGAGACATTGAGAGAACGAGAGAGATAGAGAGAGAAATAAGAGATAGAGAGGGAATGAGATTACCTTAGAGAAATACAACAAGAGCTTCAAATAAATCTACAAATATCACACACACATAAATGAATTAGGTTTTTTTGAAATAAAGAGAGAACGAGAGATAATAGAGAAGCAGAGAGAAGAGAGAGAGAGAGAGAGAGAGAGATTGTTTAGAGAAGATAGTGTATTTTGTGTTTAGACTTTAGAGGGAGTGTATTTTGCATAGTAAAATTTTCGCGGTCCCCCAAAATTTCAATTCCCCCACTAAAATTTCACTTCCCTTCCAAAATTTCTATTTCCCCCATTTTTAACACTTTGTTTTGGTCATCTACGGTAACACCCTACAAGTGTTGGCTTTGCTAATCCAATTATACTTAACATCTATTGCAACATCAAGGTATAATGTTGGCTTACATCAAAATTAAGTCATCTAAGGCTACATTTTACATGTCAACACTGGTTTTAGGTGTTGGTAAAGACTATATATGGTGTAGTGAAGATTGATTTGTGAAGAAACTAACATCCAATGGTGGTGTTTATATAGTAGATTATGCATTAAATTCAAGCTCAGCACCCTCAACACTCATTGGCCATAACAGTCAATAGTACATTTTCAAAGTATTCAGAGTTGTAACTACCAAGATAGTTTCAAAGATCTATAAAGAAAAGACAAGGCTAAAATGAAAAACAGTTGGCCTCTACTGAATAAAAGGGGATTCAAACTGATTACATGGAAATTATACTAATATGCACCAAGCATGTATACTCTAAAAATTTCTCAGTTTCTACTACATCATTTTCAATTTAATTTTCACAGCCTCCATGGAGGCCTAATACCCATTCATGCCTTCCTTGCATTGGCCTCTGCTTCGATCTGCAAAGAGAGAAGAGTTAAAATAGCAGATATAGTAATGACCTTTTGTACCTATCAAACCCTCAAGTTTAATACGTTGTACCATTTAGCCCTTGAGGATCCGGAAAGGTCCTATTAACCCTTATACCGGTATAAATTTTAAAAAAAATTGTAATGGACACATGTAATGTCTATTTTGCCCATCCGATATGTACCGTTACAATATTTGTATCGTTATAAGGGCTAATAGAACCTTTACGGATACTTTAGGGGCTAAAAGGTACGTTTTGAAATATTGATGGCTGGTGGGTATTTTGTAGGAAACTTTAAGGGCTAAAAGGTCATTAAACCTTTTATTAAATTAAAGTAATTACAAGCTATTCAGAGTGTAAAAGTTTACATTTACAGTAATGGTTAATATATAATACTACTGCTAATAATTGTTGTACAGTAAAATATAAACAAGTGAAGTCGCAAAAAATAATAATTGATTGAAATAATTTCTTAGAATAACATATACAAGGAACAAGAGGTTTCTTATAGTAACATATACAAGGAAAGGAACAAGAAGATTTCACTATATTTACATATTGATTGGCTACACATTACACTTTGGTTACAATTTTTTTAACACCTCAGTTTATCAAATCAGGATATGCCAGTTCAAGATTATGTTTCCAGTCTTCTGGGTTTAATCCAAGAGAAAGAAAGAGTACTGCTGGCACTTTTTGAACTTGCCCCGTAACAATCGGGTTGTTGCTCAGCCACCACCTTTGACCATATTTTGATGTATCATGAATAATTCTTAATGAAACCTATTCGTGAAATGCATATATACAAACAAAAAATATTTAAGAATTAATATAGTCCTAACTTCAAAAATTGACACATCCATTCTTAATAATGTTTGTCTCCCTTCCGAACACCAATTCCAGAGTACCAAGTTGCATCTTTGGGGTTCATTCAAACAATCGCCAATCAATTTCTTCACTATCATTGATAATCAGCTTAGTCAAATTGTTACAATTTTTGAAATGGTTTAATTAGTAAATGTTCTACCCCACTGCAATTACTTAAACTCAGCTGCTTGAGCTGAGTCCCAAATGACATGTCCCCAGTAATTCTGACCAGCACGAGTTTAACATCAATCAATTTACAAGAGCCTCCAAATTTGAGGGGTGGATTCAGTATACAATCTGTGAGCCACAAATGAGTCAACTCAGAACAAGAAAACACAGAAGAGGGTATTTTGAAGGAAACTGGTGATATATGATGAAGCTCCAATGTCCCAACACCATTATTTGATATGTTTTTTATCCAAACATCTGTACACTGGGAAAGAGGAAGATGTGGAGGTACTTTAAGACGGAACGTCAAAATTAAGCTTTTTTAATTTGCCCTGTAGCAATAAGGTTGTTGCTCAGCCACCACATTCAGCCACCACATTCGACTACATTTTGATGTATCATGAATAATCCTTAACAAACCCTACAAACAAAAAAAATTTAGAATTAATATAGTAGGAATTTCAAAAATTGACAGATCCATTTTTTATTAATTAGATTACATGCGTGAGATCTTTGATGTATAATCTATGAACTTATATGTGTACCTTTTAGCACAAAAGAATGACGAGATCGCCTTCTGATCCGCTCTCCCTATCATCTTCCCCGCTCAATTGGATTTGGTCGGCCATTAATCAAAATCTATGATCAGATCTGCTTTTCAAAATAGTATAATTGATCCTTGGTACCTTTAAGAACTTGAGTTGGCACCTCCGTTTGTTTAATCATTATTTATGTAGCTTTCATTTCATCCCCATCATATACATAAGCGGCTGTTGCAGCTCCAACCACCTTTAAAGGTGGTTTAAGTATTAGTAAATGTCTAATATACATGGGCTGGTCCATTTCATTTGTTAAAGCCCAAATTAAATAGCACTACAACAAATTCGGCTAAATTCGGCCGGAACAAAACGGTCGAAATTAGCTAATTTCGACCGGATATGGTCGAAATTAGCTAATTTCGACCGTTTTGAAGTTGGTCGTTTTTAGCTTGGTCGAAAATAACATAAATGGTCGAAAATAGCTAATTTCGACCGACTAAATTCGACCGAATAAATTCGACCAACTAAATTCGACCAACTAAATTCGACCGAATTTGGTCGAAATTATAAATTTGGCAAAAAAATTGAATTTTGGAAATTTCGAATTTTGGAGCCTAAACTGCACTAAATTCGACCAAATATGGTTGAATTTAATATACTAAATTCGACCAAATATGGTTGAATTTAATATACTAAATTCGACCAAATATGGTCGAATTTAAGGAACCCCGATTTTTAAAAAAAATGGCAGCAGAATCTGCTGCTCTTTGAATCTAACGTTGATTTTGTGTAGCTTAGCATGTAGGATTCAGTTTGGTTACTCAAACTCATGATTTGGAGGTCAATAACATCTCCAAAACAGCTTTGATCCTCAAGAACACGAAGAACACTCAAGAACACGAAGAACATGAAGAACACGACAATCAAAATTCGATTTCTATACGATATTGAACTCGAAATTCAACATATAATATATGAAATTGACTAGAAAAACATACTCTACATGATGGAAACATCAAAATCAGCAACCAATTACGTTTACAAAAATTCATAATTTTGATTAGTAAATTCGAATTTAATAAAAAAAATAGGAGAAATTCATAAATTATACCCCTACAAAATCTGACGATGTTTTTGGATAGAGGATGATGAGAGCTTCGATTCGACTATAAGAGCGTTCAAATCGGACATAGATAGCGCCTCCAAATGTTGGTTTGATTCTTGAAAACTCAAGAACATAAAAAGAAAGAATATAAAAATAAATTGATGTGTATGTTTGTAAGAGAAGAAGAATGAAGTAGAAGTATAAAAGAAGGTTTATGAGAGAATATGAATGGATGAAGAATATAAAAGAGAAAGAAATGAATGTAATTGAATTAATGGCTAGGATGAAATATGTAAAACAGAAATGGGTGGTCTAGATTAATTTTATAGAGCAATACATGTGGCAATCCATGTGCTTCCCCCTTAGCCAATAGAAACATGACACGTGGCAATAAATAATTTTTTGCATCTGAAAATTACCTTTTTCAACCTTATTTGGTCGAAAATAACAGCACGGCTAAATTCAACCGACTTTGGTCGAAATTAGCTAAATTCGACCAAATTCGGTCAAAATTAGCTAAATAATTTGATTTTCCACTCTTTTTTAATTAGTTTGTGTAATTACTTGATACATTTAATAAAATTAGGAAAAAAAAGGTAAAAATTTTATTTAAAATTCATACACAACCAAGTAGTCATAATAACTAATTTTGTGATGAATTTTACCTTAATTCCACTAATTTGCCTAATAATTTGATTTTCCATCCATTTTTAAGTAGATTATAATTAATATAAATTTTAAAAATTAAATAAAAATAGGACAAAAATATCCAAATTTTGGATAAATATTATACACACCCAAGTAGTCATACTAACTATGAACACTACAAAACAATTAAAACTAGTAGTATTAGCAATGGAAGAATTGATTTGGGCAAGAGAAGAAGAAACCCCTAAACAAGGTTTCCTCGGGGTTTAGTGTTTAGATTTTTTAAAAAATATTTTTCGATGATCCAACCGTACGGATGTTAAGATATATCTAATTAAATGACAATCCCAAATTTTTAAAAAATAAAAAATTAATTTGATTGGAGATCTTAGTAGAACACTATTATATTTTCTAGTACCCGTAACTAGTGATTTGTCCCATTTATTGTTTCTATTTTTTAAAAACTATTTCTCGATGATCCAACCGTACGGATGTCAAGATATATCTAATTAAATGACATTTCCAAATTTTTAAAAAATAAAAAATTAATTTGATTGGAGATCTTAGTAGAACACCATTATATTTTCTAGTACCCATAACTAGTGATTTGTCCCATATTATTGTTTTCTAATTTTAAAAACTATTTCTCAATTATTCAACCGTACGGATGTCAAGATATGTCTAATTAAATGACATTCCCAAATTTTTAAAAAATAAAAAATTAATTTGGTTGGAGATCTTAGTAGAACACTATTATATTTTCTAGTACCCGTAACTAGTGATTTGTCCCATTTATTGTTTCTATTTTTTAAAAACTATTTCTCGATGATCCAACCGTACGGATGTCAAGATATATCTAATTAAATTATATTCTCAAATTTTTAAAAAATAAAAAATTTATTTGGTTGGAGATCTTAGTAGAACACTATTATATTTTCTAGTACCCGTAACTAGTAATTTGTCCCATTTATTGTTCCTATTTTTTAAAAACTATTTCTCGATGATCCAACCGTATGGATGTCAAGATATATATAATTAAATGTCATTCCCAAATTTTCAAAAAATACAAATTGAATTTGATTGGAGATCTTAGTAGAACACTATTATATTTTCTAGTACTCGTAACTATTGATTTGTCCCATTTATTGTTTCTATTTTTTAAAAACTATTTCTCGATGATCCAACCGTACGGATGTCAAGATATATCTAATTAAATGACATTTCCAAATTTTTAAAAAATAAAAAATTAATTTGATTGGAGATCTTAGTAGAACACTATTATATTTTCTAGTACCCGTAACTAGTGATTTGTCCCATTTATTGTTTCTATTTTATAAAAACTATTTCTCGATGATCCAACCGTACGGATGTCAAGATATATCTAATTAAATTATATTCTCAAATTTTTAAAAAATAAAAAATTAATTTGGTTGGAGATCTTAGTAGAACACTATTATATTTTCTAGTACCCGTAACTAGTGATTTGTCCCATTTATTGTTTCTATTTTTTAAAAACTATTTCTCGATGATCCAACCGTATGGATGTCAAGATATATATAATTAAATGACATTTCCAAATTTTCAAAAAATACAAATTGAATTTGGTTTGGTAATTTAACGGTTAACTAGTATTTTGACTAGTTTGGGAAATAAATTAAAAAATTAAATTAAAATAGAAAAAAATCCAAAATTTAATTTAAAATTCATACACACCAAAGTAATCATACTCACTATTTATGTGATGAATCTTAACCTACTTTCACTAATTTTCCATTTTGTTTTTATTTTTTCCCCCATTTTTAACTAATTTATAAAATAAATTAAAAAATTAAATAAAAATAGAAAAAATGCCAATTTTTGAACATAGATTCATACACACCAAATTAGTCATACTCACTATTTAGCTAATGAATCTTACCCTATTTTCACTAATTTTCCATTTTTTTTTTTATTTTTTCCCCATTTTTAACATAAAATTTGGTGGTATGACTGCATGGAAATTACCCCATTTATAAATATTTTTTCATGATGTGTACAAACATTTAAGTTTTTAATAACATATTTTCAATTTCTGAAAGTAATAATTTCAACCGAATTTGGTCACATTTAGCTAAATTCGACCAAATATGGTCGAAATTAAATTTGAACATTTTGATTTTTTTTGGGCGGCAAGTTTCCCGCTTTTCAAAAATTTTGAATTAAATTTTCCCGCTCACCCCAATTGCTAAATTCGACAAAAAATGGTCGAATTTAATTTTTTCATTGGCGGGAACTTTCCCCCTACTTTTGGCGGAATCTAAATTGCTAAATTCGACCATATTTAGTCGAACAATTGCTAAATTCGACCGATTATTTTCGACCGCTCCTAAATTCGACCAGATATGGTCGAAATTAGCCGGCTAGTTAAATTCGACCATATTCGGTCGAAATTAGCCGCAGTCGAAAATATTCGGTCGAAATTAGCCTTATTTTCTTGTAGTGTAGGACAATCTAGAACAATCTCCTCATTCATTCATACATTTTGATTTTCTAGAATTTTTATTTCTTTTCTTATTATTAATTAAGATGTTCAATAATTTTCTTACATTTTGATTTTTTGAGAATTCTCACCAAATAAAGGGTATCTTTGATTTCGTTTTAAATTTGTTTGAATATGCAATTTCTCTCAACTGACTTGAATGTTTTTTCAATATCTTCTTATATGTTCCAAAAAGCTCATTTAAGGTAGTAGTTACACTTTTGATTTACGAAAAAAAGCAGTAATTACATATTTTTATTAGGTCAAAATTGGGAGAGATTATTACATTTTTGTTTGATAAATTCATGATTGTTTAAGTAACAAAAATTTAATGATTCTTTTTACAAAAAATTCACATGGGTACCATGGAAATAATCCCAAATAAAATAGCAAGATTGGAAGCAAACAATGCCCAAGTTGACTCAAACATGATTTGAACTCGAATCAAATTATTTGAGACTTGGAAACCAGGGATTAGCCATAAAATCTCACAAGGAAATTAACTTGTGAAATAGCTAACAAGAGAAATATCCGAAAAAGGATACATCCTAATATTTACATATTTGAAATGAGTATATGCTGTTTCCTTCCCGAACTAAGAGAATTATTCGTGAGTGAATATGGTATATAAAATTATAAATCATTAGGTCAAAGATCGTTCCACAAGTCAACCTTAACCTAATTAAAGGGAGAGCCATGAACTCTCTTAAATGCTTAGCAACCGTGATAAGTTAAACATTATGTTTAGCTTATAGACATGTAAAGCAAAATAAACGCTTTCTGGCGAAAAAACTAGAATTATATTTACCAAAGGAAAGCTTTAGTATATATCGGGGATTTTTTGATGCTTTATAAATTCAAAATTATCTAAAGTACGTCTGTTTGGGTGGATCATTAGTCTATTTTATGGACTATCAAGATCTAGGGCTGGATGAATCATTAATCCATTTAATCGACTATGAAGGTATAGAGTCTACCCGGATCTATCATTAGTACACTTAATGGAATATCAAGATTTAGAGTCCATGAGAATGGATCCTTAGTCCACTTAATTGACTATCGTGATCTACCGTCCATCCCAATAGATCATTAGTCCACTTAATGGACTACAAATATTTATATTCCATTTAGACAGATCATTAGCCTAATGGGCTTGGTCCTGACATCTTTATGTACTTGTTCGTTTCACCGTCATGCCTACGTAAATTCTATAAAAATATGAATATTATTATAGAAGGAATCTTGCCATGTAGAGCACTTTGTTGCTCGTGGACACGAATCCTAGAACTACTAAAATGAAGATCAACTCAAAAAGCGTATGAAGATACGAACCAGATAAGCTCGAAAAATGATAGAATCAGATCTTTATAATTATGGAAATGAAGTCAAAACGGGGAAACTTGATACGAACCCGATAAGCTCGAAAAGTCGATAAGGATACGATAAGCTCAAAAACTCTTTAAAAATCTGATAAACTCGAAAACTCAAAAGTCAATAAGAACTCGAAAATGTCAAAAAATCATTAAAAAACTGATCATCTTGAAAACTTGTTTAAAACTTGATAAACTCGAGAGCTTGATCGATAAAAGCTTAAACCTAGCTCGTATAGTAAACGAGTCGAGCTCGAACATAAACTTTATGCATGATAATTTTTTGGCTCGACTTGACTCGATTAAAAAAAGAAGTTTGAACTCGAATTTGATAAGCACAAACTCGACTTGGCTCGAGCAGCATAAAAAAGAGAGATTCACTTATCTTTGTTACTTTGTACTCGCTTAGAAAGTTATAGGAGAAAATTAAAAGCCAGAAGGAGACGGAGATTCAAGAAATACAAAAGCTCTAAGGTCAATTCTTTAATATCCGCCTGAAATTTAAAACTTATGTTTTCTTGTTTGAAGTTTTCATTTCTCCGTTCATTTAAAGTTTGATACAAAAACTAAAAAGTACAACAAGAATTGTGATTATATTCACCCCCTTTCTATAATCTAATTATCGATAATGCTGGAAAATAACAATTATCATGACTATAATTTGGGTAGATTTTCTTTTTATTACTGAGTGTGAGTTTAAATTTTTTTAATGAGTTAAAAATTTATTAAATCTAGTAATTGTGTCCGAATTCGACACAAGTATTATTTGACTTGAGTTTAAGCCAAGTTAACAATTTTACAAAGTTCGAGGAATTTTGAACAAATTGAAATTCAAAATTTTTATAAAACATAATACATAACACAACATAATATTATCTACCAAATCATTCATATAATATTAATATATATATTATCAAGTTGGAGTCGAGTTCGAGTAGAACTTGTTAAGAACACAAATCGACTCGAATTCGATGTTAATCTAATTCTTTCTTGAAACTCAAGCTCAACAATGGGTACGAACATAATAGAACCTATTTTATCAAGTCGAGTTTGAGTTTTCTTCAATTGAATTTGAGCCCTGAACGTTATCATTATCGGTCATCGAGGAGATAATTTCCTATTTTCCAAATTTAGTTTTTCTACAAGCACAATAGTTTTAGTCGAAGATGTCGGAGAGATAATTCATTTAAGATAAATTCTCCATCAACAACTAAACCTAATTTTTGTTTTAAAAACTAAAATAAAAATGAAAATGATTGTTAGAATTTTAGTAATTAGGTACATGTGAGTAAATAATATCTCAGTATGTTTTCCACATATGTTGAGATAAAAAATGAATTTCTTGTATTTTCCCTATATGCCCTAGTAACTCAAAATGCAGATCTATATTGACTACGGCAAATTACTTACGTGTTGATATCCTAGATACCATGCGTACATAGAAACCTACTTGAATATCCTAGTCAAGACTAAGTTACAACAATACAAGTGCACCAGAAGAGGAAGAATAGTTGCAACAATAATATATTTACTGCTCAAAATTTTATTACATGATTTCCCTTGTTATTGATGATGCAGCACAGTAAGTAGCAATAAAAGATCCAGCTTCAGGTGAGGCAGTTGTATATTTTGGAATAGGTGTTTGTCATTGCAAAAGTTTGATTTAAACATATACAATATCCTGTATAAATAGCACTTGCGCTATATAGCACCTTGTCCTGCATAATTTCATATTCTTTTTTTTTTTTGCTAAGCTTATATTTATATAACAAAGAAAAAGAGGGATTAACCCTTGCCCAACGACAAAACCGAAGGGGAGGACTATCTTAATGCAAACTCCGTGAAAGGAAGAGTGCAGAAAGAAAGCAAAAAAGAGCCAGCCGGCTAACCTCTAATCCAGCCAACTAGTACAATCATAATCCCTAGCTATGTTTACAAACCAATTAGAAACAAGTAACCTAGCTTTAATATCAATAACAATTCCTTCAAATAATTTTTTTGGGCCAAAGCAACCCTTCCCATGAAGTCTAGCATTCCTTTCCCTCCATATATGATAAGAGAACACTTGGATAGCCAGGAGAAGTAAATGTCTGTGAGCAATGTTTGAGACTGAACCCCAAGCAGTTAAGAGACCAAGCCAGGAAGAGTAATTGTGATTGTAATTGCCAATGATAGCAGCCAGGTGCCGAAGCACGTAAGAGCTATACCAACATGTCACAAACAGGTGATTGTGGCACTCATTTCCCCCTGCACACAGGAGACAATGTTGCAACAAATCAATCCCAGAGGAAGCAAGTCTGCTAAATGTGTTAATTCGGCCATGACAAACAAGCCACTGATGATGAGCATATCTGTTAACTCTAAGCTTATGCCAAACGAACTGGTGCCAAGGAACCACTGGGAGCCTAAAACGAATAGCATCCCATATATGCCTCGTTCTAACTTTGTTAATAGACATACCATCCCATAAGATAGTATCATTACAGTTGAGGTCAAAATCTGGGTTGTCAAAATCAATAATCCATCTTCTTAACGAATGATTATGGTGATGCCTTGAATTAGGAATTGGGAGTCTCTAAACTCCCGTACTAATCAGGACATTAACAGAGGCAGTAGCAGTAGAATTGGCTTGAGAAATAATAGTGTCACTGTTGTAGGTAGCTAAGCACTTACCATGCCACCATGGATCAAACCATAGAGAAGTATGCATCCCGTTACCAATTCGGAATTGAATAAACTGTAAAGCCTCATTTCTGAGCTTCAGAAGTTTTCTCCAAATCCAAGAGCAATCAGTTGGCTCCTCCATTGTCCAGAAGTGTTTGCGTTTAAGAACTGTAGTGGTCACCCAAAGCGGCCAAAGGGACTTATCCTTCCGAATAATTCTGCATAAGTGAAGGATCAGCTGCGCTTTATTCCAATCCTTAGAGTTCTTAAAAGGTAGACCTCCTTCTTCAAACGGTAAACAAACATTCTCCCAGGCCACTTTATTATCTCCCGTAGTATTCGTGTTCCCTTTCCATAGGAATCGAGAGACGATAACCCTGATCTGCTTATGCACAGACTGAGGCAACAAAAAATGATTAGCCCAATAAGCTTGAATTGCAAACAGGACAGACCTAATTAATTGAGCTCTCCTAGCAAAAGAGAGGAACCGATTAGTCCAGACGTAAATGCGAGCAGTGAGCTTATCAATTAAAGGGACACAGTCATTCACGCTTAACTTAGAGGAGATGAGAGGAACTCCCAAAAAATTCACTGGCAAGGTACCTTGAGGGATATGAAAATTCAAATCAAACCAAGTAATCATATCCTGCTTACAGTTGGAAAAATAAACCGTACTTTTACGCATACTAGGTTTTAGACCACTAGCTTCAGAGAATCTGTCCAAGCAGGACATAATATGCTCAAGGGATGCATGATCACCATGAGAAAAAACCAACACATCATCTGCAAAGAAAAGATGGGACAGTTTTAGATCGCTACATCTCCAGTGATGTTTGAATCCCTCAGGTTTTCGATTGAGTAAGCAGGAGAGAACATTCATTGCCACCGTAAAGAGATAGGGGGACATGGGATCGCCTTGACGAAGGCCTTTGCCACCTCTGAAATACCCTTGCAGGCTACCATTCATCTTGACAGAGTACGTGACTATTGCAATGCAAGCAAAAATCCAGTTCATAAATTTCTCAGGGAAGTTCATAGCTTTGAGTGCGTTCATTAAAAAATTCCAATTGATAGAGTCGAAGGCTTTGTGAAGGTCAATTTTTAGGGCACATTTGACCACGCCTGTTTCTCTATTATATCCACAGAATAATTCCTGAGCCATCAAGATGTTGTCAGATATGCTTCGGTGCTTAACAAAGGCAGACTGAGCTACATCAATCACTATAGGGAGGAAATTTTTGATTCTATTCGCCAAGATCTTAGCAATGCACTTATAAGTAACAGAACATAAAGATATAGGTCTATAATCAGTCATTTCTGAAGGAGTCTTTAATTTAGGGACAAGAGCTATGCTAGTCGAGTTAATACCTGGATGCATTACTGTGGTATTAAAGAAATGGATTATTGCAGCACAAAAGCAAGGACCAACAGTCTCCCAAGAAGCCAGGTAAAAATCCACTATTAAACCGTCAGGACCCGGTGCTTTGTTCCTCTTCATAGATTTAAGAGTGCTATAGATTAGCTCCGAATTGATAGGAGCTTCCAAAGCAATAGCTTGAGCTTCAGTGAGTTTCTTACAATCAATCACAGGGAAGGCAACATTATTTGTTGGGGATGTGCCAATAGAATTCTGGAAGAACTCAACTGCCACCTTAGAACACTGAGCATGATCGGAGACCAAGTTCCCGTCCTTGTCTTTGATAGCTAAAATCTTGTTAGTATTCCAGTTTGCTTTAATTTGATTAAAAAAGAAAGAATTATTACCATCGCCTTGACTAAGCCACTTAACTCTTGATTTCTGGAGGTTCAAAGACTCTTCCTGCTTTAAGTGATTTTCAAGAATCTGAGCTTGAGCCTTTTGCTGTTCGAATAAGGCAGTGTTCTGAGGGTCTTGATTAAGATGCACTTGAGTGTCGTGAAGATTAGAACAACTTAGAGAGACATTTGTGTGAACATTTCCAGTTGCTTTGTTGAGTTCGATTAGAGCTTTTTTAACATCCTTTAACTTTCGATGAAGGATAGCCATGGGGTCCCCATACCAGGTGGTGTCCCATACTCGCTGCACTGTAGACTGGAAGCCCTCAATGTGAGTCATGTAATTAAAGAATTGAAAAGGCTTTTTGATTCTTTCCAATTGCATTGGAGTGTGAACAGTGAGAGGACAATGGTCCATCAAGCCTCTTGATTTAACAAACCCCACAGAATCAGTGAAAGTTTGTAACCATCCAGAATTGACCAAGATTCAATCTAGGCGCTTATAGATAGGATCTCGAGGCCTATTATTGCACCAGGTGAACAAGTCGCCTACAGTGCGCAACGAATCCAGACCAGCGTCCAGAACACAGTTTTTGAAGCTTTGCATATCTGTGGTCCAATGCTCAAGCCCCCCTCTCACTTCTTTAATATCCAAAATGCTGTTGAAATCTCCAAGAACACACCAAGGCACTGAAATAGCTTTGCTTAAAATCTCTAAATCCGTCCACAATTCCTCACGTTCATTAGGCGTATTAAGGGCATAAACAAACGTGATTACAAAATTACATTGCTTTTCCAAAAAAATAATGTTACAGGTCATGTGTTAAGAAGAACTGGAAACCACATTAACAGACCACATAGAGCTATCAAAACCAATCCAAATACGGCCATACGAGTGATGACCATAATTGAATAACTAACTCCAATTCCTCGCAATTCTACGAGATATGAACAAGGATTTATTTTCTTTAACCTTAGTTTCCACACAGGCCATAAGATTGATATTGTTACTACTAATGAAATGTTTTAACTCATTTTGATGAGAGCTTTTATTTAAGCCACGGACATTCCAACTTGCAAAATTCATAAGATTAATGAAGAGATTTGGCTGACTTGCTTGCCAACCGGAGAGACTTCTTGTTGATGACTGGTGTAAAGCCATCTTTGTCTGGGACACCAACTTTCGATTGACCTGCTGTGCCTCGGGCAATGAGAACTGAATCAATCGGTTTCTTATCCCGCTTTCTCTTTGATATAGTAACTGGTTCAGCAGTGTCCTCCTCACTAACAATAGTGTCTATTTTCTCTACTTCATTATCATAGTTAGACATTGTTTTGCAAGTATTTTCGGTGTGAAGATGGTTGGTGAAATCCACGACTAATTCGCCCTCCTCCATTTCCTCTACTTCATGTGCCTCTGTAGTATCCTTATTTGCAAACCCAATATCACTGGCAATAGGCATAGCATCATTGGCCACAAGGTTATCATTCAACTGCAAGTTATCGTTGGGAATTTTGTCAAATTCTTCTAAATCATTTCCATTTTCAATTTCATAGAGGATTTCATCCTCATCCATAACAACATTGCAGCCACAAAACTCTCCCACCACATATGGCACCATTTCCATATTATTTAAATACTCTACCTTTGAAACAGGAGGCCGATTTGCTGTATTGTTTGAGGTAGATGCAGAGGCGCCACTACCATTGCTACCTGGCTTACTCATTTTAGGTTTTTTCTTGACTCTTTCAGGATTATTAATACAACGGGCAAGAGAATGGCCAAAGCATTTGCATAAAGTACATGAGTAAGGTAGTTGAGGATATTGGACTTCAATTTTTTCCCTCTCTTGTACACCTTCCACATTCAAGACATTGACCCAAACAAAATCCGATTTAGGGGAAGAGTAAGCCAATTCTACTTGAACATTAGCATATTTGAGAGGCTCGAACCTAGAAGTAGCAGTATCAAATTTGAGTGGTCTCCCCACAGCCTTAGCAATCGATGACAAGCTATCCTTTGACCAAAGTGTGTATGGAACATCAACAAGACGGATCCAACACGGGACTTTGTCAACTACATTTCGTTTGAACGTGGAACCCTCCATCCATGGCATCAAATACAAAGTTTTACCACCCATTTGAACCGTGTTAAGGTTCAAAGCAACATTCCTTTCTTCCAACTTACTAAACCGGAATGTATAGTACCCTTTGGAGCTGTAGTACACTCTAGTTAAGCCCTTGTTTTGCCATAATTTATGAGCCTGTTCACGAACAAACTTGAAAGCAAAATTTCCCCCAATAAAATGACCAATTATACTAGTTTCCCATTGTTTCTGAGCACGAACCAGATAATCCATGGAGAAGTTAACTGAGGCAGACCCATCATCATTATAGGTGATATCAGCCTCATTATTATCATAAACACAGGGGGTTGGTCCAATTACATTTTTTGAGACAATAGAGCTCCAAGTAACCGATTTCTTTAGAGGAGTTTGCGATGGGTTCGAAGCCTCACCATGAACAATTTTTTTCAGTCTAAAAGATTCATCAACATTTAAATTATGCAGCTGTTCTACATTACCAAATGTGGTATTAATTGTAGAGTTTACCTCTGGTGGTGAATCCACTTTCCTTGTATCACCGTGAGAACCTCTAGAAGAGACCTCCAGTGGAGGACCAGTTGCCGGCTGAACAGAACCATCATCTAAAATCAAATTGATTTGCTCTCTCATACGAGCTCGGGCTTCCGGGGAGAGCGGCTCACCCATGACTTCATTAGTGTGAACCGATTCATTAGCAGCTTCAAAAAGAGACTGATAATTGATTTCAGGGCCACCATAGTGACCAACGAAGGCAACAAACTCCTCAGAGTTCATGGAACCTGAGTTTTCCGAGTTCCTTGAGCCCATCAGATTAAGCAGATCTGGATTGAAAGTGCAATCTTTGTGCAGAGGTGAAAGAAAGAATAAAGGAAATGAGGAGCGTGAGAAGCGATAGAAGAAGAAAGGAGGGGAGATTGGTGGTCAACGGTGGTTTCCGTTTGGATCCAGAGAGAAAAAAGACATTGCAAGAAAATGGGTGTCCATAATTTCATATTCATTATGTCCGTTTTACAAATTTCCTATGTCCAAGTCTATACTAGGTTGCAACAATACAAATTCAGTAAAAAGAATAGGACCACCAAAGAAAAGAATAGTTGCAATAGTAATATAGTGCTCCCTCCGTCCCTTAATGTTTTTCCTGTTTTGACTGGACACGTTTGCCAATGCACACTTTTGATCGTTAATATCTTGAATTTCATATTAGTATTAAATATAAAAACTTCACTGTATTAAAGTACTCATAAATACGAATTCAACAAGATCACTCATGACTATATTTGATCTTATAGATTAGACGTAAATTAGTAATTTATCTTATGAACAGTCCCAACATTTTAAACAAGAAAAACAAAAAGAGACAGAGGGAGTACTTCATATTAACTAAAGAAATTCCCTTGTTATACTCATGTCACATCATAATAGAAAAATAATATATATCCAATTACAGTATGCTAGAACAGGTGAAAGAGTTTAACATATCAAAAGTGTAGTGATCTTAGTTTCTCTAGGCACGAACGTCTTGAAAACTTCTTACTCTTTGAAAATCACAACCACAACTAAATATGAATTGAAATAAGAGATGATGAAACTATTCAGTGCTGATATTTGAAGCAAGTCAAAAAATTTGCAAGCAACCTGGCTTACACTCTAATGGCAAATCTTTTATTTTTGTACATCACTAAAGTTCTCTATAATTGTTTAAATCAGGTTAATAAAATTTGTCACCGAAAAGAAGCTAAAAAATACTCCTTGTAGGCTACAAATAAATTAGGAAAGAATGAAAATGAAAAAATTATTGTAAATAAGATGTACCACATATAAGCAACAAGTTAATTAATTGGTTGTACAGTACTCCCTCCGTCCCTAATTAGTTGTCCAGTTTCTATTTTTGTTGGCCAAATTGACAAAAATTTGACTGAAATTTATAAATATTACATAATGAAAAATATTTTTAAAAAATTATACCATTGTAAACAACTTCTAATCTCTTTTAATATGTGATTTTCAGTTTTTTAAAATAATAAACGAATTAATTTTAATATTCGATCAAAAGTTAGTCAATTTGACCACTGAAAAATAAAACTGGACAACTAATTAGGGACGGAGGGAGTACATTTTCTGAATTTAAATAAAGCATTATATCATTTTACCGAAGAAAGTTCCATGGAGTACTGTTTAAATTGTAGTATTGGAGTACCGGATCTTAACCGTCAATTTATTTTGTTTTAACTAAAATCGGAAGGGTAATTTTGTAAATTTATGTATGACAAAGATAGTGCAGTTTTATATAACGATAGATATGTTCTGTAAAGGCGGGTGGTTCCTTTTTTTGAGGGATTGCAGTTGTGATGTTTTACTGGAATTGCAACGGATCACATGCACCTTCTAGATACTGCTTTTTATAGAAATCATACATTGCATTTTTTTGCCTCGTGTTTAATATTTTTTGTAGTTTGTATTCTGCATTAATATGACTCTTGCCGAAGGAGGTTCAGGTGATGTCTTTAATTCTGAATTTTTTGTCGTGAAAAAGTATTGTGGTGTGACATTGTTTTTTTATATTCTTTACTGCACTAATTGAATGGAGCAAATATTGTGCAGTATACAGTTATCTTCACCAGTGGAACCAGGCAGTCATTTTAATGTTGATGGAAGAAGGCCCATGTCATTCATATTTTATTTAGGGTTTGAAAGATCAACGCTCCAATTTTCAAGAATATGGCCGAAAAATATGAACACGGTCACCGAAAAATTCCAACAACCCCTCAACAATTAACAACACAACTACAGCTAAATCAATCCCAACACCATTGAAAACGAACCGGATCGTGAAAATCTGGCTAAGGAAACAAAATTCGGCGAACATACAAACTTGCCCAGAAAAATTCAACAAAAATATATAACACAATACATACTCTAGTACATGCATACATACAAATAGAAATCACAACTGATGCTTACAAAATAAAATCCGGCCACTTAAGAATTTTCCGGTGAACCACAAAACTACGTAAAAAATTATGAAAAAAATTCTATAAGCCTCTATATACAACAATCTATACTTTTATATAATCAAGATGGAGAAACAAGCAACAAAAATCGACTTTATAATCCGGCCGAAAATTAAACTTTACCAAATCCGCGATTTGATGGTGTGGATGGACAGAACACGGAGAGATAGAGATTTTGGTTATTTATACGCTCGATTTTGACCATGGAATCACCAGGAACAAAGACTTTGATTCTTGAAATTTCAAGAACTCAAGAAAAGAAAAGAAGAAAAAGAAAAGGGAAGAGAGAGTACGGGACAAAAAAAAGAAAAGGGAAGAGAGAGTACGGGACAGAAAGAGATGAGGGGATGGGGTGTGTGCCTATTGGGGGGTGGGTGGGTAAATTAGGATAAAAACTTTAATTAAAATATGATTTGCAGGACTTTGCCCTTGATTGTTCCCCATTGCCATTAAAAAAGGTTTAATTCTGTCCACAAGATCAATTTCAATCTAACGGTGATGATAGAGTACTCCAAGTACTCCAAATAATAAGTACTTTATACTCTATAAGCCAAACTCTATATTTACCTTCTCTGCAATTTTGTCGCAGTACTTATTGGATATGTGTTAAGTAACCAGTTCTCCTAAAATCTCAAGGTGTTAAGGAAGGGAAGCGGGATTACTAGGATCATATCACATACTTAATTTTAGGAGTTTTAGTTTTAGTCTTTCCTTGTATGTAGGTCATTCCATGTTATTTTCATTCTATAAATTGTAACTTGTATCATGCAATTCAATACAAGCTGTTTTAGCACATATCTTTGTTTCTCTTGAGTTTCATATATACTATATATCAGTATATCGATTGTTTTATTTTCTACACTTGGTATCAAAGCAGGTGAGGTTGCTCCGCCACCGGCGTGGTGACGGTGTTCTGGGTCGCTGTCGTGTTTACCTGGAGTCCCGAAAATTTTATCTTCGGAGGAGCCTATTAATGCGGATGGCTCCTTGTTTGAGTTTTTGACGATGTATGGGTGTATGGTTGCGCAAATGAAGGTGTTAGTGTCGGGTGTATTTGAAAAAAGTGGGAGAGATCATCATGTGAAGTATGGGATGCATATGGTGTTCTCTTGCACTGCCCACATTTGAGATTTGCTGTTGCCATGTTCTCGTTTGGAGAAGTGCAATGAGTTTCTGGGGGTGGCCATTGTGTCCTTTTGTGGTTTTTTTTGCGTAGTTGGTGATGTTTTCTTTTGCTGGAGTCAGTTTAGGAGATGAGGATGTTACCATCGTGGAGCGTAAGGAGACGTGACATTGAAAGATGAAAAATGAGTTGAAGTGCCAGACGGGCAAACAATAGCCATACGGGCTTAGTTCAATAGCCATACGGGCTCAGATTATTAGCCATACGGGCTCAGTCGAAATAGCCATACGGGCTCAGTCAAATTAGCCATACGGGCTTAGTCGAATCAGCCATACGGGCTCAGTTTAAAAGCCATACGGGCTGGACGGATGCATCAGACATGTTTGAGATTATGGGGAGATTGTTGGAGTTAATCTCAAACAATAAGTTTAAAATTGGTTTGTCGTATATATTATTTAGCAGCTTATCGATATAATTATTTTTGGCACAATTTTTAAAATTTTTATTTCTAAATAAAAATTTTTACATAAGAATTTTGTTTTTCAAAATAATTGTTAGGTAAAATTTAACAATGTATAATATTATTTAGAATTATGTAAATAATTTTTTTCATTCCTTCTCCTTTTATAAATATTTTCTATCCTATTTTTATACCAAAATTCAATTGTTTTGTAGTTAATATTATTTATTTTTACTAAATATTGATGGTTTTTACTTAAATTTTATCCCATTTTGTTTGACCGCATTTCAATACCTTTGAACGAGGTACTTAAAAATGATATTTTTATTTTTTTTTTGTTTTGTACAAAACTGTTAATTATAGATCTTTATACAAATCAAAAATTAAAAAATGTATTTCACAAATACCAAGTTCAAGTACATTAAAATGCGTAAAAAGCGAGACCATACTTTATAAAATGGAAGTAGTATCTAATTTGTTTTTGCTGGACATTTGATTTAGATTTGGCTTGTATATCCATAGACTATGGGGTGGAACATCCTTATTCTATCTTTTAGATCACATGTCTTATCACCTAGGTGACTGATCCTATAATCTTAAATCCACAATCAAATATATATTGAACCCAACATTTAATGAAAAAAACTAATAATTTAATAGGGTAAAGAGTTTCTACCTGACACGGTAGAAAAATTCTCTACCTGTGCGGCTTTAAATTCATATTTTTAATAGTTTTTACGAAAATTCAACCGTACAGATTAAAAGATTACGCAAAAATTAGTGGGTATACAAAATTACATAGAAATTGATTTTATATATGATGCAATTTTCAATCAAAAAATGATATAAAATCTGAGCCATTGTATTCGTAGTGTAAACCATATATACAATACGATGTTAAATTAAATGTATTCTTAAAGGATAAAATTTATAAAATTTTGCGCACCTACTTATTTTTGCATAAAATTTTCATATGTACGATTAGAATTACAAAAAAAAAGATAAATACATGATTTTAAGTCGCACAGGTAGAGAATTTTTCATGTAGAAACTCTTTACCCAATTTAATATATATTATTTACTAATTTGTTTGGCCCAAATACTCTTATTTTAATTCAGTTAAATGTTACCATTACATGGGCGAACTCAATGCCCTGACAAGCCCACAAATACACATACCGGTTCTTTCATACCATTTATAATATTCAAATCCACAACCGATGTGGGACAAATCCTAACAATATTCCCCTTCACACATCTCGGGCTCGACACCTGCCGAATCTGTCACCATTCTGTGTGATCTGGCTCCCCCTTGAACCCTACTGGAAGCTCCTGGCTATCTGACTTGCCCTAGGCCCATGTATACCGGAAGCCCATCTGCCTCCTCTTGAAGCCCATCCTCGGGTAGCCCACATGTCTCTTCCTTGATCCATACTGGAGCCCATCTGAGATTGTTATTGACCGCTGTAACCTGAAGCTCTGATACCATGCACTTGTTGGGCCGCAAGCGAACCATAACTCCACAACAGTATGAAATTGTCCGTTTTGGGCCGAGCCCGCACGTAATTGTTTTTGGGTCACTCTCAAAAGGCCTCATACTAATGGAGTTATCTAGCTGCTTATAAACTAGCTATCTACCCCTCCCACAACCGATGTGGGTCAACTCCTAACAAAAACTTGTACAATTCAACCTTAACCTAAAGGCAAAAGAAATGAAAACTCTTAAAGGCCTAGCAACTATGACAAGTTAAATATGATACTAGAATTGTATTTACCAAACCAGACCTTAATTACATAGAATTGTTGATACTTTATAAATTCAAAACAATCTAAAATCCAGTTGGTAAGAAATGAAGGGATCTTAAACAACAATTAATACTCGTGAGGTGGGGGAACTACTCAGACCCATCTCCTCCAAAGGTGACATTCAATGGAATTTTTAAAATCTAATATGAAAATCCAAGAGCTTAAATTTTTTTGAAATCCAGTTAAATACAACCAAATTTTAAAGTACTTTTCAAAAATGAGATTGAATACATGAGAATTTTAAGAATCCAAAAAAATTCTTTGAAATCCAGATTGAATACGTTCCCGCATTTTTTCCCAAATCCTTCAAAATCTCATGGATCTTAGACAGTATTCAAAAAAGATAAAAGACACGAACAATAAATCCATCAAAATTCACCATTTTATTAAATACAAAAATATCCATGGAATTTTGAATATCAACATATTTTAATGTATTTTTTAAAATTCAAATTGAATAATACCAAAGTTTGATGGATTCATCATAGTAATCTTTCTTTTTGATTAATGTCCTTTCTCCACTATCCAGCCTTGATTTACGAGTCTCCTTGTTCCAGCTCTGCAGTCATATCACTATGTTTCCAAAATTGAATACATTAATTTTGTTTAGTAGTTGTGGAGCAATTAGATGCCTAAGTGATTTGGAGGCTGCTTGGCTGCGCATCTGATGGTCATGTGCAGGAATAATCAGCTATCGAGCAATTACCTAGATGCAGATGATTTAATCTGGATTGTAAAGATCAATGGTCTCATTAACAGGTTCATGATTGGGTGTTGGCCCTATCTATCACAATTTGAAAGGAAATGGTCCCAAATATCACAGCTCAAAAACTTGGCCCCAAATATCACTCCAAAACATAGTATAAAATAGCGTTTTTATTTTTTATTTTTTTCTTCATGATTAAGCAGTAATTTTATGGAACAACTTTTAAGCTTAAAAGGTGAGTCATTATATAGGGTACAAACCTAGAAGAAAATGATGGTGAGAAAACTAGGGTCATTATTTCATTCAGAGAAGTGAGGTCTGACAAAATCGGAAATAAAGATTAGAGACAGTGATAACTTTCAAATTGACTTATAAGATCGCAAAAGATCCTCCACGGGCGGCCTTAAGAATACCTTGCACACTGATTTCTTCGGAGAGGAACGGGCCGGGATGGTGTTAGGGTTTCTTCTTCTCTCCGTCATTTACCATTGAATTCACTTTCTAAGATCTCTTTCTCTAAGAAGCGGCTAAAATCCTAGCCCACAACATATTCATGGTATATATATATATCATAATCATATGATAAGAACACATGGTACCTTATATATTTTACTTTTTCTATTTAAATTTAGGGTATTAGTTTAATATGTCCCAAATTTAAAGGCCAATTATAAATATATCCCTTTTTATATAATATTTATAAATATGGTCCCTTGGTTAAAGTTAACTCATATACATATAACTATATATATCTAATATTTATATTAAGACTATAATACCCATAATAAGATAAGGCATGAGTTTAGAAAATACGTTATTTTCACTAATCACGTAATATCTACAGATCACGTACCCACCCATTCACCCGCGTATAACTCCCGCCTTTGCCACTAAAGGTAAAGAATTTGAACAAGAAGGATCATCTAAGGATCAAACTCACAATTATGGAAAACAAGAAGATGCAAGAGATTATGTCTACCAATTCTGTGAGGTAAATTGTTTAATCCCTATTATATTTTGTCAAACTTTGTAAGCTTTTGTGTGTATTGATAGTAATGGGCTCTCGTTATTTATAACAGGGATTCACCTTCAATGGTTTGTAACCCACAAATTAGGTATTTCACACCTAAAAAGTTGGTTTGTAAATCATCCACGGCAGCATATATGCCCAGAAAAAGTCCAAGACTGATTGAAAAAGCTAACAGATTGAGTAATACTGTTTCAAAGATGAGACTGCATTTTGAAAGTCATGTTGAAGAGCCTAGATATCCTACTGAAGCTAGTGTTGCATATAATGATATGGATGTTGATTCCCTAGGTCAGAATTTCTGGAACTTGGCCTCTGAAAAAGCAGATAATGTTGAAGAAGCATTCGGTGCTCTAAAAGAACCAATTTTGCATCTTGAAAATTTTGAAGAAGATGACTGTCATCCTGATGATCAGCCATGGAACCAACCACTCATGTATAGTGAGGGTGAAGATGATAGAGACTGTGATGAATTTCTTCAGTATTTTTGCATGAAAAACAGGGATGCCGATGAGGATAATGAAAAAGAAGAGGAAGGTAATGTTTCCAATTTAACAAATAATCAAGTTTTAGATTCTGATAATGGGGAAACAGAGAATTTTTCTAATATTCCAAGAAGTAATGTTGGTGTTGAGCCATTGTTGACCGCTAATGATTTTGATGAATTCTTTGCGGATGATATAGTGGATAATGAGTTGTTTTCTGAATCAGATCATGATGAAAAAATTGTATCTGATAAAATTGAAGTGGGTTTACAGTTTTCTGATAAGACTGATTTTCAAAAACATCTCAGAAAATTTTGTGTATCAAATAGGATTGTATGCAAGTTTCAGAAGAGTGGCAATGTACAAGTATATATAAAGCTTCACCAAATTTTACTTGTCCCATTCACCAAATATATGTTTCTGGGTGTGTCAGTGTAGAGACTACAATGCTTTGCCAGAAGTAACTATTATGCAACTTAGTGAATAATTAAACAGAGGAAAAATTGCAGAAATTAAATGTAGCCACAGATAAAGTAGATGACAGAATTGTTTCTTATTAAATCTTTCTAAACACCTACAGCCATGAGCTTTTCAGGTACATTTGACTGACTGAAATGGCTAAAGCCACAATCAGGATGAAAAATATCTCAAATCAATCATAACTTAAATACAGTTATTCTTAAAAAAAAGTTGGAAGTACACCAAAAAACAATTTTCAATCAACCTACTACTACACAGAACCCTTTCTAATGAGAACAATGTGATCCAAATAAAATCAGCAGGTTCTGTTCACTCAAGCAATGAGTGAAAAAAGTTACATATCCTTTCGGGAATACATGACACCTATTTTCTTGGCGAATCCACCTGGACAGAGGTTAATAAATAGTACCTGATTTTAGTTTTTTGTAATTCCATTCTAGTATACCATTATACTTGGATAATCCTGCAAGACAACATTAGTGCAATAAAGAGCAGCAGACTATTCTAATAGATGACAGGAATTCTAACCTGCTGTTATGTCATCACCAGAACTCCTATGGTTTCACTTTTGAACAAAGGCTAAATGGAAATAAACGTAACTTATTGGAATGAATTCTTATTTTTTGTTTCTTATTTACCTTTTCTTTTTTCTATTTATTACTATTTCCCTTGTTTCTTGTTTCTTATTTACCTTTTTCTTTTTTCTTATTTCCCGCTAGGGGCACTAACTTCCCTTGTTTCTTGTTGCAGTGAAGATAAATCCTTCGAGTCTGTAACTATTTCTTTTGATGCATCTATGAGGGCTTTTATCCATGGTTGTAGAAATGTTGTTGGGCTTGATGGATGTCACCTTAAGGGAAAGTATGGTGGTTGCTTATTGTCGGCCACTACTCTAGATGGACAAAATGGATTGGTACCTTTAGGGATCATGATTTGTAAAAATGAGTGTGCGGAGAATTGGTTCTTGTTTTTGAAACATCTTAAACCTAGATTGGAAGAACATCCAGTGCAAGCTATTAACTTTATATCTGATAGGCAAAAAGGATTGAGGGATGTTGTTCATAAACTATTCCCCGCTTCACCACATAGGTTTTGTTTCAGGTGAAAACTAACATCTATATATATTTCTTGTTTCCTATTTATTTGTAAAGTATGTTTTACATTAAATTTCTAATTTATGACAGGCATATGTATAGAAACTTCAAAGCACATTTTAAGGGCTCTAAGCTTCACACTATGTTCTGGAATGCTGCTAAAGCTTATAAAGCTAAACACTTTAAAGTAATATTCCTTATCACTAAATCTTGTTTATCAATTTTTACTAGTTTTCTAAGTGCGTATTTTTTTATTTATAGGCTCATATGGATAGTATGTTGGTTGAAAATGTTAAGGCTTTTGAGTACTTGATGGGTGAGGAACCTAAAACCTGGTGTAGGGCCTTCTTCGACAAAAGCAGTTGTTGTGAACACTTGAGCAACAATTTCTCTGAGAGTTTTAATAATATGATTGCAAAAATTAGAGAAAAACCTCTTTGCAAATTAGTATTAATGTATGGGCAGCTTGTCATGGGGTTGTTTTACAAACAAAAGAAGAACTGTTTGTATTGGTTGGTCTAATGGGGATTTGGTTCCTACCGCTAAGAAATTACTGAAGGTAATGTTCAAAAAAATAGGGGAGTACAAAGTACAAGGAGCTGTTGCTGGCAAGCTTTATGAAGTTACGAGTATCCACAATTCCATTTTTGTTGTTGATCTTGATAAACAAACATGTAGCTGTATGCAGTGGCAGTTACGGGTTTCCCTTGCCAACATGCAGTCTGTGCTCTACAACAAATCAGACCTAATTGGATAGAGTAAGTGTTCGAAAAATTAACTTTTGTAGTTATAATAATTGTTTTTAATTTTCTTTCCTGGATCTTTATATAGGTATTGTGCTAAATATTATTCGGCGGATAATTACAAGGCAACATATGCTTCAGAGATGTTACCTTTGGAAGGGCCTGATGATTGGGAAGAGGTATTTCTATACCACTTTTTATATTTAATAAGCAATATTGAACACTCATGTTGCTTCGTTTGTACAGCCGACAACAACTATTCTTCCTCCTTTACTAATTAGAAAACAAGGCAGACCAAGAAAGAATAGAAGAAAGGCTTATGATGAGACATTACATGAGAAAAAATCAAGGTGTTGCAGCAAGTGCAAGCAACCTGGACACAACAAAACAACGTGTGGCGGTGGTCCAATTGGCTCTAACTCAAAGAAAAAAAGGAGTAGATCAGAAGTAGATTGTTGAATCTTTTAATTTCATGATTTTGTTTGTTTTTGAATTTTTTGTTCAATTCAAAATGTTGCTATTTTTTAATTTAGTATTGGAATTGTTTTGGATTATTATCAAGTATGAACTAGTGAATGGTTTGTTTTTTTTATCAGAGTACAGTATGCATACGTAAATTTTAGATTTTAGCAATATCCAGACAAAACACTCATATCATATGTCCGTGTAAGTTTACTGTACAGCTCACTGTGCTAGCATAAAATGTTGTTTATGGCATTAATAATTAATAGGATAAATAGAGAAAAAAAAATGCACATAATAATAAGAGGATAAAATTGTCTTTTAAGAATGTATAGTTAATTATTTAATCATGGTTACAACAAAAATTAGGATAAATTAGAAAAATGGGATATATTTATAATAATAAATTACGATAGGACACAATTATAAAAGACATTTTAAAATGGGACATATTAGAAAAAAAAAACCCTTAAATTTATTATAATTATATAATTACTATTATTAATATTATCATTGTTATTATCATACATTATTATTATAATTATTATTATTATTATTATTATTATTATTATTATTATTATTTATTGTTTTAAACAAATGTTAAGAATTTATCTTTTATCGTTAATACATATTATTTATTTTAATTTTACTATCTAAGTATATATACCAAAATATACTATATTAGCATTTGGAGAATATGTTACAGTTAAATCCTCTATTAACTTAAATTCATTAAATTCAATAAAAAAAATTTATCCATACAAGCATACTTTTTGTCATTACATATAATAAGATTTTTTATTTGTTGTACATGTTAATATGATAAGATTAACTGTAGTATTAATGTTTCTCTCTTTTTTTCTTTAAAATTAGTTAAATGTGCATTATTAATTTATTGTTGTATATAAAATTATTTTGTAGTGCTTAAAAAACTTAAAAAAGTAAGGGATATTTACATAAATAAATAAGATTTTAATAATTATTTCCAATTTTACTACCACCCAACTATCTTTTCACTTCTATAAAATCATTTTTTCAAAAATACTACCTCATTATACTTTTATGTTTTCAAAATTCCAAAAATACTACCTTCCTCAATTGCAACTTTTGCAACCTCATTTGCAACTTCCAGTTTTCAAATTTCTGATTTCATGTTCTGGGGTTCAGATGTCATTTTCGACCTCTTTTTTGGACTCTGATATATATATATATATATATATATATATATATATATAGGCAAGTGCTCAAATACAAACCAATCTTAAAATACAAACCTACAAACCAACAATAAATTAATTATATTTCATGTATTCTAAGGTTTCCGCCAAGGGTACCTTCACAAAAAATGCTTAAAATAATTTGCTCTATCCACCAAAAAAAAAAAAAAATTGAAAAAAAAAAAAAAATCACTGTCGTGGAAATGCGAAGCATTTAAGACAGTAAACGGATGAGTTAGGTAGTCATGAGGGCCGCAGGCCCTCGACACACCCGTCAATCGTCTATTGCCTTTACCATTGATTGCCATTCCTTACAACTTTAGAATGATAAAGGCGCGAAGCGCCGTACAAGAAGGTGCGAAGCACCGTTAACCAGTGAAATCCACTGTCACGTCATCACGTGAACAGTGATTTTTTTTTTATTTTTTTTATTTTTTTATTTTTTTTTGTTGGATAGAGCCAATTATTTTAAGCATTTTTTGTATTGGGGTACCCCTAGTTTGGTCATTAGATTAGCTTGAAATATTAGATTATGCTTGGTTTGTAGGTTTGTATTTTAAGGAGGTTTGTATTGGAGTAGCCCTCTATATATATATATATCAGAGTCCAAAAAAGAGGTCGAAAATGACATCTGACAAATGGAACTAGAAATCAGAAATTTGAAAACTGGAAGTTGCAAATGAGGTTGCAAGGCCCCGCCAAGGGCACTCATAATTGGTGAATTTGGGTTGCAAGGCCCCGCCAGGGGCACTCATAATTGGTGAATTTGGGTTGCAAGGCCCCGCCAGAGGCACTCAAAATTGGTGGATTTCTGATTTGCAACTTTCAGTTTTCAGTTGCAAAAGTTGCAACTGAAAACTGAGGTTGCAAAAGTTGCAACTGAGGTTGCAAAAGTTGCAACCGAGGTTGCAAAAGTTGCAACTGAAAACTGAGGAGTTGCAACCTCAGTTGCAAAAGTTGCAACCTCAGTTGCAAAAGTTGCAACTGAGGTTGCAAAAGTTGCAACTGAGGTTGCAAAAGTTGCAACCTCAGTTGCAAAAGTTGCAACTGAGGTTGCAAAAGTTGCAACTGAGGTTGAAAAAGTTGCAACTGAGGAGTTGCAACTGAGGTTGCAAAAGTTGCAACTGAGATTGCAAAAGTTGCAACTGAAAACTGAAAGTTGCAAATCAGAAATCCACCAATTATGAGTGCCCCTGGCGGGGCCTTGTAACCCAAATTCACCAATTATGAGTGCCCTTGGCGGGGCCTTGCAACCTCATTTGCAACTTCCAGTTTTCAAATTTCTGATTTCAAGTTCCATTTATCAGATGTCATTTTCGACCTCTTTTTTGGACTCTGATATATATATATATATATATATATATATATATATATCAGAGTCCAAAAAAGAGGTCGAAAATGACATCTGAACCCCAGAACATGAAATCAGAAATTTGAAAACTGGAAGTTGCAAATGAGGTTGCAAAAGTTGCAATTGAGGAAGTTAGTATTTTTGGAATTTTGAAAACAAGGTCGGTATTTTTAGAATTTCAGAAAGATGGGTAGTATATATTTAAAAATCTGATAGTTCACATGGGTAGTTTTGAAACTATCCCAAAAAGTAATAAGAATTTTTAAGAACACAAGAATGGTCAGTGCTCCGCTGGTTTTAATTAAACTAAAATAATTACTAGCTAAAAGTTTACATTTAGGCTAATGGTTAATATATAATACTACTGCAAATAATTGATGTAAAATAAAATATAAACAAGTGAAATCGTAAAAAAAACAGTAATTGATTGAAATGATTTTTCATAGTAACGTATACAAGGAACAAGAGGATTTCATTATATTTACATATTGATTGGCTGCACATTACCCCTGGGTTACAATTTTTTTAACACCTCAATTTATCAAATCCTGATATGCTGGTTCAAGATTATGTTTGAGTCTTCTGGGTTTAATCCAAGAAAAAGAAAAAGTGCTCGCAGTTAAGTTACAATTTTTGAAATGGTTTAGTAAATGTTCTACCCCACTCAATTACTTAAACTCAGCTGCTTGAGCTGAGTCCCAAATGACATGTCCCCAGTAATTCTAACCCAGCACGAGTTTAACATCAATCATTTTACAAGAGCCTCCAAATTTGAGGGGTGGATTCAATATACCATCTGTGAGCCACAAATGAGTCAACTCCTAACAAGAAAACACAGAACAGGTAGTCAAAATTAAGCTTTTTTGACTGTCCCTGTGGCAATCGGGTTGTTGCTCAGCCACCACCTTCGACTTTATTTTGATGTATCATGAATAATCCTTAATGAAACCTACAAACAAAAAAATTTAAGAATTAGTATAGTAGGAATTTCAGAAATTGACAGATCCATTTTTTATTAATTAAATTACATGCGTGAGATCTGTGATGTATAATCTATGAACTTATATGTGTACCTTTTAGCAAAAGAACGACGAGATCGTCTTCTGATCCGCTCTCCCCATCATCTTCCCCGCTCAATTGGATTTGGTCGGCCATTTATCAAAATCTACGATCAGATCTGCTTTTCAAAATAGTCTAATTGATCCTTGATACCTTTATGAACTTGAGTTGGCTCCTCCGTTTGTTCAATCAAAATTATTTATGTAGCTTTCATTTCATCACCATCATATGCATAAGCGGCGGTTGCAGCTCCAACCACCTTTATATATATATATATATATAGAGCTTTGTAGGGTTTAAGTATTAGTAAATGTCTAATATACATGGGCTGGTCCATTTTATTTGTTAAAGCCCAAATTAAATAGAACAATCTCCTCTTTCATTCATACATTTTGGTTTTCTAGAATTCTTTTTCTTTTCTTATTATTAATTAAAATGTTGAATATTATCTTACATTTTGATAGGCCTACAATCCACACATCATTACAGCCTAAGATTTGGAGTAATTCACTAAATTACTAAGGTAGGAAGAGCTAGGCGTTGTTATAAATTTGGAGAATATGTTACAAGTTAAATCCTCTAAATTAAATTCATTAAATTCAATTAATATTTTTTTTTTAAAACCAAAGCCAATATCATTAAATCAAACGAGAGTCATACAAAAGTGTCTCCAACACAGAACATCACTAGTACAGAATAGGCTTTTAGTGTCGGTCAAAATAGACATTAGGCGTCGGTTATTGGGCGTAGTATATGAAGGCGACACTATAGGTATAGACCTATAGCGTCGATCAAAATGGCGACGCTAAAAGTCAATTATAGGCGTCGGTTAGTTAAAGAACCGACGCTAAAAGTCTGTTATAGGCATCGATCATTTAAACCACCCACGCTAAAAGTCTGTTATAAGCGTTGGTCATTGAAACAACCGACGCTAAAAGTCTGTTATAAGCGTCGGTCATTGGCACAACCGACGCTAAAAATCATGTCAAAGGCGTCGGTCATTGGCACAACCGACGCTAAAAGTCATGTCAAAGGCGTCAGTTATTGAAACAACCGACGCTGAAAGTCATATCAAAGGCGTCGGTCATTGAAACAACCGACGCTAAAAGTCAATTTTAAAAAAAAAAAATTACAATTTCAAAAACAATTTAGCCCATGCCATCAAACACCAAATTATATATAAAATCACATTACATAATACAAGCTACCCTGAATATATACATGATACATAATCACGAATGAGATCTAATTAATAAACAATTTATAAGACTACTCTGATCTAATATATCCTGGCACAAAAAACCACCAATTTCTTGCGGAGCTAGAAAAATGTCTGGGCAAATTTCTTGCGAAGCTAGAAAAAAGGTCTGGGCAGAGTCGTCGTTGCTAACACCATAGTACCCTCGGATCCTGGATGAGCCATGATGCGTAGAACTTATGAAGATTCTCAGGTGATGCACCAAGAATGTTGTAGTACTGTAGCACGAAAGCATCAGCTACTTGTTGAGCAGACAATGCCGGACATTCCGGAGCAGCAAAATTAGAAAGGTAAGTCCCAGCATCAGACTAACCTGCTCTTCTAGCTTGTTGGGGTCTAATATAACATGAAATAGATTAGTGATATTTATGCAGTTCAGGTGGAATCAGCGTATAATCCTAGTGTTAATTCCCCAATAGCTGAAACGGTAAGTTGGGACTAAATGTAAGAGCGTTAAATAATTAAACAAGGCTCTAAGAGAAATATTATATTTGCCATTACACAATTAAATTACATTTGAAATACAGCTAATTATATTCAACAAGAAAATGCACATATACTCGGTATGTTATGTTGGAGAGTAAAAGTGATAGTTATCATGCAGAATTAGCAGAATTAGATGCACGAAGATCGTCTCTGAAATTAGCAGAATTAAACGTGCAACTTCAGTACTTCAGTACTACTGAGGGTGTAATATCATAATACTCAAACATTACACTCTCAGTAGTACTGAAGTACTTAAGTTGCACGTTTAAGGCAATTCCGTGCATTAAGAAGCTACAGATTACAAGTCATCCCACAAACCCACACATACATATATTAAGCTAAATGCTGACGAATGGACAAATTAAAGAGTACATAACAATGAAGCACATCAACCGTATGATATACATTATGACATAAAAACAGGGACTTCGTCAATATACATTATGACATCAGATAAATAATTACACCTAGTAAACAGGGCCTTCTTTGATTTACATTATGAAACTACTGCAAGTTTGACTTAGATCTCTACTGTCTACTCTTTACAGGATAATGACATCACAATATTTACAAATATAAGAACATTGAATATAAAGGGATTCTATTTATCATTGAAGAATAACATAAGCACAAAGCACTGTAAACCAGATGAGCACCAGTACAAAGAAAATTTTACATACCTTCATTTTCCACATTTCCTCGGCACACCACACAAGAAATCAGATAAATTTTCTGCCTACAATAACAAGGGATATTCAAGTGTGAGTGTTTAATTAGCGATAACAAGGCACATTCAAGTGTGAGTGTTTTTTCAGGGAAACCCGAGCTTCTGGATCGAAGTCTGATGTCATTGCCTCAGCTGTATATAGCAGCATCTTCCACGCATCTCCAATACACATGTATAGGTAAAATGAAACATTATCAGGAAAACTACAACTGGTCAGCTGCATATAACAATTTTATTGTAATTTAATTTTGCTATCTAATTCTATATTAGCCATACCATACATATCAAGTATGTATGAGACGATACATACTTTTTGTCATTTAAAATAAAGAAACCTCGATAATGAGAACAGGAAGATAGTACATGCATGAACACAGATCTTTCTCCTTAATATAGATATCTTGCAAATATCTCCCAGTTACTATACGAATCACCTATAAGGATCAGGGCGTTAGGCTTGGTCTGAACAACAGCCTCAATTCTGTCCATGATCTCTGGCATAAGTAATGGAATTACCTTGATTGCTTTCATATTTTCTTCAATCTACATTTTGAAAATAGAAGGTTTTAGCTAAAGAAATGCAACAAAAATAAAGGGGAAGTCTTTACTATTACTTCAAACAATTTGAATACAGCAACCTAAAAATGCAACAGGAGACTTGGGAGAAGAAAGGACTAGTATCAATTAAGGCATGCTTGAATATAAGCACTTACCCCAGTCAGCCAAAAAATCCAACAAAAGAAAGAAAAAAGTAAAAAGACAAGAGTCAAATAAATTAGGATTTCCTTTACGGTTCTCTTTATACTCTTGGCAATAGTAAACCCATGACCTCTATCTCCATTGTCCAACAACAGGTACATATATAGAACTAGTCTGACTTCGGGTAAATTCATGTATATATGCATAGGGCATATCTGGAACAAATCCATATCTAGAAACAGTGTATCCATAGGCCACAGACTTTGTAATAGAACTCATACCCTGAGTCTCAAGGAATGCAGGAGTTAAATCTGCAGCAAAATCGCACAAAGCATGCACACCAGTTCGACCCGTGTCCTTTGCTTTAATCCTGCAAAAACAGAAATAAGGGGGTCAAATTTCTTTCATTTCTCACACGCTAAAAGGACCCAGCTCCGAGCATTAAATTAAAAACCAACCTGGAGTTCTAATGTAAGTGAAAGTACAGCTACATAATCATCCGCAACTTGGATGTCCTGATACTTCCCGGTAGAACTGTTGATTAGAGCAAGTTTGTGGGAGTCCAGTTCTTCTAATTCTAAACCTATCTCTTTTTCCGAATGAAATATTGTTGGTGCACTGTTCGCTGCATAGGAACTAGTTTAAGAGCCTCCCCCTTGAAAAAATCTACACCTGTAATGGCCTCATCCTAGCTTTAAGCTAGAACTCCAAAAATATGCTAGAGTACAATCTTTTTTAAAAGTAGGAATTGAAAACAAATATCAATATAACTACTAATATGAAAAAAGATCATGTATTGCATGTTAAGTGAAGCAATTTTCATAAGAAACATGTATACAGTTACAAAAAAATATCTGTGGGGGACCTTGTAGCTATTCTCACCTTGGTACCCGCCATATCAATCATATTGGTTTTAGACAACATTTCATCAACTACTTCCTCATTGTCAAATATTACAAATCCAAACCCACGTGATCGGTTGGTCTCGTGATCACATATAATCTGGTGTTCAACAACATTGCCGTACTTTGAAAAGAAGTCCTTAAGTTCATCTGGAAATGATAGAAAATGCATCAGTAGAATGTAAGGAGGTCCATAAATTGAGATATGGGATACAAGCTAACATGAGGCATACCTGCACTGACTGTTGACGGGATACCCCCAACAAAGATCTTCTTTGTCTTAAAATCCTTTGACTGAGCAGCCCCTTTTGGAATGGTTCTCTTAATCTCGACCTGGACGCCAAAAGAAAACATATTAAGCCCTTAACAGAATAATGAATTGTTGCCAGAAAAAAAAAACTTGAAAATAAAGGTCAACAACTCCTAAGGTTGGAACTGAGAAGATAGACAAGAAGGCTTAGATTAAATAAGTAAAATCATCAACCGAAATATGAGAAAAAGTTCTCTACTTATCAAGATCTTTTTTTTTGCATGACTAAAGAAAGCAGAGTTATTTACAATCTGTTGGCAAACAAAGTGGGCCAGAAGGAAGACATTACAGCGGTCAGATTACCACAAGAAATTAAAGAACTGTTGGAAGATATTTTATTTTAAATATTGTTCGTGATGATTTGCCTAATGTTTTACCTCCTATACGAAATGTGCAACATGCCATTGACCTTATCTTAAAGTTACATATCCTACAAGGCACTAACCAACACCAGGAACCTTGGAAATTTTCTTGGCACATTTGCGATATACTTAGCATAGGCGTATAGCAGTTCACAAAGCAGATTAGCTACTGAAGTCATAAGATAAAACTATAACGCATGACATTATAAATAACTCTGGCATGCAAAATCTGTTCTAAGAAAACGTGACAATTTGGAGGGAGAAAAGTAACGTATGTAAGTGACGCATTCAAAGAATAATATTTGGTGGAAAACCAACGTTGACAATAAGAGTAATTTCAGAAGAAAGGTTCTGTATGTGTTGGAAACTGGAATAGGTGGGTAAAATCATCTCTACAGCTAGACAAGAGTACTTTCTTTTTCCTAGCTCTATATTACTATCCAAGATGCCCTGATAAGTGTTACTTTAGTCATCGAGGAGAACTAAAATATTATCAGTCAACCTAATTTGATGTAGCTCGATGTTCCATTGCCCAGATGCTGCAATCAAATCACTTGCTGAACCCCCATGCATCGTACTATTGGTACCAACTGCTTTGGTTGTGCAAGGATTTTTTGTTACAGCAGATTTGGTAGGATTTAAGAAAAATTCAAGATTATTACATTCTGACATGGATTTAATCAGTCTAGTAACGCTGTTAGACTCAAGGTTGCTTGGTGATTTTACCTTTACCCTTTTCTGGCATCCATCATTCAGCGCTCTGCTAGAAGTTTCTTCAGTACACACATGAGCAACTGACGTGTCAATAAATCTTCAACATTTCTTTGTCTTCTTTTCTATATGCTACGTTTTGACTATCGTCATATAAAACTGAATCTAGGACTAGCACTCCGGCATCAAATGACTTCTCCGCTTACTCTGTATGGTACAATAATTTGCACCGACGCAAGCTCATTCAATATTGGTTGCAACAATCTTCTTAATGATCAATATACTCAAAAGACCCTGACTTTTCTTTATTAAAGGCAAAACTGGATATCTTTACTCCTAATTTTCTAACAATTCACATAACCACAAGCCTATAAGTGATTCCAACAGGACCATATATAGCTTCAAACTTTGTTAAAAAACCCAGGTGAATAATTCAATCAAAAATGCATACATAATCAAAACCAAAAACCCTGAATAAAAATTGAATCTTTCATCAAATAATCAAACAACCCCGTTGCTTGTTTTCTTACTTTCCTGGGGATACATAACACAAACACAAATATCACACACAAAAATATACATTAAACAAGCCCTGAAATCATTTCATATAAACAAAACCAATCGAATTACAGAAAAAGTTATTGACAGTTTTTACGTTATGAAAATCTTGATAGAAAGAATGAAAAATCTTGAAATGATTAAATTAGAAAATAAAAAAAGTGAACAATTATAATTAACACGATAAGCTCAATTTGTGTACCTTCAATTTCAGAACCAGAGAAACACTGAGCCAGAGAGAAGCCACAAAATTGAAAAACCCAAATTAATGTTGATGGGGAACAGGTGCGAGAGATATAATTTCACTACCAAATTAAACCCCTAAACTGTATATTCAAATACAGTTTCCAAAGTCGAGAGACAGAGAGACGAGAGTGAGAGATGAGACGAGAGTGAGAGAAAGACGATTGATAACCTAATTGAGAAGAAGTCAAAGAACTATTGTAGTGTGTTATTGATATTCAAGTTTTTTATTCAATTACTTGATTTATAATTTTTCTATAATTTTTCTAATTTTATTTAAAGCTTTAGGCGTCGGCATTCCTAGGCCCGACGCTATAGGTCCAGTATAAATTATCTTTTGCGTCGGTTGAGTAATAACCGACGCATATTTGTCAATTTTAGGCGTCGGTTGAGTAAACGGCGACGCTAAAGGGTTGGTTTTTAAGCGTCAGTTGACTAAAGACCGACACTAAAGGGTTGGATTTTAGGCGTCGGTTGTTTATGCGACGCTAATGGTTGGTTTTAGGCGTCGGTTAAATAAAGGCCGACGCTAAAGATTGAGTTTTAGGCGTCGGTTGTTTCATGACCGACGCAAAAGACCCAATACAAACCGACGCTTAAAATATATATAGGCCACGGCTCTCTAGATAACCGACACCTAAAGTGCGACACTAAAAGCATATTCTGTACTAGTGCATGGAGGAGAATCAAAATCATTGTAGCTATTAAGCTCACAAGATAATCTAGCCATCAAATGGGCTACTTTGTTAGTTAGCTTTCTAATATGGCCTATTCTAACATTGCTCTTTTCCATGAGCAATTGATGAGAAGCTTCTAAAATAGTACCAACCTCAAACTGATATACTCTTCTTTGTTTCACAGCTTCGACCACTAGCAAAGAATCAGACTCCACCAGCACATTGTGATTTCCTGCAGGAATCCATGACAGAGCTTCAAACAAACCCACTACTTCAGCTTCAAACACCGACACCTTTCCTGGAAATCTCATAACTCTGCCCCGTAGAAACTGACCATTACAGTCCCGTAAAACCATGCCAATAGTTTACGAATTAAAACCTGGGAACACAGATGCATCCACATTTAACTTAAGATGGCCTGCCATCGGACATTGCCACTGATTTGTGTGCTCCAATCTGTTTGATTTACTTTTACCATCAGACGAAGCTTTGACCTGCTGCACAGCCTCCTTTCATTCCTGAATGTGGTTGCTACTCAATTGGACCGCATATTTTGGGAGGATCAGCCTACCTTCCCAGACCAACTTATTCCTTGCAAACCAGATACTCCAGAGCACAGTTGCTACACTGGTAAAAAACTCCTGCGTACTCGAAACAAAAGTTGACAGGAGCCATTCTAAAGCACACTCTATGTTACTCATATCCAGGACCATTCCAAGTTCTTGCCAACACTGCACAGCATAAGGGTAGTCAAAAAAGACGTGCATCAAGTGTTCAACATCCACACTGCAAAAAGGATAAATGATAGTGATATTAACCCCTCTGTGACGTAGAATGTTTTGAACTAGAATAGTGTTCCTGCAGAAACGCCAAAGAAAGATTTTGATTTTATGAGGGACATGTAAATTCCATAACTTTTTCCACCCTTCTGAATTAAATGAGTGAGCATTTGAACTCCACCTAGACCTCCAAAATGATAACCACTCTTTACTGTGTAGAATCCATCACTTGATGCAATCCACGCCAATCTATCCCGTACATTATTCTGAGGAATACGCACTTCAAGAACTGCTTCCGCATCGATACTGGTAAAGGTGTCGAATATGGACCTCGTCCCACTCTTTAGTATTAGGACGGAAATACTGACTTACCTTCTCAGTTCTTGCTTCTTGTAGATGATGATTTTCGACACAGAAATTGTTCTACCCTCGTAACCAAGGATCTTTATGAGCGCTGATTGTTTCTCCATCCCCTACAATCCACCGAAAACCTTGACACAACACTTCTTTAGCCTCCCAAATCTCCGACCAGATGTAGCTCGATCCTCCACCTCTTTTAACATTCAACATATGAGTTTCAGGAAAGTACCTAGCCTTAAAAACTCTTACTACTAAAGACTGTGGATTATTAATAATACTCCAACAATGCTTCCCAAGGAGGGCCATGTTAAAACCGACTAAACTTCGAAATCCCAGCCCACCAATACTTTTAGGAATCCCCGTCTTCTCCCAAGCTAGCCACCTAATTCCTTTACTCGAATTACTCCCTGAGCTCCACCAATAGCCATTCATCAAACGCTCAATCTCTTGACACAATGATTATGGAATCTTGAAACATGACATAAAATACGACGGGATAGTTTGAGCCACGTTTTTTATAAGCACTATTTTCCCACCTCTCGATATAAACTTATTGCTCCAGCCTTGAATCTTCTTTGCCACCCGATCCTTTATAAAATAAATACTATTTTCTTCGATCTCCCAATGAGAGAGGGAAGACCCAAGTATCTACCAGTGATCAGATCGTTAAACACCCCAAGAATATTAGACAGCTCGACTTGTTTATCCAAACGGACAATTGCACTAAAAAAGATCCCAGATTTTTGAAAGTTAACAGCTTGACCACTAGCATTTTCATACGCATTCAGCAACGCCTTAACTCTTTTAGTTTCCTATTGAGTAGATTTGAAAAAAAGAAAGCTACCATCCGTAAAAAGTAAATGCGTGATTGTAGGAGCACTAGAACTTATCTTGCACCCATGTATTTCCTCATTGTTCGCAGCTTCTAATAATGATTTTGACAAGCCTACAACACAAAGCAAAAAGAGATAGGGAGAGATTGGATCTCCCTGCCTCAACCCCCGTTTTGGTGAAATTGGACCTACTGACCGACCATTAAAACACACATGATATTGGACCGTAGTAACACACAGCATCACACAACGAATGAATTTTTTTGCAAAACCCATCTGATATAGACGATTCTTTAAATAACCCCAGTCGACACAGTCATAGGGTTTACTAATATCCAGCTTTAAAGCTACCTCGCACTCAGAACCACTCTTCTTTTGCTCCATAAAATGAATCGTTTCAAACGCCCATAACACGTTATCAGTTATATTTCGGCCCCGAACAAACGCTTACTGATTCTCAGTGATTATATCCGGGAGAATTTGTTTCAAACGATAAGCCAAGACCTTTGCCAAAATTTTATAGAGCACGTTACACAATGCAATAGGTCATAAATAAGCCATCTTTTCCATGACTTCTCTCTTCGTAATAAGTACTATATTTGTGTCATTGAGCTCTATAGGAAAAGAACAGTCTTGAAGCCACTGCTTGCAGCACATAAAGACCTCCACGCCTAGCACTCCCCAGAAATGTTGAAAAAACCCCGGATTCAGACCATCTGAACCACTCACTTTGTCCGGATGCATCTGTTTAACTGCAACCTCAAACTCTTCGAATGATAGATCAGCCACTAAGTCTGCATTTTGAATTTCATTGACAGTTGTTTCGTTCCCAATATTCTGAGTATTCTAATGCGTACCATTACCTGTAAAAACCTCCCTATAGTAATCCTTAACAATTTGACACATATCACCCCCCTCCTCAATTCTATTGCCTGAATCATCAATAAGATACGGAATATGGTTTAACTTTCTCCAAGATGATGCTTGAGAGTGAAAAAACTTTGAATTCGAGTCTCCTTCGGCCAACCAAAAAACTTTAGCACGTTGTTTCCAATAGACCTCATCCTTGAGAAGTAACTCGTTAAGACCATCTTTTGCTTCAAAATACTTAGCTATGCCTTCACTATCAGTTCTGTTTACCAGTTCATCAGTAACCTTCTTCTAAAGTCTCACTTTATCACGAAATTTATGAAAAAATTTGTGCCCCCACTGAGCCAAATTAATTTTTTTTATTCTTACAAACATACTTTTTGTCATTAAAAATAATAAGATTTTTTAATTGTTGTTCATATTAATATGATAAGATTAATGGTAGTATTAATGTTTCTCTCTATCTTTTTTTATAATTAATTAAATGTGAATTATTGATTTATTGTTGTGTATAAAATTATTTTGCAGTGCTTGAAAAACTTAAAAAAGTAATTACAAATTTTGAGAAAACAACATGTATGGTCAGTGCTCCACTGGTTTTTATTAAGGCTTAATGATCTTGTAGCCCTCAAAGTTTATACGAAATTCCTACCAGCCCTCAATGTTACAAAACATACCTTTTAGCCTCTGAACTATCCGTAAAGGTCCTATTAGCCCTTATAACGATACAAAAATTGTAACGGTAAATATCGGATGGGCAAAATAGACATTACATGTGTCCGTTATAATTATTTTTTTAAATTTGTACCGGTATAAGGGTTAATAGGTACTTTTCGGATACCTCAGGGGCTAAAAGGTACAACATATTAAAATTGAGGGTTTGATGGGTACAACACATAACTGAAATAATATACAATTGCATTACTCTTCTCCTTCCTGCATGCAGTGATTTTTAGCCAGAAGTCATAACAAGAAACACAAATTGGGTTATATTAAACCAACACAAACTGGATTACATCATCCGAACAAGCTTGAAAACACACAATCAAGAGAGACATAGATAAACATAGATAAAGATAGTTATAGATAGATAAAACTCTAGTTCAACTAGAGTGATCACATCCCATATGTAGCAAGGATGGGCTGGAGGAATGTAGGGACCACATGTAGGTCCACCAGTCCACCATCCCCATTGAGGCAGTGTTCTACAAAAGCTGTTATTGCTGCATTGCTGGTATTGGGCACATGAACGACCACACAAGAGACCCTATCCTTATTCATGATGTTATTGATCATGAAAACTAGATCAACCAACCAAAAACCAGGTTCTGGATTGTTGACCTCACGCACAGCCTCCTAACAGTCACTTTCGATGAAAACAGACTTCACATCCCCCTTCTCCCAAGCCATTTTGAGCCCATAGAATATGGACCATAACTTGGCAGCTACTGGCACACCCATCATCCCCATCATTCTAGCATTCCCCCTAACCTATCGGCCTCTATGGTTTGTCATGACACACGCAACAGAACCATTCAGTAGCCCCTAGCAGTTCACCTTGAAGACATTTGACGAAGAAGGCTTGCTCCACCCGGCCAAGATCAAAAGAAGAAGAATATTTAGACTAAAATTACTAATAATAAGATTGATTTGTGAAGAAACTAACATCCAATGGTGGTGTTTATATAGTAGATTATGCATTAAATTCAAGCTCAGCACCCTCAACACCCATTGGCCATAACAGTCAATAGTACATTTTCAAGGTATTCAGAGTTGTAACTATCAAGATAGTTTCAAAGATCTATAAAGAAAAGACAAGGCTAAAATGAAAAACAGTTGGCCTCTACTGAATAAAAGGGGATTCAAACTGATTACATGGAAATTATACTAATATGCACCAAGCATGTATACTCTAAAAATTTGTCAATTTCTACTACATCATTTTCAATTTAATTTTCACAGCCTCCATGGAGGCCTAACACCCATTCATGCCTTCCTTGCATTGGCCTCTACTTCGATCTGCAAAGAGAGAAGAGTTAAAATAGCAGATATAGTAATGACCTTTTGTACCTATCAAACCCTTAAGTTTAATACGTTGTACCATTTAGCCCTTGAGGATCCGGAAAGGTCCTATTAACCCTTATACCGGTACAAATTTAAAAAAAATTGTAATGGACACATGTAATGTCTATTTTGCCCATCCGATATGTACCGTTACAAGTCGCCTACAGTGCGCAACGAATCCAGACCAGAGTCCAGAACACAGTTTTTGAAGCTTTGCATATCCGTGGTCTAATGCTCAAGCCCCCCTCTCACTTCTTTAATATCCAAAATGCTGTTGAAATCTCCAAGAACACACCAAGGCACTGAAATAGCTTTGCTTAAAATCTCTAAATCCGTCCACAATTCCTCACGTTCATTAGGCGTATTAAGGGCATAAACAAACGTGATTACAAAATTACATTGCTTTTCCAAAAAAATAATGTTACAGGTCATGTGTTAAGAAGAACTGGAAACCACATTAACAGACCACATAGAGCTATCAAAACCAATCCAAATACGGCCATACGAGTGATGACCATAATTGAATAACTAACTCCAATTCCTCGCAATTCTACGAGATATGAACAAGGATTTATTTTCTTTAACCTTAGTTTCCACACAGGCCATAAGATTGATATTGTTACTACTAATGAAATGTTTTAACTCATTTTGATGAGAGCTTTTATTTAAGCCACGGACATTCCAACTTGCAAAATTCATAAGATTAATGAAGAGATTTGGCTGACTTGCTTGCCAACCGGAGAGACTTCTTGTTGATGACTGGTGTAAAGCCATCTTTGTCTGGGACACCAACTTTCGATTGACCTGCTGTGCCTCGGGCAATGAGAACTGAATCAATCGGTTTCTTATCCCGCTTTCTCTTTGATATAGTAACTGGTTCAGCAGTGTCCTCTTCACTAACAATAGTGTCTATTTTCTCTACTTCATTATCATAGTTAGACATTGTTTTGCAAGTATTTTCGGTGTGAAGATGGTTGGTGAAATCCACGACTAATTCGCCCTCCTCCATTTCCTCTACTTCATGTGCCTCTATAGTATCCTTATTTGCAAACCCAATATCACTGGCAATAGGCATAGCATCATTGGCCACAAGGTTATCATTCAACTGCAAGTTGTCGTTGGGAATTTTGTCAAATTCTTCTAAATCATTTCCATTTTCAATTTCATAGAGGATTTCATCCTCATCCATAACAACATTGCAGCCATAAAACTCTCCCACCACATATGGCACCATTTCCATATTATTTAAATACTCTACCTTTGAAACAGGAGGCCGATTTACTGTATTGTTTGAGGTAGATGCAGAGGCGCCACTACCATTGCTACCTGGCTTACTCATTTTAGGTTTTTTCTTGACTCTTTCAGGATTATTAATACAACGGGCAAGAGAATGGCCAAAGCATTTGCATAAAGTACATGAGTAAGGTAGTTGAGGATATTGGACTTCAATTTTTTCCCTCTCTTGTACACCTTCCACATTCAAGACATTGACCCAAACAAAATCCGATTTAGGGGAAGAGTAAGCCAATTCTACTTGAACATTAGCATATTTGAGAGGCTCGAACCTAGAAGTAGCAGTATCAAATTTGAGTGGTCTCCCCACAGCCTTAGCAATCGATGACAAGCTATCCTTTGACCAAAGTGTGTATGGAACATCAACAAGACGGATCCAACACGGGACTTTGTCAACTACATTTCGTTTGAACGTGGAACCCTCCATCCATGGCATCAAATACAAAGTTTTACCACCCATTTGAACCGTGTTAAGGTTCAAAGCAACATTCCTTTCTTCCAACTTACTAAACCGGAATGTATAGTACCCTTTGGAGCTGTAGTACACTCCAGTTAAGCCCTTGTTTTGCCATAATTTATGAGCCTGTTCACGAACAAACTTGAAAGCAAAATTTCCCCCAATAAAATGACCAATTATACTAGTTTCCCATTGTTTCTGAGCACGAACCAGATAATCCATGGAGAAGTTAACTGAGGCAGACCCATCATCATTATAGGTGATATCAGCCTCATTATTATCATAAACACAGGGGGTTGGTCCAATTACATTTTTTGAGACAATAGAGCTCCAAGTAACCGATTTCTTTAGAGGAGTTTGCGATGGGTTCGAAGCCTCACCATGAACAATTTTTTTCAGTCTAAAAGATTCATCAACATTTAAATTATGCAGCTGTTCTACATTACCAAATGTGGTATTAACTGTAGAGTTTACCTCTGGTGGTGAATCCACTTTCCTTGTATCACCGTGAGAACCTCTAGAAGAGACCTCCAGTGGAGGACCAGTTGCCGGCTGAACAGAACCATCATCTAAAATCAAATTGATTTGCTCTCTCATACGAGCTTGGGCTTCCGGGGAGAGCGGCTCACCCATGACTTCATTAGTGTGAACCGATTCATTAGCAGCTTCAAAAATAGACTGATAATTGATTTCAGGGCCACCATAGTGACCAACGAAGGCAACAAACTCCTCAGAGTTCATGGAACCTGAGTTTTCCGAGTTCCTTGAGCCCATCAGATTAAGCAGATCTGGATTGAAAGTGCAATCTTTGTGCAGAGGTGAAAGAAAGAATAAAGGAAATGAGGAGCGTGAGAAGCGATAGAAGAAGAAAGGAGGGGAGATTGGTGGTCAACGGTGGTTTCCGTTTGGATCCAGAGAGAAAAAAGACATTGCAAGAAAATGGGTGTCCATAATTTCATATTCATTATGTCCGTTTTACAAATTTCCTATGTCCAAGTCTATACTAGGTTGCAACAATACAAATTCAGTAAAAAGAATAGGACCACCAAAGAAAAGAATAGTTGCAATAGTAATATAGTGCTCCCTCCGTCCCTTAATGTTTTTCCTGTTTTGACCGGACACGTTTGCCAATGCACACTTTTGATCGTTAATATCTTGAATTTCATATTAGTATTAAATATAAAAACTTCACTGTATTAAAGTACTCATAAATACGAATTCAACAAGATCACTCATGACTATATTTGATCTTATAGATTAGACGTAAATTAGTAATTTATCTTATGAACAGTCCCAACATTTTAAACAAGAAAAACAAAACGAGACAGAGGGAGTACTTCATATTAACTAAAGAAATTCCCTTGTTATACTCATGTCACATCATGATAGAAAAATAATATATATCCAATTATAGTATGTTAGAACTGGTGAAAGAGTTTAACATATCAAAAGTGTAGTGATCTTAGTTTCTCTAGGCACGAACGTCTTGAAAACTTCTTACTCTTTGAAAATCACAACCACAACTAAATATGAATTGAAATAAGAGATGATGAAACTATTCAGTGCTGATATTTGAAGCAAGTCAAAAAATTTGCAAGCAACCTGGCTTACACTCTAATGGCAAATCTTTTATTTTTGTACATCACTAAAGTTCTCTATAATTGTTTAAATCAGGTTAATAAAATTTGTCACCGAAAAGAAGCTAAAAAATACTCCTTGTAGGCTACAAATAAATTAGGAAAGAATGAAAATGAAAAAATTATTGTAAATAAGATGTACCACATATAAGCAACAAGTTAATTAATTGGTTGTACAGTACTCCCTCCGTCCCTAATTAGTTGTCCAGTTTCTATTTTTGTTGGCCAAATTGACACAAATTTGACTGAAATTTATAAATATTACATAATGAAAAATATTTAAAAAAAATTATACCATTGTAAACAACTTCTAATCTCTTTTAATATGTGATTTTCAGTTTTTTAAAATAATAAACGAATTAATTTTAATATTCGATCAAAAGTTAGTCAATTTGACCACTGAAAAATAAAACTGGACAACTAATTAGGGACGGAGGGAGTACATTTTCTGAATTTAAATAAAGCATTATATCATTTTACCGAAGAAAGTTCCATGGAGTACTGTTTAAATTGTAGTATTGGAGTACCGGATCTTAACCGTCAATTTATTTTGTTTTAACTAAAATCAGAAGGGTAATTTTGTAAATTTATGTATGACAAAGATAGTGCAATTTTATATAACGATAGATATGTTCTGTAAAGGCGGGTGGTTCCTTTTTTTGAGGGATTGCAGTTGTGATGTTTTACTGGAATTGCAACGGATCACACAGGCACCTTCTAGATACTGCTTTTTATAGAAATCATACATTGCATTTTTTTGCCTCGTGTTTAATATTTTTTGTAGTTTGTATTCTGCATTAATATGACTCTTGCCGAAGGAGGTTCAGGTGATGTCTTTAATTCTGAATTTTTTGTCGTGAAAAAGTATTGTGGTGTGACATTGTTTTTTTATATTCTTTACTGCACTAATTGAATGGAGCAAATATTGTGCGGTATACAGTTATCTTCACCAGTGGAACCAGGCAGTCATTTTAATGTTGATGGAAGAAGGCCCATGTCATTCATATTTTATTTAGGGTTTGAAAGATCAACGCTCCAATTTTCAAGAATATGGCCGAAAAATATGAACACGGTCACCGAAAAATTCCAACAACCCCTCAACAATTAACAACACAACTACAGCTAAATCAATCCCAACACCATTGAAAACGAACCGGATCGTGAAAATCTGACTAAGGAAACAAAATTCGGCGAACATACAAACTTGCCCAGAAAAATTCAACAAAAATATATAACACAATACATACTCTAGTACATGCATACATACAAATAGAAATCACAACTGATGCTTACAAAATAAAATCCGGCCACTTAAGAATTTTTCGGTGAACCACAAAACTACGTAAAAAATTATGAAAAAAATTCTATAAGCCTCTATATACAACAATCTTTACTTTTATATAATCAAGATGGAGAAACAAGCAACAAAAATCGACTTTATAATCCGGCCGAAAATTAAACTTTACCAAATCCGCGATTTGATGGTGTGGATGGACAGAACACGGAGAGATAGAGATTTTGGTTATTTATACGCTCGATTTTGACCATGGAATCACCAGGAACAAAGACTTTGATTCTTGAAATTTCAAGAACTCAAGAAAAGAAAAGAAGAAAAAGAAAAGGGAAGAGAGAGTACGGGACAGAAAGAGATGAGGGGATGGGGTGTGTGCCTATTGGGGGGTGGGTGGGTAAATTAGGATAAAAACTTTAATTAAAATATGATTTGCAGGACTTTGCCCTTGATTGTTCCCCATTGCCATTAAAAAAGGTTTAATTCTGTCCACAAGATCAATTTCAATCTAACGGTGATGATAGAGTACTCCAAGTACTCCAAATAATAAGTACTTTATACTCTATAAGCCAAACTCTATATTTACCTTCTCTGCAATTTTGTCGCAGTACTTATTGGATATGTGTTAAGTAACCAGTTCTCCTAAAATCTCAAGGTGTTAAGGAAGGGAAGCGGGATTACTAGGATCATATCACATACTTAATTTTAGGAGTTTTAGTTTTAGTCTTTCCTTGTATGTAGGTCATTCCATGTTATTTTCATTCTATAAATTGTAACTTGTATCATGCAATTCAATACAAGCTGTTTTAGCACATATCTTTGTTTCTCTTGAGTTTCATATATACTATATATCAGTATATCGATTGTTTTATTTTCTACACTTGGTATCAAAGCAGGTGAGGTTGCTCCGCCACCGGCGTGGTGACGGTGTTCTGGGTCGCTGTCGTGTTTACCTGGAGTCCCGAAAATTTTATCTTCGGAGGAGCCTATTAATGCGGATGGCTCCTTGTTTGAGTTTTTGACGATGTATGGGTGTATGGTTGCGCAAATGAAGGTGTTAGTGTCGGGTGTATTTGAAAAAAGTGGGAGAGATCATCATGTGAAGTATGGGATGCATATGGTGTTCTCTTGCACTGCCCACATTTGAGATTTGCTGTTGCCATGTTCTCGTTTGGAGAAGTGCAATGAGTTTCTGGGGGTGGCCATTGTGTCCTTTTGTGGTTTTTTTTGCGTAGTTGGTGATGTTTTCTTTTGCTGGAGTCAGTTTAGGAGATGAGGATGTTACCATCGTGGAGCGTAAGGAGACGTGACATTGAAAGATGAAAAATGAGTTGAAGTGCCAGACGGGCAAACAATAGCCATACGGGCTTAGTTCAATAGCCATACGGGCTGGACGGATGCATCAGACATGTTTGAGATTATGGGGGAGATTGTTGGAGTTAATCTCAAACAATAAGTTTAAATAAGTTAATATGATTTATTTGCTTGATTTCGTCAAATAATTTGTTGAGATCTTCTGCAAGTCAAGTAATTGAGTAATTTTAGGAGTTTTAGTTTTAGTCTTTCCTGGAAACCCACTACTTCAGCTTCAAACACCGACACCTTTCCTGGAAATCTCATAACTCTGCACCGTAGAAACTGACCATTACAGTCCCGTAAAACCATGCCAATAGTTTACGAATTAAAACCTGGGAACACAGATGCATCCACATTTAACTTAAGATGGCCTGCCATCGGACATTGCCACTGATTTGTGTGCTCCAATCTGTTCGATTTACTTTTACCATCAGACGAAGCTTTGACCTGCTGCACAGCCTCCTTCCATTCCTGAATGTGGTTGCTACTCAATTGGACCGCATATTTTGGGAGGATCAGCCTACCTTCCCAGACCAACTTATTCCTTGCAAACCAGATACTCCAGAGCACAGTTGCTACACTGGTAAAAAACTCCTGCGTACTCGAAATAAAAGTTGACAGGAGCCATTCTGAAGCACACTCTATGTTACTCATATCCAGGACCATTCCAAGTTCTTGCCAACACTGCACAGCATAAGGGCAGTCAAGAAAGACGTGCATCAAGTGTTCAACATCCACACTGCAAAAAGGACAAATGATAGTGACATTAACCCCTCTGTGAACACATTTAACTTAAGATGGCCTGCCATCGGACATTGCCACTGATTTGTGTGCTCCAATCTGTTCGATTTACTTTTACCATCAGACGAAGCTTTGACCTGCTGCACAGCCTCCTTCCATTCCTGAATGTGGTTGCTACTCAATTGGACCGCATATTTTGGGAGGATCAGCCTACCTTCCCAGACCAACTTATTCCTTGCAAACCAGATACTCCAGAGCACAGTTGCTACACTGGTAAAAAACTCCTGCGTACTCGAAATAAAAGTTGACAGGAGCCATTCTGAAGCACACTCTATGTTACTCATATCCAGGACCATTCCAAGTTCTTGCCAACACTGCACAGCATAAGGGCAGTCAAAAAAGACGTGCATCAAGTGTTCAACATCCACACTGCAAAAAGGACAAATGATAGTGACATTAACCCCTCTGTGACGTAGAATGTTTCGAACTAGAATAGTGTTCATGCAGAAATGCCGAAGAAAGATTTTGATTTTATGAGGGACATGTAAATTCCATAACTTTTTCCACCCTTCTGAATTAAATGAGTGAGCATTTGAACTCCACCTAGACCTCCAAAATGATAACCACTCTTTACTGTGTAGAATCCATCACTTGATGCAATCCACGCCAATCTATCCCGTACATTATTCTGAGGAATACGCACTTCAAGAACTGCTTCCGCATCGATACTGGTAAAGGTGTCGAATATGGACCTCGTCCCACTCTTTAGTATTAGGACGGAAATACTGACTTGCCTTCTCAGTTCTTGCTTCTTGTAGATGATGATTTTCGACACAGAAATTGTTCTACCCTCGTAACCAAGGATCTTTATGAGCGCTGATTGTTTCTCCATCCCCTACAATCCACCGAAAACCTTGACACAACACTTCTTTAGCCTCCCAAATCTCCGACCAGATGTAGCTCGATCCTCCACCTCTTTTAACATTCAACATATGAGTTTCAGGAAAGTACCCAGCCTTAAAAACTCTTACTACTAAAGACTGTGGATTATTAATAATACTCCAACAATGCTTCCCAAGGAGGGCCATGTTAAAACCGACTAAACTTCGAAATCCCAGCCCACCAATACTTTTAGGAATCCCCATCTTCTCCCAAGCTAGCCACCTAATTCCTTTACTCGAATTACTCCCTGAGCTCCACCAATAGCCATTCATCAAACGCTCAATCTCTTGACACAGTGATTATGGAATCTTGAAACATGACATAAAATACGACGGGATAGTTTGAGCCACGTTTTTTATAAGCACTGTTTTCCCACCTCTCGATATAAACTTATTGCTCCAGCCTTGAATCTTCTTTGCCACCCGATCCTTTATAAAATTAAATACTATTTTCTTCGATCTCCCAATGAGAGAGGGAAGACCCAAGTATCTACCAGTGATCAGATCGTTAAACACCCCAAGAATATTAGACAGCTCGACTTGTTTATCCAAACGGACATTTGCACTAAAAAAGATCCCAGATTTTTGAAAGTTAACAGCTTGAACACTAGCATTTTCATACGCATTCAGCAACGCCTTAACTCTTGTAGTTTCCTCTTGAGTAGATTTGAAAAAAAGAAAGCTACCATCCGTAAAAAGTAAATGCGTGATTGTAGGAGCACTAGAACTTATCTTGCACCCATGTATTTCCTCATTGTTCGCAGCTTCTAATAATGATTTTGACAAGCCTACAATACAAAGCAAAAAGAGATAGGGAGAGATTGGATCTCCCTGCCTCAACCCCCGTTTTGGTGAAATTGGACCCACTGACCGACCTTTAAAACACACATGATATTGGACCGTAGTAACACACAGCATCACACAACGAATGAATTTTTTTGCAAAACCCATCTGATATAGACGATTCTTTAAATAACCCCAGTCGACACAGTCATAGGGTTTACTAATATCCAGCTTTAAAGCTACCTCGCCCTCAGAACCACTCTTCTTTTGCTTCATAAAATGAATCGTTTCAAATGCCCATAACACGTTATCAGTTATATTTCGGCCCCGAACAAACGCTTACTGATTCGCAGTGATTATATCCGGGAGAATTTGTTTCAAACGATAAGCCAAGACCTTTGCCAAAATTTTATAGAGCACGTTACACAATGCAATAGGTCATAAATAAGCACTATATTTGTAATAAGTACTATATTTGTGTCATTGAGCTCTACACGAAAAGAACAGTCTTGAAGCCACTGCTTGCAGCACATAAAGACCTCCACGCCTAGCACTCCCCAGAAATGTTGAAAAAACCCCGGATTCAGACCATCTGAACCACTCGCTTTGTCCGGATGCATCTATTTAACTGCAACCTCAAACTCTTCGAATGATAGATCAGCCACTAAGTCTACATTTTGACTTTCATTGACAGTTGTTTCGTTCCCAATATTCTGAGTATTCTAATGCGTACCATTACCTGTAAAAACCTCCCTATAGTAATCCTTAACAATTTGACACATATCACCCCCCTCCTCAATTCTATTGCCTGAATCATTAATAAGATACGGAATATGGTTTAACTTTCTCCGAGATGATGCTTGAGAGTGAAAAAACTTTGAATTCAAGTCTCCTTCGGCCAACCAAAAAACTTTAGCACGTTGTTTCCAATAGACCTTCTCCTTAAGAAGTAACTCGTTAAGACCATCTTTTGCTTCAAAATACTTAGCTATGCCTTCACTATCAGTTCTGTTTACCAGTTCATCAGTAACCTTCTTCTAAAGTCTCACTTTATCACGAATTTTATGAAAAAATTTGTGCCCCCACTGAGCCAAATTAATATTTTTTATTCTTACAAACATACTTTTTGTCATTACATATAATCAGATTTTTTGATTGTTGTTCATATTAATATGATAAGATTAATGGTAGTATTAATGTTTCTCTCTATTTTTTTTTATAATTAACTAAATGTGAATTATTGATTTATTGTTGTGTATAAAATTATTTTGCAATGCTTGAAAAACTTAAAAAAGTAATTAGAAATTTTGAGAAAACAACATGTATGGTCAGTGCTCCACTGGTTTTTATTAAGGCTTAATGATCTTTTAGCCCTCAAAGTTTATACGAAATTCCTACCAGCCCTCAATGTTACAAAACATACCTTTTAGCCTCTGAACTATCCGTAAAGGTCCTATTAGCCCTTATAACGGTACAAAAATTGTAACGGTAAATATCGGATGGGCAAAATAGACATTACATGTGTCCGTTATAATTATTTTTTTAAATTTGTACCGATATAAGGGTTAATAGGTACTTTTCGGATACCTCAGGGGCTAAAAGGTACAACGTATTAAAATTGAGGGTTTGATGGGTACAACACATAACTGAAATAATATACAATTGCATTACTCTTCTTCTTCCTGCATGCAGTGATTTTTAGCCAGAAGTCATAACAAGAAACACAAATTGGGTTATATTAAACCAACACAAACCGGATTACATCATCCGAACAAGCTTGAAAACACACAATCAAGAGAGACATAGATAAACATAGATAAAGATAGTTATAGATAGATAAAACTCTAGTTCAACTAGAGTGATCACATCCCATATGTAGCAAGGATGGGCTGGAGGAATGTAGGGACCACATGTAGGTCCACCAGTCCACCATCCCCATTGAGGTAGTGTTCTACAAAAGTGCATTGCTGGTATTGGGCACATGAACGACCACACAAGAGACCCTATCCTTATTCATGATGTTATTGATCATGAAAACTAGATCAACCAACCAAAAACCAGGTTCTGGATTGTTGACCTCACGCACAGCCTCCTAACAGTCACTTTCGATGAAAACAGACTTCACATCCCCCTTCTCCCAAGCCATTTTGAGCCCATAGAATATGGACCATAACTCGGCAGCTACTGGCACACCCATCATCCCCATCATTCTAGCATTCCCCCTAACCCATCGGCCTCTATGGTTTGTCATGACACACGCAACAGAACCATTCAGTAGCCCCTAGCAGTTCACCTTGAAGACATTTGACGAAGAAGGCTTGCTCCACCCGGCCAAGATCAAAAGAAGAAGAATATTTAGTCTAAAATTACTAATAATAAGATTGATTTGTGAAGAAACTAACATCCAATGTTGGTGTTTATATAGTAGATTATGCATTAAATTCAAGCTCAGCACCCTCAACACCCATTGGCCATAACAGTCAATAGTACATTTTCAAGGTATTCAGAGTTGTAACTACCAAGATAGTTTCAAATATCTATAAAGAAAAGACAAGGCTAAAATGAAAAATAGTTGGCCTCTACTGAATAAAAGGGGATTCAAACTGATTACATGGAAATTATACTAATATGCACCAAGCATGTATACTCTAAAAATTTGTCAGTTTCTACTACATCATTTTCAATTTAATTTTCACAGCCTCCATGGAGGCCTAATACCCATTCATGCCTTCCTTGCATTGGCCTCTACTTCGATCTGCAAAGAGAGAAGAGTTAAAATAGCAGATATAGTAATGACCTTTTGTACCTATCAAACCCTCAAGTTTAATACGTTGTACCATTTAGCCCTTGAGGATCCGGAAAGGTCCTATTAACCCTTATACCGATACAAATTTAAAAAAAAATTGTAATGGACACATGTAATGTCTATTTTGCCCATCCGATATGTACCGTTACAATATTTGTATCGTTATAAGGGCTAATAGAACCTTTACGGATACTTTAGGGGCTAAAAGGTACGTTTTGAAATATTGATGGCTGGTGGGTATTTTGTGGGAAACTTTAAGGGCTAAAAGGTCATTAAACCTTTTATTAAATTAAAGTAATTACAAGCTATTCAGAGTGTAAAAGTTTACATTTACAGTAATGGTTAATATATAATACTACTGCTAATAATTGTTGTACAGTAAAATATAAACAAGTGAAGTCGCAAAAAGTAATAATTGATTGAAATAATTTCTTAGAATAACATATACAAGGAACAAGAGGTTTCTTATAGTAACATATACAAGGAAAGGAACAAGAAGATTTCACTATATTTACATATTGATTGGCTACACATTACACTTTGGTTACAATTTTTTTAACACCTCAGTTTATCAAATCAGGATATGCCTTAAAATGCGTGTCAATCAGTGAAAAAAACTGTAAAGAATTTAGAGAGACGGATGGAGTATTAAATTTTAAAAAATTTAAAATTTTTAAATTTTTTTAAATTTGTTAATTTTAAAATTAATGGAAAATACATTACTTCACAAAAAGCATCATTCACTCCAATACAAATTCCAATAAAATAAATAAATAAATTTTTAAGAATTTTATTAGTTTTATGTAAATGATCTCTTCGACGATCGAACCGTATGGATGTTAATATATACTCATTCTAGTATTAGGAAAAAATAATAAAAAATTGAAAGGCTTGGTTATGCCGCATTTCGAAGGAAACGTTGTAATCGTACATATTCCGGTAACGGGGCGCGTGCCAGATTCACTGTACGATTTTTTTAAATGATTTCTTCGACGATCGAACCATACGGATGTTAATATATACTCATTTTAGTGTTGGAAAAAAATTATCAAAAAATTAAAAGCCTCGGTTGTGCTGCATCTTGAATGAAACTTATAATGGTACAGATTTTGGTAACGGGGCGCGTACCAGATTCACTGTACGATTTTTTTTAATGATTTCTTCGACGATCGAACCATACAGATGTTAATATATACTCATTCTAGTGTTGGGAAAAAAATCGAAAAATTGAAAGGCTCGGTTGTGACGCATCTTGAAGGAAACGTTGTAATAGAACATATTCCGGTAAGGGGACGCATGCCAGATTCACTGTACGAATTTTTTAAAAATAATTTTCGATGATCGAACTGTACGGATGTTAATATATACTCATTCTAGTGTTGGGAAAAAATAATCAAAAATTAAAAGGCTCTGTTGTGCCGCATCTTGAAGGAAACGTTGTAATAGGACATATTCCGGTAACGGGGCGCGTGCCAGATTCACTGTACGATTTTTTAAATTGATTTCTTCGACGATCGAACCGTACGGATGTTACTATATACTCATTCTATTGTTGGGAAAAGATAATCAAAAAATTAAAAGGCTCGATTGTGCCGCATCTTGAAGGAAACATTGTAATAGAACATATTCCGGTAACGGGACGCGTGCCAGATTCACTGTATGATTTTTAAATGATTTTTTCGATGATCGAACCGTAATGATGTTAATATCTACTCATTCTAGTATTGGAAAAAAATAATCAAAAAATTAAAAGGCTCGATTGTGCCGCATCTTGAAGGAAATGGTATAATCGTATAAATTCTGGTAATGGGGCGCGTGTTCATTGTACGATTTTTTTAAATGATTTCTTTGACGATCGAATCGTACGGATGTTAATAGATACTCATTCTAGTGTTGGGAAAAAATAATCAAAAAATAAAAAGGCTCGGTTGTGCCGCATCTTGAAGGAAATGTTGTATTAGTACAGATTTCAGTAATCGGGCGCGTGCCAAATTCACTGTACGATTTTTTAAGTAATTTTTTCGATGATCAAACCGTTCGAATGTTATTAGATACTCATTCTTGTGTTGAGAAAAAATAATCAAAAAATAAAAAGGCTCGTTTGTGCCACATCTTGAAGGAAACGTTAAAATAAATTGCCTTAATTTGCGACAGATTGTATTACAATCCGTCACAAATTACTTTACGATAGAATATACGTCGCAAGATACTTTATGACATTACATGGATTCTGTCGCTAAATCTATTTTGCGATAGAGTGGTTAGGTTTTCCTTTGCAAAGTGTCTTAGCGGGAAACTAAATTAGTACAAAAAATGATAGCGGGAAATTAAATTGTTAAATTATTACTTGGGCGGTAAATATATTAATAAAATATTAAAGGGAAATTCTCAATGGTGCCCTTTTGTTATTGACTTTTCCAAGTGGTGCCATTTCGTGTTTTTGACTTACGAGTGGTACCCTTGTATTTTTGACTTTTCCATGAAATACCATTATATCAACCAAAATGTTAGTATCTGAAATTCTCAATGGTACCCTTGTCAGTTGAATAATGAAGGGTACCAACGGGAAAAGGGTACCATTGGCAAAAGCCAAAAATACAAGGGTACCATTGAGAATTTCCCAATATTAAACTTGTGACAGAATTTGTCCGTCACATTGTACCTTGTGACATAATAGTTTATTTTTGTCCTAAGTTAAACTTGCGACTGAAAATTATTAAAATTCTGTCACAATTGCCTGTTCCCCTTGTAGTGGTCTGTTTGGGTGGATCATTAGTCTATTTTATGGACTATCAAGATCTAGGGCTTGATGAATCATTAATCCATTTAATCGACTATGAAGGTATAGAGTCTACCCGGATCTATCATTAGTACACTTAATGGAATATCAAGATTTAGAGTCCATGAGAATGGATCCTTAGTCCACTTAATTGACTATCGTGATCTACCGTCCATCCCAATAGATCATTAGTCCACTTAATGGACTAGAAATATTTATATTCCATTTAGACAGATCATTAGCCTAATGGGCTTGGTCCTGACATCTTTATGTACTTGTTCGTTTCACCGTCATGCCTACTTAAATTCTATAAAAATATGAATATTATTATAGAAGGAATCTTGCCATGTAGAGCACTTTGTTGCTCGTGGACACGAATCCTAGAACTACTAAAATGAAGATCAACTCAAAAAGCGTATGAAGATACGAACCAGATAAGCTCGAAAAATGATAGAATCAGATATATCTTTATAATTATGGAAATGAAGTCAAAATGGGGAAACTTGATACGAACCCGATAAGCTCGAAAAGTCGATAAGGATACGATAAGCTCAAAAACTCTTTAAAAATCTGATAAACTCGAAAACTCAAAAGTCAATAAGAACTCGAAAATGTCAAAAAATCATTAAAAAACTGATCATCTTGAAAACTTGTTTAAAAACTTGATAAACTCGAGAGCTTGATAAAAGCTTAAACCTAGCTCGTATAGTAAACGAGTCGAGCTCGAACATAAACTTTATGCACGATAATTTTTTGGCTCGACTTGACTCGACTAAAAAAAGAAGTTTGAACTCGAATTTGATAAGCACAAACTCGACTTGGCTCGAGCAGCATAAAAAAGAGAGATTCACTTATCTTTGTTACTTTGTACTCGCTTAGAAAGTTATAGGAGAAAATTAAAAGCCAGAAGGAGACGGAGATTCAAGAAATACAAAAGCTCTAAGGTCAATTCTTTAATATCCGCCTGAAATTTAAAACTTATGTTTCCTTGTTTGAAGTTTTCATTTCTCCGTTCATTTAAAGTTTGATACAAAAACTAAAAAGTACAACAAGAATTGTGATTATATTCACCCCCTTTCTATAATCTAATTATCGATAATGCTGGAAAATAACAATTATCATGACTATAATTTGGGTAGATTTTCTTTTTATTACTGAGTGTGAGTTTAAATTTTTTTAATGAGTTAAAAATTTATTAAATCTAGTAATCGTGTCTGAATTCGACACAAGTATTATTTGACTTGAGTTTAAGCCAAGTTAACAATTTTACAAAGTTCGAGGAATTTTGAACAAATTGAAATTCAAAATTTTTATAAAACCTAATACATAACACAACATAATATTATCTACCAAATCATTCATATATTATTAATATATATATTATCAAGTTGGAGTCGAGTTCGAGTAGAACTTGTTAAGAACACAAATCGACTCGAATTCGATGTCAATCTAATTCTTTCTTGAAACTCAAGCTCAACAATGGGTACGAACATAATAGAACCTATTTTATCAAGTCGAGTTCGAGTTTTCTTCAATTGAATTTGAGCCCTGAACGTTATCGTTATCGGTCATCGAGGAGATAATTTCCTATTTTCCAAATTTAGTTTTTCTACAAGCACAATAGTTTTAGTCGAAGATGTCGGAGAGATAATTCATTTAAGATAAATTCTCCATCATCAACTAAACCTAATTTTTGTTTTAAAAACTAAAATAAAAATGAAAATGATTGTTAGAATTTTAGTAATTAGGTACATGTGAGTAAATAATATCTCAGTATGTTTTCCACATATGTTGAGATAAAAAATGAATTTCTTGTATGTTTCCCTATATGCCCTAGTAACTCAAAATGCAGATCTATATTGACTACGGCAAATTACTTACGTGTTGATATCCTAGATACCATGCGTACATAGAAACCTACTTGAATATCCTAGTCAAGACTAAGTTACAACAATACAAGTGCACCAGAAGAGGAAGAATAGTTGCAACAATAATATATTTACTGCTCAAATTTTATTACATGATTTCCCTTGTTATTGATGATGCAGCACAGTAAGTAGCAATAAAAGATCCAGCTTCAGGTGAGGCAGTTGTATATTTTGGAATAGGTGTTTGTCATTGCAAAAGTGTGATTTAAACATATACAATATCCTGTATAAATAGCACTTGCGCTATATAGCACCTTGTCCTGCATAATTTCATATTCTTTTTTTTTTTGCTAAGCTTATATTTATATAACAAAGAAAAAGAGGGAATAACCCTTGCCCAACGACAAAACCGAAGGGGAGGACTATCTTAATGCAAACTCCGTGAAAGGAAGAGTGCAGAAAGAAAGCAAAAAAGAGCCAGCCGGCTAACCTCTAATCCAGCCAAGCCAACTAGTACAATCATAATCCCTAGCTATGTTTACAAACCAATTAGAAACAAGTAACCTATCTTTAATATCAATAACAATTCCTTCAAATAATTTTTTTGGGCCAAAGCAACCCTTCCCATGAAGTCTAGCATTCCTTTCCCTCCATATATGATAAGAGAACACTTGGATAGCCAGGAGAAGTAAATGTCTGTGAGCAATGTTTGAGACTGAACCCCAAGCAGTTAAGAGACCAAGCCGGGAAGAGTAATTGTGATTTTAATTGCCAATGATAGCAGCCAGGTGCCGAAGCACGTAAGAGCTATAACAACATGTCACAAACAAGTGATTGTGGCACTCATTTCCCCCTGCACACAGGAGACAATGTTGCAACAAATCAATCCCAAAGGAAGCAAGTCTGCTAAATGTGTTAATTCGGCCATGACAAACAAGCCACTGATGATGAGCATATCTGTTAACTCTAAGCTTATGCCAAACGAACTGGTGCCAAGGAACCACTAGGAGCCTAAAACGAATAGCATCCCATATATGCCTCGTTCTAACTTTGTTAATAGACATACCATCTCATAAGATAGTATCATTACAGTTGAGGTCAAAATCTGGGTTGTCAAAATCAATAATCCATCTTCTTAACGAATGATTATGGTGATGCCTTGAATTAGGAATTGGGAGTCTCCAAACTCCCGTACTAATCAGGACATTAACAGAGGCAGTAGCAGTGGAATTGGCTTGAGAAATAATAGTGTCACTATTGTAGGTAGCTAAGCACTTACCATGCCACCATGGATCAAACCATAGAGAAGTATGCATCCCGTTACCAATTCAGAATTGAATAAACTGTAAAGCCTCATATCTGAGCTTCAGAAGTTTTCTCCAAATCCAAGAGCAATCAGTTGGCTCCTCCATTGTCCAGAAGTGTTTGCGTTTAAGAACTGTAGTGGTCACCCAAAGCGGCCAAAGGGACTTATCCTTCCGAATAATTCTGCATAAGTGAAGGATCAGCTGCACTTTATTCCAATCCTTAGAGTTCTTAAAAGATAGACCTCCTTCTTCAAACGGTAAACAAACATTCTCCCAGGCCACTTTATTACCTCCCGTAGTATTCGTGTTCCCTTTCCATAGGAATCGAGAGACGATAACCTTGATCTGCTTATGCACAGACTGAGGCAACAAAAAATGATTAGCCCAATAAGCTTGGATTGCAAACAGGACAGACCTAATTAATTGAGCTCTCCCAACAAAAGAGAGGAACCGATTAGTCCAGACGTAAATGCGAGCAGTGAGCTTATCAATTAAAGGGACACAGTCATTCACGCTTAACTTAGAGGAGATGAGAGGAACGCCCAAAAAATTCACTGGCAAGGTACCTTGAGGGATATGAAAATTCAAATCAAACCAAGTAATCATATCCTGCTTACAGTTGGAAAAATAAACCGTACTTTTACGCATACTAGGTTTTAGACCACTAGCTTCAGAGAATCTGTCCAAGCAGGACATAATATGCTCAAGGGATGCATGATCACCATGAGAAAAAACCAACACATCATCTGCAAAGAAAAGATGGGACAGTTTTAGATCGCTACATCTCCAGTGATATTTGAATCCCTCAGGTTTTCGATTGAGTAAGCAGGAGAGAACATTCATTGCCACCCTAAAGAGATAGGGGGACATGGGATCGCCTTGACTAAGGCCTTTGCCACCTCTGAAATACCCTTGCAGGCTACCATTCATCTTGACAGAGTACGTGACTGTTGCAATGCAAGCAAAAATCCAGTTCATAAATTTCTCAGGGAAGTTCATAGCTTTGAGTGCGTTCATTAAAAAATTCCAATTGACAGAGTCAAAGGCTTTGTGAAGGTCAATTTTCTGGGCACATTTGGCCACGCCTGTTTCTCTATTATATCCACGGAATAATTCCTGATCCATCAAGATGTTGTCAGATATGCTTCGGTGGTTAACAAAGGCAGACTGAGCTACATCAATCACTGTAGGGAGGACATTTTTGATTCTATTCACCAAGATCTTAGCAATGCACTTGTAAGTAACAGAACATAAAGATATAGGTCTATAATCAATCATTTCTGAAGGAGTCTTTGATTTAGGGACAAGAGCTATGCTAGTCGAGTTAATACCTGGATGCATTACTGTGGTATTAAAGAAATGGATTATTGCAGCACAAAATCAAGGACCAACAGTCTCCCAAGAAGCCAGGTAAAAATCCACTGTTAAACCATCAGGACCCGGAGCTTTGTTCCTCTTCATAGATTTAAGAGTGCTATAGATTAGCTCCGAATTGATAGGAGCTTCCAAAGCAATAGCTTGAGCTTCAGTGAGTTTCTTACAATCAATCATAGGAAAGGCAGCATTATTTGTTGGGGATGTGCCAATAGAATTTTGGAAGAACTCAACTGCCACCTTAGAACACTGAGCATTACCGGAGACCACGTTCCCGTCCTTGTCTTTGATAGCTAAAATCTTGTTAGTATTCCAGTTTGCTTTAATTTGATTAAAAAAGAAAGAATTATTACCATCGCCTTGACTAAGCCACTTAACTCTTGATTTCTGGAGGTTCAAAGACTCTTCCTGCTTTAAGTGATTTTCAAGAATCTGAGCTTGAGCCTTTTGCTATTCGAATAAGGCAGTGTTCTGAGGGTCTTGATTAAGATGCACTTGAGTGTCGTGAAGATTAGCACGACTTAGAGAGACATTTGTGTGAACATTTCCAGTTGCTTTGTTGAGTTCGATTAGAGCTTTTTTAACATCCTTTAACTTTCGATGAAGGATAGCCATGGGGTCCCCGTACCAGTGGTGTCCCATGCTCGCTGCACTATAGACTGGAAGCCCTCAACGTGAGTCATGTAATTAAAGAATTGAAAAGGCTTTTTGATTCTTTCCAATTGCATTGGAGTGTGAACAGTGAGAGGACAATGGTCCATCAAGCCTTTTGATTTAACAAACCCCACAGAATCAGTGAAAGTTTGTAACCATCTAGAATTGACCAAGATTCAATCTAGGCGCTTATAGATAGGATCTCGAGGCCTATTGTTGCACCAGGTGAACAAGTCGCCTACAGTGCGCAACGAATCCACACCAGAGTCCAGAACACAGTTTTTGAAGCTTTGCATATCTGTGGTCCAATGCTCAAGCCCCCCTCTCACTTCTTTAATATCCAAAATGCTGTTGAAATCTCCAAGAACACACCAAGGCACTGAAATAGCTTTGCTTAAAATCTCTAAATCCGTCCACAATTCCTCACGTTCATTAGGCGTATTAAGGGCATAAATAAACGTGATTACAAAATTACATTGCTTTTCCAAAAAAATAATGTTACAGGTCATGTGTTGAGAAGAACTGGAAACCACATTAACAGACCACATAGAGCTATCAAAACCAATCCAAATACGGCCATACGAGTGATGACCATAATTGAATAACCAACTCCAATTCCTCGCAATTCTACGAGATATGAACAAGGATTTATTTTCTTTAACCTTAGTTTCCACACAGGCCATAAGATTGATATTGTTACTACTAATGAAATGTTTTAACTCATTTTGATGAGAGCTTTTATTTAAGCCACGGACATTCCAACTTGCAAAATTCATAAGATTAATGAAGAGATTTGGCTGACTTGCTTGCCAACCGGAGAGACTTCTTGTTGATGACTGGTGTGAAGCCATCTTTGTCTGGGACACCAACTTTCGATTGACCTGCTGTGCCCCGGGCAATGAGAACTGAATCAATCAGTTTCTTATCCCGCTTTCTCTTTGATATAGTAACTGGTTCAGCAGTGTCCTCCTCACTAATAATAGTGTCTATTTTCTCTACTTCATTATCATAGTTAGACATTGTTTTGCAAGTATTTTCGGTGTGAAGATGGTTGGTGAAATTCACGACTAATTCGCCCTCTTCCATTTCCTCTACTTCATGTGCCTCTGTAGTATCCTTATTTGCAAACCCAATATCACTGGCAATAGGCATAGCATCATTGGCCACAAGGTTATCATTCAACTGCAAGTTGTCGTTGGGAATTTTGTCAAATTCTTCTAAATCATTTCCATTTTCAATTTCATAGAGGATTTCATCCTCATCCATAACAACATTGCAGCCACAAAACTCTCCCACCACATATGGCACCATTTCCATATTATTTAAATACTCTGCCTTCGAGACAGGAGGCCGATTTGCTGTATTATTTGAGGTAGATGCAGAGGCGCCACTACCATTGCTACCTGGCTTACTCATTTTAGGTTTTTTTTTTACTCTTTCAGGATTATTAATACAACGGGCAAGAGAATGGCCAAAGCATTTGCATAAAGTACATGAGTAAGGTAGTTGAGGATATTGGACTTCAATTTTTTCCCTCTCTTGTACACCTTCCACATTCAAGACATTGACCCAAACAAAATCCGGTTTAGGGGAAGAGTAAGCCAATTCTACTTGAACATTAGCATATTTGAGAGGCTCGAACCTAGAAGTAGTAGTATCAAAATTGAGTGGTCTCCCCACAGCCTTAGCAATCGATGACAAGCTATCCTTTGACCAAAGTGTGTATGGAACATCAACAAGACGGATCCAACACGGGACTTTGTCAACTACATTTCGTTTGAACGTGGAACCCTCCATCCATGGCATCAAATACAAAGTTTTACCACCCATTTGAACCGTGTTAAGGTTGAAAGCAACATTCCTTTCTTCCAACTTACTAAACCGGAATGTATAGTACCCTTTGGAGCTGTAGTACACTCCAGTTAAGCCCTTGTTTTGCCATAATTTATGAGCCTGTTCACGAACAAACTTGAAAGCAAAATTTCCCCCAATAAAATGACCAATTATACTAGTTTCCCATTGTTTCTGAGCATGAACCAGATAATCCATGGAGAAGTTAACTGAGGCAGACCCATCATCATTATAGGTGATATCAGCCTCATTATTATCATGAACACAGGGGGTTGGTCCAATTACATTTTTTGAGACAATAGAGCTCCAAGTAACCGATTTCTTTAGAGGAGTTTGCGATGGGTTCGAAGCCTCACCATGAACAATTTATTTCAGTCTAAAAGATTCATCAACATTTAAATTATGCAACTGTTCTACATTACCAAATGTGGTATTAACTGTAGAGTTTACCTCTGGTGGTGAATCCACTTTCCTTGTATCACCGTGAGAACCTCTAGAAGAGACCTCTAGTGGAGGACCAGTTGCCGGCTGAACAGAACCATCATCTAAAATCAAATTGATTTGCTCTCTCATACGAGCTTGGGCTTCCGGGGAGAGCGGCTCACCCATGACTTCATTAGTGTGAACCGATTCATTAGCAGCTTCAAAAAGAGACTGATAATTGATTTCAGGGCCACCATAGTGACCAACGAAGGCAACAAACTCCTCAGAGTTCATGGAACCTGAGTTTTCCGAGTTCCTTGAGCCCATCAGATTAAGCAGATTTGGATTGAAAGTGCAATCTTTGTGCAGAGGTGAAAGAAAGAATAAAGGAAATGAGGAGCGTGAGAAGCGATAGAAGAAGAAAGGAGGGGAGATTGGTGGTCAACGGTGGTTTCCGTTTGGATCCAGAGAGAAAAAAGACATTGCAAGAAAATGGGTGTCCATAATTTCATATTCATTATGTCCGTTTTACAAATTTCCTATGTCCAAGTCTATACTAGGTTGCAACAATACAAATTCAGTAAAAAGAATAGGACCAATAAAGAAAAGAATAGTTGCTATAGTAATATAGTGCTCCCTCCGTCCCTTAATGTTTTTCCTGTTTTGACTGGACACGTTTGCCAATGCACACTTTTGATCGTTAATATCTTGAATTTCGTATTAGTATTAAATATAAAAACTTCACTGTATTAAAGTACTCATAAATACGAATTCAACAAGATCACTCATGACTATATTTGATCTTATAGATTAGACGTAAATTAGTAATTTATCTTATGAACAGTCCCGACATTTCAAACAAGAAAAACAAAAAGAGACAGAGGGAGTACTTCATATTAACTAAAGAAATTCCCTTGTTATACTCATGTCACATCATAATAGAAAAATAATATATATCCAATTACAGTATGCTAGAACAGGTGAAAGAGTTTAACATATCAAAAGTGTAGTGATCTTAGTTTCTCTAGGCACGAACGTCTTGAAAACTTCTTACTCTTTGAAAATCACAACCACAACTAAATATGAATTGAAATAAGAGATGATGAAACTATTCAGCGCTGATATTTGAAGCAAGTCAAAAAATTTGCAAGCAACCTAGCTTACACTCTAATGGCAAATCTTTTATTTTTGTACATCACTAAAGTTCTCTATAATTGTTTAAATCAGGTTAATAAAATTTGTCACCGAAAAGAAGCTAAAAAATACTCCTTGTAGGCTACAAATAAATTAGGAAAGAATGAAAATGAATAAATTATTGTAAATAAGATGTACCACATATAAGCAACAAGTTAATTAATTGGTTGTACAGTACTCCCTCCGTCCCTAATTAGTTGTCCAGTTTCTATTTTTGTTGGTCAAATTGACACAAATTTGACTGAAATTTATAAATATTACATAATGAAAAATATTTAAAAAAAATTATACCATTGTAAACAACTTCTAATCTCTTTTAATATGTGATTTTCAGTTTTTTTAAAATAATAAACAAATTAATTTTAATATTCGATCAAAAGTTAGTCAATTTGACCCCTGAAAAATAAAACTGGACAACTAATTAGGGACGGAGGGAGTACATTTTTTGAATTTAAATAAAGCATTATATCATTTTACCGAAGAAAGTTCCATGGAGTACGGTTTAAATTGTAGTATTGGTGTACCGGATCTTAACCGTCAATTTATTTTGTTTTAACTAAAATCAGAAGGGTAATTTTGTAAATTTATGTATGACAAAGATATTGCAGTTTTATATAACGATAGATAAGTTCTGTAAAGGCGGGTGGTTCCTTTTTTTGAGGGATTGCAGTTGTGATGTTTTACTGGAATTGCAACGGATCACAGGCACCTTCTAGATACTGCTTTTTATAGAAATCATACATTGCATTTTTTTGCCTCGTGTTTAATATTTTTTGTAGTTTGTATTCTGCATTAATATGACTCTTGCTGAAGGAGGTTCAGGTGATGTCTTTAATTCTGAATTTTTTGTCCTGAAAAAGTATTGTGGTGTGACATTGTTTTTTTATATTCTTTACTGCACTAATTGAATTGAGCAAATATTGTGCGGTATACAGTTATCTTCACCAGTGGAACCAGGCAGTCATTTTAATGTTGATGGAAGAAGGCCCATGTCATTCATATTTTATTTAGGGTTTGAAAGATCAACGCTCCAATTTTCAAGAATATGGCCGGAAAATATGAACACGGTCACCGAAAAATTCCAACAACCCCTCAACAATTAACAACACAACTACAGCTAAATCAATCCCAACACCATTGAAAACGAACCGGATCGTGAAAATCTGGCTAAGGAAACAAAATTTGGCGAACATACAAACTTGCCCAGAAAAATTAAACAAAAATATATAACACAATACATACGCTAGTACATGCATACATACAAATAGAAATCACAACTGATGCTTACAAAATAAAATCCGGCCACTTAAGAATTTTCCGGTGAACCACAAAATTACGCAAAAAATTATGAAAAAAATTCTATAAGCTTCTATATACAACAATCTATACTTTTATATAATCAAGATGGAGAAACAAGCAACAAAAATCGACTTTATAATCCGGCCGAAAATTAAACTTTACCAAATCAGCGATTTGATGGTGTGGATGGACAGAACACGGAGAGATAGAGATTTTGGTTATTTATACGCTCGATTTTGACCATGGAATCACCAGGAACAAAGACTTTGATTCTTGAAATTTCAAGAACTCAAGAAAAGAAAAGAAGAAAAAGAAAAGGGAAGAGAGAGTACGGGACAGAAAGAGATGAGGGGATGGGGTGTGTGCCTATTGGGGGGTGGGTGGGTAAATTAGGATAAAAACTTTAATTAAAATATGATTTGCAGGACTTTGCCCTTGATTGTTCCCCATTGCCATTAAAAAAGGTTTAATTCTGTCCACAAGATCAATTTCAATCTAACGGTGATGATAGAGTACTCCAAGTACTCCAAATAATAAGTACTTTATACTCTATAAGCCAAACTCTGTATTTACCTTCTCTGCAATTTTGTCGCAGTACTTATTGGATATGTGTTAAGTAACCAGTTCTCCTAAAATCTCAAGGTGTTAAGGAAGGGAAGCGGGATTACTAGGATCATATCACATACTTAATTTTAGGAGTTTTAGTTTTAATCTTTCCTTGTATGTAGGTCATTCCGTGTTATTTTCATTCTATAAATTGTAACTTGTATCATGCAATTCAATACAAGCTGTTTTAGCACATATCTTTGTTTCTCTTGAGTTTCATATATACTATATATCAGTATATCGATTGTTTTATTTTCTACACTTGGTATCAAAGTAGGTGAGGTTGCTCCGCCACCGGCGGTGGTGAAGCCGCTGACGGTGGTGAAGCCACTGCTGGTGGAGGCGTGGTGACGGTGTTTTGGGGCGCTGTCGTGTTTACCTGGAGTCCCGGAAATTTTATCTTCGGAGGAGCCTATTAATGCGGATGGCTCCTTGTTTGAGTTTTTGACGATGTATGGGTGTATGCCTGCGCAAATGAAGGTGTTAGTGTCGGGTGTATTTGAAAAAATGGGAGAGATCATCATGTGAAGTATGGGATGCATATGGTGTTCTCTTGCACTGCCCACATTTGAGATTTGCTGTTGCCATGTTCTCGTTTGGAGAAGTGCAATGAGTTTCTGGGGGTGGCCATTGTGTCCTTTTGTGGTTTTTTTTTGCGTAGTTGGTGATGTTTTCTTTTGCTGGAGTCAGTTTAGGAGATGAGGATGTTACCATCGTGGAGCGCAAGGAGACGTGACATTGAAAGATGAAAAATGAGTTGAAGTGCCAGACGGGCAAACAATAGCCATACGGGCTCAGTGTAATAGCCATACGGGCTTAGTTCAATAGCCATACGGGCTCAGATTATTAGCCATACGGGCTCAGTCGAAATAGCCATACGGGCTCAGTCAAATTAGCCATACGGGCTTAGTCGAATCAGCCATACGGGCTCAGTTTAAAAGCCATACGGGCTGGACGGATGCATCAGACATGTTTGAGATTATGGGGGAGATTGTTGGAGTTAATCTCAAACAATAAGTTTAAATAAGTTAATATGATTTATTTGCTTGATTTCGTCAAATAATTTGTTGAGATCTTCTGCAAGTCTACCAACGGTAGATGGACGTGGTCATCTAAATTTGTGGAGACATTGTAGGAGCATTGGAAAATAAGTCTAGTAATTGAGTAATTTTAGGAGTTTTAGTTTTAGTCTTTCCTTGTATGTAGGTCATTCCGTGTTATTTTCATTCTATAAATTGTAACTTGTATCATGCAATTCAATACAAGCTGTTTTAGCACATATCTTTGTTTCTCTTGAGTTTCATATATACTATATATCAGTATATTGTTTTATTTTCTACAAGCAGATCCTTGAATGTGCGATTCTTTGTGTTGTAGAGTACTATGGTTGAATCCAAAAGAAGCATAATATCACCATTAACCGAAATACAGATAGGTGTAATATGCTAGCACTGTGTTAACCTATCCATATATGGGATGGTGAACAGTTTTATCCAAAAATCTTGATCATCACCAATATCTCTCATTACCCACAAATCAAGTCGGGCATCAACATACATATTACGGAGTACACAAAGGTTTTCACCAAAAGTACCCACATTCCATACGTTTTTACCTTCTCCACAATTTGGCAGCTGAACTTCTCTATATGTCTCCGTTATTATATCAAGAGAAATAATAAATGGGGACCTTTGTCGGACAGGAAGCTTCATAGGGGGAGAGACAACCCAGTGTATAGCTCCATTTCCCAAGTACCCCCCGTAAGGCACAGTAGGAGAAACAAAATCTCCAATCAATCTCCAAGAATCAGATTTTGAGCTATAAACTGACATTTCATGTTTCCAATCAGTGGTAGACATGGAAAACACTTTAAAATCATCATTTAATCCATTATAGCAAAACCCATATGTTGTTTTCTTACATCCAGGAGAAATGGTATCAATTCTAGGTAGTTTTCTTGAGTTTCTAGTTGATGGGTTCCAAAAGGATATGTAATTGCCGTAACCTCTTAAACAAATCAACCCATTATAGTAACCTACTACACTGGTGATTCTATCTGGATAGTCAAGCTTAACCGCCTCAGTGACAGGCTCATTAAGCAGTGAATATAGAGAATAACTTTTTAGCTGAAGATCTGATTTAAAAGGCTTAGAGCTAAAAAGGAGGCGATGGTGAGTAAAATGGGGTTCATCAGTTGAGTTAGGAAGGTGAGTTTTGATAAAATGGGAACTTGATATTAGAGACTGCCATGACTTACAAACCGACTAACATCGGGAAAGGTCCTTCACTGACAGCCTTAAAAATAGGTTGTACATGATTTCTTGGGGAAGGAAAGGCATGAGGTTAGTGTTTGCGCTTTCATGAGATAACAACGGCTTGATTTTCTTAGATCTCATTTTCAAAAGCAATAGATCATCTCCGATGTAATCTTTACAATCCGTCAACCTCTCCCTTCTCCCTCTCTTCTCTCCTCTACAAGCCGTCAATATCTCCCTTCTCTCTCCTCTACATTTTGTCGGAGCTTATCTCCGATGAGAGTCGATTAAGTTTTCTTCCTTTTTTCAGTTTTCCAAATAAATCGGGCTTGATTTCTGAAATTTTTGAAGAATCCATTCGAATTTTCAGTTTGTTTCTTAGATCTTTGCCGATATGTTTTTTAGTTGTGTTTTGTTTTAAGTTTGAATGTCTTGCTTTTTAGCATGTGTCTTACCTTTTGGCATGTGTCTTGCTTTGTTTGTCTTCCAGTATGACATTTTGGTTCGATGAAGGTTCATTTTGTAGAGGCTTGCGAGTGGATTATTTGAGATTCCATTTCAGAGGGAGTTATTTTGTCTATAAAGCTTATCTTGGATCTATGGATATCTGCTCAAAAAGAGCACGAGATCAATTTAATGGAAGTCAGGATCCAGATCAATGTAGATGCAGTATTTCTGAAGTTTATGGGCTCTTTTGTTCATATGCCTCGATAGTATGGATTTCTTTTGTCGTCCTTGGTGTTGTATTGTTTTTTATTTTTTAAACCGTCTGCGAACCACTTAGCTCAGCTTGTAGCGAGTTATTGTAGTTCCTTAGCTGATCGTATCTGATCGATGAGTAATGCTCATCTAGAGTTCATTAATGTATTGATGGACGCTTCGAAGTAATGAAATTTATTTCTTTCTTGGCAAAAAAAAAAAAGAAAGCTTGGTGGCGGAATGATGTCCGTAAAATGGATGGTCCTATTTATATTTATATGATGCCTTGCAAACCCTAATCCAAAACCCTAGTCTAGCGGGATTTTTTCTGAAATTGGATTTCTTTTTTTAAAAGAGCGGGATTTTTTTAAAAATTGGTTTGTCGTATATATTATTTAGCAGCTTATCGATATAATTATTTTTGGCACAATTTTTAAAATTTTTATTTCTAAATAAAATTTTTTACATAAGAATTTTGTTTTTCAAAATAATTGTTAGGTAAAATTTAACAATGTATAATATTATTTAGAATTATGTAAATAATTTTTTTCATTCCTTCTCCTTTTATAAATATTTTTTATCCTATTTTTATACCAAAATTCAATTGTTTTGTAGTTAATATTATTTATTTTTACTAAATATTGATGGTTTTTACTTAAATTTTATCCCATTTTGTTTGACCGCATTTCAATACACTACGCCATAAACAGCCTACGGTAACACCACGACTGTGTTACCTTAGACCCAAAAAAACGTTACCAAAGGCCAAAAAAAGGCTAAGGTAACACCTTAGCTGGGATAGTTTTGTTCTATGTAACCTTTGGGGTCTAAGGTAACACCTCGACACACATAAGCTAACATAGCAAAATTAGTTACCTTAGACCTATAAGGTAACACACTAAGCATTCTATAGCAACACCAAATCTGTGTTACCTTAGATGTTATAATTTTGCAAAATTATTAATTAATTATGTGGGTCCCACATTGGGGTCCACTTTGGTGGGGCCCACATGCGGGGACCGTTTTGGTGGGGCCCACAAACTGTGCAGCAGCTTTTTTTGTTTTTTTCAGCTTTTAGTCTATGGTAACATATAACAATACCTAAGGTAACACCCTAAATTCAACATAATAAAAATGTAAAGCATAAATATTGCATTTCCCATTAGAAAAACAAACAAACCAACTACATAATCCCAATATCCCATCACAAAATAACCAAACTACATAATCCGATCAAATCCTCCAACACCAAACTACATAATCCGATCAAATCCTCCAACACCAAACTACATAATCCGATCAAATCCGCCAACACCAAGATTACAACATTAAAGTGCAGTAGAATAAAATTTAAACACAAGGGAAATGCCAAGACACTAGTTCAAAAGGTTATATTACGTGGATTTCTATGAGCTAGGAACGTCGGTCACGGGAGTACCATCTCCCACTGTGTCACTAGAAACTGTGCCACAAAGTTCACCCAAATTAATCTGCAGTCCTGGGTTTGCTTCAGCCAATTTTTTGAGGGCAAATGCCAAGTTGTCCTGGACCTTCTGATTTAACTTGGCATCCACTTCTTCATTGACCTTCCTTTGTAGTTTCACTTCCATGTCATCAACAAGGTTCTGTCGTATCTTATTGGTCAACTCTTCTATGTACGGATCTGTTGGAGCTGGAGTCTCGGAAGAAGTTTTGATGACCCTCGAGTCATGTCTGCCAATAAGCCAACTAGGACCATGAGATTTTCCACCAGAAATTAGCTCCTCAATACCATCAACTCCTTCGGATGACTCAAGTCTGTTCTGAATCGTTTCCTACAAAACAAAACAACATTGTACATGGAAATAATTAATTGACAGAATAAAGTAAAATATGGATTTAAGGGATTGACAAAAAAATACAGTTACTTACAATTCTGAAGTTCATTACTTCAGGATTAGCCTGGTATTTACGTCCAGGCTTGCGCTTTCGAGTTTTAGAAAAAACTACGGCATCAGTTAGCTCAAGTGCTGGGTTCTTTTTTTTCTAGAAAAAAATCAACAAAACAATATGCAGATCAACATAACATATTTCAAAATTATTTAACAATATGGATTTGGGTTCTTGCACACAGATTATCTAACAATGTGAAAGCAATTAAACAAATAATTCAAATTGAAAGCAATGTTTGCTAATAGTATCCAGTGGAAAAAATTGAATTAAATTAAATCGATCAACTTAAACCTATAGTTTCTCAAGAATAAGTCTATTTTCAACTCACTTATCTAAATAGTGAGGACTGTGGAGTGATGTAAATATATGAACTATGTCTACGCATATCATGATTATATTCAGAGTTATCTATAAAGTACTTCCAAACAGGTTTAGCATCTGGGATGCAAGGGCCCAGTTAAAAGACATTCAGACCTCTAGTTTTAGAAACGTACCATCTTGTGTTTAACTTGGGAAAACAGTTTTGGACCTCTAGTGTGTGTGTCCTTGTACTCACGACGACTTTTAGTATTTTTCTCGGCCTTCCCCTACAAAAAAACATGAAAAAATTAGCATCAGTTTATGTCACTGGAAATTGATCAAAAATCAAACTTGCAGAAAACAGTACCAATTTTAAATTTTACGTATACCTGAACTTCAGGATCTCCCCAATACTGTAAGAGCAACTTGAATTCCTCAAGTGGAATTTCCTCAGGTTTATTTTGTATTCTCTCCTCATCAGTTGCAAAAGGCGTATAATGATCCCTCTTAGTTCGACTCTTGTACCCCTTCCAAGCCTGTTGTACTGTCTTCAACGCCCATTTTCGACATTCCTCGGGGATGATAAAACGTTGCTTACATGGAAATGAAACATAAAAAGGAATAAATAAATCTTTAATGCCAGTTGACCAACATTATTTACGTAGGGATAAAATAAAATTATAGCAAAAAATAAAAAAATTGATTACCTTGGTATAATTCCAAAAGGTGTCCTTTAGGCTTTCCGGAACATGTTCCCAGGAAGCATAAGTCAGTGGCACACACCTCTTTAGTGTCCCCAAAAAGTTACTCAGTTCAGTAACTCTTTTGTCATCATCTGACACAGGCTGGAACTTCTCGTTTACTGAGATAACAACCCTTTTCTCAAACGGCCTTGTATGTACTTTATCCATCCTCGTTTTCCCTCGTGGTCGTTTAGGAACTTCGACTTTAAGCACCGAGTTTATAACATATATGTGAATAAAGAGTTAGTTAAACCAGTACCCTATACAAACATGCATATAGTCGACTGTAATTACTACAAACATAAAATAAAGTAAAAATGCCCGAACCTGCAGGTTCAGCTTCTTCATTTTCGATAAATGGCATGTCGGTTTCCGGAACTCTGTTAGTTTTAGTTCCACTTCCACTTGCAGCAACATCATTAGCAGCTTGTGTTCGTTTGCGTTCCTGCATAGCAAGGTAATTGGCCATTGTACCAACTCCTTCTGCACATGGTAACTGAATTTGTGCAACAGGCTGTACAAGCACTGGATTTGCTGCCTCCTCACTCGTATCATTCTGAGTTGAACCCTTTTCAGTTGAAGTCACAGCACTAGCTCGCAAGCGAGTAGTTGGTCCTGTATGAAGCTCATTTTTCTTCAATTTTTTGGTTTCCTGAAAAATATATAGAATTAGTACTATCTTCATTTTTTTAGTTATTGTGATTAATTACAAAAATATGTATTTTTGTAATAACGATACACCTTAGGCACAAGTTCTGAAGTATCGTCTTCATTTTGTTTATCATTTCGCATCTTTTTTTTCCCTTTGTTCTTCATTTCATCAACCAACCCAGTTGCTAATGTAGGCAAGTTTAAAGACTCAAGCTTTTTATTGTTCCTCTGGACATTTCTATATTTAATCAGTTCATACGCCGTTAACTTTAACGGTGTATCCGAAGGTTTTAGTGGAGGTGGAGGTGGTAGGTTTTCAAACTGCACATAATCGAAAGAAACGAGTGAACTAGCAAAACAGTTGGAACATTGATAAGATCATGTAATCCAAATATGATTCAAGTCTTCTAACCTGAATGTCATTCTCATCCATTTTTTCAGCTTCATCTCTAGGATTATGTAAATCCAGTTTCCTCCGAACAGTTGCAGACTTAACATTCACATCTTCATCACAGGCTTGTTGATTATTGATCGGTGTCGACTTCCGAGCACCCTTCTTTTCAGTTGACTTAGGCTTTTGCTTGCTTATCAAATCATTGATTTCTGGTCTAGCACTTGTCAGCCGTGCTGACTTCCTTGCACTAGTAACCTCAGCAGTTTCATTTGGCTTTCGATGACTCTTGACTTCAGTTGGAATCGTCACTTGTGCATTATTTAGCCGTGCAGACTTCCTAGGACTGCATACTTCAGTACACTTCTTATTTCTTTGCTGCTGTTGCAATTGATGAGTGGTCACGAATTGACGTTTCAATACTTTTGTAGCTGCAGCAATACATTTAAATCATCAGTACAAAGGACCCCAGTATGTATTAACAAGTGACTATGTAAAAAAGTTTATACCTTCAAATACATTAGGCCTTGGCCGGATGACTACATGCGGCTGCATTTGCTGTAGTGGCTCACATTTAGTATCGATGACATTGTCAATATAAAAATCCAAGTTGTCAGCAGTATCGTTAACTACGTCCCCATCATTTACCACCAATTTCCACTCCCCTTCCTCATTGTCACTTATTTTATAAATTCCCCCAACTTCAGTGTATTTGAGATCATCCTTAATATGTTCCATGAACACTGAGTAGGAAAACAAGTCAGGATCTATGTTCATGATCAAAGTCTCTTTTCCACCAACATACTGTCCATTCTGAAATTTCCCCATGTGGTGAAATCTGAGATTGAATACCTTTTCTCTCATCCTATAAGAATAGAAGAAAATTACATTAGATAAGATACAAAAAAAAAACTGAGCTCAAAAATTGCAAAGTAAATACACAAAGAAGCAGTCCAGTAAGAAAAAACAAGTAAAAGGTGCCCAGTTAAATCACAAGCTTATACATACACAAAAAAGGTAATTAAAGGTAATGATACATAAAGGCAGTTGATAAAATATATTCGATAAGTAATACATTAAAAGGCAATTTATTGACAAACTTTGACTACTAAAAGGCAATAATACATAAATAAGTACTTCTACATAATACAATAGTTCGGAATTTATGTGAAAACACTAGACAGTTTTCCCGACTACTTTTGCTTAATTATAACTTTTGTTGGTGGCATGTCTTCTCTAGCCCAATTCATTACATCTCTAACATGACCTCCTATTCCATAACCATGGTGAATATCATGTAAAACCGGATCAGTCCCATCATCCTCATTCCCATTTTCAGTTTCGACATCACACCAGCCCCTTGGTAATCTTTTGATAACGTTATGAAATGTCTTCTCAGTTGGATCTTCTATGTAAAACACCTGTTTTACTTGGGAAGCGATAACATACCGATCAGATTTTTGAATTATTCTATTAAAATTCACTCGAGTCAGGCCATACAAATCTTTTTCTGCATGGTACCAGCAACACTTGAATAAAACCACAGTGAAATCTCCCCAGTAGTCAATTTCTAGGATTTCTTCAATTGATCCGTAGTAATCGACATCACCAACCTGTGGATTCTGATCTTTCGAGCTTGCAAAGCTAGTGGTCAAGGAAGACTGAAAAACACCACTATTCTGTGTTGTACACTTAGCATCTCTTTCTTTTGTACAAAATCGGAATCCATTAATAACATACCCAGTGAACCTCTTAGCTGATGGATTAGGGCCCAATGCGAGAAGTTCTAGTTCCTTCGAAATGAACTCTTTTTTCCCAACCTCTAGCTTCAACCACTTCCAAAAATCTTCAATATGTGCCCTCTCCTTTTTATATCTTTTTGATATTGCATAACCATCCATTAAAGATCGATGTTCCCTACAATAATCACCTAGTTAATATTACCAAGAAAAAACCATTCTAATTCTTATTAAAATAAATTAGACCTTAAAACTTACTCGATTAAACTCTGGATGTCCTTGTTACCACAGTTGAATAAAATATACCGATGACATGCCATCAATTCAGATTCTTCAAGATGTACAGGTTTTCCATCTTTACTTCTTCTTGTGCCAACTGGATATTCCATCTTTTCTGGACAACTCTCGAATTTTGGTACTGTGTCACCACTTAAAAATCGAGAGCAGAATGTCAAGCACTCTTCTGCAAGGTATCCTTCAGCGATAGAACCCTCTGGTTTAGACTTGTTACGTGCATAAGATTTCAGCTTACCTAGATAACGCTCAATTGGCCACATGCTTCTCAAGTGTGCAGGTCCCCCGTCTTCAACTTCCTTGACCAAATGAACCAACAAGTGAAACATTATGTCAAAGAAAGCTTGTGGAAAAATTGTCTCAAAACTGCAAACAATTTCAACAATTTCTTCTTGTAGTCTCTTCATATCACGTAAATCGACTTCTTTGCTCCAAAGAGCTCTTAGAAATGCACCAAGTCTGATCAAAGGAACAGCAACCTCAGCTTTCAATGTTTTTTTCACTACAAATTGTAACAAGTAGTGAAGAATAAAATGGGCATCGTGGCTCTTATACCCTGAGATTGTCCTTTCCTTCGTGTGAACATATCGACTGATATTAGCTGCACAGCCGTATGGCAGTTTGGCATTCTCCAAAACTGAGCAAAATATTTCTTTCTCTTCTTTCGTCATGTCAAAGATAGCAGCCTTAATCACATGATACTTTCCATCACTTGATTTAACTGGATGAAGGACCTTCCTGATTCCCAGATCTTGTAAATCAAAACGAGCATTCAAATGGTCTTTTGACTTGCCGCTAATATTCAACAAAGTACCAAGTATATTGTCACATATGTTTTTTTCGATATGCATAACATCAAGGTTATGCCGCAACAAATTGTGACTCCAATACGGTAAATTGAAAAATATCGACTTCTTTTTGAAAGGGGAATCCCTTTTACGCTTTGTACCTCTTTTGCCCTTTGTCTTGCTGTCGACATTTCCAAATTCATTTTCAAAGCCCGACAATAATTCGAGTATATCTACTCCGGTTAAAACTGGTGGAGCCTGTCCCATTTCAACTTCACCATTGAATCTTCTTTTGTCAAACCTCCACTTGTGCTCCGGATCTAGAAATTTTCTATGATTCATGTAGCACATTTTTTTACTATGTTTCAAGTATTGTGAAGATGTTTCATAATGGCATATGGGACATGCCAATTTACCCTTTGTACTCCAACCGGATAACATCGCATATCCTGGAAAATCGCTAATGGTCCATAAAACACTTGCACGTAGCGTAAAATTTTCTTCAGTCAACGCATCAAAGGTTTTTATGCCTATATCCCATAATTCTTTCAACTCTTGAATTAGAGGCTGCATATATACATCAATACTATTCTTCGGAGAATCTGGACCGGAGATGATTGTTGACAGAATCAAATTTTCAGGCTTCATGCATAGCCAAGGTGGGAGGTTGTAATTTACCAAAACAATTGGCCATGTTGAGTGAACTGAACTCATTGTACGGTAAGGACTGAATCCATCAGCGGCTACACCAAGTCGGATATTTCTATTTTCTACTGCAAAATCAGGATACCTTGCATCCATCGCCTGCCAAGCCTTGGCATCAGCTGGATGTCTAAGTTTCCCGTCTTTTATTCGTCCGATGTCATGCCATAACATAAGTTTAGCATACTCCTTTGACATATACAACCTTTGCAGCCTTGGTTTTAACGGAAAATAGCGCATAACTTTCGCAGGGACTTTGCGAATCACCTTCTTTGGATCATTGTCACTCCTGCCTTCCCTTTCCACTACTGCCCATCTTGAAAAACCACAAGTTTCACAAACATCTTTATCTTTATTTTCTGCCCAGTACAACATGCAATCGTTTGGACATGCGTGTATTTTTTCGTAACTAAGACCTAAATCTTTAATGATATTCTTCGCGGCATTGAAAGATAAAGGAATGTGGGCCTGTGTAAAAGCATCTCTCATCAACTCTAGTAAATCCCCGAATGCAGCCTCCGTAATTCCATGTTCGCATTTTAAAGAATAGAGCCTAAGGATAAAACTT